>OX454526.1:244188562-247181553 GCA_949715645.1 Portevinia maculata | reverse complement strand
CTGGATACTTTTTGACATACAAATTACACCCCAGGATAGGAAAATTTTCAGGAACCCAAGAAGGGCGAACTGGGAAAGGTTCAGCTCAGAACTCCAGAGGTTCAAGAACGTATGCCCGGTAAAAGACCTTAACACCGAACAAGAAATCGACGACGCAGTCGAAACGCTTACTACGGTGCTCTCGAATTCCTTTGAAAGATCCTGCCCAGTTAGCAGAAAAAATGGGAAAAAACGCCCACCCTGGTGGAACTCCAAGATCGCGGAGCTAATGCAGGCATCGAGATCTAGATGGAACCTCGCAAAAGAGGGACTTATCGAATGGACGACATACAAGGAAAGCGTTAAACTCCTCAAAAGGGAGTTAAGATTCGCCAAGAGGAACTCCTGGAGAAGTTTCTGTGAATCAGTTGAATCCACGACGGAGGCGTCGCGGCTGAGGAAAATACTAGCAAAAGCACCGATACCGATGTCCTCGCTAAGAAGGAACGACGGTAGCTGGACAGAATCGCATGAGCAAACGCTGGCGGCACTGACAGAAACCCACTTCCCTGAATGCACTGATGTACGCGATACAGCTACACAGGACACGAGACGGGGAATGGATGCAGATACAATCGACGAAATAATCGACGAGAGAAAGATAGCCTGGGCAATCAACTCGTTTGCCCCCTTCAAAGCTCCAGGAGTGGACGGTATTCGGCCAATAATGCTTCAAAAGTCTGAGGAAGCTACTATCCCAAGGCTGAGATGCATCTACTCAAGCTGTCTAAGGCTATGCTATGTTCCGATGGCTTGGCGAGAGGTGAGGGTAATATTTATCCCAAAAGCAGGGAAAGCCACCCACACAACACCGAAAGACTACAGACCTATTAGTCTGTCCTCATTCCTGTTGAAAACAATGGAACGACTACTTGATATGTATGTAAGAGTGGCTATAGGCGACAACTACCTCTCGGACTCACAGCACGCATACATGAAGGGAAAATCTACAGATACTGCACTGCACAGGGTAGTGTCAGTAGTGGAAAGGTCCTTGGAACACAAGGAATACACTTTGAGCGCGTTTCTAGACATAGAGGGTGCCTTCAACAACATCGAGGCCGATGCGATTATGCACAGCCTAAGAAGGGCCCATCTCAATGACAGTCTCTGCGACTGGATTGGTCTTATGTTAGGCACACGACGGATTAAGTCCTACCTAGGAGACATGTGCATTGAGAGGAAAGTAAGCAGGGGAACACCACAAGGTGGCGTCCTCTCTCCACTCATATGGCTCCTGGTAATAGACGAACTTTTAAAGACACTGGAGAGGGAGGGCTTCATTGTAAGCGCTTATGCCGACGATGTAGCAATCCTTGTCCCAGGAAAATTCATACCAGTTCTCAGCGAACGACTCAGCTTCGCACTCTTACTTGTTAACAACTGGGTTGCGGGCAGAGGACTGGGGGTAAACCCAGCGAAGACAGAAGTTCTGCTGTTCACAAAAAGAAGGACATTACCGGTGTTCAAACCACCAAGTATGGGTGGAGTGGACCTGCAAATATCCAAGACAGCAAGGTACCTGGGCGTTATCCTAGACTCCAAACTCACTTGGAAAGAAAACATAGAGGATCGGGTTAGAAAAGCGTACGTGGCACTATATGCATGCAGACGAACGTTCGGTAATACGTGGGGATTCAAACCATATGTGGTACACTGGCTGTACACAACCGTGGTGAGGCCCATTCTCACGTACGGCGCGGCGGTATGGTGGAAGGCGACTGAAAAGAAGTGCTATCTTTCAAACCTCACCAAGGTCCAAAGGACAGCCTGCATCGGGATAACGGGGTCATTAAGGACTACACCCACTGCAGCCATGGAGGTTCTACTTTATCTCGTACCCCTGGACATCTACTGCAGCAGTAAAGCAGTAAAAACGGCCATCAGACTCAGAGAGTTGGGACTGTGGTCTTTTAAACCATACGGACATGCCTCCGTGGAGACACAATGGAGCGCATCGAAAAAGAAAGTAGCTACTGACTACTTACCCCACACCCTTGTCTTCAAAAGGAGATTCGATATCAGAATCCCCCAAAGAAGCGAATGGAGTAACAAAATGGTCACGAAAGAAGAGGAGATAGCTATCTACACCGACGGATCCAAGATGGACGTGGGTACTGGTGCAGGCATCTTCTGTGAGTCTCTGGACCTGAGTGAATCATTTAGGCTCAGCAATGAATGCAGTGTGTTCCAGGCAGAGACAGCTGCGATCGCACAGGCGGCCAAGGAGGTACAGAGGCGAAAAATAGCCGACAAACACATCACCATTTACTCTGACAGCCAAGCGGCTATAAAAGCTATGGAGTCAGTAGTAATCAGGTCAAGGGCGGTGTTAAGAGGCAAAAAATACCTAGACGAGATATCAGCTGCCAATACGGTAACCTTATGCTGGGTACCAGGTCACAATGACATCTCGGGCAATGAGAAAGCGGACGAACTAGCAAGGAAGGGATCGGAGATGAGTGCATCTCTGGCCCTAAAATCCATAAGAACCCCGCTAAGCACATTAATGCTAAGTATCGACACTGAATCCTTGAGTAAAGCAAACTTACGTTGGATCAATCTTGATACATGCAGACACACAAGAGAGCTCTGGCCAGCGGTCAACCAAACGAAATCAAAAACCATGATCGGGTTTAACCGCAAAGACATCCGAACACTGACTGGGGTCCTCACTGGACACTGTATAGTGGGCCTACACGCGGAGCGGCTGGGCATACTGCACAACGACTACTGCAGGAGCTGCAGGGACGTTGAAGAAATAGAATCTATACGTCACCTGCTATGCGAATGTCCTGCCCTTAGAACAAAAAGATTGAAGATTCTTGGCAGCTACTTCTTTGAGGAGCTGGAGGATCTGGCTGCTTTAGAGCTAAAGAAACTCCTGAGATTCACATATGAATCAGGGTGGTTCTGTTAAAGCGTATTACCGAGCTGTTAAACAGCGGTTTCCTTTATCTCTCTTTTCAGGTTCCCGGAAATTTTAAAGAATCCCTAAATGGACACAATGGACCCAACTGGTGGTCTAAGTGAGCCGTGACACCCGTCACAAGGGCATCCATATACCTACCTACCTACCATCTCACAGAAAATGGAGCGCGACCGCCTCGTGTGGTACTGTCATGTACAAAGTAGAGATCCTACGAATCCCTTTAAAAATGTAATATCAGTCAACGTTTCTAAAAGCCTTCAAACTCCTGGATCACACAAATTAAAGAACACCGCATTTTATTAACCTCAGTCGGAAGGTATGTCCTATTCTTTTTAAGGTCAAACCCCGCCGGCGGATCAGTAGGGATGCGGTGAAGTAAGAAGGTTTTCATCTTTTTAGTCCAGATCATAATAATATAATAATAATAATGAGGGTATAGTACACTGCGACCTTTTGGTCTATTGTGTCCGCTGCTTATACCTTGGAGAATTTAGTCCCCTTTTTCAGAGCGCCCTCCAAACACATTTCTTTTATGAATTGTATTTGGGTCTTGTTCTGACTTAGCGTTGGCAGGTCACACTCCTTAGAGCACAGCGTCAAGTCCAGTTTCCTTGACGAATCCATGGTTTAAAGGTCCTTGTCTATTATTTGGTGCCTACCAAAATATCTTATCCTCTTGTGGGCCAACGCCCCATATGATTCCAGTGGGCCAACGCCCCATATGATTCCAGTATGTGGTGTGGAGTTTCAGTGGTCTCACTGCAGAATCTGCAGAGTCCGTCCTCTGATATATGTATTTTCCTCGGGTGCTCCTTGAGTCTGCAGTGCACCGTAAGCAGGCCTGATAGAATTCGTAGGTTATTTTTGTTGATGCTGATGCCAGCTTTGATTCTCTTTAGGTTGTAGTTTCATAGGAGTTTTTTTGCTTGTCTCAGACCTTGAAGGTTGAAAAAGGTTCTGGCCTTTGTACCTTTATCCAGTTTCGCGAACTTATCGAGAGTGTATTCTCATATCCCGCAGAACGGTTCAAGTCCTATAAAGGGTTCCGCTGACCTTTTTCTTGCGAGAAAATCCGCTGCCTCGTTACCTATGATGGCAACATGGCCAGGTACCTAGCAGATGGTTACTCTGTTATTCTTGCCTATTCTGTTCAGACTGTGTAGGCATTCCCACGCGAGTTTTGACTAGATGGCGAAGGCGTTAGGTGCCTTTATGGCTGCTTGACTGTCAGACATTATTAGTATGTTGCAAGTTGCAATTTGTATTATTTTTCTCGAGATTGATCCGAACGCACCTGTCTATGGCACATATTTCTGACTGAAAGACGCAGGTATATTTGACCATGGATACGTAGTGCTTAGTTCGTGGCCCAAACACTCCTGGACCAGTTCCTTCATCGGTTCTCGAGCCATCTGTGAACCACTTTATTGTGTGGTTGCTCAGTTCACAACTTATGGATTTATCGCTCCAGTCTTCCTTATTCCTGAGTTGTATCTGGAAATTCTTCTGCTTTTTAAATTCCTTTATGCTATCATCGTTGGGTATAGCAAGGAGTGAACGTTTTTTAATTAAATCATCGCCGATACATTTCTGTCTTCCAATTCTTTCTTTTGTCATCCTAAGGATTGTCTTATCTGCCGTGTCCATCAACATGGGGTATAGAGAAGTAAATTCCAAGAGAATCTCCGTGGCTGTGGTTGGGCAGCTACGCATTGCTCCGGTGATGCACAGGCAGGCATGCCAGTTTTTGCACTTTACTCTGCTGACGTGACCAGACTGTTTTGTTTTGCCCATGCTACTGCTCCTAATGTGATCATTGGTCTCACAATTGCAATGTAAATCCATCACTGGATGCTCGGACTGCATCCCCGTGCCTTCCTCGCTGGGCTCCTGCATATCATGAGAGCACGGGTGGCTCTTGGATATATCCTCTGCCCAGATCATAACCGACAAGGAAAAGAAGGCCTGATTACTTTCCGCTAATGTAAATATTTTCAGCGAAATTTAATTTACAACAATTTGAGCACAGCATCAGTCATATGCATGTATCTTTCTTATCGTCAAATATTTATTCTTACTGAGGAAAGTACTATAGTAAATTATTTCAAAATAAAACAAAATGTCGAACAATAAACAAACATTTCAATGAAAATGTTGAAATTTTAAACAAACGTTTTTTTATTTAAACATTTTAATCACTCGACAATATAAAAATAGCAACGTGAATGAACTGTTATAATATAATTCTAAGTATAAATAAATCCCAACATAAATATGAGAAAAATATCTGCGCTTGAGATAAATCTGCTAAAACGATACTGGGTGCTGGAACTGTCACCACAGACTCATTTTGTTGTCTCTTCCTGCTAAATAATAAATTTACTTGTGTGTCAGATAAAAGAAAATAAACCCTAGTACAATGTTGTTGACAGTACATTCAAATAACATTTTGTTCGAACATACACGCAGACAAGAGTGATGAATTAATCTGATATAACGCATTGAACTTGACATTTAGAAGATTTTGCTTAAATGATGAAGTGTAAACACATAAATAATTTCTCTTATATTTTGACGAAGTGAGTTTTTTATTTGTAAACATCCTCAGAAGAAAATTTTAAAAAAATTGCCAGACACAAATGAACGTCATCTCTTGATAATTTGCTCCTTGATAACAAACAGAAAATGCTTTCTCAAGAAAGTTTATTTATTTTCGGGGTGTGCCCCAGTGTATTTAAGTCAGATCTCCACGCCATTGAAGTTTGCACGACCCTTATTTACAACTCTAATATTAAAAGTGCGAGCATCCAAATTCAACCACTGCCTAGCAGCTATAAATACACTTAGCTTATAAGAAAACGCTACAATCCGCTTGGGCAACCTGTTGTATACCTGATTGCCTATATAATTTGTTATACATTACTGTTTATACCCTATTCTAAGGGTTTATTAATTTTGACGCATAGTTTGTAACATACCTTAATATTGCCCGTAGACCCCTAAAAGTTACTATATTTATGATCAGCATCGATAGTAATGTCGATCTAGCCATGTCCGTCCGCCCGTCTGTCAGCAAAAATTAGGCCTTTAAACTGGACCTAGAGAGCTGAAATTTTAACCATATACTCTCTAGGGTCCCGAAATAATCAAGTTTACGAATTTTTGAAATCCGCCCACAGACACGCCCACAAACTCAAAAAAACAAAATTTTGGAAAAAATCTAATTTTGAGCTAGAAAGCTGAAATTTTTTATATATGATCTATGACTCCTAAAACTGCTCGGAATAAAAAAATTTCAAAATCCGCCCACTGACACGCCCACAAATAAATAAAATAATTTCTGTATACCCTATTCTAAGGGTAGGGGAAGGCGGGGCATAATGATCACCCGGGGCAAAAAGGGCCCCCCTTTGTATTTTTATATTGAGTAAAGTGGCAACTTTGAAAAACAACCTAACTGCTCTGATATTTCACTCGCTATTTGGGGAAAACCCTTTTTTTAATTAAAGTGGCAGTTGCTTTGTGATTTGAGCAAAACAAGTTTTTGCATAGAGTTTATATTATTTTGAGGTGATTTAAAGTGTATTTTTTGGGAAACTGGTCAAGTGAATAATTGATTGTTTTTATTTCATATCAAGGTAAGTGAATATAGTTTATATAAATTAATTTGTTTTTTCATTAAGGTTACATTTTTAACTTATTTTGTCAATGTGTATTTAATAAGAGGTTTGGGGCAGAATGGGCGAGGCATAATAGGCATATGTGCCCATTATGCCCCATTTACTTTCTACTAATGTAATTTGCATTTCTATTCGTTTCTATCAGTATTTTATATTGTTTTAGATGGTTCGAAATTACGTGAGGAAGACCAAGAGGCAAGAATGGAGCAAAGACAGTATGCTACGAGCTTTTCAAGATGTGAAGTCGAAAAAAATGAGCTGTAAGGCTGCTGCTAGGAATTATGAAATTCCTCGAAGCACATTGCAAAGATTTATAAAAAAATCGGATCAAAACCCCGACCGTCCACTTCTTGTTGTCTAAATGGGAAATTTTAAGCCCGTTTTTTCAGAGGACCAAGAAAAAGAGTTGGCAGAATATCTTAAAGACATGGAAGGGCGCTTATTTGGCTTTTCGATGAAAGAATTTCGTGAACTGGCGTATGAGCTGGCGGAAAAAAATGGGTTGACCAATAACTTTGATGCTGTGGGGTGCATTGCTGGAAAAGACTGGGCAAACAATTTTTTAAAACGAAATGCAACAATTTCATTAAGAAAACCGGAAGCAACATCTGCGGCTCCGGCTATGGGGTTTAACCGCGTCGCTGTCGAAATTTTTTTTAATTTACTGGAGGAGTGCATCGAAAAATATGGATTTTTGTCAAACAAGATATTTAACGTAGACGAAACTGGGATCACTACCGTTGCAAAGAGACTGGGAAAAATGTTGGCAACTAAAGGGAGGAAACAAGTGGGATCGTTATCTTCTTCAGAGCGAGGGCAACTCTTAACCGTGGAAATTTGTATGAGGGCCGATGGGTCATATATGCCACCAATGTTTATTTTCCCTCGAAAAAGAATGAAGGCGGAGCTGATGGATGGAACACCGCCCAATTCATGGGGAGAATGTAACAAAAATGGATGGATAACAAAGGATCTGTTTTTGAAATGGTTCAAAAGATTTGTTGAATGGTCACGCGCAACCAAAGACCAACCTGTTTTGTTACTTTTGGATGTTCATGCAAGTCATGTAAAAAGCATTGAAGTCATCGATTTTGCAAGGGCTAGTGGTGTTGTTATGCTCTGTTTTCCACCACACTGTACTCATCGATTGCAACCCTTGGATGTGAGCTTTATGAAGCCTTTGAGCTCATATTATGGAGGCGAAGTAAAGAAATGGCTCAGACAACACCCTGGAAGAACGGTAACACACTATTAGGTAGGACAATTGTTTGGTAAAGCCTATTTAAGATCTGCTACAATGCCAGTTGCGATAAAAGGCTTTCTGAAGACCGGAATATGGCCGATAAACTCAGATTTATTCGAAGACCGTGACTTTTTGCCTTGCGAAACCACGGACATGCCACAAGAGGAGCAACCCACCGTTCTGGAAGAAACAACTTTTGATGGCCCATGTTCACAGACTTCACAAGTGCCACCAATAGACTCATCAACCACTGATCCCTTGATGATAACAGAAGCTCCAATAACAGCAATGACGGCAATGAATGATCCATCCACGCCATATCATCTTCTCCCAAATCCGTTATACCGACGCCAATGTATGCATCTCCAGACCCTGTTTTGGCAACTAACGATGCACCAACGCCCTCAACTTCTTTCCATAATTTTTCACCATCTCAGATCGTAGCAGTTCCCAAAGCACCGCAAAAGAAAAAAAAATCTAAACGCCGAGGAAAAACAGCAGTCATAACGAGCTCTCCATACAAAAAGCAGTTAGAGGCCGAAATCACCAAGTCCAAGCCCCCCACTGTGAAAAAGAAAAAAAGAATCACCAAATTAAAAAAACACAGGAAGGAAGAAAGTTCAGAGAGCGAAGAAGACGAGGAGTGCTTGTATTGCGCGTATTTATACTCCCAGTCCACAGAGGGATGGGTTTCCTGTAGAGCTTGTGGCAAGTGGGCTCATTGTTCTTGTGCTGGAGAGGATGATATTGATGATGAATCTACACACATATGCTCGCGTTGCAATCCAATTTAGGTCCGTGCCCATCATGCCCCACCTATGCCCATTGTGCCCCAGCAACGGGGCACAATGACCAAATTGAATGATTTATTTAAAGTAGAAAAAAATACTAAATTATTTATTTTTAACAAACTGTATTATTTATTCCTATTCCTTAATAAACTTTCTTTCAAATAACAGTTCTTCTGATATCCCCAGACTATTTTTGGAGTTTTTATTAACAATAATCCTTAAAGGGACCGTTATGCCCCGCCTTCCCCTATATTCATTTTTGAAAATCCAAAGTTTGAGCTAGGGAGCTGAAATTTATAATATATACTCTCTATGGGCCCTTTATGCTCATGTGTAAATATTTTAAAAATCCGCCCACTGACACGCCCACAATTAATTTTTTTTTTTTTTGAAAATTCAAAGTTTGAGCTAGGGAGCTGAAATTTATAATATATACTCTCTAGGGGCCCTTTATGCTCATGTGTAAATATTTTAAAAATCCGCCCACTGACACGCCCACAATTAATTTTTTTTTTTTTTTGAAAATTCAAAGTTTGAGCTAGGGAGCCGAAATTTATAATATATACTTTCTAGGGGCCCTTTATTCTCATGTGTTAATTTTTTTTAAATCCGCCTACTGACACGCCCACAATTAAATAAAACAATTTTATTGAAACACCCAAGTTTGAGCTAGGGAGCGTTCTTTTGATAAAATCCTTTAAATGTTATATAACAAAATATGTAGAGCGTTCTTAACAATTCAACCATACTTAGACTTTTGTCACGCCCACTTATGAGGGATAGGAATACGAATAGGGTATCCAACAGTTCGCCCAAGCGGACTGTAGCCCGTCCCTATGTTTTTTTAATTGCTTGGCGTACTTTCTTTGTCACGATGCAAACTCGACTAATAAAGAATACAAAATTACATGATTTGCATTTTTCCCAACAGCTCGTACCTAGCTAACTGCATTTTTTTCAAGGTAATACTCAAAAACAACATCGAGATAACGAAACGATTTGACTATTGTTGTAGCATTTGGAGTGGTCTTCTTAGTTTCTCTCAGGCGTATATTTAGGAAATGTGTAGTGGGACATAAGTCCCGACTTAATTTTTCGGGACTAATGTCCCACTAAAGTGGGTCATAAGGCCCTAATTGATTTCGGGACTTATGACCCACTTAAGTGGTACATAAGTCCCAATGTTCGTAGTCTGGTCCTAGCTAAAGCCGGACAGGTGCATTAGGGTTTCTTTTTCAGTTGTCACTTTGCAACTGCGGCAGTGTGTATTGTATGGGATGCCCAGCTTGGCCGCATGGTCACCTATAGGCCAGTGTCCCGTGATGATCGCTGTTATTCTTGCGATGTCTTTTCGGGTTCTACCTAGAAGGTCGGTTGTTTTTGCCTTGTTGTAGTTTGGCCACGTTTTTCTGGAAATGACGAATGTAGTCAGCCTGCTCCATCTGAGGTTGGCTTTCTTGAGGTATTCTGTGGTGATATTTGCCTTAACTGCTCCGAGCGGAATGTGGACTAGTTCCGCCAGAGAGCAGTGGAGAGCTGAGCCTTGCCTGGCCAGTTCATCGGCATGTTCGTTTCCATAAACATTACTGTGCCCTGGAACCCAGATCAGGGCAACCTTGAACTTATCAAGCAGGGCCAGCTCATTACGGCATTCTAGTACTAACTTAGAGGATATAATGACCGAAGCGATCGCTTTAATGGCAGCCTGGCTGTCAATAAGTATGGCGATCCTTTGCCTCGGTGTTATGTTTGAGTGAGGTTTGATCTGGCGAGAGGCTTCACGGATAGCCAGTAGCTCCGCCTGGAAGACGCTTGCAGTATCCGGAAGTCTGTACGATTTTGCGATGTTTAAGGATTCCGAAAAAACTCCCGCACCCACGCCGCAGTCCATTTTTGAACCGTCGGTGTAGATTGTTTGATCGAAATCCCTTGTCACTTGTCCATTTTGCCATTCTGATCTAGTAGGGATTTAAACGACGAAATGTTTTGTGAAAGACATTCTGGGAATGATGTAGTCTGTTGAAGGCGGAACTAGTTTTCTAGGTAGAGAATCTAGAATACTAATGTGGCCGTAGGGTTTCGCAGTCCAGCATCCAGACTCTCTGAGTCTGATCGCGCTGTGTGCTGTGATGTTTGTTATATGTAGATCAAGAGGTAAAAGATGCAGTAAGACTGTGAGTCCGTCTGACGGTGTTGACCGTAGAGCTCCCGTTGTTCCTATGTATGCCGTTCTTTGTACCTTATTAAGTTTGGTTATATTGTACTTTTTCTTTAGAGCCGGCCACCATACTATTGACCCATACGTGAGGATTGGTCGTCCCACGGCTGTGTACATCCACAGGGTCAATTTTGGTTGCAGGACCCACATTTTGCCGAAGGTTCTGCTGCAGGCGTAGGAGGCTATACATGCCTTCTTTACCCGTTGTTCTATGTTTATTTTCCAGTTGAGTTTAGGATCTAGGATAACTCCTAAATACCTGGCACTGGTTGAAAGGCGTAGGGGTGTGCCGTTTAGGCGAGGAAGCGTAAAGTCAGGTATGTTGGTTTTGGTGGTGAGAGCATCAGCACAGTTTTCTCTGGGTTGATTCCCAGACCGTACTTTTTTGCCCAAGTGCTAACTTTGCTTAGAGCACTCTATATGATTTCACTAATCACAGAGGGAAACATTCCTGACACCAATATCACCATATCGTCCGCATACCCGACTACCTTGATTCCTTCTCTGTCTAAACTTATGAGGATTTTGTTCATTACTAGGAGCCAGAGTAGGGGTGAGATGACTCCTCCTTGAGGTGTTCCCCTCCTGGCATATTTGGTTATATTGCTATTTCCTAAAGCTGCTTGAATGATTCTAGTGCTGAGCATGGAAACAATCCATTGACTTAGATGGTTTTCTATTCCCAGCTCCCTCAGGGACTCTAGAATTGCTTCAGTGTATACATTGTTGAAGGCTCCTTCTATGTCTAGAAAGGTAGCCAAGGTGTATTCTTTGTAATGTAGGGATTTTTCTATCGTACGCACTACCTCGTGAAGAGCTTTTTCAGTAGATCTTCCCTTGAGGTAAGCGTGTTGAGATTTTGAGAGGAGTGAAGCTTCTATTGCCCCTCTCAGGTGGTTGTCTAGGAGACGTTCGAGCGTCTTCAGTACGAAGGAGGTCAAACTAATTGGTCTGAAATCTTTTGCAGTTTCATGACCGCGTCTACCCGCTTTTGGTATACAGTTCCTGTAAATCGATGTGAGCCATGGAATTTCAAGTTCCAGAGATTTCTGGAGCATGATGGGTAGAATGCCGTCCAAGCCAGGCGATTTAAAGGGAGCGAAGCTGTTTATTGCCCAGGAAATTTTTTCCTCGGTAATAATGGATGTTATATTTTCGCAGGCGTCGGGTTGTGTGCATTGTGAGCTGGATGGCTCTGCACCGTAATCATTGCATCCGGGAAAATAGGTGTTTATTAATAGTTCTAGGGATTCTGCAGTTGACTCAGCCATTCTCCGTCCTCCTTTCTCAGAAGAGATGGGTTGGAGTGTTCTTTGAACAATATTTTGCTGAGTCTTGCGGAGTCCTTGAGGGTTTCGATGGATTGGCAGTACTCTATCCACGACTGTGTCTTAGCCGTTCTAATAGAGTTCTTGTAGATTTGAAGGCAATCCCGGTAGGGTTGCCAGTAGTTGCATTTATGGCAGATGTTAAAGGTTTCTCTAGTCAATTTTCTGAGAGCAGAGAGTTCCTTGTTCCACCAAGGGGGGAATGATTTTTTGCTATATTTGATCGGACACGAGACTTTGTACGCTACGTTGAAAGCTTTTTCAAAAGTGTCAACCTTTGTGTCGAGTTCTGAAGTGGAGGTAAATTTTTGATTGGGAGTCTTGTGTAACTTAGTCTTAATAACTTGGTTAAACTTTGCCCAATCGGTTCTTTAGGGGTGTCGGAAGGGTTTCGGGATCTCTTCAGCGAGATCTATGTCGAAGAGTATCCAGTTGTGGTCTGAGAGCGATATGTTATTGGATACCCTCCAATTTTCAACCTTCATAATATTGTTATTATTACAGAGCGTAACATCTATAACGTCTTCCCAGCCGTTAAAACTGTCCGTACTCGGAAAGATAAAGGTCCGGGTGTTACCTTTGTTACATATTAGTAGGTTATTTTCAATAATATAATCAAAAAGAGACTCACCGCGTTCGTTTGACTCCGAGCTGCCCCATAGCACATGCCTGGAGTTTGCATCGCAGCCCAGCAGCAGGTTGGTCCCTGTTGTTGTTATGGCGGTTCTCATTGCCTGGACTTCTTCCGGCGGTACTTGCCGGTCGTGTGCCATGTAGGCGGATGCGACTAGCAGATCGCCTCCTGCGTTCTCCATCTTAACAACTGTTAGATCGGCTGAGCCAAAATTTGGACATAGAAAAACTTTAATATGCTTTTTAGCTAGAATGCAGGTTCTTGGCTTACCATGGTTATTATTGTTGCGGTTGTAGTAGAGGATATATCCGGTATCGTTAAGGCCTCTTATAATGGGCCCGTTCACCCAAGGTTCTTGCACAATGCCGCTGTCGATGTTTTCCTCTTTGAGGAAAACCATCAGGTTATCTGACGCACAGACTGAGTGCTTCAGATTAATCTGTACGACTTACAGCATTGATTGGTTTCGGGTGTTTGTTCGGTTAGGGTGGTAGTACGGCTCGCCTCGATCCTCATGTCCTCCAACAGCTTGTTGGCATCGTCGACTTCATCTAAGTCGTCGACCTGACACGTGGACCTGAATATTTTAACTTTGGCATGCCTTATGCCAAAGCGGAGCTTGCAGCCAATCTTTTCTATGTGATCTGCGCTCACTTCCGTCACCATTATTAGGAAGGATAGGGTGTTGTTGTGAGGTTCCTCAGCCTTGATGACTTTCCAGTAATCCATGGGAACCGCAGGATTGTGGAGCTTGAGACAGTTGATCAGCTTATCACTGTCGATGGTCATATTTGGCAGCCAAATGCGAATTCTCCGTCTCCTCGGAATCTCTCTGGCCAGGATCAGCTTAAGCTTTAAGACGGTCCAGTCGTCACGGATCTTGTGAACGCAGCCGCTTAGGAATTCCTTGAAGAAAGCGTCTTCACACTTGATTACCCTGTAACCTCTTATGACTTCAGCTGAGTCAAAGCAGGGGAGGGGTCCGCCTTGGTTATTTAAGAGATGGTCCATCACCATCTCGGAAAGTTTATTTTCAATGGCACCCCAAACGTCAGCCACTGTCTTGCCGCTGGTAGAGAGTTCATCCACCAAAGCGACTTGTAGGTCGTCTCTGACAACCTCAGTGACTGTTCGTGTCATCTGGGGTGCTGAGATTGGGTTGTGGTGCTTGGCGGTAGCCAACTTAGCAACTTTGCTTCTTTGAGGGTCAGACTTGACTTCCTCATGTGAGCGGTTGCGTTTAGTTGCTTCCGTCTTGTGTGGTGGTGGCTCCCTGCGATTATTGATGAACTCATCAATAATCTGTTGGTGCTTGGGTTTTTCAGCTAGGTCCTGCGGAGAAGCCGTGCCGGCCTCTTCCTTCTTGGTAATCTTACCCAGAATGAAGATGGCCCTCTGGTACGCGCTCTTTCTGCGATTACTAGCTGATTTGAGGGTATTTACCGCACGCTTTTGGGCACTACGTCGAGTGTCCTGCGCAGCTGGTGTAGAGGAAGTAGATGGTTTGTGGATAGCAGGTGTACTTTGAGTGGAGCTCCGCTCAGAGTCCCCGCTTCCCACGATTGTCTCCTGACTGGAGGCGAGCAGTTCATCTTCTGATGAAGTGCCTGGGTCTTTATTTTTTTGGTTTTTTTTTCTTTTTTTTCTTTTTTTTCTGTTGTTATTTGTTTGTTAATTTTTTTAATTTTAGGTTCCACGAGTATGTCCGGAAGGGTTGGTTCATCCCGGCAGAGCCGACTTACACGGATAAGGCACTTAAATACAACCGGCTTTGCCTGGGCGCCGGAGGGGACCGTAAACGGCCAGTTCTCTTTAACCACTATCTGACCATGCAGCCCTCGGCACGGGTCGACACCTTGGCTTAAAAGTGGGATTTAGCTAGGGTTTACTCCCTTCCAACACTCTGACCCAGAGTTGGTTTTGGTCCACGATGGGTTTTACAGTGGAATTTTTTTGGCATCTTCACTGCTATGACCTTATTACCCCGGATCGCGAATCAATGTGGAACTTACATTGCATCGTAACGGGGCATCCCCTAATCCGCCACCCAAGGGACGCGCCTGGTAGAGGACCTACCCCCCAGGCCATTTCTTCAACAAACAGTTTTTTTTTTTTTTTAAATTCGGCGGATTTTAAAAATCTTTGTACTTGATTATTTCGGGCCCTTAGACAGCACATGTTCCAAATTTCAGGTCTCTAGCTCCAATTTCATTGCCTTGAAATTGACAACGGATGGGCTAGATCGACATAACTTTCGATATATTTCACATATAGACCAATAAAAAGGTCCATTGTGATACCACATGGATCTATCTGCTTCCTACTCGTTGAACCAGTTGGAGCTTTTGATAAAGCTTGAACGACTTTTAATTTCGATGTTTATGAGATTGTTGAGATCATTGTAAAAGAAAGATCCCAAGTGGAGTGTTCGTCTTTGAGAGAGAGCAGGGCATGTGAAGAGAAGGTGGAGAATAGTCTCCTCATCCTCCTCCTACTCCAAGCAGCTTCGGCAGAAGTCATTTGTATAGACACCAAGCGCTGTTGCATGCTTGCCTATGAGACAGTGTCCGGTGATTACACCAATTGTAGCACCAATGAGCAGTCTGTTCAGATAGAGATCAAATACTTAGAGTGTTTCAGATCCAGCTTTGGCTAAATCTGTTTTGTCGCTAGACAAGTTTTGTCACTTGTCCACCTAAGGTTAGTTCTCTCAATGGCCTCCTTCATAAACATGAGTTTCCATGAAGGAATGGCCTAAGGGACCTTTATCAGGTAGAAGGGGCAGTATGGTTCCTTTTCTGGCGAGTACATCAGCACTACAATTTCTTGGAATATCCTGTGTCCCGGCACCCAGCATAGGTGAATGTTGAATTACCCCGCCATCTCCGCGGGAGATGATCAACAGTCTAGGACTACGATGGAGTTAGTGGAGACAGAATCTAGAGATTTTAGCGCAGCTTGGCTATCTGAGTAGATTCGGATGTCCATAGCGGGTATCACGTTCCTCTTCAGCCACGATAGGACTTCTTTGATCGCCATGGTTTCCGAGTGGAACACGCTGCAGTGATTAGAGAGACTAAAAAAAGAGAGGCTGAAAATATTATATAATACCCTTAGAATATGGTATAAAAATGAAGGTTCCCGCTTGGAATTGATAAGGGTTCAAAAATACTTGGAAGATTACTTTCCGGTGAAGGAATAAACTCTATCCTCAGACCAGAATATAACTGGTAGTTTGCAGTAGAATTACTACTTTTGAATATGTAGTTTATTTGAAACACAACTAGACAAGAAATTCTTCAGATTGAGTAATTATTGTCAGTTATTGATTTCCGATACGTTTGCTTGAGATATTTTGACAATACTTAAATATTTTAAAACGGTACAGTTCACATTCCAATGTCAAGTTGTGCATTTATAGCATTTCATTATATCTATTTACTGATTATACTACAGAGTTTATTTTGCCATCAATAGTAGTGTGAAATTGTATCACAGAGTAAGTTCGCGGCAAAGGAACATAATTTTCACATCAATTTAAAGTACCGACACCTAAATAATTGTGTACATATATGCATAACATTCTATTTGAAACCAGACTCATAAAAAATATTTTCTACACTCTAAAGAAAATCTCAAGAATATAATAACCCCACTTATTCACTGGGGACTCTGTACACACATAGTTCTACTTTTACCAGAGTGTGCACGATTCCTTGACCCGGTTTCAACCGACAATATTAAAAGTCTTAAATAAAATATGACAAATTTATCTGCACCCAAATACTATAGACTTAGTACTCTTTAACTTTTCAGTTTCAATTTTGTCCAAACTCCTTTCAGCCACCCTGAACTATAAAACAGCACACTCATCGTGTACCTATCATTCAATCAACAAAGATTACCCCTAAAGCGTTTTACAGTCGTGTATACCCACAAGTACTCATCTCTTGTTGAGAGAAGATTGCGTATACCTTATTCAGGGTACATATCAGCCAGGGTAGCGCACGGCTCAGCCCACAAATCAATTTGTTTTCTAAAAGTCAAACCAAAATGCTGATATAATATTTGTACTCGTTTCTCGTACATCATGCATTTTAAAGTAACTATACGCTTTGACGTACTTACGTACACAGTACGACAAAAAGTAATATTATTTAAGACCCGCCTCCCAACACACACACGTTAAATAGCATTAACCCTCGGCAACACTAAAATGCATTTGAGTTTGAATTTTCTAGAACAGTTTTGTTGATTCGCTTTCCCAGCGGGAAACTCATCGTTTCTATGTCAATGTGATGAAAATATTTGCATAAGCGGGAAGGAAATAGTTTTGATGTTGATAGAATAACGAGTAGTAGCACCAAGTAAACTCTGTTGCATAGTCGGGCCACATGGGTGCGTGCATACCTATGGTCAATTGGTCATTCTCTATAAATGTGACGGTTTTTAGCTTAATTTGTCGGTCGCTTTGAATTCTCCAGTCTGACAAAATGTATTCATTTCCTACATATTTAGCGGGGACAACGCCCTTGTGAGTATTTCCCATGATCTAATTGCATAAAGGACATCAACAATTTGGACAAGCTCACATATCGCATCAATTTCACAAATATTTAAAACTATATTTAAGGACACATAAATACAACTTTATTTACCTACCCCTTTCTTTTAACTATCCTTTTTGTTGAGACAGCGTCTTCACAACTAAAATAAAAATTAAAAACAAAAATAATTGTTTAAGATAAATTAAACAAAAGAAAAATATTCAATTGAATTATTTTAGAACTTTCAAAACGTCGATTGGAAATAATGTTTAAATAAGTTCAAATTCAGAAAGTTTTTATAAATTTATCTCAAATATTAAAAATGAGCAGATACAGCACCGATAAACAATAATATAAATTTAACAAAAGCTGATTTAAAAGTAAAAAATATTAATCATCATCATCAATACATAGTATAAGAGAAAGTCCCCAAAAGGCGCCTGACTCTATGTTTCCGCTAATCTCGAGAAGCAATGAACGGATTGGGATGCGGTTTTTACTGTTCTAATATGAATTTTTCAGGAGAGGTTTAAGCTTATTAGTGATTGCTCTTTCACTTATATGAGTAGGAGCTGAGCCCTATTTTGTCACAGAAAGGAGATTTTCTCTCATCTTATATGAACCTTTATAAAAATTGATGTTCATCCCATTGAGTTGAAACTTTGTAATGCTGCTGTTGGCAGTTTCGCAAAAGTTTCTGGCATATTTTCAGCAAATTACAATAGATGGCACGCGAGTCGTATCGGAATAATGTTCGTCTTCTATGCGTTCGCGCATCGTTTATCCGAATGAGTTGAAACTTTATACAGTTGTTGTTGACACTGGAGCAAAAAATTTCGACATAGTAGGTACCATCAACGTGCAATAAGTGACGGGCGATTAAGAAGAAAACTTCAAAGATAGATTTAAAAGTTGTACTCTTGCTGTTGGGGAAGGTACAAAATAAAAAGAAAATCAATAAAAGAATAATGTTCTAATATGTTGATAATTGTCTGTAGCAGTTCTGCTTTGAATGTGTTTACCTTCTTCAAACATATAACAAAAAAAATAAAAGAGGCATTTCAACGTATGCCAGGCTAATATACGATTATTAAGAAACTGAATAATACTAGAAAAAAAAAATAGATTATATACTTAGAAAAGGAGTTTTAGTAATAAAGAAATAATAAATATAAGATTAGTGAAAAATAAGATGGAGTTCTGAAATTTCTTTTTATACGCTTCTCTACTTACGGACAGATAACTTGTATTAACAATACTAAAAAAATTGAGGTCTATAGACATCTAGAGATAGTTCATTTTTGAGCATGTTCAGTTCTATGTCTATTTGCAAAGAACAAATCCATATTTCGTGGATGTGTGTTTGATGCATATATATTTTAATATTATTAAACAATTCGGGTGAGTTTATCTGTGTATAAGCTATGTCTATTGAACAAATAAGGCCTTGAACCTTTCTTCGAGCAGAAAGTTATTGCAGTCATTAAGGCAGATATTGAGCTCTGTAATTAGGCAGCTCAATTGGACATCTTGTGTGTTCAAGAAACAAATGGCGAAACATCGGAAATCCGACACGTTTATTGGATGTCAGGATAAAAGCTTACAAGATATTCTACTACCTGACGAATTCGGAATCATCATTCCGGCGTAGCTACTTGGCGTCTTTTCTATTTCAAAGTCCAGCGCCACTTTGATTTCTCTCAAACTGGTGCTGCAAGGTCAGTGCATATGCTACCCAAATCAGATGCGAGCAGAGAGATTAAGATGCATTCTGGCCATCAAAAGCTTCCCTAAGGAAGAGCTTTTGCTTGTTGGCGGGAAGTCAAACGAAGACTTTGAAGACTGCCATGGAGGACTGAGAAACGGCCCCAGAAACTCTCTGGGTGAAAATGTTCTAAGGCGTTATCGTTCTAAATATTATGTATGTATATAAGGATCATGACGGAAAAATATCGTGATTCGTAAAAGGATTTGAATATGGTGCTGGCTTGTTTTGAAAAGACCTTTAATAGAGAACCAAGAGATCTGTTGTTGGTGACAAACTGATTAGAAACGGGAGGGCTGTTGATACTTGGTCAAATCGTTAAACCCAACAGGTGGACCAGTAGGGATGGATTCAAGTCATTAAAGAAAAAGAGAAACGAACGGTCTTTTTTTTATAAACCGACGTACTCGTATGTATAGTCTGCGCATTTTATTTTTATTTTTAAACCTTCATCTTTTGAAAACCCCCTTTAAAATTTTGATTGCTCTACGATAAAAATATTTTTTTTTATAATTTACACGCGCTATAGGGTTTTACTTACCCTTGTAATGAAGCAACACAGTGCGGTCATTAAGAAAGTGAGGGATTAGAGAACAGGGTTAGATGCCGATGCACGTTGATTTTGAATATCTGTTAATTATAATGCAGAGTCTGTTAATTATAGAACAGAGCTTGGTAGAGCGTTCCACACTCGTGTGGTTCGGTGAAGGAGAGCCTCCTTGTCTTTCAGATTTTTTTAACATTGTAGATCAAATTAGGGCACATTAGGAATTCTACGCCGAATCATGAATCTACCACAAGTACTAAAAAACTCAATAGAAATTTGCCTACATTTCGACATGAGAAAAAAACGTTAAAAGCATCAGTAAAATTAACCAACGTAAGCCCTTTACCCTATTTGAAACTTCTCAAAATAATATTAAGTTTACTTATTAAATTTAACAAAATTTAACATATCACTAACATTCCTTTATGCAATCCACATACATACATACTCCAAGATAAATAACATTACAATCCATTAAATCTAATATGATAAACAAGCTCGTTTGAATCCAAATCACGTGCCATGGTCTCCACCATGTTTTCTCCTATCCTGTCTTTATGACATTTGCATTTAGAAACAATAGAACTTCATACATAAAAGGTCTGTTCCAGTGATAGTAGGAATAGGGAAACACCCCTTCATGTAGTGAATTTCAGCTGAAAAATGAAGCCGTCGGAAAAAAAGACTGGTTCTTAAAATCACCCAGAATTTAGGTGCTTTGCAGATTTTAGTTTCAAAAAATCCTTGTTATGTTTAATTTCAGTAAAACCTTTTTAGAGCTTGTTTGACAATGTCATGATTTTCTTGTCATCTTACATGGATTGCATTGCATAATTTCTTTGTAAGAAATTCAAGAATATTTAAAGAAATTTTCTTCTTAAATCCTAAACACGTATTAGGATTTGAAATTGCATTTCATCTTCTTTCCAAAAAACTGTCTTTGGACTGAAACGAACTTTCGTATGAATGGAGATCAATTGAATACATTTTTAGAGAAGTAGAAAATAAATGTATGATTGATTTAAATGTTGAACAGTTTGGTTGAAAATTAGTATGCTCCGCAATTTCAGCGATGAACTTATGTTTCCAAATCCATCATATCTTTCCAAATACGTACTGAGCCTTCCTCATTCAAATGCTGATGCTAAAAAAATATTTTCAGTAGCGACAGATGTAAGAACAAAAAAAAATAACCATCTAGGTTAAATTTTTTTTCGTCGCAAAAAATAACCTTCCGCCAATCATTTGTGCTCGTTCCATTTTGGACATCCCAGCTCATGTGATTTTTCGCGAAACACAAGCGTTGTCTCTTTCTTGCGTCATTATGTGGTGGTTTTTTCTTAAGTTTCAGGCGCTTTAAGTGTTTAGCTCGGCGAATGGTGCGGTAACAGTGGATAATCTAGCCTTAACATTAGCTTTCTCTCTAATTTTAGCTGCCGATAAAGCTGAATTTGACGCTATTCTAAGGATACTTTGAGTTTCGCGAAGTGTTGAGGCAGAAGAAGTGTTTCCTTTATAATTGTTTGTGTAAGACGAAGGGTTTTTTAAATATTGGCTGACACAATGATCACTTCGCTTTATTTTTCGGGCTATAGCACGGCATGAAAGACCTTCAGAGCAATAACCTTCTATTAGTGTCCCTTCCTCCACTGTTAAACATTTTTTCTTTCCCATTTTTATTAACACTCAATCAAGAACAATAAGTTTATAGTATGTACCGTTTAAACCAAAAAAAATATACTCACTTCACAAAAAACGTTGATTTGTTCACTGCGTCTAATCTAATGAACCGATTTATTTCCGAATATTCTTTATTCAATTTACAATTTGTCTTCAAAGTTCCGTTAGCTAAATCTCTAATTTACACAAATTTCATATTTTGTTGTTAACAAAACAGTCTCTCATGTACCATAGTCGTTTTTTTTCAAATCCATCATGTAACGGGAGAAATATCGATTTAACTTCTCAAAAATGCCAGCGTCTAATCAAATGAATCGCACTGTATTTTGGAAATCGAAAGCAAGTGAGGTTTTGGTGCGCAGTCAAAAGCTGACGTCGCGGCGGTCGATAGACGTAGAAGTGCTAAAATATTATTTTTTCTCGGATGAGCAATTGGACAAGAAGATTGGGCCGCAATTAATGCAATAAGGCTTTGTAATTCATCTCAGATGGTAAAGGGATATTTTGTTTATGTAATGAAATTCTGCCAAACGAAGTCAAAGCTGGCAGGCAAAGTTCTTTTTATATGTAAACTGTTTTTTTTGTGCTATATAAAGGGTTAAGGTTGGTTTAAAATATCTCTAGTATTCTTAACATCGGGACTCGAAGATTTACTGGAGTAAAGTAAGCAGTCGTGTTTTGGTATGCCAAAAGAAAATCTAGCATAATTTTTAAACTTATTTCAAAGTAAGTCCTTTAGTATTCATCCCCTTGATGCAAACGAATCAAGCGTGTCACTATAATTTTTCAAGCACACCACAATTCACACCACCACCCTTTAAACCGAAATGAAAATCCAAAAAACTTCACTATATCGACCTATTTGTAAAGGGGCTTTCATTAGCGACTTGACAACTTCAAAATTTCAGTGTGAACGTACCCTCAAACCGGTTACCGAACTGTCAATGTCAAAATATTCAGTAAAATCAACATTTTCATTATGGTGAAGTGCACAAAGGAACAACGTTTACAAATAATTAAAATTTACTATCGAAATTCCGAGTCGGTGGTCGCAACTTTAAGAGCGTTAACGCCAATTTTCGGCCGTAATTCTCGTCCCAGAAGACAAGCTTGGGCTCCCAGACCACATTATGGCAATTTTGCGTTAGGATCTTGGCCTACACTCTTACAAGATCAAGCTGGTTTAAGAACTAAAGCTACTTGATTATATGAAACGACGTAAGTTCTCTAATTGGCCTCTGGACATGATGGAAGAAAAAAAAGAATTTCATCGCATGATCATCTTCAGCGATGAAGCGCATTTTTGGTTAAACGGCTTCGTCAATAAGCAAAATATGCGTTACTGAACAGGTGAGAACCCTCATGTGCTTCACTTCATCCCCAAAAAGTTACTGTTTGGTGCTGTTTTCATGCCGGTAGCGTAATTGGGCCGTTTTTTTCATCGATGAAAATAACCGTCACGTTATGGTAAATGGTATTCGCTACAGAGATATGTTGGAACGTTATTTCTTTGAGCAATTGCATGAATTCGAAATCAGGTATATGTGGTTTTTTGGGGGCTACATAAAAACATTGGTCTATGCCAAAAATCCGGCGACGTTAGAGGAGCTCAGAGCCAATATTGAATGAGAAATAGCGGCCGTATCGGTCGAAATACGCTGCCGAGTCATCGAAAATTGAGTTCAACGCATCGACCGCTGCATACGTTCCAGTGGTGGACATATGAACGAAGTCGAATTCCATTCATAAATGTTTTGATAGTAATTCAAGCCAGTACATTTTTTTTTTGAGATATTTCCAGTAGTTCGCATTTTATTTAAAAAAGAAGTTGTCAAGTCCTTAATGAAAGATCCTTTATATTACATGTGATATGTTATCGCCTCCTGTGGGTCTTTGAGTCAAATTAGTTTTACATAGCTTACACGGAATTGCCATGTTTGACGAACTGTTTCATCGTCTTTGAACCTTTCGTTTGCGTTCAATTTTGTAGGAATTTCCTCTTCCTCGGTTATCATAGTTTTAATGTTTTCATCGCTTGCCCAAGGGATGTATTCTCTAACAATGCGTTCCTGTTTCGAATTTACTCAATAGAATCAGGGTCCTAAAGTCACATTCCTCTTTTTTAACTACGCTGCTTTTGAGTCTATGCTTCTGTAATTCTGTCTTATTTTTAGCCTTTAATTAAACTTTGGATGCAATCGAGATGAATTCAATTCAGTTTAACAACATATTTAGAAGAAATAAAGTTGGAAAAAACCACACGAAACGTCGAAAATTTAATAAAAAGTTGTTTTTACTTACACAAAGACAAAACCAAAAAAATCCTAAATAAATGAAGCGTATTTTCAGTTAAAAAAAAACAAAGAAGTGGTCACAAATTAAAATTTCTAATATATACATATTTTCTGTTTTAATTTTAAAATCATAACATCAACTGTAAGACATTTGGCGTTTTTCAAATCCGGTTACAAGAAATTCGTTGAATAAAAAGTAGTAAGATTTTCAGTGATGAAGGGGGGATATCTTGCTCTCTCGATGACCTTTCCGTTTACGAATTGTTCGAGTTATTGAACGACAAAGTAAACATTTGTAAAAAAATACGTACGAATTCGTAATTAAAAAAAGAAGCGGATCTAATGTGTGATGCTGAAGTTTACATGTAATTCATTTAAATGTAGATTCGTATTATTTTTTCACAATTGCAATCTGTGTAGGTACTTCCTTTCCCACTCAGCCAGTTCCGCCAACCCAATCCCTTTAAAAAACTTTCACAATTTAACCACAGTACCACATCAGGAAGTTTTCTCATTCATCAGTTCAGCAGCATTAAATTGGAGAAACTATAACAAACTATAAATGAAGTTCTCTCAATCTAAGGCAACTGCATAATATAGATTGTTGTTATAGAGAACAGTATTGTACGAGGAGCTGTATGAGGTACTTACTTTTCATCAGGTGGTGGTGGCATGTCGTTTGCCGAAGGACTGCCAGGTGGCGTCTTCTCATTCTCCATCATAGCGAGGGGCGCTTCGGGCGGTGGAAGGGGACTCACTGAGTTCGTATCCATTCTTAATGTGAAAATGTTGATGGATTTCCTTAAAACCGTTTGGGAGTTGAAAAACCACAGCCAAGCTCCTTTAGCTGTTATGCTCCTTTTATCACTGGAAAGAGTATACACAATTTCATCAATTTTTAATCAAATTAAATAGAAAAAGAAGTTAATCGAATTTTGTGAATTATATACGCCATAAGCTTTTCATGAACTTTACACCAAGGATATGCAAAGTATGTTTGTCTTTAGAATATTTAAAATACGACACTGTCATTTGGAATCGGATAGGGACATGTATCTAAATGTATAAATGTATGCAGGTCTTTGTGCAAATTATAATTTCGTTTAAGACCTAAAATTCACTTAGAGAAAGCAGTTATGTATATAAATACAAGCGGACATTGATTTCGTTTTTATTTTATTCATTTTAATTTTGAATCGTAAAATGAAAATTACAAAATTAAATTTTTATTGATAAAATGAACGATTTATTTTATAAGTCCTTTCGTTTGCATAAACAAATAAACCGGATAGATTTTCCATCACGAGAACATACAATTGCTCGTGAAATTTAATCCGCATATTTGCATAGATCCATGAGCTGAATTTATGATCATTAGAAATGCCAAGCGAATAGGGAATTGTAAACGTCTACGCGGAATCAATACAGCTTATCTGTTTAAGAAGAAGTTTTTCTCAATCTGATGTTTCCCATATTGTTCCAGATTCCTGTTGTGGATATTGTATAATACCTCGGATGTTACATCAATTCTGCACTTACACCGCGTGCAGTAAAGCAATCAGTGACACTATTAGACAATTTTATTCCGGGCTACGCTGTTCTATATACTCAGCTAGTTTATTACACCCAATCTTAAAATACGATTTGTCAAGAGTCTTACTATGCCTCTTTTTAGGATTCCGTAGCCAAATGGCAAAATATGGAACCCTTATAGATTCGGCATGTCTGTCTGTCTGTCTGTCAGTCCGGAAATGCCACTTTTTTCCGAAATTACAAGAGCTATACTGTTGAAACTTGGTAAGTAGATGTATTCTGTGAACCGAATTAAGATGTTCACATAAAAATAGAAAAAAACAATAAATTTTGGGGGTTCCCCATACTTAGAACTGAAACTCAAAATTTGTTTTTCATCAATCCCATACGTGGTATCTATGCATAGGTCTTCAATCATTCAATTAACTCAAATATAAAAAAAAAACATTTAATTTCATGAACATAAACCTTATGCGTAAACCGCGAACCATTATTTTCTAATAATAAATCTGTAATAGGTGCCTAAGTAAATAATAATTATAATTCGCGCGGAACCCTTCATGGGCGAGTCTGACTCGCACTTAGCCGCTTTTTTTAATTTGTTCTTACATATATCCTTGTCTAGACTTTCAATGTAAAAAAAAAACTTAAATGTTGTATTCGATGATTGTATCCGTTTTATCTTTAATATTTCTAGATTTTGTAGTGTATTCGTAAAACTTTAAAAATGTATAAGATCATTCATTTCAAGTCTGCCGTTTATTTGTACGAAATTATTGCTTTTGCCCGCTCTACTAGGGACTTAAAATCAATTACCCCCACTTTGCACACTGCATTGGAAAGAGCTAATTTTTAATTTTAGCAATTCAATCAATTACCACATGAACTGCTGACAATCAGTTCTCTTGCCGCGTTTCAGAGAAACCTTTAAATATATCTTACTAAAACAGTATTGCAGCTTAACAGCTTCTTCTTTTTCTTCTTCCTTTTAATGGCGGTGAGGCTATGATTAGGATTAAAGGGTTCACAACCCCACTAAGCCGCATGCCTACTGGTCCGCCTATGGGGTTCGCTGGTTCGACCTCATAAATGACGGCGGGCCTCCCGATTTTGAATCACTTCATCGCTGAGGCCAATCAAATGCTATTGTTGCTGCATTTGTGTGATCCAGCAGTTTTAAGGCCTGCCTCTCTTTCGCGTTTGTATTGAAACGTTGATTGATATTGCCATTTTGACAGGATTCGTAGGAACTCTCCTTTAAATATGACAGTACCAACAGAGCCGGTCGAGCTCAATATTTTGCGAGATAGGTTCTTTGACGTGAAGGCTTTCTCGGATCTTGAAACTTTTTATTCAAAGCAAAGCATCTTCATCTCACCTGCCGTTAAATTGCCCTCATACATTTTGTACGATGTCCAACAGTGTAAACCGTATTTGAGCGCCGGGCGCACAACTGTGGTGTAGACCTTTCCTTTCAGCTTAGGGGCATTTTTCGATCACAGAAGATGGCTGAGCAAAAGCGTTGTTTTTCGATGAATGAAAAAATCAGTATTCACAAAATGTAAAGAAAATGTCGTTTTTAACAACTCGATCAAAAAGTTGTTTGCCACGCGCACGTTTTTATCAAATTTTAAATTTTAGGTAATTTCGTTGAAAATAAATAGCCAAATACTTCCAACCTAATACGAAGACCGCTTGGGGGATAGGAATATGTATATCAATAGAGGTATGCATGCATACATTTATTTGATATATTCCCATGGGTGCACTACCTTAGTGCACTCAATTCAGAACAAATATTTGAGCAAGACTGTGCATTTGAAGTGATTTTTCAAAAAATAAACACAAAACCTTATATAGAAACATACCTTTATTTGATATTTGGAACGGGTACAAATAAAAATGGAATAAAAATGAAATGAGTGCACTTCTTTCGGCGAATGCAACAGCAATATTCATGGTATGCTTCTTCCAATTGCGAGTGCAATGCAAATCATCTTATTGGTTTTTTTCCACATGAGTATTGATTGAAATAGGAGGCAGGTTATACTATGGATATTTAATATATTTTGTATTAACGTGAAAATGGATTTAAAAATGTTAGTTTAATTTTAATTAAAAAGTATTTTATGAAATTCATATGCTTTTCCACTGAATCCACTAGACTATACAAAACAGTCGGAGAAAAAACCATATATCTCAGATCTGTAGATAGATATTATTTTTATATATATTATATATTATATGACCTAACAATACGTTTTGAAGGTAACAATAACTTTAAAAGCTGGAAAAATAGCTTGGGGCAAATGTTACTTTTGCAAAAAAAATACGGCTTAAATATACGGGACTCTCTCGAATTACTTAAAACGTTAAAAATTGACTTTGTCAGAAAAAATATTATTCGATTTCAAAGTGTTGGGGTAACATTTTACAAGTTATATCTATGAACAGTATTTGAGAAAAAAAATATCCTGAAATTAAGTTATAAATTGGCTTTTATTTTTTACTGTTGCTATCTATTTTTTATGGAACTGCAAAAACCGGAAAGTTTTTTGCCTTCTAGTTTTTGAGAAAATCGAAAATTACAAAAACTACATTTTTTAGAAAAATGTTTTTTTTTTTTATAATTAGTACTTAAGAACTCGTAGTTATGTCCAGGATCCCATATCAACAGTTGTTCGCAATCCACAGTACCCGTGTCGCTTATTTCGCGGGATAAAGAGATTTTGACTCCTTCTTCAGATTCAGTTCACGCCTACGCAACTAAGTTGCTCCGCATTGAGTATGTCCACTGTCCAGTCGTCTGGCAGGCGACTATGTCAACAGTTTTCTTAATCAATAGTACCTGGGTGCCAAGCTTCGCGGGGTAAATGAGTTTGAACTCTCTCTTCGGAGTCAGTCCATGCACACACAACTATGTTGCTCCGCGATAAGTACATATGTCCAGTCGTCTGGCAGACGCCTAGTCAACGGTTTTGTTAATTAACAGTACTTGGGTGGCCCCCTTCGCGGAATAAAGGGATTTTAACTACGAGAATTCATTGTTATAAGAACTAAGTTATATTCATTCATTAAACTCAAAGTAAAACCACATAAATACTCCAGAAAAGATTTTTCTAATGAAAAAGTAATTTTGGTAGTGTTCAATTTCCTCAAAAACAAGAAGTCATAAAACCATCTGCTTTTCCCCGGACAAACTGAACGTGCTCGTTTTAAGTGGCCGATAACACATCTAAAAAGCTTATTTGTTTACAGCCAAACAGGATGCTCGAGTAGGGTGGATATGGGTTCATGTAGATTGAATGTTTTTATTGGCGTGCTCTAAAAAGTTGAAATCGATCGCGAATCCTGGATGTTTTGGACCTGCATAAATTGTTTGTTTAATGGGAAAATCTGCAAATACGCTTTGACACATTATCGCTTTTTGAACTTAAGAAGATTTAAAGAGGTTGAACTTCGGATTAAAAAAACGCTACTTAGATTCATTACACGGACTGAAATTCGAGTGTTTACCGGGTAGATAGCTCAAGAAAATTAATAGCTCCTTTCTTTACACGCCTAGTTGTGCTCTAGATATTTTGGTGAACATCCTCTTGAAGGCCTTCTTCGATTAAACCCTAGTTAACTCAGGCATAAATTCAGAACGGAGAAGCGGTGCTCTGCGCGAGAATTATCTTACAACCCTTATACCTAATTTTAAAATTGAATCAAGTTTTGATTGTCGACAAAAAAAATTATAAGGACTGTTGATAATAAAAGCCAATTTAGTACTTAATTTCACAATTTTGAAAAAAAATCAGTAAACAAATTGTATTTTCAATTTTTTTTTCAAAAACTATTCACAGAAATAACTTCAGTTAAAAGTAATATAAAAGAACAGATATCTGGCTTTAAAAAAAGTTTATAGTATTGTTTCGTACAGGTTGACGTTGCTTTTAAATATTTATTTGTTTTCATTTTACATCAATTTTTAGAAAGTTGCCCCTCCCGAAAAAAACGGAAGAAACCAACCACCCCTCCTTGAAGAATCCGTTGTCATTTTGAGGCGCCAAAGTTATCATAGATCCTCTCCGTCCACTGCGGCCAACAAGCCACGAAAAAATAAATGTATTTCCCACATCGTTTAGTTTTGCAAACTTTCAAATGCGTGTTATGAAAAGGAACGGCAATAATCTTTAAGTGGTATTCACACACCTACACACCTATATAAGTGTATAACCCATTCAGTTGCGGTCACATTGTCCTGATGCATTATATATTATTTGAATTTACTTTTTTTTTTGCTTTCTTATAGAAATAGAATTTAGCTATAGTGAATAGCATTCCCCGTACAAACTGAACGTGCTCGTTTTAAGTGGCCGGTAACAGATCTAAAAAGCTTATTTGTTTACAGCCAAACAGGATGCTCGAGTAGGGTGGATATGGGTTCATGTAGATTGAATGTTTTTATTGGCGTGCTCTAAAAAGTTGAAATCGATCGCGAATCCTGGATGTTTTGGTACAAGGACCTGCATAAATTGTTTGTTTAATGGGCAAATCTGCAAATACGCTTTGACACATTATCGCTTTTTGAACTTAAGAAGATTTAAAGAGGTTGAACTTCGGATTAAAAAAACGCTACTTAGATTCATTACACGGACAGAAATTCTATCTGCTATCTAACTATCCTGCAAATTTTTCCAAATTTGCCATCCGAAGTCCCTTTCAATCTTCAAAAATATTATTTCTAGGGGAAACTAGACTTTTGTGCGCTGTAAACACCTGAATTGCAGTAATAATAGTATGTATTAAGAAAAACCAAAAGGAAAAATGAAATTAAATGCAAATTCAACAATAAATTTAAGAGCAATAACAGGACAACAAATGAATTAAACCATTGGAAATCGTAGATGTTTTTATAAAAAATTAAATTATTTTTGAACATAAATTATCCACATCTTGTCAGATTCTCCTTTCGGAACGCCATTATCATTACGGGATTTGTTTGCGTCTTATTTTTGATCGGATTTTGTATTGAGACTAATTTTTCGAACACCCTGACTAGATACAAGACAACAATATTTCAAGAACCCGTTCTCGAGTCACGAATCTGGCATAAATCAGAGAGTTGAATGAATAGTTAGAGATAAAGTTTCTCCGAGTATATTCCAGCTCACGTCCATGTCCTATTGTTAATCTGCGATTCTTCAAATCCATATCCTTAAATTGAAGATGAGATTCTATTGTTGCTCATTTCTACAAACTGCAGAATAGCGCCGTATATTGTCGTCTGCTATTTGTAGCTTTCACAGTGGCAATCTATTGTTGTTTTATAAATTTTAGTGTCCAACGCACAAAGGATGGTTTCTTGCCCTGCGATAGAGCTGTGCAACGTGCACCCATTACGTTGAGACAGGCAGTTCTGTGTTAATGGCGTTATCCAAAAGCTATAGATCCATATGGCACACACTTTTGATGTATAGTCAGTGCCAAATCTTTGACGATGAACACTAGTTTATTTTTATCCTAACTAGGTTAGGTTAGGTTAGGTATAGGTGGCTGTCGGCAGAAGCCGACGCACTTAGACCAATTTAGGTCCATTGGGATACCACGTATAATTATCTACCTCAACTCTGTAGATGGGACTGGCCAAAGACACGCGGTTGTTCTCAAATGGTCCGCCATCTACGTACTAACCGCGCCCAACGTCGTTTAATTACGGTGATCTGACGAGAACCGATTAACTCGACGTGGTATGGTCGTTGGTTTTATCCTAACTAACTGCAACGCCTTTGAAAATACCACACTTCTTCTGCGATGCGAACTCTGAACCGAAATAATTAAAACAAGAAATGGAGGAAACTATGTGACAGTCAGCTTAAACAAAAAAAATATAAAAGCTAAAAACTAGTTCGGACACAAAAGAGTGTCATTTATAAATCCGTTTGTAAATATTTTTTTTAATCCATTGAAGAAGATAAAATCTGCAGCAAATATATATCTCAACTTGCAAACGTAATCTAATGCTTTTATAGTTGATCGAGGCTTCTTATACTTTTATAGTAGAAATTTGAATACGTTAAGCCTTGCTTTTTCTGGTGGTGGAATAATTCTTTACTGAATACAGAACCTTAAAGTCACTGTGGGCTAAACTAAAGGTACTGAGAATATGCCGTATGATTAAGGAGTTTTGCTGCTTCCTTCAACTCAGACCTAGTGCTCTGACATCCGCGACAGCTGAGTTTATAAGACGACCTATTGAAAATATTGTATTTCGCGTTGACATTTTTGTCCTGCGCACTATCTGCTCCACAACAATGAAGTGATATGACAGCGCATCTCCTTGTCAGATTCCTGTCAAACTACATATTTCAACGGCGGGATTGTGAATTTGGCAATCACCACGTGCTTGTAGAGCTCTTGACGATGACTACATTCATATGCGGCTTTAAAGTCGATGAAGAGATGGTGGGTATCGGCTTTAAGTTAATAGGCCGCTGCCAGGATTTAGCTTAGTGTCAGAATTTGCCACACCAGTACGTCTGGATTAGTGTGTGGCAGAAGGGCTTGAGACGTCCAAACAGTACATTCGGTATGATAGTATGCTTATAGCCCAGCGGGACGTCCCGATTTTTAAATCAAAATTAAATGTCCCGCGCGGGACAGCCTCAGTCCCGCTTTTCGGGGAAAAAATTCTGTTTTCATGAATCTCGTTGACAAAAACGAAAAAATATTAAAAGCTAACTGTTCAGTTCACATCTTGAATAACATGAGCAAATTTGCATGTGATAGATTAGACATCGATATAGAAGCTATCATCTTAAAAATATACGGCCATTTCTCAATTCAATTCAATCATTCAGCTAAACGTCGTGCGGAATTGATGAAGATATTGGAAACTACGGAAATGAAGTTTGTCGAATTATTACGTCATGTAAATACAAGATTTCTGTCGCTCTGTCCTGCTGTTGAGAGAGTAATCAAGGTTTGGCCTGCTTTGAAAAGCTACTTTGATAAGCAAGAATCATGTGCGAAAGCCATTGAAAAGATTTTTTACTCTGAAGCAGAGGAAACAAAAACTCTAGCCTACTTGCATTTTGTTCATAATGTGATGAGTGCTTTTGGTACATTAATAAAAGAGTCTCAGGGAAATGATATTGCCATAACAGAAATACATGAGTCATTGTGCCTCTTCTGCTCAAGGTTGACTCAAAGGCTAAAGGATGTTTTTTTCGGCTACCAGACAAAACAGATTTTAAATAAATTGGTTGAATCTGAACGGACCAAAGCCATCGAACACTTCAAAAATTTTCACACAAATTGCCAACAATATAAAGACAAACGTTATAATTTTTCAGATGAAAATATTTTTTCTAGACTTAAATTCATAAACCTGGAAAGTGAAGTTAGTTTTGACATGATTGAAAATGCTGTATCTTTAATAAAATTGATAGGCGATATTTCGGTAGATAACTTATATGAAGAATTTAACTTGTTAAAATCATCCTTGGACGTATTGGTAGGAAATTGCAAAGACACCACTGCCACCACCGCACAGAAATGGCACCAGCTCTTTCAACAGTTTCCAAAAAAAGATACTAGGAATATATTTAAACTAGTGTCTTTCATATTAAGTATCGAACGCGTTTTTCCCCAGATGAATTTAAAATGTTCGGATGCCAGAAATAAATGCTGCGTAAATTTAGTGAAAGCAGAATTACTCATCCAGTTTAATCTACAGCTATCCTGTGAAGAGTTCTTCGTCTTTATTAAAGAGAAAAAGGAAACATTAAAAGAAGTTAAATCTTCACAGAAATATCATGAATAAGTAATTCTTATAAATAATTATTCTCTTATTGTAAGTTGCAATTTGTAACACTCACTCCGACTTTTTTTTAAAACGCCATATTTTTCTAATGAATAAAACTTTTTTGATTTTGATTTGTTTTTTTTTTATTCTGAAGACGAATAAGACTCATCTATTTAACGATAGGGTGAATCTGATTTAAAATATTATATTTTTATTAAAATACATTTTTTATGGCTATTTTTGCTATCTATTGTCACGTAAACGTAATTTTGATTCAAATAAAAAGATAAATATTTGAAAACTTCTGATTATGTACGTTTTTTTACTATGTCTCGCTTTCGACGAAAGAATCCCGCTGTTTTCACTCAAAAAGTTCCAAAATCCCGACTCGGCAAAAACAAAAAATGGCAACGCTGTTATAGCCCATCTGCGGATCATCGGAAAATACGACAAAAAAGGTACATCAAAAGAACAGAGCCACAGGAAAGACATTGCTTCTACTGAACTCTTGAATTGTTGCAAATTGCATTCTTCCGGAAAGAATTTGAAATTTAGAAGGCAATTTGAAAAGTTTATTTCATCTATAGAAAAAAGTGTTTTGATGAAAAGATGTTCTTATAATCATCAAAAGCAAAGTCAATAAGAATTCTAAATCGGTAATAATACAAAAATTGCCATCTGTTTAAATTGATCTTCATGGCGAAGTGGGCAACACATTGTCAGTCATTAGAAGCATGAACATTTATCCATCCACGTCATATCTCATAAATCTACGATTTATTTGGATTTGGAAATACAACATTTACCATGTACTTCGACGGCACAGTATAATTAATCATGTCAATTGAAAAGATGGTGGCAATTTGTTAGGCGATACAATCAATGACAATGATTGTCGCAAAAATTGATGATGGTGATGATTATGAGTGTGCAATACATATCTTCATCTCGCTTTTTTGTATTGTGGGCTCAGTGGCTTGTATGTTGGACTACTAGTCTAAGAGTCTCAGGTTCAAATTACGCCGGCCAACGTTTTTTTCACAGTCTCACCTCTTGCGAACTTCTGACAGACTTCCAAGAGTATCAATTGTCATGAAAAGCTTCTCAAATTTGTCGTTCGGATTTGGCTTAAAATTGTAGATCCCTTCCACTTCGCATAAGAAAGTGGTTGAAGAAGCTAAGGTTAATGCCCTAAAAATTAGAACATGTGCTCCAATCCAAGAAATATTTGTAACTCATTTATGTTTCTCATTTATGGTCGTAAAAGAGGCATTCTGTTGCTTTATCTTGAGACAAAAATAATTTCCCCAATCAAAAACAAAGACCCGAGTATAAAACGATTCCAGCAACATGGGACTTTCAACGATTTCTATAACTTTGAAAAATCTCTGCGCAACAATCAGATTATGCCGCAATAAGAAAATTATGAAAAATTCAAATTCAATTGATGTTACGGAACCAATTAGCGTATACCTCAATCAACGTTGACAGAATTCCCATAAAACTTCTGAGAAATCATCTGAACTTGGTTTTCCGCAGTCGGTACTGTCCCGTGCATGAATTGATTACCTTATGTCAGTCAACAAAAGCAAAATTGCACTCGCAAATACCAACTGTGATGGTCGTAGTCTATTTAACATGATCCAGATTAAGATATCGTGTTGGCAGTAGATATTATCTCTAGATGAATTAGCGTGATTAATTAATGCGCATTTGTTTGCATGTTAGTTGAGTACATGGGAATACATATTTTCCACTAGAATGTGTATCTTTCATTATATTCAAAACACTAGTAAACAACCTACGATTATGCTAATGCCAAGCTACTCGTATCTAAGGGTGTTTGTTAATTATTGAGAATTGATTCATTACCTAATCCTTTCATGTAAAATGGAATCTTCTTCTTTGATGTATCCATATGTGTACATAATTAGCCTATTTAATGTGAAAATAAACATCGCTTCAGTTAACAATTCATAATGGTTAATATTAGTCATCCAGCACCGTCCAGCATCCGATTTTCTCGTTACGCTCAAAACAAAACGTTTTGCCATCATGCCAATAAAGTGTGCAAAATTGAATTTAAAGAAACTCCCTTTCAATATTATATTATCTCTTCGAGACCATATCCTGCATCCTCTTTTAACCGCAGTCGTATGGTTTATGAAACAAAAGAATAGCAAAAGCAGGTGTCATCGACCTACGACCAGAATTCAATTTTCACAGCAAGCAGCCATCGGGAGAAACTTTTCTTTAGAGTATTTTCCTTGAAAGTTATCCGAAAAATGATGGCTGCATGCAGCAACCTGCCAATAAAGGAACAAAAGGCAAACCCTGAACGATAACCAGCGACGAGTTGAAGGTTCTCTTAAAAGACGACAGGACGACAAAAAGAGGCAATGATAAATGAAGAAGAACTTTTCTTCGAAAAGATTACTTTGTTCATTTGGACGGTCTTATCCCAAAAGAATATTTCAATTTTACTCAATTTTTATACATTTCTTATTTTTTGCAAAAGTTGTTGAGATTGAGAGGCAGAACACTTTATACTCGTTTCCTTTTCTAATAAAATAACTTTTGCAGGGATTTTTAAATTGAAATAAATAAAAATAAAGATGAGATGCCAATTTATAAAGACCGCACGTATTTAACAAACATACCACTTCGAAGCGTACTTATGCCAATAGCGTGCGAAAGTTAAATCAGTGGAATGCCTGTCGACGCCATAACATAGCTGAAGACAAGGAGGGTTTGTCGATCTACACTGACTAGATTTAAGTAGGAGTACTCCAATTTACAACGTAGAAATTCAAGTAAGTCTGCTCACCAAAGGTAAGTGTGTTGGACTACTGAACGATGGGTTCGAAACTCGAACTCCACTCAGGAATACCTTAAACATTTTTTCACTGCCCCACCTGTTGCGAAAGTCTGACAAATTTCCAGCCCTAGGCCCTATATGGGCTGTAGCTAGAATAGTACCTATGAGTAAATCATTTAAAGAGAGTAAAGGAGCAAGAGGATGAGCCCCGTTCGGTCAATAAAAAACGGTTCTACAATACTTTCGCATGCAAAGATTGATCGAGCAGTAACAAGGCTTACCAGCAGAGCTTTCCAAAAACGGAGGGGACGTTGCGGTAGGGCCCATGCAAAAAGTCATAAACCAAGTATAGTTGGAAGAAAGCATGTCCGATGACTATCAGCTCCCTATAACTTATCTGCAAGAAAGGCGATTCTATGTTTTGAAAGAACTATAGAGGCGTCTGTAGCGACAATCAGGCTGCGCCTAAGGCCTTGCTCAACCCTTTAACCACCTCCAAAATAGTTCGTGAATGCAAGATCTCTCTGAATTCGGTCGGAAAGCTGAATTCACTTGTCTAGGTCCAGGGTGAAACGGGATCACAGGAAATGAGATCTCCTATGAACTTGCTAGACAGGGCTCAGAGGATAACTTTTCCGGACCTGAAGCGGCGTTATGTCAGGGGTTCCATTGACGGTTGGGTTTCATATGACACAATTGCAGATGGCATGACTCTCCAGGGTGCAGACAGACTAAACGAATTCTCCCCGACGTCTGTAAAAAATCTGCTTCATTCTTGTTGCCTCTCAACAGAAAAGACTGCAGACAAATTACTGGCGTTCTTACGAGCCATTACGCTTTTACCAAGCATCTTAAGGTGCTAATCTTAAGCGATACCAAAAACTGCGAAGCCTGCGGAGAAAGCGATGACACTGCGGAACATTTCCTCTGTGATTGTCCTGCTTTAGCTCGTATCAGGTGGCAGGTATTTGGTGCTGATGTAGTGAGTAGTGTAAACCTAAGCTTCTCATCATTGCAGCGCATACTCGTCTTTCTTAGGAAAACGAGTGAATTCAAACAGTAAAAGTAGTTTGCCTTCCTGGTAGTACAATGGACCAGTATTGAGTTTGAGTGCTCCAGTGTAGAAAGCCTCGCACGCCGACAATAAAAAAAAGGTATATCCGTGCTGAATAAGACTATTAGATCTGGGCGACCGAGCTTAGCTCGGGACTGCACAATGATTAAAAATCAAAAAAATGGCACCAAAAAATGGCATGGGGAGTTCAGTTAACCCGTTCCTTGAATGATTACAAATTACCCTTTGTATAGAAGAAAACTGACTAAAGGGACTTAAGGCTTCATGGCCTGATATAAAAATGTTGGCACAATTTGTGTAGACTGTGAAACCGTTAGTTGCTCAGATATACTTTAACGTCTTTAATAAATCTCTTAGATAACTGACCACTGTATGACGGTAATCCTTTTTGAAAACTTAAAATGTAGTCAGCCATGCGAATCTTCACCAAATACATTTGTTAAAGTAAATTTTCATGAATTGAATGTTCGACTTCGTTATGAAAATGTGGACAGTGTTTATGTTGAACAAAATGCTTCTATAGCATATGATACATTTCTCAGGATTTTAAAAAAAATTACATTGGTTCCTCTACTTTAACTTTATCGTTTAAAAAATCGGAGTATCGCTTTAAGCCTTGTATAACCCGCTCCCTAATCAAAAAAATAAATATTTAACACAAATTTAAGAAAAATGTTGGAAACATTCGTTGAATAACAGCTTAAGGAGTCGTTTTAGACAGTTTTGTAAAAAAAAGTGAATAATGAAGTGATAATCCTCTACTTTAACTTTATCGTTTAAAAAATCGGAGTATCGCTTTAAGCCTTGTATAACCCGCTCCCTAATCAAAAAAATAAATATTTAACACAAATTTAAGAAAAATGTTGGAAACATTCGTTGAATAACAGCTTAAGGAGTCGTTTTAGACAGTTTTGTAAAAAAAAGTGAATAATGAAGTGATGGGTATTATAATTTGCGGGTGGCATTGGTGCGATGGTAGTGTATTCACTAACGTAAGTAGCACCTAAAATCATGCAATTTTTTTTTTTGTTACTTACTGTTCAACAAAAAATGCATGCGCTGTGTTTAACACTATAAGGGTACTGTACATATACAGAAACAACAAAGCCCCTTTAGCGTAAGCGAATTATAAAAAAAAGAAAATAATAAGACAGACATATCCAATTATAGACCAATTTCGGTGTTGTCGTCAATTTCCAAAGTATTTGAAAAAGTTGTCAAAACGAGAATCTTAGCCTATCTTAATCATCTAAACTTTTTTAGTCCAATACAGTTTGGTTTTAGGACTGGCCATTCCACGGAGGATGCTCTTTTGGACTTCTGCTCTATTTTGTATAAGGGTTTAGATAACAAACTTTTTTGCGCTGGCCTTTTTGTCGACATTACTAAGACGTTCGATATGGTTGACCACGCAATCCTCGTAGATAAATTGTATAAGGCCCCGGCTTCAGAGGTTTCATTTACAAATGGTTTGAGTCATATCTTAAAGATAGAACTCAACGTATACAAATTGGAAACAGTATAAGCAGTTCTAAAACAAATAACTTGGGAGTGACCCAAAGTTCTGTACTTGGTCCAATTTTATTCCTTATATAAATTCCTTATTTTCCCTTCCATTCTTGGGTAAAATTAAAGCCTTTGCCGAGGACCTTGGTATTGCCTATTGTTCAGTCAGTCCCTTAGATTTAATAGCTAACATAAAACATGACGTTTTTTTACAAAACAGGCTTATTGTTAGTAACAAAATCAAACTGGTGTATTTCAGTCTTACTGGGCATGAGTACCCCGACTCAGATATAGTATTTCATTCCCATGATTGTGCAAGTCATGAGCTGTTGAACAACATTATGCAGTTTCCTTAATGAACCACCTTTTAATAGAAACGCTGATTGCAGTATTAACTGCTTCACAATTGAAGGTGTTGAAAATTTGAACTGGTCCAAGCACATTTCTCTTTTGAAAAAATATCTTCTTACTTAACATGGAAGAAATGTTGATGAAAATTAAGCCGATTTTAGTGATAGATTAAAAATTTGGCAGAGAATTTTGTGTATGGGGAGAGCACAATTTTTTTGAAAGGAGATTATAAACCGTCAGGCCAGCGATTGAAATTCGGATCTTACTCCAACAAACCCTTTACCCTTCAATATTCTTTCTTTAGAAAACTCAACACTATTAAAAACGGGGCTGTAAGATTCCTGAAGATAGCTAAAGAATTCATTGTAGATGCAATATTCACCATTGGACATTGTTTAAAAGTGAGGTAGGATAAATATATTTTTAATAAAGCTCCAGAATTCCCTAGGTTTAGATTTAATGCTAGTTTCTATGTTATTGATATATATTAGGTATTGAGTTATTTTAAATTCAGATTCTTGAGTTTTAAGTACGACGTGTAGTCCTTGTTCTGTAAGCTCTATTCTTTTCAGATTTAAAAAAAAAAAAACTGAGGAGTTTCAGGAACAAATTGAAGGATACTTTCCTTAATAACCCGATACAATTCGATACATAAAGCGTTATTTCCAAACATTGGTGGGGATACTATTGGTCTTCTGAGAAAGCATGCCAAACGGCTTGTGGTGGCAATAGTTTAGAGATTAGTGTGTTGGCTTGTGACCCGTGCGGAGAAACGAATAACATATTATTTCTCCAACCAATACACCGACAATACGATAGTGAATGTGAAATCAGTTCACAAGAAAGCCCATTATTTGTCCGTATAGATATGTCCCCTTCCAGCAAACAAAAATTGTTTGTACATTGAAAAACATTGCAAAATGCAAAGTATTAAAGTCCCTCAGACTTTGGTGGTTTTTTTGATTTGTGTTTGACATTTTCGATACGAAACTTCATACCGGTAAACAATATAAAGTAATTAGGAAAAGGCTACAGTCCGCTTGTGTGAACTTTGGATACCCTATTCATAATAAACGGGCGTGACAAAAATCTAAGTATGGGTGACTTGTTAAGAAGGATGTGGTTTACATATTTTGCTATGCAACATTTAAAGGATTTTATCGAAAAAACAAAGTTTTAGTCTCGAAGAGCTCCGTAAGTAGAACTAGCCTATTGACTTAAGGTTGGTTGACCAAGAACTTGAGTTTTGCAAAATATTTAAGGATAAACTATGGCCACACAAAAATAATTATAAAAGCATATAACAACATCTAAACACCGTCGAAAGTTTAAAATCGAGGAATAGTCGAATAACAAATCAAAATCATTAATGAATTTTGGTAAATTTTTTTCAATCAACAATTGAATTGAATACGAAGATTTGTTCACATAACAGAAATCACTTCCAGCAGATCTCAGTCAAGGAAATCTATTGCAAAATATTATATCTAAAGAAAAAAGAAATAAAAACAAATTTCTTAGGATCAATAGATGTTATTTATGCAACTGCTTGAAATTAATTAAATCAAAATAAATATTCCTGAAGATTTAAAAAAAATCGATTCGCATTTTTATTCCCCATTCTAGAGTTTGGCTATTTTTGGCTCCAAGACATTTTAAACTAAGCGCAATACCTCATAGAAAAGCTGGCAACAATGTGTGCGAGTGTGAGGGATAATTGCGGAATCGCAGATTTCTAGGAAAATACTACAGGAAGCTAATCGAATTCTCCAGAGTAATCCTGCGTTTATTGAGGGAAATTATTAAGGTTCTTTCTTTTGAAGTTTAAATTCAATCTGTTCCCCAAGTATCGCAATGGACTCGTTTTGGTGCCTAGTGCTGTATACGGTTGCATGTATATTGTATACGGTTTTTTAACCTTCCCAAAAAAAAAAAAACTCACACTTCTCATTTCTTAAACATTGCCGAGTGTCTTTCCTGGCGCAGAGGTTAGTGTATTGGACTACTAATCTAAAAGGTCTCAGGTTCAAATCTTGCCATGGCCAAGTAAAACCTCACAGTTGTTTCCACTGCCCCACCTCTCGCGAACGTCTGACAAATATCCAAGAGTATCAATTCTCATGAGAAGCTCCTCATGCCATTTGGATTCATCTTAAAATTGTAGGTCTCTTCCACTTTGCCCAAGCATATGGTTGGAGAAGCTAGGTTTTAGGGACTGTATGGGCCGTTAATGCCTAAGATTTGTTTTTTTTTTGTATCATCAAGCAAAACAAAATTACAATAATTATTATCCTTGTGTAATTATTTTTCTAAAAAATCGAATTTTTAATTCAAGAAATACGTTACTTAATTTTGTATGAAATGCGCTGCCAGTGGAAATTTGGAGTGTTTGCCCGTTTTGCTTTAGGGAACGAGTTTACCCAGAGATGAGACATCGGTAGGTATATAAGCTTGGAAAGTAAAATTTAAATTAAATGAAAAGTGTACCTACTTTTACTTGCAATTTTTTTGAGAAACAGAAACTCTTCAAATTCTGAATGTTTGTACTAATTCCTTTAATTTTGTTGGGTTTTATTTTCATTTTTTTTTTTAAAAAGCGCAAGCTAAATTAGCGCCCAGAGATAATTATAATAATATTAGTTAGGGTATATTACACTGCGACCTATTGGTCTTATGTGTCCCCTACTTGTACCACGGAGAGGCTCATGCCCTCTTTCAGAGCCCTCTCTCTATACTTGTTTTAAGAAGCGTATCGAGGAATTCTCTGATTTTTTCTTGGCAGGTCACACTCCTTAGAGCACAGCGTCTAGTCCAGTTTCCTTGATGAATGTGAGAATGAGCTGTTGGTCCATGGTTTGTATGTCCTTGTCTGTTATTTGGTGCCTGCCCAAATATCTTATCCTTTTGTGGGCCATTGCCCCACAGGATTCCAGTATGTGGTCTGGAGTTTCGGCGGTTACACAGCAGAATCTGCAGAGCCCGTGCTCTGATATACCCATTTTCCTCAGGTGCTCCTTGAGTCTGCAGTGCCCCGTGAGGAGGCCTGTTAGAATTCTTAGGTTGTTTTTGTTAAGGCTGATACAAGCTTTGAATCTCTTTTGGTTATAGTTTCCTAAGAGTTTCTTTGCTTGCCTCAGACCTTGGAGGTTGAGAAAGGTTTTGTTCCTTGTTTCTTCCTCCAATGTGTGTTCTCCTATCCCGCAGAACGGTTCAGGTCCTATAAAGGGTTCCTCTGCACCTTTTCTTGCCAGAGAGTCCGCTGTCTCATTGCCTGTAATGCCAACATGGCCAGGTACCCAGCAGATGGAAATTCTGTTATTCTTGCCTAGTCTATTCAGTCCGTGTTGGCATTCCCACACGAGTTTTGACTTGATGACGTAGGCGTCAAGAGCCTTTATGGCTGCTTGGCTGTCAGACATTATTGCTATGTTGCAATATCTGTAGTTTTTCTCGAAGTTGATATGAACGCACCTATCGATGGCACATATTTCTGCCTGAAAGATGCTGGTACATTTTTTTTTTTTTTTTTTTTTTTTTTTTTTTTTTTTTATAGAGTTTCTAATATTACTCCCAAGCCATAGTAATATTATCGTTACTCTCAGCAAGCTGAGAGTTACCTATCCTGGTTAAAAGCACGAGACTTGGAACCAGAACTAGGCTCGGACGAATAATAGGGGTAGGTGGAAAATCGTACATGCGACTCTTTCTCACTTAAGATAAGAAAACAAAAACCACCTCCCTTCGAAACCTGCATACTACAACTAGGTTATTCCTATCTAGTAGTTTTATTTAAACTGTAAATTACGCGTTTGGCAGGCAGCTTCCCAGTGGAGGCACCTGCTAATACCGCCATAAGCACGCGGTTACATCTTATTGCGCTAATTCAAATGGTTTTATCCTTTGTAATCGGCGCACTAGGTTAGTATCGTCTCGAATTTGTAGCATGGTGATATTGCAATGACCGTGAAGGCGTGTCTGTTGTTTGCAGGCAAAATGTTTTATTTCATCTTCGACGGTAGCCATAGTTAGGTCTCTGTGGATATCAGTGTTTCTGATAAACCATGGTGCATTTACTATTTTTCTTAGCACTTTGTTTTGAAAAGTTTGTAAAATTTTGATATTACTGGATTTGGTACAACCCCAAAGTTGTATACCGTATGTCCAAACCGGTTTTAGTACTTGCTTGTATAAAAGCAGCTTGTTCTGCATGCTGAGTTGGGAAAATCTACCAAGCAGCCAGTGCATTTGTTTACATCGAATGGCGAGCTCTTCGCGTTTCTTCTTGACGTGCGGTTTCCATTTTAATTTCGCATCGAGTGTCATACCCAAATATTTTGCCTCGTTTGCGTACGGAATTCGTACCGAATCAATGAAAATGGGTAAGTTGTCTACCTTTTTATAAGTAAAATTCACGTGCGTTGATTTGGCCTCGTTGAGAGCAATACGCCAAGTCTTTGTCCAATCACAAATTTTGTCAATAGAACGTTGGAGTTTATTAGTTGCTGATTCAACGGTATTACTGACCGCTAATATAGCTGTATCGTCTGCAAATGTGGCTACTGTTGTGCCTTCTTCTTGAGGAATATCACTAGTGTATATTAGAAATAGGATCGGTCCAAGAACGCTTCCTTGGGGAACTCCTGCCGCGATTTCTTTAAATTCAGAGTAATCATTTCCGTGTTTTACACGAAAGAGTCTGTCTGATAAGTAACAACTAAGGATATCAGATAACTGTTTCGGAAAAGCTAGTCTTAGCTTATGTTTCAACCCTGTATGCCATACTTTATCAAAGGCCTGAGAGACGTCGAGAAAAACACTAGAACATATTTTTTCTCCTCTAGGGCTTTTTCAATTACATTGGTTATTCTGTAAACCTGGTCGATTGTAGAGTGCTTAATCCTGAATCCGAATTGGTGGTCAGGTATTAATCGACGTTCTTCGATAATCGGATGTAGGCGCTTTAACAAAAGTTTTTCGAATACCTTCGACATTATCGGTAAGAGAGATATTGGCCTATATGATTTTTTGTCATTCAGTGGTTTACCGGGCTTTGGAACCATTATAACTTCAGCTACCTTCCATTGTCGTGGAACGTACAATAACCTGAACGATGCATTTATAAGATATGCAAACTTTATTAAAGCTTTCCTAGGTAACTCTTTAAGGACCTGTCCTGTGATTAAGTCATATCCAGGAGCTTTGTTTAATTTTAGTTTCTCTATTTCGAAGCGTAGTTCGGCTAGCGATACACTTTTTATTCTATAATTGTCAGGTGCCACGGTTAGGACAGGAAATTCGAGCAACGCTTGACCATCAAATGGTTTAAATGTTTCTTCCAAATGTTCTGCAAATATTTCGGCTTTTTCCTTGTCACTCTTCGCCCATTCTCCATTGATTTTCCTGATGGGTGGCGCTTGCGTTTTTGGTTTTTTAATGCCTTTCATGGCTTTCCAGAGCGAGTAATTTGTACTTTTATCCGCAGTTAGGCTTCCAAGATATGTAGAAATTTGACGATTTTTAAAGTCTCGAATTTCTCTCTTAAGTTTACTACAAAGGTAGTTAAGAGTGGTTTTATCCTGTGGAGCGCGAGATTGTTGCCATCTTTTGCGCGCTCCCCTTTTCTTCTTTAACAATTGCGTGATTTCCAAGGGATATGTTATTTCGCAATTTGTGGTTATTTTCCGTTTATGGGGAGTATTTTTCCAGGCTGAGCATTGTATGACGTTAATAAATTGATCGACTTCGTCTTCAAGTTCGTGGGGTGTTCGAAGAGACACTTTGAGATCGATTTTACTTTCACAGTATTTTTTAAAGGATTCCCAGTTTGTTTTCATGTTAGTTAGTCTGGGCGGACCTTCTTTTTTTCGTAGACAGCCGTTAATTGTCAAAATGACCGGTGAATGATCAGAAGAAAGATCGAAGCATTCCTCAACTACAATAGAGTTTCCCGACAAACCTTTCGTGATGAAGAAATCGATGAGGTCTGGTGTTTTTGCCGTATCCGAGGGCCAGTATGTCGGTTTACCTGAGGAATGAAAGTCTACCCCCAATTCCATACCGGCTTCGTAAAGAACTCTACCTTTTACTGAAATGCATCTCGATCCCCAGAAGGTATGTTTTGCGTTAAAGTCACCTCCGATGACGAAATTTCGTCCAAGTGAGTCAAAGATACTTATAAAATCGCTTCTTTCCATCGTTGCACGTGGGGGGCAATAGATAGCTGCAAAATCATATTTTATGTGTTTAATTTTTACGCTCACCGTGCATAATTGCAGTTTGTCAAGCTCGATTGTTCCACTGACTGAGTGTTCAATGGTATTTTTGATCAACAAGGATGCCCCGCCTCTCGCCCTTTCCGAAGGGTGATATGCGTGATAGGCAATGTATCCTCGAATGTTTGTGCTGGTTTCTTTCGTCAGATGAGTTTCCGAAATCAAACAAATATCAATTTCATATTTATGAATGAATATCTCGAGCTCGTCCATCTTATGCAGAAGGCCGTTCGCATTCCATGTCACTAATTTAACTAAATCCGTCATATTTATATTATTGCACGTGTACTTCGAAATTGATTTTCGAGCTTGTCGAGTTTTTCAAACATACGTTTATTAATTTGGCTCTGTTCTTCTAGCCTGGCAAGAATTGCAGAGAAAACTTGGGAGACTGGATCAGATGTTTTATTTGTTTGTTCGCGTCCTTGCAACGCAGCTTCAGCGTATGTTTGTGGAACAGCTTTCGGTGACTTTTTTCTAAACAATTTTCCTTCTCTTGGGTGTTGTGTTTTGACCATTTCTTTAGCCTTTTTTCGTCCTTCATTGGTTTTATTATTGCCCCTTTCAGGTTTGTTATTGGTTTTATTTGCGATTGGTAGCGTAGTTTTCTTTATTTTGTCGCGCCTATTTTGAAGTTCCTTAGCCACTTCGCATCCGCGATAATTTGCCGGATGTTTTCCATTGCAATTTATGCATGTTGGTAGGTCTTGTCTACTTAGAGCGCATTCCTTCGATAAATGTTTACCGGCACATTTTACGCAACGCGGCTCTTTTTGGCAATACGTGTGCGTGTGATTGTAGCCTTGGCAACGCTTACACTGAGGAATCTGACGAGTCCTTTGGCGCATCGGTTCAATTTTAACCACTATGTTTAGGATAGTTTTAATGTTGTATATTTTTTCCATGTTTTCAGACTTTTCGAAACTAAGCATGAATAGCGGAAGTCCGCGTTTGACAACAATTTCCTCGTCTTGTTCCGTTTTTTGCTTTTCTTTTTTAAGTATATTAACCGCGTCGATAATTTTGAAACCTTTAGTTTTAAGATCTTGCAAAACATCTTCTTTGCGGCACGAAGAGTGGAGCCCTCTGGCTACAACTCGGTGTGGCCTTTCAGACTTGTTTTCATAAGTGTACCATTGTACCTTCTCAGTATTCAGCTTTTGAGAAACTGCGCGATAGCTCTCAGCATCGCTTACATTTATTTTCCACACATTATTATTCAGAGATGTTACTTTGAATGTGGATTTTGCTATTTCCTTAAGAAGGCTACTTAGCTTGCTGTAGTCTGAAACTCCGACAACGTTAATTGGAGGTGGAAGGTATACCTTATTTTGAGGTTTTTTCCTTAGCGTTTCTATTTCGTTGGCATTTGCCTTTTTGGGTTGTCTATCTTTTAGCACAACGACTTCTGGTGAGGAGCCGGCTTTCCGTTTTTTGTTCGGTCTCCTCTTAGTGATCCAATCCGTTTCGCGCCCTAGCTCTTCTTCGTCTGTATGATAATCGCGGCTAGCTGAGCGGTATGATTTGGCTTCTGGCTGTTTTTTAGGTTGAGATTCAACAAGTGCTTTGTTCTCAGCTTTCAGCTGATCTAGCTCTTTTTTTAGCTCTTGGTAAAGCTGTTCAATTTGGTTAAGCTTAGTGCGGAGTTCCTTGTTTTCGTCCTCGAAGCTTTTGCATTTCGTTGAGTCCCTCGAAAAGCGTCCAAAATCTTTTGGCGTCGTAGGACTTCGATTAGTTTTTGCTTCTGGCACCGATCCCGTTGGTGGTGATCTAGTTACCCTTTTACTATTTTTAAAAGGGTCGAATGATTGCAATAAATGGCTCTCCCCAGAATCCGTAGAGCCTGCCTCCGAAGAGTGTGGATTTTCCAGTAGAACTGGGCTGCCACCTGGGGTATTATATCTTTTTGTTTTAATCATTGCATTTTTTGTATACTCTATGCACTCGGTATACTGAGGGTGGATTTTGGTCGCCTCTTACGACCGGCATGCCTACCTCGGGTAGATTCTGATCCCTATCCCGAAGGGTGGATTTTAGTCGCCTCTTACGACCGGTATGCCTACCTCGGGTAAATTCTGACCCCTATCCCGAAGGGGTACATTTGCCCATGGATTCGTAGTGCTTAGTTCCTGGCCCAAACACTCCTGCACCAGTTCCCTCCTCGGTCCTCGAGCCGTCCGTGTACAACTTTGTTGTGTGGTTGTTCAGTCCATAAGTTGTGGATTCATTGCTCCAGTTCTCCTTATTGCTGAGCTTTATCTGAAAATTCTTCTCGAAGTTGAATTTCCTTATGCTATCGTCCCTAGGTATGGCAAGAAGTAAGAGTTATTTGAGTAAGTCACCGTGTTCTTTTGAACCGATGCATTTTCCTCTTCCAATTCTCTCCTTTGCCATTCTTATAGGATTGTTTTGTCTGCCGCGTTCATCACCATGATGTGTAGAGGGGTTAATTCCAATAGCACTTCCATGGCTGCGGTTGGGCAGCTACGCATTGCTCCGGTAATGCACGGGCACGCCAGTCTTTGCACTTTGCTAGGTGTCTCTCTTGTTGTGGCTAGACTGGTTCATTTTGCCCATGCTACCGCTCCGTATGTGAGCATTGGTCTCACAATTGCAATGTATATACATCGCAGGATGATTGTGCTGCATCTCCATGCCTTCCCGCTAGGCTCCTACATATCATGAGAGCGCGGGTGGCCTTCTTGGATATCTCCTCTGTATGTTTTCGCCAGAGGAGTTTACTATCTAGATGAAGTCCTAGATACTTTACTTCCTTAACTGGTATCAGTGTCTTACCTGATAGGCTAATGTCCTTAAGTCTTTGAAGTTGTCTTTTCCTTGTGCATGGTACTATCGTTGTTTTCTCCGGATTGATCTAGTGCTCAGCAGCTCACACATCCAGGTGGATACTGTACTGTTGACTCCTTTCCTATTTCGGGATCGTTTGTTCGCCTCGTGTGAGGTGTTGTCAAATGCTCCTTCAATGTCTAGGAAAGCGCACAGTACTGTATCTTTTGCTTCCAAGGCAGCTGATATAGGCGCCCAGAGAAACAATCAGATAAGCTCTGCTCTTAAACTGTTGTTGTTGATATTCTGCGAAATCCAAAGTTGTCTTCTTCGAAAAAAAAAGAGGTTTTTTGTCCATTCAATTGACAAATGCACCGCCGAATGATTTCACTTAATTCTTCGAAATATCTCTCATGTTAATAAAAAAGACAAAGGTCAGCTACAAGTCGTCATTGAGGCAGTGGTTGGAGATGAGATGTCAATTCGAGATCATAAATTAGACAAAATCCTCACCTTAAAATACATCCCTGACCAAAATTGTTCTTTATAAAGGAGAACATGTCGGGCGCAGTGGCTTAATGGTTCGAAAGGTCACCGGTTCAATTCGCGCCGGGGCCAAGTAACATTTAGAATTTTTTCCACTGCTCCACCTCTTGCGAACGTCTGACAAACATCCACGAGTATCAATTGCCATGATTGGAGAAGGCCCATATGGACCGCTAATGCCTAATATTTATTTATTTGTTCATAAGGATTTATAGGCAAGTCAAATCTGACGAATATGCGAAGTATTTGAAAGACTGTAGCAAAACAAGTAATGATGTGCAAGAATTGCAATAATCGGATATCCTTTATTAGGTTAAAATAGTATATGCGATAATTGCATTTCGATTTAAAAAATATGTGAAGACTTTAACTAGTTGGTTGTTCCATCAGAACCAAATGAAAAGATTAATTAATTAAATTGCTTCAACTGTTTAATGTCTTTCTTTCAGATGTAAACAGTAACATCCACAAAACTTGTTAAAAATATCTTTAAAAGTACATTCATACGGAAGGTTGCATTTACGCTTACTAAGCATTGAGCCTCAGCTTCACTAGATAATGCATATAATGCCGACATACCTATGCGATTGCAATTAAACAACGTGACATCTAAGTACAATTTTTCTGAATTAATTTGGCGCGAATCGAAATGCTTCGCCTATAATAGCATACAGCATCAGTAGCATCCACTCGGGAGTTGGGAGTAGAAGGAAAAAAATAATTATAAAAAATTGAATTCTTGCCAACTACTCGTAGCAGCCACAAGCAAAGTGGAGTCGGCAAATTAAACTTCAGATAACATATTTTTCGAGCTCTTATTCTGCTCCTTTTTCTATTCACATACGTGCGCCTATTTGTCAGCTGGGAATTTATTCCTATTGAAGGCGCACTCAGTGGAGAACCCAAAAGAGTTGGGGGTGAAGTGAATGCCCTTCTTTTTTCTTTTCTTTTTTTCTCCCATTTGCAGGTCAATAACTTGTTAGAGATGTACATAGAAACACATCCCTAACTTATCTGTGTCTGTTGAAATGATTATGGTCTGCGAAGGGGAGTGTTCTTTGAGAATCAGCATCAATTGAGATACTTTTAGTCGATGGATCAAATCATTTGATGTGTGTAAACTACGACGGGACACAACATGTGTCTCGGTTCTGTGAATCGGCTTCGCATGAGTGGACACTTATGCTTTAGATATGATCAAAAATCAATCGGTGTGTTATGGCAGAGAGCTGATGGAAAAATTGTCGGATGATTGCTGTAGTAGTACATCTTTAGTTGTTCCTCATTGAAATAAAATTGGAAGACCGGCTCTAGGGACAAGAGCGTAGGCGAGGCAAAGCAAAACATTGCAAATAGTATCCGATTGCGAGTCGCAAAACAAACAGCTTTATGATATTGCCGGTACGGATGCATGAATGAAAATTGAAAATTGAAAGAGTATGGGGTGATAGATTAAATTTACCGAGACGAACATAGAGAATAGCTTAATCAAAATTTTAGGTCGTCGGGGCGATATGGAGACGGAGAAATTCTGTTCGATGGAATGAACATATTTGAAATATGTTACAATATTTGAATTTATGTTATCATTGTATAAAATATTAATAGCTTAATATTACGTATGCGTCTACGTAGCAGGGACATGTTGCAAGCTAATGGAACAATTTGAGGATGGAAAATTTTTATATCTGGCATCAATGGGAGGGTCTCATTCCGCATTCTGACGACTGAATCGGAAGACTTCGCAGTACAGATCGGCGCTATGAAATAATGCCTCAAGAAATAAGGCCCCAAAATAAAAATGAAATAAGACCCTAAAAGTGGTACTCTGTTTCATTATGAAATGCGACCGCAATATTTGATTCGTTGTGAAATACCACCCAAATACCAAAATGCAAAAACGGGCCCCAATTAAAAATGAAAATGAAACAAAACCCGCTAAGGTTACGTGTTTACTTTTTCGAATCAAACAGTGCTTGGCCACTTCGCGGGTTGAATCGAAATCCTTTTCTCCACATGGTTTAACCCGCTCAAGCAACTTCGTTGCTCCGCTAACGCTAGGTGCTAGTTGTCTAGCAGACTCCTATGTCAGTTCTACTGTGAACTGCGCCCCATAATTAAAACAGCCGGACAGAACTACGTTTTTTGGGACTAAATTTTTGCATTTGCTTGAGAAGTCCTGACCGATAAATCGAAAAATCCATCATCTTTAAAATGGTCTGCACTTAATATAATTCGTCTGTGATAAGGCGCTAAAAAGGCTTTTTGCCCTAGCGTAATATTGACTGAAAAATGCCTAATAGAAATTCCTTCAGTGCACTTTAACGAACCAATTTACTACTGAACAGTAGGCAAATCGTTGTAGTCCGCGTGCGCGATATTTCGTAAGGCAAGGTCCAACGTACAGCTTGTCTGTGCAATAGCGCAGCACTCTGAATAACTCCCTCCGCTGCACTAGATATTCTACTTCATCTGACACCCCTCAATATATTTAGCAGGCAAATAGCTGCCTATTCCGATGTCCGCTTAAAAGCTACCTCACAGTCGATCAATAAGAATATTGGCCACTCTATCAATCTGGACTCATTTGGGTCTCTACCAAGAAACATAGACAACACAATAATCCAATTACATGTAAACTTATGTTTAAGCTATTAGCAATCGAGAGAACAAACCTAAGGTTGACAAGTAAGAATACATGTCTAGCGACTAAGCATATCTAACCGAAGCTGGACCTATATGTGTTTAATCTAACTAAATTAGCTCTACTTTAGGTGTCATAACAGGACACTGTCTAATAGGCAACCACGCATCAAGGCTTCGCGTTTATTCAAACGACTTCTGTAGAAGCTGCATGGATGAGGAGGAGGAGGAGACTACACTTCACCTTCTTTGTACATGTCCTGCACTCTCCCATAAAAGAAATCTGTATCTAGGAGCCTTCTTGCTTAATGATCTTAGTGACTTGGCTAACACAGACGTTAGAAGTCCATCGCGCTTCATCAAAAGCTCTAAATGATTTATCGGGTAGAGGGAGAAACTCCCTAGATCCACGTGACATCACAATGGACCTTACATTGGTATAAGTGTGTTGCTACCAACCACCATAACCTAACCTAACCTAGAAGGTGCAACTTCTTCAGGTAAGTCTTATTGTAGCAACATATGAATATATAAACATACCCAACGAAAGCGGGCTTCACAAAAGAGACCTCACAGAATGTCAAAAATTTTAAATATAAAAAAAATTGCCTTCATAATCGGTGCGTTCAATTTACAAGTCAACTACGTGTCCAACTAGTTAACTCTCTGTTCAATCAAATGTCCCCTTAGAACAAGTGAAAGAATCAACACTAATTCAACAGTGAAGTACAGTTAGTACACCATGAAGTACACCATCTGATTCATTTTGCTTCAGTATGGTTAGTATTCTAATGTCACACGAACGCCTAACAATTACGGAAGCCTAATGCTTGTGTTCTGCTCGCATTTGTTCCATTAAGCACACGAGGAGGCTACTGAGGTTGGCAGGTTGTTTTTTGAAAATTTCCTTAAAACGGCGATAAAAATGTAAAATTTGTGCAATTGATAAACAAACTTCAGTACATATGTATGTACAATGTAATAATACTTTACGAGAATACTCCCGAAAAGATTCGTTTGCGTATTCAGAAGCACAGAAGAATCTCCGATGTACGCGCCATGATGAGCCGCTCCATGCGCAGAAAGCATAAGTAATTACTGTTTTGAAAAACATTCGGCGACAGCGACACACTAAAATAACTAGTCGTAAGGTAACTTTCAGGAGAATTATGTTGCCTTGGAACTTGAACTTGCAAAATGTTTTTAGTCTTTATGTTTCAACTATTTGGACATTTTAACGAAAGACGTGGATGTAGTCTTTCGTTAAAATTTAGCGAATTCCTGTGCTCCTTTTTCCTTTCTTTTATATTGATTGCTAATTGCCACTGGCACAACAAGTATGATTGATGAACAGTTTAACTGTTGAAGCGACATAATTTTCAGTTAAAAAAACACCTGTGCCAACATTTCTACAAATATTAATGAAAATGCGCAACTGATGCGGTGCACGTCTAATTAAACTGCTCAGTCCCGCATACAGAAATGCTGCACGTGTGTTTGGGGCCTTAAAATGCTTGTCTCGCAACGATTATCATATACGTTGTTGATTTGGTTGGCGGTAGTGCTACTTATCAACGTATTACGAGCTTCTATACAATCGATTATTCGGTTAGCCGTTATCTGCTGCCTTTTCGTGGAGGTTGTGTATATCAATTAACCGAAGATGTTTTCGCTTCCAAAATTAATATTGATATCTCCAAGCTCAAATTTGTATAATTTGCTTAACGCTTAAGGTGTTTTTTTCTGTAACTTATAGTCTTAAGGAACACAGCGCGGTCATTTTGTTGTTGAACAGCCAGCGGCACCTAGCAAAGACGTATTTTAAAACATGCCTTTATGTGTTATTTGCTATAAGAAAGAATAGATAGACAAACAATAGATGTTTTTGGTGCAATTGTACGGTCTCTTTTATCCACGTGTGGTGTCTGAATGACTAAGGAAGATCAAGTTTTCTTGTATTCAATTTAAAATTAGATCAAATTCCGATCCGTAAGGGAATACACTTTTACTGCACCATTGTCACCTGCTGGACATCTTACCTAAGACAGGCGTCACAAGCCGTCCACGAGTCAAAAACCTTCTTCCTTACAGTGATAGTAAGCGTACGGAAAAATTCCTACTTGTAGGAAATTTCAGCTAAAAAATTTAGCCGTAAGGAAAAAAAGGAAAGATATTTGAAATCAAGCAGAATTAATGTACTTTACAGATTTTATTATTAAAAAATTACTAGTTATGGTTATTTCAGTAAAACTTCTTTTCAGAACATCTTACATTGAAGGTTGTTCATAAAAAATAAAACAAAATTTCAAAAAAATTGGTTCCTGAAAACCTAAACTCGTATTTGATTAGTATTAGAATAAGATGGTGACAGATCTGAAATTTAATTTCTTCTTCTTTCTCATAAACGCTCTTTGGACTTGGAGATCAATTGAGTACAATTTTAGCGAAGACAAAAAGAAATGTATGATTGATTTAAATGTTGGACAGTTTTGGTTCAAAGTTCTGTAATTTCAGCGATGACCTTATGTTCCCAAAGCTATTCTTATCTTGCAAAAAACGTCTGAGTCATTCGAATGCTGAAGCAGAAAGAATGTTTTTACTAGTGACACATGTAATAACAAAAAAAAAGGAACAAACTAAGCGTGAAAATCTCAATTCAATTTTCATTTTTCGGTCGTACTTGCAAGATGCACAAATAAATTGCGTTTTTACTTTTACGCATAGAGGAAACAGAATAGGATATAAACACTTACACCTTACTGTCTAGATACTCGTACGTTTGTAAAGTATTTTTTTTTTATGACTGCGACTAAGTTACCTTAACAAGTAGTTTACCCTTCTCTAGTTTGTTGGTAGCTTTCCAGCGAACACACCTACTAATACCGTCATTATATGCGGTTTCCCCCCCCCCCCCCCCCCCCCCTTTTCCTTTCATATCTCTTGTGTAGAGCAGGAATAAGATTGGGAAACCGGCGTGGATTTCTTTGAATTCCGAGAATTCAGTGTCTCATGTCTAACACGCAAAAGTCTATTTCCAAGGTAGGATTGCAGTATTTCATATAATTTTTTAGGTAGTATTGTCCTTGGCTTATACCTTAGGCCTTCGTGCCATACCTTGTCAAAGGCTTGCGATACGTCAAGAAAAGCGCTAGACCAAATCTTTTTCCATTCTTGAGCTTTTTCAATTTCATTCGCTATTCGTTACACGTGATCGATTGTGGAATGTTTGACCCGGAAGCCGAATTGATGATCTGGTATCAAGCGTCTTTCTTCAATTACTGGCTTTAATCGTTTTAGCAGAAGTTTCTCGAAGACCTTGGATATTATTGGCAATAGCGAAATAGGTCTATATGATTTCTTATCATTTGTACTTTTCCCCTGTTTGGGAACCATAATGACTTCGGCTACTTTCCATTGTCTTGGAACATATGAAAGTCTCAGAGAAGCATTTATAATGTAGAGCAGCTTAACTAAGGCTTTTTTCGGTAGCTCCTTCAGAATTTCGCCGGTGATTACATCGTATCCTGGAGCTTTGTTATTTTTCAGCTTTCTTATTGTCATTCGAAGCTCGGACAAGGATACGGCTTTTACTTTATAGTTATCAGATGCCGTATTAGCATTCGGTTCTTCGTTTAAAGTATGGAAAAGAGATTTTTTTGCATTTTGAAAGACGTGATCGAACCGGCGAAGGATTATACGAAACGTACGATGTTATTGAACGCCACTTGTAACAAGTCAACATTACAAAAAATTTAACTTCCGTATAATAAAATAGGCAAAACAAGATACTCGTATTGCGTCAAAATAACTTAGATTTTTACTAGGAGGCAGCTATCAGCGAGGTAGAGAATATAAAGTGATCTGTATGTTTTGCCCAGAGCGTGTGACAGGTGGTCCTCCCAAGTTCATGTATGTTCGATTGAATGCAATGCTCAAGTTATTAACAGTATAAACATACGGAAGCTTTGAGGTACCTAGATCTAGCAATGGAAAACAAGAAGTGTCAACTACATTTTTGTTTAGAAAAATGGCTTGATTTTTTTTGGAATAGGTCGCAATTAATTCTTCTCGGTCCGCTGAATTACCCTGATCGAGTCTAAGCTTTAACGACAGGAGGCATCTTCGGCCATACCAAACGCGTAGCTAAGTCATAACTTCACGTCATCAGCATTCATAAAGCCTTGAAAAACTTCAGAGTCTTCGAAAGATATAACAAGGGGCAAAGAATTGATCACTGCGGGACTCCAGCATAGGTTGGAGAAATAGAAAAAAGCTGAGAGTTTGAATAAACAGCTTAAGTTCTTTCAGACAGATAGTTTTAAATGAGCGCCACCACAGTTCAAAGTGAAAATAATCTTTATATATGTACGAGTCTTATGCGGTACTGAGGCCTTTCAGAAATCAACCATCACCAGCATAAAAACATATTCCTTATCGATTCATTGACGAATATCATCAACGATTTTTAAAAGAGCTGTGTTGCAACTATGCCGTGCTCGGAATCCGGCCGGAACCGGCGAAAGTAAATTATGGTCAGGTCAGATAAAAAAGCAGATATCTGTTGGTTCAAGATTTTTTCAAAAGCTTGGAAATAAAAGAGAGGATCGAAATTGGTCGATATCCTTTTACTTGGGCCCTAGACTTTTAAGGAACGGGAATTGTTTTGGAAACTTTCCATACTTTAGGATAAGAGGAGGTTGTAAGAATTGAATTGAAGAAAGGGAAGTATGAGTGGTAAAATAATTTTAAGGAATTTTGGATGCATTTCGTCTTTTGTCTAGCCCAATAGATTTTAATTTGAATCCGTCGACTGCTTTTAGTACCTCTATATCATTTACGTTAATATAAAACTTAGTGTTGTAATTATTTGTTCACGATGTTTCCTTTTTATATGTATAAATGTTATATATTTTTACTCTACTACATACGATTTTGATCGTGCTAAATTGTTTAGTACATTACTATTCCGTTCATCAAGATAGTTTGTATTAAGATCCCCAGCAACGATAATGTGGTTATAGAGAGGTTTGATTTCTTCAAGGGTCTTCGTTGTAATTCCAGAATCATAGAGGGGAGGAGGTTTATACACCCCACCAGTCAAGCATTTGTCAACATCCAACCAGCTTCAAAAAGCACAAACTCCAAGCCAGTACGGTCAGACCTAAATATTTTGTAGTCCGAGATCGTAAGCACACTATTGGCAACATCAGGTGTCAACATCAGGTGTCAACCAAGACTCAGATACGCAAATAATATCTATCAGTCCCTCTTCACTTCAAAAGTATCTTTAAAGTCGTCCAAATGTTTTCGTTAACTTTGTGCATTTATATGGGAGACAGAAACACCATCATATCTATTACAAAAAATATTTAACATTGCACGTGTGAGTATTGACCCGCGAACCGCTATTGATCCGTGAAACACCATTATTAGTAAGGAGGAACAAGGCAGGAATACCCCAAGGATCAAGGTTCATTCAGATACTCTTCAATAAATTGCAGAGCCAGCCAATGAAGGGCGAACTACGCCACTTCCCTGCCCCTTGTGTCAGCTACTAAGAGAGTCAAGAACCATATCAGAAAACTCTGGGACTACTACTTGAAGTGGGGACTGAATATTAATATCAGAAAAACGGAGCTTACCTGCTTCAATAGTTCTGTTACCATAACCAGGTGACGACGAAGCTTCGCCAGCCGCTACAGAAATATCAAAATATCGCTCCGAGATGACATCGAAGTTCCGGTAAGAGTTTGCACGAAATATCTTTTGATCATTTTCAGAGAAAGGTTTATGCTCAACCTACATGTGGAAATCATATTTCGAAAGCCTTACTTGTGCACCTGCAGCTCACGAGGCGCAATCGGCCAAGATTATAAGCAGGTCATCAGACCAGTGATAACATAGGGTTGTCCCATTTAGATTACAATACCACCATCAACAATGAAGAGGATCCAGTTATTCCATTGGAAGATATCTCGGCTCTGCACAGGACTAAGGCTCAACCCCAAAACTCTGAAATTTCACTGCACAACAAGACTCTTCGAGGAAGAAGGAATCACCCAACTTATCACCAACTTTATGATGGTACACTCCGGAAGACTTATCCGAAATCTTGCAAATTCATCGATAAATGAATGACCGTGCCATCACGCACCGGAGATTTGACGACGTCATACACAATGGAGAAAGTCCGTTCTACAAAAAATTGGAAGAAATTACAGAGGGTAACTAACTCACTCTAAACTCTCTGAGTTTAAAATTTTCGACAAATAGATTAACAGTAGTCATGAATATAGTTTAGTAGACTCGTGTAAACCTTGCCGAAATAAATTCGTTGGGCCCCTTACGTTGAGCCGACATTTTCCAGTTAAAAGTCAATTTGTCCATAAAAAGATTTAATGAAAATGATTTCCTAATCGAAAAAAATACGGATACACTGAACATAACTCGGCATCTATGTTATCATTTCAGAAGAAGGGTTGGATATGTGCTTGAATGTAGCCATTTTCCTGCTGTCTATATTATTGCACAGGTTTTGAGCAGCACGATTCGAATTTGACGGGTTAGCCCATATGCGATTTATAACCGAAAACTAAATTTAAGTTTAATGAATTCTAAGAAGTTCAAAACTTTTCAATATTCGAATGCATGACCAATAAGTCAACAAACTCACAAGCTTACCCGAGGATGGGGACGTTGTTCTCAGAAATCTAAATTTAAAAGGCAATAACGGCTCTCACACTCTTATCTTTTTCTTCATCTAACATCAATTCCCCTTATCAGAATTGACACTCTGCACATAATATGAATACCTCAATTAAATTATAGACCAGCCCCACCAATTATCTGAATAACTCCCACGAAATAAACACTTAGTTCTTTTAATCTCGAAATCTCACATCTTCCCACAAAGATTCAATAAAAGAAAATGTCATAATCCCCGAAACACTTCCCACACTCTAAAGAAAAATAAATAATAAATTTGTTCATAAAATTGAATTTTATCCGTTGTCGTCGTCAACGTGCTCCGCTCCACCGGAATTATTCAATATAAGTCCACCCCACTATAATGTCCCGCGATTCAACATTTGAAAGTCACACTTCGAAGTAGCCCAGCCCCGGATATCCCAATGTGTTCTGTGCGCATATTTTACAGATAGTATTACCCCAGACTTCAAATTACCAATACGGTATTACCATACCCCGGATCGTATCCGTAAAGTAGCGACAGCTCCTCCACGCTAACACATGTACTCGCTCGTACACGAGTGCGATTTCAATTGAATCCAAAAAGCGAACAAGAAAAGCAAATAAAAACTAAAAAAGTGCATCTGACAGCCGAATGGTAATATGCAAGAGATTTTTTTATTATGAACGCTCAGAACGAGTGCGAGGCCATTGTACTCGCAAGCATGCCACTTGCTTTAGAGAATTGCAACCTCGTGAAAAACGGCATGTCTATGGGGCAGAGGAAGGTGGAGTGCGATTCGTCAAATAACGTTGAGTCTTCTCGCGCCTTAGACCTTAACACCTTTCGATTTTGAATCGAACCCCACAGAAGTTGCATTAATTATGAATCAGTATTTATTTTTAATAACTGAAAGGAGTGGGTCCTCATCCTAAAAATAAAATCACACATGAGAGCGGAAACACTCATTGAAGGGTGGCAACAGAAAAATAGAGCGTACAAGCGTTAGTGTGGGTGACGGTAAGGAAAAACCCTTTTCATAAAAGGGGGGAAAGTGGCATTCACCCCTTATGCATGGAGTTGTGTTTAAGTACGATGTATGTATGGCTATCTCAAGGGTAAGTTCAGACTCAGACTCATTACGTTTCGAGAACACGACCCACAGATGGACGATTAATTTCCTCGGTAATAACCTTTAATGTGCTTTAATGGTGTTTATGCAATAAACCAGACTCGCGGCGGGTTATGTTGTGTGCGAGAGGGTTGAGTTTTATAAGGCGCATACGTGTGCTCGTTTAGTGTCCTGGACATTTTTCGTTTATATCTTGGGGGATTAAATGAGACACATTGGGAAAATTAATGTGCGCAAAGGTGCCATATATTATGGTAGATGATGGAATTGGAGAAGTTTACGCAAACAGCTGTGGGTAGAGTAATAAATCTTTATGTTGTCACAACCAGCATCACGTTTAGAGGACGAGCAAATAATATCTCAGACAATGTATCACTGGTCATTTAAGGAACGTTAAGGCAACATGCTATGCATTGTCTTACGTGGATATGGGGCTTACTGAGTTGCACAAAAATAATGAATGATATTCAAGCACAAATACGTTTAAGGCCATGTTCAAGTTGACTTTTAAAAATAATGCCGAATAGCTTTTTTCCGATTCGAAAATTGTTTTTTTTTTCAATTATCATTTAACACCTCAGACACACCTAAAGTTTCGAAAGCCTCTTATGAAAGTCTGACAAACCGGCACGCAAGAGTATCAATTGTCATGAAAATCTACTCAATTTTGCCAATCGGTGTCGCCGTATAATTGTATGCCTTCGCACACACTGCTAATGCCTAATATTTACGTATTTTAAGATTATTTACCACCTTCATTGATATGTTCAGTAGACAAAAAGAAACGCTTGAAAGGGTATTGTAACTGATGAACCCCTCATAAACAAATTGCTGTAATATGGCTCTTAATTGGAAACCTGTTTCAAGCTGTTGTGCTGCAACTTGAAGGTCTTCTTCTTCTTTTTCTTCTTCCTTCTTCTTCTTCTTCTTCTTCTTCTTCTTCTTTTTCTTCTTCTTCTTCTTCTTCTTCTTCTTCTTCTTCTTCTTCTTCTTCTTCTTCTTCTTCTTCTTCTTCTTCTTCTTCTTCTTCTTCTTCTTCTTCTTCTTCTTCTTCTTCTTCTTCTTCTTCTTCTTCTTCTTCTTCTTCTTCTTCTTCTTCGTCTTCTTCTTCTTGATATTCCCTGTAACAAGAGAAGAAGTCATAGAAGCCTGTTACAAATTCAGGGATAAGAAAGCGCCAGGCTTGGACGGTATTCCCAACTATGGCTGGTAAATGCCTGACCAGAATAGTTTACAGTCCTTTACAAAACATGCTTGAGAGAGCTAGTGTTTCCAGAAATATGAAAAAAGGAAAGAGTGGCTCTGCTCCCCAAAGAAGACAAATGAACCCGCCAGGATATCCGTCGTCTTACCAAACGCTTTGCATGCTAGATACAGCAGGAACAATATTAGAGCACTATATCTGCAGCAGGCTGAAGGCATTGACAATACAGGAGGGTTAGATGAGCACTAATACGACTCCAGGAAGGCCAACGCAACAGTCAACGCCATAAAGATCGCAGTAAGCAAAGTACATGAGGCTATAGAAGTCACAATTTCCCACGAAATAATAAATCAACAAAAAGAAATTATTCTGTAACCGATAGTTAAGAAAGTCAATAGTATATATTGACTATAAGATCACGAGACACGAGTCACTGGCACGACAGCAAGAAACAAATGTTGAATTATTGCTTTTGTATATGACGTCTAATTTGAGTAAAAACGAAAATAAAAAACATAGGGGCGGGCTACAGTCCGCTTGGGCGAACTGTTGGATACCCTATTCTTATTCCTATATCTCATAAGTGGGCGTGACAAAAATTTAAAGGATTTTATCGAAAAAACTAAGCTTTTGTAAATAAAAACGCTCCCTAGCTCAAACTTTGGTTTTTCAATAAAATTGTTTTATTTAATTGTGGGCGTGTCAGTAGGCGGATTTAAAAAAAATTTAAGTATGAGCATAAAGGGTACCTAGAGAGTATATACTATAAATTTCAGCTCCCTAGCTCAAACTTTGGACTTTCAAAAATAAAAAAAAAATAATTGTGGGCGTGTCAGTAGGCGGATTTTGAAAATATTTACACGTGAGCATAAAGGGCCCCTAGAGAGTATATATTAAAAATTTCAGCTCCCTAGCTCAAATTTTGGTTTTTCAAAAAAAATATTTTATTTAATTGTGGGCGTGTCAGTGGGCGGATTTTGAAAATTTTATGTCCCAAGCAGTTTTATGGGCCATAGATCATATATAAAAAATTTCAGCTTTCTAGCTCTAAATTCAATTTTTCCCAAAATTTGTTTTATTTAATTGTGGGCGTGTCAGTGGGCGGATTTTGAAAATTTTATGTCCCAATCAGTTTTATGGGCCATAGATCATATATAAAAAATTTCAGCTCTCTAGCTCAAAATTCGACTTTTTCCAAAATTTTGTTTTTTTGAGTTTGTGGGCGTGTCTGTGGGCGGATTTCAAAAATTCTTAAACTTGATTATTTCGGGACCCTAGAGAGTATATGGTTAAAATTTCAGCTCTCTAGGTCCAGTTTAAAGGCCTAATTTTTGCCGACGGACGGACGGACGGACATGGCTAGATCGACATTACTATCGATGCTGATCATAAATATAGTAACTTTTAGGGGTCTACGGGCAATATTAAGGTATGTTACAAACTATGCGTCAAAATTAATATACCCCTAGAATAGGGTATAATGAACGCATTCATATACAACATAGCTTTATTTAAGATACAAAGAAGTCATTTTTGCGAACATTTTAGCAAAACGTAAAATCCCTTTTTTTGTACAACATGGTTCAAAAATCCCTTACCTCTTTAAACTTATTTAAACTTTTAAGTACCCCAAAAAGGGAAATATCCCACGATCCTTCATCACTAAAGTCACAGAGGCCCCTATAAGAGTGAGTGTACACCAGCGTAGCGTTTTTAGTCCTTTGCAGTCCTTGATTATCGCTTGAAGGAAAGTGAAGGCTTTCAAAATAAAACATTCTTTGCGTACGATAGAGGTATCATAAGCGAGGAGCATACGCACTGCAACGAGCACTTAATGTTTGAGTGGATATTTTGTACGAAATGCACATCGTACTATGATTGATGATATGATACTCAGTCGTTCCGCAACTCTCGAAGAGACAGGACGGCTAGTTACGGAAGATTTAGAGCAAAAAAGTTAGACAAGAAATAGTGGTAATATGCCTATCGAAATTCTAATAGTTGATTAGCTTAGTAGTCTGAGTGTCTGACTCTGACGTCAGAAGCGTGGGTTCGATTCCCAGCAGGAAGGAATTAATTTTTATAGTTTATTGGAAAAACGTTGATAGAGACAATAAAAAAAGTGTAAAAAAAGAGGTGTTAACAAAAAGTGTCGTACGGTGTGGCGATGGACCCCGGAAAAACGGTGGTCCCGCGTACGGGTGTGGGTGTGCCGTTGCGACGTGTGGTGCAAACACGCGAGCCGGCTAAAAAAACATTTGCGGTAACAACGACCGTAAGACCAACAACATCAGCGACAGCAGCAGCAATAACAGCAGCAGCAAAACAAATACAACAGCGGGTCGGTCGTTGACCAGGCGGGTGGTCTCGCAGGCAACTCCAGCAACGGCAACGTTAATAGCAGCAACAAAGGTGGCAGAAAACAAAGCTGCAGATGCAGCAACAGCAACGAAAGCTTCCACTACAGCGACACCAGAAGCTGTAAACGAGGAGTTCCGAAAGGTTGAAAAGAGGCGACGCAAGTTAAAGCAGAAGCCGAATCTTTCGGCCAAGAGAAGGGTTAACTTGGCAGGCCATAATGTGGTATCATCGGCGCCTGGAACCGATGAGGATGGTGAAAATTCCAGCTCTTATGAGTTTGAAGGTGGAAATGGCCGGTATATCGGAGAAGGAAATTCCTTCAGGGGCCTTCAGGTTGATGACGAAGAAGTCCTCCAAATTGACGAAGAAGTGGACGAGGAGGCGCAGCTGGACAAGCTTATAAAAGAGCTACTGGAGAAGCGCGAACAGTTGCGCAGTAACAAGCTGCAGCAACAGTAACAACAAGCTGTGCTCAAGCAGCAAGTTCAGAAACAACTTCAGGAGAAGCAACAACAACGACAACACCAGCTACAACAACACCAACAACAACAACAACAGCAGCAACAACAACAACAGCAGCAACAACAACAACAACAAGAACAATCAAAGCAGCAACAGCAGCAACAAAAGATAAAGGTAAAAATTCCGCCAATAAATGTGAGTAATTTTGAAATACGAGTAGTAGACAGCATTAGGTTATGTAAACTTATCACAAACAATTTTCATGTGAAAAGGCTATCAGCCAACAAACACATAATTTTATGTGAAAAAATAGAGGAGTACCATAGGGTTCGTGCCGCCTTGGGAGAGGTTAAGACCGAGTACTTTACGTACACCCCAAGGGAGCAAAAACTTAAAACCGTTGTGTTGAAGGGAATTGATCCCTCAATAAAAACGGAGGAGCTAGAAAAAGAGCTCAAACTTTTTGAAAGTGACGACCTCAAGTTCGTGGGGGTCAAGCCGTTTTCTTCGGCTGTGGCAAGGGGTGGTAACCGTCACTTACCATTCTTCTTAGTCCAGCTAACTCCCGACAGCAAAATCGACAGGCTGCGAAATATCCGCTTCCTGTACTACCATGCTGTTAGGTGGGAGAAAATAAAGAGGTCAGATCGCATACTTCAATGTATGCGCTGCCAAAGGTTCGGGTACGCCGCAGCTAACTGCAACATGCAGTTTAGATGTGTGAAGTGCGATAAGGACCACATACATGGTGAATGCTCTCTAGGTAAGGAGAGAGTCGAAGACCGGAGTGTACTCTTCTGTGTGCTCTGCAGGAACTCTGGGCATCCCGCCAACTTCAGGGGTTGTCCAAAGTACCAAGAATTGAAAAAGAGAGTCCAGGCCCGCAAACAGCAGTCTGAAGATGATAGGCGTCAGAAGAGCCGCTCGTTCGCAAATTTTGTGGCACCCAACGTATCCTTTGCCCAAATGGCAGCTGAACCGGGTCAAGCCCACATGACATCAAACCAACCAAAGGTAACCCAAAAGGCACCAGAGGTGGATCTGGACTTAAAATCGATCCTTCTGTCTCTGCACGGAAAGATCGACAAGTTCCAGAAACAATTAAATGAACAAGCGGCCCGAATTGACTTTATCTATTCGGAGCTGTTTGTGGGGTCTGGTGTGCCATAAATCTAATGGCTGCGCTGGATGAGGGAAGCTTAAAGATCCTTGCTGTGAATGTTAATTCACTAGTCAGGATCGAGAAAAGAACGTCACTTGCCAATTTGTTGAAAACCGAAAACCCGGATGTGCTTTTGGTTAGCGAAACTAAGCTAAATCAGAAGCACAAATTGGGATACAAAGACTATCATGTAATAAGAAGAGACCTGCCTCACTCCACTCAAGGAGGTGGGGTTGGAATCTTAATTCGAAAAGGCCTGCGCCATAGGGTTATATATAGCGGGGACGTGCGTAGGTTCCAGTTGTTGGAGGCATGCATCATATGCATTCCTCTCCATAGCCGGAGGAGAATTTATGTGGTGTCGCTTTACGCACCTGCTGCACCTCCACCAAACCAATTTATGACAGAGCTCGAGACACTTTTTCGTGGTCTGCAGCTGAACTCGGAGGAGAATTATTACTTCTTGGCCGGAGATATTAATGCCAAACATGCGGCATGGGGAAATGTTACTGCAAATCCCAGGGGCAACCAGTTTCACAACTGGTGGCGCCTCAATATGATTGAGTACAACCTCGAGTTGTACGCGACGGATATCCCTTCTTTCCCAAGAAGCGGTGCTTTCCTGGACTTGGCCTTAACGGACGCAAGACTTCAACTGACGAACATAGATCAAAACACGCGGAACTGTTTGCGTGCGTTTGAGTACGATAGTGATCACTACGGACTCGCCGCCGCAATACGGATCCCGAACGAGCAAACGCTGCTGGAGGAGTACGAAGCAGTGTGTTCATTCGATTATCGGAGGGCACAATGGTCGCGTTTCTCCAGATTTTTAAAGCGAGATATACGTTCGAGTGGGATCGACCCACCGACAAACAGTAACATGACAAATGATGACATTGATCGGCATTTATTGCAAATGAACGACGCCGTCAAACGAACTATGGAACGAACTATTCCTCGAGTAGGACGTTCCAACGACGACCAGACAGAAAACTACAGAAACCCTACAATCGACGCACTATACCGACAGAAAAGTAGACTGCTCTCGAGGCTTAAACGGCTGTACAGGCAATTTACTGATCGCAACGACCCGGAGGTAAGGATGCTGAATTCAGAGATCCGAATCCTGAAACAGCTGATAAAAGAAAATTACAAAAAATCTGTAAGTCTGTATTGGGGCAATAAAATTCGGGCTATAAAAACCTGTAGTCCGAATATGTTCCAACAGATAAATAAGTTGTTCAGGAGGAAAGATCACAATGATATTCCTTGTGCTCGAATCTCCCAGACAGCAGAGAACAGACAAACAGTACTGACTGCTGGAATAAGTCCAGAAAGTGTCGCTTCAAACGACGATTTTTTCGTGGTCGAGGACCCACAGGAGAAAGTGGATTTGCTGGGCGCTTGTTTCGAGGCCGTGTATACGGTGAACAATCCTGTTCGCCGTAACCACGACATTGAGAATAGGGCTCTGGTGAGCCACTTCGATCTGCGCACCGAACTTGAGAATTGGCGATCTGAGAATAACGGATTCACCGTGTTCACTGATGAAAACCATGCTAATGCAGTTGTCGCCAATGGCCGAGATGCATCGCACTTGTTCGTGTCGAAGGATGATCTTCTGTGCATCTTCGAGTCACTAAAGAATAAAAAGTCGGCGGGGATGGATGGTGTCCCAAACGTCGTATTGAGACACCTGCCTCTGGAGGCTGTAGATATTTTCACCACGCTGTTTAACAATGCGCTGAATAATGCACATTATCCGGCGCATAGGAAGGTAGCTGTGGTACACCCTATCCCGAAAAAAGGTAAAGATAGGACGAACCCTGCCAATCTCCGGTCAATTAGCTTGCTTCCGAATATTAGCAAGGTCTTTGAAAAGGTTGTCAATAGAGCCCTGTTGAAGTGGGTCGAGGACAATAACATAATCCCGGACAACCAGTTCGGTTTCAGGGCGAGGCATGACACTATTCATGCCGCGTCGAAACTGGTTTCCGACATTCAGTGGAATAAATGCAAGAACCAATGCACGGGTGCTTGTCTGGTTGATTTTGAGAAGGCTTTCGACACCGTATGGTTAGAGGGACTTTTCTACAAGTTGACCAGGCGGGGGATGCACAAACCTTTGCTATATGTAATATATAATATGCTTATGGGAAAGAAGTTCGTTGTCAAATGTGGCAACGTGACTTCGAGCAGAGTCTTTGAAATTAAAAACGGTTTACAGCAGGGGGCGGTCAATTCTCCGATCCTGTTTACCATTTACACGAGTGATCTGGTAGGTTCACTCAGACATGCTATAGCGTATGCCGATGATTTGTTTATTCTTGCTTCATGAAATAAAAATACGTTGTCGCTCAATTTACATTATATAGTTGCAGAGATTTGACATTTCTGTTTGTCTTTCAACTGAATCATTATTTTATTTTTTAAAAAACACAAATAAATATGAAAACTTTATGATTAATGAGGAAAATCATGAGAAAAACCTCAAATTAAAGAGAAAAAAAAAATAAATAAATAAAAATAATAATGATATTAAAAAGAATAAATAAATAAATAAATAAATAATAAAATAAATAAATAAAATAAATAAACAAATAGATAAATATATCATAATTAATAAATACACGAATAGTGTATATTATAACAAATAAATAAATAAACAAATAGTATATAATTATAACAAATAAATAAATAAACAAATAGTAGATATATATTATAATCTGGTGGGTTCACTCAGACATGCCGATGATTTGGTGGCATACAAATCAGGTCCTAAAATCGAGGTCATTAATATCCTTTTGCAGCGTGACTTCGATCAAATGAAGCGATATTGCGACGACTGGAAGTTGAAAATCAACTTTCAGAAGACGGAAACAATCTTGTTCAGAACCCCATTGGCTGGGGCCTCTAGGGATACCAGAAAAAACTGGAAGAAATTGGCCATTATTGGACAAAATGGGCAGCAATTGGCGGTGAGAAGCGTAGTTAGATATCTGGGTATCTGGCTTGACCAGTATCTATATTTCGATAGACATATAGTTGCTTGTCTTGCTGGGGCCAAGAAGGCTTATGCTCTGACAAGGAGACTGTTTCATAGCAGTCAACTTGACTCCAGAGTGAAGGTCATTTGCGACGTGGCCCTTATAAGGCCGATCATCGCTTATGGTTGTCCATTATGGTTTAATATAGCGCCTAGTTATATGGAAAAGATTCGGGTTTTGGAGAGACAATGTCTTAGGACCTGTCTCCGGTTGTTCCGAACGCCTGAATCCAACTATATAAAATACTATCCCAACAAGGTCCTATACGACGGGGCTCAGTTGAATAGGATTGACAACTTCCTCATTAAGGTGACTCGAAGGCACGTTGCAAGGGCGATGGCCAGCGACAATAGTCTGATCTTTGGGGCTTACTACCCCAATGAAATGTACATAGAGAGTACGCTCCGGTCTGGCTTTATCCCGCCAGAGGCATTTATCCATATTGATGCAAAAGGGCTGGTACAGACGAGGGATGGTATCCCGGTATTATACCACCGCTACCGCAGGGCGAGAGATAAGCGGCTCATCCGCGGCGAGGACGTCGCCAATGCTCATGAGCTCCTCCGTTTTAGTACCGCAATAGCGGAGAGGGATAAATTCGATACAGAAAAGCAATTTGCCGAATTTTGGTGGCTTTTTGATGGTGGAGGGTTCAACATGCCCTCCCAAGACGGTGCGTTACTCTAGGTAACATCCTCTTAGTTTGTAAGATAGACTAAGTTAGCTAGGGCGTTTCTGGGAGGGGCCGGGCTCGCCAACTTGTGGTGGTGCTTCCGGGAGGTGATTGATTCTGTAAGGCATCAGTGAGCTCACGGCGGCGCGTGTGCACGTTGACGACTGCCAGGCGCTCGGAAAGCAATTGGGATTTTGACCACTTGTTTCGTAATGCAACGAGTGCTCAGAATCCTAATTATAGTTAGAGTATGTTAATTAGTTTAAGTAAGTAGAGTAGGTAGTTTGTAGTTTGTAATTTGTTTTTTTTTTTTTTATATAAAAATATTAAATTTGATAAAGATGCCGAGTTTTCTTAAAAATTTTCTCGATGAAAACATAATATGTAAGATTAGTTCGTAAAATAGTTTTTTGGCCGAAAGGCAATAATTATAAGATAGAGTTAAGTTTAGGGCGTCCGAATAAGGATCAATAATCTAGAATAAGTATCCTGTTAATTTTAAGTTAGATTTAATCATTTTTGTCTAGTATGTAAGTTGATATAAGCTAATAATTAATAAAAATGAATTTAAAAGTAAAAAGTAAAGATGATATGATACTAGTCCCCAAAAGACAGAAAACCCATGCTGCATTTTCTCTGATCCACTGCAAATATTCCGGACATTTTTAGGAATAGAAAAGTGACTCCCATGCGCGGAAAGTTAAAATATCTGATAATCAATAGCGCAGACACTTGCGATGACGATATCAATCATCGCATAATCGCAAGGTGGTTGAAGTTGCGAAAAACTAAGCAGTCTTCTGCGGTTCACAATGTTGGACAGCATTGAAAAGGTATGAGGCAAATTAACGGCAGCTCAGATAAAGATTCTTCGCATGACAGCAGCAGTAAAAAAGGTTGACCAAATCGAAGAAGCCTTTTACGTCGATTTAAAAAAAAAAGAAATCCTACGAATCCCGTCAAAATGCAATATCGATCAACATTTCTATACAACGATAGCAGGGAGGCAGGCCCAAAAAGTCTTGCACTTTTACGGCTGAACCGGCGAACTCCACGGGCGGACCAGTAGAGTTAATTGAAAAGGTGATGATCCCTCTAGTTCCGATCACAACCTCGCTATTGAAGAAAAAGACAAATTGTGCAACAAAAGGAAATAATTTAAAACGCTTTTCCTATGCCATTCATGCTCAGTTTTCCTCTTTTAACACCCATTCAACAGAGAGCGGTTTAAATATAGGCTTAGTCCTTATCAAACATAGGCTCATAATGAATGAATAATGTCATCAGAATGAGATACATACGAGTACATGCTGCACTTGGAGTGTCATGAAAAATGTAATCTGATTTCAATTCAAAACTACCGTGTTCCAATTTTCATTGAAACACTTTCACTCCTTTGCTCTTCTCACAAAGGCCGCCAGCCAATAATTGTCAATTCATACATACATTGTTCATTTCATTTGTCGGGAATATACATTTATGCACACTTATCATCCATTTCCCCATTTTCGTATCATTTTCCGCAATATACATTTACATCGACCCAGTTTGCAATCTGAAGACGCGCTCCAAAGGACATTGACGCTACGACCCAGAAGCACAGAATACCAAATGAGATGTAAGCCTGCTGCTGCCGCTGCTGACAAAACTACATACAGTTAAACAGATGCTGGAGGAGGAGGAACAAAAGAACAAAAGCGAAAGGGGTAAGAATTTATTTAATATTTATGTCCAGCCTCAGGAGTATGAATGTTTGTAGATTCCGCCAAAGGAGACGAACAAATTATTTTGCATACTTGCACAACACTTTCTAGCAGAAGGATGAATATAAACATAATGCAGCCATTAAACGCAGAACACTCATACGACGTAGTACCACCCACCTTAAGGACTAATAGGGTGGTTGCTGCATAATCATAAGGACGATTAAGGAAATGACAGGATTCACATATGGCGCGCGCAAAAGTGGATTGAAACTGTACTGGGATAATACCTCGGGATACTTATGTACACTTACAGTCACGAAGAACAAGGAAGCATAGGTGGAAACAAATCACACAAAAATACATAGTGCGGGAAACGTTATTACACATCCACCAAGTGTGCACGGATGAAAGTTGATATACGCGTTTAGATTTCTTATCTGTTCGTCGGTGACGATTCTGACAAAACATCCATGAAGAGAAATTATAACAGACTAAATGGCCCCAAAACGAATCGTATCTAACTACAATGGATTCACTGCTTCACGTATTTTTGTACATTCGAACCTTTCATGCTTTTATGGTATCAAAAACTGCTTACTCGTTAGAATTTGTATTTTTTGAATTTTATTCGAGAAAATGGTTAAGATATGCAAAATGCTCCGATGTCTGTTTTGATAGCATTTCGCTTGCGTCTCATGTTTAGAGGGTGAGCCAAAAATGGGAACTGTAGATAGGTACTCATTCCCGTGCTTTCGTTTAATTTTAATTTAACTAACTTTTGCGGCAAATTTGTTTCAGTACAATGCGACTTGTCTTGGAAAGACGAAATAAAGACATTTGAGTAAATAATCAGTATTTTACGGAACTCTAATTTGCTTCGTGGCTCTAATGCGACATGTGACAGGCCATGATACTGAAAACCGAAAGGTGAATTATAGATTAGCAGAATGTTTTGAATTACAATTAAAAATTCAACAAATTTGATTTAGACCCAATTTGAAATAGTTAAATCTTAGGTGGAACATGTAATGTGGAAGAATTTCGGAAACATCCTTCACATATATGGCGCTTTGTTGACGATACTCGTTGTTGTTATAAAATTAGTTGCTTGTTTTTAATACTTCTTGCAAACGATGTCCTAAAGAACACGCCTTAAGAGCGTACTTTTTCGCAGTTTCGGGTTTGGGATATCCGAAAATAATGATACTTTCGTTGACCACTCCAAAAGTTCAAATATTCACTTCGCATACCTCATGTGAAGAAAAATGAAAACTGTCAAAACTGCAAAAGTACGCGAACACTTTTGGGTAAAAAGATGAAAAACTTCAAAGTTTGAAGTACATATTCAAAACTAAATATTCGCCCCCGTATTAATAAACAACGGATAGCGGCGAGTTAGCACTAGCACACGTGTTAACTCTTAATTTTGATTAATAGACGTGTGTTAGCTTTCACTGGCATGTGATAACGAGTGGATAACTTAACTCACCGAATTCGGCGTATAAGGAACGGATAACTTCACACATCCTCAGATTGTAGTTCATGCATTCACAAATTGAGAGGATGCGCATGCATGTGTAGAAACATTGAGAGGATGAGAGAGAAAACTGTCACCCATTTGGGTATATTACTCTTTCACAATGCGTGCTCCATAGTAGTCCCATCGTATTGGAATGGAATACACAGAAATGAGTGTCAACTAATGAAATATGACAGATACACTCGATTTTTGAATATAATTTGGTTAAGTGCTGCCGTATTGTAGGTGATAAAGAGCAAACAGCTAACACAGGGGACAAATATTTTTATTAATCAGAAAAGTTATCCTATGGACAAGTTCGCTATCCGTGTGCCAGCTAACTCGTGTGTTAAGGAGCGGATAGTGTTTTTCTATTAATATGGCTGTCGATTTTCGCGTTGCTTCAATGTCGGATATTATGCAATTATTTTTATCTAAAATTGTGTGAAAGCGAAATTCCTTGCACCTTTGTTATAACCATTTCTAGAGCAAAAATTACTGAATGAGATATACATATGTGTCCCACCCAAAAATACGCTTGCGACTTGTTTGTTGCATCACCTCTCCCCAAATTCAAATTCAAATTCAAATCTTTATTTAACAACCTTACAATATTTTATTTAGTAGTTAAATCTATAATGTTAGTAGAAAATAAGGTACTTGTTCAATTAAAAAAAATAAAAACAAAGGTTAGATATTTACAAAAACAAATTCCTAAAGACAAAATGGAAAAGGAATAGAAAAAAAAATAAAATAAAAGCAAAATGACTTAAGCAACTTATCATCACCATCGAAGTGCAGGTATTGCCTGAGTTCCTCATTGAACCGCGTTTTGCGACCTATCAACCTAGTATTTTGGGGGAATGAATTCCATAACCGAATCGCATGGATAAAGAATTGTCGCTCAGAAACCAAGAAATTGTAGCGCATTGGTATGAGATCAAAAGTCCTAGTTGAACGCATAAAACGGATCTTGCTAAAAAGGTAAGATGGTTGGCGCGTCTGAAGAATATTATGAAGCAAGATCAATATTATCAGCTTAAAAATGTTGTCAAGAGTGATGCTGGTGATATGAATCGATTTTGAAAAAGAGGAAATGATGTGGTCGTATCTTCTTAGTCCATATTTATCGCGCGATACTATTATAGGCTACATTGAGTTTTCCCTATGCTCATAATCACAGTTGCTGAAAAGCTTACAACCAAACCTCAGAATTGAAATAAGAAGCGTTTTGGCAAGAATTATTCTTGTTTTTAGAGTTGGGACTTTTTGTGTAGCCCATAGCATGCGAAGAGCGAAGCCCTCCATAAACCCTGCCTAGAGCCAGTCTGATGGGGTTATTCCAAGTAAGCGTTCGATTAAAAATTATGTCAAGATTTTTTGCAGATTCGACAAATTCAATAGAGCTACCATTTAGATGTATTCTAGGAAAACATAGAGTATCAACCTGCTTCATAGAAATAACCAAACATTAAGACTTAGATGGGTTTAAACGGGGGCAATTAGATCGAAACCAGCACAGAATCCTTTCGAGGTCTTCATTTAATTCACATGCAACATTTTCCAAAAGACCCAACGGAGAACTCTTTTGTACCTGGACATCATCAGCATACATATCAATCGAAGAATTTAAATTACATGATGGAAGGTCGTTGACGTACATAGAGCAATAATGTGTTAACTTGTTTGTCAACGTCGAGTGGATGCTTGGATGCCAAACTTAGCCCAAGAATAGCGGACCCAAAATTGAGCCTTAAGAAACACGAACTAAGTCGAAGAAAATCTTATGTGGAGTTATTAACCACAACTGCCTATGATCTCTGACTTAAATAAGAAGCTACAAAATTAGTGGACGAAACCGAAAAACTAAATTGGTTTCTTAGCTTACCAGAAAGGACATTGTGATTTACCATATCGAATGCTTTAGAGAAATCGAGTAAGATAAGAAAAGTTACTTCGTCATTTTCTGCTGCTTGTCTAATTTCCTCAGTTACGTTTATCAATGCAGTAGTACAACTATATTTAGGACGAAAACCAGACTGATTAGCACATAGTAAATTATTATATTGGAGAAATCTCCTTATCTGAACATTCACAATCCTTTCAAACACTTAAGAAAGAAACGGTAAAATCGCATCGGCCTAAATTCGCTTTGGTTGTTAGGAACTGGTACTACGAGTATTATACCTCGTTTCCAAGTAGAGTGAAAAACTGCCGTCATATATGTAATTAAATAAGTTCGTTATTGTATTTCAAAGACGTGCGGCCTTAATAAAAACCGGACAAATGCCATCAAACCCAGTCAAGTTTGATTTGATGGATAAAAAGCATTCCAAAAACATAGGGACGGGCTACAGTCCGCTTGGGCGAACCTTTGGATACCCTATTCTTATTCCTATCCCTCATAAGTTGCGTGACAAAAGTCTAAGTATGGTTGAATTGTTAAGAACGCTCTACATATTTTGTTATATAACATTTAAAGGATTTTATCAAAAAAAAAAAGAAGCTTTTGTAAAAAAAACGCTCCCTAGCTTATTTATTTAATTGTGGGCGTATCAGTAAGCGGATTTAAAAAAAATTAACACATGAGCATAAAGGGCCCCTAGAGAGTATATATTATAAATTTCAGCTCCCTAGCTCAAACTTTGGATTTTCAAAAAAGTTTTTTTTTTTAATTGTGGGCGTGTCAGTAGGCGGGTTTTGAAAATATTTACACATGAGCATAAAGGGCCCCTAGAGAGTATATATTATAAATTTCAGCTCCCTAGCTCAAACTTTGGATTTTCAAAACAAAGGTTTTTTTTAAATTGTGGGCGTGTCAATAGGCGGATTTGGAAAATATTTACACATGAGCATAAAGGGCCCCTAGAGAGTATATATTATAAATTTCAGCTCCCTAGCTCTAATTTTGGTTTTTGAATAAAATTGTTTTATTTAATTGTAGGCGTGTCAGTGGGCGGATTTTGAAATTTTTTTCTCCCGAGCAGTTTTAGGAGTCATAGATCATGTATACAAAATTTCAGCTTTCTAGCTCAAAATTCGATTTTTTCCAAAATTTTGTTTTTTTTTGAGTTTGTGTGAGTCTGTGGGCGGATTTCAAAAATTCGTAAACTTGATTATTTCGGCACCCTAGAGAGTATATGGTTAAAATTTCAGCTCTCTAAGCCCAGTTTAAAGGCCTCATTTTTGACAACAGACGGACGGATGGACGGACGGATGGACGGACGGATATGGCTAGATCGACATTACTATCGATGCTGATCATAATAGTAACTTTTAGGGGTCTACGGGCAATATTAAGGTATGTTACAAACTATGCGTCAAAATTAATATACCCTTAGAAAAGGGTATAAATATCTGCATAGCCGACAGCTGCAAAGCTAAAACTAGAGATGGAAGCCATGCGACCATCATTGTTGTCGCCTGGGGAGATGTTCGTTGAGTCTTAGCTGTTCGGTAGTGTAAATACACCCGTAGTATCGTCGACATTCGAGAAGGAAACAAAACTCCATTACAGTCAACATTATTAGCAAAAGTATTTCTTTGTTTTCCTACCACCACCCCAATTCGAACGAGGATCTCGAATTCGTACCGAAAAGATGCGCTGAAAATTCAAGATTAGAGGTGTTGTGCAAAATTTGCAGTAAAAAATTGCAGATAAATAGTTTTCAATTTTAGAATGCAAATGGTTTTGTTATAATTTTCTGGGAAGGGGCAATCTAAGAAATAAGTTATATTGGTCCCTGTACACATCCGGATCGAAAGGATAATTGAACTCCTAACTGAGAGTGAAGATAAATTTGATTGGTTAGTTCCACAAGGCCAAACAAACGAATATCCCAAATGTTTTGATTTGACTAATATTTTTATTTGACAGTCTTCATTTTTTACCAGCCAAAACTCTGAAAAAAAATCAACAAAAGTATTTTTTTCTTTCGTTCATCTTTTCAAAATTTTCTCAGTACGCGAACGGGTTTGTGTAGTTTCGCACGTGAGTTTATAGAAATTTACATTTGCATATTTGTACGCGGACGTACCCCATTAACTTCCCCAGTGGAAGTGGTTGTAATGGGGCCGATTTTGTGAATCGCGGATTTTGACATATCACCACGGTCACCAGAATCAAAATCCAACATTTTTATAGAGATGTCTGTGTGTGTGTACGTACGTATGTGCGTATGTGCATTCGGAATTATCTTTCGCCACGGTTATCTCGAGAACCAAAGATGATATTGACATGGGAACGCGTTTATTAACGTAATTACGTAACTCAGAACTTAACTTAACTTATTATTTCCAGCAAAATGGGTCAAGCCGTTTTTTGTTAGTAAATCTATCTATATATATAAAAATCAATCCATATTTGTGTTTGTTGCCAGTGTTTGGCCAAACGCGTTAACCGATTCCAATTAAATTTTGTTTTCATGAAAGGTGACGTCTGTACGAAGGTTTTTATGTATGTGCGATGTCGGTATCTGCATCGGTGTGTGAATTATGAGTGAGTATACGTGTATATGTGCGTATGCGTGTAAATACCGATGCAGATATAGACACCGCGCATATAAAAAAACATCGTACAGACATCACCTTTTTTGGTATCCCAACGCGCACATGAAAGAGGGAGACCACACGAACGTTTCAAGCCTATTGTGGTGTTTGTGCGCACTTTCATTCTTGAGATATCGTGTGTTCAATGTTTTATTCAAATAACTCTTATTGAATTTTTTTGCATTGTTTTTGTGAATCGGACATCGGAAAGTTGCTTTTCCTACATTGATAAGAATCGGTGTAAAAGTGAATGAAAAGTGATTCTATCGAAGTTTTTTACTTTCACTTTGTTGTTTGATTCGCACAAGTAACCTAAAATAGGCGCCTGCCAGACAACAAGCACCTACCCTAAGCGGAACAACGAAGTTGCGTGAGCGGCCTCAGCCGAGAAAAACGTGCAGTCCCTTTACCGGTTGAGGTCAAATCAGGCAATCTTCGGTATTGGCCGGAGAGTGTTTCTGTGAAGTTTGGTCAAAATCGGTCTTCTTTTTTTAGGCGCAGCAACATACACCGGATACCCGCTGTAGACAATAATAACAAAGTCTACTCTAACATATCGGCCAATAGAATTCTCGGGCTCGGGCAAAGCCGGGCGTGTGCAGCTAGTAAGTAACTAAAATAAAGGCAAATTAACTGAATTTTGAAATTGATGATTTGTACTATTTATTATTATTATTATTATTATTATGATTATTCTTATTACAGCTAGGGGAGAAATGGTGGTAGCCACCACACCCCTAAAAGTGATAAAAAAGAGGCCCCGGAAGCAGGGCCTCTAAAAAAAGATGTACCCAGTGCGGAGGTGGTGGCTGGGTAAGAAAGACTGTTAGAGGTGGAGACAGAGGCAGAGGAAGATTAGGAAGAATTGGAAGAGCAGGAGGAGGAGGAAGAGGAAGAGGAGGTGGAAGAGGCAGAGGAGATGGAAGAGGACGACGAGGCAGGGGGGTGCCGTCTTCTACCAGAACTTCTATTACGGATAATACTAATCATAATAATAATAAAATAAATAATAATAATTAATTAAAAAATAAATATTGTTTTTTTATTTCTTCCCACTGGGAAGTTAGACGTGTGGACCTTGCGGGTCGCACCCAGACCACTTTTATTATATTGAATTAGTTTCTTTAGTCGATTTCAATATTGTCGGGTTTATTAATAGAAATGCGTCCTTTTCCGAACGAAGTGATAGCTTATTAACATTTAACCGTGCATTACTCAAATATCCTAGTAAAATTTCAAAAGGAAATGTTTTAAAGGGTGTTTTTTTATCAGTCAGACAGCTGATAGTCAATCTGACATTTGACTCCATCTTTTTATTCACTACCTATTTACAAATTGTGGAAATTTATTTTTATTTATTTATTTTTTTATTCATCTAACAATTTTTAAATGAAAACATACGCTAATTAACTAAATACAATATTTTAGTTTCCATATTCTAGTCGATTTCATTACAAAAAGAACTGAATAGTTTTGCACAGTTTCCGGGGTGGGATGGATCAATGGATGTGGGTGCACAGTAAAGGGTTCTTAAAGACCATAATTATATATATATCTAGGGTTGACGCTGGCACATTCTTCATTGTGATACAAAAATTTCAAAAATTTGAACTTTTTATTCGATAAGAGAAAACATCATGAACAAAAAAGCACTGAACAGAACGTCTTTTTTTCAAAGAAACAAGACCAATTAAAGCACAACTAGAATTGTACGAGAGAGTATCAATTATTCACTTTAATTGTATTACCACGAATCTAGTGAAGGCTCTTTGAACTCTTTTAATGCGTTTAACGCTATCGGATGTGGAAGGATAGCAAACAATTGAACAATACTCAAGAAATGGACGAACTAAGGGCATATAATTGCTTTCAAAGCAAAAGGATTTGTAAACTCACTGTAGTTTCGTTTAGTAAGACCAAGAATAAAATTTGCCTTCGCTATGATATAATCAATGTGCGAGGAAAATGACAACTTTGAATCAATATTACCCCACGATTACGAATCTCAGACTTGCGATCTAGAAACTGGCAAGAATTTTGGAATTGCACATTACACTTTCTTATATTTAACGGTAACGAATTGCTTTGACATCAATCAAGTAACAAATGCAAATCGTTTTGGAGGTTACGATATCATCTGCATTAATTAAGCATTGCTCGTAATGCTACGAAACGAGAAATGAAATGTCATTTATAAAAACATTAAACAAGAGTGGTCTTATGTGGCTACCTTGTGGTACTTCCCATAAAACTTTTATTATTTTTGAGGTGAAATTGACAATTTTAATACAATGTGTCCTATCAGTAAGATAGCTAGATAACCTATTAAGAAGCAATAGATTGAGGTTAAATTATTGGAATGGAATGACAAAAAGTATCAGATGCATTTACAAAATCTGTATAGATTGTATCAACGCGCAAACCAGATTCATAAGCATCAGTTACATATCTGCAGTAAAGAGATTGGTTGAAATGGGCCTACCAGGCATAAGCCCATGTTGTTCATCGCAAATATGTTCTTAGATGTTCTCATGCAATCAATCGTTTTCTCATATTTTTGCATATCAAAATGAGCTGTGTTGGTCAAATGAGATCGGTCTCAACACTTTGAGATCGAGCTCACAACATGAGATCTAACTCGGTCAGCGTAATTTTGTTTTGCATACCAATGTTAAGAAAGATCTCAAAAAACTGAGTAAACAGCTTGAGCTCAATTTTTGGAATACGACCCATCTTGTTGACATTAAGAAGGGTTAAGTAGTGTATTTAACCAAACCAGACAGGTTTTTGACTCACGATCTAGAAGGATGACCCGATCACTGCGGGATCTCTTCAACTGGTTTATGAAGTTCTTCCTTTATTCAAATAACCTATTTATCAAATTAAACCAGTAGAAGAGATATATTTCTTTGTTTAGTTGCGACCTGTAGAAAAGTTAAGGGAAGTTATTTCCTTTAAGCTTAACACTAAATTAGTGATTGGTCCGAGCCATTAAATATATTCTGAACTACATATTTAATTTCTGTAAAGTCAGCACTATAATGTAACTCCTCCCGGAACAAAAACACGAATAGGTCTGACGCAAAGTAGCTAATCAAACACTATATACATAGGTTTAACCAATTATTTTCCACAAAAAAAAATTGATTGACAAAAACCCACCAGTTTTATTAACACAAGCTCTGAATAATTTATCGAGCTTCACGTCTAGGTTCAATTCCTGCAAACGCAAAATTACCCGTCCCTATATACCTACTTATAAAAGACGACAACTCCCATCAGACAATTGACTTTGAAAGTAAGCCAAAGTAAATTTTAAGATGCCCCTTCCGCCCGATTGAAGGATGTAAAATGGAATAACTAGAACCAAAAGTGCCTGTCATGCCCGTCGTCGCCCTCAAAGGGAGTATGTATACTATTCGTTGCATGGTGTCAGCATCTTATCTCTGCTTCATAAAAAAATGAAATAAAAAAACTTCCACGGAGGTGGTGAAAGCAAATAAGAAAAGCAGAGAGGAGGAACCTCTTCGGGATGAACTATGTAGTTAAACCGCAATAACCTGCATAAAAGCAACCAAAAAAGGATACTTACCAACTTTTCAAATAAACGTTATCCCAATTAGGTTCACCTTTTCGCGCCTAAAATGTAGGAGTACGATCTCTTAAAATTACAGCCAACAACCGAACGGATACTCTATTTCATTGCAGAGCACCAGAATTCATTTCACTCAAACCACACTGCAAGATAGAACACGGATATAGCTTTAATTTTTGTGACCACAGAAAAAGGAAAAAATCCCTAAAATAAGGGCGGTAACTTGCACATATACACACACGAGCGGGTTCACGGGAACCGAGAATTTATATCGTGAGTTCGTCGGGCGTTGCTAAATTTAGCGGTAGATGCAAGCAAATACTTGTCGTCAACAATAGCAAATATGTTTATCCCGAATCGGTGAGTGATTATCGATTACCAACACTTCTATCTGGGCGAATGTATCCAGAGGACAATGCGTCCGGCTTGCAATTTTCTAAATTCAAAAAAGAAAAATTTTGGGGGACACGGGGAAAACGAGCGAACTACGTCTAGCACACGCGAACACTTCGAGGAAACTTCTACAACTGGAAATGAAATAGAATCTCGAATCTGTGCTACTTGCCCAAATAGACACATCACACATGTGAACTGCTTTGGGCGATGTGCGAGTACAACTACGAGCTTGTAGTTGTGGTGCTGTGGTGAAGCATAGCGTCGCCGTGTCCTCTAATAGCAGCTTCGGAATACTCGCAACTCACCAGGGAAAAACAAATTTTCTGCTGTTGTACAGATACAGATTTTTCCCCCACACTACCACAGATATATAAAAAGTTTTAGTGTATAGTAAGTGGAGACGGAAGGGTGTCGAAACTGAGAGCAGGCACAAGCACCTGCTTGCATGGAAGTTGGGTGTTCGTTTTAGCATCAATGAAAAGTTGTTTACATCGCGAGGGTGCTACATCAGTGTCATGGGTTGGTTTGGCTGAGGTATCACCGCAGTTGGATAGGGTGAGCGAGAATAGGAGGGTGCGCAGCAGAAATGTTTTCGTGGTAAGAACTGTGGTGAGTTAAGTAGCGGTTGGTGTCTATGAATAAAAGCTGCTGTGTGGCAAATTTAAAAAAAAAATTACAATTTGTTCCTAAAGCCACCGATAATTATATAGATTGCATTGTGTTAGTTCCATTTCGGGAGCCTGCTGAAGTGATTCTTGGCTGATATAAAGTTTGGTTGCTCAAATGAGTAGGCATATGCATTGTGTACGCTTCATAAGTATGTAATATGAAATCCCAGTGGGGGTTGATGAATTTGGTATCGGAACCTTCAAATTGTCAGAGCTTTTTAGTTCATAGAACATTTTTTTCATACCTATTGGCTGGCGATCTGTAGAGTAGACTATACTCTGTAGGTAATCTGTGGTAACTAGTAAGACCTGTGCATTTTAACTTTCTGAGTAAGAGTTATGATAAAACAATTATAGAAAAGTCTAAAAAAAGATTGCCCCGCATCTCTCTTTGTCGATCATCTGTTAACCTGTGTTAACCTGTGACTAGACCTCGTGGCCCAACAGACGGATTTTCTTCAGACTTTGTATTTGGGCTTTTAGTCTTAAAAACTCTTAAGTATTCATGTAAGAGGTTTCCTATCTGAAATGTAGGTCCGTGTAAACTGTGTTGTCATATGTAGTAGGGAAAATCAGGCCAAGTCTTCATCATGGAGAAATCGCTTTGCAGCCTTCGATAATAGGAAACATTTTATAATGTCGAACGGTCAGCGATCAAGCTATTAGGGGTGAAATCCATTTAACCCACGAAGCAGGCCGCCCAAACACTGTTTGATTCGAAAAAGTAAGCTGATATAGCCTGACAGACAACTACCCTGTGGAGAAAAGGGTGACATCCAATTAACCTGCGAAGCGGGCTACCCTTGCACTGTTTACTAATGTCTCAAAAGTTGATTTGAATTCTAAATTTCGTTTGTTCTAGGTTGAGTATAGTCTCCTCCTCCTCGTCGTCCAAGCAACTTCTACAGAAATCGGTCGAATAAACGCCAAGCCTCGATGCGTGCTTGCCTATCAGACAGTGCCCTGTAATGGTACCTATAGTAGAGCTAATATGCAGTCGGTTTAGTGAGATCAGACTCTTAGAGCGTCGCAGGTCCAGCTTTGGCCAGATGTGCTTAGTCGCTAGACATGTATTACTACATGTCCAGCTAAGGTTTGTTTTCTCGATTGCAGATAGCTTGAATAAAAGTTTGCAGGTAGCGATTGGGATACCCAGAGAACCCTTTTCAAGTAAAAGGCGGAGTTTGGTTCCCTTTTTGGCGAGTTCATCAGCCCTGCAGTTTCCTGGAATATCTCTATGCCCCGGCATCCAACAGAGGTGAATGTTAAACTGCTCCGCCATCTCCTTAAGAGATGAACGGCAGTCGAGGGCTGCAATGGAATTTAAAGATACTGAATCCACGGACTTGATCGCGGCTTGACTGTCCGAGAAGATACGGATATCCTTTGTGGATATCACATTTCTCTTCAGCCACGTCAGGGCTTCTTTTATCGCCATAATTTCCGCCTGGAATACGCTACAGTGATTAGGAAGACGGAAAGAGAGACTCAGATTTAGCATTTCGGAGAAAACGCCGCCACCAACCCCGTCACTAGTTTTTGATCCATCGATGTAGAAGTGGGTCGTTTTATCTTCCTCAAATTCAGCGTCCTCCCAAAATGATCTGGAAGGAATAGTGACTTGAAAGTTCTTTCCGAACTGTAATTGGGGTATGGTGTAGACTATGTTTCCTGGTAGAGACTCAGATATGCACTTGAAGATTGTAGGTTAATTGCAAATCGAATAGTTTATTTTTCAGAGCAGATCCTGAGTTGTCAAAAAACAAGTTTGTGTTTTTTTTTTAGCTCTGCCACATCAGAGCGTTCAAACTGTATTTTTTATCGTTCAGAGCTTGATCAGAGCGCGCTCTATCAGCTCAGAACAAATTGGCTGAGCAGTCTGAATAAAACAATTAGTACAGCCAAGGACAGACTAAGAGGAGGGAAAATAAAAGAAAACGAAATCGAAAACAATTAAAAATACGGTCGGTGGTTGAAAAACAAACAATCCAATGATTTCTGAGCGCTCAAATGTGTTTCACAAACAAATCAGAACACTCTGAGCACGCTCGGTTAGAGCAAACGAGAAAAACTTCTTAAACCTTTGCAGATATTATTCAGTATTGCAGTATGTCATTTTTTACAGTAAGTATGTTAATACTTAGTGCTGCTTTATTCGAAAATATATAGCGTTTTGCAAATCGAGTGTAATACAAATTTAGTAAGCGTCTATTTCTGTCATTTTAATGCTTGAGTATTGATTTTAACTTCCAAGCTTTTGAATTTCTTTACAATCCATTTGCAATGAACATTAAAGCAAGACTACTTACTCACTTAACGAGCTCCCGATGCCGAACCGTACTTCCTGAGACTTCCACACTCTGCGCGATCCCCGGCACGCTACTTTCAGTTTTCCAGACAAAGCGCTCTGGCATCCGCGAAGGCTTGGTTATTTAAACGGAGGTTCGACTTTCCTTGCCTTCTCAAACTTACTTGGGGGCTGCAGTCGAAGATTCTTTTGGGTGGATCATTATTGACTATTCGTGTTTTAGCTTTTTAGACTACATCCACATGTTGGTACACCTCATAAAGTTCGCGGTTGAATCTTGCCTCTCTCTCTCTCTATCTCATAAAATTAAAAGGTAAAAAAGAAAAAAAAAGATGCGTAACTAGGATGAGGCCACATGCAATATCTTTGAAAAAAAGGAAAAAATGAATAAAATGTTTATATTTTATGGTTTTAAAACATTTATTATGTTTTTCTACATTAATAATGAGTATGCCCGCCATTTTTCGATATGACCTCTAGACGGCTTGGAATCATACAGTATTTTTAAAATATTCACCTCGATTACCGTTGTCGTTTTCGACTCCAAAATACACGACTCTTCCAAATCTGTATTATGCTTGTCGTTTCACACGACAAAGGTCGGATGAAAATGTCAAATGTCTTTGTGTACTAGATTTGAAGTCGTCTCACGACTTTACTTTAATTACCTAAGAAAACTCAACACCACTAATGACCTTAAAAACGACCGTTTTTGTCGTTTGCAATTTTGCTCCCGACAGGTAGTCGTGTGATTCAATAAGACTGTATTTCAGCGTTTGTAATGGATTTTTTTTAAGCAGAATTCATTTCTTCTGAATGGAAATACCCACTCCATTCACGCATTCGTTTTTGAGTGGAAAATATTCAGTTTATTTGCGTTTGTCCGTTGATCAACTTCAACAGTTAGAAATACCTAAAAATGGAAAAGAAATTAAAAATTACAAATAAAAGACAGTCAGAAGTTCTTACTTCATTAATGGAGAAGAGTTTGCATCTGGCAAAAGGATTCAGCAGAGGGTTAAAAAAATCGATTTCGAAAAATCTTGGACCTGTTTTGCTACAAAAATTAACAGCTATGGCACTCCAACAAGAGATGAAAAAGGTTGGCAAAAGGTATGTACCGACTTACAAATATTTGAGTAATAAATGTTGTAAACTGATTTTTTTTTGTTAAGGATTGGGCAGATTTAAAATACAAAGTAAAAAAAAAAATTAGTGCACAACAAAAAGGAATCACGTATAACTGGAGGAGGCAACTACAAACAGGCGATACTTTTGCCTCAAGAGGAAGCTATTTCGAATCTGCTCTCGGTCGAACAAATTTTAAATCCAAAAAGTGTGGCTATTGGGGCTCCAACTATTTCAATAGTTCAGTCACAATCGCCTGATTGTAATATCAACTATCCGTCGACATCGCAGGCAGTTTCCAAACCAATCCATCCATAGCTCTCTTGTCAACAACACACATTCAATCCGGTCACTGGTCACATGAGGCGTAAATGAATCCAACTCCAACTAAATCAAGGATTCGAAGTGATTTAAGGAATCGTACTAAAAGTCACCGCTTTAAGGAAAATAGAGAAAATTTGTTAATAACAAACCAAAGCGCAGGAAAATGTGTACTCAAAAGTCAAAAAAAGTTTAAAAACCATTGAAAAAGTGTTAAAGGAGAGCAAAAGATATAATAGGAAGCAGTTTAAAATAGAAGAGGAGCACCTTACAATTTACAAGGAGGAAGTACAAAAGAATGATCAATATAAAATAGAGGACACCAAATGGAAAATAATGGACATTGAGTTACGTGCGAGCTTTTCAAAAAAAGACACACTTTTTGACAGTTTCAGAAGAGTGCTACCCAGTGATACCAATCTTTCTCAACGATTTTACTACAATGTAGTCGTGTACAAATCTGCTACGAATTTGACGGGTCGTGTGCGTTAGGTAATAGGGATTGAAAACCGACACAACTCGGGAAACGACAAAAGACTTTTTCGACAAATGACAACGGTAATCGAGGTGATTAAGAGAAATTTGGGCCCAGGCAACACGAATACCTTTGAATAAAGTGTCCTTGTCTTTAAATTGTCTGCCGTCTTCATACACTTTACGAGATAACCATGTCCAAACATTTTCGATTATGTTGAAGTCCGGTGGATAGGCCGGCCATGGCAAAAGTTCCACGTCTTCTGATTGAATCCAACTTCTAACAACCCTGAAAGTGTGGATAGGGGCATTGTCTTATTGGAATATCCAAGACAGGGGTCCGAAAATGTTTTTCACTTTTGGAAATGACCGTTCCAGCAAACATTTGTAGTTCTTTCCGTTCATTGTTGTGGACAAAACTCCAACTCGATTGTGCCATAGTGGGTAATAGCTCCCCACACCATTACACATGATGTACGGCTATGATGTCTTGCCAAAATAAGCTCCTCCTTTCTTAGATTCTGGAAATAAAATCGGGGCCGTCAAGGTTAAACTTTTTTTCATGAACGACATGTTCTCTTGCAAAATTTATTCGATGCTCCTTGTGTACTTGCCTCAAAACAGGTTTCTTTTTAATTGTTCTTCTCTGTATAGTATGTACCACTTTTTCGTATTATCCTGATACTCCGCTGTTGGCCCTTATTTTAGTCACTGGTAGAGTAGAATTTGAGGCAAGCCCTCGAAAAACCAGCTTTTCTCGCAATGCTGTTGTTTCTGCCGTGCGTCCTTTTTGATTTTTCCCATAGTGTTGTGGATCCGCAAGATAACTGTTTACAACAGTCTTACTTCTATCTAGCCTTCTTGCAATTTCTTGACCTGAGAGTCCTAACTCCTTGAAAGCATCTATTTTTCCTCTTTCTGTCGCTGTCAAAGTCTTTCCGGAAACCATTTTTGTTTAACTAAAAAAAAACAGTTCTTTTCAACGCTTTTTAAATATTCTTAACAAAACTTTGAAAAAAATCGCTGTTGTGAACTCCTGCAACGAAATATTCGCAATGTCCTCACCCTAGTGGCGCATCTGTTTATACGCTTTTTAAGTATACCAAGTTCATTGTTTGATCTTAGGAAATTCGAACGGTCGTTTCTTATTTTTCCTTTAATTTTATGACTTACTGTGGGGAATATATGTACCTGTTCACAGATAGTAAAAGATTCTGGGTATACAATTTCCAACAGGTATAAAGACTGAAAATCGATTGCAAAATATAAGTCCTCATTCTTGTGATCGCCAGTGTACATATTAGGTTGATCAAGCACTCTACCTACAAAGAATTTAACAATTCCAAATCTCTTGCTATGACAATTTGGTTCTTAGCAGCTGAGTAAATAGTGTTATGAGCGCTTATATTAAAAATACAAATTGACTGCCGGAGATACTCGGGATAGATAAAAAAAATACTTTGTTAATGATGTAGTAAATATACTAGATGCCTACCTCTAATTAAAGTCTTTTTTGTGTTATATCCTAATATCTATTTCTTCGAAACACGAAATTTCAATAAATATTATAAAAGTACCTTCCTACATTAAAGTACCAACTACAGTAGCTTTTTTAGAAACCGCTGTTTCTTACAGCACATTGTCGTTGAAATATCTAGTTATGATTAGGTCCGTTCGCGAACTAATATGCACACGTAAATTTATATAAACTTTCGTGCAAAACTACACAAACGCGTTCGCGTACTGAGAAAATGGTAAAAAGATGAACGAAAGAAAAATGTAGTTTCGTTCATTTTTCTTCACACAGAATTTCGGCTGGTAAGAAAATGAAAACTGTCAAATGATGAAATCCTATGAGTTTGCCAGCAAAAAAAACAGCTGTTGCTTCTTTTCAAGCCAAACTAAGAAGTTTTTACACAAAAGCGTTCGCGTACTTTTCTTAGAAATGAGAGGATTCTCTCTCGATTTTGGAGATTTGACACTTTTCATTTTTCTATACATAAAGTACGCGAACGGACCTATTATACTGGCAACTTAATTCTTTATTGGTACATAATTTGTTTAAAGATTTAAGTTGTAGCAATGACTTAATGTGATTAATAATAATGCCCACTGATAGCAAATAAAAGTAAGACTTCCAGAAGACTTACAACTGACTTAAAGCATACAAACAGCCAAAAAGCGCTGCATTCTTTTTACAGTCGATTGGCTGCTTTAGTTAACTGCTCATGTAAGCTATATTAGACTTGCATTCATTTCAAAGATGTCAGGCATAATAACTCGACTTACTCGTACCTGAATGAAGTACCAAAGTAATGCATTCCTTATAAACTCTGGATCTTGCTGGCGTTGGGTAATTACGCCCAATAAAATACAATCCGATTTGCAAATAAGGCAACAAAATTCGAACGCCAAAACTAAGCAACATGATGGAAATAAAGCCCGAAAACCTTTGTTAAACGCCCAAAGCTCCATTTCACCCAAATTATAAAAAGACAAAATTTCATTGGGAATGTTTTTTGTAAAATTGGTCGATATTTCAACAATTTTGAGCGTTATTTCAAATTCTTGTTTTAAATGAACTTTGTTAATAAATATTGCCCAAAACATATTTATTTTGCAAGAAACGGTGGAATACGGTCAATTTTACTGTAGACCGCTATCGCCACTTCATAGCTCCGCTAAGGATAGGTAGGGTAGGTGTGGCGGTTTGATAAGACAAACCCAATTAGCACCGAGTGCCGTTTTGTTACCACAAACTCACGTAAACCTGGGTATTATCGATTGGTGGGGGAGGCTAAATCCAACCTGCGGAGTTCAGGAAATTTATCAGGTCCTTGATACTTTTCTCAGAGACTTCCTCAAGTGAATTGAAGAAAGGGCTTCCCAATGTTCATAGTCTGGTCCTAGCTAAAGCTGGACAGGTGCATAAAAAGTGAATTGCAACTGCGGCAGTGTGTATTGTATGGGATGACCAGCTTGGCCGCATGGTCACCTATAGGCCTGTGTCCCGTGATGATCGCTGTTATTCTTGCGATGTCTTTCGGGTTCTACCTAGAAGGTCGGTTGTTTTTGCCTTGTTGTAGTTTGGCCACGTTTTTCTGGAAATGACGCATGTAGTCAGCCTGCTCCATCTGAGGTTGGCTTTCTTGAGGTATTCTGTGGTGATATTTGCCTTAACTGCTCCGAGCGGAATGTGGACTAGTTCCGCCAGAGAGCAGTGGAGAGCTGAGCCTTGCCTGGCCAGTTCATCGGCATGTTCGTTTCCATAAACATTACTGTGCCCTGGAACCCAGATCAGGGCAACCTTGAACTTATCAAGCAGGGCCAGCTCATTACGGCATTCTAGTACTAACTTAGAGGATATAGTGACCGAAGCGATCGCTTTAATGGCACCCTGGCTGTCAATAAGTATGGCGATCCTTTGCCTCGGTGTTATTTATGAGTGAAGTTTGATCTGGCGACAGGCTTCACGGATAGCTAGTAGCTCCGCCTGGAAGACGCTTGCAGTATCCGGAAGTCTGTACGATTTTGCGATGTTTAAGGATTCCGAAAAAACTCCCGCACCCACGCCGCAGTCCATTTTTGAACCGTGTCGGTGTAGATTGTTTGATCGAAATCCCTTGTCACTTGTCCATTTTGCCATTCTGATCTAGTAGGGATTTGAACGACGAAATGTTTTGTGAAAGACATTCTGGGAATGATGTAGTCTGTTGAAGGCGGAACTAGTTTTCTAGGTAGAGAATCTAGAATACTACTGTGGCCGTAGGGTTTCGCAGTCCAGCATCCAGACTCTATGAGTCTGATCGCGCTGTGTTCTGTGATGTTTGTTATATGTAGATCAAGAGGTAAAAGATGCAGTAAGACTGTGAGTCCGTCTGACGGTGTTGACCGTAGAGCTCCCGTTGTTCCTATGTATGCCGTTCTTTGTACCTTATTAAGTTTGGTTATATTGTACTTTTTCTTTAGAGCCGGCCACCATGCTATTGACCCATATGTGAGGATTGGTCGTACCACGGCTGTGTACATCCACAGTGTCAATTTTGGTTGCAGGCCCCACATTTTGCCGAAGGTTCTGCTGCAGGCGTAGAAGGCTATACATGCCTTCTTTACCCGTTGTTCTATGTTTATTTTCCAGTTGAGTTTAGGATCTAGGATAACTCCTAAATACCTGGCACTGGTTGAAAGGGGTAGGGGTGTGCCGTTTAGGCGAGGAAGCGTAAAGTCAGGTATGTTGGTTTTGGTGGTGAAGAGCATCAGCACAGTTTTCTCTGGGTTGATTCCCAGATCGCACTTTTTTGCCCAAGTGCTAACTTTGCTTAGAGCACTCTATATGATTTCACTAATCACGGAGGGAAACATTCCTGACACCAATATCACCATATCGTCCGCATACCCGACTACCTTGATTCCTTCTCTGTCTAAACTTATGAGGATTTTGTTCATTACTAGGAGCCAGAGTAGGGGTGAGATGACTCCTCCTTGAGGTGTTCCCCTCCTGGCATATTTGGTTATATTGCTATTTCCTAAAGCTGCTTGAATGATTCTAGTGCTGAGCATGGAAACCATCCATTGACTTAGATGGTTTTCTATTCCCACCTCCCTCAGGGACTCTAGAATTGCTTCAGTGTGTACATTGTTGAAGGCTCCTTCTATGTCTAGAAAGGTAGCCAAGGTGTATTCTTTGTAATGTAGGGATTTTTCTATCGTACGCACTACCTCGTGAAGAGCTGTTTCTGTAGATCTTCCCTTGAGGTAAGCGTGTTGAGGTTTGGAGAGGAGTGAAGCTTCTATTGCCCCTCTCAGGTGGTTGTCTAGGAGACGTTCGAGCGTCTTCAGTACGAAAGAGGTCAAACTAATTGGTCTGAAATCTTTCGCAGTTTCGTGACCGCGTCTACCCGCTTTTGGAATGAAAACAACTCGCACTCGTCTCCATGAATAGGGTACATGATTCTAGAGTATACAGTTCCTGTAAATCGATGTGAGCCATGGAATTGCCAGTTCCAGAGATTTCTGGAGCATGATGGGCAGAATGCCGTCCAGGCCAGACGATTTAAAGGGAGCGAAGCTGTTTATTGCCCAGGAAATGTTTTCCTCGGTAATAATGGATGTTATATTTTCCCAGGCGTCGGGTTGTGTGCGTTGTGAGCTGGATGGCTCTGCACCGTAATCATTGCATCCAGGAAAATGGGTGTTTATTAATAGTTCTAGGGATTCTGCAGTTGACTCAGCCCATTCTCCGTCCTCCTTTCTCAAAAGAGATGGGTTGGAGTGTTCTTTGGACAATATTTTGCTGAGTCTTGCGGAGTCCTTGAGGGTTTCGATGGATTGGCAGTACTCTATCCACGACTGTGTCTTAGCCGTTCTAATAGAGTTCTTGTAGATTTGAAGGCAATCCCGGTAGGGTTGCCAGTAGTTGCATTTATGGCAGATGTTAAAGGTTTTTCTAGTCAATTTTCTGAGCGCAGAAAGTTCCTTGTTCCACCAAGGAGGGAATGATTTTTTGCTATATTTGATCGGATGCTACTAAGGGCACGTGCTATGCTAGTTCTCTGGCAGGCGCCTATGTCAGCTTACTTTTTCGAATCAAACAGTGTTTGGTTTGGAAGACTCAAAACGGCATCAGCCGTGTTACGCATAGAAATCGTAATAATGCAGTATTGCCGCACTTTACTTTTTTTTGATAGTGTGGAATGGAAACATAGAAGGAAGAATACAAAAAAGAAAAGTAACATGGCTAGTCCTACAATTGACATCCTGACGCACGTTGGTTTTAAATGTTTAATCTACATAACAAAGTATAGGTAGGAAAAAAAAGCAGGAAGAGCATTCCACATTTGTGTTCAACGGCTAAAGAAAGATTCCTTGTATTTCACTGTATGCCCGAAAAGGGCTTGAGGTGAACTGATGTGCATTCATGACACTGTTGGATGCAGATGGCTATTTCATTTGAGCACTTATGGCGGAAATATTGATAAAATAGCAGCAATAGGCAGGAGACATGCGACGCAGACATCTCGAACGCTTATAAGTTTTATCGCGCGTTTTTGTATTCTGTCCAGTAGCTCCAAATATGTGATTGGTGCACCGGCCCATATATGAGCGTTGTACTCAAGTTTGGGTCGAATTAACGCCTTATAAATTGTAGACAGATCAGAAGGGGTGTATATTTCTTGCATCGCTAAGTAAGCCAAGACATTTCACAGCGTTTTTGGCGACATCGGATATATGGTGATTCCAAAGAAGGTTGTCATTAACACACATGTATGTACCGAGCATAGAAAGATTTTGGTTTCAGCGATGCAAGTGTTTTTCATGGATAATGGCGGACTGTTGAGGTTTCGCTTTAATGACAGAAGACAGCATTGCTTTTCGGAAACTTTGAATTCCACCCTATTGGTTGTACCCCATTGAACTATGCTGTTCAAATTCCACTCCCGAAGATGAGGGCGTGAAGCGGGAAACGAATATGAAAAGCTGTGGGTAGGTACTATCATCAGCGAAGGAATGATTTGGATTAGAAGTTATAGACAGAAAATCATCGATACAAATTTGAAAGCGGGTCGGAGACAAAACGGTACCTTGGGGAACACCAGCATTTTTTTGGTGAGTTGCAGACTTGTAACCGTCCAAAACAATTTGAATTAAACAGTCCGAAAAGTTGTTTCAAATCCATTCAAGAAGAGAGCTTGATGTCAAACTCTATCAAATGCCTTTGAAATATCAAGCACAACAATCTTATTTTAACCACCTCGGTGAAGAGATTGCGAAGTCATCAAATCAATAGTCGGAAACCGAACTGTCGGTCATTTAGAAGTTTTTCACGATATTGGTCGGTAGGAGGAGGGAGATGAAGATTTGCCTTTTTTGAGAGAGTCTGGACAAATTCTGATTTCCATCGTCTCGGAAAGAGCCCTGAAAAATATGACAGATAGAAAAGATAACGCAGTAGTTTTGGCTGCGTTGAAGGACACCCCTCGGGAACGATAGGGGAAATACAATTTGGGCCAGCGAATTTGTGTTTGTCAAGATCTCGTAAGTAGGTACTCTTGGCAATGTACGAATGTAAGAGCGTTGAGATAGCTGCAAAGTAAGCAGCAAGGAGATTGCTGAAATATCAGTGTAAATGAGTGTCGGGATAAATGACGAGGCTAAATTCTTCTTGTCAAATTGGAAATAAAGCCAAAACAATGCGAATTTGTCTCTATTGCTTTATAAACTTCTCAAAAATGAAAAAGTGACCAGGCTGTATAAATAATTGGCGAAACTCCAAAAGTGAACAATCGCTTTACCTTTTTAAAAAACTGAATTGAGATGAATGTATTCCATTCTGCTTCGTTCTCACTATTCAAAGCAAATGGACTTTGGATAGTTTTGCCGAGAATTTTTGAATAGACTTGACATAATTCGCACATAATAGCCGCGTTTTATTATCCCAATGATCTTGATACGGATCCGATCTGATAATAAAACGATCTGGATCATCAGTGGCAAGTTGTGGCAACAGTTGTTTTTAACACATAACAGACGATACCAGGTATTTCAAGTTTGCTTGGCACTCAGCCATATTGCAAATATAGGGTACAATGTGACGTCACAATATGATCGCTTGTTGTGTCGGGGGTGTTGCCATTTGAATACAAATCAACATACATTTTGCACTCAATATTTTTTTTTCAGAAACTATGTTCAAATGTTCCTGTCGGGTTGGTTACCCACCAGGCGCGTCCCCAGGTGGTGGATAGGGGGACCTCGGTACGATACGTTCGTGATCCGAGGTTTTAGAGTCATAGTGGCGTTTTATACACCGTCAAAGCTCTATCGCGAACCAAACCAAAAAACAAGTATGCAGGAACAACTTAATGATTCAAATACTCCAGGTGGTACTCGCATGGGCGAAAATCCACCCGTGGTCTTTTCGACCACGGTCGGGGCACGGATTCTGGAGGCCCCAACCGACATACATATACCCCCCGCCTGTACAGGCGTTGACCTTCGAGTTGCGAAAAGGTTTGCTTCCGAAGATTCCTGCAGCTCTATCTCCGACACGTTCGGTAGACTGGGCTGGAAACATGAAGAAAGTGGCGGAGAGGTTCAACCTGATACGCTTAATCTTCAGACCAATAGACAGACAGCCGATAGGTGTGATGCTGCCGACGAGGCCTGCGAAACCGAACAGGTGAAACGGGCCACAGAGGCGGCGTCCACTGGTCAGCGTCCATCTAAGAGCCAGCGAAAGAGGAAAAGGAGAAAGGCGGCTATCGTGCGGCGCGAAGAAACTGCACCGCCAGTTGAAGGCGCAAGCGCTGAGAACTGCCCTTCCCCGGCGGCGACGGAAAAGAGATGCAGGTCGGCAGAGGTTACCCCAACCGAAACCAGCCAGCTGACTGAAACCAACGCTGCCTCCCCTTCCAATAGCTCGAACAGGAACAAACGGAGGAAGAAGACCTCAAGCACTCCTGTCGGTGGAACTGCGCGCGCACCTTCTGCGTGCCCTTCCACTAGTATGACTGATGTATTTCCAATGATTGGATTTACTCAGATTAACCTTCAACACTCCAAGGCTGCTACTGCACTCATCAGTAAGAAGCTTTCTGTGTTGAATACAAAAGCCCACATAATATCCATACAGGAGCCATGGGTGTGGAAAAATCGCATCTGTGGCCTTGGAGGTGTCCGTGGCACTACGATACTCTGTGACGAGCGGTCCGGGAGACCAAGGGCTTGTCTTGCTGTGTCGAACCTTTTCTCAGCGACTAAGCTTGGACAATTTTGTGGCCAAGATTTGGTTGCTGCAGCCATTAGCTACGAAACGAATGGAAATTGGAAGACCTTCATCGTGGCATCAGCTTATCTCCCCTATGATTCGGTAGTGCCTCCACCACCGAGGGCAATTGCTGAACTCATTGACTATTGCGACACCAGGAAGATGGGCCTAGTTATATGCTGTGATGCCAATGCTCAAAACACTATTTGGGGCAGCAGCAAATGCAACATGCGAGGAAACCATCTCCTGGATTTCATTCTATCATCTGATCTTACTATCAACAATGTTGGCTCGCAACCAACTTTTGTGACGTCAAGAAGACAGGAAGTGATCGACCTAACTTTATCAAATAGATACTTTAAGGCGGTTACTAACTGGAGGGTCTCTTCGGAGGTGTCCCTCTCAGACCATAGATATATCGAATTCCAAATCGAATGCGAAGCCATAACTTTGCAGGAGAGGAGGAATCCGAGAAAAACCAACTGGATACGCTTCAGGGAGGAATTAGGGAAAACTCTCAAAACTCCAACCAAACTCAGGACGAGACAAAAGGTAGAGGAAGCTGTTCAAGACCTGAATAGTGCCATTACTAGCTGTTTTGAACTGACGTGCCCAGTAAGCAAACCCCCTGGCAGAACACCGGTTCCCTGGTGGAGCCCGGAACTGCAAAGAATTCGTAGAGAAGCTAGAAAGCTTCTAAATAGGTCACTTAAGACTGATTTGGAGACAGACTGGAATCTCTACCGATCGAAGCAGAAGGAATATAAGAGGCTAATTCGGGTATCCAAAAGTGCTTCTTATAAGAATTTCTGTGAAAAGATTGAAAAGCTGGGTGAAACTAGTAGGTTGGTTAAAGTTCTGAAAAAGGGCAAACCAGCCAAACTGGACTCACTTAGAAAACTTGATGGCACCTTCACTGAGACGAAAGCTGAAACTCTTAGTTATCTGCTGGAGTCTCACTTTCCGGGTAACCAGATTACAATTGGTTCACAACCAGCCCCGATTACCGAGACTATGAGTGAGCCAAGACAAACAACTCGGCGTAGCTGGTATATTGCGAAGGCCGTGGTGACGGACGAGGCCATTAAATACGCATTTGCGTCTTTTGACGGCTTCAAGTCGCCTGGTACGGACGGAATATACCCAGCCATGCTGCAACAATGTACAAACCAGCTGCTACCGACTATGAAGAAAATCTTCACCGGTGTCCTAGCACTGGCATACATTCCAACACCCTGGCGTACAGTTAGAGTGGCATTCATACCAAAAATTGGCAGAAGTGACTACTCGCTCGCCAAGAGCTTCAGACCAATCAGTCTGACTTCTTTCTTGCTGAAAAGCTTGGAAAGGCTGGTCGAGCTTCACGTGCGCAAAGGTGCTTTGCGATTGCACCCACTATCTCCGATGCAACATGCCTATCAACGCGGAAAATCCTGCGAGACTGCGCTCCAAAATCTAGTTGGTAGAATTGAAGGCGCGCTTGACAGAAAAGAATACGCGATGGGCATTTTCATCGATATTGAGGGTGCTTTTGACAATGCGACTTTTGATAGCATGTGCAGCTCCGCCAGACAACACGGAGTAGACGAACCATTGGTGTTGTGGATTAAAGCAATGCTAATGAATAGAACGTTGGTTGCGGATGCGGATTGTGGCCGCTATGTTATGGCGGGGGTAAACAGAGGCTGCCCGCAAGGCGGCGTCATGTCTCCACTGCTGTGGTGTATGCTGGTCGACTCTCTGTTGAACGCACTCAACAGTTCTAATATTTACGCTCAGGCGTACGCGGATGATGTTGCCGTGCTTTCTGTTGGATCATGCCTAGCGACTGTATGCGCCAAGGCGCAGGCGGCCCTTGACGTGATCGACGAATGGTGCACTAGGAATGGGCTCTCGGTCAATCCTCTTAAAACTGAGGTTGTTCTCTTTACGAGAAGGAGGAAGCTGGTCGGGTTGACTCAGCCAGTGCTAAAAGGCGTCACAATCCAACTCTCCAATGAAGCAAAGTATCTGGGAGTCATCCTGGATAGCAAACTTCTTTGGTCCAAACATGTTGAGCTGAAGACTGCCAAGGCGCTGTCTATTTTCTGGCAGTGCAAAGGCATTTTCGGCAAGACATGGGGCTTATCACCGAAAAGAGTCCTATGGATTTATACGGCTATGATAAGACCATTTATAGCATACGCATCGGTTGTTTGGTGGAATAAGCTTTCACGTAAATACGTCACTGCTGCTTTTGCCAAACTCCAAAGGCAGGTATGTCTCGGCTGCACGGGGGCCTTCCCCAGCACGCCTGGCTCCGGCCTAGATGCACTATTGAACCTTCCGCCCCTTGATGTTTACATCATGGGCTGTACAATCAAGGCTATCTCACGTCTTACAAGAGGTGGCTTTTGGTATAACTCGCACTGGAGTTTTGATGAACTTGCGCAACGGTTGTCCTTCGACTCCTGTCTTATGGATATGCCGTCTGATGCGATGACACCGGAACTTCGGCTAAAGCGCAAATACGAGGTCGACTTTCCTCGCGTCCAGGACTGGCTCTGGCCGGACTCTGAACCTGGAAGGGAATGCAGTCGAATCTTTACGGATGGCTCCAAAACCGATCAAGGATCTGGTGCTGGTGTCTTCGTGGAGAGCGATAGCGTTAGACTTTTCTTTCCGTTAGGCAAACATGCGTCAGTCTTCCAAACAGAGACTTATGCTATCCTAATGGCCATGAACTATGTTACGAGGAACAGGTGGAGGGGGCGAAGTATCTGCGTCTGTAGCGACAGTCAGGCTGCGCTTAAGGCCTTACTCAAACCCTTAACTACCTCCAAAATAGTACGTGAATGCAAGATATCTCTGAATTCGGTCGGAAGGCTGAATTCACTTAAACTTGTCTGGGTCCCGGGTCATAACGGGATCACGGGAAATGAGATCTCCGATGAACTTGCTAGACAAGGCTCAGAGGGGGACCTCTCAGGACCTGAACCAGCGATCTGTCTGCCTGCGTCCTCGGTCAGGGCTTCCATTGACGGTTGGGTTTCCTATGAACACAATCGCCGTTGGCATGACTCTCCAGGGTGCAGACAGACTAAGCAAATGCTCCCCGACGTCTGTGGGAAATCCGCGGCATTCTTGTTGTCTCTCAACAGAAAAGACTGCAGACAGACTACTGGCGTTCTTACGGGACACTACGCTTTTGCCAAACACCTTAAGGTGCTAGGCCTTAGCGACACCACCAACTGCGAAGCCTGTGGAGAAAGCGACGACACTGCGGAACATTTCGTCTGTGATTGTCCTGCTTTTGCTCGTATCAGGTGGCAGGTATTTGGTGCGGATATGGTGAGTGCTGTAAACCTAAGCTCCTTATCATTGAAGCGCCTTCTCGTTTTTCTTAGAAAAACGAGTAAATTCCCACAGTAAAATGTGGTGTGTCTGCCTGGCAGTACAATGGACCAGTATTGAGTCTGAGTGCTCCAGTGCAGAAAGTTTCACACATCCCGACAAAAAAAAAAAAAAAAAAAAATGTTCAAATGTTGTGTTCAAATATGCAACATATTAACAGTATTGTACTGCTAATATTTCCATTAATTTTTGTGTATTATATTACGAAGCAAAACGTCTCAAAAGTCGCAGTGGTAAATTATTCGAATATGAAAATATGCTAATTGATTTTTTGTGTTATTAATAGTGTTTCATATTTTGGTCTGGCAATATTATTGTGTTCCTATAATTTCCTATAATTTAAATAAGCAACGCCACGAAAAAACAGGTAGTGAGTTTTGTAATTACATTTTGGATCACGATTAATGATCCCGATAAATAGCAAGATCCTGTGTTGTTTTTGTTTTACGTATTAAATTGATCCAGATCCAGATCCGCATGGATAATAAAACACAGCTAATGACTTTCATAACATGCTTACAACAAATAGCACGAGTTAGGAGGTAAAGGTATCGAAAGTATATGCGGTCATTGCAGCTGATGCTGATGCATCAAAATCATCGATAATTTTCTTGATGCTTTTTCCGCTGACATTTTTTGTGCATCTATTTACGCAACTTTGCAATAATGAACGTGATGCAAAATGTTTGCGCTGTTTGTGATGCTTAGAGTATTTTTTAGGATACTGGGTCACTGGGGTTCCGGCACTGTACTCTAGAAGTCGTCTGGTTAACCGTCGAATCAAAAATGGAATCTGGAGTTGAAGCTTTCGTTTTTGGACCCAACATCAAAGTCTCGGTGCCTATGGGAATGTGTCCCACTGTGTTCCAGGCAGAAATCCATGCAATTGAGATCTGCGCCAGAATAAGCCTTCAAAAGGGTTAACCCTTTCGCACCTGTTGGGACACATGTGTCCCACTCAATGTTCGCATACCCCTAAAATCGAAAATGTCCATCCAAAATGGGTGAACTATGTCCCACGACGTATTTTAACCATTTTTAATGGATTGTTTTCAAATTTAGTGCCAACTGTGCCAAAATTACCGCGTTAATTCACGTTTATAAGATTGTGGTATTTGGATATTTTTCTATAAGTGAGTGAAAAAAATGTAAATTGAAGGTTTTTTTTGTGTATCAAAAGCATAAAAACTAAAACAAAAGTTATTATTTGTTGGTTTGTATACATTGGAGTAATTGCAAGTAAAGATTCTTTCTGTATTTTACGTTTTATTGCCATTCTTGAGTGCTGGGACACATATGTCCAATTCGGCCTTTTAGGTGGGACATATATGTCCCATTCGGCAATTGCTACTGCATTTTGCAGTATCTGTTTTATTGCGAAACAATTATTTGCAGTCCCTAAAATGAAGAAACTATCAAATTATGTCAATAAATTAGATGACGAAGAAGATTTCAGGAACAGTGACAGCATTTGTACACCTTCTGGCGATGAATCTAGATACTGCATCGGAAACAAGTATGCACACCATGTCCGGAAATGGTCAAATTTTACAGAGAGATAATGGGCGGCGTCGATCGGGCAGACCAACTCTCGGGGCTGTACGAATTGGATAGGAAGTTAAAATAATGGTGGAAAAAGGTGTTCTATCGACTATTGATGATGAGCGTTGTAAATTCGTATACATAATCCATTCGCAACTATCACGAACAAAATCGCCATTGATAGGATTTATTGTTGACTTAGCAGAGGGCCTTATAGCCGAAGGGAAGACAACTGCCAAAATTCATCTTTCAGGCAGATCTGAATCTATATCAAGAAACAAAAAACAGATAGCTGCAGTACACCTACCCATAGAGGGTCCTACAAGAAGACGTTGTACTCAATATAGTAACAACAAAAAGGAGAAGCGTACAACAACCATATGCTAGGAGTGTAATATTCCATTGTGCAAAAATTGCTTCGCCAGTTACCACAAATGAAAATTACACATTACAGTTTGTTGTATACTTACATATATTAATGTCTTACTTCTTTTTCTTTGTAACATACAAAAATGTGAATAAAATTAATTCATATAACATTTTTTTTAGAAAATGTGTTAATTTATATATATTGATAACTACCTGATGGGACGTGTATGTCCCATCCATAAAGCCGGATCTGACACATTTGTCCCGGTACCCCCAGCGCCCCCACGGACAATTTTGGAAGTTTTTTTGCTAGAAATGTGCTAAAGGTAAGTCATTTGAACAGATCAACACAAAATAATTGATGTAAGTTCACTGACTGCATTCCGGGTAGAAAGGGTTAAAGGACACCAGAAAAAACATATTCTCTGATAGTCAAGCTACACTTCTAGCACTGCCGTTCAATTCAATCATTCAATGGAGTCTGTGCCAGTGAAATGCTGCTACGATACGCCAGACACAATTCAGAATCCGCGTTCTTAGGACCTTATTGCAGAGTCAACTGGACTACCAGCTATTGGGAAAATGTTCCCGGGCTCGACAATCCAAAAGGTTAATCAAGTCAAGGAAATTATTTTACTAGATATGACAAGTATTAGGAAACTGGTGGGCTTCCTGTCAGGCCTTTGTGACTTTAGCTATCATCTTAACAAACCGAACCTGTGCTCAGAGACAGAATGAAGGTTTTGTCTGAAGGGGGATGAATACTCCGAACACATTATCATTGGTTAAGAAGACGTAGGTATCTTCCTCAGAGAAATACGTTTCCCAGGTCAGGTTAGGTTAGGTTTAGGTGGCTGTCGGCAGAAGCCGACACACTTAGACCAATCTAGGTCCATTGTGATACCACGTATAGTATTATCTACCTCAACTAGATGGGACTGGCCAACGACACGCGGTTGTTCTCAAACGGTCCCCCATCTACGTACTAACCGCGCCCAACGTCGTTTAATTGCGGTGATCTGACGAGAACCAATTAACTCGACGTGGTATGGTCGTTGGTAACGTTGCCCAGCAGAGGTTGCCCAGCAGAGGTGAGAAATTCTCGCCAAGGGTGTGCTGGTCGTCATAAGGGAAGCAGTACGTCTCTTGGAATATGTAACCCGTAAGATACAATAGATCTTTCAAGTCGCAGTGTCAGCCATGTTGCCAGTGGTATTAAACAAAATCGCACCAAAACAAACCTAATGTTATCATCCGTTGGGTTGACTCTATCCATCTCGAAATATTGAAATATCAGTCGAAAGGGCCAACAACAACAAATAAATTTAAAAAAATAGTAAGCACTACCGGCCCAAATAAAAAAAAATACATAGAGAACCGAAGTAGCAATCGAAGACTACGGCGACCCCACCCATATCAGTAAAACCACAAAACTCCGTTCATTTGTTTTTGTTTTGATTTGTTTTCTCCGCATTGATAAAATTCTTACTTGTTACAAACAACAGTTTTAAAAGCTAATTAATCGATTCTTAAATAACAGGAAATATTGAAAAATATTTATTTCTAGTGTTTTATACAAATCAACAAAAGTAATCCACTCTACTTCTGCTTCTGTCCTTGTTTGCCACGTTTTCCCTTGAATTTCTGATTCTTGCTAAAGTCTTTCTTATTCGGTTTTAGTTGTCCGATTTGTTTGGATTGGAACTTCTTGTTGCGGTCCTCTTTGATTGGCTTACCTTCAAGAAGTGGCACATCATCGATATCAATTTTTTTCTTTTGTTGCACAATCTCTTTCGTAGTTTGCTGTTTGGCGGGTGAAGCATTATGCTTGGCATTTTGTTGCTGTTTCTTATTTTTTTTTTGTTTGGATGTGTTTCCATTTTGTAAATTTGTATGTGTTTGGGAGCTGGGATGGGCGGAAGTCTGGTTTTGCTTCGATGGTGCAGCAGGTTTCACTTGAGCACCCGGTTTTGATTGGGCTGATTCGGTGGGCTTCGAAATGGACTCGGAGTTTCCCTGCTTTTGCACATGACCTAATTTCTTTCCAGAGTCTTTAGGTTTGCCCTGATTAGCTGTTTGTGGATTACTATCCGATTTTCGACCAAATGGCTTAGGTCTTTTCTGTTTCTGATCATTTACTTGCGCAGGACTTGATTTTTGTCCAAATTCTTTAGGCTTGCCTTGCTTAACGTTCTTTGATTGAGCAGGACTTTGTGATTTTTGTCCAATCGCATTTTGTTCTCCCTGCTTCTGATCATTTACTTGCACAGGACCTGCTTTTTGTCCAAATTCTTTAGGTTTGCCTTGCTTTTCGTTCTTTGATTGAGCAGGACTATCTGATGTTTTTCCAAACGCCTTTGGTTTACCCTGCTTCTGACTACTAATTTGCGCAGGTCCTGATTTTTGTCCAAATTCTTTAGGTCTGCCTTGCTTTACGTTCTTTGATTGAGCAGGACTTTGTGATTTTTGTCCAATCGCATTTTGTTCTCCCTGCTTCTGATCATTTACTTGCACAGGACCTGCTTTTTGTCCAAATTCTTTAGGTTTGCCTTGCTTTTCGTTCTTTGATTGAGCAGGACTATCTGATGTTTTTCCAAACGCCTTTGGTTTTCCCTGCTTCTGACTAATTACTTGCGCAGGACCTGATTTTTGTCCAAATTCTTTAGGTTTGCTTTGCTTTTCGTTTTTTGATTGAGCAGGACTATCTGATGTTTTTCCAAAGGCCTTTGGTTTTCCCTGCTTCTGACTTATTACTTGCGCAGGTTCTGATTTTTGTTCAAATTCTTTAGGTTGTCCTTTCTTCTGGCCTGATTTTTGTCCGAATTCTTTTGGTTTGCCATGGTTTTGGTTATTTTTTTGGGTAGGGCTATCTGATTTTTTTAAAAATGCCTGTGGTTTGTTTTGTTTTTTTCCATTTGCCTGCGCCGGACCCTCGTTATTGTCCAATTTTTGCTTCTTGTTACTATTCGCGTCCTTGTTTCCCTGATCAGTTACTCCATTCTCATTTTGACCTCCGAATTTCTTCACATTCACCTGCATGGACGCCTCTTCGACGTTCTTTTTCTTCTCTACCTTGACAGGCTTCTCAAACACATTAGCAACATATTTCTTTGAGTTTTCTTTAATTTTCTTCTTTTTCAAGTCTAATTCCACTTCAGTTAGGTAAGGCTGACCAGCACGCTTGCCCAGTTTCTTCTTCGGCTCCTCGGCACTTTCTTCCCCATTCTCTTCCCCGTTCTCCTGCTGCGTAACCTCGTTGGACAACTCCTTTTCATCTTCCTCTTGCTCCTCCTTGCTTATTGGTATCTGGTTAGAGAACTTCTTCAATTTGGCCACGTAGAAACCATCCATGTTGTGTGTGTGCGGATAGTACCGCCTTGTCAGGTTCATGCTAGGATGGAAACGAAATTGTCTATAGTTCACAAAGCCCTCTGTTCCAAAGTCCAATCCAGTTGGGACAAGTTTAACGTTACGCTTCTTTAGAGCGTAATCAATGACCCACTCATTCTCCTCTGGCAAAACAGAGCACGTCGAGTAGACAATGTAACCACCAGTAGGTGACTTGGCGTTCACACAATCGATCGCGGTGAGTAAAAGCTTCCGCTGCAAATTGTAACACCTTTGCACGTCGATTTCTGATTTAGACGTCTTCACACTAGGATCCTTTGCAACAACGCCTGTACCAGTACATGGAGCATCGAGCAGAATACGATCAAATCCAGCTATAATATTACGGAATTTGCAACCATCTTCACAGCTAATGATGGCGTTTATCACTCCCAAGCGATGAAAGTTCGCCACAACTGCCTTAATGCGGTCACGATTTGCATCGTTGGCGAACAGCACTCCGGTATTTTTCATAACAGCTGCAATATGGGAGCCTTTACCGCCCGGCGCTGAGCACATATCCAGAATTCGTTCGTTCTCTTGCGGAGCGAGTGCCATAACAGGAAGCATACTAGAAGCACCTTGAATCATATAATGTCCGGCGAGGTATTCGGGAGTCGCTCCCAGAGGGACCTGAGAGCTGTAGATAACCAAACCGACTTTAGTCCACTTGCCGAGGGGATCTAAATTGACGCCGCGGTTGATCAGGGCGGCAGCTAGATCCCGACGACGAGTTTTCAGACTGTTGGTCCGGATAGTGAGTGGGCGAGCGACCTTAAAGTGAAGAAAAGAAAGGTTTTACATATTTGGTGAAATGAATTTAAAGCAAAAAAATAGTTTGGCGGTTTTGTAAATTTCGCTGGTAGTAGGTAGAACCAGACAGTTCAACAATTCTTTCAATGTCGACTGTCTCTGTGTGGACGCAAATCACAAAGCTTATTCGCATACTGAATTCAACAATAAGCAGACCTCTCGATATCATCAACTAAATGACCTGAGAACGTTGAGTAACATTTTTAGCCGCTGAATTACTGCTTAGTCCCAGTCTCATGGAAGTCAAACAAGTAAAATGGCCAACCGCCAATCGCCAAGCTGACTGGGTGACGCTAAATGCCATAACACAAAATGATAACGTAAAATAAATCGATGGTGGGCCAACTATCAAAGCCCCCACATCCGGTATAATAGGATCCAAGATTGACACGTACATCTTAACATCATCCTTTGCTGGGTACTGCTAAGCTCCTCATTCGCTAGAAAAGCAACATCTAAGCAAGACGATTATTTCCAAAACTGAGCCAAATAATCCGAGCGGATTTCTTAAACGCTACACAATCGCAAACTAATGGCTAAGTCAATGCAAACATTACGAGTTTTTTTCAATATGAGAAGTGTAGGATTCAGTAACGATAATGTTAACTGTATCCGCCAACATCTTCAGGACAGAAAACCCCACATCCAAGCCTTAACCGAAACCAAATCAACTGATTGACAGACTCGACGTATTTGGGCTGCACTGGCTTCTTCTACTTCCTTGACTGAGGAGTTATGATCAGAATTAAAGGGACACATAACCCACCCACTTTCTTGCATCTCTACTGGTCCGCCTGTGGGGCGCCGTTTTGACCTCAATAAACATCGGCAGGCCTCTCGGTCTCAGAACTTTTTTTTACTGACGCCAATCAAATGCTGGTGTTGTTGCATTGTTGTGATCCAGGAGATCTTGGAATTGCATCTTTTTATGATCTAGAGAAGTGTATGCTCCTGTTATTGATTATTGTTTGATAACCCTTTTACGTCATCGGTGATCTCAGTCGCGTCAAGACAGGGATTTGCATGCACACTCGCGGGACAGTATCAAAGAGTTAAATGTGTTGCTAGGCTAACATAAATGGTAAAATTACCCAGATGTGATTCCTTCCCTTAGTCGTATTTTGCGATAAGCGCTGTTTTTAAGGAGGCCTGGCAGTGATATTTTAAGCACGTCCCTGCACGCGATTGGGCTGCATTGACTATAAACTTCATACTGGTATTCGATTCAAGCGGGCATTTGCTTGTTCGCTTCAACTGATTTGGCTTGTCTAAGACAAGAGTCGATGAAGAAAGATATTATGGGTTAATTTAGGAGAAGGAGAATACCAAATTTGTATGCTGTCACTATCAAACCGCGATAAGGTTATTTCAGCGTTTATTTGACAGAGCTGAATGGATTCAGTCTAATAATCTTGTGGCTGACATTGTTGTTGTTGATCACTTCGACTTCCACAATTCCAATTGGCTCTGATATTTCAACAGAATTGATGAGGTAAGAAGGCAAGCCAAGCCTTTTGCAATCTGCTGTAATCTTACTTAGCTTGTTGATAAGCCAACACGCATTCCCGGTAATGCTTTGGATTTCTTTCTTTAGAAGCGGACGTATATACCATTCAAATTTCTGTGCCCATAAGGAACTCAAACCATTCCCTAATTACAGCAGAACACTCTCTTCGCCTGATTTGAAATAACATTAGGACTGATTGAAAAGGAAATTGTAATTTGTTTGCATCTCTGCCATGGATATGCATTTGTCAACAAAGGTATTGCTGAAATGATTCTCTTCATTCTCCGTTTGATTCCCCTTTTAGAATCAATAAACCCTGGCTAAACAAGCAATACAAGCAGCTGCAAGGAACAACGGACCAAACAAGATACAACCTTGTTAGTCTCCGTAAAGTTGAACCAATCGATAGAAGCTGCAAAATCAAGCTGCAATGAGAAAATTACGACTAAACTCATGGTGGGGAGTGGCCACCTTTTTGGTGAATTTCAAAATGAATTTAAAATAATTTCAGCTTATCTTTTTTTCTTCCATTAGTGAAAAAGCTTGCACCAATTTGAATATGCGTAACGTGCTCTCGAATTGCTGCAAATTGTCGTCCAATAGCCTTACAGTCCATTTTTTCAAAGATAATAATAATCCAATAAATGTGAAAATTATCAAATATTTAGAAAATAGTCGGAAATAGAGGTTAGTGTGTTGGACTTAATCGAAAGGTCTCAGGCTCAAATCCCAACTAACTAACATCTGAAAAAAAAATTCCACTGGCCCACCTTCTCGAATTCACCGTTCGGGTTCGGCTTTACATTGTACGTCCCTTTCACTTCGCACATGCAAAATGGTTGGTCAAGTTAGGCCGTTAATGCCTAATATTTTTTTTTACTTCATAATCGGCAATTGACTTTCAAAGCCGACGCTCAGCGGTTTTTAACTTTAAAGCATAGTACGCAGCTCGAGCTAAAATTTAGCTCCCATACAAAATTCTCTCCAAAATTTATCCAAGCTAAAATTTAGCAAAGCATTTTAGCTGATTGGTACGCAGCTCCAGCTAAAATTTCAAACTTTTGTTTCGCAGTGTACAATATTTAACTGTCAAAATTTAGCGGACCGATTAATTGCTCGGCACATTTATTTCGAGCTTAATTTTGACAAACAGCTGTATTTTGACAGACAGCTGTTCATTTCGTCTCAAATTGTTTTTATTTTGTGCAAAAATGGATTCCGACGAGTTGTTGTCTTACTATGTTGAGGAAAGTCTACACAACTCTCTTTCAAAATTTAGCTGGAGTCTTTAGCTCATGTTTGGAGAGAAGAATGTGAAGTAAATTTTAGCTCGATCTGCGTACTACGCTTAACCACTCAACTATTGAACTTATCTACGGACGCATGCAATTGAATAGCATGGTGAATCAAGAGTTGTGGCTTTAGATATCTCCAAAGCTTTCGATCGAGTCTGGCATAAAGCTTTGCTGAGCAAACTGACTTCTTACATAATAACGGATAACCTCTGGGGTTGGATGCAGATGAATGCAGAAGTGCAGAAGCGGTGGCAACAGTCCAGTGGTAGTGTATTCACTTGCTGATCGAAAGGTTGCGTGTTCAAATCCCAACAATGTCCGCAAAAAGCAAAAATCCGCAGAATAAAAATTAATATAAGCGTTGAATTGAAAAATGACTGCGCTGTGTATACACACTATAAGGGTACTACTGTATCAATTACAGGAAAGAAAACCCTTTGGCGCACGCTAATTATAAAAAAAAAGTGCCGCAAGGGGGACACTTTTAGTGAACTCTGAACTTGGCAAAGTCGAATACTGCAAAGTCTGCTTCCGTAAAAATGAATTGCCTTTTCAGAGCAAGGAGATTCAATGAAGCAACTCCTGCTCATGCTAGGCCAGGGATGGAATATTAATTTCACATCGGAAATTCGACCTCCGAAATTTCAATAAAAAAATTCTCCACAGTATGTAAAGGCGTGCAGTTCGTCTTATTGATGACCCAGAATTGACATCACATCTGCAACCACTGACCTAACGAAAAGTTGTCGCTGATCTTTGTCTATTCTATGGATATTACCATCGGCCAAAATATTTCTAGAACCAAATAATTTATAGAAACGCATCATTTGTTCATCCTACCAGGCATGCAGCTAATGCTCACCATCTGACGATGTACTTGTCAACTGCCAGGACGTCTGTATACCAACAAACTTTTTCCGATACATCTATACGGAAGAAAACAAATTACAACAGTTGAAGAGTGGAAGCAACACTTATCTGACAGTATATCGGAGCCCTAGCTTAGTGTTACCGGATATATGCCTTTCCTAAGAAAAGAATTAAAACAACATAGGTAATAATAAAAATAAGAGAGAAATCATCTAGGATCAGAGAATGGGCATCTTCTACCACGATTTCTGTAGAAGCTGTAGAGAGGAAGACGAGGAGAAAGTCCTGCACTTCATGTGCACAATAGGACGCTACCTCTTTCACGATCTAAACCATTTCAAACAATGCCTACACGGCTGACACGAAAAGTTTCACAAACAAAAACACTTGGTTCCAGGAGCGGGCATTGTTACCCACCTGCCGCTTTCGCGATGGCATCACAATGGATCCTCTTGGTCTAAGTGTACCTCATCGAGGGCCATTTCAAACCAACCAAGTAATTTTCTTGGGGTTATGAGATTATTTGCTGTAAAAGTGCAATAACTAACATGACTGGTGGAACCAGCTTCTCCCAACAGATTTCGAATAACATCTAGATATGCGTTGCCAAGTTAACGCCTTATTTTGCGTCTTCCTATTCATGTTTTAGGTCACATTTGTTGGAACGAAATGAAAGTCTGCTAAGGAGATTTCCACAATTTGAGATAGAGTTTACGATATGCAAATCAAGCGTCTTAAATTTCAGCGTGAATATTGTCCAAACCGAAGCGAATTTTAAATAAATAATAAATTTTTAAATAAAAAAAAAAACACAAATACAGTGTACTCTCTCCTAACGGACACCCCTCATCACCGGACAAATTTCAAAGAACGGAATAATCTACACAATTTTTAATGTAAATAATTCTCTCATAAACGGACTCTTTTATAACCGGACGCGGACACCAGTTTTCATAGCCGCAATAGAATTTCACTCTCTCTTAAACGGACAAAACGCATTTGGCACACGTCGTTATCTTTTATTTTGTTTGCAATTTTTCCTTTTCTTTGCGTGGCGCAGCGCAATACGTAGGTTTGTGTGTAAGTGTATGCATAATTTGAAGCATAAATACAGTTTCAAGTATGTAACGCAAAAATGAATTTTTAAAGGCTTTGTTCTTGTTTATGTTTTGTTATTATCCTTTTTATTACCTACAATTAATGTTTATCACAAAAAATGCATTCCATTTTAAAATAAAATGTTATAGGTGCCATAAATGCATTATGTCTTGTTTCTTTTTTCAAGGTTGTCAATGAAATATTTTTTCTCATAACCGGACACCTCTAATAAGCGGACAAATTTCTTGGTACCATCAGTGTCCGCTTATGAGAGAGTTCACTGTACATCCTTTCATCGCATTATGTACCTGTTTGTGTGATGTCTTTGTTTTTCCGATGAATGACGCCTGTTTTGCCAATGAATACGCGAATTCCCAAAAGGAAGATCTCAAGTTAGGTAGGGATGCAATCATACAATGGGTTGCTTGAAATCGTTAAAAGCCAAGTGTGAAACATACGTCGTGGATGAAATGGCTAAAAATGCGGGACATAAAGTGCCTCGCTTGCCGCGTTATGACTGTGACTTTAATCCAATAGAATTGGCTTGGGCTTAAGTGAAAGGGTTTGTAGCAAGCCAAAACAAGTCATTTAAAATGGCTGAAATAAGAGACTTACTAACGACAGCACATATAAGGGTTGACAAGGAAAAATGGCATCGAAGTGTCCAACACGTTGAACAGGTTGTTGAGCCAAATATGTGGAAAATGGACGTTTTTGCCGAGGAAGCAGTTGAAAGGTTAATAACAGACCTAAATAACGAGAGCAGTAGCAGTAATTACTCATCGGATTAGTTGAGTAGTGATATTAGAAATTAGTATTTTACGTTTTACAATATTTATAATGAATAAATTGGATTAAAGTGATATATTTTTCGTTTTGATTTTTTTTTTTGTGTTACGAAATTTATATATTTTGTTGGTCTACTGGAGATACCCTTAAAAAACGCGCCTATTATTATCTTACCAGAAAAGGAAAAAGATAAACGGAAGTTATTTCGTTCCGCAATATTTTTATTTTAAATGGGAAGATGGTAACCCTAATAGAATTGCTCTCTGAGTTATGGCGAATTATCATACACACTACGGGAACACTGTGAGAGCTTTAAAGAGGGACCGATTTATGTAAGTCATTGCAACCAGACTGAGAGACAAACATCCTATCCTCCCTGTACTGACAATTTTTGTTGGATAGAGTATAGTTTGAGTTTAATGGGTAGGTATGATAATTTGGGAAGAGCGAAAAAAAGTGTATAAATGTAAATTGTGTATGCGAGGTAATGTAGCTGGCAGACAATACAACTGCAGGATACACACACACTAAGCAAAAAAGTCAGTGTACCTACCCTACCCAAAACAACTACATAGCAATATGCAGTTGGATTGTTTGCGAAATCACTACCTCCTGATAAGTTCATGAATCAGTTTGAAAACGAATACCAATAGGAGTTCGGTCAGGATTACGAGTTTGATCATGTTGGATAGCCACACTCGTGGGGTGTTGTAGACCGCAAGTCATTTGATTCACGAGTATAAAGGGAATCAAGGAATCTCAAACGAATACAATGCAAATGGAAGGAACATACTCATTTTAATCTCTGGTGTACATCTGCAATCGCTGCAAAGCAAAGCTAGGGCAGCAGGGCCAGTGTATCGAGTAAGTAACAGAAGAAAAAGAGGGCTTTTGCTGTCCCTGCTCTAAAAAATTGTAGAGCCTCGTGATCGAAACAATATCCGGAGGTTTAAAAAGAATGCCAAGCAACTGGCTGTTGGCTTTAAGACTGTTACTTATTGAGAGCACATAGCTTGAAGTAAACAATAACTCCACAACGACATCTTAGCGGAGATCCGATAAAGAATTACGTTAACGACTTGGGCTTGAGTGTCATAATTTTTTCAATAATAGCTTTAAATTCAAGCAGCTCGTTTAAAGAGTATATTTTAAACAACAAACATAAAATGCAACCAACCTCAGAAGTCTCCAAATATTCCATTAGTTCATTCAAAGGAAACATGTCCATGAGTTTGCCCATCAAAAACTCATTGTAGCTGTAGTACAGACACAAGTCCTTCTTTAGAACTTCCATATACTCTGGACGGGATCGGCATTCCTGGCGATACTTCTTAAAATCGGATAGAACCAAGCAAATATCTTTGATTCGTTGCTGCACATCTTGTAGGGTGATCTCCTTCTCTTCGTCATCCTCCTCGGGAAAACGAAAAATTTCTTGATTGTCCACAGACATTTGCATTTCAGCTTGAGCTTCCAATGCTTCCTTCTCTTTCTTTTTCTTCAGTTTCTTGTTGGCTTTTTCGATTGGCAATTTATCGTCATCCTCATCATCGTCGTCAACTTCATCACCATCGCTATCCTCTTCATCCCCAGATACATCGAAATCATCGTCAGAGTTGGCTTCATCCGCAGATAAATCGTCCAGTTTACCTACCTTCAGTTTGCTCATAGATTCATCGTCGGATTCATCGTCCTCCTCATCAGTCTCATCTTCATCCTCCAATTCTTCGCCATCAGATTTTAAGTCTTCGTCGCTGCCATTCTTATCCTCATCTCCGTCATCTTCCTCGCTTGCTCCTTCACTGACTGGGACAGGCGCATGCTTAGCCGACTTCTGCTTTGGCTTCAACCACGAATCGTTATCATCAGTAAAACCTTTAACTGCATCAGCTGTCACAGTCTCCTCCTCGCCACTACTAGTATCCATTGTCTCATTCTGATGTTCACCAGTGGATGAGTTTGCTTCCTCTTCACTTTCGCTGGTGTAATGTTGTTGCTTCTTCGGCAAGATTTTCTTTTGCTTCTGCTTTTTTTGTTTGTCCTCTTTCTTCGCAACACGCTTTACAAGTCGCTGCTTCTGATGATGTGATAGCTTTTTATCAGTCTCTTCCATTGGAGCTGATGGAAATGCATTGAATAAGATTTTACATTAAGCAAACATTCAAACACTTACCAAACGATTTCTTCGTAAATGTTGGCGCTTTTTGCTTTCTTGCTTTACGCCCAGGACCCTTTTTGGGCTTTTCTGAATACTCTGCCTTCCTTCCCATGTTTATAAATTGAACTGCTTCTGATTTAAAAAAAAAGGTTTTTGACTAAAAAAAACGTGCCGCGCTATGAATTCGTTGCCTCCAGCAGCAACAACACGTGGGGAATACGTTTTGTCAAAAATGACAATTAGATTGAACCCAAACTTGCAAAAGTGATGCCAAACTTCTGTGTCAGTGGAATATAAAATTTTGAATTGGATGCATTGAATCATACATATAAGGGCAATCAATTGCCCGCGTCCGACAGATTATTCTAGAATTTGGACACTTTAATCACATGACAAAATTTTTGGTCGCGGATGGCGCAAATTCCAATTGGAAAACCTTATGATATTCGGATTTCTAGGTTAAGTTCGAACGATTTTTTAAATCATCGGTGAACACTATGAAATGTTGTGGATTGTGACTAATCTTTGACCAATTGTGGTTAGCGTGTTGTTGTTCGCGGCAAAAATTACATCAGTATCGAATTCGATTGCATAGCAATTTTTTGCCAGTGATTGTGTGTTCTATCATCCGATAGGAGCTAACCATGTATAATAAAAGAGCAGTAAAAAGGCCAATTGAATCGTTTTCTTCTAAAAATTTGTAAAAATAAGAAATGAAACATATTGGTATGCTACATTTTGGTAAAAAACAACTTTATTTTACCAAATTGCGCTTGAAGAACGAACTTCGCGTTCGACTCTGGGAGAGCTAGATGCAAAAGGACAACTTACCAATAAAATCAAAAAATAACCGTTGGCAATTTTAGATTGTATTTTGAAATTTCACAAATAAACTACAAAGTTAATCACGAATAAAAAATTTCTTTTTTTTTTGTTCAAATTAATGAATCGTTCAAAATCATTCGCATTGAAGGCATTAAGTTCGTAAAAGAACACTGACTTACCACCACCTTTTTAAATTTCCACTTTTTTTGTTTTAAAATCTAAACAAATCAAAACCTGAGATCCGATACGCTTTTTTGAATGAAAAATTGAATTCTGATACTTTTATGTCATAAAGTATTTAGTTCAATTTTGATAACTTTTTGGCGTATAGTACCATACAGTACACAGTATAGATTTCTATCATTTTATTTCACCAAATTTCACGGGTCATTAAATTGTCGTTGAGTAATGATTTATTGATTATTAATTTCACGAGTGGTAACAAAAAATCACTGACGTTAAGTAAATAAATGGTTTGGGAATTTAAATATTTTAGTAATAAATGGTACATGCAGACATTTGTTTGTAAGTTGCATATAGCAACATTCTCATCTCAATAGAAAGAAGAGCTAGAGTCTAGAATTTTTTCTTTAACCCTAGAGAGATAACCATATTTTATAGTACATTAAAGATAACCATACGTCAATTCGACGTGTATATATTTGAAAGCACATATTTTAGATTGTGTATATGAGATGTCTCTGAAAGTGGCAATGTATTACTATAAATATCATTGTGCTATAGAATAATACAACAATTAAGTTTATTTTTATATTTTATTAGGAAAAAATATATAAATAAAAAAAAATCTTTCCTTACAAAACAAAAAAATATTGAGATCTCATTTTCAGAATAATAAATTATTACTTCAGACTTTTAAAAACAACTTTTTGTAATTATTATAATATGATATATACATGTAAGGAACATTAGGTAAAAAAAAATTATTCATCTTGGCGAAACTTTCAATTGTGGACTGGATTTAAATGATTTCGTTGCTACAGGCACAAATTATTGTTGAAAATCGAATATAAAAAGATTTGATTAATTTTTTTTCTCGTGTCTTTTTCATTCGTAGGAGTTTGTTGGAGGAAATGCCGGAACAATCTCACCTCCTGAGTTTCTTAGAAATATAGTGAGTCCATTCGCACACTAATATGCAAACGTAAATTTATACAAACTTGTGATATTCGTTAACTCGGCCTTGTGGAGTTTGTTTGTTTTGATCGTATTCATTATTTTGCGCCAAAGGGCAAATCTTTTTCGGTTTTGCATGTTTCAAGAAAAAGAGCATTTCTAGATTTGATCTAGGGGCAAACGTGAAGGTGCGGAAAGCGTTGTTTATTGTGAAATAATTTCAGTATGTAGGACAGTTGCTGTTTGTGATACGCCCACCCTCACTAATGCTAAAATAGTCAACTGATCAGAGCCAAACTATATTTCATTGAAAAGAGTCGGCTAAGGTTTGTATGACGCCTCCGTCCCAGACTCCGACTCCGATAAAATCACCCCCGTAACATCCATAGTTCTGCTGACAGTGACGTCTGTTCATCACTCAAAATACTGGATTCTGTTGTTTTTGATTTCGACAATATTTTTATTTCGCATATAGCTGAATGCAACCATCAGAGAGCTGTCAAATATTAACAGGGGTAAACTGCCTATTTCACGTGAAATGTGTCATTATTTTTATGTGATGCTGATGATACGATTCATTAAAGTTCCTCAACAATGCCCGTGAATTGCAAATCCAACTGTGGGAAGAACGCATTCTTAAAGGTAAGAAAAATCCTCTCAAAACTTTAAATTAAACTAAATTCAGAGTATCTCTTGCAGCGGCCAAAAACTGGAGACGCCCTCTGCAAGGAATGTTTTTTCGCCGCGTTTGAAGCTGAGATTCACAACACCATCCAAACAAATTCACTTTTTCAGCGTGGAGAAAAAGTTGCTGTAGCTGCTAGTGGCGGTAAGGACTCCACAGTGCTGGCACACGTCCTCAAACTTCTCAACGACAGACATGACTATGGTCTAAAGTTGGTTTTGCTCTCAATTGATGAAGGAATCACTGGCTATAGAGACGATAGCCTGGAAACCGTGAAGCAAAACCGTGATGACTATGGAATGCCTTTGAAAATTCTATCATATGAAGAACTATATGGTTGGACAATGGATCGGATAGTGGAACAAATTGGTCGTTCGAATAATTGCACTTTTTGCGGGGTGTTTCGACGTCAGGCTCTGGATAGAGGAGCAAAGTTGCTAGAAGTTGATTGCATTGCAACCGGGCACAATGCTGATGATATTGCTGAGACAGTTTTGATGAATATTCTACGAGGTGACACAGCACGACTGCGAAGGTGTACTGATATAAAAACCTGCGGTGGAGAGGACACTATTCCTAGGGTCAAGCCACTCAAGTACGCGTATGAAAAAGAAATCGTTATGTACGCTCATTTCAAGAAGCTTGTGTATTTTTCAACTGAATGTGTGTTCGCTCCGAATGCGTACAGAGGACATGCGAGAGCGTTTCTCAAAGATTTAGAAAAAATTCGACCGTCTGTGATAATGGACATAATTTACTCCGGCGAACAACTAGAATTCAAGGACACTGTGAAAAAGCCTGTGCGCGGGACTTGCTCGCGCTGTGGGTTTGTATCCTCACAGCAACCTTGCAAGGCATGCGTGTTGTTGGAGGGACTCAATCGGGGCTTACCAAAATTAGGTATTGGTAAAAAGTCCAAAGGTGATCGAATGATTGCGAATCAGGACAAAGAACTGGCATTGCGAGAGAAGGCGAATTTAGTTAAAAACGACTTTTAACTGGAAAACACAATTTGGCTGTTATCTTTGTATAATAAATTTTTAGATTAAGGAAAACGTGTTTGGTTCCTTTTTTATTCACAAGAATAATAATATTGACATTCCATTGGCGTTCAGATCTTGCTTTTGTTTGTTAGCTGCTCCAAGGATTATGACTATACTCAACCTTGTATGCGTTTTATGCTCGCATTTTCCGACACCATCATTTCGCTTCAAATCTTCACTACGATATACAGTAATTCCGCTTTGCCTTGAATGGCCGCGAAACATTCGTCGCTCGACCAAAAAGAGACGAGAAGTCAGCACCTTGAAGGGTTTACACCAACCAAACCGTATTTTAATAAAAGAAACACTATTTATATTATGATTTAATTCGAGCTTTTATTGCTCTTTAAGAAGACATTTCGACTTAGCTTTCTGCTTCATAGTGCATAGATGCAGCTTTCCCTGCCCTCGGCCATCAACTCCTTGGGTATATCTGTAATGAAAGATAAGTAAAGTTAAAAATCGGTTCACCAACATGGCAGACTTGTTTTAATTTATCAAGCTTCAGCTTAAATAAACAATGGAATCACATCGATTCATATGAGGTGTCAGAAAATAATAGTTTCATCATTGTTGACGTAGTTGAATTTTTATTTCTTTTAAAGAATTACCATTTTGACAATTCCGTTGGGTGACGCTCCATTTGCCAGTAGTTCCACTATTGGGCAGATATCTGAAATATAAAATAAGTGCCAAATAAATAAAGCTCTTCATAAGTTGTGTTTACGAGAAAAATCGCAGTATGTATCGAAATGTAATTCCAACAAAAAAATATGCACCGCAAATCATGTACAGGCAGATATGGGTTATGCTTGGGCGGGAATACTTTTATCTTCGAGCACATAAAAGCACCAGTAAAAGTGGGTTGAATTTACCAGGGACTCAGGCTCGAATGGAAACGTGATTGTGCTTATTTATTATATGTAACTCACCTTTACTACATCGATGATGTATGAACAAAGTTTCGGTCAGAAATAATTTTGTTCCACGATTCCTGGTTCCAATGTAATCGTAATCAGCAGCTAAAAGACAAATATAAATCATTGTTAGAAAGGCAAATCAAAGGTGAAAGCATGCTTTTCAAAAATTGATTTGAAATGTTGCAAAATTCTAAACCACAACGTTGCTTCAAGATGAAAGCTTACAAGTGAGAATAGCATTTGCAATGTTATAGCAGACCGTTTGTTCCACGGCTAACAGATGGGTTAAATCCATAGTTATATACTCTGCCAAAAATTAATCCAAATTTAAGCAATGTTTCTCTTCCAAATTTGTGGAATTTCACTTTCACATCGAGATCATTCAGCTGGATTTTGCACAACAAAAACTAGTGCAGTGTTAAAATTAATTTTACTTACATTATTCATTTCATCAAGTCAACAAATTTTCCTTTTGAAGTAATAAATTCCTATCACTTATTAAACTTCTAGACATCTCGGACTTCGAAATACAACCTGGCCACGAGGGAGTCAAACTTTAAATAGACAGATACCTACAGATACAGAACTTTGTATTTTTCAACAGGAAGTTAATTTAATAGCTTAGAATAAAAAATGGCCGTGACACCAAGAAGCCTCGCCTACGACGAGTGTTTCGAAACTTACCACCACTAGATGGCAATTGCTAAATTAAGGTGGAAGCAAATACATATTAACAGTCAGATAAATAAAAATTACTTGATTTGCCTCCAATTCACATTTTAACTAACACGTTGATTAAAAGTTAATGCACGGCTTATTAATTAAAAATCATGTCCATGATACATGTAGGAGCGATGCTGCAGACTGTAAATGCTTGCTAAGAGAGAGACGGCTTTTTTCTAGTCAGACACTCGCGTAACGTCGCTAAGAATGCCAAGTCGCTGTCTCCGTGAAGAAACTTTAATTACCTACTTAAACTACTTAAACTACTTAAACTACTTAAATTACTTAAATTACTTAAACTACTTAAATTACTTGAATTACTTTAATTACTTAAATTATTTAAATTAAACTACCCAAATTTATTGTACCCTAGCTCTAGTGAACAGTGAATAAAAAATAGAAAAAAAACATAAACTTAACGTGTCTTCTGTTGTGTATCCCCTTTTCCCTCCCCCTACAAATGGTGTCAGAAGTGTTGCCTGGAAGTAGTGCCGCGTCGGACAATTAATAAAACAGGCCGCGAAAAAAAAAACCAAAAAAAAGGGCAAAGTACTCGTACCATTGTTAATGTGCAAAAAAAAGTGACAAAAATTAGATTAATTAAAGAAGTTATATAGAAGTACATAACGTGCATACATAAAAGGATAGAGAAAAAAAAATCAACGGCAAAATCGTATGAGCTGAAAAACCGGTGAGATCGTTCTATATTAAAACCGCATGCTTTGTATAACTTCTTTTTTTTACATGCTATGTATATGCATATAGCTAAATACATACTCACGAAAAACATTATACCTATATTTGAAAAACACACTCAAGATTTTTTTGGAGACTTTCGTGAGTGTTTTGAGCAGAACGTTAAGTTGAGTGAGATCTCTGAAAGTGCATAAAGCGTCACACACTTCTCGAATTCTGTCGTTTTGAGAATTTAATTGTAACAACATAATCAAATTTATAATTAAGCTTGCAACGTTACGAATTAAGTTAGGTAGGTGGGTTGAGAAGCTCCGAATGGATGAACTAAACAAGCTTACAACTAAGGAGCTCCAATATATATTAAAAGATAAAGGTTTATCATACAGATACAATTTAAAAAAAGAATTAGTAGAAAGGTTATACGAGTCAATTTTAAAAGAAGAAAGGGAAAAAGTTCAGATAAGAGAAGAGCAAAATTTCAAAGAGAAAATTGAGGAGGACGGAAACAAGGAAGCAAGTGAAGTGAAATCGGAAGTTATTGTAGTAGTTCTTAGGCCAACCGAAGATATTGAAAATATGGCTGAGGTGAATAACTTTGTCTTCAAGGATATTGAGGAGTCCTTGGATCGATTCACGGGAGAAACGGGTAAAAATGTTAGTCTTTGGTTAAAAGATTTTGAGGACATCGCGACTGTATGCAAGTGGAGTCCGATCCAGAAATATCTCTACGCGAGGCGCTTGCTAAAGGGTGCTGCTAAATTGGCAGTAGAAGCGAAAAGCGGAATATGCAGTTGGGATGACTTGAAAGATTTTCTAAAAAATGAATTCAACGATAAGCCCTCGTGTATTAGCATCCACAAAATGCTGCAATCTCGAAAAAAAGGCCAAGCGAGTCATTCTTGGAATACATGTACTCTATGAAACAAATTGCGATGAAGGGACATTTCGACGACGAATCATTAATCGCATACATCGTTTAGGGTATTCCAGATAGCCCTTCAAACAAAACCGTGCTCTTCGAAGCTACGACTTTAGAAGAACTGAAGAAAAAGTTTTTAGTGTACGAAAATATCAAGAGCCAGACTAGTTCAAACCACTTTCTAAATAAAAACCCCAATAATTCGCACAAATCAAGCGAATCTGCGTCAGGTAGTAGTAAGGATAGCGCAAGATATAAAAACCAGAACAACCAGAAGCGATGTGGAAGTTGTGGATCGCTATCTCACCAGCATAGTGATTGTCCGAATAAAAGCAAGGGTGCCAGATGTTTTTCTTGCAGTGAGTTCGGACACATTTCTACAAATTGTCCAAATAGGGATGCCAAAAAGCAAGGCAGCAGCCAAGTAAATCTTAAGAGGATGAGCAGGGTTGACTGTTGTGTGAGGGTTGTTGTTGCGGGGGAAGCTCAAAACGTTTTGGTTGACACCGGCGCTGATGTTTCTCTTTTGAAGGAGAGTATGTGGAGAAGGCTGGGTGCGACGGAAATGGATGGAAATGGAGAATGTTTGCTAGGGTTCGGCGGATGCAAAGTTAAAAAGTCGCATGGTTCCTGTTTACTTAACATTGGGATTGAAGATGATGTACATAAAATTCGTTTTCATGTTATCCCCGATGAATGGATGGGCGATGCTATGATTTTGGGGAAGAATTTTTTAGAAAATGCCACCATAACGATCGAGAATGGCAAAATCTACGTGAAAAGTAAGTCAGTTGCCGAGAAGTTGGGAGAAAACGATGTTCTTAGAATTGATGTGGTCCAGTTAATAGAAAGTGACGCACTGGAAAGTGTTAAGAAGATTCCTGATCCGGGGATTCGAAGTAAAATCACAGGAATAATCAACTCATATAAGCCCAAAAAGCCAAAAAAGTCATGTATAGAGATGCACATTACCCTTAGCGATGAGAAACCGGTTCATCAACCGCCTAGAAAGCATGGAAGGGAAGAAAAGGAAATAGTTCGGAAACAAATCGAGGAGTGGCTACGTGAGGAGATCATTCAGCATAGCAACTCAAACTATGCGAGTCCAATCGTGTTAGTGAAGAAGAAGGACGGCTCTCATCGGTTATGCATCGATTATCGTAGGCTAAACGCGAAAATTTTGAAAGACCGTTACCCGCTTCCATTAATCGAAGAAATTTTGGAAGAGCTTTACAAATCTAGTATTTTCACAACATTGGACTTCAAAAATGGATTTTTTCACGTCGGAGTTCACGAAGGCAGTCAAAAGTATACGGCGTTTATAACACAAGATGGCCAGTACGAGTTTTTGAGAGTCCCTTTCGGTCTCTGTAATTCTCCGTCGGTATTTCAGCGGTTTATAAATTTCGTATTCAAGGATCTTATTCGCAAGGGTTATATTTTGGTTTATATGGACGACGTAGTGATACTTGCAAACAATCTGAAGGAGGCCTTAGAGAGACTTAAAATGGTTCTGGAGGTTGCTGCAGAGTTTGGCCTCATCATAAATTGGAAAAAATGTAGTTTCGTAACGACATCGATAGAATTCTTGGGTCACGTCATTGAAAACGGATCGATGAAACCATCAACTGGGAAAATTCATCCCGTGCAGCACTTCCCAAAACCCGATTCGACGAAAAAAATACAGTCGTTCTTGGGGCTTACAGGTTTTTTTAGGAAATTTATTTCGAATTACGCTGTTATTGCTAAGCCGCTGTCCGATCTTCTTCGTAAAGGTGTGCCTTTTTGTTTCGGTCCTGACCAGATAGTTGCTTTCAACTCGTTGAAGGAAGCACTATGTAAAGACCCAGTTCTTAAGCTGTTTAATCCAGGTTTAGAAACGGAGCTGCATACGGACGCCAGTAAAGTAGGTTACGGAGGAGTGTTGTTACAAAGACACGATGACAATGCGCTTCACCCTGTCTTCTACGTAAGCTATAAAACAACAACAGCCGAAGCCAATTATACGAGTTATGAACAGGAAGTGCTTGCTATAATTAAATGTCTTAAAAAGCTTAGAGTCTACCTTTTGGGTATACAGTTCAAGGTGTATACGGACTGTAAGGCGTTTACGGAAACTATGAGAAAGAAAGAGTTATGTACCCGTGTGGCGAGATGGGCATTATTTATTCAAGATTTTAATTGCGAGATCCTTCATAGATCTGGTTCTGCTATGAGACATGTCGACGCGTTAAGTCGCTATCCCGTCGTTCGGCGGATTGAGGATGGTATACTGCATCGTGTAAGAAAAGGTCAGAAAACGGACGAGTTTTGTCAATTGGTAGCTACAATTCTAAAGGAAAAGGAGTATGAAGATTTCGTCATGCGAAACGATGTTCTCTACAAGTTCGTTGGAGGAGACTTTCTATTGGTTGTTCCAAAATTGCTACAAAAGGAGGTTTTGCGAAATATCCACGAGCAAGGTCACATAAATGCTAGAAAGGTCGAAGAGCTAGCGAAACGAGACTACTGTATTCCGAAAATGACCGCAAAGATCAGGCAGCAAATTTCAAATTGCGTATCCTGTATTCTCGCGTCAAAAAAACACGGTAAACAAGAATGCTTGCTGAGCCCAATCGAAAAGTTTGACACGCCTCTGAACACCTATCACATAGATCACCTTGGGCCGCTACAGTCAACAGCAAAGAGCTACAAACACTTGCTAGTAATCGTGGATGGTTTTACTAAGTTCGCATGGATATTTCCCGTAAAGTCGACAGGCGCAGACGAGGTTGTTAAAAAATTACTGTTCCAGAGCGACATTTTTGGTGACCCAGCACGAGTCATAACAGACAAAGGATCAGCATTTACATCGAATGCCTTCAAAGAATACTGCAGCGAAAGGAACATTATGCACTCGCTAGTCACAACAGGAGTACCGCGTGGTAATGGGCAGGTAGAACGCATCAACCGAACAATTATAGAAGTGTTGTCCAAGCTATCCGTTGACGATCCTGACAAATGGTTTAAACACGTCCCGAGACTGCAGCGTATATTAAACTCTACAATCAACAGAAGCACAAAAAGAACACCATTCGAGCTTATGTTTGGAGTACCGATGAAAAATATGGAAAGCTACGATCTGCGTAAAGTACTGGAAGAGCTGCTGATCGAAGAGTTCGAAGACGAGCGAAGGGAGATGCGAGGCGAAGCGAAGGAACAGATACTCAAGGTCCAAGAGGAGAACCGGAAAGGTTACAACCGGAAAAGAAAAGTTGCAACAAAGTACGAGGTCCACGATCTGGTCGCAATCAAACGAACTCAGTTTGCACCAGGAATTAAGTTATATCCAGCGTTTTTGGGACCATATGAGGTCGTTAAAGTAAAAAGAGGTGACCGTTACGACGTTATTAAGGTAGGCAGCCATGAAGGCCCTAACGCAACTTCGTCTTCAGCTGATTTTATGAAACCTTGGTGTTGCGATGAAAGCGATTACGATGACAACGATGAAAATGTATCCTCTAGTGGTGACCGAGGAGATGACGCGTGATGCCGACTAGTCGTCTGAGGCAGCCGACAAACAGGATGGCCGGGTGTAGGAGCGATGCTGCAGACTGTAAATGCTTGCTAAGAGAGAGACGGCTTTTTTCTAGTCAGACACTCGCGTAACGTCGCTAAGAATGCCAAGTCGCTGTCTCCGTGAAGAAACTTTAATTACCTACTTAAACTACTTAAACTACTTAAACTACTTAAATTACTTAAATTACTTAAATTACTTAAACTACTTAAATTACTTGAATTACTTTAATTACTTAAATTACTTAAATTAAACTACCCAAATTTATTGTACCCTAGCTCTAGTGAACAGTGAATAAAAAATAGAAAAAAAACATAAACTTAACGTGTCTTCTGTTGTGTATCCCCTTTTCCCTCCCCCTACATACATGGTATAGAAATTGGGAGTTCTTAGGTAATAAATTGTATGGACATTCGCTGTCGGTTGTCAAAAATGCTGTCAGTGATATTTTAACTTAATTACTTGTTGGTTCACCAACTTCTGTGAATTAGTTGATTGCATGTTTATCAACGTCAATTAACTTAAAAAAAAAGTTTATTACAAAGATTCTTCATATAATTCATTGATTTAAGATAGTTCCTCTTAATTCGCGTTTATTTTTATGGCTGTAAGTGTATTCATGCAACGTCGTTCGCTTACCATTTTGGTAAAAACCTTTGTTTTATCTGTGGAGTGTGACAAGAATAAATACTACGTTTACGATTTTGACATCTAACTCGTGTCATACGTTAGTTTACTACCATAGGCGTTTTTCTTTTTTAGCCCCGAGCGGGGAACAGAGCGGGGCCCGATCGATCAGAGCTCGCTCCGAGCTGAACGTAACCTGAGCGCTCCGAGCTAATTAATGAGCACTGAACTGTCATTAGATAATTTTTTTTTAATAATTTTCAAAATAGTCGGGTTTGCTTCTGAAATTGGTGTTTGTCAAGGATTGTTCAAATTAAATTATAATTTCTAGTAAATAAACTATGGAAAAAGCACAAATAATGAATGAAGTCAGCCGCGCTGAGCTTTTCGCTCGATGTGCTCGGTCATTTTTAATCGAGCTCATCGAGCGAGCCCTGAGCTAGCTCAGAGATAAAAAAGAAATACAAATTTTGTGCTCAGAGCGCTCCGAGCTAAAAAAGTATTATTTATTTTTTCTGTTTCAGCAATTTTATATTAAATCGTTGCATGTGAATTGCATTCCTGGGGATGGATCAATGAGTGATGACGATCTAGCACCAGATTCTGATATCGAATTTGAACCTCAACTAAATCCTACGATTTATGATGTGACTGCCTTACAGTGGATGAAACTGACACAGATTCTGAACTTGAAAATAAAGCTGTCGTTGCCTCACCCTTAAAGCAAAAAAAAGGAAAGAAAACTAGTCTGAAGAAAAATGAAGTTTTTTGGAAAAAAGTAAGCTTGAAACCATACGATGAACAAAACTTCAAATTTATGGGAGTTACTGAATTGCCAGAAACTGTTAAAGCATTGAAGACACTGTCAGATTTTTGTTCTTTCTTTTTTACGGAGGATGTGATTAAATTTATTGTAGAGCAATCAAATATTAAAGCACTTCAAGATAACATTAATAAGCCTGCAAATATAACGAAAAGCGAAATGGAGCAATTCATCGGCATAGTCGTTTACACGTCCTGTGGGCAATTACCTTCATCGAGACATCACTGGAGTAAAGCTGTTGGCCAGCGGAGTGTTTTTGAAACGATGACATGTAATAGATGGGAAACGATTAAAAAGTTCCTTTATCTCATCTTCAACAATAACGATTGCAAGCCATTTGGAACAGAGGGATATGACAAACTTTTTGGTGAGACAAATTTTAGAAAAATTAAGGGAAAGGATGCTGCTAATTCCAAAGGAAGAGTCAAGCCAAGCCTCATAAGTGAGGTTACAAAAACCAAGTTCTCAGTGGTGTATCTGGATTTAGCTACGATTTCGATATATTTGCTGGAGAACAAAGCAATACATTTCCTGAAGATGCGCCGGACTTAGGTGTAAGCGGAAATGTCGTAACAAGGTTAACCTTCATTGCATGTAAACCACAAACTTTTTTTCAATAATTGGTACAATAGTCCAAATTTAGAAGTCCACCTATTTAAAAATGGATTATTACCTTTGGGTGCAGTTAGGCTAAACCGAGTCCCCAATTCTAAAATGCCATCAGAAAAGGAAATGAAGAAACAGGGAGGTGGAAGTATGACTGAAAAAGTGGCAACAATCCAGGGCGTTAAACTTAGTTTGGTATCTTGGTTTGACAACAAACTCGTAAACATGCTGTCTCCGTATGTTGGAAGCGATCCGGTCATCAGCAAACGCCGATATTTCAGAAGAGATAAGCAATATAAAACTGTTCCTGCTCCTCAAGCTGTTGAAATCTACAATAAATACATGGGTGGTGTGGATTTACTGGATTCGATGCTTGGACTATATAGAACCCCCTCTCTCCTCTCCTGAGTGCCGACTCTGTCTTGAAGAGGACGAGTCAGCTGAACACATTTTATTATTTTACGTCCAGCCCATAGTGGAATTAAAAAGAAGATATTTTTCAGGGAACAAATGAGCCCCGAGGACATAAAGAATTCTTGTACTGGTAAAATTGTCCGCTTAACACGGAAAGTGGAAATTCTACTAGATTAAATTTTTCTGGCCCATACGGCACAAAAGATCTTTTAAGGTCGAAGTGTCCCCCCTTATAAATCGCCTTGGCGAGCCAGAATTTAAAAAAAAAAAAAAAAATAGAACCCCCTCACCAAAGAAGCAACACTTTCTGGACTTATTCCAGCAGTCAGTACTGTCTATCTGTTCTTTGCTGTCTGGGAGATTCGAACACAAGGAATATCATTGTGATTCTTCCTCCTGAACAACTTTTTTATCTGTGGGGACATATAAATACTAAAGGTTTAAATAGCCCGAATTTTATTGCCCCAATACAGACTTACAGATTTTCTGTAATTTTCTTTTATCAGCTGTTTCAGGATTCGGATGCCTGACTTCAGCATCCTTACCTCTGGGTCGTTGCGGTCAGTAAATTGCCTGTACAGCCGTTTAAGCCTCAAGAGCAGTCTACGTTTCTGTCGTCGATTGTAGGGTTTCTGTATTTTTCTGTCTGATCGTCGTCGGAACGTCCTACCCGAGGAATAGTTCGTTCCATCTTTCGTTTGATGGCGTCGTTCATTTGTAATAAATGCCGATCAATGTCGCCATTTGTCATGTTACTGTTTATCGGTGGGTCGATCCCACTCGAACCTCTATCCCGCTTTAATAATCTGGAGAAGCGCGACTCCTCCAGCAGCGTTTGCTCGTTTGGAATACGTATTGCGGTGGCGAGTCAACTATCGTACTCAAACGCATGCAAACACCTCCGCGTGTTTTGATCTATGTTCGTCAGTTGAAGTCTTGCGTCCTTTAAGGCCAAGTCCAGGAAAGCACCGCTTCTTCGGAACGAAGGGATATCCGTCGCGTACAACTCGAGTTTGTACTCAATCATATTGAACTAGGTACCTACCTGACGCAGTTTTTATTCGGACATGGCTGTTTTCGGTCATAAAAAAAAGTTAAAATCTGTTCAAAAATTAGGCATAGGTAATACGTTGATTTTTTTTTTTTTTTTTATAATTTGCTTACGCTAAAGGGATTTTTTTTCTGTTACAGTACCCTTATAATGCTAAGAACACAGTGTAAGCTACTTGGTATTAGAAAGAATAGAGAGATAGGAAAGAAGTGTTTGGGTGCAGTTGTAGGATTTTTCTCCACGGGTGGTGTTCTAAGTTACTTAGGGAGATTACGATTTCATGTATTCGGTATAAAGTCATGGACTTGGCCGGGATTCGAACGCACGACCTTCCATTCCGTAAGCGAATACACTACTACTGCACCATTGCCACCCGCCTTGGAACTTGAAAGTATTTACCCAATAAAATGGGCATTAAGAAATTGTTCATTAACTTTTTAAAATTAAATCAGCAAAAAGTAGTTTCTTAATTTAATTGATTCAACTCTAAATGCATTTAAAAAGTTAACATATTATACTAATGAAAGTGTTTTTTTAGGGATTAATTTAAAACCAAAAATATAAAAATGTATGTGGTAACGATGGACCCGATGCCCAAAACGATGCTCGAATATTTAACAGAGAGGTGGCCTCCAACGGTCGGGGTTAAGTTGGCCAATGTGATTTGGAGTTTGAAAGATTTAATCGCTGACATAGCCGATGGGCGTCTCCAAGTATGCTCATGCTCTGCCAGTAACTGCAAGGCATTGAGCAATTTTAATTGCTAAAATTTGAAATAAATTTAAAAGTCATCAACTTTAAGTCAATACGCACCTTTAATCCAAAATCCGCTGCTACCACACTTATATGAATATTTGTGTACACAAACGGGACAATACAAATGGCTGATTCTAAAAAGAAAACATTATATTTATCATGTTTGATATTAATAATTAGATAATCCATTTCAAAGTAAAATGAGTTTTCCAACGAACTTGAACTCTTGATTGTAATAAATTCTGTGCTTATTTTTTATACCAAAAAATTCTCTTTACTTTAATATAGTAATGAATGATTCTAGACTTGTACCAACTATATAATCAAATCTCCATGTTACCAATCGCGTTCCCAAAAAGTACGTCGAAGATGTCAGTGAACACAACATCAAAAATAAATAAGAAACAAGAAAAATTTCGTACCGATTTGTTACGTAACCGTGCAGGCTCCATACCATGTTTAGAGAAGCCTTCATTTGATGGAGGCAGTCTGAAACCAAGCAACTACCGTGTTTGTAAATCTTACTCACTTTATGGAGGCGATCAACTTCTTGAGCCATTAGTAAAAATCGATCGGACATGTATCGCAAATAGTAGATAAATGAAAGTACACACCATCGATTGATTAGACCAGACCACTGACGAGATATGAGTGCCAGGGCCCAGCTATTTTGACTTCGATAAGTGGTGAGGATAACCGTGATTTGAGCTATCAATGGTATTATCGACATAAGAAGGAAATCTCTGTTAAATGTTTTATCCAAGGAGCTGGAAGTAGCACCTGTGTTTTTATTTATGTCACAGATTTGCTTCCAAATAATTAAATCTGTTTTCCTTTTTATAAGCGATTCCGAAATCATAACTGCGTGAGCTACAAGTGTTCCAGTTATTTGAACAGTGTCCAAAAACATTAGAATCGGCTTTCCAGCAAAAGCAAATATGTCATTGCGTAGAGTATATTGCATAATAGATTCCGCAAGGAGAAAAATTAGATTCAACATTATTAATGTGAAAAGTTTGCCATTTGAAACTTTAAATGGCGCAATCGACAATGAAAACGAAATCATTTGAAACGGAAATGAGGCGGGTATAGTGGTAGCCATGGCTAACGTGAAATGAAAACTGTCATTAGTACCAAGTTGAAATAGATTTATTTGGGAATCTAGTAAGAAGTTTTTGATTAATTATCACAGAATGAAATGTTAATGAATGCTTATCAAGATATCAAAGTTGACAATGGTTTCGACGGTTTAACTCGCATTTAGTTCATATGGCTTATGAGAGGGCTGTTGGGAGTTAAAATATTCCTTCATCAAAACAAATGCCACACAGTTTTTTGGGCGACTACTTTGACTGATTTTCATTTGCCAGTTACTTGATATAATCTCAAACGCGTCAAATAGTCTATTGAAACTGTGCGATTGCATTACAATTTGTGGGAGTTACCATGACATCGGGCCAAACGCAACCGATAAATAATCCCCCCCATTCAAAAGCTATCCTCTTCAATGTTCTCGGAAAAAAGTTGATCCCTTTAAGTTAACAGTGCAGGCTTTTTTTGTTGAACAGTAAGTAGCACCTACCAATGAGGCATTGCACGATTTTTGGTGCTACTTACTATTCGAAGGAATAGGAAAGAAGTTTGGTGCTTTTGTAGGGTGCTTTTGTAGGACTGTCTATGTAACAAAACCATCTCCTGACTGTCGAGCGAGATCAGCATATACGAGAGCATAAACAAGGGTCGTATATCAAGGAAAACGGGAACCAGTTACGGACGAGCGAGTTATTTTGATTTCCTGTCCTTTTTTGTTTCTTTTTTTTTGCGATTACAAAGTGAAACAAAACTTTCAGAGCTCCGAGGCACAACGTTTGAAGAATCAAAGTGTATTTACAAATAGTGTGGTAACTAAATGTTCGTGATTTAAGGCAGTTACAAACAGTTACCACACAAAAAGGGTTGATCTTTGTATTTCCCAAATTCCTTAAATCGATTTTTATACCCTATTCTAAGGGTATATTAATTTTGACGCATAGTTTGTAACATACCTTAATATTGCCCGTAGACCCCTAAAAGTTACTATATTTATGATCAGAATCGTTATTGTGTCGATCTAGCCATGTCCGTCCGTCCGTCCGTCCGTCCGGACTTACAGAGCTGAAATTTTAACCATATACTCTCTACGGTCCCGAAATAATCAAGTTTAAGAATTTTTGAAATCCGCCCACAAACTCAAAAAAACAAAATTTTAGAAAAAATCGAATTTTGAGCTAGAAAGCTTAAATTTTTTATATATGATCTATGACTCCTAAAACTGATCGGGAGATAAAATTTTCAAAATCCGCCCACTGACACGCCCACAATTAAATAAAACAATTTTATTGAAAAGACAAAGTATGAGCTAGAGAGCTGAAATTAATAATATAATACTCTCTAGGGGCCCTTTGTGCTCCTGCATATTTTTTTTTTAAATCCGCCTACTGATACGCCCACAATTAAATAAAACAATTTTATTGGAAAACCAAACTTTGAGCTTTTTTGATAAAATCCTTTAAATGTTATACAACAAAATATGTAGAGCGTTCTTAACAATTCAACCATACTTAGACTTTTGTCACGCCCACTTATGAGGGATAGGAATAAGAATAGGGTATCCAACAGTTCGCACAAGCGGACTGAAGCCCGTCCCTATGCTTTTTTGTTAGAAGTGAATCACTGCAGTATTTTTTTGGAATCTCTTCCGGTTGTCTCTTATCTAACTGTTTTTGCAATTTGCAGAAAGAAATAATTACAGAAAGCAAATTTGTTTACTTACACCCAACGAAACAATTAAATCTAAAATAAATAAAAATGAATATATGATGAATTCTTTAGGAGAAAAGTAACCTAGAAATTTTAATAAACCATCTTGTCTATCCTATGTAGGTACCCGTTTGCAAGGGGTAGGTACTTCCTCCGATTTTGTTCCCCAGAAACGTTTTCAAGGCCAATGCCACCGAATCGTCGTCAAGTCTATTTGTCAGGCTCTGACTGAGAGTGATCTCAGTCAGGAAAGTTATTTAATTAAGTACTACAAAAAGACTTTATCATAATTTGTGATGTACACTGGCGATCACAAGGACGAGGTCATAAATTTTGCAATCGATTTTCAGGCTTTATACCTGTTGGAAATTGCATACCCAGAAAATTTAACTACCTGGAACAGGCCTATATTTTCCCAACAATAACTCATAAAATTAAAGGGTAAATAAGGAACGACCGCTGAAATTTCCCAAGATCAAAAAATGAACTACTTGAAAAGCGTATAAAAAGATGCGCCACTGGGATGAGGCCACACGCAAAATCTTCGAAAGAAAGGAAAAAATTAATAAATTGTTTACATTTTATGGTTTTAAAACATTTATTTATTATGTTTTCTACATTAACAATGAGTATGCCCGCCATTTTTCGATATGACTTCTATAAGACGGTATTGGGATAGAATCATAGTTTTTTTTTAAATAATTAAGAGAAATTTGGGCCCAACCATCACGAATTGCTTCGATTAAAGTGTCCTTGTCTTCAAATTGTCTGCCTCCTTCAAACACTTTACGAGATAACCATGCACAAACATTTTCGATTATGTTTAAGTCCGGTGAATAGGTTCCACGTCTTCTGATAGAATCCAACTTCTAACAACCCTGAAAGTGTGGATAGGGGCATAGGTTGGGTTAGGTTAGGTTTAGGTGGCTGTCGGCAGAAGCCGACACACTTAGACCAATTTAGGTCCATTGTGATACCACGTAGTATTATCTACCTCAACTCTGTAGATGGGACTGGCCAACGACACGCGGTTGTTCTCAAACGGTCCCCCATCTACGATTTACCGCTTACGGTGATCTGACGAGAATCGATTAACTCGACGTGGTATGGTCGTTGGTTGGATAGGGGCATTGTCTTGTTGGAATATCCAAGACGGGGGGCCGAAATGTTGTTCACTTTTGGAAATGGCCGTTCCAGTAAACATTTGTAGTTGTTGCCGTTCATTGTTGTGAACAAAAACTCCAACTGGATTGTGCCATAGTGGGTAATAGCTCCCCACACCATTACACCTGATGTACGGCTGTGATGTCTTGTCAAAATAAGCTCCTCCTTTCTTAGATCATGGAAATAAAAGTTGTAACCATCGGGCCCGTCAAGGTTAAACTTTTTTTCATGCGAAAAGAAAACGCGTTTCCATTCACTGCTTCAAGCGACATGTTCTCTTGCAAAATTCATTCGATGCTCCTTGTGTACTTGCCTCAAAACAGGTTTCTTTTTAATTTTTCTTCTCACTTTTTCGTATTATCCTTTGTACCTATAGTGACTGATACTCCGCCGTTGGCCCTTTTTTTGTCACTGGTAGAGTAGAATTTGAGGCAAGCCGTAGAATAACCCACTTTACTCGCAATGTTGTTGCTTCTGCCGTGCGTCCTTTTTGATTTTTCCCGTAGTGTTGTGAATCCGCAAGATAACTGTTTACAACAGTCTTACTTCTATTTAGCCTCCTTGCAATTTCTCGGCCTGAGATTCCCAACTCCTTGAGAGCATCTATTTTTCCTCTTTTTGTCGCTGTCAAAGTCTTTCCGGATCCCATTTTTTAACTAAAAAAAAAAAGTTCTTTTCAACGCTTTTTTAAATATTCTTAGGTTAGGTTAGGTTTATGTGGTTGTCGGCAGAAGCCGACACACTTAGACCAATTTAGGTCCATTGTGGTACCACGTATAATTATCTACCTCAACTCTGTAGATGGGGCTGGCCAACGACACGCGGTTGTCCTCAAACGGTCCGCCATCTACGTACTAACCGCGCCATCGTCGTTTAATTACGGTGATCTGACGAGAACCGATTAACTCGACGTGGTATGGTCGTTGGTTCGCAAATAAATATTCTTACCAAAACGTTGAAAAAAAATCGCTGATGTGAACTCCTGCAACGAAATATTCGCAACGGCTTCATCCTAGTTCATTGTTTGATCTTTGGAAATTCCAGCGGTCGTTTCTTATTTACCCTTTAATGTTATGATTTACTGTTGGGAAAATATCTACCTGTTCACCTTCTGGATATAAAATTTCATACAGCTTTAAAGACTGGAAATCGATTGCAAAATGTATGGCCTCATCCTTGTTATCTCCAGTGTATCTTATCCTCCATTCGCCCTCCTCGCACGCAGGACCAAATATCCGACGGAGTATTTTTCTTTCAAAATAACTATTTAAGCTCCTTAAACAGGGCTGGCAGGATTAAAGTTCGGTAGAGCATGTATTTTGTTCTTCGAGTGAGGAATTTTAAACCCATTTTTTTGGCTAAATGGAAGTAGCAATCGTTTCCTTAGGTAATTCTCTAAGGTGTCATTTGTGGAGTTGATGTTTACTCCAAGGTAGGTAAACTCCTTAACTGCCTCAGTTGGTGAAATAGGGCCCAGATCCATTACTTTTCAATGGTCGTTTTAGGCGGATGAATTGATAATTGATTATTAAATCGTATGTGAAGTTTGATTAACATTAATCTGAAAACAATCCCTGACCATCGTTGTATCTTTCATTGCAATGTCCGCATGCGGACAGTCTATGCACCTACGAGTATCATTCTTACTCGATTGAATAAATGTAGTCAATTTATGAAACCAAATTTGTTGCCCTTAATACATTGGAACCTCCTACAATGACCTGCAATTGCATTGTGAAAAGTTTAATAGAGTGTAAGTACGAGGACATGTGTCTTATAACAACACTCCTGTTAAAAATACACATTTATTTATTTGTATTTTATATAATAAAATAAAACCAAGTTGCTTTAATTTTTTGCACTTTAAGCGATTTCCGTTACAAAGTTAATGATATCATGAAATCATTTTCAAGTGAAAATGGCGGGGTATCTTCAATCCATATAACCCATTTTAAAGCATACGTTTTCTTTTCAATCAAAAAAGTATATTAAAATATGATTAAATCAGTTAAGTTGACTTGAAGAATAGACTTGTAATTCGATATTATGTTGCTGCGGATCTGGAAGAACCTTACTTTTAAAGCTTGTAAAAGATGAAAATCCAAGAAAAAGAAAACGTTTATAACTCTATTAACACTGCTTATATCGGTTTGTACAGAAGAGTGGTAACGTATTTCTTTCGATAACGGTGTGTAGCGCTAAGCACCATGACACCGTCCTTTATGGAGAGCGCATATAAGTGATTCAACATCACATGATTTGGTTCAGGAAGTAAAGTTGGTTCGCACTGTAAAAACAAAGGAGATTTAAAAGACCCAAAATATTTAAAGTTTGCTAGCGACTACTTACTGATACCGGAGTATCCTTGTTGAGAATTACTTGGAGTAGATGTGGCGGCAAAACTGGCGGGCCAGATACTTTTTCCCACGGCTTGGCTTGTGGCACCTCTTGAGAGTATTCCCTCTCAGCATAGTTGATGACATTCTCACTGTCCTTGGCCAGAGCTTGGAACACCTCGAAATCGGACTGGCGTACACACACCAGATTGTTTTTTACGCCATTTGGATCGTCGATGCTTTTCTGAAGAGATAAAATAAAAAAAAAATTGTGTTTGCTAAAGTTTTTTGAGTCGGAGCAGTGTCTCAGCGGTTGGTGCGAAAGGTTTGAGATTTGAATCCTGCTTCTGAAATTGTTTATTCGAAAACGGCGTAAGACTTTCATTCGTATGAAAAATATACTTTTACACAGACTATTAGACCTTGTATGCGATTTAAATGACAAAATGTATAGGTATATATTTTGAGCAGAATTCAAATTTGGATAAACACCAAAGGAACCTAGATTTAAATCGAAAAGTTCTTGACGGTTGAATCCACAAACCACAACCAGTCATACAATTATTTTGGTATCCCTTTGCCAGGTCACGTGACAAAATTGCGTCGTTTTACAAGCATTCCAACATTTGTAGTAATACCCATGATGCGACTATATGCAGCATGTTTCTGCTTTAATTGTCTTTGAAACTCTTTATTGTGAACTTTGGGCAAACGGCTTTGCTATACCGAACAAAAAATGATTGGCTACGGAAAATTTTCAGAAACTCACAGAAAAAAGTCGAAGGCACCGCTTACTATGAGCAATTAACCATGTTGCATCCGCGTTAACATGCATCAACTCAAAAAAATGCCTCATCTGTGTAAACCATTATAGCGAATTTCCATTAAAGCAAATTTTGAATGACAGCACCAAATTAATTGGAAAATCAATAGCAAGATATCTGTTTGGTACCCTTCGCAAAATATAAATATATGTATTTGCGTCTTCAACTCACCAATTTCGGATCGTGTTTCCATTCACCATCTACGCAAAATTTATACTGATGATCGCCTTCGGGAAGATCAATTATTGTCACAAAATTACCATGGCTCCTTACCATGGGCAACGCTTTCCAATCTGAGAACGTACCACTGATAAGAACCTGCTTACCACCGCCATCCCAGCGCAACACTGTTGGTAGAGCTGGTTTACCTAGTTCATTAATATCTTCACTTTCACCTGCATCGCCAGACGACATTCCCGTTGGAGTTGTTCCCTCCGACACAGTGCTAGAACGTTGCCTTGGCGTTGGCGTTACAAACTCTGAATCGTCGTGGCTTGACGACGAAACGGGTTTCGTATAATATGGCTGCCCTTCGTCGTCCTGTGATCCTTGAAGTACTAGGCGCGTGTCCGGTTTCTTGTCAAAAACAAACGCCTGCCCACCCACCCCGCCGCCCATTGCTGGGATGGTAGCAACACCGCCAGCACTAACACCACCACCACTGAGTACCCCGGAGTTGTCGCGAAACGGTGAATTTGGCGTTGAAATGTCAGTCGACTTATTACGTTCACGCGCCTGACCCCCATTCCCAGCGTTTCCCATTGTTATGTTTTATTTTGAGACTTCTAAAGTTTCTTTATTATGTGAAAAGATAGGTACTACTGCGTAACAAAGGCGATACGGAGGAAGTCACTTGAGCGTGTTTCACGGCAAAGCAGCAGCGTTTTGGAAGGTTTTAGGGAAAATAAAGTTAAACAAAAGAAAAATAAAAACAGATTCAAGACGAAGGAAAATACTTTTAAATATATTTTTATCACCACTCTGCTGTCGTTTGATTTTTTTCTCAGTACACAGGAAAAACAAAGATCAAAGTTGTCAAATGAAAAGTCAAAATCATATGATTCAGCTAATGGGGGGCTTTCCGTTGCGATGTTGCGGTCTGACCACACTCATTTTGGGAAAAAAAATGCAATCTTATTAATAAGCTGTGTTCAATGAAAGAAAAATAGAACAAAACAGTACATGTGACTAAAAACTGACAGATCAAATTAGAACAGAAAATTACAGCTTCGAGTCCTATGTTCTCCTCTTAGCTGTGCAATTTCACAAAGATGATTCTCTTCGTTTTCTAGTGGACTTCGGGTTATGAGTGAGCATTAAACTGTCAATGTCTGATGCCGATTTGAACTTACTTTATGTTATTTTTTTATTTTTTTTATTAATATGCGAATATTTGTTACAATAAATTAAAAAATACGAAAACTCATGCCAAACAAGTAAAATAAGTTGACGTTAGTAGGTACTATTTGCATTTTCAAATTCGCACATTTCACTCAGTTGCCCTACCGCAATACTAGGTGCAGAAAAACCTAGACTAAGCCGATCAGCACAGCTTAATGGAACACGGGGTGCCAGAATGTACAACACTTTGAGGCAAGATTTTTACTCGTGGAACACCAAATCCTGTACTTTTCTGATCTTTTCTGTACTTTTCTGTGAAGCTCACACACCTATAGTATACGTTTTTCATTTTTAGTTCCGGACATAGCCTGAGTTGTCTTTCTTTGTTTCTTCTAAGCATATGTCGATTTGGATCTTTACCCCGACTACATTCGAACTGATGTTAAAGCAATTATTGTTATCGTTTTGATTGAGAGCACTCCGCTCTTACACCAGATAAGTAGCGAGGGAAAACACGTGCTTGCACTCACTCTTCCATATATGACACTTCTTCCGTCATATTGATGTTAGCATTTTACCGTGCAACAAAACATACTGTTCGATACGATATAGGTTCAACAGCAGTTTTCTTTATTTTATGGTTTACTCCGGATTCGGCTTTGCGCCGGCACCCATTCGTCGCGTTCCGCCTACCGACGACTATAAAACCGAATATCATTGTTGTTTTTCAATTACAATTTGCGGCCTTTCGCGACTACATGCGAACGAAGTGCCAAACATTAACACTAATCTTTCGGACGCGAATAGTTGGTCGCTCTCATATAAATGGTCCTTTATACTCAATTCCACAATTATAATACATTCATTTCGCTTACATTTTCAAGTGTTAGCGGCCTGCTCTTGTTTCTGCTGTGTAATTTGAATACATGAGTCGAATGTCACATGGCTATCCTTTTCTTACATATGATTATCTTCCTCGCGGTTTCTAAGGACTTCTTGGAAAGATTTTTCTTTTTCGGGTTCCCGGCTGCTTCCGCCACACATACCACCATTCAATAGCCGCCATCATTGTGCCCACGAAATTTGTCTGATTTCGGAACCCACTTGCTTTCGTTCTTGAAATGTGGGGTTCTGAAATCCGATAAACTGCAAAGTGGACGGAAGGCATCTACAATTAAAAGCCGAATCCGTTTTGAGAAGCTTCTCATGACAATTGATACTCTTGGATGTTTGTCAGACTTTCGCAAGAGGTGGTGCAGTGGAACAAACTTTACGATGTTACTTGGCCACGGCGGGATTTGAACCTGAGACCTTTAAATTATTCGTCCAACACACTAACCTCTGCGCTCACATTTCTGTTCGATGTTCCATGTTAATTGTCAATAGCTTTTAATTAAATGAGAATTTCGAAATTCGTATTTGGTTTCTCGAATAAATGATGGTTAACAATATTAATTAGTTAATTCAAAAATGTATAGGCCCTTGTGTTAATCCTTGTTATCGCCTTTCTAAATTTACTTACTGCTGTATACTACTTTTCATGATAGGTACTATCGAATACTTTAACCTGTTTTTCCCTTTTTTTATAATTTTCAGCATCGCCTTTGGTAGAATGTGTGTTTGGCTGTGTGGTAGAGCCATTGTTTCACTGTGGTTTTTATTTATTTTTTTCATGCATAAACATTTTGAAATGTATAAAAATTAATAGAAAGTACGGTTTATAACGTTAAAGGGTACATTTCCATTCCAATCAATGCAGTCGGTAAATGCTGCCTTTATTTTATTAATTTCATGTTTTCATCCGGATTAATAATCGGAACCCACTTCTCAAATAGTTCAATTTCGGAACCCACTTCCAAGTTTTGTGTTCCGAAATCCGCTAACTGCGAAGTTGGGTCCGATATCCCACTTTGGTTACTAAGCTTTCATAACAATTAAAATGTTACCCTCAATGCGCCAAACGAAGTATTTATAGCAAACAAAATTGTTGTTTCGGATACAGACAAAAAAAGTATACAACTAAGTTATAACAATTAAAAAGTATCTATTTTTAAATGTTGTTAATTTACTGTTTATTTTTTATTTTTGAAACCAATAACGATAGAATGCAATAAATTTCCTAAACGAATGTTTACATAATAATTTAGTTTGAAATTATATTTTCATGAAAATTAATAATGTTCTTGTTTTTTTTAGAAAGTGATATGTTCGAAAAGGTACTATAGCTCGATTTTCTTATAAGATTTGTCGTAATTTTTCATCAATTGTTTTATTTGTTCGCAATTTAATATTTATTTTTATACCTATATGTAAATATATATATTTTGTGGACCTGATTTAAATCTAATACATATTAATATTAACTGCACTTTGAAACTATTGGACTATTGATCTGTATCTTAACTGCACTTTAAATCTATTGGACTATCTTACTCTTAGATGTAATCACGCATAATTAAAGGTTTGTTATAAAAGCCACCGTTTTCTGCCTACGTTAAAATTTAATGTTTTGTCTTTTTGAATATGTAAATTTTAGAGAAATAGCTATCAAAAACTAAAAAGGTTGAACTCATGGCAAGTTTCTGTCTTGTGAAGAAACTTGTTATGATATGGTTGAACTAATATACAAGTGTATTCCATGTAGACATGTACATTTACACATCATTATACTTTTTTAAACCTAAATAGAGTTTGGCAAGACTCCACTTTACATTATGCCTAATTTGATCAAACAAAGCCCAAGTTGAAGTTATAGCTAGTAGGTAGATACTACAAAAATATTTACAAGTTTCAATAGATTTTTAAATAGTTACGTAAGGTACAAAGTAATTTTAATGATATTTTATAAAGAATTCCATTTTTATATGTTTATACATTTCTATTTTCATTCATTCCTGCATAAATCGTTGTCTACAGAAATATTATAATACAATTTTTCTTCAATCACAAGTTATCTAGTTGATGGTGTTCTTCGGACTTAAATAATACCTTGATTGCTGTTTAGCCTTTTGTTTTATTGTTTTCGGTTTCATCTCGTTATTAGTGTCAACTTGTATTATCTTAAATGTTTTGTTTTTTCGAGGACACTTTGGAAGCAGAAGAAAAAATCAAAAGCAGACCAGCTGTCAAATTTTGTTTTCTGAGCCTTTCATCGCATACATGGTTCGTCTGAGAGAGTGAGAGGCAACGATTTGCATGGAGAGCCTTCACTGCACTAACAGCAAGGAACATTCCCTCTCTTTTGTTTTCGCATGCTATAAAGAGTATGCGAGTACAGCATGCTTTCTCTGGCAAACCATTGAAATATAGTTGCGAGAATGGTCTCCACATGAGATAATGGCAGCATGCATTAGTGCATGCTATCAATTTATAGCACGTGCAGACCGGCTGTTAACAATCGGTTGTCAAGCTTGTCATTGTCAAGGTTTTGATTTGATTTTTCGTGTCTAGCCTTAAATTTATTCGTACTATATTTATATTTGGTATTTTAAACTAGCCTTATTCTATGTATCTAACAAAAGATGAAAGAGGAACATAATTGCTACAGAACAAAACTGCTATTGCTTATTGGTAATCACTTTTGAAAAATATATTTTATATTAGTGATTTATTGTTTTTACTATTTCATAAATGATTTCATTTCTGGTTCTATTAATTTTTGTTTAGAAACAATTTCTGGCAACATTCGTTTTGTGTGGAAGTTTTCAATAAGATTTGCTGCAGCGCGAGCGAATTCACCATCCTCGTCGAATAAGGCTTTAGTAAAGAACTGACTAAACAATCGTCCCATATATTGGTCCTTACTTGTTGGCCACCATCCTTCGAGGAAGCCAATATGACCACCGCGAGCTGTTACAACAATTGCTACATGGGTTGATTGTTCAGCTGCATTAATTGGGATCGCTGGAAATGGAAAATAAATAAATCGTTAATTTGGATGGGGAATATAAATAGTGACACGCAAGCATTTAATAATCTGCCCTTTGATTGACATCTCTGCATTTTTCTAGAAAAGAAGCGATCAATTCAAACTATGTACCTATGCAATTTTGTGTTTTCAAATTAGTTATCAGTTTTGTTCTATCTCTTTCCATTGCTGAGATAATCAGAATGACTTTGACAAATATAAATGAAAATCATTAAATTCACGTTTTGTTTTCCCGTAAACGACATTTTGGCATATTACGGCAAATTTTCAACACAATTTACCAATTTGTTTTCTTAAGATTTGTTTTGACGTACGTCTACGAGTTTTGGGCAAGAGTATAACTCAGGCGCCAAGAAAAAAATAACGGTTTTGTGTAGAACAGTTAGATACAAGCATTTTTTACTGTGGGAGGGGGGGGGGGAGATAGAACCAACTTTTATCTTTAAAAAAATGTGCAATATTTAATTGTAAGTATTACCGTTATTTTTAAATACTTTTTTAAGAAAATCGCCCTCCCGCCCAAAATGGGGCGAGATAGACCTCCCCTCCCATAGTAAAAAATGCTTGTAAATAACTGGTCTACACAATAACTGTCATTAAACTTTGTCGCCTGAGTTATCGTACTCTCCCCCAGTTTTGTTGTGGCAATATAATAAAATAATAGGGTTGATTTTCTTTTGGTGTATGCACAGGTGTGCAGCACACTTTTTCCCAATCGCGGGTCGCAGGTGCCGTTTCTATCGGTTCGCAGGATCCGGTCGGTGATTGGGTCCAGAAAGTCGGATGTTCTTCTTTTGCGTGTCCTTGTTTGAACTTGGTTAATGGTTACTCGTGTCAATTTCTTTTAATAACTTATAAATGAAATGGCATATGTAAGTACATATTTTTGACGTATGTGTTTAGCTAAATAACATCTAAATCTAAGTTTTACAAAAATATGATTAGAGGTCAATTTGCGTACTTTTATGCGAAGAAAAAACTGTTACATCTCCAAAATCGAGAGAGCATCCTCCAATTTCAAAGAAAAGTACGCGAACGCTTTCGCAGAGGAAATGAAAATCGTCAAAATTATCGAAATTTTTGACATTTTCATTTTCTTATCAGCCGAAATTCTGTGAGAAGAAAAATGAACGAGCGCCCATTTTATTTTCATTCATCTTTTTACCATTTATCACACGAAAGTTTATATAAATTTTAGTTTGCAAATTAGAACGCGAACGGGCTTAAATATGAACGAAAAGGAATGGATAAGCATCGCCATTCTGTTTGATGTAAGTTCGGAGTTGAAAACAATGATAGGCAGAAGACATTACAACGATGGCTAAGAGAGTCAAGCGATTTCGGGATATCTCGATAGTCAATCAGTTTTTGAATTCTGTCAAGTAGCTTGCGTTATACTAAAGTTTGGGCAAATAAACGCCTTGTAAAATATATCGCAGCGTTCTTGGCGACATCGACTATGTGGTCAATCCGCTTGGGCCAACTGTTATACCCTATTTCTATCCCTCAAAAAGTGTGCGGAGCAAAAATCTAAGTATGAGTGAATTGTTAAGAAGTATCTACATACTTGTATAAAATACAACATTTAAAAGATTTTGTCGAAAAAACTAAGATTTTGTAAAAAAAACGCGCCTCAAAAGTGGGCATGACAGAAAACTTTATATCAAAGAATTGTTCAAAACGACTTTATCTACATACTTTGCGTAGGTATAATAGGATTTTCATTTCATTTTTATTGAGGCCAATTCGTCGGACAGTTAAGTGGGAGGGTTATAATCCCCTTAAAACTGATCATAACCTCGTCTCAAAGGAAGAAGAAGAAGAAGAAGGACTTTCATTGGCATATTTATATGTAATGTTTTCTGCAATTAAATGTTTTTTTTTCATAGTGGACGTGTCAGTGGGTGGATTTAAAAAATCTTAACACACGAGCATTTTGGGTCCTAAAGACAATACATTCCAAATTTCAGTTTATTAGCTCAAATTACTGCGGGCCCCTTGAGAGTATATGTTTCAAATTTCAGCTTTCTAACTCGAATTTTAAGGCCTACTTTTTGGCGACGGACGGGCGGACGGACATGGCTAAATCGACATTACTATCGATGCTGATCACGAACATAGTAACTTTTAGAGGTCCACGGGCAATATTAAAGTGTGTTACAAACTATTATTCAAAATTAATATACCCTTGGAATATGGTATACAAATGAAAAAAGAGGGTAGAATAATCGAGCAATTGAAAGAAACAACAGAATTTTATAGAAACAAAATTTATTAATTTTTCCGTACAGAAAGACGAATGATCTAAATCGTTCGGTTTAATTCCTTTTCCACTTTTTATGTAGGCACCTATTGCTATAACTGAGCCGTCACAATTTGTAGGAATCTTTTTTTCCTTTACGGAGTTTAAAGACCCACTTTATGCCACACTTTATGGCATCCCTACTGGTCCGTCTGTGGATTCGCCGGTATGACCTCAGTAAACATCGACTATCTTCCCAGCATTGGATTACTTCTTTACTGCGACCACTAAAATGCTGGTGTTATTGTATTTGAATGATATTTTTACGTTTTCGACGCGTGCATGCTTCTGTTATTGGTATTTTTTTATTCGTCACTTAACGACACCGCTGATCTCCGGTCAACCCACGGATTTCTATGCACACTAAAGGGAGAGTGTCAATATGTGAAGTGCGTCGGGGGGGGCTTAAATTAACTAGATTTGGTTCGTCACCTTAGACGCCTTTAACGATAAGCGCTGTTTTTTTTTGGGGCGCTGCATTGATATTCTATATTATATAGCTCGTCACTGCACGGGAACCTTACAATTTTAAAGAATATCTAATCCAATAATACACAAATTTAACTTATCCACAACCTCTTTCTTAAAACATGTACACACATTTACCAACTTACCATCTAAGGGTTGGAATGGATCATCGGCTGCACTTAGGCAAAGTAAAGGCACAGAAATTCTATCCAACTTATTGTGTAGTGTGGCATCATTATAATAATCATCAACATGTGCATAACCAAAATGTTTTGATGTGAAAAGCGAATCAAACTCTTTGATAGTTCTTGACTAAAAGAAAAAGATTAATTCTGAATCGATATTGCTGAGAAAGTGATCAATTAAAATTATACCCACCGCTATTATCTTGTCGATATCCAGATCCGTATCTCGGAATATCTCACAGTTACCTAAAGTTCGGCATAGACCTGCGGCAAGATGTCGTCCTAAAAGGCTGTTTAATATCGGCTTTTCAATGCTAACGCAAGCTGCAATCAAATCATAAGCAATCAGTAAGCTTTTAAAGTAAAGATTAGGTAAAACCTACCCTTATGGACGTCCCAAGGCACTGAAATAATTTTCGCCGCCGTTAGTATTTTATGCGACTGCTCACTGTGTTTTGCCAAATAGTTTCCTGCACCAAAATTATATAACAATTATAAAACCATTTCCAACTGATTTATAAAAAGAGTTTTTACCTAATATTAAACCGCCCATGGAGATTCCAGTGGCACCCAATTTTACGAAGGGATTACACTTTTTGACATGGTCTACTACCTCTGCCAAGTCTTCACAATTTGCGGCAGAATAAAGGCGTGGTGTTTTCAGCTCGATGCCACCCAAACCTCGATTATTGAAAACCACCACCCGAATACCTACGTTGTTGGCGGCTGCTACAAGGCATTTAATATATTCCGCTTGAGATTCACCTAAATTCGAAAATTTCAATTTAGAGATTATGAAAATAAAAGCAAATAGAAAAGCAGATTACCTGTTAAGCCAGGCAATATAATTATCACAGGAGCACTTTCATCACAATCCTTTTCTAACCAGTCTAAAGCTACCTCACCGCCATCGTTTAAACTTAATATCTCCCTATAAACAAATACATACACAAGGTTATTATGAACAAATTTAAACAATATGTTAATGGTCTTACCTTCTGTAATCGATGCTTGCATTATTCGAGGAACGAAGTATACTCGCAAAGACCGTTTGCGCTCGACTTTCAACGCACCAAAAAGTCGGCCAATATTTCATATCCAATGTGGGTACATTCTTGATGAGGAAATCTTTAAACGGCCCATTAGATACTGCTAATATGGGTCTCTAAAAAAAATAATGTACATTGTGTAATTTTGCATGTATGTATGTATAGTGAAAATTGGTCGACTTAAATGCATTTTTCTTCATTCAGCAAATATTAATTATACTCTCTCAGCACCCGACTGATATACCCACTATTAAAAAGAAAAAAAAATATTGAAAAATATAGCTGAATTCCTATTCCTAAATGCCGTACTGCTGAAGTACTGCACTTCGGCATTACAAACAGATCTTATTCAATGAAAAGGCAGTGCGTTGCAATGCATAAAAAGAGCATCAACACCAACGTTGCACATTTTTTGACTTTTAGGAATTCAGCCTTTGTCTCTCATCCGTCCATGTTAAGTTTTTTGTAAGGCCACTTTTTCGGGGCGTTTAAGTTTAAAATAAATCAGATTTTGCTGATTAGGATTAGGGTTGATTTCTTTCACTTATTCGAAGGGGAAATTTCGAGTCACGAGGCTCAGTGGTAAGTGGGTTGTGGGTAGTAGTACTGATCGAGGGATCTCAGGATCAAATCACTCCGGGACCCAGTAACACCTTATGATTTTCCCCTGCCCTACATCTTGCAAAAGTCTGACACACTACCAAAAGTACTAATTCTCATGAGAAGCTTTTAAAATTTATCCTTCGGACTCGGCGTTGAATTGTAGGTCCCTTCAATTCCGCATATCACTCCGAATACGGGCCAATAATGTATATTTTGAGAAGCTTAGGTGCCCGTTTCGCTTTAATCATTTTTTTTTTATCTAAAAAGAGCCACCTTTAGTTTTTGTTTTGCCTTCCATTCCTCTCTGCATTTTTTCACAGATATACATATATGCCTGTGATATCATCATGTGAACAACCGTTGGTATCATTGTTTCACTCATGTCAAAAAAATGGCTATGGGTAAGGCACAAGACAATAGCCGTGTTTCTTTGCACGCGGATATAGGGATAATTTGAAATTTGCATGTAAAATACAACAACTTATCCTATATACGCTAACTTTAGCGGGGATAGCTATCGCCGCTAAGTCCTTTAGCGGGGATAAACAGTGCTTCCAAAATCCATTTTCTTCGTTTCTGATGAATCGTTCCGATGAATTTTTCAGGAAATGTCAAAGTTTGACAACCCACCGACCACTCACACATCCCGCCGAATATTTTATTCGTGATTTTATTATTATTATTTTTCAAACCTCATTTTAAGGGTAATTGAATTTAGCAAATCTGTTAATGTGAAATTGTTTTTCATAATTTTAGAATATGCTTGGCATCAATTTCAATTGGCGGAAGTAAATATTTTTCAATTTCAGGATTTTCAATACAAATTTCTTAACTACAACTTACAGCTGTGCATGTCATAGGTGCATGTGTGCTGCCAAGTTTTTTTTGATGAATTCTTAAGCGGCGATAGTCGTTTTCTGATGCCATCCCTATATCCGCGTGCAAAGAAACACGGCTTGTCTGTAGAATGTGCAGCGAAGACAAAGAAATTGATGCCGTAAAACAGTGGTTAGCAACCGGTGGGGCACGGCTCCCAGGGGGGGCATTTTGGATTGTAAAAGGGAGGCGTGGACACAATTTGAATTGTACATTTTTGATGCAAAGAATACAATATTGAATACTTCAATATTTATTACTGTACGCTCGCGCTGACATGAGAATTGCCTTGACGAAAATTGCACCCAGAATCTTAGAGCTGGTGGAGAAAATGCAACCACAGAAATCACATTGAACATCTTACATTACTAATAAATAAAAATACGTTTTTCAAAATCAATTTACAAAAATGTATAAACAAACACGCATACAAGCAAGAATATCTAAAATTATCGATGCATTAAATATATTTTTCAATTAACATTTGGAATTTTTATTTGGGCATCCGGTTCTCCAATTCGCCATAAGGGGGGCATGCTGTTGAAAAGGTTGGGAACCACAGCCGTAAAATAACGACCAGCGAAATAACGCCAAAAGTCAGTTGAGAAAAAAAGCTGAAATATTTTTTTCTAGAATTCGGCTTTATTTTCCATGATGAATTGAAGAGTTACACATTTCTGAGTTTATTCCTAAAGTAGGGTTTTCAAGTGGTGAGGTGTCCAAATAATAGGACCTGGGTGGCCCGCCAGGTTAAAAGGATTTCAAACACTTGACATTTCATTGAGTCAAAGCCAGCCGGCCCTCGCCCTCACATGCCGGTGCTCAGGGCGCCGCTACGCAACGTATTGTGTAATGATTACAATATATCAAATGTTCATTCCATCGCAAACAAAAATAATACGACTGCAACTGTCTAGTCAAAATACATCAACTTTACCTAGTTAAGTTCAACCTTGAAGTTAGCGGATTTAGCTGCCAAATCACCCAAAGAGTTAGCTGATTTTATAACAAATAGCGGTATCATGGATAAGCTTTAAACCAGAGGATATAACAATAGGCCGACTTGTGGCCGCGGTGATCCGGGGTTCGCCTACCGCCTCTACTCTACAATAGCCGTGTTTCTTTGCACGCGGATATAGGGATAATTTGAAATTTGCATGTAAAATACAACAACAACTTATCCTATATACGCTAACTTTAGCGGGGATAGCTATCGCCGCTAAGTCAGTTAGCGGGGATAAACAGTGCTTCCAAAACCCATTTTCTTCGTTTCTGATGAACCGATGCGATGAATTTTTCAGGAAATGTCAAAGATACAGCTGTGTCACGGTGCATGTCATAGGTGCATGTGTGCTGCCAAGTTTTTTTTGATGAATTCTTAAGCGGCGATGGTCGTTTTCTGATGCCATCTCTATATCCGCGTGTAAAGAAACACGGCTAATATACAATCTTTGAACATAAAAAAATTATCGTCTCTTTAATCAAACCGCTACACTAGTATTAAGTTAGTATTAAACAATTTTAATAAGTAGTGTTTTCTGTTGCGCATTTTTTACAAAGTTTATTTAATGCACTTTGAATATAATAAAATTTGATCTATATCCAGCACACTCTGAGGAGTGCGCTAAAATTAACGCCACTTTAATATAAGATAAATAAATTGACCATATCATTGCTATGAATCTGATATTGTAATTGTACATTCAGACCTGCAATTTGTTCTTACTATACAGGAATTTTCACATCTTATCACATTATTTTCTAGGTGATCTCATTCAGTCTGAATTTTGAACGAACGTTTTTCCCGCACGCGCTGTTCATTTGCGCAATGAGTTTTTTCCATACTCTTGCACTTATCAGTTAATTTATTTAACTGATTAACCTTTTCATAGGAAAAATAGCGAAAAACAAAATAAAACTCACCTTGACAACCTGAATAAAGTAGTAGACAACATATGCAACTCCAGCGAACGCAAGAACATGCCAGCGTGGCAGATTCGAGAGATAGAAATACAAGTAGTCGAACATCACAGAGTTTCTGAAAACAAAACAAAAGAAGAAAATCAAATATCTCATCCAACCCAAACCTTTTTTTAAATAATAAATCGAACTTTAATCAAGGTAAAATCGATGTTTACAATGTCACGTCGGCTGACATTGTATTAATATGAACAAGAGCCGGCAAATTGGGTTTAATTTATTTCTACAAGATTGTGGTACGAGATCACGAGTATGTATAATTGAGAGTAATCAATTAGTAGTGCAGTGTGCTGTTGATTCTATTTGGGGTAGACACAAGTCTTCTGGTACTATTTTTTGATCAAATTAAAAGCTCATTATCAAAAACTGCATAAATGTACATTATTATGTGTGTTTGTACTCGTACTGTAATTTATTTGACAAGCAACATCTGAACTTGTAACTGCGAGAAACTAGACTGTGGGGATTTCGCGTGGTTTATTTATAACTAAATACTTTACGATAGCAAATTCTTATCATATCTCTTCAAATAAGGTTCTGTCTGCGAACGTATGCGATAGTATGGTGCAAACAGCGGTTATTTTTGCTGTGATTGATTGTGCCACAAAAGAAGAGATAATCTATTACATTTAAGATTATTTTTGCGGTTCTGTTTGTACTGGTTAAGATAAGAACTTTGTGTCGAGACCGTTTTTAGAGGATCAACGCACTTTTTTGTAAATACTTTTAGGGCCTCTAGCGATCAACTACACCTTTTATTATTCAACTTTCTAACTTATTAGGAGCATAAAGAAACGTTGTAACATGCCATTTTTTGCTTTCTTTAAGTTTGACTGGCATGTGTATTTATTTCGTTATATTTTTCTTGAGTATGTAATCAAGTACCAAAGACTGCTGGTCACACCTCTTCTTCTTCTTCTTCTTTTACGATCAGGCTATGTACAGAACTAGAGGGATCTTACCTCTCTCCGTCAGTTTGACCTAAAAAATATCGATAAGCCTCCCGGTTTTGGATGAATTCGTCTGATCGTTACTGAGGCCAATCAAATGCTGGTGACATTTTTGGGCCCAAAAGCAAAATTTATTTCTTCCTGTGACTGTGAGCCACTGTATTTTCAAAAGAGCTAACCCGATAACCCACTGGCTCAAGTCTCGAGTGGTTTGCATACGCGTGTTTATGGGCGGTGCTCATTATGTTGGCGTTTATCGTAAAAGCGTTTGGTGTGTTCTATGTGTAAGATAAAAGTGCACTTTCTTTCGTGCTAGTCAATGCGTTGGTGCTGCGAAATTAATCGCTTGCTGGCTTTAAGGTGGTAGGCAAGGCGACGCAAGCCATCCGAAGCACTCCAATATTAAGTATGAACTGTGCTGATTTTCAAGATCATTTACAAGTTTCGTACATAAATATGCTTTGAAGAAAATATTCGTCATGAATTTTTTTGCAGCAGAAAAGTATTTGTTTGTTAATATTTTGGCAACGCTGCAATACTAGTCGTTAACAAATCAAAATGGGTTCTCCCTCAGTTTTGACACTTACAGAAGAAAATTTGAATTATTTCAATGTATTCGTAGGTTGAGAGCAAATCCTCCGAAAATTTGAGATCGCCTGTTTTTTTTTTAGGAATTGCTCTAGTAAAATATGTAAAAGCCCTGAGATATTATTATTATTATTACAATAATTACTATTATTTGTTTAATTTTGTTAATACTTAAGCGCGTGCAGTTATATTTTATGTGGGTTGATGGGTTCCAAGAATGCACACCACCCCAACGAGCTGCTAACAAAGCTATAAATAAGCTAGGCATAAGCAACCGCAATTATTACATCCTATCATTTCTATCCCGGAGCTTTTTTATTTCCGACCTTTTTACAAATCCAATACCACTGATGTAGATGACCGATTTTCAGACCACTCCCATTTTTTTTATTCCTTCCCGTAAAATTACTATTTATTTTGTTTAAATACTTATGTGGTTTTAAGTTAATATGCAAGAATATTTTATGATGAAAGTTTAATTATTTCTAAAGAAAAAAAAAATCCAACCGATCAACTAGGCGTATGCGTGCTTTTTGTAAAAATGGGTATTTAACTATGCGCCGAAATTGATACGCAAATGTACAAATACTCAAAAGAACTATTAACCTTCTATTAGACTCAGGGGCTTCGATTAGCTGCTTCGATGTAGAAGGTACTGAGGAGATTCGTTACGCGGCGTGATTCGAAGCTCATTGCGTATGAAATAGTTAAACAGATAACAGTACCCCATGTATCCCATGAAGGCCGGCCGGTGTATGAATAGGAAAGGTGTCCAAAGTTGTAAACCCTTTTACCGGCGGAACGATCTACCCACGTTCTTCTATCTGTTGAACTGTTTCATACCTTATGAGCTTTGAATCACGCAGCGTAGCGTCGTCTTGAGCACCTACATGTTAGGAAGAGTCATACGAGTCGAAGAGGTGTCCAGAGTTTAAAATCGTTTTACCCACAACGCGGAATACCCAGGTACTGTTATCATAGTGTTATCCCTGAACATATTTTCATACGAAAAAAATCCACACCTCCATATGTATCTATTTCAAATTACCGGGTGATGATAAACTTTAAGATCCTTAATTGAAGAATAGGAGTAACAAACATCGCCCGTTTTGCATGTTTTTTTCTGAAACTGCAGTTGAAAATTGGGAGTTATTTCCAGATTTAAACGAACCCACAAAAACATCCGATGAAAGCTTATGAGATGTAACAGTTACAACGATGGAGGCAACAACAACGGCATTTAAAAAGTAATCAGTTAATTTATCTGGTACTATAACGACCTCAACAGATCTTCCAGATATATCAATTGATAAACATGTCAATTTGGAACAAAGTATCAAACAAGTGGTAACAATTATAGAGTCGTCTGTCAACAAAAAGAAGTTTGAAGCAAAAGTTAACATTATTAGCGAAAGACGAAATCTCTGAGCACCAATGTTTTGGAATTTCGAGCAAAATAGCATTGTCATGATGAAGAACTCAGCTGAAGCAAGATTCTCTTACTATTCCTGCCACGTAAGTATCGTTTAATGCGTTCTTTTACAACATTAACAGAGCTGAGGACATTTGAAACACTTGTTTTTACGCACGTTTAAGGGATTTTATCGAAAAAACCGGGTACTTTGCGAAGAAAAGGGCTTTCATTTACATTGATTTCTTCAATAATACGGTTTCCTCTAAACGGTGGGCGTGTCAGTTTGCGGATTTCAAAAATGTATGTCATGAGCATTTTGAGGGCCTAAGGATAATATATTAAACATTAAAGCTCTCTAGCTCAAAATTTGTTTTTTTGAGATTGTGGGAGTGTCAGTGGGTGGATTTTAAAAATTCTTACACTTGATTATTTCGGGCACCTAGAGAGTATATGGTGCAGTATTTCAGCTTTCTAGCTCCAGTTTAAAGGCCTAATTTTTGCCGACGGACGGACGGACGGCCATGCCTAGATCGACATTGCTATTGATGCTGATCACGAATATAGTAACTTTTAGGGATCTGCGGGCAATGTTAAGGCATGTTACAAACTATGGGTCAAAATTAATATACCCTTAGAACAGGGTATACAAATTTTTGAACTTATTTCGTTGGACCTTATTTCACTCCACCTCGAAAAACACTCTATTGTTGTTAGGGCTACCCCTCGAATTTAGCAAATGCACCTGCTAAAGAGAACCTAATGCTTCCCAAGATTGATCCATTGGTTATTTCTGACAAACTTAGAAATAGCTCAGGTGATTTGGCATTCCTGGATGATGCCTTTTTTTCTTTACTTTTAACTCCTCTTACGAATCGGTTAACAAAGATTAAAATCACAATGTAAAACCGGCTTTCGATCTAATGAAACGAATACTTATTTCCCCGCCATTGCTAAAAACTCCTGATTTCAACCGCCTTCTAATTGTAAGGTACCTGTGAGGTACAGTGATAGGAAAAGGGAAGGGAGGCAGGCTCAATAGCATTCCCAAATATTATTCAATCCACCATTCGATCGACTGGACGACAATTGAATTGAAAGAGTCTGATTACATTTTCGTATACAACCAATATCTGGCACACGGGAAGCAATGACTAATGAACAACACTTGTATCGTAAATTAGATGTTTGTTTACAACATTTGTTAACAAATCATAGCCACAAGGTCACTTGTTATTGTATTTTGCTTGGCGATTTTGTCTTCGCGTAAGTTGTCGTGGGTATACACTACATAATAACCAACTGCGACTCAGGTCACCACGGGCGTAATGGCACTGTTAAATGAGGACGGAACGAAGTAACCAGTCTCTAACATGAGTCGAAAGCTCAATAAGGCTCAATGCAACTATTCTATGACGCAGCAAAAGTGTCTGGCAAGTTTACCCTATCTGAGGGAGAAAAAAAAAATGATGGTAACCAAGCTCATCTTTCACATATCAAAGGTTTATGGATTTCTCCTCAAGAAACGGAAGCATTCTACCGAATTTCCGAGCCCTGGCATGGAAACTAATGGTGGCAACATAACTAGGGGAAAACATTGGGAAAGGCTACAGACCGCTTGGGCAAACTGTTGGGTGTCCTATTCCTATTCCCATCCCCCGTAAAGTGAGTGGTGCAAACATCTAATTATGTGTGAACTGTTAGGAAGGATATGGTCTTCTTATTTTGTTATGGTTTGTTGGTTTTTTTTTTTAGAAAAACATCCCTAAAAGGTGGGCATGGCAGAAAACTTTGAATAACGAAATTGTTCAAAACGACTTTATCTACCTATATATTTTGTGCAGAATAGGACTTTCATCTCGAATGGTTTCATGAAACTTTTTTTTTTCAACGAACGTCAGAGAACGGATTTTAAAAACCTTTACACATGAACATTTGGGGAATCTACAGAGTATTTATTCCAAATTTCAGCTTCCTAGATCAAACTTTGATTTAACAATAAAACGGTTCTCTTAAATTGTGGGAGTGACAGTAAGCGGATTTGAAAAATCATAACATATTAGCATTTCGGGCCTCTAGGGACAATATATTCCAAATTGCATCTTTCAACCTCGAATTTCTATTTTTTGTGGCGGATTTTAAAAATTCGTATATGTATTTGATAATTTCGGTCCCCCTAGAGAGTATGCGTTTCAAATTACAGCTTGAGTTTAAGGGCCTAATTTTTCGCGACGGACGGACGGAAGGACGGACATGGCTAGATCGACATTACAAACTATGAATCGAAATTAATAAACTCTTAGATTAGGGCATAAACATATTATATAAGAAGCGCCCATATTTAATACATCGTTTACATCAGCTGTTCTTTTCGTCAGCGTATCTTAATGATGTGAAAATTATGTCCTATCAAGCGAGTTTTCAAAACCAAAAAGAGTCCAAACGTCGTTTTCAAGCCACCTGTGTGACAACGAGTTGTATCCTCAAGAACGTTTAAAAGCTTTTTGTCGATTTGATGTGGCCGTATTGCCGATCAAAGTCTGGCAACGTTGAAATTTGTATTTGGACCGTCTTTCAAAATTTAAATTTCTTAAGGCTCTGTGGAAATTTTCAATTAAGCCCATTGTGGATTCTATAGTAAGTGAAATATTTTACATACGGCATTCGGATAATCAAATATTTTTACTTTGCATGTTTGGCACCCGTGATTGATGTTTTACCTTATTTTGGGTCGGCATTCGTGTGATCTCTCTATTTAACTTTTGGAACTCTCGATCACAATACAGCACTAAACTGCACTAAACATCGATTTTATTTATTGTCATCAATCAATATTTTATTAAAAAATTTATACGAACGATTATATCTCTAATAAATATCACCGACAAGTATTTTGACAATCAAAATAGTAAGCTTCTGGAATTATAGGTTTATTAAAAAAAACATACCGGGAAAAGCTTTTCTGAACTTTCTGAATTTTGTATGTAAGGCATATTGTGTTTATGATAGAAAAAGAAAAAAGAAAAGATAAAAATGTTAAAGTATTGCTCTGGCTGTGTGTTTTGAAATTACATTTTTGGTTCACGACAATTAAACCCGATATAACACAGGATCCTGCGGAGTTTTTGTACTGCGGGTAAACGGTGTTTCCCTTATAATATAACGCTAGCTGCGCTTGCTACATATATATATAAAATAAATAAAGTCTCGTTATTATCAGAAGTGTAGTGTTACCACAAATATAACTTAAATGTTTTAGATGTTTTAAAATTTCCAAAATAGTTTTTCTTTTTACTATTTATTCACCGTAACTAAACTATAATATATCAAAGCATAAAACAGTGTTATCTGGAAATATCACAAAATTTAAAATACATAACACCTTCAGCGAAGAGAAAGAGAATCAATATGATGTACCTCAAGGTTCAAAGTTAGGACCTCTCCGGGATATACTCTTTATGCAGATGACATAGCAATGTTGCAAAGCACGAGTGCCTCAAAACCACAACAAAAATACTGCAGCAGTAGCTCGATAGGGAACATTAATATGTTTAACCATAATACAAAACGATGGATGTCCAACTACAGGCATACCCCAGTTGATTGAGGTAGTTAAAACCATAGTTGATGATCGTTTCCCAAAAGCTACACTTTTATCAAAGTTCAGAAGAAGGTGTAGTATGTAAGTATAGTGGAGTTCCGAATATATCGTCGGTGACACCAGAGGACCGTGGAACTCCATTTTAGCCAAATTTACAGGAGATCATCCCCCCCCCCCCCCCCCCCCTGTGTTCTTACCAAATACACTGGTTTTGTAGATATACTATTTACTAAATCTCCGATAGGGGGTTTCAATTTTGCCAAATTGAATATATTGGTTTGAGATAATCGGTGGCATTCAAATTTCATTTCGGAAAAAAATGGAGTTACACGGTTTTGGTTTCACACACGATGGGATTATAGCATGGGGTAATGCATCGGAGTCTCATACAAATAAACTCATAAAATATCCAAAGGCGACTGGTAAAAATAATTAATGTTATTACTACGTGCAAAACCCGTAAGTCAAACTTTTGGTTTTTTTGTTAATTAAATTTTTCGCTGATAAATAAAAATTGGTTTTGAGTTTTCGGCGTATAACCAATTAATTACGAATTTATTTTTCTTTGTTAGCTGAAACACCCTGAATACTTGAAAACGTGCCGACTACCAGTTCCATATGCCCCATATACAAAAGAGACCATCATATGTCATATGTCATTCAAAGACATAAATATCGTATATGAGATCCTTTTCAACGTACTGTGTGACCTTCTCAAGCCGTTCTGTAACACACTAATCGGCAGGTAGCAGTTTGGGCTTCCGGTCCGTCAGATCGGCAACAGTACCAAATTTTCACACTGATGCAAATTCTGGAAAAAACTAACGAATTTCAAGTGAAGAATCACCACCTTTTCATCCACTCTAAAGTCGCTTACGCTAGCGTTCTTTGTCAAGAGCTCTTTATGGCGATAGCCGCATACATGACCCCAGCAAAACTGATCCAGCTGTATCACGTGACACTGGAAAATTTTCATTTTTTTTTTAAATTTTGATGGGGGCGTATTTATTTGGCTTGATACAAGCTATATGTCATAAAACTAATTAAAAAAACTAAGACTTATAGCTAGGACTTTAAACTAATACATAAAACTGATTAGGTGGTAGGTGGGGGTGGAGAAGGGCAGATTTGAGGGAAGAGGTGCAGCGATTAGAATCAAAAAGGAGGCGGCTAGAATTTACCTTCTGCAACATGTGGGAGATCGGCTCGTTCAAGCCGTACGACGTGCGATGGGTGGGAAGGTAGAAAAGAGGGGGGATCTTAAATTACGAGGGTTGGTGTTAAAGTCAATATAATTTAAAAGAGAGGAATAATCAAAGGAACCAGTGAGAAGACGATGTATAAGCATAATGTCAGCGACATCTCTTCCTTTTTCAAGGGTCTAAACGAAAATGAGAGTGAACAGTGACAGTGAAAATAATAGCCAAGAAAAGCTGTGAGATCGAAAAGTACTTTGGCCAAATTCTTTGTTGCTCTATGTATAGGTTTGATTATGAGAGATCATAATTATTCAAAATTATATCAATTTAATTTTGGATGCTATACTCGGCAAGTTTTCACAAACTTCACAATTTTTGGTAAGACCCCAACCGAAAAAAATGTTTGGCTCATTTGTGCAGTTAATCTTTAACTTTTCATTTATCGAAATATTGGGGAACAAGAATATTTAAAACCCTCCTACATTTTTATACAGAACAATAAATTGTTTTCTCTGAAATAGTTGTTCCTGTTTTTCCCAAGAGTGTTATTTTGTACATGCGCTGTTTTCTCAGTCACCCATTAATCACTAATCAGTAATAAAATTATCTATTTCGCTATAAGTTCAATTAATTGCGTGCAATACTACCTACATCTGAAATTAGAATCTGAAGTGCCCAAATTATAGGGCTTTAAGTTGTATGATAATCTTCAATAAATCACTTCAGCGAAATTAATTGAAACCAATATCATGTAACAAGCTATATGTATAGTGAATCAGAGTAGTTTTTTAAACAGTGGTGGTTGGTGGAATAGTATTAACATACCTCTTTCTTAGTAGTAAAAACTAAATTATGAGTATTGTATGAATTCTAGTCGCCCAGCTTCACGGGTGTGTTTTCGCACCTACCCCAGTTAAATATTTGACAAATTCGAAAAGCAAAAACATCATTCCAATGAAAATGTATGTATGGCTTGACAGTGTTTCTGAAGCACTAATTAGCTGTTTTGATAGTAGGAAATCTTCCGCAATAAATAAATGTTCAATAAAAAACCAAGAAATTTGCCAGCAAAATTACAATCCATAGGGCAATTCGCGAATCTATCCCCCTCACAGGTGTGCTAATACTTTCGTTTTAACATCAAATAAAATTGTAGGAGGACGTTCTGTCTATTTAATGGAATGGAACCATTATGCGGGATTTATTTAATACTGAAACAGGGTTCCCCACGGATGACTTTGTTTTCCCTGTTCATGCTTCAAATATCTTTCCTGGTGGTGAAAGGATGGAGGACAAACACATTAGGGATTTGCTCTACGCTGATGACCTTGTCTTGCTAGCAGATTGTCCTTCATCATTGCAGCTGCTAATAAACAGACTTAAGAGGTATTACAAACTTCTAAATCTAAAACAATGGTTTTTGAATCAATAAATCGGAGATGATTGTCACAAGTTCATTGGTTTTTAGAGTCCGATTTGTTTAGCAATAAGTTGTTAAGCAATACAAGTAGGTATGTATCTGGGTTTTTTGAAGTAAAACTTCTTTACGCACGCTTGACTTGGGGAGTAAGCTGGTGAATGCGACACGGAAGTGTAGACCAATGTAGACTTCCGGCATAACGGAAGTGTAGACAAACGTAGACTTCCGTTACAACCCATACAATTTAGTCGGCGGAAAGGTTCGTGGAATTGGTAAACACCCTTGAATCTCCTCAATAGAGGGCAATACTAAGCTCATCATCTATCCAAACCGATCCAAAGGAGAAAGCTATATCTAAAACAGTTGCCGATAGATGGAATTTACCGGAAGTGAGTAAAGTCATTGTGTCCATGAATCGCAGTTCATTAGTTAGAAATATAGAGCGTCACCGTCATCGTCATATTTTCAGGCCGGACGGCAAAAAACCAAAGTCTGAGCTAGATACCTGAAATTTATAATATAGACTCTCCGGGGGCCCTTGATGCTCATGTGTAAATATTTTCAAAATTCGCCCACTGACACGCCCACAATTAAAAAGAAAACCAAAGTTTGAGCTAGGGAGCTGAAATTTATAATATAGACTCTCTAGAGGCCCTTGATGCTCATGTGTAAATATTTTCAAAATGCGCCCACTGACACGCTCACAATTAAAAAAAAAAACAAAGTTTGAGCTAGGGAGCTGAAATTTATAATATAGACTCTCCGGGGGCCCTTGATGCTCATGTGTAAATATTTTCAAAATTCGCCCACTGACACGCCCACAATTAAAAAGAAAACCAAAGTTTGAGCTAGGGAGCTGAAATTTATAATATAGACTACAGCATCAAGGGCCGCTCATGTGTAAATATTTTCAAAATTCGCCCACTGACACAATTTAAATTAGATGGAGCGAAAGAAGTTTTACTTCAGTCGTGTGGTCTTAAGCACACTCATTTTTTTAAATAACAAGTTACTTGATCTGCGTCCCCATGTTAAAGAAAAATGCTTAGTTCCTAGAACTGCGATCAATCTCCTGTGGTGTAAGTTTGTCTGCAATCAAAAAGGATATACTTATGTACCATTTAAAAAACATGCCTTTGCTATGCAAACCAAATTTTTGGGTACAAGTTTGAGGCAAAGCTTGATGTAGTGCAGATATTCTTTTTTGAGCTACCAAATTCAGACTAAATCATTAAAGTAATGCTAAGGCCGACAACAATTTGCAAACTCAAATAATGAAGTATGCATTTTGGTGTAGACTGTAGACTCACTCCGTTCAAGGAATGATATGATATTGCAAGTAGCCAAGCGCAGGTGGATTGATAGCGGGGCAGAATAGAGTTTAGCCTTTAGTTTCCCTAAACTGTTATTTGGCTTGGAGAACATTTGATGCATGTATCAGTAGGTCCTGCCCACCTTAATGTAAAAAATGTCGTGCGTAGCCCTCTGGGCTATTGAGTCTATGGAAGAATCTATCACGGCTGACATAAGTGAAACAATGTCTGAAGGCGAGGTTACAGAATGTCTTTATTGGAAATAAATCGGTGTATGCGATGGCTGTTGCTGTTCTTTCTCTTTTAGAAACCAAGTATATTTTATTTCGAAAGTATGGTTGGAAAGGTGTCTTTAGTTTTTGCTACTTAACAGAATAGTAGTATAACCTACTTTTAAGAATTTTGATAGGTATTCAATTTATTGTTTTCTCACTTTCCAATGCAATTTTTTTTTCTATCGATAATTGTAAGAAAACCATGTCTATATTTCCATCAATCTCATTCATCATTCTGTTAAATAGCTAAAACGCATAGTTCTGTGACAAGCATTTATAGAAAGTGCGTCAAATGCCGCTTTTTTCAACATCAGTCAACATTTTGCTTTTACAAACATTCAACGAATTTATTTACAAATCATGAAATTTTGAAAACTCTCAATTTGCTAACAAAAAAAACGTTCGGTCTGTAAAAGAAATCCAGACAGCCGGTTAGTATTTTTTATTAACTTAATTTGTAAGACAAATAAAAAAAAGGTAAATTAATCTCTTTTCATAAAAAAACATATATTTTTTTAGAAACTCCTTGCGGGTCCAAACAATCCAGGACGTCATAGTGCAAAATATACTACCAAAACGGACGGTCTAGTTCGCCTTTTAAATTCAGATTTAATTTTTATATTTATTCTTTGAAGATGGTCCGAACATACGTTCAAAAGACTTTAAGTGCCACCTCATGGACCAGCGAGTATGTACGAAAAGCTGTTGAGGCTATAAAAAGCAATCAAATTAGAAAGGAAGCAAGATATTTAAGATTTCAATAAATAGCATTATTTGAAGACTTAAATTGGACACAATTAAAGGATTTTATTTAACTTATATTCCAATAAATTATACATATTCATAAAAAATATCGCTGTATGAATTGTTTCTTTTTTCTCTTTAAATAAAACGAGTGGTCTATGTTGCCTCATTCAAATGTCCATTTTGCCCTAATATCGAGGCATTTGAAGTCACGTTGTGTTTTTGGTTATAGCTCAGTATATCCTGTCTTGTCCCCTTTTACCTCTATGTATCTTAATTAAGAATCAGCGATGGAATGCTGGTAGTGTAGCATGTGTTATCCAGGAGCTTTAAAGTCTTCCCCTTTTTTACAATTTTAGCACGTGCTCGCTCTTGATTATTGTTTGATCGTTCTTTTACGAGACCGGTGATCTCCAGTCGTGCCAACAAACGGATATGCATGCACTCTTGCGCGAGAGTTTCAAGATGTTAAATGTGTTGCTAGGCTCATCGGAATATTCAAATTGCCTAGATGTGATTTCTCCCTTTAGTCGCCTTTAAGGACAAGCGCTGATTTTTGGGATATTCTGCAGTGTGATTCTGAGGACGTCCCTGCACGGGAAATATTATACGAGCAATACGAGTATGTAGTTCAAATGTATTAACGTTTAAAACACGAACTATCTGTTATAGATTTAAAAGACAGCGAAAAAAACATAAATGTTATCGTACAGGGCAGCGTTCCACTTTTCCAGACGTGACTTGATTAGCAGGTTTATTTAAATAAAATTCAAATGAGTCATCCCATAAAAAATATGAGTGACATATACCATTCGTGAAACTAGTTTCAGATACCTACTTAGTTTATAAGTTGTTCAAGGCCATCAGACAGATCCAAAAAATATTGACGTCAGGCTGAAGTTTAAGTTCAAAGTTTTTATTTGTATTAATTTTATGTTAACGAAGTCCGTGAATGATAAAAACATTTGCAACAATAGGTAAATATGTGCTACACGCATATGTATTTAATTTTGTTTGGGAATTTGCCAATTAAATTTTTAAAAAGCTAAATTAAATATCATCGCCTCCATTCATGGCCAAATTCATGTTTAAAATTGTTCGTTAAGCGGAAATAAAGTCTTTAACGTTATCCAATGTTTTCTTCAAAATTCTAAAATGTTTTTATATTAAAATTTTTCTTTTTTTTAGATTCAAAAATCACCTTTGTCTAAAGATTATTTCTTTGACAAATGCTTTGATTTTGCGCCTAAGAAAAACGCCACATCTTGATAAATGTCCTTGGTACCGAATCTATTATTAGTGTCGTCATCTACTTCATTGATCAAACTTGATTCTTATTTACACCATGTTCAACCGTGCGGCTGAAATCTTCATATTAACCAACTAAATTAATTTCAAAGCTTATTTCATTCTTTGAATTCGAATCCACTGTCCGAAATCACACTGTCACTATATCACAAATAACCCAAAATCATACAAAAATATTGTTGAAAATAACAGAACTTATTTAAATTAACATGAGAGATAGATAGAACAAAATCCAGAAGTCCAATGCACGCCTTCACACGACTTACCAGCTTCAGCACCTTTCAAAAACTAGACCGGAATGTGTACTAGACTGCAACTTTACTTAAGAATTCAATGTGCACTGAATATGGACCACTATCGCACGTATGTGTGCGATATATTTACTGTATTTTATTTATTTAATTACAATATTATGAGAAGCGCAAACTAATTATTTTTAATTAGCATTATTTTTTTTTATCAAAAATAGAAACAAAATAAAGTATATAAAGTATTCCATACGTCAAAGTTCAGACGGAGGCGGTCGAAAGCCGATTGAATACTCTCCGAAATACGGTGGGCCTATTCAACATACATAAGTATGTTACGCAATCGTAATTTCAGAAAAACAAAAATGATAATTATTATTACACCAATACGCGCGTGTAAACGCTTAAACGGCCAAACAAATTCTGAAGCGATTAGCGAGTGCTTTGCCACTGGCAGTCGCAATCGCCCACTGCCTTGCAAACAACACGAATGCAATCCAAAAGTTACCTGCTTATCTAGACGTCATAAGAATGACAACAACTAAAAAATACTTTTACGAAAAAATGGATAGTGCCTCATGGGATCGAAGTCCAATACCACCGAACAAAGTTGTTGTTCATCTGTCAGATGGAATACACACAAGATTTTGATTTATTTATGAAGAAAACACTTTAACCACACACTGACACTGACACTACCGCGTGAGTAATCGGTGAACGTGTTATGTATAATTTTTTTACATTTTCTTTTAAGTTTTTTTAATTTAGATCTACCTACTGATTATACATAAGCGCCCAAACGCCACATCGTTGACGCATATCCAACGAAAGACATAGTTTTTGCGATTCTGTTTCGGGTATTGGAATTGTGTTGATTTTATTTCTTTCCGATATTTTGTATACACATTTTATTGACACTGCATTAGCTGATGTGGCCAAAAATACCCGTCCCCTAAGCACTAATCTTGGTAGCATTAACATTCGCATTCACAGTTTAATTCAAACTGATCAGGCGAGGACGCTTTATGATTATCGAAGAGAACGGTGAGAGGCGATACTGAATAATATTGCTCAAGAAAGCTTTATTCGAAAACCACTTACACTAACACAAAACTTTTTTTGTATTAAAAATCATCAATATGTTAATTTTTAGTTACATTTAATTTGTTATGATTTTGGGGTTTTGACAGTGTTGCTGAATACGAGAGTGCATTGTTATTTTACTGCGATGCGGAGCGCGCTTTGGTTGTTTAAAGTAACAGGTTTTTTTTTATATAAAAATGGGCATTGCTTCTTTTGTGATGAATTCTGAAGGCAACGTGCGGTGCAGTGACCTAGTTTTTTTTTTAAATTCGCTTACGCTAAAGGGGCTTTGTTGTTTCTGTATATATACAGTACCCAGTACCCTTATAGTGTTAAACACAGCGCACGCATTTTTTGTTGAACAGTAAGCTGCACCTAGCAATGGTATGGTATTGCATGATTTTAGGTGCTACTTACTATTCGAAAGAATAGGAGGATAGAAAAGAAGTTTTTGGTGCTTATTATTTTTTTTTTCTCCACGGGAGATCTCTATTTATGTAAATTCTAATAAAAATCATGGCTCTGGCCGGGATTCGAACGCACGACCTGCCAATCAGTTAGTGAATACACTACCGTAGCACCAATGCCACCCGCAAGACATTTAAATGTTATTGTTTATGGCACACAATTATGCCACAGAACCATCATGACTGATGGGTTATAAGCTGAGCTTTTTTTGATCTTAACGTACCTATTTCCATGATGTTACAAAAAATGAGAGCAAACGAGGTTGAGCGCCATAAATACACGTTTTCTATAGAGAAAGGAAGCCAAATACCGAAGAAGGTGCATTCTAGCCGCGGACAGCAGACAGTGGACTTGATTTTTAGTCTTTCATTTAATGCCTAAAAAAGTGAGTAAAGCCAATGCAAACTTATAAATGAACAAATATCAGGGCGGTTCGAGATTTCAAACTACGAAGGTGGACCTCGCTTCTTAATTAAGGGCAATGATACTGACAATCGAAAGGGCAATTAATAGATTAGCGTATAGGCTTTGAATTACAAATACGAATTTGACCAGTTAGATTTGAAATGAACAAATAGTGCTGTGATATAAAGCGCTGTGATATAAAGCGCTGTTTTTATGGGGCGCTGCAGTGCAGTCTTAGCACAGCCTGCATATGAAAATGCACAATCGCCAAAAGGAAAATAAATATTCGCCCAAAATAATTTCAGTTTTTTTCCGATTATTAATTTTTGGGGTTTGGGCTAACAGCCATAAACACCCTACCGAGAGTCGAAAGCCATTTGGTTTCAGCGATGCAAGTGTCATACATGGGTAATGGCAGATTGGGTTTTGCTTAAGACAGAAAACAGCGTTGCGTTTTGGATGCATTAAATGATTAAATTATAATCTATTTTGTGTACCCCACTGAGTTATGCTGCCCAGATCGGAATTTAATGAGTTTAACACTCGTTGCCGTTCCAGTTCCACATCCGAAGATAAGGGGCGTCGGACAGGAAACGAATATGAGAAGCTGAGGGTACTGTTATCATCGAAGAAATGGATTGGATTAGAAGTAACAGACAGGCTTTCATTTATAATAAAGTCCACGAATGGGTTGTACGAAAACGTTCTCGCTTTTTTATAAGACGCGGTTTCGAAACACGTTTTTTCATAGATCATTTTCTAAAGGGTCTTCCATTAGCGCCTTGACAACTTCAAACTTTCAGTGTGAACGCACCCTTAAACCGATTACCAAACTGTCAATGTCAATATATTCAGTAAAATCATCATTGTGAAGTACACGAAGGAATAACGTTTACAAATAATTAAAATTTACTACCGAAATTCCGAGTCGGTTGTCGCAACTTTAAGATCGTTAACGCCAATTCGTCCCAGTAGACAAGCAATTCACAGTCAGTGAAATAATTTGAGTCAGAATATTCGCTGCTTGATGTTGCCGTGCCAGTGAGACTACGTTTTGCCCGAAGTGTGGAGAATATTGCTGCCGTAGAGGCATCCGTCGCAAACCAGCCCAATCATTCAATTTCACGGCGTTCTCAAGAATCCTCTCCCAGACCACATTATGGCGAATTTTGCGTAAGGATCTTGGCCTACACCCTTACAGGATCAAGCTGACTAAAGAAATGAAGACACATGATCATATGAAGGACGTACGTTCTCGAATTGGGCTCGGGACATTATGGAAGAAAATGAAGAATTTAATCGCAAAATCATCTTCAGCGATGAAGCGCATTTTTGTTAAACGGCTTCGTCAATAAGGAAAATATGCGTTACTGGACAGGTGAGAACCTTCATGTCCTTCATGAAACAGCACTTCATCCGCAAAAAGTCACTCTTTGGTGTTGTTTTCATGCCGGTGGCGTCATTGGTATTCGCTACACAGACATGTTGGGACGTTATTTCTTTGAGCAATCGCATGTATTGGACATCAGTGATATATGGATCCAACAAGATTGTGCCACAATCCCGTAGCGGGTATAACAATCGAGTTATTGAAGTCTCAGATCGGTAAACGTGTTATCTCGAGAAACGGAAAAGTCTATTGGCCGCCGAAATCGTGTGATTTAACGCCCATAGACTTTTTTGGGGCTATATTAAATCATTTGTCTATGCCAACAAGCCGGCGACGTTAGAGGAGCTCAGAGCCAATATTACGGAAATTGGGTTCAACGTATCGACCGCTGCATACGTTCCCGTGATGGACATATGAACGAAGTCGAATTCCATTCATAAATGTTTTGATAGTAATTCAAGCCCATACTCTTTTTTTAGATATCTCAAGTAGTCCGCATTTTATTTAAAAAAGAAGTCAAGTCCTTAATAAGGCTTAACATTTTAATGTGTAAATTATTTTTAAGTTATTGAAAATGTATTCCATGAAACAAGGAACATTTTTTTGCCATTGCAGCAAAGGTATACCTTACAATGACTGCATTTCGAAAATGGCTTTGACTGTATTTTGTTGATACTGCGAACCTCACACCTTCCCTGTGATTCAGCAAACTTTGGCCAGTGAACACCCATATTACCCAGTCGGACGTCCTTTAAAACAGATTCTCCTTTGCTCCTGCGTTTTTTTGCTGCATTGTGGAGATTCGTCACTATGAGATTTTCTTATCAGACCACGTCTGTCATCTTCTAAATCCTTCTGTGCCAGAAGTCCAAGGGTAACACATCTTTTATACTCCAGAAGGTGTACTTTTTCTTTCATTTGGTAGTAAACGATAAACTTCTTTGACCTGCGGTCTAATCCATATGCAGCCCGAAGTTCATCAGCATGGTCCACTCCTCCCATGAATGTATTATAGTCTTTTACAACTTAAGGGCAGCTTATTTTGTGTTGCAATCCCGCTTTATCCCTTCTGGCAACAGTTGAAACCTCGTTCCATGTATAAAAACTGATTTTTTTATAATTTGCGTGCGCTAAAGGGATTTCTTTTTTCTGTGACACCCGTATAGTGGAAACCACAGCGCAGGCATTTTTTGTTTATTGCTGTAAGAAGCTCCCAGCAAATGATTCATTGCCTATTTTTGGGTGCTACTTTACTGTATGAAAGAATAGAAGGATAGGAAAGAAGTTTGGTGCGATGGGATTTTTTTCTCCACAGGTGGCGCCTAAATTGCTTTAGGGAGATCTGTTTTTGTTGTGTGTATTCAATTTATAAAAATCATCGCCTTGGTCGGGATTCGAACGCACGACCTGCCAATCACTTTGTTTAGTGAATACATTCCATACCATCTTTCGAAGATCGATAGTCGAAATCTCCCTTTTTAATTGTTTGGGTTGCCTTTTCTATTTGCCCGAATCTTTCCACCAGAGTTGTTTCTGTTTTTGGTTTCTCTAACAATCTCACAGATGGAAGAAGTTAGTTAGATTTTATGTTTTCCCCACTCCTTTTCAATGATCGACAAGACTACTCTTTCGCCGAGACCGTAATTTTCGTACTTATTTTCCAGTTTCTCGTTCTTTTCTCGATAGATCGAACATTTCTTGACGTAGCCATGTTGATCTGCTAAGCACCATAATTTGAACGATCTCTTTATAGGTTTCATGGGATTGTATTGCTTCATAGAGTTTCTTCTCTTGGAAAAAATCCTTGACTCGTCAACAGAATGCTGTCTGGTCTCATGGCAGGAAGTGCTAGTTTTCCATTCAAAGAATCTGTCATTGGCCGAAGCTTGAAAGGTCAATCTGTATTATTTCTTGGAAAAAACTATTATCATTTATGTGCAAGCTGCTTAAAATTGCATCAAATGTATAACGGCTAATCGTTTTACCCACCAACGAAACTCCCAAATACTCACTTTTACTCTTAAAGTGCCTCCAGCTGGGTAGTTTATAGTATCCCATAAGAAAGATTATTCTTATGAAAGCCAGAAGCTTACCCTTCTTCAAGTATAACACCCTACTTTTTCCAACGGTGTAAAGATTAGATTGATAAACAATATCATCAAGCACACTTTCAAAAAAGTGGACGAAAAAATCCGTTGAACAAACGCAGCTGTTAAACAAACCTTCGACAGGACCTTCCGGCAATACAAAGTCAGGAATTTTTGATGCACAAACGTAAGCTTTTCATTGGCGATTTGGTTCCTCTTCGGGTATTTTTTTCTTCGAATGACTGCATTCTGCACGATTATCAGAAATTTCATCAATTAATCTTCCGATTCTACGTCAGTATCTTCATTATTGTCCAAAGGTAATTCCTCAACCATAGCCAAAATCTCATCATCCTTCAATACAACATTCTGACAGCTGACATAATGCTCTTTATAAATACATAAAAATAACACGAAGAAGTAGTAACACTATTAGAACACTAAAATTAAAAAAAAACCTAATCAAAACACAACCCGGCATTACGGTACTTACCAGTTCAATTTAGTTTTTCAGTGAAAATATATTAAAAATCGCTATACCTCCGATTGATATCTTTTTTTCGAATTTTGAATAAGCAAATCAATATTAACCACTTAACGAAATTGACGAAAACTCGCAATTGGTACTTAGATCAACAGGATGATTCTCATTTCATTCCATCCTTTGACTCTGCCCAACAAGAGCTCGCTTTACTTGACAACATTTTGTCTTTTGACTTACAGCAAACAAGCTGTATAAAAAATTTCAGAAATCGAACTCTCGATCTTGTTTTCTCTTCTGACTCTGTTAGTACTGTGGTTCTGGAATCCCATCTCAGTATAACTAACATAGATCACAATCATCCACCCTTGGATGTATTTATTGAACTGGGCGCACATCTGTACGAAAACAGTAATTCGTATGACCGTTCGCAATCTTTTGACTTTCGGAAAGTAAATTTTCAAAGGCTTTCTGATGAAATTAACAGCTTTAATTTTAACATTACTGCCTTATCTAATATTGAAGATGCAGTAGGTTCTTTTTATTCTTTGATGGATAACTGCATGAAAAAAGTGATTCCTGTGAAATCCTCTAGGAATCTGAAAACGTCGCATCCCTGGTACACTAAAGAGCTAAAATCGATACGAAACAGACGTAATAGGGCTTGGAAGAACTATTTAAAAAGTCTCTGCCATTCAGATCTTGAACTCTATTTCACATTATTCAATGAATTCAAATCTTTATCCTGCAACTTATATATTGACTATATAAGTAAAATGGAATGCTCTTTAAAATCGAACCCCAAACTTTTCTGGGGTTTTGTCAACTCTAAGAAAAAAACCGATGGTTATCCATCGAAGCTTACTTACAATAGTTCTACAACTGCTGATTCAGTAGATGCAATCAATATGTTTGCAGATCATTTCAGTAAGTCATTTAGGGGGACCCCTCTTCACATTGATGATCAATATTTTAGTTATCTAACTAGCTGTTCCCAAATAAGTTTTAGTAGTATCTCATTCGATTTGGAAACAATTTTAAAATGTATTTCTTCTCTCAAGAATGATTATTCATCAGGTCCTGATGGCATTGCTCCGATCGTTCTTATAAAAAGTAGTCATGCAATTGCTCCATATCTTAAGTATCTGTTTGAATTGTCCATCAGTACTGGTAAATTCCCTAATCTATGGAAAAGTGCTTTTATCACACCCGTATTTAAAAAAGGCGAACGTTGTGATATCACTAATTATAGGCCTATTTCAAAGCTTTCGTGTATCCCTAAGCTTTTTGAACAAATTGTTTGCGAAAAGTTAATATTTCTTTGTCGCAATTTAATTTGTAATGAACAGCATGGATTTGTAAGAAACAGATCCACTGTCACTAATCTGTTAAGTTTCTTGCATGATTGTTCTAATGCCTTAGAGAATAAGGACGACATGGATTGCATATACACTGACTTCTCTAAAGCTTTCGACCAACTGTCCCATGAAATAATCGAGTTTAAGCTCAGGGCTTTTGGCTTCCCACCAAGTTTCATAAAATGGGTTAATTCATACCTTAGATCAAGGGTTTATCAAGTGAAATTTAGAGGATCTCTATCCGTATTTTTCACAGCACAGTCTGGAGTTCCCCAAGGAAGTCACCTCGGACCAATATTATTTATACTTGCCATTAATGATGTTAAGGCATGTATAAATCACAGTAATAACCTGATCTACGCTGATGATATGAAAATATATAAATCTATCACTAGTCAGCAAGACAGAATGTTTCTTCAATCTGACATTAATAGCTTCGCCAATTGGTGTGATAAAAACGGTTTATCCCTGAACCCAACTAAATGTCAACATATGACATTCTCTAGAAAGAATATCCCTTCCACCTTTCAATACTCTCTGTCTCAACATATTCTTTGTAGTGTTGATAATTTTAAGGATCTTGGGGTTTATTTCGACCCCAAACTGGATTTTGCTAAGCATATTAATTCTATTATTAATAAATCTAATTCTATGTTGGGCTTCGTAAAACGGTGGGCCAAAGAATTTAATGACCCTTATGTTTCTATGTCATTGTACAATTGTTTTGTCCGTCCTATTCTAGAGTATGCCTCTCAAGTTTGGACACCGTTCTACAACATTCATTCAAATCGAATAGAGGCCATTCAACGTAAATTTATTCGATTTGCACTTAGAGGACTTCCATGGGATGATCCATTTAACCTTCCTCCCTACAGTCAACGTATCAAGCTTCTTCAAATGTTACCCCTTTCTCAACGAAGGCTTAATAGCGATATCATTTTTTTACAGCAGCTTATATCCGGTCAAATAGATGCACCTGACTTGCTGTCGTCTATTGGCTTTAATTTTCGTGGTGGTGCCCATAATTTACGCAGTGTTGAATTATTGTTCAGCCCCCATCATAGAACGAATTATGGGAGGCATGAGCCTATTAGTCGCATGAGTAGAATCCATAATCTAAATGATCATGTGATTGACTTGCATGTTAGTAAAATTAAGCTAACAAATATTTTGCGTAATAATGCTTTAATGTCTTAAATTGTTTGCATTATTTTGTGTCTGTGTTAGTACTCGTATTTTATAGGTACATAATTATTGTATTTTTAATTGTTTTGTCCTTACTAACACCTGCACTAAATGATGAGCCTGTGAGAGCACTTTTAGTGCCGGCAATTTCTGCTCGTGATAGTTGCTTGCTTTAAGCACTCCACGACACAGAGCTGATATTGTAAAAAAAAAAAAAAAAAAAAAAATTGCCAAAACCAACTAAAATTACTCTCTTCAAAGTCTACTGTGTTCTCAAAAAACCGTTATAACCGCGGCTAAAACTGACACAAAAAAATACATTTACATTATACTTAAAAGTCTCGTTGGTCGTCGATACCATATTTTACTCATATAGATATGTTATTTGAAATAAAACATTGTGGTACTTATAAGTACCGTCGGCCAAAAACGCTTGAAAACGATCATCGAGATAATGTTCAAGTTTGTAGGTTTAGTTAGTTAGATAAAAAGAATAATTTCCACTTCCTCCTTTTTCTGAAACACACTTTTTTATAATTTGCTTTCTATATGTTCTAAACTAAAACAGCCTCCATATAAGCTCTAAAGTTTCAGGCATCATAGCGTGATGATTTCCACATTAAATGCACTTGAGTGAGACTTATTGTGCATGACTCAAAGAAGTTTGCAAACATGTTACCATCGCTTTTCAAATTTGTTGAACTAACATTTTTCGAATTCCATTACCTAAGCTAAGGTAAAGGTATTTCCTTCCGAATTCATGGAATTCCAAACCGATTTGCTATAACGTTACACTGACGACTCTCTCGACAAAATTATATTGCTTTTATAAAAATCGATTTAAAAACTCATATTCTTCAAATCCTACCCAGGCACATTTTCCAGCGACCCACCTATTGTGAAAGTCCGACAAACACTTAGAGTATGAAAAACTTCGAAAAATGTGCAGTTTGGAATCGACGTTAAATTGTAGGTCCCTTCTATTCGGGTGAAAAAGGATTTTTCTCACAAATAAATGGTTGGAAAAGCTTGGCTTTTGGGCCCTATAGTTAATAGCTTTTGTTCCCATCAAAAAGCATATATAACACACATTATGAATTACAGCAGGTTAAATGAAGCGAATTGGATGAATTACAACAACAACAACAACATTGCTGTGTGAGGCAATAATCTGCCAATCGGAACGGACAAATTTTATATCATGAAGTTACTTGAAAATGCTTGGACATGACTGAAGTTACTTGAAAATGCTTGAAGGTACTTGAAAATGCTTGAAGTTACTTGAAAATGCTTGAAAATACCTGAAGTTACTTGAAAATGCTTGAAGTTACCTGAAAATGCTTGAAGTTACTTTAAGTTACTTGAAAATGCTTGAAAACTTGAAGTTACTTGATAATGCTTGAAGATACTTGAAATTACTTGGACATGCTTGAAGTTACTTGAAAATGCTTGAAGTTACTTGAAAATGTCGGGAAAATTTTATATCATGTGAAATCAGAGAATGCAATGTCGAAAAATTTCATTCTCCGATTAATACTCGTATGTATAACAGTCGACTTTGTTTTTTTTTCAACTTATAGAATAAATTGGTCGAATTTCGACCATGGGCGACCCCTAGTACAGATAAATAAGTTGTTCAGGAGGAAGGATCACAATGATATTCCTTGTGTTCGAATCTCCCAGACAGTACAGAACGGACAGACAGTAATGACTGCTGGAATAAGTCCAGAAAGTGTCGCTTCAAACGACGACTTTTTTGTGGTCGAGGACCGGCAGGAGAAAGTGGACTTGCTGGGCGATTCTTGCGAGGCCGTGTTAATGGTGAACAATCCTGTTCGCCGTAACCACGACATTGAGAATAGGGCTCTGTTGAGCCACTTCTAACTGCGCACCGAACTTGAAAATTGATGATCTGAGAATAACGGATTCACCGTATTCAATGATGAAAACCATGCTAATGTAGTTGTCGCCAATGGCCGAGATGTATCGCACTTGTTCGAGTCACTAAAGCATAAAAAGTCGGCGGGGGTGGATGGTGTCCCAAACGTCGTATTCAGACATCTGCCTCTGGAGGCTGTATATATTTTCACCACGCTGTTTAAAAATGCGGTGAATAATGCACATTATCCGGCGCATTGGATGGTAGCTGTGGTACACCCAATTCCGAAAAAGGGTAAAGATAGGACGAATACTGCCAATCTCCGATCGATTAGTTTGCTTCCGAATATTAAGGTCTTCGAAAAGCTTGTCAATCATCATTCCGGACAACCAGTTTGGTTTCAAGGCGCGGCATAACACTATTAATGCCGCGTCGAAACTGGTTTCCGACATTCAGTGGAATAAATGCGAGAACCAATGAACGGGTGCTTGTCTGGTTGATTTCGAGAAGGCCTTCGACACCGTATGGTTAGAGGGACTTTTCTACAAGTTGACCAGGCGGGGGATGCACAAACCTTTGCTATATGTATTTTATAATATGCTTATGGGAAAGAAGTTCGTTGTCAAATGTGCCTTTGAATGTGGTGAATTCTCCGATCCTGTTTAAAATTTACACGAGTGATCTGGTGGGTTCACTCAGACATGCTATACATGAGCTTAAAGGGCCCCTAGAGAGTATATATTAAAAATTTCAGCTCCCTAGCTCAAATTTTGGTTTTTCAATAAAATTGTTTTATTTTTTTGTGGGCGTGGTAGTGGGCGGATTTTGAAAATTTTATATCCCGAGCAGTTTCAGGAGTCATAGATCATATATAAAAAATTTCAGCTTTCTAGCTCAAAATTCGATTTTTTCCAAAATTTTGTTTTTTTTGAGTTTGTGGGCGTGTCTGTGGGCGGATTTCAAAAATTCGTAAACTTGATTATTTCGGGACCCTAGAGAGTATATGGTTAAAATTTCAGCTCTCTAGGTCCAGTTTAAAGGCCTAATTTTTGCCGACGGACGGACGGACGGACGGACATGGCTAGATCGACATTACTATCGATGCTGGTCATAAATATAGTAACTTTTAGGGGTCTAGGGGCAATATTAAGGTATGTTACAAACTATGCGTCAAAATTAATATACCCCTAGAATAGGGTATAAACATAGGGACGGGCTACAGTCCGCTTGGGCGAACTGTTGGATACCCTATTCTTATTCCTATCCCACATAAGTGGGCGTGACAAAACTCTAAGTATGGTTGAGTTTTTAAGAACGCTCTACATATTTTGTTATATAACATTTAAAGGATTTTATCAAAAAAAAACGAAGCTTTTGTATAAAAAGCGCTCCCTAGCTCGAACTTTGGTTTTTCAATAAAAAAAAATTTATTTAATTGTGGGCGTGTCAGTAAGCGGATTTAAAAAAAAATAACACATGAGCATAAAGGGACCCTAGAGAGTATATATTATAAATTTCAGCTCCCTAGCTCAAACTTTGGATTTTCAAAAAAAGTTTTTTTTTAAATTGTGGGCGTCTCAGTGGGCGGATTTTGAAAATATTTATACATGAGCTTAAAGGGCCCCTAGAAAGTTTATATTATAAATTTCAGCTCCATAGCTCAAATTTTGGTTTTTCAATAAAATTGTTTTATTTAATTGTGGGCGGAATTTGAAAATTTTTTCTACCCAGCAGTTTTAGAAATTTGTTTTTTTGAGTTTGTGGGCGTGTCTGTGGGCGGATTTCAAAAATTCGTAAACTTGATTATTTCGGGACCCTAGAGAGTATATGGTTAAAATTTCAGCTCTCTAGGCCCAGTTTAAAGGCCTAATTTTTGACAACAGACGGACGGACGGACATGGCTAGATCGACATTACTATCGATGCTGATCATAAATATAGTAAATTTTAGGGGTCTACGGGCAATATTAAGGTATGTTACAAACTATGCGTCAAAATTAAATAATAAATAATAAATTTAAAAGTCAAAAAAAGCCAAATATCCCATATAAATTGGCTCGTTCAATTTCCAAGGCAACTGCGAGTTCCCTACTAATTAAATTTCTATCACTTGCGAAACGATGGTCACTTGAGTTATCTGATCAACAAGGAAAGGTTTATAGTAGGGACTAGTAGACAAGTATGTGTGATTCCATACATTGAGAATGTGGTATTTTCAATATTAAATCCAGCATGAGCACAGTGTGTTGGTACCTGCCCACATTGCAGGACATCTCACAGTATCTACTATGCATGTAGCAGGTATGTTTCCTGTATATACAGAGATCAGAATTATTTTCTTTCCATCTTACAAGTCCTTACATAGATACCTACTCCTCGACAAGTGTCGAAGAAATCATTATCTTCTTTGCGATGAATCAACAAAACACGAAATAGAATAAGATTCTTGAATGTAAAAGATAAACAACAAGTTCAAGATGGAAGATGCATCTCTCAACTCAGCCCAGTACATCACATGAGCTATAGAAGAGCTAACATAATGTTTACGCTTGGTATACAGGATTCCACCTCAGGAGTCGACATGTTAATATTTGAGTCCCCCTTTTATGGTTTAATAATGCACGCTAAGAATTGTCATTTTGTTGGCATTCATTAAAAATTAAGACAAACAATAACATGGTAGACAATTGCATCATTGCACATTGTGTACATTCAAGGAAAGTTCCTCAGATAAATTTGAAAGAGGCACAATAAAAGGCATTCAAGAAGTATAAACAAAATAGAGAAAATGCAAAGGTTTCCTTTTTTATATTATTAAAATTATTGAGGAAAGTGTAGGCTTTAAAATAAATTATATATTCCAAACATTACAGTGAATCTGTTACTTTCACAGTCCGGTCCAATAGAGTGTTTGCTTCAAGTTGAGCTGAAGACATTTCTGAGAGTTTATTTGAAATCACCGAAGGGGATAACGACATTTGTTAATCCTGCTTTAGATTATTGGCAGCACTTACTGTTCTCATTAAAAGTAAAAGTAGTGGTTCAGAGGTTAGTGTGTTGGACTTTCGATAAGTAAAAGCATTCGAACTTTGGTGGCTTGTTGAGGGGAAAGCGGCCAAAATGCCTTCCCAGGACGTTGTGTTACTCTAGATAACATCCTCTTAGTTTAAAAGTTTGATTAAGTTAGCTATGGGTTTCTGGGAGAGACCGGGTTCGCCAAATTGTGGTGCTGCTTCCGGAAGGTGACTGACGCTGTAAGTTCTGAAGAAAATACATAGTACGCAGGTCAGGTATCAACGAAGAAGGCACTATTTTCAATAGATCCATCCACAAACTGTGGTATGCGGCCGATATCGATATCATCGGGCATTCCCAGCGTGCCGGGATAGAGGATTTTACGGCGATTGAAGGACAGGTACAATTGGTTGATCTTGAAGGTAATGAGGACCAAGACCAAGTACATTCAACAAAGAAGCTAATATCTGTCTACCGCCTAGGGAAAAACGTCACTGTTTATAGCAACTTTGATGAAGTTAAGGAGTTCCTCATTACCTTAAAAAACCGCTGCTACTTCACTTTGGCAAACAAATGGGTTCAAAGCTCCTGAACCGAAAGATAAAATGCATGCTACTTTATAGTGCCGAGTGCTGGACAATGATTAGAAAAGAAGAGCTAATACTGGGCTCCTTAGAAAAAAAATATATACTCCGCCGGATATTTTCTCCTGTAAGCGAATAGGCCGATGAGCTGCATCGAAATGTGGATGTAGTACAAAAATCAACATCACTTTGACTACATTAGCTCGGTCACAATGAGCGAATGGACAATAACGTTCCAGTTAAGAGGACTTTGGACTCCCAGCCCCAGTTTCGAAAGGCATTGAAGACCGATCCTTCGTCTAAAAGATCAAGCCATTGCTTATGTAAGTGTTTTTGGTCTTGACAACTGGAAGCAGTGTGCCCTGGATCGCGAGGATGGAAGGCTGCAGTGTCTCAGGCAAAAACTCTTCACGGGTTGGAAGCCCGTCAAGTAGGTAACTCTTACAAAGGACCAAAATATCCACCGATGTATTTTTCTTTCGAATCAGCCTTGTACCAACTCTCCGCACCTGCTTATCGTCCACGTTCAGGACACGGAACCATAAAACAGAACTGGCAGGATCAGCGTTTTGTCTTCTCACTACACGAAGGCTGACTTCATTCCTTAACTGATAGCAATTATACAATTATTGTTTTGCAAGACATACGATCGCTTTTCTTGTCAGTCATCAAGCATGGTTTCTTCTACCCATACTTGGTTAGTTGCAGTTGATCAGATTCGGTGCTTGCCCCTCTGAATGTGCCCACATTCAGGATGTTTGGTGGACGTATTATGGTTGACATTGTTGGCGGTTCAACTATCTAGAGAGCGCCAGGTTACTGCGTGAACTAGTAATCTTGGAAACCTAGTGCTACTTCTCACCATATTTTGGGCTGCTGCAAGGTTTATTAGTGAAAAGCGTGCCTTGGATTCGGAGTACAACCAGGAATTCGATCGGCCTAAAGTCAACGACAATCAAAGCATACCTTTTTACCATCGTTTCTACGTGAAAGCATTAATATCTGCCTCATTCCTCGTAAGAATAAATTCAAGACCGCACCTTCAGTAATACTGTAAAATGTTTAACCTGCAGGATTTCTGGTTATTTAGCAAATAAATACATACTTCACCAAAACTATATATGTACCTATTTTGCTTCTGATAAAGTATTATCAATGAATTCAATTTGTAACAATTCAGAACAGGAAGATAGCTACAAATACTCGTACATACAGCGCAATGTTACCTATTTAGGTGAAACACAACATCAATCAGCCCTATATTTAATGAGACAAACAGTACTGGCATTAGAACTTACTGAGTACCTAAGCGAGTACCTGTCTAAAATGTTTCTCAGCTGAATTGCTACTGATTCAGCGAAATGAATTCATCAAACCTTCTAGCAAGTTCAATATCAATATTACGCACGTATTAATGGTATATTTTACCACCCTCCTACAATCTATTTTTTCAGACATTTAAGGTCATTTTAATCAATAAAATCATGAACTTCTCCCATAGCCAAGGTTGTCACGCAAAACACGCTATAGGTAATTAATTTGATAGTCGAAATGAATATCCTTTAATAATATGTATGGATATAATGTTACTTAAATTATCCTCTTAAATCGTAATGTTATTAAAGGCGCATGCATCCGGGTAGTTACATAAATATTGTTATAAAACGTCAAAGTCAAGGACGAAGCCATCTTCATCTGAATTTTTTTTTGGGTCAGTTAATAGTGTTTGTACAGCTCGAGCATCAGCTCCGCAGGCGGGTGTAAAAAAATATACTTAACACGATATCTAGTCATCGTTTTTTGTGTGTCGGTGTCGCCATCGTCATGCCCATACAAATAGCATAATATATTGATTAAGACTTTGTTACGACGCGTCACGTGTACTTATTTATAAACAGAACTAGCCCAAAAATAAAAATCAACAACAACAGAACTTGAGGTATTAGTAATTTACTGGAGGCTGGAGGTGGCAACTTCAAGCCATCCCCTAAACCAAACAAAATGTAGAGTAAAAATGGTATATCGATTTCGCTCGTTTACAACAATCAGTAACAATACCTATTTGATAATTCACTCAGCCTACCTTATAATTTTGTTACTCTTTAACATAAAGATGCACCTTCTGTATCTCGATTCGACACTTATTTAAATTGAACCTAAAACAAAATAACAAAAAAATATCCAATCGATATATGAAAACTGCTTCGTTTTAGTGTTCAGGTGTAAGGTTAATTTATCACTTTATTCTGTTTATATAACGAAACAAAACTGAATTGCAGGCACTTGTGTATATTAATGTTCTGTACAAGACTTTTTCTTATAGTTATTATTTTTTAAGTTAAAGAGAACTGTAAGCAAATTTATCGATCAAAAAAATATAGAACAAGACAATTTTCTGCGACCGACAAACCTACTTCCACAGAATGTGTTTTAATACTGCAATTTTACACCGGGTTTCGGAAAGTGTTACACTTAGCGTTAGCATGGATTGGATATTTGGATTCCTAAACCTAAGGGTTGTTTTGTTTATGGTAACTTTTGGTACCTAAGGGATATCGAAATAGAACTCGTAGTTCTCTTACTTTAAGAGAGACGAGAATATTTGTTTGATTCATAAAAGATTGAGTATTATTGTGTAAATAATTTACATATTTTTGTACGACATACCTGCGAGTTCCTTGAAATACAAACCAACTATGAATGCAGACAATTATGAAAAAACAAACTCTTGTAAAATGTTCTTTGAGCCTTAAAGATAAGAAAGTCTTTCGAAAGTCTAAATTTGCATTCTATCAATATTTCATTAATTGGAATAATGCTTGTATGTAACCGAAGTCTACATATGTAAAAAGTTGCGTACCTATAAACTACATAAAGGCAATCTTGTAATGGGATAGGAAAAGAATACATAGGCACATATTTCGCTTGGCCAAATAGACAATCGCCCCTCTTGAGTGTCAATTGACAATTTATTGATAATTGGCTACTTTCAATGTGTGCTGTTGTGGAACAAAAGATTCTAGAGCATTTTGGCAATCGCAGTCAATTAAAAAAAAATTCAATTGATACAAATTTTAATTGAAATTATTCCATTCGCCATAGCACATTGAAATCTGTTAACTATCAATTGCAATAGGGGTACCATCCATATTTGTTTTATGAAAATCGACTTTATGTGGATTTGTGATAACATTTGGATCTCAAATGATTCGAACAATTGAATTGTAAGAGAAATGTGCACTGAAGAGAATTTTATAGCTATTATAGTAGGTACATACATACTTTTACATCAGTGTTAATTAAAAGAAAATACTGAATTGGTCGTCAAAATAAACAAGAGATATGAGTGTTTGTGAATTTTTGGATAATTTGGGTATTGAAAGTGAATTGTGCTATCAAATAGGAATCAGTAGAACAATCGAGAATGAAGATAGTGGAGGAGAAATGATAAAGATTATTTAAAAGAGAATACGGCTTTATCTTATAACAACTATATTCGTGGAAGTAGAAGTTTGGTAGACTTTCGTTAGTGGTAGGTTCTTTTTTTAAAACAATCAATCTAACGAACAGTTCATTTCATAGTTAGTGGTTATCTGAAGCTTGAACAGTCCGTTTCGGCACCTTCCTACAGATATATGTACATTATCCTTACTCAATAAAAAATCGCTCGATAAAACAAAATAGCTAATTCTATAGCTGTACAAGTGTATATACTATAGATTAGTACTGCTTTTCTTTAAAATAATATTTCAGACCTGATTCAGATGCTGCAGACACATTAGGTCCGTTCGCGAACTAATATGCAAACGTAAATTTATATAAACTTTCGTGCAAAACTACACAAACGCGATCGCGTACTGAGAAAATGGTAAAAAGATGAACGAAAGAAAAATGTACTTTCGTTCATTTTTCTTCACACAGAATTTCAGCTGGTAAGAAAATGAACTGTCAAATGATGAAATCCTATGAGTTTGCCAGCAAAAAAACAGCTGTTGCTTCTTTTCAAGCCAAACTAAGATGTTTTTTCAGCTTTTTACACAAAAGCGTTCGCGTACTTTTCTTAGAAATGAGAGAATTCTCTCTCGATTTTGGAGATTTGACACTTTTCATTTTTCTACACATAAAGTACGCGAACGGACCTATTGTCACAGTCAAAATAAAGCTGGAAATTGTATGCAGTTCCATTGCATAAACAGTTGAATTCTGTGAAGTGGATGGGAGGCCTTCCATTTATGTCGATCCATTTTTATTATTTGTATATTGCTTCATCTGTAAAGCCCTTCTCTTGCGATGATTTTCTAGGAATAAGGAGCTTTTAGACAAACTGAATTAAATGTTTCTGTCAATTACACTGATCATTTAATCCGTCTGGAAAACTTCAGATCCGCAATGATTTAACTGCGTGCAAGAGATATCACACTTTGTTTTGAGGATTGCTGGCTCTAAGTCCTAAGATGATCTTTGTTAACTTAGCTTTATCGCTACACCTAATTGCCTTTCAGCCTAGAATCTATCTACACCAAGACTAGGGCTTATGATGTTTTGAAAAACTAAGAAAAGTTAAAAACTTGGCGTCTTTACACCCAATTTATTTTATTTTATGTAACAACATAAAGTAAGGGTACACTTGGGCGACCTGTTGGATACCCTATTCCTTTTCCCCGAAAAGTGGGCGTAGCAAAAGTCCAAGTATCATATCGTGTCAGTGGGCGGATTTCAAAAATCTTTGCACTTGATTATGTTGGGCCCTTAGAGAGCATATGTTCCAAATTCCAGCTTTCTCCTCAAATTTTGATTTTTTTTGATGAAATGTTTTTTTTTAATTCTGGGTGTGTCAGTGGGCGGATTTAAAAATGCTTACACATGATCATTTCGGGCACCTAGAGAGTATATGTTCCATCTTCCAATCCAGCTTAAATTTTAGGGCATACAAATTGACAACGGAGGGAGGGATTTGGAATTTATATGTGTCTACTTGGGCAATGTTTGCTTTGTCTAGGGGTGATTCTTTGTTGTTTATTGATTTGGAGTGGTGTGGTAGTACTTTGTCGTTAATTGCTTTGGAATGATGTTTTGGTACTTTGGTGTTTATTGTTTTGAAGTGATGGGGTAATACATTGCCACCAAGTGCTTTGTAGTAATCGGGTGATACATTGTCATCAATGCTGTTTGTTGTTTCAGATGTATCTGATTGAACTGAAGATTGTGAAAGGCTTATATCATATCCCACGTGATAGGTTTGTGTTGCCATGTAAATCGGCCATAAGTCTTGTACTTCTCAGAATCCTGTAGTGCTCGTATGTATATTGTAACGTGGGTGTAAGATTACCCATCAGCGCCATCTGACGGAAACTAGCATTTTCTGTGAAGAATTCTGAGCAGTTTGGGAAGAATTGGCATGGGAAAATTTGAATCGTCCGGAAGCCGCTGAATTTTTTGTTAATTAACTGATTCACTTGACAGAAAAATTTACCATTTTTGTGTACAAAGTACGGGTAACTTGGAAAACGCGTCACTGCATCTAATCTGCCTCACTTCATTAACGCATTTGCACCATTGGAAAGGCGTAATTTTTTTAATTAAATTCGTCGCCGATCATTTGAGTAATAACTGATGCGCAATGCCAACGAAAAATGCATCGATAAAATTTCCGATGCTTCAATATCAGCACCACTGCACGAAAAGAATGCCATGGCTTGCTCCGCAACAAAGGTGAAAAGAAATACTCGCTTTTGTTATTGCATGTTACATTTTTATTAATTATATACATAAATACATTCTATGATGGGCTGCCGAATGATAAGATAGACTACATTTTACAGTGAAATTGCTTGTAATACTCCAAATTCAAATCAGTCATCAAGATAAACAGGTAATCGACAGTAAAGTATTAAAAATAAAAGGGAATTAGGTAGGTAATCGATCTGCCAGCGATAACCTGAGGAAGAGCAACTAAAAAACTACTTCTAAAGACTATATATTGGAAAAATCGTTAAATTAAAAATCTGCGTCCAAGGTAAACACATTGCCCATTGGATCGGATGTCACTCCCCACTTCTGATACTCGCCGACTTTCTTCTCGAAGAAGTTCGTTTTACCTTCAAGAGAAATCAACTCCATGAAACTGAACGGATTTGCAGTGTTGTAGACCTTAATGTAGAAGAATGTAATACAATCAAACTATAAGGAATATTTGTTTTCTTACATTTTCGACACCCAATTCGCGAAGCAGACGATCGGCGACGAATTCAATATACTGCGACATAAGATCACAATTCATGCCGATAAGGTTGACGGGCAAAGCGTCAGTCAGGAACTCCTGTTCGATCTTCACCGCTTCAGAAATGATTTCAATGACACGCTCCTTGCTTGGCTTTTGTACCAAATGTTTGAACATTAAACAAGCAAAGTCACAGTGGAGGCCTTCGTCACGCGAGATTAACTCGTTCGAGAAAGTCAGACCAGGCATTAGGCCACGTTTCTTCAGCCAAAAGATTGATGCAAAACTACCACTGAAGAATATGCCCTCTACAGCGGCAAAGGCAATGATTCTTTCCCCGAAATTAACTGACTTGCTTGAGATCCATGCCATTGCCCAGTCGGCCTTCCGCTTTACGCAGGGCATTGTTTCGATGGCGTTAAAGAGATAGTCCCTACAAAATAAACAATCGATTTTGTTCGCTCCTTAATGGGATATAAATGCATTCAGTTACCTTTCCTGTGGATTCTTTATATAGGTATCAATCAAAATGCTGTACATTTCAGAGTGCACGTTCTCCATTGCGATTTGGAAGCCATAGAAGCACCGAGCCTCTGTTACCTGAACTTCTTGGCTGAAATGTTCGACAAGATTTTCATTTACAATGCCATCGGATGCGGCAAAGAACGCCAATACATGCGAAATGAAGTGACGTTCTCCACTTGCTAGCTTCTCCCAATCGGACATGTCCTTAGATAAATCCACTTCCTCTACAGTCCAGAACGACGCTTCCGCCTTAAAAAAATAAATAAAAATAAAGAAATTTTCAAAATATGAATCGCATTATATTCAAGTGCAGGGACGACGTAAGAACATTACTGCAGCTTCCTCCAAGAAACAGTGTTTATAGTAGAAGGCTTTTTGAGTAGAAATAAGGTAGGTCGTGCGACACACTTGATATCTCGACACTCTCCCGCAAGTGTCCATGCATGTCATGAGCTCCGTCATGACTGGAGATCGACGGTGTCGTAAAAGGACGATCAAACAATGTTCATAAACAGTAGCATGATCACGTTGAAATCGGAATAGACGGGCCTGCAACATCTGGTATCACACCTCTAAATATCGCCAGCATTTGATTGGCCTCAGTGCGAAAACGATCCAAAAGAGAGTGACCTGCATACGTTTATTGAGGTCGAACCGTCGAAACTTACAGGCGGACCCATTGGGAGGCAGTAGCGTTGAAGAGTTGTGGTCCCTTTGGTCCTGATCATGACCTCGCCGTTAAAAAGATATGAATCAATTTGCAATCGAATCTAAGGCGCTCGTCGCGTATGAGAGATGTTTGGACCGTCTACAGATTTAAGTCATTGTCATACAGTTAGCTGTAAAACGCAGGGAACATATATTTCGAATTATATTCGCGTGGTGACTTGACTTCAACGACCCAGGAAAACGATCCGTAAACCGTAATGAATAGAACAAAATTAACAATCCGTTCATGCGCTATCTTGTTCAGTAATATCATGAGCGATATGGCTAAACTTGCATTCACACGAATTGATAAGGCCAAACTATGGTATTTCACCACTTTAATTCAAGAATGCCGGCCTTTACCGGATATAACAACGTACTAACAGTATCAATGCTCACGCTGATATTATGCCGAGCTATATCAACGCTTACGCTGATATACGCCGAGCTAACCACTTGCAATTGCAACCAGACTGTTGATTAGTTATATATGCAATTCATTGCATAACAAATATTACACGCTTCCCAATATTACTTACTGTAGGTACTTATCAAAATAAACCTCATCTAGCAACCTGTAGCTTTTTCAAACGAAAAAAAAAAGACTACGTAGCACGTGAAACTATCTGCTTCTTTTCCTCTCCATCAGCAGAGGAACAATAAATAAAATAATTCTTCCATTGTTGGCTGACCTGACATCACAGAAAAATGTATACGTCGATCCCGCCAAAAATAGAAATACCCGCGCAAACATGATTGTTCATGTTGAGAATTTTCGATGGCATCGCGAGCGCTTAGTGTGAAAGTTATTAAATTCTTTGAAGTATCCGACACAATACAAACAGATAGATATGCAACACGTAGCTAGGTTCTTTACAAGTACGCAATTCCAGTTTTGCGCCCTTTTTCGAAGTAGATATCAATTTTGGCGGGATGCATTTAAATCACAAATTTATGCAAGTCACTCACCTTCTTGTACATTTCCCAAATATCTTGAAATTGAATAGGGAAAATAACAAAACGACGTGGATTCTCCCTTAGCAATGGTTCCAGCTGTGGATCAAATGCGCCCGATACTTTGTTTGCAAGACTTGTGCCCGCCGGAGCCGGCGCAATCGATTCTTGTTGTACTTGTTTCATTTGTGAATCCGCGTTAAACGTAGGAATTGGTCCATTGCGAACGTTTGATACATTCTCCGTCAAGATTTTCCTTGGACTCTATAAAAAGAAAATTCTTTAATAATTACAGAAAGGAACAAAATTGATTTCGCACACCTTCAATGAGAATCGATCCATATTTTCAGAAATATTTTCTTTACCAGCATCGACGGACATCTTTTATTCTAACTAGTTTAAAGTGTTGCAAAGAGTTAAGTAAATATTCGTTTTACGCTTGCAAAAGTCCTTATATATTTTATTACTTATTTAATAAACACGACCAAACGAGCCGATCGACAGTCAACTTGAATATGAAGAACATTTTAAGCGGCAAGTTAAAGAATACAGTTTTAGATGCACTTTTTGGCGTGTTGAATAGAATTGAATTGTATTTTCTTGTTCGAAATAATTTTTCATCGCGAGTAAGCGAGATAACTACATGGTGGCATAATTTATGCGGGTATTCATTTCCTATAAATTGTGCATTTTTTCGGGGCAACACGTTGGCAGGGCACATTCAAATTAATATCAAAAGCAAACGTTTTTTAAAGCAAACATTATTAAGATTTGTTTATTTAACTACAAATACCAAGTTGACAAGCATTTAGAAATGTAATGTTATGTTTTGATTTTCGCACAATTTTCACTTATATGTGAAATAGTTGACAGATAGATATATTCGGAAATGGAAGCGTTCAATTCAAACTATTCATTTAGAAGCCGATAATAAAGTTTAGGTTCGACAAGAGAAAGATTTTAATAAATAAGGTTTTAACAGCTATATAAAGAATGCGAATTTAAATAGCTATTAAGTCTTATTATTGGTTTATTAAGTTTCATTTAGTAGTTCAACTCAAATTCTTATTTAAAATAATCAATTCTGTTAAAGGCACGAATCGTGAACGGCGACTAATAGTACGTTTACACACACGAAATTCATCATTTCAGCTAAATTCATTTCACCTAACATTTTCCAGCATTTCAAAATGTTAAATTTCATTCGTTTCTGCATTTCGAAGTTCTTAAATAAAACAAATCAAATCTTACAAATCACGAAATTCGTGTAGGTACATACGGGGTATCATTGGCTGTGCAACAAAAAGGGTGAATTGGCGGTCAAAGAATATTCTATATGTAATAATCAAAAGAAATTCTTGGCCACCGCAATTTTTGGCTCAGATCCATATTTTTTTTGAGCACTTGGAACATTCATAAAGTTCCGGTTCGCATCTTATAACAGCACAACAATCGGGTGCGGAACGCTTTAATACAACAGCAATTAATCTGTCGCCGTTTCGATTATGGAGTACTAAGGGTTTGTTCTTGTGCTTTAAAGTTGTTTTAGTTTTGTAATAAGTTTTGTTTCCTATCCTTCCATAGTTTGGGTTATTAATCATTTCATATCTACAGAGAGCTTCTTGTAGTTATTGTTACCGTTTATACCTTTTCTTTGTATAGGTAATATCTAGGTTCAGGTAAATAAAACTCCTGAAGTTCGCTCCTGCTATTTTTTTTTATTTGGAAACAAAATTTAAGTTGAGCATTTTTTTTTGTTTTTAAATCTAAAACTAGTTTGTTCAGATTTTTTTATTAATAAATCGCAAAAAAGATATACTATGTTCAAATAAAACATAACCGTGTTGTGCCTTTTTGTGTTTTTTTTTCCTGCTAAGACCGTAAAAGCTTAATGGAGGCCTAATTCTATTTCCAGGGGGTGGAGTAAAGTGCGCTAAAGCACTTCGGTGGATGGCTTGATCCGACTGAGGCATCCGCCTCTTTGTGGGTATTGGCCGCGAAGGTTCAATCGTCAGCGCCCTCTCAATGTGACAACGTCCGTCTGCTGTTAGGAAAAACACCTAATAAGCCTTGGCACGATTTTTGTTTTTGTGCATAGGTACCCGTTGTTGTGGGGAAAAGAATCCCTCTCAATCCGGCGAGCTCAGCCGATCAACGCAAGTGTGCCATGCTCTTCGCACACAACGCATTCCTTCCCATCACGATCCCCTTCCCATACTCCCATAAACATCCGGTCTCCTGTCATTTTCAAATCCCAACCGTCCAAAGTCCTGCAACCTACATATCACAGAATGCATTAAGCTGAGTGGACTATGATTCTTGTAGGTTCGCCAATCAGGAAGAAGAAAAAGTGTTAACAGTTTCCGAATTATGATTTCTTTTTTTTCGAAGGAGTCTTAGATAATCTATACGATTATTTGCTTCTTGTCCTTTTTTCGCAGGAGAACTTGTTACCGAAATGGATGTGGTTTTTTTTTATTCACCCCTATCGTGGAATCCGTCGGGGGGAACGATCCGCTAATAGTGAACAATTTGCATCGTGCAATCCGCAGACGTGAACCATACACATGTCGGTAACGTGAATGAGATAATTTTTACAAAACAAATGTGTTCGAAATGAGCTGCCACAATTGAATTTTGAATTTCCTATTCACCAATAGTGGTCGGTAAGGGAGAATATCCGACGGATCCCACGATAGGAATTTTCTGTTCACGTGAATCGAATAAGTGAAGTGAATCTCAGATCCGACGGATTCCACGATAGGGGTGATTGTACCAAGAAATGAAACAAACATGAAAACAACCTTTTAATTTATATTTTGCTCCGAAGCGATTCTCAATTCTCATCTAGCCTCGATTTGTACCTTTTTTTGCATCAGTCTTGGATTCGTTTTTTGCTGAGCACCACGAGCTCACTCGTGACTCAATTGTCGCTCTTGTCAAAGTGGAATTCGAAGTTGAAGTGTTGATTTGTTTTTACCATTAGGTAGCTTGGGCAAGAAATTCTGCCTGTAATGAAAGGCAATCGAGAAATGTCAAAACCATCCAATAAAATACGACAACCACGAATTTGAAGTGGCTGAGACTTTTGAAGTATTCAACAAACTCAAATTAAATCAATGTGAAAAAAGCCATTTGTACCACGCCGCGAAATGAATTCTTGAGTGAATGCTTACTTACTTAAAATTGCATCTTCAAAATCGTGCATTATAAAACATTTAGATCTTATGCATCACAGTAACACAGAACGCGTCGGCATATAGTGTAAAAACAGACGTGAAGAAATAAGTTTTATACGTATTAACTCGTCTAACATTTCCTAAGATTTAAGGGTGTTTCACTCAGTTGGACATTAGGTTAGATTAGGAAAAAGCCGTACTGAATACGCCCACTGTCATTTCTCTATGCATGTAAACATCCTTAATTTTGTTTACAAAAAATTCATAAATGCAGTTTGTTTTACCGATAATAATTGAACAATGGGTTCTGAATCGGAACCTGAACTAAAACACCACATTCGCCAGGAGTACTGCACTACACGTCCCAAATACAGACAAGGAAAGAAATTAACGGCAGTTAAGGTAAGTTCATCTCAATTTGATTTCCAGAAACGTTCTAAAATCCAAATTAAAGGTTTATACGATTGCAAACGAATCAATTCACCTGTTGGTGTTTGGTGTTCCCAAAGTAAATTTGAAAAATGAAGTAAGACGAACTTTCCTCAGGCACGGACCGTTGAAGTTTGTCAGAAATGTTACAAACGAAATTGGAAAGAAAGGTTATTTAAATTCTAGTTTCGTTGTGCATCTTGAAATGTCAATTTATTTTACAGTTCAACTGGAAGCATTCACAGATGTCTTCCATATGGGATTTGAAAAACTGTAGCACGCCAGGCGAGCCAAGCGCTTCTTAGACGCACACCAGTTCTATGGCGGTATTTTACACATATCTTATGCCCCAGAGTACGAAACTGCTGATGAAATACGTGCGAAGCTGGCTAAACGTATAATGGAAGTGAAGTATCGGATGAAAGTGAACCTCAGCCAAAAGGAGGACACACAGCAAAAAAGTAGTTGACAACGATTTTTTGCGTTTGAATCTATCTATTACTCTATATTTTTGTAATAAAATATAAATATTTAAACTAAATGTATCGTGGTGTCTTGTGCTTTTACGGATTAATGATTTGTTTTGCGAAAATCATGGTACATGCTAAGAAATTTCACACGCCTTTGCCAAATGTCATGTCCGAAGTACGTCCAAAATCTGAAAGGGGAGCGAATAAGCCATGTATACCACCATATATGCAGGACAGTAAAATACGTACACTCCAAAGGCAGCCCCACCCAGATGCGCAGCATGGTCGAAAAACTTCCATCGCAACAGGACACCGGCCAAGTCCAGGCCCATAATCACCTTTATCGCCTGAAAGTAATCCCAAATCAAATCTTCGTGCTTTCACATATACCACTTCTCTTACCGTTCCAGCTGAGAAGGTAAACATCGGCAGGAACAGAATGCTCAACTGCGTGTCTGGAAATTGTGTACAAACATATGCTAAAATCGCCATAATCGCACCTGACTTGTATGGAAACCAATGAGAAACAATTTTATTCGTTAACACAGAAAACATACCGCTCCTATGGACATGCCTGCGGTTGAGGTAATCGCCTTTACAACGACACTAGACATGCTGGCAATCACTCCCGCACTCAGATACACCGCCACGAACTGCTCTTTGCCCAGACCCAGGACAGCTGCTGTCGAGAAACTATGCAGAACATACATATTAGCAAAAATGTGAAACAAAGAGTAGTGGCTAAAGGTGGAGAGGAACATTGGCCAACAGACAACACGTGTAGCGGGATTTGAACAGAAATATGTCATCATCACATTTCGCAGACGTGGTACTCGCCACATGCCAAATACTAGGAGATTTAATGCGCATATAGGCGCAAACACCTTTTCACCCACACTTAGTTTATTCCAATAGAGAGCGAGTTCACGTTTGATTTGACTGAATTTACTTCGACTGTCGTCCGCTCGTCGAGACCAAGGGAATTTGGCTTTCCTTGCGCGTTCTATCATTTGGCTCCGTGCACTCTCGTATTCCCAGACGGTGGCACCCACGTAGCAACCGGCGCCGAACTGAAAGATAAATACTTATTTGCATTTGCAAATAGAATTCCATGAACAAGCGCGGCATACCGCTCCAGTAAAGATCAATGCTTTGGCAATGTTTCGCGTCGGTACGGGTCCCGTGTTAACTGGGAAATTATCAAATGGAGTCGTCTGTACTCGGACGCGAGGCACATCATTGTTGCGAATGGTGCTGCGTATTGCTCGAGATGTGAATTGAGGCATCTTCGAGTGATGCAATATTGGCAGATGGCTAATGTTGGGGAAATCACTGAAAAAGTTTTCGAAACAATTAATAGAAAAATCGTACCTGTATTGAGGATTTAACCCTCTGCAGATGAAATTTCTGACAAACATTATGTTAATGGTAGCTGTTAGTGTGCGAAGTTTAAAAAATTTTAATTTTGGCTTTAGCTTATTGACATGTTTTTATCAGTGCGGAACCAGAAACAGACGCTACTGACGTTTCCAGTGACAGCGACAGTTTTGTAGCCAAGGTCAAAACCAACTCTTTTATCAAAACTGTGTTTTTTTAGTCGGAAGTCCAGGCAATGGAGTGCTTCGCGACAATGTCAGTATCAAATAGAAAAATTTCATCGGCTGAATTAATTGTAGGGTCAAATTGGTGAATTTGTATGGCGGGAGACGAGTTTTGCTTGAATATTTCGTAAAAGTTTTATAATAAAAATGAATTATAAATAAAAAAGGTTACCGAATTAAGACGAAGTATCCAACACTATTTTTGAATACTAAAAAATTAACAATATAATTGGATTGTTTACAGAAAAATAAAAGTGAAACTGTGAGAATCGCGTTGTGCCAAAAAATATTTTTGTGTAGAAATAAATTAAGTTGAACTTGAACGGTGAACTCGACGCGCCGTTGAAAACGCTCTATGTGTGACCAGGGCTATATACCGCAGTGTAATACAACGAGGCGTTAAAACGCGTTGTGTGTTATACAATTTCCTACACATACATTTTATTTTTACTACTTAATAAAAACGTACAAAAACGCACAAAGCGGTAAAGTACACTCGAACTCGCCCGCTCTTTTTTTTATAATCTGCGTGCTCTAAAGGGATTTATTTTTTTTCTGTGACACAGTACCCTTATAGTGGAAACCACAGCGCAGACATTTTCTTTGTTGCTGTAAGTAGTTCCCAGCAAATGATTCATTGCCTATTTGTAGGTGCTACTTACTGTATGAAAGAATAGAAGGATAGGAAAGAAGTTTGGTGCGATGGGATATTTTTCTCCACAGGTGGCGCCTAAATTGCTTTAGGGAGATCTGTTTTTGTTGTGTGTATTCAATTTATAAAAATTATTGCCCTGGTCGGGATTCGAACGCACGACCTGCCAATCACTTAGTAAATACACTACCATCGCACCATTGCCACCTGCTCTGACCACTTACGCCTTTTGCCACCGTGTGCAGCAGCCGTTGAAGAGTACTGCAGAGTTCAGCCAAGGGGATAATGACCCCGTCTACTGGGGGATAGCGTCGGTCATACCAATGTAGACTGCTGTCTCTAGCTCCGTCTGCATCTTGACCAAGTCATTGGCCTCCAGAGTGCCAGCTAAATAAAATTCAGTGTTGATCCAAAATTTTGATGATTGATAATGATGAAACCGATTCATCCATTTTATTGACCATTGTCAATTTTTGTCAAAGATCGTTTTGATATTTTTATACAAGTGAAGTGAAAAGACGTCTTAAAATTCGCCTAAAAGCCATGGAACTAACATAAACAATTGTTTTGTCTTGTTTTCCTGCAAGCTTATTTAGTTTTCTTTTTAAGCTGTGAGCGGAGCACTGAGCAAAGCCTGAGGACATCGAGTATGCTCTGAGCAGAAAAAGAAACACAAGTAGAGCGCTCAGACCGCTGTGTTCTAAAAAAGAAATATAGTAAAACGAAAAGTTGAACGAAGTTTTTGTTTATAATTTTATCGTGTAAGTTTTGTATGGGCATTTTTGTTTCGTATCAGCAGCGTACTAGGCTTTATGCCCGAACCAAAATCACGATTTGGCGCGTGCGCTACTTTCGTTACGGCCAAAGGCTTTAAGTGCGCTTTGACCTTTGACTCAAACCAAAAATTCAAATATTACCGAAGACTCTAATGCTACCTATACCAAGAAAAGTTTGACAGTCCATATGTTAAAATATCAGCAAGAAATCCAAATCGATATTTAATATATTTATAAAAACAATTTATGATCTGAACACCCCCTTCAGATGTCAGCTGCCAATGGCCAGTGAGTTGTCATGTTGCACTTTACAATGCTGTCAGTAGTCTTAATTTTTTTGTTTTTAAAGTTGGTAACAATCATTGTTTTGCATTTGCTGGGGTTTTCCTCGTTCAAAGTTTAATTAAATTATCAAAGCGAAATAATTAGCAAGCGAAATATTTTTTAGATTAATGTTATTAGTGAGTAGGGCTAAGGAAATCTATTAAAACCAAACCAACATTTTCTAATTCGCAATTCTCTTAGCCGATGATAATGAAGAGACAGAAGTAAGTGTCGTGTCATGTTAAAATTTTGCTATTGCTTAATAACAATATTTTCAGAAGATATGCCCAACATAACAACGATAATTCCGATGTCGTGCCTATGCAAAGAGTCAATCAACCAAAATTTGAAAATACAATCGAAGCACAGGTCCAAGTTGGGGACACACTTCAGTCACTAGCGTTGCGATTCCATTGCACGGTAAGCAATTAAAATAATGTATAAAAGCGGAAGTCATGTATTTTTATCTACTTCAAGGTCGCTGATATCAAACGTCTGAACAAAATTGATAAAGATAATGAAATATACGCGAGAAAAGTTGTTAAAATACCCGTAACAGTGCACTCTGTTTTACTGGAAACACTGCCGATCGTACACAAGAGCGGTAACAATAGTCCAAAGCATCAGCAAATCAGTGAATCGACCAATACCCGGAATCCGTTTGAAGCCGATATACTTAGCGAAAAACTTCTTGTGGCGTCAGTCAATGCAGGCGGTGATGCAATCAACGATATTATTCTGCAATCGAAAGTGAGAAGCAATAAGTATACCGATGGCTCTACTGACGGTCAGTCAACCCACCTACAGCCTTGTTCTTGATTCAAAGATTGTCTTCCGTTACAGAAACCTCTTTCCCAACGAACAACCACACAGACGGATATGAACCACTGCTGAGTGGAGTTCATGACGAGTCGATACCTCAACCACGACCAATTCCCGGTCCATCAGCGCGTCCATGGGATTTGTCTGGGTCCGACTGTGACATGACGTGGGTGTGCCTATTTATTGTGATACTGGCGCTGTGCTTTGCCATTCCGCTCATCTATGTCCTATACGTTGCTGAGAACCCAAAGCGTATCCACCACGGATCGCTGTGACTGAAGGCGTTCAGTCAAAATCGTACCCTCACGGATTGATTGCAAATCTCGTACTCTATTATGTTCCCTTTTCTACATCTTCTTCTACCTTGTCTAAGTAAATGTAAGTTTTTTCAACGATGAATGGATGGAACCACCTTCTTGGGTGTCAAAAAACAGTGCCTTTCAATTTGAATTTTTCTATAGAACTCAATTGAACTCATCACAAAGTCGAATGGCGAAAATGTATGCACGATATAGGTATCCTGCGTAACTTCCGTTTTAAACTGAAAGATATGAATAAAACAATATATTTTAACCTGACAATAAATTATTTAAATAATTTTAAACTTCAAGGAAAGTTATTCGTTTGAAAATTTTTTTTCGCAGTTTATAGTGACCAGGTCTTGCCATTCCAACCAGCCTGATCCGCTCGGTCGACATTTAATAGGCTGAGCTACATCATGTAAAGAAAAAACAACGAAATGGGAATAAAGAAATGAATCGCCACTGAGTGTGGATTCTAGATCGCGGTCAGCTGACAGTTATAGAACACTTATAAATGTGATCTTAGGCTGCCTATTTAAGAGTTCTTAAAACGAAACTTGTTTTTTTTTTGCATTTAAAGGGTTATTATGTTATCTTGTGCTCTTCCACCCTCACAATTCTGTAATTAATTTACTCAAGAGGCTCCAGACCCGCGTGGAGTCTCTACCTGAGATACTGAACCCTTCAATCCTCTGAAGGGCACGCTGCTTCCAGTTGTCCACACCAAGAACCAAATGCCCTAGTGCATGCGCTCTACCAAAATATCACCACCGTATTTGAAGAGCTCTGCTGGCAGGCCACCAGAACATAACCAACGCTTTTTCTACTAGGTGGTAGAATCGGTTCTTCATTGACAGGACGTGGAATCTCTTCCTGTCCAATCACTCTCTCTACATGATGCTCATTTATCAGCTGTTGACAATGCTGCTTAAACACATCCGATTCTCCCGTTTAGCCGCTCTCTGTAGACTCTTCACAAATTAAGGAGCCCAACGTCGAAATTATTGTCTTGGGTAGTTCGGAGTTTCTTCTGGATGTCTAGTTTTCTGTGTGGATCTCAAGCCTTAAATGAGGGTATCTGTTGTCGTGTCGTGGTGCTTACGAACTAACCCACCGAAGATGTTTTTCTCATCAACTTTAACATTCAAACCTCCTCCTCAGCACGACGTTGACATTATAATCCAGACATCCTCTCAAGGCTTCGTACAGGTCATACAACTCCCTTTTAATAGAATCTACAGCCTCGTCGGGAGCTGCGTGTGCACATATTATTTTGAAATCAAACATTGATGCGGATCACAGTCAACTGATTCTTAGAAGTGTTGCCTAGTTTCAGATGTTAATTCAATTAGAGTCGAACGTTCGATTGAAACCGCAATAGGGGGGTTATTTTAAAATCGTCTTCCAGTGCATTCCTATCTGTGAATACATGGGAATGAAAACGAATGAATTCAGCAATTCAAAATTTCGTCGAAATTCTAGGGCTGGTATCAATCGTGCGTGCTGAGTATTTTGACATTTCATTATTTTTCTTTAGAAGAAAACATATTTCAACTCTCCCAGTCGAGGCATCGGCAAGTTAAAAAAAATATTCTATTTTCCCTTTCGTTAAACTGCCTCGTGCTGTACAATATCCATGGAAAAAGCTACGAAAACAAACATTTCTAAAATGGATACAATTTCTGAAATATATTAAACGCAGTTTTGAAAATATATATCGGTGAGTTGCCATAAATTATCGTTTGAAGTGAATCTAATGTGTACCTATGTTTCCTTTCATTTCAGGTCATGATGATCAGGCGAAATCGTGCGTGAAGAAATAAAACTGGGCACCGTTGAGTATACAACAGAAATCTTTAAAAGCTCCACATCAGAGCAGTTTTACACTAGTGAATCAGCGCTAATTTAACCAATCCGTTTGGCAGAGGACGTAGAATATGTGTATCAACTTTTAGTTATATAAAAAAAATCGCTAAACATATTCGTCGTTTCCGCTCTAAAATTTTAAAAATTAAGTGTGAACTATAAAGATAAATAATGTTCGTAATTTGGAAACTCTATACTTCCAATTATGTAAAATATAGTATAGATTATCCAGAGGAATACTTTTTATTATTTATTTATATAAATTTAAATATAGATCTACTTAAGTTTGTAAATGCCTCAGGATGGCTTGCTCATTCATAGGTTCTCATAGGTTTCCCAGTGTGGGAGTTAAAAACCCAAAGGGCATCATAATAGATTTACACTGATCTAAGTGTGACGAATGCAGGTTTCTCCTGTCTCGTCAACCCATTCTCCTAACCTAACCTTACCTAACCTAACCTAAATATATAATAAGAAAATAGTAACAAATTTGGAACATATATTCTTACCCTCCGGTAATGTATCAAGACCGGCATAAGGTAAAAATATCGTCGCCCTAATATTGTTTCCCCGTATGCACCATTTTTATGCTTCTGGGAAATCGCGTTTAAAGGTTTGGCAGTCTACTGCATAAAAACGAACCCCTGGTATTTTTTGACTTGATATGATTGGAAACTCTCATTTTATTAAAGTAATCGGTTGTCCTAAAATGCTTTTAGTTTTTAAATTATTAAAATTTTCGTCAAAAATGAGTTTGAGTTTTTTCAAAATCAAACGTTTCTTTTCTTCATACACGTACGTCAAAAAATATGCACATACGCCATTCCAATTATATTAAAAGAAATTTTTTTCCTACTAGTGAATAGAAAAGAAATAATGTACTTTTTAATAAAAAGTATAGTTTTCGAAAAAAAAAAAAATTATTTCATATATTTTTAAGTTATTTATTTTATCAGTCCATTTTACAGTCTCATCTCATAGAAAACAAATACATAGTAAATATACAAAAAATGCAAAACTTAGCAGGCTAATGAAATATTTGTTGTTGGGTGTCTCTAGAATGAACGAATTACATGAATCATTATGTCAATTACAACAAGAGCAATCTAAAACATAAACAAAAGGAGCAACGATTTTACACCCATTAACTAACGGTCAATCTGGTACCCATAAACTACACTTGCAGAACAATAACAACGAGTTAGGTAATAGTACTCGTATCTAGTGCAAAAAACTCAAGACACAAAAACCCAAGTATATTGTGACAGTAAAACTCGTAGACGTCCGTCAAATCAATTCTTCTCTCCTCCCTTGTTTATAAAACTTACATTCCTTGAAATTCTATTTTTGTTAAGAATACAATTTTTTCCTCATTCTCTCAAGATGTTTTTACGATTTCTTTTTAATTTTTTTTAGGAATTCCAAGCCTAAATATTTTGAGAATTCGTTTTAATTTTGTTTGATTTATTTCGTTTTTCAATGGACTCCTAGGAGTACTTTTTTTGTTTTCCGAATATATTTTGAGAATCCGTTTTGCTTCCAGTTTTTCAATGGAAAATGACATTACTTTCAATTGATAATATCTGCTGAACGGTTCCTACTTTCCACTAGAATAGTAATTTCCGCTCTTTCTATGGTGGCTTTTAAAGTATCTGTTGAATTTGAGTTGAATTGACCAAACCTCCTATGGCTTCGATGTTATATCCAGTATTTTGGTTGCTGATTTTTGGTTGGGTTAGTGAGGTTGCGGGGGCAAAGGTAGTGAATTGATAAGCAAAAGGCGGTGAATTGATAAAGTCACGCATCCTTGTTTTGGAAATTTAGCTTGTAAGCAAACCGTTTTCCACTGGAAAGTTTGGTATCTCTATCATTCAATAATCTTGTGAGGTATATCAACACGAAAATTTTTGTGTACCAGTTTCTTTGATACACATATCTCTCGTGAGCACTGTTGCCGTTCTAGCGATTTTGTCTTTAGATCCAGAGGATTTTCAAGTCTCGACGATTTTTATTAAACATTTTAACTTTTTACTCCCACATCTGGTACTGTAAACTGTGCGGGAGTTTTTCGCAGAGGTGTTTGTTTATGCCGTTAAATTAATCATTTAACACTGATAAACTCTCTAAGAAACTAATGTATTGATTTCACTGTAAATCTGAGCATAGAAATTCAACATACATATCGTCGTGTGCATGAGAATACCGCACAACTGACATTTTTTCCAAAATGCAAGTTTTGATGAAAACGTGATCTAGATGTCAAAGCGCACATTTTCAGAAATTTCCAGAGTGGTGACATCTACTTTTGGGTGTTTTAAACCAGTTTGAAATATGGCACAACTTCACCCATACAATTGTGAAAAATTTGTGAAACATAGCACATCTGCATTTTCCCGCATAAGTTGGCTGTCATTCAGTTGTATTTTTTTAAATCTCTTCCAACGGTTCCCTCTCATTACTGCAGAAGGTCTTCTGCAAAGCAGTACTTGCAAGAACTAACAACATCGATAAGTGAAGTTTATAATTTATACACAGCAAAGTGCAATGAAAACAAAGACATGATCATATCCAAGAGGTATTTTTATCAAGACTTTCGATGACAGAACGTTGGAATTTTTAGTCCCAAAAAAGAAAAGTGCGATCTCTGTGTTGCTCATAAAAATGGAAACATTCTTGATGAGGAATACATTTCTCATATGGAATCAAAGCAGAAAGCTAGAGATTCTAAGACTTCGGATAAAAAACTAGCTTTGGAAGGCAAAAAAAATATATTTTTGGACGGATCTTCAAGCCGTGAAGCTATACATAGCTATACATAGCTTCACGGCTTGAAGAATCCGTGCAAAAACATATTTTTTTTCCTTCCAAAGCTAGTTTTTTATCCGAAGTCTTAGAATCTCTAGCACTCAAAGCCAGTTCATTGTATTTTAAAATAAAATTAACTGTTCATAACTGTACAGTTTTTGACTTAGCAAGGAAAAAAGTAAAGTGCTTTTGGTTCGATGAAACAAACGCAGATTTGACTGCTTCAACATTTACTAGTTTACTAGTCAAGTTTTTTACAGATATTTTGGAAGAATCAAAGCTGCCAATAATTTTGTACAGCGATGGATGTACATACCAAAACAAGAACCTTGTTCTGTCTAACGCTTTACTGCGTTTGGCGATGAGCTATGAAACACAAATAACTCAAACATTTTTGACGAAAGGTCATACACAAATGGAATGCGACAGTGTTCATAGCGTCATTGAGAGCAAGTTGCGTAGCAAGGAGATATACTTACCATCGCAGTACACAACCCTGACCAAAGATGCCTGTACACAACCTTTTCCATACAAAGCCGAAAATATAGACTTTTCCCAAATATTGGATTATACCCAAAAGTCTGACTTTATCTATAAAACAATAAGACCGCAGGTAGTATTGCTGGGGATGAAACAGTAACTTGCCTTAAAGTTTTATTGTATGATCCATCAGGAAAAATATTTCACAGAATATAAGGAACTTGCAGAAAGAGGAGACGCAATTGCGTTAAAAAGGCAAGTTAATTATCCCCGCTTGCATACTGATCGCATTGCAATTGCGGAGTCAAATTTTAAACACCTTCAGCAAATAAAACCAGTTATTCCAAAAGACTGCATTCATTTCTATGATCCACCGACATTTACTACAAAGACAAAATGATTTGAAGTTTGGTCTTAACAACTTTTTCGAACATGCAAAGAATGCCTTTTTATATTTAGTTCATTTAAGTAACGCGTGCTAGTCAGCGCTTAGCAAATGACTGAAAATGTTCCTTTCTAAGTTTTTTTTATGTAACTGAAGAATTTTTAAGTTTTTTTTGTACCATGAAGGTGAATGAAGTCACAAAATAAAAAAAAATGTTAATAGTAACTCCGCTGAAATACTGCACATCTTCAAAAAAAAAACAAAATGTTAAACTTGCAATAACGCACAACTGCGTTTTTTTAATTAAATTTAATTTTTTTTACTGAAATTACTTAATAAACGTGTTTCTGAGCTAAAAATATTATTGACGTGTTTTTTATTTTAATTGTAAAAAAAAATTTTATTATTTAAAACAGTTTTTTGTATCTCCTGAACAATTTGCAAAATGTCTGTTGTGCGGTATTCTCATGCACACGACGATATCTAGATTACCAAGCAATTTTTCTGTTTGTGAAGAGAACACTCTTAAACAGGGCAACATTTTATAATTGAACCAGCCAAAAAACTTGGATTTGACGATGACAAAATTGCAATGGCACAACATAATCTTTATTAAATGGCACACCACATGAGATACTACTAAGCTTTGGCCCAAAGTTGTGAAAAAAAATCAAATCTGCAGATTCCCATTTGGAAGTAACAGCCAGCCAAGAATTGAAAATTAACTATTTATGTCAATTTAGTCGGCAAAAAGGTTCGTGAAATGGGTAAAAACCATTGAATCTCCTTAATAGAGGGCAATACTAAGCTCATCATCTATCCAAACCTATCCAAAGGAGAAAGCTATATCTAAAACAGTTGCCGACAGATGGAATTTACCGGAAGTGAGTAAAGTCATTGTGTCCAAGAATTGCAGTTCATTAGTTGGAAATATAGAGCGTCACCGTCATAGATTTTCAGGTCGGACGGCAAAAAACCAAAGTTTGAGCTAGGGAGCTGAAATTTATAATATAGACTCTACAGGGGCCCTTGATGCTCATGTGTATTTGTTATCTTGAATTTTTTTATTTTTTTTTTTTATTTGTTTTAATCAATAATAATTTCCCTAAAAAAACAATCCGGATTCAATCCGAATTGAATTCCATGTAAACGCAGATTGAAAGATCGAGGGATTCACTCAATCCGATCACAAAATTTTCTGCGATTGGATTGAAAATCAGCATGTAAACGCAAATTGAAAGATCGAGAGATCGAGTGAGAGTGTGTGTGCGTGCCCTCTTTGTTTTCCTTTGTGATGTGATACGTAGGTATTAAGAAGGAGGTGTGGAACTGAATTCCAGTTAAATTTAATCTCTCAATTCGGTGAGAGCGATAACCCGCCTCAAAAACCAATTCAGTTTCAATTCGATATATTCAATAATCGGTACCCCTATATAAACATTTGCAGTGTATTTTTTCTTGTGTAAAAGGACTGAACAGAGTGTGAACATGTAGAAAATGATCTAAAACGAGTGTGTTCAGAGCGTTCTGGTTTGTTTATAAAACACATTTGAACGCTCAGCTATCATCTGATTAGCATTATTGTTTATTTTTAAGATAAAAATTATTTTATTAAATTGTATTATTTTCAATGCCATAAAAACAACCCTTGAACGTCTTTTTAAATATTTTAGATTTTGATTTGTCTTTATTTACCTCCTCTCAGTCTGTCTTTAGCTGTGTTCAGTTGTTTAGTCAAATTGCTAAGTCAAATTGTTCTAAGCTCATAGATCCGCCTGATGTCTCTGAGTTAAAAGCGACGCACAGACTTTTTTACAACTCAGGCTCTGTCCTAGAACCAGAAAAACCAGAAAAACTCCTTAAGTTGGGGTAAGTGGGTATGACACTACATTTTATCTTAATTTGTTACTCCTTTACAATGTACAAAAACAACAAAAATTCGCATATCTGCTAAGCATCTGCTATAGCTGTCTCTATCTTTTTCTATGAATATGAGGAGGAAAGTTTCTACCGCAACAATATCGTCTGGCGATAGTCGATATATGCAAAAATTGCCCCGGTGTATTTTCGCATAAAGGAAAAAACTACTTTTGTTTCATTCATGATATTTCTCACTCTCACTTCACAAACAGTTACAACAGTCCTTCATTTGAAATGAACTTGTATGAGAAAAAAAAGAGAAAACACAGAAAGAGAGAGAGAGAGAGAGAGAGAGAGAGGTTGGAATTGTGGAGGTATAAAAGGGAGTTTATATAGTCGCATTTCGCATTATACAATTTGATAAGACACGAGGACTTTTATTCCATACTTAATTGGATCAATTCAAAAGTGCATTGATACTTATGTATTTCATTTTGCTTGTAGGTACTGAGTCAAAAGTATCAAGTAAGTATACTCGTATTTGCTTGGATCGAATCAACCCTACTCCTGGTGCACACGACTGGTGCATTAAGTACAAGCCATGCTGCACCATGCACCATTTCCCAATTTGTTGACTATTAATTTCAATTAAAGTATCGGCATGCTATCAAAATCAAAAGGCTGTTAAAATACTAAACAAACAAAGTTACATAATTTTTAAAATTCAATGGTCATTTGAAAAAAGGCGGTGCATCTATAACCACGTCACCCTACTGTTTTTTGTTGCTTGCGATTTGCAACGGTGCAGTATTAGTGTATTCGGTTACTGATTGAAAGGTCGTGCATTAATATCCCGGCCAAGTTCATTATTTAAATCGAATACATGAAAATCTCCCTTAGCAACTTAGACACCACCTGTGGGGAAAAATCCTATAACCGCAACAAAGAACATCTATCCTATGTATCTCTCGTATCTTTCTAACAGTGCCTAACTAAGTAACACCTAAAAGCATGCGATAAAATATGCCATTGCCAGATGCTGCTTTCCGTTTGCTCTGCATTCTGAGCATAATTGGGGTACCTACTGTAACATTTACAAAAAAACCCTTTAGCGTAAGAACCGCCATAATTGCGAATATCTGCATTGACTTTGACTTCCAATTTGATTTCTATACACACAAACCGCCAAAAGTCTATTTACAGCTAGTTTTTGTTTGGGGCAAATTAAGAGACTCTCGATTATTCCATATCCATATATCTTATCTGTCATCTTTTTCGGACTTATTTAAGAAAGAGATCAACACAGCCACTCCGACTTCGACGTTGACAACCATGCTGCACGTTTAAGAACCAATGCTTTTTGATGTAATGGATCACATTGGCACTTCAACCTCAACTTCAATTTCAATGTTAGATCTAAATCCTAAAGTTGAAATTGAAGTGCAAATCTCAGTTTTCCCAACATACAAATGGTTATTATTTATCTGAGCGAATTTTCTCTCATCTTTTTATATGGAAAGAATTCTCTAAAATAAGATCAGACATTCGATCAGGCGACATATCTGCTCTCTTTCTAAATTATTTGACGACTTTCTGATATGAATTAAACTTTAAACCTTGATCCCGTTGCTCTCAACCCTCACATAATACAGTAAAGCAAAACCATTAATAAAGTTTGAATTAATATTTATTTACAGTAAACCTAACAACGATTAAATTGTATCTGAAATAAATATTAAATAAACCATAATCAGCGGTTAACATTATTTAACTTAGGTAATTTATTTATTTTAGTTCGTAATCTATTTTTTAATATACATCAAGTTCCTTCTGTTATTATTAATAATGAAAACAAAATTTATTTCTTTTGATCTTTTCTTTTAAATTAAAACAATTCCTGCGTAAATTATTATCATACTGTTGTTCAACTTTGGTATAAATGGCGCCTTCTAAAGGCTTTGAATTGGCCAATGGCCACAAGCTTTGACATACAAAATAAATATGTACGGTCTAAATCTTAGTTAATACTTATATAAAATTGACATTTATAGGGTACATCCATTCAAATTAATTAAAAATGGCACTTTATACAGTTAATGTTTTGTAAAGTTTGGTATTCAATTTAAATATTTTTTCGTAATATTATATTGCTCATAACTAAGGTATAGTAATAATATATTACTCTTAAGTAAGGTATAGTTTCAATTTATCTTCATTATTTACCGCCATGAAGATAACTAAACAAACAAATAGTATCTAGGGTTAACATATTCCATATAATTCGCTTATATGTACCGTCTTCGTTTGAGTATTTACTTATTCTTTAAATTCTCAAAGAAAGCAATATTATTTCTTAAACATCCTGGTACTAAAGTAGGACTAAGTAGTCGTTCTTGCCCGGATTGACGTTCTAACATCGAGGCATCTGATACCTTGAGGTCTTCCTTCGATGGTGGATCTCTGAAAGTTGACAGTAAATAACATTTTAATAAGATTATACTCATTTGTACTGATATGATACTACATTTCATTTTCATGTTTAGGAGGTTAAGAGCAGCACAAAAATGTAAGATATAAAATGATATGATCACAAAAATGGCGCATTTCTGACAGTTTCTCATTATACCCTATTCTAACGGTTAATGTTGACTCATAGTTTCTAACATACCTTAATACTACTACTATAATCGTGATGGTCATCAAAAGTAATGTCGATATATCCATTTCCGTCCGTACGTCGGCAAAAATAAAGCCCTAAAACTCGAGCTAAAAAATTGAAATTTAGAACAAATACTCTCTAGGGATCCGAAACAATTAAGTGTACGAATTTTTAAAATCTGCCCGCTGCCCACAATCGCAAAAAAACAAATCTACCCAAAAAATCGATATTTGAGCTAGAAAGCTGAAATTTGGAATAATATGTGCATTGTCAAGGCCAAAATGCTCGTGTGTTAAGATTTTTCAAATAGAAAAAAAAATCAGTTTTACCCAAAAATCAAAGTTTGAGATAAGAAGCTGAAATTTGGAATATTATACTACTTTATAGCGGCCCAAAATGCTCATTCGTTAATATTTTTAAAATCCGCACACAAAAACGCCCACTATTTAAAAAAAACAAAACATGTTTATAGAAGAAATAATTGGAAATGAAAGTCATATTCTTCGCAAAGTATGTAGATAAAGTCGTTTAGAACTATTCCTTTATATAAAGTTTTCTGCCATGCCCCGGCTCACGTCTCAAGGCCCATAGCTTACGAATAACATAATTTAGTATAGAGTTTAAACGTGTGGTCCCAGTCTTTTAAATTCCCGGTCTGTAAGGGACTACAAGTTTAAGCTTCACACCAAATTTGTTATTGGAAGGGGCCTTCGTGTCTTTAATGAAAGAAAAGAAAGGAAAAACATAGGGACGGGCTACAGTCCGCTTGGGCGAACTGTTCGATACCCTATTCTTATTCCTATCCCTCATAAGTGGGCTTGACAAAAGTCTAAGTATGGTTGAATTGTTAAGAACGCTCTACATATTTTGCTATATAACATTTAAAGGATTTTATCAAAAAAAACGCTCAAACTTGGGTGTTTCAATAAAATTGTTTTATTTAATTATGGGCGTGTCAGTAGGCGGATTTAAAAAAAAATTAACACATGAGCATAAAGGGCCCCTAGAGAGTATATATTATAAATTTCAGCTCCCTAGCTCAAACTTTGAATTTTCAAAAAAAAAAAAAATTTATTGTGGGTGTGTCAGTGGGCGGATTTTGAAAATATTTACACATGAGCATAAAGGGCCCATAGAGAGTATATATTATAAATTTCAGCTCCCTAACTCAAACTTTGGATTTTCAAAAAAATTGTTTTATTTATTTGTGGGCGTGGCAGTGGGCGGATTTTGAAATTTTTTTATCCCGAGCAGTTTTAGGAGTCATAGTTCATATATAAAAAATTTCAGCTTTCGAGCTCAAAATTAGATTTTTTTCAAAATTTTGTTTTTTTGATTTGTGTCTGTGGGCGGATTTAAAAAATTCGTAAACTTGATTATTTCGGGACCCTAGAGAGTATATGGTTAAAATGTCAGCTCTCTAGGTCCAGTCTAAAGGCCTAATTTTTGGCTACAGACGGACGGACGGACATGGCTAGATCGACATTACTATCGATGCTGATCATAAATATAGTAACTTTTAGGGGTCTACGGGCAATATTAAGGTATGTTACAAACTATGCGTCAAAATTAATATACCCTTAGAATAGGGTATAAAAACGCATTTAGAAAAGTATGCGAATGGTTTCGCACAAAAAAATTAAAAACGTCAAAGTTTGCCTCAATGAGCCTTTTTTTTGCTGTCAAACACATAGGTTTCAGGTCCGTTCGCGAACTAAAGGTTCGTTCGCGTACTTTATGTGTAGAAAAATGAAAAGTGCCAAATCTCCAAAATCTAGAGAGAATCCTCTCATTTCTAAGAAAAGTACGCGAAGGCTTTTGTGTAAAAAGGTGAAAAACGTCTTATGTAGTTTGGCTTAAAAAGAAGCAACAGCTGTTTTTTTTTGCTGGCAAACTCATAGGATTTCATCATTTGACAGTTTTCATTTTCTTACCAGCTGAAATTCTGTGTGAAGAAAAATGAACGAAAGTACATTTTTCTTTCGTTCATCTTTTTACCATTTTCTCAGTACGCGAACGCGTTTGTGTAGTTTTGCACGAAAGTTTATATAAATTTACGTTTGCATATTAGTTCGCGAACGGACCTTAACTTTCGTTCATGAAATGAAATTCTGTGTGAAGAAAAATGTACTTTTGTTCATTTTTCTTCACACAGAATTTCAGCTGGTAAAAAAATGAAAACTGTCAAATGATGAAATCCTATGAGTTTACAGGCAAAAAAAAAACAGCGGTTGCTTCTTTTCAAGCAAAACTTTGACGTTTTTCATCTTTTTACACTAAAGCGTTCGCGTACTTTGCTTTGAAATGAGAGGATTCTCTCTCGATTTTGAAGATTTGACAGTTTTCATTTTTCTACATATAAAGTACGCGAACGGACCTATTATTATGACAGTTCACTTTCCACCGGAATTTCTGTGTGCAGAAATAGGAACGAACGAACGAAATACATTTTATTTTCGTTCATCTTTTTCACATTATCTCAGTACGCGAACGGGTTTGTATAGTTTCACAATATGAAAGTTTATACGCGAGCGGACTTATTAAGGTCCATTTGTGTCTTTCTATGTTTAAAAAAATTTAAAACTGTCAAGTCTTCAAAATCGAGAGCGAATCCTCTATTTCAAAGAAAAGTACGTGAACAGTCTTGGTGTTCATAACTGGGATACTGTGCCATTCACTGGTTAAATAAACTTTGCTCTAACGTTTAATTAAGCTTGATAGTACTATAAGAGTCTGTCCAGTCAACCAGGGGACTGTAAGACAATAAGTAAAATTCAATTTCTCCTGAGAATGAATATACAGGCGTTAAAGGAAATAAGACCCGCATGGTAATTTAAGCATGTGCAACTTACAAGATGTATACTTTCATCTTATATGTACAATAAATATGTATGATAAAGAAATAAATAAATAAATGGTTTCCGCAGTGTCTGAACAGTCCTTAAATTAGAACTACATACAACCATCGCTAGGTACTTACGTTTCGAGGGATGATAAATCGGAGGCAATAGTAGCATCCTCAGATCCATGACTACTCGTATCAGCTACAGTAGGTTCATGGGGTTTTTGAACGACTGTAATAATTGGTGTTGGCGTTGTTGGTTTCACTAAAGGAGTGATTGTTTTCGCCAGCAAATTTGTTGATTTTGCCTTTGCCTTAACAAAAAGATAAGATATTCCTGCTTCAGGTCCTTGCAGCCGGTTAGCAGTACTTACCTTGTGCCACGACGATTTCGATGTATCAGACGTTAACAGAAAAGCTTGCGCTAAAGCCCTAACGGATGGCATCGCATGGACTACGTCTTTCTCAATAACGGTTTTTTCCGTTGATGTTGGAGAAATCTAAAAACAAATGCAAAATGGTTAATAAATTGTGTTTTGTTTAAAATTTGACCAACTTACCGGACTTTTATCTAAGTCTATGGATAACACTTGACTAGGATCTATGAGCTTCCTTTTTGGCTGCATGAACTTAAGAGCAGCTGGTGTAAGACTCTTTGATGAAGTACTGGTTATTGGCGCTGCCAGGGTTGGTTTGATTTCTAATTCAGTCGGACGAGTTTTTTTAACAGGAGTCTGAGGTACACTTTCCTTAATTATTCTGGTCTTCTGCATTTTCAGGTCATAGATACGAATTGTATCGGAATCCTCACTTGGTGTTAAACTTTCAGTCGTTGGCACAGAACTGCTATCATTTGATAGCTCGCGAACAGCTGCAGTTGTAAGTGGAATAACAACCGCTTCTGGCTGTGAGGCTATCCTTTCGGTTAGTTCCAGAGAAACATCCTCCTCAACCAGCGCTGGAGTTGCTGTATAAACATCGGCTTCCATTTCGGTTCGACAATGTTTTTCCAGCTTATGACACATGACTTTTACTGGAGACATTTGTACCGTTTCCACAGTACTTTCAAAACGGTTTTCAAGCTAAGGAAGAGGTGTATATTTAACTATTAGTATATTCTCGCAAGGATTGGCATAAAGAAAGGAATAGATAGGAACATTTATCAGATGACTTTTTTCCTGGTAACAAAAATTCAACTACATTATTTGCCTAGTGTTAGCGAAAATAACAAGGATGTGGTTAGTTTGGATGAGCTTCATGTGTTTGACACTATATTATAAAATTACATTCACCAACGCACAATTAAAGTAAGCCTTGTACATTCTACACCAAAACTTGAACAGGCACCATATATTTTGACTGCCAAGCGTTGGAAGATAGACAAATTGACAATTTGACAAATTCACAGCCATTTGGTACGTTCAACTTTCTGGTCAACTGCAATTAAACCGTCTTGAATTGGTCGAAAAACTCACGTGGTTATCAGCTTTGAGTTTTTATATAAAGTAGAGCCGGACTGGCAGGATACTTGCAGTCGACTTGGAACTTGTACGTACCGATTGTTATGGAAAAATTTTGTTAAATTATTTCAAATAACCGGTTTTTTATAACAAAGCTCCAAAAGTTACGCTTATGTATAAGAATCTCAAATTCTACAAAATGATTCAATTTTTTATGTTAAAACTATGAAACAAATGTTATTAGTAAAATTTATCATTAGATTAACCAAAGAGTGCCCAAAATTTTGTATGACTTTTGTTCTATGCACAGAAAAGGAATAAAGTTGTAGCGGTACTCACCTGAGCTTTTGTCGATTTCGTTTTCAAGTTTGTATAATACTTTATGAAATTTTATTACACAATTTCATGAAAAAAGTACATTATGTATATAATTTATTGCTATGTAATTTTACTAAAACATTTGCTTCAATTTACTTGAGAAGTGTAGCTATTTGCTTATAAATCAATAAGCTTTACTAACAGCAAACTGAGTGTACAATTTCAAGAAGTTAAACCAAAGACACTGAGGTACCTACCATGGCTTGGGAAGACTTTAACTGTATTTGATGAGAGCGCCTGATTCAATTTCTGCGTACACCCATAGTATTAGGCACAATAAAAGTGAAGGTTTATAAGAGGGCTAGAGGTGATACCGATACACATTGGTTTCTGATGTCCGTTAATTGTAATAGCAAGAAAATATATTTTTTTAAAACTACGGGCTCGCCAAGGCGATTTTAAAGGCACTTCGACTTATTAAATATTTTGTGCCGTATGGGCCAGAAAATAACAGATAATGTTACCAGCAGAGAATGGTGACAGAACGTGCACATGTACAAACGCCGCATAGCGAAAATAGGGCGAGAAGGGAAGAGTATCGACCCAGGAGAAGGGAGGAGAATAAGATCATACGTAGAAAAAAGAGGGCATACGCGGTCACCAGCTCAAGGAGATCGAAGAGTCTCGCGATGCAAACTTATCCGGAGGTTTTATAAAAAGGCCAAGCAACTGGCTGCTGGTCTTAAGACCGGAACCCAACTCTTCGAAACGGAGAAGGAAATCTAGTCACCGAACCACAGGAAACAGTAGATGTGTTTCAGCAGCATTTCCAGCAGCTGCTAAATGGGCATCTTGTACAGCGAGTGATAGGGCAAGAAGAAGACAAGTCAACGAAGAACCGGTTCCATCACCCAGTATTGAAGAGGTAACGATAGCTGTAAACAAGCTAAACATTAACAAGGCTGCAGGTTCTGATGGTTTACCAACTGAGCTTTTCAAATACGGAGGTCATGTTTTGGTAGGCCACATGCACCAAATCATCAACCAAGTACAGCTGGAAGAAAGCATGTCCGAGGGCTTGACTATAAGCTCCATCTGCTCCATCTACAAGATGTCTATGTCTTGCAAGAACTATCGATGCAAATCCCTGCTAAATGTTGTATATAAGATCCTATACAACGTACTGTGTTAACGTCTCAAGCCGTTCTGAAACACACTAATCGGCACGAACCAGTACGGCTTCCGGCCCGGCAGATTGACATAGACCAAATTTTCAGAAATCCTGGTAAACACCAATGAATTTCAAATCGAGAACTACCATCATTTCATCGACTTTATAGCCGCATATAGCATTCATCGCCAGGAGCTCTACGTATTGATGGCCGAATTCGGGATCCCGGCAAAACTAATTCAGTTGTGTCGCGTTACGCTGGAAAACATGCGGTGCAATGTGCAGTATGGAAACAGCCCTTTCGAACTATTCCAAACCTGTACCGGATTCCGTAAAGGAGATGCGCTGTCTTGTGACTTCTTCAATCTTTTTCTGGAGCAGATAGTGCGCAGGGCAGTTATCAATATAGATGGACTATCTTCAACATATCCGTGCAACAATTGGGAAACGCGGACGCTATGGACACCATCGACCGATCTCAGAGTGTCGTATTAGAGACTTTCATGGCGATTAAGGAATAGGTAAAACTGGTTGGCCTTAAGGTCAACAAGGACAAAACGAAGTACTTGCTTTCAACAAACAAACAAGCACCTGTTCACCGACTAAGACAAAACGTCACTGTTGATAGCAGCAACTTATCTCCACAAATAACACCTTAGTGGAGATCCGACTAAGACGTATTATAGTAAACCGTTGCTACTTCGGTTTGGCAAAGCAAATGTGTTCAAAGCTCCTAGCTCGGAAGACCAACAAAACACTGATACTGCCAGTTCTGCCTTACATCGCCGAGGGCTTAACGATAAACAGGAAAGTGGAGGTAATCTTGGGTTCTTTCGAAAAAAATTCTCCATCGGATATTTGGTCCTGTGTGCGAGGAGGACGAATGGACGAAAAGATATAACCGCTAACTGCTCAACGAAGCCCTTCTGAACATTGAGTATACTGGATGCAAAGTTATCGCCTATGCGGACGACGTCGCGATACTTGTAACAGGCAAATACCCGCAGACGCTAGCCGATGTCATGCAATCTGCTATCAACATATTGACAGGTTGGACCGAAAGATGCTGGTCCTGTTCACACGAAGATATAAACTCACTGGGTTCCCTCCCCCGAAGATTAGAGACACTCCTCTGGCACTCTCAAATAGCGCTAGCTATTTAGGCCTGAAGCTTGATCGCAAGCTACTTTGGAGGGAAAATGTAGTCGAACGTGCCAGGAAATCCCTAGCTGCTCTTTACATTTGCAAAAAGGCGGTAGGCTCCACGTGGGGCCTACAACCAAAAATTATGCACTGGTTATACATGTCGGTAGTTAAACCGATTCTCTTCTATGGAGTACTGGTCTGGTGGCCCGCCTTGGAGAAGAAGTCCAACCTAACCTTGCTAGACAAAACTCAACGAGTTGCATGCCTCAGCATCACCGGTGCGCTGAGAACCTCTCCCACTGCGGCGCTCCAAGTCATGCTCCACCTTCTCCCGACCGACATCGTCGGCAAACAGTTGGCTGCCAGCTCAGCAATAAGACTGAGAAGCTCCAAACAATGGAAAGAGCAACAAACTGGACATGCCAATTTACTATCGATGTATCGACATCTCCCTAAGGTCACCGACCACCTGCCCACTGAATACAACTTCAACCTGGGCTTCAAACATCTAATCCCAGACAGAGCCGAGTGGACACAACGTCATGTCCTACACCACGAATCGCTGTCAATTTTTACGGATGGGTCCAAAACGGAGGACGGAGTCGGTGCCGGAGTCTTCTCTGAAGACCTGGACATTCACCTCTCCTTTAACCTTCCAGACCACTGCAGCGTTTTTCAGGCCGAAGTCACCGCCGTCCGCCAAGCCGCTGCCTAGCTGTCGGTTAATACGATATCGAAATCAGATATTGTAATATACATCGACAGTCAGGCGGCCATCAAATCCCTCTTCTCTCTCTTCTGGTTTAAATAGCATAAGCGTCACCGACATCGAGGCGCCAACGTCTTATGTTAAAAACCTCATAGACACCTATGCGGTGAACGAAGCCAACCGTCGTTGGCATCAACTCGACCAGTGCAACACCGCAAGTCTACTCTGGCCGACATTAAACAAATCCAGATCCATCGGACTTCTGAGGCATAAGAGAGGAACCCTCTCGAAATTAGTAAACGCCTTCACCGGACACTGTGCTATAGGAAGACATGCCCAAAGGTTGGGCATCCCCTACAATGACTTCTGCAGAAGCTGTAGGGACGAGGAAGAAGAGGAGACCATCAGTCACTTCCTTTGCACGTGTCCCGCACTCGCCAACATTAGGAAGGCTACATTGGGTGAATACCTTTTCAGTGATCTAAACGATCTTAACAACGCCTGCACAGCAAGGATTAGCTCCTTCATTCAGAGGAGCAAATGGTTCCCTGAGTAAGAGGGTGACCCACCCACCTTACACATCGGCAGCACAATGGACCTACTTCTGGTCTAGGTGCATCCTCATCGAGGGCCGGTTTCAACCAACCAACCAACCAACTGTACAAAGATGTGGATGTAGTCCAAAAAGCTACATTGGCTCGGCCACATCGAGCGAATGGACAACAATGCCCCAGCGAAGAGGATCTTCGACTCGAGACGATAAGGAAGACCGAACCTCCGTTTTAAAGACCAAGCCATCGCGGATGCCAGAGCGTTTGGTCTGGACAGCTGACAGCTGGAAGCAGCGTCACCGGGATCGTGGAGGATGGAAGGCTGCAGTGTCCCATTCAGAGAATCTCCACAGGTAGGGAGCCCGTTAAGTAAAGTAAGTAAGTATTTGCTGAAGCGCGAGAGCTTGCGAAACAGTTGGACGTAATACTGAAGCAAGCGTATTTCAATACAACTTAAAGTCTGATTTAAAGGCGAGGATGTCCCCAGATGTAATGAATTTCTTCGTTCTCAAAATTTTGTTTGCCTCGAACGATACCGAATAAAGCGCTGCTTACAAAATTATCATCACAATTGTGTTAATTTGAAAATTTATAAAGTTTGGTATAAAAATTTTCTTTTGACGTCGAACAAGGTTGCCCTCCGCTAGTTTTGGCTGGCCTAAATGTTTCCCAGAAATTCAAGGTTTTGTTTATGTTCAAGTGAAATCAGTGAAAAAATTTTTTTTTATCCTAAATAAATAGATACCACAATGGACGATGATCCGAAAAAAGATTCCCCTAGAAAAAAGGGTTGTTAATTTAAGTAAATAAAAAAGCATAGAGAGTGCCCAATTTAGTTCAAAACGATTTATGCGTAAGCCTGTCTTTTAGTTCATCGTTTAAGCCCCAGTTATAGCAATACGCAAAAAGTAGAACAGTAAATAAATTAAAACGAACACATCAAAAGGACGATTCTGTAAATCGACTGAGAAGTTGAACACAGAAAGTTGTCCGTACATACGAGGGCGGGTCAATAAGTCCGTGACTTTTTGAATTTCTGACCTCTTTACTGAAATGGCAACACTGCTCCTGTCAACAGGCATCTGTCAGTTGACTCCTGTCAAAATTTAAACTTGCTGCGTCAGTTAGTTTGTGTTTGACAGCTATTTTTATCAGACTACTCACTAATTTGAGGAGAAAATGGAAAAAAGTGAATTTCGTGTGCTTATTAAGCATTATTTCTTGCGAAAAAAAACCATTACCGAAACCAAGGCTAAGCTTGAAAAATACTATGGGGACTCTGCACCATCGATTTCAATGGTAAAAAAGTGGTTTACTGAATTTCGTTGTGGCCGTACAAGCACTGAAGGTGCCGAACGTCCTGGACGCCCAGTTGAGGTCTCTACACCCGAAACAATCGAAAAAATTCACGATATGGTGTTGGCCGACCGAAGATTGAAAGTGCGAGAGATCGTGGAAGCCGTAGGGATCTCGCATGGCTTAGTGGTTTCAATTTTGAATGATCACTTGGGCATGAGAAAGCTTTCCGCAAGATGGGTGCCGCGTTTGCTCACAGTCGACCACAAACGCAATCGTGTAACAACTTCACAGGAAGGTTTGGCGTTGTTTAATCGCAATATGGAGGAGTTTTTGCGCCGTTTAGTAACCGTGGACGAAACATGGATCCATCACAACACACCAGAGACCAAACAACAGTCAAAACAGTGGGTTTCTAAGGGTGAATCGGCGCCAAAGAAGGCCAAGGTGGGTTTGTCAGCCAATAAAGTTATGGCGACTGTTTTTTGGGATGCACGCGGGATAATCCACATTGACTACCTTCAAAAGGGAAGAACAATCAATGGGGAATATTATGCCAACTTATTGGACCGATTCAATGACGATTTGAAAAAAAACCGACCTCATTTGGCCAAGAAAAAAGTTCTTTTCCACCAAGACAATGCAAGGGTGCACACATGTGCAGTTGCCATGGCAAAAAACCATGAATTGGGCTATGAATTGCTCCCTCATCCACCCTATTCTCCAGATTTGGCTCCAAGCGACTACTTCTTGTTCCCAAACCTGAAGAAATGGCTTGGTGGAAAAAGATTTGACTCCAATGATGAAGTCATCTCGCAAATAAAGGCCTATTTTTAAGACCTCGACAAATCATTTTTTTTGGAAGGGATAAAAAAATTGGAGAAGCGTTGGACAAAGTTTATAGAGCTCAAGGGAGACTACGTTGAAAAATAAAAAAAAATTTTTATCAAAAAATCTGTGTTTTATTCCAAAAGTCACGGACTTATTGACCCGCCCTCGTACAAATAAATAAATACATTTTCTAGCCAATTTTTCGATTTCTCAATTTTTCATGGCTTATTATTTTAAGAATTCATAAGCAACATTTTAAGACAAAGATTGGGTCGATCTATTCGTTTTACGTGGACCAAAAAAGCACATGAACATCTTACAGTTTTCAGTTTACGTATGGCTACAACTGGGTCTGGGCTCTTAGGGAGTTGGTTATCGGGAAATGCTTGAAAGACCGCGTTCTACTCCCCTCAAGCGAATGCTTCCGAGAGGGTCAACCGTTCTATGTTGACCAAAATTGGGTCATACATAGAAGGCGACCAAAGTAATTGGGACCTGCATGTGAGCAATTCGGTATTCGCCTTGAGGAGCGTAGTGCACGACGCCACCGGACTAGAACCATATTACGCTGTATTCGGCGTACCAATGATCCAGCACGCAAGCGCGTATGAAATTCTACGCCGACTGGACATGCTTAAGGACAATGGAATAAGAATCACCAATAAGACTGATAGGCTAGGATTAATTAGGACTAAAATATATGACAACTTGAGTCTAGCGCACAACAAGGCTACACAACTATACAATACGAGAAGTAGGGACGTAAAATATACGGTAGTACAAGTCGTTTACCGATGAAACAAACAAATACCAGTACCACGACTTCTACTGCAATCGTGCTCATAATAGATCTACCACACATTTCTTATACATTCGGTACGCTTGATTCCATAATAATTGTGGGATAAATTGAAATATTCCACGATGCAAATATACGATGGTCAATGTCGCATATAAGTCCCTTATCCAACGTAGATATTGAAGCAACACACTAATCGGCACATAACAGCGTGGGAAGGTTATGATTCTTGATCTTCGACTCCCAGCCCCAGAATCGAGACGACAAAGCTGATTGAAACTCTGTTTTAAATACACACAGATGTCAGAGTTCTGATGGTGGACAATTCCAAGTAGCGTACCAGAAACTCGCAGAAATGCTCGTCATCCATCAAAAATATAGGATTAGCGAGAACATCGTCAACGCCTAGCTATAGGGTTAAGAAGCTTTCTGAAGGTTATTTTGCGAAGATGAGATAGGACTCTAAAACCACGTATGTGCTTTTTGTGTATCGAAACTGAAACATCTCTTTAAGTATCTAGCTCAACGCTTTTTCTAAAATTTTGGATGATAGTTGCCATCCAAATTTCAAAATGGCATTCCTAAATTTTTATATTTTTCAAACTCTGGGAACGATGCGACTAATGTATCTATCGTAATAATCACAAGTTATCTACTTAATAATAATCCCGCGCAGGGATGGGATAAGAATAGCACAACAGCGTCCAAAAAAAAAAACAGCGCTTGTTGTAAAACGCGATCGAGGGGACCAATTACATCTACGCAGTTTTAACACCCAGCATCCAGGCGAGTCTGCCGATGTTTATTGAGGTCGAACCGGCGAACTCCAAAGGCGGACCAGGGAGGACTACGATACCTTTAAGTTTGTTCGTTATCTCGCCGTAAAGGAAAAAAGGAGATCCATTTAATCATAAGGTCCGTTCGCGTACTTTATGTGTAGAAAAATGAAAACTGTCAAATCTTCAAAATCTCTCATTTCAAAGAAAAGTACGCGAACGCTTTTGTGTAAAAAGATGAAAAACGTCAAAGTTTGGTTTGAAAAGAAACAACCGCTGTTTTTTTTTGCTGGCAAACTCATAGGATTTCATCATTTGACAGTTTTCATTTTTTTACCAGCTGAAATTCTGTGTGAAGAAAAATGAACGAAAGTACATGTTTCTTTCGTTCATCTTTTTACCATTTTCTCAGTACGCGAACGCGTTTGTGTAGTTTTGCACGAAAGTTTATATAAATTTGCGTTTGCATATTAGTTCGCGAACGGACCTATAATTAAGACAAAAAAAGTGGTAGTGAGTAAGGCTGCCAAGTTTCCGTCAAATTTTACATTAGCCTAGCTTCCGTCAATTTACAAACAAATACAAAAATTAAAAAATTATAGCTCAAAGCCCTAGTAATTATTATTAATTATTGATTATGTAATTTATTTATGAATCAATAAAGTTGTAATAATAATAATAAACATAATAAAAAATTTACTCGGAAAGGCCATTTACAATCACATGAAAGGGCAGATGAAGCGGATAGGGAATTTTTGCATTTTTTCGTCACGAAAACTGTAGGTAAAATAAAACTGGTGGCCTAAAAATTAATTTGTTATATCCGTATATACAAATAAACATAATTATTGTGTGTGCAGTCAAGAAAAATGCTTCTATTTGTATTTACATAATAAAAAGGCAAAGTGGAAATGATGATCGCCCGTTGAGCATATTGTTTTTCATTCAAATATGATGTCGACCAATATTTAAGATGAAAAGTTAACGCAGCTGTTGGATGTATGGGTGCACAGGAACTCTGTTGCCACACAGATGCATAGACAAAGACAAATGCACTTAAAAGTTGTTTAAAATTTTACGAAAAAAAAATTATAGTCTAATAACTTTTTAATTGAAATATAACAATGCTATCTATTTATATTTAAACAACAATTTTACAAAATGGCTACAATTAAAATGATAGATTACAAAAAATAATGTTTGATTCAAAAAAAAAAAAAAAAAAAAATCAAACAACCCACCCGATGTAAAAGTTTAAACAACACCCAACTATTATGAGAATTCTAAAACAAAAGACTCGTCCTTCTGCCATCGCCTGGTACCCCATTGAAGCAACTATCCACACCCGAATCTGCGGCATCATCATTACCATCGGATAAATTATCCTTACGCACAGACAACTTGTTATCCGTGAAAAATTCTCCTTGATCGAAAATTGGATTTAGGACAAAATCTTTGGTCGTTGATGAGATGGCACGAAAGCTATTGCGTTTTAAGTCTTTGTGCAGTAGTTGCTTTTCGAATTGTGTCAGAACACTGGGATTTGGTGATATTTTTATGGCGGACTGGGTCCGAAGACTTCTTGATGAATGCTGTGACGATGTATCGTCATCGTCGTCATTGTGGAGTGTATGGGTGCTGTTTGTGGAATGAAATTGCTTGGGGTACTTTAGGGAACTACTTCGACGCACTGGAGTGGATAAGGTCCAATCTCTTCTATTTCTATTCTCAAATCCACTACGAATTACCTCAATCGATGATGTTGATGATGATGTTGCTGATGGTTGTAATTGTGTCTCGATGAATGATGTTGGAGTTGTTGCTGGTGTTGCACGCTTCTTTGTTGCTCCGCTGGCATGTTTGGCATCGTTGATGTAGTAGTCTCTGCTGTACCTAAAAATTCAGGAAATGTATTATCGTTCTGGTTTTGGTGATAGAATTATAATAAAAGATACAAACACAAGAATTGGTGAACAATTAAAATAAACCCAATATATTAACTTACCTAGCATAGTCCCTTTCCTGGCTCTGGTCATTCACCTCATTGTTCTCAGTTTCGGCGGCCAGCATAATTGGCTTTTCCTCTGTACTCGGGCTTATGTTGGGCAAATCAATCACCCGATCAGGCCCGCCATTTAACCGATGTTTCAGTGCCTCCGCTGAATAAGGATTGTTTGGCATGTCGACCGCGTTATTCCATTTCTTATATTCACGTTCGGCAATCGAACCTGTAAATTGCATCGGAAAACAATACGCATTAAGGCTTTCGAAGATCTTCTCAGTTTAATGGAGTTAGTAGTTGAATATCGAAAGTTTGATCTAAACGAGCAGTGTTACCTGGTACAAAATGTTTTATTAGATCATCATCAACATGTTCCTCGTTTGCTGCCGAAGAAGTCCGGGTTTCAACAACAACTTGTAACTTGGAACATGCTGACGCTGTTCTAAGCTCGGGTTGTGGTGGTGATTTAATGTGCGAATTGTTAGTAACATTGTTAGTAGCTGTTAATGTTTTGGTAGTAGTAGTGGTAGCAGTATCAGTGGTTCTTTCGCGGTTAGCAGTCTCATCTCGGCTAAAATCTTCGCCAGAGTCCGTGTCAGATCCGGAACCCTTCAAGGACGAATCGAACGTGTCGATTACCGTAGGCGTGCTATCGTCGGTTTGATTCGATTCAGAACTTATCCGATCTGAGAAAAGAATGTTATTAAGAAAATATATATTTGTTGATCGTGATGAGCTAGTGGCGCCTAAAATGCAATAGTCTTGTGGTTCTCTAAATAAACTATAGGGAGAGCTCTCTATATAACATTTACTTTTAAGGTACAGGTCTTCGGTAAGATAGCTTGTGGTTTCAATGGTGTCTAGGGTGTCAAGGTAATTTTGAATGAGCTCTCTTTGTTTGCGACGCTTCTCCAATTCTGCTAAGAAGCGTCTATCTTGAAGTGTCAACTTTCGGAACTTGCTACCACTATCTTTTTGATTTGTTGTTCGGGTAGAAGTTGTTGTCAATGGCTTGATGTGGGATTGCGATCGCGTAGCGAATGAGTTCTGCGAAAGGTTCGGTGCGGTATGGCTGATATGATTACCTTGGAAAGCGATTTGTGCGTTTGGTTGGTCTGTCGCAGCAAAATCGTTAGCGATTGCTTGGTGGGGTGTCCGGTCGTCAATGAAGCAAAGGTTTTCGCTCGCAATCTTGTCAGTTAAGATGCATTTAGCATTTGCTTCGATGGCGTCGAATCCTGCCGCAGCCATTCTAAGTTCATCGGCTAAACAGGGGACAATTTTTTCATGAGAGCTCTCAGAAGTTGCGTGAGATATTTCGTCATAAACTTGTGCAAATTCACTTAATGATTCTGTGAATTGTAACGGTGGATGCGTTACGATAGTGCAGGTTCTTGAGAGCGAGCGAACTGGATGTGCTTCCTGAGATCCGGTTATTGATTCAGAAACTTGTGATGTGAAGTTATTAATTGTTTCAACCATGACGCCAGATCCTTTATCTTCAGTGGTTGTAAGGCTAGTGTTTACTGCTGGATGACTTAAGTTTCCGGATAGTACAGTCATTTGTTCCGCTGACGATGTTTCGAGTGCAGAAGTTTCAGGAGCTTCCGACGATAGTTCACCTGTTTTAGACTTCGGTTCCTCGGCATTTAGAGTTTCAATATATTGTTCATGAGAAGCTGCTTTGATTGCATGAGCTTCAGACAAAGGTTCCGAAGATGATTCAGTTGAAGTTAATTCGACTGCAGGAGACTCCGACAACGTTTCTGCGACTTCAAATCCTGCCGGCTTTGCCTTGGGAACATTAGTCGGTTGTTTATTTTCAGATTCTGGTTCCTCTGCTTTCCAAACGTCAGCAGGTTGTTTGATTAAATCTGCTTCTACTTTAGGAGGCGTTGTTTCAGCTAGTTCAGACTTTTTATTCTCTGCCTTGGTAAGTTCAGTAGATTGGTTATCAGAAGATTCTTCTACTTCAAGAGGCGCTATTACGGCTATTTCAGAATTTATGTGTGTTTTCAAAGCAATAGCAGGCTGTTCACCAGACGTTGTTCCGACTGCAGAAGATTCGGAGGGTGTGGTTGTTATTTCGAATTTTGGTTGCTCTGCTTCATAAACTTCAGCATGTTGTTCGATAGAAGCCGGTTCTACTACAGGAGGTACCGACGTTGTTTCAGATTCTGCGTGCTCTGCATTGCTAACTTCAGTATATTGCTCATCAGAACATGCTTCAACTGCTGGAGACACTGCTGCAGCTATTTCGGTTTTTAGTTCCTCTGCTTTACAAACTTCAGCAGATTGATCATCGGACTTAGCTTCTACTGAAGGAGCTGCCGCTAGTATTTCAGTTTGTTCAGATTTCGGTTCCTTCACTTTGAGAACATCAGCAGTTTGTTCAGCCGAAGTTGTTTCGATAGCAGGAAAACTGGTTGAACTTGTATTGGGGTTTTCTGATCTGTTGGTACTTCTTTCTTCAATAGTTTTCGGGCTTTGGTCAGCGAGAATTGCAATATCAACTGTCGCCAGCATAGAATATATCAGTTCTTCGAGAGAGAATTCAGTTTCAACACTTTCTTCTCTTGAGCCGGCGTCTCCGATGTTGTTTGCCTGGGGACCAAGTTTTTGGTACATGGCATCACAAGGGGATGTTTCTTCTTTAATTATAGATGCTTCCGATTCTAACGCAATCACTTCATTTAAAGATAATTCGACTGCACCTTTTTCTGATTTTTTAGTTTTACAAATATCAGCAAGTTGTCCAGCAAAAACTTTCGACTCTTTGAAAGCAGTTGATTCATCAGATGATGCTTCGATTGCAGGAGATTCCGACTGTATTGCGGCTATTTCAGATTTTGGTTCTGCCGTTTTACAAGCTTCAGCAGGTTGTCCGGCAAAAGCTTTTAAGGGCTTTTCACCTCTTGAATCATCAGGCGATGATTCGATCGCAGGACCTTCCGACGATGCTGAAGATTTTTCAACAGTTGGTTCATCAGATAATGCACCGATGGCAGGAGATTCCGATGGTGTTGCAGCTATTCCAGAAGTTGGTCCTCCCCTTCTCCAAACATCAGCAGGTTGTTCAACAGAACCTTCCGACGGTTTTTCAGCTGTTGATTCATCGGATGATTCTGCGATTGCCGGAGATTCTGGAAGTGTTCGAGCTAATTCGAATTTTGGTTCCTCCGTCGTACAAACACAAGCAGGTTGTTCAGTAGTAGATTTATAAACAGATTCCGACTGTATTCCAGCTATTTCAGATTGCGGTTCGTCCGTTTTACAAACATCAGCAGGCTGATCAGCAGAAGCTTTTAACTGTTTTTCAGTTGTTGATTCATCAGAAGATTCCGATGGTGAACGACCTATTTCAGATGATGCTTCGTCTGCTGGTGATTCCGACGTTGTTGCAGCTATTTCATATAATGCTTCGACTGTAGGTGATGCCGACGGTTTCGAAGCTAGTTGAGATGATGCTTCGGATGTTGTAGATTCCGACGGCGTTGCAGCTATTTCAGATTTTGCTTCTTCCGTTCTACAAACAGACGCAGGTTGTTCAGCAGATGCTTTCGACGGTGTATCAGCAGTAGATTCATCAGGTGATGTTTCGACTGCAGGATATTCCGACACTTTAGTTGCTATTTTAGATTTTGGTTCTTCCGTTTGACAGATGTCAGCAGTTTGTTCAACAAAAGGTTCCGACGGTGTTCCAGAGCTTGATGCAGCAGATTCATCGGATGATGCGTCGACTGAAGGAGATTCCGATGGCATTGGAGCCATTTCAGATTTTGGTTCTACCTGTTTACAAACATCAGCAGGTTGTTCAGCAGAAGCTTCCGAAGCAGAAGCTTTTGATGATATTTCAGCAGTTGATTTATCAGATGATGCTTCGACTGCGCGCGATTCTGGTGGCAGTGCAGCTATTTCAGATTTTGATTCTTCCGTTCTACAAACACCAGCAGGTTGTTCAGCAGAAGCTTTTGACGTTGTTTCAGCTATTAATTCATTAGATGTAGCAGACTTTGGCTTTGCCGTGTGACAAACATCAGCAGGTCGTTCTGTAGAAGCTTTCGATTGTGTTTCAGCAGTTGATTCATCAGATGATGCTTCGACTGCAGGATATTCAGACACTGTAGTTGCTATTTCACATTTTGGTTCTTCCGTTTGACAGATGTCAGCAGTTTGTTCAACAAAAGGTTTTTCAGAGGTTGATGCAGCATTTGGTCCATCAGAGGATGCTTCGACTGCAGGAGATTCCGATGGTGTTGGAGCCATTTCAGACTTTGGTTCTCTGGGTTTACAAACATCGAGAGGTTGTTCAGCAGAAGCTTCCGAAGCAGAAGCTTTTGATGGTGTTTCAGCAATTGATTTATCAGATGACGCTTCGACTGCGGGCGATTCCGATGGAGTTGCAGATATTTGAGATTTTGGTTCTTCCGTTCTAAAAACAGCAGCAGATCGTTCAGAAGAAGCTTCCAAATGTATTTCAGCTATTGATTCATCAGACGATGCTTCGACTGCAGGAGATTCCGGTGGTGTTGAAGCCATTTCAGACTTTGATTCTATAGGTTTACAAACATCGAGAGGTTGTTCAGCAGAAGCTTCCGAAGCAGAATCTTTTGATGGTGTTTCAGCAGTTGATTTATCAGATGATGCTTCAACTACGAACGATTCTGGTGGCAGTGCAGCTACTTCAGATTTTGATTCTTCCGTTCTACAAACAGCAGCAGGTGGTTCAGAAAAAGCTTCCGAATGTATTGAAGCTTTTGATGGTGTTTCAGCAGTTGATTTATCAGATGATGCTTCAACTACGGACGATTCTGGTAGCAGTGCAGCTACTTCAGATTTTGATTCTTCCGTTCTACAAACAGCAGCAGGTTGTTCAGCAAAAGCTTTCGACGTTGTTTCAGCAATTAATTTATTAGATGCAGCAGACTTTGGCTTTGCCGTTTGACAAACATCAGCAGGTCGTTCTGTAGAAGCTTTCGATTGTGTTTCAGCAGTTGATTCATCAGATGATGCTTCGACTGTAGGATATTCCGACACTGTAGTTGCTATTTCAGATTTTGGCTCTTCCGTTTGACAGATGTCAGCAGTTTGTTCAACAAAAGGTTCCGAAGGTGTTTCAGAGGTTGATGCAGCAGTTGGTCCATCAGAGGATGCTTCGACTGCAGGAGATTCCGATGGTGTTGGAGCCATTTCAGACTTTGGTTCTATAGGTTTACAAACATCGAGAGGTTGTTCAACAGAAGCTTTTGATGGTGTTTCAGCAGTTGATTTATCAGATGATGCTTCAACTACGGACGATTCTGGTAGCAGTGCAGCTACTTCAGATTTTGATTCTTCCGTTCTACAAACAGCAGCAGGTGGTTCAGAAAAAGCTTCCGAATGTATTGAAGCTTTTGATGGTGTTTCAGCAGTTGGTTTATCAGATGATGCTTCAACTACGGACGATTCTGGTAGCAGTGCAGCTACTTCAGATTTTGATTCTTCCGTTCTACAAACAGCAGCAGGTTGTTCAGCAAAAGCTTTTGACGTTGTTTCAGCAATTAATTCATTAGATGCAGCAGACTTTGGCTTTGCCGTTTGACAAACATCAGCAGGTCGTTCTGTAGAAGCTTTCGATTGTGTTTCAGCAGTTGATTCATCAGATGATGCTTCGACTGCAGGATATTCAGACACTGTAGTTGCTATTTCACATTTTGGTTCTTCCGTTTGACAGATGTCAGCAGTTTGTTCAACAAAAGGTTCCGAAGGTGTTTCAGAGGTTGATGCAGCAGTTGGTCCATCAGAGGATGCTTCGACTGCAGGAGATTCCGATGGTGTTGGAGCCATTTCAGACTTTGGTTCTATAGGTTTACAAACATCGAGAGGTTGTTCAGCAGAAGCTTCCGAAGCAGAAGCTTTTGATGGTGTTTCAGCAGTTGATTTATCAGATGATGCTTCGACTGCGGGAGAATCCGATTGAGTTGCACCTATTTGGGATTTTGGTTCTTTCGTTCTAAAAACAGCAGCAGAACGTTCAGAAGAGGCTTCCGAATGTATTTCAGCTATTGATTCATCAGATGATACTTCGACTGCAGGAGATTCCGGTGGTGTTGATGCCATTTCAGACTTTGATTCTATAGGTTTACAAACATCGAGAGGTTGTTCAGCAGAAGCTTTTGATGGTGTTTCAGCAGTTGATTTATCAGATGATGCTTCAACAACGGACGATTCTGGTAGCAGTGCAGCTACTTCAGATTTTGATTCTTCCGTTCTACAAACAGCAGCAGGTGGTTCAGAAAAAGCTTCCGAATGTATTGAAGCTTTTGATGGTGTTTCTGCAGTTGATTTATCAGATGATGCTTCAACTACGGAAGATTCTGGTAGCAGTGCAGCTACTTCAGATTTTGATTCTTCCGTTCTACAAACAGCAGCAGGTGGTTCAGCAGAAGCTTTTGACGTTGTTTCAGCTGTTAATTCATCAGATGTAGCAGACTTTGGCTTTGCCGTTTGACAAACATCAGCAGGTCGTTCTGTAGATGCTTCGACTGCAGGATATTCCGACACTGTAGTTGCTATTTCAGATTTTGGGTCTTCCGTTTGACAGATGTCAGCAGATTGTTCAACAAAAGGTTCCGAAGGTGTTTCAGAGGTTGATGCATTAGGTGGTCCTTCAGATGATGCTTCGACTGCAGGAGATTCCGATGGTGTTGGAGACATTTCAGACTTTGGTTCTATATATTTACAAATATCGGTAGATTGTTCAGAAGAAGCTTCCGCAGCAGAAGCTTTCGATGGTGTCTCAGCAGTTGATTTATAAGACGATGCTTCGACGGCGGGCGATTCCGTTGGTGTTGGAGCCATTTCCGATTTTGGTTCTACCGGTTTACAAACATCAGCAGGTTGTTTAGCAGAATCTTTCGACTGTGTTTCAACAGTTGGTTCATCAGAAGCTGCTTCGACTGCGGGTGATATCGACGGTGTTGAAGTTATTTCAGATAATGCTTCGACTGCAGCAGATTCCAACGGTGTTAGAGCCATAACAGGAGGTTTTAATTCTGTTTCAGCAGTTGATTTATCAGATGATGCTTCAAAAGCGGACGATTCTGATGGCGTTGCAGGCATTTCAGATTTCGATTCTTCTGTTCTACAAACAGCAGCAGGTTGTTCAGCAGAAGCTTCCGACTGTGTTTCATCAGGCGATTCATCAAAAGATCCTTCGACTCTAGGAGATTCCGACGGTGTTCCAGCTAAAACGGTTGTTGCTTCGACTGCAGAAGATTCCGACAGTGTTGGAGCTATTTCAGATGTTGGTTCGTCCGTTTTACAAATATCAGCAGGTTGTTCAGCAGAAACTTTCGACTGTGTTTCAGCTGTTAATTCATCAAATGAAGCTTCGACTGAGGGCGATTCCGATGGCGTTGCATCTATTTCAGATTTTGGTCCATCCGTTCTACAAACAGCAACAGTTCGTTCAGCAGAAACTTCCGACAGTGTTTCAAAAGTTGGTTCATCCGATGATTTTTCGACTGCAGAAGATTCCGGTGGTGTTGAAGCCATTTCAGACTTTGATTCTATAGTTTTACAAACATCGGCAGGTTGTATAGCAGAAGCTTCTGAAGCAGAAGCTTTTGATGGTGTTTCAGCAGTTGATTTATCAGATGATGCTTCCACTACGGACGGTTCTGGTAGCACTGCAGGTATTTCAGATTTTGGTTCTTCCGCTCTAAAAACAGCAGCAGATCGTTCAGAGGAAGCTTCCCAATATATTTCAGCTATTGATTCATCAGGTGATGCTTCGACTGCAGGAGCTTCCGGTGGTGTTGAAGCCATTTCAGACTTTGGTTCTATAGGTTTACAAACATCGAGAGGTTGTTCAGCAGAAGCTTCCGAAGCAGAAGCTTTTGACGTTGTTTCAGCTATTAATTCATCAGATGTTGCAGATTTTGGCTCTACCATTTGACAAACATGAGCAGGTCGCTCTGCAGAAGCTTTCGATTGTGTTTCAGCTGTTGATTCATCAGATGATGCTTCGACTTCAGGATATTCCGGCACTGCAGTTGCTTTTTCAGATTTTGATTCTTCCGTTTGACAGATGTCAGCAGTTTGTTCAACCAAAGGTTCCGACGGTGTTTCAGAGGCTGATGCAGCATTTGAGTCATCAGATAACGATGTCGTTGGAGCCATTTCAGATTTTGGTTCTACCGGTTTATAATCATCAGCAGGTCGTTCGGCAGAAGCTTCCGAAACAGGAGCTTTTGATGATGTTTCAGCAATTGATTTATCAGATGATGTTTCAACTACGGACGGTTCTGGTAGCACTGCAGGTATTTCAGATTTTGGTTCTTCCGCTCTAAAAACAGCAGAAGGTTGTTCAGCAGAAGCTTTTGACGTTGTTTCAGCTCTTAATTCATCAGATGTAGTAGATTTGGGGTCTACCGTTTGACAAACATCAGCAGGTCGTTCTGCAGAAGCTTGCGATTGTGTTTCAGCAGTTGATTCATCAGATGATGCTTCTGCTGCAGGATATTCCGACACTGTAGGTGCTATTTCAGGTTTTGGTTCTTCCGTTTGACAGATGTCAGCAGTTTGTTCAGCAAAAGGTTCGGACGCTGTTTCAGAGGTTGATGCAGCGGTTGATTCATCAGATGATACTTCGACCGAAGGAGATTCCGATTGTGTTGAAGCCATTTCAGATTTTGGTTCTATAGGTTTGCAAACATCGGCAGGTTGTTCAGCACAAGCTCTTAAAGCAGAAGCTTTTGATGGTGTTTCAGCAGTTGATTTATCAGATGATGCTTCGACTGCTGGCGGTTCCGATGGCGTTGCAGCTGTTTGAGATTGTTGTTCTTCCGTTCTACAAACATCAGCAGATCGTTCAGCAGAAGCTTCCGACTGTGTTTCAGCTATCGATTCATCAGAGGATGCTTCGACTGCAGGAGATTCCGGTGGTATTGAAGCCATTTCAGACTTTGGTTCTATAGGTTTACAAACATCGAGAGGTTGTTCAGCAAAAGCTTCCGAAGCAGAAGCTTTTGACGTTGATTCAGCTATTAATTCAACAGATGTTGCAGATTTTGGCTCTGCCATTGGACAAGCATGAGCAGGTCGCTCTGCAGAAGCTTTCGATTGTATTTCAGCAGTTGATTGATCAGATGATGCTTCGACTTCAGGATATTCCGACAGTGTAGTTGCTATTTCAGATTTTGGTTCTTCCGTTTGACAGATGTCAGCAGTTTGTTCAACCAAAGGTTCCGACGGTGTTTCAGAGGCTGATGCAGCATTTGATTCATCAGATGATGCTTCGACTGCAGGAGATTCCGATATCTTTGGAGCCATTTCAGATTTTGGTTCTACCGGTTTAGAAACATCAGCAGGTCGTTCGGCAGAAAATTCCGAAGCAGAAGCTTTTGATGATGTTTCAGCAATTGATTTATCAGATGATGCTTCAACTACGGACGGTTCTGGTAGCACTGCAGGTATTTCAGATTTTGGTTCTTCCGTTCTAAAAACAGCAGCAGGTTGTTCAGCAGAAGCTTTTGCCGTTGTTTCAGCTGTTAATTCATCAGATGTAGTAGATTTTGGGTCTGCCGTTTGACAAACATCAGCAGGTCGTTCTGCAGAAGCTTGCGATTGTGTTTCAGAAGTTGATTCATCAGATGATGCTTCGGTTGCAGGATATTCCGACACTGTAGGTGCTATTTCAGGTTTTGGTTCTACCGTTTGACAGATGTCAGCAGTTTGTTCAGCAAAAGATTCGGATGCTGTTTCAGATGTTGATGCAGCAGTTGATTCGCCAGATGATACTTCGACCGAAGGAGATTCCGATGGTGTTGAAGCCATTTCAGATTTTGGTTCTATAGCTTTGCAAACATCGGCAGGTTGTTCAGCAGAAGCTCCTGAAGCAGAAGCTTTTGATGCTGTTTCAGCAGTTGATTTATCAGATGATGCTTCGACTGCTGGCAGTTCCGATGGCGTTGCAGCTATTTGAGATTTTTGTTCTTCCGTTCTACAAACAGCAGCAGATCGTTCAGCAGAAGCTTCCGACTGTGTTTCAGCTATCGATTCATCAGAGGATGCTTCGACTCCTGGTGATATCGACGGTGTTGAAGGTTTTTCAGATAATGCTTTGACTGCAGCAGATTCCAGCGGTGTTAGAGCCATTGCAGGAGCTTTTGATTCTGTTTCAGCGGTTGATTTATCAGATAATGCTTCAACTACGGGCCATTCTGATGGCGTTGCAGGTATTTCAGATTGTGATTCTTCCGTTCTACAAACATCAGCAGGTCGTTCAGCAGCAGCTTTCGGCTGTGTTTCAGCAGTTGATCCATCATATGATGCTTCGACTGCAGGAGATTCCGATAGTGTTGGAGCAATTTCAGATGTTGATTCTACCGGTTTACAAACATCAGCAGGTCGTTCAGCAGAAGCTTTCGACTGTGTTTCAACATCATCATCAGATGATGCTTCGACTGGAGGCGATTCCGCTGGTGTTGGAGCTATTTCAGATTTTGGTTCTGTAGGTTTACAAACATCGGCAGGTTTTTCAGCAGAAGCTTCCGAAGCAGAAGCTTTTGATGGTATTTCAGCAGTTGATTTATCAGATGATGCTTCGGCTGCGGGCGATTCCGTTGGTGTTGGAGACATTTCTGACTGTGGTTCTTCCGTTCTACAAACATCAGCAGGTCGTTCAGCAGAAGCTTTCGATTGTGTTTTAACAGTTGGTTCATCAGATGATGCTTCGACTGCTGATGATTCCGAAGGTGTTGCAGCTATTTCAGCTAATGCTTCGACTGCTGGAGATTCCGACGTTGTTAAAATGAATGCAGATTTTGCTTCTATCACCATACATACATCAGCAGGTCGTTCAGGAGAAGCTTCCAAATGTGTTGCAGCAGTTGATGACGGTGCATCAGATGATGCTTCGACAGCAGGAAATTCCGACGGGCTTGGAGCTATTTCAGGTTGTGATTCTTCCGTGTTGCAAACATCACCATGTTGTTCACAAGAAGCTCCTAACGGTGTTTCAGCAACTGGTTCATCTAACCATGCCTCGACTGCAGAAGTTTTTGGTGGTGCTGAAGCTATTATAGGCGATGCTTCGACTGCAGTAGAACCCGACAGTATTGAATTTATTACAGATTTTGGTTCTGCAGTTTTACCAACAGTAGCTGATTTTTCAGCAGATACTTCCGATGGGGGTGTAGCAGTTGACTCATCGGAATTTACCTCAACTGCAATTTCAGAATTTGGTTCTCCCACTTTCGAAACATCAGCTGAAACTTTTGACTGTGTTTCAGCTGTTGAGTCATCAATTAATACTTCGATTGAAGAAGCTTCCGACGGTATTGGAGCTATTACAGATTTTGGTTCTTCCGTTATAGAAACATCAGCAGGTTGTTCAGCAGAGATTTGCGATTGTGTTTTAACAGTTGATTCATCAGATGATGCTTCGACTGCAGGAGATTCCGATGGTGTTGGAGCATTTTCGGATGATGGTTCGACTGCTGGAGATCCCGACTGTGTTGTAGCTATTGCAGATTTTAGTTCTTCCCTTATACAAACATTAGCAGGTTGTTCAGCAATAGCTTCCGACTGTGTTGCAGCAGTTGATTCATCAGATAATGTGTCGACTGCAGGAGATTCCGACAGTGCTGCTGTTGTTTTAGATTTTGGGTCTTTCATTTTAGAAGCCTCCGACTGTGCTCCAGAAGTTGATTCATCAGATGATGCTTCGACATCAGGACAATCCGGCAGTGTTGCAGCTAGTCCGATTGATCCTTCGACTGCAGAAGTTTCCGGCAGTGTTGATAATATTTTAGATTGTGGGTCTGGTATCTTACAAACATCAGCAGGATGATCAGGAGAAACTTCCGTCTGTGTTTCAGCGGTTGATTCATCAGATGATGCTTCGGCTGCAGAAGATTCTGAAGGAGTTAGAGCTATGCCAGATGATGCAAGAGATTCCGACGGTATTGAAGCCTTTTCAGATTTAGGTTCTTCCGTTTCACAGCTATCAACTGGTTGTGCAGATGAAACTTCTGACTGTGTTTCAGCTATTTCAGACTTAGGTTCTTCCGCTTTACAAACATCAGCAAGTTGTTCAGCAGGAGATTCCGACTGTGACCCAGCAGTTGATTTATCGGATGTTGCTTCGACACCAGGAGATTCCGATGGTGTTCCAGCTAAAACGGTTTTTGCACCGACTGCAGAAGATTCCGACAGTGTTGATGCTATTTCAGATTGTGCCTCTGCTGTTTTACAAACATCAGAAGGTTCTTCGGCAGAAGTTTTCGCCGGTGTTTCAGCTGTTGATTCATCAGATGATGCTTCGATTGCAGGATATTCCGACGGTTTTAAAGCCATTTCAGATTTTGGTTCGTCCGTTTTACAAATATCAGCAGCTTGTTCAGCAGAAACTTCCGACTGTGTTTCAGCAGTTAATTCGTCAAATGATGCTTCGACTGCAGGAGCTTCCGATGGTGTTTGAGCCTTTTCAGATTTTGTTTCTTCCGTTTCACAGCTATCAACTGGTTGTGCAGATGAAACTTCTGACTGTGTTTCAGCTATTTCAGACCTAGGTTCTTCCGCTTTACAAACATCAGCAGGGTGTTCAGCAGGAGATTCCAACTGTGGCCCAGCAGTTGATTTATCGGATGTTGCTTCGACACCAGGACAATCCGACGGTGTTCCAGCTAGTCCGTTTGATGCTTCGACTGCTGTGGGTTCCGGTAGTGTTGATAATATTTTATATTGTGGCTCTGCTGTTTCACGAATGTCAGCAGGTTGTTCAGCAGAAGCTTCCGACTGTGTTTCAGCAGTTGAGTTATTAGATGATGCATCAACTGCAGAAGAAACCGGCGGCGTTGGAGCTGTTTCGATTTTTGTATCCTTCGTTTCAAAATTATCAGATATTTGTTGAGTAGAAGCTGCCGACGGTGTTTTAGCATGGGATTCATCAGATGATGCTTCGACTAAAGGAGATTCCGACGGTGTTCCAGCTAAAACGGTCATTGCTTCGACTGCAGAAGATTCCGACAGCGTTGATTCTATTTTAGTTTCTGCCTCTGCTGTTGTACAAACATCAGCAGGTTCTTCGGCAGAAGTTTTCGCCGGTGTTTTAGCTGTTGATTCATCAGGTGATGCTTCGAATGCAGGAGATTCCGACGGTGTTGGAGCCATTTCAGATTTTGGTTCGTTGGTTTCACAAATATCAGCAGGTTGTTCAGCAGAAACTTCCGACTGTGTTTCAGCAGTTAATTCATCAAATGATGCTTCGACTGCAGGAGCTTTCGATGGTGTTTGAGCCTTTTCAGATTTTGGTTCGTCCATTTTGCAGACATCAACAGGCAGTTCAACAGGAGATTCTGACCGTGCTGCTGCTGTTTTAGATTTTGGCTCTTCTGTTTTACAGACATCAGCCGGTTGTTCAGCAGAAGCTTCCGACTGTGCTCCAGCACTTGATTCATCAGATGATGCTCTGACATCAGGACACTCCGACGGTGTTCCAGCTAGTCGGGTTAATGCTTTGACTGCAGAAGGTTCCGACAGTGTTGAAGCTATTGCTGATTTTCGTTCTGCGATTTTACAAACATCAGCAAGTCGTTCAGGAGAAGCTTCCGACTGCATTTCAACTGTGGATTCATCAGACGGTGCTTCGACTGCAGGTGATTTCGACGCTATCGCAGTTATTTCTGATAATGCTTCTACTGCAGGAGGCTCCGTAGGTGTTGAAGCCATTGAAGATTTTGGTTCTGCATTTGTACAAGCATCAGCAAGGCGTTCAGGAGAAGCCTCCGACTGTATTTCAGCTGTTGATTCACCAGAAGATGTTTCGACTGTTTCAGTTTCGGATTTCGGTTCCGCCGTTTGAAATACACCACCCGGTTGTTCAGCAGGAGTTTCCGATGATGTTTGAGCTGATGATTCATCAGATGATACTTCGATTGACGGTGTTTGATCTATGTTGCATTTTCGTTCATCAGTTTTAAAAAGTTCATCAGAAGCTGCCTCTGTTGCAGAAGCTTCCTCAGTCATATCTGCTGTTTCAGATTTGGGTTTGCCTGCTTTGGGAACTCTAGCAGGTTTTGTAGCAGAAGTTATTTCCATAGCAGGAACTTCTGTTCGTGTTTCATCTATTTCACATTTAAATTCTTCTAATACCTTTATTAATTGAGTAGTTTGTTCAGCTTGTTTTTCAGCTGCTTCAACAGCAGCAGTTTCGACAGTAAGAGTTTCCGATAGCGATGAAGTTATTGCCGTTTTTGGTTCGTCTATTGTAGAAACTTCAGTGGACCGTTCAACAAATGTATCGATTGCCGGAGATTCAACAACAGCCACTTTCGCTGATGTAACAACTATTTCAGGTTTCGGGTCCTCTTCCTTGTGTACTTCGGTATGTGTTTCAAGTGCTGATTTATCATAAGCTGATTCGTGAACAAGAGTCCCCGCTGGCGTTGCAACTCGTTGAGACCTTGATTGCTTTGCGAGTGCAGCCGTCATTGTATGCTCATCATCTAACTTGCGTGGTAGTTTCTTTTCTATAGGCGTTTCTTCGGGTAGTTTATTAGGTGGACGTTCAATATTTTTCGATTCCAATTCGTTAAGGGCCTTGTGCGCTCCTATATCACTTTCATCTTCAAGGAATTCTGCAAATTGAACGTTCTTTTCAACTAAATTTGTACTGATGTACTTCTTTGTAACTAATTCTACTCTTGTATCACGGCATATATCAACAGAAATCGTTTTTGTATCAGCTTTATCTGGAGTAGTTGAAGCTTCGTTCTTTGTTAGTTTATCGTTTGCAGTAGTCATGTGCGTTTCTCTTACTTCTAGTTCTTTGGTTTCTGTCAATTCGTTTGATCTTTCATCACAAAACTCTATTGGTGGCGTTAAAATGAAATGATCTCCTTCTCTTACAACTTGAGTTATCCTACTTTCTGACAAATTAGTCGTGCGTGGCTGAGCATAATATTCTTCCAAGTTAATTCTAGGATTGTCCTCCAGATTGTCAGACCTTTCCATAGAATATCCGATGGTATGCAAGGATTCGTCTGAAATGCTGCTTGAATTTCCCCCATCAGTTATTGGTTTTTTATCACTAAGGTCTGCTGAATTAATGATTAGTTCTCCCGATTGTGATTCGTCATCTTTAGGTAATTCTAGAACTGCTAAACCTTCCTTTGTGACAGCTTTGTAAGTTATTTCGTGAGATTTAGATGAACGGTTTTTAGTGTCTTCATGTTGTGCCGAGAATTGTTTGTCCTGTTTTAGTTCTTCATCTGTCCCTGAGTATTCTTTAACTATATTTGCCATATTTTCTGGAAAATTGGTTGAGTTCGTATCGGGGTCTGCGATTTTATTTTCAGTTTCCACCATATTCTCATCTATGATATCGTTGTATGTTCCACTTGTTTTTGGTTTCACGCAAGGTATTGTGTCTTCCTTAACCTTAGATGCTTCTGATTCAATTATATTACTTATGGCGTCTTTGTTTTGTGCACCCAGTTTGCCTTTACCTTCAGTTAAGTTTACAATTGTTTCCATTACTTCTACGCCAATTTCGTCTTCAGAGATTTCTTCCACAGTGTTATTCTCATCACTTCCGATATCTTCATATCTTCTCGTATCGGTTCGGATAAGATTTTTAATTGCTTTCATCACCATTTGTGGTGATGTCAACAGATTTTGCTCTTCACCGACCACGGCTGCTTCTGCTTTAACATCATCTCCATTTCCGCTATCAAAAGTTTCCTCTGCAATCACACCAAGCCGCCTCTCTTCGACATGCTTTGCATTCAATTCAGTCATGGCCAACTCATTCAGTTCCATCAAAGACCTGACTTCCAACTCAGTAAGCATATTTCGGTCATCTGAAGATGAAACGGCCAACATCGGCCCCAATGCAATCGCTGCTAAGATCTCAATAACCGATGGCCGACGGGACGAGGCACTTTCACCGAGCAAAACATCAGCCTCATCTGATAAAGTCTCCTCTTCTTCCACACAAAAATCAGTGATGCCCTCATATGCGTCCAAATCAGCTCTACCTATGGCAGCTGAAAACACAAACGACTCTCAGTGCCCTTCCAAATGACTTTGGTTTTTCGATAGCTTTGGTCTTAAGGACTTACCTACGAGAATTATATGATCATCAGTCCTACATGATTTCTAAAAGCTCAGCTACTCTACTCAAATACCTATTACAGTTTTTAATACAAGGCAACACCTTTAGTTTTTTGTTAGCATTGGGTTAGCAAGGGTTGACATATGAACATGATTGAATGATTTGTTGAAACTGAAGATTTGATTGACTTACCTGATAAAGCACAGCTGATCGATGAACGCGGCGACAAGGACGAGGAGTTCTCGTCTCCAGAGTCTGCTTTACTGCTTTGCTCTTCCTTGAATTTGGCCATTAAATTTCGCATCTTTTCGTCGTCTGTGAAATCATTTGGTGGTGGCACTATTGACTCTTCTTCTGAATTGTTTGCTTCCTTTTCTGGAACCACAGCCTTCACTGGGCTGTTATTTAAAACGGGCTGGCTTACATTAGAATTAACAGCTTCATTGCTGATGGCCACATTACAATTGCTTAAAGATAACTTCGATGTTTCTGTCTCACTAAAGCCGTCGTTGATTACCACGAACTCGTTTTTAGTTTCTGTGTATGGCGGGACATTGTCAGGTTGATACGATGTCGAAATCATGCTACTCTGTTCGACCAGTTCGTCGAGGATGTCTTTGGTATTCTTTCCGCCAATCAAGTGCTGATTTATGAATCTATCATTCAGTGGTTCCAAGCTAGCACTAACCATTTCCAGTGACGAATCATCAGTGTCCGAGCCGATTTCGGACAGATCACTGACTTCATCAGTTGGCTTGTCGCCAATTAATGCCCGAATGTCTTCTTTTGGGGCAGGTACAAGCATACCAATGCTAGATGCAATTTTGTTAGAACGTTTCTTTTTGAAGAGCCAATTGTCCTCCCAAGCTGTATCACGACCACTGGAAGCTACTGAAATGAAATCTAAAAGACAATAAAACTGATAATTCAAATATTTCGAATGTATTCAAGGATATGCACCTTCATCATCTTCTTCTTCATCGGATACTGGCTCGGCTGAAATATGTGGCAGCGGAACCATGTGCGAAGCAAGAAAATCACTGAGAATAGACTCGTTGTCGGCTTCAATGTTTTTATTTGCAACATCAGAATAGAAGTTCCCGTAGGAACCAATTGGTGATATGTCATCACCTTTTCTGACCTGTGAAGACAGGATAAGAATATCTTCTCAGCTTCAATTGTTTGTTTAACTTACATTATGAAGAGAACCAATAAGACTGCTTTCACTTCGTGGTTCAAACGAACTACTAGATGATATACTGTCATCAGTTTTGTTGGGGAACAATGAATTGTGATTTTTGTCAAAGGCAGAGGACGTCAAATCGGGACTGCTTTCTGAGTGCCTTTCATTGACATGAGTATCAACAATCTGAAAAGATAAGGAGGATTGAAATGTCAAACAAATGGAGAAACAAAAGGAAGGCTACAGTCCTCTTGGATACCCTATCTATATATCTATCCCTGAAAGACGGCGTGGCAGGGTTAAGAATCCTTGTCCATTTTGGACCGTTTTCTGTTACTAACACGATAACCAAAATTTGAAAAATTGGTTACAACGCACCCAAAAGTGTGTGTGGCAATAAGTGCATTTTAAAAAAAGGACATTGTCTACATATTTTGTTCATACTGTTATTTTCGTTTCTTTTAAGCAATTAATCGAAAAAACGTTTGCCAATCGTTTGTCAAACACGCCCTCAAAAAGTGGGTGTGGTAAACACACTTTGTATGGGCAAATTGTTAAGAAAGAATTTTTCTACATACGTTTTGAAAAACAAGAAATTCATATCCATCGACTTCTTCGATAAAAGGATTTTTAAAATAGTGGGCGTGACGCTGGACATATTTTAAAAATCTTTACGCTTGATCATTTTGGGCCCCTGTGCATGTTCCGAATTTCAGCCTTCTAACTTAAATCTTAGGGCATCAAAGCTGGAGATGGACGGAAGGACATGGCGAGATCGACATGACTGTCGATGCATATATATATTTATATATTTATATACATATATATATTTATATATATATTTATATATATATTTATATATATTGAAACTTTAAGGCGAAAAATTACTTGCCGAGTACACATCTTTTAAAGGGTCTTTCATTAACGACTTGACAACTTCAAACTTTCAGTGTGAACGCACCCTTAAACCGATTACCAAACTGTCAATGTCAAAATATTCAGTAAATCAACATTTTAATCATGATGAAGCACGCAAAGGAGCAACGTTGACAAATAATTAAAATTTACTACCGAAATTGCGAGTCGGTGGTCGCAAGTTTAAGAGCGTTAACGCTGATTTTCGGCCGCAAGTCTCGTCCTAGTAGACAAGCAATTCATAGTCTAGTGAAACAATTTGACTCAGAATATTCGCTGCTTGATGTTGCCGTGCATGTGGGAATATGTTTTGCACGAAGTGTGGAGAATATTGCTGCCGCAAGGGCGTCCGTCGCAAACCAGCTTAATCATTCAATTTCACGGCATTCTCAAGAATCCTCTCCCACGCCACATTATGGCGAATTTTGTGTAAGGATCTTTGCCTACACCCTTACAAGATCAAGCTATCTCAAGAACTTGATCATATGAAGCGACGTATGTTCAGCACAGCACTTCATCCGCAAAAAGTCGCTGTATGGTGCGGTTTTCATGCCGGTTTCGTCATTCTGCCGTTTTTTTCGTCGATGAAGATTACCGTCATGTTAAGGTAAATGGTATGCGCTACAGAGACATGTTGGAACGTTATTTCCTTGAACAATTGCATGAATTGGATATTAGTGATATGTGGTTCCAACAAGACGATGCCACAAGCCACACAGCGGGTGCAACAAATGAGTTATTGAAGTCTCAGTCTTGAACGTGTTATCTCGAGAAGCGGACCCGTCTATTAGCAGCCAAGATCGTGTGATTTAACGCCTCTAGACTTTTTTCATGGAGCTACATTAAATCATTGGTTTATGCTAACAAGCCGACGTTAGAGGAGCTCAGAGCCAATATTGGACAAGAAATAGCGGCCGTATAGGTCGAAAATTGGATTCAACGTATCGACCGCTGCATACGTTCCCGTGGTGGACATATGAACGAAGTCGAATTCCATTCATAAATGTTTTGATAGTAATTCAAGAGATATCTCAAGTAGTTCGCATTTTATTTAATAAAGAAGTTGTCAAGTCCTTAATGAAAGACCCTTTACCAGGAATGATTGAAACTAAATTTTTTTAAAATGGCTGCATATAAGTTAAATAGTTTAGATGCAGATTTTCGTAGCGAGCGGTATAGAGTGAAAACGATTCAGTCATTACTTTTACGGAGAGTTACCTTAAATTGTGCGCACGATGTTAACTGCACGGCTGCTCAACACAAAATGAAGACAAAATTAAAGATAGCAAACGACGAGAGAAGAAACTAATGCGAACAAATCATGAATCATGAACATATTTTGGTATATTTCCTCCATCGATCGCTTGAACCAAACTTTTATTTTACAGAAAAAAGACCTACAACTTTAAGCCGACTTCGAAAGTCAAATTTGAGAAGCTTCTCATGACAATTGATACTCTTGGATGTTTTCAGATGGTTATTTTACAGACTGGTTTTTAAATTTAACGAGAAAAAAAAATACGAAAGCAGATTTTAGATTGGGCGCCGATTCCAGGCAATGCAGTTCGTAATTTCGGTCAAAAGAGTGTTTGGTGATGATGAACTATAATGAGGTTGTTAAACAGTGTTGCCGGGATTCTGACGGTCTCATCATCGAGATTCCTGGTTCGATGGTAAGAGACGGTTAACACCAAATCTGTTAATAATGTGGCCATAAATCAACCAAATCCAAAGTATAAGGACCACGGTGGAAGAACATCGTGACTCCTAAAAGGACTTGCATAGTGATGTTGGTTGATTTTGAAAAGGCCTATGATAGACAACCAACAGATCTGTTATAGGTGGCGCATAGAAAACGCGGAGTTTGAGAAACCTATGAATGTTCTCTTCAAAGCCTGGCTCTAAATTATTATGATATTATAAACTTTGCGGTCATTCGAAAAAGGAAAAAAGTCTAGTAGGTCCCGAAAAGGAAAAAACAGTAATCATTGCTTCTCTATCAATTAACTTCACATGCAGGTATGCACTCTACTTCATCTTTCTCTCACCTCTTCAGCTATTAACTGATATTAGATTATTAAATTTTGAAAATATTTTATTTGCCACTCAGTTTTTAAGATGAAACAAAATTATTCTTGTTAATGAGAAATTCAAATTTTAACTAATGTCAACATCACTGCTGGCATCATGTACATTGTACGTATTGCTCAAGGTTGATTATGTTTTTTTTTAGTAAAAATAAGATAATGTGTTTACGAACGATTTCGGGTCACGTTAGATCACTTGATTAAAAACAAACAGAATATTCTTTTTAGTTTTTGAGTCTATTAAATTGCATCAAATAAAGGCAAAGCTGTTCAAACAGAAATTTTACAAACCGTTTAAAATACATACAAACTGTTCTACGAATATATTATGTATAATACTTTGCTGTTATTCAAGTCAAACTGAAAATATTTTCCATTAGGATAGGCGTGTGACGTTTCTCACATTTGCAATCGAAAAATGAATATGATTTAATGTTTTTTCTTTTTTATATAATGTACGCTCACTAAAGAGATTTTTTACTACCCCTAACATGAATAAGGAAATTAGGATTAGAGGAAAAAGAGAGATGCCGATGCAAGTTGGTTTTGAATGTTTGTAGTTTATAATGTGAAGGAAAAATGTTTTAGGGGTGAAATGCAACTGGTCATTTCGTTTCAGCACTTATGGTGGAAATAACGATACAATACCGAGAGACAAGAGACATTGCGACGATGACTAACTCCTATATTAATAAACAACAAATAGCTGCGAAATAGCACTAACACATCTGTTTACTTATAATTCATATTAATAAATATGTGTTAGCTTTAAATGACATGCGATAACAAGCGGACAATTTAACTCAGCGACTTTGGCATATAAGGTGCGGATAACTTTACACGTTTTCAGACTGTAGTTCATACATTCAGAAATTGAGAGGATGCACATGCATGTGTGGATGCATTGAGAGGATGAGAGAGAACACTGTCTCATTTGGGCATATTACTCTTTTACAATGCGTTGACTCCATAGTAGTACCATAGTATTGGAACGGAATACACAGAAATGAGTGTCAACTGATGAAATATGACAGATACACTCGATTTTTGAGTATAATTTGGTAAAATGCTGCCGTGTTGTAAGTGATAAAGAACAAATAGCTATTAGCTAACTCATGGAAAACATATTTTTATTAATCAGAAAAGTTATCATATGGACAAGTTCGCTATCCGTGTGACTGCTAACTCGTGTGTTAAGGATAGTATTTTTTTTTTTATTAATATGACTGTAAGAGAATGAATCGATCTCGCAATGTCTCGGTCGGCAATAAGTTTTATCGCGTGTTTTTGAATCCTCTCAAGTACATAGCTCCAAATAAGTTGTTGGTGCACCAGACCAGACCAGACATAAGCGTTGTACTTGTGTTTCGGGCGGATAAACGCCTTATAATTTAGCCAGATCAGAAGAGGTGAAATATTTCTTACATCGCTTAAGGTAGCATAGAAGAAACAGACAGGAGATTATAAAAATAAGAAAAAGAGTAGAAGACAGAACACAGCCTTGGGGAACACCAGCATTTATTTGGTGAGTTGCAGGCTTGAAACGGTCGAAAACAACTTGGATTGAGCGGCCCGAAAAGGAATTTTTAATCCATTGAAAAAGAGTAGGTATCACCGATTCCAAATGCACACATTTTTGACAAGAGGAGCTTGATGCCAAACTCTGTCCTGCCTTTGAAATATCAAACGCAACGATCTTACTTTCACCAACATGGTGAACAGATTGGTTCCACTTTTCGGTCATCAAATCACCGGTGGACCTGTTGCTGCGAAAACCGTACTGCCGGTCATTAAGAAGATTTCGGGATTCAAGATATTTCATTAGCTGACGGTTAATCAGTGTTTCCATGACCTTGGAAAGAACAGACGTAGGTGCAATTGGTCGGTAGGTGGAGGGGGAAGAAGATTCGCATTTTTTGGGGGCAGGCTGGACAAATGCTGTTTTCCTTTTTTTCGAAGAATGGAATAGCTAACGCAGTGATTTTGCCAGCGTAGAAGAACACCTCTTCAGAACGATAGGGGAATTACCATCTGGACCAGCGGATTTGTGTATGTCAAGATCTCGAAGTATTCTAGCCACTGCTGGGCTTCGAATTTGATCTATTTAAGGAAATAAATACATGACTGGTTTTAACATTGACTGACTAAACTAGCCCTGAATAAATACTAAATATGAACATTAAGTGTTTATACTACGAGGACAAGATCTTTCTTATTCTCAGAAAGTGAGCTCAACGAAATGTAGCGTCAATTACTCTACAAAAATAGGCAGTACTTATATCATTGTGAACTGTAAATATAACTATAATTCATGCTTCACATCCAAATTTATTGCCACGCTGCGAGCCTCAGATTAAGGATGGATTTAGAAATGGTTAGAAGAAAAATATAAAAATATGGATTCCTTTGATAGTTAGGGAAAGCGCTGTTTCACTCGACTTTCAGTATCGAGTGGCTCCAGAGTCTGTATTCAAACCTGAACCTTTTATAGTAGGTACGTCTATCAATGATTCTTGGTGTACAAATTGAATGGCGTCGAACTAGCCGCTTTCGAGTAATAATAATCGAGAATCTAAGAAAATTGGTTTAGGTTAATTTCAACAACAATTTAAAAAGTCCAAGCTGCCAGTTCTGCAGTATTAGTGTAAACAGAAAGTTTTCTCTTTTTCGAATTGCAGATATGAATAATGAACGCTCTGCAGAGCAAGATTGTTTCGTAAAGAAAGATTGGACATTCAAAGTCGATACGTTTGAAACATTTTCGAATGTTTAACAATTATAGCACAAGTTTAAGCTTAACGTAAAACAAGAAGCACTATTTATTTATACAAATCATTTGAATTTTATAATTAAAAGAAGACAAACATTAAAAGCAATGTTCTGTTAGTGCCTACAACCATAGTGAAGGTAGATATACTCGTGCGCTGAACAACTTAACAGATAAGTTACCAAAATCTTAATAAGTCTGTTGTTCAGATCGGTGTGCGCTAAATTTAAACTTCCCTTAAACCGAGAGAAATAGTGGATCAACCTCTTCATCCACAACGAGTCACAGTTCGGTGCGGTTTTTGGGCTGGCGGTGCCGTTGGGCCATAATGTTCGAAAATGATGCTGGTTCGACTGTTTCAGTGAGTGTTGACTTACTTTTTTTTACCTTCCCACTGGAAGGCCGATTTTGTGAATCGCGGATTTTGACATATCTCCACGTTTCAAGGTCACCAGAATCCAAATCCAACGTTTTTATAGATATGTCTGTCTGTGTGTATGTACGTATGTGCGTATGTACGTATGTGCGTTCGGAATTATCTTTCGCCACGATTATCTCGAGAATTTTTTCGAAGCGTAATTATGTAACTCAGAACTGATTAAGTTTTCAGCGAAATCGGTCCAGCCGTTTTTTGTTAGTAAATAAATAACTAAAATAATTTGCCTTTATTTGTACTATTTATTGTCATTTGTTATTGAGCAAATTAATCATTATTACATTGTCCTCCGTTATTTCGTATACATGTAAATTTACAGGTCTCCGTGTTCATAACAATGGTTGCATTAATATGTGTATGTATATCACACTTCGCTGTTATTAACAACATTTAATTTCCATGAACAATATTAAAGAGCATTTTTTAATATTAAATAATTCTTAACAATATCTTATGGTTAACCATTTCAAAGTTTCCCACTAATCGCATAAATCATATTGATCCCGCTGGGAAGTCAGTCGTGTGAACCTTGCGGGTCCACCCAGACTACTTTTTTTGGTTGAAATTGATGCTATGGACTTGGCCAACAGTTATTTTCAGCAGGACGGCGAAACATGGCACACGCCTGATGAAACAATGGCGCTGTATTGGTTGTCAAGTTTCTTGGACGTGTGATTTCTCGAAATGGAGATTTCAACACCGTTAGATGTTTTTCTTTGGGGCTATGTCGAGGATTAAATCAAAGCCAATACTGACCTAACGATGTACTAAGACGAAATATCTAAGTTGTTATTCGCGAAATACAGCCGCAATTAGGCGAAAAGGTGATGAACAGTTTCATCAAAAGAATGGCTAGTCAAATCCGTGACGGATTTAATTCCATTATTAACCTCAGAGTTTTAATAAATGTTGCGTTTTTCTATTAATTTAAAATGACACATTTTTTAAGACGGCCTTTTACAAGGACAATATCGCAGAGAGTTTCACGCAGATCCACCTAAGCAACTTTCAATCACAGAGATAAGTTTGAAACAAATGGAACTGTTCAGGATGTTCATAGACAACGTTCCGGAAGACCAAGAACATTAACCAGCTTCACCAGCCATTACTTCAAAGAATAATGGAAAATTATTGCGAAACAAATGTATGAGAAACAATTCGTGCGATTGGCATCAGGAAATCAAGTATCAATCGCATTTTAAGACCGAAGAAAACTATTTAGCAAATGATGAAAAATATGAACAGGATGCACAATTTTTGGGAAGACTGTTTGGAGCGACGAAGCTACATTTAAATAAAATGGGACAATAAATCGATATGACTACGCTTACTGGGCAACTGTTACTCCACACGTTAAGCCGGAACACCATTCAAATTAACCAGGAGTTTCATTGTAGTGCGGCATAACAAACAAATGATTATTAGTGTTTGAAAGTGCAGCGAATGATGACAATTTCTTGAACTTAATATAAGAATCTGTTTCACAAGACAACCAACATCATTATGCATAAAAATGGCACATTTGTTCTACCATAGAATATCCTGCCTGTTCCTCAGTTAGTTGGTTGGACCTGACGCCACTGGACTTTTTACTGTGGGGGGTAACCTTAAAGATAAGTCTACGCCAGAAAACTGACAACACTGGAGGGGTAAAATCCGTATTTGAGCTCGAATGCACTACAACACCAAATGAAACGTTTGTGAATCAATGGTCCACCGTTACGAGAAGTGTATTGACCAGAATGGTAATAATTTTGAACAACTGCGGTAGGAGGAAAACTTAAACGTTTTATGCAGATTTTTTTGTAAAATAAATATTAATTTTTGCAAATAAAAACAATACAAAATCATAGCACAAAAGATCAAAAATTGCAAACTTAAAGTGTGAAACGATAGTGTGTATAGATCCGTTTTCAATATCGAATGATGTTAAACGGATAATTCTCCTACGTTTGAGTTATTCATATCCATTGCTGTGTTTCCTTTATTCCATTCCAGATACTTTGAATAGAGTTCAATTTGAAACCGTGTGTTGTTTTTTTTTTATTTTATTATAAATTTATTTAGGATCTTTCCTTTATTTTCAGTTATGTTGTTACAATGTAATTTTTAATTTCTTTTATTTTATAGAAATTTGCACAAACTACCGAACACTATTAGCTCAAAAGTTTACCACAAACTAATTTATGTACCCTGTTTAGTATTTGATTTAGTCACGGATACGTTGCAGCTGTAATTAAAGGGACTGGTACATTGTAGGTGCAGCTATTTGTTTTTCCTGTGCATTAGGAAGAAGCCATACAAGAGTAGCACCCTACACATCAACCCCAATGAGTGCGTTGATAGCTTATGTGGTGTTAAGGGGATGTCATAGGAATAAATGGTTTAGTCTACATATATGATCGTATGTCGAAGTCTCATTCATATACCGTTAGATATGGTTGCATTTATAGATTTTTCTTTGTATAGAAATGCTTTGGAAATATGTTTCGTAACAAACTCACAGGCGCCATAGACGATTTCTATGTTAGAAGCAATAGACAGCGGTTGGATGAAAGAGGAAAAAAACAATTACGAAATCTACCTTTATGCAAGGGACGCATCGAGCACGGGTTCGCAGGCTGATAAATAAACCAATTGATTTTTTTGTTGCCTCTTTAAATCGTACCATTAGCCGACTCGTAGACGTTTACATGTTACGTCATGGAACGATTAATTGCGTCGCAATTTAATAGATTTGCGTTTAAAGCAAACATTTCAATTGGTAAAAATCCGCAAGAGGCGCGGACCAACAATTGGTGTTCAATTTCTCCATGGTATCTTTTGATGATAAATTGCACGCCTCCAGAGATTCCGATTTCCGGTCTTGAAAGCCAAACATGATTTCAAGCTCAAATTATATGTCGGGTATGGCATAATTGCGGTAATATAATCTCCGCCAATAGTCTAACGCCAGTCTTCCCTTTGAATTATTGTCATGTTTTTTTTCAAATACCTATCTGTCTTGGTTTTTATACCTTATTCAAAGGGATATGTTAATATTGCTCGTAGACCCCTAAAAGTTACTAAGGGTATTCATGCAACGTGCGTCGTAAAACATTATTTTTTTGTAAGCAGAGTTTTGTATTTTATCTATATATCTATCCCAACCCTTTTGGCCTATTGCAGCAGCAAATTACCAGAGAGTTTATTTTGGGATTGTGTTTTTGACATCTCTCCAAATATCATTGTGACTGTTGCTGCACGTGTTATCACTGAAATAGTTAATAACTTTTATTTAAACGTTGTTTGCGAAAAAAATTTGGTACTTTTCTCTTTACATAACACGCGCTCTCCACTTGCGATAATTTAATAGTATGGGACAATGCAGGCTGTCATAATCTCAAAAGGAGATCATTATAGCAACTTTATTTCTATAGTTCGCGAGAAAAAGCATGATGTGCTCTATACTCTTTATTTCCTGCTAAAAACAAACCAGAGTGGTAAACTGGGGCACATTCATTATCGGGGCACATTCGTCAAAACAACTGTTATGAAGGCGAATGCATCCATTGTTGAATCCATGAACTCGATCAAAATTTGTTATGTGTACTTTTGTGTTTTTCTCCTCTCCGTTGTTTTTCTGTACAACAGGTAAGTAAGAGGTTTTTTTAAGTCAATTTTATTATTTTGAAAAAAGATTTTTGTGGTAAAATAGTGTGACAAGCAAAACTTTTTTTTTTTTGATTTGCTGCAATTTTGGAACCTTTTGACGTAGCTTCAATGAGAGCACATTTAAATATGAGTCACGGCTCCTACTTTCAGTGCTTATCATCTTGTTGCTGTAAAATAACCCTTTCTATTGAATTTTAGGCCAAATGTGCCTTGTTGCGGGTCACCCCGCTATTGGGGTAAATAAGCACGAGAAAAGGGTGACTAGCATCGCCAAAGGGGTGACTTGCAACTACAGTAGGGTGCAGAAAAGAGTAAACAAATTTATAAAGAATTGAAAAAAAAACACTGATAAAATTGTGTTAATAATACATGGACTAAAATCATTACAATAAAATAATATTATGGGTTATTCAGAATCTTTTGCAATCAAATCCACCACCGACCATGAAACGCAGATAAAAACATAGGGACGGGCTACAGTCCGCTTGGGCGAACTGTTGGATACCCTATTCTTATTCCTATCCCTCATAAGTGGGCGTGCCAAAGTCTAAGTATGGTTGAATTGTTAAGAACGCTCTACATATTATGTTATATAACATTTAAAGGATTTTATCGAAAAAAAACGCTCCCTAGCTCAAACTTGGGTGTTTCAATAAAATTGTTTTATTTAATTATGGGCGTGTCAGTAGGCGGATTTAAAAAAAATTAACACATGAGCATAAAGGGCCCCTAGGGAGTATATATTATATATTTCCGCTCCCTAGCTCAAACTTTGAATTTTCAAAAAAAAAAAATTTTTAATTGTGGGCGTGTTTTTTGTAGGCGGATTTTGAAAATTTTTACACATGAGCTTAAAGAGCTTAAAAGGTCACAGGGGTTTGAACCCCCCCGAAATTTTTCCTACACGGTAATTTGTATGTAGGTGGTGTAAATTTATTATAAATCATCAAAAAGAAAATCTTTTAAGCTTTCTTATGATCCCTCATACTTGCTAATCACACATGTACTTTAGAATCTATAGCAGTTTTTCCACACCTACCTCCGAACTACCGCTATCAGGCTACAACAGAAACAGAGAGCATAGCTGCCGACCAAACAGAACATTTTGTAAAATTCATTTTATTTGACTCATTACTCAACTTGTGGCAAGCTCAGAATAATGTTTAATACATCAAATTAAATTTAAACATTTTCTCTGGCATAATAAATATAAATCATCAAAATCTGACAGATCAAACTAAAGCAACACAGGCTTTTATAAGAAAAACTGAACATTTATTCATGTAGAAAACACTACTGGAAAACATTTAGCCAGAACAATTCTGTCTGCACTTCAAAACATGGGCATAAATTTCAGCAACTTGATTGGACAAGGGTACGATGGTACTTCTGCTATGAAAGACAGTTTTAACAGAGTTCAAGCTGTAGTACGCGAGTCTCACCCAGAAGCCTTATAAGTGCATTGTTGCGCACACTCTCTAAACCTGGCTTTAGGGCATTCTTGTCAAATTCAGCCTATTCGCAACACTATTGGTACCCTAAAATCCGTTGGAATTTTTTTTTTAAATTATCGGCAAAGCGCACACATTTGTTGCAGGAAATGATTAAACAAAATTATCCTCAAAATAAATAGAAAAATTTAACAGCAATGTGTGAAACACGCTGGGTGGAAGACCATGATGAGGTTTAAGGAAATTTTTAAAGCAATAATTGATGCTTTGAAAGAGTTGTGTAGTGATAAGGACTGATATGTCATCGAAGGCGAGTTGCTTTTTAAGATATATTTCAGCTAACGATTTTGCAGTAAGTTTTTGTTGTTTGAGTGTTTTGTTTACATATACATTGGCACTTTGTAAGATCTTACAATCCCCTTCATGCGACTTAGTGTCTGGATTGGAACATGTGGAATTAATAACAAATGCATTCCAAGGAATACGCGAAAATATCATTCCGGAATTCAAAACAATTTTTGAGACTGCACAAACCTTAGTAAATGTTATGGATGAAAGACTTAAAAGGCAGCAGCACAGACAAAACATGAGCACAACAGATTCTGAAACCTATTTTAGGATAAGTACAATGATTTCTCTTTTAGCTGACTTTTTAAGTCAGCTTAAAATGTGATTTGAAAACCATAAATCAATACTTTCCTCTTTGTGGATTTTGATTCCATCGATCCCTGGCAAAAACGAACAAAATTATAACGAAGAAAACTTCAAATTTTATAAATCTTTTTTGGATTGGGACACTTTAAAAGCTGAATTTACGATATGGAAGACAAAATGCCATACACAAAAAGATACATAGCGTTCAAATAGTGCAATAACAGCTCTTGGGGAATGCAATAAGGATCTGTTTCCTAACATCCACACTGAACAATGAAACGTCTAAAAACTTATCTAAGAAATTCTACAGGTAAAGAAAGATTAACAAGATTGGCCTTAATGTCAATTCATTGACAAATTAAGATTGACACCGAGGAAGTTTTAGATATTATTTGCAGCACAGAAGGCCAGAAGATTAAATTTAATTTTATAAAAATGATTCCTACCTACATGTTATGTAATACTTTTTGTAATAATAAAATCTTAAAGAATGATAATATGTACCAAATAAATAATAACTAAAAATTATTTAAAAAAATATTGGAAAAATCTTTTAGTTTTTCAAATTTGTTTGAGAGTTTTCTTGGAAAAACTAAGTATCCAATAGTATTTTATTAGCAATAGTCTACCTAGGAAAAACAATATTGAAAATCGTTAAAGCAGTTTTTTACAGGTTTTTTTTTTTAATTTTTGAAAAATATTTTGCAAATTTTTTGAGTACAAGGAAATCTGTAGTTTTCATCTGGAAAAAAATCTGTTAAAAATCAATATACCCGTTTCCAGCATATTCAAAAAACCAAAAAAGTTATGTATGAATTTGATCATAAAAGCCTTCCCAAATTTTAAATTTAATTGAAATCGGTTTTGTTGTTAGCGAGAAATTCTGATATTAAAAAATTGGTTCTATAGGAGGTACCGTTTTAAGATAAATCTCGCAAAATCCATTCATATCAAAAGATAGACTGTTTTATCTAAATCGTTAAGGCCGTTTTTAGAAATATTTAGTTTTAACAAACCGTTATATGACAATTTACTAGTGTTTTAGAGCTGAAATTCCAATTTCAACAACGCCTAGTGCGAGACTACTAAATAAACACTATGAACCAAGTTTGCAGATCTGCAATCTTTAAGACAATCATCTGATTCGGAGAGCAATATAGAAAAGAAATTTCAGTCTAAATATACTTCACAACAAGTTTTTTCCAAAGGTCCACGAAGAAGAACTAGTCGCTTATGTAAAAAAGTGCGCCTTTCACCATTTTGGCTTAACCCATATATGCCCAGATTATATTTTTTCTTATTTTGTGCAACGTTTTTGCAGATTCCACAGTTTTGGAGATATCGCTGTCTTAAGAATGGTGCGTTAACGCACCAGTGGGCATACAGAGGCATAAAAAAAATATACATATATATTTTTCATATTTCATTTTATTTCTGAGCACGAAACGATAGTATTTAAATTTCTTATAGCGCAAGTCTTTTCTTAATTGTGGTGGTGGTATTCCGCAAAACATTTGTCATGGAGTGCTATTTTGCAGTGACCACATATTTTGTTTGTGTGTGATTTGCATAGTCGGCAACGTTTTCGTTTCAGACCTATTAGGAAAAGATATTTTTGAATATTTATTTGCTTCACTACCTATTCATATTTACCTCCGGTTACAATGATATGCTGCCCACGATGAATTTCGTTGATGTCCTGAATTTTCGGCCTCCCACTTCGTGTTGGTGAAAGAACCATATTTTTTTAGTAAACCGATTGTCAGTTGCCTTCTGAACTCTAATTGATCTACGGATTTCCCACAGCTCTTACTCAACGACCATGAGTTAACAACGGCTACATCGAACATCCACATAACGATGGATGTATACCACTTTTTTCCTCGAAACCCAATCCGGTAATTAGAAATATGCTCATCAAGCAAATCTACCCCTCCCATATGAGAGTTGTATTGGTAGTTGACATTTGGCTGAGGTATATCTATTTTTCTTCTATCTGCAAATGAAAATCTCTTAACATTTCTAATGGGATTGGTGCCATAGACATTGGAAATCATGGTGACAATTTTTCTTATCTCGCCATCGAGTCAAAATTTCGCAGTTTCTTTTGTCGTAATATGTATCAAAATAGCATCTTTCCCTTTTTAAAAACTGTTTTTTTTCTTCAAAATATATATTTTTGACCCGGTTTTCACGTAGAGTCCCTGTTCCACCGAAGTCCATGGAAGATAATTTAGCAAGCAAGTCGGGGCTTGAAAAAAAGTTGTCGAAGAAAAATGCAAACTAAGATGAAGGAAATTCCTTTGCCATTGTTTTGCTAAAATCAAGAACCACCGACTCGCCCAAACCCAAAGAAAGATCTCGATCTTGGCTTTTTCCTTGATATACTTGGAACTGTAGACAGTATCCATATTTCAATGCAGCAACCCAAGCCTTATAACCAAATCGGACAGGCTTGTTTCGCATAAATTGCTTGCAACTATGCTTGCCGAAATATGGAATCATGGATTCATCGACCGATATATTATTTTCCATTGGGCAATAAGTTAAGAACTTCTTATTTAGGTGTTCGATCAATGGCCTTACCTGTTAAATGATATAAAATACGTATGTACGAGGGCGGGTCAATAAGTCCGTGACTTTTGGAATAAAACACAGATTTTTTGATAAAAAAATAATTTTATTTTTCAACGTAGTCTCCGTTGAGCTCTATAAACTTTGTCCAACGCTTCTCCAATTTTTTTATCCCTTCCAAAAAAAATGATTTGTCGAGGTCCTCAAAATATGCCTTTGTTTGCGAGATGACTTCATCATTGGAGTCAAATCTTTTTCCACCAAGCCATTTCTTCAGGTTTGGGAACAAGAAGTAGTCGCTCGGAGCCAAATCTGGAGAATAGGGTGGATGAGGGAGCAATTCATAGCCCAATTCATGGTTTTTTGCCATGGCAACTGCACATGTGTGCACCCTTGCATTGTCTTGGTGGAAAAGAACTTTTTTCTTGGCCAAATGAGGTCGGTTTTTTTTCAAATCGTCATTGAATCGGTCCAATAAGTTGGCATAATATTCCCCATTGATTGTCCTTCCCTTTTGAAGGTAGTCAATGTGGATTATCCCGCATGCATCCCAAAAAACAGTCGCCATAACTTTATTGGCTGACAAACCCACCTTGGCCTTCTTTGGCGCCGATTCACCCTTAGAAACCCACTGTTTTGACTGTTGTTTGGTCTCTGGTGTGTTGTGATGGATCCATGTTTCGTCCACGGTTACAAAACGGCGCAAAAACTCCTCCATATTGCGATTAAATAACGCCAAACCTTCCTGTGAAGTTGTTACACGATTGCGTTTGTGGTCGACTGTGAGCAAACGCGGCACCCATCTTGCGGAAAGCTTTCTCATGCCCAAGTGATCATTCAAAATTGAAACCACTGAGCCATGCGAGATCCCTACGGCTTCCACAATCTCTCGCACTTTCAATCTTCGGTCGGCCAACACCATATCGTGAATTTTTTCGATTGTTTCGGGTGTAGAGACCTCAACTGGGCGTCCAGGACGTTCGGCATCTTCAGTGCTTGTACGGCCACAACGAAATTCAGTAAACCACTTTTTTACCATTGAAATCGATGGTGCAGAGTCCCCATAGTATTTTTCAAGCTTAGCCTTGGTCTCGGTAATGGTTTTTTTTCGCAAGAAATAATGCTTAATAAGCACACGAAATTCACTTTTTTCCATTTTCTCCTCAAATTAGTGAGTAGTCTGATAAAAATAGCTGTCAAACACAAACTAACTGACGCAGCAAAGTTTAAATTTTGACAGGAGTCAACTGACAGATGCCTGTTGACAGGAGCAGTGTTGCCGTTTCAGTAAAGAGGTCAGAAATTCAAAAAGTCACGGACTTATTGACCCGCCCTCGTATTAGAAATATATGTATATTTAATCGTTTCTTTGTCATTATTTCTCTTACTTTTTTCATTTTATCTGTTGGAGAGTATTTAGTGTTTGGATCTACGAAATATAAATTTGAGAAAATGTCTTCAAATTTATTTCTGCGCATTGCCTCAACAACTAGGTCATTATGGCAATCTTCGCGAGTTTCCCAAAACATTCGTTTTCTTGGAACGTGATTGTATCCACTAATGATTAATATACCAAGGAATGTGTAAATCTCATCTAGATCAACATCAAAAGCTTTATTCCTTTTTACCAGGGAATATGACTTTGAGTATTGAACGATGAGATCGATGATTTCTTTATCAATAAAAAGCTCAAAAAACTCTATCGGATAACTCTCCGAAGATAACGTAAGTGGCTTAGGATAACTGTTTTCAGAAAAAATATTGGTATTTATCAGACTGTTGAGTGGGAGACTATCTTCGTTTCCACTTTTCCATTCCTGAATCACTTTTTTGGCTTTTGTTGATCCACAAGGTACTTCCGGAATAGCTTCTACATAGTCATTTTCCGTCAAAAACTCCATTTCTCCACAAGCTCTAAGCTGCTTACAGCCCAGTCGGTTGGCATCCAAATTTTCCTCCTCTCCTGATTCCTCATCGGTAAGGTAATCATCTTCTGGCGGAGTTATTACCACTTGGTTCGGAATGTTATCATCGTCGGTTAAGTTTTCGAGAATTTCGAAAATTTCTCCCACCGTAAGACTTTTTTGCCTACATTGAATAAAACAGCGATTATTATAGCCGCATATCCCATTGGTGCGTTAACGCACCATGCTAATTTCATTTGTTGTAACATGTTCCACAATTACATTTATTGTCTTATTATTGTTTTGATATATTTGGGTACATTTTATCTTAACAAATAATTTTAAATTATATACTTTTCACTGTTGATTTTTACTTACTCTGCCATTTTGCTATGTAGATTGAGATTTTTTTTTTTCCAAATATATATTTTTTTATTTTAAGACAAAACTCCAACTTTTCAGCACTTTTATGAACTTGTAATGACGCAAATGATAAAGCCTACTATTTGCAAAACTAAATTAGCCATTAACAGCCTACTTAGGTGTAATAAAAAAAAATTAAAATTCAAAAATGAAAACTATGTATTTTGGTGCGTTAACGCACCAATGGGCATAAATGGGTCATATACTTCTTTTCGAAAGTTGGCCTAAGAATATGCACTCAATCCAAATAATTGGGATGTATCTAAGGAATCTTCGTAGAATTGGCTATATGTATTTTTAAACAGAAATCAAAGCATGTCTATGAGAAAACCAGAAAAAAATCTGTGTTTCTCGAGTGAAAGCCCTGAACAGCCTGTAAACTGTTTATACGAATTGATAACGTGGGAAGCGTAGTATCCTGAAATGCACATTCCACATTCCAAGTATCGCATCGGGTAACGAGCCATACTCGTTACCCGAGATGACACCCGGAATGTCTAGACAGGCAAATAAACATACTACAAGCCGTTGAGATTTAATTTCCAAATCTTTGAAAGTTTTTGAATAATATCGTGTTCTGCCAAGAGATGTTTACAATTTGGATGAATCGGGAATAACAACTACCTCAACTTCTAGATCTCGACAAAAATATAATTTAAATTTGGACTTTACAAATTATAAAGTGAAATGATTTGAATAACCACCAAAATTATTGTCAGCATTTTTAATTAATTCACTTAGTATTTATTTGTTATCTTTAACATGCTTTATGTTTCAGGTGATCGTTTATACATTTTATATATATTTTTTTGACTTGAATCCAGTCTTATTTTTTTTATTGAATTAAATTTAATTGTTTATAATGTTTTATAGCTTTAGAATAAAAAAATACAAAATTTAAAACAAAACAATTCGTATTTTCTATAGAGACACTTAAATGCCGAATGGTCCACACCAAATTCCGAAACTGCCCCGAGTCGGGGCACTTTTAGCAAATTGACTTGCACACACATTTTTTTATGAAAATCAATATTATGTGCAATGTTTTTTTAAAAAATGGTTCTTCAATATTGAAACTATCTGTTACTTCTAAGAAATTTGCGTTTATCGTATTAATGCAGTCAGTACGAAGCTTAAAAAAAAGTTAACGAATGTGCCCCAGCTTACCATTCGTTAAATGTAAGCGCAGTGATGCTCTTCATGAAATCGTTGACTGTCTCTCTCAAACGAAAAAGTATGCGATGAAATGCGCAGGAAACAAATTTAGCCAGCTGCTCTGCTTTTGCTCTTTTCTTCTGTTTCTGTTGTCTGCTATGAATTTATAGTAAGTGGAGAGAGCGTGTTTGGGACGCATCCTCCAGTCGGCTAAAAAGACCCATACACCACACATGCATTGGTTTGCCATCAGATTCATGCGCAATTAAGTCTCCTCTAAATGCAGAGCAGATTGCCCAGCATATCGTTGTCGTGGCTGTTTCACGAGCAAATTACACACATAACGCATGCACGACGACGCAATCAACGCAATACCCCTTTAGCACCTTTAGTTAGCATCACTTAATTGTCCATGCGTGCATGTTCTTGTGTATGGGCACTATAAGTCATAACGAATAAATAAATAACCACAGCACGCAAAATATAAAATCATCACGAAATACAGAGCGTTTTTTTTTACTTTTTTTTGGCAGCAAGAACCCAGTGGTGCACTGCACCAGTGTGGCCGTGCATGCTACTTCAAGTGAGCGACTTACTTGACAGTTTGTACTACGGCGACATAATCTGCTACCATTGTGTTCGGGCAGTTATGCGTTGTGCAGCACTGTCGCGTTTACCGGTATTTTTCTTATTTGCAGCTATTATGAAATTTGAGTTTCAATCATATGTGGTAAATAGTGTTGCCACTGAAAAAAGTGATTCCGGTCAAATTTGACCGAATGACCAAATTTATTTAATTTAAATTCGGTCAAATTTTTCGGTCAAACGTTAAAACACGAATTTATGACCGAAAAATCGGTCAAAAACCGATATTTATTATAACCAAAAAAAAAAAGTTTAGTCGTTTATTTCACAAATTGTATTTGAAATAGAACAAAAAATAAACAAACTAAAAAAAAAATTCATTGAAGATTTATTTCTAAGTGTGTTATGTAAAAGATCCGAATAAAACATTATAACAATTTTATCCATCTTAATCTAATAAGAAAATATCGAAAATAAATAATTATTTCTAAATCATAAATCAATCTTAAAAAAGGAACTTTTAATTTGGCTTAGTCTATAAAATCGTAATTATCCAAACTTATTACATGTAAATTAAATCAAAATAGAATCATCTTCATCGCTCTCTGAATCGGTTTCATTATTTCTATATATTTCACTGGTCCCTATTTTTTGTATGATTTCATTAAGTATTAGGCTATTGTAACAACAAAAATTATGCTGACGGTGGGTAAGTTCGTTAAGTATGGTAAGGTTTTAGGAAGAAAAATATTTTTGTGTGTAAAGTTTATGAAAGCAGTAATTATTTTTCAGTTAAAAAATAAATTTCTTGGTAAACAATATATAATCGTTTCGGTCAAAAAATCGGTCAAAAATCCGTTTGACCGAATCTTCAAATTTTCCTCGGTCAAAATAAAGAGATTTCAATCAGATTTGACCGGAAATCGGTCAAAATGGCAACACTGGTGGCAAAAGATGCGTTTTTGAAAATTTAGTTTTCGCCAAGATGAGTTATGAAGCGCATATAGAACGGAAAGGCTCCGAGTAGGTTTCCTTCAATGAAGACACGAAAAGAGTTACTGTTTACAGAGTCACTTTTCTTGGAATAGAGAGTCACTCTGTAAACGGCACCCCTTTTTGTGTCTTCATGGAAGGAAACCTACTCGGAGGTTTTCGGTTCTCTCTATATGCGCTTCATAATTCACCCTTAAACATATACTCTCTAGGGGCCCGAAATAATCAAGTTTAAGAATTTTTGAAATCCGTCCACAGACACGCCTCAAAAAAACAAAATTTATCGAAAAAATGGAATTTTTAGCTGGAAAGCTGAAATTTTTTATATATGATCTTTGACTAATAAAACTGCCTGGGAGATAAGATTTCTAAAATCCGACTACTGACACGCCCACAATTAAATAAAACAATTTTATTGAAAAACCAAAGTTTGAGCTTGGGAGAATTTTTTTTACAAAAGCTTCGTTTTTAGGGTTCCGTAGCCAAATGGCAAAAAACGGAACCTTTATAGATTCGTCATGTCTGTCTGCCCGTCTGTCTGACTGTCCGGGAATGTCACAGAGACTTTTTTCCGAAACTGTGAACCGCATTAAGATTTTCACATAAAAATAGAAAAAAAAACAACAAATTTTGGGGGTTCCCCATACTTAGAACTGAAACTGAATTATTGAGGTTTCTAATATCATTTTTTTCTAAACTGAATAGTTTGCGCGAGAGACACTTCCAAAGTGGTAAAATGTGTGTCCCCCATTCCAACTTCTAAAATAAGGGAATGATAAAACTAAAAAAAAAATGTACATTACCATGCAAACTTCCACCGAAAACTGGTTTGAACGAGATCTGGTAAGTAGTTTTTTTTAATACGTCATAAATCGTAAACCGCAATTTACATTTCATTCAATAAACTCAAATATAAAAAAAAACATTTAATTTCATAAACATAAACCTTATGCGTAAACCGTGAACCATTATTTTCTAATAATAAATCTGTAATAGGTGCCTAAGTAAATAATAATACTAATTCGCGCGGAACCCTTCATGGGCGAGTCCAACTCGCACTAGGCCGCTTTTTTTCTATTAAATCCTTTAAATGTTATGTAACAAAATATGTAGAGCGTTCTTAACAATTCAACCATACTTAGACTTTTGTCACGCCCACTTATGAGGGATAGGAATAAGAATAGGGTATCCAACAGTTCGCCCAAGCTGACTGTAGTCCGTCCCGTCCCTATGTTTTTATATACACTTTCTTCACAATTCTCTCCTCTTACGTCCTTTATTAAGCAAAACTTCCGCAAAATAAATGCCTATCTCCGCAGCAGTTATTTTGAGTTTGACAATTTATCTTCAATTGATGTCATAACCATTTTTTTACAGAGAAATCGTTAACTCTATTTCTTTTCATATATACTTTATATTTTGATAAAATATTATCAACAAACTTTCCTTTGCTCCTTACAAAACAGAAGAAACAAGTTATGGCAGTTTTTCTTCGCTAAATTATTTTTCTGACTATTCCAATCTCGGTATCTCCTCGGTACTTAGTTTTAATTTACCGAGCTTTATTAATCTCTCTTCCCGATTACCGAGACTATGAGTGAGCCAAGACAAACAACTCGCCGTAGCTGGTATATTGCGAAGGCCGTGGTGACGGACGAGGCCATTAAATACGCATTTGCGTCTTTTGACGGCTTCAAGTCGCCTGGTACGGACGGAATATACCCAGCCATGCTGCAACAATGTACAAACCAGCTGCTACCGACTATGAAGAAAATCTTCACCGCTGTCCTAGCACTGGCATACATTCCAACACCCTGGCGTACAGTTAGAGTGGCATTCATACCAAAAATTGGCAGAAGTGACTACTCGCTCGCCAAGAGCTTCAGACCAATCAGTCTGACTTCTTTCTTGCTGAAAAGCTTGGAAAGGCTGGTCGAGCTTCACGTGCGCAAAGGTGCTTTGCGATTGCACCCACTATCTCCGATGCAACATGCCTATCAACGCGGAAAATCCTGCGAGACTGCGCTCCAAAATCTAGTTGGTAGAATTGAAGGCGCGCTTGACAGAAAAGAATACGCGATGGGCATTTTCATCGATATTGAGGGTGCTTTTGACAATGCGACTTTTGATAGCATGTGCAGCTCCGCCAGACAACACGGCGTAGACGAACCATTGGTGTTGTGGATTAAAGCAATGCTAATGAATAGAACGTTGGTTGCGGATGCGGATTGTGGCCGCTATGTTATGGCGGGGGTAAACAGAGGCTGCCCGCAAGGCGGCGTCATGTCTCCACTGCTGTGGTGTATGCTGGTCGACTCTCTGTTGAACGCACTCAACAGTTCTAATATTTACGCTCAGGCGTACGCGGATGATGTTGCCGTGCTTTCTGTTGGATCATGCCTAGCGACTGTATGCGCCAAGGCGCAGGCGGCCCTTGACGTGATCGACGAATGGTGCACTAGGAATGGGCTCTCGGTCAATCCTCTTAAAACTGAGGTTGTTCTCTTTACGAGAAGGAGGAAGCTGGTCGGGTTGACTCAGCCAGTGCTAAAAGGCGTCACAATCCAACTCTCCAATGAAGCAAAGTATCTGGGAGTCATCCTGGATAGCAAACTTCTTTGGTCCAAACATGTTGAGCTGAAGACTGCCAAGGCGCTGTCTATTTTCTGGCAGTGCAAAGGCATTTTCGGCAAGACATGGGGCTTATCACCGAAAAGAGTCCTATGGATTTATACGGCTATGATAAGACCATTTATAGCATACGCATCGGTTGTTTGGTGGAATAAGCTTTCACGTAAATACGTCACTGCTGCTTTTGCCAAACTCCAAAGGCAGGTATGTCTCGGCTGCACGGGGGCCTTCCCCAGCACGCCTGGCTCCGGCCTAGATGCACTATTGAACCTTCCGCCCCTTGATGTTTACATCATGGGCTGTACAATCAAGGCTATCTCACGTCTTACAAGAGGTGGCTTTTGGTATAACTCGCACTGGAGTTTTGATGAACTTGCGCAACGGTTGTCCTTCGACTCCTGTCTTATGGATATGCCGTCTGATGCGATGACACCGGAACTTCGGCTAAAGCGCAAATACGAGGTCGACTTTCCTCGCGTCCAGGACTGGCTCTGGCCGGACTCTGAACCTGGAAGGGAATGCAGTCGAATCTTTACGGATGGCTCCAAAACCGATCAAGGATCTGGTGCTGGTGTCTTCGTGGAGAGCGATAGCGTTAGACTTTTCTTTCCGTTAGGCAAACATGCGTCAGTCTTCCAAACAGAGACTTATGCTATCCTAATGGCCATGGACTATGTTACGAGGAACAGGTGGAGGGGGCGAAGTATCTGCGTCTGTAGCGACAGTCAGGCTGCGCTTAAGGCCTTACTCAAACCCTTAACTACCTCCAAAATAGTACGAGAATGCAAGATATCTCTGAATTCGGTCGGAAGGCTGAATTCACTTAAACTTGTCTGGGTCCCGGGTCATAACGGGATCACGGGAAATGAGATCTCCGATGAACTTGCTAGACAAGGCTCAGAGGGGGACCTCTCAGGACCTGAACCAGCGATCTGTCTGCCTGCGTCCTCGGTCAGGGCTTCCATTGACGGTTGGGTTTCCTATGAACACAATCGCCGTTGGCATGACTCTCCAGGGTGCAGACAGACTAAGCAAATGCTCCCCGACGTCTGTGGGAAATCCGCGGCATTCTTGTTGTCTCTCAACAGAAAAGACTGCAGACAGACTACTGGCGTTCTTACGGGACACTACGCTTTTGCCAAACACCTTAAGGTGCTAGGCCTAAGCGACACCACCAACTGCGAAGCCTGTGGAGAAAGCGACGACACTGCGGAACATTTCGTCTGTGATTGTCCTGCTTTTGCTCGTATCAGGTGGCAGGTATTTGGTGCGGATATGGTGAGTGCTGTAAACCTAAGCTCCTTATCATTGAAGCGCCTTCTCGTTTTTCTTAGAAAAACGAGTAAATTCCCACAGTAAAATGTGGTGTGTCTGCCTGGCAGTACAATGGACCAGTATTGAGTCTGAGTGCTCCAGTGCAGAAAGTTTCACACATCCCGACAAAAAAAAAAAAAAAAAAAAAAAAAATCTCTCTTCCTGCGCTTTCTAAACAGTGTACATGATAATCTTATGAAATCCCCCTAGACTTTTTCTATTCGTCGACTATAAAAGAAAAACCGACACATACCCTTCCTACCCTTTCCTTTAGAAAAAGATTCATCGACCGATTCACATTCAATTGCCAATTTGTTTGCCACATTTTTCAAACAATCTTTTGCCGACAGCCGTGGAGTGGAGTGCTTAAAACAAGCAACTATCACCTGCAGATATTTTCCGGCACGTGCTCGTGATAGTTATTACAAATACGGAGTAAATATAGAAGAAAACAAAAATGATAATAATAATGTAGTACCTATACAATACTAACACAGACACACTGAATATAAATTATTTGAAAATATGTTCAAGCTTTGCATTAATAACATGCAAGTCAATCACTCATGCGACTAATAGGCTCATTCTTGCCTAAGTTCGTTCTGTCATGAGCGCTAAACAATAAGTCAATACTTCGCAACTTATAGGCTCTACCACGGAAAATGAAGCCAATAGAAGTCAGTAAACATATCTCATGGGAGCATATAATATGAGATATGACTGGATATAAGCTGCTGTTAAAGACGATCTCGCTATTAAGCCTTCGTTTAGAAATGGTTATCATTTGGAGAAGCTTCATACGTTGACTGTGAAGAGGATGGTTAAATGGATCATCCCATGAAAGTCCTCTTAGGGGAAATTGAATAAATTATAAATATTTCGAAAACCTACTTGACTTCCCCAATAGCCTCTTTCTGTCTCAAACCTTCTCTTATTTCCTCTAGGCTTCCAGAAAGAAAAATCACTTACTTCCTTACTTAACAGCCTGCCGACCCGTGGAGTCTCTGCTGAGACACTGCAGCCTTCGATCCTGCGCGATCCCGAGAACGCTGCTTCCAGTTGTCCAGGCCGAGCGCTATGATATCCACGATGGCTTGGTCTTTAAAGCGGAAGTTCGGCCTCGAACTTCGGGGCTGGGAGTGAACTCGCGCCCTTTGCCCTTTCAGCCCTAGGAAAAAGCAACGAAGTCTATGTAACTGCAACTGACATAGAGGGAGCATTTGACAACACCGCACATGATGCGATCAAACGATCCCTAGATAGGAAAGGAGTTAACAGTACAGTATCCAACTGGATGTGTGAGCTGCTGAGCACTAGATCAGCAGAGACTCAAACACCATCTGGAACCATCAGAGTAAACACAACAAGAGGATGTCCACAAGGAGGGGTACTATCACCCTTAATGTGGAGCCTAGTTGTAGACGAACTGCTGGAAAAATTAACCAACCATGGCATCAACTGTCAGGCGTACGCCGATGACATTGTATTGATTGCCAGGGGCAAGTTCGAAGAAACTCTTGGAGACATCATACAAAAGGGGCTTAAAGTAACTAAGGAATGGTGCCATACTGTCGGACTTAACATCAATCCGGCGAAAACAACGATAGTACCATTCACAAGGAAAAGACAACTTCAAAGACTTAAGGACATAAACCTATCAGGCACGACACTGATACCAGTCAAAGAAGTAAAATATCTAGGACTCCATCTAGATAGTAAACTGCTCTGGCGAAAACATACAGAGGAGATATCCAAGAAGGCCACCCGCGCTCTCATGATATGTAGGAGCCTAGCGGGGAAGGCATGGGGATGCAGCCCAAACATCCTGCGATGGATGTACACTGCAATCGTGAGACCAATGATCACATACGGAGCGGTAGCATGGGCGAAACGAGCCAGTCTAGTCACAACGCGAGAGACACTCGGCAAAGTGCAAAGACTGGCGTGCCTGTGCATTATCGGTGCAATGCGTAGCTGCCCAACCGCAGCCATGGAGGTGTTATTGGAACTGACCCCTCTACACATCATGGTGATGAACGAGGCAGACAAAACAATCCTTAGGATGGCAAAGGAGGGAATTGGGAGAGGGAAATGCATCGGTTCGAAAGAACACGGTGACTTACTCAAAAAACTCCCACTTTTTGGCATACCTAGGGACGACAGCATCAGGAAATTCAACTTCGAGAAGAATTTCCAGATAAAGCTCAGCAATAAGGAGAACTGGAGCAACGAATCCATAACTTATGGACTGAGCAACCACACAACAAAGTGGTATATGGACGGCTCGAGGACTGAGGAGGGAACTGGTGCAGGAGTGTTTGGGACGGGAACTAAGCACTACGAATCCATGGGCAAATGTACCAGCATTTTCCAGGCAGAAATATGTGCCATAGACAGGTGCGTTCGAATCAACCTAGAGAAAAACTACAGAAATTGCAACATAGCAATAATGTCTGACAGCCAAGCAGCTATAAAGGCTCTTGACGCCTACGTTATCAAGTCAAAACTCGTGTGGGAATGCCTACAAGGACTGAATAGACCAGGCAAGAATAACAGAATCTCCATCTGCTGCGTGCCTGGCCATGTTGGCATTACGGGCAATGAGGCAGCGGACTCTCTGGCAAGAAAAGGGACAGAGGAACCCTTCATAGGACCTGAACCATTCTGTGGGATAGGAGAACACACTATACGCGAAGAGTTCAGGAGACTGGAGGAAGAAACAAAGGCCAAAACATTTCTCAACCTCCAAGGTCTGAGGCAAGCAAAGAAACTCTTAGGAAATTACAACCAAAAGAGATTCAAAGTTTGTATCGGCCTTAACAAAAACAACCTAAGAATCCTAACAGGCCTCCTCACGGGGCACTGTAGACTCAAGGAGCATCTGAGGAAAATGGGCATATCGGAGGACGGGCTCTGCAGATTCTGCAGTGAAACCGCCGAAACTCCAGACCATATACTGGAATCCTGTGTGGCACTGACCCACAAAAGGATGAAATATTTGGGCAGGTACCAAATAACAGACAAGGACATACATACCATGGACCCACAGCTCATTCTCAGATTCATCAAAGAAACTGGACTGGACGCTGTGCTCTAAGGAGTGTGACCTGCCAAGGATTAATCAGAGCAATACCTCGACACGCTTCACAAAGAAGTATCTAGAAAGGGCTCTGAACGAGGGCATGCACCTCTCCGAGGCACAAGCAAGGGGACACAATAGACCAATAGGTCGCAGTGTAATATACCCTAACCAAATATTATTATTATTAACTGCAACTGATTTCAGTAATGTTTTTGATAAGAATCAATTAATTCTTTTTGAATTGTCTGTCATCGGCTTCGGACCCACATTATTTAATTGGATATACTTTACTAGAAAAACGTTTGTTTAAGTGTTCGCCCTAGGTTCATCCTGTCTTCTTTCTTGGCCTCCTCTGGCAGCCTCCCCAAGGCAGCCAGCTAGGCCCGATTTTCGTCATCATTATGATCTTGAAAGTGTTATTGAACACTACGGTGCCGGGAAATAATTTCACGGGCAATAACCTCACCTCGAGCGGGAAATAACTTCACTTTCTTTTTGCGAAGTGTACGCATCCAAAAGCTGCAAAGACTGTTAAATGCGACTTGAAAGCAAATAAACTCTTACAACCGACGTAAAGGCGAGCGAAATTTCAAGGTACTTAAGGTGATGCAGCCCTTCAAGATGGCGGTCATTTTACAGTTCTCGGATCACAACCATTTAATCTGACAAATCAATCACGAGAAAGCTACTAGGGACCATTAACAGAATGCTACAAGTACTTGTAAAACAAGTGAATTCATATAAGCGTATCACATTTCGGTAGCACGAAACTACAAGTTGACTGGCAGCTCCACAAGCTAAAAGCGAGAAATCCCGTTCTTTAACTCAGAGCTACAAGTGTAGAAAAAAGTAAATCCCACTTGTATTGAGAATCGCGCTGCTTATCTCTTTTCAAATGAAAACTTGTAAGCTGAGTCTACAAGTCGACGGACATTTTTATTTTTCACAAGTGGAAAGATTTTTCTATGTTACAGAAATAATTTGCACTTGTCAAAATAACATAATCCTACAAGTGAATGTAGACTTGTACACTTGTAGCTTCAGTTTAGCGTTTCATCAATAATGAACGAACTACTTCGAGAACTGTCGGTCATACCAAATTACAAAACAAGAAACAAATTTATCAACAATTCCTTTTCAAATCTAATATACAAATATTCAATTGTTAATTAGAATTGAAACATGAAAATAATTACTTCAATCTTTAAAATAACAAAGATTTAAATTTTTAACCCAAATTTGGGTAATTCAATCCTCTGCAGAAAAGCCTCGGGTTCGCATAAACTCTTGTTTAAAATTGTTAAAACTTATAGGTATTATTAGGAAAAAACAAAAGAAAACTGAAAATGTCAAGAGTTGGTTGCAGAGAACCTTCAGAAACTTTGCAGAACAGCCTCGGCTTCACAAAAACCATTTTAAAAACTGTTAACACTGATACAACAGCACCTTGATTGTAATGTGTTTCCGAGTTTTGGGACAACATCGCAAATCGTGTAGACACTTACTTGTATTTGCAAATTCGCCAGCACTACCACATGTATACAATTTGATGCACATTTGGGAGCTTTTTTTGTGACGTCAGTGCTTGCACTCTCGCAAATCGTGTGCTTATACTAAATGTCGATTTGTAATTTCAAACTTCAAAAAAATTGGTGTCGGCGCCAAAACGAAAATCCGTACAATTTTACAGCGGGGTTAAAATGGAGTGCTCTCAGATTGCACTGACTCGGGGTAAAAAAAACTTACGAATCAAAAACGACATAAGAAAAATTGGGTTTTTTCGCAAGTGAGGTTTCATCCAAATACAAAGTTTATTTGAAATCCGTGAGTAGAGTACGATAACTAGGGCGCCAAAAATTGATGACGGTTTTTTATAGAAGGGTCAAAAACAAGCATTTTTTTACTATTGTAGGGAGGGGTTTATCTCGCCCCGTTTAGGAGGTAGGGGCAATGGCAATTTTAGAAAAAAAGGACTTAAATTGAAAAAAACATTTCTTAAAAACAATAGCAGCACTTACAATAAAGTACTATACCGGTTTCGAAAGCCACAAATCTGTTCTATAATCGTAATTTTAAATTAAATTATGTACGAGGGCGGGTCAATAAGTCCGTGACTATTTGAATTTCTGACCTCTTTACTGAAACGGCAACACTGCTCCTGTCAACAGGCATCTGTCAGTTGACTCCTGTCAAAATTTAAACTTGCTGCGTCAGTTAGTTTGTGTTTGACAGCTATTTTTATCAGACTACTCACTAATTTGAGGAGAAAATGGAAAAAAGTGAATTTCGTGTGCTCATTAAGCATTATTTCTTGCGAAAAAAAACCATTACCGAGACCAAGGCTAAGCTTGAAAAATACTATGGGGACTCTGCACCATCGATTTCAATGGTAAAAAAGTGGTTTACTGAATTTCGTTGTGGCCGTACAAGCACTGAAGATGCCGAACGTCCTGGACGCCCAGTTGAGGTCTCTACACCCGAAACAATCGAAAAAATTCACGATATGGTGTTGGCCGACCGAAGATTGAAAGTGCGAGAGATTGTGGAAGCCGTAGGGATCTCGCATGGCTCAGTGGTTTCAATTTTGAATGATCACTTGGGCATGAGAAAGCTTTCCGCAAGATGGGTGCCGCGTTTGCTCACAGTCGACCACAAACGCAATCGTGTAACAACTTCACAGGAAGGTTTGGCGTTGTTTAATCGCAATATGGAGGAGTTTTTGCGCCGTTTTGTAACCGTGGACGAAACATGGATCCATCACAACACACCAGAGACCAAACAACAGTCAAAACAGTGGGTTTCTAAGGGTGAATCGGCGCCAAAGAAGGCCAAGGTGGGTTTGTCAGCCAATAAAGTTATGGCGACTGTTTTTTGGGATGCACGCGGGATAATCCACATTGACTACCTTCAAAAGGGAAGAACAATCAATGGGGAATATTATGCCAACTTATTGGACCGATTCAATGACGATTTGGAAAAAAACCGACCTCATTTGGCCAAGAAAAAAGTTCTTTTCCACCAAGACAATGCAAGGGTGCACACATGTGCAGTTGCCATGGCAAAAAACCATGAATTGGGCTATGAATTGCTCCCTCATCCACCCTATTCTCCAGATTTGGCTCCGAGCGACTACTTCTTGTTCCCAAACCTGAAGAAATGGCTTGGTGGAAAAAGATTTGACTCCAATGATGAAGTCATCTCGCAAATAAAGGCCTATTTTGAGGACCTCGACAAATCATTTTTTTTGGAAGGGATAACAAAATTGGAGAAGCGTTGGACAAAGTTTATAGAGCTCAAGGGAGACTACGGTAAAAAATAAAAAAAAATTTTTATCAAAAAATCTGTGTTTTATTCCAAAAGTCACGGACTTATTGACCCGCCCTCGTATGTCAATAGTTTTTGAAAAATTCGCATGCAAACTCTAAATTTTGATTAAAAAAAAATGAAAAAAAGTAATTTTAGTAATTTTCAATTTTCTCAAAAACTAGAAGACATAAAAACATTGGGTGTTCGATTCAGAACTGATAATTTAGAACAGAACATTGACCACAAAAAGCCAATTTAGCACTTCATTTCACAATTTTGAAAAAAATTGGTCTAAACTTTTTTTTCATTTTTTTTTTATCACAATTTTGAGTTTGCAAACCAGTATAGTACTTTATTCTAAGTGTTGCCGTTGTTTTTTTGGAATTTTTTTTTCAATTTAAGTCCTTTTTCCTAAAATTGCCCCTACTTTCTAAACGAAGCGAGATAGACCCCCCCCCCCCTCCCATAGTAAAAAATGCTTGACCCTTCTACAAAAAATTGTTATCAATTCTTGGCGCTCTAGTTATCGTACTCGTGCCAAATCCTTGGTTGGTTTTCCGTGTTAATACAATATTTTTATAATAAATATGTAGCTGCATCGAAAGTGGCATATAAAGGGTATTCAAATTTGACGTATCATTTCAAATTGGCCGCCACTTTTTTAACAGCTATTAAATTACAACTAAGTTTTTTCAGGTATGAAGCAAATACATACATTCCCGTTAGCTAAAATGGATCGGTACACTATTGAGTAACGTGTTTTTATTATTAAAACTTATTTTAAATATATTGAAAGTTTTAAAGAAGTTAAAGAAAATTTCGTTCAAAATACGGTAGAGAAAATGCTCCGTCAAACCGTGCTATTAAACTTATCGTTCAAAAGTTTTAAGAAACTCTTTCGGTTCAAGATCAGAGAAGTAAAGCCTATCATCGTAGTGGTCGTTCGAGTGGAAATATTGCAGCTGTTAGCAGAGGTGTTGCTGCAGAGTCAAGGACGTCAATTCGTCGTTGTTCACAGCAATTAAACTTCAAACCAACAACTTTGTTTGACATTTTGCATAAAGATATGCTTGTAAAGGCTTAACAAATACAGTTAACACAAGTATTAAAGCCAACTGACCACGCAGTGCGTCAGCAATTCGTTAATTGGACCATAGAGAAGCAACAACAAAATAACAATTTGTTCAAGCAAATTATCTTCACCGATGAGGCTCATTTTGAAATTGGCGGTTATGTCAATAAACAAAACTGTCGCATTTGGGCTGAAGAAAATCCTAGAGGATTGTTTGAAAGGCCAATGAAACCAAAAAAAGTTACTGTATTGTATGGATTTGGTATGGTGGCGTAATTGCTCAATTTTTCTTCGAAGATGAAATTGGTAATGCAGTTACTGTGGATGGAGCTCGATATCAAGCGATGATTAGAAACTTTTTATGGAGTCAATTGGAAGATATTGATGTGCAGAATATGTGATTTCAACAGGATGGTGCAACATGCCAGACAGCAACGAACTCGATCGATCTTATGAAAGAGAAATTTCACAAACGCATAATTTCCCGAAGAACAGACGTGAATTGGCCACCAAGATCATGCGATTTAACACCACTGGATTTTTTCTTATGGGGTTTCTTGAAGATTTACGTTTATGCCGATAATCCTCAAACTGTTTAACACCTCAAAGACAACATCATCGAGCAAATATCACTCATTGAAAAAGTGATTATGCGAAAAAGTGATTAAAAATTTTGGTAAATGGTCTGCCGAGCTAGCAGAGGAGGTCACTTGGACGACGTTCTTTTCCATTATTAACCGGAACCAATGTACATTAATTTCCAATAAAAATAAATACAGATTTCACACAATTTATGTCTTTCATTCAAAATTTAAAATTATACCTCAAATTTAAACACCCTTGTAGCGCGAACGAGTGAGCAGTAAGCCTAGAGGGAGACAACTTTACTGATAAATACGGTTGAAGATCCTTTTTTATATAACAAGGGAGTACATGCAAGTATCTGGTAGGGAGTGGTTGTACTATCCAAGTGAAATACAAAGTGAAGAAATAAAGTTTATATTAATAATTACTTGTTCGAGTTTTCTTCTACGTTATAGTTCAGAAGTGGGATTACTGCACCTGAAGCTAAGTGTATACAATTATACTATGAATTTTATTAAAGAAAATGAAAGACATACTGCGCAACGCGTGTATGGAAATGATTAATTTGTTAGGGCGTACTGCGTAGGGGTTACTCAAGGCACAATAATGTTTTGATTATTTATTCTGTGTACAGTGAATGTGCTATGATTAATACGCTAATACTAAGAAAGTGCGATTTTGGTTTACAAAATAGTACATTCAACATATTTGATTTCGAATTAGTCTGTAATAATGGCTGCTGCGCAATAGTTAAAATGTGTTTTCTATGCATTGATGCGACAATGCGTTTTCACTGTGTGAAAGAGTATTATGTTGCTGTGTATTGGGGATGTATTTGCAACCAGGCTTACCGCATTTTGAGAAAATGCGAAAGAATATATATGAAAAGATCGCTGTGTAAGTGACAATCGATGTGCATGAATGCACGTATGCGCCTGAAAAGGTAGTTGCGAAGGAAAATATATATAAAAAGATCGCTGTGTAAGTGACAATCGATGTGCATGAATGCACGTATGTGCCTGAACAGGTATAGTTAATGAGGAAGTGTGTATCATAGAAAGAGCATTGATCTAGAGTTTTCGGTATACGAAGAATCATATCTTTGTTCTGAAGATACCCTTCACTGTGAGATAAGAATTAGTAATGTGAAATCAAATATTTGAAAATAAGTAGTAATTGTTTGCGTATGCGTATGTTGAGTGGTGCTTTGAGTTTCGCCCTGTGTATTGAGTATTTGTATTTTACCATATGGTGAAATAAAATTCAGTTAAATTTGAATTATGCCGTCAGCACATGTTCAGTATGGACTTGTGTTGATAATTAAAGACAAACCTAAAAACTTGGTTATAAAAACTAACTAAAACAGCGATTTATTTATTCCTTTATCCAGATAAGATGACAAGCATGGAAAACATGAGCGTCAGACAGCTCCAAGCAGAGTTAAGGGACAGAGGCTTGACTATTACGGGTCGTAAACAACTCCTTATTAATCGAATCCAACGGCATGACAATCAACAATGTGTAATTACGGAATCGATTGAATCCACAGGAGACTCAGTCGAAGTTGATCGTGTTGAAGAAAATGTGACTGTAAGTTCTCCAACAACGACGCTGACTGATGAAGAACTAAGGATAAGAGAATGGGACATCATAAAACGTGAGAAGCAGTTATTAGAAAAGGAACGAATACTCTTTCAAAAAGAACAAGAGTTAGTCAAAAAACTTAACGAGTTGGGAAAACAAGGAACACCAAATCCTAACGTTCTATGCAGACCAATAACAAACTGCACGGTCAAGGAAATTGCAGACGCAATACCAATCTTTTCGCCAGGCGACATCTCATCGATGTCTGCCGAGTGTTGGGTGGATAGAGTAGAAAGTCTACTCCACGTTTATAACTGGGACGAAAAAATATTACTGCTGGCCGTATCTTCACGAATGCAGGGTCCCGCACGATATTGGTGGGACACAGCTCGAGAGGCATCGGTTTCCTGGATTGAGTTGAAAAATGGACTCAAAAACAATTTTCCAAATCAACAAAGCGAGGTTGAGATCCACCAACAGCTGATAAGAAAGGTTCGAAAACCCAACGAAAGCATTGAGAGTTATTGCTTTGAAATGAATATGCTGGGTAAACGGATTCAACTCTCAGACAAAACCATAATCCAGTATATTCTGACAGGGTTGAATGACTCCCAAATGGGTTCCAGTTTATCAGCACGTACGTTCAACAATGTCACAGAATTAATTGAACAAATTAAATGGTACACTAGCATTCGTACCAATTCACGTGCAACTACTGCGAGTTTACCAATTGGTGGATTTCCCAGACAGGTAAAAGATAACCAACCATCAACTAGCGGAACGACGAAGTGGCAATCTCCGCGCCCAATCTTGCAACGGAATTCAATTACATGCTACAATTGTAATCAAACGGGACATTACTCCAGACAGTGCACGCATACCAGAAAAAGGCAATGGACAAATAGCAGAGACAACAATTCCCGCCCCCAAACCAAAACAGAAAAACTCACAGAGAAAAACTACCGTGTTAATATTATTCGCCATGAAACTCCAGTCGATTGTTATCATAAGGACGTGTCCATTAAAGGAAAACATTACACAGCCCTTCTGGATTCAGGAAGCGAAAGATCTATTATCTCCAAAACAGTGGCAACAGATATGAGCACGGCAATAGATAAATGCAATACCATCTTGCATGGCTTTGGCGGTGGAAAATGTTCTGCTGTTGGTACTACCTTATGCAGAATCGAAATAGACGACGCCAGTTTTTCCGTCCGTGCTATTGTGGTGGAGGACGAATACCTCTCGGAAAAGGTACTTATCGGAAAGGATATACTTGACAACCCAACATGTGTTTTAACTAAAACAGGAGATACTCTTACCGTTGCAAGAGTGGTTAATTGTCCAAAGACCGTCTCGACCATCAAAATGACGGATGTCCAGGTGGACAACGGATTGGACGTCGATACTATTACACGATTACGTGATCTTTTGAACAAATATCGTCAATCTATCGCCATGAACAAGAAAGAACTCGGTCGTACAAATCTAGCCACGATGGAAATTGAATTGGTGAAAAAAGAATCTGTCGTGTACCAACCGTACAAGGTCCCATATGCGAAACGAGAACATCTAGCATCAATGATTAAAGAACTTCTTGAATGCGGTATCATCAAAGAATCACAATCGGATTTCGCTTCTCCAGTGATATTAGTTAAAAAGAAAAATGGGGAAGATCGTATGTGTGTGGACTATCGGCGACTCAATACGTTAACCAGAAAGATCAAATTTCCATTGCCACTCATCGAAGAGCAATTAAATAAACTGGTTGGGTACAAATACTTCTGTGTTCTAGATCTAGCTTCCGGATATTACCAAATACCCATTAAACCAGAAAACACCCACTATACAGCCTTTATCACTCCGGACGGATTGTACGAGTTTTTGACAATGCCGTTTGGCCTCGTTAATGCCCCATCGATCTTCCAGAAGATGATGAACACTGTAATTCAAATGATGAAACCAGACACCATAATTACTTACATGGACGACATTGTAATTCCATCAAACTCAATCATCGATGGAATGGCGAAGCTGGAGGGGTTCTTAAGATTGCTCAAACGTGAGAATCTGACTTTAAATTTAAAAAAGTGTTCATTTTTTTAAAACTGAAATAGAATTTCTGGGTCATATCGTTAAAAATAATACCATTCAGCCGGGGAAAATGAAAACTGATGCTGTCGAACATTTCCAGACCCCCACTACTGAACACGAAGTGCGACAATTTATTGGTCTTACGAGCTATTTTCGAAAATTTATCAGGAATTTCTCTAGTATTGCCTTGCCATTGACAAAATTGACTAGAAAAGACTGTGCCTTCCATTGGGGTGACTCCCAACAAAAAGCCTTTGAAGAATTAAAAACAAGTTTAGTTCAAAAACCAGTCTTGGTGTTATACAACTCAGCGGCAGAGCATGAACTTCATACAGATGCGAGCGCTCGGGGAATCGCCGGAGTTTTGTTGCAGGGAGAAAGTGGCGAACTAAACCCAGTGGCGATGGGTGGCGACGGTGTAGAGGTTAGTGTGTTGGCTTGTGACCCGTGCGGTGCAGGTTCAATCCCCATGGGGAACAACAACATACGCCACCCAATCACATGCCTCTACACCAAAAGGAGGATTTCTGCCTGGTAGTACAATGGAACGTTACCGAGTCTGAGTGCTCTGGGATTTGGATTTCCTTTTTTAAAAAAAAAAAAAAAAAAAAAAAAAAAAAAAAAAAAAACCCAGTGGCGTATTTTAGTAGAAAAACAACAAAAGAAGAAATCGTTTACCACAGCTACGAGTTGGAAGCACTAGCAGTCGTTGAATCTACGCACAGGTTCCGGCAATATCTCTTGGGTAAACATTTTGTGATAGTTACTGACTGTGGAGCTCTTAAGACTGCGATGCAGAAAAAAGAACTAGTCCCAAGAATCGCACGGTGGTGGCTCAAGTTGCAGGAGTATGACTATGAGGTCAAACACCGATCCGGAAAAGCGATGGCGCATGCTGATGCTCTTTCTCGTAAACCGTTTGAAGAAGCAACAGAGACAGAAGTAGTAGATATGGATATCTTCAAAATAAACATCGATGAAGACGACTGGATTTACTCTTTACAATTGCAAGATGATGACATAGTTAAGATAGTGGACACACTCAAAAGAAAACCAATCGACAAATGTGAAAAACAAATACACACCGATTATAAGTTACAGCACGGTCGATTATATAGGCTGTTAGAAGGAGAGACGAGATTATACATCCCGAAAGGTGTGCGACAGCAAGTAATGCGAGGAAGCCATGACTTAATGGGTCATTTTTCAGAAAACAAGACCGTCAAACACCTGAAATCCAGATACTGGTTTCCGAGAATGACCCAAAGTGTCAAGAGATATATCAAATCTTGTGTTGAGTGCGTCTATAACAAAGCAGAAGTACAACCCAGAGGGGAACTACACGTCATCGAAAAAAAAGTGTTCCGTTCGACACTGTGCATATAGACCACCTCGGACCTTTTATTAAATCAACGAAAGGGAATATGTATCTAATTGTTTTAGTAGACGCATTCACTAAATTTGTCATTGTGAAGCCATTGCCGAACACTCAAGCAAAACCAGTGCTCAACTTCCTAATCGATATGTCAAATACCTTCGGTACTCCAAGGCGGATAATATCCGATAGAGGGACGGCGTTTACTTCAAAACTCTTTCAAGAATACGTCAAGGAACATCATATCCAACATGTGTTGAATGCTACCAAGACTCCAAGGGCAAATGGTCAAGTAGAGCGGTACAATAGGACCATACTGCAAGCGCTCCTTGCCAGCGTAGAAGATGAAACTCGATGGGACCAGAAGGCAAAAATGGTCCAATGGGGTATTAATAATACTTACAATGAATCTACCAAGAAGACTGCGCACCAGATGCTGATGGGCTATATTCCCAAGGAACCTTGGCCTAACCCACTTTCCAGCGGTGTGGATCATAACCAGAAAGTACAAACCATCGACCAGATCAGAAGTGAGGGGGCACATGCAATTGCGAAGGCTCAATCAGCCCAAAAATTCAGACATGACTCCAAGCACAAAAAGGCCAAAACATATGCGGTAGGTGACCTCGTGATGTTGCTTAATGATGGCATTGCCTCTTCAGGAGTTTCCCGTAAATTGGAACCTAGGTATAAAGGTCCATATGTAGTTAATGCCATTTTACCACATGATCGGTATACAGTATCAGATATACCATTTGCGCCACGGAACCAGAGGCCGTATTCATCCGTCTGTGCTGCCGATAGGATGAAAAGATGGATTCAGATCAACGCTGATGCTGAACTCGACGAGGACGCCGATGAAGTCAGGATGGACGAATCTGTAGCGCGAACGAGTGAGCAGTAAGCCTAGAGGGAGACAACTTTACTGATAAATACGGTTGAAGATCCTTTTTTATATAACAAGGGAGTACATGCAAGTATCTGGTAGGGAGTGGTTGTACTATCCAAGTGAAATACAAAGTGAAGAAATAAAGTTTATATTAATAATTACTTGTTCGAGTTTTCTTCTACGTTATACCCTTTATAACGTGATTGAGCCATGACACACTTAGAAAAATATTAATTCCTTTTTAATAGATTTAAGTGTAATCGATAAACCATAGCTCACCTTATTGAGAACAGCGGTCGCTAACAAATCCTGATATTTCTTTGGTTCAAAGTATTGTCCGTCAATGCCATTGCAATGGCTGCCATTAAGTGTCAACGCTTCAAAATCCTGTTCACCACTTGCATCTGCTGCTATCGTTGTATCCGACCGCATAAATGCTGGAAGACGAACAGTTTCAGCAATTATACTTTCAATTAACCGCCGCAGCCTGACATGTGATATGCCCTGAAGTTCGTTCTCGTTTCCAATTGGTATATCTGCAAAGTGAAGAGAGAAAAATTATGTGTTAAATCGTTAAGCCGTAAAAAAGGGTCAAACGTTGGCTGTCATAGAATTCATTTCTCTAGTCAACTTGAATGTTACTTCATCCCCATATTTATGGAGTACAAAATAAATTAAATAGATTGGTAGTTTTTTTTTATGATTATTACATACATGCATGTGAGGGATACTTACCTAATTTAACTTCTATGATATAAACAATATAGAAAATTGTTAATGCAATTGCGCCATAAATGCCGGTAATTATAGCTAGGGTACTGTCCATACCCGTTCACTACTATATCTTTTCTTTTAATAATTGCGGCGCGTTTATTTGTTAAAAGATTAAGATTTTGATTATTTTTCATGTGTGGTTAACTTGTTTAAAACACGTTTTGTTTGAGTTTTTATTGAGAATTAATTATCATGCCATGATTGCTAAATGGTATATACATTTATATTAATTTATTGTAGAACATCCGCGGAAGTAGACAACAGTATGATTGGTAAAGGAAGCTTAAGAAAAACATACAGAGTCCACGTGTTTACGAACAGGTATTTTCTTGATTTAATTTTACGAAATTTTTTAAATCCTTCAATTACTCGTATATGGGAAAAACCAAATGTAAAATGAAACAATGCTATATTATGTTTGTGTTGTAAAAAAAAATTGGGATTAGGCAGATAAATTCAATTTTTAATATTCTTTTGCCAATAGTTTCATAAAATTAGTCCTTCTTTCGTTCCACGTGTTTGCGAACCGTACCTAAATCTACCAGTTATCATATTTTAAATCAAATTTAAAGGCATTTAGAGTAACAGGGACCTTAGTTCAAAACATTATTTCATAGAAACAACAACTAGGGGTAAAGAAATTCATTAACCAAGGAGGAAATAGGCCGATTTTAGCTTATAAGGAAAAATGCAAATCTATCCTTTTTATAGCCGGTAAGAAGGACCAACTGTTGTTCAAGGCTATCATAATCAAGACTTTCTGCTTTCTGTTTCAAATTCAATACTTTCCCTTAGTAAAATCAAGGCAGAAATTGGAGTTGAAGCTAGTAGATCAACTGTCTGTCGCGTGACAGATGGAACGGAGTGTATATATAAAGGCGATAGCTATTGAGGAAGGCCCAGTCAAATGCGCGGAGATAGTTTTCAGTTTTATTGAAGTTAACCCAGCGATATAGGGGCGCAGATGCACGTCCGTTTGCTAACAGAGCTAATGGTTTAAGGTTTGAATCAGATCAGGAATGCCCAAACGAATTTTAACTGGCCGGCTCTCGCGAAAGTCAAAGCGCATAACTTATCATGCGAATCTTCTTAAATTTTCAATTCAGAATTGGCTTTAAACTATACTATGCAATTTAACTCGGACAAATTGCTAGATAAGCTTGGACTGAAGCTGTATGATCTTGTGTACTTTTTATTTTTAATTTCAAAAGGTATTGGAAATTCAAACAAATGTGGATTGCATTTTTAGTTCATAGGACAGAACTGCTTTTATTTTCGGTTTATAATTTTCAGAGGCTTTAAAAGGTATAACAGACCTGAACGTAAATGAACATAATTATTCGGACCAAATACATTCAAATGTTTTTGTCTATCTTTATTTTCTACCACCCACGTCTTAACCGTGCAAATATATATCAATGAATAATAAATACTTAATTCAGCCAAGGCTGAATAGGATTCAGGCAGCTGTAAGTAAAAACAATTTGGGTATGCGCTAGAAAACATATGGTAAGGCTACAGTACGCTTTGGCGCATGATTATATGCAAAGTTAATAGACAAAGGTAGCAATAAGCCAAGAGAATCGAACAAAACGCAACCAAACAAATGTTTCCATTCTTATTTGACTTCCTTCTCCGGCAACTTGCACACAGGCAACCGTTTCGCTCTATATCCGCATATGCTAAATGCAACATAATAGAAATGCAACTATAATACCTATGGCCAATATCTTCATCACTGAAGAAAGGGGTAAACAAATCATCTTTAGCCAGACTAGACCTGTGTTGTATCGAGTCGGGTGCGCACATTTCTGGAGCAAACGAACTCACGTTTTTACAGGTGGTTGTTGGGACTTTGAATGCAGCGGAATTTTGTTTTATAGATACCTATTTCCTTTGAGATGGCGCAGCGGCGCAGAGGTACCTAGGTGTATTGAAGTAATAACCCAAAGGTCTCAGGTCCAATCCCGCCGGGGCCAAGTAACATCTAAACGTTTTTATTCCACTGCCCCACCTATTGCGAACGTCTGAGAAACACCTAAGATTATCAATTGTCATGAAAAGCTTCTCAAAGTTGCAGTTCGGATTCGGCTTCAAATTGTAGTACTATTGTGCGACGTTAATGCCTAATATTTTTTTTTATTTGGTTGGTGTTCTAGTAACTGCAGAACACTCGGGCGCGAGTCGAAGTCGAATTGAATTTAATACTCGTAACAAGGTGTTTGGCTCGTGTTTCGACGTCGAGCCGTGTGCGCAGTTTTCTAGAGAACAAGAATTCATGTTATTTTACAGACGGTTGTTGGGACTTTGAATGTGGTAGACATTTCCTTTAGGTTGGTGCCCAAGTATCTGAAGAGCACCCATTTTGCCGAGTTGACGTTACACAGTTGATTTAGACTGGTTGTTAGACATCAGTTGGTGTTCGATTGCTTACATAATTCTGGGGTTTTGAGTGATTGTGAAGCGGTGTTGGTTGATTTGGTTAGAACGGTGAGACACAACATAGTGAAAACAAATTGAAGTTAAAGTTGTATTTTAAAATGTTTACTTTTACAACTCAAGTAAAGGATATTGTAAGTACATGCGTTCGAATAAATTTTGAATTAAGAAATCAGACGGATTTCGTTGCGGCGTGCGGAGAAAAAGTGCGCACCTTAGAATAAACGGCACTGGCTGATCTAGTGCTCAGTAGCTCAAAAATCCATGTGGGTACTGTACTGTTCCCTCTATTCCTGGTAGAACGGCACAATTTTGTACATTTTTTCCGGTTTGACGTTTCGCGCTATTTGTGAAATTCTACGACATTACCTAGCATCTTAGTCTGTTTGGTCATTCAGACAAAAGCATACTGAATGATGGCAATTTTTTTACTGAACATGTGGTTTATGTGCGTTACTGCATGCACTACTGCGTGCGTCCTTGCTGCACATCTGTTTCAGGGATAACGTGGTTCCCCGATTTAATTGTATGACATCTAAGAAGCAATTTCTCATCAATGCCGTTCGCTTTTCGAACTCTCTGCCACCCCTTGTGAGAAGAACAAGTAATTTGACAGAATTCAGGACGCTGTTGCAATTATTTTTCAGAACATCTACTAGTTTTCATATCATCAAACTTTGTCTGAAGCAACATACTTTAATGCCTTTTCTGTTGCAGTTTTTTTTTGTTTGACTTTTTATTTGCTTAACTATTTGAATGAATTCAATTTAGAAATTGTCACACCAATGCTCACATAATTATTATTGAATTTAATATCCACTTTTGTACCATCATTTGATGCTTAATTTGTCAAGCTTCACAAAGCTATAAGATATTGTATTGAGGTCTATAACTTAATGTGTGCGGTTTGCTAAGGGATGGCGTAACTTCTGTTATTCCATTGTTATTATTCCATTGGAACATGCGTTGGGAAGCTACTGTCATTGTACGTCATTTCAGTATATGTCATTCATTTGAAGCGTAAACAACAATAATTTTTTTTCACTCAAATATGTCGAACTTTGTGCCTGAAAAAGTGTTTTTCTTCTTCATTACTTTAATATGAAGAAAACTGCTCCCGAAAGTCATTGTATTTTGGTGGACGTTTATGGTGAACATGCTCTAGCTGAGCGAACGTGCCAAAAGTGGTTTGCACGATTTAAAAGTGGTGATTTTGGCTTGGAAGACGATGAACGTCCTGGGCAGCCAAAAAAGTTTGAAGGTGAAGAACTGGAAGCATTACTCTATGAAGATTGTTGCCAAACACAAGAAGAGCTCGCAGAATCTTTGGGTGTCACTCAAGCAGCCATTTCAAAACGTTTAAAAGCGGCTGGATATATTCAAAGGCAAGGAAATTGGGTTCCACATGAACTCAAGCCGAGAGACGTCGAAAGGCGGTGTTGCATGTCCGAAATGCTGCTGGAACGCCACAAAAGGAAGTCATTTTTGCATCGGATTGTTACTGGTGATGAAAAATGGATCCATTACGACAACCCCAAGCGCAAAAAATCATATGTGAAACCCGGCCAACCAGCCAAATCAACGGCAAAGCCGAATATCCATGGCGCGAAGGTAATGCTCTGTATTTGGTGGGATCAGAAGGGTGTGCTGTATTATGAGCTGCTAAAACCGGGGAAACCATCAATGGACAACGCTACCGAACACAATTAATCCGTTTGAAGAGAGCAGTAGCCGAAAAACGCCCGGAATATGCAACCAGACACGAGGCAATAATTTTCCATCATGACAACGCTCGGCCTCACGTTGCTGTTCCGGTTAAGAACTATTTGGAAAACAGTGGATGGGAAGTTTTACCCCACCCGCCTTATAGCCCAGACCTTGCCCCTTCTGACTACCATTTGTTCCGGTCGATACAGAACGCCCTCACAGAAATACGGTTCACATAAGAGCAGAATATCAAAAATTGGCTTGATTCGTTCTTGGCTGCCAAGCCGGCGCAGTTCCTTTGCGATGGGATCCACAAATTGCCAGAAAGATGGGAAAAAGTCATAGCTTTAGATGGGCAAATAATTGAGTAATACTATTGTACATGTTTTTCTTAAATAAACGTTCAAATTTTGAGAAAAAAAAACGCACGAATTAAGTAATTTTAATAAGTATGTATTTAATTAAATTAATAAATAAAAAAAAAATACTTTCTTTCCGACATTTAAAGGCCTCAAAATGGAAATGGAAGGTTGGACATAACTTAAGATGTCGATCGTGATCAGAAATACAATTACTTTTATGGGTCTAAGAACTTGCCCATGCAGGGATGGGTTAAGAATATCTTTCCAGCGCACCCCGATAAACAGCGGTTGACGTTAAAAATCGAATAAGGTTCCCCTAATAAAGTATCATCTAGGCAATGTTAACACCCAGGTAAGTCTAGGGTAATATTTTACATCTTAAAGCTGTCCTGGAAGTGTGCATGCAAATACTGGGTTAATACTACTGAAGATCACCGGTGTCGTAAAAGGAAGATTAAAATAACAACAAAAAAGAAGCATGCGCGCTTCGAAATAATTTGCCATTATCTGCGCATTTTCCCGAAACACACTTTCGCACTGGCAATATTTACTTTGATTGATAATGAACATTCATTCCCTTATTGCTCTCTGACTATAACACGCTAGTTGTTTGTGTAACGCAAATAGAGATTAGAATGTAAATTAAACGCAAAGATACATTTTCTAGTTTTCCAGATAGCCGCAATAATCGTAATTGCCTACAATACCTATTTGCTTTGTGCATATCTGACCCCAATATTGTCAAGACACCTTACAATGGCGACTCGCATTCAGCAAGGAAGCTCTATAAATATCGGAATGCTGGTTCTTCTGTTCCTTTTCGGGTTTATTATATTTACTTACATTTTGCTAATTTGTCCGTCATTGTCATGGATTTTATGAATGAACGCAATGTGCTGGAAAATACAATCGATTTGACTCTTGTCTTAACATACATTTATGGACTCGTCTATGTGTTCTACTCGACTCGTAGAGATGTGTCATGTTAACACATATAATGGGATCAGTGTCGGTCGCCTTTTGTTTCTATTTTATTGTTCTGTTGTTATGTGCAAATTTAAAATACATTTAACATCATAATATGGTCTGAGCTTGCAACCTTCAACAAAATTTAGGGTCAACTAGTTCGTTTGCTAGACTGTGATGCAGATTCAAAACATGAAATGAAATGCGATTATACTTTGCAAATCAAGCATTTAAATTGTTTTAGAAAATGGTGTTTGTTTGCTAAAATGTAAGACATTTTTTTTGACTCAAGAGTTCTAAGTATTTGAAACTAAAAATAAAGGAAAACCTTATTAATATTCGGTGTCAAAGCCTTATTTATAAACAAAACTGCAAATGATGCAATATAAGAAGTATCAGTCAACCTATTCTGAATGTGTCAAGATTAGATTGCGGCATACCCATAATTTAGACAAAACTCAAGCAACCGTTGGACTAACCTGTTTAATCAATGCGCTGCCTACCTATGCCTAGAAAATAGTGAAGAGGTACGAAAGTAGAACTAAGCACTCTAAATTGAGAAAGTACTTGTAGACCCTCACGATAATCTTATTTCACTGCTCATATAGGGCCTTAAACCTAGCTTCACCAACAATTTGCGTGTGCGAAGTGGACTTGACCAACAGTTTAACACCGCGTCGACTCCGAACGGCAAATTTGAGAAGCTTTTCATGACAATTGATACTTCTGGATGTTTGGCAGACTTTCGCAAGGGGTGCAGCAGTGTAAAAAAAAACTTAAGGGGTTACTGGGCCGGACATGATTTCAACCTGAAACCCCTAGAATCCACTGTTCTAGCCACTAGCCACTAGCCACTGAGCGTCGTGCTTTTTTATCAGGAAACAAATTTGAAAATAATAAGTGGAACAAGTAAAAACTGTGTTAAGATATCCATACTAAGTAACTCTGTCTGTCCGTCTCGCTTTAACGCCAAAACTACTGAACCGATTTATGTGAAATTTGGTACACAGATAGTCTAAAGCCTGAGAATGGACATAGGCTACTTTTTAACGCTGGAAAATGCTTCATCCGCTGTCCAGAAGCGGAGATCTAAGCTGATATCTAAGAAAAGTTGTAACTCTCAAATGCTTTCTAGCTCCTAGCTTTGGAATGACTCATCCAAATGAAATAGGATTTTTTTAATATAAAGTTCAATTATGTACAAAGATTTTAAGATATAAATCATCTTTGTAGATTATCCTGAAGTTGAACAATAAGAATTAAACTATAAATTTTATACAATTCAAAAAAGTAAAATGTTCGATTGAAGCTAGATCGTTGGATTTTCCCAGCGTTTAGTGGAGGAAAATTTGTGTGTGTGTGCGGCACAAATCTGTTTCTCTACCTGTACCTTTTGTACAGGTAGAGAAAGTCGCGATGATCAAAAACGTTAGAAAAGCCTATGGTGGAACACAAACAGCCATCATAAGCCTACCAACGGAGACGGCGAACAGGCTGCTAAAAATGGGAAAAGTGCGAATCGGTTGGGTCTATTGCCGAATACGGGAAAAGACTGTACCCAAGCGTTGCTTTAAATGCCTTTAGTTCGGACACTTCGCAAGGGCATACAAAAGCCCAAACGACCGAACGGATCTGTGTGTCAAATGCGGAGAAAAATGTCACAAATTAAAAGACTGCAAAGCCAGACCAAAATGCCTGCTTTACGAAGCGAAAAATGTTGAATTTGGACATATAACTGGTAGTAGAAGATGTCCTGAATACAAGAAAGCGGTGGAAATTATTTCGAAAAAAATATGAACTTACTACAGCTTAATTTAAATCACTGTGAAGCGGCTTAAGACCTCCTACAACAAACTGTTCCTGAACAGAGAGTTGATGTAGCGATTCTCTGTGAACAATATAGGAATTTATCGGGCAATAACTGGGTTACCGACACGACGAAAACATCTGCAATCTGGGTTTGCGGAGACGTCTCCATTCAGGAACGCTCGAAGGTGCCGGAGAAATTCTTCATATGGGCTAAGATAAACGGTATTTATATATACAGCTGTTATATTCCACCTAGCGTTACTATCGACATTTTTGAGATGGCTTTGGACAGACTAGTCGCCGACGTAACCGGTAAGAGTCCCGTCATAATCGCAGGGGATTTTAACGCATGGGCCTCGGAATGGGGCAGTTCATATACGAATCGTAGAGGGACTGTTCTACTAGAAGCATTCTCTTGTTTAGATATTATTTTAGCTAACAGCGGAAGAACGAACACTTTTAGTACAGCTAGATCGGGATCTATCATCGATATCACTTTTGCAAGCAGCAGGCTGCTAAGTGATGGTAGCTGGCGCGTGAGCGACCATTACACGCATAGTGACCACAACGCTATTTTATTCAGCGCGAGCACTGTATCGACAAACATTACTAACCGGACGACGGTGAAGCGATCGAAGTGGAATGTCAACACGATAGATGAAGATCTTTTAAGCTTCGTTGTCAGTGAGGCGATAATTGAACCAAGAAGTGCAACGGAATTCATAGAACAGGTATCACGGTTAGTTGCGAACGTCTGTAATACGTCAATGTCTAAGTTAGGAACGGGAAAGCATCGACCTCTAGTGTATTGGTGGACTCCCGAAATCGCAGAACTTAGATCGGCGTGCCACCGGACATGAAGAATTTACCAGCGTTCCCGGACTCATAACGCCAATGACCAACAACTGCAACTCTTACGCAGTGCACATCGAGAAGTGAGAATCCGCCTAAAAAAGCAATTAAATCTAGCAAGCGCCTTTGCTTTAGAAATCTATGCGAAGAACTCAATAACGACGTATGGGGTAAAGCTTACAAAATCTTTTCGATGAAGCTTAGAGGTCCCCGCATGCAATCGCCAACATGCCCAGTATTGTTACGACAAATAGTTGAGACACTATTTCCTCGCCAAGAAGGACAGGAGATAGGTACTAGGTAGTCAAAGTAATCTAAGGGTTCACGAGAACGAGCCTATTCCCATCATAACATGAGAAGAATTATTCGAAGCATGTAAAAAGGTACGCGATCGAAAGGCTCCGGGAGTGGATTGTATTCCAAATAAAGCCCTTAAGACAGCAATCAAAACGCGACCCGAGTTATTTGCCGAAATGTTTAACGCGTGTCTTCAGGAAAGCATTTTTCCTGAGCCTTGGAAGCGCCAAAGACTTGTCTTCCTGCCAAAAGGTAAAGGAAATCCAAACGAACCATCATCTTATCGCGTGTCTTCAGGAAAGCATTTTTCCTGAGCCTTGGAAGCGCCAAAGACTTGTCTTCCTGCCAAAAGGTAAAGGATATCCAAACGAACCATCATCTTATCGTCCTATTTGTTTATTAGACACGATTGGTAAAATCCTTGAGCGGATAATTTACAATAGGCTCCAGCCAGCAATTGAAACTGCAGAAGGCCTCTCGGAACATCAATTTGGTTTTCGTAAGTCAAGATCTACCGTAGACGCAATTAACGCGGTAATAACGAGAGCACAGGCCGCTATAGAGGGAAGGCGTTGGAAAGGAGGCACCAAAAAGTATTGCGCCGTTATAACCTTGGACGTAAAAAACGCGTTTAATTCGGCGAATTGGCAGCGCATTATAAACTGTCTTTACCGGATTGAAATACCAGACTATCTCCGTAAAATTATAAAGAACTACTTTGTGAATAGAGTCCTCCTCTATGACTCTGATGAGGGAGTTAAAGAGTATGAAGTTACTGGCGGTGTACCACAAGGCTCTATCCTAGGGCCCTTGCTGTGGAACGTCATGTATGACGAAATTCTTCGCCTGGAGATTCCAAGAGAATCGTCAATTATCGGCTTCGCAGACGACATCGCCGTGGTTGTTGTCGCGAAAACTATAGAAGATGTCGAACTGCACTGCAACGAGACAGTTGCTACTGTACAAAGATGGCTAGCTAGCGCGGGCTTGCAACTCGCAGAACATAAGACAGAAGCAGTGCTTATTACGAGTAGGAAAGTAAGGGAAACGATAACGTTTAGAGTAGGAGAGCATCTAGTTGGTTCCCAACCGTTCATTAAATACCTCGGAGTGATTGTTGATGCTCGTCTAAGCTTCAAAAATCACCTAGAGTACGTATGCAACAAGTCTTCAAAAACTGTTAGTGCACTTTCAAGGTTGATGAGTAACATCGGAGGACCGAAGCAGAATAAAAGAATGCTTCTTGCAGGAGCTGCCGGCTCAATACTCATGTACGCAGTAGAAATATGGTCGAATGCCGCGAAAGTTAAGTCTTATGTGCGGGGAATTAAATCCGTCCACCGACTTAGCGCATTAAGAGTCGCCTGTGCATTTCGAACTGTTTCGAACGATGCTGTACTAGTCGTATCTTCAGTGCTACCTATATACATACTTGCTAAAGAAACAAAAACTTTAAGAACCGAGCGAGTCCGAAATGGCCCGTTAGATGGCGAAATAAGGAAACTCGAAAGAAATCGCAGTATCGCAATCTGGCAAGAACGTTGGAACGAATCCTTAAAGGGAAGATGGACCTATCGTCTCATACCAGTGATCGACGCATGGATTAAACGAAGTCATGGCGAAACAAACTTCTACCTGACTCAGTTCTTGACGGGTCATGGCTGTTACAGAGAATATCTCTTTAAATGCGGATATGAATCCATCCCAAACTGTCCACATTGTAAAACAGTTTCGGAAAACGCGGAACATGTGTTCTTTCATTGCCCACGATACGAAACCGAGAGGATCACCCTATGGGATCAATTTGGGGAGTGGCCCACTCCCGATAATGTCGTAAATCACATGCTTGAGAATGCTGAAAACTGGACCACTGTAAGTAACGTGGCGGTGCGCATACTTAGCGACCTAAGGCGTTTAGAGCGCCAACGTAAAGCGGATAATGCAAATCATAGAGTTAGACGAAGCTAAGGCTCTATCCCGACCCCGGTTCCGCGGGGGATATATAAAATCGGTCTGTTCAGGAAGGGAGGTGGTTTTAGCCGGTAAGAATCCGGCACTACCAGTGGACGTCGGACTAATGGTGCCTATGCAAGTTTTCCACCTTCCACCGTACAAAAAAAAAAAAAAAGAACCTTTTTCTTTCTTTTTTTTTATGCACGTTTTGCAGTTTGTGTGGTCTTTTTTATGGCGCATGACCATGGGATTGAGAAAGATATTGAAATGTAAATGAGATTGAGAGGGAGTCACACTCAGAGTATATCCATATAATGAGTAGGGACACTCTCGACGTTTTCTTTATCAGTTCTTATCAGCAAGTATTTTGTTTTAAATTTGAGAAGTGGCAGACTGGTGAAGCAAGGCGAGCACGGGACAGCTAGTATTTTTAAAAGTTAAGAAAATACAGGATGCTCAAAGTGAAAGTCATTAACAGAATTCAAAACGACAGTTTAAGTGAATAAAGAATTTTCGCATTGGTTTTAAGTGATGACTGTTTCTCGTTAGTTTGATCGGTCCTAGAATTGCAAACAAAAATATGAACTTCAGTTTTTTTCTCGTCTAAATTGCACTTTAAGCGTATGAAACCTCTTGCCAACTTCGTCTATTTTGCACTTTAATAAAAAAAACGTATGACACTTACAGCTTGAGAAACAATCATATTTTCACGTCGTAAATAAGAAACGAAGAAATATTTTAAAATCTTTTTTTTTGTTTCGGAATTGTTTTCCTGGTATGAACGGTCCCTTAGGCTCGACGGTTTGCTTACAAACAATATCTCTCTGAATTCAGCACGCTGAGAGAAAAACCACGTAATGAATCTGTAAGTTTTGAAGATTTTCAGCTATTTCCCAAAAATGTTAGTTAGAGGATATCATTAAAATTTTAAGGAAATCCGCACTGCTTCTTCAAATTTCTTTCAAATTTCTTCAAACGACTTCAGAAGCTCGAAGGCACCCATTGGTATAGGAATTTCAAATGCATTTTTAACTAAATTTAATGGACTTCGAGCTATGGGCGAGGTTAACGGCATGTTCCATTCTATTAACAAAACCGCGGCTCTAGAGGCTAAAAAGGCGACTAAATTTTATGAAATTTGGTCCACCTGTTTCTCAGTAACGAATCATCTTTTCACCATCCATAGATATTGTCACGAAAAAACACTTATGGCTTAATAGAAGACAGAATCTCTGAAACGCTCTTACAAATCGAATAATTTTAGAGGAACTCAAATATTAATAAAGTACAAAATGCAAATGGTGTTGCTATATACAGGGTGGCTGATAAATCGCTCTACAAAAAACAAATGTTATAACTTTTTTTCTGAGTTAATCAACTCCATTTTTTTTAATTTGCAGATTGTTATTTATATTTATTGAAAATTGACAATTATGATGATGAAATCCGAATTTGGATTGTGCGCCGCTATCACGCACTGGAGTCGGTAGCTTCCATCTAAAGGGAGTTTCGGCGAACGTTTCGCGGCACGCCTCCCAGCAGATGGACTATAATAAGTTTGGTAAATTCTTTTGCCGAGCGTGGGACAATCGCTCGGAAATTCTCCATGAGACGGAACTGCATCTAGCTCGAGTCACAGTGTGCTGTGCAGTTTCATGAACCTATATTGTCGGGCCATACTTTTTCGAGGAAAACGGTTTAGCTGCAACGGTCAATGGAGACGATATTTACAAATGTAAAAAGATGTTTTTTCCCAAAATTACACCGGGAGAGAATTCCTTTCAACAAGATTGGACAAGTTCACACATCAGCAGAAAAGAGTTGCAACGGAAATTCGCCGAAACTCCATATTTTGTTGGCCCCCAAGTCTCCCGACCTGACTGCATCTGGTTTTTTCTTGCTATTGTAACAGTAAGTTTACAAAATCGAAATCAACAAATTAGAATGATTTAAAACAATCCACTCTATCAATAATTGAGGCGATTCCCACTTCAACTTTACAGGCAGTCATGAACAATTTTTTGATAGCATTCCGCACATGCGTCACTTAGCGTGTAGGCCATTTAAATACTATTATTTTTAAAATTCATTAAAAAAATAAAAAATTAAATTGAACTATCTTGCGAATGAAAAAAGAATGAATAAATTAAAAGAACTACAAAAAAGTTTATCCGAGTTTCCTAAGGTAACAAAATTCATTAACCACCCTGTATATATAATAAACACTTTCCAGATCATGACCAATACACAAGTATTTTTAAAAAGAAAACGTTTTGATTTTTCAAATTTAATTTTGACATGGGGACTTATGAGAGAATTTAATGCACGGGATAGTCTAAGAGGCCGAAGTAATTTTTTGGTCTGAGATGTACCGAATGATATTTGCATATTGTGTAGCCTGAGTAGAGGGTGTATCGAAAATATTAGTCTGGCAGCAAATAGTGGGACCAATGCGTGAATATGCGTTATTTTCCACAATAGTAGTAATGAGTGTAACCGAATGAAACTTTCAACATACATAGCGCATGCCCTCTTGAATACGAAAATAACAGTCCAAGACGTTTTGCACGCGGCCAAATCCGTGCCAGACGCGACCAAAGTCCAGCATCAAACCCATTTTGTAATATTTGACGTAACCGGATGAAATTTTCAACATACATAGCGCATGCCCTCTTGAGCATGAAAATATCAGTCCAAGACGTTTTGCACGCAGCCGAGTCCGTGCCAGACGTGACCAAGTTCAGCATGACACCCATTCTACTTGTATAATATTAAAGAATCAAACCTATTTTTTAGAGAGACTTTCCCTACTTTTTTGAAATTGAAGTTCTGCGATTTTTTATATAAATATAGGAAAAGACCTCATTATTATTATTTGCGAATTGATATTTTGTTCAAAGTGATATATAGCATTTGAGGTACTTTAGAGAACGAATTAAATTCTTCAAGAAATCACTAAGAAACGAAAAATTTATAGGAAATAAAAGGGCAACACGTCTTGTTGAAATCATGTATGTATATTTAGTTTACCTTTGGCAATAGAAAGCTAAAAACTGAAACATAGTTAACATAATTACGTGTGAATTAAGTGTGAATTATATTTAGTCAAATCTTGATAACAATCTTTTTTTGAATTTAATTGACATTGATAAACATGCAATCAGCTCATTCTGCGAGGTAGGTGAATTAACGAGTAATTAATAAAAATATAACTGACAGCATTTTTGAAAACTGAAAGCGAATCTTTGAACCAAATGGGATCTTGGATGTAGTATCTCTAGTATTATTTAACGACAATTAGCTAATGCATGGACATGGTTTTCAATCAATGAGCCGTGAATCAACACTAATCCATATTGTTGTTAATTTGCGAATAAGAAGCAATTTAAGTAATTTTTATTAATTCGGTTGATTGTCTTTAAGGGCTGTTCAAGTGTAGGTTATTTTAGGTTAGGGTGGCTGTCAGCTAATAGCCAACACACTTACCCCAATGAGGTCCGTTGTGATGCCACGGTGATCGGGGGAGTTTCGACCTATACTCTGGAGCTTCTAATGAAGCGCGATAGACTTCTAACGTCTGTGTTAGCTAAGTCGCTGAGTTCATTAAGTAAGAAGGCTCCTTGATAGAGATTTCTTTTATGGGAGAGTGCAGGACATGTACAGAGGAGGTGAAGTGTAGTCTCCTCCTGCTCCTCGTCTCTGCAGCTTCTACAGAAGCCATTTGAATAGACGCCAAGCTTTGATGCGTGCTCCCCTATGATGCGTGCTCGCCTATTAGACAGCTATAGCAGAGCCAATGTGCAGTTGGTTAAGTGAGATCAAACCAATAGAGCCTCGCAGATCCAGCTATGGCCAGATATGCTTGGTCGCTAGACACGCATTACCACCTGTCCACCTAAGGTTTGTACTCTCGAGTGCGGATAGCTTAAGCATAAGTTTACAAGAAGTGATAGGTATACCTAGAGAACCTTTATCAGGTAAAACGGTTCCTTTTTTGGCGAGTTCAACTGCCCTGCAATTCCGTGGAATGTCTCTATGCCAACAACGGAACCCAACAGAAGTGAATATTGAAATACTCAGCCATCTCCTCAAGAGATGAACGGCAGTCTACGGCTACGATGGAGTTTGACTGAGTCCAGGGACTTTACCGCGGCTTGACTCTCCGAGAATATACGGATGTCCTTAGTGGATATCACATTGCTCTTCAGCGACGACAAGACTTCCTTAATCGCCATGATTTCCGCCTGGAACACGCTACGATGATGAGGAAGACGGAAAGAGAGACTAACATTTAGTCTTTCTGAGAAAACACCCCCACCTACCCCATCACTAGTTTGATCCGTCGGTGTAGAAGGGGATCGATTCATCTTCCATGAATACAACATCTTCCAAGAATGATCTGGTGGGGATAGTGATTTGGAAGTTCTTCTCGAACTGTAATTGGGGTATCGTGTACTTAATGTTCCTTGATAGAGACCCAAGTGAGTTCAGAATGATAGAGTGGCCAATATTCGTATTGATCCCCTGTGAGGTAGCTTTTAAGCGGACAGCAGGCAGCTATTTGCCTGCTAAAAATGTCGAGGGGTGTCAGATGAAGTAAAAATAATGATCAAGTGTAAAGCTTTTTAAAATCTTTCCACTGACACTGTACCCAGTACTTAAAAAACCCTGTTTTATCGAAGAGTCGATCTTAATAATGGTCGTGTACTTCGCAAAGTATGTGGACTAATTATTTCTGAACAATTTGCCCGTACAAAGTTTTTTGCTACTTTAAAGAAAAAAGTCAAGGGTTTTTGAGGCTTGACGACTTATTTCCAGTGTTCATGTCGGCTCATTTACAAGCTGACTCAATAGCAAAGATCTCAACATACCTTCCTTCGGTTGTTGTCTGTCCAGAATGTTAGGTTAACATAAAATGTGTATACTGAAATCGGCTGCAATAAGGATTTCAGTAAGAAGATAAAAGGTCACAATTCTTGTCATGGAAACTGACATTGACGAAGTCGCACTCTCAGCGCTCTTATCTTAGCAGCGCTCGTGTCACATTAAGAATATATGTTTGTACCCTGTCCGCTGGATTTTCAATTTGTTCACAGTTTTGTCAGATTTTTCCGATCAATTATCCCGGCATGCAGATAAAGAAAATCCGCATAATTGCCACCCCATCGAAATTATTGTTAATGCCTCTGTTATTTTCCTCAAGTCAATTAGGTGACCAACAATTAAGCGGGGAATACTGTGTTTATAGCAAACAAGATCATACTACCTCTTATGGAAACTGTGTACATATAACCTTGACCCAGAGACAACGACTTCCAACCCAGAGACACTATTTAATTTAATCGTGATTGCTTCCCCCTAAAAAAAAGATGTTTATACAGGTTAGACAGATAAAAAATAAATTGCAAAATACCCATGTATTTATTTTATTATTCAAACATGACGCTAAAACTACCACATGATACAATATTTAAATTAATTGCTGTTGATATTAAAACGAAGCTATAATAGCTTTTTGAAACCCATAACCACGACTGAACTCTCGAACTTAATATTGTTTAAGTGGCTTTCATCGTTTATAGATAACTTGCTGTTCCAGTAATTAACTTTATCTACGAATAAGGTTCAAGAAATTGTGTTGTATTTTTTACTTTTACAGGTAAGGGTACTTCATAATGAGGTATAAAATTTACTTGGAAATTCTTTAACTTGAGCACACATATATAGATACGTTTATGTATATCGGATCAATTGGTGAACTGATTGATTTATCAGCTCTTATCATGTGGTAACTATCCACCTGCGAGTATGTTTACGTATTTTTGTTTGTTGTAACATTTGTATACATAATGTATTATATATTCAATATTCCACGAAACACAGCGCGGCACCGTTACAACAAACATTAACACTTTAACACAGAAAAGGTTTACTTCAAGACTGATGCTTTCACAAATGTATGAATATTTATTTAAAAACAAAAAAAAAACAAATCGCGCGTGTTGACGTTAAAATTTGCACTGAAAGAAAGCCACTGCAACATGCTTTCCTTAAAATTTTGAAATTAAAAATCCCTCAAGAGCACTTTGCCTGGGTGAGTAAAAACAACACAGAACTCAACAATCTATGTACCGATCGAATACAAATATGTATCTGTAGCTTGGTGTTTAACTTGTTAATCACATCGAAATTAATTAAAGTTAATTTCAAACTGCAAACAAATTAGAATAATGTTGCACGCATCGAAATGTATCTGCTAATTGAATGAACTGAATAGAATAGAAAAATTGTTACACTCTCGGCTAGACGAAGCGATAGTTAATAACGTGCGCGTATCTTGCGATGAACTAAGGTTCGGTAATCAGGTGGAACATACACCTGAATAGGTTTTTTTCACTTTTCGTCGAGTTGTTGTTGTGTTTTTTTTTTCGTATCTGTATTAAGTAATAAATGCGCCAGTCATTTTAAGATTAAGAAAAAAAGTAACAAAATAAAAAATATTGCTCATACGTGAGTGTTGTATTATTTTTGAATCTATTGTCTTTGTCGATATTGAAGAAATGGTAGATACTCGTAGCATGCAATAGTGATGATTGTTTATATTTGCAGTGGAGCCAACAAATGGCAAAGGGGTCCTAAGTCCTAACTGCTGCAGTATATATGTAGGATAAGATTACTGACGCGCACAACATTCTTGAATCAAATTTGATCAAACGTTTATTGGCAAATACCTCTCAAAGGCAGTCTATGTCTCGAAAGTTTATCTTATCTAAGACATGGCCGCAAAATTAAATTCGCCTTAAATATGATTCTGTATCACAGTTTGGTTTGAAGGTATTCAATAATAATAATGCGTCAATATTAAATACAATTAAGTGAAAACTTGTAACAGCAGTTATAAATTTAAAGGAAACATGGCATGTGGGTGGATGGTCAAAGGCGCAATCATTTAGGCTGTCTACTACGGAGAAAAAGGCGCATCCCATTTTCAAAGCCCACAATCTGAACTACAAAACAAGGAATATATGTAGCACAGCTTTTCATCGTATGTATTGGCAAAGAACAGAGGCCTGTAAAATTCAACTCGCTCCTATTGGACAAACGATAGTTCACTAGTAGACAAATTTTGGGTCACATAAAACAAAAAGGTTAGGTGGAGCTCTATGTCTTAGTGCTAAAAATAAACAAAACAAGTTTGACATTCAATATCAGATTTATACGGTGTCGGCAGGCATTTTTGGGCGCTCCTAAGGCAGCTGATAAAGGGGGTCCCAAAATTCACACAAGAAGTAAAATGTTTTGTAAATTTTTTATTGATTCATAAAGTTTCGGTATAAAGCTATGTATGGATTATCATATCGGGGAAATGGCATCCACGGCATTGCTGGCACATGCGCACTCTTTTGTCAAAATTTTCCATGACCGTTAAGCTTAAAATTGACTGAATTTAGTTAGGCTGGTTTAGACTCCGAAAAACCCCAAAGAAAAAAGTCCAACGTCGTTAGGAAACATGATCTGTGCGCAATCTGATCAACAAAACAGGAAATTATACAAGCAGAAAATGACTCATGCAGTAGTTGAATTAATTCTCGGGCTGTATGGCATGTATCACCGTCTTATTGGAATCACATGCCATCCACATCCATAAACCTGCACCCAACAGTTACATATTGTGGATGCATTTCTTTCTCAACAATGACTCGTGGATTTTCTAAACCCCAAAATCGACATTTCGCATATTAACAAAGCCATCAAGATTAAAATGAGCCTTATCGCTGAAGATGATTTTGTTTAAAAAATCAGCATCCGCTTGTTGTTCCACAAATCCAGATTCACAGTTACGGAAATGCGTTTTATATTTAAAATTCGCAACGAAATGCTAGAGCGGAACTAAGGGCGCATAGGACTGACATAAACCCTAGCGGCACCCTTAGTAATCTCAACCAACGGGAAGATGTTCTGCACTTCTTGGCGGTGTGCCAGATACTCTAAGAAAGCCGAAGACTGTATTATGCAGGAGCTTTCTAACGTCTGATGAGTGTCTGCGGTTATTGAATGGAGGAGGCGATTGCAGGTTGCTCATTCTTTACGTCTCACATGCCATAAACTATCACAATATGCTCATTGATTGAATAGAATTTATTAAAAGGTCTGTATTCTGATCGAATTGCTGTTTCTACTATCATTATTCCTTTTTCCCTTCCTTTTTTGTTTTAGCTAAACTGAAGTCCATAAGATATAATATTCCATCTCAGATAATTGCAGCACTTTCAATTTTAACATCTAATTAAATATTAAGTTTAATTATTCATTTTCATTAAGTTTTTTTTTACTAATCTAAAAGTCAAAGTTATTGTAAAGGCTTGACAACTTCAAACTTTCAGTGTGAACGCACCCTTAAACCGATTATCAAACTGTCATTGTCAAAATATTCAGTAAATCAACATTTTAATCATGATGAAGTACACAAAGGAACAACGTTGACAAATAATTAAAATTTACTACCGAAATTGCGAGTCGGTGGTCGCAAGTTTAAGAGCGTTAACGCTGATTTTCGGCCGCAAGTCTCGTCCCAGTAGACAAGCAATTCATAGTCTAGTGAAACAATTTAACTCAGAATATTCGCTGCTGGATGTTGCCATAACAGTGGGAATATGTTTTGCACGAAGTGTGGAGAATATTATGCTGCCGTAAAGGCGTCCGTCGCAAACCAGCTTAATCATTCAGTTTCACGGCATTCTCAAGAATCCCCTCACACACCATATTATGGCGAATTTTGCGTAAGAATCTTGGCCTAAACCCTTACATGATCAAGCTGTCTCAAGAACTTGATCATATGAAGCGACGTACTCGTATGTTCTCGAATTGGCCTCTGGACATGATGGAAGAAAATGAAGAATTTCATCGTAAAATCAGCTTCAGCGATGAAGCGCATTTTTGGTTAAACGGCTTCGTCAATAAGTAAAATAAGTAAAATATGTGTTACTGGACGGGTGAGAACCTTCATGTGCTTCATGAAACAGCATATCATCCGCAAAAAGTCACTGTTTGGTGGGGTTTTCATGCTGGTGGCGTCATTTGGCCTTTTTTTCGTCGATGAAAATGACCGTCACGTTATGGTAAATGGTACTCGGACATGTTGGAACGTTTTTTCTTTGAGCAATTGCATGAATTGAGGATCAGTGATATGTGGTTGCAACAAGATGGTGTCACACAGCGGATGCACAATCGTGTTATCTCGAGAAAGGTACCCTTCTATTGGCCGCCGAGATCGTGTGATTTAACGCCTCTAGAATTGTTTTATGGGGCTACATTAAATCATTGGTCTATGACAACAAGCCGGCGACGTTAGAGGAGCTCAGAGTCAATATTGAACTAGAAATAACGGCCGTATCGGTCGAAATGTGCTGCCGAGTCATCGAAAATTGAGTTCAAGGTATCGACCGCTGCATACGTTCCCGTGGTGGAAATATGAACGAAGTCGAATTCCATTCATAAATGTTTTGATAGTCGTTCAAGCTAATAATTTTTTTTGAGACATCTCAAGTAATTTGCATTTTATTTAAAAAAGAAACTATCAAGTCCTTAATGAAAGACTCTTTATAAGTGTCTTGTCATTAAACAACTGATTGTAGTAACTATTTTATACTCCCTTTTATTTTATAAATGAGTAATGTAAAACATTTTAATTTGTATAAAATTGTATGAAATAATGAAAAAAAAAGTATAACAACTACAAATCGGCAGACTGCGTTTTCTTTTAGCCATGAATTGTAAACTTTTTGTAAGCCTTTGTATTTGTTTAGAGAAATGTTAATAAAGAATTATCTATCAATCTTTTTCCAATTCTTGATGACTACGGTGTCGAATTGATTTTCCTGGACACACATCAGCAACACGAATTGCTTCGATGTTTTATGTTAACGACCAGTTGAAGTACGGGCAGAGTGCCTAAGATCCAAATGATCCAGCTCCCTCAATTTTTCGATTAATCTCTTCACAGTTGATGAAGCTAAATAACTATTCCTACCATATTTTGTACAAAAATTCTGAGCTGCAGCTGAAAAACATTCATTATTTTTTTAAATATTGCTCAACAATAAAAACGCGTTGTGTAGCGCTTAATTTTGAATAACCCTGAACTGTCAGCTGTCACGCTGCCTTTTTTCCCTTGGCAACACTTTACAGCGCAAAATTCCAATTCTTGGGTGAATTTTAGGACCCCTTTATAAGGTAGGTATAATGCTATTAAAGTCATATTAAAACATTTGTACAAAGTTCAATTATGAATAAATTGGAATCAATGCAAACAAATTAAAAAGAATCCATCTTTTCCCTATAGCGTAAACAAATTAAAATACAAGTTGTCATCTCAATCTTAAAACTAGAACTAACGAGTTTACCCTGTTAGTGTGCACAGAGCAATTGATGGGTCTACAAATTCAATTTCTAAATAAAACGTTGAAGTATCGATGCCGTCAATTAGTATGTACATAATAAAAAAATCGTTAATAATTATCAAGCTAAAAACTATCTAAGGTATTTTTTGTTATTTAATGTATCTTTACTTGTCGCACTAATTAAATTTAAAACTTCAAGAAAGAAGACATTTGTATGTGTATCTACGCGGAAAATACTTGTGCATTGACACGTTGACTAACTAAACTACATAGAACAACAAATACTTTGTAATCAGTAAAAGGGATGACCTAGGCTAATTATTATTTAATAACGAACACAGAATACAAACAAACTTCTGTCTGCCCAAGAATCCCAAATAATTTAACGTATGGCTTTGTTTCCAAAAAGTACTCATGTAGAACTAATGTCGGGTGCGGTCATAAGCGCCAATACATCAGTCGGTTTATTAAAAATAAATCAGATTTTTTTAGTTTAACTTTTGTTTGATTGAGAGATAATTGAGACCAGAGAGGAATAAAGTTATATTTTGAAAACATTTTTGATAGGTACGATAAGATTGTATGCCAAGAAGGTATGGTATTTTACATAAAAGCTATAAAAATAAATCTATGATTTTGTTTAACAATCTTATCGGCATGTAACCGCATGTCTTATTTTATCATAACTAATTGTAACAGAATAACATCCTATGTGGTATGTATGTATGTCACAAACATGGGTGGCGATGGTGTAGAGCCTAGTGTGTTGGCTTGTAACCCGTGCGGCGCAGGTTCAATCCTCATGGCTCATGGGGAGCAAGAACACACGCCGCCCATTAAAAATGAGAGAAACGAATACCATCTTGTTTCTCCAACGTCTACACCAAAAAGAGGATTTCTGCCTGGTAGTACAACGGACCGTTACCGAGTCTGAGTGCTCTGGGATTTGGATTTCCTTTTTAATACAAAAACAAAATATCAGAAATATACTAATATGGCTCATTAATCGCGATGAAAAATACCATTCAAAATGTGAGATTTTTCGATTGCATTTTGGTAATACGCTGTTCCAAATCCAAATCTATAAAAACAAGCCTTAACCATTCGACGTAGAAACTTGAAATTCAGCATGGTGGGTTTGAATACGCCCAAGAAGTTGGGTAAGACAGGATTTTTAAAAATTCCTCCTTTATAGGCTGGGAAAGGACTATACTATTTAACCGCCGTGGTGTAGTTTTGGTTGGTAAACATTTTCTTTTTTGATCATAACAAAACCAACCAGTGCACATTATAGCGGTATGCGGGAATGAAATCGGTGAATTTTATTTGTTTGGAAATTGAAAGGAAGCGTATTAAGGGAAGCAAATTAAACTTGACGGTACTATGTACGATAGAAAACGATGAGACTGTAAAAAATTTAGGAATGGTGTTTAACCGGAATCTCAGTTGGGACACACACATCAACACAGTAGTAGGGAAAACATATGGCGTTCTTCGTCCATTGTGGACCACGCAATATTACAGCCCCTTAAAAACCACATTAATGCTTGCCAAAGCACTTTTAAAACGTATTTTGCTTTATAGATGTGAAGAATATTGTAGTTGCGACTACAATAGCAGGAGAAAACTTAACGTAGCATACAAAAGAATTGCTGTATATATGTATATACGGCCTGAAAAAATACGAACGTATATCGTCTTTTTTAAAACCGCAATACAATTCTTCTTTTGACAACCTTATTCGATATATAGGACATTAGTTCTCTGTTCAGGATAGTCCTCAGTCATCAACTTTGTTATTTCTTTACCAGATTACAAATGTCCTCATCAAGTAGATCGCAACGACTCATACAACCTCGGTATTCGTGCTTAACTCTAAATGCCAGTTTTTTGTTACTGTCACCTGGTTATGGAACCGTTTACCGCGTAATATAAGGCGTATTAGGGACATTCGTTGTCTTAAGACAGAACTAAAGGCACATTTGTATTTGTAACCAAAATAAAATTTCTCTGTACTTCGTCTAACCTCAGTGGTAAGTGTGTCGACTTACTAATCAAAAGGTCCCCGGTTCAATTCCACCTCCTGCGAACGTCTGACAAACATCCAAGAGTATGAATTGTCATGAGGAGCTTCTCAAATTTGTCGTTCGGATTCGGCTTACCCCGATTTTAATTGGCACTGCGAACATACGTCAAAGAAAATAACGCCCAAAAATTATACCCGCAGTGCGACAATAACAAAAATATAACGTATTTTGGATGTAATTTCATTTTGGGGTTTTTTTTTCCATTTCTGGAATCTTGGTGGTATTTCATTAGAAATTTCTGAGAATGAAGTTAGACTCAAATAATGTACCCAATATAGCACCTACTCCAGCCTTGCATCTACACCAAATCCGACGGTGACCCTAAGCAGGGGTGGCAGCATGGCCCCCCATCCAAATTGCACTAGTTATGATATTCATGGCGACGGACGTAGAGTTATGAATTCACAAGTAGATCCCGTAAATAGTGCAATGGCTCTGGGGTGGCATGCTGTCCCACTGCAACCCCTAGCTTGAGGTCACTGCTAGATTTGGAGTAGGTGCGAGGTTGGGTTAGATGAAATGTTGGGTATATTATTCAAATACCTCAAAATTGTAGAATTAGGAATTCTCTTTAGTAGAAGATACAATGAGGGTATTTTCATTTGTTTGAAGTATACAAAAAATACAAAGTACTTTTGAAATGTTTTTTTGTGTAATAAAACACTTGCATTTTAAGGATGCTTCCGTTAATTTGCTTTTTAAATTGTTATGAATGGCCAACTATATCTTACAATTGCTACCACGTGAAGTGGAATGCTGGAGTTACAGCGCTGTTTCACGGTTCGCCACAACCGATTATCAGACTCTTCTTTCTCTGGTGCTGGTCTGTTTTTCCATTCAGTTTTTCTGAAACACAAGTTCGAATTCGATTTTTCTTTTCAATTTATCTGTCAACTTATATACAATGTTCGTTTGAAAACTGGACATTTTAAGAAATATAGACGACATAATTTATATTCGATTCTAATTGAGTAAAGTAGAATTGGAAATGGCTGTCGAATAGATTCGAAAGTAGAACTGAGTTATGTAGTTGGGCCCTGGCTATCAGGGATGCTTGTAGGACACTCATCCTTTACCCCATAACCAAGAGATATGTTGGCATCTTAATTGATAGCCAAGCTCATTCTATATTATCCAAACTAGTCGCACAGTGTAAAGACGCAATCAGTTGTTTAGCCCCGACCATTCGAGTAACATAAATGGGAATGAAGAAGCTGATGCGCTAGAAAGGCGCGGCTCTTCTCTTGACAGCTCCCCTGCAGAAACAGTCTTTTTCCCCAAAGGGCTTGTCAAAGTATCTTGGGTTCACTGAGGCAACTGCATTCAGGCACCGCATCAAAGAAGTATGGTCTGGCTCAGCGAATGATCAAAAATGTAGTCTAGACCCAACACCATAGTGCGGTACATATAAGAATTCGTTTTATAAAACGTCTTTGTCACAAAGTCTGTGCCACAGGCTAAACCTTGACCAAAGTACTAAGGCTCTGTTCTGTCCCCTACTCTCTTTCTCATTTTAATAAATGATCTCCTGTCTGTTACTTCTAATCCAATCCATTCCTTCGCTGATGACAGGACCCTCAGCTTTTAATATTCGTTATTTGGATCACGCCGCTCTTCTTCGGGTGAAGAACTAGAACCCACAAACACTGCGATTATCCATAATTGGCACTTGCATCGCTGAAATCAAAAGACTTTCCATTCTCGCTATGGGTGTCAATTATAACCACCTATTCGATGTCGCCAAAAACGCTGCGAAATGTCGAGGCTTACCTAAGCGATGTAAGAAATATTTCACCCATTCTGATCTGGCTAAAATTTAAAAGGCGTTTATCCGCCCGAAACTCGAGTACAACCCTCATATCTGGTCTGGTGCACCAATAACTTATTTGGAGCTACTTGATAGGATCCAAAAACGCGTGATAAAACTCTTTGGCGAGATCGATTGACTCTCTTAGTCATAGTCGTAATGTCTCCTGCTTCGTTATTTAATCGTTATTTCGACTATAAGTGGATAACTGCTCAAACGAAATACCCAGTTGCATTCCACCCCTGGGACACTTCAACCGCAATACCCGCCATGCAAGGAATGCTCATCAGTTCACCCTCAAGGCTGTATTCGGACATACAGTGAAGTTCAAAGAATCTTTCCTTTGCCGTACAACACGAATGTGGAGTACTCTTTCACGCTCCATTTTTCCTTCACATTATAACCTACATACATTTAAAACAAACGTGCATCGGCATCTCTCCTTTTCTTCTAATCCTAATTTCCTTAACGCCTGCGCTGTGTAGCTATTACATGATAAGGGTACTAAAAAATCCCTTTAGTACGCGAACATTATAAAAAAAGAAAAAAAGGGCGCCAGGACATTTTATAATTAATTCATCAGTAAGAACACTTATAATAGACTTTTACGATCTCTCAAGTTTTGACATTTTATACAATTATGATCCTTCATGTTAGCTGAAAATCAATTTATATAGTTAAGTAGATTGATTTATCGCTAAATTGACATAAATATAATTAAGGTTAACTAACTCTATCCATTTATATTGCGAAGAAAAGAACAAGGGCTAACGCGCTCCGACCAATGACTTATTGCGATTGCGGCAGGCAAATTCGTAAATCACGCGCATCGATTCCCCTTTCACTTATCTCAATCTAATTCAATTCCATTTTATTCAAGTCAACATTTATTTATGCTTGAAATATTCCTACAAATTTCATTTACAGGACAGAGAGTTAAAAATTGCTCTGAAAGGACTAACAGAATGCGTGAAGAAGGGGAAAGGTTAGGTACCTACATAGAAAAATGTTCATAGGAGAAGACCAAAGTGAGAGGATAAAAACTAAACAAAGCCATTTCGGGGGGTCAAATTGGATAAACAACAGTTTTACAATTCCACAAATGGCTGTTTGTCATCCTCTCGCTTTTATCCTCCCCCTGTGGGCATTTTTCTAAGTAGGTACCTATCCTTTCCTGTTTTTCACGCAATTTATTATAATTTTCAAAAGCTGAAACGCGTTGTTTCTGTTGATCCTTCCGGTCCAAGTTATAACTTTGAAAATTCAATATTAGCACTATAGAGAGGTCTGCTACAGAGGCTCTTGCCACAATGGGTGGACGAGTTTTCCTCCAACTTCTTATTTGTGTTTTTAAGGCTTATAAAGAGTGTTCAAATTTGACGTATCATTTTAAATTGGCGGCCACTTTTTTTACAGCTATTACTCGTAAATTACACCGACGTTTTTTCAGGTATGAAGTAAATGCATTCCCGTTTGCCAAAATGTATCCGTAAACTATTGAACAACGTTTTTTATTATTGAAACTTATTTTAAGTATGGTGAAAGTTTTGCAGAAGTTGAAAGAAAGTTTCGTTCAAAATACGGTAAGGAAAATGCTCCGTCAAACCGTGCTATTAAACTTATCGTTCATAAATTTGAAGAAAATGGATCGGTTCAAGATCAGAGAAGTAAAACCTATCATAGTAGTGGTCGTTCGAGTGGAAATGTTGCAGCTGTTAGCAGAAGTATTGCTGAAGAGATAAGAACGTCAATTTGTCATTGTTCACAGCAATTAAACCTCAAACCAACAACTTTATTTAACATATTGCACAAGGACGTGCATGTTAAGACTAACAAAATAGTGTTAACACAAGTATTGAAGCCAACTGACCAAGCAGAGCGTCGGCAACTCATAAATTGGGCCAAAGAGAAGCAACAACAAAATGACAATTTTTTCAAGCAAATTATCTTTATCGATGACTTGGTTACGTCAATAAACAAAATTGTCGCATTTGGGCTGAAGAAAATCCTAGAGGATTGTTTGAAAGGCCAATGAAACCAAAAAAAAATACTGTATGGTGTGGATTTTTTTTTCGAAGATGAAAATCGCAATACGGTTACTGTGGATGGAGCTCGATATCAAGAGATGATTAGAAACTTTTTGTGTAGTTAATTGGAAGATATTGATGTGCAAAATATGTGGTTTCAACAGGATGTTGCAGCATGCCAGACAGCAACGAACTCGATGGATCTTTTGAAAGAGAAGTTTAACAATCGAATAATTTTTCATCAGTTTTGATGTTTTGAATACTTGGGGTGAGTGAAGGAATATGGCTTACACAGTTTTCCCAAAAGCCTCGATTAACTGCACTTTTGGAGATCGGCAATATCTCAAAAATGAGTGAAGTGGTTTCAAAAAAAATCCGATATATTAGCTGATATTACATTTAAAACAAATCTGCACAGGTACAGTAGTTTTCGTAGTTTTCAACTTTTTCAAAAATTAGAAGGCAAAACCATTTTGTTTTTAGCGTCCGACAAAAAATTGATAAAGGTGGTGAGAAATAGAAGCCAATTAGAACTTAGTTTCCCAATTTTGAAAAAAAATCAGTAATTGTTTTTTTTTATACTAAATGTTGTGTTTACAAGTGTATTTCCATTCCAAAAACGAAACGATGAAACAATTATGGTTTACAATTATTTGGTATTATTTCCATTAGTTTTTTTGGTGTTATTTCGTTTTGCATTTGGAATTAGGCTTTATTTCGTTAAGACCTATTTTACGTCACCTAAAAGTGCTGGCAAGGTTTCCTTAAGATCTATAAGCCACACAAAATTGAGGAAGCCTAAGGTACTTCTATATGCCAAACGCAGCTTCTCATTCATTTTTAATTTTCAGAGGTATTTTGCAATTTAAGTTCTAAGGAGAACATAACAATCAACCAACTGTAATAAACATAGGGAAAGGCTACAGTCCGCTTAAGCGTAACGTAAAGTACAGTACCTTGCCATATTATTAGACCCAAGTAAAAAAATTCAATTTTTTTTTTTAAATTATTTAAAAAGTATGAAGTAGGCTTCTTTTATTTTTCATTTATATTTTGCGTTACTTAGGTAATTATTAGGCTTTATTTGAGACTTCTTTACAGTATATTATGCAACATTTGAAGTTTCTATTAAGTAGTGAATGGTTGTGTGACTAAAAAGCTCAAAAAGTGCCTTAAATTATTTGCATATAAAAGTTATTTCTGTCAAATAAAGCTCGTGTTTTTCGGTAAGTTCTGATGTTTTACTTTTGTTTATGGGTAAAACTATGCATACAGATAGTCATTAAAAAAATTTTTAGTATTCAATCGTTCGAAAGATGGGAAAAGGGTCAGACCTCTCCCCGAAGAAAGTCGGCCAAGTTGTTGGCCTATTAAAGGCATCCAACCTATCCCAATATGATATTGCGGGTGTAGTTGGAGTGTCGCAAAGTTCTGTTAAGAATATTAAAAAAAAATGGATCTTGGGGTGTCTTTAAGCCCGAAGAGGAAGGGTAATTGCGGTAGGCCTCGCAACACAACCCCCAGAACAGACCGCAAAATTCGGGATATTTGCACGGCAAATCGAAAATTACCAGTTTCCCTGTTGGCGAAAAAAGGTTTCCGATAAAGGAATTGGAATTTCCCAGCGAACAGTGCAGCGTAGATTGGCTGAAATCGGTCTTTTTGCCAGAAAACCAGCTCGAAAACCAAAGCTGACTGCCACCATGATTAGAAAGCGTTTCGACTGGGCTCATAAATACAAAAAATTCACTGTTGAAGATTGGAAAAAGGTAATAAAATAAGACAAACTTAAAGCCAATAAGGTCATAAAAGTACAACTTATTTTTAACCTTAAAATCGCTATTTCTTTAACTTTGCAGGTTTGTTTCTCTGACGAATCTGTTTTCCAAGTAATGATGAAAAAAACGAAGTTTGTCAGAAGGAGGCCGGGCGAACAAAATAAACCACAGTGCATTGTGCCCACAAATAAACATCCCCCATCCATAATGATTTGGTCAGTTATTTCTGGGAAAGGCACAGGGCGGCTCTATCTGGTTGAAAAGACTATGCGGCAGGATCAATACAAGAAGGTCCTGGAAACAAGGCTGCTACCGCAGCTTCAAGAATGGTTTTCTGTGGGCGAGCAACCCATTTTTATGCATGATGGGGCTCCCTGCCACAAAGCCAAGAGCATAACTGCCTTTCTCCAAGAAAGGAGCATCAACGTTTTGGATTGACCAGGAAATTCCCCGGACATGAATCCGATTGAGAATGTTTGGGAGCTCTTGAAGCGGGCGGTGGCTAAAAGTGCCATAACCACGAAAAGGCAGCTGATGGAGAAGATCATATTCGAGTGGAATCACAACCCACATATCCAAGTTACCGTGCAATCTTGCATAGAAAGCATGCCACGGCGAATTAAGGCACTTATAGCTGCAAAAGGAGAGCACACCAAATATTGATTTTTAGGAAAAGCATGCATCCCCAACTCTTAAATAAAAAAAAATAAATCAATATTAACTAACTAGCAAAACCTTTCCGTCTTTTTTTTATTCCTGATATTATATATTATAGTAAACAAATTCAATCTAGAACATATTTATTACAAATTTAGTCACAGCAACCATTTAAGACAAACAATTTTTTTTTTATGCTGGGTCTAATAATATGGCAAGGTACTGTAGACGCGGCAAAAATCCAAGCATGGATGAATTTCTTAGAACGATGTACATACTTTGTTATACATTATTCAAAGTATTTTATCGAAAAAACGAAGACTTTATTAAAAAACGCCCCTGAAAAGTGGGCATGGCTGACAACTTTATGTAAAAGAATTGTTCAAAACGACTCTATCTACTTTGTTAGGAATTGGACTTTTATTTACAATGATTTCTTCAGTAAAATCATTTTTTTTAAATAGTGGGCGGATGTTAAAAATCTTAGCACACGAGAATCTTGGGCCCTTCAAGACAATATATTAAAATTTAAGATTTATAGCTCGAAATTCGGTTTTTTTGATAAATTGTTTTTTTTTTAGATTGTGGGCGAATTTTGAAAATTTTAAAATTGATTATTTCGGGCCCCTAGAGAGAAAATGGTTCAAACTTCAGCTTCAGGACTGACGGACAGACGGACATGGCTATATCGACATGACTATCGAAGCTGATCACGAGTATATTAACTTTTAGGGGTCTAACAGGCAATATTAAGGTATGTTAAGAACTATGAGTCAAAACTAATATATCCTTAATATAGGTCATAATAATCATCTCAAATAGTAAAGCAGCACTTCACGCACTGCCTTCCAGATCAGTGGACTCTATGAGACATATGTATAGCTATAATCCGTTGGTAACCCTAGACAGAAGCGTCTGTGGCGCCGTAAAATTAACTAGTTTTCGTAATTTTCAATTTTTTCAAAAACAAGAAGGTAGGTATAAAAGCATCTAGTTTTTTGCGTTTTACAAAAAATTGAAAGGGGCAGCGAAAAATAAAAGCCAATTTGGTACTTACTTCCACGATTTTGAATTTTTTTTTTTCAAAAAATAACTAATAGAAATAATTTGATATATAATTTAAAAAAAAAATATCTGGCTTTTAAAAATATTATAATTTTTTTTGTAAGTTTGCCGTTGGTGTTAAATATTCTTTTTCCATATTGAAAAATGCTTGTACATATTTAGTCCCTCCGCAAAAAAACATAATTTTTTCAGGCGACAAAGTTATCGTACTCTTGTCCTACCCAGACACAACAAGGTTCAAATTGGATGGGTACTTGGCCACCGGGATATTGCATATATGAACCGGCTAGGGCTGCCTGAACAGCGGTATTTAGAACAGAACCTCATTTCAACGTCCGACTATGGCTCTGCGAATGGTTGGTTGTTTAAATATCCATGGGCTCAGACAATCCAAAAGGTAAAACAGGCTCACTCCTTCAAGAAAATTCTTATATCAGAAAAGACAAGCACCAGTAAGCTGCAGAGTTATTAGGCTTGAGGTACAATCCTAACGAGTTCAATCTCTGCTCAGAGGCAAAATGTAGGTTTTGTGTGGAGGATGATGTATTCTCCGAACAAATTCTCCGTGAATGTCCGACGCTAAAATCGTTAGGAACACCTATTTACCACAGAAAAAACCTACAATTTTACACTCAATATTATAAAAAAAGGTGGTACATCTCGTTAAATAATGATCTATTTAATACAAAAAAAAAACAAACAAATGTATATATTTATATCCTATCCAAAAGTGTTAATTGTCGGAATTAATAACCAGAAAATATAAATAAACAAGACGTAGGCATTATCTTGGTGCGGCATGTCATGCATATTGTGCAAGTGTAATTATTCAATATAATGAGTATTTTTAGAGGAAAGGAAAAAAAATAAAACAAACACACTCATAAAATACTGCGGAAAAGACTCACCTCCAAACGGTTTGTATAAATAATGTTCCAAGACTATAAAATGCCGACTTAAAGTTTCGTGAAACTTCTTGAATAATTTTAGGTCTGCAAATTTTAAAGAACAATTTTATTGTTTTTCATAAACGAATATTAAATCCAATGTTAGAAAATTTCAAATTAAAATTAAATCACGTGCACTAAAGTTATTCGATCCCCGCAGGGTTTCAAAATTGAATGAAAAGAAAGAAAATTGGAAATTGGGTTAGTTTTATACCCGTTTTTGTGTCCATGACTCGAAAGTCTCTATCCTAAAAACTGTGCTGTAGTGGAAGATCATTAATTTGTTTAAAGCAGGCGCTTGGCATGGAGTGGCAATATGTGATTATTTCGAAACTAACATGGCTGTCAAACAACGATGATTTTAAGCCCACTGCTCTTTGCACTATTTCTAAATGGCATGCATGATTGAAGGAGGACTATAATTGGCACTGATAATATAGTAATATTAGCAATTGAAGAAGGGACGCTGCAAAAGATGTTTATAAATTAAAACAGTACCTAGCTACTACAACTTGTGGAATATAGAAGTTAACATGGATAAATCTAAAATTTTGGTTTTAAAAAAGTCATGAAGAATATCGTCATATTTTTTCGTTTCTTACAAAATAACCAAAATAAAATAAAAAACACTTTTAAACGAATTTTTCAGAAAAACGTCGTATACCTACCTATTTTGCTTTTACGGTTATTTTCGTTTTTACGCAAATGACCGAAAAACAACGCTAATCGATATAGGGTGTTTAGTTAGTGAATTTCGGATACCAGGCGATTCAAGATAGCCTTCCTGTGGTTATACGGCTAGACCACAGGCGGGACGACCTATTATACCACGGGAATTAAATTTGATACAAAAAGAAATCAAACGAAAAAGATAATGATTCCTCTCTTAAAAATGCATCCTTCACTAGGGATGTTTTGGAACACCCTGTCGATGACGATATAACATCTGACACTTGGGGAAGTCATTATTTATCAAATCAGAAAAGGGAAAACTTGAAGAGAACAGGCATGATCTTCTTGACTCCATTTCGGAAACAAGCACAGGCTACCAGTGCGAACAGCAGCACCACCAGCCAAAACCGCTTCAGGACTAAGCTGGCCGCAGAGTCAAAAGGTGCGTACCATGGTGGAACGATATCCCAGAGGCTACCCGTAAGAGAGAGACAGCTTTTTAACAAAGCCAAACACATAGGCGCATGGGAGCAATACAAATTTACTATGGACATATCAAATGACAAAATAGCGGAGGTTCCAAATCCAAGAAACCTCGGCGGAAGTCAGCATAAATCTAAGTGGGCCATAAACTCATTCAAACCATATGGATTACTTGATAACTACCATGATTGATTTATTGAGGTTAAGTTTCAACTGGGGGTATATACCAAGGACTTGGAGGGAAGTAAATGTGGTATTCATCCCCAAACCAGGCAACACGTCAATTGAACTTCCTAAATGATACCGCCTCATATTTTTGACATCGTTTTTTTTTTTTAAACTGGAAGATATTATCGACGTTGACATCAGAGAATGCTTAGCAAACAGCATGCCTCTTCATCTACACCCATGTCAACTTGCATATTAGAAAGGTAAAATAATTTAAGGCACTCTGTTAAAACTAACAACAGAGATCAAAATCGCCTACCGGTACAAAGAAACTTTATAGACAGGGGACAACACTCAATATGATTCCATATCAATTGCGTTGAATTTCAGAAATATAGACCAAGCCACCATAAAATGATTCAAAGCGATATTGGAAAGTCGAAAAATAACTGCTTCATCAAGACCGAGTGCTATCACCCCTCCTGTGGTCATTGGTCATTGACGACCTGCTCCTTAGATGGAGAATTTAGTTTTCAATTAAATTGCGGGTGGCAACGGTGCAGTAGTAGTCTATTCAGGTACTGATAGGAAGGTCACATGTTAGAATCCCGGCCAATTCTATGATTTAAGTTAAATACAACAAAACTTGGCCTCCCTAAGCGATTTAAACATCTCCCGTGGATACAAACCCTGCAATTCCACCAAAACTTCTATCCTATCTCTCTTGTTCCTCTAATGGCGGTGAGGCTATGATCCGTATAATAAGGATCATAACCCTCCAACTTAAACACATCCCTACTGGCCCGCCTGCGGGGTTCGTCGGTTCAACCTAAGAAAATAGCGGCAGGCCTCCCGGTTTTGAATCACTTTGTTGCTGAGGCCAATCGAATGCTGGTATTGATGCATTTGTGTGATCGATGAGTATTTAGGCCTGCCTCTCTTTCGCTTTTGTATTGGAACGTTGATTGATACTACCTTTTTGACAGGGTTCGTAGAATCTCTCATTTGAAAATGACAGTACCGAGTTAGCCCGTCGCGCTCCATTTTTTCGATATAGGTTCTTTGACGTAAAGTTTTCCTTGGATCTTCGAACTTCTTATTGGATCAATCTTTGTCGCTCCTGCTGTCATGCGAATTATCTTCATCTCAGCTGCCGTTAATTTGCGCTCATACTTTTTGTACGATGCCCAACATTGTGAAGAGCTTTCCTTTCGACTTAAGTTGCATTTTTCGATCAGAGAAGATGGCTGAGTTTACGCGAAGCGATACCCATTCGCCTCCAAAACGTCTAACCATACATCAAGTGCTCGTTGCAGGGACGTTTGATCCTCGCTTATATTCGCTCCATCGTCAGCAAAGAATAACTGATGCACTTTGGGGTCACTTTTCCTTCAAGCAGATAATCAAGGACTGTAATAAATATCAAAGGACTTAATGCGCTTCCCTGGTGTACACCGAATTTGATTGCGAACTCCTCGGTGACGCCACTTGGGGATCTCACTCTTGCCTTTACTCCCTCATTCATGTCCATGATCATCTGTAGGTAGGTTTCTAGAACTCCTCGATGTCCTACCGCCACCCATTACAGATCCCTTGGTTTTCTATCAAAGGCCTTTTCAAAATCAACCAACACCATATGCAAATCCTTTAAGGAATCACGATGTTTTTCCAGTGTTAACGCTCTTAAAGTTCCGACCACCGCCTCGGAATTTCGGTAGGATATTTTAATTATTTGTAAACGTTGTTTCTTCGTGTACTTCAAAAGTTGATTTTACTGTACATTTTGACATTGACAGTTTGGTAAACAGTATAAGGGTGCGTTCATACTGAAAGTTTAAAGTTGTCAAGTCGCTAATGAAAGACCCTTTAAAATCTTTAGTCAATCGGCGCGTTCAATTTGCAAGTCAACTGCAAGTTCACTACTAATTAAATGTCTATCACTTGCCAAACGATGGTCACGTGAGTTATTTGTTCAATGAGAAAAGGTAAAATAGTAGTCACTAGTAGTTGACTTGTAAATTGAACGCGCCCAATATTATTTTTGCAGACGCTGTGATGAACTAACTCCGAGTTAAAAAAAAAAAAATTGTCTAAATATCATAAATTATTTCTGGAAAAGTGACCTAATTTGGAAGGATCTTTTTAGACCCTCATTTTTGCCACCTTATCGTACCCTTTGTTAATTTGTTGGTTTTGTTTTTATTAATTAAAATGTGGAACTAAATATAACGTAATACTTAATTGGAAATAAATAATTCTAAATATGTGCTCGAAAAAATAACATTATGAAAATTGGTCGACTCAAAAACTTAACTGATTTTCTGAGCTTCGCCGACTCGCTACATTGAGGAGGAAGAAGAACAAGATAACTGTCTCGCTCGGTACAAACAATGTGCGCCCAAAAGAGTTTATCAAAAAGCTTTCTCTTAATTTCACCACGTTCCACCCATAAGTATGCAATACCAATGTACACTAAACGTATCTGCACTTACAGTTTTCACTTTTGGACATTGGCCCAACGATTGTACTATCCAACGATCCACCAAGCATTTCCGATAGAACCTCTTCAATGTACTCGCGTATCTGTTGCTTCTGGTTGACATTAATAGTTGACGGTGCTTCACTTACACTTTCAAAATCTGAAAAGCATGCAAAAGAAAACACCACATATCAGTTGCCATCTTTGAATTGTTGTCTTAACTCACTACATAAGAACGCTGAATCGTTGGGATCACACAGCGGAATGTAAATTTCACTTCGGGCACGCATTGGATGCGCATACGTCGGAGTGGCCCTTTGCACCTTGTACTGTTCCTCCACCCAACTGGATGTCTTGCCATAGGAGTCTGTCTTTGCGCTACACAAGCGGCATATCCATTCACCGTCTTTAGGGAGCAACTTGGAACAATTCTCACCGCCGCGGCATACATATTTGGTACATAAATAACATGCTATGCATCTGTAAGTGAGGAATTTCATAAACCAGATACAGATACAAATTCTGCTATGTTTCTAGCTACTTACTTTTTGGAGTCTTCTGAATCGATTGGTGTAGAGCAGACATTGCATACTTTTTCATTTTTCTTCTTTTTGTTTGTTTTACGTTCTGCGATGCGACTGTAAATGAAAAAATGTTTTATTATTGTCGTATCTAGAATTGTTTTTGATACCTTAACCTAATATGTACTATAAATATGTAGATTGGTGGGGTTCAGTACACTCGAAGTGGTTTATTTATGTTCGAAGTCAAGTTCAATGCTAATGGATTTGTGAGGTTCATAAAAGAGAACGATTGAGTCAGTAATTGGTCGTGCAGTGGAATGTTTTAGTGACAATTTTTGTTTACAATTTTGAAATGGAATCTTTTATTTTTCGTATTTGGTAAATAATTCAAATAAGATAATCAAAAAGACGGGTGTCCAATGTAATGAATTCCGAATTAAATATTTATTGCGATGTTTGTTGAAATTCAAGTTCATTATCGCATTTATGAAGTTCATTAGTTCGATGTGGCCGAGCCAATGTCGTCGACATGTTATAGCTTTTTGGACTACATCTACATAATGGTACAGCTCATAGATTTCGCGAAGATCTGGTAGGACTAAGGTTCAGTAGAGCATGCATTTTGTCTTTAAAGTCAAGGGTTTTGTACCCATTTGTTTTGCCAAACCGAAGTTGCAGCGGTATCCTAGGGTGATTCTCCTTCGGGCCCCATATGGATTATTATTTGGGGAGTTGATGTTTACCCCGAAGTAGATGAACCCCTTAACTACCTTGAAGTTATTGCTATCAACAGTGAAGTTTGGTCCTAGGTGGTGGACAAATGTTTGTTTGTTGATAGCACGTGCTTGGTCTCGTCCTCATTAATTTTAAGATTGTTCTTCAATCGCCGTAAAATCCTCTACCACAGCATGAATGGAACGGCTGATGTTGATGTCGATATCCAGTAGTAAGACGGATCTATTGAAGAAAGTGCCGTCCGTGTTGACACCTGCCCTGCGCTATTTTCTCCAGAACTATATTGAAGAAGCCACATTATAGTGCATCTCCGGGGTGTGGAATAATTCGGAAGAGCTGCTTCCCAACTAAAAATTACACCGCATGTTTTCCAGTGTCATACGACACAACTAGATCCGTTTTCCGGGATTTAAGTATCGTACATCGATATGTTGAGCTCCTAACGACGAATCTATGAAAGCATTAAAAACGGCTTTAAGGACTATGAAAAGGTTGTGAGTCTCGACTTGAAATTCGTTGATATTTGAAGAGCTCATCTGGTAGGCCATCAGATTTGGCGGCTTTGTCGTTCTTGAGATTTTTTTATATCTAAGCCGACACCTTTCACATTGGGTGGTGGAATTGGTGCGTCCATGACAGGACCTGCGTGCTCTTCTTCCCCATTTCACTCTCTAGATGATGCCCATTTAGCAGCTGTTGGCAAAGCTGCTTAACCACATCACCTACTATTCCCTGCGCTTCGATGACTAGGTTTACGTTAATGTTTCCAAGACCCTGCGTTTCGGTCCTTAAGGCACTTGTTTCGGTTTCCTGTAAAACCTCCGAATGTTGTTTAGATTTTGAGACTCTTTGATTTCCTTGATTATTAAAACCGCTGAACACAACGTTGACATCATAGGGCTGAGCCCAAAATCCATCACGATGTTTCTGCTAACGCAGATTCTAGTTTTGGAAGTTGTAACGATGATAATTATTCTGGATGTTTTGGTAATGTTGAAGGTGGCGAAGATGCAGCAGACACTGACCCTGGAGAAGAGACTGCAAATGCAGTAAGCGCTGGAGAAATTGGAAATGCTGTAGTTGCTGTTGGTACCCCCAGAAAGGAAAATATAGAAAAGGCAATAGAATATCGTACAAGACTCCGTTCTGAAAATCAGGTAAATAGTCCCCATATAGTAAATTTCTTTAAAGATAAAACACCCAATCCACTCACGGTGGATGAGGCAATGCATGGTCCAGATGAGGAAAAATGGAGAGCGGCGATGACTTCCGAATACGGGTCTTTAAGGAAATATAAAACTTGGGAACTAATAGATGCTCCTACTAACCGGCGAATTAATAAATCGAAGTGGGTATTTAATATCAAACGCAATAAAGAGGGTGCCCCAATCAGGTACAAGGCACGCCTCATTGCAAAGGGCTGTAGTCAACCATACGGGGTTGATTATAATGAAATATTTTCATCTGTGGTGAGATATTCTTCAATACGACCTATCCTGGCCTTGACCGCAGAATATCATTTTTGTCCACCAAATATACGTGGTATCGGCGTATTTAAATGGACCGCTACATGAGGAAGTGTTTATGTTTTAACCCGAATGCTTTACCGATGAAAACAACAAAAGCCAAGTCGGCAGATTGCGGAAGGCGATTTACGGGCTGAAGCAATCTGATCGTAGCTCGAACAAGGAACTGAATTCTGCTCTCAAACAGATTGGGTTTAACAAGTGCAATGGGGACGCATGTGTTTATGTGCTGAGGAGGCCTCCTGAAGTTAATTTAGAAGCCGTATACGTCGACGACATACTAGATACTAGTCGCAAGTTCCAATCTTGAAAACTTGGAAAAAATCAAACAAAAAATTGGTGAGAAGTTTGAAGTGATCGACAAAGGTTCAATCGACCACTTTATAGGCATTGAAATCACAAGACGAGATGATGGCATCCAGATTTCGCAACGGCAGTTAATTTCAAGAAATGTGAAGACTGTTCATATTGTGAGAAAGTAGATCCGAAGAAGTTCCAGTCTTTGATAGGTACTTGGGTGTCTGTACGAGAAAAGACATTATTCATTCCGTGTTCAAACTGGCTCAGTTTAAAACAAATCCTCAGGTTGAGCATATAAATGCTGCAAAACATTTGTTAAGGTACTTAAGAACCACACTTGATTTGAAACTTAACTATTTTAAGACTGGTATGAAGCTTAATGGATATGTAGATGCCGATTGGGATGGAAACTGCATTGATCGAAAATCATATACAGGATTTGCATTTTTCCTAGCTGCAGCAGCCATATCATGGGACAGCAAAAAAGCAGTCAACCATAGCTCTCAGCAGCACTGATTCGAAATATGTTGCAATATCCACAGCTTCGAAAGAAATTGTATATGTATCTTCGGCGATTCCTGGAAGAGCTTTTTAGTGACAACCTGAGCTCGCAGAAGCTGGCAACAAATTATATTTTCCACAACCGTACAAAACACATCGATATCAAGGCGCATTATGTCCGTGATGTTGCAGAGAAGGAGTTAGTTGTATTGAAGTACACACCTACCAACGAAATTACCGCAGACATATTCACGAAAAACTTAAAGAAAGTGAAACACAGCCAATTCAGTAGTATGTTAGGTTTAAAGTCTTAAAAATGTTGTAACTTTAATATTGCAGAATGAATTAATATTTGTTTGCTTTTTTTTTTAAAGTATTACAATAATATAAATAAAAAACTTTTGCCGACCACGTCTCCCTAAACCTCTCAGCAAATACAGAGGACCAGTGGGAACACTGCCAGCGTGCCATCAGGAGTGCCGCTACCGAAGTGCCGGGTTTCACTAGGCGACCACAACGGAACTCCTGGTTCGATCAATTAATGCTGCAGACAAGAAAGCGGCTGAGAGTAGTGACCGCGAGCTCCACGGGCAAAAAAGAAGGGGAGAACGCCGACTTCTCAGAAGGAAAAAGAAGGAGCACGAGAAGCGAGCGGTCGAATCAATTGAGACGCTACTGCAGCGGCAATGTTCGAAAGTTCTACCAAAGGGTAAAACGATCCACCCAAGGATACAAGGACCGAACAGAATCCTGCAGAATGGGAATACAGTAGTAGATTCACAGTCGGTGCTGCGAGGATTTGGAAAGAACACTTCTGCAAGACTGTTAAATGGTGGAGACAGCCAACAACCCGCTGTCAGGCAAAATGATCTGTTCAGCTTGGACGATGATAGCTAAAACTTCGGTCCACTCGACCTACACGAAGTGAGGATGGCGATATCCAAACTTAAGACCAATAAAGCTTTTCAAAGCAGCGGGAGATGGCTTGGTAAGGAGCCAACTATAGAGGAATAAGTCTCCTGAATGTCGCGTATAGGACCTTGTCGGCTATATTGTGTGAACGCCTAAAACCTTTCGCCAACAACCTGATCGGCCCATATCAGTGTGGTTTTAGACCAGGAAAGTCAACCATCGACCAAATTTTTACACTCCGGCAGATCTAGGAAAGAAATCCAATAATTCAGATCGATACACACTATCTATTTATCGACTTTAAAGCCGCCTATGATAGCGTATATATAGGGACGAATTATACAAAGCCATGTCAAGTTTTTGCATCCCCGCCAAACTCGTCCGTTTGTGCAGAATGACGATGGAGAAATCTCGCTGCTCCGTCAAAGTCGGCAAGAACACAACCGAGCCATTTGATGTCGAAAAAGGTTTAAGACAAGGCGACGCGCTATCATGCACTTTCTTTAACATCGTTCTTGAAGCAATTGTACGGAACTCACAACCCAACACCAGAGGTACAATTTTTCAAAAGTCCGTTCAACTACTTGCCTATGCTGATGATATTGAGATTATTGGGAGAACGCGGCGAGCTGTCAGTGGCGCATTTGCAAGCATCGAAACGGAGGCGGCGAAGATGGGTCTGGCTGTTAATGAGGACAAAACGAAGTATATATATATGTCAACGAGAAAGGACTCTCAACATCGGCGACTCGGACAAAACGTCACGATGGACAGATACAACTTCGAAGTAGTTAAAGACTTTGTCTACCTGGGTTCCACTATCACTTCGCAAAATGACATCGGCGCAGAGATCAAGCGAAGAATCTATCTTACCAATCGCATTTTCTTCAGGCTAAGAAGGCATCTAAAAAGTAAGGCCCTCTCTCATAGAACTGAGGAGATATTATATTATTATATAATACCTTAATCATCCCGGTCCTGCTGTATGGTGCAGAAGCATGGACCCTGTCAAAAGCGGATGAATTCGAGTTATATTCTGTCCAGTTTGTGACGATGGAGTGTGGAGAAGAAGATTCAACGACGAACTATACGGGCTATACAGCGACGCTGACCTGGTCAAAAAGCTAAAAATACAACGGCTGAGATAGTTGGACACGTGGAGCGTATGGACAACAACGCACCAGCCCGACGAGTCTTCGAATCCTCCCCTGAGGGTCAACGCAGCAGAGGAAGACCCCACCTTAGGTGGCACGCACAATTGGAGAACAACCCCAACTTGGTGTCCGTAACTGGACGCAGCTAGCGAAGGACCGAGCTGGCTGGAGGGGCTTGTTGGTTGGGGCCGTGGTGCACCCCGCACTGTAAGCGCCACCAAAAGAAAAGTAAGTAAGTGTTACAATAACATTCGTTTTAATAACATTATGAATTTATAAATTCGTTTTTACAAGTCCGTTTTGGAAGAAATTGTTAGTATTCTTCCTTTGCTAAACGTAACATATATTTATATAAGCCAGATGAACACATGTATACAATAACGAATTACTATACAAAGCAAAACTGCATTACCCGTAGTTTCAGTTCTTGTAATAAAGCCGCTGTGTTTGCATTGAACTTAACATCTCTGTTGTCGTCTTTTCTTGTCGGTTTGTCCGAATTTCCAATACTCTGGGCATTTTTGATAGAGCCATCAGCCTCGTCGGTAGAGGTGTGGGGACACAAGTTAGACTTTATTCGATCAAACAGACTCATTGCATAGTAAACATTTGAAAATCGTTACAAAACAAACCAGGTACACCTATTCATGTTAATTGCTCAAACTCTAATCACAATCTATGCACAACCTCACACCTAGCTACGCGCGCAATAGTTGCCGAATTCATTGTAAACAGTCACAGTCCATCGCTGACCATGATGGCTAATGTGGGTTGAAATATTACCAAACGAATCAATATCATTTTTTGCAACTCTCCCCTTCAGCAAACTCAAATTGAATAATAAAAAACAATTTCACTTAACCAAAGTGTATTAACAGAATGTTGTGCTCTATGAGTTGTTACGAACCAGTATATTGCTACTGCATTCAATCATAGGCGATGTCTCCCATTCGATGTTGTGCGCCATGCATGCGTACCTTCATTCATAATTACATAATAACTTTACCATACGAGTATCTATTGCTTTTCGTAGACTAATCGAACCAGAAATGAAATACCTAACAACAAAGTTACAAGTAGAACGCAAGCATCATCAACATTGTGCCACAGCGCACTCCTGCATCTATAGCTATTTCTTGTGCATATTTTTGTATCTTCTATTTTCTGCATTTTCCACAAGTAAAGCGACTTACGCAAGCAGTTTTTACATTTTCAGGAAATTAAGCGGTTGCTACAGTAGAGCTGATTTCAACCACCCTCCTCGCTTCCATTTGAGTGTGGTTTCACTGGCCATATGTGTGGAATTCAGTTAGTTAGTAATTTTGTCTTCATGCAGAAAAGTATACACTACCATGCAGTCCCCACACTTCCATTACCACCTCTGATGCATTTTAATCAAAAGGCATTCGGCATGGTCGGCAGAGTCATTGAAACCGCATAAGTTAAAAGCTTTCAGGATTCTATCCGGCGGAACCTACTTTCCAAAATGCGAATTAGTTTTTTTTTTTTTAATTTTTTTAACGCGATTAATTTAATTAACAAATTTATTTTTTTGCCAAACGAGTTGATATATTTGTTTTGACATTTATTGTAACAATCACATTTATTCAGTACAGGGTAAAGATGGTTATAAAAATATAGATATATATATACAAGTGTGTGCCTATGAATTGTTGCTATTCTGTTTGTATCGAGGAAAGTTGATCGGATCATCTGTATGAATGTGAGCGGTCAATGACTTACACTAAGTGGGCGGTAAGATGCTTTGGACGCGTTGAAGTTTGAAACTACAAACAGATGACCGGTTTCAACAAATATTATAGTAAAGGCGGAAGACGGTGTCCGAACTAGTTTTAGACGGGTAACACTTTGAATTTTTACGAAAAATGTTAATCTCTTGCTACGTAATCTGTTCAATTCTTCGCAACGGTTAAGTTTGCTGGAGCAGAGTGACGTAAGCACTCATGGCTAAGGCCAATAGATTATGCACATTAATTGTCGATTCGAATATATTGAACATGGTTTTCGCGAAAACAACATCGTCAGTACTGGTTTTTGGTATTAGCTGCTGGTAAGTCGACGGAGCAGATCTGATGGAGAACTTTTCTGAGCTCAATTGAAAATGACTCAGTCAAGAAAACCATAAATCCATAAATGCAGTGGATTTTGAAAGCTGGTCTGTAGCTCATAAAGCTATCTGTTTGAAGATATCCGGCGAATGGTGCAAAAAAGAAAAAGTCCAAGATTCTATTACATTGATCAAGGGCAAGGCTTTGGACAATAATTATTGGCATTGCTGGAGTCGATATTTTGCACTGTTGGCATAGACTTTAAAGTTGTATTCTAATTCAAAATTCATTACCAATTAACGTGCCCGTTAAACTGCATAAAATGTTTGTTGCAAGTTGTTTCATCCATTGAACGCTCTGTTTAGAAAGTATTGGAGGGAAACTTTTATGAAGGCAGCACGCTTCAAGTCCGAAGTACATTCCAGTTTATCCACGAGCAGCTGTCTTAGGATGGCATGTGTCCCTGTTTAATATAACAAAGGGATGTGCGCCAGATACGAAATCACTAGTCCATGCAAGTTGGTTGCTGGGGTTTTGAAGAGAACTTGCCCACTTTACGAAGGTACTCGTACCAACTACTTCAGCAAACGTTTGCTTGTTTTTTTTTTATTTAAATGAAAAGTTCATTCATTTTGCAGCCCTCGCTTATGTTGTGTTCCAGGGAGGTTGAGAATTTTTGCGAGGTTTTAAGATTGCCACAGCATTGTTGTCGCCAGAGATTTGGAAACAAGTTGCAAAGCTACCACAGATGTTGTTGCCAGTGTTAAGAAACCAACCCTTCACTTGTATTTCCTCAGTTCATCCCAACAGTAGATTGTAGAACAAGTCAGGAAGTGCCTCTTGCCAGATTCTTAAGTTTATCAATGAATTAAGTCAATTGCCTTCATCAAACTCGCACACGCTACAGAAAATTACAAATGGAAAAAAATGTAATTATTAGAATTTTCTTATATAGATGAAACGATTATCGTAACCTACTATCCAGAACAACGCCATTTGTTAAGCTCACAGCAGGGTATAGACAAGAACGATCAATTTAACAGCTTTGATAGCGCCAGGAGCTCAAGGTCAGTGATCAGAGTAGACGAACTCAGCATTTAAATAGAGGCTGATTTTCACGCGATTTGATTTTTTATTTGCACCAGAACCGATTAAGTCGATGTCACGAACCAAACTTCACGTTTTTGGTTTTTGTTTTAACTGCGGTCTTGTTATTCCTGGCAAGGAGGACTGCGTCAACAATATTCTGATGGCATATTGTTAAAATATAGCCAGAAGTATCCTCATTAGTTGTCCCCGCAATGGTGGCTTCATTTAAGACTTTATTGGATCTCCAGTTGAAGCATCACCAGGATTTTATATCTCATTTTGTTGCTCCTTCGTCTTAGGTGTGACTTGGTTTAATGGCATGAGATAAGCAGTAGCAGCAAATTCAAAAGGGTTTTTTTCAAAGAGAATGGCATTCAAACAGCTTTCGAGTGATATCAATTAGATGGCAATACTTTCAGCATTTGTAGGTAAAGCATCGTATATATTTTTGATTTTCGCGGACGCTGGGTTAATGGATACATTTTTGGCGGTAAAAATAATTCGATTAACTTGAGACAATCAAATCATCAGATACGTTGACGCCGAGTTTTGAGTTGCGAAGTTTCCAAATTGTAGCTTGAGAAGATGTAACAGGTTGTGTAAAATGTTTTGTTTGATGAACGCTAGACTTTCCAAAATGTGTCTTCTATGGGCGTAGGTCAAGCAAGGTGTATCATTTCTCCGTAAATTTGTGTAAAAGTTCACGATAAACAGTTATGAATTTAAGACACTATCAGCTTTGGTCTTCAAATCAAATTTCTGACGACGCGATTACCGAAAATAAACATCAGTTTCAGTTTTTAAGTCAATTTCTGGAACATGGAAATCCTTCTTCATCTTTATCGGCAAAGTAATGATCTGGTTATCAGAGCATCAACCAATACCTGGAACTTCTCAAGTTGAGGACTTCTTCGTTCCATGTACCCCGCGAATTTCAGAAAAAGCAAATCCAGCCTTGATTTCACATAACAGTCTAGTAGATCGCGGTTAAAATATTTTCACCGCCCATAACTTCAATTACAAAAAGAAAATTTGAAGATATTAACGATTTTTTTTGAAGATTTTAATTTCACTACACGCGGGCTTATAGATAGCATTCCACTCAATTTCCGGATAATAAATAAAGTTCTAACGCGCACAAGTCAATTTAAAGTCATTGAATTTAGCTTATCATCACAGTAGATTTTTTTTTTAAATTGCCATAACCAAAAAGCTGATTAAAGTTTCGAAAAAGTCTTCAAATATCACTTTAAATTTAAATAAATTAGGCAAAAAAACCCATTAATAATGAGGATATAAATCGTAATAGTCTTAAAATCCTTCATTTTGCCGCACACATTTTTCCTTCACAAAATTGAAAGAATAAAAAAAATAAGAAACTCAATTCAGTCCATCAACTTTTTGTTCACACTGTAGCGACTTTATATGTCAGCTTATCACATTTTACCGAAATAATTAATGAAACGATAAAAAAAATTAGAATGGATGATGACAGTAACTAGCTTCCTAGTTGTAAAACTCCAAATTCTCAGCATCAGCTCTTCTCCTTCGGGGCCAAAGACTGTAACGGTCGTATAACTCCTCATAGTAGATGTCCTCTTCATATTCGCTCGAGTTATCGAATTCCACTTCTCGATTGAATGCTGGCGCTGCAGTGACTTTTAATAAAATCACTTCCATGGTGCAAATCATGACAAGGAACATGGCGACGGCCAAATTAGAGTTATTTGTCGAAAACAGAGCTTCCTGCCAGTGACCAACTAGGTGCGACATTTGGAACAAGTTTTGTGTTTTTGCGCTGTTTTTGTTTTAGCAAGAAAATCTTAAATTTTTTTGTTTTAATTAAACACAAAAAAAAATAACCAGTTGTTTACAATTTTTTTTTTGAACACGAATATTATATTTTACCGACTGAGGGAGAGATTGGTGTATGGTAGATACTTTCACACGACTTTACCGTTCCAATGCTGAGTTCGTTATGGAGAGCTCTGAATCATGACTTTGGGGGTACGAGTATAATGCTAGGCCGAATCGTGATTCACAATTCGCACTGCTAAACGGATTTGTTGTTGTTTGGATAATAATTTGTTTTGTTTTCTTGTCTCTTCTTTTGTTGGCATTGTTATTATTTGTTTATGTTTTTTGTTTATCATTAGGGTGGTACTATCAAAGAAATGGTTAAGTAAGACTGCAGACGAAAATATTAATAAAAACTAAACCAACAACCATAGACTTAGACATAGATACAAATGGAAATGTGCATAGTTTACAAATGCGTGCTTGGAGTTTTTATGGCAATACAGTTGGAGAGGAGTACACAACAGACGGAGAGAGAAATTGTGGGTGAACAATAACCTAAATGTTATAGAAATGTAAGCTCTACTCGCCGTTGATTTTTTTTTATAAATAAATATGCTAGAAACAGAAATAGATGGTTTGAAAAAAAAATGATCACATCATGTGTTGAGGATTCGTAACCCAGCAAACAACAAACTCAAATTCCCATGAGATAAAGCCCAGTTCAGTAGGGTCAATGACGCGAGTCTCTCAGATTTCCAGCAAAAACCGGCTTAGGTTGAGATATGGGTAATCTCCGTTGGGAAGGGAGGTGCTATTTTTTTTATAGATTTTTTGAATGACACAATCAGATTTTATCTGTATCTTACAACAAGAGATACCAAAGAGTAAATTAAGTATTTAACTGGTTGTAGTACCGGAAAATAATACTTACTGAATATGAATTAACGGGTGGCGAAGGTAGGATTTATCGGGTTGTTTTTATTATTGTGTTATGATCGACTAGTGCCCAAGGGCTTAAATTTCCTTATAAAGCGAACGCACAACACAAGTTAAAGTATACATAGGAAGGAGTGAAGAGAGAGTTGGATGTTGGTTTTTGCTCAATTGTTTGTCGCAATGAGAAGTATCCGGATTAAGGATTTCATATCCCTTATCAGGAATACCTCAAGGACAAATTATTGGTCCATTGCTTTTAACTATTTATGTAAATGAGCCGCCGCAATTTGTCAAACTTGGTTCAACTCAAATGTTTGCCGACGATACCCAGATTCATTTAATGATTAGTTGATGGATGACAATCTCCAACAAATATTCAGTTCGTCAAACAATGATACACGCCTCAATGTTAAAAAAACGCAAGAGAATATAACACCTATCACTCTTTCCATCAAATCAGTTAGGCCAAATAGAGTATGCCAATTCCGGCAAGACTCTAACTTGATCCATCCACTTACCCAGCACAATCGGTAAAGTGTATGGGGGACTGCTGCCTTCGTGGGCTACTCAGAATTTTATGTTTCCTTTAAACTACAGGGAGATATTTTGCTTCCCAGATTGTGATTCTAAGGGCGGTGTTCATCAACCAATCACCAACCACTTTAAGCGCAGATGTCTGAACGCTCATAAGACTTATGAGTGCTTTCTACCACTCTTGAGTTGAAAGCAGTAATATCGTAAAAATTTTGAAAACTCGGAATCAGTTCGCTGCTTTTGACATTTAAATTATATATTTTCAAAATGGAAAGAAATCATAGTGTGACTTTTGTTAATATAAAGCCCCAGACGGATGTAAACATGCGTCGCTTCTCGCAATGATAGGAAACTTGTAATCTATATTTCTTGCTTTCCCTTTCACTTTGAAATTAATTTAAGCAATTTTTCTTTCATTTACATTCACATTCTGACATTTTTATGTTCGCAAAAGAGAGAAAGAGTTTGAAAAAGAGAAAGAAAATTAGTGTTTCGCGCATTTAAACTAGAGTAGACCAGTGCTGACGATTTAAGTGCTAAGGGGCTTTTCGTACATCCCTCTCATTCACTGAACTCGTGCTTCCCTCGTCATGATTGTTTTCCTTGTTAAAACATTTGCAATTCTTTAAAAAAAAGTATATACTTTGAAAACCTTTTCTTTATTTAATCGTTCTTTATTTAAATACCAACAGGCTAACTACTACTAATGTGTTAAATAAATGCTCAGCTTAATTTTACTGACCAATTATCCATTTTGCAATTAAGTTATTGAGGTTGGTCACCCCGCTTTATTAGTTTTGGAAACATATTAACGAAATGTATATCCAAACCTAACTTTACTTAGGTTAGCTTGCTAGTTGCTACTCTACAAAGGCGCAACCTCGCCATAGTCCATTTTCATTACAAATGCAATCAGAGAAGCGATTCTTAGTTGCGCTGGGAAATAAATCAAAGGCTAGAATCCGCTCGGGCAAAGTGTTAAATACCCTATTCCTATCGCCTAAAAGTAGGCTTGCCAAAAAACTTAGAATGGGCGAATTGTGAAGAAAGATATTGTCTAAATACTTTGTTATACATAACTGGTTTTTATTTTTTCAACGGATTTTGGAGGACAAAAATTTGTTTTTGAAAAAAAAAACGCTCCTTAAAAGTGGGCGCGGCAATAAACTTTGTATTGAGGAATTGTTAAAACCGACTTTAACTACACAATTTGCGAAGAAAGACTTTAGACATTTCGTGTCAGTGGCGAATTTAAGAATATTTACACTTTATCATTTCTGGGCCCTAGAGAGTATATGTTCCAAATTTCAGCTTTCCCGAACAAATTTTAGGAATTTCAAATTGACAACGGACGAAAGGACGGATATATCAATGTATCGATGTATATTTTTTTTTTTTTTTTTTTTGTAATAAAAAGGAAATCCAAATCCCAGAGCACTCAGACTCGGTAACGTTCCATTGTACTAATCGATGTATATTACTTGCGTATACATATATATCGATACATGCACATTACTTGCGATTCCGATCAGAAATGTAGTAACTTTTAGGGCCTACGAGTAATATTAAGGAATGATTCAAACTATAAGTCAAAATTATAATACCGTCAGAATGGGGTACAAAAAGTCTATGGCAAAGGATGCAAATTAAGACCGCATATTTGGATTTTTGAAAAAGGGCAGTGTTTTGAAAAATTCCAAAGATTTTATTTAAATAAAGAGTGTCGACATGGAGGTCGACACTGTTGGTCTTTTTGACAAAATTTTCGATGGAATTTTGGTATGGCGCCGGCTGATTTCATTAATGGCGCGAAGAATCTCGTCTTTCAGTTCAGGAATTCTTCTTGGGTTATTGGCAACCACATTTCCTATCAATAAACCTCAATGAAAGAAATCCAGTGGCGTCAAATCGCATGGTCTTGGTGGCCATTTCATATCGCCGCGGCGCTAGATAATTCTCCCTTCAAATCCGCGTTATTTTGGAACCGTTCCCACAAAAATCTCTCTATTTTAGTAGTGGATTATCACGATTTCTATGCGTTGTGTATCTACGTAATTGTCTATGACTAAATCTTGCTACACATGACAGCTGCCAAATAACAACGCTGTACGACCGACACAAAAAAAGATGCTAAATTCAAAATAGGCGATCTTAATGGGCCACACTTTATAAGATAGAGTAGGCTAACGGTGGTTTCAAGTTTGGCGCGAGGTTATAAAGATAAAACGGGATTTATGTGAGATTAGTAAGTCATAAAATTAAAGGGTAAATAAGAAACGACCGCTGGAATTTCCTAAGATCAAACAATGAACTACTTGAAAAGCGTATAAAAAGATGCGCCACTAGGATGAGGCCACATGCAAAATCTTCGAAAGAAAGGAACATATTAATAAAATGTTTACATTTTATGGTTTTAAAACATTTATTAATTATGTTTTTCTACATTAATAATGAGTATTCCCGCCATTTTTCGATATGACCTCTATAAGACGGTTTGGAATAGAATCATACAGTTTTTTTTTAAATAATTAAGAGAAATTTGAGCATAGGCATCACCAATAGCTTCGATTAAGGTGTCATCATCTTCAAATTGTCTGCCGCGTTCATAGATTTTACGAGATAACCATGCCCAAACATTTTCGATTATGTTTAGGTCCGGTGAATAGGGCGGCTATGGCAAAAATTAGATATCTTCTGATTGAATCCAAATTCTAACAACCCTAGAAGTGTGGATAGGGGCATTGTCTTGCTGGAATTTCCAAGACAGGGGTTCGAAAATGTTTTCCACTTTTAGAAATGGCCGTTCCAGCAAACATTTGAGGTTGTTTCCGTTCATTGTTATGGACGAAAACTCCAACTCGATTGTGCCATAGTGGGTAATAGCTCCCTATACCATTACACCGGATTGACGGCTGTGATGTCTTGCCAAAATAAGCTCCTCGTTTCTTAGATCATGGAAATAAAAGTTATAACTTATAACCATCGGGACCGTCAAGGTTAAACTTTTTTTCATCCGAAAAGACAACGCGTTTCCATTGACTGCTCCAAGCGACATGTTCTCTTGCAAAATTCATTCGATGCTCCTTGTGTACTTGCCTTAAAACAGTTTTCTTTTTAAGTTTTCTTCTCTGTAAGTACCACTTTTTCATATTATCCTTCGGACCGTTTCTGGCTGATACTCCGCTGCTGGCCCTTATTTTAGTCACTGCTAGAGTGGAATTGGAGGCAAGAAGTAGAATAACCCGCTTTTCTCGCAATGTTGCTGCTTCTGCCGTGTGTCCTTTTTGATTTTTTGTAGGTAGCATTGGTGCGATGGTAGTGTACTCACTAACTGATTGGCAGGTCGTGCGTCCGAATCCCGGCCAGGGCCATGATTTTTAATTGAATTCACATAAATAGAGATCTCCCTAAGCAATTTAGGCGCCACTAGTGGAGAAAAAAATCTTACAAAAAGCACCAAAAATTCGTTGCTACACACCTATTCTTTCGAATAGTAAGTAGCACGTAAAATCATGCAATACAATACTTCATTGCTAGGTGCTGCTTATTGTTCAACAAAAAATGCATGCGTTGTGTTTAACACTATAAGGGTACTGTACATATACAGAAAAAACAAAGCCCCTTTAGCGTAAGCGAACTATAAAAAAGTGTTGTGGCTCCGCAAGATAACTGTTTACAACAGTCTTACTTCTATTTAGCCTCCTTGCAATTCCTCGGCCTGAGTGTCCTAACTCATTGAAAGCATCTATTTTTCCCTATTTCTGTCACTGGCTTTCCGGAACCCATTTTTTAATTAAATAAAAACAGTACTTTTCAACGCTTTTTTAAATATTCTTAACAAAACTTTGAAAAAAATCGCTGATGTGAACTCCTGCAACGAAATATTCGCAATGGCCGCATCCTAGTGACGCATTTATTTATACGCTTTTCAAATAGTTCATTGTTTGATCTTGGGAAATTCCAGTGGTCATTTCTTATTTACCCTTTAATTTTATGACTTACTGTTGGGAAAATATGTACCTGTTAACAGGTAGTAAAAGTTTCTGGGCATACAATTTCAAAGAGGTATAAAGACTGAAAATCGATTGCAAAATGTATGGCCTCATCTTTGTGACCGCCAGTGTGTGTTGCGGACTATTCTAATAATTTTTTCTCGGAATTGAATTCTCTAATTTTATTCTTAAAATTTAATTATTTGTGTGTTTTTTTTTCTCTGTTACTTTTGATGTTTGAAAGTTAAAATAATGGCTTTTCAGTTAGCTGACTATGTTAGATGATTAACCTTTATTGGACCGCAACCCAAAAGTATAATTATACAATCTTATAAATAAAAGCATAAATGAAATTTTGGTTATATTTTCCATTGCGCTCTGCCAACTTCGTATGCATGCATAGTTCTATAAGTGCAGGTACAACGAAAATCTCGAATACTCAATTGGTTCTTGGAATCTTTCAAAAACAAATATCTCTAGGTACTCTTAAAATCATTCGATTATGCTCATCACTAGTTTTCACTTCGCACATGCTCGCAAAATACCAGATTCCGCCTGCGGCTGTTTTTGAAGTATTTTATAAACTTGTTTAACTTAAAAGATGGGTCAAACTATATTGGTTAACGTTGTTCTGATTTGCTATTAATACAATCAAAGAAATTATGCAATCGCAGAGAATGACGGACCAAAATCGAAATTATAAATGGTGGTCCAGAAACTTCGTGAGTCTTGCGTATCCATTAAAAAATTGGAGCGACACATTTGCAGTCGGAAAATTGCCAAAGTAACACAAACCTGAAATTAACACATTCCTTATTGCAATAGGAACTTGATGTTCATGGCACATAGTGTTTCCATCAGCAGTCGACATGTTTGCAGAAAAAACGCAATCACTATTTATTGTAATCTTAAAACTATTTCGTATACCAGAGAAAAGTAAACAAATTTGAAAAAGAAAAAACTATTCAAGTAGGTATATAATGATGATTAAAAAGTTAAGAATAGAAACTGAAGAAGAGTCTCGTTAAACTGGTTTGTAAGTCGTAAGGTTTATTCAATTCTTGATAGAAGATATTTTGACGTCAGTGATTAGCTTCATTCGCGTTATTTGACACCTACGTCAGAATCTATCGACATCAACTTAAAGCAATTCAGCAGTAGAGTGTGTGAGTCAGGTGCTCAAATGTCAAATGTCTCACTAATTCGGCAATGCAGAATGGAGGCGATCGCCTCCTTCCAATGGCATGACGTGGTAAATTTAATTAGTTCTTTACACGCGCTGGAATCGACCTGAGGACTATTTGCCATTATCAAGAAGTAATTCTTGAATCGATAATGAATGCGTAATTTCACGGGAGGCTTGTTATCACACATACTGGGTAGAGGATACTCAGATAGTTTCGACACGGTGGAAATATTTGGCAATGAGCAAAGGTACTGAAAAACTTACTCTTACAAGAAAAAACATTAAAATGAATACAAAAGAACATAGAGACAACTTTAAGTCGAACTATATAGTTGCCATAGGCGAGATTCTGTGATAATTTGTATTACTTACTTACTTAACGGGCTCCCGACCCGTGAATAGTCTCTGCCTGAGACATTTGTATTATTATTTATTATTTATTTATAATTCTTTTTTTTTTATCTAAAACAGTTACAGTGGTTTTCAATAAATATGACAAGGCGTGGCAAAAAAAACCCCGTCTGCCGTTTTGGCAATTAATGTTTAGCTTGTTAAAGAGAGTTCTACATGGACTTTTAGATTACTTAAATCGAAAATAACAATAAGAGAAGTGACTTAATGAATAGGAATAACTAAATTTAAAAAAAAACTGCAATTAGTTGAGATGCAATATTATATATTAGGGGTTCTTAGATTAGCTAAAACAAAAGAGAAGAGAACAGCCTTTCACTAATGATTGTAGAAAGACCAATTCGATCAGACTTCAGACCTTTTGGTAAGTTCACGTTAATCGATGTTTTGTATTATTAGTTTTCAGTTGCTGTTATTATATATTTATGTGAATCTTAAAACAATGGTTTCGCGAAACTTCAATTCAGAACATTTTTCATGTTCATACAAATTTGCGCGCAACGAAATACTGTTGACAACAACGGAACGAGAGAAATGTTTAGTTGACATTTAACGTTTCTTTTAATTTTGTTAATTTGAAAATGAGTGCATTCAGTGAAAGAATCCAAACGGGTTCCTTAAGATTATGACATTTAAATTTCTGCACTCAAAAATTAAAATTGTATTATGAAATGAATATAAAAAAGGAAAAAAACGCCATTATTTCGTTCTGAGAGGTATGAACACTCTTTCGCGTTTTTTAGCTTATTTTGAAGTGTAAAATGCCAACGAAAGGGGTAATTACTCACGATCTGGGGTCACATGCTTAGTTTCACTTTGTTCCTCGTCGTTAGTGCGCCGCCGTTCTAAAAATTTTACAAAAAATTGATTTTTTGCAATCGTAAGTAAATGTTTTATTTACTATAGGCCTTACTTATAATCAGATTTAGTCATTGCTTAAACTTAAATCTGCACACTCTAAACAAATCATTTAAAAATATATAATTAAGTTGTCAGTATAGTCATAACCGAAACAATTTAATGCATATCGAAATCATGTTTAAGTCCCCTACTATTTATACCCTATTCTAAGGGTATATTAATTTTGACGCATACTTTGTAACATACATTAATATTGCCCGTAGACCCCTAAAAGTTACTATATTTATGATCAGCATCGATAGTAATGTCGATCTAGCCATGTCCGTCCGTCCGTCCGTCTGTCGGCAAAAATTAGGCCTTTAAACTGGACCTAGAGAGCTGAAATTTTAACCATATACTCTCTAGAGTCCCGAAATAATCAAGTTTACGAATTTTTGAAATCCGCCCACAGACACGCTCACAAACTCAAAAAAACAAAATTTTGGAAAAAATAGAATTTTGAGCTAGAAAGCTGAAATTTTTTATGTATGATCTATGACTCCTAAAACTGCTCGGGATAAAAAAATTTCAAAATCCGCCCACTGACACGCAGACAAATAAATAAAATAATTTTTTTATACCCTATTCTAAGGGTAGGTATATTAATTTTTGAAAATTCAAAGTTTGAGCTAGGGAGCTGAAATTTATAATATATACTGTCTATGGGCCTTTTATGCTCATGTGTAAATATTTTCAAAATCCGCCCACTGACACGCCCACAATTAATTTTTTTTTTTTTTGTTGAAAATTCAAAGTTTGAGCTAGGGAGCTGAAATTTATAATATATACTCTCTAGGGGCCCTTTATTCTCATGTGTTAATTTTTTTTAAATCCTCCTACTGACACCCCCACAATTAAATAAAACAATTTTATTGAAACACCCAAGTTTGAGCTAGGGAGCGTTTTTTTTTATAAAATCCTTTAAATGTTATATAACAAAATATGTAGAGCGTTCTTAACAATTCAACCATACTTAGACTTTTGTCACGCCCACTTATGAGGGATAGGAATAAGAATAGGGTATCCAACAGTTCGCCCAAGCGGACTGTAGCCCGTCCCTCTGTTTTTTTTTTATAGTTACGCTAAAGTGGTTTTCTGTAAATCTTCCAGTTTCCTTATTGCGCTAGGAACACAGCACAATCATTCGTTGTCTTAACAGCAAGCAGCACCTAACAATGGCGTGTTTCATTGCATGCTTTAGGGTGTTACTTACTATTAGAAAGAATATAGATGTATGATAGAAGTGTTTTCCGATGTGTGATTTGTTGACCAAATTAAATGTAAATGCTTTATTGTGTTCTTCGGCTGTTTGGTCATTTAGTTTTTTGTAAAATGAAAGATTAATTCATTTACTTTCCTAACGTTTCGGCGGGGGTTGCCACATTCCGCAGGGGAATCTTTATTACATACACAACAAATAAATAAATAAAAGTAAACATTAAGTGAACCAAACAACTATTGAATAGAGATAAAACTTACAAATTAAGTTTAGAAAAAAAAAGAATTTAAATAAAATAAAATAAAAACGTCAGCTACTCGTATATTGGCACTTCGACTTGTTGAAGTTTTGTCCTTATTTGTGTGTCCATTATTGTTTTGGTAAGAGGGAGCAGTAGACAGCGGAGATGTTCTGTATGTTCTGTTTCCTGTTCATATTGTTTTTGTTGTTTAAAATATGCAGGGTTTCCGTGTGAGACGTTTTGATTTGTGTTTTTCTGTTTGTATAATTTGTGTGTTGTCGAAGTCCGGTCTATGGTTTGTGTCAATGGTATGGCTGGCTAGCGCTGTTTTGTTGGGGTTGCCTGATTTTATGTCGGATTTGTGGTTTGAGATACGTTGTTTGAGGAATTGCTGTGTCGTCCCAACGTAGCATAGATTACAAGGTTCATAATCTTTTCATTGGCAATTAATTTTGTATACTACGTCGGTCCGTTTTCCTTTTTCCGTTCTTACTGTAAGCTTGGAGAACAGTATCGCAAGAGTCTGATTAGACTTGTACGCCAAATTGATACCCTTAGTGGTGGCGATGATCTTTTTGAGACTCTCAGCAATTCTTGGGACATTGACCACTCCTCTGTATGCCCCTGTTTCTCTCACTTTCTCTTCTTGCGGACGTGTTCTGCGGCTGTGTCGCAGGAACAGGCTCCGAATAACCTCTCCGGGAAAACTGTTATCCTTCAAAAATGCGTGTGACAATTTTTTCGTTTGCGTTGTGGCACTTTTCGTCACTCAGTGCAAAGACCTTTCTGATTAGGTTGCCAGCAGTGTTAATTATAACATGTTTCGGTTGATTTGACCGAAAGTTTACTAATCTTCCCGATGCTGTTTTTTCCGGTACCAATTGAAGGAAAAAAACAGTATCGGGAAGATTAGTAAACTTTCGGTTGTTTGGTTCACTTAATGTTTACTTTTATTTATTTATTTGTTGTGTATGTAATAAAGATTCCCCTGAGGAAGGTGGCAACCCCCGCCGAAACGTTGGGAAAGTAAATGAATTAATCTTTCATTTTACAAAAAACTAAATGACCAAACAGCCGAAGAACACAATAAAGAAGTGTTTTCGAGTAGTGTAGAGATTAAGATTTCATGTATTCGATTAAAAGAAATGGACTTGGCCGGGATTTGAACGCATGACCTTTCAATTAGTAAGCAAAAGTACTACTAAAATAGATATTTCAAAAACAGTGTTGCCTGTTGTACGAAACGCTATTGTACTACTTTAATGGAGGAAGGTACTTTTATATTACTTATTAATTTTTCGTGTTTTAAAGGAATATATATGAGGATATTACATAAACAAGACTTTAATTAGAGGTAGGCATCTTGTATGTTTAATAATATTCAGAGTACCTATTAGAAACGCTCTTAACACTATTTACTCAGTTTAAGGTCCTGCCCCGGCTGGGTCGACCAAGAAGGTTTATGATCCCTGTAGTCCTGATAAAAGCTTCGCCGTTGAGGAAGAAGACAATTCAATTTAAACTCTTTTTTAATATTATTTATCTTTTTTTACTCAATTAAATGAAACAGAGAAATGCGTTATGGTAGAAACAGATCAACACTTTAACCCTGACTTCGACTTTGACACTAGCGAAAACTTTAACATTTGAAATCGAGTCACAGAACACATTGAAAAATGCAACTTCGAGAGCGAAACTAAAAATGGTTGTAAAAAAAAAAAAAAAAAATATACTCGTATGTCCAAATGCAAGCAAGAGAGAAAATTCGCTGAACATATAAGCACTTGCATGTTGGGAACCGTCAATGGAAGCCCTGACCGAGGACCCTGGCAGACATATCGCTGGTTCAGGTCCTGAGCCCTTCACAGAGCCCTGTCTAGAAAGTTCACCGGAGATCTCATTTCCCGTGAACCCGTTATGACCCGGGACCCTGACAAGTCTAACTGAATTCATTCTACCGACCGAATTCAGAGAGACGCACCAGTGACAGGTCGCTGTGTTCTGCCAATTATGTCAATGTCGTCAGCATATATGCAAGTAGTTGCACAGACTTTTGGACAATTGTGCCTCTAGTGTTGGCTTGCGAGTTTCGCACAATTTTCTCATGACCTTGCCTTTTTGACATCAAAGGTCTCGGTGAGATTGTTTCCGACCTTTATGGTGTAGCGGGCGTTCTTCATCGTCTTTCTGCACAAGTAGTTGCACAGACTTTTGGAAAATTGTGCCTCTAGTGTTGGCTTGCGAGTTTCGCACAATTTTCTCATGACCTTGCCTTTTTGACATCAAAGGTCTCGGTGAGATTGTTTCCGACCTTTATGGTGTAGCGGGCGTTCTTCATCGTCATTCTGCACAATCTGACATGTTTGGCAGGTATGCCAAAACTAGACATGGCTCTGTATAGCTCGTTTCTATAGATGCTGTCATTTGCGGCCTGAAAATCGATAAAAAGATGGTGGGTATCGATTAGGACTTCTTGGGTTTTCTCCAGGAGCTGCCGTAGTGTGAATATCTGATCGGCCGTGGACTTACCGGGCCTAAAACCGCACTGGTAGGGATCTAATACTTTAAGATACATAGCTACAGTTAACCGATTGTTGCAAAAGCTGAAGACTCCAGTTTTCACATCAAATAGTATTTACAAGCAAATGTTCAAGTTGGTTCTTGAGAACTGAAAAATTGCTAGTAAATACTAAAAAAAACGTTCTTACTAATTTTTATGCATACCGAAAAAAGGATTTACAAGCCAAGTTCTATGTCTTGGAGTAAATATTTCTTTTTCAGCATTTACTTACATTCTATACATGTGGAAATAAGTAAATGCTATAGAAGTTCTCTTGTAAAAGCATGTCACCGTTTGAATGACAGGTCAGCTTTAAAAAAGGCCTAAGCAAAGCCAAACAGTCAATTTTTTTGCACTGAGATGACATTTTGGGCCCTAGACCTCGACTTTAAAATTAATTTTTTATTGATTATTAAATATCAAATTACATAGACGACAAAAATGATTAAATCTTATTTAAAACTAATAGGATACTTATTCTAAATTACTGCTCCTTATGCGGATGCCCTAAACTTAACTATAACTTTATAATTATGGCTATAACTTTTATTATTATAAAAAATATTCACCAAAAATATTTAATAAAACCTGACATAATTATTTCATTTTTATATTTAATGTAAAACAAATTACAAAATACCTATTCTACTTACTTTAACTTCTTAAAGTGTTCTAACTATAATTAGGATTAATATGTTTTTTTTAGGCACTAGAATCAAATCCAAATGTGCCGATTTGTTGTACTTGACAACTGCGAGGACAAGGACGAGGACTCTGTATCAAAACACACATTTCTATAGAACTAGCAAACGTTGGAATTCTGTCCCGAGGGCAATCCCTACAGAAAAATACAATTTGTAACAATTCAAAAGCATCTCGAGATTCAAAGTTTTTTCAGCTACATATATACTTTCACATTTTCTGAGAGAAGAAGATAAAAAAAAATATATTAAAAATGGTTATGACTTTTATAGCAAATTTCATTGAGCCATAAATATCTAGCTTATCACATTTTGATTTTCATTTCCACAGAGTTCGAGCTCAAAGGTTTGTTTTTGTTTATAATATTTGGCCTTTGCAGTTCGGAATGTTAACAAAGCATTTGTGAAGTTAAGTTTATGGTGTCTGGAGAAAAATGCTTAAAGTGCGAAATGTTCAGTGGTTCTTAGCTTATGAACATGTTGACAACGCGGAAACACTTGCGGGGTAAGGTCAATATTTTATACTTAAGCGAAACTGCCATGAAAAACGTATTATATGCGCAATGTCAGGTCAAGTTAAGTAAATTGACTTACTATTTGACGGGGTTAAGACAAAACAAACTTTGGATTAGGTTACACTGCTATTGTTGAGTGAACTGTTTTTGTTTCTAGATTTGTATCAAGAAATATTAAATGCGTCAACTCTTCAACAATAACTCAAACTTGATAAACATGACTACTCCGCCCATAGCCCTTAAATCCTTTCTGCTGAAAAACCGTTTGAATTGCACGTGTGCAAAGGCAATAATCATCAACAATCAGTTTACCACAGTTGCAAAGGCAGTAGCGTAGATACGACATATGATGATGTTGGTGTGATTATAGCCACTCAAATTGGGAGTTTTAATGCAGCCAAAACTTGTGACCGATTCAACGGATGCAATTTTTATGTCGGAGAGCAAAAGATCAGGAAGATGCTTAACCTCCGAACTGTATTCGACATTGGAATGATCTTGGACTTGGATGGATTCAGCCGTAAACCATTAGAAACCGATCCGAGATAAGTAAAGCTGAAAATCGTCAGCATAAATATGAACTGATGAATGTTTACAGATGGACGGCAGGTCAATAAAAAACATACAGAACAAAATCGGCGCCAAAATTGATCCCTGTGGTACCACTTTTTGACTGGCTTTAAAAACGAACAACACGTTGTAGTCTACCGAAAATACTTGATTTAAGCTACACTTTTAAGGGCATAATCTTCCGTAGCCACTTCAAAATCGTCCAGTCTTGGAATTGAGAGCTCAGAACTGCTACAAAGGGAGGGAAAATGAATCGCCTCAGCAACACTGCCAAGAAAATGTTTATTTAGCTCGTTCGGATTAAGGTCACATTTTGAATTAGGTTTACTGCCAGGAACACCAATTTTACGCAGGTTACTCCAGCGTGTTTTTGTTGTTCAACTCCGCTGGTCAATATAGTGTAAGGAGACATTAGTCGCGTTAATTTCAGCATTGCTGGATAGAAATAATATCGGCCACAATGAGAGGGATAATCAGATTTTGACCACAAGGCGGCGTTCTGTCTCCACTGCTATGATGCATGATGGTCGACACTCTGCTGGCCTCGATTAAGGTCTTTGATCTCTAAGCGTAGACTTATGCTGATAATGATGCTATTCTGTCAGTCGAATTAAGCCCACTGACATTGTTTTTGTGCAGAAATGTGCCGTTGGCAAATTCTTTTAAAAAGACGGTTGGTCTCTTTACGAAAAACAAGAAGGTGACCGGCGTATCTCAGCTAGTGCTAAAATGCGCCACATTGCAGCTATTTAGGAAAGCAAAATATCTTTGATATAAAGCTCCTTTAGACCAAGCATGTCGAGACGATGCCATCCAAGAAATTATCGTCTTTCGGCCCGAAAATACGTAATGGATAGTTTTACCAAACTCCAAAGAACGGTATATGTCTCCTTTTTATTTACAAACTGTTACCGCAGTGGCATAACTCGAAGCTGGAGTTTCTATGACATTGCGTGAGAATTGACCTATGACTACTGTCTCATGGATATGCCATCTGACGCAATGTCACCAGAACTCCTGCTGCGGACAAATTTTGAAGTCGACTTTCCCAAGCTCAAGATTGGTTCCGGCCAGAGTTTAAGCCAGGAGAGGGATGCCAACGTATTTCCATGCATGGCTCCAAATCCTGTCAGCGATTAGGTGCTGGCGCCTTCGTAGAATGTGATTACGTCAGTCTTCACTCCCCGTAAGGTAAACATGCGACAGTCTTCCAAGCGAAGATCTACGCTATCCTAATTACTATGTATTATTATAGTGGAGAATAGGTGGAGGGGTGCAGTATCTTCATCTGCGGTGACAGCCAAAGCCTTACCCAATCTCTTAACCACCTTTAGCAAAGGGCTCCAACTCAAGAACTCTTTGAATTCGACCGGAAGACCAAATACTCTGAGTCTTGTCTGGGAACCGAATCATACTGAAATTGCGGGAAATCGTTAAGGCTCTCAGGTCCTGAACCTGTAGTGGGTTTGCCGCCATCACTTGAAAGGGCTTCCACCGATGGATTGGTCTTCTACAGACACAATATTCGATGAAATTACTCTTCGGGCTGCATATAGACAAAACTTGTCCAACTGAATGTCTGGAGGAAGTCCGCGTCATTTTTTCTTTCTTACTCAATGTGGCCGAGCCAATGCAGTCGACGTGATTTAGCTTTTTGGACTACATCCACATCTTGGAACAGCTCATAGAGTTCGCGGTTGTATCTTCTCTTCCATTCCTCCTCCTCGCAGTCAGGACCAAATATCCGACGGAGTAGTTTTCTTTCAAAAGAACCCAATATTAACTTCCCTTTTCTACTTAGCGTCCAGCAATTGGCACCATAAAGCAGGAGCGGTAGGATTAAAGCAGGATTTGCTTTGGTGTGAAGATTTAGTCTATTGTCGATCTTCCGGGCCGGCAGACACACTGGTACGTGTCGATTAGTGTGTTGCAGAACGGCTTCAGACGTTCACACAGTACGTTGGTTTGATTTGCTTTTTTTATTTTATTTAATCCTATCCTACTCACAACAATTTTACCAGCATGCCTGCTCGCATTTATAGCGACTTATTAACGGGTTGCACCCACTATTAAACTAGCTACATTAATAAATATTGATATAAGATACAAAACGAGTGGTGGAATATAAATTGCACTCAACCAATTGATTTATAAGTAAACAACATTTATAGACACTACTTTGGAAATAATGTTATTTTAAACACGAAACACATAAACAAATATACGCGATGTGTTTTTACGAAAAAAACAACAAATTTAACAATACCACAAAAGAGTAAGATTGGCGTACACTAACATGTTCCGCATACATTTTTGCTTCATCATGCTCAGCTCATGTTGTTTTAGTTTTCATCTTTGTGAGAAAAAAAATCGCAGATTTTGGATAAGATATCCGCAAAATATAATCGAGCATAGATCATTCAAACTCTCGGCTTTGCCATATAAAGATACTTATGCTACGCACCGCTTAAGCGGCTGTTAATATTTTCCCACCATCACCGGGAAATGAATTGAAACCACTATATGACAAGCCTAACAACAATCGTGCCATTTGAAAGTATCGGCACTCCTCGTCTGACTAGCGAAAGTAATCCTTACTGTAGATACTTATCAAACGCAATTGCGATAGAAAGTACATTGTTTCGCCTTTAAAGGAACCTCGCGCAGTATAGTGACAGATCAGGTATTGTTAGCCGGCAATAGGTAACTAGACTATCCGTGCTTTCAAGAATTCAGATATGAACGCAGTTTCTGCACTCATCTCGTTCAAATATTCATATTGGGTAAGGCAGTGCTGTGTAGCGCTGCACATTTTCTGCAGTTTTATTTTTTTAACTGCACAAACTGCGCAGTCAATGGAATTCTTGAAAGCACGGTATATATCAAGATAACCAACCTGTATCAATTCATTAGATATGCCACAGTTAAAAAACTTTAAAGAGGAAGGTGGTGGAAGCGGAAGTATCTGCAGAAAGCTTTTGCTGGATCGTTAATCGAATTGCGAATACGCCTATAAATATGCTACAAAATTGAGTAGAACAACCCGAAGTGATCGTGATGAACGTTATGATTTAAAAATTCGTTAAGTTGAGTACATTTAAAAAATATAGATAATGGATTAATAAGAATCAAATATCAGAAATACCCTTATGAAGTGGACTTGTTTTAAGTGTTTTCGGAACTTGACTGAGGGCATCGATTTATAAAACTTCGACAATAGCGGGCACCACTTTTGCACATAGGTTTTATGGCCTCTTCTACAAAGCCGTTGATTTGATGCCAAATAAGAAATGAGATTTAGTACAGATTACTCAACAATATTACCAGGAAAGGGGATAGTTGTGATTTTCTATGAGGACGCAAGGCCAAAAAGCCAATCTGCTTCTTTTCTTTAACGACGAGGTGATGATCTGACTAGAGGGATCCCAACCCTGACACTTCACTGCATCTCTACTGGTCCGCCTGTGGTGTTCTTCGTTTTGAACTCAAAAAATGTCGGCATTTCTCCTGGTATGCAATCAGTTTGTCACAGGGGGAACAAACCATTTGTGTGATCCAGGGGTGCTGTGACATAACCCTAAGCGTCATAAGCGCAAATCTCGAAATTTGGCCTTATGTCGCTTTTTGAAAGTGACATAAGGTCAAATTCTAGCATTTGGTATTATGTCACATTCACAAAGCATCATAAGGCCAAATCCGGAAAGTGACATAAAGCCAAATTTTGAAAACCGTACCTCGCACCTACTCCAAATCAAACAGTGACCCCAAGCAGGGGGATTGCAGGGGGGCAGCATGCCCTCCCATAGGCATTACACTGTTTATGGAATCTATTTGAGATTTCGTAACTAATCCCATAAACAGTGCAATGCATATGGGGGCATGCTGCCCCCTGCAACCCCCCTGCATGGGGTCACTGTTTGATTTGGAGTAGGTGCAAGGGCAAATTGTTGAAAACAGCACCAAGCGAAAGTGTCATAAAGTCAAATTGGCCTTTGACGCTTTTTCAAGGTGTCATAATACCAAATGCTAAAATTTGGCCTTATATCGCTTTCACAATGCGACATAAGGCCAAATTTCGAGATTTGGGCTTATGACGCTTGGGGTTATGTCACGGCACCGATCCAGGAGTTTTTACAGCTACCGCTCTTTCACGATTGTATAGGATCGTTAAATAATATTGCCTTTTTGGAGGGATTAGTTGGATTTCTCCTTTGAACATGACAGTACCAACTGGCTCCTAAAGCCAATCCTGAAGAAAAATATTGAAGTTGGCAATCTAGATCTACAAAACAATTTTTAGGCGTAGCACAAAGATTGTAGGAAAGGGGTACGGTTTCTTTATAAATGAAGAATTAGTTTAATGAAAGGGAATAGGAAAAGAACTCAAGCTCATTATAGAAACAGAGAAGATAGAGGTGGTTTCTCTGATTAGCAGTCAAGATTAATGAAGATAGGACCGGATATAATGATAATTATTGATAAAGCTGCCGAATTGATAGAACCCTATTTTCGCTACTAAGCAGACTAGGAAAAAAACTCGAGGAACAAAAAAATTACATTTTGGAAAATACGGATTTCATGACAATTGATACTCAGGCGGAAGGATCAAAATCCGAATCTCCCACAGGAGAGAGTCCATTTGCTAGGCACATGTTTCGAGGCAGTTTATACAGTAAGCAATCCAGTTCAATACTCAATCAGTTTTATCTCCGTACCGAATAGGTATTGAACATGAGAATCGGCGATCTGAAAACAGTTCATCCGTATTCAATTAAGAAAACCATACAAACGCCATCTCCGATTGACGGACATACCCTAGTTGTTCGTGTCGAAAGATAATCTTCCTTGCATTTTTGAGTCACTTAAAAATAAAAAGTCAGCGGGCTTGTATACCTACAGTTTGCTTCCGAAACTTGACAAGGTATTTGCGAAAGTTGTCAATAATTCCCACTTAAAGTGGACAATTGAGAACAGTTAGCTAATTTCGAACAACCGGTTTGGCACGGGTGTTTGCCTGGTTTAAGAAGTCCTTCTACACCGTATAGTTGGTATGACTTTTCTGCATGCTGACCAGGTTAGATATGTTCAAAGCGGCTGCTATATGCAATTCACAGCCCACTCATGGCAAACAAGTTCTGGTAATGTGACTTCGAGTGTGGCTCGAAGAGTGGAAGTTTAGAAGTAAATTTCACAAGTCTGAAACAATCCTGTTTCGTATCCTAGGGATATCAGAAAATACTGGCCTTTGTTGAATTAATGGGCAGCTAATGTCTGTGATAACAGACATCAGAATCTATCATTTGGCAAACATTTAGATCTTTGTCCTGCTGCAGCCAATGCGGTGCGTCGTTTTACTCTAACAAGGATACTGTGTAACGGCCCAAAGCCCTGTAGGGCTAAGGCCATGAGCCTAAGAATCGTGATTCGACAAACAGATACTAAAAAATAGTACACCAACAGCTGTTCGAATGGGTCTACACGCATTCTTATGACGGAGCGCTACTACCATAACATTCCCTTTGTTTTAACTAGCTCACTGCGTGCAGCAACTCACGCCCACTATCCTGGTTATAGTAATTGTAAATTTAACAACATAAACATATTGTTAAGTTTGTTTAAATAAAATAAAAATGAATAAACTTTGCAGATGACACAGCTGTCTTTGCTGTGGGAGATAAGATAAGATATTTTATTTCGTTTATAATTTACAATTTGTTATAGCACAATTTACATAATTTAAATAGAGAGATATGACAAATTTATGTCTTTCTACTGAAAAAAGTTTACAAGTGACAAAAATTAAATTAAATTAGAAAAATGTTTATTTTTGAGGAAAAACAACCACTAAAAACCTCAAATTAAGGGGACAAAAAAAGATAATAATAATAAATAAAATATACATACATGAATGCATAAGTAAAAAAAATAAAATAAAATATACATGAATGTATAAATAAATAAATAAAAAATAAAAATAGGTAAATAAATAAATATATAAATACATAAATAAATAAGTAAATAAATAAATAAATAAGTGAACAAATGAATAAATAAGTAAATTAACAAATAAAAATGAATTGACAAAATAGATACATTTGAGAAAATAAATAGATAATCTGCCCTAGCGAGGTATCCGTCGGAACGAAAAATTCTCCGATCTAATAAGAATCGAGGTATTCTTCCGAACAGGTATTCGAAGCCTAAATACTTCGATTCTAATCAGATCGGAGAATTTTCCGTTCCGACGGGTACCTCCCTAGGGCCGAATATCAAATTGTATAGTAATGCAATAAAAAGATAAATAGATAACATACAAATAAATTAACAAAAAGTTGAATATTGCGTAAGTGAGGTATGTGATATTCAATATTTAATTTATTAATAAGAGGATTGTCAGGGATATCACATCTGATATTCAATTTTTCGATTAGTTTGCTTATTCTGAAGGAGATCATTTCAACATTTGCTCTTGCATGTAGATCTAGCGCGGAGTGATGCCATGGGGGGTTAAGCATCCTTTTTAATAATTTGTTCTGTGCGATTTGTAACTTTTTAATGTGACATTCAGCACAATGTCCCCAAACCGGACAGCCGTACAATAAGATGGATTGAAAAATTGTTTTATGGATTAATATTTTGTTTTCATTTGAAAGTGATGAATTAATATTTATAGATATAAAATTTTTATGAAAATATTTATTTTCTTAAGTGTTTGCGTAGTGTGTTCTTGAAACGTCGGTTTTGAATCAAGATATGTATACACCCAAGTATCTTATAGAAGGCTTCCCCGCAATTGAATAGCCATTGACAAGCAATTGGTTTGCTGGGAGAAAACAAGGTCTTCTTTTTCGTGTGAAAAAGATAGCTTGTGATTTTTTCAGCATTTTTTATTTTCCACTTTGTGTAGTAGTTTTGCAGGGTTTCAATCGCATTTTTAAGATTCGTCTCAATATTTAGACTGAACTCATGCGATGAAATTATAGCCGTGTCATCGGCATATAGGTTACATATCCGAAACCCTACCACAACCATTCCATATTCGCCATTCCGGAGTAGGGTTACATTTTATTCATCGTTTTCTTTTCTCTTGATGTCCCACGGAAACCAAGCGCATTCACCTTGCACTTGACACACGCGCAGTTTTTTTATAAGTTCATAATGCACGCGCCGTAACTGAATCCGCTAGCGACTTCAGTTCTCACAGTAGAATAAAAGCTGAGTCAACTAAATAAAGTTAACTTCAAAAATAAATTAAGAATGTTCAAATTAGTTAGTAAGGAACCCCCGTACCAGTAACATCGATCGAGGAAATAAAAGTTTGTTTTGTTTAAAGTTCAATCGAAGTTGTTTTTTTTATTTCAAGAAAATAATTAAAATTTAAGTGGCGCAGTCGGTAGGATTTCTCTAATACTTGAGAAATCCATATGAGAACGAACTTACACGGAAAATTTTGAATTCAGTAAAACTCGTAATTAGTGCGTACCGAATCAAACTAAAATTGGTATCGGACCCCTAAAATATACGGAATACAAAAAACGAAAACAAGTTTTTAAACCTGGTAATTAGGGTTTACTACAGTGATCAGTGAAACCACCTAATGTACCCAATCCTTAAGTGATTTGTGCAATAAGTAGAAGAGGTACTACAGTGAAAACTAAAAATCAGTAAAATCACCTTGTGTACCGCCTTGACTAACTCACACAGCGAATAAAGGAAAACACTTCCAAAATTTCGCTTAAGCAAAGAACGGATAAGTTTTGGAAAAAAATCATCCAAAAAGAGGAAATGGAGGCTGAACTTGCGGCACGAGTTGCAACTGCTCTTGAAGCATTGGTTGGCATAAATCAAATGTCAAACATAAATCGACAAAGCAGGGCAACCTCGATAATGAAGGAAGTCAGCTACATAAAAGAGTTCGATGGGGATAGCAATCAACTCACCCAATTTCTGAACGTACTAGAAACCCACTTAAGGGCAGGGGATGAGTCCAGCAGGAGCAGCACTTCAGGCCAGCGTGTACTTATAAGGAAATCTCCAGAAAAATAAATAACCTCAGAATGACAACATTACTATGCACCCTTCTGACAGTGGGAGCACTGTTTCAACAATCCGCAGCAACACTGACAATCACCCCAATAACGACTAACAACGGATACACTTTAATCAACATGGGACAGACAGAAATAATCAAAGACACAAGGACTATACTTCATATCATAAACATTATCGACTTACGAGTAACTATCAATTCCATACAGGAAAGTATTAAACAATTGCGAATAGGTGACAATTTTATAATAAGAAAACTCATAGAAAGTATTCAAGCTAAGATACTTGCAATGGAACCAGGGCAAACAAAAAGACAAAGACGGGGACTTGTAAACGTAATAGGGACAGTACAAAAATGGTTATTCGGGACTATGGACGATAATGACAGACAGGAAATAACAGAACATATAAAAACAATAGAACAAAACGACGGTAACGCAATATACAACTTAAACGAACAGATTGAAATCAACTCTCATTTCAATGACACAATTACGGACCTTAAACACATTATAGAGTCAGATAGGAAACAAATAGTTAAAGCCTATGAAGAATTAACAGGAAACGAAAAGCGTATTATCCAACAGCAAATAATAACAGATCATATACTAAAATTAAGAATTCTTGAAGATAAACTTAACCAAATATTGGATAGTATAGCATTAGTTAAGCAGGGACTTGTTCATCCAAGTATGGTGACAGCATCAGAAATAAGAGAAACAGGGCTAGACATCTATAAGTTAAAAAACGGAAAAGTGGGATTGTTAAAATACGATAGAGATAGATTGATAATAGCTAACATACTTATAAACTTGTTGATTTTAAGCTTTTAACAGCTATACCCACAGAAACTAAAGAAGAAGTCATAATAGAAGACGAATATGTCATAGAAATAAACTAGACTAAATATAAATTCAATGATAATATTTTTTATGAAAATGAATCAATACCAATAAAGAATTGTATCACAAATAATAAATGTAAACTAAGAGAAAATAAAGTAGTTGAAATAAAGACATTAGACGATTACACTATAATTTGCAAAAATATGAATAATGAAGAACTAATAAATAATTGTGATGACCGGAAAATAATGTTAAACGGAAATTACTTAGTTATTATCAGAAATTGTTCAATTCAGATATTAAACCAAACTTTTACCATTACAAACATACAATTTGTTGACAGATTCGTATAGAGTGACGATATAAAGTATAACTTTACTAAGCATTTAAGTTTTGAAGACATTGTAATAAAAAATTTTGAAAATTTAGAAAATATAAGAATACTTAAGTTTCATAAAAATATTAATTATATTACTAGCTCAGCTTTTATTTTAATCCTCGCGATATTAATTTTTATCATGTCTACAAAAAATAAAAGAGTTAAAGTTTCAATTAAAAAAATTAGTAAAGAAATTCCTAAAATTCAGGAGAATTTTAAAATAAAGGAGCGAGAGGTTACATATCCGAAACCCTACCACAACCATTCCATATTCGCCATTCCGGAGTAGGGTTACATTTTATTCATCGTTTTCTTTTCTCTTGATTGCCCACGGAAACCAAACGCAGTTTTTTTATAAGTTCATAATGCACGCGCCGTAACTGAATCCGCTAGCGACTTCAGTTCTCACAGTAGAATAAAAGCTGAGTCAACTAAATAAAGTTAACTTCAAAAATAAATTAAGAATGTTCAAATTAGTTAGTAAGGAACCCGTGTACCAGTAACATCGATCGAGGAAATAAAAGTCTGTTTTGTTTAAAGTTCAATCGAAGTTGTTTTTTTTATTTCAAGAAAATAATTAAAATCTAAGTTATATAGCAATGCTTCACATTGAAAGAGGAGAGGAAAGTCGGATGTGTACGGATTGTAAAGAACTGGCTCAAAAACTGAAAAAGTTACCCTGTTCGTACCCAATTTCTTGGTGATACAATTTATATAAACTTAGTCGTGCATAAATTATAGGCCGAAAGCCAATAAGGGACTAGTAAACCAGGATAAGGAAAATGTTAACCGTAAGTTAGATTTAATTATTTCTGTCTAGCTTGTTAATTTTATTTTTATTTTTATTTTTTTTTAAAAGGAAATCCAAATCCCAGAGCACTCAGACTCGGTAACGGTCCATTGTACACCAGTCAGAAATCCTCCTTCTGGTGTAGAGGCTGGAGAATGGGTGGCGTATGTTGTTGTTTCCCATGGAGATTGAACCTGTATAGCACGGGTCACAAGCCAACACACTAACCTCTACACCGCCGCCACCCTAAAATTCTTATTTAGTTTGAAAGTGTTAGTGTCGTTGTATCTGTGAAACGTGGAACGCAGATAACAAATAACATGGCTCAATTTGATATTGTATGCGAAACCAAATGGTTTCTCGCCTCGCACTCAACAAGGGTTCCCTTGAAATAGATTAAGGAGGTACGTAAACATAAAAAAATATATCTTTATCTAGTTAAAATTGCAAAATTATTAAATAAGACAGAAAGTGTGAGTGCTTTGAATCCGAAATTAATTCCAAAAGCGAATTTGGTTTCTTTCCAGGAAAAAGGCTATCATTCGAGTGCTCTTCTGGATTACCAATCGAAAACGACTGTGATTCAGCACTTTGAGCCTTATACATAAACTACTCATTAAAATTTGCTGAGTAGGAAGTTGTATTTTTTTTTCAGACTTTCTGCCATTCTATGCTAAGAAAATACAAATTTTTGAAAAATGTGTATGAATTCGTTTTCTTACGCTGAACGCAATGAATCAGAATCCGAGATTTCACACGAAATCTACATCGAAATCCGAAAGTTTCTCATAACTTTTCAATATTTCGAAACCTCTTACTTTTGGAAGATTAGGATGAAATCTACCTTTAATCTAAAAACAAGGAAACATCTTTCGATACAATCATCACTTTTCACCCGGGGCCGCTTCGAAAACTTGGTTTTAATGGGGGTTGTTGGGGCGGTTTGTGAAATTGTCATAAACTTTTTTTTTTGCCCCCACAAAAACAAATCTTAATGATTCAGTGGCTCAGTGGCTAGTGTGTTGGACTACTAATCGAAAGGTTCCCAGTTCAAATCCTGCTCGGGCCAAGTAACATCTAAAGTTTGTTTCCACTGCCCCACCTCTTGCGAACGTCTGACAAACATCCAAGAGTATCACTCGTCATGGTAAGCTTCTCGAATTCGGCCTAAAATTGTAGGTCCTTTCCACTTCGAACAACCAAATGGTTGAAGAAGCTAGGCTTTAGGCTCTGTATAGGCCGTTATTGCCTAAATTTTGTTTGCGGTATTTATGGACTTTTAATTTATAATAAAGTTAGCCGGATACCTCTGTGGAGAATTCATTTTGACCAAAAACAATTTGGCCTATCTATATTTTGAATTTTTGCAACACTTCTGGGGATGTGCGAACCTCGTAAGTACGCCACTATATTCCCATTAAGCATCACAGCTGATTGAAAATATGCCAATACAGTTTTTTAATGTGTAAACATTTTTGCTCTCGTTCTCTCGTATACGTATATTTTTTTTAATTTTTTCTCGGTAGGGGCTAGTTGGAAATATCTAGCGTCACCATCATCGTCAGATTTCGTCAGATTTCGTCATCGTCAGATTTTCATTACCACGTGAGTTAATCGCTGCTCGACAGATCACCGCAATTAAACGCCGTTTAGCGCGGTTAGTACGTAGATGGCTGACCGTTTGAGAACAACCGCGTGTCATTTTTTTTTTATTATTAATTATGTATGTTCAATTTTAGAGATTATTATGTCCTTACGAAACACCGGAAAGTTGTGTGGAAGTAGATTTGTTTTGAATAATTGAGGTTGTATAGCTTGTAGTTTGTTGTACATCAGTTGAAGGTAAGAGGAAAAATATCGATTTGTACTTCGCTAACCGATGGCCGATTTAAGAATGTCACTTAAACGACAATCGATGCTATATTTTCCCGGTACATCGACACACTTGAGTCGACGGTGTACGTCTCCTACTTCAGCTTTCACAAACCAATTATTTGTTCGGTCATACATTAAATAAATTTTGTCGTTGACATTAAATATATATCATGGTTTTATTTCAATACAATACCCAAATCTCTTGTTTATCAAAACCACAACCTCTGTGATATTTCCACATGCAACACTGACGAGCCTACATGTTTACACATCAACTATACCGTTAGTGCAGCGTGGCTCACACCTTTTTTTTTTTTTTTTTTTTTATTATTTTGTTGTTTTAAGTTTGCTAATTTTTTTAGGAATAAGGTAATGATGTTTCATTATGGAAATAAGTCTTCAGTGCACATATAATTTCAGAGCAAGTGTAAAAGTGATTGAAACGTCAAACAAAATGTAGTTAGTATCGATGAAATTTCGAGATCTTTTCGTCCTGATATCGGATTTTGATTCGGAGCGAATAGCTAATAAGCAAAGAGGCCTTGTATAAATTTTTCCAATTTTTTAAGTACGCGAACAGACCTAGTACTTACATTAATATTGTTGAGAACATAAGATAATCCACTCTATTTGTTCTGTTATTTTAATAAGGCCCACACAAAATACACTCTAATGCAACGTCAAAATATCACTTATATTTACGTAATTTTTCGTGCAGATACAACTGTCAATATACTCGCACTAAAAATGAGTATAACTACCGCAGCCGCAGATAAATAAAAAAACACACAAAAATTGGTTACAATTTTATGCATTAAATATAAAAGAAATGTATCATTTTCAATGACATTGAACTATTTACATTCACATGAGATAATAACGAATAAGCTCGTCGCACTAGATTTTTTTTTCAGATTTCATTGTTTATCTGAAAGCAAGTTGAGCTATCAGTGGCAGTTCACGTTATTTCATTTAATACACATTCTGTAAGGTGTTTGCAAATAAGGACTTACCTCCGCGGATAAGCGTAGAATTCAATACTCATCACATAACCTTAAATTTTTTGTTTTGTTGAAAACACAAGGCTGCCTATAATCTTGAATTTCAAACAAAGTGAAGGACTATACACTTAAGCCGAGATAACTCTTTATGCGAACATTTACAAAGGACAACGTTAGATTATGTTTGAGACTTAATTTTTTAACTGTTTACCGCGAAAATTCAATTCTAACTGAGAATTGTACTACCTACACAGGTGAGTTCGAAGAATAATCGCACCTGATCATTCCCTGCCGATGAGGGTTGGTAAAAAGACCCAAACTGAAATTACGTTGACAGCCTTAGGGGAAGGTGCCGAGCACATTTTAAATTTAATTGAAGGGTCTTTCATGATCTTCCCTAACCTCCCTATTAATAAACAGCGGATAGCGACGAGTTAGCCCTATCACAAGTGTTAACTCATAATTTTGATTAATATACGTGTGTTAGCTTTTACTGACATGTGATAACGAGTGGATAACTTAACTGACCGAATTCGGCCTATAAGGAGCGGATAACTTCACACATTCTCAGATTGTAGTTCATGCATTCACAAATTGAGAGGATGCGCATGTATATGTAGAAACATTGAGAGGATGAGAGAGAACACTCTCACCCATTTGGGCATATTACTCTCTCATAATGCGTTGACTACATAGTAGTACCATATTATTGGAACGGAATACATATAAATGAGTGTCATCTGATGGAAAATGACAGATGTACTAGAATTTTTAGTACAATTTGGTGAAGTGCTACCGTGCGTTCATTGATAAAGAGCGGATAGCTAATATGGAGACATTTTATTTTTATTAATAAGAAAAGTTATCCTATGGACAAGTTCGCTATCCGTGTGCCAGCTAACTCGTGTGTTAACGAGCGGATAGTGATTTTTTATTAATACGGGGGTAAGAGTTTTACAATAAAGGCAATTGTTATACAAATAACTATGTCCTCTTTCTACTGTCCATTCTTGAACGGAAGACATTAAGAGCTCTTTTTGTGCATATGCGCTCAAATGTATATTACGTATTTGTATTGTGTTAATGTGTTGTGGGCGAAAACAATAAGAAGGTCGTTCATACACAAACATTTTTCATTGACAATATCCGCCTTTCTGTCTACGGTTGGCTAGAAAAGTTCCTCATCAACTCAAAGCTGGGTAAAACATTTTTCGAGCGTCGCAGAGTAGTGTCCTTTCCCCCTTTTTGTGGAACTTTATGGTGAATTAACTAATAACTTGACTGGAGGGGGAAGGCTGCAAGGTAATTGCTTATGCGAATTATGTTTGTTTCATCTGACACTATCGATTCTAAGCAGATAAACGGCTGCTAGTGTTTGCCGTATTTAAGGCGATGAAAGAAAGAAATCACATCTAATTGTAAAATTCATGTGAGCCTAGCGACCACATTTACCATCTTGAAACTGTCCCATGGGTCGACACGAGTGCAGATCAGCGGTGTCTTAAGAGGAAGGTCAAACAAAACTCAGTAACACGAACATGCACGCTTTGAAGTCGGAAAAAAGGGCGGACTTGATCCCTTGAATCATGTAAATTCAATAACAATAGTATAAGGTTGGCCTCTATAAAGAAGTGAGCCGAAACCCACTATGGAGACAGTAAAATGGTAGGGTTATGATCCTTTTGATCCTGATCATAACTTCGCCGCTGAAGAAGAAACGGCTGTTAGTGTTTGTCTGCCTGTTTGTCTTAAATCAACATTAGAGGGAATCAGTTCGTCACGACACTATTCGGAATTATAGCTTAAAAAAAAGTTGTGAATCAGCATTGCGTTCAGCTCACTCAGGGAGGATGCTGCATGATGACGAATCCATCCACTTTTATATCGAAGCAAACGGATCAACAATGAAGGACGGGGAGATAGAGGTGTTCCATCAAAAATGCAAATTCATAGTCTCTCGTTCTATCTTCCTAGTCACCTAGTCAGTATAGTTTTTTTGAGTAGCCACATAAGTTACAGAGTGGAGGGCCTACTCAACCAAGTGGTAGCACGAAGCTTGGGGGTCCTTCGCTACACGTTTCTATGTTAATGCTTAGACAGAATTATATACATAGTCTTCATCATGTGCCTTTTTGGCATATGAGCAGATATATTGGACCGATTTGGATCTGTGATGATCCAAGTAGATATTTCTGTAACCTTAAGTCAGGTTACCGTTTTGATTAATTCGAAGTGAAGTCATTGCGACTAGGTGCAAGTAAATACTTCTTGTGATACAAAAATCGGCCTCCCTGGTCTAAGGAAGCTCTGTGACTGAAGTTCCCTAAAACCTAACCTAACCTAAGGAAAAGTGCAAGTGACTCTACTTAAGATCACCAAGCACAGCGTAGTTTGCTTTTAGGATTAAGGTACGTTTCACAGTGAAATTATTCTCCAATTTTGGGAGTTATTTCATTTTTCATTTGGGAGGTTATGTCGTTGTGGGGTTATTTCCTGGAGCCATTTGAAACTACGTCTTAATGGCGGAGATGAGTGTTTCTCGGCCCCCAAATTATGTTGTTCATACATGTTCAAAACACTTGCTCAAAAATATAATCATAAATTATATGGTACATTCATCGAAGTACATATAGCCAAAGATAGAAGTTAATCTCATAAAAAAAGATTAAAAATGAATATGAAAATTAACTTAATAAGATTTATATAACCTTACACACACAGAACAAACTTACCACTATTGACGAAATTAAAATTGAATAAAACTCATCAAAACCGTGTCATTGTAGCTACAAATTTGCGCATCAGAGAATAGTATGATCGAAAATGTCAAAACGAATCCGTTTTGCTTTAATATAAATCCCTAACTCTTAATCAATTGAAATTTTCGGGAAAATTTAGTATCATAACATTTATACTTTAAGTTAGAATTGCATACAAATAATATATGCAGCACATTTTTTCTCCTAGACCCGTCCTCGATTTTCTACCAGTTGGAAAAAAACTGCACAAAAACACATTCAAATTAAATTCATCAGCACACATATCGACACAATTTATTTAGCTGGGTTGTGTGTTCGTTCATACTTCCGTTCTATAGTGTTTTGGTCTTCACAGTTGACAGGTTATTGCCGCCAAATGAAGTCACATATTAAATTTCGAATGCGTATGACGTTTTGGGTTTGGTGCGGCAAGTGGAACCCTAACTGCCGTGCGTCGTTGGTAGAACAAATTTGGATGCATAATGATGGACGTACTTCTTCTATTCCGATTCCGAGTTTCATTACTCCTTGGCCATGTGTGATGAGCGGGCACACAAATTGCGTGACTGGTCGATTGTAATGGAATACCACCAACCCTAGCGCAGCTCTTAACCAACCTTTATATCTACTATTTTGTTTGCATTTTATTGATTTGTGAGTTTTTTTGTTATTTTGTACGTACAGCGCCCCTTTTTGGAGAACGCAGTGCGAATACAGTTGTTTGGTATTCCTGCAGTAAGCTTGCGTGAAATGCCTGTTTAGGCGAAAGTCGTTAGACTCAGAATGTTGTCATGTCCTTAATTGTGTTGCGTTGAAGAATCAGCGCGCGTAATCGCGGAAGTCTATCATGGTATTGTTTTGTAATAATTAAATGGAATAAGAGTTACAGCATTTTGTTCAGACTTACCTTACAACATTTTTTGTTCCCTGAGTAAGCAGGTAGATGCCACCGATTACTCCAAGAAAAGCAGTTATACAAAGGACCGCGTTGTTATGTTTGAATGGTGTGGCCAGTTCGACAAAATTGTTAAATTTCATTTTTCAATTTTATTTTTGTTCACAATTCACCTTATTAATATGTTTTATTCATTATTGATTGTAATTTTAAATTTGCATTTTTATTTTATTTGCTAAAAAATAACGCAAGTTTAGTTTGCTGTGCCATTAGTTGGAGAATTATTTGTTGATTGTATCTTCGGCTAAATAATAATCTTTTGTTATAATCGGGAGAAGTTCAAACAGAATGATAAAGACATTATGTAACGTTTTCATATTTTATAGAATCTACATCCAAACAGACAAGAAATTCAGACTCATCTTGTAACATTACATTGCAATCCTAAGGGCAGTAGGTCTAGGTATACACGATTAATTGACAAGTATTATTGTACTTTTGTTATTGCCAAATAACAGAACGATTTCCAATTTTCATACCAATTCTTAGTTAACGACAGTTACTTATTATAGGATAACTTTTTATTATTTATAAGACAATTCAACTACGTCTACGTGCTAGGTAACACATGAGTTGACGAGCGGATAGGAATTTATTATCAATATGGAGGTAAGTGTTTATTCTCAGAGAAAATTCTTGTAATTCCAGGGGAATCCTAAAGCTTTCTCTGGTGTTCATATAACTTAATCTTTGATACCTTAACTAAACAGGCTCCCAAATCGTAAAAAGTCTGTCTGAGACACCGCTGCCTCTGTTATCCTGAGCACGCTGCTCCCAGACATTAACACCGCATACGGCCCAAAAACTAACTTCTCCAACCATTTGTGTGTCTGAAGTTAAATGTTAGGCACGAACGGATAAATACCTATCCCCGAATTAATTATTTATTTACCTAGTAGCTAACTCTGAATCACTGTTTAAGCTCAAATTCTTATTAATAATGATTTTTGGAATCTATCCGCTGGTTAAAAACTAACTCACTGATGTAGGTGGTTAAACGACTCGATACATTTGAAGCAATTGCGGGGAATTTATTATCAATACGGGGGCTACAATTTTACGTCCATTGTGAACGGCAAATTCGAGAATCTTGTGGTAACAAACCATGCGTTTGGCTGTTTGTCTAGGAAATAAGGCCCCGAAATATAAAATGAAATTAGCCCCCTAAAAGTAAAACTTCTTTACGCATGCTTCACTTGGGGAGTAAGCTGGTGAATGCGACACGGAAGTGTAGATCAATGCAGACTTCCGGCGCAACGGAAGTGTAGACCAATGTAGACTTACGGTGCAACGGAAGTGTAGACAAACGAAGACTTTCGGCAATACCGAAGTGTAGACAAACGTACACTCTTTTGTTACAACCTTTCGGCGGAAAGGTTCGTGGAATGGGTAAACACCCTTGAATCTCCTCAATAGAGGGCAATACTAAGCTCATCATCTATCCAAACCGATCCAAAGGAGAACAGTTGCCGACAGATGGAATTTACCGGAAGTGAGTAAAGTCATTGTGTCCATGAATCGCAGTTCGTTAGTTGAAATATAGAGCGTCACCGTCATCGTCAGATTTTCAGGTCGGACGGCAAAAAACCAAAGTTTGAGCTAAAGAGCTGAAATTTATAATATAGACTCTCCAGGGGCACTTAATGCTCATGATGTTTAAATATTGGTCTATAACTTAATTCGTGCGGTTTTTTCAAAATTTGAACGTTTATTTAAGACAAGCCAATTTTTGATATTCTACTCTGATGTGAACCGTATTTCAGTGAGGGCATTCTGCATCGACCGGAACAAATGGTAGTCAGTAGGGGCAAGGTCTGGGCTATAAGGCGGGTGGGGTAAAACTTCGCATCCACTGTTTTCCAAATAGTTCTTAACCGGAATAGCAACGTGGGGCCGCGCGTTGTCATGATGGAAAATTATTGCCTCGTGTCTGGTCGCATATTCCGGGCGTTTTTCGGCTACTGCTCTCTTCAAACGGATTAATTGTGTTCGATAGCGTTGTCCATTGATGGTTTCACCCGGTTTTAGCAGCTCATAATACAGCACACCCTTCTGATCCCACAAAATACAGAGCATTACCTTCGTGCTATGGATTTTCGGCTTTGCCATTGATTTGGCTGGTTGGCCGGGTTACACATATAATTTTTTGCGCTTGGGGTTGTCGTAATGGATCCATTTTTCATCACTAGTAACAATCCGATGCAAAAATGACTTCCTTTTGTGGCGTTCCAGCAGCATTTCGGACATGCAAAACCGCCTTTCGGCGTCTCTCGGCTTGAGTTCACATGGAATACAATTTCCTTCCTTTTGAATATATCCAGCTGCTTTTAAACGTTTTGAAATGGCTGCTTGAGTGACACCCAAAGATTCTGCGAGCTCTTCTTGTGTTTGGCAACAATCTTATATATCTTTTAGAGTAATGCTTCCAGCTCTTCATCTTCAGACTTTTTTGGCTGCCCAGGACGTTCATCGTCTTCCAAGCCAAAATCACCACTTTTAAATCGTGGAAACCACTTTTATCACGTTCGCTCAGCTAGACCTTGTTCACCATAAACTTCCACTAAAATACAATGACTTTCGGCAGCAGTTTTCTTCATATTAAAGTAATGAAGAAGAACTCCCCGCAAAAACACTTTTTAGGCACAAAGTTCGACATATTTGAGTGAAAAAAAATTATTGTTGTTTACGCTTCAAATGAATGACATATACTGAAATGACGTACAATGACAGTAGCTTTCCAACGCATGTTCCAATGAAATAATAACAATGGAATAATACAAGTTACGCCATCCCTTACCAAACCGCACGAATTAAGTTATAGACCTCAATATTTTCAAAATTCGCCCACTGGCACCCCCACAATTTAAATTAGATGGAGCGAAAGAAGTTTTACTTCAGTTGTGTGGTCTTAAGCACACTCATTTTTTTATGGAATAGACGATAAAGCCCTTCATTTGGGGCCTTATTTCATTTGTATTTTGGGTCATGATTTCTTACAGCCTCTCGTTAGATATGGTGCATTTTTGGGTTTGACAGCGCAGTGCAGGAATGATAAAATATAATAAGCATTAAGCGCAATATCTGTCAATCAAATACCTTAAAGTCATATTTTTTGCCTTAATCGCCCGCACAATTTTGTAAAGCTTATTTGAGTTATTTAATGTCGCCTGACAAGCACAAAACGCACCCATTTTCATTTGCGCGATGAACACTTTTCAGGCGCCTCCAAAGGAAGAAAAAAAAAACCGTGAATTGTTAATGCAACACGACAAAGGTTTATTGTTAATTTTTTAAGAAAGGTTTTTTGTATTTAGGTGCACCATGAAAAATGTGCTTATACCCAAAGGAGTCTAGGGTCAAATAAGTTTGAGAGCTGCACTTAGGTAGATATACAGTATTTGGGCTGGCGCCCAATTCGCTGGAGGTCTTAAACCTCCAACCTCCGATTGACTTGACATTTAGTGGAGAATTCCTTCATAAATGGTGTTAAGAGAGTTCCTTAAAGGATTTTGGCACATGGTAACAGCTTTTTTTTTGCTATCGTCCTTATTGAATTCATGTTCAAATTAAAGAAGTTCTTCAATGAGCGTGAAAGCCTCCATCAGGGTACACTAGGGACGGCTAATGATGTCGATATCGTCCACATACCCAAGTTGCTGGATGGATCTGTTGAAGATAGAACCTTCATTGTAAACTTCTGCCCTGCTCACTTTTGCCTTCAGAACACGGTTGAAGAAGTCACCCTACCGAAATCCGGTGCAAGTTTGGAATTATTCGGAAGAGCTGCTTCCAAACTGCACATTTTACCGAGTGTTTTTCAAGTGCCACGCGACGAAGCAGGATAAGTTTTGCTGGGACCTCATATTCGGTCATCGCCATGCAGAGCTTCTTCGATGAATGCTTTTATAAGCGATTTTAAAATTGGTGATACGATGGTGATCTCGACTTCCATTATTTGCCTCAGTGGGAAAATTTGGTGTATTGTCGATCTACCTCCCGGCTTGAGACGTCTACACAGTACGTTGAATTGGATCTTATATGCGACATAAGCAGGTATATGCTTCGATAGTTTTTGCAAGACAAAAGATCCCTTCTTGTGGCATATCATCGGCATGCTACCTTCCATTACCAAAATATCACATCAGTATTTAAAGAGATTCGCTGGTTAGCTATCAGAGCTGTCGGCCTTGTTGTTCTTATGCTATTTCTTTATAGATAAGCCAACCTCTGTTATACCGGGTGGCGAAATTGGTTTTTCATTGAAAAGACGTGGATGATTTTCTTGATTCTCACTCTCCCTACATGATGCCCATTTAGCAGTTGTTGATAATGCTGCACAAGGTTAGGTTAGGTTAGGTTAAAAAAGGAGTATGCAATTTGCATACAACACTAGGCACCAGAAGGGCCCATCGCGATCCCTAGGGAACCAATTTAAAACCAAGACTTCAATTAGAGAAAAACCAAAAAAACTTTTCCTAGACAAAGCCCAATCTTCCTGCAGAATTTAAGCAGTTGCCTATGGTCTGTGCCACTCAGCTTCCCTAATTCCTCGAAGAAGTATTCCCCTAGAAACCTCCTACGATTCCATGCTATGCCCTCGCATTCACATGTGTGTTATGTCTTCCTCGGCTTGTAGATCACCACAGAACCTGCACGTGTCCACATCCACCAGACCAAGCCGCCTAGCATGCTTCCTTAGAAGACAGTGCCCCGACATACATAATCCCAACTACTGTTCTAAGCTGTTCCCTGCTTAATTTTAGAATTTCCTTAGATCTTTTCTTGTCCAAATGAGGCCACAGCGCTCTAGACACCCTATGTCCCTCTAAATTTTGCCATCTGAGGTCAGCCATTTTTAAGATCTTCTCATTGATTATTCCCTTAATAAATGCTGCACAAACACATCTATTATTCCATGTGTATGCCGGGAGCAAGCATACACAGGAAATGGACTAATACAGCGTGTATAAAGATCAAATAGCTCCCGAAGCTATATGCTCTAGTGAATTAAGCCAGGTCCCAGGTATATCTCTCAAAAGTCGGCTTTAATAAAAATAAGTACAAACAAAATGTATTGATTTTTTAAGTAAAAATAAATTTAAGTTTGATTCGGTGACTAGGTTTTTTGTCGCCGTATCGTAGAGCCTGCATTCCGGTCTTAAAGCCAGCAGCCCGTTACTTCGCTTTGTTGTTAAATCTCCAGATGTTGTTTCGATCTTGAGACACTCCGATTCTATTGAGCTGCGAGAATGCGTAAGCGCCCCGTCCTTTCTAGTTTCTACGCAGTATATTCTTGTACCTTCTCCTGGCGCTACACTCTTCCCTCGCTGCCATTGTTGTTTGCTGCAGCGTTTTTTAATGTGCATCTTTTGTCATCTTCTTCCCGCAATCGCATACATCATCATACCATGGCCATAAAGCCAGAAAAAAAATTCAAAGACAGAACTCAAACAATGAGAAAACTCTGGGGTAGCAGGTAACCTACGCTGGCGCTGGTCTTGGCTACCTCCTGATGATATTGCGATATCGGTTCTAAATATTGTTCGTGCTTTTGGGGGTGAGTGCACAGTTTTGAATCAACATTTATAAATTTATAAGCTTGACATGAACCATTTGTTCCTTACATTAATGAATAGTTCATTGAGCCAACGAAAGGTGATTTAACAAACTTGGTTTATTGATATCACGAACATTATATTTTTCAGTGTATGCAGGCACTGATCGACATCAACTAGGAGTTGCAGAGTGTTTTATGTCAACGAATAAATATCAAATTATACCTCCCCGTTGTAGACAGCGGGCATCGGACTTGATGGACAATGGTAAGTAACCAACACCCGCAAACTGAACTGTTTGCTGTTCTAGGCTCACACCAAGAGCCTACTAACCTCCAGGTTGGAGATTGTGCTGATTATGGCTGTAAGAGAGACAACAGGAAATAGAATCCTTTCAGATATAACTATCTATGTAAATCGTAATATTTCACTTAGCTACATTTGTAAACACAACCAAAACCATGGGTACCTTTACACATTTGATACGCTTGTATCTTATCGTTATCAGTAAATACAATAGTAATGCGATTGCGGTTGTTTTCAATTAAATGCGAATTCCATTTCTTAATCTATGAAAAATTTCCTTTTCCTTATCGAAGTGTTACAGCTTTAGTAATGCTCATTGATAGATATTATGTAAACTCATTCGAATTGCATATGGAAAATCGCAGTACCTACTTTTATTTATTTGCCTTGTCTTTGGAATCACATAGAAGGAGTGAGTAATTAAATATGACTTCGTACCTTAGTCCCAAATGCAGTATCTATGATTGATTGGTAAACATGATTGATACATTTATCAAAAATGTATGTACCTACCTATCGAAAATAAATTTATCAGAACCATAACTTAGCCTTGTTGCTAAAAAAAAAGAAATAAAATGATCTCTAAAAGAATTTAATGCATTCAAAAACATTTGATGATGCCCTAACCCGATAAGTACGCACACAAACATCTCGTACATATATATATACTAGCTGTCCCGTGCTCGCCTTGCTTCGCCATGCCACTTCCCAAATTTAAAACAAAATAATTGCTGATAAGAACTGATAAAAAAACGTCGAGAGTGTCCCTACTCATTATATGGATATACTCTGAGTGTGACTCCCTCTCAATCTCATTTACATTTCTTACCCTATATTTCTCAATCCCATGGCCATGCGCCATAAAAAAACAGCACAAACTGCAAAAGGTGCATAAAAAAAGTAAGAAAAAGTAGGTACATTGCACAAAAGGTACAGGTAGAGAAACAGATTTGTGCGCACACACACACAAATTTTCCTCCACTGAACACTGGGAAAATCCAACGATCTAGCTTCAATCGATCATTTCACTTTTTTGAATTATATAAAATTTATAGTTTAATGCTTATTGTTCAACTTTAGGACAACCTACAAAGATGATTTATATCTTAAAATCTTTGTACATAATTGAACTTTATATTAAAAAATATTCTATTTCATTTTTAAAATATAAAAGATCGCGTGAAAAATCATACGCTGTATGTGTGGACATGGGCGATCCACGCATCCATTGTAGCAACAGAGGTTCTATAAACCTCACCTTTTTGGACAGTTTACGAGGGTTGTTTGTCTGTCCGTCTATGACCGAGGCTCCTACCACACGTGGTGGACGGATCTTCTTCAAATTCAGTGTGTGGAGTTTTTAGGCTTATGACTCGAATCCATTTTTTTCTGTTCCAACATTTTTAACAACTTGACCTACCAAACCACTGGTTTTGACAACACTGATTTTTTCAAAAATTAAATTAAAAATTAAAATAAATAAAATCTACTTCTTGGGTCACGTGGAAATGATCAAAAGAAATGCAAAAAGATATATTGCAAAATCTGTAAAGACGAGAAAAAAGAGGAGACAATCCTGCAATCCTATTTAGGAAGGCTACATTCGGTGAATACCATATCCATAATCCAGACCAGTCCAAAGGGATAATATCCTCATTCATAGCCCAATTTGATCTCTGGTGCCGTGGATTCAGTCTAGATTCCATCGCATTTTAAGGAGATGGGAGAGCAGTTTAAAATTCAGCTCTGTTGGGTTGTGTGTGTGTGTGTGTGGGTGGGTGGGGGGGGGGGGGGGGGGGATAGGGATATTCCAGGAAACTGCAGGGCTGATGAACTCGCCAAAAAGGGAACCAAACTACCTCTTTTACTTGAAAAGGGTTCTCTGGGTATCAGTGGCGTGGCGTGGATAATTTTAAAAGGGAAGACGTTGAAAAATTTAGTCACCTATAAAAATAAAAATCTTTAAAACCTGAAATAAAATAATTTTTAATGGGGATATTGTATCTACATAATATGCATTCCACATTGACTTAGCAAAAATATTCTAACCACATTTTTTATACTTCAAGACATTAATATTTCAATCAACAATGAGCTTAAAGCATAACAAAAGTGGCTTCAAAAGAAGCCGGTCTTGACAGACGCATGATACAATAACTTAAAAAAATTCAGCATAATGTGGATAGTAATTTTAAAATAAGAAAATTCAGAAGAATTATATGGATAATTCTTTATATTTGTTAAAATATAAAAACGATACAAATAATAATGTCAGCAATAAAAATAAATCAAAATTAAAAACAGCTAAAATTCACACACTTAAAACAAAAAAGTGAAAAGTTTTGTTAAAATATTAGTTCTTTATAATTATTTGTATTCTAATGCTATTCGACGATCTTTTTTGATAAACTCTGCCAATACCCTTTCATAGAAGTTTGGTCTATTTTTAATTTTAAGAAGAAGTCTTCGTTCTATCGATATGAGGGCTAAATCAGAGAGCCTATCCTCGCCCTGTGAGTTTCTTAAATAAGTATGAATTCTTTTTAAAGCAGAAAAAGACCTCTCAACGGAGGCGACGGAAATGGGAAGTGTTAAAAGTAAACTACTTAAGTTTAAGACTTGAGGGAACACTTCTTTCAATGCTTCACTATTCAAATGGTTGTGAAGGTCGAGAACCTCAAACTGCCGAAGTGACGACGAAGAATATAAAACATTAAGTTCATTTTTTAATGCCGTGAAGTCAAAAATTCTAGGAAAAAACTTAATTAGGGAAGATATTTTTACATCTGGACTGGAACGAGAAAAAGTGTCATACTTCAAATTATTTAGTAAATCCAAAAATGTAAGATTACTAAATGATTTATATCTGGCATTTATTTGGCTAACTATATTGTCTTTAATTTCAACAAAAAGGCGCTTATAATTCGTCTTCAAATCGAAGTCAAGCAACCTGCGTTTACGTGGAGGTTCGATGCAATCATTTACGCTGTCATAAATAACTTCAAACATATTTAAAAAGTCAGAGCTTATCCATGACTCAAAACGTTCGATTTCTTGCTTGGCATAACTAACGTCTGTTTGTTTTTTTTTTGAATTAAGTTAAATAATACATCGGTCTTTGCAAATATTTCAGAAAGGGTATGAAGCAAAAAACAGAATTCCTTGCTCTCTAATTTATTTAATAAACTTTCTGCCATCGAAAGTGTGTCAGTATCCCATTCCCTAGAGTCATTAATTATTTTACTAAAAGTTGCAATTATATCTATTCTACAGTTAAAGATTACGTTTATTATTCTTGAATGATAATGCCATCGAGTTTCCGATACTCCTGTCATGCGTCGATTGGAAATTTGTTTTAAAAGATTGGACCGCTTTGTGGATTTATTAAAAAATCGAACGATGCTATTAGTATAGCCAAAAAATAGTTTAAGTTCTGCTATGTTTTCTAGAGATCGGGATAGTACTAAATTTAAAACATGTGCATAACAAGGAATAAAATTTGCCATCGGGCATTCATCAAGGACCTTCTTTTGAACACCACCCCCCTCGCCGGACATAACTGCGGCACCATCGTAGGATTGTCCTATTAACTTTTACTTGCAGTCGTATGTTTCAAGAATTTTAAATATATGATTGGATAACTCATTTGCATTACGACTTGCGCTAACGTCAAAAAATCCAAGAAATCTTTCTTGTATACCATCCTCTGACAAGTACCGAAATATGGCACTCAGTTGTTCCCTATGACTCAAATCTGGTGTTTCGTCGATCATAATCGACACGAACCGAGCATCCTTGATTTCCGTTTTAATTTCGGATTTAATAACCGCCGCGATACTATGTATCAAATCGTTTTGAATATCGTTGGATAAACCTGAAAAAATTGGATTGTGTGTACTTGAACACTGCTCTAAATGGGATTCCAATAAAGTGTCATATTTAGATAAAAAATAAACCGCTTCGACATAATTGCCACGATTATCTGAACTAGACCTTTCATCATGACCGCGAAATGCTAACTCCTGTCTGCCTAATAAAATGACCGTGTCAATAAAACGTTCCATTAGTTTCCGATTTTTATCTACTTTTTTATTATGAACAACGAAAGAATTTCGTAAAGAAGTTTCAATGCGATTCGTGCCGAATTCGTGTAGGGATAAACAACAACGAATATGTTTTTCTGTCTTAATATGTTTTTTCGAAGAATTAACTAAATTATTTATATCAGTGAAACCCGTTCGGCTCCAAACACTGGCGGAGTTTGAAAAAAGAAGACAAGGAAAACAAAACATTTTATTAAGGTTGCAACTCCCAGTTAGCCATTTATATTTTTGGTATAAGGAAACATTAAAATGTGTCACAAAACCATCTCTCCTTTGGTAATTAATATTTATAAAAGGCATAGAGCGCCCTACGTCTATAACTTTTTTTTTATCAAGAAAAGATAGCTTACTAAAACTATTTGAATCCTCCAGGAGGAAATCAGTTAAACAGCAATCTACACTAATCAAAGACATTTCCAAAAAAAAATCTAAAACTGCACTAAAATTAAGAAGCTAAAATGTTTTTATCAGTAAGTTGGTAATAAAAGAAACTAAAAAATTACACATTAACCTTCACTTTCACTTTCACATCTAACTTTTCACTATTTTAATTTAAGATTTTATCAAATTGGCTTTACAAAACACTAGATTTTTTCAAGTTATTGCACTTGTGCAACGCAGTCTGTCAATAAATTCCAACTGATTCTAAATTAAAATTTGAATTCCTGCTTAAAAAAAAAAACAAGTGTCGGTATTTTATTTGACATGAACTTCTCTTAAGCGATATGCTGAATTTACTCTGCTGACAAATTGCCATAATATTCTACCATATTTTATTTCATAAGACAAAAGTATAACAATAAATTTGTAAAAACATCGAAGCATTAACTATCACAAGAGAGAAAAATGAAAGCTCAACTTCTTACATCAACACGCATATCAATATCAACATCAAATTCAAAATCAAGAAACAACCCACATAACACATTCAGATATTATGTCATAAGAAAAAAGAAATAAGTCAAAGAACACCGTGTTATTAGACACAATGTTGCAAAAAAAACGAGTCAAACGTAGCACCTGCATTCCTGCAACATGTTGATATCTTCCGATTGAAACGCAATGCTAATCGCAAAAGGGAGAATGAAATGAAACAATTCCAAGTATTCAGCGTGAGATTTGGTTTATAAGACGAAATGTAGCGTCTTTTTCTTTGAATATAAAAGCGGGTGTTGAACAAAGAGGATCGGAACCGCAATGCTTGTAGAAGAAAGGGATATAAAACAAGTAAATAAAACGGAAAAATATTTTTTATTCTATTATAGAGAGCAGCGGTAGTTGAAAACTTTTTACTAAGAGTATTTTTGTGACTCTTCGTTGGTTTGTTGTTTGTGATTTGTGGATTGTGGAATGTGGTTGAATCTTGATTCTTGAATGAAGTATGAAGATACAGACGAGAGGTAGAATGAAAATATTAAACTTATTCGATAGCTTATGTTTGAGTGTGTGTGTAGATTTTATTTTATAATTAAAATACGGGACGGGTTTCATTTTTCATATATTTATTTGGCAGATAGTGCTTACTTTTGGTGGATTTTTAAAAGGGAAGACGGTAGGAATCGTGTTATATGGACGCCACGCCACTGCTGGGTATACCAATCACTACTTGCAAACTTTTATTCAAGCTATCTGCAATCGAGAGAACAAACCTTAGGTGAGCAAGTAGTAATACGTGTCTAGCGACTAAGCACATCTGCCCAAACCTATACCTGCGACGCTCTAAGAGTCTGATCTCACTAAACCGACTGCATATTAGCTCCACTATAGGTGCCATTACAGGGCACTGTCTGATAGGCAGGCACGCATCGAGGCTTTTTGTTTATTCAAACGACTTCTGCAGAAGCTGCATGGACGACGAGGAGGAGGAGACTCACTTCACCTTCTCTGCACATGTCCGGCTCTCTCCCATAAAAGAAATCTTTCTCTGGGAGATTTCTTGCTTAATGATCTTAATGACTTGGCTAACACTGACGTTGGAATTCTATCGCGCTTCCTAAGAAGCTCCAAATGGTTTAACGAATAGTGAAAGAAACCCCTCGAACCGTGTGGTACCACAATGGACCTAACATTGGTCTAAGAGTGTTGGCCTTAGGCTGACAGCCACTATAACCTAACCTAACCTAAGCAAACATTAATCTTCAAGAACTGAGCCAGTTTCCGAATCTCAAGACATGTTGAGATGCGAATATTGTGGTTCCAGTTGAAAAAAGGGTATGAAATCAAGATTTCAAGACCTACTCGAATTTCAAACTCCGAATTCGATTTTAGGTCATTTTTCGTGGTGGTAGATTTCGAACTTGGATTACAGGTCGAAAAACAAATCGTTTATAAGCAGTTTGGTTATAAGTTCGCCTGCGTCAAGCTCCAATACACTGCCCATAATTTCGGCAAAATGTGAGTTGCTGCTTCTTTCCGTCCCGTCAAGATATCTAGTCGAAAAGGGATTCAGCACTGTTGTTCAACTTTAGACGAAACAAATAATTCGGTTGAATATTTGCAACATCTTCTTAAGCGATCTTCTTAAAATTAGAGTTTGTATTGAAATTAGAATATTGATCAATAGATATAATTAGGAAATTTCGTTCCACTGTTTTGTGTGACCTTAAAAGTCAACGAGGACAAAACGAAGAACTTGCTTTCAACAAACAAACAAACAAACATCTGTTCACCGACAAGGACAAAACGTCACTTTTGATAGCATTAACTTCGAGGTAGTAAGAGAGCTCACCTACCTCGGAGTAAACATCAACTCCACAAATGACACCTGAGTGGAGATCCGACCGATAATTACCCTAGGAAATTGTTGCCGTTCGGTTTCGCGAAACAAATGAGTTCAAAACTCCTAACTTGGAAGACTAAGTGTAAGCTCTACAAAACACTGATACTGCCAGTTCCGCTTAACGGCGCCGATTGCTGGACGATAAGCAGGAAAGGCGAGCTCCGTCGGATATTTCATCCTATATGCGAGGAGGACAAATCGAGGAAAAGATACAACCGCGAACTCTATGAGCTGAAATACGTCGACTACATTGGCTCGGCTACATCGAGCGAATGGAAAATAATGCTCCAGCCAAGAGGATCTTTGACTCCCAGCCCACAGTTTCGAGAAGTCAAGGAAGACCGAACCTCCGTTTTAAGGACCAAGACCATCGCGGATGCCAGAGCGCTTGGTCTGGAGAACTGGAAGCAGCGTGACCGGGATGGCAGAGGATGGATGGCGGCAGTGTCTCAGGCAGAGACTCTTCACGGGTCGGAAGCCCGTTAAGTAAAGTAGGTATTTTATGTGAAAAGAGGGAGTCGGTTATCACAAGGAAGGGGTGCTGAATAGAAAAAGGTTAAGAAACACTTATCGAGACGATCTCAAATAATCTTGCACGGCTGACATTAAAAAAATTTATAGAGAAAACATCACAATGGACCTTTCTTGGTATTAGTATTCCCCATCCAGGACAATTTCAAACAAAACTACACAGTTGCGGGACAACTTTAAGGTTTTAAAAGAGTTGCAAGGAATACCTGAATGTTAAAACGGTTCGATTTCGATTCTCCCCTTAGTCGCCTTTTACGAGAAGCGGTGTTTATCGCAGGTACTGCATCCGATCAGCAGCCTCATTAACCTTAATCAAAGGATAATTGAATGTTGTACAATCTTTGACTGGTTCGCAAAGCTTTTTCAGCAAATTATAGAAACACATTGTCAGAGTGACCAACAAAATTGTCCACACATTTGGCCCTTGAACTGACAGAGAGATGAAGGGCACACTTATTTGATTTTTTTATAATCGCAATATCAAACCTCATTAACAATTGGAAGTTTAATTACGACTGCTAAAACGTTCTCTTTGGTACGCGCATGTATTCAAGAGAGTAGACAAAATCTCACAGCTATAAGAAATTTGCCCAATTTCATGCAGTTTCAAATGACAAAATGTCGATCTTCTTTTCGCCTTTATTCTAAGAAGGCCAAAAAGTTAATATTGATTTTCCAATTTCAGTCCTTGTCTTAAAAAAGGTTATTAATGGCAACGAAATGAAAGTCCAAAACCCTTTAATTTTCCATATCAAGGTTAAACAAGATCTGCTTAATCATATGCATTATAACTACTTATAGCGCCTTGCCAATACAAAATTAAACATAGGGACGCGCTACAGTCAGCTTGGGAGAACTTTTGGATTTTTTTTTTTTTTTTTTTTTTAAAGGAAATAAAAATCCCAGAGCACTCAGACTTGGTAACGGTCCATTGTACTACCAGGCAGAAATCCTCCTTTTGGTGTAGAGGCATGTGAATGGGTGGCGTATGTTGTTGTTCCCCATGGGGATTGAACCTGCACCGCACGGGTCACAAGCCAACACACTAACTTCTACACCGTCGCCACCCTACCCTATTCTTATTCCTATCCCTTATAAGTGCTTTTTTTTTTTTTTTTGATAAAATCCTTTAAATGTTATATACATATAACAAAATATTTAGAGCGTTCTTAACAATTCAACCATACTTAGACTTTTGTCACGCTCCCCTATTCTTATTCCTGTCGCTTATAAATGAGCGTGACAAAAGTCTAAGTAAGGTTGAATTGTTAAGAGCGCTCTAAATATTTTGTTATATGTATATAACATTTAAAGGATTTTATCAAAAAAAAGCGGCTAAGTGCGAGTCGGACTCGCCCATTTTTGAAGACCTATCCATAGATACCCCACACGTATGGGATTGATGAAATTTTTTTTTTTAATTTCAGTTCTAAGTATGGGGAACCCCCAAAATTACTTATTTTTTTTTTCTATTTTTGTGTGAAAATCTTAATGCGGTTCTCAGAATACATCTACTTACCAAGTTTCAACAGTATAGCTCTTATAATTTCGGAAAAAAGTGGCTGTGACATTCCCGGACAGACAGACAGACAGACAAACAGACATGACGAATCTATAAGGGTTCCGTTTTTTGCCATTTGGCTACGGAACCCTAAAAACGAAGCTTTTGAAAAAAAAAAACGCTCTCTATCTCAAACTTTGGTTTTTAAATAAAATTATTTTATTTAATTGTGGGCGTGTCAGTAAGCGGATTTAAAAAAAAATCAACACATGAGCATAAAGGGCCCCTAGAGAGTATATATTATTAATTTCAGCTCCCTAGCTCAAACTTTGAATTTTCAAAAAAAAAAAATTCAATAAAATTGTTTTATTTAATTGTGGGCGTGTCAGTGGGCGGATTTTGAAAATTTTATATCCCGAGCAGTTTTAGGAGTCATAGATCATATATAAAAAATTTCAGCTTTCTAGCTCAAAATTCGATTTTTTCCAAAATTTTGTTCTTTTTGAGTTTGTGGGCGTGTCTGTGGGCGGATTTCAAAAATTCGTAAACTTGATTATTTCGGGACCCTAGAGAGTATATGGTTAAAATTTCAGCTCTCTAACCCAGTTTAAAGGCCTTATTTTTGCCGACAGACCGACGGCCGGACAGACGGACGGACGGACGGACATGGCTAGATCGACATTACTATCGATGCTGATCATAAATATAGTAACTTTTAGGGGTCTACGGGCAATATTAAGGTATGTTACAAACTGTGCGTTAAAATTAAGCCTGTTACCTGCAACTACTCGTATTTACTGCTACCTATCCTTAACTTGTCATAAACATATCAGAATCACAACATAAACAATCTGAGTCACTATCTAGTGGATTGATAACAAAGTCATTTGAGGTACTTTCGTGCACATTCATATTTTCTTTGAACTCATTCGTTCCTCTCGTCAGTCAGTGAATTCATCTCAGCCATGTTGTTAGCAACAGCAGAAGCCTACAGTGATCAGAAATTAATATTTGTTCTGGCGGCTTTAACATTTTTTGCTATACCGATTCGATACCCTGATCCTGAAACGCGAATCCAAAAGGAGTTTAAAAACTTCATCACCATGTACAATGTTACATACGATGGCAATGAAATGGAGTACAAAAACCGTTATGAGATATTTAAAGTAAGTTCTATGCTGCAGTTTAAATGGCCGGTAAAAAAATCAAATATAAATTTTTCCGACAGAATACCTTTGAAATGATGGAGGACTACCAGCAGGACAATCGTCCTGTATTTGGCATAAATCGATACTCCGACATGTCCAGTAATGAATTTCGTCGGATGTACCTTTCAGCAAAAAGATCTCGTCGAAAAAGACATGCCCTCGCATCGCGTCACCGACACGACTTCAAGAGAAACGAGAATTTTGGTATAGGCCCTGCTGCTCTGCCCGAACGTGTTGATTGGCGCGAAAGAGGGATCATAACCCCCATTCGAAATCAGGGCATACGTGGCTCTGGTTACGTACATGGAGTGGTTGAAAGCATCGAGGCCATGCAAGCCCTCAAATGGAACGTGTCCGCATATGAGCTGGACATTCAACAGATGATTGATTGTTCTGGGAATTCCAAATTTGTATGTGAAAACGGAGACACATGCGATCTGCTGAAATGGCTGAAGAGAGGAAATATAACGATTTATCCGGCAGCTCAAGGGCATGAGGCACGAGTCACGGATTACACATGTTCAAGGTAAGTTCGAATCATCCTCGTAGATACAATCGATGTAAACCATCTTCTTTCAGCTACGTGGGGCACGAGTCGGAGATGTTGGAATATCTTGCATTCAAGGGGCCTCTGATTGGCTCCGTCAACGCACTGCGGTGGAAGAATTACGTGGGTGGCGTAATTAAAACTAATTGCGATGGCCCATCGAACCATGCTGTTCAAATTGTTGGCTACAGCTTGACCGAGGAACCACACTTCATTGTGCGGAATTCGTGGGGAATCGACTTCGGAGACCGCGGCTATGCTAAAATAGCCATCGGTGGAAACGTGTGCGGTATCGCAGAAAAAGTGTCCCGCGTAACAGTTGATTAATCGAATTTGTTTCTAGAAATTGTTTACTTTATAAAGCTCATTAAATTGCAATTAAACGAGGACTTGCCGTTCTCGAAGAGAAAGCGAAAATTTGTTTATGCAAGCTGATTGTGCACAGATTGAATCAACTATGTGCGGTTAAACTGGGTTAATTTAACTGAGGGAAAAGCATCCGTTTTTAACCTTTAGATAAAATATAATTTCAAGAAGATAAGAAAGGGGTTTGCCGAATACGAGTAAAAATACTCGTAAATATTTTATCATATTTTCAAGGCAACCGAGGCAGAGATAAAGCGTGTTTTACGTTTTCGCGATAGCGCCTTTTAGTCACGTCTTTAACACCATACCATATGAAGACATTTTTTTATGATCCAACCCGATAAAAGTGGAGCTTGTATTAAGCGGTAAGTGTACGAATTTTATTGGGCTCTCCAATCTAAGATACATCAAGATATGATGATTCTCAAGCAGAAACATGGAACTTTGGGGCTAACGATATTTAGTTGTATGCAATTCAGATTACCAATACCTTTGAATGGCAAGTCTGTTTTGTATTTCGTTTGTATTGCTTCAAATTTCATATTTGCGGGATACTTGTTGTTGGACTTATGTAGATATAGACGTGTTATATCAGGTAAAGGTAGTATTCATAGATTCCTAAGACTGGAAAGACCTCACACGTCACACATCATGCTCAAAAATCTCAGTATGTTCAGCCTGATATTTTTAATGCTGAAAATCCTCGAAAGAATCCTAGAATTTAGGATTCGGTGAATAGTTCCTTGCTATCTAAGCAACAACATGCCTTTCATAAAGGCAAATCTGTTTAGATAGCCTTCCACCCGTGCAATCAATGCGGTAATAACGAGAGCCGGAGCCGCTATAGAAGGAAGGCGCTGGAAGGAGGAACGATGTAAAAAATGCGTTTAATTCGGCGAATCGGGAACGTATCATTAGTTGTCTCCACAGTATTGGAATACCGGACTATCTTCGTAAGATTATAACGAGTTACTTCTGGAATAGAGTTCTCCTCTACGACTCTGATGAGAGAATAAAAGAGTATGAAGTAAAGGGCAGTGTGCCACAAGGTTCAGTTCTAGGCCCCTTACTATGGAACGTTATGTTTTATGTATGACGAAATTCTGCGTCTACCGATTCCAAGGGAAGCGTCGATTATCGGCTTTGCAGAAGACATAGCCGTGGTAGTTGTGGCAAAAGCAATAGAAGAAGTCGAGCTGCACTGTAATGAGACAGTTGCAAGTGTACGTACATGGCTATCTAGCGCAGGCCGACCACAAAACGGAAGCAGTACTTATTACGAGTAGGAAAGTGTGGGAAACGATAACGCTAAGAGTAGAAGAGCAAGAGGTAGTTTTCCAACCGTTTATTAAGTACCACGGAGTAATTATAGACGCTCGACTCAGCCTTAAACATCATCTTAAATATGTATGCAAAAAGTCATCAAAAACTGTTAGCTCGCTTTCAAGGCTGATGAGTAACATCGGGGGCCCGAAACAAACAAAGAGACTTCTTCTTGCAGGAACTATCAGTTCTATTCTCATGTATGCGATGGAAATATGGTCAAGTGCAACGAAAGTTAAGTCTTACATGAGGGGAGACAAATCTGTCCACCGTCTTAGCGCACTAAGAGTCGCCTGTGCGTTTCGAACAGTTTCGAACGATGCTATGCTCGTCGTATCTTTAATGTTACCAATCGATATACTTGCTAAAGAAATGGTAAAATTAAAAAGCCAGTGAGTCCGAAATGGTCGGGTAGATAACGACAAAAGAAAATATGAAAGGAGTCTGAGTATAGCAACTTGGCAACAGCAATGGAATGAATCGTTAAAGGGAAGATGGACGCACAGGCCTATACCAGTGATCGATGTATGGATCAAAAGGGAACATGGTGAAACAAACTTCCATGGCTGTTACAGAGAATATCTCTTCAAACGCGGACATGAAACCGGCCCAAATTGCCCGCATTGCGAAAAAGTTTCCGAAAACGCGGAACACATGTTTTTCTATTGCCAACGGTACGAAACCGATCAATTCGGAGACTGGCCCAGTACCGATAGTGTCGTAAACTATATGCTTCCCAATAACGAAAACTGGACCACTGTAAGTAACGTGGCGGTGCGAATACTCAGCGATCTTAGACGCTTAGAACGCCAACGGAAAGCTAATAGTTCCAACAGTAGAGCAACAAGCTAAATCTTCATACCGACCTCCGCGAAAAATGTCTTACGGCGGTTCCGCGGGGGAAACGAATTGGCCTGTTCGGGAAGGGAGGTGGTTTTAGCCGGTAGGAATCCGGCACTACCAATGGACGTCGGGCCATTGGTGCCTCATGCAAGGTTTCCAAATTCTATCGCACATCTTTGTGTTTAAGTATTCACCCCAGTCGCCTTCTTCGACAAAGAGGGAGGCTTCACCGATGCCGCTCGAAGTATTAACGTCTGCGAGCCAGACCCAAACCCAAACCAAACTGATTAGTGCTCAATTGTGAGTAGCGCAATCAGAAGACTACCGCAACGGGGAACCTTATTCTTAATTAACGCCTTTTGGAAATTGAGAACACGGGTTACAGAGTGGTTAATTACGCAGAGGATGTTGCTATCTCCATATCAGGCAGGTAGGTAAAAAAGGGGATATTTTAATACCCTTATAATGTAATAGCTACACAGCACGAGCGTTAAGGAAATTAGGGTTAGAAGATAGAGAGATGCCGCTGCACTTTGGGTTTGAATGTTTGTAGATTATAAGGTCTGGGAAAAATGGAGCGGGAAAGAGAACTCCATATTCATTTTGTACGGCTAAGGAAAGATTCCTTGTATTTCACTGTACGTCCGAATACAGGCTTAACGGTAAACTGATGCGCATTCCCTGCATAGCGGATATTGCGGTTGAAATGTTCTATTGGTGAAATGCAACTGGCTTTTTCGTTTGAGAACTTATGGTGGAAATAAAGATAAAATAACGAGAGACAAGTGACATTGAGACGATGACTAAGACAGGCAAGTGATCTCGCGACGTTACGGTTTTTGGAACCTGTCAAGTAGCTCCAAATAATAAATTGGTGCCCCAGACCAGAATTGAGCATTGTAGGTAGTCAAGTTTTGGGCGGATAAATGCCTTATAAATAGTAGCTCGATCTGAGGGGGTGAAATATTTCTTGCAGTGCTTAAGGAAGCTTAGGCATTTTGCAGCGTTCTCAGCGACATCGAATATGTGGTCATTCCATTGAAAGTTGTCATTAACACACATACCGAGAATGGAAAGCCGTTCGGTTTCAGCGAGGCAAGTGCCGTTCATGGACAGTGGGATGGTGTTTGGTATTTTGCTTTAATGACAGAAGGCAGCATTGCGTTTTGGAAGCATTAAATTCCATTCTATTAGTTACACCCCACTTAGTTATGCTGTCGAGATCGGAATTTGATGAGCTTAACATACGTTGCAGTTCAGTTCCACACCCGAGGATGAGGGGCGTGAACCAAAAAACGAATGTGAGAAGCTGAGGGTTCTGCCATCGTCAAAGGAGTGGATTGGACTAGAGGTTATAGACAGGAGATCATTTATAAAATGAGAAAGAGAGTCGAAGATAAAACAGAGCCTTGGGAAACAACAGCATTTATTTGGTGAGTTGCAGACTTGAAACCGTCCAACACATCTTGAATTGAATTCCAAATGCACGCATTTTCGATAAGAGAGCGTGGTACCAAACTCTGTCCAATGCCTTTACAGACATTTGCTGACGTTATACAATTTCACTCAATAAGCTATGCATACAAAACAGAAGCAAAAGATACACGATTCTCGCTGCGCACTTTATGGGGCTAACTCCCTAACTCCCTAACTTTCAAAGAGTACTTGCTACTTAGGACTCAAGTAAGACAGGAAGCTACACCGGAAATAAAAAGTCAATGAACGTATCAAAAAAACCATCTTCGCACCTGCAAAAGGGTAGGGGTAGTAAGAACGATTCTTCTAAATGAAGTACTCTTACAGGTAACAATCTTAGAGGTGAGGTCCATTCGAAAACAAATGGAAAAAGCTCAACGAGTCTCACCATCAAGGCAACACCGAGAACCTCTCCAACAGCGTCAACTTAAACAATGCCTCGTTTTCTACCAATCGATGTCATTACTAAATAAAATGGTTAATAACTTAGCCGTACGACTGAGAGACTCTCAGCAATCGAGAGAGCAAGACACTGGTCAGGTCATGCCACTTACATACTATGTTATCTTCCCGATTCGATAGATCGACTACCTACTGAAATTGACTTCCTTCAAGTCTTCAAGCCCTAAATACCGGACAGATCAGAGTGAAAGCAACACAGCTATTAGAGCCTTCACATCCAGCATAATAATGTCCACTGCAGTGAAGGGCTGCCGCGTATCTCTTAACGAGATAGCCACACTAGCGCCTACCTTTAACGAAGCAACGAAGTTTTGTGAGCAGTATAAACCGTGTAGAGAAAAGGTTACATTCCATTAAACCGCGAAGGGAGCCACCCAAGCAGCATTTGAATAATAAAAGTAACCCATCTCCTGGGCAAAAGAAAATATTTGTTTTTCAAACAGGCCACATGAAATTTCTATAACCACCGCGTCAGTGGAGGGAAGTTTTGAAAATCGCAACTGCTATACTCTATCCAACAAAAATTGTCAGTACAGGCCTTATGGAGGAGCTTTTTTTCTACCAGTGGTGCCTGTCGATACTCTCACGGCACTCAAACGCAAGAATTGCCACCGAAATAGAAAACCAAACCACTGTCATACCAAGGAATTGTTGTTGTAATTTTCCTAAAATTCGCATACAACCCACCACAACCAGTCTCCCACACAGCCGAATGGGAATGAGCATGATCGTCTTGTGTTCGCTTGCAATTATCATCCATCAAATTAAGCAGTGTGTGTGACTGAAGCACATCAGAAGAGTATTACCATCTCTACAATGAAGCATATCATTAAGGGTTTTTCTATGGATTTTGTCAAAGAACTTTCGGTTTTGGTGCTTTTGAGAACGAATTATAACGTGCGGTGTTGCCATTCGGTTTTAATTTGATTGTATTTGTATTGTATAGCTGCACAAGTGCAGTTGTTTTTTACCATCTGTTTCGGTATATGTCATTGCGTCGTGGTTATATAATTTTGTATTCTAATTACCTGATTGTGTCTACCTTTCACAATATACATATAGCGGAAAGGACTGGGAAATGTTTTTAGAAAATCTTTTTGATTGAGTTTATGTCGCAAACTGTTTAAATAAAAAAAAACATAAATACATCCTTTCATCTCATTATGTACCTGTTTGTATGATGTCTTTGTTTTTCCGATGAATGACGCCTGTTTTGCCAATGAATACGGGAATTCCCAAAAGGAAGATCTCAAGTTAGGTAGGGATGCAATCATACAATGGGTTGCTTGAAATCGTTAAACGTTACAAAGCCAAGTATGAAACATACGTCGTGGATGAAATGTCTCAAAATGCGGAACATAAAGTGTTGTTGAGCCAATATGTGGGAAATGGACGTTTTTGCCGAGGAAGCAGTTTAAAGGTTAATAATAGACCTAAATAACGAGAGCAGTAGCAGTAATTACTCATCGGATTAGTTGAGTAATGATATTGGAAATTAGTATTTTATGTTTTACAATATTTATAATGAATAAATTGGATATATTTTTCGTTTCGATTTTTTTTGTGTTACGAAATTTATATATTTTGTTGGTCTACTGGATACACCATTAAAAAAACGCGCCTATTATTATCTTACCAGAAAAGGAAAAAGATAACCGGAATTTATTTCGTTCCGCAATATTTTTATTTTAAATTGGAAGATGGTAACCCTAATAGAATTGCTCGCTGAGTTATTGCGAATCATCATACACACTACGGGATCCCTGTGAGAGCTTGAGCGACCGATTTATGTAAGTCATTACAACCAGACTGAGAGACAAACATCCTATCTTACCTGTACTGACAATTTTTGTTGGATAGAGTATAGTAACCGCTTGTGCGAAGTGGATATTTGCCAGTCTTTCGCAAGATTATGTTAAAATGTCCAGTATTCAAAACCCTTTTTAAAGAAGAAGTTGGTGGATATTTAACGTAGAAAAGAGGAATGACAAAATATGTTATCAAATTTCAAATATTTGTTAACAAATTTCAAATGACTGTTAACTGTAAGCTAACTTGTGGAATTTGAAAAGGGTATACAAAAAATCGCCTTCCATATATTTCTAATTGGACTTCGGTCGACTTAAATTGTCCCATGAACCCTTCTATGAAGATGGGTACATAAACGGGTAGGTAATACTTTCTGCAATTCTATGAGTAAAGACGGTTTTGAATCAATTCATAACTGAGGCCAACCAAATACTCGTGTTGTTTTTTTGCTGCGATCCAGGAGTTCTTTTGCCTGTCTATTTATACCCTATTCTAAGGGCATATTGTGTTTGACTCATACTTTGAAACATACCAATATTATGGCCCGTAAACTCCTAAAAAATGCTGTATTCGTGATCAGCATCGATAGTAATGTCGATCTAGTCATGTCCGTCCATCCGTCGGCAAAAATTAGAACCATATGCTCTCTAGGGGAACGAAATAATCAAGTTTTGGCATTTTTAAGATCCGCCCGAAATCTCGAAAAAATCGAATTTTGAGCTGGAGCGCTGTAATTTTTAATTAATAATTGTAATGCTCCTGTGTAAATATTTTTAAAATCCGCCAACTGACACGCCCACTATTTGAAAAAAAATGTTTATTGGAGAAATCATTGTAAATGAAAGTGCTATTCTTCGCAAAGTATGTAGATAAAGTCGTTTTGAACAATTCCTTTATAAAGGGTCTTTTATTAAGGACTTGACAACTTTTTTTTTTAAATAAAATGCAAACTACTTCAGATATCGCAAAAAATTGTTATTGGCTTGCATTACTATCAAAACATTTATGAATGGAATTCGACTTCGTTCATATATCCAGCTCGGGAACGCATGCAGCGGTCGATACGTTGAAACCAATTTTCGATAACTCGGCCGTACATTTCGATCGATACGGCCGCTATTTTTCGTTCAATATTGGCTCTGAGCTCCTCTAACGTCACCGTCATAGACCAATGATTTTATGTAGCACCAGTCTAGAGGCGTTAAATCACACGATCTCGGCGGCCAATAGACGGATACGGGTCCGTTTCTCGAGATAACACGTTCACCGAACTGAGACTTCAATAATGCCATTGTTCTACTCGGACCTATTGCAGAAATTTATATGAATGGAAACAAATTGATTCCCAAGTTCGAAAACCTGTGATGACGACATCAATCATCGCCCGGGTAGGTAGCGTAGGGTGGATGAACTGGAGGGAAACTCAGTCATCTGTTTTGACCAACAAATGCCCCATTAGCTGAGAAAAAGGCTACACTGCAGTCGTGCGCCCGGCACCCATATACGGTTTACAATGTTGGACCGCGTACAAATAGTATGAGACTAAATTAACGGCGGGTTAAGGAAGAGGCTTCGCAGCACAGCAGGAGTAACAGAACCTCATCGAAAAGTTCCTAGATCCGAGGAGGCCTTCAATTCTCAACAAAGAGATCCTAAGAAAACCCTCAAAAGGGCACTTTCGTTCCTATATACAATCGCGAAAGAAAAGGCAAAAAAACACACTAGGATTTGATTAGCCTCAGTGATGAAGTGATCCGTAGAAGGGATGCATGCCGATGCCTTTTGAAGTCAAACCGACAATCCAACAGGTAGACCAATATGGATGCAGTGAAGTGATCATAACTACAACAACTGACCAGTCTACTGACCATCTCTAAAAGAAATAGTTTGTTGCGTTTGGTTCATTCAATGTTTTCGTCCGTGTCTATTTTCGGGGGTCATATTCCTATTCCTAAAAAAACATTGTTTTTTTCTTATATTGTAAAACCTTTCAGAGGTTAAACACAACAACACAATTCGCATGGAATTTCTAAAGATATTCAAAAACTTTTCCATTGTTTAATTAGTTGATAACAACACTATACCAGTACTGACATTGATAACCTATTTAATCCAAAAATTCTGAATGTTCTCCCAAACATTATTAAATCACTTTTTCACTTGACTTGAGATTTTTCAACGATCACATGTCACTGAAATCACACCATGCAAAGGTAACAACAAAAAAGAAGCTGCAGCACATGCTTTGAGATATTTACATTCAATCAACAAATAATTCCGAAACTTTCATGACACAATAATAAATTAATTAATCATTAACTAGAATATCACAATGAACAGCTAACCGACAAAATGGGCTGAGAAACCGAAGAAACCCTCCGATAAACCGACTCTAAGGTATTAACACTTTGACTGGATGCGATCACTTTTTCGGACAAAACTTCACCGCAAGGCGAAAACCTCTTCAATACCAACGAAACCTTACACACGATAAGATTGAGTAGAGATATGATTAAATTTTAAGTATAGCAAATATTCGCACCTTATCGCGAACAAAAACAAAAAAAAAACATTGTGTCGTTGTATGCAATCTATAATAGGCGAATAAGCGCCCGGTAAGCTTTCAATATCGTTCTGTATCTCAAAGTCAAGTTAAGGTTTTTGTTTTTACTTAGATACTCTCTCCCTGCTTTCGTAAATCCATTATTTTTTAAATTATATACATTGGCCGTAGAAACGCTTTAAATGATAATAATTATATACTAAATTCTGCGGTAGAAAATTGCTTTTAATTTAGTTTAAGCTCTTTTTTTTTATATTGTAAAAGTAGAGTTTTCTGAATCAAATTTAATTATTATTTTTATTTTTGCTTTAATATCGGAACGAATTTGTATGCGCTTCGTTTGAAAAACTTGAGGAAAACTACAGAGTTATAAGCGAAAACATGGTCATCATGACATTTTTAATGCAGAATGAATGCCAGTCAATTGACGTACGGCATTATAAAGGGGGACGTGTAGTAGAGGGTTGATGGCTGTTGGGGTTGTTCGGCGGTTATGCAAAAGTCTTAAAGTTTTAAATCAATATAATTTTTTTTGTTCGTTGGTTTTCTGATTTTTGTTCTGTGTTCGTTAAGACGTCATTACTATTTAAGCGGTCATTGAATAGACGCGCATATGCAAGTTGTGAAATTTACTCATGCATGATACCTGAACGAATTAAGGGACGGGCAAGATTAATTCGAACAGAAGACGGTACTTGTTTTTTTTTTTTTTAAACAATGCGATACATGTCGCCTGTGTTGGTTGTGTAACCGTAGTAAAGGGAATTGTTTGGTCACTTTCCAAAGCAGTTAAGCTACCGAGGACCTCCACGAAGGGTCATTCACCTTATCGAGTGCACCATTCTAGATTGTTCGGTGCTGGTGTGGGGGCTTAAGGATGCTGATTCAAAGCTGCTGATTTGAGCGTCTATTAAGAACTGCGTATAGGACATTCAATCCTGCTCAAACTCTCTCTCCATCCTCTCTCTCTTCTCAGTTCCTTCCTCTCCTTCTCCATGTTCATTATCCTCTGGGGGTGGACTTAAGGTTTAAAACAACCCGTGCCGATGGTCAACCTGGCTTAGGGCCCAGTTTAACAAATAGCTCAATCGCGAACGGAGTATCCGGATATCTGGCGACCTCCGGATCAGCTAGCCTTATTTGCACAATGCGGATCTCTGAGCAGATGGACCTTCCTTTCTCCGCTACTGGTGGGAACAAAAAACATAAACAAACAAAATAATAAGGTCGGTATCCCTTCGAAACCGGACGGTAGTATGGTGATAAAGCTGTCTACCGGTAATGCTCTTGTGGCACAGTTTTGTGGTTATCGCCGGAACACTGGTGAATACTTCTTTCTTAAAATAAAACAATTTTTGCTATACTAAACCGTTTTATTTCACGGCTCCTTAATAAAAAAACATTGTCTTAAGTAATAAATTGGTATGGAAATCGGAAAGTAAAATAATATGCATTAGCTAATAAGCACTTGAGCTAACATCCGCCGTGCGTTTCTGCAGTCAACGCGGCGCTGTGATCGCAAATAGCAAGTTAATATAGCTTCCGAAAGAAATATCCCATCGCAAAATGTTCGATGGGTAATTTATTGTCTCATACAGTTTGGGGAATTTTTTTGTTGTCGTTTTTATTACGAAGTCGATACACCTCATACACACAGATCCCAGAATCCGCCGCCATCATATTGGCATGGTGCTTGTATAATTTAATGAAAAATACCTGTTTTGGTGTTTTTTTTATACCCTATTCTAGGGGTATATTAATTTTGACGCATAGTTTGTAACATACCTTAATATTGCCCGTAGACCCCTAAAAGTTACTATATTTATGATCAGCATCGATAGTAATGTCGATCTAGCCATGTCCGTCCGTCCGTCCGTCCGTCCGTCCGTCCGTCGGCAAAAATTAGGCCTTTAAACTGGACCTAGAGAGCTGAAATTTTAACCATATACTCTCTAGGGTCCCGAAATAATCAAGTTTAAGAATTTTTGAAATCCGCCCACAGACACGCCCACAAACTCAAAAAAACAAAATTTTGGAAAAAATCGAATTTTGAGCTAGAGAGCTGAAATTTTTTATATATGATCTATGGCCCATAAAACTGATTGGGACATAAAATTTTCAAAATCCGCCCACTGACACGCCCACAATTAAATAAAACAAATTTTGGGAAAAATTGAATTTTGAGCTAGAAAGCTGAAATTTTTTATATATGATCTTTGGCCCATAAAACTGCTTGGGACATAAAATTTTCAAAATCCGCCCACTGACACGCCCACAATTAAATAAAATATTTTTTTTGAAAAACCAAAATTTGAGCTAGGGAGCTGAAATTTTTAATATATACTCTCTAGGGGCCCTTTATGCTCATGTGTAAATATTTTCAAAATCCGCCTACTGACACGCCCACAATTATTTTTTTTTTATTTTTGAAAGTCCAAAGTTTGAGCTAGGGAGCTGAAATTTATAGTATATACTCTCTAGGTGCCCTTTATGCTCATACTTAAATTTTTTTAAAATCCGCCTACTGACACGCCCACAATTAAATAAAACAATTTTATTGAAAAACCAAAGTTTGAGCTAGGGAGCGTTTTTATTTACAAAAGCTTAGTTTTTTCGATAAAATCCTTTAAATTTTTGTCACGCCCACTTATGAGATATAGGAATAAGAATAGGGTATCCAACAGTTCGCCCAAGCGGACTGTAGCCCGCCCCTATGTTTTTAATACACTATCAGCTCTGTATCGTGGAGTGCTTAAAGCAAGCAACTATCACGAGCAGAAATTGCCGGCACTAAAAGTGCTCTCACAGGCTCATCATTTAGTGCAGGTGTTAGTAAGGACAAAACAATTAAAAATACAATAATTATGTACCTATAAAATACGAGTACTAACACAGACACAAAATAATGCAAACAATTTAAGACATTAAAGCATTATTACGCAAAATATTTGTTAGCTTAATTTTACTAACATGCAAGTCAATCACATGATCATTTAGCTTATAGATTCTACTCATGCGACTAATAGGCTCATGCCTCCCATAATCCGTTTTATGATGGGGGCTAAACAATAATTCAACACTGCGTAAATTATGGGCACCACCACGAAAATTAAAGCCAATAGACGACAGCAAGTCAGGTGCATCTATTTGACCGGATATAAGCTGCTGTAAAAAAATGATATCGCTATTAAGCCTTCGTTGAGAAAGGGGTAACATTTGAAGAAGCTTGATACGTTGACTGTAGGGAGGAAGGTTAAATGGATCATCCCATGGAAGTCCTCTAAGTGCAAATCGAATAAATTTACGTTGAATGGCCTCTATTCGGTTTGAATGAATGTTGTAGAACGGTGTCCAAACTTGAGAGGCATACTCTAGAATAGGACGGACAAAACAATTGTACAATGACATAGTAACGTATGGGTCATTAAATTCTTTCGCCCACCTTTTTACGAAGCCCAACATAGAATTAGATTTATTAATAATAGAATTAATATGCTTAGCAAAATCCAGTTTGGGGTCGAAATAAACCCCTAGATCCTTAAAATTATCAACACTACAAAGAATATGTTGAGACAGAGAGTATTGAAAGGTGGAAGGGATATTCTTTCTAGAGAATGTCATATGTTGACATTTAGTTGGGTTCAGGGATAAACCGTTTTTATCACACCAATTGGCGAAGCTATTAATGTCAGATTGAAGAAACATTCTGTCTTGCTGACTAGTGATAGATTTATATATTTTCATATCATCAGCGTAGATCAGGTTATTACTGTGATTTATACATGCCTTAACATCATTAATGACAAGTATATATAATATTGGTCCGAGGTGACTTCCTTGCGGAACTCCAGACTGTGCTGTGAAAAATACGGATAGAGATCCTCTAAATTTCACTTGATAAACCCTTGATCTAAGGTATGAATTAACCCATTTTATGAAACATGGTGGGAAACCAAAAGCCTTGAGCTTAAATTCGATAATTTCATGGGACAGCTGGTCGAAGGCCTTAGAGAAGTCAGTGTATATGCAATCCATTTCGTCCTTATTCTCTAATGCATTAGAACAATCATGCAAGAAACTTAACAGATTAGTGACAGTGGATCTGTTTCTTACAAATCCATGCTGTTCATTACAAATTAAATTGCGACAAAGAAATATTAACTTTTCGCAAACAATTTGTTCAAAAAGCTTAGGGATACACGAAAGCTTTGAAATAGGCCTATAATTAGTGATATCACCACGTACGCCTTTTTTAAATACAGGTGTGATAAAAGCACTTTTCCATAGATAAGGGAATTTACCAGTACTAATGGACAATTCAAACAGATACTCGTATTTAAGATATGGAGCAATTGCATGACTACATTTTTTAAGAACGATCGGTGCAATGCTATCAGGACCTGATGAATAATCATTCATCAGAGAAGAAATAAATTTTAAAATTGTTTCCAAGTCAAATGAGAAGCTACTAAAACTTATTTGGGAACAGCTAGTTAGATAACTAAAATATTGCTCATCTACGTGAAGAGGGGTCACCCTAAACGACCTACTGAAAAAATCTGCAAACATATCTATTGCTTGCATCTAGCGAATCAGCAGTCGTAGAGCTATTATAAGTAAGTTTCGATGGATAACCATCGGTATTTTTCTTAGAATTGACAAATCCCCAGAAAAGTTTGGGGTCCACTTTTAAAGAGAATTCCATTTTACTTATATAGTCAATATATAAGTTGCAGGATAAAGATTTGAACTCATTGAATAATGTGAGATAGAGTTCAAGATCTGAATGGCAGAGACTTTTTAAATAGTTCCTCCAAGCCCTATTACGTCTGTTTCGTATCGATTTGAGCTCATTAGTATACCAGGGATGGGACGTTTTCATATTCCTAGAGGATTTGACAGGAATCACTTTTTTCATGCAGTTATCCATCAAACAATAAAAAGCACCGACTGCATCTTCAATATTAGATAACGCAGTAAGATTAAAATTAAGGCTATTACGAGTAATTTCATCAGGAAGCCTTTGAAAATTTGCTTTCTGAAAGTCAAAAGATTGCGAACGGTCATACGAATTACTATTTTCGTACAAATGTGCACCTAGTTCAATAAATACATCCAAGGGTGGATGATTATTATCTATGTTAGTAATACTAAAGTGGGATTCCAGAACTACAGTACTAACAGAGTCAGAAGAGAAAACAAGATCGAGAGTTCGATTTCTGAAATTTTTTATACAGCTTGTTTGCTGTAAGTCAAAAGACAAAATGTTGTCTAGTAAAGCGAGCTCTTGTGTATGTGTAAACTGATCTTTGCAAAGGGGTCCACGTTTATTGCTAAGAACTTTCAAACGAGTGAGCATTTTAAAATTTCAATTTGAAAACTCAAATATGATTGCTTAACAATATTTTTTGGTTAATTGAAAATATTAGAACCTTGTGTTATTAAGGCTTTTGGTCTTGGTTTTATACTTTTCAGGCGACTATTTAATGAATTTTGCAATACTTTTCCAAGTTTTTGGCAGCTTTAGATTTGATTTTGATATTGAAAAGAATTTTCAGTTTGATGTTTAACGCTTGGCGTAAGGATAGAAATCGTTTGTTAGTATAATCCGTAGAACATAAATTGATGGAAAATTATAAGCTGAGTTGTAAGCAATTTTATAAATTTATAATTCAAAACGAAAGTTTATTAAAAAAGGTAAAGTCAAGTGATAAATACGAAAAAATCGTTTATTTTTGATAATTTAATTAATCATATTGCGTTTGTTTCTCATTCGTTTTTACTGAATTATTATTTATTTTTGTTGTTTTTGTTTCTCATTAATTTTTTTAGTTGAATACTTATTTATTTACTTTTTATTTTCTTTTGTTTCTCTTAAATAAAGTAAAGGGTTTTTCAATAAGAGCGCTACAAAAGTTTTTTTTCAATAAAACAAAAACAGTTTTGGATATCAATGAAATTCTTTATTCCTGTGAAAGTACGTTCGATGCCATTATGTATGGAACTCGATTTCTTTTGCATGGCCACCACGGGCACGCTTGCAGAAGTCCAGACGCTGAACCCAATTTTCGACGGTTTTCAAGCATAAATCGGCCGATACTGCTGCAATTTCACGTTCGATATTCGTACGAAGTTCATCAATCGTCGCTGGCTTGTTGGCATAGACCATAGACTTGACGTAGCCCCACAGGAAATAGTCTAACGACGTCAAATCGCACGACCGAGGCGGCCAAGCGACTGGACCATTTCGTGAGATAACACGGTTTCCAAACTTGGTTTCCAATAAATTGATTGTGGCATTCGCTGTGTGGCTTGTGGCGCCGTCCTGTTGGAACCACATGTCCTCCAAGTCCATATCATCCAATTGGGGCCAAAAATATTCGGTTATCATTGAACGGTAGCGATTCCCATTCACAGTAACGTGCCGGTCTTGATCATCACGGAAGAAGTACGGCCCAATGACGCCGGCGGCCCATAAACCACACCAAACCGTAATTTTGTTGGGATGCAATGATGACTCATGGAGTACGTGTGTATTGCTGCCTGACCAATACCATTGTATATAAACTTTATAGTATTCTCACTTCGTGTATACGACGATACGCCACCAAACGCCGTAAAAAAGAACCTTCAGAAAGCTTTTATGCATTTTTGTAGTTATTTCTGTCGTCTTTTCCCAATCTCGTTTATATTTGCAGTGCGTACTCTTTAGTACTCTTTCCTTTGATAATAAAGAAGATTTCCAAAAGTGTGTGTTTTGTCACTTTACTTTTTCTTTACTTCTCAGGATCTGAATATGATGTGATGGTGAGAGGGGTGGGGTATACATATTTGATTATGCATTTTGGTAGTTATTTTTGTTGTCTTCCATTCTCCTTAATATTTGCAATGCGTACTCTTTAAGTAGCTACTCTTTCCTTCGATAATAAAGAAGATTTGAATAAGTGTGTGTTTTGTCACTTTTAATTTTTCTTTACTTCTCAGGATGTGAATATGATGTGTTGGTGATAGGGGTGGGGTATATGGTTGATGTATCATGTGTTGGTTTTGATAGAAGTTTGGGGTAGGTTATCTCATATTGCAAGCAGCTGTATTTAAAAAAAGAAAATTTTCCGCCGGTTGAGCTTCGTACTTTTGCAAAGCCACAAATTTTAACTTACAAAGTGAAACAAAGTGAATAAGAGTTTTTATCCGATTTCAAGCCTTTCATTCTGATAAGTATCAAATTATTTATCATTATTATATTATTATTTCATTCTTTTTCATATATTTTATTATATTCATATTTATATATTTTGTTACGTTTTTATAAATTTTTATATATTTATATATAAATCTACCTATACCTACTTCGACCTAATAAGACCTTTTGTACGGTATGGGCCAGAAAAATTTTCAACTAGTAGAATTTCCAGAAGAATTCTTTATGTCCTCGGGGCTCATTTTTTCCCTGAAAAATATCTTCTTTCTAATTCCATTAAGGGATGGACATTCACATAAAATGTGTTCAGCTGACTAGTCCTCTTCAATACAGAGTCGGAACTCAGGAAAGTCTGCTATTCTCATTTTGTGCAGATGATATCTTAAACCGTGGTGACCAGTAACGTAATCCACTAAGTTTTTGATATCATGCCTGCTTAGGTTTAGGCAGTTGCTGGCATTTTGATTGAAGGGCCGAATGGCTCATTTCGCCTTAGACCTGGGATGCTTTCCCAAATATATATACTTTTTCTATGTTCCGAGCTTTATATAGCTGCCGTTGCTGCTGATCTAGGAGTGCAGCAGAAAGGTTCGGGACCTAAGAATGGTGTTTCTGTACCTTTTCTGTCCAGTTCGTCGGCCTTTTCGTTACCTTCTACCCCGACATGACCCTTAACCCACCATAATTTGGTCTTGTTTCTTAATCCCAGTATTTGAAGGGTATTGAAGCAGTACTGTGACTGATTTGGAGTCAATGGTATGTGAGCTAAGGGCGTTTATAGCTGCTTGACTATCCGTGAATATATGGATGATTGCGCCTTTTATGCCAGATGAATAAATCTGGCTGGCGCATTCTTGAATGGTCTGGAGCTCTGCTTGAAATACGCTGGGACTTTTTCCCATTTGTATAGTAAAGCGTTTGTTTGGTCCGTATACTCCCGCTTCTACCCCCGTTTCCATTTTATAACCATCCGTATACCACTTTCTGCCGTTGTGGCTATTTGGTGGGTTCATGGTTCTCTCTTTGGCAGTCTTATCATCACTGTGTAGATCCAGTGGACGATCTTTGGAGAGATTCCCCAGGTTCTGCCATATGTGCTGCGACAAGCCTATAAAGCTATAGTAGCTTTAGTGATTTTGTTGTTAATGTGAGAGTTCCAGTTGAGCCTCTTGTCTAAGATTACTCCAAGATACTTGACTTCGTCGGAATACTCTACGACCGTGTCGTTTATTGTGATCAGATCTAGGTCTTATTTCCTCCGTTTAGTGAAAGGAACGATGACGGTTTTACTGGGATTTATGGAAAGATTTTCCTTGATGCACCAGTCTATGGCTGTCTTTAGAGCATTTTTCATTTTTGATGTGACTCCAATTGAGTCTTTGCCACTGACTATGATGAAAATATCATCGGCGTACCCAATTGTAGTGTACCCCAAATTGGTCATCTTGTGTAGCAGGTCATCGATGACCAATGACCACAAAAGGGGTGAAAGTACTCTCCCTTGTGGGCAGCCCCTTACGGCTGTTACTGATACTGAGGTCATTCCAAATTCAGTGTTATCAAAAGCACCCTCTATGCCAAGAAAGGCACATAGTGCGATCTCTTTACACAGGTATGCGTTTTTTATCTCTTTTGTTAGTTTTAACTCCTTCCCATTGTTTTCAGAAAAAACGATGTCAAGCTTATCGGACGATATGATTTAGGTAATTCGCTCGGCTTGTTTCCCGGTTTAGGTATGAATACTACGTTTACCTCCCTTCAGGTAACTGGTATATACTCGCAGTTGAAGCTGAACCTAAATAAGGCAATCATGGATGGTAATAAAACTTCTATTCCATTTTAAATGAGGGCTGCAAAAATACCGTCTGTATATACGCAATACGACGTTCATCAATGACTGATCAACGGCTTTCTTTTATAGCATTTGCGAAAAAAAAACCGTTTGAATTCGTTGCAAATAAATAATATTTTACATAAATTCGCCGAAAAAGACCGAGGAATACAACCTTTTTTAATTCTAAGTAGATATTCGTACCTACTACTTGTGTGTTATAAAAAACATATTACATTATATAACTACTCATTTCTTGATCTATAGCATATACGTTTAATTCGTAGTTTAAAAACATGAATGTGATATTGCTTATACCTACCGTTTTAATAAAAATTAAATTTTTCTAGACTATACATTTTAACTTTCTTTTAAAAAAAATGTCAGCTCACCCAAAAAAAATGGAACTCACCCATTACATTAGGCCCTGGCTACGGCCGTGGTGGGCAGATTTTAAAAATTCTTAACATTTATTATTTCGGGCACGTATAGAGTTAATGGTTAAAATTTCAGCTTTCTAGCTTGATTTTGAGATAGTAGATACAAGTTACGAGTACTATCGATGCTGATGACGAATATTTTACAAAAAAAAATTGTAAAATGAAAAGTGACCTGCCTCAACATTATTGTAGGTGATCGATTCCCTAATAGATAAATATACCTATCCAACAACTATTTCTTTGAATAACGGCTGATACAAATAAATTGAACATTTCCGAATCAAATACTGAAGAAATGATAGAAATCGGTGCATTTTTGGACGAGATACAGCGAAAATAGCAAAACCCTAAAAAATCATAAACTCATAATTCCTTGTTTGATGGAAAATACCAAAATACCGAAATCAGCTTTTATTCAATATCCTGTAGAAAACTGTTTCCTTTCCCCTTACACCATCTGCCTCTCGTCATACATTCCATTTACCAAAAAGTATTCGGCTGTTACGCTGTTACACAGAAAAATAAATACTTACACGTCCATGCGAATGAAAATCATATGGCGCGACCAGATGCAATCAGTTGAAAATGCGAAATATCCATACAAGGTAACAAAATTACACACAATGATAGAATTCTTATTTTTGTCAGAAATCCTTATGAAATACCTTATCGAAGAAAAGAGGATCAAATAAACTCTTCGCTCTGTTTCCTAACCAACAATTTATTTGATTCTCTTTTCTTAATTCAAAGCTCATACAAATATTTTATGCTTAAATTGAGAAGCAATCACTCCATCCTTTTGGTCTCCAAATTCGTGGAGGTTGAGCTTTTTGAAATCTTGTTGATGATTTTACTATAGAGTTTATATACAATGTTGTGACTATTAAAACATACATTTTAAATATAACAACAGTGTTTATTGAAAATACTGCAAAATTTTGGTAAGTCGAAATATAAAGTTAAAGTGCGATCAAAGGAGGAATTAACAACTTAGAATACGGAGGATTTGACAATTTGTCAAATCCTCCTAATCGTTTCTTTTAAAGACCATTATTTATTTTTTAATCAATGTTTATTAAATAATTACTTTATGTAGCCAAATATGCCAAATATTTATAAAAGGAAACACCCTGAAAGGGTCCTAGATGAGGAAGCCCTCAAACAAGCATTGAACGATATAAGCCGCAAAATTGAAACTCCAACAACTGCTGCGCGGAAATATAACGTTAATAGAACGACCCTTTTATATCGCTTAAAGCTTATATCGGAAAATCGAAGCGCTATCAATCTACAAAGCAGGGCTAGCACCAAATATTCTATAGGGCAAGTCCTCACCACGTCACAAGAAGAAGAGTTGACAGATTATTTTAAGAAATGTTCAAATCTGCACCATGGCCTGACGTTTGATATGACTAAGCGATTTGTTTACGACTATGCTATAAAAAATAATATAAAATGTCCTTCTTCCTGGGTTAGGGAGCAAGCAGCTGGAAAAGTTTGGCTTTCGGGGTTCATGCGGCGAAATCCAAATATTAGTCTGCGAAAACCCGAGAATATAAGCTTGGCCCGTCTAATAACTTATTACAACTTAATTTATGAACTATTCTGTATATTTTGTTAATTTGTTCAAAATAAAACTATCTTTGTGTTACGTTTTTAAAAGAAAGTTCGCAGACTGTCAAATTCTCCTACCTATTGTCAAAACCTCCTAAGGCAATGTCAAATCCTCCTATAAAGTGGGAGGATTTGACACTTTTACTATATTTCTTTTTCGCTCCACATCATGAGAACCCTTTAGATTACACAATTGGAATATACACCACTTTAAAGTCAAATATATAAGGAAAGTTTTATACCCCGACATTTTTAACGGTGCGCTAAATTTTGGTTCAAAATGACGTATCATCATTTTTGTGTCAAACCCTCCTTGCCTTACCCTACCCTCTAGAAAACTCACGATGTCCCCCTTTTCGTATTTTTTAATCTGGCAACCCTAGAGGCAAGTGGGTTCCGAAATCTTATGAAATTGCGAAGTAGGTTCCTATAATAATAATGCTTCGTTACAATTAAAATTCTACCCTTACTGCACCAAAAGAGGTATAACTAAAAAAAAAACGTTGTATTGAAGAAGTCGATGAAAATGAAGGGTGTGTTTTTCGCAAAAGATCTAGCGTTATTTAACACGCCTACTTTTTGGGCCGGTTTTGACAAAAAATATTGTTTTTTCGATAAAATCTCTAACAAACGTAAAAATAACAGTACCTAATATAAAAACATGTTGAAAATATTCTTCTTAAAAATTCGCCAATATAGCGGTTTTTGACAAACCCAATTTTAGGGGAGTTTCTAACATAAAAGCGTTTTTTCGATTGTTTGCTTAACAAACGAAAATAATAGTTTAAGTAAAAAATGTATACAATGTCCTTCTAAACAAGTCGCCTAAACAATGTCTGCTGCCACGTCCAATGACTAAGTTTTCAAACGTTAGACATTTTTTAGAAAAAAAAAATTGTTCCCAAATGGACAACGACTTTCAATCTAATGCGATGCCTAGTTGAGGGGTTATGCATTTCGAAAGGGTGAACAATATTTTGTCCGAGCTAAAAGATTCAAACAACGAAACAGTTGAACTTTATCTTTTAAAAAACACGTACACTCTTATTTGTGTGCTCTGAGAGCTAACACGCGTCACCCCGTAATGTGTTTTCTTCACTTGTTACGTACGACTGACAAGAATTCAAGTCAATACGCCTTTGAAAATACATTATGAAAAAACGAAGGCCCACCTTATTGCAAAACCAGTGTGACCAGCCACCATAAAAAACTAGCAAATAAAGAGTCAACTCATTTTTATTGTTACTAGGCCGAACAACGGATTGCATTATTTTTAGCGAAATCAAAGCAAAGAAGAAGCATTTATTTTCATATTACTGACTGAAGGGTAGTTGCACGCCGGATGTAGTGGTACAGGCGCAATATATTGTGTTTGTGTACCCTTTTTTCAACAGCGGTTGTTCCATAAGGGTTAAAACCAGGGTTCGTAAAATATCGCTCGCAAACGATAAAATAAGGATCTTTATCGTTCTTTATCGATCTTCTCACGAACCATAAAAAATAAAATTCGCGAACCATAGAATGTCTATATAGAATAGAATAGAATCTTTAAAAATGTATAGTTCTCTCACGAACGAACTGTATCCTTTTTTTCTGTATCTCTCGTTCGTGAGAGATCGGAAAAAAGAAATTCAGGTAGAATGATTTTCGCTCGCGATAAGGATCCGTAAAGATCTATAAAACAAATTTATATTTTCAATAGTTATTATTTTTGTTGAAATGGGGAAATTTATATTTTCAATAGTTATTATTTTGGTTGAACTGGGGAAAATAAAGACATTTGAGTTAAATTAATATGTTTCTTGTAATGAAGAAGCTGACGAATCAACTTGCTTAATTTGTGAGAGAAAATTGAGCATTGGAAAACATTGAGCAGCAAAGAGGTTCTTCTAGGTAAAGTTGCACAAGTAGTGCTGGCAGTGCCATCAACTCAAGTATCTGCTGAACGGTCTTTTAGCGCTCTACCAGTTTTTTTTTTTGACAAAAAGCAGAAACAGATTATCCAAAGAAACAATAAATAATGTTTTGTTAGTTAAACTGAATGCAAATTTATTCCAAAATCTTAATATGTAATAAAAGTACTTTTCACTTATGTTCTTTCAATATTAAAATATGTAATATAATTTTCATGTAAAATGACTTTTTTTTCTTATTCGAACAGTTCGCGAACGGATCTCCAATAGTTCGCACCTGATAATTTCGCGAACGAACTATATTTTACAGATCGCAACAGATTTGATTCGATTATGAAAACGAATTTTATTTTTAAACGAACGAAAATAAGGTTCGCGATCGAATCAGAAATTAAATTCCTATGCGAACTTTTCATGAGAGAACGAATCATATTTTATCGGTCTGCGAACCTTGTTTAAAACACATCCTTTCGACCTGCGTCCACATATTGTAGGCTTTTTTCTGCATTTTGCTTTGTAGTAGTAGGAAATGCATATGTAGAGAGACTGTCCCTACTCATTATATGGATATACTCTGTTGGTGTAGTATCGTCAGCGGATTAACACAACACATCCAATCCATACGCACTTTTTCAAGGTTCTGACGACATAAATTAAAAAAAAACATTGCATATGATTCTTTTTCGACCGAAGAGACATCTGAAATGCAAATGGTTATAATAATTCACACTCAATTTGGGTGTTAAATAGACTCGTTATATAATGGGGAGAAGTGATACATAATTGGCTAACCTCTTCTAATTTTAATAATACTATTCGCCTGTGAGGCTTTCTGAAAACGGCGGCTATAAGTGTAAGCGGAAACTTGAAGTTGCCTATTAGCAAGATTGCGAGCGATATACTCGTATACTGACGACGAAGATTATGATCACGATCTCGCAATCAAAATATGGCCTCAATCTTAATAACTCGTTCAAACACAGAAAAATAAATCTGCTGCATAATGTAGTACAAAAACACTATCTACAATATTTATTTAATCTTATTACATGTTCACACTCTATGAGAACCTTAGCAGTAACACCGGTACGGTTCTCGTATTTGCTGTCCGAACGACAATAAAAGAACAATTCTTTATTCTTATTCTTATTATTCTTATTTAACAAAATTGATATACTTAGTCTACCATAACAATGTTAAAACTAAGAATAGGTAGCGACATTTTTATTTAAAAAATATAAATAGTGATAATGTCACTTCATGTGAAAAAAACAATTTTGACGTGGGGTGGATCAATTAAATTCAGTACATAAAATGGAAAATTAACAATAAAAGAGAGAAAAGAAAAACGAAAGCAAGAGAAAAATATAACGTGATGAGAAGAGAGCATAAAAGTTAAATAAATTTAAATAACATAGCGCAGCAAAACTTTAATTTCTTCATGGTCAAAACCGAGAAGCCAAATTTTGACTTTTTTTTGCATATTCGGGCAAAGATCTAATAACACGAATATTAATAGGAAGTCTATTAAACAATTTACAGGACACAATGGAGTAGAAATTTTTGTATAAAGCTGTGCGAAAACTAGGCATGACGACAAGATTAATTGAATTGCTACGCAAAGCATGGGTGTTGGATACGAGTATTAGACTCTGCATATAGCCACCTCTTATAAAAAATTTTATTATTTATTTAAATGTTTTAGTGGTAGAATTTTCAGTGTTCTAAACAAAACCATAGAATTCGCGAATCGATTTGTCCCACATACTTTTCTGAGAGCGCACTTTTCCAGAACAACCAATGGCTGCAGCTTTGTTTGGTAGGCACCACCCAACAACTTATTCCGTACCGCAATCTAGATTGAAAAATTCCAAAATAAACCGTTTTTAGAGTCCTATTATCACAGAATCTTCGGAGACGATAAAAACTTCGGATCGTTTAACGAAAGTATTGTTTCAAAATTGAAATATGTTCAGACCAACTCATATGTTGGTCAATAGTAACACCTAAATATTTAAACTGATTTACTACTTCAATTTTAAAACAACTTGTGTCACAAGATAATTGATCAGTAAATAATGTCCTTGCTGATACCACAGTACATACACAATTTGACATATTGGATCTACTACAGTTTTGTCCATGAAGAAAGATTTCGAAGTCTGGGGACTCTTGCATACTTAGACTGAAGTTCATCAGTTTAGTTTTGTTACTGACAACTAGCTTGTGTTCAGCAAACCAGATCCTTAGAATGTGCACATCATGATTTATGTCAGCACATAGATTTAAAGGATTATTTGACCGATATGCAATGCCAAGATCATCTGCAAAAGCTGTAACTTTCCCCAAAAACGGTTGATTAAATATGGAGTTGATATATATTAGAAACAGTATGGGTCCAAGAACAGATCCCTGGGGCACACCTAGGTTTATAGTTTTCGAGTTGCTTTCAAATTTATCTATTTTAACGCTCTGAATTCTTTCCTTCAAGTTTGACTTAAACCAACTATGTATAAATCCACGAAACCCTGCAGAATATAATTTGTTAAGAAGAATATTGTGGTTAACCATGTCAAATGCTTTGGTGATGTCCACAAAGAGGCCGGCGCAACCTTTTTTTTTCATCCAGCGTTTTATATATAAAAGAGCAAAACTCCAAGAGGGCATCTTCTGTGGAAAGGCCTTTTCTAAACCCGAACTGAGCACCGCTTAAAAAATGTATTTTTGTCAGATAGTCCAACACTCTACTTTTAACAGCCTTCTCAAAGATTTTTGATATTGATAACAATAGTGAAATTGACCTGTAATTGTTTTTGTCGCTTTTAGTACCCTTTTTAAAAAGAGGTATAATATTGGCACACTTTAATTTATCAGGGAAAACACCGGTATAGATACTTAAGTTAAAAATATAAGCTAGTATGTCCACTACATTTAGAGCTATCTTTTTAAGTGTAATATTTGAAATACCATCATAACCACAGGAACTAGAATTGTTCAGTGAACTGATAATTTTGAAAAGCTCTAAGCCTGTAATTTCTACAAAAAAGAAGCTGCTATTCCTAAAATTTTCGTTCACTAAATTAGATCTAGCACAGTGGTTACAATATGTAGGAGATTCACTAGGAGACGACGTCAGACCAACTGTAGAAAAGAAATCATTAAAAATATTTGCTATAGTTGTAGGATCATCAATAGTAACATTATCATTACATAGAACTATTGGTTTTGACAAATTGGGAGAGTAGCCACCAATAATACTATTTACAGCCTTCCATTCATTCCTAGGGCTACCTAGTGCATTTTGTACTTTAGAGAAATAGTATCTGTCTCGAGCCTTCTTAATGTCTTTATTAACTTGTTTGCTTATCCTTTTGAACCGTGTTTTAAGTGCAGTATTAAGGGGATGTTTAAAGCATTTTTTCCACAATTTATTTTTAAGTTCAATTTTATTTAAAATATAAAAGTTTATCCACGGTTTCAGCCTCTTTTCAGATCTTTTGCGAACAACTGTATAGGTAAAATTACATATATAGTTTTGAAGGCAGGATAAAAAAAAGGGCATAAGCCTTCGAAGCGTTTTTTTCTTTATAGATTTCCTCCCAAGTTTCAGAACATAGCTCAATATTTAATAGATGAAAATTAACCTTAGTTATCTCAGGCGAGATAATATACTTTGCAGGCTTTATGCTTGTTAAACTTCGAAACAAAATATGAAAAAAATGTGAAGATCAAAGTTGACGCCAGCACATTGATTTATGGGTATATTCCTGAAACGACCAAATACATGGTCAAGACAAGTACTTGAAATTGGCCTAGTGATTTCATTTAAAAAGGAATAAAGACCATGCTCAGCTATAGTTGCGAGGTAGGAGTCAGTTGTAGTGTAAGAAAATATAATATCTATGTTAAAATCACCTAAGAGTACTAGGTTAGCCGCTTTTTCGTTGTTTAAGAACACGGAAAATTCATTCAGAAAAACTTGAGCATCACAAAAGTGTAATCTGTAAACACAAACAAATTGAAAAACTTCATTACATATATTGCAAGACAATTCAATTACAATAAAAGGTCCGTCGATTGATAAGTTATGGTTTTTATTTTATGTATAAGTTGCATTTCTGATCTTTTAACATATATGTATAAACTCCATAATAACTTCTTACTATAGTTACAAATTTAAATGCACAAAGTTTTGTTTAACTGAATCTTGGACTAATTTAAAAGTAGTATTATCATACTGTGTTAAGAATACTTGAAATATATTAAAATTGGTATTAAAACTAATGCTGTCAAACCCAACACTGCTTCAGGTCCTGAAAAAATTTCCGCCGAGTATTGATTATAACTTCGCGACTAAATCGAAACAAATTTAAATGTCTGAATTAGGGATGCTCAAAGTTAGGTTGAGGTTATGTTGAGGGGTTGTCAGCTTTCGCCCACACACTAAGACCAATGTGAAGACCATTGTGATACCACGATGATCTAGAAAGTTTCTCTCACTACTCGTTTAACCAGTTGGAACTTCTTATGAAGTGCGACAGACTTCTAACGTCAATGTTAGCCAAGTCGTTTGGATCATTAAGCAAGAAGACTCCTACATGGATTTCTTTTATGGGAAAGGGCAGGACATGCAAAAAGAAGGCGCAGTGTAGTCTCATCCTCTTCGTCCATGCAGCTTTTGCAGAAGTCATTTGAATAAACGCCAAGCTTTTATGCTTGCTTGATGAATATTAAACAGTGCCCTGTAATGTGGAACTTATATGCAGTCAGTTAAGTGAGATTTGGCCAGATATGCTTAATCGCTACACATGTATTACTACTTGTTCGTCTAAGGTTTGTTCTCTCGATTGCGAATAGCTTAAACAAAAGTTTGCATGTAGCGATTTTTATACCTAGAGAACCCTTATTAGGTAAAAGAGGTAATGTGGTTCTTTTTGGCGAGATCATCTACCCAACAGCTTCCTGGAATGTCTTTCGACGGCACCCAACAGAGGTGAATGTTAAACTGTTCCGCTATCTCTTAAATAGATGAACGACAATCTAAGTTTACGATGGAATTTGAAGAGAGTGAGTCTAAGGACTTGATCGCACATTGACTATACTTCAAGGCTTCTTTTATCGCCATAATTGTCTCGGGGAACAACAACAATGATTAGGAAGACGGACAAAGAGACTTAGATTTTATCTTTCTGAGACGCCTCCATCCACCGCTAGTTTTTGATCCATCGGTGTAGAAGTGGATCGATTTATCTTCGTTAAATTCACCGTCCTCCAAGGACGATCTGGTAGGAAAAGTGATTTGGAAGTTTTTCCCGAACTTCAGTTGGGGTATAGGGTAGTTATGTTTCTTGGTTGAGACTTAAATAAGTCCAGAATGATGGAGTGGCCAATATACTTAACTTATTTACCCATTGCGAGGTAGCTGTTAAGCGGACAGCGGAACAGGCGGTAAATATGTCGACGGGTACCAGATGAAGCAGAGTGTCTTGTGCTGCGAGGGAGTAGTTCGGAGTGCTTCGCAAATGCACAGACAAGCTGTACGTTGAACTTTGGCCAGCTGATCAGGATGAATGGCTTTATCTAGGGCAGTCCGCAAGAAAACCATTCCAGGGGGATGCTCAAACAATCGATTAATTTTAACTTCGATTGCGATTTATGTAAGACTGAGCACCCCTGGTCTACATGGGTGAACGAATTGGTTTAATTAACCAACTTATATTGGGGGAAACGATTGAGTCTTAGTTCGACGGATCCGAAAGGTTCAACCCCCAAAATAGGATTTCTGCCTGGTAATACAATGAACCATTACCGACTCTGAGTGATCTGGGATTTGGATTTGCTTTTACATTATTAAGAAAAAAAATTGTTCCAATAGGTACCAAAATCGTACAATCCTGGAATAATACATAGGGACGGGCTACAGTCCGCTTGGGCGAACTGTTGGATACCCTATTCTTATTCCTATCCCTCATAAGTGGGCGCGACAAAAGTCTAAGTATGGTTGAATTGTTAAGAACGCTCTACATATTTTGTTATATAACATTTAAAGGATTTTATCAAAAAACAAAACGCTCCCTAGCTCAAACTTGGGTGTTTCAATAAAATAGTATTATTTAATTGTGGGCGTGTCAGTAGGCGGATTTAAAAAAAATTAACACATGAGATTAAAGGCCCCTAGAGAGTATATAACAAATATTATAAATTTCAGCTCCCTAGCTCAAACTTTGGATTTTTAAAAAAATTGTTTTATTTTGTTTATGGGCGGATTTTGAATTTTTTTTATCCCGAGCAGTTTTAGGAGTCATAGATCATATATAAAAAATTTCAGCTTTCTAGCTCAAAATTCGATTTTTTCCAAAATTTTGTTTTTTTTGAGTTTGTGGGCGTGTCTGTGGGCGGATTTCAAAAATTCGTAAACTCGATTATTTCGGGACCCTAGAGAGTATATGGTTAAAATTTCAGCTCTCTAGGTCCAGTTTAAAGGCCTAATTTTTGCCGACAGACGGACGGACGGACGGACGGACGGACATGGCTAGATCGACATTACTGTCGATGCTGATCATAAATATAGTAACTTTTAGGGGTCTACGGGCAATATTAAGGTATGTTACAAACTATGCGTCAAAATTAATATACCCCTGGAATAGGGTATAAACATAGGGACGGTCCACAGTCCGCTTAGGCGAACTGTTGGATACCCTATTCTTATTCCTATCAGACACCTAGAGAGTCTTTATTATAAATTTCAGCTCCCTAGCTTTAACTTGGTTTTTCAAAAAAAAAAAAATTATATTGTGGGCGTGTCAGTGGGCGGATTTAGAAAATATTTACACATGAGCATAAAGGGCTCCTAGGGAGTATATATATTATAAATTTCAGTTCCCTAGCTCAAACTTTGGTTTTACAATAAAATTGTTTTATTTAATTGTGGGCGTGTCAGTGGGCGGATTTTAGAAATTTTAGCACCCGAGCAGTTTTAGGAGTCAAAGATCATATATAAAAAATTTCAGCTGTCTAGCCCAAAATTCGATTTTTTCGAAAAATTTGTTTTTTTTTAGTGTTTGTGGGCGTTGTCTGTGGGCGGATTTCAAAAATTCTTAATTTAAAGGCCTAATTTGTGCCGACAGACGGACGGACGGATATGGCTAGATCGACATTACTGTCGATGCTGATCATAAATATACTCGTAGTAACTTATAGGGGTCAACGGCAATATTAAGGTATGTTACAAACTATGAGTCAGAGTTAATATACCCTTGGAATAGGGTATAAACAAAGCCTTTTGAATAACTTGAATAACATGCGTATTCAGAAGCTCCATACTTTTCGAATCCAACCTAGATCAAGATCAATGGTAGCGCAACTAAAAGTAAAGGCATATTCACACCATAGCATGAAATTAATATAAGGCATTTACAGACAGCCTAGCCTCTCCAACTATTTGCTTGTGGGAAGTGGAAGAAGCTATGGAAAAAAACTTTAGGCGTCACTTAGCCCCGGTTTGATTTGATCCTAAGACCCCTCGACCAGTAACCCAACACACTAACCACGTCATACAAGCCCCAGTAAGACAATAGAATTGAATATATTTCCCACGCCAACACTTCTAAATCTGAGCAGTTTCTCATTAATAAATAGGGTCATCTTAGTTTGCTATTGACATTCCCTGGCGGCGTAGTAGAATATATGCATTCCTTCATGCTAAAATTCAAATATGATAAATTCACGAAAGCGTACCTGTTAAGATTTGACATATTATAGAGGAAAGTTGATTGGCTAGCCGAAACGTAAGTAGATTCTTTGAGTGATTTACTGTCCCTTAAGTGGCAGGTAATCAATCACCTAGAACATAAGATAACCAACTTATGGCGAAAGACACTGCAGGCAGAATTACTGGTATGTCCCAGTTAGGTGGTGATTCGGCTCTGGAAAATTAATGTTCATGTGTAAGCGTTGAAGATACTAGTAATAGAATAACGCTTCGGAGCAAATCAAACATCTTGATGAAAACTGGTGACAGTCGTCCATTTTAGAATATTCTTTCTTTTCAGCAAAACGATCAAAGCAAAAATGAGTCATAACGCAAACGCACCCAAAAGTGGGGGTTACAAAAAACGTGTTAAGGCAACTTGTTAAGAAGGACAATATCTACATATTTTTTGTTTATACTGTTATCTTCGTTTTCAAACAGTTAATCCACAAAACAACATTTTTGTAAACACCGGCCCCAAAAAGTGGGCTTGGCGAACAACTTTGTGTGGCTGAATTGTTAAGAAAGACTTCGTCTACATACTTTGTCAAGAAAACTTGTTTGATTAGGTAATGATGATTTTTTTTTAATTAGTGTCAGTGGGCGGATTTTTTAAATCTGAATACTTAGTTTTCGAATTTAAGGGCCTCAAAATTGGTGACTTAAGGTATATTAATTCTGACTCAAAGTTAGCCTTAATATTGCTCGTAGGCTCCTTAAGCTATTAGCACGATTTGCGAGAGTCGCAAATATTTGAGGTTAATAAACAAGTAGTAAATAACCCAGCTACTCTTTCCACAGAAGCAAGCAAACGAAGACACATTTTTTTGTTGAATAATTTTATTTTCCACAGAAACAAGCGAACAGACATCAGTTTATTTTTAAATAATTGTCGTCTAGCAAGCAACCACAAATATGTACAATATTAAATATCAAATTTCGATGTTGGAAATTCATAAACATGTTTTTTGTTCAGAAACACACATTTTTTACGGTTAAGTAAATTAATTTTTCTATTCCCAGAAGAAAGTAAAAACACAAATATTTTAGTTTGATTCTCCAAAAAGCAAAAACACGCCAATATGAAATAAAATAACCTCAAAGAGACAAAAATGTCACATGTTTTGGTAAATGTCATGCTCGAAAATCTGCAAATGAGGGCAATGCATGACATTCAAATTGTGGTGTAAACCGTGTTAACACCTCGCAAATGGGCGTCAAAATTTGCGATCGCATTTGCAAGTATTTATATTATTTGCGAGCATCGATCGCCATGTCCTATCAGTCCGTTGTAAATCTAGAGACCCTAAAATTCAAGGCAGAATATACAGACTAGGGGCCCGAAATGAACCAGTGAAAAGATATTTTTAAAAGCACAGCTTTATCGATGAAAGGAAGCTCGTATTCTTCACAAAATGTGTTGAAAAAGTATTTCTAAACTATTCCTCCATACATCCCCAAGAAAGGAGACTTTCTAAACTACGCCAATTATAGACCCATCAGTTTCCTTAATACTGCATATAAGATCATGTCTGCTGTACTGTGTGAACGTCTGACACCATTCATCAACTACCTGATTGGTCCCTACCAGTGCGGTTTTAGGCCCGATAAATCCACGGCCGAACAGATATTCATACTACGGCAGAACCTGGAAAAAACCCAAGAAGTCCAAATCGATACCCACCATCTTTTTATCGATTTTAAGGCTACCTATGACAGCATCTATAGAGACGAGCTATACAGAGCCATGTCTAGTTTTGGTATCGCTGCCAAACTTGTCAGATTGTGCAGAATGGCGATGGAGAACTCTCGCTGCTCCATAAAGCTCGGTAACAATCTCACCGAGACCTTTGATATCAAAAAAGGATTTAGACAAGGTTATGCGCTGTCATGTGACTTCTTCAACATCGTACTTGATAAAATTGCGTGTAACGCGCAAGCCAAAACTAGGGGCATAATTTTGTAAAAGTCTGTGCAACTACTTGCATACGCTGACGACATTGACATCATTGTCAGAACAAAGCGAGCTGACTCTGGTGCGTTTGCAAGTATTACTACAGAAGCGGGAAAAATGGGTTTAATGGTGAATGAGGGCAAAACAAAATATATGCTGTCAACAAGAAGGGACGTACAATATCGACGAATCGGACAGAACGTCACGATAGACAGCTACAACTTTGAGGTAGTTGGCGACTGTATCTACCTTATCTCCTCTATAAATTCTGAAAACAACATCACATCAGAAATCCGAAGAATTACACTTGCCAACCGCTGTTTCTTTGGCCCAAGAATGCAATTGACTAGTAAAGTCTTGTCAATAAACGCTAATAAGACTTTGTATAAGACCCTAATCATCCCAGTCCTGCTATATGGTGGGGAAGCGTGGACGTTAACAAAGGCGGATGAAGGTCTTATTGGTAGTTTCGAACGCAAAATTCGTCGAATGATTTTCGGTCCCGTTTGCGTTGACGGGCTTTGAAGGAGGAAATTTAACAGCGAACTCTACAAGCTGTACAGCGACATCGACCTGTTCAAAAAAGTACGAATTAGTGGACTAAGATAGCTAGGACACGTAGAGCGAATGGACACCAACGCTCGGGCCGGAAAAGTCTGCGATTCCAACCCGGAGGGTTAGGTTAGGTTAGGTTAAGGTGGCTGTTAACTGAAAGCCAACACACTTAGACCAATGATGTTCGTTGTGATACCACATGGATCGGGAGTTTCGACCACTACTCGCTAAAACCATTCGGAGCTTCTAATGAAGCGCGATAGACTTCTAACATCTGTGTTAGCTAAGTCACTGAGTTTATTAAGTAAGAAGGCTCCTAGATATCCTAGATTTCTTTTATGGGAGAGTGCAGGACATGTGCAGAGGAGATGGAGTGTAGTCTCCTCCTCCTCCTCATACCTGCAGCTTCTGCAAAAGTCATTTGAATAGACGCCAAGCCTTGATGCGTGCTTCCTATTAGACAGTGTCCTGTGATGACACCTATAGCAGAGCCAATGTGCATTCGGTTAAGTGAGATCAAACTCAAAGAGCGTCGCAGATCCAGCTTTGGCCAGATATGCTTAGTCGCTAGACACGTATCACTACCTGTCCACGTGAGGTTTGTACTCTCGACTGCGGATAGCTTGAACATAAGTTTACAAGTAGCGATAGACACACCTAGAAAACCTTTCTCAGGTTGAAGATGTAATGCGTTTCCATTTTTGGCGAGTTCGTCTGCCCTACAATTCCCTGGGATGTCTCTGTGCCATGGCACCCAAAAGAGGTGAATATTGAACTGCTCTTCCATCTCATCAAGAGATGAACGGTAGTCTATGGCTTCGATGGAGTTTGAAGAGACTGAGTCCAGCTACTTTAGCGCGGCTTGACTGTCCGAGAATATACGGATGTCCGTAGCGGATATCACATTTCTCTTCAGCCACGACAAGACTTCCTTAATCGCCATGATTTTAGCCTGGAACACGCTACAATGGTCAGGAAGACGGAAAGAGAGATTAATATTTAGTCTTTCTGAGAAAACACCCCCACCTACCCCATCACCAGTTTTTGATCCATCGATGTAGAAGTGGATCGATTTATCCTCCTTGAATGCATCATCCTCCCAGAATGATCTGGCGGGGATAGTGATTTGGAAGTTCTTTCCGAACTGTAATTGGGGTATGATGTAGTTTATGTTCCTTGGTAGAGACCCAAATGAGTCAAAAATAATGGAGTGGCCAATATTCTTATTGATCCACTGTGAGGAAGCTTTTAGCGGTGTCAGATGAAGTAAAATGCCCAGTGCAGCGGAGGGAGTCGTTCGGAGTGTTCCGCTTATGCACATTCAAGCTGTACGTTGGACCTTGCTCAGCTTATCACGGTTTACCGCTTTATCCAATGCAGTTCACCAGGCAACCACCCCGTATGTAAGAATCGGTCTTACTACCGATACGTATAACCAGTGAAAGATGCGGGGTTGTAGGCCCCACTTATTGCCAATGGCTTTTTTGCAAGAGAAAATTGCTACTGTAGCTTTTTTGACTCTATTGGGTTTCCAGCTTAACTTCCTATCGAAGATAAGACCCAAGAATTTAGCTTCATCGGAAAAGGTTGAGCTTGCTCCGTTAATATAGGTTGGGGCAATATGAAAGATTATATATTTCCTGGAGAAGAGGACAAGTTCGCTTTTATGAGGGTTAACCCCCAGCCCACAGTTTCTTGCCCAACTTGTCAGCTTATTGAGAGCGTTTTGAAGGAGTTGCTTTAGATTGTTGAGGTATTTCCCTGAGACGGCAATAGCAATGTCATCCGCATAGGCAATCACCATGCAGCCCTCCCCCTCCAGGCATATCAGTAGTTTATTCACCACTAAGTTCCACAGAAGGGGGAAAAGGACACCGCCCTGTTGCGTACGTCTACTGACAGACCTCCTAGCGGATGAATCGTCCAGTTTTGAGTTGATAATCCTGCTTGATAACAAAAGATTGATCAATACACCAAGCGAGCCATTCACATTCAGTTCTGTTAATGCATTTGCGATTGCAGATGTGTTTACGTTGTTGAAAGCGCCTTCTATGTCTAGGCAAGCAACCATAGTGTATTCCTTGTGATGAAGGGAGTATTCGATGGCGCGTAGTGAAGGGCGGTCCACCGATTTCTTCTTATTGTACGCATGTTGGGCCGCAGACAGCAGTTGCGGGTTTAAATTCATACGAAGATGGATATCAATAGACGCTCCAGTGTTTTGAGGAGAAATGATGATAGACCGATGGGTCTGAGGTCTTTTGGACTTACATGGACTTACATGGATTTACCCGGAGTGACAACGCAGTAGAGGAAGACCTCGCCTTAGGTGGCGCGCAGAAGTGGAAGGGGACCTCAACCAACTTGGAGTTTGCAACTGGAGGCGGTTATCCAAAGATCGTGCTAACTGGAGTGGCATGTGGGTTGAGGCCCAAGTCCACCCCTGACTGTAGCTCCACTTAGGAAGGAGAAGAAGAAGAAGATAAAATACCTTTACAATTGTAGAGAAGGAGAAAAAATTAGATACTAGTTTTTCGCCGTGACTTCGTCATTTGCAATTAGCATTTGCTATCGTTATTGATATCATTAGAATGTGCTCCAATTTTATAATTATAGAAGGGAACGCCGCGTCATACCGACTTGCTATGGATCAAAACCTAGTTTATTTATAGAGGTTATTAAGTCACGAATCTTAAATGCATTTAGCCCAGCAATCACTGCATGTTTTATAAGTACCTATGTATATGTTTTTAACTCATCACCCCAGGGCTACTTAAGTACCTATGTGGAACAGAAGTATGTGCCCTGAAGAAAACCGACGAAAATTCTCGCAGATGATTTGAGACAAATATTCTCCATTTATTGAATGTTCATCTGATTGCTCAACCTATAAAATGGCTTCGGTGGCGTGTGAAAACTATGTATCTCAAAGCTGAATCTACTTAGGAAACAAAGCTGTATAAAGCCTAATCTAAATCGGCGTGGGTAGTTGGTATAAATCTCGATTCACTCAGCACGCAAATCTCGTAAAAATATTGAATGAGGTCTAAGTTCTTTTAGACATAAAGTTAGTAAGTAATGAAACCTTTCCACACATTCCTGTTATATTTAAATACTCACATAATATATTGTATCATGCAAATATATCCTTGGAAATGTGTCACTAATTTATGTATGTAAATCTTGTTTCCAAATTTACGATTTCAACATCTGATCGATAAAAATCGACCCAATAAAAAGAAAGAAATCTGTATAAATTATTCAGAAACCCAAGAAGTGCATAGCCATTGCTACATTCCTCATTTAAAAGTTATAACAATAAAGCGAAGTATCACAAACACCGCTGTCGCATTACTTTAATGGCTTAACTTAAGCAAAGTGGATTCTCATTAAAGATAATATTAAAGTAGCATCGTCGCCGTAAGCAACCTATCTCATCCCGAGGCAATGACTAATGTAGAGAACAAACAACGTGATCCACTTACCTCAATCTCTCCCTCAGCAATCGGTTAGCTTCTTTATCCCTTTCCAGTATAAATAAAATCCTTTTGAATTCAAGAAGCTTCTTCTTGAAATTCTCTTTTGTCACTTCCACACATATTCCACTGTCTGCACTGCAGTCCAGCTCCACACTGTTAGCACTGGTATCAAAATCAGGCATTATTTCTGATGACCTTTCCACAATTAAATTAACACAAAAAAATTGAAGAAGAACTTCATTTAACACGCACTAAATACCGCTACAAAAAACAACTCTTCCGTTTGCTAGCCAACACATCTCTTGGTAAAATATCACTTGGAGCCAAATTTAGATCTTAAACTCATTTGAAAGAAAATTTGGATTTTTTTTTTCGTTTGCGTCTTCATTGGAGTTTTGTAGTACATTATCGTTCGTTACGAGATATCTCTCAGATAAAAATCGTTGCTTCGTTATCAGGTGCAGCACCACTACCAGTATAACGTGTCGCTGCCTTGTGGTTCAGTGTCACCTGGAAAGATACACAATATACAAATCCATGTATTTATTTACTTGTCGTGTGATTAAAACTAAATTATTATATCTTGCTCGCAACTACATATATAAAGATACAATGGCAGAGGAAGAGTATCTTTCTCACACACTTGAGCGCAATGACATAGCCGCAGCACAATTGCTGAACTTGAGAGCAAACACAAAACGTACTTACATATATAGTTATTCCCATGCCACACCACACGGAAAAAAGTACGTATCTGAGACAATCAAATGTGTACTTAGGGAGGATTATAGCGCGACTGCAATCTTTGAAATTAGCTAAAAGTAATTTTACCCACTGAAACTGAATAACTAATAGAGAAGGATGAGGATGGGGTTGGTAGCGGGAAGCTCAGACAGATGTGCTGATGATGCACAGTGCTCACCCACAGAGATGGGTGAGACACCGCTACTTTGGTGTATGGATAATAATTTATTCATGGAAATTGAATGCCTTCCTAATTATTCTACAGGTGTAGCTATCTCCTCTTTTTTGGTGTTCTTATTAATTGATGTTGGGGCGAAAGTATTTATGTCAATAAAATGGCGTGGTTAATTGTAAATTTGTGTCACATGGGGCGTCAGACCAATTTAGTCTTTCTCGTAACTGACTGAGCGATGTTTGTGCGGCGTAAGGTTTCGAAATTTAACAAGAGATGGATTGTTTTTTTATGTATCGATTCAAATTTCACTTTAAATAAGTTATATAATTATTCTTACCCAATCTGAGACCTCTTGGCACAGGCAAATAGTGGAATGCTTGATCCAATCAATCAACCCAATATTTTGTCATTTAATTGATTAAAAAAGAACAAATTATAGATAGATACGTATTTCAAAAATAGTCATACCCGACGGAATATTTTGGTTAACAATTTTAATTAATTGTTTGTCGAGATTCAAGATACCATACTTTGTAAGTTGATTTGAATGTTAGGTATTGCTAGCGGGGCCCTTTTTGCTGCATCTAAAAGTCTAGTCAGGAAAGTCCATTACGGATCTGTGACAGCAGTTATATAGATAACCTTCATGACAACTTGCATACTTATTGCCCTACATTTGTCAATATGCAAAAAATAAATAACGAAGGTCAAACATATTAGGTGAGGTTAGGTTATAGTGGTAGTCGGCAGAAGCCGACACACTTAAACCAATAAAAGGTCCATTGTGATACCACACGGATCCATCTTCTTCCTACTCGTTGAACCAGTTGAAGCTTTTGAGAAAGCTTGAACGAATTTTAATGTCAATGTTTATGAGATCGTTGAGATCATTATAAAAGAAGGATCCCAAATGGACTTTTCGTCTTTGAGTGAAGAGATGTTGGAGAATAGTCTCTTCTTCCTCCTCCTCCCCCTCGTACAAGCAGCTTGTGCAGAAGTCATTTGTATAGACCCCAACCCTTGTTGCATGCTTGCCTATGAGACAGTGTCCGGTGATTACACCAATTGTTGCACCAATGAGATTGCACAGAGAGATTGTTCAGAGAGATCAAACACTTAGAGCGTTTCAGATCCAGCTTTGGCCAAGTCTGTTTTGTCGTTAGACAAGTGTTGCCACTTTGAGGCAATTAAGACGGAACCTCCGTTTTAAAGTCCAAGCCGTCGCGGATGCCAGAGCGCTTGGTCTGGAGAACTGGAAATAGAGAGCTCGGGATCGCAGAGGATGGAAGGCTGTAGGGTTTCAGGCAGAGACTTTTCACGGGTTGGGAGCCCGTTAAGTAAGTAAGTAAGTAAGTTCTCTGATCCACTCCGAACTAGCTATTTCAGACATTTATATGAATGGAAGGGTGATTTCCAAGTGAGAAAAGTTCAATTATAGGGAATCTATGATCAAGAGCATAGACACTTCTTGGGGTAGGTTCGGGTCTATTGTGGTATTAAACCAGTTAGAGCTTTTAATGAAGCGAAACAGACTTCTTATGTCAGTGTTAGTTAAGGCGTTTAGATCGTTGTAGTAAAAAATACCCAAATGGAGTTTCCATTTCTGGGTAGAGCTGGACATGTACATAGAAGCTGACGAATATTCTCCTCCTCCTCCTCGACCATGCAGCTTCTGGAAAAGTTCTTTGAATATATGCCAAGCCTTGTTGCATGTTTGCCTATGAGACACTGTCCAGTAATGACATCTATAATGGTGCTAATGTGCAATCTGTTAAGAGGGATAAGCCATTATACTCAGAGAGTTCGGACTGTGGTCTTTTAAACCATACGGACATGCCTCCGTGGAAACACGATGGAGTCCATCGAAAAAGAAAGTAGCCACTGACACCCTCGTCTTCAAAAGGAGATTCGATGTCAGAATCCCCGAAAGAAGCGAATGGAGTAATAAAATGGTCACGAAAGAAGAGGAGATAGCTATCTACACAGATGGATCCAAGATGGACGTGGGTACAGGTACAGGCATCTATTGTGAGTCTCTGGACCTGAGTGAATCATTTACACCCAGCAGTGAATGCAGCGTGTTTCAGGCAGAGAGAGCTGCGATCACTCAGGCCGCCAAGGAGGTGAAGAGGCGCAAACTAGCCGATTAACACATCACCATTTACTCTGACAGCCAAGCGGCTATAAAAGCTATGGAGTCAGTAGTAGTCAAGTCAAGGGCGGTGTTGAAAGGAAACAAACACCTAGACTGTCAATACGGTAACCCTATGCTGGGTACCTGATATCTCGGGTAATGAGAAAGCGGACGAGCTAGCAAGGAAATGATCGGAGATATCGCTAATCCGGGGCTTAACCTCACTCGCTATGCGAATGCCCTGCCCTTAGAACAAAAAGATTGAAGATTCTTGGCAGCTACTTCTTTGAGGAGCTGGAGGATCTGGCTGCTTTGGAGCTGAAGAAACTCCTGAGATTCACACACGAATCCGGGTGGTTCTTCTAAAGCGAATTACTGAGCTGTTAAACAGCGGTTTATTTTATTTCTCTTTTTCAGGTTCCCAGCTAATTTTAAAGAATCCCAAAATGGACACAATGGACCCAAACTCTTGGTCTAAGTGAGCCGTGACACCCGTCACAAGGGCATCCATCTACCTAACCTAACCTTAACCTGAATATCCCCAAGTCCCGGCACACAGAAGCAGTCTGTGATAACGATATTTATCATCGCGAAAGCGTGGGTTGGATGAAGTGGCCGGAAAACGCAGCCATTCTGTGACCAAACAAATTCCCCTTAGCTAAAAGGAAGGCTCTTAACTGCAGTTATGTGCCCTGGGCTCACAGCTGAGATGAGGATGCTTCGCATGACAGCAGATTTGAAAAAGCCTTCATGTTTAAGAAAATATCTCAAAGAGGATGAAGCGCGACGGGCTCAGTTAGTAGTGTCGTGTTCAAGGGTAAGATTCTATGAACCCCTTCAAAACGACAATATCAATAAACAATCCTATACAATCGCGAAAGATAGGCAGGCCTAAAACGTCCTGGATTACAAACATGTCACAACACAAGCATTATATTGGCTTCAGTGACGAAGTGATTCAAAGCAGGGAGCCCAGCTAATACTTTTTAAGGTCAAGCGCTGCAGCGCAAAGCAAAGTCTGCGAAAGAAGAGTATCGAGCCAGGAGAATAAGATCCTATGCGTAGAAAGACGAGTGGCGTACGCCCTCTCCCAGTTCAAGAAAATCTAATAGTCTCGCGATCGAAACAACATCCGAAGATTTTAAAAGAAAGCGAAACAACAGGTTGGTTGCTTTAAGACTGGAACGCAGGATCTTCAAAACAGCGGCGGAAGCCTAGACACCAAATCGCAGGGAATAGTAGATGTGTTTAAGTAGCATTTGCAGCACTCCTGAATGTGTGGGCAAGTAGAGAACCCACGTCCGGTTGGCTTAGCTATAAAAAAGGTTAAAATGGGGGAGAAGATATAACCGCGAACTCTATGAGCTGTACCAAGATGTAGCCCAAAAAGCAAAATTACGTCGATAAAATTGGATCGGAAACATCTTCGATCTCCAGCTCCCAGGTTCGAGAAGGTCAAAGACTCCGTTTTCAAGATTTAGCCATCGCGGATGATAGAACACTTGCTCTGGTCGTCTGGAAGCAGAGTGCCCGGGATCGCAGAGGACAGAAGGATATAGTGTCTCAGGCAGAAACTATTCACGGGTCGGGATCCTGTTAAGTTAGTAAGTAGTAAGGCGACAGGATAACATTCATTGTCAGTAGCTCTACTTGGCCATATTGATTCAGCTATGTCACATGATGCGACAGTGAAAAACATGCAGTGCAATGTGCCGTTTAATAGTAGCTCTTCAGAACCTGAGGCTGCAATATCTCAGATAGAGGCTCTTCACGGGTCAGAAGCTTATAAGGATGAAAAAGAGAGTACCACAAGGCTGCTTAAAATCACCACAACTTTTCGTAGTAGACATCAGCGATGCTCCTTGTGCAGCTTTGGCAGCACCAACTCATGAACTGCAACGGACCGCGTATCTCTGCTTTAACAAAATGGAACAATAATGGAATGGTATGTCAAATTCTGTTGGTATCCCTATCTAAAATATGATAGCTTCGAAGACACAAGGGTAATTATATTTCCACTCAACGGTAGTGCTACCCGGAGTTTGAGAAATAAATAATTTCACAAAACGAATGTTTTACAATCTCTCCCTAATTATATTTTTAATGACATTATTTTTTCATTTCTCAGCCTCTATAAAGCCGCATCGTCTACGCAATGAGAGCTGGTAGTGGTGGACCTTTCTATTGCTTCCTTCCATCCACTAATAAAAATGGGTTTCAAAAGTATAAGTAAATTACTCATTTGTTGTTTAAACTAAAAACTGGATTTCCTAAGCTTTCTCAATTATTTCCCATAAGCAGAAACAGCAAACAACAACAAGATGCGAGTACGTAGTAATTGTCTAGCAATTTCATGCACCCCGGGGGCTAACATTTATACATAGGTACTTACTTACAATTGCAATTTTTCTTGTTCCCCATAACTACTATAAGCAGATTACTTAAAAATGTGTTACAAAATTTGGCATCAACTCGAATCCTATAAGAAAAAAAACTTTAAACTCACTTATACCGGCGAAAAGCTCTTCGTTGGATAATATTTAGCACCTTTGGCTGCGGTCCCATCGGTCTGTAGGTGGTGATTCCCAGACGAAATCGAGACAACACGATAACTATATTTATGTGTGGTATATATTTTTTGTTGTGAGAAAGAAATCATTATTTTCTATTAACAAACAAATCAAAGATGAGATTAATATTCACAGCGGATAAAAGGAAACAAAAAAGAAAAACATAGGGAAAGGCTACAGTCCACTTGGGCGAACTGTAGGATACCCTATTCCTAATTCAATCCCTCACAAAGTGGGCAAACATCTTATGGCCGCATTGTTGAGAACGATTTACATATATTGTTAAACAATATTTGATGGATTATTATTTACTTAGTTTTTTATAAAAAAAACGCCCCTTAAAATCGGGCATGGCAGAAATCTTTATATAAAGGAATTGTTCAAAACAACTTTATCTACATATACATTGTGAAGGATAGGGTTTTCATTTACAATGATTTCTGCAATAAAAATATTTAAAAATTAGCATTAAGGCCCCCGGAAGAATATATATTATAAATTTCAGCTTCCTAGTTCAGGCTTTGATTTATCGATTAAACTGTTTTGTTGAGATTGTGGGCGGATTATAAAAATGCTTACAATTGATTAATTCGGGCCCTTAGAGATTGTATGGTTCAAATTTAAGCAGCTCGAGTTTTAGGGCCTAATTTTTGCCGACGGACATGGCTAGATCGACATTACTATCGACGCTAATCATGAATATTGTAACTTTAGGCGACTATGAGCAATATTAATGTATGCTACAATCTATGAGCCACAAGTAATATACCCTTAGAATAAGGTAAAAGAAAAAAGAATTAATTCCGCCATGGGGCTATTCAATTTTGGTTTGTGGTGACCAAGCAAAGAAAACACGCGGATAGGCTTGAGCGGGTGGGTTATAAAAAAGTTTAAAAAAATACAGCAAACGAGAACCCATGAACGGTTAATGATATTGAGATAGAAAGTATGGGCACATATCTATTTTGGATTTCTTAACAATATTCACCAATTGCCCTCAATAGTAGTCGTTTGCTGATTGAAAACGTTAATGATCTGTTCGAGGTGTTGGTGTTTGACGTTGGATTGAATCTAGAATAGATTATGTTCCATTTGAATGGAGTGTAGAAAAGTGCTAACGAGTAAATGTGATTCGAAACCAATTCTTATACAAGTGAAACAGTTTTCGTACGATCCCGACGTGAACTTAATTCACCTGTACATTATTCCCTAAAAAAATCCACAAATATGTGTTAGCATTATATATATTAGTTATATATTTTTTATTTATTTTCAATTCAATTTTATTTTATTTAAGTGAAAAACATAGTACAAATAAGACTTAAGTCTTTTACAGTGCATAAAGTTAAAGGATAGTTAAAATGAGAATTAATAATACATAAAACAAAATGATTATAATAACTACAAATATAGAAAATAAACTACAAAAAAAAGAAAAAGAAAACAAAAAGAAAATAATAATAATAAATTTGAGTTAAAAGGCAAATATTAACAATGCAGGAGTAAAAGGAGGAAAAGATAAAAGAAGGAAAGAAGAAGAAGAAGAAAAGTAGAAAGTTGAAATTAAAGAAGAAAGTAAGGGGAATAAAAGCAAAGATTACTATGGTAAAGCAAAGTGTCTTAAAACTGCATTTTTAAAATTAGTGACACTAATAGTTGTTTGTATCGCTGTGGGTAGGGAGTTCCAGATTCTGGTGACATTGTATGAAGAAGAGGCGCGAAGAGTTCAAATAAGTAAAACTGGCAATGATAAGATTTAGAGTTCTGGAGGATTGGGGAAATTGCAATTTTTCGAACAGATATACAAGAGATTTGTTTATTATGATTTTATGCATAAGAAGGCAGCACCCTAGGTCGAGAAATTGCTGAAAAGTACAACCAAGTACCAGTTTGTGATATTGTGAAATATGTTCATATCGATTCACCCCATACACGTACCTTATCATGGCAGTGAACGCAACTAGTAATTTATGCTGAGAGTGTGAGTCAAGCTTGCAGTAGACAGCAGTAGCGCAATCAATTATAGGCATAAACAGTGTCATAACAAGCCTTAGCTTTGTAGCTGCTGGAGTAAAGGCGGAAGATAGCCAAAGTTTACGCCGCCCGGCGTAGATTCGTCCAATAACATAATTTATGTAATCGGTTGCTGATAATGAGCTATTAAGCTTAAAAATAAGATTGAACACAACATTCACAAATTTGAGCTGCATGTAATTTAAGAAAACAGGGGGTACTTCTTCGAAGTTAAGATTAATGGGGATTTCACTGCATTTAAACTGAGCCCATTACAAATGGTATATGTTTCTTAAATCTTCGTTAACTCTGGTAACAAGATCCTCGATGAGTCCAATTGGTCGAGATAAATAAATCTGAGCATCATCAGCATAAAGATGAATAGAAGCGCTGGAGCATACTTTGGGAAGGTTATTAATGAAGAGGCAAGATAATATTGGTCCTAAAATCGATCCTTGCGATACTCCTGCAACAAGGGCACCAGGTTGGGAAGATTTTCCATCATGAACGACTCTTTGACAGCGATTTCACTAGGAAATTGATAGTTAAGAAATAAAAAAACAAATAGAGTAGGGAATAGAGAGAAATCAATTTGAGATAGAGAAAAAGTAAATAAGAAAAGAGTGGAAGGGTAAAAAGAGTATATAAATAAAAATAAGAAAAGAAATGCAATAATAAGATAATAAAACGATAGTGAGTTTTTTCTGAATAAGTAAATACGTATACGTAGCTATGCTAAATAAATCCGCCGACGAGTGGGATTGTGAGTGGAAACATCAAAGTTATCAAGAGAGTTTGGTAGGTGAATTTTTACTTCGTTGTCATCTTTACTCTTTTTAATATGGACCAAACCGTTGCGAGTTCTTACAGAAAACAGTAGACGTTCACGACGAAGCCGGAGAGCATGACATAGCAAGGAGCTGTTCTCTTGAGTTAAGCTCCCATTGAGGCAAATGCGTGTTGTAGTTGACGAAATGGCATTGTTCTTTAACTGTTCAAGTGTTAGACCACCGTTCGCACGAAAGGCCGTGACTAATGCACTTTGCTCCACGTGAGAAGAGAGTCTGATAAGAAGCGGGCAATGACCATCGGTAGATTTTGTTTTCAGTCGAAAGGCATCAATGTGAGGAGTGATTTGGTGGTGTAGTTTGGCGGCAATAGTTTTTGCCACATCCATTGGCCGTTCGTCGGGTCTCACTGGTATGCGGCGAACAATGACATCACGAAGCCGTTCCTTACGATGCAGATCAGCTAGTTGCTCTTTCAGTTTCCGATTGTCATCACGCAGCTCAGAGATGTTACTCTCAAATTTTTGCACTTTGCTTTCAAGGGAGGCGATAGCATCGCTTATTCTCTTGTTAAAGTTGAGTTCAAATTCGGAAAGCAAAGATTTAAATTTGTTAATTAAATTAGAATCCAGATCTTGAAGTTGGTCAGCCAGGGATGATTTTTTATCTGTAATCCTCATTTGTGGTGGGTGAGACTTTGGTAAATTATTAACTGCCGGCGATTTGTTGGGAGTTAAAGCAGAGGTAACCAGATACTTCTCTTTAATCGCTTGTAGCCGTGTGTGAGACAAAGGAATAATTTTCACACAAAAAACCAAAAGGTTTAATACTTCAGGTTATCGTAACTCTAATTTAGGAAGAAGTAGGTACACTTCAAGAAAAATAGAAAAACTCTAAGACTTGAAACTTTGACTTTTAAACTTTTGAATAAGTAAAACTGGTTAAGATATACTTTAATAAACTGGAGTGAGTTCAGAACACGTCTATTCACTAGGCATACTCTTAACTTATGCTTTAAAAATTATATTGTCGGAAGCACAAATGTATCTACGAAGATCAAATGTTTCCCTTTTATTGCAAATGCGCTTAACTTTACAATAGCATGTCTCAATTAATATTCCCAACATACAAACACTATTGCTAAACCTGTCTTTAAAAACAAGTGATTTGTTCCTTATATTTAACACAAATGGTTATACGCGTTTTACATTGCGGAAAAAAAACTATCATATCGAAGGATTTTTGTTAACTGTTCACTGCAAGCCAATGAATTCAGCAGTATGAATAAATGTTTGCGATCTTCAGACGAACTGTACGTTTAAGGAACCGTTTATTTTCGAACCCCGGTAAGGAGTGTATATTTGTTTCCAATATTAGGAAATAGCAGCGTTGCCAATATTACTTAATTTATGTACAAATCAAATATGTTTTGAAGTGCGCTGGTATAGCACTTTTTATACCCTATTCTAAGGGTATATTAATTTTGAGTCATAGTTTGTAACATAACTTAATATTGACCGTAGACCCCTAAGAGTTACTATATTTATGATCAGCATCGATAGTAATCCCGATCTAGCCATGTCCGTCCGTTCGTCCGTCTGTCGGCAAAAATTAGACCTTTAAACTGGACCTAGGGAGCTGAAATTTTAACCATATACCTACTCTCTAGGGTCCCGAAATAATCAAGTATAAGAATTTTTGAAATCCGTACCAACAGACACGCCCACAAACTCAAAAAAACAAATTTATCGAAAAAATCGAATTTTGAAAATCCGCCCACTGACACGCAATTAAATAAAACAATTTTATTGAAAACTTAAAGTTTGATCTAGGGAGAGTTTTTTTTACATTTTTTACAAAAGCTTGGTTTTTTTCGATTAAATCCTTTAAATGTTATATAACATAATAGGTAGAGCGTTCTTAACGATTCAACCATACTTCGACTTTTGTCACGCCCACTTATGAGGGATAGGAATAAGAATAGGGTATCCAAGAGTTCGCCCAAGCGGACTGTAGCCCGTCAATATGTTTTTTTTTTGTATAATTCGCGCGTGCAAAAGGGATTTTAAGCACCCTTATAATGTCCATAGTTGCACAGCATGGGCACTTGTGAAAAGAGGACGAGAAACCCATGCACATTGGTTTTGAATGTTTATATATTAATATGTGTTCGAAAAACAGAGCGTGATAGAGCATTCCACACTCGTGTTGTACGGCTAAGGAGCGATTCTTTGTATTTCACTTTACGTCCGAGAGTAGGCTTAAGAGTGAACTGATGCGCATTCCTGACATGGCGGTAATCGTTTGCAGTTCTTTATAAAATGTTCGAAATAAAAACGATAAATGATTCGACTGGACGATTTGATTGCGATTTTACATAAAGCAAATAAGAAACGTGGTCGTTTCATAGAAATGTTTCATTGACAAACGTCTGATAAATCACGCGATCACGCAGTTATTGCGAAACTGGTTTTGATTGGCCTTGACGTCAACGAGGAATATGATACCCTAGTGTGGATGCGACGAAGAATTTGAAGACCAAGTGCAGCCTTTACAAAACACAAGTTCAGCTTTATGGCGCTGAGTGAAAGACAAATTTGGTTTAGTCGGCGAGGATGGTTAATGTTGTAAAAGATACAACCGCGAAGTCTATGACCTGAATCATGATATGGATCTAGCCAAAAACCTTATCACTTAGACTCCCAGGAGAATCTTGACTCCCAGGCCCCAGGTTTCAGATAACAAGGAGAACCCCCACCTTTTTAAAGACCAAGCCATCGCGCTTGGTCAGAACAACTGGATGCAGCTGAGTGGAAGGATGCAGTATCTCAGGCAGATGTTCTTACCTGGTTCAGGAGCCCATTAAGAGATTAGAAATTAGTTATATGGTAGGTACCGTTATTAAAGTGATAGTAAATAGAACCGCTAGAAAATATAAGCGACAGAGAAGAAAACATTAACAAAAATTTGCAAACGTTCAAAAAATCAAAACCGCAGCATATAAACAAATTTCGCGCCATTGCGATTACAGTTATTAACACCAACTTTTTTTTTATTCCAAACGTTAATTTGAATTTGGTAGAACGAAGTGGTAATGATAATAGTTTCCCCACCACCGGAGCTATAAGCGGAATGCAGTCATACTTAATTGGTTTCGTCATTAATCTTGGAGTGGTCCGAGAGCTATATTTTTGCAGCCACGGAGCTGTTTTAAGGTGGGGTGGTGTTTCATTTTACATTATATTCTGAGTAATAGCAATAATTATTGTTAATGTTGTCGGGGATTTTCACCTACTCTACCTACTCGTGTATTCGTGTGCAATATCAATGCTGCTCATGAGCGTGAAGATTGATACAGGTACGAACTCATGACGATGATCTAACATCCATTTTATAGAACTTTATGAAACTTGATTGACGCTAATTTTATGTAAACAAAAATAAAGTTATAAGTGAATTAAAATGTAATTTTAAGCGTTATTCAGCAATGAAAGTATTTCTGTTCATTTTCAGCTTCTCTCTTCCGTCGATACTTTCATTTTTTTACCTTAATGACTTAATGATCATCAATATTTTGACTGATGAAAGTTTTAGAAGGATAATTATCCAGAAAGTTAGTAACTGATGTGTTAAGTCGTATGCAAAAACTGTCGGAATATTTTTCGTTGCGAGAAAAATCTTAACAATATAGCACATTACCAGTCGAGTGAGCGCGCTATCTAAGGTTGAGTTCTTCGCCATATTACTTAGATTAAAGACTTTTTTCATTGGTGTTCAGTTTACATATACACCATTAATTTCAGATACACTGCTGCTAGTGGTGAGCATCAAAGGGTCGGTCCAAATTATTGTGTTAAACTGAGTGCTTCACTGTATCTGTCAAATACGAAAATAGTTTGTACCTCCAAGCACTGCATCAATATCATGATTTTACTTTACGCACACCATAGATAAAATAGTTTTGGGCTAAAAACTTTTACATAAACCTTTTAATAACAACTTGTGCACATTAAAATAACTCTCAGCAGGTGCAACCAGTTGCATAAGATATAAGGTGTCTTTGTAAGGCAAGGTTATTTTGGGCAATATTTGAATATCAGATTTTTCATTGCACAACTCGATTGGCTATTTTTTTGTTGTTCAATGTTGACGGTTGTTAAATAAATTATGTTATGTAAATTCGACTATACAAACATTTTGAAGAAAAATCATGTTTTCAAAAAAAAAAAAAAAAATGGAACACATTCTAAGTACCATTAAACAGTATCTAACACGTATGCGCTGGATGTACTCATTTGCCAACGGCCATCATCACATCAAAGCAAAAATGAGACAAATCAGTCCCAGAGAAATCAGCCTTCCGTCAAATCCAAATCACTTTGGACAGCACGTATCTGATAGCTGCTATAATTGTATCTTCGTACAGAAAAAAACAAACAGGAAGTGATGATTAAACATTACCCACCAGTACTACAGTCTTCATCGAATCTATGTCCCTCTAGATGTCATTGGCATCTAACTACATCTTGTAACTCTTCTTCGTTGGCCTTTTGTTAACTAAATTTATTCAGGGAAACTTTGTTTTGATTTCATCTATGTAATTTTCATACAAATCGGAAGAGATGCGGCGAGATATTCCCGCAAGAAGACATGACAAATCCTATCAATTTAAGTTTATCATTTAAAAGGTACCTAAACGTCGCGTCGTCGATTTGGCATCGTAATAAAATTATTTAAATGCTTGGTCGTGTTTTGTTTACGAACTTTTTTTTGCACGTTTTGTACTGCCAATCTTTTATTTATTTTAGTGAAACTAATATTAAGTTGAGAGATTTGAATTAAAGCATACTTTAAAAGTTGCCTAGTAAATTTTAAAAAAGGTAGGTAATAATTTTGGACGACCAGTAAATTTTCTCCATTCCATCTAAAAGGGCTTTTGAATTGACAAATAGACATTGAAAGCCGTGTTTGCTTGTTTTGATATGTATTCCGATCTCGGTTTTTCCAAATATGTACATATTTTGTAGGTACTTGATATCTTAGAGAGCTTCTTTCTTTTTTGTAATATTATCTTCTCTCAGGAAACCCAAATTTCTAACGCCAAGTTAGCGCCCCGAGATGCGTTGAGATAAGTGTAGCTTCTACTCATAAATTGTTGAACATCATATTCTTCCGGAAAGATGTTAATGTGCAAATGATTATCAAAGTTAGCTTGTTCTAAATATAATTATGTAGCAGCCATGTTTAATATAATCACTAAATTACCTAAAACTCACCATTTTAGTTTTTTTCAATTATTATTGTCTTTTTTCAATTATTATTGTTATTACTTCCAATAACATTCATATTTTGCCATTAGAAGGCATATTTTTATTTTAAGCACTTTTAAAACTTAAAAAGCACATATCCCATGTAAACTTAAAATACTATTAAAATGCGCAAATGTTAGTCTTCGCATACACAGAATTGAGCAAACGGAGAAATAATTGCAATTCTGGGTATAGGAGGGCAGCGTGAATTCTGAATTGTAGCAGTCTGCTAAATAAAGTATGAGAGCACACAACCAAGTTGGAGTCACCTTTTTTATTTGAAAACATTCTGTTGGATTAAGGAAGACAAGCTGAACAAGAAATTGGTCGCCTGGCTCTGGACATTATTCTACGGGACACTTGAGCCGCTCGACAGGAAATCATTTTTTCCCACCACCACCCATAAGCAGCACACCACGCTTCAATTACCTATTGATTCCAAACTTTCCAATATACCCGATCTGATAGGTTCAGTAGACGAACTGGACACAGACATGCAAGCCTATAGATGTTATTTTTAAGGTTGCTTGGCCAGTTAGACAAATCAGGAAAACCCTACCGCCGGCGTGGAATGAAGACCCTACCATCCTAAGGATACTGACAAGGCGCAAGTTCTGATAGCCCTACAATGATCAACTGCAGTTCTACAAAAAGCCAACACACAAGCTTGGTCAGATTTCTGCCAGTAAACCCTGAAATCTTCTGCAAGGCTCAACAAGATTCAATCCAAGGTACATTCTTGTTAGGTTAGGTTAGGTTAGGGTGGCTGTCAGCTATAAGCCAACACACTGAGACCAATGAGGTCCGTTGTGGTGCCACGTGGATCAGGGGAGTTTCAACCTCTTCTCCCTTCTAATGAAGCGCGATAGACTTCTAACGTCTGTGTTAGTTAAGGCGCTGAGTTCATTAAGGAAGAAGGCTCCTAAATAAAGATTTCTTTTATGGGAGAATGCATGACATATACAGAGGAGGTGAAGTATAGTCTCCTCCTCCTCCTCGTCCCTGCAGCTTCTACAGAAGTCATTTGAATAGACGCCAAGCCTTGATGCGTGCTTGCCTATTAGACAGTGTCCTGTAATGACACCTATAGCAGCGCCAATATGCAGTCGGTTAAGGGAGATCAAACCCAAAGAGCGTCGCAGATCCAGCTTTGGCCAGATATGCTTGGTTGCTAGACACCTGTCCACCTAAGGTTTTTTATCTCGACTGCGGACATTCTTGTTCGTCTTCTATGAAAAAAGTGACGCAATATGGACCCTCTGATAAATCATTAAAGCTTCTCCTAAACGCTCACTTTTCCAGATGCAAAGACCAATGCACCAATCGCGGAAAGTACGGAACTCGCAGTCAGGGAATATATTACGTCAATTATTTTTTCGTTTGCAATCAACAGCTTCGACCCCTATAAATCGCTGGATCTAAACGGCATCCTGCTCATAATGCTGCAAAAGCCTCAATGCATAGTAATGCCTTGGCTCGTCAGTATCCACAGAAGCTGTTTCCTGCTGAACCATTTCCCCAATCGTTGATTCAAGTTCTAATACTGTTTATACTGAAGACACATATCAAAGTTAAGCCAACAGAGACGGCGCTGCATAAAGCAGTGCGATCAATTGAGATTCCAATCAGTTACTCGTGGACGAAATCTTGTCGGGCTCGACAATAACGGCATTAATGTGGTTGGAATATGGGTGACTTTGTTATATATATACAAATGTCGGCAATGTTTGCGAACATGAGTGAAATCATAAGTAAGATTAGCGCGTGGGCCACAAGATGTTGCTTGAGCGTTAATCCGGGCAAAATTGAACTGATGATTATTACTTTCAAAACCAAAACACGAAGCTTCAGACCTCCCCGTTAGCATCTATCTCTATTTCCCCGTGCCAAATACTTAGGAGCCATGTGAGACCCCAAACTCAACTGGTAAGTTAATGTTGAACACCGGGTAAGGAAAGCTTGTAAAGGTATAGACTTGAACGCCTGAATTTAAATGGATGGCAAAAAGTGGGGATCATGGCCAAAAATCGTTATCTGCATGTACACAGCCATAGTACTTCGTAGTTCACAGTGATATCCTAAACTCGCTACGTAGTAGTCTGTCCACACAACACCAAAACTCAACCTACAAACAAAAATGTCTGTACGATTCGCAGCCAGAACGGAATGGGAATCAGACATCGTTACGAAAGCAACGAAGCATCTATCTTCACGGATGGTTCTCAAATGGACTGCAGAGTGAACACGGGCTACTTTTCAATGGAACTAATTACATCTAAATGGCGCAGTCAATAAATCCGTCGTATCCGTTGTTTCGGCGCATCCGTTAGCGTCAATCGTCCCATTGAACGCGTCACCATCTTTGTCAGCCGAAGATACATTGGCTCCATTAAATATGCCCATTCCTTACCTAAATATCACTGAATGATCAAATTACCTAAGAGACTCTCTACCCGAATTAAAAGATCCATACAATTTTAAGCCATTTCAAACCAATCAGCTGTAGTTTCGCTGTCGTGTACTGAAATGTCTGTCAATCGGAAATGTCAGAAACTACAGTAGTTTTTTCTCAGTTTCTAATGTATTTTCTTATTTTCTAATATTTCGACCAATGTATATTGTACGTGCCCCTCTCAGTTTTGTAATGCGTGAACTTCAATTCTAGAATGTGTGAACTTCAATTTTCGAATGTGTGAATATATCAACGTACAGAAAAGTAGAAAAGAGGCCTACTTTATCCGTCAACGCTTAAGGATCCGTTGCTTATGGGCCATTTATAGAGAAGGCGTGTATTTTATATTGCTTTACATTGCAACAGATCCGAAGGATCAATGTACGAGTATTGTATGGGTTGGGCCCTTAGCCCCTTCCGTCTTCCAAACTCAGTGTCTTCGAGTCAATTAGAGAAGCTTATATGTTACTCATAAAAAAAACGAGACACATTTTTGGATAGTCAGGCTTTGATTAAGCCTCTTCATCCACGGCTACATAAAATCTAGTGGGGGAATGCAAGGACAATCTGGCAGGCGTAGCCGACCGGTGGTTTAAGATCAGGAATGAGGCCAGACTCCACTCTTTGCAAAAATTCTGGGGAGGAAGTCAATCCACCGCTAGATTTCGTAAAGACAGACATCTTCTTGCATTTCACCTCGAAGGCACAGTCTAGGTGGTCGACTCTTACATAATACGTCAATTCCAGAAAGATGTGGCCCCCATACAATAAACATAGAGCACATAACCTCATTCAAGCGGGACTTGCGGGAACAGTGAGGAGAATGAGACATTATTAGCCTTAGCCAAAATCATTCTCCGATAACCATTTGGGCTTCGCAGGCATATGTTTCAAACATAAAACTGACTTTTTTAACATAACAGGTTTTTCGAGCCTTACTCCTTTTCTATTTACAGGTCTTGTGAGTAGTGTTCTCAAAACGGCAGCGCTTAAGCGGTAAATGCGTGTTCCAAGCAGGAGGCCGGGAGCCAGCCGTTTTACCTACTAACCCATTTAATTTTTTTTTTTTTGTTATGCAAACCTCCTGGCAGTTGACAAGTGCACCATCATGGTGTGAGCTGCCTTAGCAGGTAGATTGGTGCGTTTCTAGGAATTATTTCGTTGATTCTTTGGAACGCGGGTCCCTGTGGTAAGTGCGCGGTCCTTGTTTGCGAGAGTTTCGAGGATCAAATCCCACAGCAAAGTGGAACAAAGAACACGGACTGTCATGAAAAGCTTCTTAAAAATTGGCGCCCGAAATCGGTGTTGAATTTTAGGTCCCATCCATTTGTGTCAGAAGTACCGATTCGCAAACTCAATTGGTTAGAGAAGCTATGCCTTATATGGGCCATTGATGCCTTATTCCTATTCTTACGAACATCATCCACGGATGTTTCTATAGCATAGACAAAGGGCATCCCATTCAACCCTGACTGCCGCAGTTGCAAAGACCCATTCGAAAATGAAATCCTTCACCATATCCTTCACCATAAGACATATCAGAATTTATTTATATAAAATTCTGCAACATAATTGAATTTCTCAACACCACAGGATGGATGTGAAACACAAATTGACACCATTGGCAACTTGAGTTGTGATATCAAAGCGGCGCTCATGGACTCTTGGGTCCTGGTGCACTACCTACTTCACCAATGAATGTTTTGGAAGAAGCAGGGCCTTCCCATAATCATGGCAATGGGTCTAGTTTTCAAATTAAAACCACTTTCAATACTTGAGCATCAATGTCACTACCACGACGCCTCTTAAGGAATGACATTTTTAGGCCTGTGTTTAGGCATTGCCATGAAGGCTAGTTGCGAGTATCTATTTCGAAATTCCAACCACTTTTAAAACATTTTAGTCGATGGCATTACAACTTCGTTTCTCTGTAAGACGGTAAATAAGGCCTTAATATGCAACCTTTGGTTAACGCATTTAATGCAGGCCATAAGGAAGCGAGATGACAAGCGCTTGCTTGCCTTTATATGGAATACAAATACAAGAGCGGGGACTCAGTGGTAAGTACGTCGGCCTCCCAAACGAGGGATCGCATGTTCAAATTACTCCAGTACCATCTGCGAAACGATATCGTCTCCGTTTTTACTGTCATGTGCAAACGATAAATACTGCGAAGACCGTTAAAAACGCAGCATCCATCAACGTTCATATGCAATGCGCAAGGAAGGCAGGTCTTAAAAATCGTGGATCACGCAAATGCAACAACATCAGTATTTGCTACAAAGTTACCCGAGAAAAGGGGGCCTGCCAATATTTTCTGAGATTAAACCGGTGAACCCAACAGGTTGACCACTAGAGATGCAGTGACTTTTTGACTTTGAAATTAATTTTTTTATTCATTGATAAATATCTACTTACATACTAGACAAAAATGATTAAACCTAACTTAAAATTAACAGGATACTTATTCTTATTTATTGGTCCTTATGCGAACGCTCTAAACTTAACTATATCTTAGAATTATTGCCTTTCGGCCTACGAACTATTTTACGAACTAATCTTACATATATATTCCTCGAGAAAATTTACTAAAACTCGGTATCATTATTGAGATTTTATATAAAACAAATTACAAACTACCTATTCTACTTACTTAAACTACTTAACGTATTCTAACTATAATTAGGATTATGAGCACTCGTTGCCTGGCGCAATAAGTGGCCAAAATCCCAATTGCTTTCCGAGCGCCTGGCAGTCGTCAACGTGCACACGCGCCGCCGTGAGCCGACTGAAGCCTTACAGCGTCAGTCAACTCCCGGAAGCACCACCACACGTTGGCGAACCCGGCCTCTCCCAAAAACGCCCTAGCTGACTTAATCTAACTTATAAGCTAAGAGGAAGTTACCTAGAGTAACGCACCGTCCTGGGAGGGCATGTTGACCCCTCCCCCCTCAACAAGCCACCAAAATTCGGCGAATTGCTTTTCCGTGTCGAATCTATCCCTCTCCGATATTGCGGTACTAAAACGGAGGAGCTCATGAGCATTGGCGACTTCCCCGTCATGGAGGAGCCGCTTATCTCTCGCGCTGCGGTAGCGATGGTATAAGACCGGAATACCATCCCTCGTCTGTACCAGCCCTTTTGCATCAATATGGATAAATGCCTCTGGCGGGATAAAGCCAGACCGGAGCGTACTCTCACTGTACATTTCATTGGGGTAGTAAGCCCCAAATATCAGACTATTGTCGCTGGCCATCGCCCTTGCAACGTGCCTTCGAGTGACCTTAATGAGGAAATTGTCAATCCTATTCAACTGAGCCCCATCGTATAGGACCTTGTTGGGATAGTATTTTATATAGTTGGATTCGGGCGTTCGGAACAACCGGAGACAGGTCCTAAGACATTGTCTCTCCAAAACCCGAATCTTTTCCATATAACTAGGCGCTATATTAAACCACAATGGACAACCATAAGCGATGATCGGCCTTATAAGGGCCACGTAGCAAATGACCTTCACTCTGGAGTCAAGTTGACTGCTATGAAACAGTCTCCTTGTCAGAGCATAAGCCTTCTTGGCCCCAGCAAGACAAGCAACTATATGCCTATCGAAATACAGATACTGGTCAAGCCAGATACCTAGATATCTAACTACGCTTCTCACCGCCAATGGCTGCCCATTTTGTCCAATAATGGCCAATTTCTTCCAGTTTTTTCTGGTATCCCTAGAGGCCCCAGCCAATGGAGTTCTGAACAAGATTGTTTCCGTCTTCTGAACGTTGATTTTCAACTTCCAGTCGTCGCAATATCGCTTAATTTGATCGAAGTCACGCTGCAAAAGGATATTAATGACCTCGATTTTAGGACCTGATCTGTATGCCACCAAATCGTCGGCATACGCTATAGCATGTCTGAGTGAACCCACCAGATCACTCGTGTAAATGTTAAACAGGATCGGAGAATTGACCGCACCCTGCTGTAAACCGTTTTTAATTTCAAAGACTCTGCTCGAAGTCACGTTGCCACATTTGACAACGAACTTCTTTCCCATAAGCATATTATAAATTACATATAGCAAAGGTTTGTGCATCCCCCGCCTGGTCAACTTGTAGAAAAGTCCTTCTAACCATACGGTGTCGAAAGCCTTCTCAAAATCAACCAGACAAGCACCCGTGCATTGGTTCTTGCATTTATTCCACTGAATGTCGGAAACCAGTTTCGACGCGGCATGAATAGTGTCATGCCTCGCCCTGAAACCAAACTGGTTGTCCGGGATTATGTTATTGTCCTCGACCCACTTTAACAGGGCTCTATTGACAACCTTTTCAAAGACCTTGCTAATATTCGGAAGTAAGCTAATTGACCGGAGATTGGCAGGGTTCGTCCTATCTTTACATTTTTTCGGGATAGGGTGTACCACAGCTACCTTCCAATGCGCCGGATAATGTGCATTATTCAGCGCATTATTAAACAGCGTGGTGAAAATATCTACAGCCTCCAAAGGCAGGTGTTTCAATACGACGTTTGGGACACCATCCATCCCCGCCGACTTCTTATTCTTTAGTGACTCGAAGATGCACAGAAGATCATTCTTCGACACGAACAAGTGCGATGCATCTCGGCCATTGGCGACAACTGCATTAGCATGGTTTTCATCAGTGAATACGGTGAATCCGTTATTCTCAGATCGCCAATTCTCAAGTTCGGTGCGCAGATAGAAGTGGCTCACTAGAGCCCTATTCTCAATGTCGTGGTTACGGCGAACAGGATTGTTCACCGTATACACGGCCTCGAAACAAGCGCCCAGCAAATCCACTTTCTCCTGTGGGTCCTCGACCACGAAAAAATCGTCGTTTGAAGCGACACTTTCTGGACTTATTCCAGCAGTCAGTACTGTCTGTCTGTTCTCTGCTGTCTGGGAGATTCGAACACAAGGAATATCATTGTGATCTTTCCTCCTGAACAACTTATTTATCTGTGAAGAGATGCAGTGAAGTGGGATGGTTATGATCCCTCTAATCCATATGATACTACTTAACGGGCTCCCGACCCGTGAAGAGTCTCTGCCTGAGACACTGCAGCCTTCCGTCCTCTACGATCCCGGGCACGCTGCTTCCAGTTGTCCAGACCAAGCGCTGGCATCCGCGATGGCTTGGTCTTTCAAACGGAGCTTCGGTCTTCCTTGTCTTTCGAACCTGAGGGCTGGGATTCGAAGATTCTCTTAGCTGGAGCATTATTCTAATTTTACTTTTAAATACATTTTTATTGCTTATTAATTATCGACTTATATACTAGACAAAAATGATTAAATCTAACTTAAAATTAACAGGATACTTATTCTTAATTAATTGTCCTTACGCAGACGTTCTAAACTTAACTATAACCTTATAGTTATTGCCTTTCGGCCTAAACGGAGCATTATTGTCCATTCGCTCGATGTGGCCAAGCCAATGTAGTCGACGTATTTTGGCTTTTTGGTCTACATTCACATCTAGGTACAGCTCATATAGAGTTTGCGGTTTTCTTTCGAAGGAGCCCAGTGTCAGCTCTCCCTTCCTGCTTATCGTCCAGAACTCGGCACCATAAAGCAGAAATGGCAGGATAAGGGTTTTGTAAAGCGTACATTTCGTCCTCCGAGTTAGGAGTTTTGAACCCAGCGGTTTCCCAGGGTAATTTTTTGCCGGATCTCCACTAATGTGCCATTCGAGGAGTTCATGTTTACTCCGAGGTAGATGAACTCCTTAATTACCTCGAAATTGATGCTATCAATAGTGACGTTTTGTCCTACACGGTGGACAGATGTTTGTTTATTTGTTGATAGCATGTATTTGGTCTTGTCCTCATTTACTACAAGGCCAACAGATTTCGCCTGTTCTTCAATTGCCGTGAAAGCTTTTATCACGGAGCGATGTGATCGGCCTATGATGTCAATATCGTCCGCATAACCAGGCAGCTGAACGGACCTGTTGAAGATAGTGCCTTCCGTGTTGACACCTACCCTGCGCACTATCTGCTCCAGTGCGAGATTGAAGAAATCACATGATAGCGCATCCCCTTGCCGAAATCCGGTGCATGTTTGAAATAGTTCGGAGGAGCTACTTCCAAACTGCACACATCTGAATCAGTTTTGCCGGGATCCCGAATTCGGCCATCGCCATATAGGGCTCCTGACGACGTATATTTTCATACGCGGCTTTGAAGTCGATGCATACGTGGTGTGTCTCGACTTGAAATTCGTTGGTCTTTTCCAGGATTTACCCCAGTGTGAAAATTTGGGCTGTAGTCGATCTGCCTGGCCGGAAGCCACACTGGTACGTGCCGATAAGTGTGTTGCAAAACGGTTTAAGACGTTCACATAGTACCTACGTTGGAAAGGATCTTATATGCGACATTAAGATGGGATATGCCTCGATAGTTCTTGCAAGACATTGGATCGCCTTGTTCCATATGATAACCTCGTCGTTAAGAAAGAGCATCACTCCAATTAGTCTTAGCCAACATGAATCATTTTTTTAAAGACAAACGACAAACATTTCATAGAAAAACGAAGGCGAATAAAAACAATGTTTGGTTTTATTTGGCATCGAAAATAGGCAAAATGTTCGCCACTTTCTCACGCAATCCACACCTTCACTCAAATACTTACGAACTCGATAAAACTAGTTTCGAAATCGCATTTCAACCGCACAACGCCCATTATGCGAATGTCTACTCAATTTACGATTACTAAATGCCAATTGCTCAATAAAATGTGTCGAATCTGGGAAACAAAAACTATTATGACTAATTCGTTAATCAGTTCACGACTCAAGATACTTTTCGCAAACGTGCTTCATACTATAGCTGTAAATATTCACGAACTTCATTTGGCTTTCATAAATAACTCACGTATGTATATCGATCAGCAGATGTGGGTATTTGTCGCTTCAATTTCGCAGAGGCGAACAATCTCTTTTTACAAAAAAGCAAAAAAAAAACCTCTTTAAACAAAAAAGGCAACTTATACGGAATTTGTTTAAAATCAGCTGCTATTGATGCCAGTTAAATGGTTTCGTCAAAGAAATTAATGAAATTATGACCTTGAACGATTCTACTTCATAACCGAATTTAATTAGCACGAGTGTATTTGAGCTGATGATAATACCAACCCATTCATTTTCGTCAGAAATTAAAGATTGTGTTGTGTTGTCGGTAAATGCGACAAAAAAAGTGTGTGGGCACTTTTAACTTTTTTTTGGGTCAATACTAATTAGTAAGACCACATTAATGTCAGATAAATTTATGTAAATTCTAGTTGTTTGTTTTGATTTGATGTTGACGTGCTTAACCTAATGAGCATTTTAAGTGTGTACCCATTAACTTGAGCGAAACAATTGGGGAAGTCCTGGGTATAACGACAAATAAGAAGGCATGGAATACCGTAAAGATCGTATGTGGCCCTCTTTGCCAAAAAAAGCGATTCAAGGTTACTATACCAAGATGAAATCGTGATCCGCTGCCAACTAATTAAACCCAAATGTGAGAATCGTATGAAGATGAAATTATTGTAATAATAGAGATTAAATTTAATATACCGTTGTTGTGACTGAAAATTAGCTACCACAATTCAAGTGAAATTAAGGAGAATACATTGGACAGCAGATATATGGTTTTCCTTTTCTTAACCCACTGCTTATTCAGTCAAATCAATAGTAAGATTGCAATCAGTCAGTGTAATTGTTATTCAGCTGTCTTTCGACATTTTATAGTGATGACATACACGCTTCAACATAGGTCCGTTCCGGTACTTTATGTGTAGACAAATGAAAGCTGTCAAATCTCCAAACTCGATAGAGAATCCTCACATTTCAAAGAAAACCACGCGAACGCTTTTTTGTAAAAAGATGAAACACGTCAAAGTTTGGCTTGAAAAGAAGCTACCGCTGTTTTTTTTTTGCTGGCAAACTCACAGGATTTCATCATTTGAAGGTTTTCATTCTCTTGCCAGCTGAAATTCCGCGTGAAGAAAAATGAAAGAAGTACATATTTTGTTGGTTCATCTTTTTACCATTTTCTCAGTACGCGAACGCGTTTTTGTAGTTTCGCACAAAAGTTTATATAAATTTACGTTTGCATATTAGTTCGCGAACAGACCTTATATTAGAAAATTTTAGAAACGTGGTTCCAAAATTTTGGTTCTGTGCGTCAAACTTATAGAGCACTTGCACCATATCTTTTTTTTATTCCTGGCCTGTGTTTTCAACATAAAACCACCGAATCTACCAATTTTCTGTAGTGTCCTTGTGGATTTATTGGCGACGGGGTTTGTACCCTTGACCTTTTGATTATTATTATTATTCAAAACACCACTGAGTCACTGCGCCCACCCATAGCAGCTTTAATCATGTCAATTCGTACACCATCGGGATTTTTTTTGTGGAATAAGTTTGTATTTATTTGATAAGTGGGGGTCATCGTGAGTGAGTCATCAACCGTGAGAAGTTCATAAGAATACAAGGAAGAAAAAGTTTTAATATTTTTGTAATTATTATACTCTGACAGCCAAGCGGCCATAATGGCTATGGTAGTTGTCAAATCAAGGGCGATGTTACAGTGCAGAAAACATCACATCTCGGGCAAAAAAGAAGCAGACAAGCTGCCAAGATACGGATAGAAAATGGATGCATCTTTGGCTCTAAAATCTATACAAACTACGCTACGCCTCAAAAATTGGGATTTTCAAAAGCTTATAGGTAGGTAGAAGTGGCGGTTCGGTTTGAACCCAATTAGCACTTATTGTGCCTTTTTGTTACCACGACTCGTGTGACCTATGTTGTAGTGGTTGTGGGAGATTTGGTGTGTGTCTATATCCAACCTGTGGAGTTGAGAAAACGGATAAGATCTTGATCCCTTTGCTCGATATAGCGCTAAGGTCGTCGAAGAATGGTTAATTCAGTGCCCGCAGTCTAGCTCTTGCTAGTGCCGGACATTCGCAGAGGAAGTGGAAGAGAGTTTCTCTTTCGTTTACATTGCCGCAGCTTCGGCAGTGGGTGTTAAATGGGATACCCAGTTTGGCCGCATGGTCTCCAATTGGCCAGTGCCCGGTGATTATCGCCGTGATTCTGGAGACTTCGGGGCGGGTTCTGTTCAGAAGATCCCCTGTTCTCCCTTTGTCATAAATAGGCCATATCTTCCTCGATATGATGCAGTTAGTTAACCTTCTCCATTGAAGATTGGCTTTCTGCAGGAATTGTGAGTGTATTTGTGTCTTGACCGCACCTAGCGGCATGTGAACCCTTGCAGCGAGTGAGTCGTCCAGAGCTGAGCCTTGCCTGGTCAGCTCATCTGCACGCTCGTTTCCTGTTATGTTACTATGCCCTGGAACCCAGAGTAGTGTAACATTGAAACGTTCGCCCAGTCTCGCAAGCTCATTCCGGCACTCCTGCACCAGTTTGGAGGATATGGTAGCCGAGTCAATAGCTTTGATTGCGGCTTGGCTATCTATGAGGATAGCAATGTTTTGTTTGTACGCTGTGTCACGCCCTAGTTGCGTGCAGGCCTCTCGGATAGCCAGTAGTTCCGCCTGGAAAACGCTGGCAAAATCCGGCAGGAGTTAACCACCCAATAAATTATGACTATAATTACGGTCAGCCGTCAGCCACTCCAAATCAATTATGGATCCAAGCAGTGCAGCTGTATAAACATCCAACGATCAATGTGGATACAAAGGAATGTGTCAAGCCAGCACTTGTTGTAATATAAACACAACATCAAGATTACGCCGCTTGGATATTCACCGAACCACCACCCAGACTTCACTTCAGTTTTCATCTTCAACGACAGCAGTTCACTTAGAATTAGAACCTAGAATGTAACTTTGTATTTTTTTGAATTTAAATAAAGTTTTTTTTTACCGAAGTCAATGTGTAAATAAATTAATTGGGGGCTCAACCGGGATCGTCCTCAACGTAAAAACTAGAAATAAAAAGTATAGTGTTGAGATCGCGATCTGCCAAAAACAAATAAAAGTATCCAGCAAAGATTGGAGAAAATAAAACAAACGCAAAAAGTATCCAGCAAAGACTGGAGAAAATAAATTAAACACAAAAAGTATCCAGCACAAGACCGGAGAAAAAATTAAACACAAAAAGTATCCAGCAAAGATTGGAGAACAAAATTAAACACAAAAAGTATCCAGCACAAGACCGGAGAAAAAATTAAACACAAAAAGTATCCAGCACAAGACCGGAGAAAAAAATTAAACGCAAAAAGTATCCAGCACAAGGCAGGAGAACAGCAATCACCACAGGAGAAAATATTCATCTGAGGACAACATTCATCCTGAAATAGGGTAAGATACCAGTGCTTTTCAATAAAAAATTAAGAATTAAAAGTGTTAGAAATAAGAATCTAAAATAGAAACTAAGTGAATGAAAAGAATTAGGGATATTATAAAAAATAAAAGAAATAGTACATTTGATAATAACAGAGTTATAGAGAAAGAGTTTGATATAAAAAATAATAAAATGACTAACGAACCAACCATCGAAGACACCGTGGCGAGATTAATTGCGAATAACAACGTAGTATTCGCAAATGAAATTCGTTCCCTTAAGGACACAATTCAAAAATTGACTTTAAAAAATAACGTAACTGACTATACAAGACAAGCTATAGACGACAACATTTCGTGCACAGAAACACTAGACGTTATCAAGTCGATACCCGAATTCGATGGGAATGCAAATTCCTATGTATCTTGGCGCGATGCCGCTCACAATTCAATGATTCTCTACAACAGGGGATCTAGGAAATATTTTGCAGCCCTAACAATCCTAAGAAACAAAATAACCGGATTAGCTAACGACACGTTAACTAACCACGGGACAGTTTTAAATTTTGATGCCATTATAAGTAGGTTAGACTTCGCATATTCGGACAAACGTCCAATTCATGTCATAGAGCAGGAACTCAGTATATTAAGACAAGGTAGTGGTTCCATTCTCGATTATTACAATCTAATAAATGAAAAATTAACCCTTTTGGTTAATAAAACAATCATGACACATGGAACAAGTAATCCATTAACCATAGAACTAAATAAACAAAATCGTAAGAATGCTTTACGAATTTTTATTACGGGTCTGAACTCCCCACTGAATAATATCTTATTCAGCATGGAAGTAGACGACTTACCTAACGCTCTTGCAAAAGCACAAGAGCTGGAGTCTAATAACACACGTGCAAACTTTGCACTTCAGTTTTCTAGAAGCACAGCTTCTGCCACTAGTAATAACACACATAGAATCAATCATCCTCCCAACCATAGGAATAATTATAATAATTTAAGATTTCCTCCTCAAGAAAGGAGAGATAAACCCGTTCCAATGGAGCTTGGTTCTTCGGCTCATCGGCCAGTAACAAACCATGATTGGAATAATTTCCAAAGAAACCATCATGGACCCCAACAGCAACAACGTTATCAGCAACCTCTCCAAAACTTTAGGAACGACTATGCAAGGCCATCTGTGCCCATGTATACTAATGCACAGCGACCATTGTTTAAAAGAGATAGAGAAATATCTGCGCAATATTCAGGTCAATCACCTCCAGCTAAATTAAGAGTAAATAATATGGCTGAAGAGGCTTTTTTAGGCCAAGAGTCGGGGGACTACCCCACATCTTGCGAAGAATAAATAAGGAAAAAACCATAAAGATATTGGTAGACACTGGGGCGACAGGTTGTTACTGTAATCCAGGCGTGTTTGAAGACAGACAGACACTACCAATAAAGAAAAGAGTGAGAACTATAAACGGTTTCACAATTATTTCCTATTTTTATGAATTATTTATTTTTGATAGAATCGTAAGATTTTACGAAGTAAATAATCTTGAAGCGGACGCCTTAATAGGTTATAACCTTTTAACGTCAGCACGAATTAGGTTAGATTTAGACAATAAGTTGTTATATTATAAGAATAGAAAGGAACGCATTTATTTTGAAGAATGCGACACTCAAGATGATATCATAAAAATAAATGATATCATAGGAAAGGAGATAAGTGCCAATTCAAATAATGTTGCTATTAACAATGTGCAAGAGGTCACATATAAAAAACAGCAATTAATAGAATTAATTCAAAATCAAATTAGGAAGATACATGCATCAGTAAATATTAATCTACCTTTCAGAACTGATGTACGAGCGGAAATTCGTATCGTAAACGATACCCCTATATGGACAAAACAATATCCATACCCTCTTTCCGCAAATAAATTTGTTAACGATGAGTTAAAAAAACTCCTCGAACAAGGTATAATTCGACCAAGCAAAAGTCCATACAATTCTTCTGTATGGGTGGTCCCGAAAAAAGGTACAAACGAAGATGGTACCATGAAACATCGTTTAGTCATTGACTTTAAAAAACTTAACGAAAATACTATATCTGACAAATACCCTATACCAGATACTAATGTAATTTTATCAAATTTGGGAAAAGCTAGGTACTTCTCAACCGTTGATCTCGAATCAGGTTTTCACCAAATTTTAATGAAAAATTGCGACATAGAGAAAACTGGATTCAGTGTTAACAATGGTAAATTTGAATATGTCCGAATGCCTTTTGGACTAAAAAATGCACCATCCATATTCCAACGAGCAATGGATGACATTTTAAGGCCATATATAGGAAAAATATGTCACGTCTACATAGATGACATCATTGTGTATTCTGATACAATTGAGGAACACCAAAAGCATCTTGAAACAATCATAAATGTGCTGAAAGCAGCTAATATGAAGATTTCTTTGGAAAAATCTAAATTTTACCAAGAGCAAGTCGAATTTCTTGGCTATATTATAAGCCACAATACGATCTCCACAGATCCAAAGAAAATACAAACTATAAAAGAATTCCCTGAACCCATTACTCTAAGACAATTAAGATCTTATTTGGGAATGACGGGTTATTACAGGAAATTCATCGAAGGTTATGCAAAAATAACAAAACCATTGACAAAATACTTGCAAGGGGAAAATGGTAGAATTTCCCAACACAGTAGCAAGAAAACTAATATAACCTTGGATGAAGAGGGTAAAGATGCCTTCAATAAATTAAAAAAATTATTGATGGAAGAAGTAAAGCTTACGCAGCCAAACTTCTCGAAGAAATTCGTTCTAACAACGGATGCATCTAGCAATGCTATAGGTGGAGTTTTATCGCAAGATGATAGACCTATCACATTTATTTCAAAAACATTAAACTCTACAGAGCAAAATTATGCGGCCAACGAAAAGGAGCTATACGCCATCGTTTGGGCTTTAAAGAACCTTCGTAACTACCTGTATGGTGTAACTAATCTGGAGATTCACACTGATCACCAACCTTTAACATTTGCTGTTTCGCAACGGAATCCGAATGCTAAAATGAAAAGATGGCATTCTATAATTGAAGAATACGCTCCAAAAATGGTTTACAAACCTGGAAAAACTAACGTAGTAGCGGATGCACTCTCAAGACAGCAACTCAACCAGATTACCGAAAGCGGAGCTGAATCGAACACGGTGCACTCGGCAGAAAGTAGTGATAACTCCCATATACTGGAAACCAATCAACCGCTTAACGCGTATAAACAACAAATCCTACTATCAAAAATTCATGGTAATGGATTAACAATCCATGAACAAATAGAAATGTTTAAAGGAAAGAAAAGACACCTAATAGAATATAAAGATCCGGAAGATTTGATTCCTTTACTTAAAGAATTTATACAACCAGGTATAGTATGTATACACTGCACATTTGAAGATCTGTATGACATTAAAAATACAATTCTATCTACATTTTCAAACAAATTTCTTTTCACGAAAATATTTGCGAACGATATCACTAATAAGGATGACCAAGCTAGTATTGTACTAAATACACATACTCGTGCCCATCGTAATTGGGAAGAAAATGTGAAACAGGTTAGGGAGAAATACTACTGGCCTGAAATCAAGAAAGATTTTAAAGAATTCGCGAGACATTGCGAAATATGTAATAGAAACAAATATGACAGACATCCACCTAAGGTTCTTATTGGCGAGACGCCAATTCCAAAAAAAGAGGGGGAGAAACTTCACATCGACATATTCTATTTTGACAATATGAAATTTCTGACCTGCACAGATTCATATTCGAAATTTCTCCTAATAAAACATTTAGAAGATAAGACAAATATTTCAGAGAAATTATTAGAAACTCTTCAAACATTCCCTAATGTAAAAACAATAGTATGTGACAATGAACAAATCTTTAAGTCCGTTTTATTCCAATCCCTTCTAGAAAGACTCAGAATAAAAACATATTACGTTCCTATGGGACACTCAGAAGCCAATGGACAAGTTGAACGACCACACTCCACATTAATTGAAATTACACGTTGCATTCGTGACGAATTTAAAATTAATAGCACACTTGAGGCAATACTCAGAGCCACAATGCAATATAACCAAACCATACACTCATCAACAAATCACAAACCTTGCGAGGTACTTTTTAATCAGGTAAAGCATGACTTAGAACAGAAACTTAAAGAAGTTCAGAAGAAAATGTTAGAAACACATAACAAGGGACGAAAAGTGAAACATTTTGACAGAGAAGCAATAGTTTATGTTAAACGTATGAGTGATAAAAGAAGCAAAGCTAGGAACTTGTACTCCAAACAAAAAATAAGTGAAGACTTAGGAAATGCAGTTAGGATAGGGAACAAAATAATCCATAAAAAAAATATAAAAAACTAAAGTTGATAAACACACTATTTCAGAAATGATTCTATTTATCGCTGTCTCATTATTCACCATAACCAATGCTGACATAATCGACTACACTAGAGAGAACTATGTTCTCATAGAAAATGGTAACGCAGCACTTTATCAAGTCTACGGGGAAATATTTCATATCACGAACTTAACGTTCTATGATCAAACGATTCAGAAACTGACTAAACAAATAAATGACGAGACTATACAATACGTGTACGAAATTCCACGGGACACACGTCATGATACAGACATAATTATAATCCAGACTCTGCTGGAACAGTTAAGAGGACACCGCTCTAAACGAGCAATAGACACATTAGGCACCATTTGGAAATGGATTGCTGGTACCCCAGACCACGATGACATGGTATTAGTTACGAATAAACTTAACGAGTTAGTCATTAATAATAATAAGCAATTCATAATCAACTCTGAAATCTTTAACGCAATAAATAAAATTTCAAATTCATTGCATATTATAAATACAGAATATCGACATGAACTCGCTCAAGAAAGAAATAAATTAATAATTTTAGAATTACAAAATCTTATACAAACAATTACACTTTCTAAGCACAATATTTTAAACCCATCGATTCTAAATTTAAAAGAAATACAAGAAATATCTAAGCATGAGAATAAAGTTATTACCATTTCTGATTTAATTGATGTAAGTCTATTTAAAATATTACAGAATGATGATGTTATCATTATATTAATCAAGTATCCAATAATAAAAGAAATTTGTCAATTATATGAAACTAGAGCGATAAGTAATATAGATGGAAAATTAATTATAGGCGAAAAAATCGCAAAATGTAACCTAGAGTTTAAGAATGTTGAAAATTGTAAAATAGAACTAAGAAATACATTTTGTATATTAAATACTAGTGAAACATGCTTGTCCAATATACTTAACAAACAGAATGCAAATTGTAACAAAATTAAAGAAAAGAATACTAGAATAGATATAATAAAAGACGGAGCTGTACTAATAAGCGGCATAAACACAGTCAACAACGTAACTACAAATGGAACGTACTTAGTAACATTTAATGACACCATTATCATCAACAATACTACATACGAAAATCCCACTGGAACCATACAAACATTCTTGAAGACATATTCTCTGGATCAATATTATATAAATTAATACTTCGAAACGGATATCGAGAATCTAAAATTAGACAACATCAATGCCATAGAAAACTTTCGAGAAGAAACTACAAATTATCCTCTCATCTCCACAACTATAATTCTGACCATTTCGGTTTGCCTAACATTCCTATTGGTTTACTACTACAAGATAAGACGCCAAGGAATGTTGAACCAAATGAAGTAAGATTCCAGTCACTCCTACAGAAATTGGAAAAATATAATGAAGAAGCGGGGACGCTTCATGTAGAAGGAGGGGAGTTAACCACCCAATAAATTATGACTATAATTACGGTCAGCCGTCAGCCACTCCAAATCAATTATGGATCCAAGCAGTGCAGCTGTATAAACATCCAACGATCAATGTGGATACAAAGGAATGTGTCAAGCCAGCACTTGTTGTAATATAAACACAACATCAAGATTACGCCGCTTGGATATTCACCGAACCACCACCCAGACTTCACTTCAGTTTTCATCTTCAACGACAGCAGTTCACTTAGAATTAGAACCTAGAATGTAACTTTGTATTTTTTTGAATTTAAATAAAGTTTTTTTTTACCGAAGTCAATGTGTAAATAAATTAATTCAGGCCAAAAGCTTATAACTTTGATGATTTTTTACGCCTTTCAGACAAAAGTAGGTAAAAAACTAAAATCCTGCCGGTGCCCTTCCTTCCTGCATGAGAACGCGGTTCTTCGACATGACAGGGATAGCTCTATCAGATCCATCAGCAGAACCAAACGGGTGGCTATGTTACAGTAGTTCGTTCGCTTAGTGATTAGAAGGTCGTGCGTTCAAATTCCGGCCAAATCCATTACTTTATTTCGCACAAAAACAATTCTTTCCTATCTCGCTTTCTAAGTCGCACCGAAAAGCATGCAATGAAATATTCCATTGCCAGGTGCTGTTTGCCGTTCATAAATGCTTGCGTTGTGTTCGTAGCACAACAAGAGTACCTACTGTACAATTTATGGCAAAACCCCTTTACCGTAAGCAAGCAGCTTGTGCCGAAGTCATTCGCAAAAATGCCTAGCCTTTTAACTATGTTTCCAATAACCCAGTGTCCTATTAATTCCCCGACGAGCACACGGATTTGGTTTATATCCAAAGATTAATTGCAAGTCACAGACTACGTGTTTAGGATAACTGATTGACACTCCATCTATAAAGCTCGTAAATGTGTTGAAGGCTTGAAGAAGCTCTCTTTCAGCTAAACTCATATCCGATTGGGACCCAAATCTGGCCAGCTTATCCGTTGTCTCGTTTGCTTCCAATTGAGCGTGTTCAGGGACTCAAGAAAACAGTACTGTGCGAAGATTTTATGCTCCATGCTGAAACGCACTGTCTTATATATTTCGCAATTACAAGATTGAAGTTAATCGTTTCTGTTAATTGAAATAGTTTTTTGTTTGATAATACACTGCAGTTAGGCTGCTTCCGTCAATCTCCTTTGAATTGTTCAACGAACAACAGTATCTTGTAATTGCTACCACGTTTTTACGGGTGGCAATGGTGCAGTAGTAATATGGAAGGTAATCTCCCTAAGCAACTTAGACACCACCCGTGGAGAAAAAACCCTACAATTGCACCCAAAAACACTTCTTTCCTATCTCTCTATTCGTTCTAATAGTACCTAAGTAGCAACGAAAAGCATACAATGAAATACGATATTGCCAGGTGCTGATTGCTGTTAAACACAAATGCATACGCTGTGTTCTTAGCACTATAAGGGTACTGTAACAACAGAAAAAACCCCTTTAGCGTAAGCAAATTATATATAAAAAAAAAACGTAAAGTGGACGGCTGGAGTTGCAGCGTTGTTTCACGGTTCGCCACAATCGATCATCAGAGATCAGACTACTTATTTCTGTGGTCCTAGTTTACTTCCCATTCATTATTTCCAAGAAAACCCTTTTCCTTCACTGGGACCCCAACCTAGACAGCGTCTTCTCAGGCAAGCACGCTACGCATTTCGCCATTGAAGCCAGAAGTGTCAGCTGATCCTGATTGTTTGATTGTTTATTTTAATGAACATGCCAACATTTTCCTAAGCGCCTACGTAGATCTGAGTTTAGAAAACGCTGCAGTATTCTGTCAATCAGTTGGGCTGGTTAATAAATATTCAGTGCTTGCAAGAAGACTCTTGCTCCTGTTTCCAACTACGTCAAGATGGGTTTCCCTTTGATGACTTTTGTAGGTAATCATATCCTTTCCGTCAGCTATAAGGAATTTAAAGCTCTTATCGACATCCTATCTGGGTTTCTGTGAGATGCTTAAAAATATATCAAGAATGATCTAGTGTCCGAATAAACAAGGCTTCCAAATTTTGTTCAACAAATCTATTGAAAGACTTATGCAATTACAAGAATAACAACATGGGACACCAAGCTAAATGACAATATTCAAGGAAAAGACGTACGAGAGTCATGTAAGCAGATTTAAGAGCATATGGGTTGAAGAACGCGGCGCACGATATTAAAAAAAAAGCATTGAACTCGGTTTCGCAACGAGAAAATCAATATGAAATGAGAAAGGCAGGCTTGTGTCAAAAAAAAAAATACCAAGATTTTTAGCCTCGGTGTATAACGATTAAGGAGAATCTCCGAAATTTCGCAATCATAAATTATAGGGGTTAATGTACGATGATATAAAAAGTCGAGACATTTGTTTATGCTTACAGAGAGCCGCTTTTGCTAACACCAGTTGGCTGTCATGTTTAATTCATTTTGAAGATGTTCACAATCATCAATGTTTTTTGACATGTTAAAAGATATTCAAGTCATCGGCATACATTAGGCTGTTAGCACGATGAGGCAATTTTGGCATGTCATTAATCAAAATTAAAGTTGTTGCAGAGCTGCAAGCGACAAACGTTTCATCCACTACATTGAAATCAAAATAATCAAACACATCGGAGTTTTTTTTTATATAATACCCCTGCCCAAATGGCTGATACTGCGCCCTGAAAGATCTATTGCATCTAAAGGGTCTACTTTTAAAAGAAAGGTACCGCTTTCCATATGAAAGTTAGGATATCCTTTGGTGACAGAATTTCTCAACTCCGCTGCGGACTTAGTCGAAAAAGTAAAAAAAAAGTTTCGATGCGCCACCAATTTTTTTTGATACGTAACTGCAATGCAACTTTGACGCAAAAGTCAAATTAAAGCATAGACAAAATTATCGACGCCTACTTTGCTCAGTTAATGCGCATCAATAACGTTTTGGATGCGTTTTGTTTGAGTTTAGGAATCTATGACTTTGCATTTTATTCGTATCTGATGCATTTTGGAACTCACACAATGTGTTCGGCGGATTCATCCTCCTTCAGACAAAACCTACCTGGAGACAAACATCTGAGCACAGGTCTAAACTGCGAACTTTATAAGCTCTACCAATATGGATGTTTGTGACAGAAAAGGCTTAAGCACTACATCGGCTTAGCCATATCGAGCGAATGAACAATAATATTAAAGCCAGGAGGATCTTCGACTGCCAGCCCGCAAGTTTGAGAAGACAAGGAAGACCGAACCTCCGGTTGAAGGACCAAGCCATCGCGAATGCCAGATGATGAAATGGTGCAGTATCTCAGGCAGTGGCAGAGACTCTTCAGGGGTCGGGAGCTCGTTTAGTTAGGAAGCTGGTAGGCACACCCCACAGTAATTGAACAATTAGTTGTTGTGGCGTGATACGTCTTGTCTTGTCTTGTTTGCGTCTTGTTTTCATCCTCCGAAGTACCAAATTTGTTCAAAAAATGTGATGTAATATTTTTCAAAACAACCATCTTCTGGTCACTGAAAACATAATTCAAACTATTTTGTCTTTACATGATTAAAATGCCTTTTTCGCAAAAAATATATTCTTATGTTCGAATCAGACACATCACTTCAAAATATACAAATATGATTATACACTTCGCTTCAACTGAATAAGCACAAACATTTTCTAAGCTACGTTGTTCATTTTTCCAAAACCTTGTGCCGTAATATATCATTTAATGATGCTAACTGTTTGCTTATGATGTTATAAGTACCGCTATTTTTCCCCTGGTTCTCTTGCAAAGCATTCAATATGAAAAAATGCAGTTTTATTTTGCGTCAACTGAATAGACACAAATATTGAAATTGGAAATAAAAGTTATTGCGATTAAATGAAACAAGTTTTTCTTAAAATAGTTTTTGATTGGTTAATTTTAGTAGTGGGTAGGTACTGCCGCCTTTATTCGTAATAGTTTCGTAAATTAGATCCGGCATGGAATCGTACAGTATCTCTATGTAGTCCAGCGAAATTTCCCTCCAGGCCAATTTAATGGCTGCAATAAGGGATTAACTTTTTGTACTAACCATCCCGAAACGTTTTCCATAAGGTTCAGGTCCGGTGAGTACGGCGGCCATTGAAGCAATTCCACATTCTGCTCCTCTATCCAATTTTTTACTATGCGCGCCGTGTGGATGGGGGCGTTGTCCTGCTGAAAAGTCCAGTTTATGGGTCCAAAAATGCCTGAAAATTAAGGAAAATTTCTTTCCAAAATTCCTTTATAACTTAATGCAGTCATTTTTGAGGTTTGGAACTCAACAGTGTAGCTAACTGTTCCCCATACCATAACACCACCTTCTCGACTATGATGCCACACTAAAAATAGTTCTTTTTTCTTCACATCGTGGAAGTAATAATTAAACCCATCAGGGCCATCAAAATTAAACATCTTTTCATCCGAAAAAAATACGCGACGCCATTAATTTTTCCAACTCATACAGAGTCTAGAGAATTCTAAGAGCATACACTTCCGTTTCTCGTTAAATGGTGGTTTCTTTTGAATTTTCATCCGTTTAAGATGTTTGGCACTATTGATAACCCTTCGCAATGTTGAAACGCTTGCAGTAACACCGGCTTTCTGCTTTATTTTTGAAGCAGAGTCGCAGGAATTGGAAGCACATCTTAAAATTGTTCTTCGATCAACTGCTGTTGTTGCCGGTTTTTGACCTCCTTTCATATTTTTTCCCCACGAATCTTTGCTTCTTAAATAAGAATAGACCACACTAAAACTTCGTTCAATTTTGTCCGCTATAGAACGCCCGGTTAGTCCTTGTTTTTTTAGTAAATCGATTTTAGCTCTTTCAACTCTATTTAGAGATTTTGATCTACCCATTTTTCTTTGAAATACAATTAATTAAATAAAATTCTCTTAAAGCACTTCAACTGTTGATCTAATGTGTCAATCTCCGCAGAATACTCATAAGAAGTGAAAATAATGACCTTGTGTCTATTCAGTTGACGCAAAATAATACCTCATTTTTCCAAATTGAATGCTTTGCAAGAGAGCCAGCGAAAAAATAGCGGTACTTCTTGAGTTATTCTTTCTGATTTATTTTCTCAACATCATAAGCAAACAGTTAGCATCACCAAATGATATATTACGGCATGATATATTACGGCACAAGCGAATTATATAAGTGGTGTAATTTCTGCAGCTCAGTAATAACGCATTAGTCATTTCATCTGTGAACCAAAAGCAAATCTCCACTCAGTATTATTTTGTAGGTGGACCCAAAACTCAGTATAGTTTGCTAAGATTGAAAACCAGACGGCGCTGAAATCAGTTTAAGGTTGGGAACAAATTTCGATTTTGTACCGTGGAAAAAAAGTCGTTGAAGATAAAAAAAGGACGTAGTGAACAATTACTGACATTAAAGCTGAAATATCTAACCTCAAAAATGCGATACATGATTATTTTGTTCGTTTTGTGACATACGTATGTAACTTCTGATTACGTTATATGACCAAATGACATGCTTATCTGTCAAAATTAGCTTGCTCACTTGTGGTCATATTCATCAACTGGTCACACGAGATATGCTGATTTCATTGTATGGCGTACATGGTACATGATCATATTGGACAGATTACTGCCAAATATACCGTAACTACTGCTATTTTATTATTAACATTCTAAATTATACTTCAATAACAGCAACGAAAGTCGCAAAAGAGGGGACGGCAGTCGCAAAAAAGGCGACAGAAGTCGCATAACCTTGGATCGTAAAACTTTTTCTGTTTGTTTTTTTTTTTTCAATGAAAAAAGAGTAGGTCGGAGTGCGTATTAATCGTTTTTTTACTATTCTCAAAGAGTGAGTTACTAGTGAGTTGCAGAAAAAACCCAGGTTCGCAGAACGATAAAATATGATTCGTTATCTCATGAAAAGTTCGCAAAGGAATTTGATTCTAATTCGATCGCGAATTCTATTGCTCTGTTCGTTTAAAAATAAAATTCGTTTTCACGATCGATTCAAATCTGTAAATATAGTTGCGATCTGTAAAGTATAGTTCGTTCGCGAAATTATCACGTGCGAACTATTGGAGATCCTCTCGCGAACTGTTCGAATAAGAAAAAAAAGTCGTTTTACATAAAAATTATATTACATATTTTAGTATTGAAAGAACATAAGTGAAAAGTATTTTTATTACATATTAAGATTTTGGAATAAATTTGCATTCAGTTTAACTAACAAAATATTATTTATTGTTTCTTTGGATAATTTGTTTCTGTTTTTTGTCAAAAAAAACTGGTAGAGCGCTAAAAGCCCGTTCAACAGAGACTTGAGTTGTTGGTACTGCCAGCACTACTTGTGCAAGTTTTCCTATAGAAGAACCTCTTTGCTGCTCAATGTTTTTCAATGCTTAATTTTCTCTCACAAAGTAAGCAAGTTGATTCGTCAGCTTCTTCATTATAAGAGACATATTAATTTAACTCAAATGCCTTTATTTTCACCATTTCAACAAAAATAATAACTATTGAAAATATAAATCTGTTTTATGGATCTTAACGGATCCTTATCGCGAGCGAATCACATCCTATCTGAATTTATTTTTTCCGATCTCTCACGAACGAGAGATACAGAAAAAAGGATACAATTCGTTCGTGAGAGAACTATACATTTTTAAAGATCGAACATTTTATCGTCCACGAACTTTATTTTTTATGGTGAGAACATCGATAAAGAACTATAAAGGTCCTTATTTTATCGTTCGCGAGCAATATTTTACGAACCCTGGAAAAAAACCTCTACAACTTTTTTGCACAAAGTTTAACTAAAAATATTATTGCTGTCAAGAATTTGTAGAGCTTTAAAAACTCAAGAAGTCAAAGAAATACCGTTCTTTGTTAAGTTAAGTAATTTGTTGTTGTTGTCTTGCTTGACAATTTGAGATAACACCACGTTTTGTTGTACTTGACATGAATTAACGTTTTTGTTTTCTTCAAACCTCACAATCGGATATAAAAAAATAACTGCCAACCCTAGTTAATATGATCAAACAAGGGGTCGAATTGACTAAGGTAATACGTGATTGTTTGAACGTCACCAATGAACGGTCGGTTACCATTGGGCCTTACCTAATGTTGCTTTCACATCTCAGATTTTTAGTTCCAAACGTGTTTTTTTGTTATACTTATATATATATACTCGGCTGTCTGGCACTTCAACATAGTCTGCCATTTGACAGTAAAACACCACTGCTGGTCTTTGTACTCGACAAATATTTCATTGTTTTTCTTTTCCACAGAATTAAGAACACACTTATTTTATTGTTGAAAAACTGTATTTTATTACAGAAGCAGGGGAAAGTAAAAACACAAATATTTCATTGCTTATGATTCTATTTTCCAAAGAAGCAAACATGCAATAACCACAAACTCCACAAAGTGACGTGAGGAATGCCAAATATTTTGGGGTCAGTAAAAGTAGGTGCGAATCTTACTACGAAATCGAAACATATTTGCTCTCAGAGTAAAAAAAACTGATCTAGATCTGTCGAAGATGGCCCAAATGGAAACCCACATAAGATGATAGAGTCACTGATGACAAAGTCACTTTGACTGTCACTATCACGATTGTTTACGTATCTACCCTCCTAAAACAACTATTCGAGTCCGCAAAAATTTTGTAGTTTTTGATAAAAGATAGAGAGAGAGTCCAAACGAAAGAGTAAAGCTATGAAACTCGCAAATGTTTCGCAGATCGTATACAGGCGGTGCTCACAAACTCGTCATTTGAACGTCATGTATTTCCATCATTTGCAGATTTGCGAGCATGACATTTACAAAACATTCGACACTTGTCACTTTGAAGTTTTATTGTTTCATATCGCTATGTTTTGATTCTGTAGAAGAGTAAATTATTTATCAATACACTAGTCTAAAATAATTATCAATACACTGTGGAAAATAAAATTGTTTTACAAAAAAAATATGTCAGTGCTTGCTTCTATAAAAATGGATATAATGTGCTTGTGCGGTCCAAATTAGTTTTTTTTTTTAATATTTTTAGTCAACATCAAGCTCAGTATATAATTATCACATTAAAGTCCCTCAATCCTTATTTTAAACATTAAGCGTGGAGTTTGATCATTGTAATTGGTGTGAGAAATTCGCAAACGGTTTGGCCAATATCCAAATTTGTATTTCTTCCTAAAAATAAACAATAAATGCCACTTTTTAGCGAATTGGATTAATGCTGTAGGCCAACCCTATTTTCTAATTTTAATTCTCTAAAAATTAGCATTAATTGTTTTTTGTTTTAGGAAGAAATACAAAATATGGAAAATCGTTTGTGAGTTTCTTTCACCGAAATGACAATGAAAGTAGGATTGGGGAGACATAAACTTTATAACGAGGTGATAACGATAAAGTGGGCTTCACGTCGACTAAAAATATCAAACAACAACACGCAAATAAATTGACTTTAACCGAGTGCTACTTTTGCGCTGTAAAAAAATGCGTTAAAATTACCTAAGGCTCTGTAAAAAGTAAATGAGTAATTTTTGTTAAAACCACTGTGTTAAAAAGGTTAAATACATACGGTTACAAATAACGTACTAAATTGTTGTTTCCACTTAAGTTGCTTAATAAATATTAACCAAACAATGTCGTTTTGATGTTTGGTTAAATTCTAATGAGTCTATTGGTAAAGAAATGGGGGTTTTAACACACTGATTGTTTATTAATAACCGTTCTATATATGCAAATTTAGCCAAATGAATGTTTGTTAAAATCTAACAATCTTTTTGTTAAAAACAACCAATTTATATAGCTTTAATAGAAAAAATTACTGGGTTGTTTTTAACCGCTTTACTCGCCAACCCGTCGACCGGCCGACGTGGTTTCGGCATGCACAAATGTGACCCTGACCGGCCCATGATTGCCACCACTGTGCGCCCAGCCTTTACCCTGTCCACTGACTACCAGAACCAGATAACAACCACCAAGTACGACCAACGAACAGATAAAAATGTTGGTTTATTCACACAGGCTTTCCAGTCGGGGAGGTTTTTCTTTTGCCTGGTTTTGGGAGTACCACGATATCTTCGGATATACCCGACCCAATTTTAAAGAGGAGTCGCAAGATACCCCAGTTTCAATCAAATAGGTCTGCTAATTCCAACCAAGTGAGTTAGCTATATTCAACTTTAAGTTGGTTAAATGCAACCAATTAGGTTGGTTAGTTTAACCAAGTGAGTTGGCTAATAACAACAGAATAAGTTGATTGAATTCTACCAAGTGGGTTGGCTAATACTCGTAAAAACAAAGTAAGTTGGTTAAATACTTCAGCGTTAGTTTGATATTTACAAGCGAGCAAATTTCAGAGGGGAAATTCATAAATCGGTTATTGTTCACCGATTTTTCTTAAACAACTTGACTCAGTTATTTACTTTGAAGGACTATAAATTTGTGGCATATTTTTTGTGTTGTTGCTTGCTTCTGTGGAAAATTAAATTGTTTACCAAAAAAATTTGATTGTTTTTGCTTGCTTCTGTGGAAAAAAGATAGATGTGAAGACGGACACGAAAGGATATCAAAGAGAAAAACCGAGTGGTTAGAGTAGCTGAGATATTCACCATTTGTTAGATACAATCGTCTTGATACCGGGCGAATAGAATCAATTATGGGAATGGATAGGAAAAAGTACAAACGAAAAAAACACCTTCCCTTCCGAAAGAGGTATTTCCGAAAGTATACAATCGCTCAAAACACATAAATGTAGGTTTTCAAAACCTTTAAAATTGTGAATTGGGAAAAGAAAACATGTCAAGTATAAAATCAAACATAGGGACGGGCTACAGTCCGCTTGGGCGAACTGTTGGATACCCTATTCTTATTCCTATCCCTCATAAGTGGGCGTGACAAAAGTCTAAGTATGGTTGAATTGTTAAGAACGCTCTACATATTTTGTTAACATTTAAAGGATTTTATCAAAAAAAAACGCTCCCCAGCTTAAACTTGGGTGTTTCAGTAAAATTGTTTTATTTAATTGTGGGCGTGTCAGTAGGCGGATTTAAAAAAATTAACACATCAGAATAAAGGGACCCTAGAGAGTATATATTATAAATTTCAGCTCCCTAGCTCAAACTTTGAATTTTCAAAAAAAAAAAAAATAATAATTGTGGGCGTGTCAGTGGGCGGATTTTGAAAATATTTACACATGAGCATAAAGGGCCCATAGAGAGTATATATTATAAATTTCAGCTCCCTAGCTCAAACTTTGGATTTTCAAAAATTAATATACCCTTAGAATAGGGTATACAAAAATTATTTTATTTATTTGTGGGCGTGTCAAGTGGCGGATTTTGAAAATTCGTAAACTTGATTATTTCGGGACCGTAGAGAGTATATGGTTAAAATTTCAGCTCTTTAGGTCCAGTTTAAAGGCCTAATTTTTGCCGACAGACGGACGGACGGACATGGCTAGATCGACATTACTATCGATGCTGATCATAAATATAGTAACTTTTAGGGGTCTACGGGCAATATTAAGGTATGTTACAAACTATGAGTCAAAATTAATATACCCTTAGAATAGGGTATACAAATACAAACAGAGAATACTGCTCTGTAGAGCTTTCAAAAATATTAGATTCCTCAATAAAAATTTGAATCACAACATTCCATTTGCTCCCAACTGCCCGAATTTGACATGCTTCATTTTCATGTGGTCGCAAATGGTTGGGACGCTCGCAAATTGTCATAAATAACTGCGTAAAAATGACGTCAGACTCGCAAATATCTGCGACTGTCGCAAATCGTGTGCTCCTAGCTTAAGAAAATTCTCCATTCTGCTAGTTTTAGTAGTTGAAATTTAATTGTGATTTATTCATGTCAAACGCCTTTGTTACTTTGATGTGTTTTGTTGACTATTTGTTTATGTTCTTCTTTGTCTATCTCTATAATTATATAGGGCCATTCAATAAGAGGTATCATTTTGAATCATTAGAAAAACGCATTTTTTTTTATAAAAAAGCGTGAAATTTTTGTTTAAATCTTAAGTACAAACTCTGAGGATAGTAATAGAATACATTTTCTACAAACGTCCGCCTTGGTTTTGCCTATAAGCAGTCAGTATGTCGATTACATTTTACATCTCGTTTTCTTAATATTTCGGCAGTATTTTGCTAATACAGCCAAAGGGAAAAAATTGTTAAATCGCACCATCTCACCGGCGGATCAAAGTCTTCACTTTGAGAAATCACACGCCCAGGAAATTTGACACGCAATAGGGAGCTTAAGATCCCTTTAATTCTGGTCGCATCCTCGCCCTAGAGGAACAGAAGAAGGAAACATTGACATACGGAACGGCTACAGTACTCGTGTCCGAACTGTTTGAGACCGTTTACCTATTACATATTCCTATCTCGAAATGGGTTGAGAATCTTTGTCCATTTTGGAATTGTTTTTTGTTTGTGTCGGTTTTCGAACAAATTGATCAAAAATTAAAAATGTTGTCCAAACGCCCAAAATACTGGGGGCAACAATCTTTGCAAACAAAAATGTATGGCTTATGAGCAACCGTAGAAACATTTCTTAAAGAAATGCGGCTATTGTCTACATATTTTGGTACAACTCTTTATACGTCTTTTAAGTAATTTGTCGAATTTGGATGCACAAATTCATTTATGTAACTTTTCGCACGATTGTCGTCCACGCGATACTTCTATTAAACATGATCGTCATCAGTTATTAGCCGCGTTTCTTTGATAAATGCATCCCCGGTTGCTCATAAAAACGACTACAAGAATTATGACTGATTCATTATTAGACATCACGCAAATTCTTCCGTCTTGGCGAAAGTGTTTTGACGTTTCTTGAATTATTGTGAAGTAAATTCAATTGTCGACACGATATCATTCAGACGATAGTGGTGCGTAAAGCATCGTTATCGAAATCTATATTACCTATAGTTTCTGTGTTACTATGTTCCCCACACTAGTCTAATTACTCAGGTTAACCTAAATGCTTAATGGTTTTGTATCAACTTCTTGTAATATACAGTTACATATTTATTATATTAAATATTTATTTATCTATTTTTTTTATTATTTATTTCGTACTTATTTAGGTATCAATTTATTTATTTTTCATTTATTCTCACTAATTATCTTTTTATTTATTTATATAATTTTGATTATTTTTTTATTAGTTCTATTTATTGATTCATTTATTTATTTATCTTTTTACTCATTTTTCTCTTTTTATTGATATATATATATATATATTAATTTGTCTATTAAACTCTTGCGCTTTTCTGTTCTTTTGCTATACAACTTTTATTAGCTATCCAATTTTGTTTATTTATTCACTATTGTGTTCCTTTTTACCGTTACAGGTATCTATATACCCACTTACTGTAGTTATTAAAACTTTATAAATAAACTTTGTATTCGAAACATGCAACACTCAGCCAGTGTGTAATTTCAAATAAAGGTTTTTTAATTAGCTTTTTCCTTCAACTATTAAGCTTGCATTCATTTCAGATGTTTTTGATAAGAAAGGCTAATAAATGCAATACCTATTTGCATTAAGCCTTAAGACAATATCTGCTCCTAATAAATAAGTACAAATAACTACAAATACGAACGATATCGTCAGCCTTAGGTGATGAGGGCATTGCATATTGTGATTCAAGTTCAATTTAAAATAATAAAGGGTCTTTCATTAGCGACTTGACAACTTCAAATTTTCAGTGTGAACTGTCAATGCCAAAATATGCAATAAAATCAATCATTTGGTGAAGTAAACGATTACAAATAATTAAGTCCGTGGTCGCAACTTTAAGAGCGTTAACGCCAATTTCCGGCCGTGATTCTCGTCCCAGGAGACAAGCCATTCATAGGCTGGTAAAAAAATTTGAGTCAGAATATTCGCTGCTTGTTGTTGCCGTGCCAGTGAGATTACGTTTTGCCCGAAGTTTTTAGAATATTGCTAACATAGAGGCGTCCGTCGCAAACCAGCAAAATCAGTCAATTTCACGGCGTTTTCAAGAATTGGGCCCCTCCCAGACAACAATATGGAATTTCGCGTAAGGATCTTGGCCAACATCCTTACAAAATCAAGTTGACTGAATAAGTAAAGCCACTTGATCATATGAAGCGACGTGCGTTCTCGAATTGGGCTCCGGACATGATGGAAGAAAATGAAGAATTTCATCGCAAAATCATCTTCAGTGATGAAGCGCATTTTTGGCTGAACGGATTCGTCCATAAGCAAAATATGCGTTACTGGACAGGTGAGAACAGTCATGTGCTTCATAAAATAGCACTTCATCCGCAAAAAGTCCCTGTTTGGTGCGGTTTTCATGCCGGTGGCGTCATTGGGCCTTTTTTTCGTCGATGAAAATGGCCGCCACGTTACGGTAAATGGTATTCGCTACAGAGACCTGCTGGAACGTTATTTCTGTGAGGAATTGCATAAATTCGACATCATTGATATGTGGTTCCAATATTATGGGGCTACATTAAATCATTGGACTATGCCAATAAGCCGGCGACGTTAGAGGAGCTCAGAGCCAATATTGGACGAGAAAAAGCGGCCGTACCGGTCGAAATGTGCGGCCGAGTCACCGAAAATTGGGTTGAAATTATCGACCGCTGCAAGCGTTCTCGTGGTGGACATATGAACGAATTCCATTCGTAGAATTCCATTCATAAATGTTTTGATAGTAATTCAAGCCAATACATTTTTTTGAGATCTCAAGTAGTTCTTTAAAAAAGAATTTGTCAAGTCCCTTATGAAAGACCCTTTAGTTTTAGTCAACTAATTATATGTATAAATTTTGTGAATGAAAACCAGTTTTCAGCATTGAATAGTAACAGACAAAAATATGTTCATACTTACTAAGATAGAAGAAGAAGACCCACATAGACCATTCTTGTCTTTTATGAATTTTAATACAATATCGTTTCAGTTGGCTTATGCGATTTTGAAGCTGAGTGCCTGTATGCATAAGCAGTCCATACAGGGCCTAACCCAGCTTTTCTAACTATTTCAATGTTGGAAGATTTACTTCTTTTTAAAACGTGTAAATATAAAATTGAACTCGATAAACCATCAAATCCCATTCAGGTTTGGTTTTTCGAGAATAATAAATAAAAGAGAATATGAAATATATTTGAAATCTCTGAACTGTTAATTGGGAGAGAACCACCAGCAACCAGGGACGTGCCGCTATGTTCTCAACAGGGTACATCTTTTTTATTGTTCGATAATCGGCTATTTTTGGTTGGATTTTTTCTTCGAATACCTGTTTGGAAGAATACCTCGAACCAAATACTATCAGATTCTTATAAGATCGTAGAATTTTGCGTTCCGACCAGGGTTACCGATGGGCGAAATATGTCGCCTCATGGCGACATTTCTGCTCTCGGGACGCATGGCGACCACATTTCAAAATAAGTGCTTTTTGGACCCTTTTCTCAAAAACGGGCGACTTTATCTTAATAAATTTCAGATGGAATTTTTAAATTACAACACAAACATTTTCAAGCCCACAACAAAATTCACGTTTTTCCTCCCAAAAGAATTCTACGAATGCGTGTTGCATAATTGTCGTACCAAAAGAAATACAAAAATCTTAAAAAATCTTAATCCCTACCGCGACACAGGAACCTTCCATTTATTGAGAAAAGAACTATTATTTTATTTTTTTTGAAAAGTACTAAGTTTGAGTTCCTTTTACTTAGAAATCGAAATGTTATTTTTCTCGTTCTGTGCTAATAAGTTTAAGATTCTTGATTGAGAAATGAACTGATTTTTTTTGTTTTGTTAGGAACTGAGCGTTTTTTCAGATAATGAACTTTTTTCAGTTATATTTTGCTAATATATCTCTAAGTTTTGTGGTTAATTTTTGTACTGCCTATTTTGTTAAAGTTTCTTTTAATAAGAAAATAAACTGTTTTTTTTTACGTTTTTGCTAGTACCTAACTTGAAGGCTCTGTTATTAACAAATGAAGTGATATTTTTTTTACTTTTGTACTGTAAATTTATGTTTCTCTCATTAAAGAAATGAAATGTTTCTTTTACCTGAAGTTGATTTAACCAAAAAATTTAATTGTGATTTCTTTTTAGGAATCGCTTTGTTTATGTAAATTATAACCTTACCTACATAAATGTTTATTTTTTTTAAATAAAATGAAAACAATATAAAAAAAGTATGTATACATTTTGTTGATTTTTTCTTTGTGGGACGCATTTTTTGGTTCGGGCGACTTTTTTTGGCGACATTTTCAAATTGGGTACCTACCTTGTTAGGGCTTTATTCATAGTTTTCTCCAGGAGTCTTTTAAAGAATTTGTCGAATTCGGAGGGACAAAATCAGAAGTGTAACAAAATGTTGCAAAATTTGTGCGGGTTTATTCATCAATAAAACATAGGGACGGGCTACAGTCCGCTTGGGCGAACTGTTGGATACCCTATTCTTATTCCTATCCCTCATAAGTGGGCGTGACAAAAGCCTAAGTATGGTTGAATTGTTAAGAACGCTCTACATATTTTGTTATATAACATTTAAAGGATTTTATCGAAAAAAACGCTCCCTAGCTCAAACTTTGAATTTTCAAAAAAAGTTGTTTTTTTAAATTGTGGGCGGATTTTGAAAATATTTACACATGAGCATAAAGGGCCAACTAGAGAGTATATATTATAAATTTCAGCTCCCTAGCTCAAACTTTGGATTTTCAAAAAAGTTTTTTTTAAATTGTGGGCGTGTCAGTGGGCGGATTTTGAAAATATTTACACATAAGCTTAAAGGGCCCCTAGAGAGTGTATATTATAAATTTCAGCTCCCTAGCTCAAACTTTGAATTTTCAAAAAAAGTTGTTTTTTTTTTAATTGTTGGCGTGTCAGTGGGCGGATTTTGAAAATATTTACACATGAGCTTAAAGGGCCACTAGAGAGTATATACAAGGTGGCGCAAAAATAACCTTCCGATGTTTTTTGGTCACCGACCGATTATTGCTCAAATAAATAGTCACCAATATTCCGCGTTCTGGAGCAGTGTAGCGTAACATTGTTTATTAACGTGTATTTCGCATGTGTTTACTACACAAATGTCAAAACAGAACTGACATTAGGGGCCAATCGCAAAATTTATAGCATTTTCTGATAGGAGGATTACTTTTGCGCCACCTTGTATTATAAATTTCAGCTCCCTATCTCAAATTTTGGTTTTTCAATAAAATTGTTTTATTTATTTGTGGGCGTGTCAGTGGGCGGATTTTGAAAATTTTATATCCCGAGCAGTTTTGGGAGCCATAGATCATATATAAAAAATTTCAGCTTTCTAGCAAAAAATTGTTTTTTTGAGTTTGTGGGCGTGTCTGTTGGCGGATTTCAAAAAATTTCTAAACTTGATTATTTCGGGACCCTAGAGAGTATATGGTTAAGATTTCAGCTCTATAGGCCCAGTTTAAAGGCCTAATTTTTGCCGAAGGACGGACGGACGGACGGACATGGCTAGATCGACATTACTATCGATGCTGATCATAAATATAGTAACTTTTAGGGGTCTACGGGCAATATTAAGGTTTGTTACAAACTATGCGTCAAAATTAATATACCCTTAGAATAGGGTATAAAAAGGTATGGCTGCTTAAACTCAAAATTATGAAAATTCGTTGCTTTTTATTTTTTTTACTTAAAATGCATTTTTTACAAAACGTTTAGGTACCTATTTTCTTTTCTGACATCTCAATATTATTCGAAACAGCTTTTTCGAGTATATGATAAAGCAAAAAGCTCATTAAAGGAACATTTCCCCCGAAAAAAATGCAAAACATCTAAATCCAACAAAATTTGGTTGAAACGGAAACAATATGTTTTTAGTCGTCCTGAAATCACGCTATTTGAAAGTGCTTTAAATGTAATGTTTTTCTTACTTACGGGGTGGTTGTCTGGTGGACTGCTCTAGAAAAAGCTATTAACCGCGACAAGCTGGGCAAAGTCCAGCGTTCAGCGTGTCTATGCATTAGCGGAGCACTCCGAACTACCCCCTCCGCTGCTCTGGACATTCTGCTACACCTGATACCCCTTGATATATTTAGCATGCAAACAGCGGCATGTTCCGCTGTCCGCTTAAAAGCTACCTCGCAGTGGACCAATTACAATATTGGCCACTCCATTATTCTAGACTACTTTAAGTCTCTACCCAGAAACATAGACTACACCATACCCCGTTTGCAGTTCGGAAAAAACTTCCAAATCACCATTCCTTCCAGATCATTCTGGGATGATGATGCATTTGCGAATGATAAATCGATCCACTTTTACACCGATGGATCAAAAACTAGCGATGGGGTAGGTGGTGGAGTCTTCTCAGAAAAGCTAAATCTTAGCCTCTCTTTCCGTCTTCCTGATTACTGTAGCGTGTTCCAGGCGGAAATTTTGGCGATAAAAGAAGCCCTGACGTGGCTGAAGAGGAATGTGATATCCTCAAAGGATATCCGCATCTTCTCGGATAGTCAGGCCGCGATTAAGTCCCTGGACTCAGTCTCTTCAAATTCCATCATAGCCCAAGACTGCCGATCATCTCTTTCGGAGATGGCAGAGCAGTTCAATATTCACCTCTGTTGGGTGCCGGGGCATAGGGACATTCCAGGTAACTGCAGGGCTGATGATCTCGTCAAAAAAGGAACCACATTACCTCCTTTACCTGATAAAGGTTCCCTAGGTATACCAATCGCTACTTGTAAACTGTTGTTTAAGCTATCCGCAATCGAGAGAACAAACCTTAGGTGGACGAGTAGCAATACATGTCTAGCGACTAAGCGGATCTGGCCAAAGCTGGATCTGCGACGCTCTAAGTGTCTAATCTCATTAAACCGACTGCATATTAGCTCCACTATATGTGTTATCACAGGTCACTGCTTAATAGGCAGGCACGCATCTAGACTCGGTGTGTGCTCAAATGACTTCTGCAGAAGCTGTATGGACGAGGAGGAGGAGGAGACTGTACTTCACCTTCTCTGCACGTGTCCTGCGCTCTCCCATAGAAGAAATCTCCATCTAGGGGACTTCTTGTTCAATGACACAAGCGACTTAGCCAGCACTGGCGCTAGAAGTCTTTCGCGCTTCATAAGAAGCTCCTATTGGTTCAACGAGCAGTGAGGGTAATCCCCAGATCTGTGTGGTACCACAATGGACCTATCATTGGTCTAAGTGTGTTGGCTTTGGCTGACAGCCACGTCTACCTAACCTAACCTAAGGGAACATTATTTTTTCCATCAAGAATTGACTACGCACCACTGTGTTCAGTTTGGTTAAAGAAGTGACAAATTGACGAATTGTGGGCCGCGGCGATGATTAATTAATTTTCTACTCTTTTTCTTTTACTTTCAAAGAACTACAAGTAGATATTACAATTTAAAAGAACACGACCTAAACAAAAACCATCTCAACATGATGAACAATTGCCAAAGATCAGATTAAGAAGAATTAGTTCTGCCCAATTACTCGAAGCATCAAGATCAACCCATAGTCAGTTCGTACTGGAACCCAATTTAAAACACTTAATATTGCACAAATTTATGTCTTAACACCGTTGTTTAACAGCATTGTCACGATAACAATCCAGACCAAACCTGTTGCAATTAAGAAGCAAGGAGCAATAAACTTTGAGGGCCGTCGCTTAAGTTCCACTCCGCTGTAAAGATTACGTGTAGGGTTCGTGCGTCGTGCCACATTGTGATTGCAAAAAATATACATATACGATTTTAGTGGAGTTGGCTTCATTCTCCCTTTTCACCTTAAATCAGACTAAGGTACTTTATATAAGCTCAAATGGATTATAAAAGCACCTGCATCAGACAATATCAAACAGTGCATAATCACAAACCGCTAAATCAAACTCTTACCTGCCACCCCACAGGTAGGCATTTCAACAATTTCTTTACCGAGCTCAATTCAGGTGTCATTGTGTTGTTTATCGACACAGTGACACATTTAACAAATTTCACAGACATCCGTGCGTACTGACCTCTGCGAATTGACGATAGATGAAAATTCTTCTCGTCGTAAAATATTTCCGCCAAACAGCATACAAATCGGCAGCCTTCTCTCTTTCACTCTCTTTCTATCCATTCGGTAAGCAGCACTTGTTTATGAAATATAATTAACACATTCACACACAGTTAATAAACAATACGACAAGACCGCAATGACAACAATGTTATCGTGAACTTACTCTCTTATTGTAACTGAACCGATTATTTATTTATTTTTAATTTAAAACCACGTCTATTGCGCTACAAGTGCATTGCGATTGCATGAGAATTTCGTTTTGATTGCATGTTTGTATCTTTTATCTAACAACGTTTCTTTCTTTGTGATTTGTCCGGAAGAAAGTTGAAACTATGGCTCGTGATGGACCACTCGAATTGAATCTCACGGCACTCGCGGCGCATCCAAGACCAGCTTGCGTGCAATGAACGTGTGAAGCTTTGGAGAGTCCGCGAAAGACTATACGCGCGACCGGACTTCAAGTGGAGACCACTCGGTACAGTAGTTTGTGACCAGCTGATGATGGTTTACAAAACAGTGAGGTCGTCGTGGATACGGGGGTGGGGTAGACCGGTTGAGTTTGGTGTTGTTTTTTTTTGGATTAATTGACGGATTTGACAGTCACGGTTCTAAGTGGAGACAACAACTACATAGGTGGGTTGGTCACAGGAACAGTGAGCAGCGAGCGCACATAACGTCGAAATTATCAAGATGAGCTTAGGTTGAGGTTGGTGCTAGGGTTCGACGCAAATAGAGAAATTTTCACATTTGTTGTAGTCAACTGTTGTTGTTGTTGAGTGGAGGTTTTCGGATTTTATAATCCGCGAAATTGCACACGCAGCGCCAGAGAACGTGCGTCATTTGATGTTCGGGCGCCTTTGTAATTATTGATTTGGCGCTTGGGCAGCGGAATCAAACAGATTTTCCTTCTTTCGCATGGGATACGGATGAGAGTTTCACGAAAATGATGACGATTGTGGAAAAGTGTGGTGAACCGAGGAAAGGAATTTACAACTATGGTTAGGTTAGCGCATAGGCAGTGTGTGCGTTTGTGTTTTTGTTTTTGAGGGCGGGAGTGTGAATGTCAGGTGGAAACTTAGCCGAATTATTTTTGTAGTGTTCAGCAGTTTATTGTGGCTTTATATGCCACGAACACGAAGGCGCAGAATACCGATGGTAATACCTTTGGGAGGCATAGGTACTCATGATTGCGGGTGGCATCATGTTTCCATGCGGTTAATTGCTTGTTCAACTTATTCACAACTGAGGTAGACTCCGGTGATTGTAACTGAATGTATTATTCACTTTTAGAATAGAAGAGTGGATTTACGTATAAGTTGCTTTTTCTCAACAACGGCCGACAAAACTTAGGCATTGCTCTGTTCTACTTTTATGAATTGGTCGATGGTTCGATTGTATCAGTCACTTCGCCACACCACCTATTCTCCTTAATCAGAAATGGTTGGCAACACCTAATCTGAAAGCGTCACTGTTTGATTGTACTAATCACCGTACCATCCCAACGCAATAGATATAAACTTCATTACCGAAAACTGTGGTATTAAAAAAAACTCCTTAAATAAAAAGTTTATGCACTTATTCCTCTAAGTTGAACCTCCTCTAACTCGAATTGTTCGACCCTTTGCTTGCATTCCTTTCAGATATCAATATAAAAGTCACCTTCTAAGTCGGAATCTTTATCTAAACCACATTTTTTCGATTCTTTAAAGCTTTAACTATTAAAATTCCATTTTTTCTCTCGAAAAGACCAACGAAAATCACTTGGCGACATTTTTTTTTTTTTTTTTAAAGTTTGCACGTATTTTAATGCGTAAAATATTTTGGAGGCAAAGAACGAGTAACATGGCTTGGGGAATGTTACAACTCCAAGTTTGGAAGGTAAAAAAATTTTCATTGCTCTTAACTTATAAGATTTTTGTTGGTAAAACTACTCGTATCAAACCACCGTGGTGAATGTTCATAATTATAATCAGTAACTTTCATGCTCAGCCAAGCCAAGTTAAAGGCAAGGAAACGATTAATTTGAGTATGTTCCTCCTATCTACTGTTTTCATTTATCTGTAACAAGAGCTCTAGCAGCCGAAACATTGTCTGAATATTTATTTTATCAGTATGTAGTTTAAAGACAAAGTCAGGCCTGCCGATTTTGAATCACTTTGTCACTGAGGCCAATCAAACGCTTTTGTTGTTGCATTACCAGGAGTTCCAGGAGTTGAAATGCCTCTCTATCGCTATTGTTTGGAAACGTTGATTGTTATTGCCTTTTTAACCGGGTTCGTAGAATTCTCTACTTTGAACATGACAGTACCTCCATCTATCGCGTTCCATTTTCTTCGAGATAGGTTCAAGGACGTGAAGGCTTCATCGGATGTTGAAACTTCTTGTTTGATCAATCTTTGTTCCTCCTGCTGTCATGAGAAGCATCTTCATCTCCGTTGCCGTTAATTTGCCCTTATAATTTTTAAACGCTGTCCAATATTGTGAACCGTATGTGAGCGTCGGGCGCACAAAAAAGTTCCATCCATGCATCAAGTGCTCGTTACAGGGAGGTTTGACCCTTGTAATGATGACTACCTACATCGCCAGCAAAGAATAACTGATGCACTTTGAAGTCTGTCACTTTTTTCAAGCAGATAATCAAGGACTGTAATAAATATCAAGGGACTTAAGACGCTTCGCTGGTGTACACCGACTTTGATTGCGAACTCCTTCTTACTCTTGTGTTTACTCCCTCATACATGTCATTTCATTTCATTTATTTATTCAAGAAAAGCCTATACACATTAAGATATAATATCTTATAAACTAGTGATAAGCTATAAAAATTAACAAAAGAGAGATTAATGTATGACGACATAGTTCTAAACAATAGTAACAGGAGTAGGTACTTAAATGTAGAAGAAGAAAGAAATGATAATAAAAATAATAGGAGAGAAAGAAAAAGGAACAAAAAACATAGGGGCGGGCTACAGTCCGCTTGGGCGAACTGTTGGATACCCTATTCTTATTCCTATATCTCATAAGTGGGCGTGACAAAAATTTAAAGGATTTTATCGAAAAAACTAAGCTTTTGTAAATAAAAACGCTCCCTAGCTCAAACTTTGGTTTTTCAATAAAATTGTTTTATTTAATTGTGGGCGTGTCAGTAGGCGGATTTAAAAAAAATTTAAGTATGAGCATAAAGGGCACCTAGAGAGTATATACTATAAATTTCAGCTCCATAGCTCAAACTTTGGACTTTCAAAAATAAAAATAAAATAATTGTGGGCGTGTCAGTAGGCGGATTTTGAAAATATTTACACATGAGCATAAAGGGCCCCTAGAGAGTATATATTAAAAATTTCAACTCCCTAGCTCAAATTTTGGTTTTTCAAAAAAAATATTTTATTTAATTGTGGGCGTGTCAGTGGGCGGATTTTGAAAATTTTATGTCCCAAACAGTTTTATGGGCCAAAGATCATATATAAAAAATTTCAGCTCTCTAGCTCAAAATTCGATTTTTTCCAAAATTTTGTTTTTTTGAGTTTGTGGGCGGATTTCAAAAATTCGTAAACTTGATTATTTCGGGACCCTAGAGAGTATATGGTTAAAATTTCAGCTCTCTAAGCCCAGTTTAAAGGCCTAATTTTTGCCGACGGACGGACGGACGGACGGACGGACATGGCTAGATCGACATTACTATCGATGCTGATCATAAATATAGTAACTTTTAGGGGTCTACGGGCAATATTAAGATATGTTACAAACTATGCGTCAAAATTAATATACCCCTAGAATAGGGTATAAAAAGAAAAGGATGAAGATTCAAAGTATGGGATTGAATTGGAAGGTCCATAAGAGAGAGGAGACATACTTTAGGAAACAGAAAAAGAGTGTCTTAATTGGTTTGTAAATCTTGTTGGATTACTTGCTCTTTTGATATAGCGCGGCAAAGAATTCCAAAGGCGAGTAGCGTTAATAAAAAATTGGCGCTGAGATGTCTGGGAAGGGTGGCGGGGTTGAATCAATTGGTTGGACCTGGCCGAGGAAAGTCTCGTAATTAGTTCGAATAGGTAGGGTGGTTGGTGTGTTAGCAGAATATTCGAAAACAGTAATAAGGTGCGGAATTGAAAATAACTCTCAAGCGGCATGTTGACGAGTATATTGGAAAAATTCAATACTCTATCGTATCTTCGAAGTCCAAAAATATATCGAATGGTAGATACTATTACAGACAACATTGAGCTTTCTTTTGCATAAGTAATTACAACTGGAGAACATTTCACAGCCGTAGGCCATGATAGGTAAAATTAAGCTTTTCGCAAGCATTAGACGTGTCTTTAAAGGAGTATACAACTGAGTCAGCCAGAGAGTACGTAGATGATCATCTGTATGTAGTTTCTTGGAACCCATCGTTTTCTTAGCGACCCAAAGGCTTTTTCAAGATAAACCAAGACCATATGAAAGTCCTTTAAGGATCAAGATCCTTATACGTCTACGACTAATACCTGCTCAACGATCTTCATGGTGTGTGACATCAGCGAGGTGTGTACTATAGCGCAATATTCTTAAAAACCCAAAGCTATTTAAAAAGTGTATCTCAGCATTTATTAAATATATTAACCAAAATACTATGAAATGTGATCAACGATCCGATTTTCGGTCTGATAGATCCTGTAAAACTGCCCTTTTGTGGTTGTTACACGAGTGGACAAATATTTGAGACTATATGGAGAATATTTGTTATTTGTGTTCCCATAATGTTAACAGCCAGCTGTGCCTAGCGACGCAGTTATCATCTTGAAACTCGACCGCAAGTGAGCACGCAAATCCGTGAGTTGACATGACTGAAGATCCCCCGGTGTTTTGACAGGTTGATCAAACAAAAATCACAGGAGCATGCATGTTTCCGAATCATAGAAAATGACGCAGGCCAGAATCATACAAATGCAATGCCACCAGCATTTGATTGGCCTCAGCCTCGAAATCGGGAAGTTTGCCGATGTTTATTGAGGTAGAACCAGCGAACCGGCGAGTCAAGTGTCACCACCATTTTAATGACTTTAACGCCACATAGTTTAACCGCATGTAGGGACGGGCTTAGATCTCTGCAACTCCTCCCAAGAAACAAAGCTTATCGTTAAAGGCAACCAAGGGGACAAATCACATCTATTCAATTTAAACACTCAGATGAACCTAGCGACATATGTACATATATCACATATTGAAGGCAGTTTAGTGGGAGGGTTATGATTTCCTTTAATACTGATCAATAGAAGAAGAAGAAGAAGAAGAAGAAGAAGAAGAAGAAGAAGAAGAAGAAGAAGAAGAAGAAGAAGAAGAAGAAGAAGAAGAAGAAGAAGAAGAGAAGGAACGTATATGATAGCATTTATAGTCGGAGCCCAATATGACAATTACTGGATAAGGGATTGGGGAAAAAAACTGTCACAGCTGTGTCGCGTGTAGCTGGAATACACGCGGTGTAACGTGCAAGTTTGGAGTACTATTTTGGACCTGTACCAAACTTCCACCGGATTGCGGCAACGAGATACACTATCATATGAATATGCGAATTTGGTCGTGACTGTTTTTTGGCTAGGCCACATCGAGCAAATGAACAATAGTACATCAGCCGCTAGGTACGAGATGACAAGAGATGACCAAGCTCTTGCGGATGCCGTGACAAAATCTTTCCTTCTTCCTAATCACTGTATCGTTTTCCGGGCGAAAATGATGACGAAACAAGAAGCTTTATCGTGGCTTAAGAGAAATATGATATCTGCTAAGGGCATCCGTGTCTTCTCACTTTAAACTTCATCGTAGCTGTAGACTGCCGGTCATCTCTTAAGGAGATGGCGGAGCAGTTCAACAGACAGTCACTTTTGTTGGGTGCCGGGGAATAGAGACATTCCAATGAACTGTTTGGTAGATGAACTCGCCAGAAAGGAACCATATTACCTAATAAATGTTCTCTAGGTACACCAATCGGTCCATGCAAACTAATGTTTAGGCTTTTCGCAATCGAGAGAACAAACCTAAGGTGGACAAGTTGAACTACATTTCTAGCGCCTAAGCAGAACTGGCCAAAGCTCGATCTGCGATGCTCTAAGTGTCTTATCTTACTAAACAGACTGCATATTAGCTGTAGTATATATGTCATTACAGGAGTTTATTTAAGCGACTTCTGTAAAAGCTGCATGGACGAAAATGAGGAATAGACTTTACACTTTACCTGCTTTGTACATGGCCTGCATCTCCTATAAAAAAAATCTGTATCTAGGAGTCTTTTTGTTTAATAATCTAAGCGACTTTGCTAGTCTAGCTACTAGCTTAGAAGCTCTAAATGGTTTAACGGATAGAGCGAGAAAATCTCTAGATCCAAGTGGTATCTACTCTAAGTGTGCTGGCTTTAGCTGAAAACCACTTCATCCTTACCTAACCTTGCCATTCACGGATGCTAGTGCGTTTGACCTCGACAACTGGACCAGCGTATCCGGGATCGCAGAGGATGTAACGATGCAGTGTCTCAGGCAGAGAATCCTCGGTACCATAAATAAGTTGAGGAAGTTACTTACAAATCACAACAACAGAGGAAGTCACATCAGGTTCTGAGGCTTATTGCCACTCGGGGCATAACCTGATCGCTGATCAAACTTAACTAACTTTTAACTAACTTTTTATATATAGTTAGTAATGGACTTTCTTAGTTAAGATGCATTTGTTTGCTCTTCTATAAAGTTTCCGTCTTTATCGCTTATGGTTCGAGTTTCGACTTGATAAGTTTAAAAATTTGTTTAATCTCTTGGTAAGGGTTTCAAATAGGAAGTCCGATCATCTGCTTCTCACACGTTTTATGTTTGAAAAAATCGAATTCGTTACTTAAGGAAAGTTCAAATAGCTCTAATGGTTCTCGACACTCTTTAATTTGCTGCAGGTGTCATTGGCAGACGTCACTTTTCGTCAAACTAATGGGCTCATGTTTAAATTGGTTAGATATATTTATTTACTAGGTACGAAACTAATGGGTGATTTTTAAGCGCTTAGTTGTTAATTGTCAAAAAAAAAACACAGGAAAATGACAAAAGTGTAGGGTGAGGTGGTTATAAATGCACCAGTGGTGCAAAATGCACCACAGCTATATCCAGCAAACTGGTAGCTGTATTGGTGTCTACCTCATTTATATGTGCCCGTTACATTAAGCAACTGCGTTAGGATTCAGTCTGGTCGTGTCCGCGCTTGTTGGCGCAAGTGTGCAAAGTGGTTTGTGAAATTCAAGTGAAAAACAAAAAAATTGAGGTGAGTTTACTTTTTTAATATTTGCTTGTAAATCGAGTTTTTCTTCACTTAAAATTATTAAATCGCTTAATTGGGACATTTCGTTTATTTTTCAAAAAAGAAGTTAATAGTTTTGTTGTGTTTTTTTCTCAATATTCAAATTTTTATCAAAAAATACATGTTGGTGCACAATGCTCTACATAAGCATAGTGCTAAATGCACCATGGTGCATTGTGAACCTAAGCGATTTTGCGAAGAATAACTTTTTTTAAGAGCAAACTTTTTTTAGGATGCCGCGAAAACTAATCATAAAAATCGATGGCGGAATGCCTCTCCGAGGAGCTGCAAAACAAGTTGGTCTGTCGTACCATACTGTTCGACGATATTACAAAAAATGTAAGAGTTGTCCAGCTTCAACAATATCATTGACTGCAAAATATACGAAAGTTTTTTTCTGACTGGCAGGAGGAATCTCTAAAATCCTTATTACTTATTGCGCCAAAGTTGTTTATGGAATCACAGCAACCGAATGCCGCATGTTAGCTTTTCAACTAGCATCCATTAATCAGATGCAAAATGTAGGTACCAGCCAGCTGGAAAACTAATTCAATGGCTGGCCTAGATTGGCTTCGGGGCTTCCGGGGAAGGCCCCAGAATTGTCGTTAAAAAAAACTTGAAGCACGCAGCTTAGCACGAACGACATCATTCAACAAATATTCAGTTGAAATGTTTTTTGACAACCTATTTAAAATCCTTCAAGAACAGCTGTAATGAATGGTTCATTTCATTTTTGTGGCTCAAATCAAAAAGAAGTGTTTAAAGAGGATGATATAAGATACGTCATGAAAGATCCTGATGTGTTGGGGCTAACTAAACGGCAGCAATCGTACAAATTTGCCGAATATTTCAGCAATTTAAATATTTGTTAATTCTTTTTATTTTGAAGCATTTTTATGTTCGAACAACTTGTTATTGTTTTTTTTTTCTATATGATATGTATTTTTTTTTTAGGTAATCATTTATTTTTGTTAATTTTCTGTTAATTTTCTTAATGTTAATTAAACTTAAATTTTTCTATTTATTGTGTTTTCGTTATCCTATATGTTATCTTTGTTCCAATAAAACTCAAAATATTAATTGAAATTATGTGTTTTTAATTATTAGCTGTGTCTTATTATCCATGCAGATCTGGATCTGGATCAATTTAATACGTAAAACAAAAACAACACAGGATCTTGCTATTTATCGGGATCATTAATCGTGATCCAAAATTTAATTACAAAACTCACTACCTGTTTTTTCGTGGCGTTGCTTATTTCATTCTTAATGTTGGTGTCCCTGTAAATTACACAACAAGCGATCATATTGTGACGTCACATTGTACCCTATATTTGCAATATGGCTGAATGCCAATCGAAACTTGAAATACCTGGTATCGTCTGTTATGTGTTAAAAACAACTGTTGCCACAACTTGCCACTGATGATCCAGATCGTTTTATTATCAGAACGGATCCGTATCAAGATCATTGAGATAATAAAACGCGGCTATTAAAATCAATCCGTGGTGCAATAAGCACCCTCCTGGTGCATTCTGCACACGCGGTTGGTGCATTCAGTACATACCATAGTGCACCATGCACCATTTTACATTTTCCAAAAAATGTATTCTAACTTTCAGAAGACAGACGCTATAAAAAATTTAAGTTTGTACGTTTCTACTTAAATAACCCATCGAATGAATATAAGAAAACCGACCACGAAGAGTTTATTTTGAAAGACTTATGATCGTTTGAAAAAGGGGTGGTGCATCTATGCCCATGTCACCCTATAACATTATTTGAGTAGATAGAATGCTTCGTATTTACTTTTAAAAGATTATTTCATGTAAATTTCGACCACGATTACGTTTTAACTGGGCCATATAAAGAGCCCAATTTGGAGTCAGTTTTTTGAATAATAATATCCCGCTAATAATACATAATATCCCGGCCGATTCATTATGGGTTGAATTGCTTGCTCAGAAGGTCGATTATGACGGCCGTGGTCGAAGTTCGCGAAAAACATCTTTCACAGAACACGGATTTTGATAATTTTGTTCGGGTGTTAGTCTCTCTATGATAAAATGGCAATGCTAACTGAGCATGTTTGATTTTGACACATGTCACGAATCATGTGTGAGCTATCAAAAGTAGAACAAAAAGTAGAAGAGAGATATTCTGCGCATTCAGAGCGTGTTGTCCCTCATTTCCAGTACGACTTTAAGAAATAAAGTCGTACTGGAAATCAGCGAATCAAAAAAACGTTATGCTCCTCGACTCGATCCCTCCCTCGCTGGTCATAAGCTTTGGAAAAATCTAAAAGAAATTGGTATAGGTAAACATGCGAACAATAACTTAATTCATATTGACTGTAATGAGTTGAACAAGAACTTTACATCTCTTTCATCACCAGAGATAATTGACAACTCAGTCTCATTAAGTTTTCAAGAAACTGGCACCTGCCCCCTAAGAGGTTTTTGTTTTTCAGCTGTTGATGAATCAGAAATCCTGAAAAGTTTCTTATGTATTAAATCAAATTCAGTACCATTTGATGAAATTCATCCCGTATTTGTAAAAACTACTCTTCCGTACACCCTTAGGTACATAACGCATCTCTTTAATACTATCTTTATGACTGGGGTCTTTCCTGCCATCCGGAAACATGCCAAAATTGTTCCTATACCTAAAAACAGAAATGAGTATCGTCCTATAGCCATTTTACCCTTTCTATCTAAAGTGGTTGAAAGTACCTATCATGAACTCACAGATGTGCCAATATCTATTTATTTATTTATTTTTATTTATTTATTTTTTTGGTATATCTTTCAAAATAGACTAAAAGCCTTTAATAGCAAAAGTTATATTTACGCATACATTAAAAAGTTAAACAATAGAAGTTTTAGATTATAATAGAATGAAAAGTAGAAAAACAAAAATCGAAACAATTAAGTATCTTAACGTTAAATAATACAAAAAAGCGAAAAATACTTGTAATATGTAATATACATTTAAGATGTTTCAAGAAAATGCCCAAATAAAACCTCTCAAATTGCTTCATGCCACGAAGTCTTTTAATGTCTGCAGGTAGCGAATTCCAGTTTCTGATAACAGAAACAAAAAATTGGCGTTCAGAGTTAGAGCATATGAATCTCGGTTGAATTAATATCAAGGAACGCGACGAAACAGCAAATGCGATTTTTTCATATAGATATGATGGTTCCCTGTTGACTAAAATGTTGTGTAAAGTTTTAAGTTCCCGGTATTTAAAATATTTGTATAAACTACAGCCGACAATATTTTTCGTGTAACCCGATACATGGTCAAATCGCCTGAGGTTGTAAGCATATCGTAGTACACTATTAAAAGCTACCGTAAGATTTCTTCTGGTAGCAGCACTGTGACATCGGTAATATAGATTAACATCGGCATTATTATTGTTTTGGCTAACCTTAACCTTATTTGCTGGGGAGTAAAATGTTTGGACATTAAGAGATTGCGTACGCAGCCGTATATATCTTTCCAACTGTCAACTGAATGTGATAGTCCCTACTTAGCGTGCTATTAAAAGATATACCCAAGTTGTTTGCTTTGTTGGTATAATCTAGCACAGTTGCCCCCAAGATTATTATAGGAAAATAGATTGTATCAAGTTCATTTTTATAAATCACCAATCACTTAGATTTCTTCGGATTAAGATGAAGGCTATTTTTTGTCAGACCAATCCATTATATTCTTCAAGTCACTGTTTAGTCTGCAGGCACCACCTTCCATCATTCCCAATTAGCAGCTTAGATAGATTTGCACATCATCAGCAAGGACGAATACTTGACCACAAGTGGGAGATCATTTATAAACGTGGTAAAAAGTAGTGGTCCAAGAATCGATCCTTGAGGTACTCTAGAGGATAGCTCAACAAAACTAGACTGTTTTCTTCCTACAATAACTGCTTGCTTTCTGCCACTGAGATAAGAAAACATTAATTCAGCGGCCGAATGGAAAAACCGAAAGTAACTTTTCATTTTGCCTACTAATATCTTATGATTAACAGAATCAAATACTTTGGAAAAATCCAATAGCACAAAAAATTTAACTAAATCACGATCCATCGAGCACCTCAAGTCATCAGTTACTTTTAGAATTGCTGAACAAAATAGCAATTATATGTTATGACCAAATCAATTCGGTTTTCGTAGCAAACATAGCTGCATAACAGCGTTAGTAAACGTGGTAGAAGAAACCAGACAAAGTGCAGACAAAAACTCATTTTCCTCACTCTTTTGGATTTTTCCAAAGCGTTCGACACTGTCAACCACAATATCTTATGCAATAAACTAAGAGAGAAATTTCAATTTCAGTCATCTTCACTGAGACTAGTTTTTTCTTATCTAAGCTCTAGATTTCAAGCAGTAGTTGCTGATAACCAGACGTCATCTTTTCTATCACTAAACAGAGGCATTCCCCAAGGGTCAATATTAGGCCCTTTACTTTTTTCAATTTATATAAATGAGCTGCCCTCGCTCAGTTTCAACTCGACTAAACATATGTATGCTGATGATGTACAGCTTTGTTACAGCTGCCCTCAGGGTATGATTGAAAATGGTGCTTCTGAGGTAAATGAAGATAATAGTAAGATTTTGGACTGGTCTCAAACTAATGGACTATGCCTAGATTCAGCCAAATATAAATGTTTAATAATCTCCAGAAGCTGTTTTGATATAACGTACTTCCCCCAAATACGACTCAATACTACCCCCATTGAGTTTGGTGACACAGTGAGATACCTAGGAGTAGTTTTTAATAAGACACTTACCCGGGCAAATCATATACGACTGACCTTAGGTAGAGTCTACGGAGGTTTACGCATGTTATGGGCCACACAATGGATTACTCCAATTGAAACAAGGATGATACTGGCTAAGACACTGATCATTCCTTTACGATTATTCGGGTATGAACTTTTCAGTTATTGCGACTTTGAAAATAAAAGGAAGTTAAATGTTGTTTACAATAGCTTGGCAAGGTATATGTATATTCGGACTGAGGCGATATAAGCCGTGTTTCTTTGCACGCGGATATAGGGATAATTTGAAATTTGCATGTAAAATACAACAACAACTTATCCTATATACGCTAACTTTAGCGGGGATAGCTATCGCCGCTAAGTCCTTTAGCGAGGATAAACAGTGCTTCCAAAACCCATTTTCTTCGTTTCTGATGAATCGTTGCGATGAATTTTTCAGGAAATGTCAAATTTGGCATCCCGCCGACCACTGACTCATCCCGCCGAATATTTTGTTCGGGATTTTATTATTATTATTTTTCAAAATTTAGTAAATCTGTCAAAAATTTGTTTTTTTTATAATTTTAGAATATGTTTGATATTAATTTCAACTGTCGGAAATTAATATTTTTGAATTTCACGATTTTCAATACAAATTTCTTAACTCAACTTTCAGCTGTGTCACTAATAAACGTCATAGGTGGATGTGTGCTGCCAAGTTTTTTTTGATGATTTCTTAAGCGGCGATGGTCGTTTTTTAATGCCATGCCTAATATCCGCGTGCAAAGAAACACGGCTATAGTCACATTTCCTCTTACTCCAGACTAGTACATGGTTTCTCTCTTGAAAGACTTTTTGCATTTAGGACCTTGCAAATGCTTCACAGTATCATCCAAACACGACAGCCATCTTATCTTTACAACAGATTGTTGTTTTCGCGCTCAGCTAGAAGTTGTGACCTGGTGCCACTGCGCTGCTCTTACCTTTTCACCAGCCACCATTTTTCCATGCGATTCGGTTATGGAGTTCCCTTTCGCGCAATATTAGGTTGATAGGCTGCACTACTCGGTTTAATGCAAGACTTAGGCAATATTTTGAGACTCTTCGATAAAACAAGTATGTTCATTAACTGGTAACTTTTAAATGCTTCAGCTTAACATTTATTATTTTACATTACTTGTTTTTATACCCTATTCTAAGGGTATATTAATTTTAACGCATAGTTTGTAACATACCTTAATATTGCCCGTAGACCCCTAAAAGTTACTATATTATGACATAGTAATGTCGATCTAGCCATGTCCGTCCGTCCGTCCGTCTGTCGGCAAAAATTAGGCCTTTAAACTGGACCTAGAGAGCTGAAATTTTAACCATATAATCTCTAGGGTCCCGAAATAATCAAGTTTACGAATTTTTGAAATCCGCCCGCAGACACGCCCACAAACTCAAAAAAACAAAATTTTGGAAAAAATCGAATTTTGAGCTAGAAAGCTGAAATTTTTTATATATGATCTATGACCCCTAAAACTGCTCGGGATAAAAAAATTTCAAAATCCGCCCACTGACACGCCCACAAATAAATAAAATAATTTTTTTATACCCTATTCTAAGGGTATATTAATTTTTGAAAATCCAAACTTTGAGCTAGGGAGCTGAAATTTATAATATATACTCTCTATGGGCCCTTTATGCTCATGTGTAAATATTTTCAAAATCCGCCCACTGACACGCGCACAATTATTATTTTTTTTTTTTTAAAATTCAAAGTTTGAGCTATTGTGCTGAAATTTATAATATATACTCTCTAGGGGCCCTTTATTCATATGTGTTAATTTTTTTTTAAATCCGCCTACTGACACGCCCACAATTAAATAAAACAATTTTATTGAAACACCCAAGTTTGAGCTAGGGAGGGTTTTTTTTGATAAAATTCTTTAAATGTTATATAACAAAATATGTAGAGCGTTCTTAACAATTCAACCATACTTTGACTTTTGTCACGCCCACTTATGAGGGATAGGAATAAGAATAGGGTATCCAACAGTTCGCCCAAGCGGACTGTAGCCCGTCCCTAGGTTTTTTTGTATTATTTATTACGTTACCTACGCTTCTTTTTTTGACGTAGTAGGTACTAACTCTTTTAAAGTAAAAGTATTGTTACACAGAAGCTTATGCAAATTTATAAGATATTGTATCTTACTGTGTACGAGTAAGTCTATTATAAATAAATAAATAAATAGATACATAAATACATTTTGCCTAACCTAACCTAACCTAACCTATTGCCAACTGAATGGCCAAACGCCCTTAATTGTTAGGAAACGTAAGACGAGTTATCCACTCCACTGCCTGTTTTTACATTGGATGCCAACGAGTTTTGAATTACTCTGAAGAACAAAATAAAATAATGTTTTATAATGGATGATTTTGAAAATGCAATTTTAAGTAAGTCAACTTTCACTCAAGAATTCATTTTGCGGTGTGACACAAACGTTTTTTTTTTTATTTAATTTGTTGTATACCTCAAAAGTCTCAATCACTTGAAATTCATAGTAATACTTATTTTTTTAATCAAAACAAACCAATCTCGTATAAAGAACAACCACGGCGTAAAATGTTCCCTTGGTTATGACGGATTTACATCGTTGACTGTTTTTGTTATAACTTATGTTCTCAAGTTCTTGTAAATACTTGGTCGTTGTCTTGCTTTGTAAGATCGCACATGGGCCCCATTACCACCATCTCCTCAGATTATCACATCAAATTACTGTATTAATTAATCTGTTGCAACAATTAACTATAGTCATCAACAGTTCAGTTCAACAGAAACTTTTAATCGTCTTTTCTGGAATTAGGACAATCAACACTTACCAATGTGCACATGCACCTGCCCTGTCATCAAGTGAGTCAGCGTTTCCTTCTATTTACAATCTAAGTGCAATGATCTTCACTTCACGTAATAATCAATAAATAAACCGATCACATCGACGTCACTAATTCACTGACACTCAAATGCGTTCGCTATTGTGGCGCTGTTACTGTGCGAGCGGCTTTCGTCTATCACAGTGGACTACGCTGTATTTCACTCCGACCTCGTATAATGGAACAATACATAGTTTGTAGTATATCAAAAGAACTCGCATATATCCAAATGCATTCCAACCAACAACAGAAAACACCGTGAACTAACTGTTAAATTGCTTTACCTCGATTTAATGACTCCATTTGAAAATAGCCAACTGATAACATTATTGTTCGTGGAGCACACCTTGAAATGTGGCCGGCTTCGGTAGTTCTACTTGGAGTCGAATCTAGTTGGCGGTGTCACTGGTTGTGCGGGGGCTTTCCAATGAAGATGGCTGCGGTGAAGATAATTTATAAGCAATTAGTTGTTTGTAATTTCCGAAGCAGTGCCATTGGCACAGATGCATAGTTCACTTGATGGAATAGTTGTGTATGTGTATTTGCACAGTTTTGAAGAAAAGAGACTGCTAAGGGAAATGGGATTGTAGGGACATTCCGATTGGAAAATGTCGGTATAGTACGCTCTCATCAGTGCAATTCGACATATTGGGCTTATCTATACTATTTTTGTTAAAGAATTTACGGGCGAGCTTCTGGAAATAGTTAAACTCAGTAGAATTTGTTCAGGGCAACATTTGGGACAGTTTCTTGAAAATTATACCGTTGTGGCAGAGTTTTGGTTTGTTCCTATGCGGAAATGTACATTATGTAAGAAAGCCAGAAAAAAACCCCAACTTCATTTTGTCGATTTTAATTAAAATATCTGAGCAGCAAATTCATGATCAACTGCTTCATCGTCACAAGGCAACAATACATATTTTTTTATTATTCCAGACAACTAACAAGTCAACATCGGGATACCATCCCTCGCCTGTAGTAGCGTAATATGGAGCACTTGAGGGTTCTCACCTGTCCAGTAACGCATATTTTGCTTATTGTCGAAGCCGTTTAACCAATAATGCGCTTCATCGCTGAAGATGATTTTGCGACGAAAGTTTTCATGTTCTTCCATTATGTCAAGAGCCCAATTCGAGAACGTACGTCGTTTCATATGATCAAGTGGCCGTAGTTCTTGAGTTAGCTTGATCTTGTAAGGGTTAAGGCCATTCTTGGGAACGCCGTCAAATTGATCGATTTGGCTGTTTTGCGACGGACGCCTTTACGGGAGCAATATTCTCCACACTTCGGGTAAAACGTAGTCTCACAACGTAGGCAACATTAACATCAACATCAAATTTTTTGACTAGAGTATGAATTGCTTGTCTACTGGGACTAGAATTACGGCCCAAAATTGGCATTAACGCTCTTACAGTTGCGACCGCCGACTTGGAATTTCGGTAGTGAATTTTAATTATTTGTAAACGTTGTTTCTTTGTGTTCTTCACCATGATGAAAATGTTGATTTTAGTGCATATTTTGACATTGACAGTTTGGTAATCGGTTTAAGAGTGCGTTCACATTGGAAGTTTGAAGTTGTCAAGTCGCTAATTAAAGACCTTTTATTTGTGTAAAATATAAATATTTATTAAAATTTTTTTTATGTTTTCTATCCTAGGAGTATTGTTTGTGTGGGTAATATGTACCAGGAGTATTCAATATACAATGGCTTTTCTAAACGTTTTTTTTTCACTTTTCAGGTAAAACGAGTTCCAGGCATGGATTGAGGGCAGGCGAAATCGGGAATATGCTATACCTTTGCAACCTCAGAAAAGAGGTCAGAGCCTATCGAAGACTTTCATCAAACTATTTGAGGGCGATCATATGCATATCGAAGGCAAGGAGCGCAGGCGATGTGTAAAGTGCTACAGCGAAAAAAATAGGGTCAACCAAATTGAACATTCACTTGTACTTCCCATTATACTTCATTTGCTTCAGCCCTACCATATACAAAAATAGTCTTTGATTAAAGTTTCCAGAATTTAAGTGTTTTTCTTGCAATTCGGTTCGATTGGGTTAATACATCCCCATTAAAAAAAAAAAAACAAAAAACGGATGGGGTCGTAATAATAATAACAAAAAGTTTTTTCTAAAAAGAAAATCTACACTCTTTAAACAAATCGTGTTACAATAAAGAATTTAGTGTTGAGAATAGTCCCAAATGAGAGTATTAAACGAAAGTCATGTTTAAGTCCCCAACTATACTCTCAAAAATAGATATTTTAAAGCAAGGGTTCCCTATTCTACGAAACGAATATCAAAAATAGGTGTTGTAGTACTTAAGCGCAGATACTTTTATATTCACTCTGATTGCAAAGATCAACTATCAACCGTTTGACGGTTGATAGAATTTATCAATTCAAATAAAAATCGGTATTGTGAAAATGAATTGATAAAATATTGTGCTATTGTGAATGCCTTCAAAATATTTCTATTATTGTGAATGGGAATGTCCGTCTGACAGATGTTTTTTTTTTTTTAGCAACTTACATAGAAAATCAACCAACGACCATCCCACGTCGAGTTATCACAATGGGCCTAAATTGGTCTAAGTGTGTCGGCTTCTGACGACAGTCACCTAAACCTAACCTAACCTAACCTACAAAGAAAATCAGAAAATCAATAAAATTAAAAACAAAATGACTTCAAAAGAACTTTTTTTTTGATGAAGATGGGGAGTTAAATGATCCTGTTATCGGTGAAATGCCAAGAATGCGAAGAAGTTTGAGGGATGGATCCAATCCTTGGAAATGGAAAGCCAAATGTAAGTCTAATGGTTTCGATTTTCAGATAAAAATTAATTTATCTATGCGCCTTATTGCGAAGATCAATCGACAGTTGATAATTGAATATTTTCAATAAGTGCTATTGTGAACGAACGATTCTAAAGGATTTTGTAAATCGCAGTCAATTAAAAAAATCGATTGACAAAAATACCAAATGAATCGTTAGATCACAATAGCACACATTGAAAATAGTCAATTATCAATTGTCGATTGATCTTCGCAATAAGGCTGTATATATGCGCTCTACTCCGTTTCTAGTTTTTTAAAAAAACTGCCGGCTATCGAAGGATGCATTTTTTTGACCTTTTCCAAGAAATTGAAGGACAAATTGAATTACAAACACATTTGAGCTGTGCCAAACATTTTGAAACTAGCAGCAGTGATAAGATTCTGTGCACATAGAAACTACCAGTTTAGGAAATGAACGTCATGCACCACCGCAATCTAGCAAAAACAAATGCTGTGTGCGAACGTGTTGAAAATGTCCCGCATTGGCGTTAAAAATTCTGGTCACTATAGACTGCGTGATATAACAACAACTTTAATGGGAATATTGTATTAGATTTCAAAGATAGTGCGAGTGTTAGGTAATAAAGAGGTAAAATTGTTTATTAGTAGAATTGCGTCAAAGTTCGGTACCAAATCTTTACTTTACGACTAATTTGTGTCGACATTTGTAGCTTATTATTAGTAAATTCCTATATGTAAAAACCGATTATAGCGTCCCCTGGTGGGAAACTAAATTATTTTGTTATGCTATAATATCTGTTCGACATCGATTTTTAATTTCCAACGGAGCATTTTCGGTTCGAAAGTGTAAGAACTGTTCACTTTACTCTGAAATCAATATCTATGTAAGATCCGAATGTAAAATTCGATTGGTACAATTTTTGGAGTAAACAGCCCATTCAGGGCCCATGGAATGGCTTCTCCAGATATTATTATGTGGTAAGTTACATTTCTATCACTAATTATAGGGATCTACAGTTTTACGCTAATTTCGAAAGGCAAATTTGACGAGGGTGTTCTTTTGCACGCGTAAACGAGGATATAAAATAATTTGCATGTTAAATACAACGATATGCAAAATTCGTGAAAGCTGGCGGGAATTAATATTTCTGCTATCGACAACGCAGGTAAAACAGTGCTCCAAACATCATTTTCGAGGTCTTTGTGATGAACTTTCATAAAATGTCAACAAATTCATTTATTTGATATACCATAAACGCCAAATATATAATGCGTATATTTATTTTTTTTAAATATATAATAATAAATATTTTATTTTATCGGAATTAGATCTTCTTCTTCCTTTACGACGAGGTTATGATCAGGATAAGAACGATCATAACCCTTCCACTTCAATCCATCCCTACTGGTCCGCCTATGGGATTCGCCGGTACGACCTAAATAAACATCGCCAGGCTTCCTGGTTTCGGACTACTTCATCAATGAGTCCAATCAATTGCTGGTGTTGTTACATTTGTGTGATCCAAGCATTTTTCGGCCTGCCTCTTTCAACGATTTCGACATGTGCATGCTCCCTTAATTGATTATTTTGAGGGCTACCCTAAGAATGAGGTTTACAAATAATGTATAGTATATTTAAACTCCCAAGCCCTCTCTCATGATATCTTCTCCTTGACGGAAACATGGCTTAATGCCGGAATCTTAGACACGGAACTCTTCAATCATGAGTTCTCCGTATTCAGAAACGATCGTCATCAAAATGACCTGAAAGCGCTTGGAGGAGGTGCCCTGATTGCTGTTCGTTCCAACCTTGAGTCACGAAAGATTGACTTTCCATTTCCACTAACCGTCGAAATTATCTGTGTAAAAATTACACTTAAGAACAAGCATTTATATGTTGTTAATGCATACATTCCATCGTATCGTCTGTGTTCCTTGTATTCGGAACTTTCTATGGCACTTTTTGACATATCTTGTTGTGACAGCACTGTCTTACTTATAGGCGACTTCAATCTGCCACATATTGGATGGGTACCTTCTGAGGATGATTCTCATCTCATCCCGTCCTTTGACTCTGCCCAACAAGAGCTCGCTTTACTGGACAACATCTTGTCTTTTGACTTACAGCAAACTAGCTGTATAAAAAATTTAAAAAATCGAACTCTTGATCTTGTTTTTTCTTCTGACTCTGTTAGTACTGTGGTTCTGGAATCCCACTTCAGTATAACTAACATAGATAATAATCATCCACCTTGGATGTATTTATTGAATTAGGCGCACATTTGTACGAAAATAGTAATTCGTATGATCGTTCGCAATCTTTTGACTTTCGGAAAGCAAATTTTCAAAGGCTTTCTGATGAAATTTCCAGCTTTAATTTTAATCTTACTGCGTTTTCTAATATTGAAGATGCAGTAGTTTCCTTTTATTCTTTGATGGATAACTGCATGAAAAAAGTGATTCCTGTGAAATCCTCAAGGAATCTGAAAACGTCCCATCCTTGGTACGCTAAAAAGCTCAAATCAATACGAAACAGACGTAATAGGGCTTGGAAGAACTATTTAAAAAGTCTCCGCCATTCAGATCTTGAGCTCTATCTTACACTATTCAACGAATTCAAATCTTTATCCTGCAACTTATATATTGACTATATAAGTAAAATGGAATGCTCTTTAAAAGTGGACCCCAAACTTTTCTGGGGATTTATCAATTCTAAGAAAAAAACCGATGGTTTTCCATCGAAGCTTACTTACAATAGTTCTACAACTGCTGATTCGCTAGATGCAAGCAATATGTTTGCAGATCATTTCATTAAGTCGTTTAGGGAGACCCCTCTTCACATAGATGATCAATATTTTAGTTATCCAACTGGCTGTTCCCAAATAAGCTTTAATAGTATCTCATTCGATTTGGAAACAATTTTAAAATGTGTTTCTTCTCTGAATAATGACTATTCATCAGGTCCTGATGGCATTGCCCCGATAGTTCTTAAAAAATGTAGTCATGCAATTGATCCACATCTTAAGTATTTGTTTGAATTGTCCATTAATACTGGTAAATTCCCTAAGCTATGGAATAGTGCTTTTATCACACCTGTATTTAAAAAAGGCGAACGTGGTGATATCACTAATTATAGGCCTATTTCAAAGCTTTCGTGTATCCCTAAGCTTTTTGAACAAATTGTTTGTGAAAAGTTAATATTTCTTTGTCGCAATATAACTTGTAGTGAACAGCATGGATTTGTAAAAAACAGATCCACTGTCACTAATCTGTTAAGTTTCTTGCATGATTGTTCTAATGCCTTAGAGAATAAGGACGACATGGATTGCATATACACTGACTTCTCTAAGGCTTTCGACCAGCTGTCCCATGAATTAATCGAATTTAAGCTCAGGGCTTTTGGTTTCCCACCATCTTTCATAAAATGGGTTAATTCATACCTTAGATCAAGGGCTTACCAAGTCAAATTTAGAGCATCACTATCTGTATCTTTCACAGCTCAGTTTGGAGTTCCCCAAGGTAGTCACCTCGGACCGATTCTATTTATACTAGCCATCAATGATGTTAAGGCATGTATAAATCGCAGTAATATCCTGATCTACGCTGATGATATGAAAATATATAAATCTATCACTAGTCAGCAAGACAGAATTTTACTTCAATCTGACATTAACAGCTTCGCCAATTGGTGTGTGAAAAACGGCTTATCATTAAACCCTACTAAATGTCAACATATGACATTCTCTAGGAAGAATATCCCTTCCACCTTTCAATATTCTTTGTATCAACATATTCTTTGTAAAGTTGATAACTTTAAGGATCTTGGGGATTATTTCGATCCCAAACTGGTTTTTCTAAGCATATCAATTTTACTGTTAATAAATCTAATTCCATGCTGGGCTTCGTACAAAGGTGGGCCAAAGAATTTAATGACCCATACGTTACTATGTCATTGTACAATTGTTTTGTCCGTCCGATTCTAGAGTATGCTTCACAAGTTTGGACGCCGTTCTACAACATTCATTCAAATCGAATAGAGGCCATTCAACGTAAATTTATTCGATTTGCACTTAGAGGACTTCCATGGGATGATCCATTTAACCTTCCTCCCTACAGTCAACGTATCAAGCTTCTTCAAATGCTACCCCTTTCTCAACGAAGGCTTAATAGCGATATCAATTTTTTTACAGCAGCTTATATCCGGTCAAATAGATGCACCTGACTTGCTGTCGTCTATTGGCTTTAATTTTCGTGATGGTGCCCATATTTATTGAATTATTGTTTAGCCCCCATCATAGAACGAATTATGGGAGGCATGAGCCTATTAGTCGCATGAGTAGAATCTATAATCTAAATGATCATGTGATTGACTTGCATGTTAGTAAAATTAAGCTAAAAAATATTTTGCGTAATAATGCTTTAATGTCTTAAATTGCTTGCATTATTTTGTGTCTGTGTTAGTATTTTATAGGTACATAATTATTGTATTTTTAATTGTTATGTCCTTACTAACACCTGCACTAAATGATGAGCCTGTGGGAGCACTTTTAGTGCCGGCTAATTTCTGCTCGTGATAGTTGCTTGCTTTAAGCACTCCACGACACAGAGGTGATAGTGGATAAAAAAAAAGAAAATAGGTCCAGCAAAGTTTTTTTGATGAATTTCATTCGCGGCGATGAGCGATATTTTGTGCAATCCTGTATACGAGTGCAAAAAACACCACTACCCTTTTCATTACAGTTTATACTTTAGGATGTTTGTAAGACTTTCGTAAGATGTATCTAACGCACTGACCACTGTGCCTTTGCACCCAAGGCTCGGACAAAATTGCATCACAAAAAAATTAAATTAAATTAAATCCAATTTGAAGATATTCTTTTTATAAGTCTGTTTCGTAAGGTACGAGTATTTGTGTCTTTTGGTTTTTTTTACTGTTGCAACAAGCTGCCAAACAGGCGGCAATGAAATATTTTAAATTCGCAGGGGCTATTGTCATGCTTCCTTAAGAAAGTATAATCTCTGAGAAAAATGACAACTCAAGGAGACAGCGTATGTTGATATACAATTAGAAGTCAAACAGTCAACGATCTGCCATACTTTCTTCTAAAATGGCTTATTCACATTTTTATGCGAAATAACAGTACGCTTATTTATCATTTTACCAGGACTGGTGTATTTCAACATTTTAATTCAAATTTCAAACTAATATGTTGTTATATTTACTAGCTTTACTTGGGTTCCCTTTTCAATGACTTCTTCTGTTTGAATACATTTATCTAGCCTATTGCATATTCTTAGGCTTTCGTACTACCATCCGCAGAAATCCGTCTGATAAACCCGAGCTCGATTATTTGGTTGCATATTTTTATGCGGCTGATATTGATGAGCAAAATTCACCTAATCATAACCATAAACTTATCGAATGATTTAGAGAAGAGGTTGATTGTCCGATGAGACCATGCGGTTTGACTCCGTTCGACTTTCTTCTATGGAGTTATTTGAAAAGTAAGGACTTCACTAACAATCCAAGAATAATTGTTGAAAGCAGTTGACTCACTTATTTTGTAAATAGTCATCGGAAATGTTGACCCTTGCATACCGGCCTGTAATCGGACCTGTGCGTAAAAATGAACGACGCACATTGAGTTCCATATAAAATTGCCGTAAGCCGAATTTCAGTATTCAAAAAAGTCCATGATGATAACTCATAATATGTGGTTTATATAACAAAAACTTTTATTCTGTCTATCGGTTTATGCTGGAGTAGCACATCTCAACAAAATGCCAAGAAACCGTACAAATGACATAGAACGAAACAAGTTAAAAAGCACTTCTTGCCACTTGATTGAAATTATTAAATTATTTTTAGTATATTACAGTTTTCGTAGGTCCTCGTGTAGGGACGGGTTAAGAATATCACTACAGCGCACCCCGATAAACAGCGGTTGTAGTAAAAGACAACTAAGGTGGAAAATTACATCTAGGCAATTTAAACATCCAGGTGAGCCCAGCGACACATTTAACATCTTAAAGCTGTCCCGCAAGTGAGCATGTTAATCCGTGGTTTGACACTATTGGAGATCACCGGTGTCGTAAAAGAAAGATCAAAGATGAAATAATAGGAGCATGCACTTGTGGAACTCGTTTAAACTAAAGCACTATGGAAATGTACGGTAATAGAAAACGCACTACCCCGCTAGGCACAACTTATCATGGTACTAAACCTGTGACTAGCAGAATGCACGGGTCAGAGCTACTCAGTTTCCACGGGATAGCAAAGTAATCCTGATGCTTAGGCGAATCCTAAGGGTCACGAGTTGGAACGTTGGAAGTATGAGTGGTGCTACGAGCTCGAAGAGATGATGGTTAGAAGGCGAGGTGACATTTTTATGTTCAGGAAACGAAATGGCGAAACACCGCACATCGGGCGCGTTTCTTGGACTTAAGAACAAAAGCTGTCAACATGTTCTAACACGGGACGGAATAGGGTAAGCACGGAATCGGTATCATCCTTGCGGCAGAGCTGCTTGGCAGCGTCTCGACCGTTTTAAATCCAGTGGACTCCGACAAACCAGCGACCATACCACGTCGAGTTAATCGGTTCTCGTCAGATCACCGTAATTAAACGACGTTGGGCGCGGGTAGTACGTAGATGGGGGACCGTTTGAGAACAACCGCGTGTCGTTGGCCAGTCCCATCTACAGAGTTGAGGTAGATAATATACGTATCACAATGGACCTAAATTGGTCTAAGTGTGTCGGCTTCTGTCGACAGCCACATAAACCTAACCTAACCTAACCGACAAACCAGCTTGAATAGGGGCACAACCATTTTCAAAATTGCTGCTTAGAGAAAGAGAAATGCGCAGGAAATCCGTGCGCCAAAGTTCATCAACAATGCGCAAGGGCTGCTTCTTGTGGATGACGAAAAAATATTACAGAGGTAGCAGCACTATTGTGAAGCACTTCTAAATGTACATTCTCACGGATATATTTTCGGAGAGCCATTCCTAACATTGAAGAAGTATACGACATTACTCTGGAAAAAGCTAGGAAGGCTGTCAAAGATTCCAAAATGCGAAAATCTGTTGGGCCGGAAGTCAGTTCTGGAAAAAAATGGGAAACATCGGGTCCTAATGGCTCATTGTTCTTATCTGCAAATTGATGAGAGGCGATCCAATGCCTAACCAGTGGAGGGAAGGTTTTTTTCTTCCTTTGTACAAAGGAAAAGTCGATACGCGAGACTGTGACAATTACCCTTCAATCAAGCTGATGTCACACACCATGAAGATAAACAGATAGAAGATAGACAGATAAATCAACCAAAGATGAAATTCAAAGTATAAGGACCATGATGGAAAAACATTGTTATTCTTTGAAGGGTTTACTTAATATAATGTTGGTTGATTTTGAAAAGGCATTTGAGAGACAACCAAGGGATCTTTTATGGGTGGCGCTAAGACAACAATGTATGTGGGAGTAAGGGAAATAGTAAGTTGGCGTCACCAAGAGGTTCACAATCAAATTCGGTGTACACTCTACACCAGGGAAACGTCTTAAGTCCCTTGATATTTATTACAGTCCTTGATTATCTGATTGAAAGAAAAGTGACGGACCCCAAAGTGCATCAGGTATTCTTTGCTGATGATAGAGCCATCATTAGCGAGGATCAAACGTCCCTGCAACGAGCACTTGATATAGGTATGGGTGGAAGTTTTGAAGCGGATCGGAATCGTATTAGTCCGAAAAAAACCAGAATACTTCTGCTGCCCGTTCTCTGATCCACTCCGACCTATTCCAGACATTTATATGAATGGAAGACTGATTCCCAACTGAGAAAAGTTCAAATGCCTATGATCTATGACAACAGCGAAGCTAGCTGTAATGATGATATTAAGCATCCCGTAGGGTGGATCCAGTGGCGGGAAAACTCGGCCATCTTCTGTGAACGCAAAATGCCACCTAAGTTGAACGGAAAGCTTTACACCGCAGTTGTGCTTGCGCTGTGTTCCAACACGATAAGGGTACTGCACATACACTGAAAAATACGAGAGAGTTAAATTAAGATGTTATGCAGGTTTTTAAAGTCTTATGAATCACAACCCGAATCGTTAAAGTTGTATTATTATGTTTATCCTCAGAATTCACCAGCACCTTCAGATATTCTGCAACGCAAAAAGATGAAATGCTTTTAAAACTCAGTAAGCGCTATTAAATATTTTTTTTATTTTATTTTATTTTATTTTCGTCAATCAGATTACAATCTTACAGACAAATGTTTGTTGGTGCGTATATAAAATAAATAAAACTGATTTTAACATTAAAATTAAATATTCAATGGGAAAATGTATAAAAAGCTTTAATTATAAATTTAGCTATAGAAACAGTTGAAGTCGGTTTAAGAGAATCGATTTAAAAGTATCCCTCGAACAGCTCATATAAAAATTAAAACATTTACAAATAAAGTTGGCCTTTCTGATGCAACGGGAAATGGGCTCATTACGACCATAATTACTTCGATAAAACTGTTCATAAATTATAAATCGCCCGCGCGTAGTCCTCGATAGAGCGTTTCTATTTCCAACTATAGCGGGAAAGCTAATGTTAAAAGTATATTCGGTGAATTTTAAGTCATTGCATACCAAACAGTAAGCATCGACTTTTATAAGATTGCCTTACAACCCTCAAATTTAACCCAAAGAAAGCATACCTTGTAAAATGCATTAGAACCTCATCGATTCTATCCACTGAGTTAACTACCACCAAACTATACTGCAGTGTTCCAAGACTGTCCTTACTGAATTTAACAACGATTTTAAAGTATAGGGATCAACAAATTCCCTGGTGTTTCTTTCATTTGAGTAGCTTTGTTAATCTATGATCATAATGTGGGAAGTATGTGAACTAAGTATCTAGGATAACTATCAGATCTTTCTTCCGGATTATTCGTTCTGGATTAGTATTGCTTATACATAAAAATCTATATTTTTGTGTTCGTCTTCTCTTGATGCGCGCATCGCTCATCAGATTGCGTCGAAACTTAGTGCAGTTGTTGTTGGCACTTACGTAAAGGTTTCTGGCATAGGACCATCAACGTATAAAATAACATCAACATACAATATCTGACACGCGAGTAAGAAGAAGACTTCCAGGACAAATGTAAAAGATCAACACATGCAGTTGGGCAAGAGGTAATTTTTTTTTAATATTTTAGGGCTCCCAACATATATAAAAATCAAAATTTGTTTGTTCGTCATTAATGACTTCGGGCACCGTTCATCCAATTGAGTTGAAAGTACAGTTGCTGTTGGCACTTGCGCGAAGGTGAAGGACCATCAACTCACAATACGTGACCCAAGAGTAAGAAGAAAACTTCCAAGACAACCTATAAGATCAATACATGCAGTTGGGCAAGAGGTTAATAAAAAAATAATTATGTTGGTAGTCCAGTGCAGTAATTCGGCTACCGACAAATTAATAACAAAAAAAAAAAACTCAAACAACTTAGTAAACCATTAAAATCAGTAAGCGACAGTGACACGAATATTATTTAATTTTAAATGTACTTTGTACACTATTTATTTATTTAACATTCATCTACAAGTCGAGCTTACAGACTATGATTATTTAAACACTATAATATGTAATATAACTATATGTTAACATAATTACCCATTATACAGCAACCAAGATATAATGCTTTTAAACCGATGTCTTGGAATATGAAAATCTACGTGACTACTAACTTCATTATACGATTTTAGTGATCTAGAGATGGGTTCATTGCAACCATAGTTTGTTCGATGCCTCGTTTGAAAAAAGAAGGGATGTACTCTTAGCACCCTCGTAGGAACATAGATTGGCAATAAAGATAAAAGAAACGGGCTATTGATACGGGATCATAAGACATCCCTAATAAACATGATCCCATGTATACGTCTTCTATCTTTAAGACTCATAGTACCCAAAAGTTTAAGTCTGGCATTATAAGACGGTTCGAAAGTCCAACGCATTTTGAAAAAAATATACCTTGTAAAACGCCTTTGTACTTTTTCAATGCGATCCGATGGAAAAGAATAGTAGGGATCCCATACGACATCTGCATACTCAAGAACGGATCTCACCAAAGCAATAAAAAGCGATAACAACGTATGAGGATTAGAAAAATCTTTAGAGTTTCGTTTGATAAAGCCAACCAAAGAATTTGCCTTCGCTACCATGTACTCGATGTGAGAAACAAAAGTCATATTAGCATCAATAAATATTCCAAGATCTTTAATTTTGCTCACCCTGGTTAAAGGTATACTACGAGTATTAATACAATAATTGTAGAAACAAGGAGCTTGAGATTTATAAAACGATATACAATAGCAATTACTGACGTTCAACATTAAACAATTATTAATACACCAAGTCGACAGATTGTTAAGGTCTATCTGAATCTTAGAGTAGTCATCAACGCTTCTAATTTTTAAGAACATTTTTAGATCATCAGCATACATTAGGCAATGGCAGAATTTTAGATTATAGATTAAATCATCAATAAATAAAATAAAAAGGAGCGGTCCAAGGTGACTTCCTTGTGGAACTCCGGAAGTACAGGAAATAGGTCTTGAGCAGTGATTATCAACACACACAATCTGAGACCTACCAGATAAAAATGATGAAATCCATTTCAAAATTACCGAATGAAATCCAAAGATTTTAAGCTTATTTATAAGCAACCCATGATTGACAGAGTCGAAAGCCTTGCTAAAGTCAGTGTAGATAGCATCAACTTGACATCCACTTTCAACAGCGTTAGCAACAAAAGATGTGAAGTGTACTAAATTAGTTGTTGTGGAGCGACCAGAGACGAAACCATGTTGGAACTCTGATAAGTGCTCTTTGATGTGAAACTCAATTTTATCCTTAACAATACTCTCTAAGAGCTTTGGAATGACGGAAAGTTTGCAAATACCTCTACAGTTAGAGATATCATTTTTAGAACCAGATTTAAATATTGGGACCAAAAAGGAAACCTTCCAATCATCCAGAAACAATCCTGATTCTAGTGATAGGTTGAATATTTTGAGCAGCGGTTTGCAAATGGAGTTGCAGCAATTAATTAAAATAATTGCTGGAATACCGTCAGCACCAGGTTTAGGATTAGCTTTAAGATTGCGAATGGCAGACGTAATATCTTGAATATCAAGAGCCAATGAACCAATGTCAATATTAGGTAGTCTATTTGGTTCCGGAAAATTTGTTGTGGAGGGTGTAGAAAAAACGATTTCAAAAAAAGTTGCAAATAAATCTACAGAATTTTGAATGTCGTTGGACGTAAAATTTTTATAAAACATTTGCCTAGGTAATCCACTGGACTTTCTTTTATGGTTAATGAAAGACCAGAACGATTTAGAATCAACTTTCAATTTGGTTTCCATATCCAAAATGTAATTATTGTACAGGAACTTACTGAAAATTGCGAAATCTTTCCTAGTTTTAGAGAAAATTTCTTTATTGCAAGTATTTTTCACCTTTTTGTAGCGCTTGTGGGCTTTATTTTTCAAGTTTTTAAGGTGCAAGAGCCGTTTATTATACCAAGGAGGATATGAGTTCAACTTTCTTACGGTGCAAGGAACAAACATAGAAAAACCGGCTTTCATTATTGAAGTAAAATATTCATACATATCGCGAAGACATAGGTTTTCAAGTTCCATATCCCAATTGAAAGACTGGGGATATTTACTTAAAGCAATGAAATTACATTTCAAGAAATTATAAGAAGAAACACCTGATGTTGGTACATCTCTAAAATATGAATACAAATCAAATTCAATCATCAATTGCTTATGATTCATGGAATTATTTAGAAGAGGAAACGGTGCTTCACAAACTTTAACTTTGACTTCATCGGCACTTATAAAAACAAGATCCAATATTCTATTTAGAGAATTAAAAACTGAACATACTTGATTTAAATGAAGTGAGAACATACAGTCAATCAAAGCAATTTCGTAATCTTTTTTAACATTGTTAGGGAAAAGCATATTATCTTCCTCAGACCAATTCCAATTAACATCACCAATATTGAAATCTCCAAGAGCACAAAGTATAGTAGTTTCAGAACAGTAATTGCTAAGATATTCAAAGTTTTCAATACAATTTTCATACACGTTTAATCTACTACCAGATGGTATATACGTCACAATAAATATAGTTACAGAAGCACCAAAGTCAACTGAAAAACAAATTTGGTCTGCATTTAAGTTTGGCAATGGAATTGATTTGCTGGAAAGCGATACCTGCACAGCTGCAAGTACCCCACCACCACGTTCCTCGGCGGAGTTGCAGCGATCATTTCTAAAAACGTCGTAAATTAAGTTGTCAAATAATTCAGATGCTAAGATATTCCCGTACAGCCATGTTTCAGTAATTGCGATGATGTGATAGTCTTTGTTACTCGATACCACAAACAAATCAGCCGTTTTAGTTCTGCATCCACTCGCATTATGATAGAAAATATTTAAGTGTTGTTGCTGAAATCTAACAACACTAGCATTAGCAGAAATCAGTTTTTTGACGAAATTGGATTTTGAATAAAAGGCCGAATCTTCACTCCATTAGGCCAGCAATTAGCATTGAAAACCATTTTAGCGAACTCAAATGGAATACCGACTTTGAAATTCACAAATCTAGGTGTTGGTTGACTTCCATCAGACTTATTAAGCTTGAAACAGGAGATGCATTTAGTATACAGCTTTAGTTTCGATGCGATGTGACAAATGATAGCGTCCGACTTTGTATCGGCGTGAAAACTGGATATATGGAACCATTTGATGGTTAACACTTGCGCGAAAGTTTCTGACATGAAACTAACAACGTACAATAAGTGTCACGCGAGTCGCGTGTGATAATTGTTCGTCTTTTATGCCTTCGCGCATCGTTCATCCGATTGATTTGAAAATTTATACAGTTGTTGTAGGCAATGGCGCTACCATCAACGTTCATCCGATTGATTTGAAAATTTATACAGTTGTTGTAGGCAGGCAATGGCGCTACCATCAACGTGACTTCCTAATTTAAAGTGATAATAGCTTTTATGGATTTAATTTTTTATTAATAATTTATTTTATAATCACAAAGTATGATTTATGGAGATTGTTTTTCGGCTGAGTATAGAATATAATGTCCCTCAAATGAGCACCAGCTTCATGCTCACAGAGACGGGATCTTTCTGGAGCGTTTTCGTAGGACATCTGGGCTCAGCGTTTGTTCAGCTGAATTTGGAGACCAATTAATTCCTGAATTTTTGGAAATTAAACGAAGTGCGTAAACAACACGTTTTTGAGGATCTCCTGGCTTTAATTCTTGCCCAAATTGGATATTGTATGGAAACAGTTGCAATTCGGTTCTAAGAACTCTTCGCAATGAACTGCGTGTTACACCGAGTTGACCAGAGCGCCTTCGTGTCGATATTTCTGGACTCTCCACAACACTTGCAAGAATACGTTCCATATTCGCTTCGATTCGGGCACTGCGAGGTCTTCCAGCTAGAGGAAAATTAACTACAGTTCCTTGTTGATGAAATCGTGCCACCAGTGCCGTAATCATATGCGCAGAGGGTGGATTTCGCACATTAAAATGACGCCGATAAGCTCTTTGGGTTAAAATAATCGAGTGATTATTTTCAAAATAAAATTCAATTAGTTTGGTTCTCTCTAAAGCGCTGTAGTTCATTTTATTAAATCTCCCGAGTTTGTTTTATAAGTATGTACCTTAAAAAAGAAAAGAAAACAAATTAAAAAAAGAGTTATGATTTTTTCAAATTAGGAAGTCACTTTTGACCCACCCTGTACAATAGGTGGAGCACGAGTATTAAGAAGACTTTAAAGATAAATGTAAAAGTTATACTATTCCTGTTGGGAAAGAGAAAAAGAAAGAAAATCAATAAATTAATAATGTGCCAATAAGTTGGTAATCCTGTTTAGCAATTTAGATAAAAACAATCATCCTTATTGCGAAGATCAATCGATAATTGATAATTGACTATTTTCAATGTGTGCTATTGTGAACGAACGATTCATTTGGTATCAACTTTGGATCAACTGTCGATTGATCTTCGCAATAAGGCTCAATGTCTTTTATTTTTTATATGTGTGGTCTGCATTGTAAAGGTATGTGTAACCATGCTGGGCATACGATTTTAATCAAATAAAATTGGATTAGGTTTCCTGAAACATGATAAGACTTGACATTGGTACATATTTAGAAGAAGGTGTTTGGCACCAATGAAATAATCTTTTCAGATCTTTTATAAGAAGAAGACATTCGGCTTCACAGGTAATTGTGCGATATAGCTTAAGATCATCCGTGAAAAGAAGGCAAGAAGAATTCTTAAATAAACATGGAATGTTAAAAATTAACAAATAATAAGAATATACATAAATATACCAAGATGACTTTCCTGTGGGATACATGGTACGAAAATATTCACTGAGTATGAATTTTTTTGTTTATCCTTTGATATCTGCGATTCAAATATGATTGCATCCATTTCAAAAGGGAAGAGTGGATACCCAGAGAAAATAACTCAGTTAAATCAATATTCCAACCATATTTTGTACGAAATTTTCTAACTGTGGCCACCAAATTTTCATTTTATTTGAAAAATCGTAAACAATGTTGTTCTCTAGTGTAATGCTCCATTTTTACTAACCCTAAACCGTCAGCTGTCAAATTTTATTTTGTTGAGGGTTGCCAACACTTTACTACACAAATGGCGGCAAATTCAAATCTTGGGTTAATTTTGGGACACCCTTTATATATGCCAAAACATAGGATAAATACGGAGGTGGGGGTGGTGTAATGGTAGGATGCATGCACCAAATCATCAACTAAGTATGGTTGGAAGAAAACATGCCCGATGACTATACTATCGAGTCATATCCCTGCTAAATGTCGCATATAAGATTCTATCGTACTATGTGAACGTCTATAGCTGTTCTGCAACACATTAATCGGCACGAATCAGGGTGGCTTCCCGGCCCGGCAGATCAACCATAGACCAAATCTTCACACTAAGGCAAATCCTGGAAAAGGCCAACGAATTTCAACTATAGACCCACAACCTTTTCATCGATTTTAAAGCCGTATATGATAGCATTCATCGCCAGGAGCTCTACTTAACGATAACCGAATTCGGGTTCCCGGCAAAACTGATCCAGTTCTGTCGTGTGACGCTGGAAAATACGCGGTGCAATATGCAGTATGGAAACAGTTTCTTTCGAACTATTCTAAACCTTTACCGGATTCCCGAAAGGGCATCTGTCATGTAACTTCTTCAATCTTGTTCTGGAGCAGATAGTACGTAGGGCAGGTGTCAATACGGAAGACAATATTTTCAATAGATCCATCAATAGACATCGGCAGATCTCAGCGCGCCGTGTTAGAGGCAAAATTGGATGGCCTTGAAGCCAACGAGGGCAAAACGAAGTATATGCTTTCCACAAACAAACAAACATCTGTCCACAGACAGGGACAAAATGTCACTGTTGACAGCAATAACTTCGAGGTAGTAAGGGAGTTCACGTACTCCGGAGTTAACATCAACTCCATAAATGACACCTTATTAGAGACGGAGAATTACCCTAGGACACCGTTGCTACTTCGGTTTGGCGAAACAAATGTGTTCAAAACTCCTAACTCGGAAATCCAAGTGTAAGCTCTACAAAACACTGATACTGCCAGTTCTGCTTTACGGCGCCGAGTGTTGGACGTTAAGCAGGAAAGGCGAGTTCATTTTGGGTCCTTTCCAAAGGAAAGTACTCCATCGGGTATTTGGTCAGGTGTGCGAGGAGGGCGAATGGGTAGGAATATATAACCGCGAACTCCATGAGCTGCACCAAGATGTGGATGTAGTCTAAAAAGCTACGTCGACTACATCGAGCGAATAGACAATAATGTTCCAGCGAAGAGGATCTCCGACTCCCAGCCCCCAAGTTCGAGACGACAAGGAAGACCAAACCTCTATTTTAAAGAGCAAGTCATCGCGGATGCAAGAGCGCTTAGTCTGGACAACTGGTACCAGCGTGCCCAGGATCACGGAGGATGGAAGGCTGCAGTGTCTCAGGCAGAGACTCCGCACGGGTCAGGAGCCCGTTAAGTAAGTAAGTAATACACAGGATAAACCCGCGGTGCTTTATATTCAGGGAATAAATAAAATGATGTAAGTGACTATCAACAATCGCGTATCACCGTGTCCACCCCAGGCAATTCAAACATTCATGTGAACAAGCGACAAGTCTAACATCTGGAAACTGTTTCGGTGTGCATGCAAATCCGTGTGTTGACACGTCTAGAATTCACCCGTGCGTTTCGTTAAAACACGATCAAACAATAATCAACAATGGATGCACGCGTCGAAATCTTTAAAATTAAAATAGGCATGCCTCAAGACTCCTGGATCACACAAATGCGGCATGCAGCAAAGTGGGTGCGTTATGATGTGTAGGCGCTTAGAAAATGTTGGTCTATTAAATTAAAATCGATAAACAATTAAATCCAATTTGGGCAGAACTGCACTTGTGGCTTCGATGGCGGAGTGCGACGTAAGCTTGCTTGAAAAGACGCTAGTCTAGGTTGTAACGTTGGCCGGTCCTGTGGCCAACGTACTGTTTAGTGAGGATCTTCTAGGTTCTTCGGAAGTAACCAGACTTGGACCGGCGAGTAGCCTTATGATCCTTGTACCCAAAAGCGAATAGCTCTGTAGGGCGTCTGAGTTACCTTGAATAAACCTACTAAATAAAAAAACTAGAGGTTTGTGTAGTGACTCCCAGAATAGAAGTGAAGTCTTTACATTTTATTATGATCTTATATACTGTTTTGCATTGCATCGTTCATGATATTCCCTCGAAATTCCTATGATATTGCATTTCGGCACTATCAGCACATCACTCATCAATCCGATTCTTTTAAGCTGTTCTGCTTACGTTGCATAATCTATGGTGGCACACCATAGCCAATAGATACATTTCGCCCACATGAACTGAATGTGTGAGTATTTTTTATATATCTTACTTCCTGTCGTCTGGCTCTTGCTCTGAGTGGGCAGACGGAAATATGATATATATTTTGTTCGCATGCACTGAAGTTGCAGTACGAGTACTTCTGTGTGTATTTCTTTATGGCGTCTGGCGCTTGCATTGAGTGTGCCAACGTAAACATGAGATAAGAATGAATTGTGAGGTATTGGAACTCGAGTGGAATGACGTAGGTAACTATGGAAATGATTAGTTAAATGATCGCTGGTGCGAGCCCTTTACAAGGTTATCCATTGGGGGAAACGTTTTTTTCGAAAATAATGAAGAAAATAGATTCAGACCACAAGTCTGATGATCTGTTGTGACAAGCCGTGAAACAGCGCTGTAAATTCAACCCCCAATTAACATGGAAGCAATAACAAATTGCTGTTGTTCGTTCAACCATTAAATAAATTAAATAGGGTTTTACTAATTTTTTTTTGTATGAACACAACTTGATGACGGTTGTTATAATGATATACTGCATGCGACATGTACAGTTTAATCATAATGTAATTTTGCACAATGCAATCTCATTTAATTAACATTTTTAATTTCATTTATAGTAAATATTACAGACCAGTTGATAAATTTAATTATATTTCACAGACAGAACGATTTTAAGCTCAGAAAAAAAGTAACAGTAGCTTTTATTTTAACCATCGAAATGATTCATTTGTTTTTTTTTCGAGATTGAGTTTGAAAGCAACAGGCAGGTGGTTTGTATTTGGGTTTTTTCTAAAAATATTTGTAAGTAGATAATGCAAACATGAAAGCTGCTCAATGTGTTTGTGAACGATAAACGATGATTATGAAAATGTATGTGCCTTTCATCTGAGATATGTATTTTCATGCCTCTGTTTTTCGCTAAGTTTAAAAATAAAAAATAAACAAACTATTCGTGAGCTTACTGGTCTATGTTATCAAAAGGTTTAAGCAACAGGCTTTTCCCAGAGCTTTGAGGAAAATGAATATTGGAAGAGCATTCGGTATAATCTGGAAACGCAATAAGAAAGCTAGGACGAACTCTGTTTTGTTATCATGTCTCATGCAATCAGCGAGTTAAAGTTCTTTCGTGCAAATACAACATCCCATTTAAAGCCACTTGATCAAGGCACCATTCATTGTCTGAAATCCCATTATAGAAAACACCTAATGCAGCTTTTGATTTTATGTATAGATGAAGCCAATAATATATCGGAATTATTAGATCAAATTAATGTTTTAGAAGCCTCCGGCTGGCTCAAACAAGCATGGGGAGAAGTTACTCCCACTGCAATTTCAAATTGCTTTAAGAAATATCGATTCTTTGCAGAAGAGGTGATCGATATGATTGATGAGAAGGTAACTATTGAACTTGTGACATGTGACGATTTTGTCACTTTGGACAACAATGTTGAAACATCCAAAGGCTCGTCGGATAATTGGGAAAACGAATTTAAAGCTCCATTCAGCAAGCAACTTCTGATGCTACAGAGGACGATATTTCCATTGAACTTTTTTTCGGTGGGAGAAATTGAGATAATTTCTGGTCCCTCACGATCTCTCGCATTTAGGCATTTTAAAAAGTGAAAATGGTTTAGATGAGATATGGTTGCCTTTAAACAGCTGTTATTAAATTACTATCAGCGTGCAACGACAATGGTTCAGAAGAAATTAATGATTTTTTTTCTCAACAGAAAAATTATCAATTATGTGAACATACCCCAAATAGGAATGATTGACAAAACTAATATTAGTTGTACGCTTGATTCAAATGATCTAAATCATTCATTTCTTCTAGTGGAATATATCCCGAGAAGTTCGAATATTTTGCCATGCCTTTCAGGTTTTGAACACCAAGCCGAGTTCGAGATTGTGTCTGATACCGACATCATTCATATTGGCAGAGGCACTAAGATCGAATGCTATTGGGGATTATGGAGTGTCATTACAATACGTAAAACTATTGTTGTCACAAAGTATAAGTCATGCGATACATGATATGCGCCCTGACTGTTGTATCGTAAAATAGCCGTGCTTTACTCTTTTGAGGAGAAGAGCAATTTTTTGGAGAAGAAAAAGTCGTTTGTAGTGACCGACCGAATGTCGATTTCTAGCCGAAGCCGAAGCCGAATGTTCGGCTAAACAACAAACTTCGGTCGAAGCCGAAGCCGAAGCTTTAATAACTTAAAGAATTTCCGTTTAAGATTGCCTAAAAGTGAAAAAAAATAATGATTTTTTGGAAGTTTTTCTGGAATGTATGCTTAATTAACTTGTAGGTAGATACATATTCCTGTATTATATATACATACTAACAATACGAATATTATGTACTTACTTGTTTTTTTTATTTTTTAAGTGTCTTCTACAAGCACAAGGATAACGAAAACAATAATAAGATCACAATTGTAGCTAGATAATAATGCATATAACGAAAAAAAAATCACAAGACAAAATCGAACAAATACGCGCACGAACTTATCTTTAGATTTTGTTGTGCACTAATGATGCGACGGCAGCTGTCCGGTTCTTGTGCATTCATAACGGTTTTACGAAAAACGAAATTGAATTTTTTTCGGCGCCTACCACGACGCACGACATCCATAAACTAAACCTTCGGCTTCGGCCAAAACTTCGGTCTCATTTTGCCGAAGCCGAATGTTTTGCCGAAGGTGATATTTTTAGCCGAAGGTGGCCGAAGCCGAAGCCGAAGCCGAAGCCGAATGTTCGGTCGGACACTAGTGGTTTGTTACACTGTGTGTTATTAACTTCCCAGTAGAAGTTGTTGTAATGGAAGAGGAGGAGGAAGAGGAAGAGGAGGTGGAAGAGGCAGAGGAGATGGAGGACGACGAAGAGGCAAGGGGGGTGCCGTCTTCTACCAGAACTTCTATTACGGATAATAATAATCATAATCATAATAATAATAATAATAATAAAATAAATAATAATAATTAATTAGAAAATAAATATGGTTTTTTTCATTTCTTCCCACTGGGATGTTAGTCGTGTGGACCTTGCGGCTCGCACCCAGACCACTTTTTTTTTAATATTTTTTATTACTTCTATTGGCCCGCTGTATATTAAATGACATTGATTTTCCTTCTGCCTTATCCCTAAAATTCCTGGTTCTTTTATACTAGTTTCTTGTGTTCATTTTGGTTCGTTTTCATGCCCCTCCAATACACACATTCTTCAGTAACCTAGATCCACGCGTTTACCAATCATAGGTTTCCCAATCAGGTTTCCCAATCAGTACTTGTACTCCGAAATATAGTTCCATGTCGTAACATGTCATTTACACTTGCCCTAGCCATGAATATTGCATTTATCAACATATAATATTAAAGCATTTGCATGTCACCGCTGGCATTCGTCGCAAATATGCAATCTCAGCGTGTGTGTGGAATTCCCTTTTGTTTACTCTACGTCACTGAGCTTGTAAGACATAATTCATTACTAATACATTTTACGGGTCCGCAGTGCATAGGAAATATGATCGGTGAACAAGTGCTGACATTGAACGAATGGTGACTTACTTCGAATATCGCATCTGGTACCTTCTGGTCACTCATGATTGTGGAATGCAATTGAAGAATTGAATGCGCAGAGGAAAGGCATGAAAAGTGTCGGTATACAAAGTGTAATTGAGGGATGGTACTTCACATTTCCCTTGCCCAGGAAACAGGTTGCTAAGAAAGATTATGCAACTGCAGCCAATGATTATCGACAGATCAGCATTGTGATCACCTAAGTGATAGATTACAGAAAGTTGTGGTGTGGTATAAATTGTCTAAATTTATGCCACTTATACAAGGAGTTCCCAAGACTTCAATCCTGGGTCCCTTTCTTTTTTGTCTCTATGTCAATGGCTTACCCTCAGTTTGCAATCATGTATCAATTCACCTCTACGCTGATATTATAGTAAAACCTCCTTACAACACCGTTCATGGCATTGGGCCATTTTACAACATATGGGAAAACCTTTTCGTTAATTAGTTTAACTACTTTCTTGATTACACGGCAAACAGTTGCTTTTGAAACCCCGTGCATATCTGCTTATCGGTGGTATTGACATCCATTTCCCCTAACCAAAGACTACTTACAGCACTTTAGTCTTTGGTTAGGGGACAAAGCACAATTTCGTCTTGTTGGAGTTTCAAGGTAAGGTCCTATTCGTTGCAACAAATATTCAATAGATTCAGTGTTAATTCGGAATTTTTCATTGAATTCGTAACTGGTATTTATTTTTTTTTGATTAACTTATAGTATTTTTTTTTGTTTTTTTTTTTTAGATGATTTATCTGCGCACTATCTCTACATAAAGTAGGATACAATTCACCTGCCTGTAAGGGGCTAGGCTCTGATGTCCAAGCAGGTTATAACCTATATATTACATAGTTGATTCTTTGCTTGAATACTCGACCGCGATGTACTCTTATAAAATCGTTAAACTCATCATCACTTCTCGAAAACATAATATTTTTTTTAATAAATTAATACACAATAATAATTTAAATACCGGATGATGGCTACAAATTAAGTTTACGCACATTTCTTTAAGTCCAATCGTATTTGACTAACCACACTTTTCTTATTAGAAAATGTTTACCCATGTTTCTCTACTAATTGAAGAAGAATAGATATTAGTAGGTGCAGCAGAAATAATTACTATCTAATAAAATTGTTTATTTCAAACATAATTTTGCTACAGTAATAATTTCCCACTAAAATTTATTGGCACTGTAGAAATAAGATATGTGCGTAGGAAAAATATTTATGAATATTTATTTTACTAATAAACGCAAAATATTAGAAAATTTTCTAATAATTATTAGATTAATAGTTTTATGAAAAAGGCCACTAGGGCTCCCTCTCATTTCATAATTTGCAAATGACTTTCAATAATGCTGTTAGATACATTTACCAGATACGTAGGTATGAAAGAATCTCTTTTCTCTTTTCAGCATCAGAGAAACATTTGGAACTGCGATAAAAAAAAAAATTAAAACAGACAATCTAGATAAATCCGCAGTACAATCAATATTGAAGATTTGCGAAGAATTCCAAGACGTTTTTCATGACGAAAATGAAAAACTGACCATGAACAACTTCTATGAGCAACATATCTGTACGACAGATAAAAATCCAGTGTACATAAAGAATTATAGACTACCCAATGCACAAATAGATGCGATACAAAAACAAGTGGCTGAATTACTAGAGAATGACATAATTGAAGAATCAGTCAGTCCTTATAATTCACCATTACTCATCGTGCCAAAAAAATAGTCTCAATGGACAAACTAAATGGAGACTGGTAGTAGACTTTAGATCTTTAAACAAGAAAGTGGTAGACGATAAATTCCCACTCACAAGATTAGAAGACGTACTAGACAAACTGGGCAACGCCAAATACTTTTCCACTTTGGATATGACAAGTTCTTTTCATCAAATCCCTTTGAATAAAAATTCCAGGCCATTAACAGCATTTTCGACAAATGAAGGCCATTACCAATTCAAACGACTTCCTTTTGGTTTAAAAATATCAACAAACATAGGGACGGGCTACAGTCCGCTTTGGCGAACTGTTGGATACCCTATTTTTATTCCTATCCCTCATAAGTGGGAGTGGCAAAAGTCTAAGTATGGTTGAATTGTTAAGAACGCTCTACATATTTTGTTATATAACATTTAAAGGATTTTATCAAAAAAAACGCCCCCTAGCTCAAACTTGGGTGTTTCAATAAAATTGTTTTATTTAATTGTAGGCGTGTCAGTAGGCGGATTTAAAAAAATTAACACATGAGCATAAAGGGCCCCTAGAGAGTATATATTATAAATTTCAGCTCCCTAGCTCAAACTTTGGATCTTCAAAAAAATTGTTTTATGTATTTGTGGGCGTGTCAGTGGGCGGATTTTGGAAAATTTTTATCCTGAGCAGTTTTAGGAGTCATAGATCATATATAAAAAATTTCAGCTTTCTAGCTCAATATTCGATTTTTTCCAAAATTTTGTTTTTTTTCGAGTTTGTGGGCGGATTTCAAAAATTCGTAAACTTGATTATTTCGGGACACTAGAGAGTATATGGTCAAAATTTCAGCTCTCTATGTCCAGTTTAAAGGCCTAATTTTTGCCGACGGACGGACGGACGGACGGACATCACATTACTATCGATGCTGATCATAAATATAGTAACTTTTAGGGGTCTACGGGCAATATTAAGGTATGTTACAAATTATTCGTCAAAATTAAAATACCCCTAGAATAGGGTATAAACAGCTTTCAAAGGATGCTCTCGATAGCTCTGAGTGGTTTACAAGCGTCAGCATTTCTTTATGTTGATGACATAATTATATTTGACAAAAACTTAAAAGAACACAATGAAAACTTAATAAAAGTTCTAGGAAGGTTGCGCAAATATAATTTAAAACTAAACATAGAGAAGTGTGACTTCTTGAAACCAGAAGTTATTTATCTAGGCCATCTAATAACATCAAATGGAATCAAAACAGACCCAAGAAAGTATGAAACCATAAAGAATTATCGCTTACCAACAAACGTGGATGAGGTCAGGAGATTTGTAGCTTTTTGTAATTATTATAGGAGATTTATAAAAGACTTCGCAGAAACTGCTAGGCCACTGAATCAATTGCTGAAAAAGAAGCAAATATTCGCTAAGACAGAAGACTGTGATAAGGCTTTCAAGACATTAAAGCAAAATTTAATGGAGCCACCTGTACTTAGCTATCCAGATTTTAAAAAAACCATTCATACTAACTACAGATGCTTCAAATTTTGCTCTAGGAGCAGTACTGTCGCAAGGTGATGTTGGAACAGATAGACCTATAGCATATGCAAGCAAATCCCTTAACAAACATGAGCTAAACAAACCAATCATAGAAAAAGAACTACTAGCGATACACTGGGGAATAAATTATGTCAGACCCTATTTGTTTGGGAGAAAATTTATAGTTTACACGGATCACAGACCATTAGTAAGTTTATTTACGCACAAGAGTACATCATCTAAACTGACAAGAATACGCGTAGATTTGATGGACTATGACTTCGAAATAGTATTCAAGAAAGGAAAAATGAACACAAACGCTGATGCACTATCAAGGTTAAAAATTGATTCGGAGATATTAAAGGAGATGATACCAAACCACACCATTGACGTACTAACGAGAGCAATGAAGAAAAATAAAGACGAAAAACCAGTTGAAAATTGTGCTAAAGCCTTGGATTCAAATATGGGGACTGATCACCTTCATATTTGGAACTGTACATCAATATCGGACATAAGGCGACTAATGAAAATAATCTTCAAAGACAGTAAAAGTAACGTTACAGAAAGAAGGAGAAATAAAATTAAAATAGCAGCAAACACTGTGATTGTAGAATTTAGCGATAAATCTTTATCAGAGATAAAATTGATTCTGAGGAAGCTAATATTCAATATGAACAATGCAGGTGTTAAAAAATTAGCGCTATCAAGAAATAGCCAGATATTTGAATATGTATGCATACAAGAATTTAAAGAAACATTTAACAAGCTGCAAGAGAATATGAAAGAAGATAAATGTCTAGACATAATATTATTTGAACCTACAAAACATATAAGAGATGAAAAAGAAATGCACAAATTGATAGAAGATCATCATAATTCAAAGCTAGGAGGACATTGTGGTATAAGGAGATGCGTCAATAAATTAAAGCAAAGATATGTGTGGAAAAATATGAACAAAATGGTTAAAAGATACGTAAATAATTGCAGGACCTGTAATGAAGTTAAGGTAACAAGATATACTAGAGAGAATATGGTAATAACTGACACACCGAATACATCATTTGAGACAATCACTGTAGATGACCCCTTTTTTGTTTCTGATGAAACCGAATGGGTCACCTGCAGCGGAATTTGTTCCAATTCTTTTCACCCAACTTGCATTGGATTAAAAAAGCGATCCGTGACCTACCTTAAAGAATACACGGGTATTTTCCATTATCTGTGTGATGAGTGTAAACAAATAACGCTCCCGCATATTATGATTGCCATCAAATGCTTGAATGAGTCCATGAACTCGACATTCCATGACATTGCCTTGCAAACAAAAAAAATGATAGATCAAGTGTCGAAGTTCGATCTAGTCATTAAAAGTGTTGATGAACTCAGTAATGCGATTGACTCATCAGACGCGTTCTACAAATCAAAGTTCCTAAGCATCGAAAAGCAGCTGAAGGTCTCAATGTATTGTAAAGATACGTCCCCTAACAACAATATAGAGCTCAAAAACGACCTACTTGAGGCCCTTCGGAATTCAAGCACAATCAAGGAAATTACGACATCGATAAACTCTCTACGAACTAACATTGATCTCTTCTGCCTAAGCTCATCTAAATCGGTCACACCACTTAATTACTCCGTTCCTGACTTTTCGCCAATTATCAATATAGTGCTTGATAAAATCGATGTTGTTAGTGACAACCTGTCTGCAACCCGCCGAACAATCGGAGGCATAGTCGATGAACTGAAGTCAGTAGCTAGCAAAATTGACACTTTCTATGACATTAACCAAGACCATATTCCGTTAGTTTACAACGCTTCAATTTTGTCTGAGCTTCGTGATTCTGGCGCTGATCTTCATACCGTTGATGTGCCCACCTCCGCTGCAGCACCACCTGAAACTCAAACAGCTGCCATCCTATTACCAACATCACCTCCTTCGCCAACTATACCGATAACCGACCTACCGACTACTGATTCCAGCGCCCTTATAAATCGTCTCGGGACTACCTGGACTGTTTCCGAATGGGAATATAGGATCAAAAAATTAACCAGAAGCAACGAGCGCAACGTTGACTGTACAACTTTTGTTATCAAAGGCGCTCCTCATCATGCTGACGCTTCCTGGATTCAGAACCTGTTCCAAAAGAAATTTGGGGTAAACATCGAGAATTGCAATAAAATCGTCCCAGCAAATTCTAAATGGGACAGCTATTTCAAACTCAGCATTCCCACTAAATATACCTGGCTATTTTGGAACCCCGACCAGGATTTTTTTAAATTAAACGAGATGAAGCTGATGAAGTGGAGCAACAAATTATATAAGCGTAAGATTAAAACCAGCCCTAAGACGAATAATTCTAAAAATAATCCTCCCTCTAATAAAAAGCCATCTTCCTCTTCTCCCAATGTTAGTAATAAGCCGTTGCGTCCAAACGTCCTAGATCACAGGACGAAACCTCCAAAACCCCGAAGAAGGCGAAGAGCGCTGAATCAGCGCACAGACCCTTCAACGAGGTAGCGAAGGACAATTTGGTCTTCGGCATCTGCGACTGGAACAATGATGAGGGGAGAATTAGTGGCGAGATTTGGCGAACGCTGAAGACGAGACTGACTATTGACATTCTCGCCTTTAGCGACAGAGACCCCTCGGCACTACTTCCCACCTTCACAAACAACGGGTGGTACCTCAACGGCGCCAAATTAGTGAGGTGCTCTGACCAGATGTCGGCAGACTTTTTGAAGGTAGCGATCCCGAGACTAACAAATCTCTGGGTCGATGCCAAGTTGAGTGTCGCTCATTGGAGCGACATCCCGGTCCGCCCAAGAGCTCGCACTTGGGTACCCCCAGGACCAAATAAGCCGGACGAGATTCTCCGGCTTATCAAGAGACAGAATCGCGATCTTCCAACAGAGAATTGGAGGATCATAAAGGCCGATGAACCCGAAGAGAGGGGAAGACTCATATCCTTCCTCCTCAACCAGGAATCAGTTGAGCTCCTTAATAAAAAGGGGTTCAAAATATTTTACGGCATGGACACTCTGGTCCTAAAAATCCATGAGAAGGACGAGAGACTACTCGCAGGCATGGTATCCTCGCTAAGTAGTCTTGGCTTAGAGGCTACGCCCGAAAGTTCTTCTCTGGAAACAGACACGGATGGAAGAAAAGTAGATGAACAACCCTCGACATCGGGGGCTGCTTCATCACAAGATCCGCTCCCTCAAGAGCAAAACAGTGGAGAACCATCCTCTGAATCAGAGGACGGAGACACCACAATAATAGAGACGCATGTACTAGTCAGCGATGATGCTCCGACTAGTGCAGATTAACCTTCACCACTCTAAAATAGCTTCGGCTAATCTACTTCTCCGCCTGGAAAAAGGTGGGGAAGATATCGCCCTTATCCAAGTGCCATGGGTCACAAACAACGACCGCATATCTGGACTCAGGGCACGAAACTATTCCTTGTTTTATGTAAGAAATTCAGGTAAACCCAGAACGTGCATATTAGCAAAGAATAATATTAAAGCTTTCCTTCTTCCGAATTACAGCGAACCTGACTTCACTTGCGAAAAGGACCGCTGTGGATATCGTCAGCGTACCTCCCATATGACGACACGGGAGAAGTTCCATCAAACACGATACGCAGGACGGTACAGACAGCGGCTGCTAGTAACACCCCACTGGTGGTAGGTGCTGACACAAACGCGCACCACACCATATGGGGCAGCAGTGACATCAATAAGAGGGGTGAGTTACTCTTTGAATATATTATTGAAACTAACCTCGTAGTGTGCAACATAGGGTCTGAACCCACCTTTATAAACAGAATCAGGCAGGAAGTCATTGACCTGACACTGACCACCTGTTCACCTGATATAGTTATAGAAAATTGGAAAGTATCTAGCGAAGTCTCATTCTCGGACCACCGCTACATACTCTTCAATCTTAAATTCGAGACCCCCCCAACGACAGTGTTTAAGAACCCAAAAAACACAAATTGGCAAGTCTATAATTCTGTACTCAAAAAGAAACTAGACAGCTTCCAAATTAGACAGCCTAATTCACCGGAAGAATTAGATGAAATGGTGAACGCAGTAACGTCTGCCATGAACAAAGCCTTTAATAAGGCCTGCCCCACTAGCAGACACAAAGAAGGAGGTAAACCCCCGTGGTGGACCTCCACGGTGGCTTCTCTGCGCAGAGATAGCAGGAGTAAGTTTAACAAGGCCAAGTCTTCAAGAAACCCAGCCGACTGGGATAGTTATAAAGACAGTCTTAAAAACTACAAAAAGGAGGTAAAGAGAGCACAGCGGGAGTCGTGGAAATCTTTCTGTGAGAACATAGAAAAAACAAGCGACTCCAGTCGGCTGCGTAAGATCCTCTCAAAATCTCCACAAATACCTAGCGTCATACAAAGCCAAGCAGGAGTGTGGACCTCAACCAGCGAGGAGACCTTAGGGCTACTACTGGATACACACTTCCCAGGCAACAAAGTAGAGGTAAATCCCCCTACACAGCACAACCACAGGGTCCAAAGTGTTCCGGAGCATATTGCTGACAATCGCAAACTGGCGTGGGCAATTAATAGCTTCCTCCCATACAAATCACCTGGACTAGATGGTATCACACCCATAGAGCTACAGAAGAGTATCGAGACTCTCACACCCTGGCTAATGGCGATTTTCAATAGCTGCCTAAAACTCAGCTTTACGCCCACAGTTTGGAAAACGGTAAAAGTGGTCTTTATACCAAAATGCGGTAAAGCTTCACACTGTTCTCCAAAAGACTTCAGACCTATCAGTCTAACTTCATTCCTACTGAAAACGTTGGAAAGACTTGTAGATTACTACATACGCTCAAACCTGGAAAACAATTCCCTTTCGAGGTGTCAACACGCCTACCGAAGAGGTTTTTCAGTAGAAACTGCACTTCATTCGCTAGTCAGCACTATCGAAAAATCGCTGTATCACAAAGAGTAGACGATGGTATCCTTTCTGGATATAGAAGGGGCTTTCAACAATGTCAACACAGAAGCCGTAACGAATGCACTCCTCAGACTAAACGTGGACAGCTGCCTCTGTACCTGGATAAAGAATATGCTAGAAACCAGGCTGATCCAGGCGGATCTCGGCAGCTGTCTGACCAGGAGGTCAGTGTACAGAGGCACACCACAAGGAGGAGTGCTCTCACCGCTACTATGGATCTTAGTAGTCAATGAGATCATCTCCAACCTAGAGGAGGATGGATGCAAAGTTACGGCCTACGCGGACGACATTGCTATTGCCATAACGGGGAAATTCCCCCACACGATCAGAGACCTAATGGAATCAGCTCTCAGGAAACTATCCTCCTGGTCCATTAAAGTCGGGCTCAATGTTAACCCATCAAAAACCGAACTGGTTTTATTTACAAGGAAAATTAAGGTTCAGGAGATAACGCCACCTACGCTCAACAACGAACCACTCAAATTTTCCAGTCAAGCTAAATATCTGGGAACGATCCTAGATAGCAAACTCAGTTGGAAACCAAACATCCAAGACCGCATAAGGAAGGCTACGATTGCCATTTACACCTGTAAAAAGGCCTTAGGCTCCAGATGGGGTCTACAGCCTAAGATAACTCACTGGCTGTACACGGCGGTCGTTAGACCTATCCTCACTTACGGTATCATAGCATGGTGGCCTGCAATATCGAAGCAATGCCACGCAAGCGCCCTGGAACGCGTCCAGAGGGCAGCCTGCATATGCATCACAGGAGCCTTAAGATCCACACCAACGGCAGCCTTAACGACTTTTCTAAACCTCCTCCCCATTGATATCTATGGGAAGATGGCGGCCACTAAGGCGGCCCTGAGATTAAGAGAATCCAATTCGTGGCAAAGTTCACACTTTGGGCACAGCAGCATCCTAACTGCCCACAAGATCCCCAACAATACGGATTATCTAATCCCAACACTAGATTTCAGTAATAAATACAAGACGGCCATCCCAGACCGAGCCAGCTGGGAAGAAGGTCGCATTGTAAACAATGACGCCATTGAAATATACACCGACGGGTCAAAGACAGCCGACGGCACAGGGGCGGGCGTGTTTTCAGACAACCCTGCGCTCAATGTCGTACTACGACTGCCTGACCACTGCAGTGTATTTCAGGCAGAAGTCACGGCTATACGCGAAGCAGCACGCAGACTCTCTATGAGCCCGATAGATGGAAAAACTATCGTGATTTACATAGACAGTCACGCAGCGATTAAAGCCTTAGAATCACCAACAATAAGATCCAAGTTGGTAAAACAATGCCGAGAATCTCTTAACGAGATCGCGGTCAGATGTAACACTTCACTGTGTTGGGTACCCGGTCACAGTGATATTCCAGGCAACTGCAAGGCGGACGAGTTAGCCAGACGGGGTTCCGCACAAGAACTCTCTGACAACAGAGAGACACCGGCGGTACCCATTCAGACACTGAAACTCAAACTTCTAGACAACGCGTTAATAGAAGCAAATAACAGATGGAATAGCATCAGTACATGTGTGTCCTCAAAGCAAATTTGGACCAAATACGATGCGAAGAGAACATCCAAACTTCTCTCCATCAGCAGGAAAAATATCAGCTCTGTAATCGGAGCAATCACCGGGCACTGCCTTCTAGGCAGACATGCCATCAGATTGGGTGCTCCCTCAAACGACTTCTGCAGAAGCTGTAGAGACGTCGAAGAGGAAGAAACCACCACTCATCTCCTGTGCAACTGCCCCGCACTAGCCAATTCAAGGAAACAAATCCTCGGCAACTATTTCCTCGATGATCTAAATGATCTCAGTGAGGCAGATATTGGCTGTATCAGCAAATTCGTCACTAGGTCCAAATGGTTAAACTGAGCTAGAGGACGGATTGGACGATGACTTGAGCCTCTCCCACTCCCCTCCCGCAGACCACCCCAAACCTAACAGAACAGAGTTGAGGTTAGATTGTAACAGTCACCACACTCTGTTTCTCTCCCATGCCTCAAAACCTGCACCACAAATCCCCGAACTCAGTCATCATAATTCCAAATCGACTATCAAGGCCGCCCCTCCCTGCTCCTTTCCGCGGAATGGTGTAACTTGAGGCTCGTACTGCAACAGTCGCCACAAGCCGCACGCCCGCGATGCGTGTAGCGGGGTTGGACTACCTTCAGTCACGCCCTCTGGCACAGTTTTGTAACCAGCTGAGCTAGGGGACGGATTGGACGATGACTTGAGCCCCTCCCACTCCCCTCCCGCAGACCACCCCAAACCTATTCCCCTGCAAAGGAAAAGAGTTCTCACTGTAGTTAGATTGTATCAGTCACTTCAGTCAGAACTCCACTCCGAGGGCGAGACAGTAACCCGGCGGATCGACTGAAACGGTCTCCACCGGCCTTGCTGCCTCCCCGCTACGCAGACAAAACGGGAACAGAGTTGAGGTTAGATTGCAACAGTCACCACACTCTGTTTCTCTCCCATGCCTCAAAACCTGCACCACAAATCCCCGAACTCAGTCATCATAATTCCAAATCGACTATCAAGGCCGCCCCTCCCTGCTCCTTTCCGCGGAATGGTGTAACTTGAGGCTCGTACTGCAACAGTCGCCACAAGCCGCACGCCCGCGATGCGTGTAGCGGGGTTGGACTACCTTCAGTCACGCCCTCTGTCACAGTTTGGTAACCAACTAAACCTCTGCACTAGACACCCAACACATCGCAACCCATGCGAAACACAGCCGGGCTGCACACCCTGACCCTTCAGGAGTATCTTCCCCCTAAGACCACTACCTCACAGGAGGCAATCACAGAGAACCAAGTAGGCCGAGCGACGACCGGCAGAACACCCCCCCCCCCCCCCTTTCTGTGGTATCACAACGGGCCGAAACTGCGGCCTAAGTGTCAGGCACACGCCCTCGCAGCCACCTTACCTAACCTAACCTAACCTAGTAATAAGCCTCCCTCTTTGATCTCCTCCGATCCCAACTGGTCTTTTAAAACAGGAATCTTTCCCAATTTCTCCCAACCTATTTTAAAAAGCTGCCCCGGTAATTCCTTACCTAAGCGTGTATCTTTCAACTTACTGCCAGATTTAACTTCGCCTCTAAAGCCCTCTCCCTTAAATACTTCATCCGGGACAAATTATCCAAACTTCGTTCTATCCCACATCATCAACCAAACCTCTCCATCCACACCCACAAATCACCCCCCATCGACTTCCACTACTAGTGATACACCCCAAAATGTTTCACCTGCTCTTACCGATACCCCCGTGACATTCGACCCGCTTCTTCCACCTAAAGTTAAACTAACCTCTAAATTTGTTGATCCCACTTCCTTGATCAAAGACCTAGATAGCCGATATGTAATGGCACGTCTAAGAGATCACAGGCTATTTGAAAACGTTCGGTTATTCCTTGCATATTTACATGATAAGCCTGAATCAGTATGTATCGACGGTAAGACCAAAACCAACGTACAAATTTCGATTCAAAAGGAAGGTCTCCCCACAAATCCACAAACTTTGAAAGAAATTTATTTTCGCTTTCATGATAGTTTCAATATTTCCCCGACAACCGTGACCAAGGACTTAGCGGCTTATGCATCTCATATTAACTCCAGACGCATTTCGCACTTACAAAAAACTCGCAGCGATTTTAAAAATTATTTTCGTCCCTAACTTAACATGTGAACCTCTCAACACAGTTGGTAATACCCTTAAGATGAGCCATAACCTACCCACCCCTACACTTCCTCTTACTTTTTATTATCAGAATGTTAGAGGACTTCGATCTAAGACCCGCGATGTCCTACGCCAATCTCATACTCTCCCCTTCGATATATACGCTCTGACTGAAACCAATCTAATTCCCGATATAAAGAACCATGAGCTATTCCCTCCTATTTTTAATGTTTTTCGTGACGATGACCATACTCGTCCAATGAACGACTCTCCTTGCCGTGGCGTCCTACTGGCCATCAAAAACGACCTTGACGCCTCCTTAATCGCTACGTCTACTTCTTCCAAGCTTGACTTCGTTTCATTACGAATAGAACTCCCCAGCAAGGCTTTATACGTTCTGTGTTTTTACATACTTCCGGCTCAACCCATCGAATCCTACCAACTCGCTATCGTTGCAATCGATCATATAATTAACATATCGGATTCCCTTGATGATATTATTATATTTGGCGACTTTAATCTACCCCGGCTGCACTGGACCCTATCAGATGACGAATCTTTTTTCAGCGCCTCAAACCCCAACTCAAGTAAGGAATGTCTTTTCTTGGATGGGATGACAGACTCAGGTTTATGTCAAATCAGTGGGATCTCCAACTTTATGGGTAGGCAATTAGATCTTATCTTCTCTACTGACCCTATAAACTCCACTGTCTCGCAGTGTCCCTTAGCCCTATCGACCATAGATAGATTTCACCCACCTCTTCTTCTTTCTCTTTTCCTCGACTCTCCTATCAAGCCCATTTCTCCGGCAGCCGGACACTCTTACGACTTTCATAAAGCCAGTTTCCCCAAAATTAACGAATATCTTAGCAAGTGTACTTTTGAGTTCGTAAATCTATCTATTAATGATGCTCTCTCCATTTTCTACAGAGAACTATTTAATTCAATTTCCCTTTATGTGCCGTTTTCCCGCAATAAAACCCCTTCTACAAGTCCCCCTTGGTACAATCGAAGACTTCGGTCTCTACGTAACAAGAGAAACAAATTATGGGCAGTCTTCCTTCGAACTAATTCTTACTCGGACTATTCCAACTATCTCGGTGTATACCTTCAATTCACTCAGCTTTACGACTCCCTATACCAACACCATCTTAATAGTGCACAAACCAAGCTTATAAACGACCCAAAGTCATTTTTCCAATTTGTTAACTATAAAAAAAAGTCGGACGGTTTTCCTCCATCCCTCTCATATGAAAACATATCATCCTCCGACCCTTCCACCATTGCCAACATGTTTGCTTCTTTTTTTAAGCAGTCTTTCGCCGACAACACCTTTGTTCCGGATCCCTCTTATTTCGAATATCTTCAAAACTTCTCCTTTGGTCCTTCTCTATCTCAAAGTTTTGATCATACAGAAATAGAAAATAAGCTGCAAAATCTTAACGATGAATACTCTCCAGGCCCAGATGGCCTCCCTGCAATATTTCTTAAAAAATGCTCCTCTAGTCTTTCCCTCCCCCTTTCATATCTCTTTCAACTATCACTCTCTCAAGGGGAATTCCCTCAGATATGGAAGTCCTCTTTCTTAACACCGATACACAAAAAGGGATCCAAGAAAGAAGTAACTAATTACCGCCCCATAGCAAAACTTTCTCATATTCCCAAACTCTTCGAAAGTTTGTTGTATGAAGTCTTAAGCATCAAGTGCAAGTCCATTATTTCCCCTAACCAGCACGGTTTTCTGAAAGGTAGATCAACAACAACTAATCTTATCGAATTCATATCCTCTACACTCTCTGCTCTAGAAAGCGGCAAAGAAGTCGACGTTATTACAACCGACCTCAGTAAGGCTTTTGATAAGATTTCCCATAAATTAATACTTTTTAAATTGTCTGCCCTCGGCTTCGAACCCATATTGTTAAAATGGATTTCTTCATACCTGGAAAACCGTTTTTATAGTGTTCGGTTTAGGTGCGTTCTCTCGGCCCCTATCTTAGCCAGCTCGGGTGTTCCTCAAGGTAGTCACCTAGGTCCCCTTCTTTTCATTCTAACAATTAACGATCTAGAAAGGGTCATTCGAAACTCCTCTCTCTCTCTCTATGCTGACGACACCAAATTTTTCAAACCCATTTCCTCACACCATGACTCCGGTCTCCTTCAAGAAGACTTGAACTGTTTTTCCACCTGGTGCCTTAAAAACTGTTTAGAACTTAATGTCTCCAAATGTCAATCTATTACCTTCTCACGTAAAAGCAATAAGTCTGCTGCTCGAATTTACCTTCTTCTCGGCCAACCTATTTCCCTCGTGCAATCCATTCGTGACCTTGGCATTTTATGCGACAGGGAGCTTAATTTCCGCTCACATATAGATGAGATAATTACCAAAGCAAACTCATCACTTGGCTTCGTTAAAAGATGGTCCAAAGAATTCTGCGACCCGTATGTGACCAGATCGTTATACATCACCTTCGTTCGCCCCCTCCTCGAGTACGCTAGCCAAGCGTGGTGTCCCTTTCAACAAGTTCATGTTTCAAGAATTGAGAGCATCCAACGTCGATTTCTTCGATTTGCTCTTCGTGGCCTTCCTTGGAATGATCACCTAATCTTACCTCCTTATCGTGACCGTCTCAAACTCATTAACCTCAATACACTTGAGGAACGCAGGGACGCAGCAGACATTCTTTTCATTCACCGACTACTCTCAGGTTTGGTAGATTGCGCGTCTCTTTATAACTCTATCTGCTTTAATACTAACCCTCGTAGTCTACGTTGCCCCCGCCTCTTCTATCTTCCATCCCACCACACCTCCTATGGCTCTAACGAACCAATCTCTCGCATGCTGAGAAAGGTTAACTTAAACCTCACTATTTTCGACTTTAACCGCAGCTGTACCTCCCTAAAAACCGATCTCCTTAATCTTCCTTAGCCTCTAAGTCTTATTTTTAAGGTTCTCCATGTCTCAATTTTAAGTAACCATAGATTTATGTTTTTAGCTTTAAGTCATTATGTTAGTTTTAGCTTGTATTAAGCCTAATAAATGGGGGCTATCGCCCCCACCAAAATTAAAAAATTAAAATTAAAATTCATCATGAGACGTTAGGATCAGTTGAAAGAAACCATAGAGTCTTCAATGAGTATATTCTGAGCTTAGGTAACAAAGATAACTGGGAAGAGTGGCTACCTTATTATACATATTGTTACAACTCAATGCCACATAGTAGTACTTCATACTCACCATTTGAACTTATATTTGGCAAATTATGAAAATTTGACAAACCTTTTAAAGGACCGTTTAGAATAATTGCACAAAATGGTGTCAATAGTACAATACGACTAAAAAATAAGGAATATGAAATACATAATAATAATTTAATTAAAGCTAGACAAAATTACGATCAGATAAAATAATTAACAAGACATAGAGATAAGACTACCATACTGTAATGCAAACTTACACTAAGCCAAATGACATTTATTTAAATTTTAGGAAATGTAAAAAAATATCATTTAATTTTTGGGGGAAGAATGTAGTGTGATTCAGTGCAAGTACACGAAAAGTGAAATCCATTACATAACATGGAATCTCCCCGTATTGCATTGAGCGTATCGTATGACATTCATTGGCTATCGGCAGTGATTCATGTTATGTGAGGGTTCACCTCAGTTCATGTGCTTGTCATTGTTTACAATTTCATTCTTTGCTTCCTCCATTCCTAATATGGGCCAGATGGGTCAAGTTATGAACATTTGATTCATTGATCGCATAGACCCAATTAATGTAAGTGTAATTTTTGCTTAGAAGTGTAAATATTAGTTGTAAGAATTTGTGTACAAATAGCAAGTAAGAATAGAATAAAATTCAGTCTTGAACCACAACTCTTGACTCTCCTTTCACTGCGGCAGTTATATGCCATTTGAATACAGCGAGCTGCGCTTTAACTAGCTAAGACAGAGCGTGCTACGCTTCGTATAGCTTAGGGTGGTAGGCTACGGAAGGTAGAACCATTTTTCATAGATACAAGAAACATTACAGTGTGTTTCTCTATAAAATTGCCAATACCCAGTACCAGTCATGCCTCTACTTCAAGACCCAATTCACCCGCTCCTTAATTTTATGCCGCTAAGTGTGTATCTGTGCTATTCGATTACGGAACTCCTTGAAGTTAAACATTAAACGATTTTCAAACACCACCAACATCAAAGCTACACTTTTAAATTTCAACGCAACAATAGATTACTTCTTAACTCCATCTCTTTCCATTTGTCGTATTTCCTTCATTTTGTTTTAATTCCTAATTTCTATTATCTTTTCTTCATTTTAAATTTTTGTTTTTATTTTTTTATTTGAATCTTATTTTGTTTGTATTTTAAAAATTGTATTTCGTTAATTTTTTTAGTCCACTTGTAATCAATTTATTTAAAATAATTTCATTTTGATCACATCTACATCTTATAGATACTTAATTGTAATCTTTTGTATATGGTTGTTAAATTAAATAAATAAATATCTAAAAATAAATATCTAAATTTTTGTTTTATGATGTAATAATATTTTAGCGTTACATTTGTACACTTTATTTAGTTTAATACCATAAAAGAACAAGTCTTAATTTATACCTTTTTTCTTCAAATAAACTAAACTAAAACATGCGTACAATAAAAAAAATAGTCATATGTACTTAATTACTTAATTAATATATTATTTTCTATGTATCTAATGGAAATTGGAACTAGATTAAATAGCAATTTGGATCAAAACAAACGCTAGAACAGCCTTTGTAAGTGGACAGTTCCAATTAAAAGGGGACCTTCATAATCGGACCAACCGAAAGAGAAACCCTACCCAATGCACAAACCAATCTTTCCATCGCGCTACTTCTTATTTTTATTTATTTATTTATTTGTTAATGCTTAAACAGTAAGATACGATATCTTATAAGTTTGTCTTAAGCTAATTTTACAATTTTACAATCTACAACTGAGAATGAAGACTTAAATATACTAATGGTATCTTCAGTTTTATATTCAAAAATATTTAATATGCATATTTACATATTTACTGAAAAATAATCCTTTAATACCTTTTCATTCTTGCTGTATTCGGAGTTTCTTTAATGTATCGCGGTAGAGAATTCCAAAGACGGGTAGCATTTAGAAAAAATTGACGTTCCGATATTAAACATGCAAAAGGAGGATGAATCAATTGACGAAACCTCCGCGAGGATGCCATCTTAATTCTTTCTAAACAGTATTGAGGTTTGCTGTGTTAGCAAAATATTGGATACTTATGTCACAGTGAGATGCTGAAGATAATTTTCAAAATGCATACCACGCAGACGATTAGCAAAATCACAAACTCCATCATATCTACGTAGCCCAAAGACATATCGTACAGTGCTGTTAAACGCGACATTAAATTATCATTTACTTAGATAGCTGCAATTACAAAACATGTCATGGTATAAAAGATTGAGTTACCCATAAGATGCGCAGTGCACCATATACTTTTCCGACGAGTGTATTTATATGTTTATCCCAAGTTAGATACCGATTAAAAGTTATATCAAGATTTTTTTGCAGTTTCAACATACTCAATCGGAACGTTGTTTAAAACAAGTAAAGGAAAGTAGACCATTTATTTTGGACCACTGCATAATTTTCTCTAAGTCTTCGTTGACACATGAAACGCCATGCTCGATAAGTCCGCGAGGGCAGCTTAGATATAGTTGAACAGCATCTACATACATGTGTGATGAGTAGCTCTTGACAATAGATGCGATCTCATTAACGTTCATGGAAAACAAAATAGGACGAAGAATAGAACCTTGATGGACTCCGGTAATATTCTGAAGAAAACCTGATAAGCTATCACCAACCTGGACTGCTTACCTTCTATTGGTTAAATAGGAATAAAGTAATTTGGCCGCTCCAGCTGAAAAGTTAAGTTGCCGCATAAGCTTTTTCCAAAAGCTAACTGTATCAAGAGCCTTTGAGAAGTCAAGCAACACCAAAAAAGCCAGTCTTACATCGTCAGTAAAGCTTAGCAAGGCCGTGATGCAGCTGTGCTTATCACGAAATCCGGATTGTTTCGGAGTAAGCATATTATTTGGCGTAAGATAAGCGCTAATTTGTTTTTGTAGAACCCTTTCAAGCACGTTTGACAAAAAGGGCAAGATAGAAATAGGCCTAAATTCATCACCTTTAGAGTTTTCAGGAAGTGGGACAATCTTTGCCAACTTCCAATGATCCGGGTACTCGCCGGTTGTCAAAATTGTATTAAACATAAAGGTAATATGTGGCAACACAATCGGCAATACCATTATTTAAAAATGTGGGGTGAATTTCACCCAGCCCAACAGAATTTGACTTTATAGAAAGCACACATTCTACAACATCAGTACTGTTCACCGCCAAAAATCCGAAGCCAGAATCATCCGAATGAACCACACATAAGAATGAAGCATCAGTGGTAATCGAGTGAGGCAAAGATGGTAAAGATACAAATTGTTGGTTTAAAGTATTGCCATCAATATCTACACCGCGTTTGACTTACCAATGCCCAACTTCTGTAAATTATTCCACAACTGACGCCCTCTCAAAGAAGTACTTCGCCGATTTGAGTATATTTTCGTTACTACATTATTGCGCAGTGAAAAATACATTCGCTTGAATTCATTTAACCTGTAACGTTTCCAGGAATTATATGCCTCATCACGTTGCTGCATTAAAAAACGCACGTTGGGGGTAAACCATGATTTATTGCACGATATTATAAGCTTCGTTTTTAAGGGTATTGTGGTTCTTCCTAGTTCTAATACCTTGTAGTATCTAAGCATAAAAATACTTCGACGATTTCATTGCATTTGTAGGTGCGAAATTGAGAAATTGCGTATTAATTAATTAAAAAAATGCCTTAAGCGCAAGCTCATTATAAAAAAAAACAAAGCGAAATGTTATTCCTCCATGTGGCCGAGCAATTAGTAATAATCACAGATCGCATCGATTATGTTGCGGAGAAAATGCAGTGTGGTAGAAAAGTTCAGTTTGTCTACAAGAAATGTAAGGCGAGTATTCATCCCAAGTGCTTCTCGGACTACCACAATAACGTCCCACGTAATAAGAAAAAGGTACAAAATTTGGGCATTTAAATACTCAAAACGATATTTTGTCTCTAAAAACCTTACTAGTGATGCGATCGTGGTGGTTTTTGTTTTGCTAGGTAGATGATATTCAAGGCTAACTATCCCCAAAGGTTTTCGCCGTTTTTCCATTAATCAATTACCCATTGTACGTAAATTGTTGAGCTTTGCAAAATGCATGACAAAAATGCACTGTCAAAAATGTCAAGCAAACGGAAAAATTTAGAGTTCCTCCTCAAGAGTGATTTATACAGACATCTTTCTTCTTTCTAATGCTAAAAAAATTAGCAAGATATCTTTTACCCATTGCGAGTTTTTTTATTTCTTAAGAAATCGTATTTTTGGTTATTTAAATACGCAATGAGCTTTACTAGGAACAAAAAACAAAAGATAAACTGAACATAAAAACTGTTAAAGAACATAAAAGAACATTATCTACCGACCTCCTCCGAAATTTGCATCAATCTTGTCAATTATAAATCCTGGAGGCCCTTTACCATTTTTCAAGCCTCCTTACTTTATCGGATAATTCACCCACATTCCAGGTAAGATTTACATTAACTGGATTATCATAGATTCAGGCGAATATTTGAACACTCGCTAAAAACATTTGCGGTTATGTCAATGAGTTATTTTAACACACCTCATCTCAATGCATAAAGTTAACCTACCACAGGTACGTATTAGGGACACAAGTGGTACTATATATTCAAATTTGATAGGTAAAGCGGAAGAGAAGACTCCTCCACACAATGGCGAAATAAAACCGACACGACTTCTCGAAAATCCACCCCCCTGTGTGATCCTTAAGAGAGGGTGTTGTGTGTTATCCTTCCACGAAAGGTGAAACTTGAAGAAGAACATTGAACCTACCCAAACAACCACACAATACAGAATATCTGCTTACATCTGGCAGTGCCTTGCATCTGGCATCCTTATAGTCTGAGGAAAAATCTCTTACCACCCTCGACTTGATGATGGTTATGGTTGGCATAGAGGAATTCGACTATTGTTTGTATCTGCGCAGATGAGATTCTCTCAAAAACGACACACTTACTGCTTACCACCCACAATATAAAGTCGGGTGGAGGATGCTATGATTCGACGCTGCTGCGGCGGAATAAAAATTTACTCAGACCCAACAACGTCTTCAGTCTGTGTTAGAATTTGATTCCTTTTGCACTGAAGTTGGAGCAGTGTTTTGCTATCGTTTTATTTCAGGGCGCTTCCGGGTTGAGTTTAATTTGTAATTTCCAGTCCCGACATTGGGAGCAATCATTTCAACTTGTAATCATAACAAAAATCATAGCACACGTAATGCTATCTGCTACTTGTAAGCGAATTCGCCTGCGATTATTCAATTAGGTAAATACACTTTTTTTGTTGCACGATTCCCTCCATTCGCTCCGTCTGATCAGCGAAAACCCCCGAATAAATAGTCAGCGTGATTCACATCTAGAACTTCGAAGCCGGTCTGGCAGCACATAAACTGTGCTTGAACATCCAGTAAATTGCAATCATCAGTACGTTCGCATCCGCCAAGGTGATTCAATCGTATTCGAAATTCTTTGTGCCAACCCAGATTTCGTGCTTTGCCCTACATGCGTCCAAATCGAGTTTGTGGTAGCGTTTGGGGTGAGAAGATATCCTATTTGCCTCGTGCAAATAACACGAGATTTCCATCCTCAAAAGACATCGGCTACGGCAGCTGGTGAGACCTTTTGCTTTCGCAAGGAACAGGATATCACGTTGCGCGTACGTATCTATTGTACGTTTTATCGCTCAGTATCCGTGGAATTGTCATATGAATTTGTGTCTCTTAATTTTGGATTAAAATACGTTTTCGTTTAATGACTCTTAGGATAATTAATTCGCGTGTTTTATTAAAAAAATACAAACTATACCTCCGCCAAAACAGTCTGCCTGTGTAATTGTGTTAAATAACTGCTTCAGTGAAAATCCGTTAAATGAAGTTTGCTTTATGAAATTCTTTACATCGGGCAAGTGTATTTATTTGTTGTGCTACGAGTATCTAGAGTGATTTTTTAGTAAAGACGTATTGAGTTTTATATTATTCTAATCGTGAGTCCTTAAACACTGTTGATTGTCGCAGCTTTAATATAGTTTCTGTTCTCCAATATCGAGCAATGACAAGAACCCACAGGTATGTATGAAATGAATATATTTTAAGTCTTCCAGCTACATAGAATTCATAAAAATGGGAGCTTACGTTTTTTTTTATCTTTATTTGACATTCAAAAGAGGGCATTGGATGGCAGAAACAGTGTTCCTTTATTTTTATGGAGTGCGCGTTGTTGGATTCTGATTGCATTTTGCAATAAAGTTAAAAAAAATCAGGCAATTTTCGATGGTTCAATGAATGGCTTGATATGAGAGATAAGGGTTGCAGAACAAAGAAGTCTTCCAAAGAGATGTTTACATACGGATCCACATTCCATATGGATATAATTTAAATACATGTGGGTATGATCTAGATAAAGCAAACGCCCTTGCGTGCCGATTTACTTACAATCACACTGTCGCATCTAATTTAGGGGATGCAAACACAAATGTTTTTGTTGATACCACTATTCAAAAATTGTTGGCAAGTCTTACCAATCAACCATCTCAAAGTGACTATATCACGGTAGAAGACACCGAATTATTAATTAACGACTTACGAATACGTAAGGTTGAAGGCTTTGACTCCATTAAAAATATCTACATTAAACAAATGCCCATATCTGGACAAACAGCTCTAACATTTATGCCTGCATAAAGATAGAATATTTTCCTGATAAGTGGAAATTGGCCAAAGTAGTGCCGATAAAAAAAGCTGGTAAATCGGCTGAAAAAGTTGAAAGTTACAGGCCAATTAGTCTGCTGAGCAGCCTCAGCAAAATCTATGAAAAAGTCTTAAAGGACAAAATTGCCAAGCACATTTGCGACACTAATTTGTATGCAGAGCAACAATTTGGCTTCATAGCACAACTCAGCAAGTGCTTAGGATTTGCAACCATATCAAAAGCCATCGTTCAGTAGGCAAATCTAATGGAATGATACTACTCGATATCGAAAAGGCTTTTGATACCGCTTGGCATGACGGACTTAGGTATATCCAAAATGATAAATTTAAAATTTCCCGCTTATATTTGTAAAATTGTTCTCAGTTTCTTGTCAAATTGTTGTCTTAAAGTCCACGTCAATAGTGGTGTCTCCAATCTAGTGTACTTTTATTCAGGAGTTCTCCAAGGCTCAGTTCTTGGGCCTATTTTATATAACCTATATACATCGGACTTTCCGCGTCTTTCACATTGTTGAGGCAGCTATTTTCGCTGATGATACTGCAATATTCTCATCTCATGAATTCGCTCTTGACATTGAGAGGAATCTAAACAATGCGATGGAAACACTACAATGGTATTACAATAAATGGAAAGTAAAATTAAATGAGGAGAAAATAAAAGCTATCCTTTTCACTAGAAAGAGAAAAGCTTGCTTTCTCCCCAGTGGCCGCTTATACGTAAATGGGAAAGACATTAGTTGGGAGCCTGCTGTAAAATATTTATGAGTATATTTAGATACCAAGTTGACATTTGGTATTCATATTACAAATACCCTCAAAAAAGTTGCGATTGGGATTAAAATGTTGTAGGTACCCTCTTATCAATAGAAAGTCACTGCTCTCAAATGAAAATAACATAAGTATTCATAAGGTAATTTTTCAGGCAATTCTGTTATATGGATGCCAAGCATAGGGAAATTGTGCAATGTGCAATATTAAAAACCTACAGACATCTCAAAATAAGTTGTTGAAAATGATGCTTAATTTACCGTGGTACCACTCAACGTTGGACATTCACGATAAAGCGAATGTTGAATTGATCTTAGATAGAATTGAAAGACTTAACTTACGTTTCCTAGACCACTGTGAATTTGCTGACAATCCTCTTGTAAATAGTTTAAATACCTTATAGTGGATATGTACGCTATTATTTCTTTCTTTTTGTGTTTATTCGTTGCTTGTATAACTATAATTAACTTATTTGTATAATAAATCATTAATTATCGATTTATTTATTTGTTTATACTATTTCTTTATTTACCTATTTATTTTTTTATTTACCAAATTATTTATTTATTATTTTTTCTTTTTATTTATTTATTTATTTATGATATTGATTTACTTATCTATTTGTTTCTTTTAGTTTATTTATATCTGTGATAGTTTTCTTCTTTATTTATTAACTTAATCGATTATTTATTTACTTATTTATTAACATATTTATTTTTTCACATATTAGTATATTGATTTGCTTATTTATTTATTTATCTATTTTTGTTTATTTATATCTGTGATAATTTTAATAATACGTTTTTAATTAAATATCAATAGGTAGTATTATGTATTACATTTTTTGTTTCTTTTTTTTCTTTTTCAATTGGAGGTTTTTTCGTATTTTCCTTCAGTACTGTATAATTTTTCGTTTTTCCAATTTAAATCACTAATGTTATGTAGATAATGTTCCAGAAGAAAGATACAAATTATCATATCTCTGTATACTGTAAAATGTGTGGTAACCATACCTTTATAAATTTATATGCGCAATAAATCTATTATCTATCTATCTAATCTATCAACAGCCACTGGCTGGGAGTAGTTACATACCACCTGTCTTACGTGCGTTGACTAATTATTCCAGCTTCCATATGCTTTTTAAGACCGTAGATAATAAATATAAATAAATAGTTAAATATAAATTAGCACAAAAAACATATTGCAAAAAGTTCCAGAGTACATTTTTAACAAATTTGTTTAGAAAAGAGAACAGTTATAGCAAAATCTTATACGTAGGCAAGGTCCTGCTAAGCAAATACCCTTAACAAACGTTTTTGCCCTCCCACTGGGTGGTTTAGAACAATTTTTCAACATTTTATTTTGTTAGAAACAAAAAATGTTCCAAAATCGACAAGGACTCTAAATGCAATGCGATAGGAATATGGATAGGTTAATCAAGAGTTCACTTTAAAAATGTTTGTAATTTCATCATCCAAGTTGAAAAGTACTAAAACTAGAATTGGCTACCTTGCCAAAAGGTAAACGCCAAAATATTTTTGATAAAACTTAAGCAAGAAAAAGGATTCTTGAAGAAATTGGGATTGAAATAAAATGTGGGTTAAACAAGACGGTTTAGTCTATTTCATTTAAGCTTACATTTTCGGTTCTCTTGTACTTCGTTTATACAGGGTGCTTTTTATAGAGGCATACAACTTCTTTTTTTTTAAATAAAACACAACAAATTTAATGGAATGACCAATCTTTGTCTTTATCAGCTGACAATTTTCATGGGATTTAATGTTTAACCCTTAAATCACTAGGTGAAAAAAACTCGCATAAAAACCTAGGTGAGTCCCAGGGACTCACTTGCTTTTTTTCAATATTTCGGATATGTTTCTGAAAAAAATTACTTTTGTTCTTTGAACTTCAACTTCTTCCTGATAAAATAAAACTAAAATATTTATAAATATGCTCTATAATTAAGATTTATTCATGGAGGTTTCGAAGTTTTTTTTTGAAAAATTCCATTTTTAGAATTAAAAAAAAAAAAAAAAAAAAAAATAAAAAGCTAGTAATTCACTTTAAAAAAAAAAATAACGCTTAATTTATATTTGATGCAAAAAGTAACCGTCTCGAAATGAAGAAAAAAAAACGTGCAGGTACTCAAATGCAGACTTGATTTTAGAAGTTTTTGCTCTTTTTGCATATTTTGCGGGAGCATCCCAGGCAAACTGGCTTCTTGCATGCGCAACAAAGGTATGCAGTCTTAATTATCTTTTTGGAGCTGCAAACATGGTAGTATTTTCGCTCACCTCTGGGAAGTTTTTCTTCTGCAGCCTCGGGCGAGTCAGGTATTTCTCTTTTGGTAATCGATGAAATTGATAGACGTAGTTCAAATGGCAAAATAATGTTGTACAGACCCGAAATCAGGTTACTTCTGTTAAGCTCTTCACCTGCTTGGCCTGGTTTACTTAAATCCATACTTATCACTGAATATTTTGCAAAAAAAAAACAAAAAATAATAAAGCAAGCACATATGCAAATTGTAACATAAATACCTATCTGCGTCCCTGGGACTCACTGATCACCAAAAAGTCACCCTTCCACTTATTGCAAAAACACATCCGACCAGTATCGCGTTTGTCACCACACAACATGAAGGTACTGTGGATCTTATAAGTGTGCGTGTAGATCTGTGTGCAAAAGAAAAAGATGGGTGAGTCCCAGCGACTCACCTAGTGAATTAAGGGTTAAAAATAATTTCTTGCATATGGCCTCCGCGACTGCGTTATGAACGCCATCCTGTCTGTCCAATTTTGCACCACTTTTTCGAGCATACCAGGTCTTACTTCGTCAATAGTGCGTCGAATGTTGGCTTCTAAGTGATCAACCGTTGCTGGCTTATCAGCATAGATCAGAGATTTGACGTACCCCTACAAAAAGTAGTCCAAATATGTCAACTCACACGAACGAGGTGGCCAACTCACAGGTCAATTTCTTGAGATGATTCGGTCACCAAACGTTTGGCTCAACAAAGACATGGTTGCGCCGTCTTGTTCGAACCATTTCTCCTCCAAATTATTTCCAATGGCATGATTAATAAAAAAATCTGGTAATTGTGGTCATGAATCGATCCATAGTATTGCGTATTAGCAGCTCAGATGGACGATTATACGCACCGTAAACTTGACGAAGTGCTCTATAAGTTTGGCGAACAGAGCGCGATTTTCAGAAATAAATTTGCACGATTACTAAACGTTGTTCTGGTGTAAGTCTTACCATGGTGATTTGCCAAAGTATACTGAAAAAAAGTCTAACACACTTTATTAGTATGACAGCTAGTTTGACAGTTATCCCTATCAAAAGTTGTATACCTCTGCAAAAATAAAACACCCTATACAAGACAATTCCTCTTACAAAAGTTACCAAACGCTTTATAGCGCTCCTAACATTAGACAAGGGATGGGTCGCTATTTTTGAATGTCTCAGCACACGCGCCATTCAACTTGAACTTGTAAGCGACATGACAACCGAGAACTCACATGTAGCCGAACTACATTTTTTTTTGCTTAAGGAGGCTACAGTTATAACATTTATATCGACTGCGAAACAACGTTTGCTTTGCTGTTCTGAATGAAGACTTCGAAGCCCATCGAAAGCAGTTAGATTCATATTTTGCCATGATGCATCAGGGATCAGGGCACTTTATTCCCCAAACGTCAATGGCATATGGGATGCCTGAATCAGGGCCAAGAAGCACCACCTAAGAAGGATCGTCGGGGAAAGAACGTTGACCTCCGCGGAGTCTGAAAGGTAGATACTAAAACTTAAAGATTTGGCAACATTGCCAAAATGTAAAAGGTCAGAACTAAAGAATGTCAAAAGATTCAAGAAGAATTTGAGATCGAAATAAAACATGATTTGAACATCATACATATCTATTACAAAATTGTTTGGAAGTGATCAGTTGTGTTTGAGTTTTAGCTCCATAAATAATATTGAGAAAGTACAATATAAAGCCAATTAAATACAATAATAGTATTTCAATTTGTGATTGTGAAAGACAGAGACTTCAACCTGTGTATTTTCTTTTTTAATATATTATATTAGTTTCTTTTGCCAATATACAAATATTTCTTTTGTCCTCTTTTTGGAATTTGTATACTAAATTACCACTTTGGTGCTCTCTTACCTTTCTGCTAATATGTATGTGTGCAATGAGTGCAACGAAAATCTCCCAGCTGAAGGGGATTTTGTGACATGCAATAGGTGTATGCGCAAAATGCACTTCGGCTGCACCACGATTTCAGAGAAATCTTACAGAAAAATGACCGCGGCCAAAAAGGAGGAATGGCGGTGTGGGACGTGCAGGAGAGAAAACGCTAGAGGGTATAAATAAACCCGTGCCAAAACCAACAACACCAGTTCAGCCACCGCAAAAAAGAACCGGAAGCGCCAGGTCTCCTGATGTTAGAGAAAATCCAGCTACCAAAAACGAATTTTGTAACACTGCCATACTAGACGAGATAAAAACAATGCACAAGGAGATGATGGAAATAAAGTCCAGCTGTGAATTTGTCGCAAACAAGTATGATCAGATAAATCAACATTATGTCAATGAATACTGATCTCCTAAAGAAACTCTCTGATGAAATAAAAGAACTAAAAGAGAACAACATCCAAAAAGACCAACAAATCATGAATATGGAAACCAAAATCAACACATTAGAGCAACAACTTCTCAAAAACAATACTGAAATAAAGAACATTCGCCCAACTCCAAACGAAAATTGAATAGAAATTATGAAAGCTGTGGGAAAAACAATTGACTGCGAAATAAATGAAACCGACATCACTGATATTTTCCGCACAAACAAAAAAAATCCAGTCAGATCATCGATTATTAGCCGTGTTTCTTTGCACGCGGATATAGGGATAATTTGAAATTTGCATGTAAAATACAACAACAACTTATACTATATACGCTAACTTTAGCGGGGATAGCTATCGCCGCTAAGTCCTTTAGCGTGGATAAACAGTGCTTCCAAAATCCATTTTCTTCGTTTCTGATGAATCCTTCCGAGCAATTTTTCAGAAAGTGTCAAAGTTTGACAACCCACCGATCACTCACACATCCCGCCGAATATTTTATTCGTGATTTTATAATTATTATTTTTCAAACTTCATTTAAAGGGTAATTGAATTTAGCAAATCTATTAATGTGAAATTGTTTTTAATAATTTTAGAATATGCTTGGCATCAATTTCAATTAGCGGAAGTAAATATTTTTCAATTTCAGGATTTTCAATACAAATTTCTTAACTACAACTTACAGCTGTGTCACGGTGCATGTCAAAGGTGCATGTGTGCTGCAAAGCTTTTTTTGACGAATTCTTAAGCCGCGATAGTCGTTTTCTGATGCCATCCCTATATCTGCGTGCAAAGAAACACGGCTATTGTTTCCTTCACGAATTATGCACGAAAGGCCAATGTGATCAAAAATGCAAAAACAATGCGCAAACTTGATAAAGTAAGAGAAAACACAGCCAACAACAATGCAAACAGAGAAGAAGGAAGAGACAAATTAGTGTTTATCAACAACCATCTGACTCCAATTAACAAACATATGCTTTGGCTCGCTAAAAACAAAGCCAAGGAGTGTGGCTGGAGATTTGTGTGGGAGGCTTCGGGAAAAATTCTTGCAAGGAAGACAGAGCATGACGTACCAATTCAAATAAACTCTCTTAACGATATGAATAAAATAACCATATAAAAACTCTCTTAAATCTTTAAGAACAAGAAATACAATAAAAAGAGAAAACAATATGATGGAGAAAACATATAATGAAGCTAGTGTTGAGTTTAAGGTGATACATGGATTTAACGACATAAAAAATAAAATTGTTTTTGAAAATAAAAACTTTTGTTGTATATGTTTCAATATTCGATCAATGATGAAGAACTGGAATATTTTCCTAACAGAAATTGAAAATGCGTTGAGTTTTATCGACGCAATTGTGTTAAATGAAATTAACATAAAAAAAGAAGAAAATGAATTTTATAATATGAATGGATTTAATATGGAGTTTTACAATAGAAAAGACTCTAAAGGGGGAAGGAATGCAATATTTTTAAAAAAAAGAGATTCGATATAAAAGAATTTTTCTAGATACTATGTTCTATGAGAGTATAGACATAGAAGTTGAAGAGGGGACGGAAACAAAATACATTCATGCAATATATAGGCCCCCAAAGCTAAATATTGCAGAATTTATTAAAGAATTAGATGTGCATATTAAGAACAGAAAAGAAATAATAGTTCTGGGTGACATGAGCATTAATATACAAAATGTATGTGACTCACAAGTAATAACATATTTGGAAATGATGGCGGCTAAATGACTGACAAATGTTATAAGACAAAGTACACGGATAGATCTGATTGCAAATAGTGCCACTCTGATAGATCATATATTTGTTAGTATAACACATCGCGATATTATATCGGCAGTGATTGAAACTGATATATCCGACCATTATGCCACAATGTATACTACAAATAAGTATAAAAATAATAAAATTGTCGGTCAGGTATGTGATCGAATTAATCAAAGTAAAGTCAACCAAATGATTGAACATACCAACTGGAAAAGTCTTTGTGATGAAACTGATGTGGAGCAGCTTTATAACAACTTCGCTGCACAAATTAATGAAATATATACTCGATCCCAAACCGTATCAATGAATAGAAACAAACGAAATAATAAGCCATGGATAACGCATGATACAATCTAAATGTGTAAGAAAAGAGACGAAATGTATGGAAGATGGAAAAACAACCCACTATGCCAAAGTTACAGGAATGAATACACGCGCTACAGAAACACTGTAAATAAAAACATTCAAACAATGAAATCGAACTATTATAAGATCCAATTTTACAATGCAAAGAATGACCCCAGAAAAACGTGGAATATTTTAAATGAAGTTTTGGGACGCAAAAAAGAAGTCAATAGATGAAGTAATTATGAACAACTTCGACGCTAGTAAAAAAATTACGACTGTTGTGGAGGAATTTGCCCAACAGTTTGCAACCAAGCATCTAAAATTGTACATAGTTGTAATAAAAAAACATCAAATCATATTAATAGGATTCTCGTTCAGTCTATGTTTTTAGAAGAAGCCAGTGAGATAGAAGTCTTTAGAATTCTTTGTAATCTGCAGACAAATCAAAGTCCAGGAGCAGACAATATACGACCTATCGACCTAAAGCTCAACTCGTTAAGTTTAACACCAATTATTAAAGCCATAATAAATAGAAGTTTTGAGCAGTGTTATATTCCTAGGATCCTGAAAACATCAATAATACGGCCGATTTACAAAGGAGGAGTTAAAAACGATATCGGGAATGACCTGTAATTCCCGATATCGTTTTTAGCGGTATTATCTGTTGTTGAAAAGTGTATGGAAGAGATCGTTGTTAGACGTTTGACCAATTTCATTAAAAAAAAACAACATTTTACAACCCAACCAATATGGGTTTCAAAAAGGAAAGAGTACTGAAAGACTGTTGGGAGAGCTGTCGAACTTAGTGGCTACTGGGATTAATAGAAGCCATCACATACTGGTCATGTTCGTTGATTTCAGCAAAGCATTTGACACACTGTGGCATGACAAGCTCTTAGATAGCTTATATAGAATTGGAGTAAGAGGTAATGCAGCAAATTGGATGGAAAACTACCTTTCAGAAAGAAGCGTTAAAGTAAAAGTATCTAACATAATAAGCAATGGAAAACGGACCCTCTCTGATGTACCACAAGGATCTAAGTTAGGCCCAATATTATTCATTTTGTTCACCAATGAGCTTCTACGCGTGTTCAGTTCAGTACGGCATTTGCCTACGCAGATGATATTGCTATTGTTGTGAAGCATAAATGTTTACATACCGCGATAACAATAATGCAAGAGGAGTTTGACAAGGCCTCACGATGGTGTCACGATAACAGTTTGGTAATCAACGCTGAAAAGACTAAAATTATGCACATACGAACGCCATATAAGCCAACTGCCGATATAAAAATATACCACAGAAATGAAGACTGCCCAACCACCAGCGGAAACGGAGCTATCCAAATCGTTAAAAGCATAAAATATCTGGGAATTATAATTGACGAACACTTCATTTGGAAAGAGCAAATTCATCGATTGAGATTACAATTGAAGAGTGCTGTTTTGCAATGGCGTACCTAAAAAGATATACCAACGCAGATATTCAGAAACAGGTCTACTACTCGCTTGCTGAATCCCGTTTGAGATATGGCGTACTCGCATGGGGAAATGCATTCAAAACACACACGGATACAATTCTGAGTCTTCAAAGACTTTTATTAAAAATTATTAACTCTAATAATAATCATTTCAAAGTTTTAGATGTGCATTCTATATTTAAGATGACAGCAGTCTTGGAGTACTATGATGACCCCCGATTTCAACAACCAATAAGTCACAATTTAAATACTAGAAAACGAGCTCAAAGATTCTTGGAAATTCCGGAAATCTACAACAATTATGGAAGAAAACAACTTGACTATATTATCCCAATCATAATGAATGCACTGCCAAGTTTCTTTGCTTAATTTCGAATACTCGAATATACAGAATTCTTTAAAAAATAATATAAAAAATTATAAAAGTTTACTTTCAAACAATGTTTAATTGCGAAATTTAACTACCTGTAGATAAGCCTTTAGCTTCGCAGGTAATACAACAACATTCAATTGTAACGTTATATTAAATAAAATATTAAATAATAAAAAATAAAAAAAAAAGATAAAAAGATTTTAAATTCTCTACTACTTCATTTAGACCAGACAATTCCTCTTCTAAAAGTTCTTAAAATTCCCATTCACAAATGTAAATAATTTAACGTTTCTCTTAAAAAAATGTCCAATTGAGTGATCATCGAATTATATATTTATTTATTCTTCCATCGAACAGAGTAAAACAAAAATCGCTAACAGACTACTAAATATTTACCAAAATTCATTACTTAAACGTATATGTAAATAAGCGACCAAAATGTAAGCCAAATACTTAACGGGATTTGAAGATTGAATTGAAAGTCTATTGACTCATGATTTGCGACTGAATTAGCCTGCTTTTAGCATCGAGAAACCGGTTCATTGAATCCATAATTAAATCTGTGTTGTATCTCGAAAATGTTAAAGGCTCTAAGAACGTAAGAAAGGTTGTTAAATCCAATTACGAGTATTTTTAACAGAAATGCGCAATTTATGTGATGCTTTAAATTTCTCTTGAAAACTTTATTTGGAGATGTCTGCGAGTAGTTTCAACCGGCTGTAAAAATAAATATCTGGTATTATACGAACGTCCGACAATATTCCAGCGACGCGAGGCGAAAACCAACTCCTAGTTAAACGTCTTTGAATCTTTTCTATTCTATTCATATGATTTAAGTTGAAGGGGTTCCAAATAATGCAGCGAAAGATGTATAAGCAGTTAAGTGAATCCTTAAATTCATTTCAATTTCTAGTTATAAATTCGAACACAGAACTGGATTGAGTTACTATATAGTCTATGTGACATGAACAAGTTCAGTTTCAAATCAAAAATTACCCCTTAATCTTTTTTGTTGTTTATTTTAGCGAGATTAATGTCATGATTGTGTGTACTCGTATGCATGAGTATTGTATGTACAAATTATGGTAGGAATGAGCCTATGAGTCGCATGAGTAGTATCTAAATGGTCTTTCATTAGCTACTTGACAACTTTAAACTTTCAGTCTGAACGCACCCTTAAAACGATTACTGAACAGTCAATTTCAAAATATTCAGTATAATCAACATTTTCATCACATTACAGTACACGAAGAGAGTAGACAAGCAATTCATAGTCTAGTGAAAAAATTTGAGTCAGAATATTCGCTGAATTGGGCGTCATTGGACCGTTTTTTTCGTCGATGGAAATGACCGTCACATTTTGGTAAATGGTATTCGCTACAGAGGCATGTTGGAACGTTATTTCTTTGAGCAATTGCATGAATTGGACATCAGTGATATGTGGTTCCAACAAGACGGTGCCACAAGCCATACAGCGGGTGCAACAATCGAGTTATTGAAGTCTCAGTTCGGTGAACGTGTTATCTATTATCTATAGAAATAGCGGTAGTATCAGCCGAAAGGTGCGGCCGAGTCATCGAAAATCGGGTTCAACGTATCGACCGCTGCATTATATTCCCGTATATAAATATATGAACGAAGTCGAATTCCATTCATAAATGTTTTGCTAGTAATTCATGCCAATACATTTTTGAGATATCTCAAGTAGTTTGCATTTTATTTAAAAAAGAAAGTGTCAAGTCCGTAATGACAGACTCTTTAGATTACTTTTTAAATACCAGTAATTTCAGTTAGCTGTAAGTGCTGGTAGTTGAAATTTCATAACTTAATTTGTTATTTCTATATATTGGCTATTTAATATGTATATATATGTATTATCTCACACCTGCACTAAATGATGACTCTACGAGAACATTTTATGTGACGGTGACTCCAGAAGACAGACCCGAAGGTAGATTTATGCTGTTTTCGAAATTGATTGGCAAAAAAAAAGATGCGTTAATCGACCACTAATAAAAACTTTTTTATAAACCAGTTTCGGAATTGTTGATAGTTTAAAAATAGTGCTAGGTTATTTGGTGGGATCATTCTTATAGTACGTTTACACATACCCGAATTCGAAATTCGATTCTTTGCGACAAAAATTCGAAATTTCATTTCACCGTTCCTCACCAAACGGAGAACATTTCATATGCGGTCAAAACTTGGTTGCAAGCGTTTTTTCTCCTGTGAAAACAGAAGTGGTGGCATCAAAATATTTAATTCTCCAATAAAATTAACTTATATATGTACGAGTATTGAGTGATTTAGTTTGATTCCATTTCTGTTCACTTTCTCTTTTTTTTATAAATATTTTTCGGTCCATCTTTGGCGCAGGGAACCAACGACCATACCACCTCGAGTTAATCGGTTCTCGTCAGATCACCGTAATTAAACGACGTTGGGCGCGGTTAGTAAGTAGATGGGGGACCGTTTGAGAACAGCCGCGTGTCGTTGGCCAGCCCCATCTACGAGTTGAGATAGATAATACATACGTGGTATCACAATGGACCTAAATTGGCCTAAGTGTGTCGGCTTCTGCCGACAGCCATCTAACCTAACCTAACCTAGGCGCAGAATAAATTTCACTTTGCAGTAGTGAAATAAAGCCATATTTCAATATATGGCCATTTTTCGGTTTCTGAAAGTGAAATAAGGCCATACGAATTCATTTACCCGAAGTGCATAAGGACAAGTGCTAAAATAAAACTTCGCAAATACTCCAAAGCAAACAGTGACTCCTAGCAGGGGGATGCCCCCCCCCCCCCCCCCAACACCATTGCACTGTTTATGGAATCTACTTGCGATTTCGCAACTAATCCCATAAACAGATCTATGCATATCACTTTCATATCAGGCTTGCTCCCTGGGGTCACTGTTTGATTTAGAGTAGGTGCAAGGGCAAATTGTTGAAAACAGCACCAATGGAAAGTGAAATAACGCCAAATTGCCCTTATTTCACTTTCACATTATTTGGTTAGACATAAGTCCCAACTTTTACTTTTAGGAGTTATGTCCCACTTAAGTGAGACATAAGTCCCAAAAGAAAAGTTGGGACTTATGTCCCTGCGCCTCTATCTTTGTCTTTACTTACTCCTGATTAGTGAAGAGCTTTTGTCTAAGACACTGCAGCCTTTCATCCTCTGCGATCCCGGCCACGCTGCTTCTAGTTGCTTAGACCAAACGCTCTGGCATCCGCGATGGCTTGGTCTTTAAAATGTGTGTTCGGTTTACTATATCGAATGCCTACTATATTATTATTATTTATTTGGAATTAGGTACAATGTAGTTTGAAATAAACTAGCAGATATTATAAGAAATCATCATAACTTATTTTGCATTTGTTTTAATCAGAAAATTTTACACTTTTCCTTTCTAAATAATATTTATTCGAAACAAATAATTGATTATATATTTACTTTTTAAATTCGTTATAAGAATAGACAGAATTCGTTTGATTTTTTTTTTTAAATTTGCTTACGCTAAAAGGGTTCGGTTTTTCTGTACTACCTACAGACCCTTATAGTGTTGGAACACAGCGCAAGCATTTTTTGTTGAACAGTAAGCACCACCTAGCAATGAAGTATTGCGTTGCATGATTTTAGGTGCAACTTACTATTCGAAAGAATAGGAGGATAGGACAAATTTTTTGTGCCTTTGTAGAGTTTTTTCTCTCTCCACGGGTGGCGCCTAAATTGCTTAGGGAGATCTGTAATTACGTAAGTATTCTATTTAAAATCATGGCCCTGGCCGGGATTCGACGTACGACCTACCAATCAGTTAGTGAATACACTACCGTCGCGCCATGCCACCCGCATTATTAAACAATTTTGGAAAATAAACGGAAGCTGACGAAATCAATTCGCTTAATGGGACTTTTCCCACGACTCCGTAGGCTGTATTGTCCCATAAATTTTATTTGATGTCTTTCATTTTATTTGAAGTCGAAAAGCGAGCCAGAGCACCAAACATCAGTTTAATCCCTGTTTTGTGGATCGGATTAATGAATGAAATCTTCTAATGTCCTGACTCTAGAAAATGTCATGATATATATTCAGAAAGGTGTAAATATAAGAAAAGTGAAAATTCCTCTCAAACCAATTTCAAACAATTACCAACACTAATTCCGGTTGAAGTTTTCAATGCACCTCCTCTTAAACTTTTTGCGACACGATGACTTAATGGAAATTTAAATTAAACCAACTTCCCTTTAATTCGAAACTATTATAATCACTTTTATTAATTCAAATCGCATAGTTTTTCGCACGTACAAAAACTATCTCTAGTGGATCACGAAAGTTTCTTCTCCGTGACTGACCTAGACTAAATTATAATTAAATAAATGAAAATCATCCCCTACCCCCGCCAATGCGAGCTTTTTATCCACTTGAAGTGGTACCAAACCGAAAAATATCATGAAACACACGGAATGCGAAAACATCTAAATAATGTGAAACGTTAATTTCAACAATTGTGGTGATGTTTTCAATTACTTTCCCAGTCTGTGAAAGAAGTATGAAAATACCACGGTGCGTCTGTAATTTACTAAATAATTAACGATCGTTATGTAGATGTGATGGGAGCAAAAACTTCCACTCTGTGCTTTTCTATAAAATTAAAAACGTTCACTTTAGATGTACACCTTTTCCAGCTCTACGTCGCCGCGTCGCCTAAATAGTGCCGTGTAATAAGCTCGCACAGGGACGCAGTCACATGAGAAATGAAGGCAATTATATGGATGCCAAGTCAATTACATTTTTTTCTTTTCCACCACTCAGAACAAAAAGGATTCTTTGAATTATTTTCAGTAGTTTGTGGATATCTCCCACATCTGCGGACTTAATTCTTCTCTCGAGGACTACAGTAAAAGAATTATGAAATGCTAAAAAGCTCTTTGTAGGACAGGCTTGCTTGATGTTTTCAACTGTCGAGCACTATAAGCTGAATATCCCCAGCAGTATTTAACTTTATATTTTTGTATTGTCCTGGCGTGCTGTAATCCGATCATCATAAAAAACGAAATCGTTGTATTCGTAACCTTTCATGATATTTTTTTGTTGGGTACATTTTAATATTCCTTACGAAATATAAAGGATTAAATGACAATCATTTCCGGAGCAACCTGAAAGGAGGAGCTAGAAAGTAGTTACAAATGGCTACGTGTAAACATAGCCAAACAATTGACGGAGGAGTAAACACCGCGGGCAACTGTGGAAGAATGAATGTTTCTGCATCTGTTTCAAGCACCTGCAGAAAGGACCAATATACACTTATTGGTTTCAGGACTGTGTAAGGCGATTATTTACGTATAGTAGGAGAAAGTATTTTTCTTTTCTCATTGTTAGTGTGCAAAGTATATGCTCTTACGAGGACGAGCATGCTCGATAAGTCACAAAGGATACCACTATTAAATTCAAAGCGTGTGCGTTTCCTTTTTCTTATCACATTTGTCAAGGGCACACGATAAATTCTTCTCTAACAAGGACAATATAGGATGATGAAATATCCTTCCGCCAAGCCGACCTTCAAATCAAATTGATATTCCTGTTGGGGGAAAGGAAGTTCTTGAGCTACTCGTATCATAAGAAATGTTAGGCTTTTAGGGTCATGTATATATGCAATAAAAAAGAAAGTAAATACTATTCTAGTGGGATTTAATGATCATATAAAAGCCTTTCATCTTCTTCTTTTTCTTCTTTTCATTAACGCCGCGGTCACGAACAAGACTTAAATGATTATAACCCTAACACTTCACTGCATCCCTCCTGGTCCTCCTGTACGGGTCCGTCGGTTTTACCTCAAAAAGTATCGTGAGTGAATTACTTCACCACTGAGGCTAATCAAATGCTGGGTTTGTTGCATTTGTATGATCCAGGAATTTTTAGGTATGCACTTTTTTTGCACTTGCAAATGAACATTGATTGATGTTTCCTTATTGAGGGGTTCGTGGGGTCTCTTCTTTGTAACACCACAGTACCAACCGAGGCTGTCGCGCTCTATCTTCTTTGAGATAGTTTCTTAGTCTTCACGTGCTTCCTCGGATCTTAGAGATTCTGATTCAATTAAGCATTGCTACCCCTGCTGTCAAGCGCAGCATGTTAATCACATCTGCGGTTTATTTGCACTCTTACTTTCTATACGCTATTCGCAACATTGGGAACCGTATGTGAGCGCCGCGCACTTTACAATCCGTCACATTTTCCTCAAGCAGATAATCAAAAACTGTATCAAATGTGAAGAGACTTAATTAAGACTCTTCCTTGGTGTACACTGATTTTAACGGGAAACTCATCGGTTACTCCAGCGGGACATTTTACTCCTGTCATTACTCCCTCATATATATCCATGACAATCTGTACGTAGGATTTTAGGCCCTCCTCGTTGTCTTAGCGCCACCCACAACAGATCTATCATGATCCTTATACTTTGGATTGTATCAGTGGGTGATTAACCTGTAACAAACTCACACTGGTCAATAGATAGCCATATTATATTCCGTAATCGGACATAGAGTTACCTTAGGAAACCGTTGCTACTTCGGTTTTGCCAAACAAATGGGTTCAAAACTCTTCAATCGAAGAAAACAATGCATTCCCTATCGAACCCTAATCCTGAAAGTCCTGCTTTATGGTGCCGAGTGCTGGACGATAAATAGGAAAGGGGAGCATATATTGTGTTCTTATGAAAGAAAAATACTCAGTCAGATATTTGGTTCTGTGTGCGAGGAGGGCGAATAGAGGAGAAGATACAACCGCCAACTCTACGAGTATAAGCTGTACAAAGATGTGGATGTAGTCCAAAAAGCTAAAACATATCTGCAATAATGCTCCACCCAAGAGGATATTCGACTACCAGCCCCCAGGTTCGAGAAGGCAAGGAAGACCGAACCTAAGTCTTAAAGACATAGCCATCGCGGATGCCAGAGCGCTTGGTCTAGAAAACTGGAAGCAGCGTGACCGGGATTGCAGAGGATGAAAGGCTGCAGTGTCTCAGGCAGGCTATCTTATACCCGTTCAACGATCTTCATGCTGTGTGACATCAGCTTAATTGAACAATAATTATCAGTCTCGCGTATCACCCTTTGTACAAATTGAGAAGATAACTTTCCTCCACTTGTGAGGCTCATCAGCTTGCAGTTGAGAATCATGATCCATTTCAACCCGATGTCTCCCATCTTTTTGCAGAACTCAGAAGGCATCTCGTCCGGCCCAAACTCTTTGCGTTTTTTTTGAGTTGTTAACCGCCGAGTACTTCTTCGTTGTTAGGAGCTACTCTTGGAAAGAACATACATCAGAGAAAAATGTTCATAAAGAAGCCCTTCAAAATACTATTGCCACCTGTGTAGTATGTTTGCGTCCTCTAAATACAAAGCAGTTGAGCATTGCATTTACTTTGGTGAGCGGATTTCCTGGTCATTTCTTCTTCTCGGAGAGGCTATTTTGAAATGGCTTGTCGCCTAGTCCCAAAATTATCATGTGGCTCTATACGGCTGTGGTAAGACCTATACTTTACATACATATGGTAATTTAGACTGTTGGCAGGGGTTGTGCAAGGTCACCAACCTTAATACTATGACTAGAGTCCAAAGAATTGCCTGTATTGGTACTACTGGGGCTATGAGAACCACTCCTACAGCGGGGATGGAGGTTAGTCTCAATTTTAAACCTCTAGAACTTTTTGTACAAGAATCTGCCACAAACAGTGCCTTGCTGCTAAGCCAAACAAAAAACTGGAAACCCAGTACAACAAGACATGCACAGATTCTACAGAAATTTACGGGTGGTAACGTATGCACAGACTACATTACTCCCCAACTAGATTTTATAAGACCATTTAGTGACTCTTTTTCCTGCAGGGAAGAATGGCATAAGAATCAATCAGTCCATGAAGGAACGATCCCCATCTGTACAGATGACTCCAAGGTGGATACTGGCGTTGGCGCGGGTTTTTATTCCGAAATACTCGGAATATCTGGCTCGATCAGACTCCCCGACTACAGTAGCGTCTTCCAAGCTGAGTTTCTGGCGGTGACAACTATATGACAAAAAAATGTGACCACTATATGACAAACGAAAGACCGAGAAAATCCTTCAAATGAATAAGAAATCTTTATCCTCTCTCACAGATGTTATCACCATGCAAAGAAATTGTAACTCAGCACAGATGACCTCTGTAGAGAATGCGGGAACGAGGAGGTGAATGAGGATAGAACTCATTTCCTCTGTCACTGCCCTGCACTCTGTCATATTAGACACAATGTAATCGGCAGACTTTTCTTCCAGGACTTAGAAGAACTCTCCGGCAAGACTGTGAACGACTTGCACAAGTTCATAAATGCATAGATATGGATTGTAAGCCCGCTAGGTTTTTCATAGGTTTTTCATTTGTTCCTAAGTAAGGGAATCATAACCTCCAGGGTATCACAAAGGGTCTACATTGACCTAAGTGTGACGGGCGCAGGATTCTATTGCCCCGTCAACCCAACAACCTAACCTAACCTATCAGAAATCAGACACCTAAGAAGAATTTTAATCTTACTCCCGATACAGGTCCTCCACACACTTTGCTTAAATTCGAGCGCACTTTCTCCTCGTGAGCCTCTTGCAAAGTCTGTATTCCAATTCGAGGCTAGAATTTACATTTCCATTATTAGCTGAGCATTTTGACCAAGCTTTACATGCCGCTTTCTTGTCACTTATCACCGCCTTAGCTTCATATATCCAGGATTTGGCTCTATCCAAGCAATGTCGTTGTAGCTAATTCCGGTGCAGTGACATAAGGCCATATTTAAACGTATGGCTTAATGTCGCTTTGCGAAAGCGTCATAAGCGTCATTTTAGAACCATCCGTATACCACTTTATGCCGTTGTGGCTGTTTGGTGGGTTATAACTAACCCATGCTTCTCTCTTGGGGATCTCCGTGGAGAACCGTTTGTTGAAGCATAGTGTTTTTTGAATTTTTGAATGCGGTCTGGGACCGCGCAGTTCATGTTAAGTTCTGGCAGTTAATCGAGAAGGGTTGACTTTTAAATTCATTTTTATTAATTATTAGCTTATATCAACTTATATACTAGACAAAAATGAGTAAATCTAACTTAAAATTAACAGGATACTTATTCTAGATTATTGATCCTTATGCGGACGCCCTAAACTTAACTCTATCTTATAATTATTGCCTTTCGGCCTAAAAACTATTTTACGAACTAATCTTACATATTATGTTTTCATCGAGAAAATTTTTAAGAAAACTCGGCATCTTTATCAAATTTTATATTTTTATATGAAAAAACAAATTACAAACTACCTACTCTACTTACTTAAACTACTTAACATATTCTAACTATAATTAGGATTCTGAGCACTCGTTGCATTACGAAACAAGTGGTCAAATTCCCAATGGCTTTCCGAGCGCCTGGCAGTCGTCAACGTGCACACGCGCCGCCGTGAGCTGACTGATGCCTTACAGAATCAATCACCTCCCGGAAGCACCACCACAAGTTGTCGAGCCCGGCCCCTCCCAGAAACGCCCTAGCTAACTTAATCTATCTTACAAACTAAGAGGATGTTACCTAGAGTAACGCACCGTCTTGGGAGGGCATGTTGAACCCTCCACCCTCAAAAAGCCACCAAAATTCGGCAAATTGCTTTTCTGTATCGAATTTATCCCTCTCCGCTATTGCGGTACTAAAACGGAGGAGCTCATGAGCATTGGCGACGTCCTCGCCGCGGATGAGCCGCTTATCTCTCGCACTGCGGTAGCGGTGGTATAATACCGGGATACCATCCCTCGTCTGTACCAGCCCTTTTGCATCAATATGGATAAATGCCTCTGGCGGGATAAAGCCAGACCGGAGTGTACTCTCAATGTACATTTCATTGGGGTAGTAAGCCCCAAAGATCAGACTATTGTCGCTGGCCATCGCCCTTGCAACGTGCCTTCGAGTCACCTTAATGAGGAAATTGTCAATCCTATTCAACTGAGCCCCATCGTATAGGACCTTGTTGGGATAGTATTTTATATAGTTGGATTCAGGCGTTCGGAACAACCGGAGACAGGTCCTAAGACATTGTCTCTCCAAAACCCGAATCTTTTCCATATAGCTAGGCGCTACATTAAACCATAATGGACAACCATAAGCGATGATCGGCCTTATAAGGGCCACGTAGCAAATGACCTTCACTCTGGAGTCAAGTTGACTGCTATGAAACAGTCTCCTTGTCAGAGCATAAGCCTTCTTGGCCCAGCAAGACAAGCAGCTATATGTCTATCGAAATACAGATACTGGTCAAGCCAGATACCCAGATATCTAACTACGCTTCTCACCGCCAATGGCTGCCCATTTTGTCCAATAATGGCCAATTTCTTCCAGTTTTTTCTGGTATCCCTAGAGGCCCCAGCCAATGGAGTTCTGAACAAGATTGTTTCCGTCTTCTGAAAGTTGATTTTCAACTTCCAGTCGTCGCAATATCGCTTAATTTGATCGAAGTCACGCTGCAAAAGGATATTAATGACCTCGATTTTAGGACCTGATCTGTATGCCACCAAATCGTCGGCATACGCTATAGCATGTCTGAGTGAACCCACCAGATCACTCGTGTAAATGTTAAACAGGATCGGAGAATTGACCGCCCCCTGCTGTAAACCGTTTTTAATTTCAAAGACTCTGCTCGAAGTCACGTTGCCACATTTGACAACGAACTTCTTTCCCATAAGCATATTATAAATTACATATAGCAAAGGTTTGTGCATCCCCCGCCTGGTCAACTTGTAGAAAAGTCCCTCTAACCATACGGTGTCGAAAGCCTTCTCAAAATCAACCAGACAAGCACCCGTGCATTGGCTCTTGCATTTATTCCACTGAATGTCGGAAACCAGTTTCGACGCGGCATGAATAGTGTCATGCCTCGCCCTGAAACCAAACTGGTTGTCCGGAATTATGTTATTGTCCTCGACCCACTTTAATAGAGCTCTATTGACAACCTTTTCAAAGACCTTGCTAATATTCGGAAGCAAGCTAATTGACCGGAGATTGGCTGGGTTCGTCCTATCTTTACCTTTTTTCGGGATAGGGTGTACCACAGCTACCTTCCAATGCGCCGGATAATGTGCATTATTCAGCGCATTGTTAAACAGCGTGGTGAAAATATCTACAGCCTCCAGAGGCAAGTGTCTCAATACGACGTTTGGGACACCATCCATCCCCGCCGACTTTTTATTCTTTAGTGACCCGAAGATGCACAGAAGATCATCCTTCGACACGAACAAGTGCGATGCATCTCGGCCATTGGCGACAACTGCATTAGCATGGTTTTCATCAGTGAACACGGTGAATCCGTTATTCTCAGATCGCCAATTCTCAAGTTCGGTGCGCAGATCGAAGTGGTTCACCAGAGCCCTATTCTCAATGTCGTGGTTACGGCGAACAGGATTGCTCACCGTATACACGGCCTCGAAACAAGCGCCCAGCAAATCCACTTTCTCCTGTGGGTCCTCGACCACGAAAAAATCTTCGTTTGAAGCGACACTTTCTGGACTTATTCCAGCAGTCAGTACTGTCTGTCTGTTGTCTGCTGTCTGGGAGATTCGAACACAAGGAATATCATTGTGATCTTTCCTCCTGAACAACTTATTTATCTGTGGGAACATATTCGGACTACATATGATGCATGCCTCCAACAACTGGAACCTACGCACGTCTCCGCTATATATAACCCTATGGCGCAGGCCTTTTCGAATTAAGATTCCAACCCCACCTCCTTGAGTGGAGTGAGGCCGGTCTCTTCTTATTACATGATAGTCTTTGTATCCCAGTTTGTGCTTCTGATTTAGCTTAGTTTCGCTAACCAAAAGCACATCCGGGTTTTCGGTTTTCAACAAATTAGCAAGTGACGTTCTTTTCTCGATCCTGACTAGTGAATTAACATTCACAGCAAGGATCTTTAAGTTTCCCTCATCCAGCGCAGCCATTAGATTTATGGCACACCAGACCCCACAAACAGCTCCGAATAGAGAAAGTCAATTCGGGCCGCTTGTTCATTTAATTGTTTCTGGAACTTGTCGATCTTTCCGTGCAGAGACAGAAGGATCGATTTTAAGTCCAGATCCACCTCTGGTGCCTTTTGGGCTACCTTTGGTTGGATTGATGTCATGTGGGCTTGACCCGGTCCAGCTGCCATTTGGGCAAAGGACACGTTGGGTGCCACAAAATTCGAGAACGAGCGACGCTTTTGACGCCTATCGTCTTCCGACTGCTGTTTGCGGGCCTGGACTCGCTTTTTCAGCTCCTGGTACTTTGGGCAACCCCTGAAGTTGGCGGGATGCCCAGAGTTCCTGCAGAGCACACAAGAGAGGACACCCCGGTCTTCGACTCTCTCCTTGCCAAGAGAACATTCACCATGTTTGTGGTCTTTGTCGCACTTGACGCATCTAAACTGCATGTTGCAGTTAGCTCCGGCGTGCCCGAACCTTTGGCAGCGCATACATTGAAGTATGCGATCTGACCTCTTTATTTTCTCCCACCTTACAGCATGGTAGTACAGGAAGCGGATATTTCGCAGCCTGTCGATTTTGCTGTCGGGAGTGAGCTGAACCAGGAAGAATGGTAAGTGACGGTTACCACCCCTTGCCACAGCCGAGGAAAACGGCTTGACCCCCACGAACTTGAGGTCATCGCTTTCAAAGTTCTTTAGCTCCCTTTCGAGCTCCTCCGTTTTTATTGAGGGATCAATTCCCTTTAATACAACGGTTTTTAGCTTTTGCTCTCTTGGGGTGTACGTAAAGTACTCGGTCTTAACCTCTCCCAAGGCGGTGCGCACCCTATTGTACTCCTCTATTTCTTCACAAATAATTATATGTTTATTGGCCGATAGCCTTTTAACATGAAAGTTCTTTGTTATAAGCCTACATAACCTTATACTATCACTTATATCGAAATTACTCACATTAATCGGTGGAATTTTGTTCTTCCTTGCTGGTTTCTGCTGCTGTTGCTGCTTTGACTGCTGTTGCTGATTTGGCTGCAGTTGCTGCTTTTGCTGCTGCTGTTGCTGCTTTTGTTGGTTCTGTTGCTGTTGTCGTTGTTGTTGCTTCTGTTGATGTTGTTGCTGGATTTGCTCCCTCAGCACTATTTGTTGTTGCTGCTGCTGTACTTTTTTCAGCCTCAACTGCTCACGTTTCTCAAGGAGCTCTTTGATGAGTTGGTCAAGCTGAACCTCCTCATCATCTTCCTCTCTATCCTCCATTTGGATGACATTGCTATCATCGTCGTCGACCGGTAGGTCCCTGAAGGAGTTTCCCTCTCCGACGTACCGGCCCGCTCGCACTTCAGCTTCGTAAGAGCTGGTGTTATCCGTGATCGAGAAGGGTCTTTAGTTCCGGATGATCATTATAAGACTTATCTCGTTTAACTGTATTAGACTTATTGCACTGCGGATCGCCACTTTTTGAATGTATATGTGGAGAGGTGTAATTCCTGTTATTGCCTCTATGGCAGCTGTTGGACAGGTTCGCATGGCTCCGGAGATACCAAGGCACGCAAGCCGTTGTACCTTTTTGGGCTTCTCTATTGCGACCTTTTGTGTGGATTTTGTCCACCATACTATGGAGGCGTATGTTATAATGGGTCTTATCATCACTGTGTAGATCCAGTGGACGATCTTTGGAGAGATTCCCCAGGTTCTGCCATATGTGCGACGACAGGCCCATAAAGCTCTATTAGCTTTAGTGATTTTGTTATTTATGTGAGAGTCATAGACAAGAGACTTAACTGGGTCTCTTGTCTAGGATTACTCCAAGATACTTGACTTCGTCGGAATACTCTACGACCGTGTCATTTATTGTGATTAGGCCTAGGTCTAATTTCCTCCTTTTAGTGAAAGAAACGATGACGGCTTTACTGGGATTTATGGAAAGATTTTCCTTGTTGCAGCAGTCTATGGCTGTCTTTAGAGCATTTTTCAATTTTGATGTGACTCCAATTGAGTCTTTGCCCCTGACAATGATGACAATATCATCGGCGTACCCAATTGTAGTGTAGCCCAAATTGCTCAACTTGTGTAGCAGGTCATCGATGACCAATGACCACAAAAGGGGTGAAAGTACATACTCCCCCTTGTGGGCAGCCCCTTACGGCTGTTACTGATACTGAGGTCGTTCCTGAAGAGGCAGTTATTTTGCGACTTTCCAGCATCGCTTTGATCCATTTAATAGTTGGTTTGTCTATGTTTCTATGGTACAAAGCATTTGATATGGATTCATATCCAGTGTTGTCAAAAGCACCCTCTATGTCCAGAAAGGCACAAAGTGCGATCTCTTTGCAACGGTAGGCGTTTTTTATCTCTGTAGTTAGTCTTAACAGAGCGCCTTCCGTGGATTTGCCCTTTTGGTACGCATATTGGTGAGAGTGCAGAGGCATGCTTTTTGATATGCATTCTCTAATGTGAATGTCAATAATCCTTTCCATTGTTTTCAGAAAAAACGATGTCAGGCTTATCGGACGATATGATTTAGGTAATTCGCTCGGCTTGTTTCCCGGTTTAGGTATAAATACTACGTTTGCCTCCCTCCAGGTAACTGGTATATACCCCCAGTTGAAGCTGAACCTAAATAAGGCAATAATGGATGGCAATAAAAATTCTTTTCCATTTTGAATGAGGGCTGGAAAAATACCGTCTGTTCCTGATGCCTTGAATGGTTTAAATGAGTTAATTGCCTATTTAACCTTATCCGGAGTAAAAAGTGTTCCGGATAAACTATTAATTCTGCTGAGGTTTCTTGGAATTGAGACCTCCGCTATATGGTCATCTGTAATGTCCATCGTGTGAGGCCCTGGGAAGTGAGTCTGAAGCAAAGTTTTCAGCGTTTCTTCCCGGTCGCATGTGATTGAACCATCTGATTTGATTAACAATCCCATGCTTTTTGCTTAATCCTTTGACAGAGCCCTTTGGATGCGTGCCACCTCTGGAAGTTTTTCGATCTTCTCACAGTTTGCATGCCATGAGGCTCTTTTAGATCTGCGCAACTCTAAGTTGTATATGGTCAGCATGGATTTATATTGTTCCCATGTGCCGGTGCGTTTGGCTTTGTTAAAAAGCTTTCTCACTCTCTTTCGAATAGACTCAAGGTTATCGTTCCACCATGGTACGCACCTTTTAACCACGGTTCTTTAAACCTTGCAACTATTTTTGAATGAGCTAAGAATAATTTCATTTATTTGACATTGCGCAGCATCTGCATCAATTGTATTTGATGGTGCTTCTGGCAGCATGTCAGATCTGACCGCAAGATTTTCGCGGTAAGTTCTCCAATTAGTCAGTCTGTTGTCATAACGGACTGACGCGTGTTCGGCATTGCATCTTATCTCGAATCGAATGTGCATATGATCCGATAGAGATGCCTCGCTAGATACATGCCAGCCGTCTATAATATCCTTCATAAAAGGAGATGAGATAGTAAGGTCTAAAACTTCTTCTCTTATGGAATTTCTAAACGTGGGACTATTTCCCTTGTTTAGAAAGACGTGGTTATTGCTATTAGATATTCTAATAACGACTCTCCTCTGTTGTTTGTATCTCGGCTGCCCCAGATGGTGTTATGTGCGTTTGCGTCGCAGCCGATTAGGATATGTACTTTCTGGTCCTCACAGTACCGGACAAGTTCCTGTACTGGTAAGGGAGGCACTACATCCGTGTCTCCAGCAAAGTACGCCGATGCGCATACAAATATATGCAGCTCTCGGCCTTTGTGGCGCTCTATTAGGACCGCCACCAGGTCCCTAGTTATGAAACCTGGAATGAGAGAAAAAATTTTATCTTTCTTAATAGTGATAGCCGCCCTTGGTCTGAAAGGACCTTTGGCGAAAATTAGCACTCTGTGTTTACAATTTAATCCGGATATCTTACCATTGGTTGCCCATGGTTCCTGGATTAGTCCAATAGCAATGTTCCCTTCGGCACATCGCTGGCTACAGGTGTCCGAGGCACCCATAGCCCTGTGCCTGCAAAGCGCTGAGACGGGTGGTCATCATTTGCGTCTGTATTCAGGGTTTCGTACTCTATTGGGCTTGTTGTCACCTCTCCTACGTACGATACCCTGTTGAGGAAGACCACTTTGTCTGCCTCTAGGACTTTTGTTTTTATGTCCTTCTTGTGCCAGTGCTTTTTTACGATCCATGCCTAACTTGGGCCTGAATCGTTTTTGGCTTTCTCTGGCAGTGCTGTGGGCACTATCGGCCTTTTCGGCTGCGCTTGACTTCGCGCATGTAGCTTCTTTTTCTGGCACAGGTGTTGCCGTGCTTGAAGCTGCAGCCTTATCGGCAGCGCTGGTGCTGGCCCCAGTTGGGTCAGTTGCGGTACTGCCGTGAGCTGTGGCATTTTTAAAACCTAAAACTTGCTGTTTCTGCTGTTTAGGTCCCTGTTTGGCCGTCTTGTCAGCACTTTTTAGGATAAGTTTGGTCTGTCCGAAACGGAAAGAGACCCTACCCTTCAGCTCCACGAGTCTCCTCATGGTGCTGTCATTGATAGCAAAGACCATATGTGCGATGTCTCGCTCATCCGATCTTTGCAGAATTCTCCACGTTCTCGTGTTGAGCTCCTTGTTTTGGCCATCTAATAAGGCTAGGATCCTTTCGCTAGCTACGCCGGTACTCTGCGGGAAGAACCCTCTGATGAGATATGGTTTTGGAAAATTTTTCTCGCCCACAAGCATCACCTCAAACCCGCATTTCTCTTTTAGCTTGACGAAGGTTGTCTTCATCCACTCTGCAGTGGTGGCGTCCGCACATACGATTTTTATAATATACCCAGCATTCTACCTACCCCAACGTCCCAATCCAATAGTGAATCCAAGCAGGGTGGTTGCAGGGAGGCAGCATGCACGTTTGCACATTTATGGGATCTACTGTTGATATTTATGGTAGACCCCATAAACAATGAAATGTAGATGTGGCATGCTGCACCCATATAACTCCTCCATGGCAGTCTTCAAAGTCTTCGTTTGACTTCCCAACATGCCCGTTAAAATCTCCGCCAACAAACAATAGTTCTTCCTCTTTGATGTTCTTGATTAGGTTGTGAAATCTATCCAGAATGCACTTTTTTTCTGCTCGCATCCAACTTGGGGAGCATAATGCACTTACAATATTCCACGCCTCGCCATGCATCACCAGTTTGAGAGATAGAAGATGATCACTAGACTTTAAAATGGCCAAGACGCTGCCAAGTAGCTCTGCCGTAAAGATGATACTAGTTCCGTTTCTGTCCTGTTCTGTTCCGTAGTAGAACATCTTGTAAAAAACACAGCATTAACGGCCCATACTAAAACCTAGATTCTTCAACCATTTGACTGTGCGAAGTAGAAGGGACCTACAATTTTAAAGCCGAATCCTAATGGCAAGTTTGAGGAGCTTCTCATGAAAATTGATACCCTTTGATGTTTGTCAGATGTTCGCCAGAGGGATGCAGTGGAAACAAAAGTGTATTTAAACCTGAGACCTTAAGTTTAGTTCAACACACTTTTTGACTTTTACATTAATTTTTTATTGATTATTAAATATCAACTTACATACTAGACAAAAATGATTAAATCTTAACTTAACGTAGCCCAACACACTAACCTCTCCGCCACTGCGCCCACAGAACATCTTGTAAGCTTTGGTCTAATGTCCAAGAAGCGCCCCCGATTTCCAGTTTTTCGCCATTTCATTTCATGAATACACAAGGTGTCCACTCATCTTCCAACAGTTATCTTTTCAAATTCGTTGCTACGACCACTCATACTTCCAACGTTCCAACTCACGACCCTAAGGTCTCGCCTAAGCCTAACTGGCTGGCGGGATAGTGCATTTTCTCTTAGCTTTCATTTTCATAATGCTAAACTCAAGCAACCATTTCGATAAGTGGATTTCAATTGAAGTCTTTTAAACTCCGATCCACATAAAATTACATCATTTGACAATAATTTCCGACTCATCTAAAAAGTAAACAAACCACACAAACTAGACGCCTATGAATCAATACATATAAACTTGAACGTCAACTTGATGAATTTAGAAGCTGGACCAATTGATTTTCTTCTGTTTAACGTATTAAAGAAGAACAATTAGAAACTGTTTTATCACTCTCTTCACTATGTTTAATTTCACTTATCTTATTTAACTAACTATGTATAGTATATGTACCTAATCTCTTTTGTAATTGTTTAATTGTCACTCGCTGATGATGGCTCCGCAGCTGAGAACCGAAATGCATACGTGCTAAATAAAAAGAATTTTAAAAATTTCAAACATAAAAGTTTTTCGTTTTTTTCTAGTTTTTACTTCTTTTTACTACGATTTTTGCGGTCATAAGGTGTAATAACTTTCAATTAATTGATCTGACCACAAACTTGGCTATAACATTCACGATTAAAAAGATGAATTAAGTTCCAATCCGCTCACTCAAAATATGAGTACATTATATTTACGACCAGTGCCCACTTTTTTCTTGTTCACTTCATAATAAAGTGGTATCGGAGATTTACATGGTCAAATCTAATAGTAGGTACTCTAACCACCTAAGTACATCATTATGTGGGCTTCAACTCTGGAATAATTAACACGACGTAGATATTGGTAAGTCAATAGGTGAACGAACTGAGGATGGTAATATTCTTAAGACACAATTTGTTTCCCCACCATTGCTTTCTCTGTTGAGTACAGAAACTATATTTTCGTGAGCAGATCGGTAAAATCGAACAGATGGTTTTCGTTTTTAAGCGGTGGATAGCGCTGATATTGTTAAAATTCTGCTTTCCATAAGGTTTAATGCTGATGGGCTAGATAAAACTTACCCCCTCATTATGACTTTACCGATTGCTTATCCTCATATCACATTCATGTTTAATACAATTTTGATGTCAGGCGAGTATCCCAGTCGATAGAGTTTGTCGAAAATAGCGCTATTCCCCAAAAACGCAAAAGGTGCTGAATTTAGATCAATTTCAATTTTGGCATTTTTATTTAAAATTTGTGAAAAACACATCATTGTTGAGCGTTTATGACAATATAAGGCAGGCGTTTGGTAGGGATGAAGTAACTTTTCTGGTGAAGCTTGACTTGTCAAAGGCTTTCGACACATTCAATCCTGCCAAGTTACGCAATATAACTTTTCGTCAGGTGCTGCGAAATGACTTGTTTCCTATTTTAATAACAGAAAACAAGCATTCCAACTTGATGACAAGTTATCAAGGTTCATTAATTGGCCCTCTTTTGTTCTCCATGAACTAAAATGAGCTTTCATCTAAAATCAAGAATTGTACATCTCATTTGTATGTTGATGATGTTCAATTGTACTTAAGCTATCCTCGTGGGATCATTGTGCATGGAGCAAGTGTTAACGAAGACTTAGAGAAAATAAGTGCATTAATAATAATAATAATAATAATAATAATGGTTAGGGTATGTTACACTGCGACCTATTGGCCTATTGTGTCCCCTGCTTGTACCTCGGAGAGATTCGTGACCTCTTTCAGAGCCCTCTCTATATACCTCTTTTGTGAAGCGTATCGAGGAATTGCTCTGATTTTTTCCTTGGCAGGTCACACTCCTTAGAGCACAGCGTCCAGTCCAGTTTCTTTGATGAATCTGAGAATGAGCTGTGGGTCCATGGTTTGTATGTCCTTGTCTGTTATTTGGTGCCTGCCCAAATATTTCATCCTTTTGTTGGCCAGTGCCCCACAGGATTCCAGTATGTGGTCTGGAGTTTCGGCGGTTTCACTGCAGAATCTGCAGAGCCCGTCCTCCGATATGCCCATTTTCCTCAGGTGCTCCTTGAGTCTGCAGTGCCCCGTGAGGAGGCCTGTTAGGAGTCTTAGGTTGTTTTTGTTAAGGCCGATACAAGTTTTGAATCTCTTTTGGTTGTAATTTCATAAGAGTTTCTTTGCTTGCCTTAGACCTTGGAGGTTGAGAAAGGTTTTGGCCCTTGTTTCTTTCTATTCCTTTCTATTCAGTCTGTGTAGGCATTCCCACACGAGTTTTGACTTGATAACGTAGGCGTCAAGAGCCTTTATAGCTGCTTGTCTGTCAGACATTATTGCTATGTTGCAATTTCTGTAGTTTTTATCGAGGTTGATTCGAATGGTTGATGTCTATGGCACATATTTCTGCCTGGAAGATGCTGGTATATTTGCCCATGGATTCGTAGTGCTTAGTTCCTAGCCCAAACACTCCTGCACCAGTTCCCTCCTCGGTCCTCGAGCTGTCCGTGTATCACTTTGTTGTGTAGTTGCTCAGTCCATAAGTTGTGGATTCATTGCTGCAGTTCTCCTTATTGCTGAGCTTTATCTGGAAATTCTTCTCGAAGTTGAATTTCCTGATGCTATCGTCCCTAGGTATGCCAAGAAGTGGGAGTTTTTTGAGTAAGTCACCGTGTTCTTTCGAACAGATGCATTTCCCTCTCCCAATTCCCTCCTTTGCCATCCTAAGGATTGTTTTGTCTGCCTCGTTCATCACCATGATGTGTAGAGGGGTCAGTTCCAATAACACCTCCATGGCTGCGGTTGGGCAGCTACGCATTGCTCCGGTAATGCATAGGCACGCCAGTCTTTGCACTTTGCCGAGTGTCTCTCGCGTTGTGACTAGACTGGTTCGTTTCGCCCCTGCTACCGCTCCGTATGTGATCATTGGTCTCACGATTGCAGTGTACATCCATCGCAGGGTGTTTGGGCTGCATCCCTATGATTTCCCCGCTAGGCTCCTACATATCATAAGAGCGCCAGAGGAAATTAATATCTAGATGGGGTCCTAGATATTTTACTTCTTTGACTGGTATCAGTGTTGTGCCTGATAGGCTAATGTCCTTAAGTCTTTGAAGTTGTCTTTTCCTTGTGAATGGTACTATCGTTGTTTTTGCCGGATTGATGTTAAGTCCGACAGTATGGCACCATTCCTTGGTTACTTTAAGCCCCCTTTGTATAATGTCCCCAAGGGTTTCTTCGAACTTGCCCCTTGATGCCAAGGTTGGTTAATTTTTCCAGCAGTTCGTCTACAACTAGACTCCACATTAATGGTGATAGTACCCCTCCCTGTGGACATCCTCTTGTTGTGTTCACTCTGATGGTTCCAGATGGTGTTTGAGTCTCTGCTGATCTAGTGCTCAGCAGCTCACACATCCATTTGGATACTGTACTGTTAACTCCTTTCCTATCCAGGGATCGTTTAATCGGGATTAAATTAGTGCATTGGTGAAATCTAAATGGCATTATTTTAAGCCTAACTAGTGTGCCCATTTCAAGAAATAACTTATCACCCTCTTATTTTCCTTCGAATCTGGGGAGCAATGCTCCCATCGAATATGTGGAAACAGCAAAAAATCTTGGGGTGACTTTCAATCGCCACCTGACTTGGAATAACCATATTAATGCACTCGTCGGAAAGGGACATGGTGTACTACGTACCTTGTGAGTAGTTCAATCGTTAGCGCCTGTAAGAACACGCTTATTTCTTGCAAAGACCTTTTCATTTCATTTCATTTCATTTATTAATTAAACATAGGGATGGGCTACAGTCCGCTTGGGCGAACTGTTGGATACCCTATTCTTATTCCAATCCCTAATAAGTGGGCGTGACAAAAGTCAAAATATGGTTGAATTGTTAAGAGTGCTCTACATACGAGTATTTTGTTATATAACATTTAAAGGATTTTATCGAAAAAAGGAAGCTTTTGTAAAAAAAAGCGTTTTCGTTTTTCAACAAAATTGTTTTATTTAATTGTGGGCGTGTCAGTAGGTGGATTTTAAAAAAAATGTATGCATGAGCATAAAGGGAGTACCTACATATATTACCCTCATTCAAAATGGAATAGAATTTTTATTACCATCCATGATTGCCTTATTTAGGTTCAGCTTCAACTGGGGGTATGTATAGGTATATACCAGTTACCTGGAGGGAGGCAAACGTAGTATTTATACCTAAACCGGGAAACAAGCCGAGCGAATTACCTAAATCATATCTTCCGATAAGCTTGACATAGTTTTTTTCTGAAAACAATGGAAAGGATTATTGACATCCACATTAGAGAATGCATATCAAAAAGCATGCCTCTGCACCCTCACCAATATGCGTACCAAAAGGGCAAATCCACGGAAGGCGCTCTGTTAAGACTAACTACAGAGATAAAAAACGCCTACCGTTGCAAAGAGATCGCACTTTGTGCCTTTCTGGACATAGAGGGTGCTTTTGACAACACTGGATATGAATCCATATCAAATGCTTTGTACCATAGAAACATAGACAAACCAACTATTAAATGGATCAAAGCGATGCTGGAAAGTCGCAAAATAACTGCCTCTTCAGGAACGACCTCAGTATCAGTAACAGCCGTAAGGGGCTGCCCACAAGGGGGAGTATGTACTTTCACCCCTTTTGTGGTCATTGGTCATCGATGACCTGCTACACAAGTTGAGCAATTTGGGCTACACTACAATTGGGTACGCCGATGATATTGTCATCATTGTCAGGGGCAAAGACTCAATTGGAGTCACATCAAAATTGAAAAATGCTCTAAAGACAGCCATAGACTGCTGCAACAAGGAAAATCTTTCCATAAATCCCAGTAAAGCCGTCATCGTTTCTTTCACTAAAAGGAGGAAATTAGACCTAGGCCTAATCACAATAAATGACACGGTCGTAGAGTATTCCGACGAAGTCAAGTATCTTGGAGTAATCCTAGACAAGAGACCCAGTTAAGTCTCTTGTCTATGACTCTCATATAAATAACAAAAACACTAAAGCTAATAGAGCTTTATGGGCCTGTCGTCGCACATACGGCAGAACCTGGGGAATCTCTCCAAAGATCGTCCACTGGATCTACACAGTGATGATAAGACCCATTATAACATACGCCTCCATAGTATGGTGGACAAAATCCACACAAAAGGTCGCAATAGAGAAGCTCAAAAAGGTACAACGGCTTGCGTGCCTTGGTATCTCCGGAGCCATGCGTACCTGTCCAACAGCTGCCATAGAGGCAATAACAGGAATTATACCCCTCCACATATACGTCCAAAAAGTGGCGATCCGCAGTGCAATAAGTCTAATACAGCTAAACGAGATAAGTCTTAATGATCATCCGGAACTTAAGACCCTTCTCGATGAACTGGCAGAACTTAACATGAACTGCGCAGTCACAGACCGCATTCAAAAATTCAAAAAACACTATGCTTCAACAAACGGTTCTCCACGGAGATCCCCAGGAGAGAAGCATGGGTTAGTAATAACCCACCAAACAGCCACAACGGCATAAAGTGGTATACGGATGGTTCTAAAATGGAAACGGGGGTAGGAGCGGGAATATACGGACCACACAACGCTTCACGATACCCATGGGCAAAAGTCCCAGTGTATTTCAAGCAGATTTCCACGCCATTCAAGAATGCGCCAGCCACATTAATTTAACTGGCATAAAAGGTGCAACCATCCATATATTCACGGATTGGCAAGCAGCTATAAACGCCCTTAGCTCTTATACCATTGACTCCAAATCAGTCATGTACTGTTTTAATACCCTACAACCACTCGGAATAAGAAGCAAGACCAAATTATGGTGGGTTTCGGGTCATGTCGGGGTAGAAGGTAACGAAAAGGCCGACGAACTGGCCAGAAAAGGTTCAGAAACACCTTTCATAGGTCCCGAACCTTTCTGCTGCACTCCTAGATCAGCAGCAACGGCAGCAATAAAAAGCTGGGAACATAGAAAATGTATCCATCTTTGGGGAAGCATCCCAGGGGTAAGACAGGCCAAACGAGCCATTCGGCCCTTCTATCAAAATGCCAGCAAATGTCTAAACCAAAGCAGGCATGATATCAAAAAGTTAGTAGGTTACTCGTACCTTATTGGTCACCATGGTTTGAGATATCATCTACACAAAATGAGAATAGCAGACTCTCCTGAGTGCCGACTCTGTCTTGAAGAGGACGAGTCAGCTGAACACATTTTATGTGAATGTCCAGCCCTTAATGGAATTAGAAAGAAGATCTTTTTCAGGGAACAAATGAGCCCCGAGGACATAAAGAATTCTTCTACTGGTAAAATTGTCCGCTTTACACGGAAATTGGAAATTCTACTAGATTAAATTTTTCTGGCCCATACGGCACAAAAGATCTTTTTAGGTCGAAGTGCCCCCCCTTATAAATCGCCTTGGCGAGCCTGAATTAAGAAAAAAAAAAATATATTATTAATTTCAGTTCCCTACTCAAACTTTGGATTTTCAAAAAAAAGGTTTTTTTTTAAATTGTGGTCTTGTCAGTGGGCGAATTTTGAAAATACTTACACATGAGCATAAAGGCCCCCTAGAGAGTTATTAATTTCAGCTCCCTAGCTCAAACTTTGACTTTTCAATAAAATTATTTTATTTAATTGTGGACTCAGTGGGCGGATTTTAAAAATTTTATCTCCCGAGCAGTTTTAGGAGTCATAGATCATATTCAGCTGTCTAGCTCAAAATTCTATTTTTTTTTTTTTGATAAATTCGTTTTTTTGAGTTTGTGGGCTTGTCTGTGGGCGGATTTCAAAAATTCTTAAACTTGATTATTTCGGACCCTTGAGAGTATATGGTTAAAATTTCAGCTCTCTAGGCCCAGTTTAAAGGCCTAATTTTTGCCGACAGACGGACGGACGAACGGACATGGCTAGATCGACATTACTATCGACGCTGATCATAAATATAGTAACTTTTAGGGGTCTACGGGCAATATTAAGGTATGTTACAAACTATGCGTCAAAATTCATATACCTTTAGAATAGTTTATAAAAAGGAAGGATAACAAAAATAGTAGGAGAGCAAGAAAAAGGAAAAAAAAAGAAAAGGATGAAGATTGAAAGTATGGAACTGAATTAGAAGGTCCATAAGAGAGAGGAGACATACTTTAGGGAACAGAAAAAAAGTTTCTTAATTTAAATTTTAAATCTTGTTTTATTACTTGTTGTATCAAAAGATATAGCGCGTCAGAGAATTCCAAAGGCGTTAATAAAAAATTGGGGCTGAGATGTCAGCGAAGCGTGGAGGGGTTGAATCAACTGATTGGATCTGGACGAGGAAAGTCTCGTGATTCGTTCGAATAGGTAGGGTGGTTGGTGTATTAGAAGAATATTCGAAAATAGTAATAACCGGCATGTTGACCAGTCTGATGGAAAAATTCGATACTCTATCGTATCTTCGAAGTCCAAAAATATATCGAATGGTACTATTAAAGACAATATTGAGCTTTCTTTTGCATAAGTAATTACAACTGGAGAAAATCTCACAGCCGTATACCAGGATAGGCAAAATTAAGCTGTTCGCCAGCATTATACGTGTCTTTAAAGAAGTATACAACTGAGTCACTGTGTGCTAATGTGCTTGTCCCATGTGAAGTTGCGGGTGAAAATTATTCCCAGGTTTCTAGCGGTGTCAACATATTCGATAGCGACATTTTTTAATGTAATCCGAAGAAAATTAGTTAAGTCAAGGACATTTTTAGATATGACCAAGCACTTAGACTTCGACGGGTTTATAGCGAGACCATTAAGTTGAGCCGAACCTGCTACCCTCTCAAGATCCTCATTCATACTGCAAGCACCATTTTTGATCAGTCCAAGACGGCAGCTGTAGAACATTTGTATACCGACTGCATACAAATGGGACAAACAGTTCTTAATGATTGAATTAATTTCATTAACATAAAGGGAAAACAGTAAGGGACCGAGTATGAATCCTTGTGGGACACCACTAATGGTTGAAAGAAAGTCCGACCTTAGTTAAATCGATGTTGATTTACTGGTGTGCAATTTTTTTGTAACTACAACCATGTAAGTATTCGTAAGTTGTTCCGCGCGATTGGCAAGCGGTACTGGAAAATACTTCAATTCGTTGAATTTAGTTAGTTGAACTGAATATAAAGGAAACTCGAATCTGAACTTATAAAGTTTTAAAATAAACTTCATTTGCTGGCTGTTAATTGACGAGCAGTTTGAAAAGGCCATTTTGCTTCCCTTGAAGCTGCTGATGGCTTATGTATCAAACTCAGCTGTTTCTGTTGAGGTCAGTCACTCTGACCTATTAACATTTTTGCAGCTAAAAATGCATGATGTGTGGTAATTGTGTAACTCATGTGCGTGTAGGCCCATGGATCATCAATAATGCCCACATTTTCGGAGTGTGCATTAGAGTGCATTGTTGTCTGATGTGCATCTCACTCATCTCCAATTCGGCCAAAATAGATTTTCATGGATGTTAGTCAGAGGTGATGACAACGTTTTTTTACTGACGTTACCACGAGTAAAAGCCAGATTGAACTGTCTTCCTCAGTGGGTATGTTGGTTACTTTTGACAGTTTACGCTTTTTACATTTTGTGTGTGCTCCTATTTCGGATGCTTTTATTTGTGTGCCCTTAATTATTAATTATTCGTGTTGTATGCATAGAAACTAGTTACTCGTGATGAATGACATTTAATTTCATGTGAGTAATTAGGTTTCTGCAAACATCGTTTCTCTAGTATGTGTGTTAATTTTGTCGGGAAACATCAAAAGTTAAATGTACCCTTTACCACACTGGTTTCGGATAACTTCATTAATGAGGCCAATCAAATGATGGTGTTGCTGCATTTGTGATTTGATTTCGACAAGTGCATGCTCCCTTAATTAATTATTGTCTGATCGACCTTTTTCGACACCGGCGATTTTCAGTCGTGTCAATCCGCGTTTTTGCATTCACACTTGCGGGACAGCTTTTAGATGACATATGTCGCTAGGCGTATCTGGATGTTAGACTTGCCGTGATATGATATTCCCCATTAGTCGCCTTTACAACAAGCCCTGTTAGCAACTAAAAGAAATTAAATTTCCTATCGCTATGCGGATCAAAAGTTTATAGCCTATTTTTCGCTCTTTTTGATGGAACACCAGGTAACTACAAATCCGAAAAGGTATCATAAAAGAGCGCTCCTGAAATGCCTTCTAAGAAAATGATCGCATTAAAAATTCGCAAATTAGTTAAATTGAATGGTCCGATTTATGTTAGGGAGATTTAATTTTAAATAGTTTTACTTTTTATATCTTTTGAGATATTGGCCTGAGCAGAATCAATTTTATGTTTGAAAAAGTTATACTTCTGCCGTCGGAAGCTATTACGAGTAAATCACCTGTGTAAAGAGTAGCTTTTTGCATCACGCTTGAGTTGGTAGGCAAATTGCAGAGAATTCAAATTGTTTTCCATTTCAAAGCAAAGCAAATCGTTATATTTCTAAGCTAATCAATAAATGAATTTTCGTAAAAAAAATGTTGAAATTGGAAGCAATTGCAAGACTTGTTGAATGAAATACAGTTTGCAAGAACATAGGGGGCAAGAGGAAATGTTTAATACAAAGGATGACCCTTATCAAAAAAAATATATGTAGACGTTCAAACTTATCAAAGAATTTGTCATTCGCGTAGGAAAAAGAAGCCTTTTAAAATTGAAAAAAATGGAATTATCCTAATGAAACAAGACATAAGTATTTCTATCTCTTTTTACGATATATAGAAACTGGGAGCACATTTGGCTATTAAATTCCCTTGAGCCGTATAACTACATAAGTATGTATGTGATACATGAAATTGAAGTTTCGATACAAATATTGATTAAATATGACTCCCCAAATATGTGTTATTTCGTATTCTTAATGGTATAAATCTCAGAGGCTTTCATAAACAAATTCATATTATCTCCGGAAAACCTAACATTTTATTCTTTGCCCCACCTCTTGCGAAAGTCTGACAAAAAACCGAGTGTTTAAACTTTCAAGAGAATCTTCTCATTAAGTGACTTAAATCCAAATTAAAATATCCTAACATAACGTCGTAAAAATATAAATCGAATCAGATGTTGCTGCAATAGTATTCATAGCCCATCCCTGCACAGGACCCGGTTGAAGATTGAATCAAATGGAATAATATTGTTGTGTATTTTGGTTATGTTGGCGCAGTGGTTCAGAGGCTAGGGCGTTGGATTGAAAAAAATAATAATATGCAAGATAAGCTTGTTTACCCAGCGAAATAAAATGCACGACGGCGTACGATAACTTTCTAAAGGCGGGAAGAATTGGTTGCGAATCACATTTTCTCATTAGCCATTTTCTTTAGGAGTAAAATCAGGAAAAAAAGAACCGTAACAATGTAGATTCTAATATGTAAGATAGCTTAATTTGATTTGTCTTAATTGCATTTAAAAATGCAGTTTGATTAAAAAAGTGAAAGCTTAAAGATGAAGCTAACAAATGGATTGTGATTTGTGACTGAAAATTTATCTACTAAGGTAAACATTTTTCATTGACAAAATGAAAACCCCTTAGAAATACTCAAAACTAAATTTTTTTTTTTTTTAGTAATACGGGCTACGAATAGCGAAAACGAATACGTCCGAAAAAAGGCTTAAAGTTGAACTCATGTTCATTCATGGTATGGCGGGTATTGTGGTTGAAATGTTCTAAAGCTGGAATGCAGCTGTCTATTTCGTTAGAGCTGTTGTGGTGGAAATATTGGTAAGACAGCGATAGGCAGGAGACATTGCGACGATGACTAAGAAGGTCAAGCGATTTCGCGATGTCTCGATCGCTTATAGAGATTTAAGGTTTCGCTTTGTGTTTTGGATGCACTAAATTCTACCCTTTTGGTTGGAATGTTGTCAGGATCGGAATTTAATGAGCTTAATATGCGTTGCCGTTCCAGTTCCAAATTTGAAGTTGAGGGGCGTGAACCAGGAAACGAATATGAAAAGCTGAGAATACTGTCATCAGCGGAGGATTGAATTGGATTAGAAGCTACAGATAGGAGATCATTTATAAAATTGTGAAAGAGGATCGGGGACAAAACGGAGCCTTGGGGAATACCGGTATTTATTTTGTGAGTTGCAAACTTGAATCCATCCAAAACAACTTGAATTGAACGGTCCGAAAGGTGGTTTTTATTCTATTGAAGAATAGTATCATCGATTCCAAATGCACGCATTTTCGACAAGAGAGCTTGATACCAAACTCTGTGAAATGCCTTTCAGATATCAAGCGTAACGATTTTACTTTCACCACCATGGTGGAAAAAATTGGTTCCATTTTTCGGTTAGATGTGTCATCAAATCAGCAGTGAACCTGTTACTGCGATAACCGTACTGCCGGCATTTAGAAGTTTTCGGGATTCAAGATATTTCATAAGCTGACGGTTAATCAGCATTTCAATGCCATTGGAAAGAAAGGGCTTTAGTGCAATTGGTCAGTAGGAGGAGAGAAGAAAAATCGCCTTTTAGTGACAGGCTGGATTAATACTGTTTTCCATACTTTCAGAAAGAGCCCAGAAAAATAGGTTAGAAAAGCTTACTCAGTGTTTTTGGAAGCGTAGAAGAACACCTCTCAATAACAATAGGGAATATATCATCTGGACCAGCGAATTTATGTATGTCAAGATCTCGAAGTACTCTACCCACGGAACCTGTGCCAAATTGGGCTGGTCCATGAAGTATTCTACGCGCTCGAGTACAGGGGCAAATAAAGCATAATCAGGGAGCGTTAAGCTAACTGCAAAGTGAGCAGCAATCAGTTTGGCGTTACTCACAGAGCTAACAGCTGGAATGCCATTGTAAATGAATGTCGGGATAGATGAAGAGGCCGAATCCCTAATTTTTTTAACAAACGGCCAAATGTGGACTTTTTAGTATTTCTTGCCTAAACTTTTCATCGACGCAGAATTTAACACGACACAACAGCGACCAGTTAAAACTCTTAAAGAAACCGATTCACAATTAGCATTCTCGTATTGTCATACGGTTCTTTGTTCATATTTTCATATATGGCCTTATTTCGTCAAGAACCGGTCGCAAACTGAGTCAACGTTACCAATGAAATTGTCAATCACCCATTATGAAGGTTCTTGAATTATTTTAAAATGTGAAGAGGAATTATTTCCCACAAAAAAAGTGAGGATATTGGTCACCTATTGTGGGCAATAACTGCACTTTTTCTAAGTGAAGTTATTTACCACTCGTGGTGAAGTTATTTCCCATGTGAAGTTATTAACCGTGAATTTATTTCCCTGCACTACAATCATCCGTTAACAAAACCAACAGCAACACGACCCGCTATTCGGCAGATACTGTCGGTACCTAACCATAACAAGTGCACGCATAAACATTACGACACTTGCTATAAATTATAGCCTATAATTAACAAAAGCAACAGCATACGAAGGCCAATGAGACCGAAGGGATTGCCCTGACACTTTGCATTTTTTTTCCATAGCACAGCACACGCGCACGAATTACATATTATTTTTTGTTTTCGGTTTTTTTTCAGCAGCGCCGGGAGCACTAATATATTATTTTGGTTACAATTCTAACTCTTTTCTGATCTGCTTTTCCGCAATTTCGACTGGCTTTAAAGCATATAGATAAAGTATTGACCCCTTCATTGAAACATATTTATTATTATATACCCCTGGTATAAAACTTTTTAAAAACATATTTATTATAGTTTTATGTATTTATTTACTTGTAAAAATTGTTGCGATTGTAAGTTTTTAATGCCTTCTTTTTGCCAATTTAAATAAGTCTAAAACCAAATCTTGTACACACAGTACACTGGTTGTTGCACTTTTACTATACGCGAGTAAACTACTTTATGAAATTTAATTTGGTGGAAAACAAACGAAATGAAAAATTACCGAACTGTCAAATAAAGGTACGACGAGCGCGAGTGCAACAACCAGCAAGCAAGTGCTGGTTTCCCGGTTACTCAGCAAGGAATGGGTTCCGATGATGAAAAAAATAATTTTTATGACTCGCAACGAAGGAAACCGTGGGTACTTACTGTGGTGGTTAAACTATCGAATTTATATTCTCGTATAAATCAAGGATCTGAAAAATAATTGAAAATGACAACTTTGAGGTTAATTGTGAAACCAGAAGCGAGCGGAAAACCAAAAAAAAAGAAATGAAAGATGTATTTTTTTCCACGACGTTATAAACGTTGGAACACGGCAAATTTGATTGCGGTTAACTGCACAGCCGATTGAAAACAAAAGAAAAATCCCAGAATGACGCACGATCGCTTTCCCCGGGGGATGGAAAATATTCCAAATTTAATGGGCCGCGTGTCCTGTTGTTGACCGAGAATTTCCGAAGGCACGATCCTACCGAGGTCAATAATTCTCTCAATCACTACCTAATACTACCGCGAAAACTAGAACTATGTATATATGAATATATTCCAAGTATACTTTGCTTTTTTTACAACAAGTTGGATTCCTCAACTTCTTTATTCGTTCCTCCCGCAAATCCGATCCCACTCCTTGAAATTATCCTGAGCGCTCTTTAAGTTATACTCCCGCCTATCTCCTTCCTCAACACTTTACTTTGGTTCACTTCATTTTTTTTTCAACACAAAAAAATCCTTTCTAGAAGTTACATATCTTTCTTTCTGCCTGGTCAACCAGGAAGTGGTTTCCCGCAGGTTTTATGCATTGGATCGGCCGGCATCCTCATTCCCACATTCATACATACATGGGGAAGCAGAGAACTATCGTTTTAACATAACCATTCAGCTTTGGCGCTGATGCGTTCAACTAATTCGTACTCCCCCATCCTCACACAAACTCAGAAATTTGGCAGTCCATGTCATTTTTGCTATGCTATGTTACTATAGTCGTGTTTCTTTGCACGCGGATATAGGGATGATTTAAAATTTGCATGTAAAATACAACAACAACTTATCCTATATACGCTAACTTTAGCGGGGATAGCCATCGCCGCTAAGTCTTTTAGCGAGGATAAACAGTGCTTCCAAAACCCATTTTCTTCGTTTTTGATGAATATTTGGGATGAATTTTTGAGGAAATGTCAAAGTTTGACATCCCGCCGACCACTGACACATCCCGCCTAATATTTTGTTCGTGATTTTATTATTATTTTTTTTCCAAATTTTATTAAATCTGTCAATGAAAAACTGTTTTTTATAATTTTAGAATATGTTTGGCATTAATGTCAACTGTCGGAAATTAATATTTTTGAATTTCACGATTTTCAATACAAATTTCTTAACTCAACTTACAGCTGTGTCTCTAATAAACGTCATAGGTGCATGTGTGCTGCCAAGTTTTTTTTTTTGATGAATTCTTAAGCGGCGATGGTCGTTTTTTAATGCCATGCCTATATCCGCGTGCAAAGAAACACGGCTTATGTATCCTCACTTCAGTGCGATCTCTCCTCAGGTTGGTTGTGCATCCCGTTTTGTGCCGCTTGTTTGTTGTGAGGGTGTTTGTGCAGCAGCTAGTCGCGTTTATTCTTGTTTAACAGGCCTGAAAATATGCGTTCACAAAGTCTATATGGGTTTAATTGTTCGGTCCGAAGAGTAGTTTATAGTTGTGTTTTTTACACAAGCGAATTTGCGCTTCTATAAAAAAAAGTAAGAAACTTGGCAACACTATGCTGGCTGTCATTGGACATTTCGGCTGATTTCTGAAGTCAAACTGGAATATATTGAACCTGAAAATCGAATCCCAAAATACTACTATGATTAAAAACACCACAGTGTAGGCCGAGAAAATTGCTACTTAAAAATATAAAGATGACCGCTGGATGCAAATGCTATCACTTTGCACTTTGAAACTACGTTGAATACACTTTTAATGTTATAAAAGTTGATTTCAATGTAAAAATGAATACGTTTTACTTTGAAACAATGTTGGCTTTATTTAGTGCTCATTTTAATCGAACAATCTTAAACGTGAATTTAAATATGCTTCAGAGAATTATATACAACACAAAATCAGAAACGATCGTGTTAAGTTTTAAATTCCATTTTTTCACTCAGTATACAATAGCTTTTAGGCCGAACAAAAATACTGAACTATAGTTATTAATTCGAATGTCAATTTCAAATCCGCCTAATAACACTTCGTGTTTTTTTACTGATTCACCTCTTGGGATTTTTTGGGGTAAAACCCAGAAGTATCTGAGAACTGTCATGAGAAGCTTCTTAAAAGTTTGCCAATCGAAATCATTGTAGAATTGTAGGTGCCTTTCATTTATTGCAAAGATATAGCTTGTCTTTTTATTTATTGTATTTTTCTTAATTTTTGTTATGGCACCAAAATTTGGCTTTAACAATTCCTGGAGAACCAATTGAATCGACCATCAAACAACTAACCTACTCTTTCTTATTTTGAACTTAAACTCTAAGGTGATGTAAAGTTTGTTATCGCTGAAACAAAAGGAGGCCACAGGCACAGCTTATAAATACTATTACTATAAATGTATCTGTATAAATCATCATAAAAGAGAGCACGTTCGAGCCTCAGCTGTGATGTAATGTAATGTAATATAGGTAATGAATGTTTCCCTTTCGTCGTTTAATAAAAAATAGTTAATTAATCTTACTATGAGAGAGTGCTGAAATGTGGCAAATACTTGGAAGACATTTCCCCCTGAAGACCAATTATTAAGTGTTGGCACATTAATACTATGTAGACATAATTAGTCACTGTTCCCCTTATTAAGAAAAAATAATATATAACGAAAGCAGTGTAGGAAATTATTACCCAAATGATACGAATATATTGTTGTGTTAAATTATTATTGACTTTATCTTATATATTATTTTAGCTTAAAAATATTTGAGTGAATGATTTGCTTGCATTCAAATGAATGAGTTAAAATTAGAGAAAAATAAATCTAGCTATCAGATGGACACACATTATTTATTTACAGGTAATATTTTTAAATAGTAGGGGAATATCACTAGTATATAATAAGTATAATATTGGGCCCAGTACGCTGCCTTGTGGTACGCCGGCTTTTATTTCTCTTAGTTTTGAATAAGCATTCTGTTCTTTCATTCTAGATGTCTTCCATCTAGATAAGATTTAAGAATGGAAGCATACTGACTTAGTAGCATACACCTCAGTTTATAAAGTTCGTAACCTACTTTATATAGTAGGCATTCTTTTCTTTTAATGCTTCTTCAATTTTATTCGTAGTCCTGCGTACCTGTTTTATCGTAGAGTGCTGCATTTGAAAACCAAATTGAATCGGAATCAGCTTTTTTCTTGCACTTCCTCAAACATTTTCTTTATTATTGGCACAAGAGAGATATGTCTCTTAGATGACACTTCATTCAGCATATCAGCAAATTTTACTTTTAAATTATTTTTTTATTGATTATTAAATAGCAACTTACATACTGGACAAAAATGATTAAATCTAACTTAAAATTAACAGGATACTTATTCTATTTTATTTATCGTTTTGCGGATGCTATAAATTTAACAAGCTATATCTTATAATTATTGCCTTTCGGCCTAAACACTATTTTACGAAGTAATCTTATATATGTTTTCATCGAGAAAATTATTAAAAACTCGGCATCTTTATTAAATTTTATATTTCAATATAAAAAAAAATAAAACTACCTACTCTACTCACCGCTATCTTCTTTTCAACCTAAATGTTGAGCCTCCATGTCAACCCATTTTCCGAAATCCTCGGAAAACCAATTGGCCCTTATACAGAGACACATTACATAATCGTATTAAATCTGTACACTTAAGTTCACCCTGCGACTCCAATGAGCTCGACAATAAAGTCGACGAACTCACCCTGGCCCTTAACGAAGCAATGGCGGCATCCTGCCCGCTCGTACAACCCAGGGGTAAGAAGAAGCCTCACTGGTGGACCCCTGAGCTAGGACCACTCAGAAAGGAGTGCAGAAGACTCTTCAATCTTGCTAAAAGCTCAAAAGCAATAACCGATTGGGACTCCTATAAGGAATCCCTCATACAATACAAAAAAGAACTAAGGAAAGCCAAAAGATCCTCATGGAGACTCTTCTGTGGCAAAACAGAAGAACCATCTGAGGCATCAAGGCTAAGAAAAATCCTCTCTTCTAATCCAATTATGCCTAGCTGCCTTAAGAAGGCAGACGGCTCTTGGACGACATCTAGCAAGAAATCGCTCAATCTGCTACTTGACACTCATTTCCCAGGCAGCTCCAATATTACCGGCAGTTTATGCCCTTGAAGGTCATTTGCACAGGTAACTTACTCTCACGGTCTGATTACTAGGGAAAAGCTGACTTGGGCGCTACATAGCTTCAAACCCTTCAAGTCTGCAGGACCAGACGGCATAATACCTGCCGAACTACAAATGTCAGCGGATATCATCCTGCCTGTGCTAGAGATGATCCTGAAAAGCTGTCTAGACCTGGTTCATATTCCCCGGGCTTGGAGAGAAGTCAAAGTGGTTTTCATACCCAAGGCTGGCAAATATTCCCACGTCAGTCCAAAGGACCTCAGACCCATTAGTCTATCTTCATTCCTCCTCAAAACGCTGGAGCGATTGATTGATATCCATCTTCGCACGAACATAAACCCCCATTGTTGTCTGCGGCTCAGCATGCATACTGTAAGGGAAAGTCGGTGGAAACCGCTCTTCACTCCTTACTACGCACTATCGAATACTCTCTTCATCACAAAGAGTATACCATGGTGGCTTTCCTTCACATAGAAGGCGCCTTTAACAACGTTAACACATCTGCAATCGCAAATGCACTGACAGAACTGAAGGTGGATAGCTCGCTTGGTGAATTGATTAATCTACTGCTTGAAAGTCGGATTATTAATTCAAAACTGGGCGTAACATCTGCTAGGAGGTCTGTCAGTAGAGGCACGCCACAAGGCGGTGTTCTTTCTCCCCTTCTCTGGAATTTGGTGGTGAATAAACTACTGATAAACCTGGACGGGGAGGGCTGCAGGGTGATTGCCTATGCGGATGACGTTGCTATAGCCGTGTCAGGAAAACACCTCAATACCATAAAGGAACTCCTGCAAAACGCTCTTAACAAGCTAACGAGATGGGCTAATCGGTGTGGACTGGGCGTTAACCCCCACAAAACCGAGTTGGTCCTCTTTTCCAGGAAATATAAAATCCCACATATTGACCCTCCCTCTATTAGCGGTACAAGCTTAACCTTCTCTTACGAAGCAAAATTTTTGCGTCTAATCTTCGATAGGAAGTTAAGTTGGAAACCCAATATACAAGAAAGAGTCAAGAAAGCTACAGTAGCACTTTTCTCTTGCAAAAAAGCCATTGGCAATAAGTGGGGTATACAACCCCGTATTACGCATTGGCTATATACAGCGGTGGTTAGACCAATTCTTACTTACGGGGTGGTTGTCTGGTGGACTGCCCTGGATAAAGCTATAAACCGCGACAAACTGGGCAAAGTCCAGCGTTCAGCGTGTCTGTGCATTAGCGGAGCACTCCGTACTACCCCCTCCGCTGCACTGGACATTCTGTTACACCTGATACCCCGCGACATTTTCAGCATGCAAACAGCGGCTTGTTTCACTGTCCGCTTAAAAGCTACCTCACAGTGGACCAACAAGAAGATTGGCCACTCCATCATTTTGGACTCCTTTAAGTCTCTACCCAGAAACATAGACTACACCATACCCCATCTGCAGTTCGGAAAAAACTTCCAAATCACCATTCCTTCCAGATCATTCTGGGATGATGATGCATTTGCGGAAGATAAATCCATCCACTTCTACACCGACGGATCTAAAACCAGCGATGGGGTAGGTGGGGGCGTTTTCTCAGAAAAGCTAAATCTTAGCCTCTCTTTCCGTCTTCCAGATTATTGTAGCTTGTTCCAGACGGAAATTTTAGCGATAAAAGAAGCCCTGTCGTGGCTAAAGAGGAATGTGATATCCTCAAAGGATATCCGTATCTTCTCGGATAATCAGGCAGCGATTAAGTCCCTGGACTCAGTCTCTTCAAATTCCATCGTAGCCCAAGATTGCCGCTCATCTCTTTCGGAGATGGCAGAGCAGTTCAACATTCACCTCTGTTGGGTGCCGGGACATAGAGACATTCCAGGTAACTGTAGGGCAGACGATCTCGCCAAAAAAGGAACCACTTTACCTCTTTTACCTGATAAAGGTTCTTTAGGAATACCAATCGCTGCATGCAAACTCTTGCTCAAGCTATCAGCAATCGAGAGAACAAACCTTAGGTGGACATGTAGCAATACTTGTCTAGCGACTAAGCGAATCTGGCCAAAGCTGGATCTGCGTAAGTGTCTAATCTCATTAAACCGACAGCATATTAGCTCGACCATAGGTGTTATCACAGGACACTGCTTAATAGGCAGGCACGCCTTCAGACTTGGCGTGCACTCAAACGACTTCTGCAGAAGCTGCATGGACGAGGAGGAGGAGGAGACTATACTTCACCTTCTCTGCACATGTCCTGCGCTCTCCCACAAAAGAAATCTCCATCTAGGGGACTTCTTGTTTAATGACACAAACGACTTAGCCAACACTGGCGTCAGAAGTCTTTCGCGCTTCATAAGAAGCTCCCATTGGTTCAACGAGCAGTGAGGGAATCCCCAGATCTGTGTGGTACCACAATGGACCTAATTTTGGTCTAAGTGTGTCGGCCTTAGCTGACAGCCACGTCAACCTAACCTAACCTAACCTAACCTACTCTACTTACTTCAGCTACTTAATATAATCTAACTATAATTGGGATTCTGAGCACTAATTGGGTTACGCAACAGGTAATGCTGGGACAAAAAAACAAAAATCACTTAAAAAAGTACTTTTAGTAATTTTCAATTTTCTCAAAAACTATAAGGTTTTTTGTGTTCGATTTAGAATTGATAGTAACATAGATCATAAAAAGCCAATTTAACACTTCATTTCACAATTTTGAAAAAAATTGGTGTAAACTTTTTTTTTTATTTTTTTTTATCAAAATTTTGCGTTTGCATGCGAATTTTTCAAAAACTTGACATAAATAATTTAATTTAAATTTAGAATTATAGAAAAGATTTCTGGCTTTCAAAACCGGCATAGTACTTTATACTGAGTGTTGCCGTTGTTTTTTGAGAATTTTTTTTAATTTAAGTCCTTTTTTCTAAAATTGCCCCTATCTCCTAAACGGGGCGAGATATATCCTCCCATAGTAAAAAATGCTTGTTTTTGACCCTTCTATAAAAAACGGAATTTTTGGCGCCCTAGTTATCGTACTCTCCCCATCGATTGAAATAAAATCTGTGAATTGTAATATCGCAACGTGACATATCATGAAATTGAATTTATAAATACGTAGTCAGACTTTGTTATTGTCCTTAATTTAGTATAATATTAAAGCGTTCGCCAAATACGTTACACAATCAGTTATTTATTTCATGAATATTTACATAAATTAAGATGTTCATCTTAAAGACTAAATCACGAAAAGTCAACAAAATTTCTTAACCGCTTAAAAATAAGGAACGTACGTCTGCTATGAGTATTTGTCTTTAAACTTGAAAAACATGGTTTTGCCAAATGCTAATTAATTGTTATTCACAACTGATACCTCTCGATTAGTCGCAAAACGATTAGTTTAATTTGTGACATTGTAGTTTAGAAGGAAGATATGAGAAACGTGACTTAGCACAATTAAAATTCATCATAACTACTCGTATGTACTACGCCTTCATTTTTGTTATTACAGCTTGTAAATTTGCCGTCTTCAAATAGAACGCGCTTTTGTATCAATTCAATCCAAATGCACATATTGATATATATAATTATATATATCGCTCATTCAAAAGAATAAGGTCATAATTCAAATATAAACAACATCTAAAGAACTGATGACTATGTCTATAAATCTATATCATCTTTTCGACTTACCCTGGACGTTCCTCACCTGCAGGTACACAGGGCGCCTGGTCGTTATGAGGCCGGTGTTACCAATCGTAATTTTATAATTATTTGCCGTTGCCATAAAAACAAAAAACGGGTTCGTAGTTTGGTTCGCAAAAGACTGACACATGTTTACAATTTGATAATCTTTCTTATGCTAATAATTTGAGCTTGAGCTGGTCCCATTCTGCTTCATTTAATTTCGTGCACCTCCTGTACAACAAATATAGCTTTTGTACACCACTTGGTCATTGTGCGCTGAATCCGCTATGAAGCACAAACAACTAAATTTTTAGCTGAATTTAATTGAAAACGTTAAAATTTCATATGTATCAACTCTTATCCGAAGCACTTCCAGAGTACGGTTTTTTTGAATTAAACATATTTTTAAACTGTCTCGTATTTATGTACTTTAGTGTAGGTACTAAAAAGAAGAATATTGCAATCGTGCAATTTCGAACTCGAATTGAGTGTGATGGATATGACGACTATAGAGAAGTCGAAAAAAGTGTGCCCAGAATTTCCGTTCGTCGGCCCGTCTGTAACGAATTTGATCGTTTTTGAAATAGAAAATAATTGAGGTGAGCGTAAGAAACTAGCAGCGATATTCAAATAACGTTACTTTACGAAAATGCCAATATCTCACAAACGGGTCAGGTTATTTCGAAGAAAATGCACGCACCAAGTATTATTACTATATGTAACGAATTTGTATATACAAAATTTTGAAATAATTTTTGTTAACTTTTTCATTTATATACATATATGGGTTTTTTTGATTTTTGAAAATTTTAATATTCTCAAAAATGGCTGTTACGATTTTGATCAATTTTAATGCGTTGAGTACTTGGATTGAGTGTCAGAAGATGGCTTACTCAGTTTTTGTCCAAAGGACTCGATAGCCGGTGGGTAGCTACTCCAGGAAACCAAAAATATCTCAAAAACGGGCGACGTCATTTCAAAGAAATTAAATACATTTCTGGATTCTGGAATTTTTTTTTATAACTTTTTAATAATATTTAACTTTTGCTAAAATTTTGAAAAACATCACTGTTTTTTAAAATGGCTCTAATGATTTTGATGAAATCGGCTCTAACGACTTTGATTGGTGTTCTACATACTTGGAGTGAAGGCTAGAAAATGGCAGACTCAGTTTTTACCAAAAGAGTAAACAACTGTGCATGCGACACAAGAAAATATCTTAAAAATGGGAAAAGGGATTTTAAAGAATTTGAAGTTTAAAGGCTGCAACAAAGTTTAAGGACAAGTTTTCCTACTCAAAGTTTTGACAATCTCAAAAAAAAAACAAAATTATCGAAAGAATTGAATTTTGAGGTAGGAAGCTGAAACTTGATATAAAGGGTCTTTCATTAGCGACTTGACACCTTTACCAAACTGTCAATGTCAAAATATTCAGTAAAATCAATATTTTCATCGTGCGAAATACACGAAGGAACAACGTTTACAAATAATTAAAAGTTACTACCGAAATTCCGAGTCGGTGGTCGCAACTTTAATAGCGTTAACGCCAATTTTGGCCGTGATTCTTGTCCCAGTAGACAAGCAATTCATAGTCTAGTGGACAAATTTGAGTCAGAATATTCGCTGCTTGATGTTGCCGTGCCAGTGACACCACGTTTGCCCAAAGTGTGGAGAATTTTGCTGCTGTAGAGCGTCCGTCGCCAATTTAAAACCTCTAGATTTTTTTTTTATGGGACTACATTAAATCATTGGTCTATGTCAACAAGCCGGCGATGCTAGAGGAGCTCAACGTATCGACCGCTGCATACTTTCCCGTGGTGGACATATGAACGAAGTCGAAAATTCATAAATGTTTTAATAGTAATTCAAGCCAATACATTTTTTTTTTTGAGATATCTCAAGTAGTTTGCATTTTATTTAAAAAAGAAGTTGTCAAGTCCTTAATGAAATACCCTTTATATTAATAAATGCCCCTATGTTTTGTTCTGACTTTGATACAATCAGTAGAAAATCAAAAGTTTTGTTTATTTTTAGTATAATGATTTGATTTTTATTTCTATTTGAGAAAGCAGAATCTCACAATTTTGTGGTAAAGCTGCAAATTTATCGTTATAGAAATGAAGCATTAAATCGCAAAAAAAAAATATAAATTTAAAATTAAAATCGTAAAATTTGGTATGCACTTTTTATGAAATAATAGCATTTACCTGAAGCTTTTAAAAAAAATCCCCATTTAATCTTCTACGAACCAATACTCGAGCGAATTGTCGCAGGAGCAATATGACTTAATAGAGGCAATGGAATGTAGTTTTTAACTTATTTACTAAAAAACAGCGATTGTTTTTTTTGTGGTTTTTAAAGTGTTGTTAACAAATATGTGTGCACCTGGTCCTGGATAGTGCTAGACGTTCTACAAACTTCATATAATTTCATTATAGTCATCATTTGTGTAATGCTATAACAGTTTCAACTGTTCGGAATTTTATTGGGATTGTGAATGATATGGCGAACTTGCTGAAAAACCATGCGTTTGCGACAAAAATTCTTCAATACAACATTTAAGAACATGCACCGAAGAGCAAGAAGGAAAGGCTCATTGGTCTTTCTGAAACAAGATTTATTGAACGACATGACAGCAAACTATCCTTCGTCGAACTAGTCATCCCAAGTGTATGATGGATTAGAACAAATGTCTTGGAAATATTGGAAGATTCCAAAAACAGCGGTCTGCTTAAAGTGAGCTCAGGAAATTGTGTTCAAGAAGGACGAACAAATGTAAAAGTATACCTACTTACTTACTTAACGAGCTACCGACCCGTGAAGAGTCTCTGCCTGAGTCACTGCAGCCTTCCATCCTCTACGATCTCGGGCACGCTGCTTCCAGTTGTCCAGACCAAGCGCTCTAGCATCCGCGATGGCCGAGCCAATGTAGTCGACGTATTTTGGCTTTTTGTACTACATCCACATGTTGGTACAGCTCATAGAGTTGGCCGTTATAACTTCTGCTCCATTCGCCTTCCTCGCACACAGGATCAAAAAAAATCCGCCGAAATTTTTTTCATTCGCCTTCCTCGCACACAGGATCAAAAATCCGCCGAAATTTTTTTCTTTCGACGGAGCCCAGTATCAGCTATCCCTTCATCCTTATCGTCCCGCACTCGGCGCCATAAAGCAGAACTAGCAGGATAAGGGTTTTGTTAAGCATACATTTCGTCCTCCGAGCTAGGAGTTTTGAGCCTAGTTGTTTTACCAAATCGAAGTAGCAGCGATTTCCTTGGAGAATTCTTCGCCGGATCTCCACTAAGGTGTCATTAGTGGAGATGATATTTACCCCGAGGTAGGTGAATTCGCTTACTACCTCGAAGTTAATGTTATTAAAAGTGGCGTTTTGTCCTAGGCGGTGGACAGATGTTTGTTTGTTTGTTGATAGCATGTATTTAGTCTTGTCCTCATTTACTACAAGGCCAACAGATTTCGCCTATTCTTCAATCGCCGTGAGAGCTTCTATCACGGAGCGCTGTGATCGACCCATGATGTCAATATCGTCCGCATAACACAGCAGCTGATCGGACCTGTTGAAGATAGTGCCTTCCGTGCTGACATCTGCCTGCGCACTATCTGCTCCGGTATTAGATTGAAGAAATCGCATGGTAGCGCGTCCCCTTGCCGAAATCCGGTGCATGTTTGAAAAAGTTCGGAGGAGCTACTTCCAAATTGCACGTTGCAGTGTGTGTTTTCCGAATTCGGCCATCGCCATATAAAGCTCCTGACGATGTATACTTTCATACGCGGCTTTGAAGTCGATGAATAGGTGGTGTGTTTCGACTTGAAAATCGTTGGTCTTTTCCAGGATGTAGAAGTATCATTCTGTGAAATTTTTAGAACAGCTGAAAAGCTAGCGAAAGACGCAGTTAATATGGAACGCACTCGGAATAGTTCCGAGACTCACGTTCAAGCAAACAGCATGTTCTCATTATCAAACGGGTTCTGTTGAATTGTTCTTTCGTCTTGCAGCTGTAATCGCTTGCGTCGATAAGCTGATTTAGAATTAGTCGGACAAATTTTAATTGAAATGTAGGAATCTTTTCAAGCTTTTCCCTGAATTTGTTGCAATTGAAAAAGTAGATGACTTGCATCATCTCGCTCCATACTTTAGTGATCGATTCTCAGAATACGCTGTGAGAGCTTGAGAGCTGAGTATAAATTGTGGTGTGAAAAATTATGAGGACCCGAGAAAGCTACCGGGGTTTCGAAAGTTCAAATATGTTTTAACAGCTTTGGCGGCTCTTCCGGTCGGGAAAAAAAGGTGTGAGCCACGCTGCACTCACGGTATAGTTGATGTGTAAACATGTAGGCTCGTCAGTGTTGCATGTGGAAATATCACAGAGGTTGTGGTTTTGATAAACAAGAGATTTGGGTATTGTATTGAAATAAAACTATATATATATTTAATGTCAACGACAAAATTTATTTAATGTTTGACCGAACAAATAATTGGTTTGTGAAAGCTGAAGTAGGAGACGTACACCGTCGACTCAAGTGTGTCGATGTACCGGGAAAATATAGCATCGATTGTCGTTTAAGTGACATTCTTAAATCGGCCATCGGTTACCGAAGTACAAATCGATATTTTTCCTCTTACCTTCAACTGATGTACAACAAACTACAAGCTATACAACCTCAATTATTCAAAACAAATCTACTTCCACACAACTTTCCGGTGTTTCGTAAGGACATAATAATCTCTAAAATTGAACATACATAATTAATAAAAAAAAACAACGACACGCGGTTGTTTTCAAACGGTCAGCCATCTACGTACTAACCGCGTTAAACGTCATTTAATTGAGGTGATAATTGAACAAACATAATTAATAAAAAAAAACAACGACACGCGGTTGTTCTCAAACGGTAACCATCTACGTACTAACCGCGCCAAACGTCGTTTAATTGCGGTGATCTGTCGAGCAGCGATTAACTCACGTGGTAATGAAAATTAACGGGAAAATCTGACGATGACGAAATCTGACGATGATGGTGACGCTAGATATTTCCAACTAGCCCCTACCGAGAAAAAATATATTTACACATCAACGAGAGCAAAAATGTTTACACATTAAAAATCGAAACTTACATACCGAACTCAATCGTCAACGAAAGACTCAGTGCACCCGCCGTACTGTAAATTCATGCGGACTTAGGTGTTGCTCCGAATGAGTATCTCAAGATAATGGCAGCGAAGAAATCTGGAAGATTGAAATTTTAGAATTTCTTCATTTCGATCAACTTTATTTGATTGTTAATAAACATGTTTGTGCAAAAACCACTACACCACACCAAAAAAAAAAAACCCTGAGAACAACATTTCTGGCAACAGCACCCTGTCCTCTTCCGCCTCGGGTAAACTTATATTCTTGGATTGCATTCATTGTAATAGATTGTTGCATTTTTGAATAAAACAATCAATTCGTAGTGTTATCAGTGAGGCGTTCTAGATAGAGATATTATGTATTTATAAAAAGAAACGTATTTGCAATTCTAAATAACGAAACAACGACAACCTCATAAAAAATATTATTTGCAAAACGTGATACATTATTGTTTTTACAAAAGCAGTGAAACTTAATTTATTATATACAAAGAGTGATCTTCGAACTGGTTATTGAATAACTGAGAACCACAAACACGGTTTTGTATTCACTTGTTTTGCACATTAAATGCTGTCATAAACATTTGGAGAATATAGTTACGCGTCATAAAAAATTCCTTAATGAGTAATATTCATATGAATATCTGGAATGTAATTTCTTGAATGAATTAACATGCATTACAGTAACTGCAATTATTTCCCTTAATATAATCGTTTATTGTACGTCTCACTATTTGCAATCAAATTTGACAACTCTTGTTCTTCTTAAAGCTCCACTGCCATTATCAGCGTCCATGGTGTTTATTGTTTTGCGAATAAATAAGCCAATAAAAGAACGTCACTTCAGTTCAGGCACTGTCGCCAACCTAGAATATCGTCATTGAATACAATAAAAAGAAATATTCATCCATTGCAACGATAATGTCAATCTATATAGCAAACTCACGCAATTTTGATGTTCTCCGATAAAGACAACACTACGAGTATTTCGCTATCATTTATCTAGCCACTTGTTTGTCCAGCCCGCGACGACAACAATAATGTTAACATTGTTCGTGTCACTTTTGATTCAATCAGTACATATTACGCGTAATTGTAACAGCTGTTTCCCAATGAAATAGTTCTCTTGTGTACAATAACAATTTTGCAGTCCAAGCAGGTGTAAAGACGCGGCGTATACCTTGACCGTGAAAGCGAAAGTGTTTACGCGGTATTTATTGACTGTTTACAATACTGACTCATATCAAATTGTAACAGTGCTCAAAGTGTCATTAACGTGGCGTTATCGTGATTATCGCTCTTAATTTCGCATATCGCGTAACCTGTGAAAACGATTCACCCTACCGCGCCGCTCTTTCAATTGAATTGTGTGTGGCTAAGCACGTAGTACGTTGACCCTCCCGCCAAAAATAATTATTAAATTTCATATAAACGTCATCTAATTCAATTCGTCTGCTGCAAAAGGGTTCTAGTCGAATCGATGGCAAAAAATTGCCGAGTGTTGATTGTTTTTATTTGATTGTAATTTAAGTTGTAATCGTGCGCTGTAAGTTTGTCGATTGCCTCGCGAGTGATAAAGATTTGTTTTCTACTCCGCTTCTGATTGTATATTTAACACACAAAACGAGTCGGGAATTTGGTTACTTCCATTGTGAAAAAGGTAATTGTTAGTCTGATACTAGTTTATACTCGTATTTTGCCGTGTGCTAGCACTTCAGTGGGTGGTTATGCGTATGCAGCTCGAAGGAAAAGATTGGAAAATTTCCAATCATGAATGGAATTTTTTGAGGTTTGTATTGAAACCGGACGACTGATATGTAAAACAAACTTTGGGCCGAGAGAAGGGCTTGGTAGAGTGGTATGCTTGATTTAACATAAAAAATCTATTTGATATAGTAAAATTGGTAAAGTTATTTACGAGTATATAACTTTTGACTTTAATGTGGAAATGTACTTAAAATCTAATATAAGTTCTAACAAGTTTGAAGTACTGTAATCCCTCGATTTACGTCGCGAAGTGTTCCTAGAAATGGGGACGCAAATCGAGAAGACGTAAACCGAGAAGTACAAAAATTGGCTGGTAATAAAGTCGAAAAGTCGAAATAAAGCAAACATAACATGCATATGCATACCTACATATTTATTTCATTTATTTCATTTCATTTCATCAAACGGAGGTACTCTTGGTCCTCTAAGGCCCCGGCCACGCAATGAGCGACTGAGCGACGAGCGAATGAGCGACACGTCGCACATTCGGGCAGAATGCCCTAAAATGTGGCATCAAATCAGTCGTTAGAGCGAAGAACCTGAAATTTTGCACGATAGCTTCGGAGACTATTCCCAAAATATTTTCAAACCCGCCCACTCGACACGCCCACTAAAACGCCCTCTTTTTAGAAATGTGCCTATTTTCCAATATTAAAAACTTAAAAAAGATTTATTGACGATCTAATTTTTGTCCACTACACTTACCTTGCACACCCACTTTAAGGCCCCCTTTTATCGTGAAGAAAAACAAATTAATAAACCGAATCTTAAATTTTGCATTGGTATTTATTATTGAGATTTATAATTAAAAAAATTGCCTATTAAGTACAAAACCAAACCGAAAATTTGTATTGCATACTTAGAAATTATCGCTATCATCACTGTCATCATCATTGTCATCATCATTATCATCAGACTCATCAGACTGTGTGATCCCTGGACAGTTGGGGCTTTAGCAAGTTGACTGCTTCTTTGGGAAGTGACTGGAATTTTCGTCTATGTAATTTTTGCTTGGATGTTATAATGGAATCCGAGCTCAGTAAAAAGAAATTAAATACGTCTTTATTTTTTCACGATTTGATTTTCTTGAGAAGTTCTCGCGGAAATTTTAAAAATCTTTGTTGCGCGCTTCTTGCGCTTCCTCCGAAAGTTGGCCGATCGGCAACAGTGCAGATGATATAATTTCTGGGCCATGAATAACATATTTATGCAAAGTTGAAGGCATATGATACCAGGGATTTTTCTGACGAAGCATCTTGCTGTGTCATGTCCGAATACCCTGAATTTGTATATATCAATATCATATCCACTGGCAACTGCAATCATAATTGTGTGCATTTTTTTCTATCCGACAAGCTTTACCCAACGCGATTTAAATTTTGATTTAAACTCCGTTATTTTCTCATTAACATTGTGTTGAAAAGCACCTGTGCATTGGACCCGCTTTAGAACTTCACCCCTCAAAAATTCAATTTGACTTTCTAATCCCTTTAACATTAAGCTCTTCATTATATTATATAGCTATTGCATTGTCACGGAAAGAGTTTTGGAAGGTGTTCGGCCTAAGAAATAATTAAAATTAAAATTAAAAAAAAAAATAGATTTTTTTTCCAAAGTGACGTCACCAACAAAAAAATTTACTACACAACAAGTAGCAAAAGGTAGCAACAAAAGTTTACAGGTTCTAAGACTAAACAAATCACTTATCACAAAGAGATATAATACTCAACGTCAGGTCACGGCCAACACATCTAAAAGTCTTAGGATTTCGGATAAAAACAAAACTAGCACTTTTTTCGCACATTTTTTATCTTTAGACACAGATTAAATAAACAAAAATAGATTTTTTTTAAAATCAAAATAAGACAATAAAAGCACCTGAGCTTACTGATTCCATTGCAATTTTGACTTTTTCAATGCCAAAAAACTCTAAGAAATAGCACACAGTTAACTCCAGTCACTCAAAACAAAAAAACACGTCCGGTTTCGATGAAAAATACTAACAAATGCTGCATTCGTGACGATCTGCTGAAGACCACATGCTCATAATATACTTTCTTGTTCTCATTTTTTATTCTCTATCCTATTTAAAACAAAAACAAAATGATAGTTTAAGACAAAGCTCAATTTCAAAATTCGATTAAATGCCAGTTTCAGAGGTGTTTCGCCCCAGTGTGCGTCGCTGAACGACGCAAACAAATTAAAACACATGAAATCGTATGGGGGTGGCCACGCAAGCCCTGAGCGACGTCGCTCCGCAATCAAATCTGTTTTAATTTTTTAGTTCATCGCTGAGCGACGAAGTAAGTCGATGTATAAAATAAATCCGGAAAGTCTAATTTCAGCTGCCCAAAACCGCCCAGTTCTATGGCAGGACAGCCACATAGATTACAAAAATAAAAATGTCAGTGAAAAGGAATGGAAAAAAGTTGGAAACATTTGTAATTGTTTAAGCAAGTTTTTATTTAAATAATTTTTAATAACAGTAGTGTTTTTTGTTCAATGTCCGATTTCCCAAAAATATCGTGATAACTCATTTCTCATATTGATCGCTCCCATAATCGCTCCATGGTCACCTTACCAACAAATCAACAACCAGAGAATCGAAGCGTTCCAATGGATGTTCATTCTTTTTGCACGTCGCGGTCTTGGTGGAATCTACCCCTTCATACATAATAACCAATAACTACTTATGATCGCCGATTGAAATTAATTGATATGCAATACCTTAAAAACGACTTTAGCTAGAAAATATTGATTGCTCGGCACAACTTTAAATTATATTCTTTTCCCCTAATACATGCAACGTCAGGACAGTAAATACACCTGTTTTGACTTTTAACTCATTGTACTTAGTGTGGCCATTACGAACCAATATCCAGAATGCTGCATATCACCAACAAATACCGCCGCGTATTTGACTTTAATATCGCCAAGCTCTTAGTCAAACAACAATTAAACACACTTCGCTCTTAATCCTTGATCCCCCTTGTCTCACCTCTATTTTTAAGTAAAAATATTGTTAAGTTCTATAGCTTAAAATATAAGCATTACAATTTTTTGCGAAGCTTACCAAACATGCCAACCCTTTTTTTAGCTTTTGACCACAAAAAAACCCTTCAGCGAAACATAAAACAAAACAACACAAAGTAGCCCATTCGCCAGTCAGCCTCAAAACTACCACATTAATCCACCTGGCAGCCAAATACCACACATGCATAGCATATGCCTTTTGCTATATATTACCTAACCTAACCCTTCTAATAAACATTACCATAGGCAAACGCAAAACAGAAAAACTCAAACATTACCCCCACCCCAGGGCAAACTAATCCCTAGATTCTGATGATAAATTCCCCACATCCATATCATATCATTGTCACACTCAAAGTAGCACATCAATACCATTCCCTCGGTTTGCAATGAGGCGATAATGAAATTGTGCGCGATTTATTCCAAAAAGCGATGTGATGAATAAATCATGAACGAGGAGGCGAACATTTTCAATTCTCAACCCTTACGGCCGGCCGGCGCGCGGCGTTAGTAGTGTTTGCTCCACTGAAGTACATTTTACTTGACTTGAACGTGGACAATCGACAGTGGATTCATTTCAAGTGGCAGCGCTAACAATTCACTGCGTACCACTTTTGCGGTGAGGACTGCATCTTTATACTAGCTTTTGAGTGCTAAAATGTCTAATTGACTATAGGATTTTTACGGTGTTGAAGGACAATGAATTCTATTCTTAGAATCTCGGGGATAATTTACCTCGTGATATGTAAATGGGGTTGCAACTGCCATTTACTCGTATTCCCCCGTTGACCTTCGCCAGATGCACTTTAACCCTTAATTGAATAAATTTCCATTTTAAGAATGCACTTATCAACATGACCAGTGGAACGGGATATCCCTATCTGGTGTGTGCCTGATGCGATTATAAACAATTGATGAGTAATTCAGAGATAAGTGGATACCTGACCTGCTGAGTTATGATTAATTTTGAAGTTTCAAAAGTGCATGCTTTGCTAGCGACGCGATATTTCGACATGTCGATGTATGTAATGTAATTGAAATGTAGTTGGGGGTAGCCCGTTTGACTGCGTCAATTAGATTGATTGCAAAATTGTCGACTTTGGGTGGGACACAATATTTTTTTTTGTTGATACTTCTAATACTCGTAGATCACGCTCGTTTATCCAAATGCATACGGCCATGGTCTAAAATGAAGCCTCAATAAATAAAGGGCTTTAGAAGGTATTTTACTTCTGATTGATACATTTAAGAAAGGCCTTTTTCAATTTTGGCACAGCTACAAGCCACAAGGAATGCCTTGGTATAGTATGGGGGGATATTTCTCTTACACGTGGCTATAGTCTTGTGCTTTTTCATAGAACGAGAACGTATCGGCTCTGAGTTAAGCTCACTTCATTAATATTGATGAATGATGATTGACAACATGTGACATTTACTTGTGCGTATATGGATGTGAAAATCCTTTCAAATACACTTCATTGTTGTAATAGCATTTTGCTATATTACTTCAGATAGCAATAACAACCACAAAGAAGAGGGATGCATTCCATATTCACTGGGCCTTATCAATAACAAATTTAATGTCGAACTTCAGTAAGTGTTCATTTGCACATGAGTGAAAGAGACTACAAATTTAAGCTTTACAATAATTTTGTTATTAGTAAGGCCTACTGACTGCTAGTGAAGAATATTGAAATGGCATTCATAATTCATATTGAAGTCTCATCTTCTCTGTCTTCAACATTAATGCAATTCCATCTTACTTAAGTGCACGATTGAGTGACAAGATTAACATCTGTGGATGAATAATTCTATTCTAACTCCATATTAAGTTATAGCCCGTCAAAGTGGATGACCTCTAATTTGAAGGTGTAACAAAGTTTATTTGTTTTAAATAAAATTTTGTTTGGAAACAAACACGCCATTGGTGGATATACACTGGCGATCACAAGGATGAGGCCATACATTTTGCAATCGATTTTCAGTCGCGCTTGGGCGAACTGTTGGATACCCTATTCTTATTCCTATCCCGCTTAAGTGGGCGTGACAAAAGTCTAAGTAGGGTTGAATTGTTAAGAACACTCTACATATTTTGTTATATAACATTTAAAGGATGTAATTGAATAAACGAAGCTTTTGTAAAAAAAAAAAACGCTCCCTAAAACTCCTCAAACTTTGGTTTTTCATTAAAAATGTTTTATTTAATTGTGGGCGTGTCAGTAGACGGATTTAAAAAATATTTAAACATGAGTATAAATTGCACATATAGAGTCTATATTATAAATTTCAGGTCCTAGCTCATACTTTGGTTTTTCATAAAAAGTTTTTTTTTAAATTGTGGGCGGATTTTGAAAATATTTACAAAAAAGCATACGGGGCTTCAGCTTTCTAGCTGGAACTTTGGTTTTTCAATAAAATTGTTTTATTTAATTGTGAGCGGATTCTAAAAATTGTATCTCCAAAGCAGTTTTAGGAGTCAAAAATCATATATAAAAAATTTCAGCTATCTAGCTCAAAATTCGATTTCTTCGATAAATTATTTTTTTTTTGAGTTTGTGGGCGTGTCTGTGGGCGAATTTCAAAAATTCTTAAACTTGATTATTTTGGGACTCTAGAGAGTATATGGGTCCAATTTCAGCTCTATATAGGTCCGGTTTGAAGGCCTTATTTTTGCCGACAGACGGACGGACGTATGTTACAAACTATGCGTCAAAATTAATATACCCTTAGAATAGGGTATACTAAGAAACGACCGCTGGAATTTCCCAACATCAAACAAGGCTTACAAATAGGAGCGCACGAGGCCTCACCCTCACCCTCACCCATTGCGAATATTTCGTTGCAGGAGTTCACATCAGCGATTTTTTGCAAAGTTTTGTTAAGAATATTTAAAAAAGCGTTGAAAAGAAATGTTTTTATTTATTTAAAAAAATGGGTTCCGGAAAAACTTTGATAGCAATAAAAAGAGGAAAAATAGATGCTTTCAAGGAGTAAGGACTCTCAGGACGCGAAATTGCAAAGAGGGTTAATAGAAGTAAGACTGTTGTAAACAGTTATCTTGCGGAGCCACTATGGGAAAAATGAAAAAGGACGCATGGCAGAAGCAACAACTTTGCGAGAAAAGCGAGTGATTCTACGGCTTGCCTCAAATTCTACTCTACGAGTGACTAAAATAAGGGCCAACAGCGGAGTATCAGCCGGCATAGCAACGGTCCGAAGGACAATATTGTTACGCGAATGAGAGCCACTCCAACCACCGGACAACTGTCCTACGACGATCCGGCGATGGCGATCTTATACCCTGGTTAATGACTTCCATGACATCCGGCCTTCATCGTCGAAAAACACCCCACAACTGATTTCATCCACATGTCCATGGGCACTCTGCAAGAAGCGAAGATAGGCAGAGTTAGACGCAGTCGCTATCTGTTCTTTGCGGAAATAAATCGGATACTCCGTCGAATCGGAGGCCTAATGGAGAAAATCGATTGACGATTGTTGAACAATTAAATTAAATAACAAACTTATTAGATGTTCCCACTGCCAACACCACAGCCGCAACTCGCTGGCAAGATTGAAGTAGGAGCGCTTCACCGACACCACAGAACCAGCCCTCTGTGTATGTGGCCGACTTCAAGTGGCTATTCGGTATGCCAACACCGCGAGCAATTAAAAACCGACACAAATAACTCCACAGGGATCAGCTGTACGTTGTTCACCGCTGTTATATGCATTGGAATTGGAACCTCCGCCGAGACCTAAACAGGAACCCATTAAATGCGCAAGACAAGGACAACTCATTCTTTTGTTACTCACCTGGTCTCGTTACCACAGATCCTTCGACATTTCTGCCTCTAACCACCGCCTCGGATGATGACCGTTAACGACATGGAAAGAAAACCAACTCCAACCCGAGTACTCACCTGCGAACATCTCACCCCCAGTTAAGTTTTACACGGCCACACCTCACGGATGACGCACAACGCCGAGAAAACTATCCGTGAAAATTCACTTCTGCGACCCATTACCTGGTCGTGCACTAAATGACCACTGTCCAACTGGGCCAGATCGTCGTTTTCTTCTTAATTTAATCGACGGACGTGTGGGAAATGAAGTCGTACACTTGCAAGCAACAGCACGGAAAATACCCGGAAAACTGTGGAAACTCGAGCTGACAATTTGGCACAATTTCACAAATTAATGAAAGTTGTTTACCTATGCCAAAAGTGACGTTTAGTGGGATTTGGTTTCGGAGTGCATGCTGCAGTGGTACACTCTAAAGCTCCGTACGCGCATGCGATCAAAGGAAATGTGTCTGGATTAAGGGAATATGGAGGAGGAAAGAAGGAAATTTGGATAGGGAGTTTCGGAAAATCTTGCCCTTCTGGAGATTTAAAGATGGAATTGTCAATTTTTATTACGGAAAATTACAAAAGAAAATCGAGAAATAAGGCAAAGGGACTTTTTCCGTATTTGGAGGCGTATCTTTGAGTTCTTGTGGGCATGTGACCCAATTCGAAGGGCAGTCTGACAGACGGTAACGAGGTAGGATGCAGGAGAGGAAAATCGAGGAAAAACGATTTTCAATATGGCGGCGAAAATCTGGAAGGTAATGAAATGTAATTTCTTTCGCAATAAATTCCAGGATCGGAGAGAGATGGTAAGAGCGAAATGGCTAGTAAGCACCAGGGAAATTTGTGGTAACAGTCGGACAAGATAAAAGGAACGCGTGCAGCGGATGACGGCCTTAGTCTTTTGGAGAAAATTCATGAAGCTGGAGGTATAAATTTATCGAACAACTTTATTTTGTCATAATTTTTGGAGCTGCAAGGAGAAGGGCGAAGAAGGACAGAGACACAGAGCGTGGTGAACATCAGTCACGACAATTTTATAGATCCAACAAAATTAAACATAAACCTCTCGGGAACCAGAAATGTGGAATAAAATAGCAGTGGAATAAACAGCGAAGTGCTGTGTTTCTTTTCTTTCTTTGATGTTTCTTGGGCGTTTCTCAACATTTCTTTTGTGGTTTTATTTCATCGTTAGTGGAAATTTTGCCAGCCGTAGTTTGCTGCTGCCCCCTCTCTGGATTTTGGTAACAATACGAAAAAGTGGTACTATACAGAGAACAAAACTTAAAAAGAAACCTGTTTTGAGGCAAGTACGCAAGGAGATTCGAACGAATTTTGCAAGAGCATATGTCGCTTGGAGCAGTGAATGGAATAGATCCCTTGGCCGTATATCAAAAGCCTTATCAAAGTCAACCAACCCCAATGCCTTGAAGGCATCATGTTTTTCCAATATGATCCTTATTATCTGGATTGCATCGGTGGTTGATTTACCTGCGATAAACCCGCACTGGTCTTCAGAAAGTCATATTATTTTCCGCATTCGGCTATCTAATACCCGCTCAACGATCTTCATGGTGTGTGACATCAACTGATTGAACGGTAATTGTCACAGTCTCGCGTATCGCCTTTTTCTTTCTACAAAAAGAAGAAAACTTTCCCTCCACTGGTTAGGCATTAAATCGCCTCTCATCAGTTTAGAGATCAGAATCATGAGCCATTTGGAGCCGATGTATTCCATCTTTTTCTAGAACTCAGAGGGTTTCTCTTCCGGCCCAACTGCTTTTCACTTTTTGGAGTCTTTGACCGCCTAACTTCTGGGACAGTGGGTCAAGCCCACATGACATCAAACCAACCAAAGGTAGCCCAAAAGGCACCTGAGGTGGATCTGGACTTAAAATCGATCCTTCTGTCTCTGCACGGAAAGATCGATAAGTTCCAGAAACAATTAAATGAACAAGCGGCCCGAATTGACTTTATATATTCGGAGCTGTTTGTGGGGTCTGGTGTGCCATAAGTCTAATGGCTGCGCTGGATGAGGGAAACTTAAAGATCCTTGCTGTGAATGTTAATTCACTAGTCAGGATTGAGAAAAGAACGTCACTTGCCAATTTGTTGAAAACCGAGAACCCGGATGTGCTTTTGGTTAGCGAAACTAAGCTAAATCAGAAGCACAAATTGGGATACAAAAATTATCATGTAATAAGAAGAGACCGGCCTCACTCCACTCAAGGAGGTGGGGTTGGAATCTTAATTCGAAAAGGCCTGCGCCATAGGGTTATATATAGCGGGGACGTGCGTAGGTTCCAGTTGTTGGAAGCATGCATTATATGCATTCCTCTCCATAGCCGGAGGAGAGTGTATGTGGTGTCACTTTACGCACCTGCAGCACCTCCACCCAACCAATTTATGACAGAGCTCGAGACACTTTTTCGTAGTCTGCAGCTGAACTCGGAGGAGAATTATTACTTCTTGGCCGGAGATATTAATGCCAAACATGCGGCATGGGGAAATGTTACTGCAAATCCCAGGGGCAACCAGTTTCACGACTGGTGGCGCCTCAATATGATTGAGTACAAACTCGAGTTGTACGCGACGGATATCCCTTCTTTCCCAAGAAGCGGTGCTTTCCTGGACTTGGCCTTAACGGACGCAAGACTTCAACTGACAACCATAGACCAATACACGCGGAACTGTTTGCGTGCGTTTGAGTACAATAGTGACCACTACGGACTCGCCGCCGCAATACGGATCCCGAACGAGCAAACGCTGCTGGAGGAGTACGAAGCAGTGTGTTCATTCGATTATCGGAGGGCACAATGGTCGCGCTTCTCCAGATTGTTAAAGCGAGATATACGTTTGAGTGGGATCGACCCACAGACAAACAGCAACATGACAAATGATGACATTGATCGGCATTTATTGCAAATGGACGACGCCATCAAACGAACTATGGAACGAACTATTCCTCGGGTAGGACGTTCCGACGACGACCAGACAGAAAAGTACAGAAACCTTACAATCGACGCACTATACCGACAGAAAAGTAGACTGCTCTCGAGGCTTAAACGGCTGTACAGGCAATTTACTGATCGCGACGACCCGGAGGTAAGGATGCTGAAGTCAGAGATCCGAATCCTGAAACAGCTGATAAAAGAAAATTACAGAAAATCTGTAAGTCTGTATTGGGGCAATAAAATTCGGGCTATTAAAACCTGTAGTCCGAATATGTTCCCACAGATAAATAAGTTGTTCAGGAGGAAAGATCACAATGATATTCCTTGTGTTCGAATCTCCCAGACAGCAGAGAACAGACAGACAATACTGACTGCTGGGATAAGTCCAGAAAGTGTCGCTTCAAACGACGATTTTTTCGTGGTCGAGGACCCACAGGAGAAAGTGGATTTGCTGGGCGCTTGTTTCGAGGCCGTGTATACGGTGAACAATCCTGTTCGCCGTAACCACGACATTGAGAATAGGGCTCTAGTGAGCCACTTCTATCTGCGCACCGAACTTGAGAATTGGCGATCTGAGAATAACGGATTCACCGTATTCACTGATGAAAACCATGCTAATGCAGTTGTCGCCAATGGCCGAGATGCATCGCACTTGTTCGTGTCGAAGAATGATCTTCTGTGCATCTTCGAGTCACTAAATAATAAGAAGTCGGCGGGGATGGATGGTGTCCCAAACGTCGTATTGAGACACCTGCCTTTGGAGGCTGTAGATATTTTCACCACGCTGTTTAATAATGCGCTGAATAATGCACATTATCCGGCGCATTGGAAGGTAGCTGTGGTACACCCTATCCCGAAAAAAGGTAAAGATAGGACGAACCCAGCCAATCTCCGGTCAATTAGCTTGCTTCCGAATATTAGCAAGGTCTTTGAAAAGGTTGTCAATAGAGCTCTATTAAAGTGGGTCGAGGACAATAACATAATTCCGGACAACCAGTTTGGTTTCAGGGCGAGGCATGACACTATTCATGCCGCGTCGAAACTGGTTTCCGACATTCAGTGGAATAAATGCAAGAGCCAATGCACGGGTGCTTGTCTGGTTGATTTTGAGAAGGCTTTCGACACCGTATGGTTAGAGGGACTTTTCTACAAGTTGACCAGGCGGGGGATGCACAAACCTTTGCTATATGTAATTTATAATATGCTTATGGGAAAGAAGTTCGTTGTCAAATGTGGCAACGTGACTTCGAGCAGAGTCTTTGAAATTAAAAACGGTTTACAGCAGGGGGCGGTCAATTCTCCGATCCTGTTTAACATTTACACGAGTGATCTGGTGGGTTCACTCAGACATGCTATAGCGTATGCCGACGATTTGGTGGCATACAGATCAGGTCCTAAAATCGAGGTCAGTAATATCCTTTTGCAGCGTGACTTCGATCAAATTAAGCGATATTGCGACGACTGGAAGTTGAAAATCAACTTTCAGAAGACGGAAACAATCTTGTTCAGAACTCCATTGGCTGGGGCCTCTAGGGATACCAGAAAAAACTGGAAGAAATTGGCCATTATTGGACAGGATGGGCAGCCATTGGCGGTGAGAAGCGTAGTTAGATATCTAGGTATCTGGCTTGACCAGTATCTATATTTCGATAGACATATAGTTGCTTGTCTTGCTGGGGCCAAGAGGGCTTATGCTCTGACAAGGAGACTGTTTCATAGCAGTCAACTTGACTCCAGAGTGAAGGTCATTTGCTACGTGGCCCTTATAAGGCCGATCATCGCTTATGGTTGTCCATTGTGGTTTAATATAGCGCCTAGTTATATGGAAAAGATTCGGGTTTTGGAGAGACAATGTCTTAGGACCTGTCTCCGGTTGTTCCGAACGCCCGAATCCAACTATATAAAATACTATCCCAACAAGGTCCTATACGATGGGGCTCAGTTGAATAGGATTGACAATTTCCTCATTAAGGTCACTCGAAGGCACGTTGCAAGGGCGATGGCCAGCGACAATAGTCTGATATTTGGGGCTTACTACCCCAATGAAATGTACATTGAGAGTACGCTCCGGTCTGGCTTTATCCCGCCAGAGGCATTTATCCATATTGATGCAAAAGGGCTGGTACAGACGAGGGATGGTATTCCGGTCTTATACCATCGCTACCGCAGCGCGAGAGATAAGCGGCTTCTCCATGACGGGGACGTCGCCAATGCTCATGAGCTCCTCCGTTTTAGTACCGCAATATCGGAGAGGGATAGATTCGACACGGAAAAGCAATTCGCCGAATTTTGGTGGCTTGTTGAGGGGGGAGGGGTCAACATGCCCTCCCAGGACGGTGCGTTACTCTAGGTAACTTCCTCTTAGCTTATAAGTTAGATTAAGTCAGCTAGGGCGTTTTTGGGAGAGGCCGGGCTCGCCAACGTGTGGTGGTGCTTCCGGGAGTTGACTGACGCTGTAAGGCTTCAGTCGGCTCACGGCGGCGCGTGTGCACGTTGACGACTGCCAGGCGCTCGGAAAGCAATTGGGATTTTGACCACTTATTGCGCCAGGCAACGAGTGCTCAGAATCCTAATTATAGTTAGAATACGTTAAGTAGTTTAAGTAAGTAGAATAGGTAGTTTGTAATTTGTTTCATATAAAATCTCAATAATGATACCGAGTTTTAGTAAATTTTCTCGAGGAATATATATGTAAGATTAGTTCGTAAAATAGTTCGTAGGCCGAAAGGCAATAATTCTAAGATATAGTTAAGTTTAGAGCGTTCGCATAAGGACCAATAAATAAGAATAAGTATCCTGTTAATTTTAAGTTAGGTTTAATCATTTTTGTCTAGTATGTAAGTAGATATTTATCAATGAATAAAAAAATGAATTTCAAAGTCAAAAAAAAAAAACTTCTGGGACAGTAATGTCGTGTACTTCTTCATTGTTAGGAACGGCCTTCATAAAATATATTCGACGAAATTGTTCATTTAGAAGTCCTTCACAATACTGCTGCCACTTGTATAGTATTTTTTCATCATCCACAAGTAGCCCTTGAGCATTGTTGATAATCTTTGGCGAATGGATTTCCTTGCCATTCCCCCTTCTCTGGGCGGCAATTTTGAATATGAGTATGTCTCTCTTCAAACTGGTTTATCGGAGGCCGTGGGGACAGCCTGGTTTCTATCAACAGCCGAAAAAGAAATTTCATTTAACTCCCGATACAGAACCTCCACAAACTTGGCTTGAATTTGAGCGCTTTTTCTCTTTGCGAGCCTCTTGCAAAGTCTATGTTCCAAATCGAGGCGAGATTGTTCATCTCCATTATTAGTGGATCACTTTGACCAAGCTATTGATGCCGCTTTCTTGTCACTTATCACTGCATAAGCTTCATCTGTCCACCACCATGTTTCTTTGCGTCCTTTGAAGCCCCTAGCAGTAATTTGGCTCTATCTAAGCATGACCGTTGTAGGGAATTCAATATATCTTGTGCTCCTCACAACTTCGTTGATGATGTGATGGAGATAATTTTGCATATTTGCAATAAATGCTTTGCTTTTCTCTTTATCCAGATTGTACCATTCTCACAGACTCTTTTGTTTGTTTTGTTCTGTTTGTCCCCGACGCCATAAAAATGTCTGTCAGGAGGAGGCGGTGCTGCTATCCGATTGCCTCTCCTAGGATCACTTTGCAATTTTTAACCCGAGGCTTCATGAAACGTGTTACCAAATGGTAAACAATCTGGGTTTCATTTCGGCGGTTCTATAAGTGACCAAGTGTCGGCTTTGTTTGATGAACATGGTATTTAGAACAATAAGACCGTATGACTTGCACATGCTTAGGACGTCTTCACCCGGAGAGTTCCTGCTGCCGTATTCCAGTACTCAATGGCAATGCTTATAGTCTTCGTTTAACTTCCCGACATGTCCGTTCAAATCTGCGACAACAAACAAAAGTTCTTCTTTTGTGATGTTCTTGATGAGGTTGTAAAAATATAGTCAGAATGTATGTTTTTCTCTCTTGCATCAAACTTGGGGAGCGTATGCAATCACAATATTCGACACCTCACCTCGAACCACCAGTTTGAGAGACATCAAACGATCACTGGACTTTAAAATGTTCAAGACACTGCCAAGTAGCTCTGCCGCAAGGATGATACCAATTCCGCTCTTATCCTGTTCTGTCCCGTAGTAGAACATCTTGAAAGCCTTTTTCCTATTTGGGTGAATATTTAAAAATATTAATATTCTGCGGTCCGGCGTTTATAGGCTAAAAAAACATATATATTTTTAAATATTTGACTGAGATACAATTCTATAAAAACTCTTTTAACATATGCACATATAAAAAACAAATATTCATTTTTAGTAACGCCGAAATTTTAACTTAAACCTAAAAAATGTCATTACCATGGCATGTCCCCAGCTGTACCTTCCTTCAACAAATGCATTTTATTTGTAAAATGTAAGCCGGTTTGCAAATTTTATTGATGAAGCATTGAAGAAGAAAGAACAATGGGGACTGTGGCCCAGTCAATTTATTTTTAAAGAGTATTCAAAGTTATTTGAAAATTATTTAGTGAGTGTCCCCAACAAAATTGTCATTTCCGTGACAAAAAATAAATCTTTATAAATTTTGAATTTAACGGCCGCAGAGTAGGCTGCTGATTTCACATTAATAACGGGACCTGGTGATTGTTTTCGGCACATTTTGCAATAATCAGTAGTGAACTTTCTTTCATGTTGTGAAGGTGTTTTAGGTTTTCGTTAACCGAATTTGTCATTACCGTGGTAAGTCTTTTTGATTATAATATGTTAATAATTAAATCTATTTTTTATGCAACGCATGACTTTTTTATGAAGTTAATTAATAAGATGAGTTACATGGTAATGACAGTTCGGACACGGAAATGACATAGTCAAGCAAATTACAAAAAAAAATCAAATATTTTCACTTTTATTTTAAGTTTATATATAAGCTCATCTGCATTTATCATGGCACCTCGCAATAATTTTTTTTTTTTTTTTATAATTTTCGCGCACTAAAGGGATTTTAGGTACCCTTATAATATATTGGCTACACACTACACAGCGAGTGCGTTAGGGAAATTAGGATTAGAAGAAAGGGAGAGTTGCCGATGCACGTTGGTTTTAAATGTTTGTAGGTTAAAATGTAGAGGAAAAATAGAGCGTGGAAGAGTATTCCACATTCGTGTTGTACGGCAGAGGAAAGATTCTTTGTACCTCACTGTACGTCCGAATACAGTCTTGAGGGTGAATTGATGGGCATTCATTGCATGGCGGGTATTGCGGTTGAAATGTTCAAGGAGTGGAATGTAACTGGCTATTTCGTTAGAGCACTTATGATGGAAATAACGATAAAATAACGAAAGACAGGAGACATTGCGACGATGACCATGAGAGTCAATCGATCTCGCTATGTCTCGGTCGCCAATGAGTTTTATCGCGCGTTTTTGGATCCTGTCAAGTAGCTCCAAATAAGTTATTGGTGCACCAGACCAGAAGGGGTGAAATATTTCTTACATCGCTTAAGGAAGGCTAGACATTTCGCAGCGTTCTTGGCGACATCGAATATGTGGTCATTCCAACGAAGGTTGCCATTGACGCACATACCGAGTATGGAAAGTCTTTCGGTTTCAGCGATGCAAGTGCCATTCATGGATAATGGCAGTGTGTGTGGGTTTTGCTTTAATGACAGGAGACAGCATTGTGTTTTGGAAGCATTAAATTCCACTATATTGGTTGTACCCACTGAGTTATCCTGTTAAGATCGGAATTTAATGAGCTTAACATACGTTGCCGTTCCATTTCCACACCCAAAGAAGAGGGGCGTGACCCAAGAAACGAGTATGAAAAGCTGAGGGTACTGTCATCAGCAAAGGAATGGATTGGATTAGAAGTAACAGACAGGAGATCATTTATAAAAATGAGAAAGAGAGTCGGGGACAGAACGGAGCCTTGGGGAACATGGCATTTATTTGGTGAGTTGCAGACTTGAAACCGTCCAAGACAACTTGAATTGAACGGTCCGAAAGGTAATTTCTAATCTATTGAAGAAGAGTATCATCGATTCCAAATGCACGCATTTTCGACAAGAGAGCTTGATGCCAAACTCTGTCAAATGCCTTTGAAATATCAAGCGGAACGATCTTACTTTCACTACCTTGGTGAAGAGATTGGTTCCACTTTTCGGTTAAATATGTTATCAAATCACTGGTGGACCTGTTGCCCCGAAAACCGTACTGCCGGTCATTGAGATGTTTTCGAGATTTAAGATATTTCGTTAGCTGACGATTGATCAGCGTTTCCATGACCTTAGAAAGAAGGGACGTAAGTGCAATTGGTCGGTAGGAGGAAAAGGAAGAAGACTCGCCTTTTTTTGGTACAGGCTGGACAAATGCTGTTTTCCATCTTCCCGGAAAGAGCCCTGAAGAATAGGACAGATAGAAAAGCTTACGCAGTGTTTTTGCCAGCGTAGAAGAACACCGCTTCAGAACGATGGGGGAAATACCATCTGGACCAGCGGATTTGTGTATGTCAAGATCTCGAAGTACTCTAGCCACTGTACGAGTGCGAAAGTGGATTGGTCCCAAGGAGTATTCTACGTGCTCGAGTACAGGGGGGATAAAGCACAATCTGGGAGTGTTGAGCAAGCTGCAAAGTGAGCAGCAAGCAGATTTACTTTATCCAAAGATATTTCATTCTAAACCATGATGATGTATCATAGCAAAACCAATCACGGTTCTGCGAGGAAAGCGTGTATTTTATAAATTCCCCCACAAAATTAATGTTTCCTAATCTGAACTGAAGTAACAAAGCATGAAATTTAATTTAAATACCTACGTTTTTATTTTTATTTTAATAATACAAGACTGAAATTCCTAACGTTCCTTTTTTGTAGCTTATTTGTAATTTAAACGTTTATTTAAAAAACTGACTTCAGATGTGTTTTAATTTGCTTTAATAAGGTTAAGGTCATTTCCATGCTGTGTCGTCATTTCCATGTTAGTTCTGTCATTCCCGTGGAAAATAAAATCAGTTCAAAATAACTAAATTGGGTGGCCCATTGGCTTAAAATGTTCAATAACTATTCTTAAATACAGAGTAATCGAAAAATTATTAAATTTATTTATATTCGTAAAGGTCCATTTAGAGGTGCAAAATATTAATATTTTGAAATATTGACCCATTTCGCCATTCGTTTCCTGAACACATAAGATATCAGCTCGCCTTCTAACCATCATCTCTGCGAGCTCGTAGCTTTTTTTATAATTGGCGTGCGCCTAAGGGATCTCTTTTTTCTGTAATTGATACAGTACCCTTAATGTAACCACAGCGCATGCATTTTTTTGTTTGTTGCTGCCAGCAGAACCCAGCAAATTCATTGCCTGTTTTTAGGTGCTACTTACTGCATAAAAGAATAGAAGGGTAGGAAAGAAGTTTGGTGCGGTACGGTTTTTTGTCTACAGGTGGCGCCTAAATTACTTTAGGGAGATCTGTTTTGTTGTGTATATTTAATTTAAAAATCATGGCCCTGGTCGGGATTCGAACGCACGATCTGCCAATCACTTAGTGAATACACAACCATCGCATCATTGCCACCTGCCACTCATACTTTGAACATTCTAACTCGCGACGCTTAGGTTTCGCCTAAGCTTAAGTATTACTTTGCTATCTCCCGGAAACCGAATAGCTCTGACCCGAGCATTTCTGCTAGTCCCAGGATAAGTACCATGAGAAGTAGCACCTGGTATTGCGTTTTCTATTAGCGTACATTTCCGTAGTGCTTTAGTTTAAACGAGTTCGACACGTACGTGCTACTATTATTTCACACTGGTAATCACACTTGCGGGAAATGTGTCGCTAGGCTCTCCTGGATGTTTAAATTGCCTAGATGTGATTTCCCCCTTAAACATTATCTAAATAAAAAAATTCCAACTAAATCGTTAGAGTTCTTTCACTGAAGCCTATTAATAATACATATACAATAATTGTTCGTTTAAAGTAATGAAAATAAGATAAAATTATGAATCTTTTCCTTGAGCGAACTTCGTTCCAGATTCTGTGTTTAATTTCAAGCACTTATTTTGCCCAATCACGCGGGGTATTTTATGCAACAGGCAATATTATTTCAAAATGGCATACTCATACAGCAGCTCTCTGTATCCAGTATCCACTTTTTCCTCAAGCCCAATGCAATTGAAAAACATATAAAAACCACATTCGTCGTAAAGCCAGCCAAGTTCACACTTAAAATTTTATCACCGACTTTAGTATCAAAAAATCTTGGTTATTATATCCCCTGACAGCAACCCTTCCCCATTTGTTGTATTGCCATAAAGCACCTGCTAAACTACCACTTTGGCAAAAATATAAACTGAGTCCCTACATCTTTAGCCCCTGTAAGAATGGCATTATTGACTTTATTTGCAGTCTTGATATTTCCGTTTTTATGACCTTTTGCTTATTGTTAAAATAAGCTCGCTCAAATTAATTAAAATAAAATATTTGGTTTTTTTCTTTTCAGTGAATCTGTTGATGAATAAATTTCAAACCAATGACGCTGCAAAGGAATACATTTTCAATAATTCCTTCCAACTAAAATTTTTACTAACGTGGAGCAAAGCTTGAACAATATGGATCTCAGAAATACAACTGAGATGAGCGTGTCAACAGACACATACATCCAAGGATGTAAATCTACAGACTTGATCCGACCCAAGGATACTGGTAAGTCTGACAGTGGTAAGTTTAAAAATAGAATTTATTGATTTTATGCAAAAGAAAAAAAAAATATCAGGAGTCAAAATAATTAACGCATCGTGAACTTAACGCGCGCCGCTGCTTATGAATATGATAGAATTTATTATTCAAAATTGTCTTCTCTCCTGCGCATACCACAGAAAGTAATCTGATGTGAATAGCACATCCTTAAATGCAGCACAGGGAACTTGCATGAGTACACGGCCGTGATGAAGTGCATAATGGCCTTCAGAGGACTTACACGACACACCTATGTATATAGGAAAAAAAAAATAAAAATTAAAAAAGATATATATGTAGGAGGTTTCATAAAAAATAAAAATAAAATAAGGATTCATGTTAAAAAGCTGTTAGTCCCTTGCTATTGATATACTCGGGGTCGAGGTGCAACTTGACCTAGACTTTGTAGGTGGCCTTTGTTTTTTTTTTATGTGCAATGGGATCTTGTTGACCTTGCCACCACTGGGCGAAGACTTTGAATTTCACTCAATGAATTTTATATAATTGAAAGGGTGAGGTGTGGTGTAACGAATTCAAAAAATGTAATTACAAAAGTGAATTGAATTGGTGATGTGATGCCTCCGGTTTGGTAAGATTGCAGGGTGTAATTAAAGCTGTATTTGAGTGCTATGGCCCTTAGATTTGGTTTCGACATGGGATGGATTCGAAATTTCCTCTTTCCGAATATGGCATCTGTCTGCTAGAGATACCAAATGCTGAGATATTAATTATAGAAATTACGTTAGGGCGTTGTACCTATGATTAAAGCAACCTGTGGAGGCGACATCAATCATCGCGTAAGCGTATTCTGTGACCGAAAAATGCCGCCTTAGCTGAAAGGAGTGCTCTAAACTGTAGTTGTGCGCTCGGCGGTTCACTATGTTAGACTCGTAGAAAATCTGTGGGTGCATATTAACGACAGCTGAGATGAAGACACTCGCATGAAAGCAGAAGTAATAAAGCTTGATCGAATAAGGTTCACGTCAGAGGTACTTACTGACTTTACTTAACTGGCTCCCGACGAGTGAAGAGTCTCTGCCTGAGACACTGCAGTCTTCCGTCCTCTGCGATCCTGGGCACGCTGCTTCAAGTTCTCCAGACCAAGCGCTCTGGCATCCGCAATGGCTTGGTCTTTAAAACGGATGTTCGGTCTTCCTTGCCTTCTCGAACCAGGTGGCTGGGAGTCGAGATCCTCTTGGCTGGAGCATTATTTTCCATGCGCTCAATGTGGCCGAGCCAATATAGTCGACGTGAATTAGCTTTTTGGACTACATCCACATCTTGGTACGGCTCATAGAGTTCGCGGTCGTATCTTCTCCTCTATTCGCCCACCTCGCACACAAGACCAAATATCCGACCGAGTATTTTTCTTTCAAAAGACCCCAATATTAGCTCCTTTTTTCTACTTATCGCCCAGCACTCGGCACCATAAAGCAGGACTGGTAGGATTAAGGTTCGATAGAGCAGGCATTTTGTCCTTCAATTGAGGAGTTTTGAACCCATTTGGCTTGCTAAACGGAAGTAGCAGCGGTTTTCTCAGGTAATTCTTCGCCGGATCTTCACTAAGGTGTCATTCGTGGAGTTGATGTTTACTCGAAGGTAGATGAACTCCTTAACTACCTCGAAGTTATTGCTATCAACGGTGACATTTCGTCCTAGGCGGTGAACAGATGTTTGTTTGCATATTGATGTACTTTGTCTTGTCCTCATTTACTTCAAGATCAACCAATTTCGCCTCTTTTTCAATCGCCGTGAAAGCCTCTAACACGGCATGCTGGGAACGGCCGATGATGTCGATATCGTCCGCATAAACCAGTAGCTGGACGGATCAATTGAAGATAGTGCCTTCCGTGTTAACACCTGCCCTTCGCACTATTTTCTCCAGAACAAGATTGATGAAGTCACATGATAGCGCATCAGCTTGCCGAAACCCGGTACAAGTTTGGAATAATTCGGAAGAGCTGCTTCCAAACTGCACATTACACACATTGTTATAAGTAACATTTGTTTACTTTGAAGATGTAAGGGTGTTTTTGAGTATATATTATTTTTTTTTTTTGTTAACAACTGAAATTTCCTGATGAGGTAGAAAAATAAAACAAAAGAAAAAAAATCCCATCGCAAAAAACTTCTTTCCTGTCCTTCTATTGTTTCATACAGTAAGTAGCACCCAAAAATAGGCAATGAATCATTTGGTGGGAGCTACTTACAGCAACAAACAAAATGTCAGCGCTGTGGTTTCCACTATAAGGGTACTGTGTACTACAGAAAAAAGAAATCCCTTTAGCGCACGTAAATTATAAAAAAAAAAACTTACATTCTGTAAAACTATTAGCATGTCCTTCATTTATTAAAACTAGTTTAACCCTTAAATGCCGACAGTATCTTTAAAGGTGCAACCATTTAAATATTTGTATTTCAGTAAGTTCAAGATGCGGCAACATATCTTCTTTTTTGAAATCCGCTCCATTCAGGCTGTAGGTGTCGTAGCAGGCGGGAGTGGTCTCATTTGACAGGAGTGGTCCTAAAGTGTTGCATCCTTCCAGGTCAGTCGCCATCATGCGTTGGTACAGTGAGGAGCGTGCATTTGCCGTCGAAGCCAGCTTTTCGAAACAGATGTTCGGACAATATCTATGCTGCATAACATAATCTATTCACGTCAACCCTGTAACCTTTTTAACAGATTAACGTTTGGTGCATCCACTAGGACCAGACAAATCTTACCCCCGCGATTTTCTTGTTCGACGTCGGAACGTCAATTTTTCGTAAATGCCACTCGACTCTGGAACTCCCTCCCTCGCCAAATCAGAGATATAAGACTGAAAAAGAGATTTCTAACGGAATTAAAATCTTACTTGTCCGCTTATTAAATTTTATTAAATTTCACAAATTTCCGTTAATTTTGCTTATATACGAGTACATTGTAGGTATAACGTTCATTTTCCCGAATTGTCTAATTTTATTTGGCCGTTTATACTCTAATAGCTATATTTCAATTTATTTTTTCAAACTGTGTTTTCTCGTTGCCTTTATTATTTTGTTATATTTCATTTGGCCGTATAATTCTGTTATGTTTATAATAAGCTTATCACTTCTTTAAAAGGTAATGTATCTTAATGTGTAAGCCTTCAAAATCAAATTAATAATAATAAAAAAATAAAAATAATAAATAATGTTCTGTGATCGCAACCCAGCACGCCTTCTGTAATCGCTTCAACGAGCACCGTTGGGCCGTGTCCCGGTCCGGAATATCAGATCACCTGAGAACATTGAGGTCTTTCCATCGGTCAGTGAGACGAATTTGTCACGATGACCTTCATAACGACCCGTACAAGTTGGCGATTGTACAGGATCTCTCCGAAAGCGAATTCCATTTTCGGAGGAACGCATGTCCCGGAAGAGTAAACTTTTTTTTTTCAGTGATGAAACTCATTTTCACTTGCATGGATGCGCCACTTGATGAATTGGACTTAGGGGACATTTGGTTCCAACCGGGCGGAGCAACGGCTTGCACTTCAAGGGCATAGATGACTGTATTGAGGGAACACTTCCCGGATTGGACTGGAAAGCCCACTCGCCCGATTTGGCCCCTTGAGGTTTTTTTGTGGGTTTTTTTTTATAAATCTATAGTTTAAGTCGACCGTCCAAGGACCCTACAAGACCCGAAGGCCAACATCCGGGCAGAAATTGTCAACATACCTGATGCTACTCGTGTATGCTTGTAATGTAAGGGTCATGTAACATGCCAGAAATCGGCTTATTTAGTATAAAGTTAACCAACAGTAGGCTAAACTTCACCTCTCTGCTGTAATGAGTGGTTTAATCCCAGCCAGTCATAGGATTGTTGTAATACAGCTCTGCACATGCAGCTCGACCAAGTCAAGTTGGGGGATGAGTTAAGGTCTCATTCCATATCGACGATCATGGGCGCTCGGTCGAACTCGCGACGTGTTTAATAGATTATTAAAAAAGAAGGTTTATATAATCAGAAGTGCGATTGTAGATCCATATTAGCGGCTAGCAGGAATTATTTGAAATAAAAAAAAATATTCGATCGCCAAATCGTGTGTTCTGTGAAACAAAGAAAAAAGAAATCGTATGCAACAACAAAAAGGCAAAATGAATATGCATGTGTGCACAGCATAATGTATATTAAAATATTTTTAACCGCGCATGTGTCCAGTTTAATTGTATCGTTCTGGTGTGTTCATGTTCATGTTTAAGAAACTAGTAAAATCGAATGTGAGTACGAACCAAAAAAATCTTATCGTCGCTGCAACGCACATAGCGATAATAATCGCTGTTTATTATCGCTATGTGAGTCTGAGTTGCAGTTTATTATTGTTGGTGCTTGATTTGGTTTTAGTAGGTATATAAAAAGGTGCAGGTAGTGGTTCTGAGTGCGATCATTCGAAAATATTATACACCCTCAGAGAATACGTTCTCGGTGTAGGTCATCATTCCCGGTGAAAAAAGGGTATGAGTGTGAGTAGGGGCACCGCGAAAAATAAAAACAAGTTTTTTTTTAAATGAATGAGATAAGAAAAGAATTGCAAGAACTGAAAGAGCGGAATTCATCCCTGGAAGAGGAGATATGTAGCTTCTTGCACACGTGACCAAAGCGCGCAGGTACTGCTACTGGTATAGTCGCCGGCCAGTTTCTTAGGGGGTCGTGCATGTGCCTCTTCTATTCGACAAGGTAGTGACGAGATAAAAAAAAATACTACCCAATTTTAATTCTTCGTCGAGTGTTTTTTAAAAGGCGGGTGAGTGGGTGAACATTATGGGCAATACACGCCCATTGGAGCCCGCACTGTGTAGCAGAGTATATCCATAATGAGTAGGGACACTCCCTGTACATATGCATTCCCTACTATGTACTACAAAGCAAAATGCAGTCAAAATCCTACAATATGTGGAACAGGTCAAAAGGATGTGTTTTAACTAGTGATGGGCATAATCGAATGATTCCAATAATCGAGATATTAGTATTCGAGTGATCTTAATAATCGAATGATCACTCGAGATATAAAAACAAACAATAACACAAGTTTCGCAAAAGGAAACAGCAACAGGATGCAATTACTAATACTAACACGAAGCCAACGAAAATTCAATCAGTTGAGTAAACGGCTAATGCACTTATCGCAAACATTATGTGAGTGAACTAGTAATCCATATAAAAGTTCTCGAATGTCGATTCTTTCGAAGTGTTGTAACTAATTATAAATTATTTTTTTTCCACTGCCCCACCTCTTGCGAACGTCTGACAAACATTCAAGAGTATCAATTGTCATGAGAAGCTTCTCAAATTTGCCGTTCGGATTCGGCTTAAAATTGTATGTCCCTTCCACTTCGCAAAGAAAGTGGTTGGAGAAGCTAGGTTTTAGGCCCCTCTATGGGCCGTTAATGACTAATATTTATTTATTTTTTATTCTTCGCACACAAACTCACCGTCACCACTCACGAGCTTTGTGATAATGGGTAGTGTGTTCGGTGTTGTAAGTATGTAGTTTTGATGAGACATTTTGTTCTAAAATTAAAGCAAAAGTAAGTTCTTGATTTTGTTCCCAAATGTTACTATTTGTTTCATTCGATTTATGGGACTTGGGGTAGTTGCGCATCATTTCATTCGAATGAAAACACACACTCACAAGGTTTATATCACATTTGTGCGTTCTCTGTGTTTTATTTAGTAGTTGTGTGTGAGACATTTTGCTCTAGTGTCGAGTCGAGCGCATGCGAGAGATCATTCGAATGATTTGAAATGAAGAATCGAGATATCTCGAGATATTGCAAGAATCGATTATAATCGATTAAATCATTCGAATACGCCCATCATTAGTTTTAACCCTTGTAGAACGACCGCTGAGGAAAAAAGGATACACAATATATTTTGCCTGTACCACAACATGCGGCGTGCTTCGTAAGACGAATGATTGTGGGTTTTTTCATAATGCTTTTTTAAAGGCGCATAGACTTGATCCTCGTTGTGTGTTTTTTTTAAAGGTTTATAGCTGGTTTTTCTGACTTTTCTTTTATTTATTATACCTAATTATGAAAATCTACAATTACCCTTCAGTCAAAAATATGAAAATAAATGTTTCTTCTTTTCTTTGAATTCGCTAAAAATATGGCAATCCGGTGTACGGCCTAGTATCTAACAATAAAAATGATTTGACTCTTTATTTGCTAGTTTTTATGGTGGTTGGTCACACTGGATTTGCAATGGGGTTGGTAAGGCGGTGCTTACGTGTTTTCATAAAGTATTTTCAAATGTGGATTGACTTGAATTCTTGTCAGTCGTGCGAAACAACTGAAGAAAACATAATACGGGGTGACGTGTTTGTACTCAGAAAGATTAGGCAGGTTATACGATATTTTAAGTTTAAAGACCCCAAAAAATCCGGAAGGCCATTTTTTGGAAATGAAGAGCAGGTCAATTTCTTAAATGAAATAAATATATTTTTGCAAAATTCAAATTCTTTTGATCGGTCTGCCAATGTAACTAAAAATATGCGATTTTTAAAAGGATGGCAGCAGAATATAAATGCTCTCATTGGCATTTCAAGTGATTTAAGGGCAGATGGTATTCAGTTCCCTTTAACGAGAAACCTCAATCAAGATTGTCTGGAAAATACCTTCGCGGTTTTACACAACCGAAGAGGAAATAACAAGTTACTGACTCCATTTCAATTCATTTATTCATTTAAAAGATAATTTTCAGCAAAGCGATAGAGAGCCTGGAGCAACAATTTATTTCTCGTTTTCCCAATTTGTACTTTTGTAATAATTTCGAAATGAAAATGTATAATATATTAAAGAATGAATTTGATTACATTTGCCGTAAGAATCAAAACAAAGAATTTCTTATAAAATGTTATGTACGTGTATCAATAATAGGATTATCAAAAAATCCAACAACAATCGAAAATATCTTAGCGTATGTAGTTCTTATTTAATTTTTAATAAAAATGTATGACAAATTAATATTTTTCTTTTTTTAACGGAGCACACTGTGCCCTTTTCCGAAAAAACAGTCTTCCTCTTTTATCTCTATCTTACACAGTACTTAATATATCCATCTACTTCTACTGTCTGTGTGACACACTGAGGGCAGTGAGGCGTCGGATGGCCGAACTGTCAACCAACGGTAAGCTAAACTTCACCCCTCTACTGTAATGAGTGGTAAAATCCCAGCCACTAATAGGTTATTAGTAATACAGGTCTGCACAGGCAGCTCGGCTGAGTAAAGTTGGTGGATGAGCTAAGATCTCATTCCATATCGATATTCTTTTACACGCGGTCGAGTTCGCGACTTATATAAAAGAAACTTTTAAAAGGAGGTAGGGTAAGTGGGAAAAAAGCAAACAAGCAAAAAGGTTCAAATTAAACCAAACAACATATAGTGGGCGTGTCAGTGGGCGGATTTTGAAAATCGTTAAACATAAGCATTAAAGGTTCTAGAGAGTATATTTGATAAATGTTAGCTTCCTAGCACAAACTTTGACTTTTCGATAAATATATACAAAATATATACAATATATGCATAAAAAAATGTCAGCTCTCTATTTTGCCGATAAATTTTTTTTTTTGGAGATTGTAAGCGTGTCTGTGGGCGGATTTAAAAAAATCTTAAACGTGATTATTTCGGATGCAAACTGTGTTTTCTCGTTGCCTTTATTATTTTGTTATATTTCATTTGGCCGTATAATTCTGTTATGTTTATAATAAGCTTATCACTTCTTTAAAAGGTAATGTATCTTAATGTGTAAGCCTTCAAAATCAAATTAATAATAATAAAAAAATAAAAATAATAAATAATGTTCTGTGATCGCAACCCAGCACGCCTTCTGAAATCGCTTCAACGAGCACCGTTGGGCCGTGTCCCGGTCCGGAATATCAGATCACCTGAGAACATTGAGGTCTTTCCGATCGGTCAGTGAGACGAATTTGTCACGATGACCTTCATAACGACCCGTACAAGTTGGCGATTGTACAGGATCTCTCCGAAAGCGAATTCCATTTTCGGAGGAACGCATGTCCCGGAAGAGTAAACTTTTTTTTTTCAGTGATGAAACTCATTTTCACTTGCATGGATGCGCCACTTGATGAATTGGACTTAGGGGACATTTGGTTCCAACCGGGCGGAGCAACGGCTTGCACTTCAAGGGCATAGAGATTGTAAGCGTGTCTGTGGGCGGATTTAAAAAAATCTTAAACGTGATTATTTCGGACCTCTAGAGAGTATAAGGCTCAAATTTCAGCTTTCTATCTCGAGTTTAATGGCCTAATTTTTGCCGACGGACGGACGGACATGGCTAGATCGACATTACTAGAGAAACCATCTAAACTGCTACCTCTTGGTCATTACGAATTAGCGGTTTCTTCACGTAATCCTTCTTCGGACTAGTTTGTAATTTTATGTTAAACTTACTTGAAGTTGCTGCTAAAAGAGGCTACGTTAGTTTGTCATTGGCACCTTCAGTTCGCTGCCTCAGGCCAATTGGCTCTTGATCACAAGTTACTCTTGTTCCTTCGCTTATTTAAAAATAAATACTTTGCTGCAATTCATATTTAAAACTTACATTTTTGGCTATCTTGCTCCTGCGTTTGTTTAGCGAAGAAAAATCAAATAGTTCGTGGAATTGAGTGTATAAATTCCGAATCATTCAGATTCCGTGATATAACTTCTTACGAATTTCGAAATTCATAGGAAACATTTCTACTATGACGGATTCTGTGTTATTACTTTCGGAAGTCGTACCAATATTCCGAGTACGACGGATTCTGTGATTGACGTGATTGTTTAAAAAGTGCAGTTAACTCTTCTTCCACTAGAAAATGTTTGTTTAAAAATAACCTTATACCATACTTTTAAAAGCTGAATTGGAAACAAGACACCGTAGAAAGACGTTTATCCCAAAAAAAAACATTTGGCCTCTTCATTGGTGGAAAAAAAAAACCGCAAAATCCAAATACGTCACTTAACCCCTTCTTCGACTGAACGCTTCGATTATTTACTTGTATCCTTAAGCTGTCATCATCTTGTTAGAATCGCTTTTGAATAGTTGTGCAAGTGAAATAGGTTATACCAAGTTTGAATACTCCTTACAACTCTTCTATTCCATCGATAAATTGTGTATAGGATTTTCAATTGGTATACTGTCGGTCCATGAATTTCATGCAATAACAAACCATAAAGCTCGTATGTTCTGAAAAAACGAAACTATCTGCATTAAGCGCATTAGCATCCCATGTAAGGGTTGTCACAGAAGACGTCTGTTTTCCCATAGTCGATGATTTTAATTGATGTGTATTCGACTACTTAGTAAAGGTGTTTCACATGTGCATATAAATTATCAACGTCGAATCCATGTCCTGCACGTAGGTAACACATGGTCATGTATTCATCCCCTGTCGAAGAAATTTCCATTAACATGCATTAAAAATGAATTAAACTGAATCAGCTTTGACAAAGAACAGCTTTTTAATCCTCTCTCGGTTGGAAGTAGACTTTTATCGCTAATACTCACCTAGTTCTGCTTCTATTCATATTAAGTAATTAATGCATCGTCCGTATACTAACAGGATCAAGTAAAATTTCTCATTTCAGAATTTAAAGTGTACAAGAGACGATGGGCGATTTTAATCCTGTTCGCGTTCTACTCCGCCTCGAATGCCATGCAATGGATCCAGTATAGCATAATTAACAATATTGTGATAAAGTAAGTTTGCCTGAAACTGTTTGATTTTGCCTTATCTGGCACTTTTCAGTGTTGACATTTTTCCTTCCGAAACTCCCACAGATACTATGGCGTAAGTGATAAATGGGTCGACTGGACGTCCATGATATACATGTTTCTTTATATTCCGCTAATATTTCCTGGAAGTTGGTTTCTCGACAAAATGGTAAACATTAAATGAAGACCCAACCTATGGGCGAAATTAAATTATATGACTGATTGCAGGGCCTGCGAATCACAGCTTTAGTTGGTGTCTGCGGAACGTGCATAGGAGCATGGATAAAAGTTTTTTCTGTCGACCCAGAACTATTTTATGTCGGCTTTATTGGACAATCGATTGTGGCATTTGCGCAGGTAACGTCCGGTTCTGCTTTTTCAATTGTTTTATAGCCCCCAGTTGAGGGCCGGGAAAAACTAATTTGATTTCACGCGTTTAAATTGTTATCCACTGTTTCGTTGCAGGTTTGTATTTTGTCACTTCCTGCCAGGGTGGCTGCCGTCTGGTTTGGTCCAGATCAAGTGTCATCAGCATGCAGTGTCGGTGTCTTTGGCAATCAGGTAAGAGTGACGTTTGTTGTTTAATTCATTATGGGCTTGGCAATCAGACTGCGCCATCAAATGGAACTATTGTCTGAGTATCAATTTGCCACCATCAAATTGAATCAGCTAATGTGAAATTGGACTGACATAGCTCAGCTGGGGCTAATTTGTTAGATGAGATTCTCGTTGGCTATGTGTCAACTTTAAGTCCTACCTATATTATCAGACTTAAATGTTTTAAAATAATCAACCTCACAATCATCTTGAGTGTTCTGAATATAGAGGGGGTTAGGTTGATAAATTAATGGAATACTGAGGAGGTGGCGGTAGAAATAAGTGAGTAACGTTTTTAGTTAAGGGGATTGTCGATAGCATCGTGGAGTTTTTTTGTAATCAGCATGAACTAAAAAGATTTTGGGTTTCCTTATAAAGAAGTATCACAGTGCAGGCATTACGCAAGTGAGAGATTAGAGAACAGGGTGAGATGCCGATGCAGGTTGGTTTTGTAAATTATATAATACAGAAGGAAACAGACTTAAAGAAGTATGTTTGATATTTTTCTATATTTAGCTATAATGGACCTACGAGCCAAACAAAAATCGAACTAGTGATAAAGATGTGTTACTATATGTAGATAGTAATGGAATCTTAGAAAAAACTAAAAACGAAAAAACATTCAATTTTGTGTGTGGATGTTTTCTAAACAATTCCCCTTACAAGTTCTGACCTAACTTGAATTTTGACCAAAATACAATTGCTTAACGAAAATATCATTACAGAGTATTTATATATACAGTCCCTGGCCAAATTATTAGACGCACTGCAAGGTTCTGTGTACTTTGTTTGTACTTGTTTACGTTCGCGTATCAATTGCATAACACTGTAATGCAACGCGTTTAAAATAAATACAAAATGGAATCATATACAAAATCTCCTAAATAAAAACACATTATGTATGTTTAAATATAAAAATATTGCATATAAATCCGTGCAACACATAAAACTATTAAAAAACTGCAGTGCGTTTAATAATTTGGCCAGGGACTGTACATAGGAAAGGGCTACAGTCCTCTTGAGCGAACCATGGGGTACCCTATCTATATTCCTGTCTTGCAAAGCGGGTATGGTATTTTTTTTTAGTTTTATGTTCAAAATTTAAAAATTTAAAAAGAAAAAAAAGTAACCGCGGTATAGAACTTTATATAGGCAAGTAATATGGAATTGCATTATCTATATATATTTTGTTATTATTGCGTTATTGCTTGTTTTAGGAATTTAACAAAAAAAAAGGTTTTTTTCTCAAAAATTCGCACAAAAAGTCGGTGTGGCAACAAATTTTATATCGGCCTTATTAGTCATCCATTTTTTCGGTAATTTTTTTTTTTAAATAGTTGGGGTGTCTGCTTTCAGTCTAAACCATTTCGAGAACGTCGAGTACATTTGTTCCAAATATGAGCTTTCCAGCTTAAATTTAAAGACCTAAATTGGTGGCGGAATGAAATTAGGCACCAATGCAAAATGTCAAAAAAAAAAAAAAAAAAAGGCCCTAACATATGGGTCTATGTATCAAACTTAAAAATGGCCCATTGTATTTAGGCGAATTGTCAGCACGCACTGTCGATTTTTGGAGGTAGGTTAGGTTAGGTAAGCTGCGTGATTACCTACTGTGAGGTAGAATTTTCGGTGCGATATATTGAGAGTGACTAGTGTGCAGTTGTGTTCCCGCCCTACTCCTGAACAATGGGTTTAGGTTCAGCATGAGGTGATTGATTTTTTTTTTTTTTTATAATTAGCGCGCACTAAAGGGATTTGTTGGGACCCTTATAATGTATTAGCTTCACAGCGCGGGCGTTAAGGAAATTAGGGTGAGAGGAAAAGGAGAGATGCCGATGCACGTTGGTTTTGAATGTCTGTAGGTTATAATGTGTAGGAAAAATAGAGCGGGGAAGAGCATTCCACATTCGTGTTGTACGGCTGAGGAAAGATTCTTTGAACTTCACTGTACGTCCGAACACAGGCTTGAGGGTGAACTGATGAGCATTCCCTGCATGGCGGGTATTGCGGTTGAAATGTTCAAGGGGAGGAATGCAACTGGCTATTTCGTTTGAGCACTTATGGTGGAAATAACGATAAAATAACGACAGGCAGGAGACATTACGACGATGACTAAGGGAGTCAATCGATCTCGCGATGTCTCGGTCGCCAATGAGTTTTATCGCGCGTTTTTGGATCCTGCCAAGTAGCTCCAAATAAGTTATTGGTGCACCGGACCAGATATGAGCGTTGTACTCGAGTTTCGGGCGAATAAACGCCTTATAAATTGTAGCCAGATCAGAAGGGGTGAAATATTTCTTACAACGCTTAAGGAAGCCTAGACATTTCGCGGCGTTCTTGGCGACATCGAATATGTGGTCATTCCAACGAAGGTTGTCATTAACACACATACCGAGAATGGAAAGTCTTTCGGTTTCAGCGATGTAAGTGCCATTCATAGATAATGGCAGTGTGTGTGGGTTTTGCTTTAATGACAGGAGACAGCATTGAGTTTTGGAAGCATTAAATTCCACTCTATTGGTTTTACCCCACTGAGTTATGCTGTTAAGATCGGAATTTAATGAGCTTAACATACGTTGCCGTTCCAGTTCCACACCCGAAGATGAGGGGCGTGACCCAAGAAACGAATATGAGAAGCTGAGGGTACTGTCATCAGCAAAGGAATGGATTGGATTAGAAGTAACAGACAGTAGATCATTTATAAAAATGAGAAAGAGAGTCGGGGACAAAACAGAGCCTTGGGGGACACCAGCATTTATTTGGTGAGTTGCAGACTTGAAGCCGTCCAAAACAACTTGAATTGAACGGTCGGAAAGGTAATTTCTAATCCATTGAAGAAGAGTATCATCGATTCCAAATGCACGCATTTTCGACAAGAGAGCTTGGTGCCAAACTCTGTCAAATGCTTTTGAAATATCAAGCGCAACGATCTTACTTTCACCACCTTGGTGAAGAGATTGGTTCCACTTTTCGGTTAGATATGTCATCAAATCACCAGTGGACCTGTTGCTGCGAAAACCATACTGCCGGTCATTAAGAAGTTTTCGCAATTCAAGATATTTCATTAGCTGACGGTTTATCAGCGTTTCCATGACCTTAGAAAGAAGGGACGTAAGTGCAATTGGTCGGTAGGAGGAGGGAGAAGAAGATTCGCCTTTTTTTGGTACAGGCTGGACAAGTGCTGTTTTCCATCTTCCCGGGAAGAGTCCTGAAGAATAGGACAGATGGAAAAGCTTACGCAATGGTTTTGCCAGCGAAGAAGAACACCTCTTCAGAACGATAGGGGAAATACCATCTGGACCAGCGGATTTGTGAACGTCAAGATCTTGAAGTACTCTAGCCACTGTACGAGTGCGAAAGTGGATTGGTCCCATAGAGGATTCTACGCGCTCGAGTACAGGGGGAGACAAAGCACAATCTGGGAGCGTTGAGCTGACTGCAAAGTGAGCAGCAAGCAGATTGGCCTTATCTGTAGAGCTGACAGCTGGAATGTCGTTGTAAATGAGTGTCGGGATAGATGACGAGGCCGAATTCTTAATGTTTTTAACAAATGACCAAAAGTTTTTACTACCAGTGGGACTTTGTAGTATTTTTTGCCTCAACTTTTGGTCATAGGAGAATTTGACACGATTAATGTGGGCATTGCAGTCATTTCTGGCTCGTTTAAACTTTTTACGGCTTTCCTCAGATGGGTTGGCTTTGAATAGCCGAAAACTTACCTCTTTTAACCTGATAGCCTCTTTGCAGCTCGAGTCACACCACGCGTTAACCTTGGGTTTGATACTTTTAATCCTGTTAGGGATAAAAGTCTTCATACCCAGGTGAATTATGTTTGTGACCCTATCAGCAGCAGCATCCACGTCGCTGTCGAGGAAGCACAGCGACCAGTTAAAACTCTTAAAGAAACCGTTTAATTTTTCCCAATTGGCTTTCGCGTACTGCCATACGGTTCTTTTAGGAGTTTGTTCTTTAACTATGTGGTTGGAGTACGAGAAATTTTCTGATATGATGCAATGGTCTGACGAACCTAGAGGCGATAATACGTTCAAAGCGTATTTATCAGGGTGAGAGGTAAGAAACAAGTCCAATGTGTTGGCAGTTTGGCTGCTAATGTCCGGTATTCGTGTCGGCTCATTTACAAGCTGAGTCAGGTTATTTACCTCAGCAAAGATCTCGACGTACCTTCCTTCGGGTGTTGTCTGACCAGAATGTCGAAGCCAGCCTGAATTGTGTATATTGAAATCGCCCGCAATAACGATTTCAGAACGAGGATGAAGGGTCACAATTCTTGTAATGGAATCGGACAGGGCATCAAACTCATTATAAGTTGAATGTCTGTCCAAGTTGGGGCTTCTGTAAATAAAACAGTAGTGTATTAATTGCCCACGGACATGGAGTTTTAGCCAAATGAAATTAAATTCTGGGTTGGCACATTGGCCATATTGATGCTGAAGTTGGTAGGCTACGTCACTACGTATATAAACGGCGATACCGCGATGGGCAAAGAATAAAGGCACTAAGTTGTACCCAGGTAGACTAAACTCTGTTAAATCAGAGCCAACGCTAACCTGGGTTTCACTAAGTGCCAAAACAGCTGGTTTGTTGTGAAAAACATGGGCGTATAATGAAAAAAAATTCTTTCTCAACCCACGAATGTTGCTGATATCCACAACGAAATTCCTACACATTATAAAAAACAAACATAAAAAAAACACAACTCCGACGCTAACTAAGCATAGGCCGTGAATTGAAAATATACGTTAGATTTGCAAAACAATCTACTGCTGGTGTTATGCCCGTACGGTAATTTGTTTGGTCCACTAACAGAATCAACAACTCACGACCCGCTATTCGCCCGATGCTGCCTTTACCCAAACATTGCAAGTGCACAAACGATAATCGATCGACACATGCAATAGTCAAGAAAGAGCAACAGTGATGAAGTGGGATGGGGGACGGAAGGAAGACCCTACGCTGTTGCTTTTTTTTCGCTTTTTTCGTTATCACTGCCACCGGCCACCGGCACTGGCTCTATGTGGATTTTTTTTCTTTTTTCACACACACGCGATGTTGTATTTTTTTTCGCGAAACGTATTGGCGAGCCGGTAGGTATTATGTTTGACGGTTTAGTGGCACCGAAATTGCGTTTAAAAGAGGCAACGCGTCCGGACGCGACGGGAGGCAAACAACCTCCGATACAACCGAACCTTGGAGTGATCCCATTTTACTGCGCATCGGAGGGAGAGCTACTGCTTCCTGATCCACGAAAAAAAGATCCTTCTGAGATGACAGATTCAAACAGAACCTTAAACTGCTCTTTATTCTCTTTGCCGGTAATTCCGTGTCGGATGAGGATGACCAATACAATCGGATCCCGAGCATGTTATTATATACCATGGAGGGTGGACCGGGGTGAATCGGCTGCACAGTCGAGCAGTTGGTTTGTCCTGCTAATGGAGAGGAGTTTGGATGGTTTTTTTTTGCATCGAATTTTGTCCATATTTGTTTTGAGGGCGCACATGTACTGATGCTAAACCAACCTATTGTCGCTTCTATTAATACGTTGTCTAAAAGATTGAACTTCTACGTCTGAACGTTTACAGCCGATGTCTCTCTGTTGTCAGAAAATTCTTGTTTGGTACGCCGGCCGTCTGGCTAGCTCGTCCGCCTTGCAGTTGCCTGGAATGTCACTGCGACCGGAGACTCAGCACAGGGAAATGGTACATCTGCCAGCAATCTCATTAAGAGATTCGCGGCATTATTTTACCATCTTGTATCTGCTTGTTGGTGAATCTAGGGCTTTTATCGCTTCCTGACTGTCTATGTAAATCACAATTTCGAACTTAAAAAAATGCCATGCGAATGTTGCATTGCAAGCTATTTATTTTGTTCCTTTTATTATGCTTTCCTGGTTTGTTGGCTCCAACTGGATGAGGTTGAACAAAATATATCCATGTCTAGCTTGGATTTCAAGAAACTGTCCATATTTTTTTTTATAATTACCGTGCGCTAAAGGGATTTTTTATTTTTCTGTAATTGATACAGTGCCCTTATAGTGTTGCCACAGCGCAGGCATTTTCGTTTCTGCAAGCAGCACCCAGATGCATTTCCCGTTTTTGGGTGCTGCTTACTACAGGAAGAATAGGAGGATAGGAAAGAAGTTTTTGGTGCGATAGGATTTTTTTTATCTCCACAGGTGGCGCCTTAATTGCATAAGGGAGATTTGATTTGTTGTGTGTATTCAGAAGAAACTGTTTATATACCCAACCTCGCGCCTACTACATTTCAACATTGACTCCAAGCACGGGGGTTGTATATTTTTTATTTATTTATGAAGGTAAAACCATCACAGATTATTTAAATATTCAATAACAATAGGTAATAATAATAATAATATAATAATAATATTTGGTTAGGGTATATTACGATGCAACCTATTGGTCTATTGTGTCCCCTTGCTTGCCTCGGAGAGGTGCATGCCCCCGTTCAGAGCCCTCTCTAGATACTTCTTTGTGAAGCGTGTCGAGGTATTGCTCTGATTTATCCTTGGCAGGTCACACTCCTTAGAGCACAGCGTCCAGTCCAGTTTCTTTGATGAATCTGAGAATGAGCTGTGGGTCCATTATATGTATGTCCTTGTCTGTTATTTGGTGCCTGCCCAAATATTTCATCCTTTTGTGGGTCAGTGCCCCACAGGATTCCAGTATATGGTCTGGAGTTTCGGCGGTTTCACTGCAGAATCTGCAGTGCCCGTCCTCCGATATGCCCATTTTCCTCAGATGCTCCTTGAGTCTACAGTGCCCGTGAGGAGGCCTGTTAGAATTCTTAGGTTGTTTTTGTTAAGGCCGATACAAACTTTGAATCTCTTTTGGTTGTAATTTCCTAAGAGTTTCTTTGCTTGCCTCAGACCTTGGAGGTTGAGAAATGTTTTGGCCTTTGTTTCTTCCTCCAGTCTCCTGAACTTTTCGCGTATAGTGTGTTCTCCTATCCCGCAGAATGGTTCAGGTCCTATGAAGGGTTCCTCTGCCCCTTTTCTTGCCAGAGAGTCCGCTGCCTCATTGCCCGTAATGCCAACATGGCCAGGCACCCAGCAGATGGAGATTCTGTTATTCTTGCCTAGTCTATTCAGTCCTTGTAGGCATTCCCACACGTGTTTTGACTTGCTAACGTAGGCGTCAAGAGCCTTTATGGCTGCTTGGCTGTCAGACATTATTGCTATGTTGCAATTTCTGTAGTTTTTCTCGAGGTTGATTCGAACGCACCTGTCTATGGCACATATTTCTGCCTGGAAGATGCTGGTACATTTGCCCATGGATTCGTAGTGCTTAGTTCCCGGCCCAAACACTCCTTCACCAGTTCCATCCTCAGTCCTCGAGCCGTCCGTATACCACTTTGTTGTGTGGTTGCTCAGTCCATAAGTTATGGATTCGTTGCTCCAGTTCTCCTTATTGCTGAGCTTTATCTAGAAATTCTTCTCGAAGTTGAATTTCCTGATGCTGTCGTCCCTAGGTATGCCAAGAAGTGGGAGTTTTTTGAGTAAGTCACCGTGTTCTTTCGAACCGATGCATTTCCCTCTCCCAATTCCCTCCTTTGCCATCCTAAGGATTGTTTTGTCTGCCTCGTTCATCACCATGATGTGTAGAGGGGTCAGTTCCAATAACACCTCCATGGCTGCGGTTGGGCAGCTACGCATTGCTCCGGTAATGCATAGGCACGCCAGTCTTTGCACTTTGCCGAGTGTCTCTCGCGTTGTGACTAGACTGGTTCGTTTCGCCCATGCTACCGCTCCGTATGTGATCATTGGTCTCACGATTGCAGTGTACATCCATCGCAGGATGCTTGTGCTGCATCCCCATGCCTTACCCGCTAGGCTCCTACATATCACGAGAGCGCGGGTGGCCTTTTTGGATATCTCCTCTGTATGTTTTCGCCAGAGGAGTTTACTATCTAGATGGAGTCCTAGATATTTTACTTCTTTGACTGGTATCAGTGTCGTGCCTGATAGGTTTATGTCCTTAAGTCTTTGAAGTTGTCTTTTCCTTGTGAATGGTACTATCGTTGTTTTCGCCGGATTGATGTTAAGTCCGACATTATGGCACCATTCCTTGGTTACTTTAAGCCCCTTTTGTATGATGTCTCCAAGGGTTTCTTCGAACTTGCCCCTGGCAATCAATACAATGTCATCGGCGTACGCCTGACAGTTGATGCCATGGTTGGTTAATTTTTCCAGCAGTTCGTCTACAACTAGGCTCCACATTAAGGGTGATAGTACCCCTCCTTGTGGACATCCTCTCGTTGTGTTTACTCTGATGGTTCCAGATGGTGTTTGAGTCTCTGCTGATCTAGTGCTCAGCAGCTCACACATCCAGTTGGATACTGTACTGTTAACTCCTTTCCTATCCAGGGATCGTTTGATCGCATCATGTGAGGTGTTGTCAAATGCTCCCTCTATGTCTAGGAAAGCGCACAGTACTATTTCTTTTGCCACCAGGGCACTTCGAATTATCTCCGTCAGCTGATATAGGGCGGTCTCTGTTGATCTTCCCGCTCTGTATGCATGCTGACGATGATGTAAGGGGGATGTGTTCAGAACATCTTCCCTTAAATAATTGTCTACAGCCTTTTCTGTCATCTTCAGAAGAAATGACGTAAGGCTGATGGGTCTGTACGATTTTGGCTGTGTGGGTCTTTTTTCCCCGCTTTTGGTATAAACACAACCCTTGCTCGTCTCCATTGCATTGGTATGTGGCCCAAGGCAATACTGCTCCTTGTTATCTTTAGCAGGTGTGGTATTAGTACCCTTTGCCCTTCTTGAAGAAGGGCGGGTATAATGCCGTCCACTCCGGCAGATTTGAAAGGCTGAAAGGAATTTATTGCCCATTTCAGCCGTCCCTCAGAACAGATGGTTGATGTTGTTTCCCAGTCTTCCCTCCGAGGTCTGATTGAAGTGGTATTGATTCCTGGCTCAGTACTAGGCGAGCTGCCAGGAAAGTGAGTTTCTAGTAGCAATAGTGCCCTTTGATCCTCATCTTCCGTGAACTCGCCATCTGGTTTCCTCAGAGACATCGGCACCCCTCCTGACTTCGCAAGAGCTTTGTGTAGCCTTGCCGCAGTAGGGGTGCTGGTGATTGTCTCACAGAATTTTCTGAAGCTATTTCTTTTAGCTTTTCTTATTTCCTTATTATATGTAGTAAGGGCCATTTGGTAGCTTTGCCATTCTCCGCTGCGCTTTGCTTTATTGAAAAGCTTCCGCACCTCGGATCTTAATTTTGACAAGTTATTGCTCCACCATGGCGTCTGTTTCCTGTCCCGTTCTCTACTTAGAGGACAGTTTTCTTCGAACGCAGTGATGATGGCGTTTGTTATGCCTTCCACTGCGCTCTCTAGATCTAGGGGGTGTCCTGGAGCCTTCCTCAGACTAAGGCGCCCCAGATTGCTCTCTAGAGCAGTTCTATAAGTTTCCCAATTGGTTTTCATTTGGTTTCTTACTGGATTTCTCGTGATACTTGTGCTGTCCAGGTCGAATACTATTATTCGATGGTCAGACAATGACGGCTCACTAGATACCCTCCAGTTACTAATTAATTTACTTACGCTTGGGCTACCAAGCGTGAGGTCGAGTACTTCCTCCCTGACTCTAGTTACAAAAGTGGGGGTATTTCCCACGTTTATAATATCAAGTGACGAACAAATAATAAATTCTAGTAGGTACTCACCCCTGGTGTTGGTGTCGGTGCTCCCCCATATGATGTTGTGGGCATTTGCATCGCACCCTATAAGGAGCGACATGCGGGGCTTGTTGCAATGCTCCACCAGTCGCTGCATTTGGGATGATACAACCGGCTCATCCCCTGCACAGTACGCCGATACGATGACAATGGTGCGGTGACATCCTTCAACATCCAGATGTACCTGAATTGGCACCAGATCTCGTGTCGCGTATTCTGAAAGTAAAATAAATTTATATTTATTGTTTATTAGAATGCAAGCTCTCGGTTTCTCGGCCCGAGTGTCCCATATTACCTTTGCATCCTTGCTCGCCAATCCTTTGACTTGTCCTTTCAGGATCCATGGCTCCTGGATCAGTACTAGCCCTAGGCTTTGGCAGGTAAACATCCTAGATATAGTCGCCGAGGCGGCTATAGCATGGTGAATGTTCACCTGTGCTAGTTTAATTTTTCTGTTGGCGGGGTTCATCGAGCTATTGCTCGCGCGGGGCAATTGCCTAACAATAGGTATATAAATTAATTATATCACCAAGCACAATTTTATATTTGTTTCAGCTAAACAATAGTTTGTTCTTTGTGTAGGAGGTATATATAACCTTGGTTCTCTTAAATATTTTAAGGGTGCATTGAAGGGTTTGGAGACTTAAGAAAAAACAAAGCGAATTAAACAGTGGTAACACGCCAGCTGTGTTAAATTTACGTAAGGCGTATCTTGTAAATAATTTTTGTATTCCTCAACTCTTTTAGAGTGAACCTCATAATTAGGGTCCCAAGACCACAGAAGTATTCCAATAAGTAGCGAACTAACGAACATTAAAATGGTGTAAGCATAAATGGGTCTCGGAAGTCTTTGGTGGATCTTTTAATGAAAGCATGCATTAACAATGACTTATATAGTATAGTTATATGACTTATATGCAGCGAATGGTATTGTAAAGGATTCCTTGATCGTTTGCTTACACCATCGCTCGAGAATAAATATTTGATTTTGAAATACAACACAATCTCTTATGCGAGATCTTCATGAATATCTTAATATCATCCGCGCATAAGACACTTGAATTTTGAAAGAAGCGAGGGAATATCGCTAGCAAATGGGGTAATTACCAATGGTTTAAGATGGCTCCTCTGATGAACACCAGAAGTCGCTGCAACATAGGAGTAAAAGTCATCCACTTTCACCACAAATGCTCTGCCCCCTAAATACGCAGCAAACAGCTGAAATAACTTCGAATAAAAGCCAAAAACGTTTTAAGTCTAAGAAATACCAATTCTTGCATCAATCCATCAATTTTATCTTTGAAAATAGTGCAGAAAAGGTTAAAATCCCTTTAATGCGCGAAGCTGGCCAAAAAAAAAATTGTTCTATATAACTGTTTGGGACTTTTTTGTTTTGTTTTTTTGAGCCAAATTTCATGGAGAAAAAATATGTGGTAGACGGACGGAAATAGATAGATCGGCATAACTTGCGATGCTGATCACAAACAACTTTTGGTGCAGGGAAATAAATACAATGCAATTAACTCCACATGGAAATTAAAACTACCTACCCTAATTGGGAAATAAGTCCTTCTAACAAAAATGAAATTATTTTCCACCCAACGTGAGAAACAATTCCATGCGAAAATCAGTGGAATTATTTCCCTCGGACAAAAGAAAAAACTTGATTAAAGCCAGACTTGTCTGGCATCCTTTCTAAAATGTCTGGCTTTTTTCCAAACAATTTCTGGCGCTTTTTCCATTTTTAGAAATTGAATAATAAATTGTAAAAAATACCAGAAAGAAATTTATATTTTAAGACATTGTGTCAACTTAAAATGAACAATTGATTCTCGCTTGCATTCCTCAAATGTGGGTTTGGTTCTCACAGCATAGTGGAGCTAATTAAAATAATAAAGTGGGAACTGAGGCGACCTTCGTATAGTGGACTTATTTCCCATTCAGGGTGGCTTTAATCACCATCTGGAGTTCATTTCTGTAGACTTATTTCCCTGCACCGAAACTTTTAGGGGTCTACGTCCAATATTCAGACATGTTACAAACAATGAGTCAAAATAAGCACACCTTAAGGATTAGGTATAAAAATGACTCTGGTTAAACGATACCTACATTATTTTTCCATGACGTTTCAATAAATTATTAAACATTGAAATTTCTTGTAGTAGAGATCCTTCCATGAGACAATGGAAATTAGGTTGATAGTCCCATTGTGATACAACAACCGCATAGAGTGTGGCTGCAATATGACAGTGGTTCTGCTTATAATTTAAGACCCAATGGCTTATACAGGCTTATACACGCTTAAGCAGGTAAATGGGAAAGTGGCAGATTTTACAAATGGCGTCGAATGTCAATTCGGTTTTGACATTTATGAAGTAAACAGAATTAAAATTTGTGTAAATAAGCAATGGAACGCTATACTCCTGAAAACTTGGAATAGTCCCGGAATATCGCGAAGTTCTAAAGAAAACAATCAAAAATGCCATAAAAAGACATCAACTGGTAATCAATAGGCTTAGGCGATGTCATTTTCAAATTATGATGGAAAAAAATAAATAAATGCCCAAATAAACGTTTAAGATATAACCTGGGAAAATATAGTGCTTTTTTTTAGTTTTAAATTCATTTTTTAATTGTTACTAAATATCAACTAGACAAAAATGATTAACAGGATACTTACTCTAGATTATTGTTCCTTATGCGGACGCCCTAAACTTAACTATATCTTATAATTATTGCCTTTCGGCATACATTATGAATGACCTAAGCACTTACTTGTTCTGTTTAACAGCTTGTGCTGGTAAAGAGGTATTTTGCGTCTCTGAAATCTATCGTCAAATGATGTATTAAAGGCACAAATGCTGAAACATTAAATCAAAAGCTGACTTTTGGCTTATATTTATTATTATGAATTTTCATAACATTTCAAAGTACCGACTACAACGCTTAACCGCCCCTTCGAATAAAACAAAAAAGTTAAGTTAAAAAAAAATCTTAAAATTCAATACAACGCGGTACATATCCTGGGATAATAAATAGTCCACATGAACTTGATGAACATCAAACTCATAATAAAGCGCTACCTAGTGTAAATTTCAAAAGTCAAGTCGTCTCACATAACCCTCCCGACGCATACAGTGGCATATTTCTATTCAACATAAAAGCATCATCCCATCCCCACAGCATGCCATTGAAGTGGTGCCTTTGAATTTTATTAGTGTTGACATTCTGCGCTCACATTTCAAATGTTAACCAGTTCATCCACAAAAACTGAAACTAAAGTCAAAACCGACCTCAACTCACTTGTAGTTTCGTGTTAAGCAATTTCAGGAAGTTTTCTACCCCCAAGGACATTCTATTTTTAGAACGAAGCAACAATTTTTTTATGCCGCTCGCATTTGGAAGTAAGAGGATTGGATTTTATAGAGAAACAAGTAGATTCGTGTCTCCGTGTGATTAATTGAATTTCCGGGTATTTGAGTTGAAAAAGAAATGAACAGTAATCATGTCCTGGCAGACGGAGTGGATGTATAAATTCAATGTTCAGGGTGTGTTAAAATACAAATCTGTTTTTTGGTTTTGGTATGTTGGAAATGCTTATCAACGCAGACTGTAAATAGGAAGAGTGAAATTCACATGGCTTTGGATAAGATAAATGATGTGCATCTGCCGTGCGTGGACTCTATTATTGGAATTATTTTAATTTAATATGCGGCAAAGAAGATTGATTAAACTTTCATGGAATGTAATCCACTTAATACAGGGTGGGTCAAAAGTGACTTCGTAATTTAAAGTGATAATAACTTTTATAGATTTTATTTTTTATTAATAATTTATTTTAGAATCACAAAGTATGATTTTCTTCGGCTAAGTATATAATATAATGTCCCTCAAATGAGCACCAGCTTCATTCTCACAGAAGCTCCTTCTAGAGCCTTTTCCATAACACTTCGTAGGACATCTGGGCTCAGCGCCTGTATTTCAGCACGAATGTTCTCCTTTAGCTGCCCACAGAAAAAAGTCTGATGCAGTCATATCCAGAGAACGTGGAGGCCAATTAAATCCTGAATTTTTCAAAATTATTCCGAACTGCGTACACAGCACGTTTTTGAGGATCTCCTAGCTTTAATTCTTGCCCAAATTGGATTTTGTATAGAAACAGCTGCAGTTCGGTTCTTGGAACTCTTCGCAATGAACTGCGGGACACACCGAGTTGACCAAAGCACCTTCGTGTCGATGTTTGTGGACTCTCTACAACTCTTGCAAGAATGCGTTCCACATTCGCTTCGGTTCGGGTACTGCGAGGTCTTACAGCTCGAGGAAAATCAACTACAGTTCGTTGTTGACGAAATCGAGCCACCAATCATGTGCGCAGAGGGTGGAATTCGCACATTAAAATGACGCCGATAAGCTCTTTGGTTTAAAATAATCGAGTGATTATTTGCAAAATAAAATTCAATTAGTTTGGTCGTCTCTAAAGCGCTGTAGTTCATTTTAGTAAATCTCACAAGTTTGTATTACCTTAAACAATAAAAGAAAAAAAAAATAAAAGCAAAAGAGTTATGATTTTTTTCAAATATGGAAGTCACTTTTGACCCACCCTGCAGAATATGCACTAATAGTAATAATGAGAATATAGTATACTGTGACCTTAGGGTGTATTGTGTTCCCTGCTTAAGCCTGCTTGGAGATGTTCATTCCCTCTTCTAGAGCCTCCACGAGATATATTTTCTTCAGGAATTTTTGGATGACATTCTTCAGTGAAGTTTCTTTGATGGATCTGAGAATGAGCTATGGATCCACAGTTTATTTATCCTTACCTATTATTTGGTGTTTTCCAACGTAGATCGTTTTAAGAATCAAGTATATTGCCATACAGGATTCCAAAATGTGATCTTGAGTTTAAGCGGTCTTTTTTTGCAGAATATGCAGAAACCTTCCCCTAATGTATACACTTGTTTCCTTAGATGTTTCCTGACTGTGTCCCATAAGCAGACCTTATGGGATTCATTATTCAGCCTGATGCATTCTTTGAACCTCTTAAGTTTATAGTTCCCTTAAATTTTGTAAGTCTGTCTCAGACCCTGGAGGTTTAAAAAAGGTTCTAGCGCTTTTTTCATTCTAACATTTTCTGAACTCTCCGCTTTAGTTGTGTTCTCCTATCACGCACAACGGTTCAGACCTTTTAAAAGATTCCCTTCCCTTGCCAGAGAATCTGCTGCCTCATAAATCTTGCCCTGCGTAGGTTGTCTCCCACCTTTGGTCTTGTGGAAATGAAAAACAAATCTGAACAAAAATCTAAGTTATTAATTCGGTTAAATTTGAGCAAATATAAAAATAAAATCAAACGCCAAGTAGGGTAAACTACCCAGTAAAAAGCGCCCAAAAGGAGGAAATCTGACTTTAAAACACTCGCAAAAATAAGTTGTGATCTCTCTTTTGAAATTATTTTTAGTGAAATGAAGACTTTTTTAGTTTAAATCAAACCTATTAATTTGTTTTTACTTTTACTTCATCAAAATTAAACCCCATTATCCTAATTTAAGCCCTCACTAGTCCAGAAATAAAGCTATTGTTAATTGTGACAGGCAATATTATTTTTGGAATTAATTTTTATTGTTATAAAATGTTAGGAATAAATCGTCAGAATGGAGGTAGTCCGTTTTAAGATATTAAATTTAAAAATAATATATTTTTTTAATTATTCTTTGGAAAAAAAATAATGAAAATAATTATAAAATAAATTAAATAAAATAATAAAAAAAATCTTAAAACGAGTCTTTTAAGCAAAGCATCGCATAGCCTTGTGGTCTAGACTCTGGAGAAACCATCTAAACTTCTACCTCTGATTAAAGTTGTCTTGTATGCGCAAAGTGCCCAGCAGCAACATTCCTTGTTAAGATCATTGCTGAGGAACCATCTTACTAAATCGCAGATTTCTGAGATGTGAAGATGTCCAAGCAAGTTTCGTAAATTCAAAATGTTGTCCAGATATGTTCCATTTGCAAATTGGCAACCCTACTCCCTTTTGAAGGAGATCGAAGAATCTCGCAATCGAAACAGCATCCGGAGGTTTTATGAAAAGACTAAGCAACAGCCTGCTGCCATTACGACCGGAACGCTAGCTCTTCGAAACAGAGAAAGTAACATAGTCACCGAAGCAGATGATAACTAGATGTGTTTCGGCAGCACTGCCAGTAGCTGTCAAATGGGCATCATATAGAGAGAATTTTAGGGAAAGAAGAGAACCCAAATCATTGACGAACCGGTTCCACCACCCAGTGTTGAAGAGGTTGGTACAGCCTTAAGAAACCTACAGAACAATAATACCGTAGTCCCTGATGGACCAAATCATAGACCAAGTGTGGGCCGAAGAAAGCATGCCCTATGATTAAACTTTTAGCTCTATATGCCCCATATACTTCCTACAAGAATCATCGAAACATATCCCTGCGAAGTGTTGCATATATGACAGACCAAATCTTCCCAAATCTTGGAAATAACCAATCAATTTCGAGCCGAAAATCACCATCTTTTCTTTTTCATCAACTTTAAAGCCGCATAAGATAGGATTTATCGTCAGGAGCTTTTCTTGGCGAAGGACGAATTTGAAAAAAGAACATGGCTCAAGTGTAGCGCGTGACGCTGGCAAACACGCGGTGCAATGTGCATTTTGGAAATAGCTCTTCCGAAGTATTCAAAGTATTCACAGAATTCCGGCAAAGAGATGCGCTATGCGCGATAGTGCGTAGGTGTCAACACGCAAAGCACTATCTTTAACAGATCGGTTCATGCCGTGGTAAAAACTTTCACGGCCATTGAAGAACATGCACAATTAGTTGGCCTTGGAAACAAAGTGCTTGCTTTCAACAAACAAACAGACACTTGCCCACTGAATATGATAAAACTACATTGTTGAAAACGGCAACGTAAAGGTAATAAGAGAGTTCAACTATACCTCGAAGTGAACGTCAAGTCCACGAATGACACCATAGTGGAGATCCGAAGAAGAATTACCCTAAGAAACCGTTGGAAAATTGGTTTGGCAAAACAAATAGATTCAAAACTTTTTACCCGGAAGACTGAGTGTAACACTAATATTGCCAGTTCTGCTTTATGGGACTGATTGCTGGACGATAAGTATAGCAAACGAGTTTCCGGTAGAAATTATAGTCCCACCATGCAGGCGATGCGTGCTATGGTGGATAAATTCGAATCAACATTATTCACTATTAAATATTCCTGTGCCAGTGAGACAATGCACCGGCCGAAGTACCGAACATATCGCAGCCGTAAGCAGCGTTGCCAAAGCAAAAAAATATTTTGTGCCACCAGTGGCAAAAACGTGCCATTTTGAAAAGTTGTTTGTAGATTTACATTTTTAAATACACAAGTTTAAGGGACGACAAAACATAGGAATGTGTACCTAGATCTTGAAATTTGAATAAAATTGAACAACAAAAAGTATTTTCACATTTCTGGAATATTTGCAAATCTGAAACTAATTGATTCTGAGTAGTTTTTATTATTCAAAAATGCCAATGCATATGAAAATCAGTCTAAAGAGTGCGTCGATTCAAAAAATGTGAGGTCATTTTGTCAATGAGGTAGGAGAGTGCCATACACAATTTGTTGGTGCCACAGTGCCACTTAAGCGAAAAAGAATAATGGCGCCACAGCTCCACATCGGCAACGCTGGTCATAAGAGCTTCAATTCAAAATGAGCCAAATCAGTCGATTCCACGCCGTCCAAGGAATTGGGAATCTCTCCGTCCACTTTGTGGCGTAAATATCTTGCCCTGTACCTAACAAGATAAAATTTACTCAAGAACTGAAACCTCCCAATTGGGCTCTGTAAAATTTTGTAGAAGATCCTGAATTTCATCGAAAAATCATCTACAACTATGAAGCTAATTTTTGGCTTAATGACTTTGTCAATAAACAAAATATGCGTTAATGGACAGCAGCAAACTGAAATGAGAATCAATTTCATTCACAATATGACCGTGTGGTGTTGATTTAATTATCGCAATGTTATGTCAAAAGAAGGTTACTCCTTTGGGTCATTTTGTAATACTATTTTTGGGTAGAATTGGATGGACTTGACATCATTGATATGTGGTTCCAACAAAATGATGCCACATGCCACACAGGAGAAGTCTGGTTATTGTGTAATCTCGGTCGAATGGCTACCTCGATTATTTTTATGGAGTTCCTTCAAGTCGTTCATTTATGACATCAACCCAACATTGTAAGAGGAGGTCACAAACAATATCCAACGCGAAATTACCAACGTTCGGCCGCCATATGTGGAAGAGTGGTGCAAAATGTCTCCAAAGAATCGATCGCTGCGAACGTGCTTGAGGGGATCATATGAACGAGATCGAATTCCATTTAACATGTGTGCAAGGCCTGTAATAAATTGCAGCCCGATATTTTAACTATTCTGTGTTTTATTTAAATACAAAATTGTTATGTCCTTATGGAAAATAGGAGTCGATCGCTGATAAATAACTAACTTTACTGAAACTTCTATTACAATGTATGTTGCTGTGAAACAAGTCTCAACATACAAATGCCATTATCCATGAATGACGCTTGCATCATTAAAACCGAAAGGCTTTCAATTCTCGGATTCATAGGATTCAAAAACGCTTCATCAAAGCCATTAGCGATCGAGATATAGCGAAATCGCTGTCTCCTGCATATCGCTGTTTTATCGATATTTTCACCATAAGGGCTCAAACGAAATAGCCAGCGGCATTTTACACTTAGAACATTTCAACCGCAATACCCGCCATGCAAGGAATGCTAATCAGTTCACACTCAAGCGCGTATTTGGACGTACAGTGAAGTTCAAGGAATCTTTCCTCAGCCGTATAACACGAATGTTAAATACTCTTCCACGCTCTATTTTTATAACCTACAATTATTCAAAACCAACGTACATCGTCATCTCTCTTGTTCTTCTAATCCTAATTTCCTTAACGCCCGCGCTGTGTAGCTACTAATAAATCCCTTCAGTGCGCTTACATTATCAAAAAAAAAACATGGACTAATGGTATGTTGTCTTTTCCCTCTTGCGAACGTCTGACAAACATCCACTGGTATTAGTTGTCATGTGAAGTTTCCCAAATTTGCCCTTCGGATTCGGGTTAAAATTGAAGGTTCCTTTCACTTTGGTCAAGCAAATGGTTGGAGAAGCTAGGTTTTAGCCCTGTATGGTCCATTAAAGACTGATATTTATTTATTTTAATAGTATTTTATCATCGAGATAGGTTGAAGGTGTGTTCTCATCACAGGTTTTACTTTTTTATAATTTTAAAATAAATATTTCTAACAATTACGCAATCTAAAAAGAATAATTTTTACCACTCCGGTATCTTAAGACAAAATTATTTATACATTAAATTAGGTCACCATTATCAGCTCGTTACTGATACGGCCACTTATTGCTTGATCAGGAAGTAATGAATTATCAGAATAGTGATTATCCTCGTGGCAAATATTGAAGTATTAATATCATCAGCGCCATAAAATGATTCTGATTTCCAAGCAACATTGATATCAGGTAGTTCATCATTTGCCTTGCTGGTTACCAATGTAAATATTTATGTTTTTATTACTATTTTCATTATCAAATGATTCCAGTAATTCAATTTTGATTTCTTTGAATTTATTTCTATTCCATTCTCCATTTTTTGAGTATGATTTTCCCATAAAACGGTTGAAACAAATTAGTTATTATGTATTAAAGCAATAAATTACCACAATAAAAAACAACACTCAATAACAATACCGATTATTATCATATACCCACAATCTTTTGCGTTTTTTTTTTGAAAATAACTTTATTGCCGATTTGAAGCTTTTGAGAACCTCAAGCACTTTTGTCGTAATGATATTCTTTCTCAATTTATTCTTCAACAATTATCTAATTTATTTTTATTTATTTATTTTATTTATATATTTGTGAATGCTTAAAAACAGTAAGATACAATATCTTATAAGTTTGTCTTAAGCTAATTTGAGAATGAAGACTTCAATATACAAATGGCATCTTCAGTTTTAGATTCAAAAATGTTGAATATACATATTTACTAAAAAATGATCCTTTTTCATTCTTGCTGTACTCTGAGTTTTTGAGAGAATTCCACAGACGGGTAGCATTTACAAAAAATTGACGTTCCGATATAAAAAAAACATAGGGACGGGCTACAGTCCGCTTGGGCGAACTGTTGGATACCCTGTTCTTATTCCTATCCCTTATGAGTGGGCGTGACAAAAGCCTAAGTATGGTTGTTATTATTATTTTGTTATATAACATTTAAAGGATTTTATAAAAAAAAAACGAAGCTTTTGTAAAAAAAACGCTCCCTAGCTCAAACTTTGGTTTTTCAATAAAATTATTTGATTTAATTGTGGGCGTCAGTCAGTAAGCGGATTTAAAAAAAAATTAACATATTAGCATAAAGGGACCCTAGAGAGTATATATTATAAATTTAGTTTTTTTGAGTTTGTGGGCGTGTCTGTGGGCGGATTTCAAAAATTCTTAAACTTGATTATTTCGGGACCTTAGAGAGTATATGGTTAAAATTTCAGCTCTCTAGGTCTAGTTTAAAGGCATAATTTGTGCCGACGGGCGGACGGACGGACATGGCTAGATCGCCACTACTATTGATGCTGATCATAAATATAGTAACTTTTAGGGGTCTACGGGCAATATTAAGGTATGTTACAAACTATGCGTCAAAATTAATATACCCTTAGAATAGGGTATAAACATGCAAAACGAGTATAAATCAATTGATGAGACCCCCGCGAGGATGCCATCCTAATTGAGTATTGAGGTTGCTGTGTAAGCAAAATATTGGATAATAATGTCACAGTGCAAAGACATATCGTACAGTGCTGTTAAACGCGACATTCAATTTTCTTTTACTTACATAGCTGCAATTACAGATATAATGTCATACCCGTAAATGAATATAGGTATTATCAAGATCTTAGCTAGTAATAAAAGCGTTTTAACAGGTGCAAAAGATTGAGTTACCCATAAGGTGCGCAGTGTACCATATATTTTTCCGACGAGTGTATTTATATTGGTTATCCCGATTACATGTTATCCCAAGATTTTTTGCAGTTTCAACATACTCAAAGGGCAGCTTAGATATAGTTGAGAGTCATCTGCATACATGTGTGATGATTTCTGGAGAAAAGCTGATAAGGTACCACCAACTTGAACTGCTTGCCTTCTATTAGTTAAATAGGAATAAAGTAATTTGGCAGCTCCAGCTGAAAAGTGAAATTGCCTTTGAGAAGTCAAGCAACATCAAAAAAGTTACCTTATCTTTATCCAATGCCAGTCTTACATCGTCAGTAGCGCTTAGCAAGGCCGTGATGCAGCTGTGCTTATCGCGAAATCCGGATTGTTTCGGAGTAAGCATATTATTTGACATAAGATAAGCGCTAATTTGTTTTTGTAGAACCCTTTCAAACATGTTTGCCAAAAAGGGCAAGATAGAAATAGGCCTAAATTCATCACCTTTTGCATTTTTGGGAAGTGGGACAATCTTTGACAACTTCCATTGATCCGGGTATTCGCTGGTTCTCAAAATTGTATTAAACATGAAGGTAATATGTGGCAACGCAATCGGCAATACCATATTTAAAAATGTGGGGTGAATTTCACCCAGCCCAACAGAATTTGTCTTTATAGAAAGCACACATTCCACAACATCAGCACTATTCACAGCCAAAAATCCGAAGCCAGGATCATCCGAATGAACCACACATGAGAATGAAGCTTTAGTAGTAATCAAGTGAGGCAGAGATGATAAAGATACAAATTGGTGGGTTAAAGCTGGGCCCTATTGCACCAACCACTTTTCACTTTGCACTTTGCAACTTTTCAAAATAATAATTTCCTGCAAAGTAAAAGTGCAAAGCGTTTCACCAACAATGAAAAGTCCTCCACTTTGCACTTTGCAATTTTTGATGTTTTTGCTAAGTGAAAGTGAAAAATGTAACTTTTCATTTTCAGTCGTAATTTGAAAAGTTGCAAAGTGAAAGAATTTAAATGGTTTCAACTTCTTTTCGTTGCGTTGTGATGACAAAATTAAAAAAGTTGAGGTCTTGTTTTTTTACTTAAACAACGATATCTTTCCAAAGCGACGCCCAATTTTGTTGCACTTTACTTTATCATTGTTTATTTTTTGTTAATTGTTATTTGGAATGTTGCTATGCTGCACCTCGTGCTGTACACAATATTTCTTTAAAGAAAAAAATAATCGAATTCATTATATTAACTTGCGATTGCAATTGTTTTGTATTTTTTCAATTAACATAATCTACTTTTCTTATAATAATTTTGAATAAGGCGGTTGGCAACGCTGGATGAGGCCCTGTGGCCATGATGAAAGAGCAGTCCATGTACTATATGTATGTTATACGGTTACAGCTCTATTGTGAAACGAGCATGAGTATAATACCGTTCTGAATGTAATCAAATGTATGTTTACATATATGATGTTAATGCATTTTCTGTTGAAGGTGCTTTTGCCAAGGTTACATTTTTGTAAATAAACATTCGAAATGAATCGTGTTGACAAGAACGGTAAAAAGCTAGCTGTTTTGGAAGTGATAAAAAATAAAAAAGTAATTTTTAAATTTATTATGTAAAAACAAGCTTCATTGTTTTGTTTACTTTTTAATTAAAGGATATTCTCTTTGCTTCGTTTCAAAATAACGTTGCGTCAAAAAAGCAAAAAGAGGAAGCTTGGGAGGAAGTCTTGCTTAAAGCAAAATCACTTGGATTGGCCACAGCCAACCGAAAGTGGACTTTTGCGAGGGATAATCTTTTCGGTTTGTGGAAGAGTCGGATGCTAGTAAGTTAGTGCTAGGTTATGAGTTAAATGCAGTTAAATGAGCATAAATATTATATTTTAGGCCAAAAGGGGCAATTCCAAAAAACAGGAACTGGAGGAGGAAGAGCCTTTGTTCTTGACGCTGTGGATGAAGCAATTCTGGACATTATTGGCAAGGATTCGCCTGTTGCAGAGGGAATCAATTTGCCAGAAGCAGGTGGCGATGGATCTGAAGTACCACCTTTCGAGCAAACTTCCCAAACTCCTCAGCTTCATATTTCCTCTTCACGGGAGAAAAATGTATCCTCAAGGAAGAGGAAACTTGAAGCTGAGGAGATGGAACTCATAGCTTTAAAAAAAAGCTATTATCCATCGAAATATATAAAGCTACTTTGGAAACCTTTAAACTGGAACGTGAATTACGCTTACCGGCATCAGAATTTACAAAAGAATTAAACAATTCAGAGGGCAATCATAAAGATTCATGTTCTAGAGCGGAAACTATTTTAAATTTGAGTGAATATTGAAATAAAAAGGTTGTTAAATGGAAATTGTTTCTTATTTTTTAATATGTCAATTTATTTTAATCAGAAAAAAAAAGTCTCAACTCATTTAAAACTGCATAAGCGTTTTCATTTGGTCGTTCAATATTCTCTATTTCAATGTCTTCAATGTTGTCATTTTCTTCATCATCGTTGTTATCATGCTCCCCTATTGATGCCTCTCTTCTCACTTCTAGATTATGTAAAATGCAACAGGCTATTGTAATTTTTGCAGCAGCTGTGGGCTGCATACGGAGGTAATTTAAACAATTTAATGATTGAGAATGCAAAGTGGAACTAGTAAGTACTTACCAAAACTATTTTCAACGATTCGCCTGGTTCTTTTATGTGCCCGGTTAAATCTTTGTTCCACAAGATTGTCTGGGTTTGCCCTTATTGGTGTTATTAACCATCCACTTAAAGAATAAGCACTATCTCCTAAAAGAACTGCATTTCGAAATGGTCGGTAACCTGCGTTAAAATTTGCTGCCAAACGGGAATTTCTCAGCACCCTTGCATCATGTACACTTCCTGGCCAACTTACGTTAACAGCGTAGAAAGACCGATCTGGGCCACAAACCATCATTGCATTTAAAGCATGCTTTCCATGCCTGTTGACGAAATTTTCTTCATTTTCTCTGGGTGCATCGATGTTTATCATCGTCCCGTCAATACATCCAGCTACACGTGGAAAACCTCCTTGAGAAAAAAAAACGTGTAGCTATTTCCGAAGAATTCTCTGGCCAGCAAATGGTGTTTGCAAGAAATGCATCAATGATTGCATCTGCAACTCGGTGTACTACTCTGCAGACTGTTGCTTTGTTTATTCCGTGCATGGATGCAACTCCGTGGAATTGCGCTCCATTTCCCATCCAACGCAGTGTATACAAAAATTGTTGCAAGGGACTTAAACACATATTCCTTTGACTGTTATATTGCAACTTATGTCCAATTTTTGATAAAACAAATTCTATATTTGTTTTTGTCAATCGAAAACTTTCCACTGTTTGAAAATTATTTGTAATTTCAAAATTTATTCTTAATTTTACATCTTTTACGTAACTATTACTGTACCCTTCGTCTTCAAAAAGTCGTTCAAAGCGATTCATTTTAATTTATTATTTAATAAACCCGAACTTAACGAACTTAACACGACAATTGGCCAACCGCAAATGAAATTTTTTCTTTGCATATTAGATATTGAAAAGCTTTGCGGAATTTGAAATGCAAAGTGCAAAGTTTTTTTGTTTGGTGAAACGAAATCAAAGAATTCTTTGCAAATTGGCAAAACTTTGCACTTTTCTGAAAAGTACTTTTCACTTTGCAGATTTGTGGTTGGTGCAACACAATTTGCAAAGAAGGAATTTTTGTTTTACTTTTCAAAAAAATAATTTCCATTTTGCAAATTTGCGTTTGGTGAAACGAAATTTGCAAAGTTAAAGTGAAAAGTTGCAAAGTGCAAAGTGAAAAGTGATTGGTGCAATAGGGCCCTGGTCGTATAAAGCTACTTTATTAATGTCACTGACGAAAAATACGTCTAGTAGTGTTGCATCACTGATAGAAAAGTGAGTAGGAGTGCAAGTATTGGCTGGTTTTAAGTTCAACTTGTGCATGCTTTAAGTGAGAAGATTCGTATTTAGCAGATTGCAGTTAAAATCACCACATAACAAAATATTAGGGGAAACCAAAGAGATTTCCTCCAAAATTGGTTACAACAATGGAATGTTAATGTATCTGTTTGGCCTATGTATTGCACCTACAAGAAGTTTATCTTCACTGCCCACTAGGTCAACAAATACAAACTCAATACTACCATCTTGGGTCGATGGTAGCCCTCCAAGCGACAAGGCTCGTCTTTGAAATCATCTATAAACCAGGTTTCTACTACATCCACATCCGATCCAACAAATATATCACGGAACTCATCAATTTTTGGTAACAGACTGCGCATTTAAATGACAAACCCGAAGACTGCTTTTCTGACTGCTCAAAACTCTAACCAAACTCTAACCATCGAAATTACGACTCCTACATAATTGCTTATTAAACATTTTATTACAACAAGAAAAGAAAAGAGACTATTGGAATAAAAGAAAAAGAGAAAGAAGAAAGAAAAAAAAACAAATTAGGAAAAATGTAAATTAAAAGAAAGTATAATAACAAAAATGAATATAAGAAATGATTTATTTTTTTATATATGAATAAAAAGAGAAAAAAACACTAATTTGTATTAAGAACTGATGATCTGGCAACGTCCTCGAGTCCCTCGATGCAGTCAACCACTACAGCTGTATCGTTGGATTGACGCTTGACATAAACCACTCCGCGTGCACTGTAACTGTAAACAGAAAAGAGTTGTTTATGTGTTTTTCTATTCTAGTGCAAGTTGAAAAAAACATCTGTTTTGCTGCGATAAGCTTTCGCGTATATGATATATGGATCGTAGAGGACGACGCGACGCGGAGATTGAGGTACTATCGATAGTCGGGTGTAAGTCGTTAAGGCAAAGTGGCTTGTTGTTTTTTTCGGTAACTCGCGATTGATGTTAATATAGCTTAAACAATTGTATGATCAAATCGCTGAATTTGTACGGCGGGAGACGAGTTTGCGCGAATATTTCGTAAAAAGTTTATATTAAAGCGAATTATTATAACAAACAAAAAATTTCAGTATTAATAAGTAGTATTCAAACACAATTTTTGATATAATAGCATTCGGTTGTTGTGGCAACAAAATATTTTTGTTTGGAAACAAATTAACTTGAACAATTTTCTATACATTGATTTTATACAACTAAATACAAATTAACAAAAACAATTGATTAATAATAAAACTATATAAAAACAAGAGAGAAAATGCCTGAAATTGCTGAATCAAGAGCTGCACATTGCACAAACCCTTTAGTCAACATGTTCACTGTTTTTATTGTTTTCATTTTCAACGTCAATTCCTGCTAATTTTGTAGATTTCACCTCCTCCATAGTTTTAAATCGAATTTGGAAATATACAACAGAATGAGTTGATTTGCCCTAATGAAAACGTAGTTTGAGATTGAATCTCTTAAAATGAGGTATAATGTTTTACATGCCTTATATATGTATATATAATTATTTTCTTTTCTAATTAATTCTTTTGAAAACATTTTTTTTACTATTGTTACAGAGAGCAATTTATTCGTTTTATTTTTTATTTTTTATAGAATTCATTTTCAAAAACTATCGTGTTGCCAGTGCAGAGCTATGGGGTAGAACTAACAGATTAATCAATTTCTTCAATCATTGGTTTTGTAAATGTTTTATCTTTCCCAAAGTAGGCGAACAACTTGTCTGCAATTCACTTCTCGATTATAAATCAAATTGGTTTTCAACTCATAACATATATAAAACTGTAGTAAATTTCTCTAATTGTAAAGAAAGAAATAAAGCAAAATGCAACGAAATAGAGTTGAAAATAGGAAATTAGAAATAAGTGAAGTAGGATTTCTGAAAGAGACTGTGAAACAACTTGCATTTTGTATAAAAAATATAATCTGTTTTATGCGGTGACACGTGATAATGTTAAACGATTTCAATAAAATGTGTACAGTATTTGTTGTATGTAGGTATCATGATCACTTTCAAAGAGACACGAAAGTACACGAAAGAAATTCAAACATTTCCTAAACAACCGCCACCGTAATTGTAGGTATCTAAATTTTTGTATACACTGTTTAAAATTGTACGTAAGGTAAGATTTTAAAATGTCACATTTTTTTTGGTTCCTGATTGAGTCCCCCCCCCCCCCCCCCCCCCCTTCTGACTTTCTGACCAAGTCATGTATACGCCCTTGAGCTTCCTCCTTCTTGTAAAGGGAACAACCACAATTTGAAGACGATTGACCGAGAGCCCATTCCTAGTACACCCTAGTACACCATTCGTCGATCACGTCCGCCTGCACGCCTTTGTGGCACCCTATCATAGCTGGAGCGCTATCCATAGTAGCTGACATTTTATTATTCAAAGGAATTTCGTTTTCGTCACCCAATTTTTCCAGTGTATTAAATATGATTTATCATTTTGTGTATGTTTCTAAATTTCTAGCAAATAATAGTTCTTGATTTATTTTCTCATCTCTGATAAAACTCACGTATGAAAAAACAATGCTTCATAAGATGGTAAAGTTAACTCATCTCACTGAATTGAAAATTGACAAGTCTGCAGATGATTGTACAATGATTCTTCAATGTTTTCAGAGATCTCATCAATTTGTCCTTTCACAGAACTTTTGCTCAAAGGATTTTTTTGTATAATATCTACTACTGGTTTAAGGAGCACCGGCAAAATTGAATCTTCCCCAATAGTGGATAATATTCCTGACCGGAAAAGAAGAATAGTATAATATTTCACAACCACAGATGATACCATCGCTGATTTGGCATTATTCTTTTCCAGCTCCAAAGTCGCTACCTACAAAATAGATTTATAATTTCATAGCCGTATTAGCTCAATCAATCGAATTTTCTTAGCAATAACCTGAGGACAAAATTCTCATTTTAAATTAACAAATCTAAATGAAATCTGATGAAATGTTCGCGGCAGAACCTAGGGAAACGATAGCAGCTCCTTCTATTTTCCACCCCAGTTCGAGTACTTAGTACTAAGTTTTTACTCTCGGCTTTCATTTCATGAAATGCATTTTCAATGCAATATAAAATCATCTCCTCCTTTTTCAAGTAAGTAAAGGCAAAGTCTGTCTACGAAAAATATGCATTAGAAAGTTCCCTCCCATTTAGTGGCTAACCAACAAAACTTACTTAACCATAAACACGAAGTGTCCATCAAGCGCACATAAATCGGTTCTCTTCGATGGAATAAATCTATTCTGTCATCGCCAGTGGCAGACTTTCTATTAATATATTTAAATCATTTCATGAGACGTTTCCATCAGCATAGTTTAAACAGACTGCCAACTTCAAACCAGATGGATACTTTTCCACAGAACATTGTGAAGTTTCCGATTCCGACCAATTTGCCAGCAACAAAATGCATTTGTTGGGTAGTTGTCATGATTATTTTTGGTGTATAAAGTTTCATAACACTACCCAGAGAGCAGTATTTGCAATATTTGTGGATTATTTTGTGGCTTGTGCACGGCTTGTTGAATGGCGGCAGCATATCGTTAATAGTTTTGAATGGAAATTGAATTAATTGCTGAAAGCTTCTGAATAATTGCTGAATTTGTACGAAACAATAAGAATTGTTTGTTTTTGAGAAAATTCATTAATCTCTGGGCTTTTTCGCACTTGTGCTTCGCAAACGAACACACTTACCAAAAAGAGGAGATTAAAGTTTTAAAATTAGTCCTCCCAGATGGGTAATGCATCGAAGTTGAAAACGAAGTTGTTTCTATGGATTTCTGTTTTAATTTCTAAACTGGAGCGTGTGCTTAGAAAACTAATTGTAAATAATGAAATGCAGCTGTGGGTTGTATTGTTGTATTCATTTGTATTCATAATGCATTCGTATTTATGCATAGCTATTCTTTTTATATAAATTTTAATTTTCTGCATATTTATTCATATTTATTTTACAAAATTGAATTACTTTTAGACAATCAACGGTGTAGTAGTAGTAACGTATTCGTTTACTGATTGGAACGTCATGGCGTCAAATCCCGGCCAAGTCCATTGCTTTAAATCGAATACCAGAAAACTCGATCACCCTAAGCAACTTAGACTACACCCGAGGAGAATAACCCTAAAACTGCACCGAAAACACTTCTATCCTATCTCTCTATTTTTTTCTAATACTAAGTAGCACCTAATAGCGTGCAATGAAATGCGCCATTGCTAGGTGCTGCGTGCTGCGTGCTGTTAAACACAAATGCTTGCGCTGCGTTCATAGCACAATAAGGAGAAAAACCCCGCTAGCTTTAGTAAATTATAATAAAAAAAGCGGCCAAGTGCGAGTCGGACTCGCCGATGAAGGGTTCCGTAGCAGCAAGTAACATCATATAAAAGTTCTTGTAGTTCGTTGTAACTTTGAACGGCTTACGCATAAGGTTTATGTTTATGAAATTAAATGTTTTTTTTTTATATTTGAGTTGATTGAATCACATTTTACCACTTTTGAAGTGTCTCTCGCGCAAACTATTCAGTTTAGAAAAAAAATGATATTAAAAACCTCAATATCATTTTTGAATACCTATCCATATCGTATCGTATAGACCTATCCCACACGTATGAGTTTGATGAAAAAAAAATTTGAGTTTCAGTTCTAAGTCTGGAGAACCGCCAAAATTTATTGTTTTCTATTTTTGTGTGAAAATGTTTTTCAAATATTACTGTTATCGAGTCTTTTGTCAGACACTGAGTATGCCAGTTTCCTATTCTCACTATAAGTATTAAAACACCAAAATGTATCAAAACCGTTTTTGAGAAAAGTAAAGATTTTGTAGATTTCAGAAACTGATATATTAATAAAAACACAGGGACGGGCTACAGTCCGCTTGGGCGAACTGTTGGATACCCTATTCTTATTCCCATCCCTCATAAGTGGGCGTGACAAAAGTCCAAGTATGGTTGAATTGTTAAGAATGCTCTACATATTTTGTTATATAACATTTAAAGGATTTTATTGAAAAAAACGCTCCCTAGCTCAAACTTGGGTGTTTCAATAAAATTGTTTTATTTAATTGTGGGCGTGTCAGTAGGCGGATTTAAAAAAAATTAACACATGAGCATAAAGGGCCCCTAGAGAGTATATATTATAGATTTCCGCTCCCTAGCTCAAACTTTGAATTTTCAAAAAAAGTTTTTTTTTTAATTGTGGGCGTGTCAGTGGGCGGATTTTGAAAATATTTACACATGTGCATAAGGGGCCCCCTAGAGAATATATATTATAAATTTCAGCTCCCTAGCTCAAATTTTGGTTTTTTAATAAAATTGTTTTATTTATTTGTGGGCGTGTCAGTGGGCGGATTTTGAAAATTTTATATCCCGAGCAGTTTTAGGAGTCATAGATCATATATTAAAAGTTTCAGCTTTCTAGCTCAAAATTCGATTTTTTCCAAAATTTTGTTTTTTTGAGTTTGTGGGCGTTCTGTGGGCGGATTTCAAAAATTTGTAAACTTGATTATTTCGGGACCCTAGAGAGTATATGGTTAAAATGTCAGTTCTCTAAGCTCAGTTTAAAGGCCTAATTTTTGCCGACAGACGGACGGAAGGACGGACGGACATGGCTAGATCGACATTACTATCGATGCTGATCATAAATATAGTAACTTTTAGGGGTCTACGGGCAATATTAAGGTATGTTACAAACTATGCGTCAAAATTAATATATCCTTAGAATAGGGTATAAACAGTCTTCTGTCATAATCGGATCATAACCCTCCCACTTAACTGCATCTTTACTAGTCCGCATCTGGGGTCCGCCGGTTCGACCTCAAAAATAAAACGGCAGGCCTCTAGATTTTGAATAACTTGGTCACTGAGACCAATCAAATGCTGGTGTGTCTTCATTTGTATGATCCAGGAGCTCGTAGGTCTGCCTCTCTTTCACGATTCACGATGTACGCGCACTAACGGGATTTTTTTCCTACACTTATAATCTAATAACATCTAATAGAATTAAGATTTAAGAAAATTAGGATGAGAAAATAGGGAGAGATACCGATGCACGTTAGTTATGATTGTCTGCAGATTATATATGGAGGAAAAATGGGGCGGCGAAGAACGTTCCACATTCGTGTTGTACGGCTAAGGAAAGACTCTTTGCATTTCACTGCAAGTCCGAATACAGTCTTAAGGGTGAACTGATGCGTATTCCTTGCACAGCGGGTATTGCGGTCGAAATTTTTGAGGGATGGAATACAACTGACTATTTCGTTTGAGCACTTATGGTGGAAATAACGATGATATAACAAGATACAAGGGCATCGCGATGAAGACTAAGAGAATCAAGCGAGCTCGCAATGTTACGGTCACCAATGAGTCTTATCACGCGTTTTTGAATTCTGTCAAGTAGCTCCAAATTAGTTATTGGCGCTCCAGACCAGATATGAGCACTGTAATCAAGTTTCGGGCGGATAAACGCCTTATAAATAATAGCCAGATCAGAGGCCTTGAAATATTTCTTGCACCGATAAGGGGCGCCTAGGCATTTCGCAGCGTTCTTGACGACAATGAATATATGGTCATTGCAACGAAAGTTGTTATTAACACACGTACCGAGAATGGGTGGCCGTTTGATTTCAGTCATGCAAGTGTCAATTACGGACTATGGCAATTACGGACTTTGAAATATCAAGCGCAACGGTTTTACTTACTCATCTCTGGTAAAGAGTAAGTAAGTTGTTGGTTAGACAAGTCATCAAATCATCAGTGACCTGTTGCTGCAAAAACCATTCTACCGGTAGTTAAGAAGGTTTCGGGATTCAAATAGAAAATCCGTGTTTTAACATACTTGTATCTGAAGGCCAGTTTTATGTTAAAGCTTTTCGATTATGGAATTCTCTCTCTCGTTCTTTAACTTCTTGGTAAGATGTACGAATCGGTTTGAAAAAATGCTCAAATAACTTTTTAAGACAATATGATGATGGCGATGATGATGGTTTTGGTGATGATGATCATTGCTTCTTTTTTTTTTCATTTTTCTTTTGTATTTATAGTTGAAGTCGAAAATTATTATATTCAATATTATAATTATAAATGAGCTAGACTTATTATTTAATAATAACAATAAACAACGATACTGAACTTTACTCTAACTTATTATGGAATTATTATTCTTCTTGACTATTTCAAAACCGTAGACTGTATTGAACATTCAATAAGCCCTATTTTTGTTGACTCGGGTGTGCCCACGGATCTGTATTGAGCCGGATACTATTCTCTATGTCTATTAACGATCTTCCAGACTCAATAAGAAGTTATCAAGTGCATATGGACGTGGATGATGTAATTATATATCTATGTAAGTAAGCTAAATAGAAGATTGTGTAGCCCGTATAAATGAGGACCTCGTAAATGTTCAACGGTGGTCAAATTTTCACAAACCCCATGACCATGTGGATGACTTGCTTACGGCAGAGAATCGACTCCTCTGATTATCCCGACATTGTTCTAAACGGCGATATGTTGACAAAGACAGGTATCTCGGTTTTCAAATCAATAGCACGTTAACCTGATGTGATGCCATTTCTGATACTTTAAGAAGGGTATATTATGGTCCACCACCTCGACCATAATATACCCGTCTGAAAGCGATGGTGAAGAGGGTAGTGTATTGGCTTGTGACCCGTGCGGTGCAGGTTCAATCCCCATGGGGAAGAATAACATACACCACACATTAAAGGGGAGAATCGAATAAAACTTTGTTTCTCTAAGCTCTACACCAAAAAGAGGATTTCTGTCTGGTAGTACAATGGACCGTTAGCGAGTCTGAGTGTTTTGGGATTTGGATTTCTTTCCTTAAAAAAAAAACGCGGGCTGAGGTCTTCATCGTATTCACTACTTGGAACAATCAAACGCCGCTAAGTTCAAAGCTTATTACTCCCCTCTTCACGTATAATTGTTCTGTTTATCCCTGTCTCGACTATAAAGATAAGCGTAAAATGAATGTAGCTTTTAATGACTGTTTTCGGTTTATTTATAATATTCCTAGATATAGAAGTGTTTCCTATCCAAACGCGTCCCTATTAGGTTTAAAACAAGATGCATACTTTAACTTAAGGAATTTTTTAAAGCTTTTTAACATTATGCACGGTAAATTTTGCGTGAAATGTTACTTTTCGCCAGGTCACGCAGAGGGTTTAAGTTAATAACACCACGTTTTGAACACATTATTTGAGAGCGGTCCTACTTTGTCCAAGCAACTCAACTGTGGCATAGCCTTAAACAGGAATTGCGTAGCAAAACATCACCAGCCATATTTAGCAGAAAACAATTTTATGCATTGTCAAAAATTTGAAAATGCAATGGAATATTATATACGAGTATAGATTACAAAACAGCAAATATTTGTTGTCGTTTTGACACGTAATTGAATACAACAACGCCGCGTGCCTGCGCGCTGAGCACTTAAATATGAGGCCACAGTCGAGCCGAATCAACGATATTTCAAATTTAACCCGTTACGTGGGCCACTTTAAAAAATATTAGCACACATGGGAATTCGGTGCTAACATGACGTTCTACAGTTATGTCCTTTCAGATTTTTTTTGAAACGGACATAATGTCTATTTCGACATTTTTTCCTTTCTTTTATTTTTTTTACACAATGTGCAGCAAGGACGCACGCAATAATGCATGCAGTAACGCACATGCAACAGATATGCAGTAAGAAATTGACATCATTCAGTATGCTTTATGCCACTTAAATATCACCGAACAACCAAACTAAGACTAAAATGCGAGGTAAGAGGTAATGTCAGAAAATTTCACAGCACGAAATGTCAACCCGGAAAAATTGTACCCAATTATGCTGTTCTACTACTGCAGGTTCAGTAAAATTAGAAATAGAGACAACGTGCAGCACGAATTGACATGCAGTAGACAAAATTTGGCACTGAAAGTGAAACTGAGTTAGCGAATGTAGTTTCTAAATTAAAATCTAATCAGTCATGTGGTTATGATAGTATAAACAGCCTGATTATTAAAAGAAATACTAAAACCACTGACCTTTTTATTAAACAGAAGTTTTGTAACCGGAATTTTTCCTGATTGCCTCAAAACATTCATTATTATACCCATCCATAAAGAGGGCGATAGATCTGATCCTAATAGTTATAGACCGATCTCTTTTATAACTAAAAGAGTTCTGAAGTTCTTCGAAAAGTTCAATCTATTAAATGCTCAACAATTTGGTTTTCGGAAAGGGAGGTCCACTGAGGATGCAATAGTTTCTTTTTTAGATGGTATATATAAAGGAGTAGAGGCAAATAAAATGTTAGCTGGTATGTTCGTGGACTTTACAAAAGCATTTGATTTAGTTAATCACAAAATACTTTTGGTAATATTAAAGAGCTTTGGTATCAGAAATAATATCCTCAGTTGGTTCTCTTCCTACCTCACTAACAGGAAGCAATATGAACATCTCAATGCATCTCTAAGTGAGCTCCTTTCCTGTAGAGAAGTTGCTGTCCCCAAGGATCAGTACTTGGACCACTGCTTTTCATCATTTATATAAAGTCAATATTTAAGTTATGCCTTTCTCGCTGTCAAAACAGTTCACAATCAATGGAAACTCTCCTATTGGCTGCAAGAAGTGTATAACTTTAGAATCGGTTAAAGAGTTTAGGTACCTTGGCATAACTCTGGGCAGCAAAATTAATTGAAAGTCACAGATATCTATTGTTAAAAAAAATATCTACATTGCCTTGAATAGAATCTACCACCTACGCAAACTGTTACCCCCTACATACATTACTCACAGCTGTATACTATGCCATAGTTAACTCTCGTTTGGAGTACGGTATCTCATGGTGGGGAGGTGCGTCTACTAGTAATCTGCAACCGCTCATAATAGCTCAAAAGAAGACACTTAGGCCCATTTTATTCACTCGAAGTTCAACACAACTCTGGGATTTTTCTCCTCAACTTGATAAATTGCTTTTATTCACTTAAAGTTGACACGCTGAACTTTGGATATTCCAAAGTTGAGAAAACTGAAAGTTGATCAATTTTGGATTTGCTCAACTCCCCGAAATAGTAGGAGTTGTAGAGCAAACTTGGGATTTTACGTCAAATGTCAGATTTTTTTTCTCATTTCTGTTTTTGATTGTGCGAACTTCAAATCAAGTGGCGTAAATAATCAAATATTAATTTTTTAAAACTTAAACAATGTACCGTTCAAATTATTTCTGGGAAGATTGACCATCTTCTGATTCAGGCAGCGAAGAAGAAGAGCGAAATTTGGTCTGTGAAAGACGGCAATACAAGATGCTACCACGTGTTGGACTCGAAAAATGGGACGACCGCGACTTCATATATCGTTTTCGTCTCTCAAAGCGGACGACAATGGTGGTGCTCCAACTTATAATGAATTCGTTGCCGTACGACGAGAGAAGGTATTTTACGCCGTGGTTTTCTTCTTGGATAGATCGCGTGAATTACGACTAATAAACCAATTATTAATCGCATTACGGTACTATGCACTCGGATCAATTCAATTGGCGGTGGCCGATTTCATTGGGGTAAGCATTGCCACCGTGCATCATTATGCTCAAACGAGTGTCGAGAGCGATTGCCAATTTTTCGCCACAATTCATTCGTGTGCCGGAAACCCAATTGGACCAACTGCAAGCAGCACGTGACTTTTTGCAAAAGCAAAATTCCCTCGAACTATTGGTGCGATTGATTGTACGCATATCCGAATTCAATCACCAGGTGAAACTGGCGCAGAGAATTTTAGGAATCGTAAGGGATGGTTTTCCCTAAACGTTCAAACGGTTTGTGCTGCGAATTTGAAGATAAACGATATCATTGCTCGTTGGCAGGTATAGCTCACATGAAAAATATACATCTCAAAACGGTTTTTAATTTTTTATGTGCTCCTTAATAGGGCTCCGCGCACGATCAGCGCATTTTCAATCTGTCGAGTTTGAAACAACGATTCGAAAGAGGCGAGTTCAAGCAATTTATTCTTGTTGGTGATTCGGGTTAAACTAATACAAGCTATCTTGCGACACCTTTTCTGAATGTCACGAACCCCATCGAAAATTTATATAATGAATCCCAGATTCGCTCTCGAAATTGCGTAGAACGTTCTTTCGGCATTTGGAAAAGGCGTTTTCCCGTGTTGGCAACTGGCTTAAAGTGCAGAGTGGAGACTGTACAGTTAATTACAATTGCTTATGCCGTTCTCCACAACATAGCTATTGAAGAGAATGAGTCGGAACCACCACCGGAAGTGTACGGATTTTCCGATATGCTAGCCGGCACATATATATGTTCCTTCGGGTAGGCCTTTGCAAACAACATCAGCAGTCACTGACAATTACCGCTCTCGATTGGTTCGCACATATTTTCAGCCGATTTTAGATCAAGCTTAAAACAGTCTAATCAATGTAGAAGAATTAATGAGAAAAGAAAAATAAACAAACTTCAAAAATGTATGCTTTTTTACATTTGAATAAAAATGGTATCTAGACATGAACTTAATCGCAAAAGTATTCTTTTTTTGCTGCTGCTGTGGGGAATGATGATAAAGTTTCCATCGGATTTAATGGTGTGTGACGGATCGGCACTTTTTCAACGTCCTTGCCTTTATTTAAAGCGGCCAAACGAACACGATTAAATTCTGTGTCGTGAAGTAGTAGGGAAACATTGAATGTTTTTGTTATTTTCTCCCAAGCCTGCTCCTTGTCGCGATTTTTGTTTTCAATTATACCACGGTATTCCATCACATTGGTAACGAGCCAATCTTCCTCCTCCGATGTATATATTATTTTCGGCATTGTTTTCGTAATCTTTTTCTCTATCATTTTCCTTAAAAAACTAATCTGCATACAACGAAAATGACGCGCGAAATGCAATTCTAAAGTTGAAACTGAAATTATGTGTCAGCTTTCACAAATATCTCAGGGATATTTTAGAAGCTGCAAGTAGGCCAACTTTTGAATTTCAACTGCGGAGTTGAGAATTAAAGCGTTGAATAAAAGCAATTTTCAACTTGCCGTTCAACTCTTGATTTCAAATCAACTCCAAAGTCGGCCAACCTGGGAGTTATGGGGAAGTTGAACAATAGTGAATAAAACGGACCTTAGGACAATGCTGTTCAAACCTAGATGGGAACCCTCACTACCATTATTCCAATCTATGAAAATATTGCCACTTCCATATCTCTATATATTTAAGGTGCTGAGGTTGTTTTACCTACGAGGGGGTTATATTAATATCAGCAGAAATGAAGCTCATCTATCTGCGCTCCTCAAATACTGTAACTGTTCCCAGAGTTAGAACGGAACATTATCGTAGATTTGTTGTCAACAAAGCTCCCTTCATCTACAACAAATTGCCTCTGTATTTAGGCAACCAAGAAGGATATAAATCAAAATTCTTAGATCGTCTAAAAAAATGGCTACTCTCCTTATCTGACGTTAGAACATTGATGCAAATCATATCTTAAAAACTGCCTCATTGCTTTCAATGTGCTTCCAAATGCATTCCTTTTTCCATGTCTCTATCTTCCGTCCCCAAATGACGCCTCGTCTTATTCTCTTATTTTCTGTGCGGCCTAAATTCATATGCACTTGCCACTGGTTCTTCTTACCACAAAGTTTACCGTTTCCTACTTTTTTGTTTCTTTCTTTGCTATATTTTTTATATTGATTACTTCAACTCATGGTTAACTCAATAAAAAAAAATAGCAAAAATATAAAATAAATATACGTAAAATAAATATCAATGTAATAACTTAAAATGTGAAATTGAATATATGTAATGACTCAAAAATAAAACGGAAATAAAACAGAAAAAAAGTGGTATTTAACATACAAAATCATCTTACTGAACGGGTTTTGCTGCACATCTGTTTTAAGCATAAAAAAAGTGCTGTACATATCATAAAACCGGCGCCTAGCGTCAAAAAAAACAACAGTGAAGTTATTTTCTGTCAATTAACATTTAATGTTTCCATGAGTCATGGAACCAGCAGCAGCAGCGTCTCGTTGTGGGTACCTTAGGGGATTAACTTTTTTTTTTTAAATATACATGAATTCATGCACCGAGTAAAGAGTTAAAAGACGTTTTGGATCACAAAAAGACCCTAAGGTAAGAGATGGGTTAACTGAATTAAGGAAATTTGACCTCGATCTGTTATGTTGAATTAAACATAAAAAAATGACATAGACGTGTGCATTCTTTTCTAAAACAAATTGTAAGATATCAATACCAGTGTCCTGTGCTATGGGCTACGTTAAAAGAATTATTCAGTGGAAAAAAAAGCCAAGTAAAGCAATACCAAAATATTTTTTTATGGTAAGATTCCCAATTCATTTCAATTCAATATAAGAAACTAAATTGCGCAAAGAAATTCCCTGGAGACCTGACCAGAATCAGCTCATCGGCTAATACCAAGCCAAACTTCCTTGATACAATTTAAAAAGGAACCTTTTCCCGAAAATAATACGATTTTGGTTGATTGAGGATGATATTCTTAATCCGAGTGATATACCTTATTGATTAGCAAGGGAACCCATGCAAAACAAAAAGGAAAACGTTTTCTACCAAAAATCAAACCCGAACATTGTCACGCTTTAACAAAAAAGGATATAACTAAAAAAAGAAACCAACGATAACAGATGCTCTTCTGCTTTTGTTTGGTCCTAGTTCTTCCTCGATGAGGTTTTTTTTAAAGGAAATTAAATCACTTTCCTTATTATTCAATCGGGGTAACTAAATAAAGAGGCATACGCCCAAAGTGTGCGGATTATGGAATCCTCTTAGGAGTAGCACACACACCACAACAACACCCGTGCCAATTCGTTGCCTAATGTGTTGTTTTAGTTGATATCCTTTGTAGAACTTATGTGCATAGCAGCATGACTCGGATCGTATTATGCATAACATTGAACGTGAATGCTCAAATGAAATGTGGGTGTCATTGGGGAGATTTATTAAGTGCCATCGAAAATGATTATTTTTTATGGTAGATCCGTGTCTGTCTCCATGTAATCAAATGGCAATTCAGACGACAGGGAATCATTCCAAAGCATTTGTCATTAAACTATTATTTTACGATTATGGATTTGAATACATATATAGAAAATGTTATGGGGTTTCGCGTGCTTCTGTACTCTTGAACCATTTAACCATATCAAGAAACTCTTGCGTGCAGTTGGAAAAGTAATCTCACACTTCGGTGGTTGAATAATATATTCCTGTATTAAATAACTCGAAGGTGAAATGATTCTGGAGAACCTGAATGTTAAAATAAAAAAAGCTTTATTGCTTGAAACAAAACGAACATAAGAATGATTAAAACAAAAGGCTTTACCGGACTATACAGGGTCCAATACCAAGCTTCTCCCACCATTTACGTATGGGAAGTGGAAGGGACCCAAACATTTACCCCGACTTCGAACGGAAAATTTGAGACGATTCTCATGACAGTTGGTACTCTTGGATGATTGTCAGATTTTTGCATGTGGTTGGGAAGCGGAAAAAAATGTAGGTGTTGCTGGGCCCTATTGTGATAACCTTATAATTACTGGCTTTCGGGGTAAAAACTATTTTACGAACTATGAAATCTTACAAAATGTTTTCTTCGAGAAAGTTATTTAAAAAAAACGGCATCTAAGCTCGTTGTATGTTAATGGTACTATGCCAGAAACTTTCACGAATGTGTCAACAAAAGCTCTGCACATTTTAAACTCAATCCGCTTATGGTAAAAACACATCAACACTTCAACTTGGATCTAGACTTTGACAACCACGCCGCACTTTTTAGAACCAATGGTTTTTAATAGGATGAGACACATTAGCACTTCAACCTCAACTTCGACTTCAACGCAGTGGCGGACTAAGCCCGTCAGAGGCCCGGGCGGCAAGGCTGAATGAGGCCCTCAGCTTTAAAAAAATGTAGTTTTACAAGCTTTTTATTTAGTTCACATTTGTATGGATAAATAAGTATTTATGTTTGTTTCGTTAAAATCTGGCAAGTGAAATTTAAATTCTAATTAAATTATTTAGGCTAAATAAACATACACACCTACAATATGAAATGGATATGGGTGAAGAAAATAAAATACGAATCGATCGACAAAAAGAAACTAGATGAAATAAATCAAAGATAGTTTTTTTTATTTTTTGTAGCGTGTTATGTGTGTGTTCGTCTTCAATTTACTGAACTCCTCAATACTTCTGTGAAATCGATTTCTTTTGAAAAATTTTCTTTCTATTGAAAGCACGGCTAGATTAACCAGTCGCTCTTGATCCATTGTAGATCGAAGATAATTTTTAATTAGTAGAAGTTTCGAAAAACTAATCTCGCATGTTGCAACCGAGATGCAAATGGTCAAGAAGTATTGAAGTATGAGCGATATACAGGGTAGCGATTCACTGAAGTCTCATTTTATTATAAACTAGCTGACCACCCCGGCTTCGCTCGGAGTCTTTATTAATAAGAACAAAAACTTAAAATAGGTTAGGTTAGGTTTAGGTGGCTGTCGGCAGAAGCCGACACACTAAGACCAATTTAGGTCTATTGTGATACCACGTATGTATTTATCTACCTCAAATCTGTAGATGGGACTGGCCAACGACACGCGGTTGTTTTCAAACGGTCTCCCATCTACATACTAACCGCGCCCAATGTCGTTTAATTGCGGTGATCGGACGAGAACCGATTACTTACTTTTACTTTTAAATTCATTTTTATTAATTATTAGCTTATATCAACTTACATACTAGACAAAAATGATTAAATCTAACTTAAAATTAACAGGATACTTATTCTAGATTATTGATCCTTATGCGGACGCCCTAAACTTAACTATATCTTATAATTATTGCCTTTCGGCCTAAAAACTATTTTACGAACTAATCTTACATATGTGTTCCTCGAGAAAATTAAATAAAACTCGGCATCATTATTTAAATTTTATATTTTTATATAAAACAAATTACCAACTACCTATTCTACTTACTTAAACTACCTAACATATTCTAACTATAATTAGGATTCTGAACACTCGTTGCCTTGCGCAACAAGTGGTCAAAATTCTAATTGCTTTCCGGGTGCCTGGCAGTCGTCAACGTGCACACGCGCCGCCGTGAGCCGACTGAAGCCTTACAGCGTCAGCCAACTCCCGGAAGCACCACCACACGTTGGCGAGCCCGGCCTCTCCCAAAAACGCCCTAGCTAACTTAATCTAACTTATAAGCTAAGAGGATGTTACCTAGAGTAACGCACCGTCCTGGGAGGGCATGTTGACCCCTCCCCCCTCAACAATCCACCAAAATTCGGCGAATTGCTTTTCCGTGTCGAATCTATCCCTCTCCGATATTGCGGTACTAAAACGGAGGAGCTCATGAGCATTGGCGACGTCCCCGTCATGGAGGAGCCGCTTATCTCTCGCGCTGCGGTAGCGATGGTATAAGACCGGAATACCATCCCTCGTCTGTACCAGCCCTTTTGCATCAATATGGATAAATGCCTCTGGCGGGATAAAGCCAGACCGGAGCGTACTCTCTATGTACATTTCATTGGGGTAGTAAGCCCCAAATATCAGACTATTGTCGCTGGCCATCGCCCTTGCAACGTGCCTTCGAGTGACCTTAATGAGGAAATTGTCAATCCTATTCAACTGAGCCCCATCGTATAGGACCTTGTTGGGATAGTATTTTATATAGTTGGATTCAGGCGTTCGGAACAACCGGAGACAGGTCCTAAGACATTGTCTCTCCAAAACCCGAATCTTTTCCATATAACTAGGCGCTATATTAAACCACAATGGACAACCATAAGCGATGATCGGCCTTATAAGGGCCACGTAGCAAATGACCTTCACTCTAGAGTCAAGTTGACTGCTATGAAACAGTCTCCTTGTCAGAGCATAAGCCTTCTTGGCCCCGGCAAGACAAGCAACTATATGTCTATCGAAATACAGATACTGGTCAAGCCAGATACCTAGATATCTAACTACGCTTCTGACCGCCAATGGCTGCCCATTTTGTCCAATAATGACCAATTTCTTCCAGTTTTTTCTGGTATCCCTAGAGGCCCCAGCCAATGGAGTTCTGAACAAGATTGTTTCTGTCTTCTGAAAGTTGATTTTCAACTTCCAGTCGTCGCAATATCGCTTAATTTGATCGAAGTCACGCTGCAAAAGGATATTAATAACCTCGATTTTAGGACCTGATCTGTATGCCACCAAATCGTCGGCATACGCTATAGCATGTCTGAGTGAACCCACCAGATCACTCGTGTAAATGTTAAACAGGATCGGAGAATTGACCGCCCCCTGCTGTAAACCGTTTTTAATTTCAAAGACTCTGCTCGAAGTCACGTTGCCACATTTGACAACGAACTTCTTTCCCATAAGCATATTATAAATTACATATAGCAAAGGTTTGTGCATCCCCCGCCTGGTCAACTTGTAGAAAAGTCCCTCTAACCATACGGTGTCGAAAGCCTTTTCAAAATCAACCAGACAAGCACCCGTGCATTGGTTCTTGCATTTATTCCACTGAATGTCGGAAACCAGCTTCGACGCGGCATGAATAGTGTCATGCCTCGCCCTGAAACCAAACTGGTTGTCCGGGATTATGTTATAGTCCTCGACCCACTTTAACAGGGCTCTATTGACAACCTTTTCAAAGACCTTGCTAATATTCGGAAGCAAGCTAATTGACCGGAGATTGGCAGGGTTCGTCCTATCTTTACATTTTTTCGGGATAGGGTGTACCACAGCTACCTTCCAATGCGCCGGATAATGTGCATTATTCAGCGCATTGTTAAACAGCGTGGTGAAAATATCTACAGCCTCCAAAGGCAGGTGTCTCAATACGACGTTTGGGACACCATCCATCCCCGCCGACTTTTTATTTTTTAGTGACTCGAAGATGCACAGAAGATCATCCTTCGACACGAACAAGTGCGATGCATCTCGGCCATTGGCGACAACTGCATTAGCATGGTTTTCATCAGTGAACACGGTGAATCCGTTATTCTCAGATCGCCAATTCTCAAGTTCGGTGCGCAGATAGAAGTGGCTCACCAGAGCCCTATTCTCAATGTCGTGGTTACGGCGAACAGGATTGTTCACCGTATACACGGCCTCGAAACAAGCGCCCAGCAAATCCACTTTCTCCTGTGGGTCCTCGACCACGAAAAAATCGTCGTTTGAAGCGACACTTTCTGGACTTATTCCAGCAGTCAGTATTGTCTGTCTGTTCTCTGCTGTCTGGGAGATTCGAACACAAGGAATATCATTGTGATCTTTCCTCCTGAACAACTTATTTATCTGTGGGAACATATTCGGACTACAGGTTTTAATAGCCCGAATTTTATTGCCCCAATACAGACTTACAGATTTTCTGTAATTTTCCTTTATCAGCTGTTTCAGGATTCGGATCTCTGACTTCAGCATCCTTACCTCCGGGTCGTCGCGATCAGTAAATTGCCTGTACAGCCGTTTAAGCCTCGAGAGCAGTCTACTTTTCTGTCGGTATAGTGCGTCGATTGTAGGGTTTCTGTACTTTTCTGTCTGGTCGTCGTCGGAACGTCCTACCCGAGGAATAGTTCGTTCCATAGTTCGTTTGATGGCGTCGTCCATTTGCAATAAATGCCGATCAATGTCATCATTTGTCATGTTGCTGTTTGTCGGTGGGTCGATCCCACTCGAACGTATATCTCGCTTTAACAATCTGGAGAAGCGCGACCATTGTGCCCTCCGATAATCGAATGAACACACTGCTTCGTACTCCTCCAGCAGCGTTTGCTCGTTCGGGATCCGTATTGCGGCGGCGAGTCCGTAGTGGTCACTATCGTACTCAAACGCACGCAAACAGTTCCGCGTGTATTGGTCTATGGTTGTCAGTTGAAGTCTTGCGTCCGTTAAGGCCAAGTCCAGGAAAGCACCGCTTCTTGGGAAAGAAGGGATATCCGTCGCGTACAACTCGAGTTTGTACTCAATCATATTGAGGCGCCACCAGTCGTGAAACTGGTTGCCCCTGGGATTTGCAGTAACATTTCCCCACGCCGCATGTTTGGCATTAATATCTCCGGCCAAGAAGTAATAATTCTCCTCCGAGTTCAGCTGCAGACCACGAAAAAGTGTCTCGAGCTCTGTCATAAATTGGTTGGGTGGAGGTGCTGCAGGTGCGTAAAGTGACACCACATACACTCTCCTCCGGCTATGGAGAGGAATGCATATAATGCATGCTTCCAACAACTGGAACCTACGCACGTCCCCGCTATATATAACCCTATGGCGCAGGCCTTTTCGAATTAAGATTCCAACCCCACCTCCTTGAGTGGAGTGAGGCCGGTCTCTTCTTATTACATGATAATTTTTGTATCCCAATTTGTGCTTCTGATTTAGCTTAGTTTCGCTAACCAAAAGCACATCCGGGTTTTCGGTTTTCAACAAATTGGCAAGTGACGTTCTTTTCTCGATCCTGACTAGTGAATTAACATTCACAGCAAGGATCTTTAAGTTTCCCTCATCCAGCGTAGCCATTAGATTTATGGCACACCAGACCCCACAAACAGCTCCGAATAGATAAAGTCAATTCGGGCGGCTTGTTCGTTTAATTGTTTCTGGAACTTATCGATCTTTCCGTGCAGAGACAGAAGGATCGATTTTAAGTCCAGATCCACCTCTGGTGCCTTTTGGGCTACCTTTGGTTGGTTTGATGTCATGTGGGCTTGACCCGGTCCAGCTGCCATTTGGGCAAAGGACACGTTGGGTGCCACAAAATTCGAGAACGAGCGACTCTTTTGACGCCTATCGTCTTCCGACTGCTGTCTGCGGGCCTGGACTCGCTTTTTCAGCTCCTGGTACTTTGGGCAACCCCTGAAGTTGGCGGGATGCCCAGAGTCCCTGCAGAGCACACAAGAGAGGACACTCCGGTCTTCAACTCTCTCCTTGCCAAGAGAACATTCACCATGTTTGTGGTCCTTGTCGCACTTTACGCATCTGAACTGCATGTTGCAGTTAGCTGCGGCGTGCCCGAACCTTTGGCAGCGCATACATTGAAGTATGCGATCCGACCTTTTTATTTTCTCCCATCTTACAGCATGATAGTACAGGTAGCGGATATTTCGCAGCCTGTCAATTTTGCTGTCGGGAGTGAGCTGCACTAAAAAGAATGGTAAGTAACGGTTACCACCCCTTGCCACAGCTGAAGAAAACGGCTTGACCCCCACGAACTTGAGGTCGTCGCTTTCAAAATTCTTTAGCTCTGTTTCAAGCTCCTCCGTTTTAATTGAGGGATCAATTCCCTTCAATACCACGGTTTTTAGCTTTTGCTCCCTTGGGGTGTACGTGAAGTACTCGGTCTTAACCTCTCCCAGGGCAGTGCGCACCCTATGGTAATCCTCTATTTTATCACATATAATTATGTGGTTGTTGGCAGATAGCCTTTTGACATGAAAGTCTTTTGTAATTAATTTACATAGCCTGATACTGTCTATTATATCGAAATTACTTACATTTATGGGTGGAATTCTTGGCCTCCGCTGTTTTTTATGTTGCTGCTGCTGTTGTTGCTGCGCCTGTACCTGCGGTTGCTGCCCTGATTGCAGGTTTTGTTGCTGATGTTGTTCATGTTGTTTTTGTTGTTGCTGCTGATGTTGTTGCTGTTGTTGTTGTTGTTGATGTTGTTGTTGTTGTTGTTGTTGTTGTTGTTGTTGCTGTTGTTGTCTTTGTTGCTGCTTCAATTGCAGTTGTTCCTGCACCTGCTGCTTTAGCACAGCTTGATGTTGCTGCTGCTGCGTTTTCTTTAGGCGCAACTGGTTGCGCTTCTCCAGCAATTCTTTTATAAGCTTGTCCAGCTGCGCCTCCTCATCTTCCTCTTCGTCTATTTGAACGGTGCCCTCATCATTGACCGGTAGGTCCTTGAAGGGGTTTCCCTCTCCGACATACCGGCCCACTACGCCTTCAGCCTCGTAAGAACTCGAGTTCTCAGCGTCTTCATCGCTTCCATCGGCCGATGAAACCACACCAGTGCCCGCCGAATTCGCCCTTCTTTTGGCAGAAAGATTCGGCTTCGGTTTTAGCTTCCGTCGCCTCTTCTCTACTTTCCTGAACTCCGCACTGACTACAGCTACTGCTGACACAGTTTCAGTGGGAGCTTTCACTTGTGTTATCGTGGCAGATTTTTCAGTTGCTATTTTAGCTGTTGCTAACGCTGCTGTTATTTTCGATGTTGTTGCTGGAGTTGCCTGCGGGAGAACTCGCCTGTCCAACGACCGGTCAGTTCTTGTTCTTGCCATTTTTAATGTGCTTGCAGCTATTGCCCTAGGCATAAACCCTGCTGCTGTTATTGTTGCTGCTGCAGCTGTTGTTCCTGCTGCTGCTAATGTTGCTGCTGTTTTTGTTGTTGTTGTTGCTCTGGTTGTTGTTGCAGTTGTTACTGACAACGATTTTTTTGCCGGCTCACGTGTTTTCACCACGTGTCGCAACGGCACACCCACACCCGTACGCGGGACCGCCGACTTTCCGGGGTCCATCGCCATACACCGTACGCACCTTTTGTTTTTGTTTTTCTTTAATAGTTTTTAATATAATAGTTTTTAAATAAATTAAAAAAAAAAAAGTTAACACTTTACCGGGAATCGAACCTGCGCCTCCGGCGCCTGAGTCAGACACTCGGTGTACTGAGCCAATCGACTAATTTATTTTTATTTGGCTAATCACCACTATATCGCACTTTTTCGCTTTAAATCTTCCGTAACTAACTAGCTGTCCTGTCTCTGCGGGAGAATCGGAACGACGACGAGAACCGATTAACTCGACGTGGTATGGTCGTTGGTTTAAAAAAACTTAAAATAAACATGCGAAAACAAAAACAATATTGCTGAAATATAAGACGACATTCAAGACCAATCGCGGTAAGTCCCGTTGTGAAAATATTGGAAAAAGAACAACCTTTAAAAGGATTCACAAAACAATACACAATAGAAAACTACTAAAAAAGTAAGGGTATTTAAAAAGTATTATTATACGATGAGATACCGCAAAAAATCAATTCGCTGATTTCAACCGTTCCGTAGGGAGCTGACCACGTGTCTGAGCCTAGCGGCATGGTACCTCGCACAGCTACCGGCGGCCGGCCAGCGCCCCTCCCTCTCGCCCGCACGTGAACCCGAACATACCTATTTTGTTGCGGAGTTATTTTAAAATTGTGATATGAAATAAATAAATACAAAAAAAATACTAAATATCTCCCAAGATGTAGATTGAAATTAAGTGATGTCAAGGACAATTTTGTCTACAATTAAATACTTGTGATTAATAACATATTTATTTGTATAAGGATTAATATTATGTTGATAAAACTCCTTCGCAAATAATGCATTAATTTGGAACAAATTTGATTACCATAAAAAAGGTTATAGTGAGTCAATCTTAAAAGATAGACATATACTGTTGCAGACTTTTTTTTTAGGATTTTAAAAGAGGAACAATTGCATCACACATATTTTTTAACGTAACTTAAACCGTTTACACAGCGCACGAAGCGGAAACTCTCAAAAAGGAATAATTTTCCCGTTTTGCAACATTTTCAAATGATGCTTCGCTCCTACTGGTCGGAGCGTGATGTTATAAAGCCTAAAGCCTTCCTCGCCAAATGGAATATCCAACACAAAAAGAATTTTAAATAATAAATAATAATAATTTTGATAAAACTTGAAAAAAATGCTGATAAATCGCAACGCGCAGCACAATAGTATGCTATGGGTGGCGACGGTGTAGAGGTTAGTGTGTTGGCTTGTTACCCGTGCGGTGCAGGTTCAATCCCCATGGCGAAGAACAACATACGCCACCCATTCACATGCCTCTACACAAAAAAAAAAAAAAAAAACAATAGTATGCGATGGAAAGACTGTCCAAATGAATCAGTTGTCAAAAGTTGATGCACACAATGCCATCAAAGAAAAAATTGTCACAATGGAGGATAGAGAGGAAGATGATGAGGAGGCTCAGCTTGACCAACTCATCAAAGAGCTCCTTGAGAAACGTGAGCAGTTGAGGCTGAAAAAAGTACAGCAGCAGCAACAACAAATAGTGCTGAGGGAGCAAATCCAGCAACAACATCAACAGAAGCAACAACAACGACAACAGCAACAGAACCAACAAAAGCAGCAACAGCAGCAGCAAAAGCAGCAACTGCAGCCAAATCAGCAACAGCAGTCAAAGCAGCAACAGCAGCAGAAACCAGCAAGGAAGAACAAAATTCCACCGATTAATGTGAGTAATTTCGATATAAGTGATAGTATAAGGTTATGTAGGCTTATAACAAAGAACTTTCATGTTAAAAGGCTATCGGCCAATAAACATATAATTATTTGTGAAGAAATAGAGGAGTACAATAGGGTGCGCACCGCCTTGGGAGAGGTTAAGACCGAGTACTTTACGTACACCCCAAGAGAGCAAAAGCTAAAAACCGTTGTATTAAAGGGAATTGATCCCTCAATAAAAACGGAGGAGCTCGAAAGAGAGCTAAAGAACTTTGAAAGCGATGACCTCCATTTCGTGGGGGTCAAGCCGTTTTCCTCGGCTGTGGCAAGGGGTGGTAACCGTCACTTACCATTCTTCCTGGTTCAGCTCACTCCCGACAGCAAAATCGACAGGCTGCGAAATATCCGCTTCCTGTACTACCATGCTGTAAGGTGGGAGAAAATAAAGAGGTCAGATCGCATACTTCAATGTATGCGCTGCCAAAGGTTCGGGCACGCCGCAGCTAACTGCAACATGCAGTTTAGATGCGTCAAGTGCGACAAAGACCACAAACATGGTGAATGTTCTCTTGGCAAGGAGAGAGTCGAAGACCGGGGTGTCCTCTCTTGTGTGCTCTGCAGGAACTCTGGGCATCCCGCCAACTTCAGGGGTTGCCCAAAGTACCAGGAGCTGAAAAAGCGAGTCCAGGCCCGCAAACAGCAGTCTGAAGACGATAGGCGTCAAAAGAGTCGCTCGTTCTCGAATTTTGTGGCACCCAACGTGTCCTTTGCCCAAATGGCAGCTGGACCGGGTCAAGCCCACATGACATCAATCCAACCAAAGGTAGCCCAAAAGGCACCAGAGGTGGATCTGGACTTAAAATCGATCCTTCTGTCTCTGCACGGAAAGATCGACAAGTTCCAGAAACAATTAAATGAACAAGCGGCCCGAATTGACTTTATCTATTCGGAGCTGTTTGTGGGGTCTGGTGTGCCATAGATCTAATGGCTGCGCTGGATGAGGGAAACTTAAAGATCCTTGCTGTGAATGTTAATTCACTAGTCAGGATCGAGAAAAGAACGTCACTTGCCAATTTGTTGAAAACCGAAAACCCGGATGTGCTTTTGGTTAGCGAAACTAAGCTAAATCAGAAGCACAAACTGGGATACAAAGACTATCATGTAATAAGAAGAGACCGGCCTCACTCCACTCAAGGAGGTGGGGTTGGAATCTTAATTCGAAAAGGCCTGCGCCATAGGGTTATATATAGCGGAGACGTGCGTAGGTTCCAGTTGTTGGAGGCATGCATCATATGCATTCCTCTCCATAGCCGGAGGAGAATGTATGTGGTGTCGCTTTACGCACCTGCTGCACCTCCACCAAACCAATTTATGACAGAGCTCGAGACACTTTTTCGTGGTCTGCAGCTGAACTCGGAGGAGAATTATTACTTCTTGGCCGGAGATATTAATGCCAAACATGCGGCATGGGGAAATGTTACTGCAAATCCCAGGGGCAACCAGTTTCACGACTGGTGGCGCCTCAATATGATTGAGTACAACCTCGAGTTGTACGCGACGGATATCCCTTCTTTCCCAAGAAGCGGTGCTTTCCTGGACTTGGCCTTAACGGACGCAAGACTTCAACTGACGAACATAGATCAAAACACGCGGAACTGTTTGCGTGCGTTTGAGTACGATAGTGATCACTACGGACTCGCCGCCGCAATACGGATCCCGAACGAGCAAACGCTGCTGGAGGAGTACGAAGCATTGTGTTCATTCGATTATCGGAGGGCACAATGGTCGCGCTTCTCCAGATTTTTAAAGCGAGATATACGTTCGAGTGGGATCGACCCACCGACAAACAGTAACATGACAAATGATGACATTGATCGGCATTTATTGCAAATGAACGACGCCATCAAACGAACTATGGAACGAACTATTCCTCGAGTAGGACGTTCCGACGACGACCAGACAGAAAAGTACAGAAACCCGACAATCGACGCACTATACCGACAGAAAAGTAGACTGCTCTCGAGGCTTAAACGGCTGTACAGGCAATTTACTGATCGCAACGACCCGGAGGTAAGGATGCTGAATTCAGAGATCCGAATCCTGAAACAGCTGATAAAAGAAAATTACAAAAAATCTGTAAGTCTGTATTGGGGCAATAAAATTCGGGCTATTAAAACCTGTAGTCCGAATATGTTCCCACAGATAAATAAGTTGTTCAGGAGGAAAGATCACAATGATATTCCTTGTGTTCGAATCTCCCAGACAGCAGAGAACAGACAGACAATACTGACTGCTGGAATAAGTCCAGAAAGTGTCGCTTCAAACGACGATTTTTTCGTGGTCGAGGACCCACAGGAGAAAGTGGATTTGCTGGGCGCTTGTTTCGAGGCCGTGTATACGGTGAGCAATCCTGTTCGCCGTAACCACGACATTGAGAATAGGGCTCTGGTGAACCACTTCGATCTGCGCACCGAACTTGAGAATTGGCGATCTGAGAATAACGGATTCACCGTGTTCACTGATGAAAACCATGCTAATGCAGTTGTCGCCAATGGCCGAGATGCATCGCACTTGTTCGTGTCGAAGGATGATCTTCTGTGCATCTTCGAGACACTAAAGAATAAAAAGTCGGCGGGGATGGATGGTGTCCCAAACGTCGTATTGAGACACCTGCCTCTGGAGGCTGTAGATATTTTCACCACGCTGTTTAACAATGCGCTGAATAATGCATATTATCCGGCGCATTGGAAGGTAGCTGTGGTACACCCTATCCCGAAAAAATGTAAAGATAGGACGAACCCTGCCAATCTCCGGTCAATTAGCTTGCTTCCGAATATTAGCAAGGTCTTTGAAAAGGTTGTCAATAGAGCCCTGTTAAAGTGGGTCGAGGACAATAACATAATTCCGGACAACCAGTTTGGTTTCAGGGCGAGGCATGACACTATTCATGCCGCGTCGAAACTGGTTTCCGACATTCAGTGGAATAAATGCAAGAACCAATGCACGGGTGCTTGTCTGGTTGATTTTGAGAAGGCTTTCGACACCGTATGGTTAGAGGGACTTTTCTACAAGTTGACCAGGCGGGGGATGCACAAACCTTTGCTATATGTAATTTATAATATGCTTATGGGAAAGAAGTTCGTTGTCAAATGTGGCAACGTGACTTCGAGCAGAGTCTTTGAAATTAAAAACGGTTTACAGCAGGGGGCGGTCAATTCTCCGATCCTGTTTAACATTTACACGAGTGATCTGGTGGGTTCACTCAGCCATGCTATAGCGTATGCCGACGATTTGGTGGCATACAGATCAGGTCCTAAAATCGAGGTCATTAATATCCTTTTGCAGCGTGACTTCGATCAAATTAAGCGATATTGCGACGACTGGAAGTTGAAAATCAACTTTCAGAAGACGGAAACAATCTTGTTCAGAACTCCATTGGCTGGGGCCTCTAGGGATACCAGAAAAAACTGGAAAAAATTGGCCATTATTGGACAAAATGGGCAGCCATTGGCGGTGAGAAGCGCAGTTAGATATCTAGGTATCTGGCTTGACCAGTATCTGTATTTCGATAGACATATAGTTGCTTGTCTTGCTGGGGCCAAGAAGGCTTATGCTCTAACAAGGAGACTGTTTCATAGCAGTCAACTTGACTCCAGAGTGAAGGTCATTTGCTACGTGGCCCTTATAAGGCCGATCATCGCTTATGGTTGTCCATTATGGTTTAATATAGCGCCTAGCTATATGGAAAAGATTCGGGTTTTGGAGAGACAATGTCTTAGGACCTGTCTCCGGTTGTTCCGAACGCCTGAATCCAACTATATAAAATACTATCCCAACAAGGTCCTATACGATGGGGCTCAGTTGAATAGGATTGACAATTTCCTCATTAAGGTGACTCGAAGGCACGTTGCAAGGGCGATGGCCAGCGACAATAGTCTGATCTTTGGGGCTTACTACCCCAATGAAATGTACATTGAGAGTACACTCCGGTCTGGCTTTATCCCGCCAGAGGCATTTATCCATATTGATGCAAAAGGGCTGGTACAGACGAGGGATGGTATCCCGGTATTATACCACCGCTACCGCAGTGCGAGAGATAAGCGGCTCATCCGCGGCGAGGACGTCGCCAATGCTCATGAGCTCCTCCGTTTAGTACCGCAATAGCGGAGAGGGATAAATTCGATACAGAAAAGCAATTTGCCGAATTTTGGTGGCTTTTTGAGGGGGGAGGGGTCAACATGCCCTCCCAAGACGGTGCGTTACTCTAGGTAACATCCTCTTAGTTTGTAAAATAGATTAAGTTAGCTAGGGCGTTTCTGGGAGGGGCCAGGCTCGCCAACTTGTGGTGGTGCTTCCGGGAGGTGATTGATTCTGTAAGGCATCAGTCAGCTCACGGCGGCGCGTGTGCACGTTGACGACTGCCAGGCGCTCGGAAAGCAATTGGGAATTTGACCACTTGTTTCGTAATGCAACGAGTGCTCAGAATCCTAATTATAGTTAGAATATGTTAAGTAGTTTAAGTAAGTAGAGTAGGTAGTTTGTAATTTGTTTTTTTATATAAAAATATAAAATTTGATAAAGATGCCGAGTTTTCTTAAAAATTTTCTCGATGAAAACATAATATGTAAGATTAGTTCGTAAAATAGTTTTTAGGCCGAAAGGCAATAATTATAAGATAGAGTTAAGTTTAGGGCGTCCGCATAAGGATCAATAATCTAGAATAAGTATCCTGTTAATGTTAAGTTAGATTTACTCATTTTTGTCTAGTATATAAGTTGATATAAGCTAATAATTAATAAAAATGAATTTAAAAGTAAAAAAAAGTAAGAAAAAATTGTCACAACGTACCGTAAAAATAAATGTCATCTATCATCTATCATCTATCATATAAAATGTATGGAAAAATGAATTTTCTACATAATTTTTTTTTTCGGGGAACTTTTAATTTCTTGGGTATTCTTCTTGTTTGGCCGGAGACCAGTCCGAATTGGTGCGAATCATCGAAATCGGTCCAGTCGTTCTTGAGTTATGAGCGTAGTAACTAACGTTACTCTCTTTTATATATTAAGATTGAAGGATTTGGGCCCCCCCCTGACCGGAAGCCCGGGGCGAGCCGCCCCTTCCGCTCCCTGGTTAGTCCGCCACTGCTTCAACTTTAGACCTAATTCCTAAAAGTTGAAGTGCAAGTCCCACCATCCTTGAGGCGATGTTTTCACTTTTCCCAACGCGAATGCTTATAGCTGTTTTGAGCGAATTTTCTCCCTTGCTTGTATGTACTTTGACATAATTTTCTGTCTTGTTTACAACCATTTTTTGTAGCATTTTTCAATGTACATATTTGACTCGACTTTAAGCGCTGAAGTTCTTGCTCTTGTCAAAGTCGAAGTCGAAGTTTAAGTGTTGCTGTGTTTCTACCATTAACGATGAGCGAATGCATAGAAGACGCACACACAAACATTAGCGCGCCACCTATTGTATGTCATTACCTTTCGCGCAAGTATGAGCAAAAACTGTACAAAGTTTCAACTCAATCGGATGAACGTTGCGAACGCATAGAAGGCGAACAAATAACATTATTTTTATATACATTCAGTGGTTTCTAGTAACCTATTTGGACCCAGCATAACGTTTTCGCAACACTAAATGCCATGATTTATATTTTACCGTAACTAAAATTGAATTTCTTCTTCTTTATCTTGTGCATGACACAAAGACAGTGTAATATCTGTCAAACCAATTCAGATTGCAAACTGTCAGTGTCATTTTTATTCAGTAGTCTTTGCACTTTTATCGTGATGAAGTACCGCTTCAACAACGTCACCAAATTTAATGAATTTGGTTTCAAAAGTATAGTTCTGTGCGCCAAATTTATAGAGCACATGCACTATATTACACCTGACATAAGCCGTGTATTTTTCCACGCGGATATAGGATTGGCACAAAAAAACGACCATCGCCGCTTAAGAATTCATCAAAAAAAAAAACTCGGCAGCACACACCCACCTATGACATGCACCGTGACACAGCTGTAAGTTGTAGTTAAGAGATTTGTATTGAAAATCCTGAAATTGAAAAATATTTACTTCCGCCAATTGAAATTGATGCCAACATATTAAAAAAATATAAAAAGCCATTTCACGGCGATAGCTATCCCGCTAAAGTTAGCGTATATAGGATAAGTTGTTGTTGTATTTTACATTCAAATTATCCCTATATCCGTGTGCAAAAAAACACGGCTATAATCGATTGCAAGAACTATTGTTTGGAAGATGCAGTGGCGCCTAGAAGCATAAGAAGAGTGCGTTCTGAAGAAAATATTGCACACGAGATTACCGAAACGCCGAAGCATCCCAAAAAATGCAGAGTTGAGTTCGGTCTGTCGGCCGGTGGAGCCATCGGACCATAACTTTTCAAAAATGAGGCTAATCATCGTGTAACGGTCAACGGTATTCGCCGTAGTGCCATGGTTAGTGACTTTTCGTTCCCCCATTAAATTGCATGATTGTTTAAGAGATGTGGTTTGAGCAGGATTGCGCTACGTGCCATACTGCATCATTTCGTGTGTTGGACCTGTAAATTGGCCTGTAAGATTATTTTCTTTGGGGATACGTAAAGTCGCTAGTCTACGCTGGCAAACAAACAACAAAATACTTGAAAAAGTGGTGCAAAACTTAGTCTTGACTTTCAGTTTTAATATTTGCTTAATTTTTCTTGGCTTAAATTAACTATAATAATAAGTCTCAGTAATTTTAAATCACATACGACTATATTTTTATGGGATTATATTTATATCTCAGAAAAGCTTCATAAAAGATAATTATGCATCTCCCGGACGTTCGACATGGCTATACCCGGTTACGACGTACACTTACGGTGTCGTCACTGCCTTCCCTTGCAAACTTCGAATGTACACTGAATTATTTGAAACAGCCAATCCGCTGCGGTTTATAACTAATATGACATTTCACAATTTTCACCGTGCCAAACGTGTCGTGGACATAGATTATCTTTCTAGTGTTAAAGATTCAGAGAAGATACTCGCACCCGAACCCACTCCACAGTTGATTTTTGAACAAGGCAGAAGTTTGCCTTCGATGTTTGAAAGTTAAATGGTAGTGGAAATTTGTTCTCAAGTTTAACTGATAGTTAAGATATCCTTGGGGTATATGCAAGGCTTTAATACCAACATTATCATGTGAGAGCAATAACTGCTTCATAAGCTTAGAAGCGACCTTACTGCTGTTATTCACTTGACCCGGATCTTTTACGAACGGCCATAATTTGTATCAAAGAAATTAGCAGCTTGACCGAATAATAAAACTTTCTTAACAAGTCAGCTCTATCCAAACTGCTTAATTTCGCTTTCCAGGCATTGACATAGGCCAATGTGTGCGAATAAGATAAACCTTTGCAAAATTAAGACATTAGCAGGACCTACTTGGATCATATTTCTTGTTGCCCCTTCTTTATGGATACTTTACTTGAATGGATTAATAAATCATGACACTTTATCCAAATCGACGTCCCCATGTAAATGAAACACAACACCATACCAATACCTATAATTTGCACGCTTATGGTGTAGGCCGCTTAACATTTTTGTGTACAGACCATTGTGCTAGTTTTTGTTAGACATTATTTCACGGAATAATAAACCTCACCAGACCATAATACAGCGAAAAAACGTCTGCTTTGCAAATGCTAGCCTTAATTGTAGTTTAACCTTGTGATAATCGTGTTTGTTCAGCGCAAAAGGCAGCAAAACGTGTCCTTTCTACCTAGCAGTAAACTATTGACCAATTGATTCTACAATGCGGCTACGAATTCGATTATTTAAGCTGAATAAACACCAATTGAAGAACAACCCATTGTAGGGACAGAGGCACAACTAGAAAGACGAGGACGAGTAAAACTCTCATCCAAAGGATTTGCTATTTGCTGCTGTATATTTTATTAGAATGTTGTCAAAGTCAACACTTTCATTCGATTACGATGACAACGACGACGACGACGATGGCAACAAGGACGCTGCTGCTGCTGCTGCTGCTGCTGACAGAAGTGCACTTGTTAGATAGCTCGACCTTACAGAGCATTATGAATTTAGCTAGGAGGTGGGTTATGGGGGCGTTTAAGTGCTTGGCTACCAGGAGATGAGTGTAGGCCAAAAAGGTCAACCTCTTGGCCTATGTTCTCTCTCCTCCCTTCCTGCCACTTCAAGTGAATATCTCCGGCACACTGCTTTGTATCGTACAACAAAAACTGTAAAGGAAATGAATTGAAAGCATAAAATTAATTTGTAAGAAATTACTACAGTGTTGGCCTGAACAACATATTCATCTTCCTTACTGCTTACGGGGAAAATGAATTAATATTAATCGAGCAGAGATAGTTACCTACTCACCGGTTCCATAAGAATTTTTAACTTCGTTTACCCTAATAAGCAGTTTAAGTGCGTTTCAGAAGAATGGTAATTGGAAGGAAAATAAAAATAAAAAATCAGTTATACTCTCGTATGTCCTTATCTGAGGAAAGTTTTATAATAAGTCACGACCATGTGGGTGCAGCGAGCTTGTATGCCTAGAGAAGAAGAAGTAGGAATGCCAACATACTCGTATGCAGAGCATTTTAGAATTGGAAGCGCAAGGAGTCGTCATGATCATGACGTAAAGCAGCACACCGTAATGCCTGTGTTTCAGTTGTCACATTATTTTTTCTGTCTATTGAATAATAAACGACTACTTGCAAAGCTCTAGTGGTATGCATCATATGTACCTACCCATTTCTGTGTTTAATATGCTGTCCTTAAATTCGTGAATGATTACGTGCATTTATGCTTAAGCAGTTCCTTTTGATTGAAAATTATTTTATATTCTTCTGATATCTACTTCTTTTTTCTTTCTCTTTAACGACGAGGTTATGATCTGGGCTTAAGGGATTAAAATCCCTTCCGGACCGCCTGTGGGGTTCGCTGATTCGACCTCAAAAAGTAACGACAGGCCTCCCGGTTTTGAATCACTTCATCACTGAGGTCAATGGTGTTGTTGCTGCATTTGTGTGATTCAGAAGTTCTTAAGTCTGCCTCTTTTCCCGATTGTATTTATTGATATTGCCTTTTTAACAGGGTTCGTAAAATTTCTCCTTTGAGCATGATAGTACCAACTGAGTCGGTCGCGCTCCATATTCTCTGAGATAGGTTCTTTGACCTGAAGGATTCCTTGGAACTTGGCTTATCATTTGATCAATCTTTTTTACTCCTGCTGTCATGCGAAGCGTTATCATACTTATTGTATGCTGTAAAATATTGTGAACCGTGTGTAAGCGCCGGGCACACAACTGCGGTGTAGAGCCTTACCTTCAACTTAGGGGTCGTTTTTTCGGTCATAGAAGATGGCTGAGTTTTTTCGCCTTTCCGCCTTCATCCACCCTACGCTCACGCGGTGCTTAATGTGGTCATTACAGCTTGCTGCAGTTTTGATCATAAACCTCAGATATTAGAAATTTTCGCACTTGGGAATAACTCTTCCATTCATATTAATGTCTGGAATTGATCGGAGTGCATCAGAAAATGGGCAGTACGACGGACTAATACGACACCCAATCCTCGCCAAAAGTTCTTCCCATACGTCAAGTGCTCGTTGCAGGGAGGTTTGATCATTGCTTGTGATGGCTCCATCCTCAGCAAAGAATAACTGATCACTTCTGACTATTCACGTTTGCTTCAAGCGGATAATCAAGGACTGTAATAAATATCAAGGGACTGAAGACACTTCCCTGGTGTACACCGACTTTGATTGCGAACTCCATTTTACTCTTGTCTTTACTCCCTCATACATGTCCATGATCATCTGTATATGGGTTCCTATAACCCCTTGTTTTCTTAGTCACCCATAACAGATCTCTTGGTTTTCTTCAAAGTCCTTTTCAAAAAAAACGAAAACTATATACACGATGTTTTTCCCATCATGATCCTTATGCTTTGGATTGCATCTGTATTTGATTTATCTGCGACAAACCCGTTCTGATCCGCAGATAGCCGCATTATTTTGCGCATTCGGCTATTTAATACTCACTCAAGCATCTTCATGGTTGATGACATCAGCTTGATTGAACTGTAATTATCACAGCCACGTGTATCGCCTTTTCCTTTGTACAAAGGAGGAAGATAACTTCCCCTGCCCTGCTTAGGCCTCTCATGGGTTTGCAGATAAGAATTATGAGCCGTTATGCCCCAAGGTTTCCCATCTTTTTCCAGATGGTATCACGTCCGGCCCAACTGCTTTTCGCTTTTTGAAGTCGTCGATTGCCTTCCTAACTTCTTCGACAGTTATACCGGGTACTTCTTTATTGTTAGCAAGGGCTCTTGGAATTTTTGTAACTGAAACATAAAGAAAGAAAAATAAAATATTCTAATCTACCCGAGGGAATTGTTTGTTTAGAAGACCTTCACAACACTGTTGCCAACTGTATAGTATTTTTTCGTCATCCACAAGAAGCAGACCTTCATCATTGTTGATAAACTTAGGCGAACGGATATACTAGGCATTTCTCTTTCTCTGAGCTGTTATTTCGAAAATAGTTGTGTCCTTGTTCAAGCTGGTTTGTCGGAGTTCGTAGTCAGCTTTCACTTTACTTGAATTTAAGTGAATTTTCTTTCTGATACACATATCAAAAAATTATTGGATGACCTTTGTATCTCGCAGGAGGTCAAGTTTGATTTGGAAAGTTTGAAGCAGATATTTGGTTAATTGTTCAGTCTGCTGCGATAAACACTAACAGTCGTATTAATAAACGCAAATTAAAGGTGAATTATTTTTAATCAATTAGTTAAATGATTAGTTAAATTAGTCGGGCTCAATGGTTAGTGTGTCGGACTGCTAATCGAAAGGTGCCTGCTTGAATTCCCGCCGGAGCCAAGTAACATCTAGAGTTTTTTTCCACTGCCTTACCTCTTGCGCACGTCTGACAAACATCCAAGAGTATCAATTGTCATGAGAAGTTTCTCAAATTTGCCGTTCGGATTCGGCGTAAAATTGCAGGTCCCTTCCACTTTGCAAAGAAAGTGGTTGGAGAAGCTAGGTTTTAGGCCCGTATGGGCCGTTAATGCCTAATTTTTATTTATTTTTAGTTAAATGAAAAATCTTATTAATAAATATTTATTAAATTTAATTGACATTATATAAACATATAATTAACTAATTCATCGGAGTCGGCGAATTAACGGGTGATTAAGTTGACTATAACTGACATCCATTTTTAGTGAATCTTTGAACCAAATTGAGGATCCGATCTGCCTCCCGATGCGTACACGCGCATTTCTTTAAATCGTTCCGAGCGCTGTGGTAAAACGAAAATAATTGAAAAAAACAAACGGAAAAAACCGAAATTAAAGCGAATAGCAATATGTACAATAAAATCCGTGAGTGTGTACTGCGGAAGTCAAAAAAAGTGCAAAGTGTAAGGGTAGTCCCTCCTGCCGCACTCGTGTTTGCTTGATGCTTATTTACTTGACGATAACAAGTGTCGTTTCCGGCCTTTGCTGAAATGATTGAAATTTAATTTCAAGATGTTTTTGTTGTTGTTTACTAATGATTTGTAGAAACATTATTTTAATATAATTATACTGCATAGTGTATATTGCTGCAATTACCAAGCCAAACAAGAGAAAATAACCAAACCAATTAACTACATTTTAAACGAGTATAAATATACCCAAAAAAGGAGCAGCTAGGTCGTTTCAACGCAGATATTCAGGAAATACACTTGTTACTGAAAATAAAATTACTTATCTATTCAAACTGCATATTTAAATGCAATTAAGACCAATGAAATGTGGAATCTACCTACATATCTACATTTAATCTATATTTGTAAGATTCTTTTAACTTTTTTTAAGGGCATATTCATTTTGACTCATTGACTCATATTTATAGCAATATAGCATATTGCCCTAGACCCCTCGATCTATCCATGTCCGTCCGTTTGCAAAAAGTAGGCCTTAAAACTAGAAAGCTGAAATTTAAAACATATACTCTCTATGTGCCTGAAATAATCAAGTGTAAGGATTTTTAAGATCCGCCCACTGCCACGCCCAGAATTAAAAAAAATGTATCGCAAAATTAAAGTTGCAGGTAGGAGGCGGAAGGAGGGAGGAGGAAATTTGGAATACATATTCTCTTAGGGCCCTGCTCTTTTGTAAAGATTTTTTTAATCCACCCACTGTTACGCCCACAATTTTTAAAAAGAAAAACGTTCGATTGAAGAAATCGTTAGAAATGAAAGTCCTATTCTTCACACTTTAAGGGGCGTTTTTTGAAAAAAACATCGATAAAATCTTAAAAAAAAAATATGTAGATCGTGTCCTTTTTAACAATACTAAGATTTTTGCCACGCCCACATTTTGCGGAATAGAAATAGGAATAGGGTATCCAGCAGTTCGCCCAAGCAGACTTTAATCTAGACTAAGTTAGCTTCACACTGAAAAACTGTCCCACTTTGCCTATTAAAGCCACCTCTGGTGTTCCCCACGGTAGCCAGCTTGGAACTCTGATTTTTAATCTCCCAATAAAAGATAGTGACAACGTCGTTAAGTTCTCCTCCGTCTCCCTCTATGCCGACGAAGCTAAATTCTTTAAAATCATTTCATCTTCACACGACTTTGACCTTCTTCAAGAAGACCTCAATAGTGTTTTGGTCTGGTGCCGCCAAAAAAAAAAACTTAATGCAGTTGAATATTGGTAAATGTGAATTTCTTCCTTTTTGACGTAAGTGGACTCAGTCTCCTCTCAGACGATACTTTTTGAACAACCAACCCATTTTTACCGTTCTAACCATCCGCGACCTAGGTGTTTCTGTGCGACAGAGAGCTTAACTTTAGGTCACATATTGACGAAATTATCAACAAAGATAACTCGGCCCGTGGCTTCGTCAAAAGGTGGTCTAAGGAATTTACCAATCCCTACGTGACAAAATCCTTTTACATTACCTACGTCCGCCCTATTCTAGAGTACGCTAGCCGGGTCCACATTACTATAATCGAAAGCATTCAACGTCGATATCTCCGTTTTGCTCTTTGTGGGCTCACCTTATCCTACTACCATAGCACGAACGCTTGATTTAATAAACTTTTAGAAACTTGAAAAAAGACGAGATTTCGCTGACATTCTGCTTATACATCGTCTTCTCACTGGCTCCATTGATTGTGCCTATCTTTTGAATTATATTGCCTTTAACACCAACGCCCGTAATTTAAGATTCGCCCCTCTTTTCTACCTTCCCACCCGTCGCACGTCGCACGGCTTAAACGAGCCGATATCCCTCATGTTGCAGAATGTCAATTCTAACCCCCTACTCTTTGATTTTAATCGCTGCACCTCTTCCCTCATATCTGCCCTCATCCATTCCCCACCATCCACCGAATTAGTTTTAAGTATTAGTTTTAAGGCCTTAAGTGTTAGTTTTCTAAGTAGTTTTAAGACATATAGCTTGTATTAAGCCGAATAAAAGGGGGCACCGAAATCAAGAGCGATGGATTGCGTGCAATCTAAAATTATAGGGTTGGTCTACAAAATGTATTCCAAAGTTTGGTCAATAGCCTCTCCGAGGAGAAATGAATATTATCACTACAAAGCCCCCAACAGGCTTCATTGGTAATTTGATAAATATTTACAACAAGCCATTTTCCGGCCTTTTAAAGTACAGCAAAGCATCTAAATCCACCATAAGAGCAATTTAATCTCCTTCGCCGTCCCTGGTAATGGCTACAATAACAATTTAGGAATCATTGTTAACTTGCTTAAAACTTCTTCACAACACAATGGCAGTTAGTCCTTGAGTGAAATAGCATCCTTCAGTAAACAATTTTAAAAACGGTGCAGAGAAAACACTTTCAATGTCAAATTTTACCTTGAAAAGAATGAAGTGATCTAATAAAGCCTTCTTTCAAACATCCTGTCCTGGAGTACTTACGTAATCGAAGCCATTTACAACGTTTTAAAAAAAAAAAAAAAAAAAAACACTTTAATTTTCCAAACGCTTACTTTCCCTTCGAACGAAGGCAATTCCTTGTTCCTTGAATATAAGACTTGGGTGCTAATGGTGGTATCTGTGAAGTGTCTTAGCAGAGCTAATAGTCGGCCATGATTTAGGATAAATCTTGAATAATGCTGATATTAAAAGCCTATTTAGTGTAGACTTTAACAAACATTAATTTCTATTGGGCGTTATCCTTTTCTTAAATTAACATCGTTTAACACTGTAGCCCGCTTTTTTCAACTTAACCTTCCCTAAGAAAAAAACAATTGAAAGATTAAGCGAGAGGAAGGGACAAATACAAGAACATTGCAGAAAATAGCTTTTTCCTTCCACAGAAAGGAAGGTAAGTTGGTTCCCATGGTGAGGAAAATACGCATAGATACGTCGGTAAGTGATATTCCATCCCCATAGCGTTCTAATTTCGAATAAATTACATCTGAGAAAGCATTTTGACTCGGAGGTTACGACTACCTATTCGGAAATAATGTGTAGATTTTCTCTGGTGAAAAACAAATAGATTAGAGAGATGCAACTTCCTGGGATGGATTACTTTAATGGATGGCAACGATGCCTTGCAGTCTATGGCGGCTGTGGTTTCCATTTAAATGGCAGAATTTAGGATATTTGCAGCAATAATGAACTGGATTAAATAGAGCTGACGAAACTGCTGGTTAATTGACTTTCAAGTGGTCAATATGTGGGCAGAGGAAGAAGATAAATCAATGTTCATTTCAAATTTATTTAATATGGATTTAACTTTGCGAATTTGTGGCAATATTTAAATTAAAATACCGCCAAATAAATACAGTGGAGCTTCCCTAAAATACCGCCAAATAAATACAGTGGAGCTTCCCTAACTCGAACAAAAAGCGAATATTTCTATATCTCGAATATATGTATAAAAGGTGTTTCTTAAGCCACTAGTAACTTTGATTTTGATCAAAACACATGACATTTCATTAAATAGCCATTTATTTGTGTTCAGTCGAGAGAATACGAGTACATCCTGCAATTAGTTTTTAAACTTAAAGCATATGCCCAAAACGTCTGTCTGTTTGTTGTTGGTTCGCCAGCGTAGGCAGCGACTTTATGTATACCTACAGAAAATAAACAAGACGCGTCAAATAACATGATCTTGGAATCCAGTTTGCAGGTTCAATACGCGAAAAGATTTAGTTTGGCATGATGGCCTCATCTACAAAATGCTACGTTTTAATTTCCCAGATTTTCTGTGTAAAATCGTTCAAAGTTTTTTGTCTAATCGTTCTTTTCGTGTGTCTATTAACAGTAGTGCTTCTGACTTGGTAACATTCCACTCAGGTGTTTCTCAAGGATCAGTACTTGGGCCAATCTTGTATACTTTGTTTATAGCGGATTTCCCGGAAATACCGTCATGTCACGCAGTTTTTTCTTAGCATGAGTTCGCTCTCTGTATTGAGACGAATTTAAACAATGCGATAGACATCTTATATCGATACTACAACAAATGGAAAATCAAGCTTAACTCGGATAAGATACAAGCAATTGTTTTCACTAGACAAAGAAAAGCTTGTTTTCTTCCATCCAATCAGCTTAGGGTGAACGGTGATGACATAAATTGGCAGCCTTGCGTCAGATATTTAGGGGTTTATTTGGATACCAAATTGACATTTAACCCACATATTATAAATACACTTAAAAAAGTTAGTATTGCTATAAAGACTTTGTATCCGTTTATTAATAGTAAATCGTGTTTGTCTGTAGAAAATAAAATAATATTTCAAGCTATTTTATTACATGGGTGACAAGTATGGGGAAAATGTGCAAAGTGCCACATTATAAAATTGCTAACTTCTCAGAATAAAATCCTAAAAATGATGTTAGACCTGCCATGGCACTTTTCAACCATACAGTTACATAGAGGAGGGAATGTTGAACTGATTTCTGATAGAATTCGAAAACTAGAAAATACATTTTTAATGAGGTGTGATTACTCTGATAATACTATTATAAACCAATTATGTACCTGAAAATGTTTGTTACTGATTCGCTTGGTGAAATATTTATATTTATTTATTTAATTGTAAGTTATTTTACATATAAAGTTATTTATTTTATAGTTAATTTATATATTTATTTACTTATTACTTAACCTATATGCCTATTTATTTAATTGTTACTTATTCTATATATTTATTTATTTATTTGTTAATTAATTTATATATTTATTTACTTGTTACTTAACCTATATGTCTATATATTTATTTATTTATTTAATATATTTATTTAATTTATTTGTTTATTTGATTTATTTAATTTTTTATTTATATAATTTATCTATTTATTTATTTATTAATTTTTTTGTTGATATTTATTGATTTCAAACGCTGTACATCAAGATAGACTTATAATTAGTACAGGATATGACAAAACAATGTGCAAAGCAAAGCAAACAATAGTAACCAATACAAGAAAATATAATTTAAAATTAAACAAAATTTGAAGTTAAACATTTAAACATATTACTTATATATATGCGCAACCAAGCACAAGTAAAAAGTTAATAAAAAAAAGAAAAAAAAGGTAAATCAGTTCAAGTTGGAGAGATGTTCAAAGCAGAGAGTAAGAAATTTATTGCGTTCGATTCCAGACCTCACATGATCGGGTAGATTGTTCCACAGTTTGACAGCATAAATGAAAAATTGCCTGCGTGATGTTAAGCAGGAGTAAGTGGCAGGTCGCAATACAATATATCGATGAAACGAACATAAATTAATTTTACTAAATAAATAGTTCGGTTCTTTCTTGTGAATAAGTTTAAAAAGTAAAGAACAGCACCGATACTTGAAAAAAGCATCCAGGCTACATCCAAGAATTTGACGAGCTTCAAATGAAATATGATCAAACCGACGAAGATTAAATACAAAACGTGCAATAGAGTTGAAAGCGACCTTTAGTTTTTGGAATGAGACCGAATCAAGATCCGTAAACAGCTCACAGCCATATGACATTATGGGGATTATTAATGCTTTAACTAGTTTTAGTTTAACTTGTGTGGGTAAAATTGTTCTTGTAATCGATAATCCTCTTAGCGATGCGTAGACTTTATTTGTAATAGAATTGATGTGGGCATCCCATGTTAATTTGTTGTTAAAGATAATCCCCAGATTTCTTGCGTAGCTGACATATTCGACCTGACAAGAGTTTAAAAAGATAGGAGGAAAGTCGGAGAAATTTGGTTGACGTTTACAGATTGGAATGACTTTAGTTTTGTCAGGATTAAGTTTAAGCCCATTGCGTGTTGACCACACGAAAATAGATTTTAGATCGTCGTTTACTTTTCCTATAGCATCCTCAACCATGCCAATAGGAAAACTAAGGTACAGTTGGACATCATCAGAATATACACTCCGTTCCAACTGAATAGGTACAAACTTTTTCAAATCTATATGGCTCATTATTTCCACATAATGTACATGAATCTATAATTTGATGCTGCTAACTATTTGTCTATAATGTTGCCAAAAGAAATGAGAAAGAATAATTCAAAATGCACCGTTACATTTTCTCTGGCTCTCTCGCAAAGCATTTCATACGGAAAAATGCAGTTTTTTTTTGCGTCAACTAAATAGGTACATAGTCATTATCTTCATTGTTCATGTGTGTTCCGAGAAGATTAACCCGTTTAAACAATTTTTAAAGTTTTCTGAGTGAATTAATTTATTTAATTGTCATTTGTTTGTAAATTTGGAGAACGATGGATAGAAAAAAATCACTTAGCAGTGTTGAGAAGGCTAAGATCGATTTACTTAAGGAACAAGGATTAACCGGGCGTGCTATAGCTACCAAAATTGGACGAAGCTTTAACTTGAACTATAACTATATGACTTGAGAAATAAAGAGTCGTACGGGGAAAATATGAAAGGAGGTTATAAAACGGCCACAACAGCGGCTGATAGCTGAGCAATTTTGCGAGGTGCGTTCAATTCCTGCGACTCAACTGCGAAAATAAAGCAAAAAGCGGGCGTTAGTGCTAGTGTTTCGACGGTAAGAACAGTGATCAACAGTGCCAATCATTTAAAACGGCTTAAAATTCAGAAAAAAAACACCGTTAAACCATCAGCGGAAGTGTATGCGTTGTATCCGTAGTAGGTAACTACTCCCCACACCATAACACCACCCTCTCGACTATGATGCCGTGCTAAAAAATGTTCCTCCTTTCTCACATCGTGAAAGTAGTAATTGAAGCTATCAGGCTATCAAAATTAAACTTTTTTCATCTGAAAAAACAAAGTAACGCCATTCTTCTTGCCAAGTCATATGGTGCCTAGAAAAATCCAAACGCATACACTTCCGCTGATGGTTTAACGGTGTTTTTTCTGAATTTTAAGCCGTTTTAAATGATTGGCACTATTGATCACTCTTTTTACCGTCGAAACACTAGCACTAACGCCCGCTTTTTGCTTTATTTTCGCAGCTGAGTCGCAGGAATTGGACGCACCTCGAAAAATTGCTCTTCTATCAGCCGCTGTTGTCGCCGTTTTATAACCTCCTTTCATATTTTTCCCGTACGACTCTTTATTTCTCTAGTACGAATAGGTCAAGTTAAAGCTTCGTCCAATTTTGGTAGCTATAGCACGCCCGGTTAATCCTTGTTCCTTAAGTAAATCGATCTTAGCCTTCTCAACATTGCTAAGTGATTTTTTTTCTATCCATCGTTCTCCAAATTTACAAACAAATGACAATTAAATAAATTAATTCACTCAGAAAACTTTAAAAATTGTTTAAACGGGTTAATCTTCTCGGAACACACATGAACAATGAAGATAATGACTATGTACCTATTCAGGAGCCAGAGAAAAAGTAACGGTGCTTTTTGAATTATTCTTTCTCTTTTCTTTTGGCAACATTATAGGCAAATAGTTAGCAGCATCAAATTTTAGATTCATGTACATTATGTGGAAATAATGAGCCATATACATTCGAAAAAGCTTGTACCTATTCAGTTGGAACAGAGTGTATATATGAAATCGACAGTGAGATAAAACGGAAGGTAGTTCATTGATGAACAGAGAAAACAGTGATGGACCAAGAATAGATCCTTGAGGGACGTCATTATTATCTACTTAACTATTTATTTGTTACTTAATATATATATATACTTATTTTTTCATTCTCTTGATAGTGATATACATCTTTATATATATTTATTTTTCTGTTATTTGTTTAATTTTACTATGTATGTATACACATGTTTTTAGAATTAAGAACAATTACTGTTACATATTTATTTATTTATTTACGAGTATTTTTCTCACATTGAAGGTTTTTTTGTATGTTTCCTTCAAAATATCAATTGTCCTTATTAAAAATTTATCTTTTGTGATCTTAGTATTATTTTTTCAGTAGAAAGGTATGCAAATATACCAAATCTCTGTGTTGTAAAATGTACGGTAATGAATCTATTTTATAATTGTTCATGCAAAATAAAATAAATACGAGAAATGATGCTGTTATCGAATGTTTCCCTCAGTAAGTTGATTATTTCGCTTGCTGTATGGCACGTAACGCAGTTTTACTGAAACCACATCTCTCCCACATTCATGCCGTTCAATCGGGAAACGAAAAAGGCATTAATCATGGTTCTAGGGCGTTGACCATAACACGCTTATTAGCCTTATTTTTGAAAAAAAAAAATGACTTCATCGGCCACAGATCGCGCCCAACTGTGCATTTTACGTTATGTTACGGCGGTTCGATATTCTGACGTGGATTATCATCGCTCCAAATGCGACAATTTTGCTTATTAAAATACCCGGCAAAAATGAGCCTCATCGCTGAACACAATTTTTCGATTAAACAGGGGATCAAATGGCATCAAATGGTTATTCGGCTTCAATTCTTCCACGAGCTGGATCTTGTAAGCCTTGAAACCAATATCTTTGTCCACAATTTTTCATAAACTGGAAGGACAAAGACCAAGCTGCTCTGAACTACACGACGTCTAATCGATAGGTAAGATTAGGTTAGGAGGGTTGTATGCACAGTTGCGCAAGTACCACCCAGAGGAAAACCAAAAAGGTCCATTGTGAGTACCCTTTTTTTAGTACATAGTAGGATACGTGGCTTACAAAACCATTAGGATGTGTTAATGAATCTATCGTAAGAGATGTCCCTGCTATGTCTCTTAAGCAATCGAAGAACCGTGCACACATAGAGGAGAGCCGTCGTTCTGGGAGTGCCAGGAGATGTTCCACAGATTCTATTTCCTCCTCATCTCTGCAGCTTCCACAGAAGTCATTAGTGGGTATCCCTAACCTTCTGGCCATATTCCCGATTATGCAGTGTCCGGTGAGTATCCCGAGGAGCACATGGATTTGATTTCTGTCAAATAACAATAGAGATTTGGTTTACTTTCTGTCCACAAACTACGGGGTGTAACACAACTTGTAGTGTTGTCCCATGCTTCCTTAGCTAGTTTTGCCTTAATACCGTCAATGAGGCTCTTAGATGTGACTAGATCATGAAGTACCTGCACAACAGCCTAGAGTGGGTTCATATCCGAGCCGCATCTGGCCAGCATATCAGCTGTCTCGTTCTTTGCCACACCAATGTGTCCAGGGACCCAGCAGAGTAGTACTGAAAGGTAGCTAATTGCTCTAAGTGCCAGGAGACACTCTTTGGCGCATTTCGAGTTTATGAGGTTGGAGTCGATCATTTTAAGGGCTGCCTGACTGTCCACGCAGATGGTTAGTTCCATTACTGGAAGTTTTATCATTAGGGCAGTCTGTGATGCTTTCTTAATCGCGTAGTTTTCAGACTGAAAAACACTGCAGTAGTCTGGCAGTCGGTAGGACTGGTTAATAATAAGTGTCAGTGAGAAGATTCCGGCTCCTGTTCCCTTATCCGTTTCTGAGCCATCTTTAAAGATGGAAATCCATTTAGTGACCATGCTAGTTGAATTCCAGTCCAGTCGAGAAGGTATATAGACTTTGAAGTTTTTGTCAAAGTCATATCTGGGCTTCACATAAAAAGTAAGTGGAATGAGCCGCCTTTGAGTAAAGGTGTGCAGTACGCGGAAGTGTTCGAAGGTGTACGGCCTCCAAATTTCTATCTCTCTCAGTCTGAGAGCACATTTGGCTGCCGCATTCTTCGTGAAGAGCTTCAGGGTTTGCAGGTTCAGTAATGCGTTCAGACCCAGTTGGAGAGCAGATTTTAAAGATCCAGTTATCCTCAGACAAGCAATCCTTTATACCGTGTTCAAGCTTTTTAGGTAGGATTTGGTGTTAACCGCCTCCCACCAGATAATCGAGCGATAGGTGAGAATGGGTCTCATAATCGAGGTATACAACCAGTGTACAATGTGCGGTTGTAAGCCCCATTTCTTCCAAAAGCTTTTCTACAGGCGTAAATGGTATTCAGTCTCTTTTCCAGTCTCTCTTCAATGTTCCGTTTCCAGTTTAGTTTGGAATTGAAGACCATGCCCAGGTACTTAACCTTGTTTGAGAGATTAAGGCGAAAACCTTTCAATTTCGGCAAGTTCCATATGGGTATCTTGTATTTCTTAGTAAACAGATGAGCTCGGTCTTTTTGGGGTTAACCGCAAGACCGTTGTCATCCGCCCATCTGAATAGTTCTGATAGCGCAGATTCCATTATCTCACTTATAGTGAAAAGGAGATTAAATATGTCAAATTGATAAATTTGGTACTTCCTCAACACTTTGCTGAACGGATGTAGAATTCTCTCCAGTACGCATTCTTTTTATGCTTCTCGGTGCCACTGCATCTTGCAATCGATTATGTCAGGTGTGCATAAGTTTTCCAACACAGAACCATAATTTTGGAATCAAGCTTCTAAAATTTCATCACGATAAAATTGCAAGGACTCTTGAATAAAAATGAAACTAACAGCTTGCATTCTGGCAATTGGTTTGACAGATATAACAGTCTGAAGTTAGTATCGAGTTAAAAAAGAATCCTATCTTAAATTATTTGAATAAAATGAAACTAACAGTTGCATTCTAACTAACTAACAGTTTGCATTCTGGCAATTGGTTTGACAGATATAACAGTCTGAAGTTAGTATCAAGTTAAAAAAAAATTCCTATCTTAAATCATTTGAATCGTAACTCGAGTTTTTCGTTAAATTTGCAGAGTTGCAGAACCGTGTCTTTCCTCGAGTCTTATTAAGGAAGCCCCTATAATTTTCTTATTATTCATTATGCAATGCATCAATATTTGCGTTTGGCAAATTGTTTTTCGTGTGCATATGATGTGAAATATCGGTGTTCCGAGTAATTTTAATTTTAGAATTCGGGTGTGAAGATAACAAAGCAACGATTGAAGTGCTTATTCTTTGAAGGCAAATTGTTATTAATAAGTGAGGTAGAAAAAGGCGCGAAGAAGAAGAAAGACATTACTGCACAATTTATTTTTACCCCAAATACTTTATCAAACATTCTCAAAACCAGAGTTCGCTTTTAGAGCAAATACAAGTTTATGTTGCGAGCAGTAAAAAAAAGAGGTTGGCAACCTGTCACTATGATGATATTGATGCAGCTAAGATCAATAGTGTAAATATAGCTCGTAGTTTTTGTTTTTCTGATTTGGTTTGTTTGCCCAATCCTCAAGAAAGGAGACCCTCTGCACTGCGCCAACTACAGAGGTATTAGTCTTCTTGAGATCGCCTACAAGATCTTATCTGCCGTGCTGTGTGAACGCCTGAAGCCTTTCGTCAACAACCTGATTGGTCCCTATCAGTGTGGCTTCAGGCCAGGAAAGTCTACGATCGACCAAATATTCACACTGCGGCAGATCTTGGAGAAAACCCAGGAAGTCCAAATCGATACCCACCACCTTTTCATCGATTTTAAGGCCGCCTATGACAGAATTTATAGAGACGAGCTATAAAGAGCAATGTCTAGTTTTGGCATCCCTGCCAAACTCTTCCGTTTGTGCAGGATGACGATGGAGAATGCACGCTGCTCCATCAAGGTCGGTAAAGAACTCACCGAGACCTTCAATGTCAAAAAAGGATTTAGACAAGGCGATGCGCTGTCATGTGACTTCTTCAACATCGTTCTTGAAAGAATAGTGCAAAACTCAAATGCTAACACCAGAGGCACAATCTTTCAAAAGTCCATCCATCTACTCGCCTATGCCGACGACATCGACATAATCGTCAGAACACAGCAGGATGTCACTGGCGCGTTCGTGAGTATTGAGACGGAGGCGGCGAAGATGGGTTTGGCGATCAATGAGGGCAAGACAAAGTATATGCTGTCATAAAGAAATGACACCCAACACCGACGTCTCGGACAGAATGTCACTATAGACAGATATAACTTTGAGGTGGTTCAGGACTTTGTCTACCTAGGCTCCGCAATAAACTCAGGCAATGAGACCAGCCCTGAGATTAAACGAAGAATAACTCTTGCCAATCGCCGTTTCTTTGGGCTAAGAAAGCAATTGAATAACAAAGCCCTCTCTCGAACAACTAAAGTGACCCTTTATAACACCTTAATAATCCCAGTCCTTCTCTATGGTGCAGAGGCATGGACTCTAACAAAAGCGGATGAGGTCACTCTTGGTCGTTTTGAGAGGAAAATTATTCGGGTAATTTTTGGTCCCGTCTGCATAGACGGTGAATGGAGGAGGAGATACAACGACGAACTGTACGGGCTGTACAGCGACATCGACTTAGCCAGAAGAGTGAAGGTCCAACGACTGAGGTGGCTGCGTCATGTAGAGCGAATGGACGTGAATGCTCCGGCCCGGAAGATCTTCGAATCCACACCCGAGGCACGGCGCAGTAGAGGAAGACCGCGACTCAGGTGGCGCACGCAAGTGGAAGGGGACCTTAACCAACTTAGCGTGCGAAACTGGAGACAGCTGGCCAAAGATCGTGCTGGCTGGAGACGCTTGGTGGTTGAGCCCCAGGTCCACCCCGGACTGTAGCGACCCTAAGTAAGTAAGTAAGATTTGGTTTGTTTTCTGTAACTTTAAGTTTCTATAATTCGAATTTATTTCCCGGTCCCCTGAGGTTCGAGTTATGGAAGTTTCACTGTAGCTCGAGTTTCTAATAAACCTTCACCTGTATTCCAGCATATGAACTATGGAACTGTGCAATGATAAGTTCTATCTATGATGAATGTTTAAAACGGAGAAATTAATTTTTGTAGGATTTCTAGGTTCACATGCACCACATGTCTGCATTACCATGTTTGACAGTAAGAAAAATATAGTGCTCCTGACATGAAGGCGAAAGGTACCAAAACAGAATTGCAAATTCGAAAATCGATTACTGTCGCACCATCAGGTTATACCAGGACCTATTTATTTACTTTTTGACACAGCTTGATAGCTTTTCAAATGATATGCATGTGTTCCGGATAAAATACATTGAGCTGCTTCCTCTACTTCTTGTATAGGTACAAAAAATGAATTAAAGCATGTAGTTATGTTATAAAAAAAATCACACATACTCGCTCAAATATAATCCACCTCTCATGATGTTTCCAATAGTGATAGCAATCAACTCCAAAATATTTCACTCATAATTCAATCGTCAAAGATACAGTATCCGCGTCAATTTAGCCATCAGCCATCACTTTCATTTTATAATTGATTGCATCACTTACGTTTTTCATAGACGATGAACAACATCATATAAGGAAATCCATCAATTGATTACGTGAATTAAAAGTCCCTAGCATGTGGGGGCTTCATGGCGGAGTATACGTGACTTCAGGAAATTGTTATCGTGATGTTGCCAATAAAGGTCCTAATCCTCCAAGTGAACTAGATACGCAGATGCAAAAAAACCCCCACACACACAATTGCAATGTACCTCAACCTCAACATGCTTGATACATATTACAAAACTTTACTGGCATCTATGGCGGGCAGGTACAGGAAACGTAACACATACTCCCACATCCACTATCCGTTATCCATAAAAGCCAGTATCAGTATGTTTTTTGGTTATTTTTTTTGGATACATTTCAATATATTATGCTCTGCGAAGCATAAAACGCTCCTTTTTCTAGTAACAAGAACAAAATTCACTCACATACTTGCGCTCCCGTATATGTCAGGATGGTTAAAACTATCCACAGTCAAGCAAAACGTGGACCTTCCTCTGATAGAAAGATGTTATGAAGGATTTGTTTTAGCTGACAAAAATGAAAAACTGCCAGAGATGAAAAGAAATAATGGATCTAATAATATTTTATCCTCCAATGTATAATATTAAGGACGGTTCAATATGGTTGAGCGAAAGGGCGAATGCGAATGTGATCAAAAAACTTTTTTATAAGGAATAACATCAACCAAGCTTTGTTGTATAATCCCGACTAGGACGGCAAGGCGGAAATTCTTAGTATTTTTCGTTTAAACGAAGATATCTGATCAGGTAGAATGAAACTATAACAGTTAAATAAAAGTATCAGACGTCGAGGTAGTACTTTAGAAAATATTCCCAAGCAGACGGGAAAAGGAATCTTTAATGAAATTCACTAAGAATTCGGCATTGTCATATAAGGCGCAGTGGCTCAGTGGCTAATGTTTTGTGTTAGTGCTCAGAAACCTAATTATAGTTAGAGTAAGTAACGTAGGTTAGTGAAGGTAGTTTGATTTATATAAAAATATAAAATTTAACAAAGATGTCAAGTTTTTTAATGTAACGTGCAGCTGGAATTTTCGCTGGCGAAATAAGAAAGGCCTTACCACCCTAAACTTTAAAGTTCATTTTTTTTTTTTTTTTTTTTTTTTTTTTTTTTTTTTTTTATAATTAGCGCGCACTAAAGGGATTTGTTGGGACCCTTATAATGTATTAGCTACACAGCGCGGGCGTTAAGGAAATTAGGGTGAGAGGAAAAGGAGAGATGCCGATCCACGTTGGTTTTGAATGTCTGTAGGTTATAATGTGTAGGAAAAATGGAGCGGGGAAGAGCATTCCACATTCGTGTTGTACGGCTGAGGAAAGATTCTTTGAACTTCACTGTACGTCCGAACACAGGCTTGAGGGTGAACTGATGAGCATTCCCTGCATGGCGGGTATTGCGGTTGAAATGTTCAAGGGGAGGAATGCAACTGGCTATTTCGTTTGAGCACTTAATGTGGAAATAACGATAAAATAACGACAGGCAGGAGACATTACGACGATGACTAAGAGAGTCAATCGATCTCGCGATGTCTCGGTCGCCAATGAGTTTTATCGCGCGTTTTTGGATCCTGTCAAGTAGCTCCAAATAAGTTATTGGTGCACCGGACCAGATATGAGCGTTGTACTCGAGTTTCGGGCGAATAAACGCCTTATAAATTGTAGCCAGATCAGAAGGGGTGAAATATTTCTTACAACGCTTAAGAAAGCCTAGACATTTCGCGGCGTTCTTGGCAACATCGAATATGTGGTCATTCCAACGAAGGTTGTCATTAACACACATACCGAGAATGGAAAGTCTTTCGGTTTCAGCGATGTAAGTGCCATTCGTGGATAATGGCAGTGTGTGTGGGTTTTGCTTTAATGACAGGAGACAGCATTGAGTTTTGGAAGCATTAAATTCCACTCTATTGGTTTTACCCCACTGAGTTATGTTGTTAATATCGGAATTTAATGAGCTTAACATACGTTGCCGTTCCAGTTCCACACCCGAAGATGAGGGGCGTGACCCAAGAAACGAATATGAGAAGCTGAGGGTACTGTCATCAGCAAAGGAATGGATTGGATTAGAAGTAACAGACAGTAGATCATTTATAAAAATGAGAAAGAGAGTCGGGGACAGAACAGAGCCTTGGGGGACACCAGCATTTATTTGGTGAGTTGCAGACTTGAAGCCGTCCAAAACAACTTGAATTGAACGGTCCGAAAGGTAATTTCTAATCCATTGAAGAAGAGTATCATCGATTCCAAATGCACGCATTTTCGACAAGAGAGCTTGGTGCCAAACTCTGTCAAATGCTTTTGAAATATCAAGCGCAACGATCTTACTTTCACCACCTTGGTGAAGAGATTGGTTCCACTTTTCGGTTAGATATGTCATTAAATCACCAGTGGACCTGTTGCTGCGAAAACCATACTGCCGGTCATTAAGAAGTTTTCGCGATTCAAGATATTTCATTAGCTGACGGTTTATCAGGGTTTCCATGAAAGAAGGGACGTAAGTGCAATTGGTCGGTAGGAGGAGGGAGAAGAAGATTCGCCTTTTTTTGGTACAGGCTGGACAAATGCTGTTTTCCATCTTCCCGGGAAGAGTCCTGAAGAATAGGACAGATGGAAAAGCTTACGCAATGGTTTTGCCAGCGAAGAAGAACACCTCTTCAGAACGATAGGGGAAATACCATCTGGACCAGCGGATTTGTGAACGTCAACGTCATGAACACACTTCCAATCATTCGTGAAATGTTTCAAGTAATTACTTAGTCTAGATGGAGAGGGCATTAATATTATCTTTCATCACACTCGCACACTATCTCCATATAAGTCATTGCAGCGTTACCTTCGCCTATTTCATGCTAAGCTTCGGTCAAGTGTGGTTTGTCGATTAGCGAGGTAATTCTCAAAGTTTCTGTTTCTTTGAGAAAATAAATAATTAATATTTATTAAAGGCCCAACAGAGATCGCGGTTTAAAAGAAGCGATCAATTGTCTTGATGAAGAGAAGCTCCTCAAGAGTAAACAGTTTATGACATAGGTAAAAGAGAAAAATCATAATTGCTCTCTGATAAACTACTACTAATCCACTACATCACCTAGGTCACATGCAAATTTGCCAAGTGCAGTCAAATTTCAGCGACACAGCAGGTGTTAAGAAAAAAAAGTTTCTGATCTCACAATCTGACCTGTCAGTACCAGATCACTGCACATGCGTGTCTATTTTCATCGAAGCACTGGTGGTAAGCAATTGCTGCACATTTTTGCATTTACCCAGAAACAGATACGCTCGCACAGCCGAGAGGCTGCCACAAAAATGTTGGTGGCATATTGGTGACGACAATTTGTACCAGCAATCATCGTCCACTACGTTTTAATCCAATGAGGCTATGTGCACATAAGCGTCGTGGAAGTTTAGAGTACATGAATTGTGTTAGTGTTTAAGCTACAAAGTGATGGATGATCCATGGAACAAATTCTGGTACGCTCGCGATGCACGGCAGTAGCTCGTCGATTGGGGGGGGGGGGGGGGGGGGGTGCTTTATTACATACCTTCGCGCTCAAAATATTATCGTGCCAGCTAGAAGAAAGCACGCTCAAAAACAAATAACAAACTAAGACTGGTCAGTTGGTGTTGACCAGCGGTGATGTAAAACACCTCTTGTAGGACTAACCCACCCTACTATGCCCGTAGCACCTGGGTTACCTTGCCTACGATGATATGGTATGGGTATAACTCACGTCCGCTTTACTCCAACCTACTTCACTTCATGCCAATTGAAAACAAATCTAAGAAGCCATTTTAGGAATTTAGCATTTCATGAGTTCAAGAAAATGAATATACATATGTTTGATTTCAGCTTATTGAGAGATGATTCTACTCTCCACATTTGTATCTCGCCGGTTCGGATTAATTCAAATAACAAAATTATAATACATGTGTGTAAACTTAATAAATAACAAACATAAATAGGTAGAAAAAAAAATTAAAAATAAATCCAATGGTAGAATATAAACGAAAATGAAATATGCCAAACTATGTACAAAAAAGATTGAAGTTAAACTTACGTGGTTTCCTGACAATTCTGCAGACCTGGTGTGCACACTGGATCGCTTGATAGGTGTTGGATGAGAGATGATATTATAGCACTGCACTTTTGGCAAATTTCTCTTTACAATATTAAATTTAGTCTAGATTTTAAAGATTATTTTAGGTTAGTTAATCTATCAAACAAATGAATGAAAATCAGTATCAGGTACGTTGGAAGTTGCGTATATTCCCTGTAGGTACAGAAGGAAATTTATGAACTTCTTCCTTGGAAAAATCCGGTGAGGTTGAATTGGTTGGACAAAAAGTACATCCGGGGAATGTCAGGTGGGGAAAATCTGGTGATGGTTTGCGGTTTACAGCGTAGTGTGATTATCCAGATGGCAACCGAATCAGCTTGGTCTTTCAGGTTTCGGGATGTCTGTCAGGGTAATTTTTATACCCTATTCTAGGGGTATATTAATTTTGACGCATAGTTTGTAACATACCTTAATATTGCCCGTAGACCCCTAAAAGTTACTATATTTATGATCAGCATCGACACTAATGTCGATCTAGCCATGTCCGTCCGTCCGTCCGTCGGCAAAAATTAGGCCTTTAAACTGGACCTATAGAGCTGAAATTTTAACCATATACTCTTTAGGGTCCCGAAATAATCAAGTTTACGAATTTTTGAAATCCGCCCACAGACACGCCCACAAACTCAAAAAAACAAAATTTTGAACAAAATCGAATTTTGAGCTAGGAAGCTGAAATTTTTTATATATGATCTATGACTCCTAAAACTGCTCGGGATATAAAATTTTCAAAATCCGCCCACTGCCACGCCCACAAAAAAATAAAACAATTTTATTGAAAAACCAAAATTTGACCTAGGGAGCTGAAATTTTTAATATATACTCTCTAGGGGCCCTTTAAGCTCATGTATAAATATTTTAAAAATCCGCCCACTGACACGCCCACAAATAAATAAAACAATTTTTTTGAAAATCCAAAGTTTGAGCTAGGGAGCTGAAATTTATAATATATACTCTCTAGGGGCCCTTTAAGCTCATGTATAAATATTTTCAAAATCCGCCCACTGACACGCCCACAAATAAATAAAACAATTTTTTTGAAAATCCAAAGTTTGAGCTAGGGAGCTGAAATTTATAATATATACTCTCTAGGGGCCCTTTATGCTCATGTGTTAAATTTTTTTTAAATCCGCCTACTGACACGCCCACAATTAAATAAAACAATTTTATTGAAACACCCAAGTTTGAGCTAGGGAGCGTTTTTTTTGATAAAATCCTTTAAATGTTATATAACAAAATATGTAGAGCGTTCTTAACAATTTAACCATACTTAGACTTTTGTCACGCCCACTTATGAGGGATAGGAATAAGAATAGAGTATCCAACAGTTCGCCCAAGCGGACTGTAGCCCGTCCCTATGTTTTTTCTTGCGTTGGAGGTGAGCTGTGGCGTACTTTATATGGGCGAAGCAAAGGTAGTGCCGGTGATTCGCTTTTCACTTTTAGTATGGGTAGTGTTTTAAGCGTTCTTGACACTCTTTGAACAAGGTGATTGTTCGTCGTTGACACGTTTCATACGAAAACATACTTTTTCAGAAAATACATCTAGTCAGGGGCATATTTTAACGCTTTGCGGACTGCAATGACTCGTTTAGTTAAGACCTGAGCTTAATTACTCTGATGTATTCCGATTGTATTCTGCACGTGCCTAACCAAACACTTTACATGGGATACAATTGAGAATATTCTTTTTAAGATGATTAAAATCCTTACCTCTTATTTAAATCACTTTGGTTAGAATTTTAAATCGTTTGAGTGGTGTCCTCTCTAACATCAGTCAGAGTTACTTTTAGTTTGTTTTAGCAAATTTGCAGATATTAGCGAATTCGCCTTTGCTATTTCGCTATGAAGAGCAACGCACAACCACCTAGTGAAATTACCACTTGAATGCCTTTTGACTTTTCAGCCAGGAAATGAGAATGAGAGCTAGCATACCAGTTATGCCAACACTGAGCATGGATGGGCGCAAGAAGTGTTTTTTTTACAGCGGTTGTTAAGGACGTCAAGTAAGTGACGTCACGACTTTTCGACCATCGTTATTACTCAAAATCGCAAAACAAATTAAATAATCGCCACTTAGTTAATATTACTTTCGAATCCAAAAGTAAAAGAAGGAATAAGGGAAGAACACCCTTGGGCGCTTGAAAGTGCTGCTAATAACACGTTTTTTAAGCGATACTGAAATATTATTTGCAGGTGATCACTAAAATATTTAGGAGTTTAATTCGTTTGAATTTACTTCAGTTTCTTGACAACGTTATTATGTTATGTTGTATAGGTAAAGAGATCGCAAAGGTGAGATCGGTGTGATCTAAGAAAGAAAGAAGATGGAAAAGATAAAGGGGTCACTGACCAATTTATAATCGGGAAGTCAATGACATGGTGTGGCACTACGAAAGGTGTCATACGAGGAGGGTATCCCGAATTGATGGACCAAACATTTCAGCCATCGCGATGATAAGGGTGTAGCCGATGGAACTAAGGTTGTTATAAATCTTTATCGGTTAACAGCAAGAGCGATTCAATCTAGCGCGAGTCTAGTTCCGCGGCGATAGAGCATACAGTATACGCTATAGTAGATTTCTCGGTTTTCATTTTTCTTTTTTATAATTAATTCTCTTGCATTTTCTCGATATGGCACGTTAACAAAGACTGTTTTGTGTGGGAGAGGTGTAGGCAGCAAGATCCCCGAGCAGTACGGGGAGCTAAGCCGTGCTTAGCCAGCGTGCCATTCTGCTACCAAACCTCGAGGACGTACCAACCCTATGCATACGCATAGTCTGTCCAGGCTTACATTAAAAAGATTAGAACCTGAGAACTTTAGATTAGTAGTCCAACACACTTACTTACTTTTTAACTTTACTTTTAAATTCAGTTTTTAATTGTTACTGAATATCAACTTACGTACTAGAGAAAAATGATTAAATCTAACTTAAAATTAACAGAATACTTATTCTTATTTATTGGTCCTTATGCGGACGCCCTAAACTTAACTATATCTTAAAATTATTGCCTTTCGGCCTAAAAACTATTTACGAACTAAGCCTTACAGCAGTACAATGGACCAGTATTGAATCTGAGTGCTCCAGTGCATAAAGTCTCCCACACCCCGACAAAAAAAAAAAAAAAAGCCTTACAGCGTCAGTCAACTCCCGGAAGCACCACCACACGTTGACGAGCCCGGCCCCTCCCAAAAACGCCCTAGCTAACTTAAACTTATAAGCTAAGAGGATGTTACCTAGAGTAACGCACCGTCTTAAGAGTGCATGTTGACCTCTCCCCCTTCAACAAGCCACCAAAATTCGGCGAATTGCTTTTGCAATTGCGCAACTAAAACGGAGGAGCTCATGAGCATTGGCGACGTCCCCGTCATGGAGGAGCCGCTTATCTCTCGCGCTGCGGTAGCGATGGTATAAGACCGGAATGCCATCCCTCGTCTGTACCATCCCTTTTGCATCAATATGGATAAATGCCTCTGGCGGGACGAAGCCAGACCGGAGTGTACTCTCTATGTACATTTCATTGGGGTAGTAAGCCCCAAAGATCAGACTATTGTCGCTGGGCATCGCCCTTGCAACGTGCCTTCGAGTCACCTTAATGAGGAAATTGTCAATCCTATTCAACTGAGCCCCATCGTATAGGACCTTGTTCGGATAGTATTTTATATAGTTGGATTCAGGCCTTCGGAACAACCGGAGACAGGTCCTAAGACATTGTCTCTCCAAAACCCGGACCTTTTCTATAGAACTAGGCGCTATATTAAACCACAATGGACAACCATAAGCGATGATCGGCCTTATAAGGGCCACGTAGCAAATGACCTTCACTCTGGAGTCAAGTTGACTGCTATGAAACAGTCTCCTTGTCCTCCAACACACTTACCTCTGCGCTACTGTGCCCACGTTTAAGTTGATATAAGCTTAAAGAATAAAAATTAATTTAAAAGTCAAAAGACAAAGTAGGTGCCTTGAACTAGTAATCTTAAGGTCTCGGGTTCAAATCACGCCCAGGACCAAGTAACACATTTTTTCCACTTTTTCCGCAATTTCCAATAAACTTACAGGTGTTATGGGTGGGTTTGGTGGGCTTCCTTCAAATTTCACATCTCCGAATGTTTTTCAATATTACGCGGCATAGCTGAATAAATTTTGCGCAATTCGGCCACCGCCATGTTCAGCTTCTGATGATGTTTCCTCTTTTTCTTTACTTACGATAGCCTATGATGACGACTGAAGGGATCATAACCCTCCCACTTTACTTCGGTTCGCCGGTTTAACCTCAACAAATATTGGTAGGCTTCCTTGTTTCGGATCACTTCATAAATCAGGTTAATGAAACGCTAGTGTTGTTGCATTTTTGCTTTTGGGAGAGCTTAGGCCTGCCCGTATTCCTCCAACGTCCATAGCCCTTCCTACTTCCTCATTTTGTACGTGCAAATTCTAAAAACAAAGAAAGTCAATGAGAGCTGTCATACTCTAGACTTAACAGTGTGTCTACCTATTGTATTCAGTCCAGTCCGGTTATTATGTTTGTTATACTGGAGTGCTTTAAAAGTCCGTTGGATGTTCTTCGATACAATATTGACGCACTGTAGGTATGTTGGCAGAGCAAGACTCTCTCTATAAATAAGCGTCCCTCAACCAATTGGTTTCCTATGATGTCGATCGTGGTGGCGACGGCGTAGAGTTTAGTGTGTTGGCTTGTGACCCATGCGGCGCAGGTTCAATCCCCACATGGAACAACAACATACGCCACATATTAATTGAGACAAACGAATTACACTTTGTTTTCTCCGACCTCTACACCAAAAAGAGGATTTCTGCCTGGTAGTACAAAGGACCATTACCGAATCTGAGTGCTCTGGGATTTGGATTTCCTTTTTTTATTAAAGAAAAAATTATGTCGATGGGAAGGAGATGAAGCATGGTAGGATTCGCTTCTCCAACCATTGGTGTCTGCAAAGCTATATTTTTGATACGAATGGATGCGAGCTTAAACTCAACGCCGATACAGAACGCGTTGAGAAGCGTTGAGAAGCTTCTCATGACAGTTTGAACTCTTGCATGTTTGTCAGACTTTCGCAAGAGGTGGAACACGCGGCGCCGTGACGTAAGGCCAAGTGGCATAGGGTCAAATCTGAACATTTGACTTTACAACGTTTTGGGAAAGCGACATAAGGCCTAATTTGTTTGAGACGTAAAACCAATTATGGTTTTTCATGTTCTATAACAACAAAAACGGGTTTCTTTTCCGTTTTGATTACCACATTTTGTTTTGAAAACCAATTTGGGGCCTTATTTCATTTTTCTTAATTTTACTTTCCATTGGTGCTATTTTTAACAATTTGCTTACAAGTACTCGTTACTCGTTACTCCAAATCTAACAGCGACTTTTATGGAAGCTACTTGCGATTTCGCTACTATAGATCCCATAAACAATGTTATATGTATATGCGCAACCGCCCTGCTTGGGGTGACTTTTGGATTTGGAGTAGGTGCGAGGTTGGAGTATTTTAAAAAGTCCCGAAAAAAGGATTCGGAGCTTTGGGGTGGTATTCCATTTTAAAAATTAAACTTTAATATGAAAAAAAAATGATTTGTGGTGTGGTGCACAGCGACATAAAGCCAAATTGGCCATATTTGACTCGGCCTTAGGTCACTTTGCCTTAGGTATGTCTCTTTGGCTTATGTCATTTTGCCTTATGTCACGGCACCGATCAAGCAATAACCACTGAGCCACTACGCCTACGAAGAATTTCTAAGCCGTGTTGGCATTGGTTAAATGTATTCCCTTGTAAATAAAAATGCAGCATTGTAATATGAAACAGCTAAGTGTCTTAAATGATTTAACAAGCTGTTTTTCGGGTCTTAAAAACGGTGTTTCAATGCCCCGGGTAGACTTTTATCCATTTTGTCTACTTCTTAAAGTCTTGTGGTTAGCTGAAGACTCAAAATACCCATCAAAGTTATTTTCATTCAAAAAACTCTCCCCTACGGAACCCTCTTGTAAATAATATTCACAAATACAGCATCACTCATATTGATTCAATTCAATGTTTTAATTATATTTTTCATTTACACTCGTCTTCTTTTGACCTGCAGCTGGGAGTTGCCATCGGATTTGTTCTTCCACCAATGCTTGTTGGTAATTCCGATAACCTTGATGAAATCGGGTCTGATTTGCAACTCATGTTCTACATGGTCGCAGGACTAACATCAGTGCTCGTTATCTTAATGGCTCTGTGTAAGTACATTTTTGCCAAACACACTTGACGGCCCACCCTTCAAAGGAACAAGTGCTAATGTGATTTATCTTTTCATGGTTTTTTTGTATGGTCTGGAAATAATTAGTTTTCCAAGACAAACCACCGACACCACCGTCAGCAGCCCAGGAGGCCACACAACCGAACGCAGAAGGCGAATCAACATTCCTGCAATCGCTGAAGAATCTTGTCCTGAATAAAAATTATATTTTGCTCTTGCTGTCGTATGGCATGAATGTGGGTGTGTTCTATGCAATCTCTACGCTTCTCAATCCGGTAATTAGTTTGACAAAATAATAATTAGTCCTTTGTGTGAAAATTGTAGCATGAATACTGTTCTCATTCTAGGTGGTCTTGAAATACTATCCTGGTCATGAAGTCGACACCGGACGCATTGGTTTGTGTATTGTGTTGGCTGGTATGTTGGGATCTGTCGTTTCTGGAATAGTTTTAGATAAAACTCACCGATTTAAGTAAGTACGGTAGATAAAAATAAACACACAATTTTTTTCTTCCAGCTGAATGCTTACGGATTTCACAACACAATAAACATAAATTGGCTTAAAACTATTATTACCAATACATCTAAGACAGCATTCGGTTAGCTTTTTCTCAAATGGCAAGTGGCATCGTTGCTAGATACTTTCAATGCCTAAAAGGAAAAGTTTGTCATTTTGCAAAGACTTACGATATTTTCAGAGAACCGAAAAATACTTACTGCTTTCTTGCATTTAATTCATTACTTTATGCAGATGTTAAACGGCGTTGCACACAATTGCAAATACGATTCGCTGGTAATAATCAGTTTTGTAAGGCGAGGAGGCATCAGTTCGTTTTAAAGTCGGGCTCGCGTATTCCTACTGAATACCGTTTTAAACTAGATACAACAATTTGGTATAACCTTTCCTTTTTTTTATTACAGGGAAACAACTTTAGCTGTTTACGCTTTTTCAATGGTGGGGATGTGGGTATTCTCATTCACATTGGATACCGGGCACATTTCTGTTGTCTACATTACGGCATCGTTGTTGGGGTAAGTAATATTTAAGGAGTACGATGTTCACTATTAGGTAAGTCTGAGGGTGCAGATATGGATGAATAGATGTACCAGTTTGTACATTCACCATCCCCTGAAAGTTCGCAATGAAATAATAAGAGTTTTATTGGTTTTGTCTGTGACTGCTGATCGAAGAAAAACAATGGAGACGAGAGGGCTTATGTCCTTGTTATGCATGTGATAAGCTCTCCAGTTACAACGATTCGATTTAGGAAAAAGGAATAAAATAATAAAATAAGTGAAATGCAGTGTAAATAATAGGTGGCAGCAATTTACGCCACCCATTAATAGAAGGAAGCACACAATTTCTCCAAAGTTCACCAAAAAGAGGATTTCTGCCGGATAGTACAATGGACCCGTATCAATTCTGAGTGCTCTAAGATTTGGATTTCCTCTTAAAAACAAAAAAATCCAGGACCCTCTTCGATGCAATCAAAGTTATTGTTGTTCATTGAAACTTTTAATGTATGTAAACTGACGAAAGCTTGGGCAATGCGAATTGGCGGAAAGCTTGGCATCCTAACTGAACGCGTGTTGTCACACAAAAAAATCTTGAACAAAAAAAGGTTTATTAAATACCGACTTCGCGTAGATTTACTCTTTCCCTAAGAAAAAGGGATTTTTTATTGATATTTTTTTTCACGTGATAGCAGTGCCTTGTTAAGCCGGGAAGATGCCTGGATACTGCAGCCTTAAATCGTCCGTGATCCAGGGTTCGCTGCTTCCAGTTGACCAGACCGAGTTCATCTGCGATGACTTTGTCTTTAAAACGGAGGTTCGGTCATGCTTGTCGTCGCAAACCTTGGGGGCTAGGAGTCGAAGATCCTCTTCGCTGGGGCATTATTGTCCATTCGCTCGATGTTGCCGAGCCAATTTAGTTGACGTGTTTTAGTTTTTCTTGGTGCAGGTCTTAGAATTCGCGGTTGTATCTTCTTCTCTACTCGCCATTCCCCCACACAGGACCAACCATCCGACGGAGTATTTTTCTTTCGAAAGCACCCAATATAAGCTCTCCTTTCCTGCTTATCGTCCATCACTCGGCGCCATAAAGCAGAACTGGCAGTACCAGTATTTTGTAAAGCTTAGACTTGGTCTTCAGAGTTAGGATGTAGAACCTATTTGCTTTGCAAACCGAAGTAGCAACGGTTTCCTAGGGTTGTTCTTCTTCGGATCTCCACTAAGGTGTCATTCGTTGAGTGGATATTTACTCCGAGGTAGGTGAACTCCCTTACTACCTCGAAGTTGCTGCTATCAACAGTGACGTTTTATCCTAGCCGGTAGACAGATGTTTCTTGAAAGGAAGGACGTTTTTTTCTCGTTGACATCAAGATAAACCTATTTTGCCTGTTCTTTAATCGCCATGAAAGTCTTACACGCTACACTGAGATCGGTCAATGATCTTGACATCGTCCGCGTTTCAAAGTAGTTAGATGGATCTGTTGAAGATAGTGCCTTCTGTGTTGATACCTACCCTGCGCACTATATGCTCCAGAACAAGAATGAAGAAGTAACATAACAGCGCATCTCTTTCCTGGAATCCAGTGTAGGTTTGGAATAGTTCGGAAGACCTTGGATCAGTTTCCCGATTCGGCCATCGCCACGTAAAGCTCCTGACGATGAATGCTATCATATGCGACCTTAGAATCGATGAAAAGATGGTGGCTGGGCTCTCGTGCTCTTTAATTCATTTTAAACGTGCTTTAATATTGAAATAAAACGTTATACTTTGCAGTTGGTGATCATTATAAAACACAAAGTAATTAATTATGTAATGCCTCAAACAGATGTGTAGCGATACTGCTCACAGTGATGCATATAGTAACGTACAGATGTGCAGTAAGAAAATGCCCTCTTTCAGTATGCCTTTTGCCTGACCTAAATATCACTGAAAGACCAAACAGACTAAAATGTCAGTTAATGGGCGCGTTCAATTTACAAGTCAACTACTAGTGACTACTATTTTACCTTTTCTCATTGATCAAAAAACTCACGTGACCATCGTTTGGCAAGTGATAGACATTTAATTAGTAGTGCAGTTGACTTGCAAATTGAACGCGCCAAATGTCAGAGAATTTCACAGCCCGAAACGTCAAATCGGAAAAATTGTAAAAAATATGTACTGTTCTACTACTACTGGAGGTGCCGTAAAATTAGAAATTGACATGCAGTAAGCAATGCGTCATTGTGCAAATTCAGTAACGCATCACTGGCATCATGATGCTTATGATGCTTTGCAAAATGTTCATTAACGCAACTATTGGCATCACTTTCAACGTCAAGTGTTCATTATTGCAAAGTTTATCAAACTAATGCGCAAACATAACGAAAAAAAAGCATCACAGAAATACCTGATGCGCTGTTGATTCGCCTGGAAAAAAGCAAGAAAAATGTCGGAAGAGAAAGAAAAGTAAGTAAACAAACATTTTAATTGATAGATACTATAAGAAGATGTATAAGAAGGTGTCCAAAAAGGATTTAATGATTTTCGCAAATTCTAGAGACATGGTTTGGTTTTCATTTAGAAAAGTTAAATCATTAGTTGACTTACATCGAAGGTGGATCGGCACATTCTAAAATGATTTTGAAATACATCGTCTGGATATTCTTCTAGAACTTTGAAATAGTCCCTAATCTTAGGAATGTTCCTTCTTTTAAATCTGCTAATTAAAGTTCGTATGCGTTTCGACCTCTTTCTTCTTGCTTCACACATATTAAAACTAAATTTATCGTCTTTACGATCAAAGTTATCAACTAAAACTTTTATAAGCAAAACTTCCATTTTAAATGTTTGATTTAAACAATGCGTTCTAAAACTCAAACGCCATATTCAATCAACAACGCATCAGGTTTAACTGTGCATCGCATCAGCATCGCAAATAAGCAGTGATGCCGCATCACTGCGAAAATGTTTCACGTTTCTGAATTTACACATTTTACATACAAAATAATCTTACTGCACGGGTTTTACTGCACATCTGTTTTAAGCATACGACTATTTTAACATTAAGCAAACATGATTCTTATGAACATTTAAAGTTATAAAATTGCAGTTCGAAAGCCTCTTGCTATGGACAGCAGCAGCCACATCTGCTTAAGCAAGTCAGTGAACTACGCTAATTCGTCGCCAATGCTTTCTTCTAAATCGTCTGCTGTAAACGATTTTAATTGCCGAAGTATTCCAATTACATTCGTTAAGCTATATCAGACAGTACGCTATTAACTATTAAAATAAATACTTGAATTTCGTCGAGGAAATGGTTGTATTGCATTTCGCTTGCATCTTGAAGTCCGTAACTTATATTCTCGACAGCTGGCAAGGACTTTGACTTTTGCCTCAGTATTTGAAAATGTGGACCGCATTGCTTGCATGAACACGTGTAACGATTTAAGATCCTTTTAAGATCCTGATTAGACGACTGTAGCGAAGCACTAGTCGCTTGCAAGCGTTCTTCGATTATGTTCCACGCAAAAGTCATTATTCCCGTTTCCAAATCATTCATCTTCGAATCTAGTCCATATGCCTTTTAACGACACTACCTTTGCACCCTATTTTTAGACATGTCATTCAAAACTTACCTGATATTGGTAGACGTAAAACCACATAAAAGTACCTTCGTATTTAAATCCTTGATTCGTTTTTATAAGCCGCAGTACTTCCCGCTCATGTTGCCCGCATTATCATAGATCTGCCCACGACAATCTTTGATATGAATGTCATTCTCATATCCATAAATTAATTTCTTATTGATAATCAAAAGAACCCTATTCGATTATATCGGGTTATTACGACTATCTCGAGAAGGTGCTGCATAATGGTTGGTGTGACCGGAGCTCAGTTTAAGAAATGAGCTAAAAAAATAGCTAGCTGTCCCGTGCACGCCTTGCTTCGCCAGTCTGCCACTTCTCAAATTTAAAACAAAATACTTGCTGATAAGAAGTGATAAAGAAAACGTCGAGATTTCATACCCTATCTTTCTCAATCTCATGCGCCACAAAAAAAAAAACACAACACAAACTACAAAAGGTGCATAAAAAAGAAAGAAAAAGCACATTGCACAAAAGGTACAGGTAGAGAAACTTATTTTTTCCGCACACACACACAAATTTGCCTCCACCGAACGCTGGGAAAATCCAACGATCTAGCTTCAATCGAACATTCTACTTTTTTAAATTGTATACAATTTATAGTTTAATGCTTATTGTTCAACTTCAGGATAACCTACAAAGATGATTTATATCTTAAAATCGTTGTACCTAATTGAACGTTATATTAAAAAAATCCTATTTCATTTGGATGAGTCATTCCAAAGCTAGGAGGTAGAAAACATTCGAGAGTCACAACTTTTCTTAGATATCAGCTTAGATCTCCGCTTCTGGACAGCGGATGAAGCATTTTCCCGCGGTATGACCATTCTCATGCTCTAGACTATCTGTGTGCCAAATTTCATTTAAATCGGTTCAGTAGTTTAGGCGTTAAAGCGAGACAGACAGACAGACATACAGAGTTACTTTCGCATTTATAACATTAGTATGGATGTAGAATTGGACACCACCGTCGGTCGTTTAGTTTGGGCTGTAGGTGGTGCCCCACACCAGGTGCAGGACCCTTATCATTTACCAACTGTTGCTACGTGGCTAATCTGGCACTGCGCGAACGGGATGATTTACCTATTCTAATGCAGATAGATAGAAAATATCTATTAGAGAGAGAGAGAGAGTGAGAGAGAGAGAGCGGGGGACAAAGCGATGTTCGTTTATTTTTAATGGTTGTAAACTAGAATGCAAAAGACAAAATATAACGTGATAAAGCAGTCGACATTCGTGCGATAAGTCTAAGGAAAGTTTCTTAAGTTCCTACATGGGAAAGCTTTTGACTTGTGTCCATTCGATTAAATGTGTTTTCTTAAAATATTTGTTCCCATAAAGTCTGCACTACAAATTACATTTTTACCTTTCGAAATGACCACACCAAATGGCAGCTAGAAAAACGCACACAAATTTCACAGAGCATAAACTCAATTTTTTTCTATTTCTGATACCGAAAATGTTGGGCTGTTTTCAATTGCAATCCTCACGATGCATAATTTTTCCACCACATGTGAAAACTGGTTTTGACGAAAAATCACAAACAAAATTGTATCACAAAGTGAAAACTCGAGAAATATTCAAATAACTAATTCTCTTAATTCTTTTGAAATGTCTGAGTTTTATACAAAGGGTGTTTTCTTTCGATAGTACTCTGATTTTCAACAGAACGCATGAAATATCATCAAATATCCATTTATTTGTATTTAATCGAAAGAACACGTTGTGCAAACGTTTTTTGTGCGAAAAAGGTCAACAATACGTCTCAGATGGTCGATTCAGTTGGGTGCAAGTGCTCAAGTTTGTTGTGCTCAAGTTTGTCGCACAGAGCGATAATTGAAACGTTGTCAACGGTAAAACTGATCACAGTAAAATGTCAAAACCTACTGAATAAAAATGACACTGACAGCTTGCAATTTGAAAATAGGTTTGACAGATCTATATTCACCACACTGGTGTCAATAGCCAATGGATACAATTTACCCAAGATTTCAACGCAATTTTCAACCAACCTAAGGTTAAATTCTGAAGAGTTTGTGTATGCCTAAGTCGTCTCCAGTTGGTTTGGAAGGTTCGGCAGTGAGGCCATACGCCTGAAGAGCTTTTTTTTACTTGTATTGTATTGTATTGTATGTGCAGTGGGGTCATCAGTAGATGACAAGCACTTAGACCTATTGGTCCATTGTACTTCAGTATAGTTGCCCGCTCGCTGCTTATTGGCGATTAGTAAGAGTCACTGAGGGAGAACCTGCCAGTAGCCTTGGCAAAGCGAAGGATATTAGCAAGTTCAATGTCCTCCATCTCATCTTCGTTGACGAATTGTTTACCTATAGTGTTGAGCCTGGTTCTGGCGAAAGCATGACATTCACAGATGAAGTGAGATGCCGCTTCATTCGCCTCTAGACAGCACTCACATAGGCCCGAGCTCCTAATGTGGATGGTTTTAAGGTGCTCGTTAAGAGGACTGAAACCAGTGACGAGACCAATCAAGGATCTCAATCTCAAGTCGTTCCTATTAAGTCCAAGCAAAAACTTAGCTCTGCTGATTTTTGGACCGTCCACTAGCTTCTTCGAATACCTGCATGAGACCAGGTCATGCCAGTATTCGGAATGTTGTTGGCGTAGAGCCGAAGCCATTTCACGTACTATGGATGGTTGTGGGCCAATGAAGGCTGTTGAAGAGCCCTTCCTGGCCAGAGCGTCCGCTCTTTCATTACCCTGGATACCTGTGTGCCCAGGAACCCAGGCAAGTGATACCGAGTTACATCTTCCCAGACGGTTAAGCGTAACCATGGTTTCCTCAACAATTTTTGAGTTGAGAGAGCCAGCCGAACAGGCTTTGATAGTGGCCTGGCTATCTGAGAAGATATATAAGGTTTTACCCTTAATCCTTCTCCTTAACAGGATATTGGCGGCAGTGGCAATCGCAAAGATTTCTGCCTGAAAAACAGTTGTTTGTCTACCCAAGGCTGTAGATAGATTTATCCGACAGTCTCTAGAGTAGACCCCAGCTTCAGAGATACCGTCAATGAGTGAGCAATCCGTATAGATAATGACATCACTCGGCCTAAACCATTCCACCCCTCACTGTTCCATTCCTGCCGTTCAGGAAGGATGACCTGAAAACGGTGCTCAAAGACTTGCTTCGTGCACACAGTGTCAAGTACTCCTCCCCGATGGCCAGGTAGGCTATCATAGAGAGCTCTGTACCTAGCACCTCTGGCCCCATCGCCGAGATTGACCTGCCGTCCAAGTACTACACACATACGGTATAGTAATTTTCTAGCCTCACTCTCAGCAAGGAACTGCAAGGGAGGTAAACAGAGCAACACTTCCATAGCAGCAGTGGGAGTTCCTCTCATCGCACCTGTAATGCATAAGCACGCAAGGCGCTGTGCTTCGTCAGTTGACGTTTGAGGATGTGAGCCCTAGCCCACCAAACAGTCGCACCATACATAAGGTATGGCCTAACGATGCACGTGTAAATCCAGTTTTTTTGACTTAGCGTTTAAATTGTCATCTTCACCAGCCAAAAAAATTCGAACACGCATAAGAACGTATTCCTAACGAGATGACATTCTTGTGTATGTTAAAATTTTGTTGTTTGTCCCTCTCGCGGGTTAAACGTGTTTCATAATCTGGACATCTCTTCCAATCATACCACTGGCTTTATTTCCACTGGAGTTTTACACCGCAGCGTAGTAGGCATTAACGGTTCATATAAGGGCTAAAACCTCGCTTCTCCAACACGAATGGATGGGACGTACGATTTTACACCGCCTTCGAACCCCAAACTTTGAGAAAAATCTCATCAAAGCTTATACTCTTTAATGTTTGTCAGCCTTTTGCAAGAGGCGGGGCAGTGAACAAAATGTTAGATGTTCCTTTGTGCGATTTTAACGTCGAACTCCATGCTCAGTAGTCTAATGCACTAACCTCCGGCCCACTATTGTCCGCTGTTTCATTTTTTTTTACTATACTGAGGTACATCATCATCTTCAAAATTAAGGAATTATTAAGTGAGATGACATTGTCCATTCAACTACGTAGTACCCCTTAAATAACATTACAGTTGTATCTGTGTGTTGACATGAAAAGCAACTCTTTCAAATTTAAGGTGAGTGAACACAATAAATATTTGCAAGTAGGCAATCCAAAGCGGTTGACTTCCATCACAACTGACCGAACCACACGACGTACAAAATGAGTCAACTAAGCTCCACGAGAGATAAAAAAGATTCCCATTTGCTATTTTTTCTGCTTGCGCTGCACGGAGCTTTTTGAAAAACAAAAAAAAAACACTTTCCTTTCCTAAACCTTTTATCCCAAAAGATTGTGAAACACAAATTTATGGACATTACTCGTACATCGTACTGCCGCAGTGAACACGAAAATCCTAATCATCTATGTAATTCCACTTCGTTACACTTTCGTACGTAGCGAACAAAAAAAAAGGCATAAAAAGGACATTCTATGATATTCACACGTTCACGATCCTATCCACAATGGTGGAATCTTACTCTGAATGAATCAGCAAATTTTAAACAATCATACGCCACCGTAAACCAAAACAACACCCATACGCCCCCGAATTCCATTTCTACGCTAATATAAATTTAAATTTGTTCACACTTTAATACACTTTTCCACTCTTTCTAGATTCTTTATGACAGGATACCTACCAGTTGGCTTTGAATTTGGGGCTGAATTAACATATCCCGAACCAGAGGGTACATCTGCCGGTCTTTTGAATGCAGCTGCACAAATATTTGGCATCGTCTTCACAATGGTCTACTCCGAGCTATTGGGTTCTTACGGTGATATCCCTGCGAACATAACAATGGCCATTATGTTGTGTGTCGGCACCGTTGTAACAGCCATCATTGGATCGGATCTAAAGAGACAGGCAGCACATGGCCCAGGCCCGACTGGAAATCCTTAGGATAGAGTAGATTTTGTTTAAAAAACAACAAAGCTTTTGTGCTCAGCTTCTTTGCTATTTTTTAAACAAAATCGTTTGCTGCAATTAACTACATTTAAACACGTTTTCAGTTTGCCAAAAGCCAAATTTATTTTACAAGCATTTACTGTTATTTTCGTTTAACGATTTATTAGGTAAAATTATGTTTATTTTGATTCAATCGTTTCCTAGATAGATTTATAAAAAAAATGTATAATGTTATTTATTTGGTTGTGTTTAATTTTAAATATTTGGTTTAAGTTAAGTTTTAATGATATTGATATTTATTACATTAATACATTGTTTTATATAGCTGTTTGATGTTTTTTTTTATTCTTCGATTGTGAGGCTTTATATTTTATTGTCAGTACTGCCAAATATAATACGTACAAAAAAACATTAAGCAAAAAAAGTCAAATTAATTGAGAGTAATAGAATTTATTTATTGATTACTTCCTCTTACTAACAACAATTTTTTTTCTGATTATCAGTTTCTTTTTTTAAAATGTGTGATAGAATAAAACAGGGTCAATATCAGGATTCTATAAGCTGGTGTTGCCAGCTTTAAGTTGATGATTTTTCTGAAATTTTTAAAAGACTCAAAGAATAATTTTTAGTGTTTTCTTTGTAATGGCTCATTTTTTGAAGGCGCAGGACCCCCAGGTCACAGCGGTGTTAAACCTCTGATAATACTCTATACATCAAGCTCGAATGTTGTTGGTTGTTAGTTGAAATTTTGTTTTTAAATTTTTGTTTTTGGTATATAAAAACAATTGATTTCTTTTCTAGTATACCTATGATTTCTTTTTAAAATTGAAACAGTAAACCTCGGATAAGTGCTTCTCGCTTAAGTGCCTAACCCGCATAAGTACCTTTTTTTTGGGAACCAAATTTCTGAGGATTTTTCATATAAAATTCATCTTTACCTTTCGCTTAACTACATTTCCCGCTTAATTGACTTTTATTTTGTATACTTTTATTGAAATTTACCTGATAAAAATTCTTTTAAGTACACATTTTTGTGTGTACTTTTTCAGCTGAAACAATACAAAAGCTTTTTTTCCTTTAGCCTTTTGACGTCGAAGGAATATGGGGCGTTTCAATAGAACAAACTTTTTTGAACACATTTTTGAAGACTATGTGCAGTGCAACATCCAATGTTTTATAAAAAAAAAAATATTTTTTTTATAAATTTAGAGATAAGACTTTGGATTTTTTTTATAACTGCCTAGCCCGCATAAGTGCCTATCAAAACGGGGCATTTAAGGTGAGGCACTTATTCGGGTTTTATTGTATAACCCAAACTTTAAAGTACATTTTCGATTGTTGGAGTATATGCAGCTTTAAAATTTGAATACAACTGAATTGCGAACTAAAATAATCCTTTTCTCAGGATATAAAAAAAACTTGTTCGTATATTAAAACAACGATCGTTTACCACGTTATAGAATTTATTTTAATTGCTACTTCTTCACTCTCTCAATAGAGAATTCCAACTCAACTTATTCTAAAACAGTATGCAGCAGGTAGCCGCATATCTGATGACCAATCCGCTGAGTCGCCTAAATCCATGCAGCAGGTGTTCAGTTGTTGCACCCTATCGTTTTGTTGTTCTAAACTACATATCGTGGGAAAATGCTGATGCATCTTAAACTGCTCGTCAGGTATGCGTGTGTCTGATGGTGTTAACTTTGTGCAATAAAGTTGACAACTTTTTTTAAGCTTTTGTTAAAAACAAAAACAAAAAAATGTAATTCGTAGTAAAAATAACATCTCTACTCAACTGCACAACAACTTAAAAAAGGCGAACTAACCAAAAAACAAACGCATGACACTAAGCAAAAAAGTCGCATAAGCAGAAAATTAAATCAAAATGGGCCTTTTTAACGTAGTTAATGGCAGATGAGCCTTATTTACTTTGGTAGATGTGCCCATTTTCAATTGGAAATATGCCTTTGAAGCTTCACCCAAACAAAGGCACTGTTTAACGGATGCTAACTAAATGTTTGATACTTGGAGTTGGCGCCCATTTTTCTTAGGACGGCAGAAGTTATCTTTCACCAACTGTGTAAAACAAAACCGAGAAATATTGTCACATATTAAGAAATCCTATAGGTATATGCCCATCCCTTATGCCTGGACCACTTTTTTATACCCTATTCTAGGGGTATATTAATTTTGACGCATAGTTTGTAACATACCTTAATATTGCCCGTAGACCCCTAAAAGTTACTATATTTATGATCAGCATCGATAGTAATGTCGATCTAGCCATGTCCGTCCGTCCGTCCGTCCGTCCGTCCGTCCGTCCGTCGGCAAAAATTAGGCCTTTAAACTGGACCTAGAGAGCTGAAATTTTAACCATATACTCTCTAGGGTCCCGAAATAATCAAGTTTAAGAATTTTTGAAATCCGCCCACAGACACGCCCACAAACTCAAAAAAACAAAATTTTGGAAAAAATCGAATTTTGAGCTAGAGAGCTGAAATTTTTTATATATGATCTATGGCCCATAAAACTGATTGAGACATAAAATTTTCAAAATCCGCCCACTGACACGCCCACAATTAAATAAAACAAATTTTGGGAAAAATTGAATTTTGAGCTAGAAAGCTGAAATTTTTTATATATGATCTTTGGCCCATAAAAATGCTTGGGACATAAAATTTTCAAAATCCGCCCACTGACACGCCCACAATTAAATAAAATATTTTTTTTGAAAAACCAAAATTTGAGCTAGGGAGCTGAAATTTTTAATATATACTCTCTAGGGGCCCTTTATGCTCATGTGTAAATATTTTCAAAATCCGCCTACTGACACGCCCACAATTATTTATTTTTTATTTTTGAAAGTCCAAATTTTGAGCTAGGGAGCTGAAATTTATAGTATATACTCTCTAGGTGCCCTTTATGCTCATACTTAAATTTTTTTTAAATCCGCCTACTGACACGCCCACAATTAAATAAAACAATTTTATTGAAAAACCAAAGTTTGAGCTAGGGAGCGTTAGTTAGTTAGTTAGTTTTTTCGATAAAATCCTTTAAATTTTTGTCACGCCCACTTATGAGATATAGGAATAAGAATAGGGTATCCAACAGTTCGCCCAAGCGGACTGTAGCCCGCCCCTATGTTTTTTTTTATAATTTGCTTTGAAAATTCTTCCTAGTCGTCTTCGTTGTTGCCGCATTTTTTAAAAGTTGATATTGCAATTCATTAATAGTTGAAAGTCCAAAAAACTCTTTGGACATTTTTTGCACTGCAATTAAATGGCAGATTTAATATCTGGAACTGAGGTCCTGTACTGGATATTGTGTACGCTTGCTGGCGACTATGTCTATATTACATCAATCAAAAGATCTCCTTTTGAGCGTCAGGTCCAAATGTTATACCTGCCATTAAGAGATATTATTAAATATTTAACAAATCATTGACTGCCGGAAAAAAGAGTTTATCTCAAGTTTTACTAAGAGTGCTGCTTTGGTTCCGATTCTGTCGCATATTTTAGATATTAAAAATACAACGAAATATACTGCCCTATCATTAAATCCGCCGGGGGAACACATTCCAGAAATTCGATCATTAAAAAGGTAGAAATCAAATCTCTCCCTTCAATTTGTGACATTTTGTACGCGCAGGTAGATCGATGCGGATCTGAGATTCCCCCCGTCGGCGTCGGATTTAATGATAGGGGTGATAAACTTTTGATTTAATTAACAAATAACTTGCCATATATATTATAAATGATTTTCGCCAAAGCTCAATACAAATATATAATAACATGTTACTGCATATTGCTGTTGCAAACACATCCTATGATAGAAGCAACATAACATATAAAACAAAACAAAATATGTGTTAAAACGCAATAAGAAACTAGACAACATCATATCATTAAAAAATGTAGAATTAAATAATCAGTATGTGTGTAGAAACGCTTAAAAATGTGTCTATTAAGTGGTACCTGCACTCAAAAAAGTATTTCAATGTGATTTAGCCAAACAAGAAATAAACGCCAATTGTATATGTAAATATTAAAATTAAAACAATACAAACAAAAAGTATTTAAAAACACCTGTTACCTAACATAATGGCATTAAATATATTTATATAAAACATAACGCAACAAACAACAATTTTAGTAATAGAAAATAGTTCAAATTGTCAAAAACCAATAGATGTCTACATAAATAAATATGTTTTTGATGTTTATAGTAAACAAAAAACTTAGTCATACAAAATATATTTATTAAATTTAAAACTGTATATTTTGGAGAGCAAAACAACATTTTTAACACAATACATCTAGCCACCAAGAAATCAAACGATATTTTAAAACAACACAAAATGTATAAGAACAAAAAAAAAATAACTTGACAATAATTTAAGTGTAAGCGAGCCAAAAAACTGTATTTGTTGCAAAGCACGACAAAGAGTATTCAAATCGTATTCAACGAAAGGAAGAGAATCATAAAGATGACGGGAACATTACGCAAGTATTGTGTTTTTTCAAGGAACAGAACAACACGCATACGTACATATTATAAAACACAAATTGTAATCTAATTTAAGCAATTGGTTTAGAAATTGCGTTTTTTTTAAATAGTTATATATGTATAAATATACTCGTAATATGCGCAGCATAGAATTAGAAAAGTGAGGGAAAATAATGCTTTATTCGTGTGCTTTTTGTAGGACAAGCAAACATATATTAGAAATTTAATTATTTAGTCGTAGTTATTTGTAGCCAAATAAAATTCATAAACAATGAAGTGAGATTGTGTTTGATTTTCATATTTGCCGTTTCATCCTTATAGACCAAAAGCCCGCAGTAATTTTTTGGTCTGAGAAGTAACCGAATGATATTTGCATATAGCCTGAGTAGAGGATGTATCGAAAATATTAGTCTGGCAGCAAATAATGGCAGCCAAGGCGCAGGGACATAAGTCCCGAATACATAAGTCCCGAATTCAATTTTCGGGACTTATGTCCTACTTAAGTGGGTCATAAGTCCTGAATTGATTTCGGGACTTATAACCCACTTAAGTGGGACATAAGTCCCGAATTTTTATCGTTGAAAATGGGACACAAGTCCCGAATGAAACAAACAGTTGGAAATATTTTATATTGATAGGTAAAGCATAATCAACGAGAAAAAAAAATCGAAACAAATTAAACAAACATTTTCAAGAAACTGTTAAAACCTGGTCGTTTTACAAATAAATAAGACAACTGTTTTTTATAATTTTACGACAGAAAGTATACAACAATTAATTTTTATTTGCAATCGCCTCTTCATTTAGCTTCGTGAAATAGCAACTGCACATCTTACAGTGTTTACAAGGCTGTAAAAAGTATGTTTCGAGGATTTTTGAAACAAAGACAGCAATTCAGTGTTTCGTTTCGATTTCTTTATTTGTATTTGATCAAATTCTCAAAAACATCGAATTCAGAAAAGGACATAAGTGCTGAGAAAAGGTATTAAATCGATGTTTTTGAGAATTTAATCAAATTCTGAAAAACATCTCAAGAAATCGCCGAACATCGATTTCAGAAGTAGACATAAGAACGGAGAAATGGCATTAAATCATTTTTTTTAATTGCTTGGCTTTCTTTCTTTGTCACGATGCAAACTCGAATAATAAAGAATACAAAATTACATGATTTGCATTTTTCCCAACTGCTCGTACCTAACTGCATTTTTTTCAAGGTTATACTCAAAAACAACATCGAGATAACGAAACCGATTTGACTATTTGTTGTAGCATTTGGAGTGGTCTTCTTAGTTTCTCTCTTGGCGTATATTTAGGAAATGTATAGTGGGACAAAAGTCCCGAATTAATTTTTCGGGACTAATGTCCCACTTAAGGCCTTAATTGATTTCGGGTCTTATGACCCACTTAAGTGGGACATACACTCCGTTAAAACTGAATAGGTACAAACTTTTTCAAATCTATGTGGCTCATTATTTCCACATAATGTACATGAATCTATAATTTAATGCTGCTAACTATTTGTCTATAATGTTGCCAAAAGAAATGAGAAAGAATAATTCAAAAGTTACTTTTTCTCTGGCTCTCTCGCAAAGCATTTCATACGGAAAAATGCAGTTTTTTTTTTTGCGTCAACTGAATAGGTACATACGAGTAGTCATTATCTTCATTTTTCATGCACTTCCGCTGATGGTTTAACGGTGTTTTTTCTGAATTTTAAGCCGTTTTAAATGATTGGCACTATTGATCACTCTTCTTACCGTTGAAACACTAGCACTAACGCCCGCTTCTTGCTTTATTTTCGCAGCTGAGTCGCAGGAATTGGACGCAGCTCGCAAAATTGCTCTTCTATCAGCCGCTCTTGTGGCCGTTTTATAACCTCCTTTCATATTTTTCCCGTACGACTCTTTATTTCTCAAGTACGAATAGGTCAAGTTAAAGCTTCGTCCAATTTTGGTAGCTATAGCACGCCCGGTTAATCCTTGTTCCTTAAGTAAATCGATCTTAGCTTTCTCAACACTGCTAAGTGATTTTTTTCTACCCATCGTTCTCCAAATTTACAAACAAATGACAATTAAATAAATTAATTCACTCAGAAAACTTTAAAAATTGTTTAAACGGGTTTCTCGGAACACCATGAACAATGAAGATAATGACTATGTACCTATTCAGTTGACGCAAAAAAAAAACTGCATTTTTCCGTATGAAATGCTTTGCGAGAGAGCCAGAGAAAAAGTAACGGTGCTTTTTGAATTATTCTTTCTCATTTCTTTTGGCAACATTATAGACAAATAGTTAGCAGCATTAAATTATAGATTCATGTACATTATGTTGTAATAATGAGCCATATAGATTTGAAGTAGTTTGTACCTATTCAGTTGGAACGGAGTGTAAGTCCCGAAAAATGAATTCGGGACTTATGTCTTCGGGACTTATGTCCCTGCGCCGGCAGCCAATGCGTGTGACAGCGCGTTGAATATGCGTTTTTTCCACAATTGTAATAATGAGTGTAACCGAATGAAATTTTCAATATACATAGAAAATGCCCTCTTGAGCATGAAAATATAAGTCCAAGACGTTTTACACGCAGCCAAGTCCGTGCCAGACGCGACCAATGTTCAGAATCAAACAAATTCTACTTGTTTAATATAATAATATTAAAAAATGGGTTTGATTCTTTTAATATTATTATATTAAACAAGTAGAATTTGTTTGATTCTGAACTTTGGTCGCGTCTGGCACGGACTTGGCTGCATGCAAAACGTCTTGGATTGATATTTTCATGCTCAAGAGGGCAAGTGCTATGTATGTTGAAAATTGTATCCGGTTATGTCGAAAATTACCACCCCTATCGTGGAATCCGTCGGATCTGAGATTCACTTCACTTATTCGATTCACGTGAACAGAAAATTGCTATCGTGGGATCCGTCGGATACTCTCCCTTACCGACCACTATTGGTGATTAAGAAATTCAATTGTGACAGCTCATTTCAAACACATTTTTTTTGTAAAAATTAAATTCATTGAAAATAAAATAAAAACTGCGGATGTCAAATGCATGGATAGATTCGATCCGTTCGTTTTCCACGATACAATGAATTTCATTCACGTTACCGACATGTGGATGGTTCACGTCTGCGGATTACACGATGCAAATTGTTCACTATTAGCGGATCGTTCCCCCCGACGGATTCCACGATAGGGGTGTACAAAATGGGTTTGATGCCTGACTTTGGTCGCGTCTGGCATGGACTTGGCTGCGTGCAAAAAGTCTTGGTCTGATATTTTCATGCCCAAGAGGGCATGCGCTGTGTATGTTGAAAATTTCATCCGGTTCCGTCAATTATTATAAAATGGGTTTGATGCTGAACTTTGGTCGAGTCTGGCACGAACTTGGCTGCGTGCAAAACGTCTTGGACTGATATTTTCATGCTCAAGAGGGCATGTTCTATGTATGTTGAAAATTTCATTCGGTTACACTCATTATTACTATTGTGGAAAAAAACGCATATTCAACGCGCTGTCACACGCATTGGCTGCCACTTTTTGCTGCCAGACTAATATTTCCGATACACCCTCTACTCAGGCTACACAATATGTATATATCATTCGGTTACCTCTCAGACCAAAAAATTATTGCGGGCTCGTAGACTATTACCATGCCTTAATATTGGTGCCGAATGGCTAAAGTCATAATTCAACCTCCGCTGGATTTTTCGGTCACAGTTACATTGGTAACGAAACAAAACTTGTATCCTAGGATATATTTGTTAGAGGGTTATAAACGCCAAAAAAACCATAAGGAAAGTATATATACATTATACAGCCCCAAAAAGTGGGCGTGGCAAAAATTTTAGTACGGTTGAATTGTTTAGAAGGATATTGTCTACATATGTTGTTATACATAACTATTTTGAATTTTTTTTTTTTAAAAAAGACCCTAACAAGTGGACGTGACAAAAAAAAGTTGTATGAAGGAATAGTTTAAGAACGATTTGATCTACATACTTTGCAAGAAATATTACTTTCATTTTCATTGTTTTCTCAACTAAACGTTTTTTTTATAAATAGCGGTATGTTACTAGGCGAATTTAAAAAAGACGTACACTTCAGAATTTCGAGCTCCTAGAGAGTATTTATTATATTCCAAATAACATCCAAACTCCTCTCCACAAGTAAAAAAAAATATATAAATATTAGGCTTTAACGGCTCATAATGGGCCTGGCTTCTCCATTCATTTGCTTGTGCGAAGTGACAATTTTAAGCGGAATCCGAACGGCAAATTAGAGAAGCTTTTCATGACAATTGATACTCTTGGATTTTTGTCAGACGTTCGCAAGAAGGAGGGCAGTGGAAAAAACTCTAGATGTTTCTTGGCTCCTTATAATGCACATAATTACACAGCACGCGCATTAAGGGAAGAGGAAGAAGGAAGGACGAGAAACCGATGAACGTTGGTTTGGAATGTTTGTGAATCATTATGTGTAGGAAAAACAGAGCCTTATTGAGCATTCCGCATTCGTGTTGTATGACAAAGGAACGATTCTTTGTATTTCACTGTACGTTCGAAAGTAGGCTTAAGAGTGAACGGATGTGCATTTTTGGCATGACATGTATTGCGGTTGAAATGTGCTAGATGGAATGCAGCTGGCTCTTGTATTAGAGCACTTTTTGTGAAAATATTGATAAAACAATGAAACGCAGGAGACATTACGACGATGGCTAAAAGAGACAAGCGTTTTCGTGGTTTCTCGATCGCCAATGAGTTTAATCGCGCGTTTTTGTATTCTCAGCGTAATTGAACATATCCAAATCATTCCGACTCCTAAACACCAGCGATCAGGGAGGCGGACGAGTAGGAATGCAGTTAAGTAAGGAGGGTTATGATCCCTTCAATCCTGATCCTATCTTCACCGTCATTAAGGGAGAAGAAGAAGAAGAGGGAGGCTTGTGGGAAACTCACAATTTTCCCCATAATCGAGAGAGGATTTGCCATCTTTATTGATAGCCAAGCAGCTAAAAAATATTAAGACTCACACATCACACTCCATATCATCCAAATTAGTCGCACAGTATAAAGACGCAACCACTTGTCTCAGCGACCACTTCAAAATTACTCTCCTCTGGGATCCCTGCCATAGTAACATAGAGCGGAATGAAAAAGCCAACGCGCTAGCAAGGCACGGATCTAACCTTGACAGCTTCCTTGCTGCGACAGTCTCTCCTTCCAGTGGTCTTGTAAAAGTAAAATATCTCAGAACTCCCTTTCACGGGCGAATTCCATATGGAGCACCGTAATTAGTTGCAGCAAATCGCACAAAGAGCTCACGGTCTGACAAACCGAACCCGACAGGAGATTGACAAAATTGAGGCAATCAGCACTGCTCATTGGCCTGTCGGCACCTACGCTGCCAAGTTGGGCATTCCGTGCAACCCACACTGCCACAGTTGCAAAGATTAAGTGGAAAATGAAACCCTTCACCATTTCCTTTGCGAATGTCCAGCTAGAGCCAGACACCGCAGACTCGCCAAACCTTCTTTGACGACCTTTCAGATTCAAGTATATAAAAAACAGAAAGCATTCCTCTGTCATTAAAAAGGTACGCATCTAATTTCTACATACGAAGAGCGAAATTCCCCATTCACAGGTAATTCGCTGTGGCTCTGAGATAGGGGTATACAGAACACCTTTACTTCTTCCTTATATTTGCGCCAAAAAGCAAGCAACAAAAAATATATTCGACAATTTTTTATTGTTCATATAGGTTATTTTTTATGTTTAACGTTTCGTCAGTTTTCCTGACTTCTTCAGGGGATTGCTTTATTTAATTGCAATTTTAGTTGCCTTAGGCATTCCGTCTAAAATTTGTATACGAACAATAATAAATAAGAAAAAGAACAGCAAAAAACATCTGAAAAACACTTTTCTTTGTGCACGAACCGAGGACATTGGTTAGTTTAGTGCTGGAGGTTAGCATGACCTACATTATTTTCTCCACAGACCGCTGATGCAATCATCTATATTCATGCTTATTTTGAGATTCGATCGAATAGAAAATTTATTTGAGGAAAAACGGTATAGTTCGAACGAAAATAGACATTCGAACGACTTGACTATTCATTCGAATCTCAAAATAAATTCTTCTAATTCGACAAACTTTCGTTCGAATTCGATTGTCAAAATCAGCATGATTGGCATCCAATTCACCACCAATCCGCCATCCAATACATTTCATTCCTTGCAATAGATGTATACATTGTCGCCTATCACCAACGAAATCCACATTCCTCACGATCACATATTGAAACTGGTGTCGATGTGTTTATTTCTTCCCACTAAGCATTGAGACCCGATACTGCACATCTGGGGCGATCGTTAGCGGTGGGCAATTATCTCAAATAAATACACACGGACGGCAAGATGTTCTATTCTACGAATAGATTAGATTAGATTAGATAGATTCTTTATTTTTTCCATCATAAAGTTTACAAATTGGTATACTTAAGAATGAGGACATGGCAATACTGCCGTCTGCCTGAGATGACATTTCATAATACGAGTATGATTTAAAAAAAAAGAAATAAAAGAAATAATAAAAAGCAAACATTTTAAAATATAAAGAAAAGGAGAAAAAAAAATGTTTAACAAAAGATATGAAGAAATATTATTATATAAAACAATGATATCAATTTTAACGTGATTTGAAACACAAAATATTATACAATTTGGTTAATTTGATTAGCTGTTTATACAAAATTTTATCAATTTTAACATGATTTGTAACACAAAATAATACACAATTTGGTTAGAAATAGCTGTTTATACAATATTATCAATTTTAACGTGATTTGAAACACAAAAGAGATATTATCAAATTTAGTATGATCAGCAACAAAACAATAAATAGTTAGGTATAAAATTTGGTCAAAACTGCAATAAGCGGGTAATCGACTAAGTTTAATATGTGAAACTGTTACGGTAAGAAAGAGCATGTTGGCAATATTTAAAGAGGCTGAGCCAGCCCATTGCTCCATTTAAAATTTCAAAAAGTTGGTCCAAAGATATAAAACTTTCCCGAAAATGCAACCGGCGAATTTCTTGTAGAATAGGACAAGCAGCAACGAAATGGTATATATCTTCATTCGCTCTTCCGTTACATAGATCACATAGCTGGGGCAAGTCTGATCGATGAGGTATAAAGTTCAAATTTAAAATTTCAACTCTTGCTCTAAAAATAATACTTATAACCGAGGCTGAAAATTCATTACTAAAGTAAGAGACTTCCGAGGGCAGTTCATGGTTTAAATGACTATAAATAGCTCTTGAAGTAGACGAAGATGCTCTGGAAAGGTTATCCAGAAACATTTTGTGATCCACCTTAGCAATCACATCAGAAAACTGAGCCTGCCAATCGGTCACATTAGTTTCTGTTAAGTTTAAACTTGTTTCGTAAGCTAAAGCTAGTTCGTTCCAGTTTTTAAACGGGGAAGCATTCACTCGAAGTAATTTTCTTAAGATGATTTTGTGAAGACAAGTTTCACTTCTTTTCATCACTCTAGTAATGAAGTTCGCACTTGCCTTCAAATTATGTATATATATAGGGACTATTCCTGACTCTACATATATGGCGTAGTTGGGTGTTGAGTTAGGCAAACGAAATATCCTCTTAAAAAAGTTCCTTTGTATAGTTTCAAAAGCTTCGAAGTGTGTGTATCCGAAGACTTGGACGCCATATGCCATGCATGCATTTACTGTCGCGTTGAAAACTTTGTACTTGGACGTTAAATCAACATTTTGGTTCGAAAAAAACTTTGGCCACATTATATTAAGAGCCAATTTAGCTTCGTTGCTTTTTTCTTTGGAGTGCTTTAGATAGCTTAAATTGTAGGTCAAGAGGACACCCAAATGTTTAAACTCTTGTAAAACCTCAATGTGTGTATTGTTTAGAGACAATTTTTCTTCCACTCGCCTTCTTGATTGTCTCTTTTCAAATATAACAATCTTAGTTTTTTGGGTATTAATTTGCAAGCCCCAAGACTCGCAAAATGAACTTAGACGGTTTATTTGCAATTGAAGCGTGAAAGGATTATCAGCAAGCATAACTAGATCGTCCGCGTACAACAGGACTTTGATTATAATGTTAGCAAAATTAACTCCACCCGGAAGAAGCTCGCAGACATCATCTATGAACAGGCAAATAATAATGGGCTGAGGATACAACCCTGAGGAACACCTGTAATTGTATCAAATCGATTTGAAAATGTGAAACCGTCCCATACCCTTGCATTTGTTGACGAAATAAGACTTGCATACACTTCGAGAAACTTTCTTGACAAACCAATGCAAGAAAGTTTGTATATTAAAGCTTGTCTATTGACTTTATCGAATGCAGCTTTAAAATCAACAAAGCAAGTGTATAGTTTCTTTTTTCTATCTATAAATTGTTGAGCAATGCTTGAAATGGCCAAGATATGATCCATGGTTGAAAAACCTGGGCGGAAACCGGCTTGAAAGATGCTCAAAAGACTGTTATCCTCAATCCATTTTGAGAGCCTTTCATATAGGATTGCAGTGAAAGTTTTTCTTATTGAATTTAAAATTGAAATACCTCTATAATTTTCCGCAGCGTTAGCATCACCTTTTTTAAAAATGGCAAAAATTACAGATTCGTTGAAACTGTTAGGGACACATCCATCATTGTACACTTTGTTATAGAAAGACACGAGGTAGTTTTTAAAATCAATAGTGCTGTTTTTATAAAACTCGACTGGTATGCCGTCTAGGCCAGGAGCCTTGCTGTTTTTCAATCTTTGGAGCGTTACTTCCAATTCGGGCAATGAGAATTCTAAATCCAGCTCGTTGACTCTAGTATCAGGTAGCGCGTAATCAAAGGTATGAAGGTCTTCATCAGCTGAGAGTAGAGTTTTAAAATGAGCTGCTAACGTCTCAGCTTCTAAAGAGAACTTCATACCCTGATTGCTCCCACCAAGATTGCACACTGTGTCCCAAAATATCTTTGAGTTTGTGCAGTTTTCCAATTTCTTAGCCACGTTTTTTAAATAGGTGATTTTCTTAACTGAGCACATTTTCTTAAAATCATTATTAACGCGAAGATAGATGTTTTTGAAAAATTGAGAATTGGTCGTTCTAAACAGTTTTAAGTAAACAAACGAAAGTTTACGGAGATTTCTGCAATCCTTATCAAACCATACACTTTTAGCTACAAAAGTGTGTGTACTCTTCAACGCAAAAGGGGCTGCGGTCTTTATAACCCGCTCTATACTTTCGCATACCACTTCAGACGAGACTGCGGATTGTTGGGGCAGAGATAGTAAGTGCCGAGAAAGGAGGCTTCTATAGAGGATTGCATTGTTCTCCGACCACTTCAGCTTATTAAAACTGGAAGGTGTAGCTTGCTGGTTTAACTCCTTTAGCTGAATTTTAATTACAATTGGAAAATGAGCCGAGTAGTTGACTAGTGCAACTTCAAAGTCATCGATAATGTTCAGCCAGTCCCCTGAAATCGCAGCAAAGTCAATCACGGATTGTCCCTGCCCGCTTACAAAAGTGAATTAGCCACATGCATCACTAATAGAAGAGCAATTCAAAACAAATAGACCGAAAACTTCAAAAAATTCTGTTAAACTCCCCCCGTTGCGGTTATAAATTTTATCCCTAGAACATCTACTCTCGGCCAGTGCAACTCGTGCTCGTAAAATATTGGCGGAAGAATTTTGATATTCACCAATCCTAGCATTTAAATCACCGACGATTAACACATGGTCAAGAGAAGTGTTATTCATAAATTCCACTAGTTCATCGAAGTCGCATAGCCAATCATTGCAATTTAAATAAATAGGAATAATATAATAGTTTAGGTTGTTGCTAACCATATGAAAAATAATTTTAGATTCAATAATTTTAAAATTAATAAGATTACCCCATAAAGATTTTTTAATCCCATATAAAATACCCCCACTGGCTCTTCCATGCAAATTAGATCTTATCGCGGGTGTAAACATTACTTTAAAGTCTTTGAAATATTTTAGAAATTCATTTTGATTCTTTTCTTCAATAAAAGTTTCCATAAGAATTATAACATCAAATTGGTGTAAATATTTAAAAAAAATCGGAGTGTAAAAGCTTACTTTTGAGACCAGTTATATTATACGAGCATATATTTAATTTTTGAAAAATAATTGTGTTATGGCAGACGACAGAATTTACCTATAGTGTTTTATCCCTAACACGGTGTGAACTCTGATTTCCAGATGGCGCTCGCTGCGGTTGGTGGCCAAAAGCGGAAGAAGAGTTTGGAACCACGGTTAACTTCGCTCCCTCGCTGCAGTCAAAGTAATTGTAACAACTGTCACCAAATAGTTCACTAATGAGTGACAAGTCCGCTGCTGATTTGACAACTAAACCTCGTGAAAGTTGGTAAACAAAAAGTTGATTGTTGATTTGCAATTTGTTGTCTACTTTAACGAAAATTCTGGCGTTTGGATTTATCTGCAGCAGTTTGTTTTTTGTTTCTATTAGTGTTTTTCTTTTTTTCCTTGATAAAAGTGATTGCTCGCGAAATATACTTATTCCGGAGCCTTTGAGCGTGTGCGCGGAGGTAATAAGTTTATCGGTGATCGCCGCTGTTGGAAGTTCGATGATGACAGTTCCTCTTTCAGTGTTGTTGTTGCGTAATTGTCTGGAGCTCTTAAATTGGATTTCTTCGTCTTCGTTTAACTTCAGAAGCCCCTTGCAGGTCTGTTTAGCTAATTGGATTGCATCGGTTTCTGTGTCTAACTGTGTTCTACGAATATCTACCCACATGCCAGACCCATGAGTGTTGATGGTGATTGCGGCGATCGGCACCCTTCTCGTGGTGGGCCGATGTATAGCCAAGTCATGGACTTGGGCGCAGCTACTGGGCACCTTAAACCTATGGGATATGCTGATCTGATGACGCGGCGGCTTGTAGGATTCTACGACTTGGTGGATAGATGGAGAATAACGGGACAGCTCTCTTCTCGTAGGAAACATATAACTTCACTATAAGAAAGAAAGATTTAATAAATATACAAGTTTATTGAACAACTACAAATTGCGTGTTTTGGCTTTTTTTATTTGCTACTCTCTCTGGTTCTGGGTCAAGTTCCCTCGTTAAATTCAAATTCACTTTTCAGGTTCACACTCACCATGCCTTGGAGTTCGGAAGAGTAAATCCCCGACAACTTTGGATATGGCAGCACAAAAGTTATCAAAGTCTCGGGATCAGCCTTTTTTACTAATTGCAATAGCATAGGTTTGTTTTATTTCGTCTATATTTTCTTTAGTGTTCATCGTTCTCTTAATCTGTTGTTGGATTCGTGAGTTTCGTTTTTTCTCTTTGTCAAGTAAGTTTGCCACATGTCCACTTTGTAATGTGTTGTGAGAGCCTGAAAAATGCATTCGCCTAAAAAAAAAAAAAAAAACGGCTTCTTGTTATAGGGACATTCAACGCAAGCATCAGCGAGGTGGTGACGACGGTGTATAGGGTAGTGTGTTGGCTCCCGCCGGTGGCATTTATTCATATTGATGCGAAAGGGCTGGTCCAGACGAGGCATGGTATCCCGGTATTATACCACCGCTACCGCATCGCGAGAGATAAGCGGCTCATCCATGGCGAGGACAAAGCCAATGCTCATGACCTCCTCCGTTTTAGTACCGCAATAGCGAAGAGGGATAAATTCGATACGGAAAAACAATTCGCCGAATTTTGGTGACTTGTTGAGGGGGTGTGGTCAACAGGCCCCCCAGGACGGTGCGTTACTCTAGGTAACATCCTCTTATTTTATAAGTTAAATTAAGTTAGCGAGTAGGGTGGCGACGGTGTAGAGGTTTTACCGAGTCTGAGTGCTCTGGGATTTGGATTTCCTTTTTTTTACAAAAAAAAAAAAAAAAAAGTTAGGTAGGGCGTTTCTGACAGAGACCGGGCTCGCAAACTTGTGGTGGTGTTATCGGGAGGTGACTGACGCTGTAAGGATTCAGTACTTTTAAAAAAAAAAATAGAAATATCATGAGCGACCGCAAATAAAACAGCCTTAAGCACCATTGGTAACGGAGAGATGTCCTAACTTATCGGAGCTTATGGAAAACGAATAAGACATCCATATAAATATATGGATGAAATGCCCCTAAGGGTATTTAAACATTGCTAAATCAAAAACGCATTCAAATTCTTTCTTGTCAAAGATCATTTATTTAACAACAATTCTTACAAATAATGTGAAAAATATTGACACAAATAAACTAAACTAAAAAAAACACTGAAACTAAGATTATTTTACATATTAAATCATTTGAAAAAAAATATACACAAAAAGTACATAACTTAAATATAAAGCTTATAAAAATATTTGTTACGACGCTAGGAATAACTATTAACAAACAATATTATAGACATGGACAGAAGCAAATAAATAATTAGTAAACGAAAACTAAAAAAAATTCTTAGAACAATATTAGGGATGGTAAAGAGCAACTCATTGCCATTAAAATATTTACAGTATATACCCACCCTGAAATTGTGTTTAACTTAGTTAATTGATAATTAAATTCTGCCTTATTGTACATATGTATGTATATTTCATTTATTTTTTAAGCATAAGCTAACGGCTACCATCTTATAGACTACATTTTTGGATTTACATTTTTAAAGAAAAGTTATTTACTTATCTAAGGCTGCTTTTCGTTTATGTGTTTTTATAAATACTTTGTATAAAGAAAATGTCTTTTTTCGGTTTTTTTTATATGAATTAAGGTTGTTGGATGTAGAGGACGAATTTTATTAAGATATACTTAGAAAAAGTATTGGCTTCTCGTGCGAAAAAAAAGCCACGGTTTTAGTTGTGTGAATGGACACTAGAATAATTTTTGAATTTTGTGAAGATGTTTGATTTGGAATCAATAATGTAAATGAAATACAAAGCGCAAACAGTAAACAAGCCATTAGTGATGCTGCATGGGAGATGCTTAATATACAAATACTGAAAGACTGTTAAACGGCGGGAATCGGAAGCAAAAGATTTACTATTTCCAGACACTAGGACAAGTTTTGAATTTTGTGAAGATTCTAGATTTGGTATGAATAATCTTAATGCAGGTCATAGCACATAAAGTAAAAAAAAGACATTAGTATGAAAAACGGATGCTAGGCGAAGAGTCAATGCAAAAGAGAACTGGAAGGAACAAATAATAATACGACGACGAATAAAATAAAGATCATAGTAGGTTCTGCTTATATGAAGGGAAATGAAGACTGATAAACGGTGGGAATCGGAAGCAAAAGAATCTGTTTTCCGAATACTAGGAATAATTTTGGATTTTGTGGAGTTTGTTGATGTGGTATTATTAATATTGTTAATGCAGGACACAGCACCTACAGTACACAAGACATTGGTGATACTGCAAACAAAAGAGAGCCGAGAGGCACACAGAGTTATACAAAGAACATAGTAGGTTCTGCTAATTTGATGGAAACGAAGATTGAAAGCCTGTTAAACGACGGGAATTTGAAGTAAACTAATTTTCCTGATTTCAAGAGGACCAACATGAAAAATCTACTAAGCAGCAGCTGATAACTATGCGATAACTTAACAGAAAAAGAGACTACCCTTTGATAATCACCCTTATTACGAGTGGCGTTTTAGTTGATCGACTCTTGTCGTTATTTCAGTCGTGACGGTTTTTTGCCGTTTTAGTGTCGGATTTTTCTGTGGAACGTAAGTGGATTAAACAATACGACTCTTGAGGCGTCATACCTACACTAAAACGACAAACCCGTTTCGACTCAAATAACGAAAAGACTCGATCAACTAAAACGCCACTCGTAATAAAGATGAATGGAAAAGGTTTATTTTTTTATTTTATTTTTTTAAAATTCTCATCCTAACGCATTATATGAAACAAACTGCAACACCTCTGGTGTTGGGTACATTGGTATACTTAATGCGCGTGGAAAACTCAATCAATTTGGGAGTGTTAATCTGAATCAGTTAAAGATTTTCAATAACGCTAGAAGTTTGTATGATTTTTTAAGGTTTATGTTTGCTGGCAACTGCGATATCAGTGCTTAATCTCGTGTAGTATAGCGGCCGACAAAAAGCTGTGGGGTAAGGCCCATTCAGAAAAACGTGAAAGTTTGTCAACCTTTAATTAGGGAACCCTGAGTTACATGCATGAGAGGAAATGCTGATGATAATTAGGATACGAGTTCTCTGTTGGTGGTGGACACTGGCTGTCTTAGTCGGTGTTATCTCTCGTGCAAGCTACGAAAATGTACATTCGTGTCACAAAGTAAAGCGACTGGCTCTAAGCCAATGTGATTTTTGGTACAGAATAAATGAAATATCACTTCACGAGGGGAATAAGAAAGAGGTGTTGTGCACAAAGCTAAATGGGAGATTATATCTGTAGGAAAAGATTCACATGAAAATCTGCTGGGTAATCCAGAATACATTAGTCTTACAATTTGCATCGGACATCAGAAAGAGCTGAATAAAGACATATTTAAACCGTATTGGCAAGGGTAGTCGCAAAGGTCTAGATACGCGATCGAAAACACATCGACGTTTGGGAATGAGGCTGTTATACACGAAGAGTCGATTCCAATAAGATTGATTGATCTTTGCAAGTAATCTATCAAAGCGTGTTTCAATTCATTATGCATCGAAGCAAGCAGAGGAAGTTATTTCAAGAGTCGCGCTTTTCTAACAAGCTCAGGGATGTTACAATGCGTAACAATAAAATGTTAATGCCAGAGGAATAAAGAGGCATTATGCTTTCAGCGTGATCTCTAAGCTCGTTTGCTGATACGAACCAAAAATGATTTAAGTTCCTATAAAGTAAGTGCTGTTTACTGGTACCCAGCAAGCAGAACTTAGTTGTTAATGTGAAACTTAAGTATTAAATCCTTATGAATCGTATCAGCATACGAGCCTAAATAGTTTACCGACGGTATAGATGCAAATGATCGACACAACTGATCTAATGCCAAAGGGAAGGACCACTAAGAAACATCCAACCTTCCGCTAAGTACATGAGCAAGAGGAAGAGTATATCATATTGTGCTTTTAAAAGACAATAGTGCGAAAGACTTAAGACGTATAGAAAAAAGGCAAAACCGCCAAGTTCAAATGTTATTTTTTCCTCAATTTATCGACCATATACTTTATGCGATTCTTTATTATCAGCCTTTTTTTCAAAGATTGGAGTGGTGGCTGAGAAGGCCATGAAATGCTTTAATATACATTTGTAGTGCTATGCAAAACAAAGGCAAGTACATTTGACGCCTTGAAACAAAAGGTAAATTCAGAAACGCATAACAGCACTGCTCAATCGGCATGGCTGATTCGTGCAATAACGCAAACATTTTTTAAACTGATGCGCAGATGTCAAAGTTAAGTGAAGAGAACAGTTTTGTAAAGTTTTAAATAATGTTCTCCGTTTTATGGTCGTGCATTAGCGGAGCACTCCGTACAACCCCCTCCGCTTCACTGGACATTCTGCTACACCAGATACCCCTCGACATCTTTAGCATGCAAACAGCGGCCTGTTCCGCTGTCCGCTTAAAAGCTACCTCACAGTGCACCAATAAGAATATTGGCCACTCCATTATTCTAGACTCCTTTAAGTCTCTACCCAGAAACATAGACTACACCATAAACCGTTTGCAGTTCGGAAAAAGCTTCCAAATCACCATTCTGGGATGATGATGCATTTGCGGAGGATAAATCGATTCACTTCTACACCGACCGATCAAAAACCAGTGATGGGGTAGGTGGGGGTGCAAACTCTTGTTCAAACTAATCGCAATCGAGAGAACAAATCTTAGGTGGACAAGTAGCAATACATGTCTAGCGACTAAGCGGATCTGGCCAAAGCTGGATCTGCGACGCTCAAAGTGTCTAATCTCATTAAACCGACTGCATATTAGCTCCACTATAGGTGTTATCACAGGACACTGCTTAATAGGCAGGCACGCATCCAGACTTGGCGTGTGCTCAAACGAGCTGCATGGAGGAGGAGACAATACTTCACCTTCTCTGCACATGTCCTGCGCTCTCCCATAAAAGAAATCTCCATCTAGGGGACTTCTTGTTCAATGACACAAGCGACTTAGCCAACACTGGCGTTAGAAGTCTTTCGCGCTTCATAAGAAGCTACTACTGGTTCAACGAGCAGTGACGGAAATCCCCAGATCTGTGTGGTACCACAATGGACCTATCATTGGTCTAAGTGTGTTGGCTTTAGCTGACAGCCATGTCAACCTAACCTAACCTAACCTAACCTATGGTCGTGCACTGCTTTGTTACACATTTGAGTTGTTTTTTCTTTCGTTTTGTGTTGAATACCCGTCTTGAAGAAGAACCTCTTCGAACAATACAATTTCGTAACGAGACAAATTAAATAGAGCATGCAAGTTTCTACATTCTCGCTAAGAATATTTTTTTAATGGGCAATAGGACAAAATTGTAATTCATAATCAGACATATTGGGGATACAGATACATTTTTGCTGAGAACTTTTCCACTTCAGCAATCTTATGGCAAGAGAATAATTCTGGTCGAAATTTGTTCAAGACAGACCTCAATATGAATTAGTCTTAATTAGTACAAACCATAACCTCGTCGATAAACAGCAAGAAAAGGAAGAAGAAGACCTGAGTATGAATTAATAGAAGGCCTCAACTCATAGAATCTGTTACTTCGACGTTCACAGGCGTGTATTCTATACAGCTTTCAGTAAAAGCCGATGCAACGAATGAGACTGATCCTATGGGATGTGGCATATACTTCAAAGGAACTATTTTAGCAATTAGTTTAGTTAGTTAAGTAACTTATTGCGTTTTTATTTAGTCAATTTGATAACTCATTGTTGCAATAAGGCACTTTATGTTAGTTAGTTTTTTTTTTTTGTTTTTTTTTCATAAAAGACAATTAAATCTATGGCATTTTAGCTACTGTTTTAAATCTTAAAGTTTACTATTTACACAAGGAAGGACTGAACACTTAAGGCCTTCTCTACAACATAGCCTGGGCTTACTCTATAAAACGATATGCTTCCCTTATTGTACATCAATACTACAGCTAACTTAAGTAAATTGACATTTTGGACACTGGGGCTACGATAACATCAATCTGATAGTTTTTTTTTGTTGTTATACTTCTACGGTAGGCGGTTTCCCATGCACCCGAAACCTATACAAACATGTGTATTGTGGATTTCCATGGTTCGTCTCTATTCTCAACTCAACAATGTCGTACATGCGATCAATGTTCTCGTTTTGTACTGGAAAATACTGCAAGGGTGTGTTATTATCCACATACTCATACTCACCGAAAAGCACTGGTTCATGGTCATTCTCATGCTCGAGACCCTGCAAAGGAGTTCAATTTATTGTTAAGCTCAATAACAAAAAAAAAGGGCGAGCAACGTATGTACTTACCCAAGCCGTAAAATTTCTTGGTGCTGAATCGATATTTCCATTTGGTGTTAGCGTCTTGGGAATGTGCTCCAGGGTAAAGCCACTCACGTTGATGAGAGCATTCAGGCGAAGGACTGTCGAAATAAAATCAGATGTATTACTGTGCCATTTTGATGACCACAAAATTACCTAGGAATCCGGGAAACCCCTGAAATGCCCAACACTCTCCTGGCTGAACATTTGGAGATATGGCAATTCGCGGTGTATTGGTGGGGTACCACAGTGGGATGCCAAAAATGGAAATCTGCGCTGTTTTAATTTGGTAATTCTCCGTACACCGAGTGGACAAGATTTGTCCGCCAGCTGATTCCAAGGCGTAGTCCATCATTCCCGTCTTATCGGCATCATAAATTGCCAGTACTCCCTTCACGATTCTCCTGATCTCATTCTCGGATAGGGCCATTTTGATTTCTCCGCTTATTGCAGCTGCACTTTGCCTTTGCTTCATGTCAACAGATTTTAAGATCTCAATCTTTAGTTTTTCGCTGATCTGCTTCATCAGAAACATGCCTGAACGTTCAATCTCGTGTTTCATATCAGCGCCTGCTTGCGCGGACAGTTCTGACAGTTTGAGTTCAAGAAATTCTTTCGCCACAAACGTATTACGAATCCAGGCTTTAAGATCAATGTTATCAACGTCACCAGAATCCTTGTAACCCAAGATATCGATTAACGACAACTTAACCTGTTTGTTGATTAGGACAAATTGATCGTTCCTAAGGAGAGACAACTTTTGTTCAATCTCCGCCAGAAGCCCGGTAAACCGATCATTGAATAGCGACTCATGAATATCGACCCGTTCCATTAAATTATCTTGACTCAGTTTCAGGCTATTGATTGAGTAATGAAGATCTTCATTCTCCGTTAGCTTGTCCGACAGTGCCGTTTTTATAAACTCAACCTCCTTGTTCAATTCGTTGATGATCAGTTGCTGGCGAGCGATGACCTCATTTTCTGCATCCCCCGAACCTGCTTTGGCCACCAAAATCCTTGAATCAATAAAGGCAGCCAACTTTGGAGACTTTAATATCCTCAGCAGTAGGCCGTCAATGTCGATCTTTTCAATAACATTATAGTGGTAGTTGTTGATCTCGACATGTTCATTGATCAGATTTTTGATTTGCCTCAGATTATCCTCAGATAGTGTAAGTGGCGCTGAAGGAGCCCACTTACTGTCCTCCAGTTTCAGCTGGACATTCTCTACAATCCTCTGCATGATGTTGTCGCCAAAGAGATCGCTTTGTGTTTTCTTGACAAGAATTGGCTCGAGTCTTTGAATATTTTCTCGAACAGTATTTGCGATAATCAAAAACATTTCCTTTGACATCGCTGACTCTTGGTGGTTAAAAGAAGCAGATAGCTGCTCCTTTTGTTGTACCATCTTGGCATCGACTAATTTTTGTACATAGGCGTTCACGTGGTTAAGTATATTTTCATATTCTTCGGAGCTAAGGGACTTTTGTAAATTGCTGGTGATATCGCCCCCGATAACTGTGGAAGTATATTGACTAGATCCAATATTAGGAAGAGTAACGAGAGCTTTAAAGTCGAGAGCTGACAAATGGGTACGTAGACCAGCTAAAGTAAATGGCAAGAAATTATAAGCCCGAAGAATCAGAGCGTGCCTTTCCTTTTCATCGAGAAGTGCCCAAGCTGGAATGGAAGAGAACAAGAAATTGGTTTAGTAACAATTCAATGCAAAGTTGAAATAGTGTACAAAAAAAAATTAATGGTGGAAAATACCGTTGTTTTTTATTTGTTTTTTTTTACAATTGTTAATTTGGGACTTTTTAACGGGAGGAGAAGAAGATCCTGAGTAAGAAGAAGAGTGCATACGCAGTCTCCCAGCCTAAGGAGATCGAAGTCTTGCGGCGAAACAACATCCGGAGGTTTTATAAAAAGGCTAAGCAACTGGCTGCTGGCTTCACGACCGGAACCCAGCGGCCTGATTATGGAATTCAAAGCGAATCGTTTGTTGGTGGCGGATTTGAAGTTTACTATTATTGTTTTCGTTTTCGCCTTCTTCGTTTTATATTCGCCTGATTATCGAAAAGGAAAGCGAATTCGAAATTTCATTTCGTTTTTGGCATATTCGATATTCGATAGGCTTTTAAACTAATTTACGTGCGAAAGAAAACAACACACAACCCAACAACAATTTTCGGTGCTTGAAGGCATTGCACAAAGATCATCTAATGCTACAGAATACAAAACGAAACAGCTTAACTGTTGGACGGTATTATGAGCGCAATTGAAAACGTCATGATTGATTCCAATATTTGTCACAAATGTTTTATTTTTCGTTTTAAGGCAAATTTTTGACAAATTTTAACGAATGAGTATTGAAAACATCTGTCAATTGACTGGAAATATTGAAAGGACAATTATTGATTGGCTTCGAATTCCATAATTAAACAAGAGCGACTCGTAAAGGAGATGTCGAATTGAATACTCTCAGTATTGGAGATCGCGCTATCATGTGACTTCTTGAATCTTGTTCCGGAGCAGATAGTGCGCAGGGCACTTGTCAACACGTAAGGCACTATCTACAACATACATTCAACTACTGCGATACGAGGACTATATACGAATGTGGAATGCTCTACCATGCTCTATGTTTCCTTCGCATTACAATTAACAAACAAATAAAACGAACGTGCATCAGCATCTCCTCTCTCTCTAAAATCCAAATTTCCCTTCTGCCCGCGTTGTGTAACTATACACATTAGAAGGGTACACAAAAATACATTTCGCGCGTGCAAATTATAAAAAAAAAACTATCGACATCATCTCCCGATCTCACCGCTCACGTAAGAGGCTTTCATGGTGATTGAAGAACATACGAAATTGGTTGGCATTGAAATTTACGAGGACAAAACCAAGTACTTCCTTTCAACAAACATATGTCCACCGACTAGGACAAAACTTCACTGCTAATAGCACAAACTTTGAAGTAGTGAGAGTGTGAGTTCACCTACCCTAAACATCAACTCCAAGAATAACATCTTACTAGAGGTCCGACGAAGAATTACCCAAGAAAACCACTGCTAATTCGGTTTGGCAAAACAAATGGGTTCAAAACTCCTTACCATTTATAGCGCGGTTTGCTGGACGATAAGCAGGAATCGAATTCAAATATTGGATTCTTTTGAGAAAAAAAAATACTCCTTCGGATATTTGGTCCTGTGTGGGAGGAGGGCGAATGGAGGAGAAGATATAACCGCAAACTATAAGAGCTGTACAAAGATGTGGATGTCGTCCGAAATGCTTAAACAAGTCGATTATATTGGCTCGGGTTCACATCGAGCGAATGAATAATAATGCTCTGGCGAAGAGGCTCTTCGACTCCCAGTAACGTGCTTTGTTACGTAAAAAATTATAATAATAATCAATCCCGAAAACCAATCTAGAAAACTTGTCTACCACGATATCTGAAAAAAAATATCAGATAGACAAAATTCAAATAAATATTAAGTCGGTTGGTTGACGCGCTGAGATGATGTGATCCAGAACTGACATCCAATCTCCAACCAGCTCAACGAACAGTTGGTCTCTTTACCAAAAAACTTTTTATATAGAGCAAACAAACTTTGTTACTCACTCCAAGAGGCATCTTTCCGGAAGAATTCAATTAACAACAATTAAGGAATATTAGCAACACTAACTTGAAAGCAGCGGCAGTGAATATTGTATTATTATGTCGTTAAATATATTCCCTGCGTACAGACTGAAAGGCGTCGAAAAGCCGTATACGCCTTACGGTTCAACTTGATTTGAAAAAAATCGGCATAGCCATTTGCCTCTGATCCAAGTACTCAAGATAAGCGGCGAGTTGTATTAAAAAACCAGGGGCTAGATCGCGTAACATGAAAACGATCAAACGAAATCCTTTGGACGATAGCGGCCTCTTACAATCTATATCTATGTGATAGAGATAGCTAAAGTCGCAACGATGGCATAAGATCGTTTTCACTTTATGTGATCTGGCCCCAGAACTGCTATTTAACAATAAAGAAAAGAAAAAAGACTGGGTTCTAAGAACTCAAAAAAGGATCGCGCGAAGCCACTGTTCGATCATGCACTATAACCCTAATCGATTCTTGATTGGAGCAGGGTCGGTTCGTGATGTGCACAACACGGCACGTCTTTGTTCAAGTTGCTCAATTAAAACGGGCCCAACAATGTCAAGTCCATGTTGCTCGCAGCAACTTGGCATATCTTCGTGCTCTGCATGGCTGCGGTTACGGAATGCAATTTTGGAGATAATTTGTTGGCAAAGTGGTTCAATGGTTAATGCGTTGGACTACTGACGGAGGGGTCTCAGGTTCAAATCACCCTGGGGCCCAGTAACACCTAAAGCTTTTTTCACCGTTCAACCATTGCGAAACAAACATCCAAAAGTTTTAACTGTGTCATGAGAAGCTTCTCAAATGTGGCGTTCGGAGTTGGCGTGTAATCGCAGGATTCTTCCATTCATTCACACATCTACGTACATATGATCATGGACATTATATCATGGAGTAAAGACAAAAGTAAGAACCCCCACTGGAGCCACCAATCAAAGTCGATGCACACCAGGGAATCGTCTCAAGTCTCCTGATAATGGAAGAAAGGTGAAGGATTCCAAAGTGCATCCGTTATTATTTGCTGACGATGGAGCCATTACAGCCGAGTATCAAACGTTCCCGCAACATGATGCATGGGTGGATGTTTTGGAGAGAAATGGGTATCGCATTAGTGCGAAAAAGGCAATACCTTTGCTGCCCGCTGCTTCTCTGACCCACTTCGACCTACAACAGACATTTATATGAATGGAAAAGTGATTCCCAGATCATAACTTTGTCTTCAAAGAAAACAAGAAGGAAAATCCGGGTTCCGTGATCAGTAGCGTAGTTATCTACGCTTACAACATCCACCATTGCGTAAAATGGATGAAGTGGCGTGCGAACTCAGTAGAAAACTAAGCAATCCTCTTTTACCGAAAAATGCGTCTAAGCTGCAAGGATCACACCACAGTTGTGCGCCCGGGGCTCATATACGGTGCACAATATTGGACAGCGTACACAAAATATGAGGGCAAATTAACGGCAGTTGCAATAATCGAATAAGAATTTCCAAAAATCCGAGGAAGACTTTACGTCAAAGACCCTATCTCAAGGAAAATGGAGCGCAACCGGCTCAGTTGGTATCATTTCATATTCAAATGTTCAAAGGAGAGATCCTACGAACCCTGTCGAAAAGGAATATCAATCAATCCATATACAATCGCGAAAGAGAGGCAGGCCTAAAAACGTCTGTATCAAACAACACCAGCAATTGGTTGGCGTCAGTGACGAAGTAATTCAAAATCGGGAGACCTGCCGATACTTTTTGAGGTCAAGAAGGCGAACCACACAGGCGGACTATGTTGGACTTTAGTGTACTTGTTTTACTTGTCAATTGGTCAGTTCGTTAAGCACGTCATTTACTTTTCTCTATCACTCTGTTATTTTCTGTCTTTGCTGTCGGACATATCAGATCTCCTATTTTCTATTTTAATCTTATATATAAAATTCTCGTGTCACAATGTTCGTTCCCGTACTCCTCCGAAACGGCTTGACCGATTCTCATGAAATTTTGTGAGCATATTGAGTAGGTCTGAGAATCGGCCAACATCTATTTTTCATACCCTTTAGTGATAATGGCGTTTTACCAAAAAGTTTGTATGGGGAAATGCACTTTGGGGAAAAAAAACTGGGTAGAAATCGAGTAGTGACACTTCAAATACAAAAAAAAATATTTAAAATTTTAAAAGCAATTGTTGTTGTCAATTATTTTAATTATTTGCCAAGCAAATTGTTGTTGTCAACAATTTTGATTTTTTTTTTTAAATATACCTAATAAGTTTGTTTATGTTTATTATGTTACACAAAGTAACTTTTTGAAACGGAGTCGATATTTTGATTTGTTGGATGGTGTTTGAATCCTTCATTTTTGTTTGTCAAGTATTTTCAGGATCCTTGCATTAGTACCTATGTGTGAGTAAGTTGAAATGTAGGGGTGATTGAGATGACGTGGACAATGATTACAGGCAACAGCAGTTGTTGAGCGTTTTCAGTTTTCCTGCGCATAACTCGAGACAGAATGGTTAGTTTTTAACGATTTTGAGCTTGACGGTTTTGTTTGGGCCCTAGGAAGGACGAATGCTACTTTTTATCTCGAAAACAAAACTTTGACATGATGAAATAGGGGGTGTCGGAACTTCGGGAAAGAATATCGCAAGAACAACGTGCAGTGGTCCGAACTGGAGACCGAGATAGACAACAACATAATCGTCATCAGCATAGCGTTCAAATAAATGAAAACCAACGAAGAAGAACAAACGTCGTGAATGTAGAATTGCGGCGAGTAGCATTCCAATACCAATGCACGGTTGAATACAAACTCCTGTAGGACAACATGCGAGACGTTTCAGTGCACCAACAATCGATGAAGTTGTCATTGTAATGGTTGAAGAAAATTTGGAAGCAGGAGATATATCGTGTTCACTTATGGGAGCTAATATTGTAAAATTCGAGATACATATTTATAATTAAGTTGCATTCTTATAGGTGGCGCTATATTCCCAGTTTTGTATATGTTGGTCGATTTCGTTGTTGACATTAAATTGGAATTGCTGCATGTTGTTAAACCGTGCGCATAACAAATTGATTGAAAGAAAAATGTGCCCTGAAAAATGTGCAGTCCCTTTAACCACGGAACCGATTGAGCTCAAATCAGGCAAGCTTTGGTATTGACTTGAATATGTTTCTGTGAAGCTTGGTCAAAATCGGTCCACCAAGTTTGACTTGCAATTTTGTTTCTCATCAAAAAAAGACAAGTATTTCTTTTTGTTAGGCGCAGATAACACCGAGTATTTAGACTCTTGAGCACGGGCAACGCCGGGCGGGTACAGCTAGTAATGTATATAATTAAATCGACATAATTCTTTAACTAATAGTGAAATAAAGTTTATATTTGAATATCAAAATATTGTTTCTTTTTTACGCATACAGAATGCTAGAGACCACAGTAGGGATGCGATGATACCTTTAGGTCGGTTTATAATTTCGCCCTTAAAGAAAAAGAATACACAATGGAATCATACATAAATGTTGCGACCATATAACCCATTAGAGAACCCCTGAGGACATATTTATTGCTGTCCAACTATAGATTTTGCTACAGGACAAGTTTACTTTATAATCAGACTGGATAATTCGACCTTACTGCTCTGCTAGGGCTCGATGGACTTTTCAACGAGTAGTCAATTTCTTCTTATAGGAGTTCAACTCGATTATTTCACTTTATACTAGCGGAAAAGAAACACAATATTTCATGGCATTCCTATGCCAAAACGATTTACATCAATTTCACTATCGAAACCAAATTATATTTCCTAAAACAAATAAATTATTTTCCACCATTAAACACCCGTCACCATTTAAAATGAAATCCTTCTTCATTTGGATAAAATACTTAAATCCAGAATAAAACAACAAAATGTTCAAAAAGCAAAAGCAAATATATCAAACAAAAGACTCAAAAAAAAGCAACCAATCAAACTACGCGAAACACTGCACCTTTTTTGGAAAATAAATTTGCACAAATGAAGAAGGATAGAGTTGTAGAAACGAAAAACAAAACGTCAGTCGTCGTTCAGCGAATACTTACCCCATCGCTAAGACGTCGTTGCAAATCTTAAAGAAGGAAAACATATTCGCAGGAAGCAGCATAATTTAATATTGTTACATATTTGTTTTCAAATAAAAACCCGACTTTCTTTCGTTATTATAACAGAAGCAAAAAAATACATAAATTTTATTTTGAACTCTACAAAAATACATTTGATCTCTGATTATTGTGTGGCTCGTTGTTTCACAACATTAAATTGCAACAATTTTTATAATGATTAACATTGTATGTATAGTCAAATAAGTATGTTTTGTTTTAAATATGTTTTTTTCTATAAATATATTATAAACGATTTGCAGCTCTCTCTATCCTTCTCCTCTGCGTAAAAATATTCTCATAATAAATGGATTTCCCTTTTAAAGGATTCGGGATAGTTGTTGATTGATTGATTGGTGGGATGGGAAAGGGTTAATAAAATTGAGTTCTTTCTCTCATTTTGTACGAATCATTGCAACCAAAATGTGCAAAACGATAATTCTAGTTTATAAGCAAAATGATAATTAGTAGTTCGAGTTTTTGGAATTAATTCCTATATCGACTATGTTAGTTTGAGCGAGTGAGCGGTTTCAGGAACGATATAGTATACCTATTGACGTCCATTTGCAGCTAGCTAGATATGCTACCCTTTTTTAGGCAACCGAAACCCCTCACATTGTTTAAAGCAAGTGATGTTGACGAAAATGTAAAATAAAACAAATATTTATTGATGTAGAAAACGACTAAAAATAAATTATAAACTCTACAAAACTAAATGCAACTTTGTCGCATGAATGTTCAAACCAAATTCGAAAGGAGCAAAATTAGACTCTCTCGTAGTAGATATTCTCTTGGAATATCTTTTTGCCTTCCTCGAAAACATTGTTTGAAACAATTTTCAAGTACGAAAAATACTCATGAGTATAATCTCGTAAATCCTCAATTCGGTTATAGGCACCGGCCTTCAATGCTTCGTACTTCTTTTGATTGTAGAACTCAGATAAATCAATTTGGGGGAGCGTGAATGTTATTTCGGAAAATGATCGAGGTGGGAAAGGTTCTGTGGGATTCAAATAATAATAAAGTCCTGCAAAAAATAATGAAAAAAAAACACCAAATCAATAACAGAATTAAATGAGTGTGTGAATGAGTGTGGGAAGATGGAGGTATATTACAAAGTCATAGAATCGATTATTATTAAAAAAAACCTATCATCTGTTTAATTGGCCCAAAATTAGAGTGCAACAACGTAGGTGTAGAGCGGCAACGTTGATAACGGATATTGTTGTTATAGTTTTTTTTTTTTTTTTTTTATATAAGTTGCGTGCGCTAAAGGGATTTCTTTTTTCTGTAGTACACAGTACCCTTATAGTGGAAACCACAGCGCATGCATTTTGTTTTGTTGCTGTAAGTAGCTACCAGCAAATGATTCATTCATTGCCTATTTCTGGGTGCTACTTACTGTATGAAAGAATATAGGGATAGGAAAGAAGTTTGGTGCGATGGGACTTTTTTTTCTCAACAGGTGGCTCCTAAATTGCTTTAGGGAGATCTGTTTTTGTTGCGTGTATTCAATTTATAAAAATCATGGCCCTGGTCGGGATTCGAACGCACAACCTGCCAATCACTTAAGTGAATACACTACCATCGCACCATTGCCACCTTGTGTTGTTATAGGTTAGGCTATGCTATACATAAATACATCCACAGCCCGCTGTTGTTAAGTAAAAGCTACTCAGGAAAAAAGGTCAGAAACAATTATTGCTCTATCTCTCCACTCCTTTAATTTTCTCTAGAACGTAGTATTGACAGGGTACTGCTTTCGTCCATCTCCACTCGACTTGTAGTGCGTTAACACCGACACGAAATTCGTCATTTCAGCTATATTCAACATTTTACCCGAAATGTTCATCATTTCCCCATACATTTTTCAAAGTTTCAAAATGGTGAAAAACATTTAAGTATGCCCACAGGTCATTCAGCGCGCGCTGGATAAAAAAACCAACTAGAAAGAAAACAGCCGCCAAAATATTTATTCACAGAAAGACAAAGATGGATCGAAGAATATATAAATAAAGGAGAAAGTGGACAGAAACGGACTCAAATCAAGTTTTTTTTCATAATAAGCAAGCAACTAAAGGGATTTGTTGGGACCCTTATAATGTATTAGCTACACGGCGCGGGCGTTAAGGAAATTAGGGTGAGAAGAAAAGGAGAGATGCCGATGCACGTTGGTTTTGAATGTTTGTAGGTTATAATGTGAAGGAAAAACAATGCGTGGAAGAGTATTCCCCAATCGTGTTGTACGGCTGAGGAAAAATTCTTTGAACTTCACTGTACGTCCGAACACAGGCTTGAGGGTAAACTGATTGTACTCGAGTTTCGGGCGAATAAACGCCTTATAAATTGTAGCCAGATCAGAAGGCGTGAACTATTTCTTACAACGCTTAAGGAAGCCTCGACATTTGGCGGCGTTCTTGGCGACATCGAATATGTGGTCATTCCAACGAAGGTTGTCATTAACACACATACCTATAATGGAAAGTCTTTCGGTTTCAGCGATGCAAGTGTGTGTGGGTTTTGCTTTAATGACAGGAGACAGCATTATGTTTTGGAAGCATTAAATTCCACTCTATTGGTTTTACCCCACTGAGTTATGCTGTTGAGATCGGAATTTAATGAGCTTAACATTAGATTTGTTTTTTTTGGAGAATTAAATATTTTGGTTCAACCATTTCTTATTGTTTTGACCGTAGCTGTCATATGCAATATGAACGCCCTGTCAATGAAGAACAGATTTCACCACCCAGTATAGAAGAGGTTGGCTTACCTATTAGAAATCTTAAAAACAATAAGGCCGCCGGTTCTGATAGCTTACCAGCAAAGCTTTTCAAATACGGAGGTGATGTTTTGATTGGGCGCAAGCACCAAATCATCAACCAATAGGTGTATCCCTGCTAAATGTCACATACAAGATCCTATCCAACGTACTGTGTGAACATCTCAAGCCGTCCTGCAACACACTAAATTTCAAGTCGAGACCCACCACCTCTTCATCGACTTTAAAGCCGCATCTATCGAACCTTAATCCTGTCAGTCCTGCTTAAAGGTGCCGAGTGCTGGATCATAACTAGGAAAGGGGAGCTAATATTGGGTTCCTTTGGAAAAAAAATGCTCCGTCGAATATTCGGTCCTCTATGCGTGGAGAGCGAATGGAGGAGGAGATACAACCGCGAGATCTATGAGCTGTACCAAGATGTGGATGTAGTCCAAAAAGCTAAATCACGTCGACTACATTGGCTAGGTTATATTGAGCGAATGTACAATACAGCTCCAGTCAAGAAGATCTTAGGGTCCCAGCCCCCAGGTTCGAAAAGGCAAGGAAGACCGAACCTCCGTTTTCAAGACCAAGCCATCGTGGATGGCAGAGCGCGTAGCCTGGAGAACTGGAAGCAGCCTGCCGGGGTTCGCAGAGGATGGAAGGCTGCAGTGTCTCAGGCAGAGGCTTTCCACGGGTCGGGAGCCCTTTCCGTGCAGGGACGGGTTAAGAATATCACTGATTTCAAAGAAGATTATTGATTGGACTCAGTAAAGAAGCAAATCTAAGCCAGAGGCCTGCCGATGTTTATTGAGGTTAAAATGTGCCCCATAAGCAGACCAGTAAAGAAGCAGTAAGAAGCAGGGTTGTGGTCCCTTTAATCCTGATCATGACTTCGCCGTTTAGGAAGAAGATCTATAGTATTGGCAAATGCTTGAAATGGGATATCAGAGCAGTAATAACACAGGAGGAGATACTCAACTGCTGTAATGGGAAATAAGTTTGTGAATGAGTAAGGTTAGGTTAGGAAAGGTAAGGTTGCTGGCTTATTATATCCAAGACATAAACGGTAATTTTGTCCTAAAAAAGAAAAACAAATATTAGGCATTAACGGCCCATATAGGGCCTAAAACCTAGCTTCTCCAACCACTTTCATGTACGAAGTGGAAGGGACCTACACGCAAGGTCATGTTTTAGCAAGATGCAATCAAATAAAATATTAGGGATAACGGGGATACAGGGCCTTAAACCTAGTTTCTCCAACCATTTGGTAGCGCGAAGTAGAAGGGACCTACAATTTTAAGCCAAATCCGAAAGGCAAATTTGAGAAGCTTCGCATAATATTTGATAGTCTTGGATGTTTTCAAAGCAAGAGATAGGGCAGTGGAAACAAACTCTAGATGCTACATGGCTCCCACCGGGTTTTGAACCGAAGACCTTTAGATTTGTAGTCCAACACACTAACCACTGAACCCACAAAAAGATGCAATCGACCGAATAAATCTTAGGTCTTCTTAACTCTTTATGTTACAAGGTTGGAGTATACTTAAATGATTTTTGTAGAAGCTGCATTTAGAGGAGAATTAAACCCCACTTATCCGTACATGCGCTGTTCTCTCCCATACAAGAAAAACCCACTTGGGATTCTTTTTCTATAACGATTTGACTAATACGGACTTTAGAGATCTCTTGAACTTTATCATAGCATTTAACTGGATCAGCGAATAGAGTGATAACTCCTAGATTCACGCGGTATCACATAGGATTCTAAGTGTGTCCGTTTTTTTTTTTGCTGAAAGCCACTCTAATCTAACCGAACCTATTTGGTTTATAAATGGATTTGGTGTGGTATATTCTTTTTGCATCTTACAAACAATGCGAAGTTTTGTCCTTGGAGTTCACCACGGCGTCCTTTTGAAGAACGATACATCTGTGGTCGTAGCATTATGTTTCCATAAGAAAAGAAAACTGATTTAAAAAAGTGAGAAATCATATTCCAGGGACGATATTTGGAAGCAAAAAAGCAATGTTAAAGCTTAATTCTAAAAAACAGTTATGCTATTTTTTTATCTCATCGACTGTAGAAGCTAATCGTCTCGGCATTAAGTGTTTATGTGTATCCCATTCATCAACCCACTTAATTTCACGCGGATTTAGCGTAGCAAAATCTTTCACCACACCGTGATAAAGAAACATCTACGTTATTTAAAGAAACGAATAATTAGCAATGTCAAGCTATTATGACATTGCTCGCAAGGTCGTCAGCTTGTGTAATGTTACGATGAAGAAAGAGCGATGCTCCATCAAGGTCGGAGTAAAAAATAAAATAAAAAAAAACATCCAGAGAAAACAACGCATTTTTTCCAATGTCAATATCTTACTATGTCAATAAAATCACCACTTAATTTAATTGTATAACAACATATTAAAACTAGAAGAGCTTTTAGCCATATTTCAGAAATAAACTATGGAACACCACACTCCTCGACGGAGAACACCGTTCATGAATGGTAAACACATGTGTAGGTACATTCCTTACTCTACTGTTGCTTGTTTTCCTGTTCTATAACACTGACAATGACACACAGTTTTCCCCTATAAAACCTTAATTTGAAAGCTATAACTCAACTCTGTTCCGACATATTTCAAAGATTTTAAACAGTACGCCACCCATTAAGACTGCAACTATAAAAACCCCATTTCAATTCAATTTCCTTTTGATTTAAAAGGCGTGCTAGTTTCAACGTTCGGATGTTCACAATACACTTGTTTACATTGTAGAATCTATTTTTAAAAATTCCTCCCCATTTCCACTTCCTCATTTCCTATTATTTTCACTTTTACGTGTAGAATGTATTCACGCACAAGGTCAGACGTCCAAGTGCCGACGATGATGTTCGATTGAAGAAATTATAAATAGAAACGCACTGAAGTTTGTGTTACGTTTGTTGATTCTATGACTTTGCAAGGCATTCGGGGAGTGTGATTTTGTTAGTGGGGGCAACGAGAAATCGGTGTGCCTTGTTAAGTATGGTTTGACGTGCGTGCATTTACTTACCGGCCAACAGCAAAAGGGGTAGAAGAATCAACAGCAACAGCAGGAATCGTTTCTTGTTTTTGTTTTCCGCGTTCGAGGACCTCAGAAGCCACGTATCCAAGCTAAGTACTGATGATATCGCCAGATAGACATACCGGAATAAGCCGATAAATACGGACGAGATTGCGTGACCAATGCGACCAAAGAAACCTAAAAGAGTTAATGCCTATTATAAAGAAGAAAAAAACATTACCATAAACCACTGGTAGGTACCTCTCTCTTCATTAGTTATCCTCGTTTTGTATAGATCACTCTCAGAGCTAACGCTTGTGACTGTACTCCAGAAACTATAGAAAGCTGTGGCGACAGCGGTCAAGATCCACGTGAACCATGACTCACTTTTGACACTCGATGTCAAGTATCTCCGGCTCTTTCTGTAACTCTCGAACTGGGCTAGATCGACTTCATCCTGCGAGTCATAGATTAGACTTTCTGCCGCCTTGCGGTTAGACGAACTGTCCGAATTTGTACATTGATATGCATAGCGACGCCGAATGAATTCTTCTTGCGCCGGTGACCTCTGAATCATTTCAGTCACGCGCTCGTGATGATTCTCCAGACTTCGACGAGACATGTTTGGCATCGCAACCACACCGGGTACTATCTCGCGACGATGCGGTGAACGCTTCGAGTATGTGTAATCAGTTTTTGGGTATTTGCTGAAAATTGGAAGGGCGCATTTTAAGATTCAAATCACATCAGAGTGCGTCTGCAATACTTACTTCCAGTACTCGCCAGCGTCTTTGTATTCCTTGTAGGCGACGTGATCCGCCACACTTCCATTGCTATGCTCTGCGTAGGCGATTTTCGATGATGAATTATTACTGCCACTGAAGTGAGCACTTCGCTCGAAATCAGAATTTGTTGCATTTTGGCTGATTTCTTTGTTCACACCAAATACTGATCTGAAGCTTTGCTGTTGCTCCCCTTTTGGTGTCGATGTCATGGCCGTTGAACTAAGATTTTTTATGGTTTTGTTGCCATGCGACCTTTGTGCGGATGATGTTGTTACCGTTGTTGTCCTAGAACTGGTAAAGGATGACGATTTTGCAGAACCACCTGCTGCGGCGTTGTTAATTGCATTTGAAATGGCATAGCGGGCGATGGTTTCGGGACTGGCATCCTCACTCGAGTAATCGGATGTTTTTGTTGTTGTTGTTTTGCCACCAATGCCAACCGATTTGGAGGTAGAAGACGAAGATGATGATGTTATAGATGTTATAGTGTTGCTTGATGTTTTCATAGCTGGACTTTTGGTCACTTGAGTTGATTCTTCTATGATTGTTCTGTGGGTCAAGAGGCACACATTAAGTACAAGCAATGCTGTGAAAACGTAAAAGGAGTTCAGAGTTCAGAAAAGAAAAGACACAACAATTAAACAGAGTTAGATGGCCGAAATAAATAAATAACGACCCCTAGGAATTAGAAAAGGAAAAATTTACAATGAGGCTAGGCACTGCAAAAGTTTGGCGACCGATTTTGAGATTGATCTGTTCCACCATCGAAGACCAAAACATCAAGTTTAGATGTTAAAACGATCACTTGTAGTTTCCAAGAAGACAACAAAACCTGATTATCCGATGAACACCCTTCGCAATCTCCTTTAATGCAAAAAATAATTACAACTCGATTAAAGCAGCTTAATATATTTTCAAAAAACAAGCAATTAAATGGTGGAATGAACTGCAGCAAACAAGTCGTTAAACGTTCATGTTATTATTATTATTTAAGTTGTACTCATTCAGGTTCAGACCAATATTTGTCGCAGTTAAGTAACGGCGCGTCACAAAAACATTGGCGATATGAAAATCTTGATACTTGATCATTGTATGTTCGAAAAAGCAGCTTTCTAGCTCGAATTTTAGGGCCTCAAATTGAGGACAGGCGGACGGACATGGCTAGATCGACATAACTGTCAATGCTGGTCACAAATAAAGTAGCTTTTAGGGGTCTACGAATAATATTAAAGCATTATACAAACTAAGAGTCAAAATTATTATACCCTGCCCAGTATCCTGGTCGCGCTAAATGTTAGCTCCTATACTAAATTATCTACAAAGATAAGATAATTACTTTTAGGTAGATGGGCGGCACAAAATGTCACTCGAGTATAACAAAATTATTTGTTATACGTAGTACACAACGAAAAGTCTCCATTTTTCATATATCGCAAAATAAATGTCCGGCACATTAAATTGGCTTAAATTTTTGACATCTTGGAATCAAAAGGCAACCGAAAAAAGCGAGCCAATATAGACCAATTTCGATACTACCACCAACCTTTTCTAAATTGTTTGAAAAGTTAATGAAATTCCGCTTTGGGTCATTCTTAAACAAAACTCGGTTTTTAAGTGAAAAACAATTTGCTTTTCGGGAGAGTATGTCAACTGAAGATGCAATCTTGAAATTAAGTGGCGAATTATATTCAGGTTTAAATGGCAATCAAAAAACTTTAGCGTTATTTATAGACATGACCAAGGCATTTGACATGGTCGATCATAACATCTTGCTTAACAAACTCTATAAAGCTTGATTTAGGAGGTGCAATCTACAATTGGCTTACTTCATACCTAAGTGAAAGGTCTCAAAGACTAAAATTGGACAACATTTACAGTGAGGAAATGAAAATGGTCACTGGTGTAGCACAAGGTTCAGTCCTGGGGCCATTGTCATTTCTTATTTATGTAAATTCCATATTCGAACAAAATTTTTGAAGTAATATTACGGCTTTTGCGGACGACATGGCTTTTACATACACAAGCAAAAATCTGTTTGAATCCGTAATAAAACTACAAAGGGATCTACAAATTTTAAGGCAGTGGTTTGCAAAGCATGAACTTCTGATAAGTGAAAAAACTAAGATTATGGGTTGCAGTCTCTCAAATGTAGATCTGATTGACCATGAAGTTTACTTCCACTCTGCTGCATATGAAAAATTAAGCATGAGCTTACACACATGTGGGAGAAAAAATTTTATAACAGATTCCTTCTGTTCTTCGACTTGCTTCAAAATTGAGTAAATCGATAGCTTCAAATATTTAGGAGTATTCATTAACAAGACCCTAAATTGGAAGGCACATGCAGCAGATTTAAAAAAATATATGATGTCAGAACTCGAAACATGTTTTTGTTAAAACCATATTGCTCAAGAAATCTGTTGCTTATGATATATCATGGACTCGTACACTCGAAACTCCAATACGGCATATCCTGCTGGGGAGGAACATATTTTTAGCATATCATTAGAATAATCTGCAACAAAGGAAGACTTTTCAGCAGTTGGCCTCTCTTTCAGAATCTCCATATTTGCCTCTTAAACATCTTTATGTGTGTAAAGTTCTTAACATTTTCTACATCCGCAGCGTTTCACATTCACGATTCGAACTTTTTTAACATCACAGCGGCTAAGCTTTTTAACAAACTGTCACAAGACATAAGAGTATCAAATGTATGTAACATCTTGCTTAACAAATTAAAGAAATAGCTTTTCAAAATAGATAGCTCTGAAGTCAAAAACCTGCTTGTTAGTATTGTTTAGAAAAACTACAAACCATTGTTTGTCAAATCTGTAAAAAAAATGTTTAATAAGTTTGCTCTCGCGCTCACTGATTTGATTATAATGAATTGTTAAACTTTATTATGCATTTTTTGCGTTCTACCCCACACTATAGTAATTAGATTTTTTGTAATTATCATTCGAGACTAGTCTTACATGGCTACAGAATGAAATCCCATTAATCTTTTTCTTTTCAAAATGCATAATTTAGAGCTTTGTAATTATTGAAATTTTGTAATTATTTTGTAAAAGAATAAAGTAACAATAAAAAAAACATAGGGGCGGGCTACAGTCCGCTTGGGCGAATTGTTGGATACCCTATTCTTATTCCTATCCCTCATAAGTGGGCGTGACAAAAGTCTAAGTATGGTTGAATTGTTAAGAACGCTCTACATATTCTGTTATATAACATTTAAAAGATTTTATCAAACAAAAACAAAGCTTTTGTAAAAACAATGTTCTCTAGCTCAAACTTTGGTTTTTCAATAAAATTATTTTATTTAATTGTGGGCGTGTCAGTGAGCGGATTTAAAAAAAATTAACACATGAGCATAGAGGACCCCCTAGAGAGTATATTATAAATTTCAGCTCCCTAGTTCACATTGGATTTTCAAAAAAAGTTTTTTTTTGTAAATTGTGGGCGTGTCAGTAGGCGGATTTTGAAAATATTTACACATGAGCATAAGGGCCCCCTAGAGAGTATATATTATAAATTTCAGCTCCCTAGCTCAAACTTTGGATTTTCAAAAAAAAAAAATTAAATTGTGGGCGTGTCAGGGGGCGGATTTTGAAAATATTTACAAATGAGCTTAAAGGGCCCCTAGAGAGTATATATTAAAAATTTCAGCTCCCTAGCTCAAATTTTGGTTTTTCAAGAAAATTGTTTTATTTTTTTTTGTGGGCGTGTCAGTGGGCGGATTTTGAAAATTTTATATCCCGAGCAGTTTTAGGAGTCATAGATCATATATAAAAAATTTCAGCTTTCTAGCTCAAAATTAGATTTTTTCCAAAATTTTGTTTTTTTTTTAGTTTGTGGGCGTGTCGGTGGGTGGATTTCAAAAATTCGTAAACTTGATTATTTCGGTACCCTAGAGAGTATATGGTAAAAATTTCAGCTCTCTAGGCCCAGTTTAAAGGCCTAATTTTTGCCGACGGACGGACGGACGGACATGGCTTGATCGACATTACTATCGATGCTGATCATAAATATAGTAACTTTTAGGGGTCTACGGGCAATATTAAGGTATGTTACAAACTATGCGTCAAAATTAATATACCCTTAGAATAGGGTATAAAAAGTATCCGGAACAATCGATGGAAATGAAATATTTCGATGAATACCTCGAAAAAACAGAAAAAATGCAAGAAAAACAACATTCAACTCAAACAAGAGCAATGACTTTAGCTGCTGCACTCATGACTTAATCTTCTTCAATGTTTCGTAGATCCGATTTTAAATTAATTAAGTTGGCTTTGATATATTGCAAGTGTCGCGACCAATTAAAATGGCATTTCATTTTTGTGACATCTATTTCCTGCATACAAAATTAAGCGAACATTTAACTATGGTGTGGAGAGAATAATTGGAGACTAGGGTCGCTAAATTTTGGCGCGAGAAGGATGCTGGACTTTAGGATAGGACATAAAAAGACAAGAAACGTTATGACGACGATACAGCCGGTCAATCGTATGCGATATATTCCTGTTACCTTCCAGCTTCACCACACATTTGTCCATCCTATCTAGCAACCCTTAAGTGGTTTCGGGTTTACCTGACCAGATATGACTGCGCTCAAGTTTTAGGTGGCGGTCTATAGAATTTCTTGTACCGGCACAGGTAACCAAGACATTTCATAGCGATTTTTGAGGAATGCGCTGAACAAATTCTAAAAGAGATCAGAAGGGTAGGCCAGGTGGAAAATCGTACACAGTCGGTTTGCCAACGCAGAAGAAAACATCGATGGTGGCAAATATCATATGGACTAAAGATTTATATCTGTTGAGATCCTTGATTGCTATTGTGAATATGCGAGTAAAAAGCATATTTTATCATTAAATATTCTACGCGATTAAGCACAGGTGGACGAAGTATAAAAGGCTGAATTAAAAGGTGGATAAAAGACAAAACACACTACTCCTGGAGGGAAACCGAAGGTAATCAGGGCTATCGTAAACAAAATTCCCCCCGGAATATTTCCCATTTTTCAAAAATAGGTATCGGCATGAATTTCGAAAAAGGGGAAAAAATCCCCCCGGAATAAATTGGTAACGTAGACGAAATTCCCAACGGAATATTGCCTTCGCAAGTATGCTGGTGGAAATTCAAAATCTAAGCAGTTTGTATGTTGATAAGTACCTAGTCGGTTGCTTTTAAGTTTGTACTTTTATTCAAAAAAGTGAAATAAGAGTTGTAAAGGTTTTTTTTTGGTTCAAATAAAAAGAAACTGGAGCTTATTTAGAAAAGAAGAGGAAGCTAGCTGCAGATGAAAATGCTAGAGAACATAAAAATACACAAAAAACCGAAGATGCTTTGAAAATTTCTGAAATAGAAGAAGATTGTTGGAAATGGTTTGTGATGACCAAGATAACTCCAGTCCGCCAAGAGGACTGGGATTATTTGCGGCTAATACTCCCGAAAATGGTATTCCAAAACAATCAACAAAAGGAAAGTCGTCGCAGCAAATCTTAGAACAAGAAATACAAATTCAAAGAGACATTTCTGATAATATAGGTCAAGCTCTTCAAGATATGAAAACTTACCACGAGGATACACAAACAAATATTAAAAAAATATATGTAATACCAAAATCTGCTCAAATATGAGCTTAAATTATAATTGAATTAATTGCGATAGACAACTGTCAACGCCTTCGAACATAACTCCTAAAATTCCGGGGGAAATCAATTCCGATGGAGATTCACGATACGAGGAATATTTTCCATGGAACAAAAAATGTTCGGGGGGAATTTTTCCCCTCGGAATTGCCGATAGCCCTGAACAGGGCTAAAAGCTGTATGCCAAGCATTTCCAGTAAAAGAACGAAACAACTTCTACGACTAAACAGGAGTGAGAATCGATTAGTGACAAGTTTCCTGTCCGGGTACTGTCGTGTCAGCAAACAAATAATTACAATGGGTAAAGCACAGGAGACAAAGATACGACGGATAGCATGAGACCGCAACTACTTATTTAGGACACATCAGCGTTACCTAGATGAATTCTACCTTGAAACGTCAGATACAGGCGCCAGCTCCCCCAAAGAGTTGGTGCTTTTATAACTGCGGCATCATGGATGAGCTGAGTATTTCACAATGTGCCCACTTGTAGCCGCGGTGATTCGGGTTTCTTCCGCCAACTCTACTCTACAATCTACAGGTAGAGCTAGCTGCGATATGCGCAGAGCAGTCTCATTCAAAAGTTGAGTAAGGTTATTTAGTTCAGTGCAGATCTTAACATAGCTTTCTTCTATTTCAATATGACGAAAACCATTTAAGAAATTTAGTCAGACAAGAAGTTGAATTACTGTCTAAATTTCGGTTTATATAAAAATAAAGCAGTAAAATATAAGTTGCTTACAGGTGTGGTATTTAAGCCACAAGAAATTAAATTTCGGATTGGAACAATTGCCGGTCAAGGTGGTTAAATTTGGTAAGCAGCATATGCCAATACAACGTCGGGAAAGAATAATGGCACTAACCTATATTCAGGTAGGCAGAACAATCACTGAGTTTTCACCCACCTGTGTTTCGCAAAGTGCCAAAATAGGTTTATACATATATGACCGCATGGGTGTGCGCAGCAAAAAAATACTGGCATATGAATCAAACGTTGCATATCAATCAGTTTCTACGCAAGATTACCCAAACGAACCGCAACAGATGTTATTCCTATTAAACTGAGTGAAATGGTAAACTAAAAATAAGAACACTTACAGTAAGTAACCTGCTAAGTTTGATGAAGAAAATCAAGGCACATACATATAACCGATGAATTTCCTGCAATGTTCTAAGTGCTCTTTCCCATGTGCACCCAAATAACTTTTCTCACAATTCGATCGAGCTAAATGGATTATGCGTCAGGCTCTATCTACGAAATGTTCGTTATTTGAACAAATTCTGTGCATTTTGATTTGAAGTTCTACGTTTCGTCATTGTTCTTCACGATAACATAACGCAGCTTTGAAATTCATCCGTTGATTTTTAATTAACAACTCGTGTCTATTTTTGGATACAAAACCTAATTTGTAGTGCCTCAAAGCTTTGTCAATCCACAAGAGCAATCTACAAGCAGACACCAACAAAACATTAACATAACCCTGAAGTTATCGTTATCTTGCCGATTGCAAACAAAGCTAACGAACGTGATGATATAATAGTCTTAAATACAGTCCCAGCACATTCATCGGTGAAGCATATTTTACAAAAACAAAAAAAAAAACACAGAATAAGTCATAAGTAAGTAAACAACTCAAAGCTCTGATCTGCGCGACGAAATGAATAAGCTTTCATTGCTGATTTCCAAGTGTGACGCCGTTTCATTTGCGCTCCCAATCGAAAAGCAAACGTTACATTTTGAATTAGAATACGTTTGATTCTATGCTTGCGTGTCCCGCTCCCTACAAAGCGAATCCGACCAGCCGTCACTACAAGAACATGAAGGTCAATCGATTTGTGTTTAGACTACAAAAATAAATAGCTAGAACCGCGGTGACGACAGAATTGATATTATTCGCCAACAACATTGTTGTTAAGAATACGAGTTTTCCACTTAGTGTTAGTGGTGGCGACTTGTTAATACTCCTGCATGTTTCAATGGCATTCTACGAGAGGGGTCATTGTTTAATTTACGAGACAAGCTACGCGCGGAAGGTGAACACGCTATACATATATATGTACATATGTACATACTGATGTATTCCCCCCTACCCAATTACTAAAAACTTACTGAACGTTTGGAGTTTTCCTCTTTTTTTCATGATGATGTGAGTGCCCTTCCTGCCCGGCCTGGGCACATGACTCACTATCGCACTGCGATCTGAGAAATGGTGTTTTAGATCTGGAACGGTTCCGCGTCTCCCTTATTATATCTCCCATGGTTGTGTAACACTTATGGCCGATTTTATCTGCAAAGAAAGATCATAAAAGGTAAACATTGAGCAAGTATTTGAAAGCCCAACCCACAAATAAGTAAAAGCGCTAATTTAGATTTTAAAATTTCGACAATGTATAGTCCAAACAAAGAATAAGCTCGGGGGGTCGTTCTGAGGTATGCATGCGCGGAAAATGCCACACGTCTTCGGCATTAAATAGCGATTTGAGAAAAAATTAACATTCCGACTGTGCTCCAGCTAACGCATTTTGCTACAGCAAACAGACAGACTTATCAGAGTCACTGTTGAATTTATTTGCTAAACGCATTCGCTTGAATTGATAAATGTGGGAACAAGCTTATATCTTTTGTTCCGGCAGACACCTTTTGTAGCATGCAATGAATGTCTGGAATAAAATGTGCATGTCGACGTCAAATAGGGATAAGCGCTACCTTTGGGAAATTATCACTTTTGTGGGGGGAAATTCAAAGTGGTAATTTTTGAAGGTGTATCTTCTTCGTATCTAGCGAATTGAAATAAGACACAAATCTGCATTTTGCGAAAAACATATTACTCATCACCACCACCGAATTGACTACGATTCGTTAAACAATTGGTCAACCAACAGTCTCATTTGCATGCTAAGACTAATTATTGCCGCTTCAAGTGTAGCTTTGGCAAAACAAAAAGCAAATGGCAAGTAAAGAAGAGAAAGCAGTTTCAGAGCGTCGCTATGCCAAGTGAAAAAGTTGGACTTTTCCTTGCTGACCAACTTATGAGCGTTCTTAAGCAATGATCATAATAAATTCATCAGCAACCCTGATGCTAGACATCGTCAAGATCGCAAAGAAAAGATTCCCAGAGGAATAAAAGAAGATTCAAATTATGAAGCTTCCCAAGAGGAGAAATTAGGTGGATGGATGTAAAAATAGATTTCTTGATACACCGAGAGAGCACTCGAATTCAATATCGAACAAGCAGGCTTCTGCTAAGGATCTTTACGTGTGAAAACACTTTGCGGATCACCATTTAGCATTGTTTCGGACAAACATAGACCTTTGTTGCGTTTGCAGTTCTCGCGGAAGCGATTTATAGCGTCAATCGAGAATTCATTTGATGCGGCTGGTGCTGGACCCAGAAATAGTTTGAGCTACCTGGGAGGGTCAAAGAGCAATGTTTTAATGTAAAATTTATGGCCAATGATGTTTCAAGTAACCATTAGCGCCTGTGGCAACTTAGTACAACTGTTGCTGAGCAACAGGGTCAACCGATTGAGTGAGTTAGGAACACCTGGAACCAACGACCATACCACGTCGAGTTAATCGGTTTTCGTCAGATCACCGTAATTAAACGACGTTGGGCGCGGTTAGTACGTAGATGGGGGACCGTTTGAGAACAGCAGCGTGTCGTTGGCCAGTCCCATCTACAGAGTTGAGGTAGATAATATACGTGGTATCACAATGGACCTAAATTGGTCTAAGTGTGTCGGCTTCTGCCGACAGCCACATAAACCTAACCTAACCTAGGAACACCTGGACTACTTTAGACGCTGCTTTTCTTTAGAAAAACAATCAAAATTTGGGACGTCCGAAACTTGATGCGAAGGAAGTCGCTTGGGATCAGTTGAAGTAATTAAAATGTGTTTCAAACTTAGGACTATAGCAGCCACCCATCCGTTTTTGAGGCCGCACTCTGAGACGCTCAAGAATAACTGTCGCCAAACGGTTGTTTCTTTGATTTCAAAATGTTCCCATTTCAAACACATGTCGTCTTTCTTAAATGAGTATTTCAGGGACTCCAACTATCAAGTAAAAGGCTTAGAAAAAGCTTGTTAGTTAAAGCAAACGATTTCAACAGAACAGCGCCACAAATCAGATAGTAAACTTTTAAAAAGAAATGTCTGCCCTTAGTATTTGGGAACTGTAATGTGAGTAAACATCGCCAAGATAAAAAAAAGCTCTGTAAAACTTCAGAACCCTGACAATTTAGATGATGCTCTCATCTCTGGAACTTGGCAAGAGCTTCTTAGACGGTGTACGTTCGAAGACGTTTGTGGATGATTGAAAGTGGCTACAATACATACACAAAATACAAAGCAGGCAGTGGAGTGGGTTGCCGTTAGCATATGTAGAGAGTTGAGGCAGACTATTGAACAGAACTACAAACGCGTCGTATCTCGAAATCGTCTTAACTCGTAGCCACCAGCAAACAGAGTAAACAAAAAACTGAACATTTTTACAATCGAGCGCTTCTTGTTTTGTTCTGCAAGAAAACAACTGTAAAATAAAAATGTATGCACTCCATACGCATTGCACTGTTTCTGGGATTAGTTGCGAACCCTTAAACAGTGCAATGCATATGGGGGGCCATGCTGCCCCTACAACCCCCCTGCTTGGGTTCACTGTTGGATTTGGAGATGGTGCACTTGGAATTATTTCATACTTATTTGGGGACTTATTTCATACCATTTTGGGGACTTACATACACTCCGCTTCAACTGAATAAGCACAAACATTTTATAAGCTACATTGTCCATTTTTTCAAAACCTTGTGCCGTAATATATCATTTGATGATGCAAACTGTTTGCGTATGATGTTGACAAAATAAATCGGAAAGAATATTTCAAAAAGTACCGCTATTTTTTTCCTGGTTCCCTTGCAAAGCATTCAATATGGAAAAATGCAGATTTATTTTGCGTCAACTGAATAGACACAAGGTCATTATTTTCACTGCTTATGAGTATTCTGTGGAGATTGACACATTAGATCAACAGTTGAAGTGCTTTAAGTGAATTTTATTTGATTAATTGTATTTTAAAGAAAAATGGGTAGATCACAATCTCTAAATAGTGTTGAAAGAGCTCAAATCAATTTACTAAAGGAACAACGACTAACCGGGAGTTCTATATGTGACAAAATTGGACGAAGTTGTAGTGTGGTCTTGTGTTGATCGAAGAGCAATTTTAATAAATGCTTCCAATTTCTGCGACTCTGCGGCAAAAATAAAACAGAAATCCGGTGTTGCTGCAAGCGTTTCAACAGTGCGAAGGGTTATCAATAGTGCCAAACATCTAAAACGGTTAAAAATTCAAAAGAAACCACCACTTAACGAGAAACAGAAGTGTATGCGCTTAAAATTTTCTAGACTTCATAGGAGTTTTAAAAATGAATGGCGTCACGTAGCTTTTTCGGATGAGAAGTTTAATTTTGATGGCCCTGATGGGTTTAATTATTACTTTCACGATGTGAGGAAAGAAGAACGATTTTTAGAGCGGAATTATAGTCGAGAAGGTGGTGTTATGGTATGGGGAGCAGTTAGCTACTATGGCTTGAGTTAAAAACCTCAAAAATTACTGCATTAAGTTATAAAGGAAATTTAAAAAGAAATTTGCAGGCATTTTTGGACCCATAAACTGAACTTTTCAGTAGGGCTACGCCCCTATCCACACGGCGCGCATAGTAAAAAATTGGATAGATGAGCAGAATGTGGAATTGCTTCAATGGCCGCCGTACTCACCGGACCTGAACCTTATAGAAAACGTTTGGGGATGCCTAGTACGAAAAGTTTATGAGTCTGGCCGTCAGTTTGAGGACAGAGAATCCCTTATTGCAGCCATTAAATTGGCCTGGAGGGAAATTTCGCTAAACTACATAAAGAGGCTGTACGTCCCATGCCGGATCGAATTTACGAAACTATTACGAATAAAGACGGCAGTACCCACTACTAAAATTAACCAATAAAAAACTATTTTAAGAAAAACTTGTTTCATTTAATCCCAATAACTTTTATTTCCAATTTCAATATTTGTGTCTATTCAGTTGAAGCAGAATAAAACTGCATTTTTCCATATTGAATGCTTTGCAAGAAAACCAGGGAAAAAATAGCGGTACTTTTTGAAATATTCTTTCCGATTTATTTTGTCAACATCATATGCAAACAGTATGCATCATCAAATGATATATTACGGCACAAGGTTTTGAAAAAATGGACAAAGTAGCTTAGAAAATGTTTGTGCTTATTCAGTTGAAGCGAAGTGTAATTCATCTTCGATTTGGGGAGTTATTTCATTTTTCATTTGGGGGGTTATTTCGTTGGGGGGTTATTTCCTGGAGCCGTGTTAAGCAACAACAGTGGTTGCAAACACATACGACGCTGACTAACTGAAACAGATTTAATAAAATCGTACAAGCCGAAGGAAAATCCTGATTCAAAAGGAGAAGTAGGTGTACCGTGCCACCTACGAAACAGAGAAATGCTATGGCCTAAACAATTTTCAAAAGAAGAGTATCAAAAAAAAAAATTATTTTCTCGATGGTAGGAAGATCATGCACATTTGCGTCTAGCAGATCTGAATGAAGTAAAAATAACTCCATCCTTATTTACTTCCAATAAACTTGCAAATATAGTGGTTTATGTATTTAAGGTTGCGATAGACAACTTCTTGAAAGAATTTCATTTGCAAAAGATTGTCGAAATACCTGAACGCGAAAGGAAAACAGCGCGAGAAGCACTTATTTCATAAAAAACTAACTAACTTTATCGGGCAGATAGCAAAGAATGGCCCAAGTGCAAATGGTTGGCCAAAACGCTGTTTACGACATTGTAGAAGTGGTCAAATGAGGACAAGAACGTGTATGTAGGAAAATTTGATGCAATAAAACGACATTCCGCATAAAGAAGGAATGCTATCAATAGGTACACTTGCAAATAATATCAAAGAGACAAAACACAAACCTAACTCACGACGACACGGTGCAAACATGACCCTTGAACTTTGAAAACTGTATTTCATGCTAAATGCAATTGGGCAATGGCTGATTTTAAGCGCAGACGTTTTCCTTAACAGGCCGACCTGCCCGAATACTATATAAAATATGTGGACCATTGTGTTTATTGATTGCCCAAGAAATACCGATTGCAGAGTGTCAGCTAATGCTTTATAATCTAACAACACTTGGAATCGGGGGGAACAAGAGCTGGTAAGTGTTGTAGATTAATTGGTGGAGGAGTAGGCTATACCTATACCCTTCACAATTTGGTCAATGTAGGCCCATTGTGATGACCTGGGAGTTATGACTCTCTTACTGTAGAGCCTATGTAAGGTTTAACCAGAGCCAGTGAGCAACGGGGGAAAGAAAGCCTCAATTATTGGACTGTGTTAATTTTTTGATGTGAGAGCAGAGGAACTTCTAGGAGACATTCGGTACGTTCATGTTCAAGTCGACTGCAATTGCCCCCATAGTCAACTCTGTCCTGATTAGGTACCAAAAGCAATCAGCTGTTGGTCACTTGATTTATTCTAACAGTGTCTTGCCCGTGCAGTCAAATTTAGCTAACCGATTAATTGCCTAAAACCTAGCTTCTCCAAGCATTTGTTTGTTATTTTTTACATGAATGAATGGAACCTACAATTCAACGGCAAACTTTTAGAATCTTACAATGAAAATTTGTACTCTCGGATGTTTGTTAGACTTCCTTCCGTAAGAGGTGTGGCAGTAGAAAATCAAGTGTCTTAGTGTCTTCGGTGACCAGTCCAACAGACTATTAACTGATCATTCCATTAAGAGCCAATACAGAGCAAACAACCTAGCTTCTTCAACAGGTTGTGTGTGCGAAGTTAGATTTTTGGCACGAATATCAGGGTACTATAATTTGTAGCGGACTCTGAATCGCAAATTTGAGAAGCTTCTCAAGCAACTTGATTCTCTTGAAAGCTTGTCAGACTTTCGCATTAGGCGGAGAAGTGGTTTTTCCACTAAGCTGTTACGAGGATGATTTGAACCTAAGATCCTTTGGTCAAGAGCGCACCTGTAACGTTAGTTCAAAAACAGTAGGCAACACAATGGGGATCTCAACGTAGCGACTACTTCAAAATAAAATCAGAATGCGCCAAAAAAAAACCCTCGAGCTTTGACACAACACCGCTCATTTTATTGTTCAAATTTATTCGAGAAACTATGCAAATTTAAAAAAATTACTATTCATAATCTGTCCTTCACGCGCCACTGTTCATCGTGACTTTTCCAACAAAACACAATCTTCATCACCACCAGAAACTTTAAGTTTGCTTTTTTGAGGGGATTTGGCGCGTTCCGCTTCAATGAGTAATATTTGCGATTAGAAATGAATTTCTAGACGATTGTACAGCATACTCATGTGAATCTTTCTACAGCTACAGCCTCTTGAAATAGAAAACAAAACTATCCCTTTAGCGGCAACGGCAGCCTGCCTTCAATTGCAAGCGATTGTTGTCTATAAGTCTGTTTAATGGTAGAGCACTGTTTTCTTTACACATTTACAAAACTTTATTTGCTTTACAAGGCGTCTAATGGCATCATAAAAATAGAATTTATTTTGTTTTTGCAATCTCCTTTCGATGAAAAACTGAAAACGCTCAAAAAATACTATTTTTAAAATAAAATCACGTACATGACCATCGCGCGCGGTTTAACAAATTCGCGCACTCATCGGCACTGAGCTTACTTCTACGTCAAAATTATCTATTTTAATGCCTTAGGTGTGCCCTATTTATTAATTTTGTATGTACGAAATTTTATTTCACATATTTTCCGCCGTAAAAATTAATTCTCTTAAAGGAATTTCATTTCATATTGCAAAGGAAAGGGCAGATATTTACCTTGAAAACGAATGAAATTCTTTTGGTTTAAACAATTTGTGGACACACTATTTGTTGCACATTTATTTTTGGTATTATTTTACAGTTAAATAATAAGTTTTTTCCTTTAATAACTTGAATTATTTTCCACTTCACGAGCACTTTCTGGTTTCTGTACGTTGACACTTTTACAACAAATTCATTAATGAAAATGAACTCAACGAATCTGTATGGTTATCGGTTTATTTGAAAATATTAAAGTGCCAGAATGTGGTGGTGCTCCTTTAACGCACATTTGTATTTGAAAATTTCGGAATGTGTCTATTTCATTTGGAGTCAAAGCCATGTGTCGTGTGCGAATGATGTGTGTGGGCTATATGCGCGTCGTTGATGTCATGCGTGTATTGAGGAGAGAATTTAGAAATGACGTCATCGTGAATAGTCATTACACCACACCAGACACCAATTTGGTGGGTTTGTTGTTGTTGGTAAGTCAGGCGAACCACAAGCATTTGGTTTGATGACATTTTATATTTAACGAAAGAGGAGTTGCAATGAGTGTTGCTGAGTTAAATTTTTCTTTTATAAAAGATACTTAATTTTGCATGATTCTTATCTTTCGAAATGAGTTAAAGGTCCCGATTGCGTTTGTCGATTTCTTGATGGAAGAACGACTTCTTTCGATCAATGATCGTCGATTTCTCTATTTTTAATTGTGATTGTGATTGTCGATTGTGGCCGCTATTTCTCTATTTCACAAACGATTGGCGTCGATTGTAATTTTTCCCATCGACGCTTTATGCATATTCATATTCACAATATTCTGGTGAAAGTAGGCAACACATTTTACTATTACAACTGAATAATTACCACTCACTTTGACAAAACTGCATACATTTTTCTTGGCTGACACAATATTTTTCAGTTTTAATACCTAAAAGTTTTGCTTAGGTACTTTTAGATGTTAAGTTTTAGCGAGCCTGTAACAATAGAGCATTGCTCATTTGATTGGTTAGATAATACTAATCATTCGATCCAATCGACACAGTCGACAAATGTCGCTTTGATTGGTAATCAACAACCGCAATCGGGGCCAAAGTCTACCAAATGCAATCTGGTGAAAAGATCGAAAATTTAATTTGAATAAAACTGAAAATTCTCTGAGTAAAGGTGCCAAATTGTTACACCAAAATTCACAAATGCGTTCGCGTACATGTTAAAAAGATGAACGAAAGAAAAATAGACTTTCGTTAACTTTTCTTCACACAGAATTTGAGATGGTTAAAAAATGAGACTGTCAAATTATGAAATCCTATGAGTTTGCCAGGACTTTTTCGAGAAGATACGAAACGGAGACGAACGTTTAATTTTTCTGTGTCCATAAAGTATATTTTTTACCCTGTAAAAGTTGTAAATAAGTTAAGTTTCAATATTCATCTTTCTTTCGTATTTGGAAATTCGTTGTCAAAACGAAAAGTAAGGATATTTTGTCACCGATTACACTGGATTTGGAAGCGGCGAGACCACCATCCTCGTACATTTGCCACGTGCAGTAATAGTTAAAAAAAAACAAAGGTTTTTTTCAAAACCAAACGTCACACCAGCGACGATAAACAGGATTTATCAAGAAAACTCAGCGTGGCCCACCTTGACACTCGTTTATCATGCCATTCCGCACCGCGCATAACCTCAAGATGCCGATGGATTAAGACAAAAGAAATGGTGAGATACAACAAATTAACAACAACACTAACACCTCGGAGCATCAAACAAAGGCTGGATGCTGCGCAACAATTAATTAAATTGCAGCAAACGACGAACCTAAAGGACGACGATCTCACCACGTGCCTCAGTGGTGCTGATGTAATTGCTTCTTCGCAACCGCCTCAAAAGGCGCATTCACCCAAAGCCTCCATATCTGAGGCTTCTTCAAACAACGAACAGTGGCAAAAACCCAGCAAAACACACAGGGCTGCCGTAACTCACCCTGTTACAGAAATGGATACCACATCCCATAGTTCCACAAATCAATTCTCAATTCTCCAAGACCTGACCATTCGGAGCTCGAATCCTTCAGAAACTACCGAGTCTGACAACACCACAGAACCTCCCAGCAGTAAGCCGAAGCAGAGCAGCAGCAGTGCAGATGACGCCAACAAGAAGACACCGAACAATCCCGTCCACAACACCAACGAGGAACAGCAGCGGAAACTGTCTAAGGGTAAGTTCTGTCCCCCCATAATTATGACAAGCGTAGATACTAGAAAACTTACTCTAGATTTAGAATCAAAAGATATTAACTTTAAAATTGTGAATCGTGGTGGGCGTAGTAAATTATATGTGAGCGACAGGGTGGTTCATCAACAGCTGATGGATCTGCTTAAAAACAACGAAAATGTCAAAGCGTACTCTTTTACACCAAAAGAGGATAAAACTACAAATCTCATCCTAAGGGGACTGACGGCAGATTTCTTAGAGGATGAAATACTCGAAGAACTGAAATCTATTTCATCCATTGTCGACAAATCCCTAAGTAACCAACGACCATACCACGTCGAGTTAATCGGTTCTCGTCAGATCACCGTAATTAAACGACGTTGGGCGCGGTTAGTACGTAGATGGGGGACCGTTTGAGAACAACCGCGTGTCGTTGGCCAGTCCCATCTACAGAGTTGAGGTAGATAATATACGTGGTATCACAATGGACCTAAAATTGGTCTAAGTGTGTCGGCTTCTGCCGACAGCCACATAAACCTAACCTAACCTAACCATTGTCGACAAAGTCTCAAGGTTTTCCACCATCCGCTCTCGGCCTCAGAAAATAACATACAATCTATTCTTAGTCAGACTCCTTCCGGGCACCTCAGCCGAGGAGATCTACAAAATTAAATTCATATTCAACACCCAAGTCTCCTGGGAGAAACCCAAGGGCAACAAAGGGGCACTGCAGTGCAGGCGTTGCGAAATGTTCGGCCATCTTGCCAAAAACTGTGCAAACAATTACAATTGTGTTAAGTGCACAAAGCGTCCATGGCAACGTGCGTTAATTGCGGCCAAAACCACCCGGCCAACTACAGAGGTTGCGAATCCTTCAAAAAATATGAGAGCAAGAGGAAGCTGATATTCCAGGAGGCCAGGTCAAGGAGAGAAAGTAGGAAGGAGTTCGTAATTCCGAACTCAGGGAGGAACCTTACCTCATCGAAAGTTTCTTACGCGAGTCACTTCCACCAAATGAAGGATACTCCCTCCTCGAGTTCCAATAATCTTCCCGCGAAGGGCAATATACTCAACCAATTTCTTGGTTTATCCAAAAAAAACTCTTCGGGGTGGAAATGAATGTCCTCCTGTTGAAAATAGAGGACTTTATGTCCAACCTGAACAGTTTCAACACAGTAATGCAGAAGAGACTGGCGTATCTTGAGCTCGTCAATCAAATAATGACCACCCACATATAATGACTTTAAATCTAATATCATTCAACATTTCGTCCTTAATAGAGCATAGCCGAAGAATAGAACTGCAAAAAATTCTTCTGGCTAACAACAGTCAAATTGCATTTTTACAAGAAACACATTTGAACAGCAGGCATAAAGTTTTTATTGACTGCTTTAATATCATTCGAAACGACACACAACAAGGGGTGGCGATTGTCATCGGGAAAAATATCCCTTATAATGTTGTTAACTGGCAATTTCAGTCTCTTCCGAGCAACCTCATTTCTATCAAGATTATAAAAAATAATGTACCAAAAGTTATCCTCCTGGGATCCATATACATACCCACAAACTGTCCTGTATTAACCTTAACAGAGGAACTAAAAAGACTCGACACTCTAAGCAGCAACTTCGATGGTACAATCATAGGGGGGGACCTGAATGCCAGAAGTCCTAACTGGGGAGACTCTAGATACAACCTTAATGGTAGAAGCCTTGAAAATTGGATTTGTAATCACATCACCCATCACTGAGTAACCTAACTGCATCTTCACCCACTTTCCCTAGGAGCTCCTCCTTCCTAGACCACTTTTTAATTTCGAACCACCTTCTCAATCACTTTGACCAGAACTTCCATGTTCGGGCTCTATCGACTTTCACTGATCACTGTCCGATTTCTCTTAGAATAAAAATCGACAACGCAGAGGTGTTACTCTAAGAGCAAATAATGGTGAACTCCTTCAAGAATACGAACTGGACAAACTTCCTTGAATGCCTAGACTCACGATTAATACATTGCCTCCCGCCACTGTGGAAAGGTGGTAGTGAATAACGAAACTCTAACCAATGAGCTAAGCATAGTTACAGCTTTCGAAAATCACTTTAAACAAATATACCGGGAAAAAATTCCGAATTTTAATCAAGAAATCGTAAGGGAGGTCACGAACTTGACTCAACGGACCAGGCTTTCAAACCCGTCCCGAATATTCAACTTTGAAGTGGGCAACTCTGCTCTTACCACACACTTCTTTACCAGCAGTTCGGAGGGGTCTAACATAATTCGACAACTAAGACCCAAAAAATCCTATGGACCTGACGGTATCAGTAACTTTATTCTCAAAAAAATCACCCCAGGGCAATTAATTTTCTTACAATCTTGCTGAACAATTGCATAAACAACGGTTGCTTCCCGACCGCGTGGAAGTTGGCCAGAATAATCCCAATCATCAAAAAGCAAAATTAGCACCAGATCGGCAACTTCAGGCCGATCTCCCTCCTCTTTAACGTCGGTAAAATTCTCGAGCGATTAATTATCAGCAACATCCTCAGCCCTGAAGACAACCCCATTGACTTCATTCCAGATTACCAATTTGGCTTCCGCAGAGAACACTCCACGGTTCACGCACTTATGGAACTGCATCATGACATCACCACCAATCTTCGAATCAGAAAATGTACTGTGGCTTGAGCCCTTGACATTGAGAAAGCCTTTGATAGTGTGTGGAGGGACGGACTTCTTTTCAAGTGCGTGCAGCTTAGCCTCCCACCCCATATCATCCATCTTCTGGACAGCTTCCTAAGCAACAGACACTTCTTCATTCAGATCCAGGGCACCAAATCCAATGATTGTGCCTGTGACAGCGGCGTTCCCCAAGGATCCATCCTTGCCAACCTTGATACCATTGTCTACGTCAGTGACACCTTCCCCCTCATGGCAACCCGACTTCTGGACAGACGCCTCTGTACAATAAATGAGTACTACAAAACCTGGGGTATTTCAATCAACAAATCAAAATCTGAACTCATCTGCGTCAGGAACGCCAGCGGGAAAGGTGAGGAAGGAGTAGTTCGGGAAAGCAGAAGCCTAGCACTGAGACTAGATGACTGCATCATTCAGAGTAAAAATAACATCAAATAACTAGGCGTGCATTTTAATAATCTGCTTAAATTCAATAACCATGCCAGATTTAACCTTAACAAAGCTCGCAAGGTGTCCAACCTCCTCATGCCCCTACTGACAAACAGAGCACTACAAAAGCGCACAAAGCTGCTGCTTTACAAAACTCTGATACGTCCGATCATGACGTACGCATTCCCGGTCTGGTTTGCTATCTCACCTACCTCTGCCCTGGAACTCGAAATCCTAGAAAAAAAAATACTTCGCCTTTGTGCCAACAAAAATTTTGAAACACGAACTAAACGTTTCTCGAACACATACATCTATAAGGACACTAATGTCACTCCCCTTATGAGATACTCTTTATTAGCCGCGTTTTATTATCCCAATGATCTTGATACCGATCCGATCTGATAATAAAACGATCTGGATCATCAGTGGCAAGTTGTGGCAACAGTTGTTTTTAACACATAACAGACGATACCAGGTATTTCAAGTTTCGATTGGCACTCACCCATATTGCAAAGATAGGGTACAATGTCACGTCACAATATGATCGCTTGTTGTGTCGGTGGTGTTGCCATTTGAATACAAATCAACATACATTTTGCATTCAATATTTTTTTTCAGAAACTATGTTCAAATGTTATGTTCAAATATGCAACATATTAACAGTATTGTACTGTTAATATTTCCATTAATTTTTGTGTATTATATTACGAAGCAAAACGTCTCAAAAGTCGCAGTGGTAAATTATTCGAATATGAAAATATGCTAATTGATTTTTTGTGTTATTAATAGTAGCTGTGTTTTATTATCCATGCGGATCTAGATCTGGATCAATTTAATACGTAAAACAAAAACAACACAGGATCTTGCTATTTATCGGGATCATTAATCGTGATCCAAAATGTAATTACAAAACTCACTACCTGTTTTTTCGTGGCGTTGCTTATTTAAATTATAGGAAATTATAGGAACACAATAATATTGCCAGACCAAAATATGAAACACTATTAATAACACAAAAAATCAATTAGCATATTTTCATATTCGAATAATTTACCACTGCGACTTTTGAGACGTTTTGCTTCGTAATATAATACACAAAAATTAATGGAAATATTAGCAGTACAATACTGTTAATATGTTGCATATTTGAACATAACATTTGAACATAGTTTCTGAAAAAAAAATATTGAGTGCAAAATGTATGTTGATTTGTATTCAAATGGCAACACCCCGACACAACAAGCGATCATATTGTGACGTCACATTGTACCCTATATTTGCAATATGGCTGAGTGCCAATCAAAACTTGAAATACCTGGTATCGTCTGTTATGTGTTAAAAACAACTGTTGCCACAACTTGCCACTGATGATCCAGATCGTTTTATTATCAGATCGGATCCGTATCAAGATCATTGGGATAATAAAACGCGGCTAGTGTTTCATATTTTGGTCTGGCAATATTATTGTGTTCCTATAATTTCCTATAATTTAAATAAGCAACGCCACGAAAAAACAGGTAGTGAGTTTTGTAATTACATTTTGGATCACGATTAATGATCCCGATAAATAGCAAGATCCTGTGTTGTTTTTGTTTTACGTATTAAATTGATCCAGATCCAGATCCGCATGGATAATAAAACAGCTATTATTAAAGAAAAAAACAATTATCAAAATGGATAATATAAATAATGACCTCATCCGGGAGATACCTTCATCACAAGCTGGATCATCGTGGGATGACGAAAGGTACCCCTCGCCTGTTGGGGTGCTAGCACTCAATTTTGACTCAGCGCCTGTTGAAGCACCGCTGTCGTTTTACCTCAAATCAACGCCTGGCCACAATAGAGGGTAGATACTCTAAAAAGCTTTTACCACGATTCACACTATAGGCGTTTTTCTTTTTTAGCTCCGAGCGTGGCACTGAGCTGTCAAAAAAAGAACTGTGTTACTTTTTTAACTCGGAGCGCTCTGAGCACAAAATTTGTATTTCTTTTTTATCTCTGAGCTAGCTCAGGGCTCGCTCGATGAGCTCGATTGAAAATGACCGAGCACATCGAGCGAAAAGCTGAACGCGGCTGACTTCATTCATTATTTGTGCTTTTTCCATAGTTTATTTACTAGAAATTATAATTTAAATGGAACAATCCTTGACAAATACCAATTTCAGAAGCAAACCTGACTATTTTGAAAATTAATAAAAAAAATTATCTAATGACAGTTCAGTGCTCAATTCTGTTTCTTAATTAGCTCGGAGCGCTCAGGTTACGTTCAGCTCGGAGCGAGCTCTGATCGCTCGGGCCCCGCTCTGTTCCCCGCTCGGGGCTAAAAAAGAAAAACGCCTTATACATCATCGTATGTATCTTAAAAGAAATAAAAGAATAAAAATGAAAACAAAATGTTAAGGCTATACGTCATAATTGGGGTACAGAACTTATCCCTTCGTAATTTCCCTAGTCTTAAGCACCATTATGTATAACTCAGTGTAAATATCCGGACTTTTCTGTTCACTTCTTATTATCATTCTGGCAATTATAGTTTGTAACTCATCGCGAGACTAACTTACTAAATTACTTTTTTTTCTTGAAGTGTCTTAATTGGTCCATAAAGACGATCATATCACTCATATTATATTTTTGCTTAAATAAACATAAACATAAGCATTTTAAAACAGCACTCGCTCAACACAAGAATACTTTTCATAAGACAAACCCACATATTGTTCAATATTAATTTCGCTGTCGTTGTTGAAGAGGCGGGAAGACATGAGTACTGTGTACACATTTCCTCTCTACCTCACTTGTTATCCTAGTTTTTAAGTTAATATAATGACATTAAGTCAAAAGTAATAGCAACATATCGCTCTGGGAGCAAGAGCAGTCACATAAAATGTAAACTAGTCATGTGGCAAACACATTAATTCAAATCTGAGTAAGCAGGCCATACTTTACAGCCGCTGTCTATGTATATACATATATATATGTATTCTCATATGAAACAGAAATATGTACAAACTGTAACAGATATATTTAGTCTCAATAAAAGAAATGTTAATGTTAAAAATGAGTTTGCCAGTAAAAAAACAGCGGCTGCTTCTTTTCAAACCAAACTCTGACGTTTTTCATCTTTTTACACAAAAGTGTTCGCATATTTTTCTTTGAATTGATGGGATTCTCTCTGGATTTTGGAGAATTGACAGTTTTCATTTTATTACACATAAAGTACGCGAACGTGGGCGTGTCCACAAATAAATAAAACAATTTTTTTGAAAATCCAAAGTTTGAGTTAGGGAGCTGAAATTTATAATATATACTCTCTAGGGGCCCTTTATGCTCATGTGTTAATTTTTTTTTAAATCCGCCTACTGACACGCCCACAATTAAATAAAACAATTTTATTGAAGCACCCAAGTTTGAGCTAGGGAGCGTTTTTTTTGATAAAATCCTTTAAATGTTATAACAAAATATGTAGAGCGTTCTTAACAATTTAACCATACTTAGACTTTTGTCACGCCCACTTATGAGGGATAGGAATAAGAATAGGGTATCCAACAGTTCGCCCAAGCGGACTGTAGCCCGTCCCTATGTTTTTAGTTCATTTTATTCCGGCAAAATAAAATATGATGGAATCAAATAATATGGGAGAATTAAATTTAATCCTATGGAATTTGAAATCGACCAACGACATTTTGATGGAAATAGCCTTCACAATAAAATTCAACTTTTCACGGATAGATGTCGATTTTTTTCATCCAATTCCAGAACCTCTATTTGCCCTAGTGTTAAAAACTTTGTTGGAGGGGCTCGACTCCCAAAAGCGTTCCCATGCATAAAAAATCGTTCGACTGCTGCTTACATAACAGCTGTTCCAATGTAAGCCCTTCCTTAGTATTAACTATTAACACATTCATACAAAAAAAGGACTTTCGCTTTAGAACATAATATATTTTTTTTTAGAATGATTACATTTGTCGTTCATAGAGTCGCCTTATCGGTTCGAAAGAAAACATTAAATAAATTAAAACCGCTAAAATGTTTGAGAAAAATTGATGTGGAGACAATGCCAGTTACAGCAGACAACCAACTAAGTACAGCGCAGACAACTTAGAAATGTACAGTATGAAAAAAAAATATTGAGAAGCGGTCTTGTCCGGATGGACCATTAAGCTATCACACACCACACAATAACTTCTCTGGCGACCGAAGCTTTGAAATTGCGCTGATTACTTGTGCAACGCAGCGGTTTCCAGAGTGGGTGCTGGTTTGGAAGCCAAACCGCCCAACAGTTTCTTAATTTCGGCAATAGCACGTCCCGGATTCAATCCCTTGGGGCAGGTGCGGGTGCAATTCATGATTGTGTGACAACGGTACACACTGAAGGGATCCCTCAACTGATTCAAGCGTTCGGTGGTGTTCTCATCGCGGGAATCGATGATCCAGCGGTAGGCTTGCATAAGGACAGCCGGCCCAAGGTACTTGTCCGCGTTCCACCAGTAAGATGGGCAAGCGGTTGAGCAGCATGCGCACAAAATGCACTCGTACAGACCGTCCAATTTGGAACGGTCATCCAGCGACTGCAAGTATTGGGCTTTTCCCTTGGATTCGGTGGCTTCGTTTCTGAAATGAGATGGAAAGAGTTCTGTTAGAAAAAGTAATTAAAAAAAAATGGAATAGAATCAGCAGAATAGGGCTGATGGGAACAATGGCGACCGTGATAATGGGATGAAAGGAAGCTAAGACTCACTTGCGTTGTAACCAAGGCTGAATGGAATTGTACTGTTTGTAGAAGTTGTTTAAGTCGGGGACCAAATCCCTTAGCACATACATATGCGGCAACGGGTAAACCTTCAATGGCTTCGAAAGGTTTGTATCGATCTCGCTGTAAAATCAAAACTAAAGACTTAGCATATGTTTTTGATAAATCGCAGCGAGCAGTGCTAACCAGATACAGGCCAAAGTGTTGACTCCACCGATGTTCATCGAACATGACCCGCAAATACCCTCGCGGCATGACCTACGGAACGTCAGGGTGGGGTCGACCTCGTTCTTGATCTTAATCAAGGCATCCAATACCATGGGACCGCACTCTCTCAGATCGAGCTCATAGGTCTGCATGTGGGGCTTCTTATCAGGAGCATCCGGGCAAAATCTATAGATTTGTAAAGTTTTAATTTGTGGCTCCTTCTTCTTTTCGGGTGCGGGAGCAGAGAACGCGGTAGTTGTGCTCGAAATTGCACGCATCTGTGGATAGAAAAGTTTGGTAACGAGATAGTTTTAAACTAACTAAAACCTAGACCTTGGTAATAAGATAAGGGGAGGTAAGATAGATTAGTGGGGAGATGGGTAGACATATAGACAATACAATACAATGCACTTTCAATCATTAAGCTTTTCTAAAGTAACGCACGATACAGTTACATCTTCCAACCTGTTCAGCTTAACGATGGCCTCCTACAAAATTTGGAGCCAACCATAGCAGCACCAAACAGGCTTGGCTATCTGAGCAGATTAAAAGGCTGCACCAGAAATCTCTTTGATAATTTCCAAATGACAAAACTTCATGTCAGTTGAATGCCCAAAAAAAGGTCACCTTACATAAGGTATTCCGCCACTTGTTAATCTTAGCATAAGTTGTGTCGATTGTCAAAGATTGCTTACACCACCAGCCACGAAGCGCTTATTCTCAGCAAGTAGTCAGACAAAAGGTTCCACGAATTAGTGGAGAGCACGCCCCCTGAACAGAAAGCATTCACAGCTTGCGTAGTTCCAACTTTTCTGACGTTAGACATACTCGATGTCAAGCCAAATTCAATTCTGCAAAACGCGAGTTTGTCTAAAGCACTTCCAACACCCATGAAGACAGCATGTGCAAAGAAGTTATGCGCAATCGCCTTAATGACCCAACTATAATAGGTGAAACTAGTAGGGTGGTTAAAGTTCTGAAAAAGGGCAAACCAGCCAAACTGGAATCACTTAGAAAACTTGATGGCACCTTCACTGAGACGAAAGCGGAAACTCTCAGTCATCTGCTGGAGTCTCATTTTCCGGGTAACCAGATTACAATTGGTTCACAACCAGCCCCGACTACCGAGACTGTGAGTGAGCCACGACAAGCAACTCAGCGTAGCTGGTATATTGCGAAGGCCGTGGTAACGGAAGAGCCCATTAAATAGGCTTTTGCGTCTTTTGACGACTTGAAGTCACCTGGTACGGACGGGATATACCCAGCCATGCTGCAACAATGTACAAACCAGTTACTACCGACTATGAAGAAAATCTTCACCGCTGTCCTAGCACTGGCATACATTCCAACACCCTGGCGTACAGTAGAGTGGCATTTATACCAAAAATTGGAGAAGTGACCAATCAGTCTGACTTCCTTCTTGCTGAAAAGCATCGAAAGGCTGGTCGTGCTTCACGTGCGCAAAACTGCTTTGCGATTGCACCCACTATCTCAGATGCAACAACGCGGAATATGCTGCGAGACTGCGCTCCAAAATCTAGTTGGTAGAATTGAGGGCACGTTTCACAGAAAAGAATACGCGATGGGCATTTTCATCGATATTGACGGTGCTTTTGACAATGCGACTTTTGATAGTATGTGCAGCTCTGCCAGACAACACGGCGTAAAAGAACCATTGGTGTTGTGGATTAAAGCAATGCTAATGAATAGAACGTTGGTTGCGGATGCGGATTGTGGCCGTTATGTTATGGCGGAGGTAAACAGAGGCTGCCCGCAAGTCAACGTTCTGTCTCCACTACTGTGGTGTATGCTGGTCGACTCTGTTGAACGCACTCAACAGCTCTAATGTATACGCTCAGGCGTGCGCGGATGATGTTGCCGTGCTTTCTGTTAAATCATGCCTAGCGACTGTATGCGCCAAGACGCAGGCGGCCCTTGCCGTGATAGACGAATGGTGCACTAGGAATGGGCTCTCGGTCAATCGCCTTAAGACTGAGGTTATTCTCTTTACGAGACGAAGGAAGCTGATCGAGTTGACTCAGCCAGTGCTAAAAGGCGTCACAATCCAAGTCTCCAATGAAGCAAAGTATCTACGAGTCATCCTTGATAGCAAACTTCTTTGGTCCAAGCATGTTGAGCTGAAGACCGCCAAGGCGCTGTCGGTTTTCTGGCAGTGTAAAGGCATTTTCGGTAAGAGATGGGGGTTATCACCGAAAATAGTCCTATGGATTTATACGGCTATGATAAGACCATTTATAGCATACGCATCGGTTTTTTGGTGGAATAAGCTTTCACATAAATATGTCGCTGCTGCTTTTGCCAAACTCCAAAGGAAGGTATGTCTCGGCTGCACGGTGGCCTTCCCCAGCACGCCTGGCTCCGACCTAGATGCACTATTGAACCTCCCGCCCCTTGATGTTTACATCATGGGTTGCACAATCAAAGCTATCTCACGTTTAAGAAGAGGTGGCTTTTGGTATAACTCGCACTGGAGTTTTGTTAACCTGCGCAACGATTGTCCTTCGACTCCTGTCTTATTTATATGCCGCCTGATGCGATGACACCGGAACTTCGGCTAAAGCGCAACTACGAAGTCGACTTTCCTCGTGTTCAGGACTGGCTCTGCCCAGGCTGTGAACCTGGAAGGGAATGCAGTCAAATCTTCACGGATGGCCCCAAAACCGATCAAGGATCTGGTGCTGGTGTCTTCTTAGAGAGCGACAACATAAGACTTTTCTTTCCGTTAGGCAAACATGCGTCAGTCTTCCAAACAGAGACTTATGCTACCCTAATGGCCATGGACTACGTTACGAGGAACAGGTGGAGGGGGCGAAGTATCTGCGTCTGTAGCGACAGTCAGGCTGCACTTAAGGCCTTACTCAAACCCTTAACTACCTCCAAAATAGTACGTGAATGCAAGATATCTCTGAATTCGGTCGGAAGGCTGAATTCACTTAAACTTGTCTGGGTCCCGGGTCATAACGGGATCACGGAAAATGAGATCACCGATGAACTTGCTAGACAAGGCTCAGAGGGGGACTTCTCAGGACCTGAACCAGCGATCTGTCTGCCTGCGTCCTCGGTCAGGGCTTCCATTGACGGTTGGGTTTCCTATGAACACAATCGCAGTTGGCATGACTCTCCAGGGTGCAGACAGACTAAGCAAATGCTCCCCGACGTCTGTGGTAAATCCGCGGCATTCTTGTTGTCTCTCAAAAGAAAGGACTGCAGAGAGACTACAGGCGTTCTTACGGGCCACTACGCTTTTGCCAAACACCTTAAGGTGCTAGGCCCAAGCGATACCACCAACTGCGAAGCCTGTGGAGAAAGCGACGGTACTGCGGAACATTTCCTCTGTGATTGTCCTGCTTTTGCTCGTATCAGGTGGCAGATATTCGGTGCTGATATGGTGACTGGTGAGTGCTGTAAACCTAAGCTTCTTATCATTGAAGCGCCTTCTCGTTTTTCTTAGAAAAACGAGTAAATTCTACATTAAAATGTGGTGTGTCATCCTGGTAGTACAATGGACCAGTATTGAGTCTGAGTGCTCCAGTGAAGAAAGTCTCGCACCCCGACAAAGAAAAAAAAATAGTCAGAGCGGTACGTACGGCGCCATCCGTCACTAAGCGAATACAAAGAACTTGTATTGTGTGCTCATAATACGAGTAGCATCGAAAGGCCGGTCGAGCTTCCCGTGCGCAAAACTGCTCCGTTTTCGTTTCCCTCTGCTTTAGTTCACAAACAGCGATCCCATTTGCACTTTATGTCCGTAAATTTGAAATGCAGATTTTTGTATGGGAAAACACAGGCAATTGCTTCCGTTCATATACCTTTGTTATGGGTTACTTAAGAAACTGATAGTTCGGAAGGGAACGTTTCCTTCAATTATGATATTAGCTTCAGTTTTCGTTCGTCTATTATAGTTGGGCCTTAACGCACCTTTGCCTTGAGCTTGATTTATACCGTATCAGAAGGCTTGCCTTTTTGATAGGCGTGCTATCTCGGTGCAAATAATTTATATTTTATATTATAAATATTTATTTTATACTCCTACAAGTTAAGGTTATGTCGCAGAGCAATGCCTATCTATATACCTATACAAGGTGTCAGTTAAGCCAATTTGGAGGTGTAACCACTTTAAACGCTATAACTTCTAAACTATTATATGTATGTACAATAGGTATTTTGAAGTCTTTGAATCCATCCCCGAGGATCAAAGCAGCAGAGGAAGACCCCACCTTAAGTGGCGCGCACAATTCAAGAACGACCTCAACCAACTTGGTGTGCGTAACTTGAGGCAGCTAGCGAGGGACTGAGCTGGTTGGATGGGCTTGTTGGTTGAGGCCGTGGTCTACCCCGGACTGTAAGCGAAACCAAAAGTTAGAATGCAAGGTATTTTGAAAGACAATTATAGCATACAAGTCTTAAATACTTTGGCTACATGTGTGCAGCTACAAAAAAGTTATGCATTTTTCTCAAAATATTATTTAATATTTTTTTTTATAAAATTTTTATCCTTGAAAAATTTTCTAAAAATTAAGTTAATTATGTAACTTTTTTACGCATGATCAACAGAATGGGTGAAAAAAAAGCAGGAAAAATACCGAATGCCACAGACAGGCCAAACAATTCCTACCAACCCCATACACCACAAGAACAAAACAACTGCTACAACTACCCAAAAGGGCAGATACATACAGTCCCCGGAGTCCTGACGAGGCACTGTAGAGTCAAAAAACACCTGATGGCCATGGAATGTGCAATGAAGAATAAGAAACAGCACACCAACTCAACCAATGCAACACCGCAAGGCTGCTCTGGCTGTCATTAAATAAATCCAGGTCCATCGGACTTCTGAGGCATAAGAGAGGAACCCCCTCCAAAATAGTAAACACCATCACCGGGCACGGTCCTATAGGAAGACATGCTCAAATGCTGGGCATTCCCTGCAATGACTTCTGTAAAAGCTATAGAGACGAAGTGGAAGAATAGACTATCAGTTACCTCCTTTGCACGTGTCCTGCACTCGCCAACATTAGGAAGGCTACTCTGGGTGAATACCTTTTCATGATCTAAGTGATCTAAACAACACCTGCACGGCAAAGACTAGCTCCTTCATTCAGAGGAGCAAATGGTTCTCTAAGTAAGAGGGTGACCCACCCAATTTACACATCGGCAGCACAATGAACCTATCTCTGGTGCATCCTTATCGAGCGCCGGTTTCAACCAACCAACCAACAGCAGACCATATTCTATGCCACTGTGACTGCCGAACACAAACACGCCTATGCATCCTATACTTGAAACAGTTGACATAACTGTCAGCTCACGCAAAGATCAGATCATGAGCGAGCTTAAAACCAAAACCAGAACATCACAATAGGTATAGGTATAAGGATAAGGGTACTAAGTACCACCTCTTTAACCAATCTAATCTAATCTACTTTGGAGTAATTTCGCTGCACCAAATAGATTGTTAAAGTATTGCACGTCAGTCATGGGTGGGAGTATTATTCAATTATACTACAACTGCAATCCCAATTTTGGAAGGTGTTTTTTTGAACACAATAGCAACTATAAGTAAAGCCCTTACTAGTTAACTATGTAATATATGAAAGCTTAATTTGCCAATACTTTGAGCCATACCATAATGGACTTAGTATACATTGTTTGCAAACAAAGTTTAAGGAGTTAATAAAAAGCCTTACTAACAAAAGAAAAGCAATTTCTTCAAGGAGCCAGCATTGTGGACGTAGGTTGGTCTAATGAACCTTATCAAGTTCTATTTCAAACCAAGCAACTATGAGTCACATTTTTATGGTGCAAATCTGGGCAAATAGTCCCATATAAATGTTCCTCAAGTTTTTTTTTTCAAGGTAGCGCTTGACATTTTCGTACCCCAATATACAACGAACAAAGAGCATTAATCGGGTAAGAGCAAAAAGCTGCGCATGACGCTTTCCCCATATTCGTCAACTGCCGCGAATTATGCAGATTAAACGAATGCATTCATAGGAAGCCACAATTTGTTTGGGATGTGGAATCATGGGGCACAATAAAAAAAGACGTTATGCATTAAATTGCGTAGATTGGATGATATTTTCAATTTAGCAAAACAATGCAACATAAATGTATCACACAGCGAGCGGCACAGCGATTTGATGTGATCAGAGATCAGAGGGTTGGGTTATCACTCGTTTTTTTTTATGAAACCATCAAAGAAGCTATTTATTCAGTATTTGTAAAACATGCAACCTCTACTGCGGTCAGTGTTTGCACAGATGATCATCCAGACAGAGAAAATATGTCTAGAAAGAGTCTTACTGTTTTGATGGAAACGCTACCTACCTATAGCGGCAAAGGGCAATGTAATGAACGTGGGTGAATGGGACTTCAAGAAGGCATAGCCAAAGCGATGGCGAAAATAGAGATATGCAAATTTAAGTTTACAAAGGCAAGGAAGCATCTTAGTTGGATGATGAAGAAATCATTAAATTCATTGCGAAAGTACAACAAATCTACGTGTTTGTAGCCGGCAATATGATCCTCCATGCAGAGAGTCCGGCTAATTTGAGTTTCTTCAAACTCTGCACAAGACCTACGCACCGATTCTTACACGGAGTAAGGCATACAGGAGCTTGCTAAATTTCATTTGGGCCTCCAAAACAGCGGAAAGACGAAAAATAGCATAAGAGCAACACAACTGATCACAACGTATAGACATTTTGTATCGCTAAAAATACGCTGTTCCTACACACGGAAACATTCAATACCCAACGACACAGCCGGAAACCAAAAGGAAAGGTGCGACATTTCGCAGAAATCATGTCAAGAGGCTGCGACTTAAATACAGTTGTTTCAGGAAAGTGGAATTTACCACGGAGTAAGTTTCTGTGGGTGCATTTGCTTAGTGGTTGGTGCGTTGGACTACTAATCTAAAGGTCCCCGATTCAAATCCTGCTTTTCCCACTGTCCCACCTCTAGCGAACGTCTGCAAACATTCAAGAGTATCAATTGTCATGAGAAGCTTCTCAAATTCGCCGTTCGGATTCGGGTTAAAATTGTTTTGAAAAAATTAACAATCGAGCTTGGAGGAACCAAAAAATGGTGCTAATTAGACGTATGAGTAGAGCAGAAATGTATCTAAAACCAGGTCGATCGGTCTGATAAAGAAATACATACACTCCGTTCCAACTGAATAGGTACAAACTTTTTCAAATCTATATGGCTCATTATTTCCACATAATGTGCATGAATCTATAATTTGATGCTGCTAACTATTTGTCTATAATGTTGCCAAAAGAAATGAGAAAGAATAATTCAAAAAGCACCGTTACTTTTTCTCTGGCTCTCTCGCAAAGCATTTCATACGGAAAAATTCAGTTTTTTTTGCGTCAACTGAATACGTACATAGTCATTGTCTTCATTGTTCAAGTGTGTTCCGAGAAGATTAACCCGTTTAAACAATTTTTAAAGTTTTCTGAGTGAATTAATTTATTTAATTGTCATTTGTTTGTAAATTTGGAGAACGATGGGTAGAAAAAAATCACTTAGCAATGTTGAGAAGGCTAACATCGATTTACTTAAGGAACAAGGATTAACCGGGCGTGCTATAGCTACCAAAATTGGACGAAGCTTTAACTTGTCCTATTCGTACTTGAGAAATAAAGAGTCGTACGGGAAAAATGTGAAAGGAGGTTATAAAACGGCCACAACAGCGGCTGATAGAAGAGCAATTTTGCGAGGTGCGTGCAATTCCTGCGACTCAGCTGCGAAAATAAAGCAAAAAGCACACCATAACACCACCCTCTCGACTCTGATGCCGGGCTAAAAAATGTTCCTCCTTTCTCACATCGTGAAAGTAGTCCTTAAGTAAATCGATCTCAGCCTTCTCAACACTGCTAAGTGATTTTTTTCTACCCATCGTTCTCCAAATCTACAAACAAATGGCAATTAAATAAATTAATTCACTCAGAAAACTTTAAAAATTGTTTAAACGGGTTAATCTTCTCGGAACACACATGAACAATGAAGATAATGACTATGTACCTATTCAGTTGACGCAAAAAAAAAACTGAATTTTTCCGTATGAAATGCTTTGCGAGAGAGCCAGAGAAAAAGTAACGGTGCTTTTTGAATTATTCTTATTCTTATTATTATTATTATTCTTTCTCATATTATAGACAAATAGTTAGCAGCATCAAACTATAGATTCATGTACATTATGTGGAAATAATGAGCCATATAGATTTGAAAAAGCTTGTACCTATTCAGTTGGAACAGAGTGTATATTGCACAGAACAGAAAAATGGCTGTAGCTACAATTTTCGTCAAAAGTTTGACGTTAAATCTAGGAACACTTACTTTGTGTGACCTTTGGTGCAGATGCAATGATCTTGTTTTATCATGTTTTAAAGCTGGCTATAGGACCTATATATATTATTGCACTACGTACACAGATCGTTGCCCGATGGCACCCAAAACCAACTACCTGAGTAGAAAACTGAGAAAAAAATTAAATTTTGTGCATCTACATCGAAACCAAATTTGGCGAAGAAGACCGGTTAGGTCACTCTCCTAGTTACGAACCTAATCAAATTAACCTTAAGCCCTAGACAGGCAAAGTGGAGAACAACTCTTATTACAATAATTTCAAGTGCCCACTAGATGATTAACTATACACCATCAGCTGGCTACTAATAGACACTCTCCAGTGGCCTTGCTGTTATCTTATCAACGCTAACGCAATGCTTCCACAGTCTACGCCCCTTGTTGAAGCATACGAATTGTGATTATTAGTGTGTTTCTCTTTGTGGGGTCCGGGACACTGATGCTTGTAAAGCATAACTGCCCACGTCACACTGCTTAGCGTCACGGCGGTAAATACGATTACCAGTTTCCAAGCAGTCCTTTAAATTTCTTCGAAAATACACCTGCCACTGTTACATTTCCACAGCAATCCATCCCTTTCACCTGATCTTACCGATGAATATACATATTTATATTCTGTCGATTTCTGGTGAAATGCATTTTTCAAATGCAATTAACGTTTTACATAACAAGTTTTTCATTGCCAAAAATATTCAGAGGATGGCCAGATATTGTTTTCGTAGTCTTGTCCGTTGTTATTTTATCGCGCACATTTTCGGGAAAAATTTTATACCAAGAAAAAAAAATTATGTAACCTTCGAGACTGCGATAAACACTTATGCATGCGAAAAAAAATCAGTGTCTTACCTGTCGTGCTACAGCACCAGAGCGGCAAAGGAGTAGCCTAGCCTCGTTGACCAAAGCCATAATCACTGACAATAATTTTGTTTCGTCCTTTGGTAAAAATTGAAACGGCACTGCGTTTGCAATTCAGACACTAATTTTATGTATTGAAACCAAAATACAAAAATTTCTCCGACTAGTTTTTAAAGATATTTCTCTTTCTGGCCCACTTAAAGTTCCGTCAACTGTTTGAGTTGAATGAAGGTGGTGGATGAATATTGAAAACATTGTGAAATGTCAAAAACGAAATTCCCCACAGCAAACCCATATGCGCGTCAACGTGGTAGAGTCTGTCATTGGCTTGGTTAGTGTACGGGATAGGCTTATTGGGTGACATCTATTGGTGATTAATGGGTGCAAATGTGTTACTACTGTTACTACGATTTTGTTGGCTATGTGAAGAATGGGAACATAATCTTATAATATTATGCATTATATAGATGCAGGGATGGAAAAGTCAATACAATTGTATCGAATTCAATACAAATCCAATTGTTCAAGTACAAAAGTACAAATTGCTTTTATTCGATACAAAAAGATGAAAATCGAATCAGTTAACGATCGATACATCTATTCGTTTTAAGTTTTTCATATATCGTTGACTGTATTCAATTTTTTAGAACCCGCCGCTCTGAACCTATTATTACAGTCAGATGGAAATCTTGGTATATTTGGAACACAAATGTGCAAAATAAGGGAAATGACAGGGTAAACTACCTCACGTAATCTTCATGCTTAACTAAGCGAAGTTTACAGGAAATTACTTTCCACCATAAACTACCTTTAACTACGTCTAGTACTTGTCAAATAAATTGATTGTCCTGTCAATGTCAGTGACGTTAAAATGTTAAATTGAAATCTGAACAATTACACATGGCATATGTTTACTACGGCTGCTACGGTTATCTACGATTTATACGATAACTACACGAATATGTAGCTGACGTCAGAAATATAGTTTTCCAAAAAAAATAAATACATTTCAGCCATTTCTGTTTCAAGAGCTCATGGACCAAACTATAAACTGAAGCTGTGTAAAAACTAAATTATTTTTGTTTGTAAGGTTTGGTACAAAGTCTACGTCGAGATGCGTTGGCATGCATATATAAACTTGCAAAATTTTATGTTACATGGCGAATGGTATACGTTGAGATGCGTTGGTATGCGAAGGCATTGGCATGCGATGCGTTGGTATGCTTGGAGATGCGTTGGTTTGCGTCGCAATGCGTTATATTTTTGTAACTTTTTATAAAAATTTAGTATGTACGATTTTCGCCAACGACCATACCACGTCGACTCAATCGGTTCTCGTCCGATCACCGCGATTAAACGACGTAGTGGTTAGAACTTAGATTCGACGAGTACGATTGTGCGCGAAGAAAAATTGAAATAAGCTATACCTGCGATAATAAAACTCACACACAAAGGACTCGGCAAATGTTTACATGCGCTACCTGCTTCCAGCAAAGATAAATAGAATGGATATCCTTCAGCATATAATAAAATTTATTTAATATTGATTAATATTTTCAGATATACAAAATACCGGGAACCCATTATTATAACCCGGAAAATGGAGAGGAGGAAGAGTGATACCAAATTGGGTTTCGACACAGTTATAAGCCAGATTAAGGCTGCCATCAAAGCGCTTGGTAGCCATGCATGCCAAGCTTGAAGACATTGACTTCATATGAAGATGATCATTGGTGAAGAGGACAAGGATTTCTACTCGGAAAAGGAACTATCCGACGAAGAGGTTGGAAAGACCCACAGGAGAATGAGGCTGACATAATACCGGACTCCGAGGACATGAAGAGGAGACCCTCTATATCACCGCTGACATCGACAAAAAGGCTCCAGTATGCAAGACGCCAGTGGCTAGCGATGACGTGTCGTTAAAGGCACCACACACAATAATTTCCTCAGGACCATCAAGCAAAAAAGCAAAAAAAAAGTACATTCTGCTCTGATGCCCCGAATTGTCTGCATCAGACTGAATGTAGCAGGAATCAGCAAGCACCTGAAGGGTCAAGGTGTAAACTTCAAGTTCCGCAATATAAACAACACTTAATCGGTTATAACAAAGGAAAAGCACCACCAAATACGTGATTTTCTGAAGAAGGAATTAAATACCTATACTGCCAAGGATGAGAAAAAGACGCTCTTAGTTCTAAAAGGTGTACAACTGCTATGACGCCGCTGATGTAAAAACGGACCTTAGGTAAGCCCCTACAGGATCGGGTCAGACAGAAAATTCGGCAGCTCTGTTGTGGAACTAAAAAATAAAATACTGACATTCCATCAGTATGCAGGAAAAATCTTCTAATAAACCAGAAGATTCACTGCGAAAAGTTCAAATCAACTAGCATCTCACAGTACAAGAACTACCAAAAGTTCGGTCATGTCGTCAGCAACTGTGGAATGAAGTAGGAAATAACTTTCCGTTGGTCATCCTGCATCTGGGCACGCTAGAATGGAAGCATCACACAGTTGCTGTTTGAGTCCCTTGAAAATCGTTTCGCATTTTGCGATCCCTGCAAGGAGTGCAAAGTCCATCAGAAACCGTCTGTAGTAATTTGCAAGTCCCAGGAAGTTGGTGTTTGTCTTTGGGAACCGGCCAATTTTTCACGGCATCCACCTTCTCTGAGTCAGTCCTTACCACCTCGGACGAGACGATGTGCCTCAGATATTTGGCGACAGATCTAAAGAGTGTACTTTTTGTCAGGTTAAGCTGCACTTGCCAGTAGCCACTCTTCACTCACTGCTCCGGATACACTCTTAGTTTTCCTAACAAGCAAATGCTCATTTTTTCAGCAAATTTTTCCTACTTTTTGCAATTGGAAATAAGGCTGAATTCCAAAACGTCAAAAAATGCGCATTATGAATGCACACTGCTTTTATAATGCCAGGCTATAAATGCTTTTGCGCTGCTTTGCTTTTGTGATGCTTTGCAATTTTTGACGTTTTGAAATGACTTTGATGCGAACTCTCCTAAAATGTTTCAAACACCAATAATGTCTAAACAATTATTAACAACCATACTTTTAAACAGCTTAATAAACAATATTGGTTCGTACAATGCGAACACGTTTAAGCATATTCCTTATTTAACCTTCCAACCACACACTGGGGTATGAGATACCCCTCATAGATTTCAAAAGTGTGCAGGTCCCGTTAAAAATATATATATTTAATTTTAAACTCTCTGCAGTAGCAGGCGAGGGTGTTCAGTTCTTAGATTTTTTAACGTGTTTAGTCGTGCTTCGAAGTTTTAGCTTGGGTATCATATACCCCAGTATGCAGTGCGTGTTAGTATTTTTTTAGAATTTGTGAATACATTATTTTAGTGAAATGTTTTCTATTTTAGTTATTTTGGACTAAAAATTAATAAAACAAGTGTGAGGTTTGTTCAGCCATAAAGGAAGTTACTGTAGGTGACAATATTAATTATAGTTTTACAGCAAAATGGCTTTTCTTCAAGACGAATCCATTGAAAGGCTTTTCCTTAATGCTGAAGGGATGAAGCCAAAAATTAACCAGCTTCGAATCTTGAAAATCAACATTAAAAACTGTGTAACTTCTGTAATCGGAAAAAAAACTGAAAACGTGTCATACCGACTTACCATGTGCGAGGATCATCACTGATCACTCACTGCAATGCATAGAATGCAGTGAAAACAATTTGAATTTTTGTGTTTAAAAAAGCAAACATTTATCCCACTGTTAAAACAATACATTGGAAAACTGCATTTTTCCATATTGAATGCTTTGCAAGGGAACCAGGGAAGAAATAGCGTTACTTTTTGAATTATTCTTTCCGATTTATTTTCTCAACACCATCAGCAAACAGTTAGCATCATCAAATGATATATTACGGCACAAGGTTTTGAAAAATTGGACAACGTAGCTTAGAAAATGTTTGTGCTTATTCAGTTGAAGCGGAGTGTATACCTATATGTACATGGGAACATCTTTAATGTTTAAATATATATTCTTAATCTACGAACGTAAAAGATATGGAACTACTATTAAAAAGTCTATAAAAAGAAATTAAAGAAAAATAAAAAACTGCAATTTAAAATATAAATAGAGAATATTTAAATATATATATAATTAAATTCATAATTTAAAGCCACCAAGTCGTTAATGGCTACCCACATAGTTTCAAAACAGTTCTTCTTTAAAACTTATCTCCGTGCTCACTTTCCTCAAGTTCAGGGAAGATTGTTCGAAGACTAACCGCATGTATGAACAATTGACGAATGCTCACCAAAAACCTATGTCTGGGAGGGACTCTTTTTATACCCTATTCTAGGGGTATATTAATTTTGACGCATAGTTTGTAACATACCTTAATATTGCCCGTAGACCCCTAAAAGTTACTTTATTTATGATCAGCATCGATAGTAATGTCGATCTAGTCATGTCCGTCCGTCCGTCCGTCCGTCCGTCTGTCGGCAAAAATTAGGCCTTTAAACTGGACCTAGAGAGCTGAAATTTTAACCATATACTCTCTAGGGTCCCGAAATAATTAAGTTTACGAATTTTTGAAATCCGCCCACAGACACGCCCACAAACTCAAAAAAAAACAAAATTATGGAAAAAAATCGAATTTTGAGCTAGAAAGCTGAAATTTTTTATATATGATCTATGACTCCTAAAACTGCTCGGGATAAAAAAATTTCAAAAATCCGCCCACTGACACGCCCACAAATAAATAAAACAATTTTTTTGAAAATCCAAAGTTTGAGCTAGGGAGCTGAAATTTATAATATATACTCTCTATGGGCCCTTTATGCTCATGTGTAAATATTTTCAAAATCCGCCCACTGACACGCCCACAATCAATTTTTTATTTTTTTTGAAAATTCAAAGTTTGAGCTAGGGAGCTGAAAGCCATAATATGTACTCTCTAGGGGCCCTTTATTCTCATGTGTTATTTTTTTTAAATCCGCCTACTGATACGCCCACAATTAAATAAAACTATTTTATTGAAACACCCAAGTTTGAGCTAGGGAGCGTTTTTTTTTTGATAAAATCCTTTAAATGTTATATAACAAAATATGTAGAGCGTTCTTAGCAATTTAATCATACTTAGACTTTTGTCGCGCCCACTTATGAGGGATAGGAATAAGAATAGGGTATTCAACAGTTCGCCCAAGCGGACTGTAGCCCGTCCCTATGTTTTTAAATAAAATGCAAACTACTAGATATCTCAAAAAAATTTATTGGCTTAAATTACTATCAAAACATTTATAAATGGAATTCCACTTTGTTCATACGTCCACCACCTTAACGTATGCAGCATCGATATGTTGATACGGCCGCTATTTATCGTTCAATAATGTCTCTGAGCTCCTCTAATGTCGCCGGATTGATGGCATAGGCTAATGATTTAATGTAGCCCCATGAAAAAAAGTCTAGAGGCGTTAAATCACACGATCTCGGTGAACAATAGCGGCTCCGTTTCTCGAGATAACACGTTCACCGAACTGAGACTTCAATAACTCGATTATTGCACCCATTAAAACCGCACCAAACAAGAAGTGCTGTTTCATGAAGCCCATGGAGGTTCTCACCTGCCCAGTAACGCATATTTTGCTTATTAAAGAAGCCGTTTAACCAAAAATACTTTATATCATCAAGTGGCTTTAGTTCTTGAGTCAGCTTGATCTTGTAAGAGTGTGGGCCAAGATTCTTACGCAAAATTCGCCATAATGTGGTCGGGGAGTGGCCCAATTCTTGAGAACGCTGTGAAATTGACTGATTTGACTGGTTTACGACGGACGCCTCTACGGCAGCAATATTCTCCACACTTCGGTCAAAACGTAGTCTCACTGGCACGGCAATAACATCAAGCAGTGAATATTCTGACTCAATTTTTTTCCATTAGACTCTGAATTGCTTATCTACTGGGACGAGAATTACGCCGAAAATTGGCGTTAACGCTTTTAACCCTAATCCTACCAAGGTGTGCCTCAGAGGCACATTCCATTTTAAAAGCGCTATATTTCTCTAGATACAATTTTAATCGAACTGTATCTTTTAGTATTATAAACAATTGCTTTTTGACACATAAAACAACTAAAATAAATCTGAATATATTTACAGAATATTAGATATCGTGATAAACATACTTTACTGACACCCTCTACCAAGGTGAGCTCCCGAGGCACATATGAAAAATATTATTAGGAGCAGCACATTCGTTTCATTGTTCGATGTAATGTGTGGCGGATAATCTCCTAAATGCAAATGCATAATATGCATTCACATTTCTCTTCTTCAAAATTCTTTTCACCGCTCATGATGGGGATTTCCCTATAAGTATTTCGGTGGATTCCCCCTTTTTAGGCAGAAAGAAAAACTGGCTCCAATTAGAGACCTGTGGGAAAGAATGAATTTAAATTTATCGAAGCATTATATTCCCGGCTGCAACCTTACTATTGATGAACAATTGGTTCCCTTTCGGGGTTGCGTATCGTTCCGCCAATATATACCAAGCAAATCAGATAAGTATGGTATGAAAATTTGGTGGATTTGTGACAGTGGCTCTAGCTATCCACTACGTAGGATACTTGGAAAAGGAAGGACCAAAGCGATCAAATTAGCGCAAAAGGTTGTTGAAGAGCTTTGTGAACCTTTTATTAGGACAAACAGAAATGTTACATTACTTGCTTCCGGTTTGCTTTTCAAGGGCCTGACTTGCGTAGGAACGATCCGGAAGAACAAAAGATGTATACCGTCAAATTTCTTACCTACTCCTCGTCGGGAAATAGAGTGCAACTTATTTGGCTTTCAAAAAGCTATGCCTCTAGTATCCTACGCTCCCAAAAAAAATCGAGCTGTGATCATTTTGTCGACCATGCATCACCGATCTGTCAAATAAAAACAAATCAGAAATAAATTTGTATTATAATTCAACGAAAGGAGGAGTCGATACCTTAGATCAAATGGCACATGCATATTCTGTGAAGCGCAAGACCAACAGGTGGAGTTTAGCCTTTTTTTCAATATAATATGATTGATGTCTGCAGCGTAGCTTCATTCATTGTTTGGAAAAATATTTATCCCGAGTGGAATATATCAAAAAAAAGAAAGCTTCGTAATATTTTCTTGAAAGAAATGGCGACCGAACTAGTGATGGAGCATATCAGCCGGCGCAGTTTGGTTGGTTTGCATAGAAGCCACACTGCGGCGATACTGCATGCAAAAACCTAGCCGTACCAGCAGAGCGCCCTTCAAAAATCCATTAAAAGAAGAAGATGCTATATTTGTTCTTAAAAAAAGCAGAATGTCAACACAGTGCTGTGATATATGTAACCTAACAGTTTGTGTTGAGCATTCGGAGAAAACATAAAATTGCAGAAACTGCAAAGATAAGAAATAAAAAAAATGGGTATTTTATGTATTGATGTTTGTTCAATAAAAGTTAAAATGAATAAAATGTATACATACATATATCACTCTTTATACATGTGTTTTACAATTTAATACAGTAAGCTATTTAATGCGATACAATGTGCCTGAGAGGCACACCTTGGTATGACATGTAACAAAAATTCCTTGGTAGGATTAGGGTTAAAGTTCGACCATCGACTCGGAATTTCGGTGGTAAATTTAAATTATTTGTAAAAGTTGTTCCTTTGTTTACTTCAACATTATGAAAATGTTGATTATAGTGAATATTTTGACATTGACAAATCGGTAATCGGTTAAAGGGTGCGTTCACACTGAAAGTTTGAAGTTGTCAAGTCTCTAATGAAAGACCCTTTATATTAGTATAAAAATACTTTACAAAAATTTAAATTTTAAGTTTAAATATCAAATATATTATTATTGCATAGGCTAATCCTTTGTTTGCAGTTAAATCTTTAAGTATGTCACCTTTTTTGTTCTACAAAATATATTTTTATTCAAATACTGTGAAATTTGTTTCGTTTTTATTTCATTTCGCAAGTTGTCAAATAAAAGTATTCCCTTGTACAAAAGCGTATTGCAAATCTGGCGATTTACCCTGATGTCATTGAAGTTCCTCAATTGATACGGTTGTGCTCCTCCAACCCGTGTTATTCCACTCGTTAGGTAGCTTGGCGCAGCATGAAGCAGGATCCATTTTTAAAACTGCTATAAGCGTGTCTAGTTCCAACCTTTCTCTTACGTCTAATTACTTGAGCGCATCCAACATGTTTCTTATTGATGTGAATCTATTGCATCTAAGAATACGTTTTATTGGTTTATTTTGGAGTTTTTGGAGTTTTTGGAGTCTCTCTACCAGAACTTGATTGCAGCATGAATATGTTATTGTAGAACAATATTCGAAATGCGGCTTTATAATGGTGTTAGGTATATATTGTTTGTTACCTATCACAGATAGACAATACATCTTTCTTCGTACTCTCTTGAAAAAACCGATCTTTTTAGCAATCTTTTTGCACGTGTAATTATGGTTCTTTGTGAACTAACGAGTTTTATTTCACTCGACAAGTAAGTCGAAGAATTATTGTGAATAATCTTGTGTAAACACAGAACTGTCCGGTATTTTAAAAGTTCATCCAAGGGGCATTGAGCGATTTCTCTGGTAAATGCCGAAATATGGTTAAGTTTTCTCGACTAGACTGAATCCAACAATAGGTAGGACAAAAGAATTTATTAGTTTAAGTCTTAGAGAAGAAGGTAGACAAAATGTTGTCGGGGCTGAACCCCCTTAGAATAACATATATTTTTGCAACAACAGAACTGATATGACCCAACAGTGACATTTTGTCCTAGCCGATGGTTTTGTCTTCAAGACCAACCAATTTACCTTGTTGTACAATCGCCGTAACGGCGGAAACCTTAAATCCGGAGCTTAAAAGTTCTTCTAGTACAGCTCTCTTTGAACATGCTAAAAAAATATATATATGTATAAGGCATTAGCGGCTCATACAGGGCATAAAACTAAGCTTCTCCAACCATTTGTTGGTGCGAAGTGGAAGGGATCTATGACAATTGGCAATCTTGGATATTTGTCAGTAGTTCGCAAGAGGTGGGGCAGTGGAAAAAAACTTTTAGGTGTTACTTGGACCCGGTGGGATTTGAACCTGAGACCTTTAGATTAGTGTCCAACACATTAACCTCTGCGCCATTGCTCCCACTTGAGGTAGATGTGTGTGTTTTTATTGTGAGGCTCACAACTACCACAGAGCCCTGATCAATTCACAAAAGCAATAGACTTACACAACATAAAAACATATGTTTTTTAACTGACTTACTTGCGCTGTAGCCAAGGTTTTATGGCACGATATTGATGATAGAAATGATCCATTACTGTAACGAGGTCCTTTAAAACATACATATGCGGCAATGGATATATTTTCAATATCTTCGATAAGTTGTCATCGACTCTACTGCAAAAGACGACGATGTTGAACGAGTTTTTCTGGACATTTTTTGCAGACCTTACCAGATGCACGCTAATGTGTTAATTCCATTAATATTCATTCCACAAGATCCGCAAATACCTTCACGGCATGATCGTCGAAACGTCAAGGACCCATCTACCTGTTCTTTAATCAAAATCAAAGCAGTCAAAACCATTGGAGAGTTTCCAATAATCTTGTTGAGGTCCAATTTATAGGTTTGCATGTACGGCTTTATCTCAGGTTTAGTTGGGTCCCATCGATAGACTTGGATGGTTTTTATTTTTGGCGCGCGATTGGGGGTGCTTGTAGTTGTGTCTGCAGCTAGAAATGTGATTGCTGCTGTAGAAGGTTCGGCTACCGAGCATTTGGCACGAAACTGTTGAAAAGTAAATTTATAAATCAACAGAGTCGGACCAAGTAACCTTACCATCTGCCTTAAAGAGGTACAATAGTGGCGGCGGGGTGAGGAGATTACCCGATAATATTTGATCAAAGTCATTGATTTTGTTTGATTTGCTTTTTTAAAATAAAACTTTTATTGACGTTGAGAATTGAATAAAACTCAAACTTCGCAAAGGTATCTAGGTGATGATCCTTTTTTTTCCAAAATGTATGACAAAGTGGAAATATTTGGTCGGGGTGAATGTCGGCATCTCAACACTGAGAGAATTTTGTCGTACCACGTTACTTCTATGGCTTTTGAAAATGCACTCAAAAACATTGTCTTGCCAGTCCATATTCTAACTTTTTGTAATGAAATTGTTTCCTTGCAATGTCATTCTGTCCTCTTAATACGCGCACCCAGAGCATCATATCAGCAAGCAAGCATCTTTCACACCATACAATCGCTTCACGAGCATGACACAATTCGTTATGCATGGCACGTATCTTTTGCATTAGCATTAGTGAACTGCAGCGCACAACCTCATTTTCCAGTTGCTCGCTGAAGACGATGACAGAGCATAACTGTACCTTAATTTCAAATTGAATTGTTAAAACAAAAGGAACGGCTAGAGTTCGCTTGGACGAAATGTTGGGTACCCTATTTATATTCCTACTCCGCTAAATGTGGGCGTGACAAAATAAACTTATTATGCGCGAATTGTTAAGAAGGATATTGTCTTTATATTTTGTTATACTCGTATGTACATAAGTGCTATTACGTTTTTCTAAGGATTTTATCGGAAAAAAAACTTTGTATGAAGGAATTGCTAAGAACGTCTTTATCTACATATTTTGCGAAGAACTAGACTTTCATTTAAATTGATTTTTTCGATGAAACGGTTGTTGTTCTAAATAGTGGCCGGATTTCAGAGGCGGATTTTTAAAATATTTATATTGGATCATTTTTATCCATTAGAGCAGCGGTTCCTTAATTTTTAAGGCAACAATCATCAAATCCCTTTTTTTTATGAAACACGACATTCAACGTTAGCAAATGAAAGACACTGCAATTTAAAATAGATGTAAAACTTAGAGAAAGGCTACAGTCCGCTGGGCGAACTGTTGAATACCCTTTACCTATTCCTATCCCTCATTAAGTGTGCCTGCCAAAAATCTAAGAATTGTTAACAACGAATCACACAATTTGTTTTGCAACATTTACAACATTTATATTTAAAACAAAGTTTTTGTAAAAAAAAGAATTGAAAATTGTTCAAAACGACTTTATCTACATCCTTTGGGAAGAATTGAACTTTCATTGACAATGATTTCTTCAATAAGTACGTTCTTTTTTAAATAGAAGGCATGGCAGTGGGCGGATTTTAAAAATATTTACACATGAGCATTAAGGGCCCTTAGAGAGTTCGCGTACTTTATGTACTATTTCAAAGAAAAGAACGCAAACGCTTTTTCATAAAAAACTAGCTGGACCTGCCCGGCTTTGCCCGTGCCCGAGAATTCTATTGGCCGATATGTTCGATTAGACTTCCTTATAATTGTCTATAGCGGGTATCCGGCGTATGTCGCTGCGCCTAAAAAAAGAAGACCGATTTTGACCAAAGTTCACAGAAACACTCTCAGGCCAATACCGAAGATTGGCTGATTTGAGCTCAACCGGTGAAAGGGACTGCACGTTTTTCTCCGCATTGCTTAGGCCGCTCACACAACTTCGTTGTTCCGTTTAGGGTAGGTGCTTGCTTAACTTTTCTGAACATTTGGTTGCTAGGATTTCAATCCAGGTCAATCTCGGCGATGGGGCCAGAGGTGCTAGGTACAGAGCTCTCTATGACAGCCTACCTGGCCATCGGGGAGGAGCACTTGACACTGTGTGCATGAAGCAAGTCTTTGAGCGCCGCTTTCAGGTCATCCTTCCTGAACGGCAGGAATGGAACAGTGAGGGGTGGAATGGCTTTAAGCCGGGTGATGTCATCGTCTATACCGATGGCTCACTCATTGACGGTATCTCCGGAGCCGGGGTCTACTCTAGAGACTGTCGGATAAATCTATCTGCAGCCTTGGGTAGACAAACAACTGTTTTTCAGGCAGAAATCTTTGCGATTTCTACTGCCGCAAATATCCTGTTAAGGAGAAGGATTAAGGGTAAAACCTTATACATCTGCTCAGATAGCCAAGCCGCTATCAAATCCTGTTCGGCTGGTTCTCTCACGTCAAAAATAGTTGAGGAAACCATGGTTAAGCTTAACCGTCTGGGAAGATGTAACTCGGTATCACTTGCCTGGGTTCCTGGGCACACAGGTATCGAGGGAAATGAAAGAGCGGATGCTCTGGCCAGGAAGGGCTCTTCAACAGCCTTCATTGGCCCACAACCATCTATAGGATGCTGCTCATCCGTCCACAAACGTGAAATGGATTCGGCTCTACGCCAACAACATTCCGAATACTGGCATGACCTGGTCTCATGCAGGTATTCGAAGAAGCTAGTGGACGGTCCGAAAATCAGCAGAGCTAAGTTTTTGCTTGGACTAAACAGAAAAGACTTGAGACCCTTGATTGGTCTCGTCACCGGTTTCAGTCCTCTTAACGAGCACCTCAAAACCATCCACATTTTTTTTTTTTTTTTTTTTTTTTTTTATAATTTGCGTGCGCATTAGGAGCTCGGGCCTATGTGAGTGGTGTCTAGAGGCGGATGAAACGGTATATCACTTCATCTGTGAATGTCCGGCTTTCGCCAGAACCAGGCTCACCACTATAGGCAAACAATTCGTCAACGAAGATGAGATGGGGGACATTGAACTTGCTAACATTCTTCGCTTTGCCAAGGCTACTGGTAGGTTCTCCCTCACTATATCTTACTAATCGCCAATAACCAGCGAGCGGGCAGCTAAGCTGAAGTACAATGGACCAATAGGTCTAAGTGCTTGTCATCTACTGATGACCCCACTGCACATACAATACAATACAATAAAATAGGTGCTTGTTGTCTGGCAAGCACCTATGTCACCTTACTTCTGCGAATCAAACAACAAAGCGAAAATAAAAAACTTCGATTGAATCACTTTTCATTCACTTCCACACCGATTGTTATCAATGTTGGAAAAGCAACTTCCGATGTCCGATTCACAAAAAAATGCAAAAAATTTCAATAAGAGTTATTTGAATAAAATATTGAACACACGATATCTCAAGAATGAAAGTGCGCACAAATTCCACAATAAGTTTGAAACGTTCGTGTGGTCTCCCTCTTTCATATGCTTGTTCGGATAACAAAATAAGTGAGGTCTGTACGGTCTCTGTATCTGCGTCGTAATTTACACGCATACGCACATATGCATGTGTACTCACTCAAATGCCCATATCTCACACACCGATGCAGATATAGCCAAACATAACAACCTTCGTGCAGACGTCGCCTTTCATGGAAAAAAATTTCATTGGAATCGGTTAACGCGTTTGGCCAAACACCGGCAACAAACACAAATATGGATTGATTTTTATATATAGAAAATATTACACAATAAAACTTTTTATTATTTCACTTAAATTTGTTTTTTTTTTCAAAGCACATGATACCTACATATGAAACACACAGTGTATAAATACATTGTCAATTTTTTTTTCTTTTTTAAGAAACACATAATTTACACACCGATGCAGATACAGACATAGCACATACATAACATCCTTCGTATAGACGTCACCTTTCTTTAAAAAAAAATTTCATTGGAATCGGTTAACGCGTTTGGCCAAACACCGGAAACAAACGCAAATATGGATTGATTTTTATATACATATATATATAAATAGATATAGATATATTCTCATATCAATTTTAATTCACAAAAACTCACACAATCGCAATGAAGAAATCCGAATCCGACAGCGCCACCAAACATGAAACAAAATTGGCTTCTCGATTGATCGATAATAGATGGCGTTACGTTGCGTGTCTATCTGACAGTTCAATTGTGATACGATATGCTACATTCAAATGTGATTCTTTATTTGGTTGTTGCCAAAATAAATAAATAGAAAAAGAAAAAAAAAAAAAATTAAAAAAAAAACCAAAAAAAACCTGTCGTAACACGCTGGGTGGTCAAAATAAGTCATTTTGAAATTTAGATTTTTTTTTTCTAAAACCGTGCTGAGAAAATACATTTCCAACAAAGTATAAATCATCAAAATCGGTTCGGCCAATCTCGAGTTATGCGGTTACATCGCTTCGGACACTTTCTTTTATACTCGTATATATAGATGAAATAACCAAATACTCGATTTTTGCGTTGCTTTAATCTCGGATATGCAATTATTTTTATCTAAAATCGTCTGAAAACGACTAAGATGATATCATTTTAAACATTTCGATCCGGGTCGCACACTTACGTCCCAGCCAAAGTAACGGGTCTTTCATTAAGGACTTGACAACTTCTTTTTTAGATAATACAAACTACTTGAGGTACTCGTATCTCAATAAAATTGTATTGGCTTGAATTACTATCAAAACATTTATGAATGGAATTCGACTTCGTTCATATGTCCACCACGGGAACGTATGCAGCGGTTCAATATTGGCTCTGAGCAGCTCAATGATTTAATGTAGTCCCATAAAAAAAATGTAGAGGAGTCAAATCACACGATCTCGGCGGCCAATAGACGGGTCCATTTCTCTAGATAACATGCACACCGAACTGAGATTTTAATAACTCGATTGTTGCACCCGCTGTGTGGCTTGGGGCACCGTATTGTTGGAACCACATATCGCTGATGTTCAATTCATGCAATTGCTCAAAGAAATTACGACCCAAAAATGTCTCTGTAGCGGACACCATTTACCGTAACGTGGCGGTCAATTTCATCGACGAAAAAAAACGGCCCAATGACGCCACCAGCATGAAAACCGCACTAAACAGTGAATTTTTGCGGATGAAATGCTGTTTCATGTCGCACATGAGGGTTCTCACCTGAAGATGATTTTGAGATGAAATTCTCCATTTTCTTCAACATATGTTTAGAGCCCAATTCGAGAACGTACGTCGCTTCATTTTATCAAGTGGCTTTAGTTCTTGAGTCAGCTTGATCTTGTAAGAGTGCGGGCCAAGATTCTTATGCAAAATTTGCCATAGTGTGGTCTGGGAGAGGCCCAATTCTTGAGAACGCCGTGAAATTGACTGACTTGACTGGTTTGCGACGGACGCCTCTACGGCAGCAATATTCTCCACACTTCGGGCAAAACGTAGTGTCACTGGCACGGCAACATTAAGCAGTGAATATTCTGACTCAATTTTCTTTTACTAGACTATGAATTGCTTGTCTACTGGGACGAGAATTACGGCCGAAAAATGGCGTTAAAGCTTTTAAAGTTGCGACGATCGATTCGGAATTTCGGTAGCAAATTTTAATTATTATTTATTATTTTATTGTTCCTTCCTGTACTTTACCACGATGAAAATGCTGATTTTACTGAATATTCTAACATTGACAGTTCGGTAATCGGTTTAAGAGTGCCTTCACACTGAACGTTTGAAGTTGTCAAGTCGCTAATGAAAGAGGCCGAGTTCGTAATTGTAAAACTTCCGCAGTACCTACTGCCAAAATTTCGTTCATAAATGTAAACAAACAGCATAAGCTCTGCATGAGCATGGCAACACTTGTGTTCATAAAAGTAAAACGACAGTCAATTTGCGGTCAAGTTGGCATTTGTTTTTATTATGTTGCTGAATTTGCACGAAAACGGCAGAAGAGCAAATGTGAGTATTATTTTAATCTGAGTCCAAACTGTGGTCTGATGCTGATACCAAACTACTCATTTCTATTCGGTTAGGAATGGAATCAGAATTTGTAGCTGGGCGGAAGAAATGGAGAAATGGTTTTGAAAAATGTCATCCGGAAATTCCTTAATCGTTTTAAGGAAACTTTTATTTTTTGGCATATGCCTTATTAACATCGTTCTAAAGCTTAACATTTTGCTTCTTCTTCGGTTTTTTAATTTTCTTATTTCTGCCAATTTTTGTCCCATGTTTTCAAAAACGGTTACTTCCGCAAAGCTTAGAACAATAAGTTTTAAAATATTTTTGTTGATAGCCATTTTTTTAAATGTATGTACTACAAATCAAAACAAAAGCTTCTAACAAATTATTTATATTTCTCATTTTGACAACGTTTGCTATTATGAACTCATTTTAACAATTTAAACAAATTAAAATATATGTTGGGGACATATATTAATCGCATCAGTATTCTTTGTTGGGATCTATGTGTCCCAGTTAGGTTTCCTGGCACCTTTGTTATTACCATTTCTTCAGCACAAATTACTGATTGGGACATACATACATATGTGTCCAAAAATAAGTATGTTCCATCACCTCCCACCAATCCCATATAAATAATTTTCAATTTTGCAATGCAAATGGTTTTATATAATTTTTCTGGAAAGTTGCAACTTAAGAAATAAGTAATATTGGTCTCCGTACACATCCGCATCAAAAGGGTAAGTGAACTCTTAAGTGAGAGTGGAGAAGAATACGATTAGTTAGTTCCAAAAGGCCAAGTAAACGAATAGCCCGAATGTTTTGATTTGACAAATATTTTTAATTGACAAATATATTTATGTGACAGTTTTAATTTTTTTCCAAACAAAATTCTGTGTGAAAAAAAATAAACGAAATTACATTTTTCTTTCGTTCATCTTTTTACAATTTTCACAGTACGCGAGCGTGTTTGTGTTTCGCACGTAAGTTTATGCAAATTTACCATTGCATATTAGTACGCGAAAAGACCTTTTATGAATTTCAGCTTCCTAGCTCACACTTTGACTTTTCGATGAAACTATTTTTTTTAACTGTGGGCAAATTTTTACACTTGATTATTTCGGTCGCTTAGACAGAGTATATGGTTCAAATGCCGGCTCTCTACGACGGACGGACGGACATGGCTAAATCGACATTAGTATCGATGCTGATCACAAATTTAGTAATTTTTAGGGGTCTACGGGCGAAAATTAAGCATGTTGCAAACAACGAGTCGAAATTAATATACCCTTAGAGTAGGGTATAAGAACTTTTATTTGAAATATTTTTTTAATAAAGTGACTGTGAAAAATGAAACGTTTCAATATTTTATTAATAACTGCGTTTAAATGAGCGAAAACTAGATCAGAACAGAACATCACAAGTGAGTGCAAACTGTCAGATCAAGTCCGAACACAAATGGACCGCTTCAAATCTTACTCGTATGTTATCCTCTGAGCTGTGAAATTTCAAATAGATAATCCTTACTGTTTTCTAGTGTACGTTCGATTTTGAGTGAGAGTTACTAGCATACCGTCAATGTTTGACATAACGTCAATTTGATCAGAATTTGAACTTGTTCTATATCATTCTCTTGATTTTTTTTATAAATATGCCGATATTTGTAAAATTAGCATGTCAACCAAATAATTCTGGTGACATCAGTGCAATCCGCATTTTCAAATTTGACAATTTTCACTCACTTGAGAAAATCGTGTGCTGACTGAACTGAACAGCTTCATGGAACAGAAAGTATCCCTTTTCTGCTTTATTCTGTGCAGTTCAGGTTCATTAAACATACATTATAATTGTTTTAATGGAATGGGGAGTGAACGAAGAGCAATGGGCGATTTCGATTTGAAAGGCAACTGCGAGTTCGCTACTAGTTAAACCTCTATCACTTGCCAAATGATTGTCACGTGAGTTATTCGATCAATGAGGAAGGGTAAAATAGAAGGAACTGCAAGGCAACTGCAAATTAAACGCGCACAATGAGTGATCCGTTATCGAGGGCGACTCACGCAAAGTAATCTAATTATTTCTGATCCACCTTTAATAGCAAACATTTTTAATAACTTCTTTCTCAATATCTCTGAGACTTTAAAACCCCCTGAACCACCTTTCAGGAGTTGCAACTGTAATCATGCATCGAGTTTAATTGAAGAAATAATTCAAAGTAATAGTTTATGTTTTCACCAGTTCTCTTCCTATAAAATTTTTAAAACAAATATGGCTTTACAAAACAAAAATACGTGTACCAGTGATTTCTGCCATTCTATTGAAACAAATTTCTTGAGAAATTGTTGATGTTATGTGTTATATCTTCAACCTCAGTGTTGCAGAAGTTATTCCTTTATTCCTTCCTACGATTTCAAAAATATTTGAAAACATAGGGACGGGCTACCGTCCGCTTGGGCGAACTGTTGGATACCCTATTCTTATTCCTATCCCTCATAAGTGGGCGTGACAAAAGTCAAAGTATGGTTGAATTGTTAAGAACGCTCTACATGTTTTGTTATATAACATTTAAAGGATTTTATCGAAAAAAACGCTCCCTAGCTCAAACTTGAGTGTTTCAATAAAATTGTTTTATTTAATCGTGGGCGTGTCAGTAGGCGGATTTAAAAAGAAATTAACACGTGAGCATAAAGGGCCCCTAGAAAGTATATATTATAAATTTCAGCTCCCTAGCTCAAACTTTGGATTTTCAAAAAAAGTTTTTTTTTTTAAATTGTGGGCGTGTCAGTGGGTGGATTCTGAAAATTTTATATCCCCAGTAGTTTTAGGAGCCATAGATCATATATAAAAAATTTCAGCTTTCTAGCTCAAAATTCGATTTTTCCAAAATTTAGTTTTTTTGAGTTTGTGGGCGTGTCTGTGGGCGGATTTCAAAAATTCGTAAACTTGATTATTGCGGGACCGTAGAGAGTATATGGTTAAAATTTCAGCTCTCTAGGCCCAGTTTAAAGGCATAATTTTTGCCGACGGACGGACATGGCTAGATCGACATTACTATCGATGCTGATCATAAATATAGTAACTTTTAGGGGTCTACGGGCAATATTAAGGTATGTTACAAACTATGCGTCAAAATTAATATACCCTTAGAATAGGGTATAAAAATAGTGAAATCAAGAATACTATTATTCTTAAATCAAAGTAATTTTTTTTCAGATTCTCAATATGGTTTTAGAGTAGGTAGATCCACTGAAGATGCTTTTTTGAAGGATTTATTAAATGGAGTTAACGAAAGTCAATCAACTATGGCTCTTTTCATTGATATGACCAAAGCATTCTTTCTTTAAAAACGATGGCGTTTTCCTTCAATTTTCAATTTGCAAGGGCATAACGATGCAAAATGCAATGACGGCTAATAAATTGTTATGGTAGAAACAGATCAACACTTCTACTCCGACTTCGACTTTGACAGGAGCGAGAACTTCAGCGTTTGAAGTCAAGTCAAAAACATTGAAAAATGCTACTTCAATTCAAGAGCGAAACAAAAAATGGTTATTAACAAGAGAGAAAATTATTTTAAAATGCAAATTTGAGAGAAAATTCGCTCAAAATATTATAAGCATTTGCATGTTGGGAAAACTGAAAACATTGCCGCAAGGTTGGTGGGATTTGAATTTAAACTTTGAATTTAGGACTTAGGTCTAACGTTGAAGTCAAAGTTGAGGTTGAATGTGTTCCATTAAACGCATTGGTTCTAAAACGTGCAAGGCGGTTGTCAAAGTTGAATTTGGAGTTAAAGCGTTGATCTGTTTCTACCATTAGCAGCGTTGTCAACAAATTAATGTAATGAAACTTAAGTAATGAACCACAGTAATGAGCTCGTCTCATTGTATAGAGTTGACCAAAACGGAGTACCCAACAAATTTGGTGAAAAAAATTGTTTTGATCTTAATGATCGTCGTTCTGCCATTTGGAACTTTCACCTACAAGTTTATAAGCCAACCAAAATAATTTAACTATAAATGTAACTCATTCATGGAACCCTGGTTATTTGACCTAAGTGACTTGGGTTCCGCGGAAACCACTTTAAGTATCACCACCATACATTTTTAGCGCGATTTTGTGGTCGTGATCATACTTGATCATTTCGTGTCCCTAAGAGAGTATTTTCTTCCAAATTTTAGCTATCTTGCTTGAGATCTGGGCCTTCAAAATTAGCAACGGACATACATGGTTAAATCTCAAAAATACAGTATTTTTAAGGGGTCTACGAGCAATATTGTATTGTATTGTAAAAGAATAAATTAGTGGCATTTTATCCTTTAAAAAAAAAATAGATTTAAATGATACTTCAAAGGGGGATAAATAACTTCAAAGAAAAAACAAGTTTCCAGTGTTAAGTTGAGGGTTTGTTTTTTTTCAGTTTAACAATCCTTACATTTATCTGTATTTAAACAACAAATGGCAAAAAACTTTTATTTCCTCATGACTGAATTCCAGCCACGTTTTTACTTTTCTTAAGAAAATAGACAAAGTTCCAATGTATCGTATATCGGCGGGAAGCCTATTAAACAATTTGCATGATATAACAAAGAAGGAGTTTCTGAAATGAGTTGACCGGAAAGAAGGGACGCAAACAATGTAAGTCAGAGACGGGGCTTTGCTAATAGCCACTTCGCATAAAGAAAATGTTCAAGCCTTTTAAAAAGAAAAGGTGTTTCATTGGGAGGATTTTCAATTCTCTAAACAATTCAATAAAGTGGGCGAAACGGTTGGCGCTACAGAGTTTCCTCACGACAAACTTTTGCAAGGCAGATTAAGGCTGAACTTTTGAGTAGTACGCACTTCCCCAACAACGTATCCCATACTCAGATTTGGAATGAAAAATTCCAAAGTACCCAAGTAGTTAAACTTATCTACCATTTTAATCTTGAAGCAGGATGCATTGCAATTAAAATCGGTATTGAACAAAACTTTGGAGCCTACATAATCACATATGCAGATGATATTAAGGTATGTTACAAACTATGAGTCAAAATAATAATACCCTTAGAATAGCGTATAAAAAGCATGAACGTTATATATAAGGAGGACATTTCATCCATCACTGCGCGCTTCGAGGAATCATCACTATCCGAGAACAAAAACTCCACCACTGAAAGAGGAGGTCTCGTATCGTTTTTCCGTTTCCTTTTTTCCTCTAATCAGCGCCACACGCCCGTCGAATCGGAACTATTTAAATGGAAGCATCGTTGGTATACCTACAAATTTATATTCCAAGTCAGCATCAAATGGCTGCAGTACATCTGGTTTTTGTGGCGCAATTTCAAGGCATCGACAGAATAAGAATGGCTAAGGGTGGCCATGACCATATAGTTGAGTTGTGTTCCGGTATTTTAATTTGGGTGTCGCTTGTGTTTGCAGTTATGTGGGTTCAGGTTGGTTGTGAAGTGGTTGTAAAGACGTCCCCGGGGAATAAAATGACAGACACAATGGCTCAAATTGCATGTCATTCAGCGTGCTCAATTGAAAAGAATTTTTCGTTTCCCCATTTGATATCGTCGTTGAGCGTTTTATATTTTTTTTAAATAGAAATGTTGCTGTACAGTTAGAGCAACAAAGAGTCCTTTCTGCTGTTGCAAAGGAATATTATTTTAAAGTTGGATGTGGCAAAAAAATGCAGTATCCGTATCCTCTTTGTTTGCTTTTACCTACTGCACAAAGTTTGTAATATCTTTTGTTAGTTGCGAGGGAATGTGTCCGTATTCGGTTTGTTTCGCTGGAAAATATCCTCTACGTGCGTTTTTATTATGAAATCGCGGAAGTTTTTGTAAGCGGGGTAGGTATAGGTAGTAAGTGGGAAAACTGAGAATATAATTTTTTTCTGACAGAGAAATGGAAGTTAGTCTTTTTTATATACCATTTTCCAAGGGTATATTTATTTTGACTCATAGTTTGTAACATACTTAAATGTTGCCCCTAGACCCCTAAAAGTTACTATATTCGAGATCAGCATCAGTGGCGGACTAATCCCGTCAGAGGCTCGGGGCAGCAAAGCTGAATGAGGCCCCCAAGCTTTAAAAAAAAGTAGTTTTACAAGCCTTTTATTCAGTTCACATTTGTATGTATAAATAAGTGTTTATGTTTATTTCGTTAAAATCTGGCAAGTGAAATTTAAATTCGAATTAAATTATTTAGGCTAAATAAACATACATACCTACAATATGGAATGGATATGGGTGAGGAAAATAAAATACGTATCGATCGACAAAAAAAAATTAGATAAAATAAATCAAATATAGTTTTTTTTTGTAGCGTGTTACACATACTCGTATGTGTTTTCGTGCCTTCAATTTACTGAACTCCTCAATAACTTCTGTGAAATTGATTTCTTTAGAAATTTTTCTTTCTATTGAAAGCACGGCTAGATGCTAGTCGCTCTTGATCCATTGTACATCGAAGATAATTTTTAATTAGTTTAAGTTTCAAAAACTCCTCTCGCATGATACAACCGAGATGCAAATGGTCAAGAATTATTGAAGTATAAGCTCCTAATGTTGATAGTAATTTCACCAACGAAGTTTGCTCCACGGTTAAACAGTTTTGTTCTCATGATCTCAACACACCCATCACTACATTTTCCACTTCCAGCCCCTCTTATAATCCTGGAAGCCCTGGAATAAAAAATAAAAAAAGGTGTGAGCCACGCTGCACTCACGGTATATTTGATGTGTAAACATGTAGGCTCGTCAGTGTTGCATGTGGAAATATCACAGAGGTTGTGGTTTTGATAAACAAGAGATTTGGGTATTGTATTGAATTAAAACCATGATATATATTTAATGTCAACGACAAAATTTATTTAATGTTTGACCGAACAAATAATTGGTTTGTGAAAGCTGAAGTAGGAGACGTACACCGTCGACTCAAGTGTGTTGATGTACCGGGAAAATATAGCATCGATTGTCGTTTAAGTGACATTCTTAAATCGGCCATCGGTTACCGAAGTGCAAATCGATATTTTTCCTCTTACCTCTTACCTTCAACTGATGACTACAAGCTATACAACCTCAATTATTCAAAACAAATCTACTTCCACATAACTTTCCGGTGTTTCGTAAGGACATAATAATCTCTAAAATTGAACATACATAATTAATAAAAAAAAAACAACGACACGTGGTTGTTCTCAAACGGTCACCCATCTACGTACTAACCACGCCAAACGTCGTTTAATTGCGGTGATCTTTCGAACAGCGATTAACTCACGTGGTAATGAAAATTAACGGGAAAATCTGACGATGACGAAATCTGACGATTATGGTGACGCTAAATATTTCCAACTAGCCCCTACCGAGAAAAAATATAATTACACATCAACGAGAGCAAAAATGTTTACACATTAAAAATCGTCAGGAACTGACGGGATATCAAATTTTCTCTTGCGAAAATGTTGCCTTTCTCTCGATTCTCTTCTTTCATCTTTATTTAACCATTCCATTAACAATAGCTATTTTCCTTCGAATTGGTAAATAGTAAAATTGTTACCAATCGCAAAAAATAAATCCACTAAAGAATTTCAAAGTTTTAGACCTATATCATTGCTCTCAAACATTGGACAACTTTTCGAAAAAATATTTTAAGAGCATATAAACTTATTTTGCGACAACATTAATATAATACCTAAAAATCAACTTGGATTTAGAAAAGAACATTCTACAGAACACGCTACACTTCTTCTCTGCAACAGAATTGTTCATAACTTGAGATCTAAAAAATGTGCACAAGGGACTGTTATACAAATTAATAAACCTTAATTTTCCTAAGTGGATTATTCGAATGGTATCAATTTTTTTCGAAAATCGATTCGAAATCAGATTTGTTTTCAATATCTTCGGAAATCCCACAAGGCTCGATTTTGGGCCCAATTTTATTTATCATATACATTGTATGATTTTCCATTCCAAAACTGTGAAGTCGACGAACCAGAAGCTATTATTTTTGCAGATGATCACAAAAAGCCTTATTAAAAATACGAGTAGAACGAAAACCTCCTTTGCTGGTTGATTACTTTCAAAAATGGGGTTTGAATATTAACTGTGAAAAGTCTAGTTTTACATGCTTTCGTTAACAATGAATAACAGTCCTATTGCTCTTAGCTCTGAAACGAAATACCTAGGGGTTAACTTTCATAACAGGTTCCTTTTTAATAAGCATGCACTTAAAACATTATCTGAAACCAAGCAGCTATCATTTTTTATTTATCTGTCTGGTTTCAATCCATTGCCCTCAATTAAGGGATGTGGTCAACCTGTGAAAAGTGAGATTTCATTCAGGGGCAATGTCGAAGAATACTAAAATACTATTATATAAAACTCTTATTCGTCCAATTTTGGCATACGGGTTCTGCACATGGTTTACTATTTCTCCCACAATAGCCAAATAGATGGAAAAATTTGAAAAACAAATTTTGCAATTTTGCTGCTGAGAATTTAAAAGGGCAAACAAAAAATACTTCTCGAATAAAATAATTTATGAATCATGTAAATTTACACCGCTTCTAACATATTTAATTAACCTGACAACAAATAAACTTCAGCGAATTGAACATCATCCGAATTTATTGATTAAGTCCTTATTTGATTCTAACACAACAGAGTGCTTGTCAAATAATTATTATATTTCTCCATTCAATATGCTTCACCATAGATCTCTGTCAACTATTGCACCTGATTTAAGTAGGGGCTCAATTGTTCCGTTTTACGAGAGAGTCTCACGGCTTAACCTAAGAGGATAGTAAAAATCACTTAACTCATACTGACATATCACACTCGAATTATGTATTTAAATACTTTGTTTTCTTCCTTTTTAGAATTCTGAACTTATATGGTATGTCTAGCCATATCTTTAGGTATTTTTAAGTATTTTTTTAAATAAAATAAAGTAAAGTATGCCGAGAGCAAAGCATACAAAATAACTTTTGCTATACAAAATATTATATTTATCTACCAAATACATATGTGTAAGTCATTAAATAAAATTGCTTCTTTGAATTGCTTTGCCAGGCATAACTGATAAGTCGCTATATACTATTTATGTTAAACAGTTACTGTTAAAAAAAAACACCTGTTTTTCAAAAAGCCTCAATAAAAGAAATGAAATGAATTGAAGTATGGCGATATACAGGGTAACGATTCACTAAAGTCCCATTTTATTATAAATTGAAGAATTTGGGGGCCCCCAAGACCGGAGGCCCGGGGCGGGCCGCCCCTTCCGCCCCCTGGTTAGTCCGCCACTGATCAGCATATCGACGTCTGTGGGAAATCCGCGGCATTCTTGTTGTTTCTCAACAGAAAAGACTGCAGACCAGTGGCGAGGCGTGAATAATTTCAAAAGGTAAGTCGAAGAAAAATTAGCACCAAAAAATTAAATTTCGAAAGTTTACTTGAAATTATTGCGTGCAATGCATAACTGCGTATCAAACCATGAAGTTGAGCAATTCAAACCAATTTTGTTATAGGTGCCTTAAGTCATTTAAATTGAATGTAACAATAAGCTCATGCATAATAAAAGTGGTTTCGAAAGGAATCTTTTTGGCAGATGCAAATACAATATCTTAAATAAATTTAAAATATTATTAATTCACAAATATTTTGTTATAAATTAAAAATAAATAAAAAAAGGAAATTAAATAAATTAAATAATTAAAATTAAAAACTCTTTATTTTATATAGTATACAAGAAATAATATTTAATCATGTTAAAGACAAAATATTCTATTTGAAAGTGTTTCCATTGAAAAATGTGAAAAGTTTTACTAAACTCATTTTTTCTTATTTATATTCTAAGGCTATTCTACGATTTTTTTATTAAACTCTGCAAGAACTCTTTCGTAAAAGTCAGGCCTACTTTTAATATTAAAGAGAAGTTGTTTTTCTATAGATATAGATAAGTGCTAAATCAGAAAGCCTATTTTCTCCTTGAGAATTTCTTAAATATGTGTGAATTCGCTTTAGAGCTGAAAAAGATCGTTCGACGGAAGCAACAGTTATTGGAAGTGTTAAAAATAAACTACTTAAGTTACAAATTTGCGGGAATGTTTCACGTAATATGTATTTCGTTTTTTAAATAGTTATGAAGTGCTAAAACGTCAAGTTGTCGAAGAGAAGAAGTTGTATACAAAACTTTAAGTTCATTTATCAAAGCTGTAAAATCAAAAATTCCAGGAAAAAACATTATTAAAGAAGATATTTTTTCATCTGGATTGGAAACTGCGAACGTCAAAAAACCAAGAAACCTTTCTTCAATTCTATCCTCCGATATTTACCGTAGAACAGCACTTAGTTGTTCCCTGGTCTGGTGTTTCGTCTATCATAATGGATATCTACAAATCGCGTTTTACTAATTTGTATTTTAATTTCTGATTTTAAAACAGCTGCGATACTACGTATCAAATCGTTTTGTATATCACTTGATAGACCGGAACAAATGGGAGTTTGTTCACTTGAACACTGTTCTAAATGATTGTCCATTAACGTGTCATACTTAGATAAGTATGATATTGTTTCAATATAATTGCCACGATTATCGGAATCTGATTTTTCGTTGAGCCCTCGGAATGCCTGCTCTTGTTTCCCTAAAAGAACTACTAGCCGTGTTTCTTTGCACGCGGATATAGGGATGGCATCAGAAAACGACCATCGCCGCTTAAGAATTCATCAAAAAAAACTTGGCAGCACACATGCACCTATGACGTTTATTAGTGAAACAGCTGTAAGTTGAATTAAGAAATTTGTATTGAAAATCGTGAAATTCAAAAATATTAATTTCCCACAGTTGAAATTAATGCCAAACATATTCTAAAATTATAAAAAACAGTTTCACATTCACTGATTTACTAAATTTTGAAAAAAAAATAATAATAAAATCCCGAACAAAATATTCGGCGGGATGTGTTAGTGTTCGGCTGGATGTCAAACTTTGACATTTCCTGAAAAATTCATGGCTACGATTCATCAAAAACGAAGAAAATGGGTTTTGGAAGCACTGTTTATCCCCGCTAAATGACTTAGCGGCGATAGCTATCCCCGCTAAAGTTAGCGTATATAGGATAAGTTGTTGTTGTATTTTACATGCAAATTGAAAATTATCCCTATATCCGCGTGCAAAGAAACACGGCTACTATATCTATAAAACGCTCCATTAACATTCGATTCTTTTCATCTTTTTTGTTGTGGGCCATAAAGGCGTAATGAAGGATGGGCAAATGAGACGAACCGATAACCTCGGAAAGTCCTGTTATCTGGTGGAAAGATAACAAAAAGTTTAAGTTGCCATCTGGCATAGCAAGAAATTTGCGAAATCGCCTAGAACCAGAAAAGGCAGCCAAGTTCTGTTCATTAAATATAACGCATCTATGTTTATGTTTAAGTATTATGTAAATAAGTATTGAATAAAAATGACAAAAAAAGTAATATTTAATGTTTTTTATGTACCTAATCTTACATCCGCATTCGCGGATGTGAGCCTATTAATATCCGCATCCGCATCCACATCCGCGGATGTCAAAAAATCTGCATCCGCAACATCCCTGATATAAATTCATAAAATAAGTCGGAAGGAAGCGGGTTATTTTTTTTGTTCTATACCAATATTTTTCATTCAAAGAGAACTATTTTTTTTTTGCAAGCAGAATGCAGAAACCTACCTAAACGTCAACCAACCTGCCCTATATATGTTGGTTCATCAGCGCAGCGATTGAGAGATACACATAAATCTTCAAATAAGTCGGAGGAAATCGAGTTATTTTCATCCTAATAAAACCTACCTCAAGCAACACACACCCAAAAAAAACAAAAAAAAAAAAAGCATATCGATAGTCGGCAAAAAGGCTTTAAAACTCGATCTAGATAATATGAACCATGTATCTACTCACCAGGGGCCCGAAATAAACAAGTTTAAGAATTTTTAAAATCCGTCCACTAACACTCAATTGTGTGAGTGTTAGTGGAAAATTCATAGTTTTAACCCATATATGCCCAGATTATATTTTTTCTTATTTTGTGCAACGTTTTTGCAGATTCCACATAGTAGGGAATGAACTTAAACGATTGCGAAGAAAAATAATTTTTTATTTAAGTAGTTTTGGAGATATCGCTGTCTTAAGAATGGTGCGTTAACGCACCAGTGGGCATACAGCGGCATAAAAAAAAAATATACATATATATTTTTCATTTTTTCTTAATTGTGGCAAAACATTTGTCATGGAGTGCTATTTTGCAGTGACCACATATTTTGTTTGTGTGTGATTTGCATAGTCGGCAACGTTTTCGTTTCAGACCTATTAGGAAAAGATATTTTTGAATATTTATTTGCTTCACTACCTATTCATATTTACCTCCGGTTACAATGATATGCTGCCCACGATGAATTTCGGCCTCCCACTTCGTGTTGGTGAAGAACCATATTTTTTTAGTAAACCGATTGCCAGTTGCCTTCTGAACTCTCATTGATCTACGGATTTCCCACAGCTCTTACTCAACGACCATGAGTTAACAACGGCTACATCGAACATCCACATAACGATGGATGTATACCACTTTTTTCCTCGAAACCCAATCCGGTAATTAGAAATATGCTCATCAAGCAAATCTACCCCTCCCATATGAGAGTTGTATTGGTAGTTGACATTTGGCTGAGGTATATCTATTTTTCTTCTATCTGCAAATGAAAATCTCTTAACATTTCTAATGGGATTGGTGCCATAGACATTGGAAATCATGGTGACAATTTTCTTATCTCAACATCGAGTCAAAATTTCGCAGTTTCTTTTGTCGTAATAGGTATCATAATAGCCTCTTTCCCTTTTAAAAAACTGTTTTTTTTCTTCAAAAGATATATTTTTGACTCGGTTTTCACGTAGAGTCCCTGTTCCACCGAAGTCCATGGAAGATAATTTAGGAAGCAAGTCGGGGCTTGAAAAAAAGTTGTCGAAGAAAAATGCAAACTTAGATGAATCAAATTCCTTTGCCATTGTTTTGCTAAAATCAAGAACCACCGACTCGCCCAAACCCAAAGAAAGATCTCGATCTTGGCTTTTTCCTTGATATACTTGGAACTGTAGACAGTATTCATATTTCAATGCAGCAACCCAAGCCTTATAACCGAATCGGACAGGCTTGTTTCGCATAAATTGCTCGCAACTATGCTTGCCGAAATATGGAATCATGGATTCATCGACCAATATATTATTTTCCATTGGGCAATAAGTTAAGAACTTCTTATTTAGGTGTTCGATCAATGGCCTTACCTGTTAAATGATATAAAATACGTATGTATTAGAAATATATGTATATTTAATCGTTTCGTTTGTCATTATTTCTCTTACTTTTTTCATTTTATCTGTTGGAGAGTACTCGTATTTAGTGTTTGGATCTATGAAATATAAATTTGAGAAAATGTCTTCAAATTTATTTCTGCGCATTGCCTCAACAACTAGGTCATTATGGCAATCTTCGCGAGTTTCCCAAAACATTCGTTTTCTTTGAACGTGATTGTATCCACTAATTTTTAATATACCAAGGAATGTGTAAATCTCATCTAGATCAACATCAAAAGCTTTATTCCTTTTTACCAGGGAATATGACTTTGAGTATTGAACGATGAGATCGATGATTTCCTTATCAATAAAAAGGTCAAAAAACTCTATCGGATGACTCTCCGAAGACAACGTAAGTGGCTTAGGATAACTGTTTTCAGAAAAAATATTGGTATTTATCAGACTGTTGAGTGGGAGACTATCTTCGTTTCCACTTTTCCATTCCCGGTACTTCCTCGCTTAACAATAATGTTGATACCAATCCAAATACAAACCAAGATATTGCTGCTGTAAAAACTGCTGAGATTGCCGTCTGTGAAAACACCCTTAAAAGTGGGCAAATCAACTTTATCTACATACTTTGCGAGGAATAGAACTTTCATTTACAATGATTTCTTCAATAGAACCTTTTTTTCTTTTAATAGTGACGGTGTCAGTGGCAAATTTAAAAAATATTTGAACATGGGCATGGGCATTATAGAGAGTATTATATTCCAAATTTAAGCTTCCTAATTCAAACTTTGATTTTTCTAAAATAACTGTTTTTTTTTTTTTGAAATTGTGTGTCAGTGAGCGAATTTAAAAAATCTTTTAACATGAGCATAAAGAGCCTCTAGAGAGTATATATTATATTTATATTGACTTTGCGATAAAATTCTTTTTTTTAATTGTGGGCGTTTCAATGGGCGGATTTAACTCCCTAGCATTTTTAGGCCATTAAGATCATATATTAAATTTCAGCTTTCTAGCTCAAATTCGACTGTTTTGGTAATTAGGGTTCCGCAGCCAAATGGCAAAAAACGGAACCCTTATAGATTCGTCATGTCTGTCCGTCTGTCTGTCTGTCTGTCTGACCGGGAATGTCACAGCCACTTTTTTCCGAAACTGTAAGGACTATACTGTTGAAACTTGGTAAGTAGATGTATTCTGTGAACCGCATTAAGATTTTCACACAAAAATAGAAAAAAAAACAATAAATTTTGAGGGTTCCCCATACTTAGAACTGAAACTCAAAATTTTTTTCATCAAACCCATACCTATCTATGGATAGGTCTTCAAAAATATTATTGAGGTTTTTAATATCATTTTTTTCTAAACTGAATAGTTTGCGCGAGAGACACTTCCAAAGTGGTAAAATGTGTGCCCCCCCCCCCCTGTAACTTCTAAAATAAGAGAATGATAATACTAAAAAAAATATATGATGTACATTACCATTCAAATTTCCACCGAAAATTGGTTTGAACGAGATCTCGTAAGTTTTTTTTTTAATACGTCATAAATCGTAAACCGCAATTTACCTTTCATTCAATCAACTCAAATATTAAAAAAAAAACATTTAATTTCATAAACATAAACCTTATGCGCAAACCGTTCAAAGTTACAACGAACTACAAGAACTTTTATATGATGTTACTTGTTGCTACGGAACCCTTAATGGGCGAGTCCGACTCGCACTTGGCCGCTTTTTTTTGAGATTGTGGGCGTGTTTGAGGAGGATTTAAAAAAATTTTGAAACTTCATCATTTCGGTCGCCTGGAGAGTAGATATGTAAAATTTCAGCATCCTAGCTCCAGTTTAAAGGCCTAATTTTTGCCGACGGACGCTGATCACGAATATAGTAACTTTCAGGGGTCAGTGAGCAATATAAAGGCATGTTACAAACTATGAGTTAAAATGAATATAACCTTAGAATAGAGTATAAAGAACTTAATGGAAGCGTTGTCTTGATTTTGCTGTTCATTTCTCTTTCTTTCTTTATATTATTATTTTATACTTGTTTACATTATATTGTATTTTTTATTTTTTGTATTGTGGGTATATCTAAGAGTTATAATCCAAAAGAGATTTTGTATCCTCGATAGATTAAATAAATAAATGATGTTAAAAAATTTCGAGGGGGTTCCCCGAAATTGAGTATGTATATAGGTATCTACAGAAAGACAGTTGCGTAGTTTCTTCGACTGCATATAGAAGGGGCAAGTGTCATGCTTACCACAGACTACCTATTACCATAGCCCCACTGAAAAACTTACTCCTACCACTATAAAGACACATTTTTTTTTTTGAAAAAAAATTACTAACCTAACTTTACACATTTCACTGAATGATTTTATCTGTCAGATTTCGTTAAAAATCACATTACACGTTCACCTTGACGTTTTACAACTAGAAATATTTATTTTCCAAATTTGTTGCAAAATGTTCCACGCATTTTCTGAATTTGTTCTCGTTCAGTGCCAAGCTTTTATCTTTCCAGTTAAATAACATCTTCATTACACTCATCTTCTTTCTATCCCTCTTGTCTCAAAAATTTAAGAGCTTCATTTTCCCTTGTCTTGATATAGAATTGTTGTGAGTGTGACGTTTGCGGCAAGTAGAATCGTGGATATCAAATTCTCTACAGGAGGCTCGATTGAGTGCTTGGTTTCGAATATTTCATCCAATCTATCGAAACGTTAACAAGTTGTTGCGTTGCTTCCAGTTTTCTTGCTTTGATTATTTATTTTTTATCCATTTATAGGTTATCGAAGTAGGTTTTATTTCCGAGAGAGTTTTTGCCCAAAGAAATGCTTTCGATTTTCTTCCTGAAATAAATTCTTTTTTTCTCCTTAGCTTTATTGTTATAAGCGATTTGAGCAATGCTGAAATACAAATATTTGTTTGTTTACCTTTCATTTTCCTCCTTCATGCTTCGTCGATCTCCGGTATCCACAGCTAATCAAAAATTGTCTCTGTTCTTGTTTGTTCACTGTCTGCGTTTCAGTTCATGCGAATTTGCAATAATGAACAGTTGACTTTAAAAGTGATGTGAAATTGTTGCGTTTGTGAACGTTTGACGAAAATCATTGAAAATCATTCCTCCATTGATGCGTTTATCAATTTACTCAACTAGCTACTTACAACTAGCCTTGTATCTATCTGAAGACTTCGGTTGCGAATTGAACGTTCGAATTAACATAAATAGAAGGTTAAACTTTTAACAATTACAGCACAAAAGGTTATCTTATATCATATGAACATTTTTCATAAATAAAATTTAGTTCTGTCAACTAACTATGAATAGATTTTACATATTTGATAAGACAACCTTTTCCAGTTGTAATAATTGTGAAAAGTGTTGCCAACTTTTAGATGTTAGTTTTTAGCGAGTTGTACGTTCGCTACTAAACTACGCAACTACTAAAAAGTTTGGCTTTATTCCCCGTCACATTCCAGCAAAATGTCTTAAACTAAAATAGAAAGTGCGGTGCCCACGTCCTTTTTTAACTGCACACCAAGCCAAGGTAATCGTACATCAAGTTCTAGTTTAACTAAAATCGCACGATCAATTCAGTAATCACAGGAAGCAAATGTAACCCTTTTACCTACAATTCTCGTCGGATCAACACCAATACCGACAGTTTTCAATCAAATCGTGTGCACACCGGCGGAATGACCCTCGGTCAGAAATAAATATTGACGGGAATATTGATGAAGACAAAGAATTTAAATTAAGTCACCTCAGAATCTTATTTTAAGCTCACATGATGCGAAATGAAGCCCAATTTCACCGAACTAAGTATAATTATTATACTGCTGAACTGGGGACACCCTGTATTCTTAGCCCGCCCCTGTACGGATGGATGTATATCGTTAAAGAAAAGAAGAAGAAGAAGAAGAAGAAGAAGAAGAAGAAGAAGAAGAAGAGGAAGAAGAAGAAGAAGGCATTGACGCCACTGATATTTGGGGCCTAATGGTGCTTGCGAGGTGTACTTGTCGAGATGTTAAAAGGTACGCTTTCGCCATTGCAACCATTCAAAGATAGCTATCATTATGTAGGTGCATCAAGCAAAACCGACTTACATCAAATGGTGTAACCACAGTTAAATGATACAGATTGACACCCACCATGTAAAAAATTATGCCTTGTATTAAGCCAAATAAATGGGGGCTTATGCCCCACCAAAATTAAAATTAAAATTAAATTAAAATTTAAAAAATTTACCGAAATTGAATCTGCGCTGCACAAACCTTAAGTTCATCAATTGAATAGATATATGCACTGTAATATATCTGACATCCCATTAGTGCTTGATGGATTTGGTATAGGAACTTAAAAAAGTGGCAAGAATTTTGTTGGTGACTGTACATAGGTTAATTTTTTATTTTTTTATAAACACACTATCAGCTCTGTGTTGTGGAGTGCTTAAAGCAAGCAACTATCACGAGCAGAAATTGCCGGCACTAAAAGTGCTCTCACAGGCTCATCATTTAGTGCAGGTGTTAGTAAGGACAAAACAATTAAAAATACAATAATTATGTACCTATAAAATACTAATACAGACACAAAATAATGCAAACAATTTAAGACATTAAAGCATTATTACGCAAAATATTTTTTAGCTTAATTTTACTAACATGAAAGTCAATCACATGATCATTTAGATTATAGATTCTACTCATGCGACTAATAGGCTCATGCCTCCCATAATTCGTTCTATGATGGGGGCTAAACAATAAATCAACACTACGTAAATTATGGGCACCACACCGAAAATTAAAGCCAATAGATGACAGCAAGTCAGGTGCATCTATTTGACCAGATATAAGCTGCTGTAAAAAAATGATATCGCTATTAGGCCTTCGTTGAGAAAGGGGTAACATTTGAAGAAGCTTGATACGTTGACTGTAGGGAGGAAGGTTAAATGGATCATCCCATGGAAGTCCTCTAAGTGCAAATCGAATAAATTTACGTTGAATGGCCTTTATTCGATTTGAATAATTTTTGACTTTTAAATTCATTTTTTAATTGTTACTGAATATCAACTTACGTACTAGACAAAAATGATTAAATCTAACTTAAAATTAACAGGATACTTATTCTTATTTATTGGTCCTTATGCGGACGCCCTAAACTTAACTATATCTTATAATTATTGCCTTTCGGCCTAAAAACTATTTACGAACTAATCTTACATATGTATTCGTCGAGAAAATCAAATAAAACTCGGTATCATTATTAAGATTTTATATTTTTTATATAAAACAAACTACAAACTACCTATTCTACTTACTTAAACTACTTAACGTATTCTAACTATAATTAGGGTTCTGAGCACTCATTGCCTTGCGCAACAAGTGGTCAAAATCCTAATTGCTTTCCGGGTGCCTGGCAGTCGTCAACGTGCACACGCGCCGCCGTAAGCCGAGTGAAGCCTTACAGCGTCAGTCAACTACCGGAAGCACCACCACACGTTGGCGAGCCCGGCCTCTCCCAAAAACGCCCTAGCTAATTAAACTTATAAGCTAAGAGGATGTTACCTAAAGTAACGCACCGTCCTGGGAGGGCATGTTGACCCCTCCCCCCTCAACAAGCCACCAAAAATCGGCGAATTGCTTTTTCGTGTCGAATTTATCCCTCTCCGATATTGCGGTACTAAAACAGAGGAGCTCATGAGCATTGGCGACGTCCCCGTCATGGAGGAGCCGCTTATCTCTCGCGCTGCGGTAGCGATGGTATAAGACCGGGATACCATCCCTCGTCTGTACCAGCCCTTTTGCATCAATATGGATAAATGCCTCTGGCGGGATAAAGCCAGACCGGAGCGTACTCTCTATGTACATTTCATTGGGGTAGTAAGCCAGAAAGATCAGACTATTGTCGCTGGCCATCGCCCTTGCAACGTGCCTTCGAGTCACCTTAATGATGAAATTGTCAATCCTATTCAACTGAGCCCCATCGTATAGGACCTTGTTGGGATAGTATTTTATATAGTTGGATTCAGGCGTTCGGAACAATCGGAGACAGGTCCTAAGACATTGTCTCTCCAAAACCCGAATCTTTTCCATATAACTATCGATTTGAATGATTGTTGTAGAACGGTGTCCAAACTTGAGAGGCATACTCTAGAATCGGATGGACAAAACAATTGTACAATGACATAGAAACATAAGGGTCATTAAATTCTTTGACCCACCTTTTTACGAAGCCCAGCATAGAATTAGATTTATTAATAATAGAATTAATATGCTTAGCAAAAACCAGTTTGGGGTCGAAATAAACCCCAAGATCCTTAAAATTATCAATATTACAAAGAATATGTTGAGACAGAGAATATTGAAAGGTGGAAGGGATAGTCTTTCTAGAGAATGTCATATGTTGACATTTAGTTGGGTTCAGGGATAAACCGTTTTTATCACACCAATTGGCGAAGCTATTAATGTCAGATTGAAGAAACATTCTGTCTTGCTGACTAGTGATAGATTTATATCTGTGGCCACAAGGAAAACAGCATAAGTCACTTTTTGCAATTTTTCAGGAGAGCGGTTTGAATGTTTACTTTAAGATAGCAAAAAAAGTATGAAACTTATGTAAAAAGTGATGATGCAAATTTATAATAGATAACTTTTAATTTATATTTCAAATCAAAAAAAAAAAAACATTTTTGATTATTTACAGTTTTATTTTTAAAATTTACAGGCACACTTTTATAGTAGAAGGTAAGAATTACTAAGGTTTTTATTCATCGTAGTCGCCTTCATCGCTGTCATATACATCTGGGTGAACGTCAGAGTTTGTTATTGTGTGAACGACTAAACTTCTATAAAAACAGTGAAAAAAATCCAGAAGAAAAAGGAGGTCCTGGGCTTTTTCCTTCGAAATGGGGGGACATGTTGAATTTCTTTAATGTCGGATTTCCTAATACAATTTACGCCACGTTTTTTTCAAATTGATCATTTTGAAAGGTTCATTCTCGTCTAAGTTGTTTTTATAGAACAATGAACCGAATTAATTTTTTTTGTATCGAAGCCATCTAAATTACCTCCACGAATATTTCTCCCCGTCGGTGTTCACTTTTCGCCAAGTAAATTTTTCCTTTGAGGTTGCTGCAAAGTCTAGAAAACTCGATTGCTCCATTTGTATTACTTTGAAAGGATTTTTGTCCCTTATATCTGTAGGATGGTGGATTTTAGCAGAAGTTTTCTTTTTCTTCCTTTCAATTACGGAATGGTCGACATCACATTCCATGTGAGTATGTCCCGGCTCGAGGAATTTGTGGTCAATAACTTCAAGTTGTACAATGCTAGCTAAGGCGGTTATGAACATACAACTCACATGTGAATTTTTGTTTTGACGCGGACAGGAATCACTAAAAAAAATTATGCGTTTGTTGACAACAGGAACATTTTCGTCTACATGTTTTAAAAGGCAACATGCCATCTCATTGCCACCCCTCTTCGCCACTCCGTCATGCCACATATAGCAAAATGGTTGATTGGTAGCCAAATCATGAATAGTTTAGTTGTAGGTCCATAATTGGCGCTTATAAAATGCAATATTTGTTTTCAGAAATGGTGTACGCAAGCATTGCTGAAGATCGAATGCATATGCTGCAACATTTGCTTTCACTATTGCCAAATTTTTGTCATTTCGTTTGCATAAGTAAGCAAAATCAGATTTTTCTTGGTGACTTCTAAGCTTATTTGTCAGCTTTAATTTGCCATCAGCATTTTCAATAGCTGAAATCTTATAATGCAGCTTATCGCACGTTCCGCACGTATCAAGCTGCGGTGATTTTATCTTTAAGTTAACCTGTGAATATTTTGATACACTAACTGGATCTTCGATTTCCAAACAATAAAGACTATACATCGTAGATATTGTCAAACCCGGTTGCAAGTATTTTTTTGATGTATCCCGTCTTGTATAATTGCTTTCATAAGCCGGGAACTTGTTAATATGAGCTTTAATCTCATCTTGTTTAACTGTGGACAGCGCATTTGGAGGTTTCGAAGATCCTCTTCTATCCATTAAACTTGTGCAAGGTGCATTTATTTTTTTGGTTATCACGGTTCTTATAAAACCATTTGTTTCGCCGAAACAACAAAGAAAGCACTTTTTACATACTAGAATGCTTTCACCTGAAAGTTCAATGTAGTAGTCACAAGTAACTTGACGGTTTTTTTGCTTAATTCCGGAATTTTTGGTTTTTGATGTGGACTTTTCTTTCAAACAGATCAGTGAATTAATATAAAGAACTTTTGCATTGTAGCTTCCCAAAGCCCAGTAATTATTGAATAACATTTGATGATTTTGAAGTGATATTTTTGTACAGCAATTGTTTCGGCATCGGGATAATGATATTAAGTTTCTTGCCTGGACGTTTTTTTCCTTTTTGTAATGTAAGGTAAACCCTTATTTCTTTGAATTTGTCGATACTTTTTAGCGTCTTTCATTTTTACATTTGAAGGTCCAGCTTCGCTTACTTGAGTATGTTGAGTAATATTACTTTCCAAAGTATTCACATACCCTGGTGAATCATGATTGATCACCTCTAAAGCCTGAGAAACGTTCTCAACTGAACTTTCAAACACCTTACCCCAATGTTTTAAGCTGTCGTCAGCACTTGATCTGATGTGATAATCCGGATCTTTGGTTGAATCATCAGAGTTTTCCAAAATCGGAAGATCTGAACTATTCAAAAAATCTAAATGACGATCTCCTTTGACAATACCAGCTAAAGAAATCGAAATTTAAACATAGGGACGGGCTACAGTCCGCTTGGGCGAACTGTTGGATACCCTATTCTTATTCCTATCCCTCATAAGTGGGCGTGACAAAAGTCTAAGTATGGTTGAATTGTTAAGAACGCTCTACATATTTTGTTATATAACATTTAAAGGATTTTATCAAAAAAAAACGCTCCCTAGCTCAAACTTAGGTGTTTCAATAAAATTGTTTTATTTAATTGTGGGCGTGTCAGTAGGCGGACTTAAGAAAAAAATAACACATGAGAATAAAGGGCTACTAGAGAGTATATATTATAAATTTCAGCTCCCTAGCTCAAACTTTGAATTTTCAAAAAAAAAAAAATTAATTGTGGGCGTATCAGTGGGCGGATTTTGAAAATATTTACACATGAGCATAAAGGGCCCATAGAGAGTATATACTATAAATTTCAGCTCCCTAGCTGAAACTTTGGATTTTCAAAAATTAATATACCCTTAGAATAGGGTAAAAAAAAATTATTTTATTTATTTGTGGGCGTGTCAGTGGGCGGATTTTGAAAATTTTTTATCCCGAGCAGTTTTAGGAGTCATAGATCATATATAAAAAATTTCAGCATTCTAACTCAAAATTCGATTTTTTCCAAAATTTGGTTTTTTTGAGTTTGTGGGCGTGTCTGTGGGCGGATTTCAAAAATTCGTAAACTTGATTATTTCGGGACCCTAGAGAGTATATGGTTAAAATTTCAGCTCTCTAGGTCCAGTTTAAAGGCCTAATTTTTGGCTACAGACGGACGGACGGACATGGCTAGATCGACATTACTATCGATGCTGATCTTAAATATAGTAACTTTTAGGGGTCTACGGGCAATATTAAGGTATGTTACAAACTATGCGTCAAAATTAATATACCCTTAGAATAGGGTATAAAAATAATAATCTCAGCGTTCCGATCATTTGAACTTACATCCTGAAAGTTCTTCGCAGTGTTCAACGTTTTTCAATTGACTCGTTTCAGGATTAACGGATGTGCCTGAAACCAAAATATGGGGTTTTAAAAAAAAATACTGGGTACCTATTGGTATTCCCATAGGGGAAACTATGTAGGAAAATCAATATCTGATTCTTGAGGATTCTGTAGTTCAATTCCAACGGCAGCTCTGATAGCCATAGCTAAAATTCTGCTGGCGCGCGATTACATTATGTATTTTGTTATTAAACTTCAGCTAATAGATAAATTCACAATTTTAACTCACTTTTGGCACAACTCACAATAAAAACATAGGGACGGGCTACAGTCCGCTTGGGCGAACTGTTGGATACCCTATTCTTATTCCTATCCCTCATAAGTGGGCGTGATAAAAGTCTAAGTATGGTTGAATTGTTAAGAACGCTCTACATACTCGTATTTTGTTATATATCATTTAAAGGATTTTATCAAAAAAAAAAAAACGCTGCCTAGCTCAAACTTGGGTGTTTCAATAAAATTGTTTTATTTAATTGTGGGCGTGTCAGTAGGCGGATTTAAAAAAAATTAACACATGAGAATAAAGGGCTACTAGAGAGTATATATTATAAATTTCAGCTCCCTAGCTCAAACTTTGAATTTTCAAAAAAAAAAAAAAATAATTGTGGGCGTGTCAGTGGGCGGATTTTGAAAATATTTACACATGAGCATAAAGGGCCCATAGAGAGTATATACTATAAATTTCAGCTCCCTAGCTGAAACTTTGGATTTTCAAAAATTAATATACCCTTAGAATAGGGTAAACAAAATTATTTTATTTATTTGTGAGCGTGTCAGTGGGCGGATTTTGAAATTTTTTTATCCCGAGCAGTTTTAGGAGTCATAGATCATATATAAAAAATTTCAGCTTTCTAGCTCAAAATTCGTTTTTTTTCCAAAATTTGGTTTTTTTGAGTTTGTGGGCGTGTCTGTGGGCGGATTTCAAAAATTCGTAAACTTGATTATTTCGGGACCCTAGAGAGTATATGGTTAAAATTTCAGCTCTCTAGGTCCAGTTTAAAGGCCTAATTTTTGGCTACAGACGGACGGACGGACGGACGGACGGACGGACGGACATGGCTAGATCGACATTACTATCGATGCTGATCATAAATATAGTAACTTTTAGGGGTCTACGGGCAATATTAAGGTATGTTACAAACTATGCGTCAAAATTAATATACCCTTAGAATAGGGTATAAAAAAGTGGCAAAGAGAATCGAATATTTCGCATACGATGGTGTAAAAACACTCAATTTCGACATAAGTCGACTTATGTTGTTTTTCCTTTTTGCCACAGATATATTTTCATATCATCAGCGTAGATCAGGATATTACTGTGATTATACATGCCTTAACATCATCAATTTTCTCCCATACGGGTTGGTAATCTATTATCTGCATTATTATCTGTGGTCTGACATCTGACTTCGTTTGAAGCATTTTTTGCTTTGTGTTCCACCAATAACTGAAATACATACTGTATTAAACAAAAAAAATATCAGTGAAGCTATACCATTAAAATTTTAATGATTTGACTAACATGGAAGACAGCATCGCATCGTTTTAATACAGGTCATCGTTGTAATTACAATGCAAGGACTCCACTTCAGGTGCTCAGGTGCAAATTATACATTGTACGACAACAAATACCATTATGTTGGAATCTATTTAATGTTTTTGTTTGGCACTGACAGCCTCATTGATCGAATTTAATTTAACAAAAGTGTTGTTTTTCGCACATTAAAAAATCACAAGGGGGTAATCATTTACTTTATGGTCGACATATTTGTTTTCAATGCTAAAAAAAGGTAAAAAGCGTTACAATAATTTGTCTGTAGATTACAGATGACATGTGATGTGAGTAAATGACTGCGGATTGCAAGAAAATGGTGTTTCGTAAGTCATTATTATTTGGTTTACTCCGAAAGCAAAATTAATAGCTTGCATTTGCAACTAAGTGGTGGGGATGATGAAGAGGTTAGTGTTTTTCCTTGTGACCTGTGCGGTCTGCGGTGTAGGTTTAATCCCCCAACAACAAACGCCACCCAATAAAGAAGAGAAACAAATAACACTTGTTTCTCCAACCTCTACACCAAAAAGAGGATTTCTGTCTGGTAGTACAATAAACCGTTACCGAGTCTAAGGGCTCTGGGATTTGGATTTCCTTTCGCGATCCAGGAGATACTATGGATAGGATCAGGTATGATGAAAAGGAAAAATTGCGAAATTTATTACAGCTGCCATAAAAGATTGCATATGTTAGAGTGCGGATTAGTCGTGGGTACTCGTCTTAGGACAAAAGTAATAGAATTCAAGCCAATAAGTGATCGCCTGGCTGTGATCCGCATCAAAGCTACATTTCAAAACATAAGCCTAATATGTGCTAAAGCTTTAACCTCGGACGAGAATTATGATGCTCCTTGCCGAAATTTGATCGGTTGTTGAATGTATGTACATAATGATATAGGTATACGCGACCGGACCTACGTACAGCTGTTAATATTTTGAGTAGATAGATAGATATTTTTATTTTGCATGAAAAAATTTAAAATAGGTTCATTACCGCACATTTTACAACACAGAGATTTGGTATATTTGCATACCTTTCTACTGAAAAAATAATAGTAAAATCACAAAAGATACATTTTTAATAAGTACAATTGATATTTTGAAGGAAACATACAAATAAAACCTTCAATGTAAGAGTAGACATTTTAATAAAAACAATAAAGAACCGTGGCGGATATACGGATATCTTAAAGGTTCTATAGATATAAATTTACCTATATGTATTGCTTCCTAACAAAAGGAACCGAAAAGGGTTGCACAAGCGGCATTGGCAACAAGGGTTCAAATAAATGAATGTGCTTTTGGGCTAGGCGCCTGAGTTTAAGACAATTATGCAACTCAAACACGAGTTTCACATTTCCTGCAACAAGCCTCACAGGACAGCTCATCAAGACTCTTCCAGCTCGAGAAAAAACTACAAAACAACACTAGAAATAAAAACAAACGAACAATTACAAACTCGAGATCTCACGCACGCAATGATTTAGTCTGAACTCTCAAAAAACCGAAGAATGAAATTCACAACATGAAGATCATGGAGGATTAGGCTGATTCGGTCACACACAAAACCACTCACGTAAGGTAAAGTGTGTGCTTTCACCAACCACCGGCTACAAAAGGTGCAACACCCATAACAACAGTCAGCGCATCAGTGGCATTGTTGAAAATAATCTCGGATCAAGAAATATCATATCAGTAGCGCAAAAAAGTGTGTTGTGTTGTGTTGTGTTGAATAGGATTGACAATTTCTTCATTATGGTGAATCGAAGGCACGTTGCAAGGGCATTGGCCGGCGACAATAGCCTGATCTTTCGGGCTTACCATCCCAATGAAATTTACATTGGGATTACGCTCCGGTCTGGCTTAATCCCACCTGACGCATTTATCCATATTGATGCTATAGGGCTGGTATCCTGGTATGATATCACCTCTACCGCAGAGCGATAAATTGAATAAGGAGAAGCAATTCACCGAATGTTGGTGGCTTTGTTGAGGGTGGGAAGGGGGGGGGGGGGGGGGGGGGGGGTTGGTCAACATGCCTTCCCAGGACGCTGCGTTGCTCTAGGTTACATCGTCGTAGCTTATAACAAATATTAAGTTTGGTGGGACGTTTCTGAGAGATGCCGGGCTCGCCAACTTGTTGTTGTGGTGCTTCCGGGTGGTGACTAAGGCTATAAGGCTTCAGTCGGCTCACTGCGGCACGTGTGCATATTGGCGAATGCCAGGCGCTCGGAAAGGAACTGGGATTTTGATCAGAATCCTAATTATAGTTCGAATACGTTAAGTAGTTCAAATAAGTAGAGTAGGTAGTTTGTAATTTGCTGGAAATTATATAAACATTGTACAATATCCTTGTGTACAAGAAAGCAATAAACTGATTTCCGAACCTATTTGGATGTATGAATACAATAATGGCTGTATAAGTATAGCAAATAATCCGAGTAACCACAAGTCATCAAAACATATCGAAATAAAGTATAATATCTCAGGGGAACAGATTGGAAATAACAATATAAAACAAAAATGTATTCTTGCATTGGACCAACTGGTTGATATGCTAACAAAACCATTGTGCTAGTTAAATTTATGCTTAGAAATGGATAGGGGTTTAATGGAATGGTTTAATGGAGGTCGTTCGCTAAAACGAAAGAGTTGGTTATATCGAAATATTCGTTGTAGTATTTTTATAATATTAATCTAAAATTAGTGTGTATTTAACATCTGCACATGCTCTTTTTATTTAGAATTTAATTTAACACACAATGAGAAAGAAATCGCTGATATAACTTCGCTAAATTTCACGTTGAAATTTCAAGTCTTATGATTTTTCTTGAAGCCGCCTTAATGTGAATATGCCAGACATGTCAACGTCGACCTGTTTTGTCCATGTCAGAACGTTGGCTTAAGAACTTGCTGCTTCAGCATACTTACCTTGAGCTTTAAAAATATTGCTTTCATCACACAGCTCCTTTAACTAATGTACTCTGCATTTTGTAAATTGTTATTAGTTAAATACATTTCCATTTCCAAATATATTTATAGCTGTAGCACAAAGTTGTCCACGCATAATTTTTTTAATATGCTGACTTAGAAAAGAAGTAGTCTACAGGTAATTATTTTTGTTAAGAAAAAAATGCGGGTTTTTAGATTTTCCAATAACCAAAGGTTTTAGTTTTAGCAGTATTAATGCGTTTGCACAAGCTGATAACGTTACGTGTTTTCATGATGTTTTCCGACCTCGGGCCGCTGCTTCAGCAGCATGAACATAAGTAGGTAACATTTGCTAACAACTCCGAGAAAAGCCCACTCTCATCGGCTGAACTGAGATACTAAAAACAATTAAACATATTTCATGAAACAAGAATAGACGTGAAAAAAATGTGCAGTTTTATATAGCTGCCAATATGCTTCTAAATGACTCTATACCAGGACGATATATACTGGGACCTTAATATCTTAATATAATCCTTTAAGGTGGAGATTCTTGAAGTTCCGCCGAACAAACCATTGCTTGGCAGGGGTGTACACTTTTTTTTACCATTTTTGTCTAACAAAAAATTGGCCTTTTCTACAACTTCTGTTAATAGTACGTAAAAAAATTTACTTAATATAATTTTTAAGGAATTTTTAAAAGATAAAAAATTTATAAAAAAAAAAATATTAATTAAAAATTTTTGAGAAAAATGCATTTTAAGTAAAATCATGGAACAAACAATTTTCATAACTTTGAGTTTAAGGAGCCATTACTTTTTTTGTAGCTGCACAGATGTAGCCAAGGTCAAGATTACTATGCGCTACTAAATTGTCTTTCAAAAAAATACAAAATACCTATTGTACCTATAACAGTTAAGAGGTTATAGCATTTAAACTTGTTACACCTCCAAGTAAGAGGTCACCCAATTTGATGGGCTATAACTTAGGTTAGGTTAGGTTTGAAGGGAAGTGCACAGCCATTGCTGTGCTTGCACGGGGGCCCATTGGTCTATTGTGATCCCTAGGGGGCTATAACTTAAAATGGGGTGAGAATAGAAATCCCCTGTCATACAATTTTTTGTTTAGCGGAACTTCAGGAATCTCCATTTAAAGTATTAGAATGCTTAACCGGGACACCCTGAATAAAGATACGATACAGGCATGAACCATGGATTTGCTGGCACACTTGAGACCAATTTAAAATGCTAGGCTCATCTTTATGTTAAAACTGCCTAGAGGTGTTAACTTTTGTTCGTTTTTGTTAACTCTATACCAGTGCTAAGATTTGCTTTCAGATGAGTGTTGCTTCTACCATTAAATTCTGTAAATTGAAGGTTTTTTTCTGAAAAGATAGTTCCGAAAAGTGGCTTCCCAAGTTTGGTTTTTAAACATAAAAACTTGTCAAAAATGTAGTAAGGTTCTAGACTCCATATAGGGCCGTTAATGTCTTATATTAATTTTATTAGGCATTAGCTGCCAGCCTTGTATTAGGAACAAATGCGTTTCTAGGAATAAAATTAACTACAAACTCATATAGGTCCTTTAACCAAGCTTCTTCAACCATTTGCTTGTGCGAACTTATTATTTATTTTATTTATTTATTTATTTATTCACTATTCTTAATTTAACAAACTTTTTATTGACTTAATCTACTAAAACAATTGTGAAAAAAGAATAGGTAGTGACATAAGTATTTGTACAGTAACAAATAGAGATAATGTCACTTCGTGAAAAATAGCTTGGAAGTGTGGGGTGAACTGTTTAATTAATTTTGAGGGATGAACATTTTATAAGTTTATACAGATTTTTATAATGAACTAACAATAAAAGAGAAAGAAAACGTTTATATAAAAGAAACATTTGTACATAAAACAGAAATAGAACAATGTAATGTACATATTTATACAACATAGGGCAGCAAAACTTTAATTTCCTCGTGATCAAAATCAAGAAGCCACATTTTAACACATTTTAAGTATTGGGACAAAGATCTTATACCTCGGATATTTTTGGGAAGTTGATTAAATAGTTTGCACGACACGATGCAGTAAAAGTTTCTAAATATAGTGGTACGGAAAGGAGGAATATCGACAACATTAATTGAATTGCTTCCCAAATTGCGAGTGTTAGAAATTGGGCTCTGTAAATAGGCACCTCTCATAAAAAAAAAAATTGAAACTTTGAAATAGAACAAATGTTTTAGTGGCAGAATTTTCAATGCTCTGAACAAAACTATAGAAGGAGCTAAACGATTGATATTACATACTTTTCGTATAGCACACTTTTGCAAAACAGTCAATGGTTCAATCTTTGTATGGTAAGCCCCACCCCAGCAACTTATTCCGTATTGTAGCTTTGATTGAAATATACCATAATATACTGTTTTTAAAGTTTTTTTTGTTACAGAATTGTTTCAGGCGATAAAAGCTACGTACGGTTGATCTTAAATATTGTTTCAGTATCGACATATGTTTGGACCAACTCATATTTTGGTCGAAAGTGATGCCTAAGTATTTAAACTGATTAGTTGTATCAAATTTAAAACACGTTGCATTCTCAAAAAACATTGTCCTTGTGGCTTCCTCAGTACTCTAAACAATTTGACACATTTGACCATTCGCAATTGTTTGCATGAAAGGAAATATCAAAGCTAAGGGACTCTTGCATATTAAGGCTGAAGTACATGAGTTTAGTTTTATTGCTAGCAACTAGTTTGTCAATCCTAGGAGGTGAACATCATGAGGAGGTGAACATCATGATGCATGTCCGCGCTTAAGTTTAGAGGACTATCCGGGCGGTATGCAATGCCAAGATTATCTGCAAAAGCTGTTACTTTCCCTTTGAACGGTTGCCTAAATAAGGAGTTGATATAAATAAGGAACAGTATGGGACCAAGGACTGATCCCTGAGGTACACCCAAGTTCAGTGTTATTGGTCTGCTAACAACGTTACATACTACAACGTTTTGAGTTCTATCCTTTCGGTAGGACGCAACCCAGTTGTGTATAAAACCACGAAATCCAGCATGGTATAATTTGTTTAATAGAACTCTGTGGTTGACCATGTCAAAAGCTTTGAAAATGTCTACAAAAAGCCCGGTGCAACATTTTTTGTCATCCAGAGCTTTGTAAATAAAGGAGCAAAACTCCAAGAGGGCATCTTCTGTAGAAAGACCTTCCCTAAAACTAAACTGAGCAGGACAAGGGAAATTTACTTTTGCCAGGTAACTCAGCACTCTATTCTTAATGGCTTTTTCAAACACCTTAGAAACTGATGATAATAAAGAAATTGGCCTATAGTTGTTTTTGTCACTCCTACTTCCTTTTTTGTAAAGAGGGATCACATTTGCATATTTAAATTTATCTGGGAAAACCCCGTTCGAAATACTTAAGTTAAAAACATAAGCTAATATGTTTACAACATTAAGTGCTATGCTCTTAAGGGTATGATTGGATATTCCATCATAACCACAAGATCTTGAGCTATTAAGAGAACAGATAATTTTATATAGTTCAAAGCCAGTTATTTCTTCATAAAAGAAGCTACTATTTATAACAGTGTCGTTTACCAAATGGAACCTAACGCAACCATTACAATATGTAAGAGACTCACTAGAAAAAGACATCTGACCAACAGAAGAAAAGAAATCATTAAATATGTTTGATACTATTGTAGGATCCTCAATAATAATACCATCATTGCATAGACCTATAGCTTTGGAGATATTGGGAGGGTTGCTATCAATGATACTGGTTATAGCCTTCCATTCCTTTCTTGGATTACCAAGTGCATTACGGACTTTAGAGTAGAAGTATCTATTCCGAGCTGTCCTTATATAGTTGTTTACTTCCTTAATCAATATTTTGAAACGAGTTCTCAGCATTGTATTAAGAGGATGTTTAAAACACTTTTTTCTTAATTTATTTTTGAGCCAAATATTTCTTAACACAGAATAAGTAATCCAGGGCTTTAACGTTTTTTCAGATTTTTTACGGACGATAGTATATGTAAAATTACTTATGTAACTCTGAAGAAATGTTAAGAACAGGTCATAAGCTTTAGAAGCATTACCTCCATCATATATTTCCTCCCAGGTTTCAGAACGTAGTTCAATATTAAGCAGGTCAAAGTTTACTTTCGTTACCGTAGACGGCATAATATACTTCGCGGGTTTCTTAGTATTTAACGTACTGAAGAGTATGCCACTCATACAGTGATCAGTAATGCGGAGATCAAAATTAATACCAGCACATTTTTTTACGGATATTTTTGTAAAACGTCCAAACACATGGTCAAGACAAGTACTTGAGGATGGTCTTGTAACTCCGTTTATGAAAGGTGAACGACCATGCTCAGCCATTGTAGCATGATAAAGATCCGATGGGGTACTGGGAGTTAAAATGTCTATGTCTAAACTGGAAGGGATATAAAGTGGCGCAAAAATAAGCTTCCGATGTTTTTTGGCTGTAATTAAAAAAAAAATGAAAAACTTTGATTCTTCTTGTGGATTATTTTTATTTGATCTTTTAATTTTTTTACATCAAGTCGAGAATATGATGTCATGTAAATGGCCGCCGCCGCAGTTGATTGTCATTTGAGCCCTTTTTATGGCATTTTCCATCACTTTGGCCAAAACTTCCGGCGATAGGTCCTCACATTGTTGACGGATATTGTATTTAACAGCTGCAAGAGTCTGAGGCTAGTTGACATAAGCCCGCGACTTCAAAAAGCCCCACAAAAAGAAGTCTGGAGCGGTCAAATCAGGCGATCTTGCTGGCCAGTGCAAATCGCCAAAACGGGAGATTAGGCGCCCGGGAAATGCATCCTTCAGCATATCGGTTGTGGCACGTGCAGTGTGTGCCGTTGCACCGTCCTGTTGGAACCACATATTTTCCAATCCCAATTCATCAAGTTGCGGCAAAAAGAACTCGTTGATCATTGCTCTGTAGCGCTCACCATTCACAGTAACCGTTTGGCCCGCAACGTCTTCGAAGAAAAAAGGTCCGATGACTCCTCCAGCGAAAACAGCACACCATACAGTGACTTTGAGCGGGTGTAATGGTTCTTCGTGGGTTACACGCGGATTTTCAGTGCCCCAGAAGCGTAAATTTTGCTTATTTACGTACCCGCTAAAATGGAAATGGGCCCATCTCTCATGATTATTTTTGATGAAAAATCATCTTCCTCTTGGTGGTGATTAAGGATGGCTTGAGCGTACAGCAGCTAACAGCTGATGCACCGTCTGCACTTTGTACGGAAACATCTTCAAATCTTGTACCAAAATTCGCTGTAAAGACCGTCGACTGATACCCATTTCCGTGGCACGTCGTCTGGTCGATGTCGACGGCGCTTCCATGACATCTTCGGCTACAGCAGCAATATTCTCTGCAGAACGGCTACTCCGGGGTCTGCCACGCCTGGCAGCATCTCGTGTTGTGCCAGTCTCTTCGAGGCGAGCGGCTAAACGTCGCAGTGTTTCACCAGTAGGCGTTGGACGGGTAGGAAATCTGCGACGAAATTCACGTTGTGCCAAAGTCACCGACCGATTATTGCTCAAATAAATAGTCACCAATATTCCGCGTTCTGGAGCAGTGTAGCGTAACATTGTTTATTAACGTGTATTTCACATGTGTTTACTACACAAATGTCAAAACAGAACTGACAGTAGGGGCCAATCGCAAAATGTATAGCATTTTCTGATAGGAGGATTACTTTTGCGCCACCTTGTACAATATCAAGCCGATTCCGAACGTCGCATTTGAGAAGCTTCTCATGACAACTGATATACTCTTGAATGTGTACTAAATGTGTTACTGCGTTTCGGCTTGATTTGAGCCTCAGACCCCTCTATTAGTAGTTTAACGCATTAAATTCTAAGACACTGCGTCCCACGTTTTCAGGAACTATTTCGTTTAATTCCTCAGAGTGTCTTCCATTGCAGCATCATTAGAATAGACTAAGGTCAACAAAGTCTTTGCTGAGCCAGTGATTGGAGATCGGATGTCAAATTTGGATCTGGTCTATCATGAACTGTAACCGTGCTTACACGGGGACCAAGTAAAAACTCTACATGAACCGTGTTTTTTTTTTTTTAAATCGATAGTATTTTTAGTGCCACGGAAAATGCTCTTCCTTTTAAAATCTTATTTGTTTAAATTGGTTGGGTAGATACAAAATATATCCTTGATGTTGTCGCAAACTATCAGCAGAACTTTGTGCTGAAAAATTTAATAAAAATAATAGATCGATGAGGTTCCTCATTGAATAGAATTCAATATGCAATAAAACTGAAAATATAAACAGCAAATAATTTAGGAATTTCCTCCCAACGGAACCAACAGGCTTCCATGAATTTCCTGAGTTTTCTTCATTTGCTTGGCAAAGGCCACCTTTTCTCGCATCCACCACATCTTGGTTGCATTACTGTATTTGTGGCAAGGACGAAGAATATTAAACTTCCGACGAAATTATAAATTCCTCTCCTTCTGACATTCAATTGAATTTGTCTTCCGTTCTTAATGAGGTTGGCCGATATTGGAATCATGTTTCCGTTTTTTTTTTAAACAAGCAGTCATTTCCTGAGCTCCACCATAACCAACATTAAAATATAAAAAAAAGGTCAGACATGAAATTATTTGTAGGGATATTTATTTGGTGACTTTGTCAGCTTTTATTGAAAACTAAAGTAAGTCCTTGCTGTGATACAGACATCTCATTGCTGTTATTTTGAAGTATCTTGAATTATAGAAGTCATTTTCATTTGACAGTCTTCCTCTGTGAGGTATCCTTCTAAAGTAATCAGTCGCTTAGCAATTCTATCTATAATCACCAACTACGTCTCACATTCCTGCTGCCGGCAGTTTCGTTTGAAAATCGCTTTTCAGTTAAATGAGCTGTGAAAAACCATTCGGCTGGATAATCAGGTGGGAGCCCTGCGGCATGCAGAAATCTACAATCAGACATATGAATGGGAACCAGATTGATTGGGGTGAAAAATTCGACTCCAGGTACGGGGCAAAGTGTGAGAGCGACATAATGACGCCTCGAAAGATTGGTTTGAATTTGCATAAAGCTGTTGTGAGGTTGATTGAAATGTTCAAAGTAATAAAACGAAAATGTTGATAAAGAAATCCACGGCTAATGTGGTTGCAATTACTCAATCAATATGTTAATGCTGGTTGGTTTTAAGGGCCATATTTGATTAAATGATTTGGATTCGATTTTATAGAGAGAATGTAATTCTTCTTATGACTCCGAACAAAAAAAAGTTTTGGCAAAAGTTTTGGCGAAACAATTTTCTATAGCGCTTAAAATGTCCTCAGTGGGAATGGGTGTTTTGAATTAGATGCCACTTTCTAGCTTTTTGTTGAAATTGTATTTTTGTGATTGAGATTCTGCGCTCCACGATTTCAGACCGATTTATGTGTCACCACTCACCAGTGACTAATGGATCCATCTATCCAAGCAGTGTATGTCGTTCATGTAGTAGCGATTCAAAAAAATTCAATTATTGACTGATTGTAATACTTTTCGAATTCGATTGAATTCAATATCATTAAATTATATGGAATGAGTTTTTTATACTGTTTATTATCCACATAATACACTCTGCTTCAACTGAATAAGCAAAAACATTTTCTAAGCTACGTTGTCCATTTTTTCAAAACCTTGTGCCGTAATATATCATTTGATGATGCAAACTGTTTGCGTATGATGTTGACAAAATAAATCGAAAAGAATAATTCAAAAAGTACCGCTATTATTTCCCTGGTTCCCTTGCAAAGCATTCAATATGGAAAAATTCAGTTTTATTTTGCGTCAACTGAATAGACACAAGGTCATTATGTTCACTGCTTATGAGTATTCTGTGGAGATTGGCACATTAGATCAACAGTTGAAGTGCTTTAAGTGAATTTTTGTATTTGTATTTTGTATTGTATTTCAAAGAAAATCAGGTAGATGAAAATCTCTAAATAGTGTTGAAAGAGCTCAAATCGATTTACTAAAAGAACAAGGACTAACCGGGGGTTCTATTGCTGACAAAATTGGACGAGGTTCTGGTGTGGTCTATTCTTATTTGAGAAGCAAAGATTCGCACGGAAAAAACATGAAAGGAGATCAAAAAACGGCAACAATAGCAGTTGATCGAAGAAATAAAGCAGAAAGCCGGTATTACTGCAAGCGTTTCAACAGTTCGAAGGGTTATCAACAGTGCCAAACATCTAAAACGGTTAAAAATTCAAAAGAAACCACCACTTAACGAGAAACGGAAGTGTGTGCGCTTAGAATTCTCTAGACTCCATATGAATTTTAAAAATGAATGGCGTCATGTAGCTTTTTCGGATGAAAAAGTTTAATTTTGATGGCCCTGATGGGTTTAATCATTACTTCCACGATGTGAGGAAAGAAGAATGATTTTTACCGCGGCATCATAGTCGACAAGGTGGTGTTATGGTATAGGGGGCAGTTAGCTACTATGGCACTGTTGACCTTGAGTTAAAAACCTCAAAAATGACTGCATTAAGTTATAAAGGAAATTTTTCAGGCATTTTTGGACGCATAAATTGAACTTTTTAGTAGGACAACGCCCCCATCCACACAGCGCGCTTAGTAAAAAAATGGATAGAGGAGCAGAATGTGGAATTGCTTCAATGGCCGCCGTACTCACCGGACCTGAACCTTATAGAAAACGTTTGGGAATGGTTAGTACGAAAAGTTTATGAGTCTGGCCGTCAGTTTGAGGACATAGAATCTTTACTGCAGCCATTAAATTGGCCTGGAGGGAAATTTCGCTGGGCTACATAAAGATGCTGTACGATTCCATGCCGGATCGAACTTACGAAACTATTACGAATAAAGGCGGCAAGTACCCACTACTAAAATAACCCAATAAAAAACTATTTTAAGAAAAACTTGTTTCATTTCATCCCAATAACTTTTATTTCCAAATTCAATATTTGTGTCTATTCAGTTGACGCAAAATAAAACTGCATTTTCCGTATTGAATGCTTTGCAAGGGAACCAGGAAAAAAATAGCGGTACTTTTTTAAATATTCTTTCCGATTTATTTTGTTAACATCATAAACAAACAGTTAGCATCATCAAATGATATATTACGGCACAAGGTTTTGAAAAAATGGACAACGTAGCTTAGAAAATGTTTGTGCTTATTCAGTTGAAGCGAAGTGTTATATATTATTTGCAGCAAATAGTTATCAATATCCTGCCTAACCATCAAACTGCATGCGTAGAAGTTCATTGAACTGACTTTCTTGTTTGTGTTTTCACCAGAAACACAATAAGAAACATTGTACTGAAAGTTGAATTACACGGTTACTAACCTGCCGATTGATTGATCATGTTTATTTGAAAGCATATACGACTCTGGGGATTGTACCAAATTAAGTAACATTAATATTTTACAAATTTTTGGAAACAAAGTGCTAAGAGGTATTGTTAACGCGCCTTGGTATATCAGAAATAGCGATATCAACAGAGATCTCGGCATTAAAACAATCCAAGACGAAATCAAAAACTACGCGAGAAAGCATAAAAGTTGACTAGAAAGTCACATAAATTTTACAGTCCTCCAAGTTTTGGATGAAAAAAATTTACTGCACCGTCTACAAAGAACCAAACCTTTAGACCTAGCCCTATAAGTATCCGCGTCTAAGCTGCGGAGTTAGCAGGAACTTCTAATGGGAAGGTACCTGCAAAACGTTCTTATTTCGTGAAACCAAGTTGAAGTTAAAGAAATGAAAGACAAATTGCTGATCGGTCTATCGACTAGGTGCAATAGTTGGAAGGCAGGCCAATCGGGGTAGTGGGCCTTTTGAAGATTACCACCTACAAGCGTAAAAAAAAAATTTAAACTGATATCCATCCTCTCCATCGGTTAATCGCACAGCGTTGATTAATTTCGGTCTCAGAATTGCTAACGAAATGAATTTAAAGAAATTTGTGTTCTTCATTCTGTATCTGTATACTTGGTGGCAAGTTAAAAATGTGAGTATCGTTGGTCCATAGAAATCCAATTACAGACTTATTTGAGACAAAATTACCTTGAAAGGAACGTTGTAGTTATCGGCATTCGTCACGATATTTTTTGAGTTTGGTAAGTCACCGTAAAGCAAAGAGCGCAATGGTTCTGGCGGTTGAGTCAACGGTGGTAAGTTGACTGAATACAATATAAACCTTCTCCTTCTCCCTGAACTGTTTAAGAGTGCATTTTTCCAGATAATGTTTTTTTTTTTTTTATATAATTTGCGTGCGAGGAATTTTTTGTCTGTAGTGACACAGTACCCCTTCTAAGGTGCAGGGAAATAACTTCAAGGGCAATAACTTCACCTGGGCAATAACTTCACGTCGAGTGGGCAATACCTTCACTTTTTTTTTATGAAGTTATTGCCCACTAATGGTGAGCAATAACTTCACCCAAAATTTTGTGAAGTTATTTCCCACCTATAATTTGAGAATTTGTCTATTATAACTAAAGACCCTTGCACCCACTCCAAATCAAACAGTGGGCAGATTGGCAGGTTTATGGGATTAGTTGCGAAATCGCAAGTAGAATCCATAAACAGTGCAATGCATATGGGGGGCCATCCTGCCCCCCTGCAACCCCCCTGCTTGGGGTCACTGTTTGATTTGGGGTAGGTGCGAGGTACGTTTCTTGAATTATCATAAAATGTTAAGAGAATTTATTTCCCACTAAAAAGTGTAGTTATTGCTCACCATCAGTGGGCATTAAGTTCACAAAAAAAAAGTGAAATTATTGCCCACTCGAGGTGAAGTTATTGCCCAGGTGAAGTTATTGCCCGTGAAGTTATTTCCCTGCACCCCCTAATAATGGTAAAACCACAGCGCAGGCATTTACTTTGTTGCGCAAGTAGCTCCCAGCAAATCATTCCCTATTTTTGGGTGCTACTTACTGAAAGAATAGAAGGATAGGAAAGAAGTTTGGTGCGATGGGATTTTTTTTTCTCAACAGGTGGCGCCTAAATTGCTTTAGGGAGATCAGTTTTTGTTGTGTGTATTCAATTTATAAAAATCATGGCACTTGTCGGGATTCGAACGAACGACCTGCCAATCATTTAGTGAATACACTACCATAGCACCATTGCCACCTGCTAAATGTTGATAATGGATATTATAAACACTTCTTCCACTATGGTAAATGTTCTTTCAAATCGCCATTATGGTTTTCGTCTATATCACTTAAATGCGCGTAGCCTTAATATTTTGCAGTCAGATTTCTTGAAGTACCTGTTCACTACTTCTCGACTTGACGTTATTTGTGTAAGTGAAATTTTGGGTCAAGGCCGATATTTCTGATCTACTCTACAACAAACCTGGATATAGTCTATTCAGAAATGATAGGATCACTAACACTATGGGAGGTGGTGTGGCAATTTATTGCCAATTAGCACTCAACCGCAAAATAGTGTGCAAGTCTCTTGATTCGGGAGTAGAGTATATCATGCTTGAAATTAATGACAGAAGTAAAAAGTGGATTGTGTCCTGGGTCTACAGCAATAGTCGAAGCTGTTCTTTTGCACCTTTTTTCATGGCTGTATCTAATTACTCATCATTATATGAACATATAATTGTCTGTGGCGACTTTAATTCAGATCTGCTCCGAAGTGACTCCCGTTCCCTTCGATTGAGGGATTTATTTTCCTCTGTTTGATGGAATATACAGTCCCTGGCCAATTTATTAGACGCACTGTAAGGTTATATGTACTTTGTTTGTACTTGTTTCCTTTCGCACATCAATTGGTTAACACTGTAGTGCAACATGTTAAAAATAAATACAAAATGGAATCACATACAATATCTCCTAAATAAAAACACATTATATGTACGTTTAAATATAACAATATTGCATATAAACTCGTGCGACACATAAAAATAATAAAAAAACTACATTGCGTCTAATAATATGGCCAGGGACTGTAATTAATAAATATGCGACACGATTCGCTAAAAAGTGCACACCTAGTCTTCTCGACCTTACCATTTTTTTTGATTCGTCTCTGGTTCTTCTCTTTGACCAGCTTTCGTTGGATCTTGTCTCGAATCATGATCTTCTTTTTTGTACGTGCGACAATAATTTTTCTCAACCTGCTGTACCTCTGTCTTTTACGTTTGAGGATTTTCGTTCTATTGAGCCTACCGCCCTCAAAATCGCCACCCTTACAGCCCTTTGGATAAGTTGCCGAAAAAGTTCTGATCCAAATGTAAAATTAAATGTTTTCCAAAGTCTTGTATTTTTAATTTTTAACCAGTGTGTACCAACTAAAACCGCAAAAATACGCAATGAAAGCTGCCCTTGGTTCACTTCAGATGAAGTCGATGCAATGAAAGCTCATAATAATTTCTATATTAAATGGATGCACAAATCAAATAACTTTAACTGGCGTGCATATAAAATTGCGCTTAATAGTACAACAGCTATTATTCGTTCTGCAAAGACAAATGTTTATGCCTCAAAGTTGAACATTTCACAATCTCCAAGAAAACTATGGACAAATTTACGAAAAATTGTGTGTTTTCGATAGGATTGATGCTTAGTGTAATTTTGATCCTGATGTGCTCAATAATTTTTTTCCTTGACTCTGGTACTCGTATAGTAAACTTCAATTTGGGTGTAAACTCTGTGTCTGAGTCGAGTTCTACTTTCGATGACTTTGAGGTCAGAAAATGATGTCACTGCTTGTGTAATTGCCGTCAAATCTAGCTCTTCTGGTAAGGACGGTATACCAATCCGTTTTATCAAACTAATTTTAACCCATATTGTTTCTAATTTAACTCATATTATTAACCACACCACGACCTTTTCCAATCCATGGAAAATAGACAGAGTTTTACCAATCGCAAAAAAGTTAACCCGATCTCTGTTGGCGATTATAGGCCTATTAGTATTTTACTGTGCTTAATGGCTTACATTATTGATGAAATAAGACAAGATTTTGACAAAGGATGCGTCACTATTCTATGTCTGTTTGACTTCTCAAAATACTTTGACAAAATAATCATGATATCCTCTACTGGAAGTTTAAAAATGGATTCGCGATGACAGCTGCTGCTGAATAGACGTGTTTTATTTTGCTTCTTGGTGTTTCTCAGTTACACTATAATTATCAGTTCGGTTTAAACAAATAAGCTGTGTTAATTTGTTTGCTTATTTATTACAAGAGAAACAAACTTAAACCTGTGCTACTAAATTACTCAATTGGCGAATATTTTTTCTGTATAATGTCAAAGGCGCTTCGTTCTGGCCCTCGCAACAAAATTTCTTCCCCGCATTCAACACTTTTCTCACCGCTTCATAAGGCAACCGAATACTCCGCAAAGACTAAATCTAACGACACAATGAAGGATTCTGCCTCTGATAATCAGTGCTCGAAACAAAGTGAGTTAATTGTTAATATTCTGTCTGCAAAAATTGTTGAATCAGAGCAAAGGATACTAAAAAGAATTGAACAAATCGATCAAGAAGTGGCTTTGATGAAAACCGACATTGCCCTAATTGAAGAGAGAGTTACTCGACTTGAATCAAATCCATCGAACGGTGTAGACGCTCTTAAATCGGAAGTTTGTGAGATTAGACGAATGGCTGATGAACAAGAGAATAGAGCAATTGCTGCCGACGCATTACTCCACAAGGTTCCATTCTCCTCTAATGAAAATCTTAAATCGATGTTCAATAATCTCTGCCTCGCTCTTAAAATAAGCGCTCCACCTCTGTTGAATATTTACCAGATTCCACCCAAAAACAAAGAGCAACCTGACTCTCCAATAATGATCCGGTTCAACTCAGCTTATGATAAAAACTTTGTACTCAAGTCTGTTGCAGTATATTGTAAGAAGAAAGAGTCCCAACTCTCTTTGCATGATGTGGGAGTAAACTCGGATGCCTCTATTTATCTCCACGAATCCCTTACAAAACAAAACCAAACACTAATGAAGCATGCTCTGGTACTAAAAAAGAAGAAAATTATTTCATCGGTGTTCTCATATCGTGGAAATGTACATGTGAGGGGGGATCCGAAATCAGAAGCTGTACGTATTAGTTCTCCTCTTTGCTTTGATGCTCTTACACAAAAAAGGCCGACTGATCACTGAACTGCAACATGCATGTGCTAACATTAACTCTTTGGGGACACCGAAGGCAATAACAATAATGTAAGCAACACACACACACACGATACGTTGGATACCTACATCATACCTACTCCAGCAGATCAGCAAACATATAAATACTTGTTTATTTTTCTTTTCTTTTTCCTTTCATTGCGTTAATCTGTAATTTTTCTTTCTTAATTAAACTAAATCGTTAATCTGTAATTTTTCTTTCTTAATTAAATTAAATAGCTTTTGTGTTCACTATTTCTTATTTTAATATCTTTCATTCTTTCTATTTTTAAGCTGTGGATTATTTTCATTGCTGCATTATTGGTTAGCTTCATAAAAAAGTTTTTGTTTTTAATAGAATGTCTTGGCAAATTCCTAAGTCTTCCAGCATCGTACGGAATAATTGTTCTACCGCGGTTATGCTTAATGTGTTATCCCGACATTTTGAGGGATTCCGAATCTGTTATCTAAATGCACGTAGTCTTAATCAAGAAAAGCTTGATTATCTGCGATATTTGTTTATTGGTTCCTGTGTTGATGTTATTTGTGTCTCTGAGTCGTGGCTTAAGTCCGATATTAATGATGAATTATATAAAATCTCTGGTTACAATTTATTTAGGAGTGACAGAGTGACAGTTACCATTGGTGGTGGCGTTGTTATTTATTGCAAGTCCTCTTTAACTTGCAAGCTCTTGGCTATCTCGAAAGGATCTTTGGTCGATTTTGTGATTGCGGAAATTTCTGATAAATATACTAAGTGCTTAGTCTCCTGCGTGTATTGCCCAAATCGGAGTACTTCTCCTGAACCTTTCTTTTCAACATTTTCTAATTTTTCTGCATTATATGAGCATATTATTATCTGTGGGGACTTCAATGCTGACCTGTTTAGGCGCGATTCTCGTGCCTATCAAATTTGTGACTTATGTTCTTCGTGTGGTCTGTCGATTGTTAACTCCTATGCAACGCGTTTTTCTCCAATTTCCATTCCTAGTCTTTTGGATCTAGTCATTGTTTCCGACAACTCTGCAATTCTGCTCCTTGATCAACTATCACTTGATGGCATCTCGGATCATGATTTGCTTTTTATTACATATGATATCAGTTTTATGCATACTGTTATTCCTGTTGAGTTTTCTTATAAAGACTTCAACTCCATTGATAATGTTGCCCTTGAAGGAGCAATATCTCTAGCACCATGGGAATATTGTAGACTTGTTGTTGATCCGAATGAAAGAATTAACTATTTCCAGTCCATAGTGGCACAATTGTATGAAAACATTGTGCCTACGAGAACTTTTAAAATTAGTAACAAGAACTGTCCATGGTTTACACCTGCTGTTATTAATGCTATTAAGTGCAGAAATAGGTCCTATAGCAGATGGAAGAGATTGCCAAATACATATACTTGGAATTTGTATAAATCTGCCCGTAATAATGCTACAAGTGTAACACGAGCTTCTAAACGCAGCTACTTTGGTGCTAAGCTTAATGCTTCGCTTCCATCTAAGATTCTTTGGAAAAATCTTCGTGAGCTTGGCATCAATAATGACAAATGTTCTGTTTGCGAGGTTGAACCTGATGTGTTGAATGACCATTTTCTCTCTGGTGTTGACCAAGGGTGTCATATAAATACCCCTCTTATCATTTCAAGGAACCCATCGCCAGAGCTACAGTTCGTTTCTGTATCCGAGTCTGACGTTATAAGCATTATGACGACAATTAAGTCTAATGCTATTGGTGAGGATGGGATACCGCTTAAATTCGTTAAATTGATTTTACCACACATAATTAGTCATCTCACACAATTAATTAACTTCTGTTTAATGTCTGGAACTTTTCCTGAAGTTTGGAAATCAGCTAGGGTTTTACCTGTTGCTAAAAAGCGTAACGCCAAATCGGCTGAGGATTTTAGGCCAATAAGTATACTACCTTGCCTATCAAAGGTACTTGAAAAAGTAATCGCCAGGCAAATTTCTCATCACCTTCAAAGTAACTCCTTACTTCATCAACTTCAGTCTGGTTTTAGAGAAGGTCATAGCTGTTCTACAGCAATGGTTAATATTATGGATGATATTAGGTTAAATATTGATAAGCGCCATGTTACTTTTCTTTGTCTGCTTGATTTTTCCAAGGCTTTTGATTCGGTTAATCATGAACTGTTGTGCTGGAAGTTGCGACATTTTTTCAATTTTAGCCCTAGTGCTACTAAGGTTATTGAGAGTTTTCTGGGTAACAGGCAACAAAAAGTTATTGCTGGAGGTAAGTCCTCCTCGTTCAAATCTATCACTAAGGGCGTTCCTCAAGGTTCAATTCTCGGCCCAATTTTGTTTTGTATGTTTATCAATGATCTTCCAACAGTTTGTAAATACGTGACTACCTACCTTTATGCTGATGATGTTCAATTGTGCTTGTCTCGTCCTCTTTGTGATGTCCGTGATCTTGCAAGTAAATATAATGATGACTTGTCAGCGATTTTTAGATGGTCCGTTATTAATGTTTTAAATCCGACAAAATCTCAGATTATTGCAATTGCGAATAAGCCAATTGACCCAAACATCTTGCCGAATTTATATCTCTCAAATGGTATAATTAGTTACGCTAATACTGTTACTAGCTTAGGTTTCAAACTGAACCGTACCTTATCGTCTTATGATCACGTCAATTTTGTTGTTGGCCGCATTTATGGCTGTCTTAGAAAACTTTGGCTGTATGCTAGTTTTACTCCTAAAGAAACTCGTCGTAAACTTGTAATTGCTCTGATTTTACCTATTATCACATATGCTGAGGTAGTATACAGTGACTTGGACTCTCTATCTCAGTATAAACTACGAGTAGCTTTTAATGATTCCGTTAGATACATCTATGGACTGAAAAGATATGATCGAATCTCTCTTCTATCTAGAAATGTTTTAGGTTGTACTTTACACCAATTTTTAAATGCTCGTAATCTCATATTTTTTCACAAACTCCTACATAGCAAAACCCCGAGATACCTTTACAATAGACTTGCTTTTTCACGATCTCAAAGAACACTCAATATCTATATTCCGCCTTTTAAATATTTAAATTCCTCCCGTATGTTTTTCGTCCACTCTGCGAGACTTTGGAACTCCTTGCCTATACATATTAAACTGATTCGCAATTCCAAGAACTTCAAATGTAATATTTTTAAATACTTTTCAGCGCAGCAATGATGATAATAATAGTAATTAAGATATTTCAAGATAATTATAATTTTCTCCATTTTTACCTTTCACCTTGAATTTTTGTATTTTTTATGATAATCATTCTTTTTTCTCATTTGTCACTTTTGCCCTATTTATTAATATTTATTCAATTTACATTGATGCAATTACCGTTTGTACTATAAAAGACAGTGTCTTATTGTACAACTCAAAACTAAAGAAGTTAATAAATTGAAATTGAAATTGAAATTGAAATTGAAATTGAAATTGTGGTTTTAGTGATAGGGCTGGCCAACTCATTCTTTCTGGTGAAAACCTTTCTGCATTCAAACCTGTTTATCAAGGGGTACCTCAGGAATCTATCATAGGAGCGATTTTGTTTTTTTTGTTTATAAATGACCTACATGCAGCTGTGCACCTCTACGCAGATGTTGGCAGCTTCATTTAACTCTACCAATGAATGATCTAAATGATCTTGGTTCCCGACTAAACGAGGATCTAGAGAAAATCCACAATTGGACTGAAGTGAATGGTCTATCACTCAATCTAACTAAATCGCAGTTCATTCCGATCTCTAACAAGACCATTAACACCAATTTATGGCTCTCGAACTGAAAGCTGAATTCTGCAGTAACAGTCACTACTCTGCGCCATGTTATTAATAGAAATTTATTCAGATACAATCACACCAACGTCATGATTGGACGTATCTAAGGATGTCTTCGGAAGCTTTGGCTAAATGCTAGCTTCACACCGACCGAGGTTCGACTAAGACTGATCTTAACCTTAATCTTGCCCATGATAACATACGCTGAGGTGATTTATTGATCCCTCGACTCATTGACATACTATACATGGACGGCTACTGAAATGTCAGTTCCATACAATCTCAGCCCAGAAAATGACGCCAACATAACTAGCGCTCGTGGTTCCATGCGAAAAATAAGTGAAACAAAATGACAACCATCTTGGATTTCTCCATAGAATGCTAGAGCCACCTATTGGGCGTGAGTGGATTTGCAAAGTGAAACGGTTCCAATTCAAATTGTTGCGGCATTGTTTGCAATAAACGTCCTCTCAAAATTGTGCTAGTTCAAATAATTAATAATAGATGGAACAAACAAAATTTAAATAAAAAACCGTTTTTCATTGTCCCATAAATTTTTTTTTCCAAGTCAGCAACTAATAAATTTAAGTTTTTAATTTTAACATTTTTGCGCAGTATTTGTCGCCTAACTTTTTTTATAGATCTATTTTTTTGGATCAAAATGTTACTTAAACTACTGGAATGTTTTCTCAAAGTTCGTGGAGTGGCCTGATCAACACAAATATCGCCTGGGTATCGTTGATAACAACGTTTTCTAGTTGTTACTGATGTGCTGAAAGAAATAAAACGGAAATGAACCGGTTTTACAATATAGCATTATAATTCAATTTTACTTTTCTCTCAGAACGTCGAATCCACTCGAAAATTCAATTGTTTCACACAGTACACAGTATTTCTGTTATAATAAATAAAAATTCTTTTCCAAAAATATGTCTCAACCCGGTACCTACTTACATTCCTTCTTCAGATAATTTAGGAAAAATTGTCGGCACTGAACCGGGAAGCAATTGCATTCCAAGACCAATTTTTTGGTAGCAATTTGCTTCAAAATGTTTCGAGCAAATTCTTTTATTTTCAGCTGATTCCGTGCCAATGTACTGGTCATTAGGACAACGGATCGCCTCAATCCAATCCTTATTAAATCCATTTTTTTTAACCATCTAGGTAAATAACACAAAAAAACAAATGAGTTTTCTGCCTCATGCATTTTGATAGAATATCTTACCTATGGAAACAGATGTTTCCCTTTTTAGAGAAAATTGAATCATATTGCGAATTGCAACCAATTATACAACACTTAATTTTTTTAATTTCAAATCTTTATTAAATTAATCGCAATTGATCGCAGTAACAAAATAACACACTCTTTTGCAAAACTATTTGCAACTAAATGGAAACATCAAATGTAAACAGAAATCTCAAAAAATTGCGAGTTTCCAATTTATTCCGCTTTGAACCACGAGAGCTAGCGCTTATGTTGGAACCAACGCGAAGTTGCCTACTACCAGTCCATATATAATAAGTCAATGACTCTTTATTCCAGAGGAAGCTTCAAGTAGCCTTCAATCATACTGTGCGATACATCTATGGCATTCGTAGATACTATCATATTTCCGAACACTCCAGAAGCCTTCTTGGTTGCTCTCATCAACAATACATTAATGCAAGAAACTGTGCCTTTTTACATAAAATTATATAAAATCAATTACCTTTGTATTTATTCTTAATTAAATGTTTCTCGCTCTGAGAGGACTTTCAACATAAATATACCTTACTACCATTATTTAAATTGGTCTCGTTTGTTTTTTATTCACACTGTTAAACTATGGAACTCATTGCCCTCATAAATTAAGACAATATGTAGTACAGTAAAAACTCTTTTAACCGGAACTCCAATAACCGGCAACCTCTAATATCCGGAATTTTTTTAAGAAAATATTTTTGTGAAATTTACACTCTAATATCTGGAGAAACCTCTAATATCCACAATGCTGTGTGCTGATGATTTCATGTAAATGTTCAAAAATTTGCCGTCTGCATTTTAGTCTGAAAAATAAGTTTACCGTTTGTCGTTTAGACTAAAAGGCAGAATTTAAGTTTTGTTTACCTTCACCAAATAGCACATCTCGTGAGCACTCGTGGTGTTTGACATTGCAGTAAGCATTTGTATCGCTATGTCGACAAAACGAGCCCGTAATGTTCTTTAAATTTAAGAAAAAGATGAAATTGTAAACGATTTGGAGAACGCCACAAGCGTCCGATTAATTCGTAGCAACTATGGGATAGGAGAGTCAACAGTTTACGACATAAAAAGAAATAAGGATGCCATTAAAAAGTCTTACGCGAATACTTATTCCACTAAGACGAATCAAAGTCGTAAGACTATGCGAAAAGCTGAAAATCCCAAATTAGACGAGGCACTTTATGAATGGTTTCGACAACGGCGAAGGTATTCCACTATCTGGGCCAATCCTGATAGAAAAAGCTAAAAGGTTCCATGAGCATATGAAAATTGAAACTGAGTGCAATTATTCTCAGGGTTGGCTTCAACAATTTAAGAACCGACATGGAATCCACGGCTTGCAAGCATCAAGTGAAAGTGTATCAGATGACCATGAAGCTGCTGTTCTATTAAATAATGTTTAATTTTATATAGGCCAACAAACGGGGATGGATTGCCCAATCAATATTTTTGGATTGGTACTATAACAACTTCATTCCTGAAGCGAGAAGACATTGCATAAAACTAGGACTTCCGGTCGGTTGCAAAATCATTCTTTTATTGGTTAATTGTGCAGCACATTCTGATGAAGAGCTTTGCGAGAGAAACCACGTGTCGGTCAAATTTTTCCCTCCCAACTGTCCCTTATTCAGCCGATGGACCACGGAATAAATTGAGAAACATATAAATGTACATATGTACCTACTTATAAAAAACTGTTTTATTTTCGAAATCTCTTAGCCTCTAATATCCGGAAAAATCGAATATCTGGAACACTGTCGGTCCCAAGCATTCCGGATAAAAGAGTTTTTACTGTACCTACTTTTGACTTTAAAAATGCAATCCTTCTCTACTTCTTCACAACTTCATCACGTCAATAAATTCCTTTTGCCGATCTCTCATATTTCGCTCCATTCCCTTTTCCATCCATTCACTTCGATTACATAGCTTTCAATCCATTTCTTCCCTTGCAGGTTATGTTATATGTATTGTTTTTAGTTTTAAGTAGTTGTCAAGATCTCTCTGATTGTAAAGTGCTAAGTACTATATATGATACAAGTGTTAATGTTGTACAAACCTCTTTGTTTAATAATAATAAATTGAAAATAGAAATTGAAATTGCAATATTGGCAAATCAAATCCATGGGATCATTCATAACATACGGCAGTTGGCTATAGCGAATCGTGCAATCATATTGACAAGCAGCGCTATATAATGTGGCATTTACGGCACTTTTTCTCACTCAACGATTGGGGTTTTTATTCAACTTCACAATGTTGTCTGTCGTTCAGTAGCTGCGTGTGCTTCCCTTCCCTCCTGCAGAATTTCGCGACGCATGTCCTTGAAGCTGTTCATTCGCTTCAGCATGTTGCTCATGGGTTTGGTGCAAATCGCAGAGATCAATGTAAACATTTGAACTGTAATTCAAATTCGATCAAAATGAATTCAAAATGTATGGAAAATTGATTTTTCCGAATTGTGCGATTTTTCTTTAAAATTTTCCAATTTTCGTCTTCCTTGGTGGAAAAAAAATTTATCTCAAAACGGACGATGTCCTCGTGTTATGCGCGGTCTTATGTATGCCAACACTGCTTAAGAAATAAGAAAGAAATACGAAAGTTTAGATTGTTTAAGCAAACAAGTTAATAGACATTTGGCCAAATAAACATTGAAAAAAGGTATATTAATTAAACAATTTTTTTTTATATGGGAAATCCAAGTCTAAAAGCACCCAAACTCGGTAACGGCCCATTGTACTACCAGGCTGAAATCCTGTTTTTGGTGTAGAGGTTGGAGAAAACAAGTTCGTTTCTCTCCAGTAATGGGTGGCGTATGTTTTTGTTCCCCATGGGAATTGAACCTGCACCGCACGGGTCACAAACCAACACATTAACTTCTACACCTTCGCCATCCTAACTTAACTCATAGTTTGTTGCATGCCTTAATATTGGTGGTTGACCCTTAAAAGAACTATATTTGTAATCAGCATCGAAAGTTATATTGATCTTGCCATATCCGTACATCCGACAGCAATCTAGGGCCATTAATTTTTAGCTAGAAAGTTAAAATTTGCAATTTTTTTTTCATGCCCGAAATGATCATATGTAAAGATTTTTCAAATGAGCCCACCAAAATGCCCCCCTATTTAAAGTCGATAAATAGGAAGGTCGTGTTCTTGACAAATTATGTAGACAATATCCTTCTGGCAGTGACTAACTAATCGCTTACGCAAACAAATCGTTAAAAAAACACGAGTTGAACGAGACAAAGAATTGCTATACTTTATCCAACAAAAATTGTCAGTACAGGCCTTATGGAGGAGCTTTTTTTCTACCAGTAGTGCCTGTAGATACTCTCACGGCACTCAAACGCAAGAATTGCCACTGAAATAAAAACCAAACCACTGTCATACCAAGGAATTGTTGTTGTAATTTTCCTAAAATCCGCATACAACCCACCACAACCAGTCTCCCACTCATTCCGAATGGGATGGGAATGAGCATGATCGTCTTGTGTTCGCTTGCTATTATCATCCACCAAAATAAGCAGTGTGTGTGACTAAAGCACAACAGGAGAGTATTACCATCTCTACAATGGAGCATATCATTAAGGGTTTTTCTATGGAACTTTCGGTTTTGGTGCTTTTGAGAACGAATTATTAGGTGGAGTGTTGCCATTCGGTTTTAATTTGATTGTATTTATATTGTACAGCTGTACAAGTGCAGTTTTCTTATACCCTATTCTAGGGGTATATTAATTTTGACGCATAGTTTGTAACATACCTTAATATTGCTCGTAGACCCCTAAAAGTTACTATATTTATGATCAGCATCGATAGTAATGTCGATCTAGCCATGTCCGTCCGTCCGTCCGTCTGTCGGCAAAAATTAGGCCTTTAAACTGGGCCTAAATAGCTGAAATTTTAACCATATACTCTCTAGGGCCCCGAAATAATCAAGTTTACGAATTTTTGAAATCCGCCCACAGACACGCCCACAAAGTAAAAAAAACAAAATTTTCAAAGAACTCGAATTTTGAGCTGAAATTTTTTATATATTATCTATGACTCCTAAAACTGCTCGGGAGATAAACATTTTTAAAATCCGCCCACCGACACGCCCACAATTAAATAAAACCATTTTACTGAAAAGTCAAAGTTTGAGCTAGGGAGCTGAAATTTATAATATATACTTTCGATGGGCCCTTTATGCTCATGTGTAAATATTTTCAAAATTCGATTACTGACACGCTCACAATTTAAAAAAAAAACTTTTTTTGAAAATCCAAAGTTTGAGCTAGGGAGTTGAAATTTATATTACATACTCTCTAGGGGCCTTTAATGATCATGCGTAAATTTTTTTTAAATCCGCCTACTGACACGCCCACAATTAAATAAAACAATTTTTTTGAAAAACCCAAGTTTGAGCTAGGGAGCGTTTTTTCTTACAAATGCTTCGTTTTTTTGATAAAATCCTTTAAATGTTATATAACAAAATATGTAAAGCGTTCTGAACTTATTAGGGATAGGAATAAGAATAGGGCATCCAATAGTTCGCCCAAGCGGACTGTAGCCCGTCTCTATGTTTTACCATCTGTTTAGGTATATGACATTGCGTCGTGGTTATATAATTTTGTATTCTAATTGCCTGATTGTGTCTACCTTTCACAATATACATATAGCGGAAAGGACTGGGAAATGTTTTTAGAAAATCTTGCTGATTGGGTTTATGTCGCAAACTGTTTAAATAAAAAAAAACATAAATACATCCTTTCATATCACGTTACAAAGCCAAGTATGAAACATACGTCTTGGATGAAATGGCTCAAAATGCGGGACATAATGTGCTTCGCTTACCGCCTTATCACTGTGACCTTAATCCAATAGAATTGGTTTGGGATCAAGTGAAAGGGTTTGTAGCAAGCCAAAACAAGTCATTTGAAATGGCTGAAATAAGAGACTTACTAACGACAGCACTTACAAGGGTTGACAAGGAAAAATGGTATCGATGTGTCCAACACGTTGAACAGGTTTTTGAGCCAAATATGTGGGAAATGGACGTTTTTGCCGAGGAAGCAGTTGAAAGGTTAATAATAGACCTAAATAACGAGAGCAGTAGCAGTAGCTACTCATCGGATTAGTTGAGTAGTGATATTAGAAATTAGAGTTTTACGTTTTACAATATTTATAATGAATAAATTGGATTACAGTGATATGTTTTTCGTTTTGATTTTTTTTTGTGTTACGAAATTTATATATTTTGTTGGTCTACTGGAGATACCCTTAAAAAAACGCGCCTATTATTATCTTACCAGAAAAGGAAAAAGATAAACGGAATTTATTTCGTTGCGCAATATTGGAAGATGGTAACCCTAATAGAATTGCTCTCCGAGTTATGGCGAATTATCATACACACTACGGCAACCCTGGGAGAGCTTTAAAGAGGGACCGATTTATGTAAGTCATTGTAACCAGACTGAGAGACAAACATCCTATCTTGCATGTACTGACAATTTTTGGTGGATAAAGTATAGAACTCCATTCGGAATTAATTACTTTAGATTAGCCATTTTCAGAAGTTTTTAGGTCTTCTTCTGTTCCGCGATTGTATAGGAATGATGACACATATTGCCATTTTGACGGGGTTCGTAGGATCTCCCATTGGAACATGACAGTGCCAACTGCACCAGTCCCGTTAATTTTTTATTTATCAAGACAGGCACTTTGGCGTGAAGGAACAAAATGAAGTGTACATCTTATAATATCCTATGGAATGGGATTGTAGAAGTCGTATTTCCTTGAATTAATCCATACGAAAAACATAGGGAAAGGCTAAAGTCCACCTGGGCAAACTGTTGAATACTCTTTTCCCATTCCTATCATTCACAAAGTCTGATTTTTTGAAAAACTGTTTTTTTTTTAAATTGCGGGCGTGTCAGTGGGCGGATATTTAAAATTTTTGAACTCGATTATTTTGGGGCCCTAGAGAGTATATGGTTAAAATTTCAGCTCTCTAGCTCGAGTTTAAAGGCCTAATTTTTTTGCCAACAGACGGACATGGCTAGATTGATATTACTATCAATGCGGATCACGAATACAGTAACTTTTAGGGGAGTATTAAGGTATGTTACACACTATGAGGTATGTTATACCCTTAGAATAGGGTATAAAGAACCAATCCGTAGGGAAGCACGTTCAGCCGAAACACGTCTATCATCTTAAAACTACATGCAAAAATAAATGCTTCAAATTACTCGTTAACACTCGCTTACTCCCGGTTCCGAATTACCATTGTTGGCACGTTCAAATGTCTCTGGAGTCTGATATTTTGTCATCACTTTTATTGCACTGGTACGCCAAACATAAAGCATCGCTCTTCGCTAATCTTGTCACATATAAATGTCCAGCAGTTAAGCGAACAAACAAGCAACTTTCTTTAAAGTTAAAGCAAATGAAAATGCACACAAAACAAGCTCTGCAAAAGTAATTTCGATACGTCTGGATTGTAAAGATGACGACCAGCCACGTATCGACTACCAAGAGCATTACGATTAAGTATAGCGAATTCAGAGCACTCGTATTCGCAGTCGTACCAACTCATAAAATTTATTATTAATGGGTCCTTCCTCGGGTTGATGCCCATGTGAAGAGCATGACGCGTCGATGGAGACATGGTTCGAGGCACGCCTGGGAATGCAGGAAGAAATTTTGTTCTGCCTCTGTGGACCGACAGCCATATAGTATGATGACAAGGAGACGGCAATATCTGGTGGTGGTGTTGGTGCTTCGTGCTGATATTTAAATATTTGAAAAAAAAAAAAAATGCAATAATTGGTGGCAACACTTCCGCAGAGTTTATGGTTATTATGCATGGTGATGTGGTGACACAGTTCAATAACTCAGACCAGAGTGATTGTTAAAGCAGAATTAAAGAGTAGCGATAAAGCTAACTGAAATGGTAAAATTATTATATACCAGGTGATTTAATTGGAAAATGGTTGGGGCAGCTGAGGCTGAAGTAAAAAACTGACAACATGTATAAATTTCTTCATTAAAAAAATATATATTTGTGCACACAGTGCCGCAGAGGTTAGTGTGTTGGATTACTAATCTAAAGGACTCAGGTTGAAATCTCGCTGGTGCCAGGTAACATATTTTCACTGCTCCGCCTTTTATGAACGTCTGACAAACATCCAAGAGTATTAATTGTCAAATTTGCCGTTCGGATTCGGCTTCAAAATGTAAGCCCCTACATTTCCTACCAGCAAATGGTTGCAAAAGCTACGTTTTAGACCCTGTATGCCGGTAATAATTGAATTTTTTTTTTGTTTATTTAAAAAAAATATATATATTTATCTATTTGAAGAGCTTCCGACTCATGAAGACTATGTGCTGCCTGATATCTTCTGCTCCGCGAGTTCTGCATGAAAATGGAATCCGGCATTTGCGATGGCTTGGTTCTCCAAAAGGATGTTCGGTCTTGTTTGTCGTGTCTAACCTGACTCTCATCCATGTGATTGGACCCTTATTGCCTTTCACTCTATGTGGCCGAGCTGCTCTTATAGACTTTTTGTAGATGTTTTGGAAGACATCCCTATTCTGGTAAGGAATTCACAGTTGTACTGGTGCGGCAACATAACTTCTTTTTTTCAAAACGCAATAAAATCCCTTTTATGAATCTCTTTTTTTTTGTAATGTAGGTTTATATCTGAAGTTTTGTTTTGCACCGCTTCGAAATACTCAATAAGCTGATTGCTGGCGTTTTCATGATGGTATGTTGCAATTTCCGGCCGGATGCTACAAATAAGGAAATATTAGGCATTACCGACCCATACAAGGCCTAAAACCAAGCTTCTCCGATCATTTGCTTGTGCGAAGTGGAAGCGACCTACAATTTTAAGCCGAACCCGAACGGCAAATTTGAAAAGCTTCTCATGGCAATTGATACTCTTGGATGTTTGTCAGACGTTCGCAAGCAATAGCTCGGGCGTGATTTGAACCGGGAACTTTTCTGTCAGTAGTCGATGACACTAACCACTGCCCGAATATTAACCTTCAAATAAACGAGGGACAAAAAATCGCACGTGGCCAAATCGAGGTTCTGTTTGTTGTTGAAAAAAACCTGCCATCCTCTGTAACGTTTTTGAGAAGCCCCTCACATGCGTTCCTTTGAGAATTCAAGTCGCTTTTGGAGAATTCCTGCATCATCGCCAACTTGTACGGATGGTAATGAAGCATTTGCCCCACTGAACGATCGGAAAGTCCAAGGACAGACGCATTATTGCGCTTAGAAGGCGCCGTGGGGACTGCAACATTGAAACTCTCACTGCCTTAATGTTCGCAGGTGATCTGATGGACCGAGGGACTCCAGTTCTTCATCTTGTCTTGTCATACTCGCAGTTTGTTTTAGCGTGGTGATCCGATTTGTCTAAGCTTGGTGACAAATGTATTGATTCCGGTCCGGAACAGGGCCCACCGGGGCTACATTGAAGCGATTTCGGAAGGCGCGATGGGTTGCGATCACAGAACATCCGGTCGAAAAGTAAGCCTCGAAGGCAGACGCACTCTCCTCAATGTTCCAACGCATAATGGCGATTGATCTGTCTACTTGAAACAGGAGCCCATGGCTGGCCCCCTCTTGCTAACCTACTGGCTTAGAAAGGGGATTATTAATAGAAGAAAGATAGCATTGTATGATCATTGCATTTTAGCCCCAACGTGAAATAGGGGGCGTTATTTGCAAATGGTATAAAATTACTACGAAAATCCACACACCTCTCATGAATCAAAACTCTGAGGTGTAACTAAACAGGAAAGCATACATAGGATTAATAGAACACGAGTTTATAAGGTTCAATTTGATTTTAAAGGTTTTTTGTTTTCGTGCCTTTAATTGTTTCCTTGTCCCACGACATATTTCATGGAGAAATCCTTTATTTTATAAAGTTTTTCAATTTATAATACCTCTTGATGTTGTTAAGGTGTACACTGAATTTTTGCAGGGTGATAGTCCCTTTTAAATTAACCTGCTCATTTAGAATTTAGATATCGTTATGCAACCATTAAACGGGCATATTTAAGCCATTTTTATTTGGCATTTTAGCATGTAAATGTTATTTTAACCAAAAAGTGTCATATCTGACATCGCAGTATATTGCAGAGGACGCTGCAATATGTCGCTCATGAACGACTTGCTAAGCCTTCGAATGACATGATATGGCACTTAGTTATATGGCATTTTGAAATGGCATTGAGCCGTGACACATTAAGTATATTTATGCGGTGCAGGGAAATAACTTCACGGGCAATAACTTCACCTCGAGTGGGCAATAATTTAAATTTTTTTTTGTGAACTTATTGCCCACCATAGGTGAGCAATATCTTCACTTTTTTGTGGGAAATAAATTCTCTTAACATTTTATGATAATTCAAGAACCGTACCTCGCACCCACTCCAAATCAAACAGTGTCCCCAAGCAGAGGGGTTGCAGGGGGGCAGCATGCCCCCCATAGGTATTGAACTGTTTATGGAATCTACTTGCGGTTTCGCAACTAATCCCATAAACAGTGCAATGCATATGGGTGGCATTCTGCCACCCCCCTGCTTGGGGTCACTGTTTGATTTGGAGTGGGTGCAAGGGTCTTTAGTTATAATAAACAAACTCAAATTATAGGTGGGAAATAACTTCACAAAATTTACGGTGAAGTTATTGCTCACCATTAGTGGGCAATAACTACACAAAAAAAAGTGAAGTTATTGCCCATTCGAGGTGAAGTTATTGCCCATGTGAAGTTATTGCCCGTGAAGATATTTCCCTGCACCTATTTATGCAGCTTCGTAAAACCGTCGCATGCGTGGAAAGTTGATGAGGTGGTGAATAAACTATCAAAGGCCATACAAATTATTTTAGGAAGTTTACGACGTTCACGAAGCTTTCGACGGTCTTACGACGTTGTATTAATACCTTTATTATGTTTTTTTCGCTTGACAGTAATAAAGTGCGCATTGTATGCTTTTCAATATACTTATTTGACGTCCTATAGCCACTTTTGAAATAAGTTGGAATAAAAACTTTGTTAAGGCGAAATTTTAATTTTTTTTTCTATTTTTCTACTCTAGCTAGCAATAACTTATAAGATATTATAACTTACATTGTATAAGCTTTCAATGAAATAAATAAAATAAATAAATAAAGAATATTGTCTACATATGTTGTAAGTGTTGCTTTCTACGTTTTTAAAAGATTTTATCAAAAAAAACAACATTTACATTTACATTGCGGGTGGCAATAGTGCAGTAGTAGTGTATTCGCTTACGGAATGGAAGGTCGTGCGTTCGAATCCCGGCCAAGGCCATTACTTTATACCGAATACATGAAATCGTAATCTCCCTAAGTAACTTAGACACCACCCATGGAGAAAAACCCTACAACATCACCCAAACACTTCTTTCCTATCTCTCTATTCTTTCTAATACCAAGTAGCTTAAACTGTGTTCTTAGCATTATAAGGGTACTGAAACAACAGAAAAAATCCCTTTAGCGTAAGCAAATTATAAAAAAAAAAAAAAAAAAAAAAATATCAAAAACGCCTCCAAAAAGCGGGTTTGGCAACAAACTTTGTATAGGCGAATTGTTAACAAAGACTTTTTCAACATACTTTGCAAGGCATGACCTTTTTTTATAATTAGCGGTCGCTAAAGGGATTTTGTTATTTTTATTTTTCTGCAATTGATACAGTACCCTTATAATGTTGCCACAGCGCAGGCATTTTTGTTACTGCAAGCAGCACCCTGCAAATGATTCATTACCTGTTTTTGGGTGCTGCTTACTATTTGAAAAATAAGAGGATAGGTGTTACGTTCACACCCTGTAATCGAACATTGTATATTTACACTTACCAACAAAAACTGAACCGACAGCTGTACTTCTATTTATGAGCGTTTTAGATTTCAACCACGTGCAACGACACGTTTTCTTTTTCGACTGTGTTTTAACCTAACTTCAATTATTAATTTAACACGAATATTATTTAAAGTAATAAAGCATTATTATAACGTAATTTTTTTTCTAGACTTCTTTTAAAAATACACAAAAATAGGAACGACGTTTTTGGTGCGATAGGTTTTTTTCTCCACAGGTGGCGCCTTAATTGCTTAAGTTAGGTTTGAATTGTGGTGTGTATTCAATTTTACAAATGGCTCACTCTGTGAATAAACTACTCGTACCATCGCACCATTGCCACCTTAAGTTGGCGCTTAAATGAAATAAGGCCCACAAAATCACACGCAAGATAACAATAATGAAAATATGTCGTGTTTTGGGTTTAATTTAATTTTTTGGAGCTTAATTTCATTTTTAGTATTGGGGTATTATTTCATTATGAAATAATGCCTGTGGCTCATGTTTGGGGGAAGGAAATGGTTGTTCGTCTCGAGGAGAAGGTCTTTAGCCCTATATTGATGGTTGAATTGAATGACCACGAATAGACTTTGTATACAAATTGTCGTAAGGGAAGATGTACTGAACACATCCCCCTTACATCATCGACAGCATGCATACAGAGCGGGCAGATCAACAGAGACCGCCCCATGGCAAAAGAAATAGTACTGTGCGCTTTCCTAGACATAGAGGGAGCATTTGACAACACCTCACATGAGGTGATTAAACGATCCCTGGATAGGAAAGGAGTTAACAGTACAGTATCCAACTGGATGTGTGAGCTGCTGAGCACCAGATCAGCAGAGACTCAAACACTATCTGGAACCATCAGAGTAAACACAACAAGAGAATGTCAACAAGGAGGGGTACTATCACCCTTAATGTGAAGCCTAGTTGTAGACGAACTGCTGGAAAAATTAACCAACATCGGCATCAACTGTCAGGCGTACGCCGATGACATTGTATTGATTGCCAGAGGCAATTTCGAAGAAACCCTTGGGGACATCATACAAAGGGGGCTTAAAGTAACCAAGGAATGGTGTCATACTGTCGGACTTAACATCAATCCTGCGAAAACAACGATAGTACCATTCACAAGGAAAAGACAACTTCAAAGACTTAAGGACATTAGCCTATCAGGCACGACACTGATACTAGTCAAAGGAGTAAAATATCTAGGACTCCATCTAGATAGTAAACTCCTCTGGCGAAAACATACAGAGGAGATATCCAAGAAGCCACCCGCGCTCTCATGATATGTAGGAGCCCAGCGGGGAAGGCATGGGGATGCAGCTCAAACATCCTGCGATGGATGTACACTGCAATCGTGAGACCAATGATCACATACGGAGCGGTAGCATGGGCGAAACGAACCAGTCTAGCCACAACAAGAGAAACACTCGGCAAAGTACAAAGACTGGCGTGCGTGTGCATTACCGGAGCAATGCGTAGCTGCCCAACGGTAGCCATGGAGGTGTTATTGGAATTGACCCCTCTACACATCATGGTGATGAACGAGGCAGAAAAAACAATCCTAAGGATGGCAAAGGAGGGAATTGGGAGAGGGAAATGCATCGGTTCGAAAGAACACGGTGACTTACTCAAAAAACTCCCACTTCTTGGCATACCTAGGGACGACAGCATCAGGAAATTCAACTTCGAGAAGAATTTCCAGATAAAGCTCAGCAATAAGGAGAACTGGAGCAATGAATCCATAACTTATGGACTGAGCAACCACATAACAAAGTGGTACACGGACGGCTCGAGGACCGAGGAGGCAACTGGTGCAGGAGTGTTTGGGCCAGGAACTAAGCACTACGAATCCATGGGCAAATGTACCAGCATCTTCCAGGCAGAAATATGTGCCATAGACAGGTGCGTTCGAATCAACCTCGAGAAAAACTACAGAAATTGCAACATAGCAATAATGTCTGACAGACAAGCAGCTATAAAGGCTCTTGACGCCTACGTTATCAAGTCAAAACTCGTGTGGGAATGCCCACACAGACTGAATAGAAAGGAATAGAAAGAAACAAGGGCCAAAAGCTTTCTGAACCTCCAAGGTCTAAGGCAAGCAAAGAAACTCTTATGAAATTACAACCAAAAGAGATTCAAAGCTTGTATCGGCCTTAACAAAAACAGCCCAAGAATCCTAACAGGCCTCCTCACGGGGCACTGCAGACTCAAGGAGCACCTGAGGAAAATGGGCATACCGGAGGACGGGCTCTGCAGATTCTGCAGTGAAACAGCCGAAACTCCAGACCACATACTGGAATTCTGTGGGGCACTGGCCCACAAAAGGATGAAATATTTGGGGAGGCACCAAATAACAGACAAGGACATACAAACCATGGACCCACAGCTCATTCTCAGATTTATTAAAGAAACTGGAGTGGACGCTGTGCTCTAAGGAGTGTGACCTGCCAAGGATAAAACAGAGCAATGCCTCGACACGCTTCACTAAGAAGTATCTAGAGAGGGCTCTGAAAGAGGGCATGAACCTCTCCGAGGCACAAGCAAGGGGACACAATAGACCAATAGGTCGCAGTGTGTGTGTAATATACCGTAACTATATTATTATTATTATTATTATACAAATTGTCTGCGTTACATATGACGTCCATTGATTTTGAATATTTGGTTGCTTTACTTAAGCCTCCGGATGGGGTTTCACTGCCTAATTTCTTCGTTGCTCGAATGCTTTTCCATTTTTCTTCCAGACGATGGAACATTATAGTTGTCAAACGAGTCCTCGTTCATCTGCTCACAATGCACAAGACAAAAAACAAATGAAAATTGAAGAGAATGACAAAAAAAGATCTGAAAAAACGGATAAATTAAAAGAAAACAAAAAAAAAACAACAAAAATCAAATTAAATCGAAGAAAAAATACTTTAAATCGAATTGTTGCTTTTAAAAAATATAGCAGCAAATGACAGAGATGACCCGACCGAATCCGTGTTTTGCCAAGTTTTTGTATCATTTTTTAATTGGCAAGGGGACCTGTCATATAACATTGTATCGGGTTTTTCAATAAGGATATAACAATTTTGAATTTTTATAAAACGAAGAATAATAGAGAAATCGGGCTGAAATTTAATCCAGGTGTAGTACATATGTTAAATTGAAGATCACCGCGAGCACGTTTGTCAATTCAGCCCTACTCTTCTACACAAATTCGATATTGTTCCTGATCTCCTTTAATGTTGTTGGGCTGTTGGCATGCAAACGTTTTAAAATCGCATGAGTGAGGCTAATTGCACACGCACTGATTTTGGACGGCCGATTTTATACCGGTCGTCCAAATTCCAATAGTGAAACACATGTGGGAACGGGACCTGGCACACACGCCGACCGCTGATCGGTGCCGGCAAAATGCCGGTGAGCAGCCGTCCGCTGCCACTGTATCGCCGGCAGTATCGGGAGGTAGTGGCGTACGTGATTAAATACACGCTTGCACACGCACCGATTTTTTTGCCGACCGTTCCATTCGACTGCTCTCGCTTCATTCAGTGTGTGAAATTGTAGGTACATACTACGTTTAAAACTAGTTTTGGTAATGCGTTTTAATTAAAGTGCATTGGGGGATTTAATTGACAATGATGTCGTTATTTCATTAGTGGAGGCAAGACCTGTTTTGTGGGATAAAACCTTGGATGAATTTAAAGACACGAATCTTACCAGGGATGCATGGAGGGAAGTTTGCTGCGCTCTCAAAAACGATTTTGAGATTTTTGAGGATAAGGAAAAAAACGCATTTGGTGTCACGATCATGACAACAAAGCAACTGATTGTTAGACCGGTAAAAATCCGGTGAGTGTGCGAGCACTGGCCGTTCAAAACCGGTGTGTGTGTAATTAGCCTGAGGTGGCAATTCGACCGAAACATTTCTCGAGATAACACGATTACCAACTTTTTTAGATCAAAATAATAGATATTTTATTAATTATTATTATATATTAATAGATCAATTATTTGACCTGCTGTGTGGCATGTGGCACCATATTGTTGGAACCACATATCACTGATCTCAATTCCAACCAATTTTTGGCCAAAAATAGTCCTGCAACATGGCACGTTAGCAAACTCTATTGACCGTAACATAGCAATCATTTTCACCGATGAAAAAATAGCGTCCAATCACAACTCCGCATGAAATTCAATATTTGAAATGTTGCATATGATAACAAAAAATTGATATTCTACTGAAAAATACTCAAATACAACATTGCTGACCATGTGTACGCTTAACGCATTAGATGTAGATAGACAGGAGGGTTTTTCACATCTGTCAGCTTTAAAAGGCTCTTATTTCAGCGACAGTAAATATTAGTAAATTATTGCTGAAGAGAAAAGAACTTGTTAAATTATAGTGAAAACATAATAAAATAAATAAAATGTGTTTAATTTATATTGCTTTAACGTTATAACCGCGAATAAATAGCTACTGTAATCATAATACACGCGCAATAGCTTTGCCCACATAGATTGCCAAAATTGCACACTGTGCTCCGACTGAAATCCACACCCCACGGTCACTTTTTGTGGATGCAATTGAGTCTCTTGAAACACATATGGGTTTGTGGTTTTGTTGCTGTCCAATAACGTACGAGTATATTTGGCTTTCATCGACCAGGTTGAATGGTGAAAATTCAATACATCCGTCCACCTGACCAAGATGAAGTGAGGATAGCAATATCCAAGCTTAAGTCAAACAAGGCTGCTGGACCGGACGGAATGGCGCCTTAGTATTGTTTGCCTGATCCACAAGAAAGGAGACCTCTAAACTGCGCTAACTATAGAGGCATCAGTCTCTTGAGCATTGCATATAAGATCATATCTGCTGTACTGTGTGAACGCCTGAAACCATTCGTCAACGAACTGATTGGTCCCTACCAGTGCGGTTTTAGGCCCGGTAAGTCCACGACCGGTCAAATATTCACACTACTATCGATACCCACCATATTTTCATCGATTTTAAGGCCGCATATGATAGCATTTATAGAGACGAGCTATATAGAGCCATGTCTAGTTTAGGCATCCCTGCCAAACTTGTCAGATTGTGCACAATGACGATGGAGAACTCTCGCTGCTCCATAAGGGTTGGTAACATTCTCACTGAGACCTTTGATGTTAAAAAAGGATTTAGACAAGGTGATACGCTGTCATGTGACTTCTTCAACATCATACTTGAGAAAATTGTGCGAAACTCGCAAGCCAACACCAGGGGCACAATTTTCCGATAGTCTGTGCAACTACTTGCATACGCTGACGACATTGACATCATTGCGAAAACACACCGAGCTGTCACTGGTGCGTTTGCAAAACGAGGGCAAAACCAAGTATATGCTGTCAACAAGAAGGGACACACAACATTAACGAATCGGACAGAACGTCATGATAGACAGCTACAACTTTGAGGTAGTTAGGGACTTTGTCTACCCTTGGCTATGCTATAAATTCTGAAAACAACATCACACCAGAAATCAAACGAAAAATTACACTTGCCAACCGCTGTTTCTTTGGCCTAAGAAAGCAACTGACTAGTAAAGCCTTGTCGAGAAACACTAAGGAGACTTTGTATACGACCCTCATCATCCCATTCCTGCTATATGGCGCAGAAACGTTTACGTTAACAAAGGCGGATGAAGATCTTCTTGGTCGCTTCGAACGCAAAATTCTCCGAGTGATTTTCGGCCTCGTTTGCTTTGACGGGCCTTGGAGGATGGATGGAGGATTTAACAGCGAGCTCTACGAGCTGTACAGCGATATCGACCTGGTCAGAAATGTACGAATCAGTCGAATAAGATGGCTAGGACATCTAGAGCGAATGGACACCAACCCTCCGGCCGGAAGAGTTTTCGATTCCAACCCTGAAGGAAAACGCAAAAGAGTAAGGACTCGCCTTAGGTGGCGCGCACAAGTGGAAGGCGACCTCAACCAAATTGGAGTGCGCAACTGGAGGCGGTTAGACAAAGATCGGGCTAACTGGAGAGGCGCAGGTAAACCACGGACTGTAGTGCCACTTAAGAAGAAGAATAAGAATAACGCATATTTAGCTCATTGAAAAAGCCATTAAGCGAGAAATGAGGTTCATAGCCGAACATGATTTTTCGATGAAATTCAGGATTTTCTTCAAACTAAGCGCTCTCAAAGTTGCGACCGACTCAGAGTTTATATAAAAGGTTAAGGGCGCCTTTGTATCAAAATACAAAATGGTTTTATCGACCTATTGAAAAACTAACTAGTGCTAATGCCTGTATCACCAAAACGGCTATGAGTTGTGCATGTGTGTTTCCTCATATTTTCTGACGGTACTTCCATTTTAAAGCGTATATATACGACCTGTCTATTGATAGAATTTCAATTGCCAGTAGCAAACACTTTATCATATCAGAACCGTTACTTTAATACTTTGCCACCGACAAAAAATAACCACTATCGCTAGAGGATGTACGAATTAAGCTCCCCATTTGTTGGACTACAAAGGAAAAATAAATTAAATCAATTTCAAAAATTATTTTTTCCGATTTGTCCCCAACAGGCTAATGAAAATTAATCTTCTCTCAGTCACATATACGAGTACACACTATCCGAGGATTGAATACAAAAAAAGGAATATCTGCCCCAATGAAAGCGGACAAATCTGCTTCTGCTTCTATCTGTTTCCATTGTCATTTTCGCAAATTGAGTGGATCACCCTTCGTTGTTTAATGAAAAAAATATGGGGTTATTCTTAACACACCCCACATATTACCTTGATATCCGTACCTTGCTTGTCCTTATTCTTTTAAGTATGATTCTGTTTTACCATAAAAAATATATGTCCTTGACTTGAAATAATAAAGCTGAACAATGCAATGAATCTGCTTTTATAGTTCGGTGATAGACCAAAGCTTTTGGCAGAAAATATTCCTTTGTTTGGTTTATTAGACGCTCTTAAAACGATGGGGAAATTAGTCGCGACAGATTTTTATCCTTGAAGTGTTTGCCTCCGTGGGACAGGAGGATAGACTGAACAAAAAATAAAGAAGATACTAAAAGTGAAGGCAATGAGAGAGGCAAACAAATGGAAAGGATACATGACGACATCCTTGATAAACATTAAGCCATTAACTCGTCGTATGTGATCTAGATTCAGAGGGAGATACCGGAACAGTTTTCACATGTTTAAACAAACCTCCACATTCAGAGAAAAAGTATTTCTAGATGATTATCCTTGTCTTATGTTCGGGTGAAAGTATGTCAATTACAGCTATGTAAATGCACACCCACACTCGACCCGAACAAAGGGATGCAAAAATGATATGGTGTTTTTGTACAATAAAAGTCTTTTGGCGCCCCTGTACATTTGATGGGAATTGCTGTTTGTAAGGGGCTATGGCTGCGTTACATGAAAAACATGCATTATTTATTTTGTTACAAAAAGTGACTTCATTTGAAGATTCAAACGCACTGAACGCAGTGGATATATATAGGGAGCAATACGTATCATGTTTTACTTCAGTCGTTTTAAGTCGTTTGATCTTGAAACATTTGAAAACGTGATGATGAGTTTTCAATTTCCAGACTTTTTTGGATTCCAACAGTATAATGTTCGAAGTAAACACATAATTCATCCTGTTGAAGGAAACAGAATGGAGAACGGAGATACGACCGCGAACTGTATCAGCTCTACCAAGAAATAAGTGTAGTACAAATTAAAGTGGAGCGAATTGATAAATCAGCCAAAAGGAGCTGCGAGTCACTGTCCCTAGAATCGAGACAACAACGAAGACCCAACTTTCAATTCGAAAATGTCACCGCACTTAGGTTGCATAACCATATGTCAGATATAGAAGAAGTGCAGGGAAATTATTTGGGAAATAACTTCACCTCGAGTAAGAAATAATTTCACTTTTTTATTTTGAAGGCAAAATAACTTCAAGCATACAAAAAATAATGAAAAAAGGCCCACAAAATGAAGCTATAATTCAAAATGAAAATTGGCACAACTGACGATCAATATGAAAAATTAACCCAAATAAATTAAAAATGTTCCTAAAATAATGCATGGCAACCAACAACAAAAATTATTATTAAATTGGGGGGTATTTTACTGTTTTTGGGGTTATTTTGCATATTTTCGTGCACTTTTTTTATTTTATTAGTGTTATCAAAAAAAAAACGAGTGTGCTTTAGACCACACGACTGATGTAAAACTTCTTTAACTCCATCTATATGTATGGGTATATACAGTGTACTCTCTCCTAACGGACACCCCTCATAAGCGGACACCTCTCATAACCGGACAAATTTCAAAGAACGGAATAATCTACACAATTTTTAATGTAAATAATTCTCTCATAAACGGACTCTTTTATAACCGGACGCGGACACCAGTTTTTATAACCGCAATAGAATTTCACTTTCTCTTAAACAGACAAAACGCATTTGGCACACTTCGTTGTCTTTAATTTTGTTTGCTTTTTTTCCTTTTCTTTGCGCTTTGCCATTGATACCCAGCAAAAAATTAAAAAAAAAAACGTTAAAGAAAGTAAACAAAGTAGGCTGCGGCGCCGGCGCGGCTGCCGTCTGTCGACTATCGAACTAAAATTCCCGTGGCGCAATACGTAGGTTTGTGTGTAAGTGTATGCATAAGTGTATGTTTTAAAGGTTTTGTTCTTGTTTATGTTTTGTTATTATCCTTTTTATTACCTACAATTAATGTTTATCAAAAAAATGCATTTCATTTTAAAATAAATTGTTTTAGGTACCATTAATGCATATGTCTTATTTCTTTTTTCAAGGTTGCCAATGAAATATTTTTTCTCATAACCGGACACCTCTAATAAGCGGACAAATTTCTTGGTACCGTCAGTGTCCGCTTATGAGAGAGTTTACTGGATATGTTTATATATATATATATATGTAGAATATATATTAATTTTCTACAAATATTTAAATTTATTATGGGTTTTCATTGATAAATTAATATTTTTGAATAGATTTTTTATTTGTATTCATTAATTTCATTATTTTAATTATTGGATACATCAGTAATTACTGCGGTAGTTACACGCCAGCAGCTAGTATGAGATACGATCACACTTTTCGTAAAGCTCTCGTCACACATTCACCAGCTTACTCCCCAAGTCAAGCGTGCGTAAAGAAGTTTTACTTCAATAAACATAAATAACGTCGTAACAAAACCTTACAACCAAAAATAATTTAGTTTTTACTATACTGAACATGTGTTTATAGCAGACGTAGTTAACTTATGTCATGTTTAGTTTTTCAGTTGTTAATTTAATATATTAACGTCACTGACATTGACAGGATAATCAATTTGTTAGACAATTAGTAGACGTAGTTAAAGGTAGTTTATGGTGGAAAGTATTTAGCCTATAAACTACGCGGCGTTAAGCCTAAAGATTTCGTGAGGTAGTTTACCCAGTCATCTCTGCTTTTCAGGTTTACTGCCTTCATTGTGCACATTTGTATTCCAAATATGTTAAAATATCCATCTGGAAATGGAGACTGGTATAATCCCTTGTAAAAAGTAAAATCCAGTCAACTCGATTTTCTATTTTATGGAAAAATACAGACTGCAATAGAACTCAAAAGATGCAGATTGATAAATTGTATCGAATAAAGGCAAATTGTATTTTTGTACTTGAGCAAATTCATTTGTATTGAATTCGATACAATTGTATCGACTTATCCATCCCCGGCCAAAATGTCGAGAGTTGAATCCCGCGTATTAGTAGAAAAGAAAAAGAAAATGTGCGCGCTCACTGCTCCCTCTTGCTCCAACAGTGTGATACAGACAATAGGCCTGCTCTGTGTCCTAGATATACGCAACATAACTGGCTATGAGAGAAAGAGAGAAAGAAAAGAAAATCTGTACTCGCACCTCTCTCTCTTGCCCCTACAGTAATATACGTAACGTAACTCTCTCTTTCTGTCTTCACTAACCGATTGATATATCTCAATATCAAATTTCGTTCGCCTTGCCCGATCACACTTTTCGTAACGCTTTCATCACGCATTCACCAGCTTACTGCCCAAGTCAAGCGTGCGTAAAGATGTTTTACTTCAAAAATGTTACAACAAGAAACGCGAAGTATACTATTGTTACAACGGCGTCACTGATTTCAAGTGGTAAATAACTTAGTGAATATCGAGTACTCTTATCTCTGGAACTATCTCATACCTTATAAGCTTTGAAACACGTCGCTCAGTGGCGCCCTAAGAACCGGCATGTAGGGCCCAAGGCTGACCGGTGTTTTAGTCGTATAGGTGTCTGGAGTTTGAAATCGTTTTACCCGCGAAGCGGCCCACGCAGGTGCTGTTATCTGTTGAGCTATTTCATACTTTTTTAGCATTGAGGTATAGTATACCTCTTAAAAAAGTCATGCTGCCCCTTGCAGACCCCCTGCTTGCGGTAACTTTTGGCTTTGGAGTAGGTGCGTAGTTGGGGTAGGTGCTATGTTAGGTATATTATTAAAATACTTTACGTTTTTCTTAGACTTGCGTTGCAAAGAATCGTTCATGTTAGGCAATTATTTAATATAACTATAAGTCGATGTTCAAACGGATATTCAGTGTCAATATTTATCGAAAAATTCTCACACAATAGGTGGAAAATATCTTCACAAAATTTTATTTAAGTAACTAAATATAAGACATACTTTACATAAAAAAAGTAAATTATTATCCCACTCGAGGTGAAGTTATTGCCAGTGAAGTTCACCAGGATGGGAAGCCTGCTGTGTTAGGTAGACATTGTCCACGCTTCAATGTTTCCTCTTATTCCGTATTTGTGCAGCATTAGGGTAGCCTTTTAATTGTTTTGGGCTAATAAAATCAGTTTGCGGTTCGGAACGTCCGGGTTGATTTCAAACTAAAAAAATTTAAAAACTTACCAAGTATCAAAGTTCTCTTTGATTTCATTTCATTTTTAAAAACTCACAATTTTTTTTTTTTTTTTTTTTTTTTTTATAGAGTTTCTAATATTACTCCCAAGCCATAGTAATATTATCGTTACTCCCAGCAAGCTGAGAGTTACCTATCCTGGTTAAAAGCACGAGACTTGGAACCAGAACTAGGTTCGGACGAATAATAGGGGTAGGTGGAAAATCGTACATGCGACTCTTTCTCACTTAAGATAAGAAAACAAAAACCACCTCCCTTCGAAACCTGCATACTACAACTAGGTTATTCCTATCTAGTAGTTTTATTTAAAATGTAAATTACGCGTTTGGCAGGCAGCTTCCCAGTGGAGGCACCTGCTAATACCGCCATAAGCACGCGGGTTCATCTTATTGCGCTAATTCAAATGGTTTTATCCTTTGTAATCGGCGCACTAGGTTAGTATCGTCTCGAATTTGTAGCATGGTGATATTGCAATGACCGTGAAGGCGTGTCTGTTGTTTGCAGGCAAAATGTTTTATTTCATCTTCGACGGTAGCCATAGTTAGGTCTCTGTGGATATCAGTGTTTCTGATAAACCATGGTGCATTTACTATTTTTCTTAGCACTTTGTTTTGAAAAGTTTGTAAAATTTTGATATTACTGGATTTGGTACAACCCCAAAGTTGTATACCGTATGTCCAAACCGGTTTTAGTACTTGCTTGTATAAAAGCAGCTTGTTCTGCATGCTGAGTTGGGAAAATCTACCAAGCAGCCAGTGCATTTGTTTACATCGAATGGCGAGCTCTTCGCGTTTCTTCTTGACGTGCGGTTTCCATTTTAATTTCGCATCGAGTGTCATACCCAAATATTTTGCCTCGTTTGCGTACGGAATTCGTACCGAATCAATGAAAATGGGTAAGTTGTCTACCTTTTTATAAGTAAAATTCACGTGCGTTGATTTGGCCTCGTTGAGAGCAATACGCCAAGTCTTTGTCCAATCACAAATTTTGTCAATAGAACGTTGGAGTTTATTAGTTGCTGATTCAACGGTATTACTGACCGCTAATATAGCTGTATCGTCTGCAAATGTGGCTACTGTTGTGCCTTCTTCTTGAGGAATATCACTAGTGTATATTAGAAATAGGATCGGTCCAAGAACGCTTCCTTGGGGAACTCCTGCCGCGATTTCTTTAAATTCAGAGTAATCATTTCCGTGTTTTACACGAAAGAGTCTGTCTGATAAGTAACAACTAAGGATATCAGATAACTGTTTCGGAAAAGCTTGTCTTAGCTTATGTTTCAACCCTGTATGCCATACTTTATCAAAGGCCTGAGAGACGTCGAGAACACTAGAACATATTTTTTTCTCCTCTAGGGCTTTTTCAATTACATTGGTTATTCTGTAAACCTGGTCGATTGTAGAGTGCTTAATCCTGAATCCGAATTGGCGGTCAGGTATTAATCGACGTTCTTCGATAATCGGATGTAGGCGCTTTAACAAAAGTTTTTCGAATACCTTCGACATTATCGGTAAGAGAGATATTGGCCTATATGATTTTTTGTCATTCAGTGGTTTACCGGGCTTTGGAACCATTATAACTTCAGCTACCTTCCATTGTCGTGGAACGTACAATAACCTGAACGATGCATTTATAAGATATGCAAACTTTATTAAAGCTTTCCTAGGTAACTCTTTAAGGACCTGTCCTGTGATTAAGTCATATCCAGGAGCTTTGTTTAATTTTAGTTTCTCTATTTCGAAGCGTAGTTCGGCTAGCGATACACTTTTTATTCTATAATTGTCAGGTGCCACGGTTAGGACAGGAAATTCGAGCAACGCTTGACCATCAAATGGTTTAAATGTTTCTTCCAAATGTTCTGCAAATATTTCGGCTTTTTCCTTGTCACTCTTCGCCCATTCTCCATTGATTTTCCTGATGGGTGGCGCTTGCGTTTTTGGTTTTTTAATGCCTTTCATGGCTTTCCAGAGCGAGTAATTTGTACTTTTATCCGCAGTTAGGCTTCCAAGATATGTAGAAATTTGACGATTTTTAAAGTCTCGAATTTCTCTCTTAAGTTTACTACAAAGGTAGTTAAGAGTGGTTTTATCCTGTGGAGCGCGAGATTGTTGCCATCTTTTGCGCGCTCCCCTTTTCTTCTTTAACAATTGCGTGATTTCCAAGGGATATGTTATTTCGCAATTTGTGGTTATTTTCCGTTTATGGGGAGTATTTTTCCAGGCTGAGCATTGTATGACGTTAATAAATTGATCGACTTCGTCTTCAAGTTCGTGGGGTGTTCGAAGAGACACTTTGAGATCGATTTTACTTTCACAGTATTTTTTAAAGGATTCCCAGTTTGTTTTCATGTTAGTTAGTCTGGGCGGACCTTCTTTTTTTCGTAGACAGCCGTTAATTGTCAAAATGACCGGTGAATGATCAGAAGAAAGATCGAAGCATTCCTCAACTACAATAGAGTTTCCCGACAAACCTTTCGTGATGAAGAAATCGATGAGGTCTGGTGTTTTTGCCGTATCCGAGGGCCAGTATGTCGGTTTACCTGAGGAATGAAAGTCTACCCCCAATTCCATACCGGCTTCGTAAAGAACTCTACCTTTTACTGAAATGCATCTCGATCCCCAGAAGGTATGTTTTGCGTTAAAGTCACCTCCGATGACGAAATTTCGTCCAAGTGAGTCAAAGATACTTAAAAAATCGCTTCTTTCCATCGTTGCACGTGGGGGGCAATAGATAGCTGCAAAATCATATTTTATGTGTTTAATTTTTACGCTCACCGTGCATAATTGCAGTTTGTCAAGCTCGATTGTTCCACTGACTGAGTGTTCAATGGTATTTTTGATCAACAAGGATGCCCCGCCTCTCGCCCTTTCCGAAGGGTGATATGCGTGATAGGCAATGTATCCTCGAAAGTTTGTGCTGGTTTTTTTCGTCAGATGAGTTTCCGAAATCAAACAAATATCAATTTCATATTTATGAATGAATATCTCGAGCTCGTCCATCTTATGCAGAAGGCCGTTCGCATTCCATGTCACTAATTTAACTAAATCCGTCATATTTATATTATTGCACGTGTACTTCGAAATTGATTTTCGAGCTTGTCGAGTTTTTCAAACATACGTTTATTAATTTGGCTCTGTTCTTCTAGCCTGGCAAGAATTGCAGAGAAAACTTGGGAGACTGGATCAGATGTTTTATTTGTTTGTTCGCGTCCTTGCAACGCAGCTTCAGCGTATGTTTGTGGAACAGCTTTCGGTGACTTTTTTCTAAACAATTTTCCTTCTCTTGGGTGTTGTGTTTTGACCATTTCTTTAGCCTTTTTTCGTCCTTCATTGGTTTTATTGGTGCCCCTTTCAGGTTTGTTATTGGTTTTATTTGCGATTGGTAGCGTAGTTTTCTTTATTTTGTCGCGCCTATTTTGAAGTTCCTTAGCCACTTCGCATCCGCGATAATTTGCCGGATGTTTTCCATTGCAATTTATGCATGTTGGTAGGTCTTGTCTACTTAGAGCGCATTCCTTCGATAAATGTTTACCGGCACATTTTACGCAACGCGGCTCTTTTTGGCAATACGTGTGCGTGTGATTGTAGCCTTGGCAACGCTTACACTGAGGAATCTGACGAGTCCTTTGGCGCATCGGTTCAATTTTAACCACTATGTTTAGGATAGTTTTAATGTTGTATATTTTTTCCATGTTTTCAGACTTTTCGAAACTAAGCATGAATAGCGGAAGTCCGCGTTTGACAACAATTTCCTCGTCTTGTTCCGTTTTTTGCTTTTCTTTTTTAAGTATATTAACCGCGTCGATAATTTTGAAACCTTTAGTTTTAAGATCTTGCAAAACATCTTCTTTGCGGCACGAAGAGTGGAGCCCTCTGGCTACAACTCGGTGTGGCCTTTCAGACTTGTTTTCATAAGTGTACCATTGTACCTTCTCAGTATTCAGTTTTTGAGAAACTGCGCGATAGCTCTCAGGATCGCTTACATTTATTTTCCACACATTATTATTCAGAGATGTTACTTTGAATGTGGACTTTGCTATTTCCTTAAGAAGGCTACTTAGCTTGCTGTAGTCTGAAACTCCGACAACGTTAATTGGAGGTGGAAGGTATACCTTATTTTGAGGTTTTTTCCTTAGCGTTTCTATTTCGTTGGCATTTGCCTTTTTGGGTTGTCTATCTTTTAGCACAACGACTTCTGGTGAGGAGCCGGCTTTCCGTTTTTTGTTCGGTCTCCTCTTAGTGATCCAATCCGTTTCGCGCCCTAGCTCTTCTTCGTCTGTATGATAATCGCGGGTAGCTGAGCGGTATGATTTGGCTTCTGGCTGTTTTTTAGGTTGAGATTCAACAAGTGCTTTGTTCTCAGCTTTCAGCTGATCTAGCTCTTTTTTTAGCTCTTGGTAAAGCTGTTCAATTTGGTTAAGCTTAGTGCGGAGTTCCTTGTTTTCGTCCTCGAAGCTTTTGCATTTCGTTGAGTCCCTCGAAAGGCGTCCAAAATCTTTTGGCGTCGTAGGACTTCGATTAGTTTTTGCTTCTGGCACAGATCCCGTTGGTGGTGATCTAGTTACCCTTTTACTATTTTTAAAAGGGTCGGATGATTGCAATAAATGGCTCTCCCCAGAATCCGTAGAGCCTGCCTCCGAAGAGTGTGGATTTTCCAGTAGAACTGGGCTGCCACCTGGGGTATTATATCTTTTTGTTTTAATCATTGCATTTTTTGTATACTCTATGCACTCGGTATACTGAGGGTGGATTTTGGTCGCCTCTTACGACCGGCATGCCTACCTCGGGTAGATTCTGATCCCTATCCCGAAGGGTGGATTTTAGTCGCCTCTTACGACCGGTATGCCTACCTCGGGTAAATTCTGACCCCTATCCCGAAGGGGGAAAACTCACAATGAAAACATTTTTAAAACATGTAAACACTCGTTAATGTTTTTCCAAAAACCCACTGGTAATATATATATATGTTAGAGAATTCTTGAAATTAGTGTTTTCAGCTGCCATTTTATATTTTATATTTTTGTCCTCAGCGTGCTTCGGCACCAGCGAACAATCTAGAACAGAATCAAAACAACCAAACTGTCTTTCACTATTCGCACTGCTGACAACATGCTAAAAACAAGTCTACACAACAAGTCTACAGCAAATGTTAACACTTCTAGACCATAGAGGGCATTTGTAACAAAAACAGGATTACAGTTCAATTCCCATAAATAAATTCTAATGATTTTCCCTCATATATATTTTTTTTTTTATATATAATTTGCTTACGCTAAAGGGGTTTTTCTGTAAATGTTACAGTACCCTTATAGCGCTAAGTACACAGCGCAAGCATTTGAGTTTAACAGCAAGCAGCACCTGCCAATATCGTATTTCATTGCATACTTTTCGGTGCTACTTACTATCAGAAAGAATAGAGAGATAGGAAAGAAGTGTTTCGGTGCAGTTGTAGCGTTTTTCTCCACGGGTGGTGTCTAAATTGCTTAGGGAGATCTAATTTTCATGTATTCGACTAAAAGTAATGAATATGGCTGGGACTTGAATGCACGACCTTCCAATCAGTAAGCGAACACACTACTACTGCACCTTTGTATGTATATATATATATATATATATTTTAACACGTCGCTCCGGGTGCCAGGTGCTAAACAACAAATTATACAATTATAAAACCATAAAAACAGAATCAAACAACAGCCCTGAACTTTTTATTATTCACTTCCTAGGCTACAGGTAGCTTTATATATTTAACCCCATTGTATTGTGCAAGATTATTTCTTTTATTATAAGTTCGCCGAAATTTGTCAACCCCATAATAAAAAATAAAACTAATGCATACAATAGCATTTTAATTAAAAAAAAAAAACAAAGTTGAGTTAGGCATTGTACAATTTAGGGGATAATCTTCACTCATTAAATCGCTTCCGCACCATTTTTGTTCTCTTAAATCCTCTCTCTGCGCAAAAGACAGTTGGTCAAGTGATTTGAAGTGTAGTATAGCCCGTCCCAACTTAAGTGAAAATTTCTTGCGCAGGTATCTTCACATCAGGGATTTTATTCTCTTAGCGACAACAAAACTACTTTTTCAACCAGAACTACGGCTAAAAAAAATATGTGCGCATTTCATACAACTAACTTGCGAAAACATCTCTCACGATCGACGATCGAGACATGAGTGATTGTCCACACAGAACCGTCATTGGCGCATGCAAAAGATACACATTTACATTGCTGGGTGTTGCACTTCTTAAATATGTGTTTAGTAATGATAGCCGGAGTTTTGAGTAACTATTAAAAAGTGTTGAAATGGAATTTCCGTTATACTTTGTGCTTGGGCACGCAGGTCTTCACACGAACGCAAGTATACAGGTAGATTTTTAGGTTGGTTTAGAAAAGATGGGCCACTTTTCTACTCACTTAAAATCGACCTGGCTCGCCCGATACGACTTTCATGAAAAGGCCTAAGTGTCCAATTGTCTACCCACATTTAATAACCCATTTTTTCAAGTGCATAGGTATATTTTTAAGTGTTTTTGCATGATTTTATAATTTTTTCTTTTCTTTTATGACTTGTAGGACCTTTACCACACTATACCTATTATAACTTAAAACACACTTAAAATGCAGGTAAACATCCCAAACTTATATAAAAAGGCAAGTAATAGATTTTTTTTTGCAAGCATTCATGTTTTGTCAGTAAACCAAAATACTCCTTAAAACATATTATGAATTCTATTGGTAAAGGAAAACCAATAAGCAAGCAAGCACGAGCATTTATCATCAACGTTATAAAACATAAGATGGAAAAGGCCGAAACACATTTGAGAGGTCAAAGCTAGAAATTTGTTGAAGAAACATCCAAAATAACAGGAGTATCTACAAGCTCAATATGGAGGATTTTTAAAAAGTATGAAAGAAGCGGTACAGTCAGCAGTCCACAAACAAAAGGACCTCACAATCGTTAAGTCACCGGACTGGACAACTTTGACATCAGCGTAATAAAAACAATAGTTAACAATTTTGATAAAGAAGAAAAAATGATTATTACCCTAAATGCTCTAAATCAACGAATCGCTTCGGATTTGCAGATCAACATGAGCCGATCACCTTTACACAGGGTTTTACAAATTTAAGAAAACAGAGAACAACCGAAGAATTTTATGCGAACGAACGGATATAAAACTTAAACGCTACGAGTATATTGCCCAAGAACGAGAATTCCGTAAGAAAGGCTACGCAATTATTTATATAGATGAAAGTTATATTCATAGCTCACATACTCGACCCAATACTTGGACAGATGGCAGCTTGAAAGGCTTAAAGTCAAACATTTCCAAAGGATCACGTTTGATTATAGCTCACTGGTGGAAAAGGAGGATTTGTTAGAAGTGGACTACTGCTTTTTAAATCTGGAAGCAAGACTGGTGACTACCATAATGAGATGAACTACGAAAACTTTTCAAAATGGTTAAGGGAACAGGTTCCTTGTAACTTAGAAGAGCCGTCAGTTATTGTTATAGACAATGCAACATATCACAATAAAATTTATGGTACGGTCCCCAACTCGCCATCATTAAAGGCTGATATGATTAAATGGTTATCCGAAAACAAAATACCTCACCAACCAGCTAGCTGCAAAGCACAGCTATATGGATTAATAAAACAAAACAAGTCCTTCCGAAAGTTTCAAATTGATGACATCATTAGGAGTGCAGGCCACGAAGTCTAACGATTACCCCCTTATCATCCGGACCTAAATCCTATAGAAAATATATGGGGAATAGTAAAAGGCAGAGTAGCAGCAAGAAATACATCTTTTAAACTGAACGATGTCAAAAATATTGCGGAAGAAGAATTCAACAAAATAACTCCAGAAAATTGGAACTCTGTTTGTGAAAAAGTAATACGCACAGAAGGTAAATATCACCGCGCAGAAATTGTCCGGGATAGAATCACTAAAACAATTATTATACACCCATCAGATGATTCATTTGATGGTTGAAAACGATACGTCGGATTCCGTTTAATATTATCTACTATTTATATAACAAATAACTATTTATAAAAAACACTATTAATAACAGTAGCTAACTGCAAATAAAATCTCAACTATTCATTTTTTCAAACAATATCTTTTATTGATACGTATTCATTTTCTTTGCTTTACATTACTTTATGTCAATTGTGCTAATTTACATGATTTCTTTATTTTCTTGATTGTAATGTTTTACTTCGTTCATGAAACTTTTTTCATAAGTTACTACAATAATTAATTGGTGAAACTCGATGACAGTTAAAACACGTATCAATAATAAAACAATTACGTTTTCCAATATCGCTGCAAAAAAGATAAAGTAGAGAAAAGCATTAACAATTTCATGCGATCAAAAATACTTTAAAAGAGAAAATATCCCTTAAATAAATTGCTACTGCGCATGTTGGCATCTTTCTTTTACTTTGGAACGGGCTATAGTTCTTCTCTTCAACGGAGCAATATTTTATAGAATGCAATAGGCGTTTTTCTTTTTTAGCACCGAGCGGGGAACAGAGCGGGGCCCGAGCGATCAGAGCTCGCTCCGAGCTGAACGTAACCTGAGCGCTCTGAGCTAATTAAGAAACAGAATTGAGCACTGAACTGTCATTAGATAATTATACCCTATTCTAGGGGTATATTAATTTTGACGCATAGTTTGTAACATACCTTAATATTGCCCGTAGACCCCTAAAAGTTACTATATTTATGATCAGCATCGATAGTAATGTCGATCTAGCCATGTCCGTCCGTCCGTCCGTCCGTCCGTCGGCAAAAATTAGGCCTTTAAACTGGACCTAGAGAGCTGAAATTTTAACCATATACTCTCTAGGGTCCCGAAATAATCAAGTTTACGAATTTTTGAAATCCGCCCACAGACACGCCCACAAACTCAAAAAAACAAAATTTTGGAAAAAATCGAATTTTGAGCTAGGAAGCTGAAATTTTTTATATATGATCTATGACCCCTAAAACTGCTCGGGATATAAAATTTTCAAAATCCGCCCACTGCCACGCCCACAAAAAAATTAAACAATTTTATTGAAAAACCAAAATTTGAGCTAGGGAGCTGAAATTTTTAATATATACTCTCTAGGGGCGCTTTAAGCTCATGTATAAATATTTTCAAAATCCGCCCACTGACACGCCCACAAATAAATAAAACAATTTTTTTGAAAATCCAAAGTTTGAGCTAGGGAGCTGAAATTTATAATATATGCTCTCTATGGGCCCATTATGCTCATGTGTAAATATTTTCAAAATCCGCCCACTGGCACGCCCACAATTATTATTATTTATTTTTTTTGAAAATTCAAAGTGAGCTAGGGAGCTGAAATTTATAATATATACTCTCTAGGGGCCCTTTATGCTCATGTGTTAATTTTTTTTAAATCCGCCTACCGACACGCCCACAATTAAATAAAACAATTTTATTGAAACACCCAAGTTTGAGCTAGGGACCGTTTTTTTTTTGATAAAATCCTTTAAATGTTGTATAACAAAATATGTAGAGCGTTCTTAACAATTCAACCATACTTAGACTTTTGTCACGCCCACTTATGAGGGATAGGAATAAGAATAGGGTATCCAACAGTTCGCCCAAGCGGACTGTAGCCCGTCCCTATGTTTTTTTTATTAATTTGCAAAATAGTCAGGTTTGCTTCTGAAATTGGTGTTTGTCAAGGATTGTTCCATTTAAATTATAATTTCTAGTAAATAAACTATGGAAAAAGAACAAATAATGAATGAAGTCAGCCGCGCTCAGCTTTTCGCTCGATGTGCTCGGTCCTTTTCAATCGAGCTCATCGAGCGAGCCCTGAGCTAGCTCAGAGATAAAAAAGAAATACAAATTTTGTGCTCAGAGCGCTCCGAGTTAAAAAAGTAACACAGTCCTTTTTTGACAGCTCAGTGCCCCGCTCGGAGCTAAAAAAGAAAAACGACTTATATATTGTTCAGTTCATAGCATTCTATGGATAGTATTCTATGAGCTGTCATTTTTATGAAGTGCTTCGCTCTACAACAACACCACCATTGAAATAGTAAGCTATGAAATGCCCATCGTACATTTTATGGTATTCTATATTTCTTTCTTTCTATGAAAAGTGATAGATGGTAAGCTATGAAATATTGCTCGTGGAGACGCGGTGTAACAATCGCCATCAGCTGGGTAAAAAAAATATTCCATTCAAACATATTCAAATTCAAGTCAGTGCAGTTTCATTCTCATCAGTTACGTTTTATGTTATTACCTATAATTTGTGTCGCGATTTTAGTGTTAGATGTATCATCTGGCAGTGAAACAAATAACTGTATATTCCCATACCATCATTGGTATTGCCTTTAAGTGAATGCTTAGATGTTTCTATATAAATCTCCACTTGTCATCCCCTTTTATCAAAAGAAACCATTATCGCATTGCTGGTAAGGTCATTAGGGCAATATAAGCAATCGTGCAATCCTCCTACCCCAAGACATTAGCCGTGCGATAACGACATGCCAACTTCTACAGCTAGTTATTGGCGGCCGGCGACTCAATAACGATTCTCATGCCACTCTACATAATGTTTATTAGATATTGTCTTTAGGGGCAATGGTTGGTAAATGGGATATGTTAGTCCGTTATCTGGCACATTAGGGCCGGCGGACGGTTTTCTGATTCCACTTTAAACCAATAACGGTTGAACTTCGTCGGAAATATTATCGATTTATGGGATTCGGTATATCATCTTGGCACTGGTAGCTGTGAGGGGATTTAATTGATATCTCTCGATCCGGAGAAAACCTTTCAACGTCAGGTTTTACACCTACTTTTGACTAATACAGAACCTATAAATGCACACGCTAGGATACATTCATTTGTGTCGCTGTGTATTCTATTCAAAATCTAATTAAGCTTGCGGGGCTGTACTTTTGAAACGTTCCGCAAACAGCTTTTGTTAATTAAAGCCTACACGACCTGTGGCGATGAAATTCCAATTACCAATTTAATTTCAAAGCCTGTACGGCGAGCTGTGTTTATTTAGTCATGGTATTTCCATTAAAGCCACCAGAATTGTTCTGTATTTTCTCTGAATGCTGTGCTCGTTTTGAGTGTTCGAATTAGAGTTTTGTTTTTCAATTTGAAGCTTTATATTGCGGTGCTTTATCACTGAGCAACAATAATGGAAATAAATCAACCATGTATTTTGTATGAACATTTAGAGTACATAATATAAATGTTCACTTGTAAGCTCCTAAAAATTAATTGCAAATTGGTTGTTTCCAACTTTAAGCGTTATCGAATGTAATTCTTTCCAAAGGACGAGCTTCGCTCTAACGACATAACAATATAGGGTTCGATATTGCCTTTATCTTTGAAAGTTCTCACAAGTGACATTGGAAACGATAATCTATATTTGGTATTGTGATAGGGACACCATAGCGGCATGAACCCCCGGAGATGAGGACGCTGTTCGTTAAAATTACAGAAAATAGATGAGTCTGTAGTCGGGCTGTAAAAGGCTGTAGTCCGAATATATTTTTTATTTTATTTATTTTATTTTATTTAACGTACAATCTTAACACCTTTTAAAAATACGTTTTTAGCCCTCTCACACCTAATTATATCTGGAAGTGAATTAAACAAACGTAGTGCGGTGGCATAGTAAAATCTTTTAAATTATGCTTCATAAATTGTAGGAACAGTTACCAAACTTCTAGTATTGACCCACAAATTATAGTTATCTACGTTTCTTACAAAGTAAAATCCCGAGTTTTCGAAAAATATTTTTAAGACTTTGTAGCAGTAAAGATGCCTTAGCGGAATAATTCCAAGGTTTTTGAACAAAGAAAAACTTAGAGTTCTGCGATTTACTTTGCATACAATCCGTATTGCGTGTTTTTGTTTTATCAATAGTGGTTCTGTTTTATTAAAATATGCACCACCCCAACAAGAGATACGAGTACCATATTGCAGCTTAGATTTAAAAAGACCATTATATACGAGTTCTATAATGGTTTGTGGACAATATAGACTAAGATGATAAAGTTGTCTTACTACTTTATTAAGGTATTGTTTAAGATAAAGTGTATGATTATTCCAAGTGAGCTTATTATCTAACACTATACCTAAATATTTAAAATTGTCAACACACTCCACCCTGAAACAATCATTGCTACAAGATTTAAAATTATCGAATGTTACAATATTATCATTGAGATTGGTAAAGCAAAACTGATTGCAACTTGGAGAGTGATAATAAATCGGCAAGTCATCACAGAAATTATTTTTAATATTAAATATCATAAATTTGGTTTTATCACTCATGTGTTTGTGTTTTGTGAACCATTTTCTCAGTAAATCGAGGTCATAGTTCACATCCCCAAACATATTCAGCAAACTTGCATTTGAATAAGAAAGAGCAGTATCATCAGCAAACGCTGTAACTTTACCTTTAAAAGGTTGAACAAACAATGAGTTGACATATATCAGGAACAAAATGGGACCCAAAACTGAACCTTGTGGAACACCAAGTTCAATGTAATTCGGAGCGCTATAAATATTTTCGATCTTAACCATTTGGCTTCGATTTTTCAAATAAGAAGCAAACCAATCGTATATATAACCTCTAAAACCTATATAAACAAGTTTGTCAAGTAATATTAAGTGATCCACCATGTCAAATGCTTTAGTGATGTCAATAAATAAGGAAGGCGGTATTTCTGATGTATTTAGACTGTTGTATAATTCGCCATTTAACTTTAACAGTGCCGTCTCAGTAGACCTTCCATTCCTAAAACCAAATTGACAATTACTAAAGAAATGTGTTCTATCTAGAAACGACAACATTCTTGATTTAATACCTTTCTCAAATACATTTGAAAAAATCGATAGCAAAGAAATAGGGCGATAGTTGTTTAAAATAGTATTATCACCTTTTTTGTGGAGTGGCATTACTACTGCATTTTTTAGGGATTGTGGAAAAATACCTAGCTGTATACTATTATTAAATACAAAACATAAGACATGATAAATTTGAAACGAGATTTTTTTTTAACATAGAGCTTGATATATTATCAAAAGAAGTATAATTTGATGTTTTAAGGGAACAGATTATTTTATGAATCTCCAGAGCAGTGAATGGTTCACAGAAAAAATTTTCAGTTTGGCTATCCGTATCATTGTTGGTATCAAAATTAAGGTGTTTTGAGTTCAGGCAAGAACTTATATTACAAAAATAGTTATTAAACAAGTCGCCAATTTCCAAAGAGTCAGAGACAGTTGAGTTGTTGACATTCAAAACTATATCCACTTTGGAAGCTTTTCTATTGAGAATTTCATCAACAATTCGCCATTCCTTTTTGGAATTACCAAGACTGGTTAATAATCTATTGCGGAAATAGTTATCTCTACGAAGAGGGAACACAGAGCTTATTTTTTTCGAATTTTTTTCAGGAGTGATAGAGTCATCCATGGCTTCAGACATTTATTTTTGCTGTTTACACTATTTATGTACTTGCTCTTGGAAATGTGAAATTGCAGCAATAGATAGATCACTTGCGTTAAAAATATCTTCCCAAAACTCGAAATTCAAAGGGCTTCTCAGTATACCAAAATTGATTTTTTCATAAGTTTGACACTCAGCTGCTTTGGTACGCGAAACATTACAACCAAATTGAATACATGTTAGATTGTGGTCCGTAAGTTTCAGGTCATATGATACAGTTTTAAACTCTATTAAATTACTACGGTGAACCCTTGCAAATATGTGGTCCAAGCACGAACTTAAGCGAGTAGGTTGAGTCAATAAGGAGTCGAAACCGAACGCAGACAGAGTCGACAAAAAGTAATCGGCATCTGATGAGTCAGATAAAATATTAATATTAAAATCACCGAGCAAAATAATATTTTTGCACGATTGCGACTCCAAAATCACGGGAAATTCTTCAGTAAAGGTCTTTGCTGTACATTTGTGCAATCTATATACACATATAAAACAATAGCAATTACTAGAAATTTCGCAACTAAAACTAATTATGTCGGCACTCTGTAAATTATATTTATTAATTTTTTTGGCTACTATGCCACTTTTAAAGAAAACACCAACACCGCCAGCGGCATACAAATTATTACATGTTGCATCAAATAAAAAGTTAGGAATATTAAAATCAGAAATTTCATTTTCAAAAATCCAGATTTCAGAAACAAAAATTAGATCTGGTAAATGGTCAAGGGATGACAAATGGGATAAAAATGTATCAAAATTGATTCTAAGACTTCGAATGTTTTGGTGAATTACTGAAAACCCAGAATATTGTTCATTGTTTGAATGTTCTATACAATAGCAATTGGAATGTTCAGATAAAGAAGTGTTATTTACATTATTATTGTTAATAGTTATTGAAGAAGATATACAAACATTATTATTTAGTTTGTTATTTAGATTAATTATTGAAAAGGGAAGCAAAAAACAATGGAAAAATTAATTAATAAAACCCTGAGTTTTTCTGATCAGTACAGTTGAATTTCTCACCCAAACGAACTTGCATTTGTTATTACGTTTGAGTTCTTTTGCTTTATTAAGAAGAGATCGTGTAAAGCCAGTGAGACAATCATTTATGAAGATTTTCTTATTGTTGCTTTGTTTTACATCTCCACAGTTGTTGCTTTGTACACCGAAGATTTCTTTTGATACCTTGTCTCTATTTGCTCGCATTTTCGTCATAACATTGGGCACGTTCAATTTATAAGTCAACTACTAGTGACTACAATTTTACCTTTTCTCATTGATCAAATAACTCACGTGACCATCGTTTGGCAAGTGATAGACATTTAATTAGTAGTGAACTTGCAGTTGCCTTGCAAATTGAACGCGCCAATTGTTCTTCCGTCAAAGTGATGAAAATGTCAAACGCACAATATTTGCCGATTTGCCTTTGCTAAATTCCTTCGCGCGTTTGACAAAGCACGAGATGATTTCTTCTGGGACGCTCTTTTCCCCCAAAGCAGTAAACAGCTGATCGACTTTTTCTCTTTTTCTCTTGCATTCCCACAGATAAATAAGCTGTTCAGAAGAAAGGATAACAATGATACTCCGTGTTGCCGAATCTCAAATATACTCTGGTATATATAAGCGACAGACATTACTGACTGCTGGAATAAATGTTGGAAGTGTTAAGTTTAACGACGATTTTTTTTTAGTGTATCGAGGCTGTATACGAGGCTGCATCGGTTCGCGAAGAGAAAGTGCGCCCAAATTCAAGCAAAGTGTTTAGAGGGCTTGGAAGAAATTTCTTCTTCGGTTGCTGAATAAAACCAGGCTATTCACGTTATGTGACAAACCAGCTTTCTCTTTAAAATAGTCGTTAAGAGAAGGAAAAATGCTCAGAAAATGCATTCGCTATAGTTTATTAACAATGCTCAAGGCCAGCTGCTTGGATGACGACAAAGTTCTACAGTATTATTGTGAAGGACTTCTAAATGAACAATTTCCTCTTACATATTAGTATCAATTGTCATGAGAAGCTTCTAAAATGTTCCGTTCGGGTTCAGCTTAAAATTATAGGTGCCTTCCACTTCGCACAAGCAAATGTTGAAGAGGCTGGGTTTTGGGACATCAATGAAAAATATTAATTTGTATTTCTATATTTTCCAAGAGCCGTTCTTAACAATAAAGAAGTACCAGTCATTACTGTCGACGAAGTTAGGAAGGCAGTCAAAGAATCCAAAAAACGAAAAGCAGTTGGCCCGGACAAAAAAACCCTTAATATCAAACATATCAATGCAAATATTACAATATTTAATAATAAACACTTATATGTTGTTACCGCGTACATTCCATCGTACCATGCTTGCGTTCGCTTGCCTCGCTGGGAAACTCTGCCTTCTGTGAGATGGTGATTATATGGAGTCAAAGCAGTACGCACACGATTCCAAAAACACCTGAAGAGGAGCAGAGTTAGGGTGACTGCTTCAGTCTAAACCCCTTGTATCTAATCTGGCCCTAAGTGTGGAGTACTGAATGAAGTGACTATGACAGTCGAACCTACAGCAGTCCTCTTTATTTGGCAGGAGTACAGCTTGGGATGACTGATCTCAGTCGAATCCCAGCCTGTTGCTCGAGATCCCTCGTGAGAAACCGGTGTGTCGCTCCTTTGGTTGCGTATCTTAAGAAGTGACTATTACTGTCGCGTATAACCCGATTCAAGAGACAATGTATTATGATTTGACTGGGGTGAATGTTATCAGTACAAACCCCAGACTGATCCCGATTCACTGCGCAGTGGAGGGAGGGCTACCTTGGGTGACTGTTTCAGTACGAACCCCCCTTGCTTCCTAATCCTCGGAAATGAGAGTGCTTTGTGGTGACTGCTTTAGTCGAACCCCAAAGACTACCTTCTTTTTCCTTGCAGGTAATACCGAGTACGGTGAGTGCTTCAGTCGAACCCTGAAAACGTTATTTGAATCCATGCAGAGGATGTCGGGATGGAATGACTGCACAGTCACAGAGTTAGTTTAACTATTTGGATTTAGTGACGAATTTGCTTAACATCTGTTTCACTAAGATCGCTTGAATCTCCAAAGAAATAGCTGCCAAGTATTTGTTTCCTTGTATTGGCTAAGGCAGGACAGTTACACAGAAGGTGTGTGCTGGTTTCCTCATCCTCAACATACCTGCAGCAGAAATCGTTGGAGGGTACTCCTATTCTAGTGGCCTGCAGTTTATATTTTGTATATATAAATGAAGCGGAGAGCTCTCTTAAAAATGACCCTAAACGTTTTTGGGGATTTTTTAATTCGAAGAAAATATCAGATGGATATCAATCTGATTGAAGTAATCAGTGCAGTACAACTTCCGATTCGCTTGCTGCAAGTGATATGTTTGCTGATCACTTTAGTAAGTCATTCAGTCATACTCGTCTTTAAAATGATAACCAATATTTTAGTTATCTAAGTACCTGTTCCCAAAAAGCTGTTACTAATTTTCCCATTTATTCAGGTTTTAAGGTTCATTTCTTCTTTGAATTTTGACTATTCATCAGAGCCCAGTGGCATTGCACCGATTGTTCTTAAGAAATGCATTCATACCAATACTCTAATACCTGTTTGAATGGTCCATTTGTGCTGGAAAACTTGTTATACTTTGGAAAAGTGCCTTTAGCACACCTGTTTTTCAAAAAAAGCGAACGTGATCATATTTCTAACTACAGACCTATTTCTTATCTTTTATGTTTCTTGCATGCTTCTTCTAATGCCTTATAAAAGGGGGAGGAAGTGCATTGCATGTACACTGATTTTTTAAGACTTTCGACCAGCTGTCTCATGATAATGGGTTGATTCATACCTTAGACCAATGGCTTATCAAGTCAAATTTAAGGAAGCCCTTACATGGTCAATCAGTCGACATCGTGCATCGTGTATGTGTGGATTGACGCTACCCCTTACACAGTTCAATCGATTGACGTCAAATTTTCATTTTTTGCGAGTTTTCGTGGTGTACGGATGTGCGATGAGTGAAACGGACGATTGTTTTGAATAATTTCTCTTGCAATATATTCTTGAATTGTACTGGCGAAATGCATACGGAGATTCGCTGTCTTTAATGAAACTAATTTCATTAAAATACCAAAGAGTTGGTTCACTAAATTATCAACACCGGTTCCGCTTTTGTTTAATTCATTTAAACGTTTTAGCTCGCGCCGAAAATTCGTTCTCAACGTATTTATTTTTCTGGTTACATCCGCTTTTTGTGCATCAGGATACTTTTCTTTATACTTTTGCAGTAAAACTTAATATTGTTGCATTTTTTGTTTCGGTCGCTATAATCTTTCCTTTGACATCCCATAAACTCGGTAATAACCGATACTTTTTAATTAGTTCCAAAACAAATGCTCGGTCTTCATCGTCCTTCAGTTTTCCGCACATGTTTTCGCTTCCGCGACACAAAACACAATGAAGTAATTACGTCAATCCAACCCTTACACGTATCAATCGGCATGACGTTCATCATGCAAAATCAAACTTGCTTTGATTTTCGTCAATCAGACTTCACCAAATGTGTGTGACTCATACAGATACATTTTCACAAACACATGCTAGTGATTGATGTCATTCGATTGACCGTGTAAGGGCCCCTTAAGGGTTCGCTATCAGAATCTAGCACCGCTGATAGTTCTGAAATCGTCGTAAGTTATTATTTTCAAGGCTCTGTTTTGCAGTTTCTCCAGTGATTGTATGCCATAGCGAAGTTGTGATTCTATCAATGAATAATACACTTGTTGTAATACCTAATAAAATAGTGCAAACAAGGCACTCTTTCGTTTACGGCGAAGATTTCTTATGTGAGAATCCTATCGGATGTTGCAGACATTAGTGATCCCTGAGTACTTATAGAAACTTACTCGCTCGATACAGCAAGCTGAAACAGTTTTACAATCGTTGTGTTGATAAGTGAGGCCTATTTTTACTGGTTGACGACGAGGTCCACGCATGTGCATCAGTTATGGTTTTGACACATTTACAGCAAGGCCATTGTCGTGACACCATCATACAGCCTTGTTAAATTCGGATTGCATTATTTGCTTCGCGGTATCCAGCGATCGATGTCTACAATTGATGTATCATCGCCAAACGGAATGCTTCCAGTGAAGTCTCGCAGCAGCTCGTTCGTGTATATTATGCATTGTAATGGACAAAGTTTTGACCCCTGTAGTACGAAGCATTCAGTCACCTTCGGTTCACTATAGTTACCAGAGATTTTAGCTTTGAAATGACGATCAGCGAGGTAATCATCTAGTTACCAGCGATTCGAAGATTCCCTAGTTCCCACCATGTAAACAGCCCCCAATAGCCTATAATGATCTAAGGTGTCAATAATTTTAAGGAAGTCGATGAACATAACGAGCACGTGATAATTTTTGTTGAGGCTCTCATTGACCGTATGTGTAATTCGCCTAAGAGCTTGTTCGTACTTTCATTTTTTTTGAAAAGCATATTGAATTGCTAGTCACGAAATACCTGTCAATAAATTCGTTGAGCCTTTTAACAACAATTTTCTAGACATTTTTTCACGACAGGCAAGATAGATATTGGCCTGTAGTTTCCATATTACTTTTTGCTCCTCTCTTGTACATTGTTTCTGGAACCACAGGAATTCCTTCTGAAATCAATGAGACTAGTTTCAATGGGGTGCTCAGGCAAGGAAGTGCGAATAGGCATGCATGCTTTAGCACGAACTCGAACCTGCTCGTCGATATCGGGCTATTTCCCACTAATCAAACAAAAAAACAATTGCATGGTATTAACAGGCCCATAAAGGGCCCAGAACCTAGCTTCTAGAGCTGTGTCAATCGTTCAAATTTAATGATCGAATCGTTCAAGTATTGGTTGAAAAAATGATTCGGTCATTTCAATCAATCATTCAATCAATCAATGACAGATGGGACATGGGAGTATTGTATTGCTCCATTCAATTTCAATACAATCAAAAACACCAATCATCATTCGTTCAATTTAGTTTCGATAGAGACAGATACATTCGAATTTCGAATAGATTGTAAGAGTGAATACACTCAATAACAACAAACTGCAACTGCAACAAATAATTAGGAAATGGAGATTATTGAACAGAAGCGATATTTTTGTAGAACAAATATGTGTTGGTAAACGAAAAACACATTTATTGGTTCAGTAGATAAGAAATCAGTAATCAGTAATGCCCCTATTGTGTAAAACAGTTGAGTTGTCTCTTGGTTGTAATTCAAAATTCGGTATTGCCAAACACAACCTTAAGCGAAAAGTTGACTGTCAACAGACAACCAAGATGGCGGTGGTTGTCTGTGTGTATGCATATGCAACGCTTCACGATTGCAGTTGAAAAAGGTTGTCTTGCTCTTGCATAATACGAAAAAATAGTTTGGTTGTGTGAAAGTTGAGTTGTATTGAGTTGTGTTATACAATAGGGGCATAATAAAGAAATGAAGTAGTCAGAACAGAACAAAAGTATTGACTCGATGAACGATTGACTTCGGGCATTGTGATTGCAATCACCAATACTTTATTGTGATCGGGTCAAAAAGATCGAATCAATCACGATTGACACAGCTCTACTAGCTTCTCTAACCACTTTCATGCGAAGTGGAGGGGACGTAGAGTTTTACGCCGAATCCGAACGGCAAATTTGAGAAGCTTTTTCATGACAATTTGATACTCTTGGATGTTTGTCAGACGTTCGCAAGAGGTGGGGCAGTGGAAAAAACTCTAGATGTTACTTGGCCCCGGCGGGAATTGAACCGGGAACCTTTCGATTAGCAAGCTGACACACTTACTTTTACTTTTACTTTTAAATTAATTTTTTAATTGTTACTGAATATCAACTTACGTACTAGACAAAAATGATTAAATCTAACTTAAAAACATAGGGACGGGCTACAGTCCGCTTGGGCGAACTGTTGGATACCCTATTCTTATTCCTATCCCTCATAAGTAGGCGTGACAAAAGTCTAAGTATGGTTGAATTGTTAAGAACGCTCTACATATTTTGTTATATAACATTTAAAGGATTTTATCAAAAAAACAACGCTCCCTAGCTCAAACTTGGTTGTTTCAATAAAATTGTTTTATTTAATTGTGGGCGTGTCAGTAGGCGGATTTAAAAAAAATTAACACATGAGAAAGGGCCCCTAGAGAGTATATATTATAAATTTCAGCTCCCTAGCTGAAACTTTGAATTTTCAAAAAAAAAAAAAAAATTGTGGGCGTGTCAGTGGGCGGATTTTGAAAATATTTACACATGAGCATAAAGGGCCCATAGAGAGTATATACTATAAATTTCAGCTCCCTAGCTGAAACTTTGGATTTTCAAAAAATTAATATACCCTTAGAATAGGGTATAAAAAAATTATTTTATTTATTTGTGGGCGTGTCAGTGGGCGGATTTTGAAATTTTTTTTATCCCGAGCAGTTTTAGGAGTCATAGATCATATATAAAAAATTTCAGCTTTCTAGCTCAAAATTCGATTTTTTCCAAAATTTGGTTTTTTTGAGTTTGTGGGCGTGTCTGTGGGCGGATTTCAAAAATTCGTAAACTTGATTATTTCGGGACCCTAGAGAGTATATGTTAAAATTTCAGCTCTCTAGGTCCAGTTTAAAGGCCTAATTTTTGGCTACAGACGGACGGACGGACGGACGGACGGACGGACATGGCTAGATCGACATTACCATCGATGCTGATCATAAATATAGTAACTTTTAGGGGTCTACGGGCAATATTAAGGAATGTTACAAACTATGCGTCAAAATTAATATACCCTTAGAATAGGGTATAATTAACAGGATACTTATTCTTATTTTCTTGGTCCTTATGTGGACGCCCTAAACTTAACTATATCTTATAATTATTGCCTTTCGGCCTAAAAACTATTTACGAACTAATCTTACATATGTATTCGTCGAGAAAATCAAATAAAACTCGGTATCATTATTAAGATTTTATATTTTTTATATAAAACAAACTACAAACTACCTATTCTACTTACTTAAACTACTTAACGTATTCTAACTATAATTAGGGTTCTGAGCACTCATTGCCTTGCGCAACAAGTGGTCTAAATCCTAATTGCTTTCCGGGTGCCTGGCAGTCGTCAACGTGCACACGCGCCGCCGTAAGCCGAGTGAAGCCTTACGGCGTCAGTCAACTACCGGAAGCACCACCACACGTTGGCGAGCCCGGCCTCTCCCAAAAACGCCCTAGCTAATTAAACTTATAAGCTAAGAGGATGTTACCTAAAGTAACACACCGTCCTGGGAGGGCATGTTGACCCCTCCCCCCTCAACAAGCCACCAAAATTCGGCGAATTGCTTTTCCGTGTCGAATTTATCCCTCTCCGATATTGCGGTACTAAAACGGAGGAGCTCATGAGCATTGGCGACGTCCCTGTCATGGAGGAGCCGCTTATCTCTCGCGCTGCGGTAGCGATGGTATAAGACCGGAACACCATCCCTCGTCTGTACCAGCCCTTTTGCATCAGTATGGATAAATGCCTCTGGCGGGATAAAGCCAGACCGGAGCGTACTCCCTCTGTACATTTCATTGGGGTAGTAAGCCCCAAAGATCAGACTATTGTCGCTGGCCATCGCCCTTGCAACGTGCCTTCGAGTCACCTTAATGAGGAAATTGTCAATCCTATTCAACTGAGCCCCATCGTATAGGACCTTGTTCGGATAGTATTTTATATAGTTGGATTCAGGCGTTCGGAACAACCGGAGACAGGTCCTAAGACATTGTCTCTCCAAAACCCGAATCTTTTCCATATAACTAGGCGCTATATTAAACCACAATGGACAACCATAAGCGATGATCGGCCTTATAAGGGCCACGTAGCAAATGACCTTCACTCTGGAGTCAAGTTGACTGCTATGAAACAGTCTCCTTGTCAGAGCATAAGCCTTCTTGGTCCCAGCAAGACAAGCACCTATATGTCTATCGAAATATAGATACTGGTGAAGCCAGATACCTAGATATCTCACTACGCTTCTCACCGCCAATGGCTGCCTATTTTGTCCAATATTGGCCAATTTCTTCCAGTTTTTTCTGGTATCCCTAGAGGTCCAAGCCAATGGAGTTCTGAACAAGATTGTTTCCGTCTTCTGAAAGTTGATTTTCAACTTCCGTCGTCGCAATATCGCTTAATTTGATCGAAGTCACGCTGCAAAAGGATATTAATGACCTCGATTTTAGGACCTGATCTGTATGCCACCAAATCATCGGCATACGCTATAGCATGTCTGAGTGAACCCACCAGATCACTCGTGTAAATGTTAAACAGGATCGGAGAATTGACCGCCCCCTGCTGTAAACCGTTTTTAATTTCAAAGACTCTGCTCGAAGTCACGTCACGTTGCCACATTTGACAACGAACTTCTTTCCCATAAGCATATTATAAATTACATATAGCAAAGGTTTGTGCATCCCCCGCCTGGTCAACTTGTAGAAAAGTCGCTCTAACCATACGGTGTCGAAAGCCTTCTCAAAATCAACCAGACAAGCATTCTTGCATTTATTCCACTGAATGTCGGAAACCAGTTTCGATGCGGCATGAATAGTGTCATGCCTCGCCCTGAAACCAAACTGGTTGTCCGGAATTATGTAATTGTCCTCGACCCACTTTAACAGGGCTCTATTGACAAATTTTTCAAACACCTTGCTAATATTCGGAAGCAAGCTAATTGACCGGAGATTGGCAGGGTTCGTCCTATCTTTACCTTTTTCGGGATAGGGTGTACCACAGCTACCTTCCAATGCGCTGGATAATGTGCATTATTCAGCGCATTGTTAAACAGCGTGGTGAAAATATCTACAGCCTCCTGCCTACAGGCAGGTGTCTCAATACGACGTTTGGGACACCATCCATCCCCGCCGACTTTTTATTCTTTAGCGACTCGAAGATGCACAGAAGATCATCCTTCGACACGAACAAGTGCGACGCATCTCGGCCATTGGCGACAACTGCATTAGCATGGTTTTCATCAGTGAATACGGTGAATCCGTTATTCTCAGATCGCCAATTCTCAAGTTCGGTGCGTAGATAGAAGTGGCTCACCAGAGCCCTATTCTCAATGTATATATACACGGCCTCGAAACAAGCGCCCAGCAAATCCACTTTCTCCTGTGGGTCCTCGACCACGAAAAAATCGTCGTTTGAAGCGACACTTTCTGGACTTATTCCAGCAGTCAGTACTGTCTGTCTGTTCTCTGCTGTCTGGGAGATTCGAACACAAGGAATATCATTGTGATCTTTCCTCCTGAACAACTTATGTATTTATCTGTGGGAACATATTCGGACTACAGGTTTAAATAGCCCGAATTTTATTGCCCCAATACAGACTTACAGATTTTCTGTAATTTTCTTTTATCAGCTGTTTCAGGATTCGGATCTCTGAATTCAGCATCCTTACCTCCGGGTCGTTGCGATCAGTAAATTGCCTGTACAGCCGTTTAAGCCTCGAGAGCAGTCTACTTTTCTGTCGGTATAGTGCGTCGATTGTAGGGTTTCTGTACTTTTCTGTCTGGTCGTCGTCGGAACGTCCTACTCGATGAATAGTTCGTTCCATAGTTCGTTTGATGACGTCGTTCATTTGCAATAAATGCCGATCAATGTCATCATTTGTCATGTTGCTGTTTGTCGGTGGGTCGATCCCACTCGAACCTATATCTCGCTTTAACAATCTGGAGAAGCGCGACCATTGTGCCCTTCGATAATCGAATGAACACACTGCTTCATACTCCCCCAGCGGCGGCGAGTCCGTAGTGGTCACTATCGTACTCAAACGTACGCAAACAGTTCCGCGTGTTTTGATCTATTTTCGTCAGTTGAAGTCTTGCGTCCGTTAAGGCCAAGTCCAGGAAACCACCGCTTCTTGGGAAAGAAGGGATATCCGTCGCGTACAACTCGAGTTTGTACTCAATTATATTGATGCGCCACCAGTCGTGAAACTGGTTGCCCCTGGGATTTGCAGTAACATTTCCCCACGCCGCATGTTGGGCATAATTTGGTAATAATTTGCCTCCGAGTTCAGCTGCAGACCACGAAAAAGTGTCTCAAGCTCTGTCATAAATTGGTTTGGTGGATGTGCAGCAGGTGCGTAAAGCAACATCACATACATTCTCCTCCGGCTATGGAGAGGAATGCATATGATGCAAGCTTCCAACAACTGGAACCTACGCACGTCCCCGCTATATATAACCCTATGGCGCAGGCATTTTCGAATTAAGATTCCAACCCCACCTCCTTGAGTGGAGTGAGGCCGGTCTCCTCTTATTACATGATAGTTTTTGTATCCCAATTTGTGCTTCTGATTAAGCTTAGTTTCGCTAACCAAAAGCACATCCGGGTTTTCGGTTTTTAACAAATTGGCAAGTGACGTTCTTTTCTCGATTCTGACTAGTGAATTAACATTCACAGCAAGGATCTTTAAGTTTCCCAAGCCGACACACTAACCATTGAGCCACTGCGCCCGACTTCGCACTAATCGCTGAACATTATTTTAAGCCTAAAAAAAATGTTTTGGGGAGACAACAAACGAAGTTTTATTATTTTTGATCAACGATGATGTGATAGTTTAAATATCCGAAACTGTTTCTGGAAACGAGAAGATGATTGGTTTCTTAGAGTGTATCACTCACACTGTTTAATATAACCTATAATAGATAAAAACATCCATGACTCTGTCTGTGCTCACATTTTCATTGTTGTATCAAACATCGAGAACTTCCCGACAATGCAAAATGAGCACACCAGATGCACGCCCTGCCCCCATCCTCACATACCTTTAACATATATCAATAACCTTATTTGACAAAGAGAAATGGTTTCATAACTACAGAAATAAATTGAGAATATGTCCATACCTCCTAACTTAGACAGGGCTACAGTCCGGGTGGACCTGGGCTTTAACCAAAACGCCTCTCCAGTTAGCCCGATCTTTGGCTTACTGCCTCCACTTGCGCACTTCAAGTTGGTTGAGTTGCTCTTCCTTTTGTGCTCGCCACCAAAAGCGAGGTCTTCCTCTAGTGCGTTGTGTTCATTCGCTCTACACGTCTCAGCCTTTTAAGTCGACTGATACGTACTTTTCTGACCAGGTCGATGTACCTGTACAGCTCGTAGAGTTTGCCGTTAAATCTCCTCCCCCAAAGCCCATCAGCGCAAACGGTACCGAGAATATTTCCATGGTCGTTATAATAATCAATATATCTTTTAGTCATTGATATTCCTAAAAATAAACCTTATTAAAAGATTTCTTAATGGTTCTAAAAATTTCTTAAACTTAAAATTACTTCAAATGTACTTAGAGGGTAAACTAAATTTCACAAACTTTTACGTTACGACAGGACATCGCTGTCAAAGTTGATCGGTACTCTTACTGGCCACAACCTGCTAAGGAACTACACAATGAAACTAAATCTCAAGGATGACGACATCTGTAGAGGATGCGGTGATGGGGAAACCCATGATGACACACCTCACTTTCTCTGAAAACTGTCCAAGCCTGTGTCACCTGAGGAACAGAACACTTGAAAGACATTCAAGACATACAAGAACTTTCTGATGTCTCACTATCGAATCTTTCCAGGTTTTATGGACATCCAAATGGCTGGACAAACTGGAGTAGGAAGAAAACCAAGGACGAAGGACCAAGGCCAGAACAGCGAGGCCAACACTCCCAACAAAGGGTATCACAATGGGACCACATGGACCTAAGTGTGGTGTAACAGATTCGCTCTGTTCCATCAGCCCGTAAACCTAACCTAACCTAAACTAAATTTCATAAACGATGGGATGAACTAGATGTATCATGTCAGAAACTTAACTATCAACCAAATCAAAACTCATTGCAAGATGCTTTATTCACGTCTTCGTTTTGTACTATCAAGGTATAAGATATATATATATTATATATATAGGCTACGACCGCTACTGAACGGGGGCATTTAAAAAAAAAAAATTGCACACCCAACATTTTATTTAAGTATTAATGACATTTTTTATAATTCCCAAGTAAAGCATCTCTGACGATTTAAAAACGTTCCGACAATTCAGAGCCGATACCCGAGAGACTTTTTATTTGGTGTGATAATAAATCTACCTAAATTTCCCGTGCAGGGACGGCATTTCATAGCAGCGCTCCCAAACAGCGCTTGTCGTAAAAACGACTAAGGGAAGAAATGATATCTAGTCAAATTTAACATCTAGGTGAGCCTAGCGATATATTTTACAACTTAAACTTATCCCGCAAGTGTACATGCAAATTCGTAGGTTGACGCGACTGGAGATAACCATGGAGCATGCACTTGTCGAAATCGTAGAAAGAGGCAGGCTTAAAAATTCCTGGATCACACAAATGCAACAGCACCAGCATTTGATTGGCCATATTGATGAAGTTATCCGAAACGAGATGTTATTTAGGTCGAATCGGAGAACACCACAGGCGGACCAGTAGGGATGCAGTAAAGTGGGACGTGTGAGGGTGCCTCTAATCCTGATCGTAACCTCGTCGTAAAGGAGGAAGAAGAGGATGAATAAATCTATCTAAATGCAAACTTCCTTTTCGTCGTAACGTCTACCCGAATTCCTTGCGTACATACGTTTACTTCCATTACCTCCTTCAAAAAAGATCTAAGAGACATTTTTGACAGTAAACTTTTGTAAGCACTTTGAGTTCTTAGTTGATAAGGGTCATTCAACGGTTGGTATTAAATTGAAATCCACATACTCTTAAATGTCTATTTTTTGCATTTGTCAGGTCACAACCGCAAATACAGTTATAAAGTAAATTATATATTACATCAAGTCCAATCTATTAGAATTGAGAAGACGATATAAGTTATGGAAACATCCTATATAACATGGAATAAATAATGCTTCGGCGTACGGAAAGGCACACGGTTTCATAGCTGTCAATTTGCAAACGGTAGAAGCTGCACTATCAAAACAGTTAGTGCGGCCGCAGCATCACCAAGCATAGCATAGCAAACACCAAACGCTTTCCAAGGTGCACACGACCCGCTAAGCTACAGCATATGGAATTCCAGCCAAGCAGCAGATTAACGGATCGGCGTTATCTGCATGTTATAGGGCCCATACACTACACATGCCTGCATGCGCAAACAGTGCTTGCGCATGCAATCCGCCAGTGTATGGGGTGATCCATGTGTTTGCGCAAGCTGCATGAGCAATATCAAACAATTTTGATATTTTCTTGCTTGCGCATGCAGGCATGTGTGGTGTGTGTGCTAGTTTGTGCATGCAAGCACGATTGCACTGCTAAAGCAATTAAAATTGGCGCAGCAGTGGTGTCGGAGCTGGACATTTTTTTAATGTTGTCTGTTCAGCGGTGAACACACGACTGAAGATTGCGCAGTTTGCATGCGTAGTGTGTGGGGAAAGCGTGTTTGCGTATTTTTGTGCTTGCGCATGCAGGCATGTGTAGTGTATGGGCCCTATTAGTGGTGATGCTAGTGGTAATAATAGCTTGGCTATGCTTCTTTTTGTACTATGTTAGTTAGTTATTAAGTGGAGCTGTAAGACTACGGTCGTAATTTTCCTAAGCTTCCTCATAGAGGAATTTCATAAGAATTAATAAAAAATATATTTTAATAATTTGTGTGATGTGTTTTATATTAATTAATGGATTGTATTGTATTGTATTGTATGTGCAGTGGGGTCATGAGTAGATGACAAGCACTTAGACATATTGGTCCATTGTACTTCAGCATAGCTGCCCGCTCGCTGGTTATTGGCGAATAGTAAGATTCAGTGAGGGAGAACCTGCCAGTAGCCTTGGCAAAGCGAAGAATATTTGCAAGTTCAATTTCCCCCATCTCATCTTCGTTAACGAATTGTTTGCCTATAGTGGTGAGCCTGGTTCTGGCGAAAGCCGGACATTCACAGATGAAGTGAGATGCCGTTTCATCCGCCTCCATGCAGCACTCACATAGGCCCGAGCTCCTAATGTGAATGGTTTTGAGGTGTTCGTTAAGAGGACTGAAACCGGTGACGAGACCAATCAAGGATCTCAAGTCTTTCCTGTTTAGTCCAAGCAAAAACTTAGCTCTGCTGATTTTTGGACCGTCCACTAGCTTCTTCGAATACCTGCATGAGACCAGGTCATGCCAGTATTCGGAATGTTGTTGGCGTAGAGCCGAATCCATTTCACGTTTGTGGACGGATGAGCAGCATCCTATGGATGGTTGTGGCCCAATGAAGGCTGTTGAAGAGCCCTTCCTGGCCAGAGCATCCGCTCTTTCATTACCCTCGATACCTGTGTGCCCAGGAACCCAGGCAAGTGATACCGAGTTACATCTTCCCAGACGGTCAAGCCTAACCATGGTTTCCTCAACTATTTTTGAGTTGAGAGAGCCAGCCGAACAGGCTTTGATAGCGGCTTGGCTATCTGAGCAGATGTATAAGGTTTTACCCTTAATCCTTCTCCTTAACAGAATATTGGCGGCAGTGGCAATCGCAAAGATTTCTGCCTGAAAAACAGTTGTTTGTCTACCCAAGGCTGCAGATAGATTTATCCGACAGTCTCTAGAGTAGACCCCGGCTCCGGAGATACCGTCAATAAGTGAGCCATCAGTATAGACGATGACATCACCCGGCCTAAAGCCATTCCACCCCTCACTGCTCCATTCCTGCCGTTCAGGAAGGATGACCTGAAAGCGGCGCTCAAAGACTTGCTTCATGCACACAGTGTCAAGTGCTCCTCCCCGATGGCCAGGTAGGCTGTCATAGAGAGCTCTGTACCTAGCACCTCTGGCCCCATCGCCGAGATTGACCTGCCGTCCAAGTACTACACACATGCGGTATAGTGATTTTCTGGCCTCACTTTCAGCAAGGAACTGCAAGGGAGGTAAACAGAGCAACACTTCCATAGCAGCAGTGGGAGTTCCTCTCATCGCACCTGTAATGCATAAGCACGCAAGGTGCTGTAGCTTCGACAGTTGACGTTTGAGGATGTGAGCTCTAGCCCACCATACAATCGCACCATACATAAGGTATGGCCTAACAATGCACGTGTATATCCAGTGAACCAGCCTGGGACTAAGTCCCCAGGTTCTGCTGAACATCCTACGGCACTGCCAGAGAATGTTAGTTGCCTTCGAAATCCTAGCAACCAAATGTTCAGAAAAGTTAAGCTTTGGATCTAGAACAATTATCAGATACTTAACCTTGCTTGATAGCTTTAGTTGAGTGCCCTGGAAGTAAGGCCACCTCACTTGAGGTATTGCCCTTCTACTCGTGAACAGCATCATCTCAGTCTTCGCGGGGTTGACTGACAGAGCTTGCTCGCGGCACCAACTCCCAACACTATTGAGCGCTGTTTCCATCCGCTCACAAAGAGTTGGCAAACTCCTGCCGCTGACAATAATGCACACATCGTCAGCGTACCCAATAACAGGGTGACCTTCCCCATCAAGTCTTCTCAACAAGGAGTCGACCAACAGGTTCCACAATGTAGTGGAAAGTACACCGCCCTGCGCAAAGCCTTTGACAGCGCGCACAGTTCTGACACAGCCGCCAACAGCAGCTGTAACTTCTCTGCTCCTAAGCATTTCCAGGATCCATTCCACAGTTGTAGAATCGACGCCCTTCAGTGTTAAGGCAGACCCAATTCTGCAAAAGGTGGGATAGTCAAAGGCACCCTCAATATCCGTGAAGACAGCAAGAGCATAGTTCTTGCGGTCGAGCGCCCTACGCACTCTGGCCGTCAGATCCGTTAGTGCCGTCTCAGTGGACTTGCCTTTTTGATAGGCGTGTTGGCTATCATGAATACCCAGCGAAGCTGGAATACTCTTAAGCCGTACGTCAATCAGTTTTTCAAGGCCCTTTAGCAGAAATGATGAAAGGCTAATAGTCCTGAAGCTTTTGGGAAGATCATAGGCGGCCTTTCCCGGTTTGGGAATGAAAACCGCCCTAGCTCTTCTCCAGGCTAAAGGAATATGTCGCAGAGCAACGCTAGCTCTGTAGATTCTAGTTAGCAGTGTGAGCAAAATCTCGATACCCTTTTGCAAGAGTATGGGGTATATGCCATCAGGTCCAGGAGCTTTGAAAGGAGAAAAGGACAGGATAATAGCTCTCGCCCTCTCTCTCGTAACAATGATCGCCGCGACCCGCCACTGCTCAGTGGTAGTTCCGCCTTTGTTTGGCCACACGCAACTATCCACGGCTTTGCAGCCAGGAAAGTGGGTGTCCATTAGCAGTTGAAGTGCCTCCTCATTGGAGTTGGTCGAGGTGCCATCAGGCTTCCGTAGGACGTCAAGCCTGGCTCCCGGATCAGCTGAGAGGACTCTCTGCAATCTCGAAACCGCGCTAACATCCTTCAGTTCTCCGCAGAACCTCTGCCAATTAATGGATATAAATTATTTTATACAATTAATTTTGTTTTACCCTTTTAAAGGCGAAGACAATATTTTCCTATTATGTTTGTTTATGATTTGATGAATTATCAAATCGATTGCCCTTTTCTATTATTATAAATTGGATTTTCGGAACAGTACTTAGAATTCGGTTTTTTGTTTAATGTACCTTATCACATAGCCATCTATGATTACAATCAACCGATTTCGAAATACCTTCGTGAATCTAACATTGCAGTCTCTTAGATTTGCATCTCACTTGAGTAGGGTTTTATTTAAGAACAATTTTCGGCACTTCTTCCAAAGTATATACATATTTTGTGTTAGGCATCCAGCGAGTACCGGGAATGAAGGAAACACTTACACCCCTATCGTGGAATCCGTCGGATCTGAGATTCACTTCACTTATTCGATTCACGTGAACAGAAAATTGCTATTGTGGGATCGGTCGGATACTCTCCCTTACCGACCACTATTCAAAATTCAATTGTGACAGCTCGTTTCATACATTTGAAAAAAATTAAATTCAGTGAAAATAAAATAAAATAATTCACGTTACCGACATGTGGATGGTTCACGTCTGCGGATTGCAGGATGCAAATTGTTCACTATTAGCGGATCGTTCCCCCCGACGGATTCCACGATAGGGGTGTTAACCAACACCATCTAATCAGGTACGAAAATAAAAATAATTTCCATATGGTGATTTTTTTTTAATATTAGCTATTGCCTCTTACTTTGATTTTGTGATTATGCTTTCTGCCTATTGTAAGCGGAAAAGTTATTTAACGCTCATGGTGGTATACGGAGCAACTACGTGGGTACAATTTTGATTTTGACGTGTCATAATTTTTTTTTTACTTTTTCATGTAATTTATAAGAGGGGGGGGGGGGGGGGGGGGGGGGGGGGGGGCAATTTAAGGGAACAAAAATATCATTGATATGAAAGATCAAATATTTGTTTTTTTTTTCTTTCCCCACATGGAGAACCGTTTAATGGTTTTGGTTTTCGCGCCTTCAAATTAAATGTTTTTGTTCGTTATTTTATTGTGCATACACTACCGATCACAAGGATGAGGCCATACATTTTGCAATCGATTTTCAGTCTTTAAGCCTGTTGGAAATTTTATACCCGGAAACTTCTACTACCTGTGAACAGGTACATATTTTTCCAACAGTAAGTCATAAAATTAAAGGGTAAAAAGAAATGCCCGCTGGAATTTGCCAGAAACAAACAATGAACTACTTACTTGAAAAGCGTATAAAAAGATGCTCCACTAGGATGAGGCCATTGCGAATATTTAGTTGCAGGAGTTTACATCAGCGATTTTTTTCAAAGTTTTGTTAAGAATATTCAAAGAAGCGTTGAAAAGAACTGTTTTTATTTAGTTAATAAAAAATTGGTTTCGAAAAGACTTTGACAGCGACAGAAAGAGGACAAATAAATGCTTTCAAGGAGTTAGGACTCTCAGGCCGAGAAATTGCCAAGAGGCTAAATAGAAATAAAACTGTTGTAAACAGTTATCTTGCGGATCCACAATACTATCGAATCAAAAGAAACGCACGGCAGAGGCAACAACATTGCCAGAGAAGCGGGTTATACTACGGCTTGCCTCAAATCCTACTCTACCAGTGACTAAAATAACGACAAACAGCGGGGTATCAGAAAGCATAGCAGCGGTCCGAAGCATACCTAATACGAAAAAGTGATATTATACAGAGAAGAAAACTTAAAAAGAAACCTGTTTTGAGGCAAGGACATAAGGTGCATCGAATGAATTCTGCAAGAGAATATGTCGCTTGGAGCAGTGAATGGAAACGCGTTGTCTTTTCGGATGAAAATAAGTTTTACCTTGATGGGTACAATTTGTATTTCCATGATCTAAGAAAGGAGGAGCTTATTTTGGCAAGACATTACAGCCGTACATCAGGAACAATGGTGTGGGGAGCTGTAACCTACTATGGCACAATCGAGTTGGAATTTTTTTCCACAACAATGAACGGGAACAACTACAATTTTTTGCTGGAACGGTCATTTCCAAAAGAAAAAAACATGTTCGGACCCCTTGTCTTGGATATTCCAACAACACAATGCCCCTATCTACACTTCTAGGCTAGAAGTTGAATTTAATTCCCATGGCCGCCCTATTAACCCGACTTAAACACAATCGAAAATGTTTGGGCATGGTTATCTCGTAAAGTGTATGAAGGCGCCAGACAATCTGAAGACAAGGACATTTTAATCGAATCTATTCGTGATGCCTGCGCCCGAATTTCTCTTAATTATTTAAAAAAAAAACTGTATGATTCTATTCCAAACCGTCGTATAGGGGTCGTATCGAAAAATGGCGGGCATACTCATTTATAATGTAGAAAAAAATGATAAATAAATGTTTTAAACCATAAAATGGAAACATTTTATTAATTTTTTCATTTCTTTCCAAGATTTTGCATGTGGGCTCATCCTATTATGGTGTGGGGAGCTGTAACCTACTATGGCACAATCGAGTTGAAGTTTTTGTCCACAACAATGAACGGGAACAACTACAATTTTTTGCTGGAACGGTCATTTCCAAAAGAAAAAAACATGTTCGGACCCCTTGTCTTGGATATTCCAACAACACAATGCCCCTATCTACACTTCTAGGCTAGAAGTTGAATTTAATTCCCATGGCCGCCCTATTAACCCGACTTAAACACAATCGAAAATGTTTGGGCATGGTTATCTCGTAAAGTGTATGAAGGCGCCAGACAATCTGAAGACAAGGACATTTTAATCGAATCTATTCGTGATGCCTGCGCCCGAATTTCTCTTAATTATTTAAAAAAAAACTGTATGATTCTATTCCAAACCGTCGTATAGGGGTCGTATCGAAAAATGGCGGGCATACTCATTTATAATGTAGAAAAAAATGATAAATAAATGTTTTAAACCATAAAATGGAAACATTTTATTAATTTTTTCATTTCTTTCCAAGATTTTGCATGTGGGCTCATCCTATTATGCATCTTTTTAGATGCTTTATAAGACTGAAAATCGATTGCAAAATGTATTCAGTCCTTTTAGTAATAATTTAAAGGAAATGGACATGCGACTTTTTTGCTTAGTATAGGCAGGAACCTGACAAAAATTGCTTTAAATGTCAATAAAACTGAATTGTGAAAAAATAAGTTGACTAATTGTTTTAGCATTTTTCGAAAACAAAAATAAAAATTTATTTCATGGTACAATTTAAAATCCCTACATCCACAACTTTTACACCAGTATATTTGCACATGATAGGTTTGTTAAAAAAAGGTACATTTACCAAAAAAAAAGCCAAATAACCAGACAATTTAGTCAAAATGGGCCTCTTTATCGTAGTAAATGGCAGATCAGTGCATTACTGAGGAAAATCAAATGCTGATGTGATTGCTGAGAAGCATTCTTAAGCAGACGGCGCAGTACTTTTATGTTTAAGGTTGTTTTACCAAGAGGTCCTTGAAGCCCGAACAAATGATATTTTTCCAAAACATCCATAGAAACCGCGCAGTATGTTTTTGTGTAAAAGTGAAAAATGTCATCAACGTTTTTTACCAGAGGCCATTGGAACACCAAAAGACGTTGCCGCTTTTTATACCCTATTCTAAGGGTAAATTAATTTTGACGCATGGTTTGTCACATACATTTATATTGCCCGTAGACCCCTAAAAGATACTATATTTATTATATTTATGATCAGCATCGATAGTAATGTCGATCTAGCCATGTCCGTCCGTCCGTCCGTCCGTCTGTCGGCAAAAATTAGGCCTTTAAACTGGGCATAGAGAGCTGAAATTTGAACCATATACTCTCTAGGGTCCCGAAGTAATCATGTTTACGAATTTTTGAAATCCGCCCATAGACACGACCACAAACTCAAAAATTTTTTTTTTTTGGAAAAAATCGAATTTTGAGCTAGAAAGCTGAAATTTTTTATATATGATCTATGGCTCTTAAAACTGCTAGGGATATAAAATTTTCAAAATCCACCCACTGACACGCCCACAATTAAATAAAACAATTTTATTGGAAAACCCAAGTTTGAGCTAGGCAGCGTTTTTTTCGATAAAATCCTTTAAATGTTATATAACAAAATATGTAGACCGTTCTTAACAATTCAACCATGCTTGGACTTTTGTCACGCCCACTTGTGAGGGATAGAAATAAGAATAGGGTATGCAACAGTTCGCCCAAGCGGAATGAAGCCCGTCCCTATGTTTTTATATTGAGGTTCCAGTTTAATTTCCTATGTAGAATCACGCCTACTGACACGCCCACAATTAAGTAAATCAATTTTATTGAAACGCCCAAGTTTGAGCTAGGGAGCGTTTTTTCGATAAAATCCTTTAAATGTTATATAACAAAATATGTAGAGCGTTCTTAACAATTCAACCATACTTAGACTTTTGTCACGCCCACTTATGAGGGATAGGAATAAGAATAGAGTATCCAACAGTTCGCCCAAGCGGACTATGTTTTTCATTTTTGTTTACCAAACAATTTTAGTTCAAAATAGCTTCACTGGAGTAGTGACAATGTTGGTTTTGTTTATAGTTAAGTCAGAAGTGGGTGTCCTCCTAAAAGGACATTGGCAAAATGCCCTACCAAATTTTAATTTCCAAAATTTTATTTAATATCTTTTTTCAAATTGATTTTATTCGTACTCTATTTTACTTTAACAAAGAATACATTAATTAAAAATGTACCACAAAAACAATCGTCTGGGTGTAATGTGACAGCGCGTTTTCAGCACATAAAATTGGCTCAACCCTGCTTGGATGGGTTTTCAAAAGATTCCAGCAGGCCAAATCCAACTCCCCTCCAGTGTTTCGATAAAGATGCTATGCGTTTTGAGTTGACACATCTAAGTAGTTAGTTTTAAGTCTAAAATACCAACGTTTTCCACGTAAAGACGTCCCGTCCCGTTCCGTACAAACTGATGGTATGATCAGCTCTATCAACTCCTCCCTTGTCAAATTCCAAAATGTCCTTGTCGTCACAAACACAATTTTATCATATTATTCGCAGTCAACAGGCTCATTAAATTCATAAATCACAAGCCAAAAAAGCTTGCGAATTAAATATTTAAATCTCACTGTTAGGAAACTTTTAAAGCTAATTATTTTTATATATTTTATACAATCTTTAGAGTAGATATTACCTGATTGGAACCACGTACAAATTACTGCTCTACTTCTAAGCTTTGATATAAGAAAAGAAAACTTAATTTAGGAGAGTTAGACAATTATTATTTGCAAAATACGAGTACTTGCAATTTATTTTCATCAGCTTCATTTAAATTGGGTAAAAAGCTCATCAAAGAACTGTTAGAAATCTACCCTTTTCGTTAAATGTTTCAATACCTACCCTTCTTCCACAATGGAACGAAATATCGAAAGGAAAACTTCGTAATTGTCTAGCCATTTGCAGAAAATTAAAATTTACTTTGAATATTAAAACGAATATACAAACTTTGAAGACATTAAAGACTGAAGTAATGTCTGAATATTAACCGTTTATGTAAGGTTTATCTTTCGTACAACAAAGGTAAAACGGATACGACTTCGATATATGCACGATTTAAATTCGTCCTTCTCTGGGTAGTTTCCACAATTCAATTATAAATTGTTCATAGATCATCGAGCACCTATCACACACGTTATTCGCTTTAGGGCACCAGTCTCTTTTTGATAATAATTCACGTAACAAAATACCATCTTACTCTGCTGAGTGATTTATTACAACCGCTAGCAATTAATGCTACAAAAATACAAAACAACCCCCACCAAAACACGGAATAAGTAATATCTCTAGAGGATAAGCCATTAACTCACATGCCAGCACCAGGTGTTACTTCATTTGCAATAAAGCTATACTCTTAACTGCGTTGTGTCCAAGAGAAAATCTAATTAAATCGCTCTCAAGGCCCCTAACAGCCCCCATCGAAATAAAATTATATACCAATATCCACATCGACGAATCTCGTATCGCAAGAAATAATTTATTTCCATAACACTAAGCCATGTGGTATCTGGCTTTCATTTCGCTCTCGAAAAACAACACAATTTTCACGCACTTACACCGTTTCATTTGCATTGTGTGAATTTGAAATCCATTTGAATAGCTTTTTTTGGGCGCGAAGAATCCGCACGGCCATCGTCCATAGTTTAAATCATAATAATATAGGTATATATTGGAGAGGTCCTGCACTCCTGCAGCACACTTTTCCTCTCTCAAACGGCTCTCTTGTGTTATTTATTAAGTAACTGCCTCCCGCAGCAATAAAATCCACCTGATTATCCATCAAAGAAGACGTAAACAAAGTCTCGTGCCAAAAGTTTTCTCATTGATTCACATTTTCATTGGAAAAACCTCTGTTGCTTTAATGTCTGTTGCTTCCACGGAGCGTGGGTTCCAGCCGTCGTCGAGGATAGCGGTAGGAAAAACCCAAAGTTGTATATTCTGGAAAATTGGAGCTCCACTCATCCCTTGAATTTGAGAAGGGGCAAAGTTACTGCAGTATCTTTATCACTTCAGGCTAGTTCTTCCCTAAGTGCTGTTACTATAGTGGGTTATTCGGGCGCATGCTTGTACTTAATCACCCTGTTGCTGCGCCGCTTCTAGCCCCAACTTCCCTCTTGACTAAAGAAAGCTTTTTTATTTCCAGGATTTTCACATTGTTCACAGCACGAACGGAATTCGTTCAATCGACTAAAAGGTACGTTTACCTGGCTGGAAATGCTCAGTTGGTCACCAGCTGCCGATCGGTATTGGCGCTCTCGCGGACAAGTATCCAGATATCTAAACCATCGGGTTCTGTTAAGTTTCATTGGTATCCTACCTCTGCAACTGGGGATAGAGTTTTAAAGTTTTTATGCGTTTTTATGTTCAATTCCTCTTTGAGATACTAAGTCGTCCTGTTGGCTGTTATAAATCTATAAATCAACAAACAGTTGTCAGAGTACCAGCGGTATTGAACGACTTAAATTTACTCAGTCTTAATTTTGATTCACTTTGAACAAGACGTGCGGTGGTTTAAAAAGGAAAATCTCTTCCCAGCGAATGCCAAAGTGTGATAAGATATCTTCTTTGCAAATAAATAGGTCCCTTGTGAGATCTTACTTGTTTGGATACATTTTAAATGAGATTGAGATACAAAAGATACGGTGGCGCCAAGTGATGAGTTTTATGCGAATTTTAGTATAAATGTAGGTATCTGCGAAAAATAAAACTCATTGTGCTGTGCTGATGGAAGTTCAGAGTTGATTTTAGAATAATTTTCACATTGATAGATTCAAGTAACTCTTTTTCGTTCGGTATCGGTCGAGGGCTTGAAAACTCGTTTCTCATCGCGCGTTCGTCAACAAGTCAACATAAAAATAAGCATTACATTGATTTCCAACTTGTTTTTTCTCGGTGCGAAATTAAATTGTGTGGGCCAAGTGAAACTTTTAAAAGGAAATGCAGAGAGATAAATGTTATAGTATCGCTCACTTACAATTGTATCTTTCATGCTGTACGAGAGCGAAATATTTTTTCTGTTTAATTTGCATCTGTTTTTAATGTGTGCGGTTTGTTAATTTCATGAATTAAAAGAGCGTTAAATTGTTTCAATTGTCGACGCAACATAATTAAAAAATAATAAATAATAATAAAAAATAAAACAACAGATAAACCTACGTACGGATCTTTAGTTTGATGGAGAAGCTTAATGGATTTTGCGGTTAAGTTATATATTTGCATTGTTTGATAGACCGTGAACAAATTCAAATACAAACGGATAATATTGATTTCCGGAGTGGGCAGTGGATTTGAATACCTTGTGGTAATTCGTTTCGCCTAAAAGGTGAGTTGGTGTTTTGAATGGGGGTTTTACTTTGAGTGCCAGATTCGGATTGGGTTTTATTCAAAAATTGCAAAAGCAATATTATAATTGCAAAGTTGGGTTCAGAACTGCATTACATTTCTTACAATGTAGGTTTATTGTGCACATTCCATCATGGTCAATATTTTTCGGACTCGTTTATAGTCAAGCTATGAAATTCATGATAAAATATTATATCCGAAAAGACAAACGAGTAGTTTTCAATATTTGAAAAGAGAAGTTACAGTTTTGGTAGACCATATATTGTAATGCGGCTTTTATTGTAGGACATCATATTCGTGTCAAATGTGAACTTCCCACACAAGAATAGTGGGTTATGCCACTTATACATTATTACCCCGCCAAATATTTATTTTGCTTGTCATCACTTTGTAATTTGCGACCCCATAGTGCAACAAAAAGAGTTTTTTTAGGTTCGTAAATGACTGGACTAAAAGACACACGCTACCACATAAAACAACGATTTTCTCGAATGCGTGTGATCCTTAAATTGATAGGGTATGAAATGTATATAGAAACACAAATTAAATAAAGTGCAAAGCTGAATACGTACGAATTTTTTTCACTTATTATCATAATACGAGTATATTCAAGTACCTTCTAAGTAACTGGTAGTATCAGCTAAACTACCATTTTTTTATGGCTTTGTCCGTTTTTGAGAAAGTGGAATTTTTTTAAAACCATCATTCGAGTCAGTTAAAAATTTATCGACCACTTCAAGTAGAGATACAGACTCTTAACTGTATGAGGGTTATGATCTTTTTTATTTGTAATCATAAGCTTGCCATTAAAGAAGAAGAAGAAGAACCGTTGTTCGAATCCATTGCGAAAAACGGAGTATCGGCGCCCTAATATTGTCTTGCCATGTTTTTGGGCAAATCGCATTTAAAGATTTGGCAATCAACTGAATAAAAACTTACCACTCGTATTTTTTGATAAAAGTAATCAGATATCCTCAAATGCTTTTAGTTTTTAAAATATTAAAATTTTTGTCAAAAATGAGTTTGCAATATACGCCATCAAAATCAAAATGTTCTTTTCTTCATACTTTTCCTGGTGAATTTGAACGTCAAAAAATATGCATACACATTTCAATTATAGTAGTACATACTCGTAGTAGTAAAATGTTCTTTATTTTCAACTTTGTACATCTATACATTGTTTTCAGATTAAAGTGTTAAGTTTTTGTTGAAAAGTAAAAACTTACGACAATGACATAAACAGTCGTCTGTCGGGTAATTTACAAATTGAAATAATAGGAACTTGTTTTGGAATTTGATTTAAGAAAAATTAGGTAAAGGAAAAAAAGTACGTAATGAAATTAAGTTAAAACCAATCTTCGAACTAATTGAATTCAACTACAAGTTGTTTTCTGTAGGTTATGGCGGCAGTAATGTAATTGACCAGTCTGTTCCAATTATTCGTGCTTCCTCCATTTAGTACAATAATGAGTTCAGCATCACTCAGAGTTGCCTTTTCAAAGTATCTCACTTTAAACTCACTTAGTACGGGGCATCTGCCTATGAAGTGATGGATATTTTCTTCTTCTCGCAAAATACACATGGAACATATCGTTGAAACGCTGCCTCCAAATCCCTTCGCACTAAGAAGGATAAAATCGCATCTCGCTTTAAAAATCCACGAAATTTTGTTGATATCGATATCATCGATAAGATATTGTTGTCTTTTCGAGTAATCAAGGAGCTTGAGAATCCTTGTGCTGCTTTCCCTCGCTCTCCGTTCTGTTTCTTGTCGGCTATCTGCCTTGAGTCGATCCAGAAGCTGCCATTTCCATCGGCATGTTCTGATCCCAGTTTAAACCAAACCGATTTCCAATGTTATTTATTTCTTTCACCCAAAAAAGATGTTTTTCCAATAGGATTTTGGTAAGTTGGTGTGGTAACCTAGTTGCATCGTATTTGAATAATGTTTTCTTGACATACCTTAGATGTATAAGTCTACTGAATAGAAATGACCATCTTCGGCTCCAGTCTCTAGCGACTAGGCGTAGTTAGGAGAATTTGGTGGTCATTTCAAAATCCTTTTTAAAAAATAGCGTTGTAGTTTATCCACCTCCTCAAACATTCCAAAACCCATTTCAATTATAAGTTACTAGCTTACCACCCCGGCTTCGCTCGGAGTCTTTATTAATAAGACTAAATTAAAAACCAATCGCTGTAAGTCCCGTTGTGAAAATATTAGAAGAAAACAACCTTTAAAAGGATTCACAAAACAATACCCAATAGAAAACTACTACAAAGTGAAAGTGTATTTAAAAAGTATTATTATACGATGAGATATCGCAAAAAATCAGTTGGCTGATTTCAACCGTTCCGTAGGGAGCCGACCACGTGCCTGAGCCCCGCGGCATGGTACCTCGCAGAGCTAAGGGCGACCGACGTGCTTCCCTCGCCCGCCGGCAAGCGCCTTGCGCGTAATGCGGCTTAAACCCAAACATACCTATTAAGTATAGATTTATTTACTAACAAAAAACGGCTGGACCGAATTTGCTGGAAACTTAATCAGTTCTGAGTTACGTAATTACGCTTCGTATAAACCCGGTTCCATGTCAATATCATTTTTGGTTCTCGAGATAATCGTGGAAAAAGATAATTCCCAACGCACATACGAACATACGTACATACACACACACAGACATCTCTATAAAAACGTTGGATTTGGATTCTGGTGACCTTGAAACGTGGAATTATGTCAAAATCCGCGATTCACAAAATCGGCCCCATTACAACAACTTAAACTGGGAAGTTAAAAATTAACAGTGAGTCAATCTTAAAAGATAGACATATACTGTCGCGGACTTCTTTTTAGAACTTTTAAAGAGGAATAATTCTATTATAAAAAGGAATAGTTTTCCCGTTTTGCTCCTACTGGTAGCAGCGTGATGCCATATAGCCTAAATGAACTATCCAACACAAAAAGATTTTTTCAATTCAAACCAGTAGTTCCTGAGATTAGCGCGTTCAACCAAAAAAACTTTTCAGCTTTATAATATAAGTATAGAAGTATAGATTAAAAGGAATTTCTTCAATGCTAGTGAATAGTACGTACTTCTTGTATATTATGTACTTCTTAATAAAGATATTGGTAGGTTTTTTTATTTTTATTTCATATTTCTTGAAGTTATTTATTTTATCAGTTTATTTTAAAGTTGTGTCATAGAAATCAAACACAGAGTAAATATACAAAAAATACATATAGCTTAGAAGGCTAATTTAATATATTTTTTGTTGGGGGTCTGTAGAATCGATGAATATTGGCCGGTACCAATAATAGATTTAATGTTGAACTTAAATTTGTAGTCTCTTTCATTCAAATGCAAAACCCAGATGTATAGCCAGTTGGTAATGCGGGGTTGAAGGCCCCATTTATTACCGATGGCTTTTTTGCTTTTTTTGTAGTGTGCTACCGTAGCTTTCCGAACTCTCTCTTCTATGTTAGGTTTCCAGCTAAGCTCTTAATCCAGAATGGGACCCAAGTATTGAGCTTCATCAGAGAAGACTAAGCTTGTGCCCTGATTGAGGGAGGATCAATTTGTGGAATTTAAAATTTCCAAGTGAATAAAACAAGTTTGGTTTTGTGGGGGTTAACGTTAACCCATAACGATCTGCCCATGTCGTTAGCTTCTTAAGAGAGTTTTGGAGAAGTTCTTTCAGGGTGTTTAGGTGCTTCCCTGATGCGGTAACTGCAACGTCAAAGATGGATTTGGAGTTGAGTTGAAAATTAGTAGAAATGATAGAAAAAATATTTATTGCACAACGTAGTACCTAGTACGCGTACTTATCAAAAATATAAATGAATTGGTACACACAGACGTAAATATACAGTCTCAATGCAACCGTACGAAACCAATTTCAACCCAAGACTCTAATGTCGACAATACGACGAGTTTCTATTTTGAACATATTCTACGGACCTGCTCCCCTCACTGTGGCTTGTATTGTTTATACAAGGTGGCGCAAAAGTTGTCATCTGTTTACTTCACAAATGTCAAAGTAAAATTGACATTTGCCGCTATTTGCAAAAATTATAGCATCTTCCGATAGGGTTTTCAGCCCTTGGGTGTGCCTTAGGCAATTCTGGTGCCAATGTTCTAAATGATCCACGACGTTTGACATCTATCCTACGTAGTTTTCGGTCGGATTGGTGAACGCCACTGGGTGATGACTTTTGCGCCACCTTGTATATAGCTGATATCATTTCGCGACAAAAATGTCAAACAGGAAAAAGGGCAAAATTATAAAAAAATATCCATTCTAGTTGAATAAAAATGTTAGATTTTGTTTACTATTAAAAATTCTAGCTAGTTTTGGCTTGGCACGGATCTATTTGTTGGATTTGTTGATTTTATCTGCAAATTTTTCTGACAGCTCGAAGCTGTTATCGCAGTAAGTGTAGGTACCAAATTGAAAATATAAAAACCAGGCTGCTGCGGTTGGTTTTGGTGGAATTGCTACTTCACTATGGATAGCTTTCCCATCAAAACAGGGTTAATAACGAGTGGATAGCGGTGCAATAAACTCGAGAAAAAATATTCAAATGCTTAAAAACATCTGACATGAGCAAGCAGGTACAAAGAAAGGCACGCGAAAGAAGAACATCCGACTTTCTGGAGCTAATCATCGTCCGATTGCATCCTGTGAACCGATAGATGCGGTACTTAAGATCGGTGATTTTGAAATAGTGTGCTGTACACAACGGGGCATACACCAATGGAAAATCAACCATTTTATTTTATTAAATTTTTGCATTGCCACAATACTCGTAGACGTACCTATGCCAAAACAATTCTTAAGAACAAAAACATAGGGACGGGCTACAGTCCGCTTGGGCGAACTGTTGGATACCCTATTCTTATTCCTATCCCTCATAAGTGGGCGTGACAAAAGTCTAAGTATGGTTGAATTGTTAAGAACGCTCTACATATTTTGTTATATAACATTTAAAGGATTTTATCAAAAAAAACGCTCCCTAGCTCAAACTTGGGTGTTTCAATAAAATTGTTTTATTTAATTGTGGGCGTGTCAGTAGGCGGATTTAAAAAAATTAACACATGAGAATAAAGGGCCCATAGAGATTATATATTATAAATTTCAGCTCCCTAGCTCAAACTTTGGATTTTATGTGGGCGGATTTTGAAATTTTTGTATCCCGAGCAGTTTTAGGAGTCATAGATCATATATAAAAAATTTCAGCTTTCTAGCTCAAAATTCGATTTTTTCCAAATTTTGTTTTTTTGAGTTTGTGGGCGTCTGTGGGCGGATTTCAAAAATTCGTAACATTGATTATTTCGGGACCCTAGAGAGTATATGGTTAAAATTTCAGCTCTCTAGGTCCAGTTTAAAGGCCTAATTTTTGCCGACAGACGGACGGACGGACGGACATGGCTTGATCGACATTACTATCGGTGCTGATCATAAATATAGTAATTTTTAGGGGTCTACGGGCAATATTAAGGTATGTTACAAACTATGCGTCAAAATGAATATCTCAGCAATGGAAAGAAATAGAACAAAATTAATAATTTCTTTTTAAATTCCCGAAAATACAAGACTGCATGGGTTCAGAAGTTCAAAAAGTGAATTTTGGCGTATACGGCAAATCAATTTTGGGCCGACGGTATGTCATTTTCTTATATACACTCGAAGTAATTAAAATATCCCCGTCAACGAACAACCGGTTCCACCACCCAGTGATAAGGAGGTTAGCATAGCTGTAAAAAAAGCTTAAGAATAATAAAGATGCCTGATCTGATAGTATACCAGGCAGAGGGGATGTTTTGGTAGGGCGCATCAACCAATTATACGAGTAGGTCGAAGAAAGTATGCCTGATGACTGGACTATCAGCTATATGTGATCAATTGAAAAGAAAGGCGATCCTATATCTAACTATCGACGAATTTCTCTGTTAAAAAAAACATATAAGATTCTATCCAACGTACTGTGAGAACGTTTGAATTGATCCAATTTTGCTGGGTGATGTGGAAAACACCCGGTGCAATTTGCAGTATGGAAACAGCTATTCCGAACTTTTAAACCTGCACCGCATTTCCGCAAGGAGATGCGCTTTCATGTCACTTCTTGAATATTATCTTGGATCAGAAAGTGCGCATTGCCGGTGTCAACAAGGAAGGCACTATCTTCATCGGATGCCTACAAAATCTGGAATACGTGGACGATATCGACATCATCAGTCGATCTCAGCGTGCTTTGTTAAAGGTTCATGGCGTTTAAGAACATGCAAAATTGGTTGGCCTTGAGGTCAATAAGGATAAAACGAAGTACTTGCTTTTAACAAACAAACAAACATCTGCCTACCACAATACGTCACTGTTGTCCTGTTGATAGCAGCACCTTCGAGGTGGTTAGGGAGTTCAACACCATGACTGACACCTAAGTGGATATCCGACGAGGAATTACTCTAGGAAACCGTTGAAGCTTCGGTTTGGCAAATCAAATGGGTTAAAAGCTCCAAACCCGGAAAACCAAGTGTAAGCTGTAAAAACACCGATACTGTCAGTTCTGCTTTATGGAACCGACTGCTGGATTATAAGTAGGAAAGGAGAGCTAACATTGGGTTTTTTCGAGAAAAAAATACTCCATCGGATGTCCTGTGTGCGAGGACCGCTAATGGACAATAATGCTCAAGTCAAGATGATCTTCGATTACCAGATTCCCAGCACACAGGTTCGGAAGACCGAGCCTCCGTTTTAAAGACCAAGGCGCGGATGCCAGAGCGCTTGGTCTGGACAACTGGAAGCAGAGTGCCGGGATCGCGGTGGATAGAAGCCTGCAGTGTCTCGGACAGAGACTCTCTACTGGTCAGGAACCCTGTGAAAGTAGTTGTCTCCCCAATCAGCAACTTTTCCGTGAAATTAGACCCTAATGAAACATGGTCCCAAAAAAATTAATAAAGGCCCAAAAGATATACGAGGCAGCAACAACGTTTTGTAGTACGGTTGGGGTGATTTTACATTGCTTTGGAGCCATTTTGCATTCGGGGCTAATTTAATTCCGACGTGTTGGCTATGAAGGTGAGAGTTTGGAAAGCGCCGATTGCAATGCGCCATTTTTCACTTCCCAGTGGAAGTTCTTGTAATGGGGCCGATTTTGTGAATCGCGGATTTTGACATATCTTCACGTTTCAAGGTCACCAGAATCCAAACCCGACATTTTTATAGAGATGTCTGGGTGTGTGTATGTACGTATGTGCGTATTTACGTATGTGCGTTCGGAATTATCTCGAGAACCAAAGATGATATTGACATGCGACCGGGTTTATTCGAAGCGTTATTACGTAACTCAGAACTGATTAAGTTTCCAGCGAAATCGGTCCAGCCGTTTTTTGTTAGTAAATAAATAACTAAAATAATTTAGTTTTATTTGTACTATTTATTGTCATTTTTCATTGAGCAAATCACTATTACATTGTGCTCCGTTATTTCGCATACATGTAAATTTACAGGTCTCCGTGTTGATAACAATGGTTGAATTAATATATATCACACTTCGCTGTTATTAACAACATTTAAATTCCATGAACAATATTAAAGAGCATTTTTTAATATTACAGTACCTTGCCATATTATTAGACCCAAGTAAAAAAATTCAATTTTTTTTTTAAATTATTTAAAAAGTATGAAGTAGGCTTCTTTTATTTTTCATTTATATTTTGCGTTACCTAGGTAATTATTAGGCTTTATTTGAGACTTCTTTACGGTATATTATGCAACATTTGAAGTTTCTATTAAGTAGTGAATGGTTGTGTGACTAAAAAGTTCAAAAAGTGCCTTAAAATTATTTGCATATAAAAGTTATTTCTGTCAAATAAAGCTCGTGTTTTACGGTAAGTTCTGATGTTTTACTTTTGTTTATGGGTAAAACTATGCATATAGATAGTCATTATATTAAAAAAAATTTTTTAGTATTCAATCGTTCGAAAGATGGGAAAAGGGTCAGACCTCTCCCCGAAGAAAGTCGGCCAAGTTGTTGGCCTATTAAAGGCATCCAACCTATCCCAATATGATATTGCGGGTGTAGTTGGAGTGTCGCGAAGTTCTGTTAAGAATATTAAAAAAAAAAAAATGGATCTTGGGGTGTCTTTAAGCCCGAAGAGGAAGGGTAATTGCGGTAGGCCTCGCAACACAACCCCCAGAACAGACCGCAAAATTCGGGATATTTGCACGGCAAATCGAAAATTACCAGTTTCCCTGTTGGCGAAAAAGGTTTCCGATAAAGGAATTAGAATTTCCCAGCGAACAGTGCAGCGTAGATTGGCTGAAATCGGTCTTTTTGCCAGAAAACCAGCTCGAAAACCAAAGCTGACTGCCACCATGATTAGAAAGTGTTTCGACTGGGCTCATAAATACAAAAAATTCACTGTTGAAGATTGGAAAAAGGTAATATAATAAGACAAACTTAAAGCCAATAAGGTCATAAAAGTACAACTTATTTTTAACCTTAAAATCGCTATTTCTTTAACTTTACAGGTATGTTTCTCTGACGAATCTGTTTTCCAAGTAATGATGGAAAAAACGAAGTTTGTCAGAAGGAGACCGGGCGAACAAAATAAACCACAGTGCATTGTGCCCACAATTAAACATCCCCCATCCATAATGATTTGGTCAGTTATTTCTGGGAAAGGCACAGGGCGGCTCTATCTGGTTGAAAATACTATGCGGCAGGATCAATACAAGAAGGTCCTGGAAACAAGGCTGCTACCGCAGCTTCAAGAATGGTTTTCTGTGGGCGAGCAACCAATTTTTATGCATGATGGGGCTCCCTGCCATAAAGCCAAGAGCATAACTGCCTTTCTCCAAGAAAGGAGCATCAACGTTTTGGATTGACCAGGAAATTCCCCGGATATGAATCCGATTGAGAATGTTTGGGAGCTCTTGAAGCGGGCGGTGGCTAAAAGTGCCATAACCACGAAAAGGTAGCTGATGGAGAAGATAATTTTCGAGTGGAATCACAACCCACATATCCAAGTAACCGTGCAATCTTGCATAGGAAGCATGCCACGGCGAATTAAGGCACTTATAGCTGCAAAAGGAGAGCACACCAAATATTGATTTTTAGGAAAAGCATGCATCCCCAACTCTTAAATAAAAAAAATAAATCAATAATTAACTAACTAGCAAAACCTTTCCGTCTTTTTTTTATTCCTGATATTATATATTATAGTAAACAAATTCAATCTAGAACATATTTATTACAAATTTAGTCACAGCAACCATTTAAGACAACAACATTTTTTTTATGCTGGGTCTAATAATATGGCAAGGTACTGTAAATAATTCTTAACCATATCTTATGGTGAACCACATTTCAAAATTTACCACTAATCGCATAAATCATATTGATGCCACTAGGAAGTTAGTCGTGTGGACCTTGCGGATCGCACCACTAACCACTTTTTTTCTTTCGTTTTCGCGCTTTTTTTATGGTCCTTAACAACTTTCAATACTGACACATAGCATCTTACTTAAGTGGGCAACGACATTTCCATTTCAATCAAACGGCGAAATTTTCAAACTTTGCATGTACCTATTATTTTTTGTTTTTATGCAAAATAAACCCAAAAATATGCAAAATGACCCCAAAACAAACACCCCACTTTGATAATAATTTTTGTTGTTGTCTGCCATGCATATATGAGGTAATTAATCATTTGTTGGGGTAATTTTTTATTCTGATCAAATTTTGCGTCAACAATTTGGGGCAATTTTGAATTGCTTTCGGAAAATATAAGTAAATTATTTTGTTCGGCCCACACGAGTGACCACCTTAGTTAATGATGCCATGTTCAAAAGAAAGCTCATGCAACTCCAAAAAAGCAATACCAATCAACGTCATTATACAGGTAGGTATTAAAACTCGCGGATCACACAAATGCAGTAACAATATCGTGAACACTGCCGTTTCATCTTCAAGTCAAGCCGAAGATGCAACGAAGTGGGAGAGTACTGATCCCTTTGGTTCAGATCATTACCTGCTCGGAAAAGAATTTTTTTTCCAATGTATGTCAGTGTTAAGCTCTCGATGAGCAAAGTGTTGGACTGTAGGTACATATACAGGATGTTTTCGACTTCATGTTCAATACTTTGGAATTTGACTTTTGAACATGTTTTCAGATAAAAATTGTTCTGCAGTAAGGATCTATCTCTATTGTGTACTTTATTTTAATAGGATTTAAGAAAAGCCTTACTTTGGTCTACCCTGATTCATATACATATATATAATTAGTTTCGTTAGTAGGTATTGGGACCCTTGGGACTGGGAATTCTGAGCTAGAGCGAGAGGGAAGATATGAGGTTGGAGCTAGAGCGAGAGGTAAGATCTGACCTTGGAGTGACGCGCCGGCCGCCGGTGGTGGTTGTTAGTTTTTGTTATCAGTTTTGTGTGTTTAGAGTGAATAGCTTGGAGATATTGACTTCCATAGTAATTAAACGGTTGATGCGATAAAGAAACCCCATGGATATTGGAAGCAACGGTGAATAGTGAGTTCAAGATCGTCTTTGTTTATACGACTAAATTGTGTATTGTAGCGATCTTGGACTAAATTGTGTATTGTAGCGATCTTGAGCTCATTTGTTTGTTTAGGACATTGCATTGTATATGGTTTCTTAGTTTGATTAATGTTAGACATTACATTGTGTATGGTTTCTTAGTTTGATTATTTAATGTTTTATTTGTTCAGGACATTACATTGTGGGGCGAAATAATATAATATTATCGGCGTCAGATATGGCTCGCTCCCCCTTAAGATTCGCTGACCATATTGCTCTGTGTTACTTTTATCTTACTGACCACATTGTTTGAGAAGAAATTGTGATATTTTCGGAGGTATTTTCATGTATAAAAGGCGAGTGTTGAAGGTACTAAGTAACAGTTTATTTCAAATTAGACATGCAAAGAACATGAATTTCCTTAACCAACTGGGTAAAGTAAAGCCCCTAGAGGGTCTGAAAATGGTAGAATTGGGGAAACGGAGTCGTATCTTGAAGGCGATGCGGTGTCAGACCAAGTATGGACCAAAGATCCTGGTAGAGCTGGAGGCGAAAAAGGTATTTTTGCCTCTCAGATTCAACGCAATGGAGGAGGACACCATTACCCAACTCCCCTTATATGAGATGGAAGTCATCAAAGCGGTTGGAAATTCCTTTGAGTTGGCGTTCCATCCTGTTGCAGAGGAAGAAGATGAGGTGCAAGTTCCCTACTCACAACCATTTTTATAAAATAAAAAATAAATTAAAAAAAAAAAAAAAAAAAAGTGAAACAAAGAAATTAACTGTTCTTTTTCTTTTTTATTGGTTTATTCGACTTTTAAGTGCTTTGAGGTGGTTAAAGATTACCCAACCTTTGTGAAAAGATTCAATTTGCGTGGTCGTAAAATTGAATTCCGGATTAGGGATGTAGCAGACAACTTTGAACCATCTAGCTGGATTCAGAATGCAGTGAAAGGGATATTTAAAAAAGTGACTAACGATTTGGATCCTTCTGATATGGTGGGTATAACATTTACAGGGAAGAATTTCGAACACCATGGTCCTGGTTGGATGAGCTATAGAAAGGCATCCGATTTAAAGTGGAGCGAGGTATGGGATTTAATCACTAAAATTTTCCAAAGCAATTCCGAGGGCTTAAAAAAAAAAAAAAAAAAAAAAAAAAAAACATTAAATTAATTGTTTTTTATTAATCCATGAATTGCTAGTGGATGGGAAACCCAACCATTTGACATATACTTTTTCGTCTTTTGTTGCAAGAATCTTTTCCACGAGAAATATGTTGGGAAAATTCGTCTTTTGTAATTCGTGTGCATAGAAACTCCCTCTAATAGGCTGACCTTGAAAATCTTCAATTAGATATGTAATAGGGTTTGTTATCTGAACTTTTCTTATTTTGAATATTTCAGTTGTCCAGTTTGGTGTGTATCCTTTTTCGAAAGCATGTTTAAACTTGCTTATTCGAACGTTATTGCCAACTTCGTATTTTCCCTTCTCAGCAATTTTTATTCGTTTATAAACTCCTGATAGTAATTCTTTGACATTGTTTTTATTTATATCAACGGGACGTTTTTTTATTGTTCTATGTACCGAGTGATTATATGCATGCAGCAAATCCTTATAAATGGGTAGCCATTTGTAGTTCCCATTGAAACTGAATTCTTTCCACATTTTCTCCTTAAGGGTGCGGTTAAAGCGTTCAACAATTGATGCTTTTAATGTACTGTACGTTGAGTAGTGATTAATTTTGTAGGTATTCATCAAATTTTGGAAGGCCTTGTTGAAGAATTCTTTACCATCGTCGGTTTGCAAATTTTTAGGTGCTCGATTTGAATTGGTAAAAATTGTTCTCATAGCTTGTGTTGTAGCTGATGCAGTCTTATGTTTCAAAGGAACGATCCAAGCATACTTTGAAAAAGTATCAATTACGGTTAGTAAATAGTTGAACCCCTCATTCTCATCACTGTATGGTATCATTTCAACCAAGTCTGCTTGCCATAGATCATCAAAGCCCTTAATAATAACTCTTCGTCTGGTGAAATTCCTTCGGGCTGGCTTGTGCAGCTCACCAACAACTTTTCTTTTACTCATCCTAAAAACGAGTGAATAGAAACAAGGAGAGGTTTTGTATTTTATTAGATATTTTATTTGACCAATCGTCGATAAAGTAACATCAATTTCTTAATTCTAATCAATCTGCTTTCAACCATATAGCATGCGCAAGTATCTGGTCCTTCTTGACAGAGATTTGCAGACCAGGGGCAATTTATAAAATGACACCCATGAACAGAGGTGGTGGAAGATACGTTTTCAAAGTTCCTCAGAAAACTAATGCAATCAATAAATTCATTGAAATGTTCCTCAAGAAGAGTTTGGTTATTTGTTTTTAGAAATTTTAACATCTCATCGAAGATCGTAGACGTATTTACTGCAGACATGATTTCAAATCGAATTCCGAATGCGTACTAAATTGGTGAAAAACTAGTTGTTGCCTCTCTAATAGGTTCACCACTATTTTTATACTTCTCGAAAATATCCAACATATACTTTCTAATTTTGTTTAATAATTCAAGAGTCTTCAAATTTTGCTCATCGGTGTATGACCGCAAATCCGTACCCATTTTTCCCAGTTTATCTTCGATGATTTGTAGCTTCAGTGCCTCATCATTTATAGTCCCCATGAGTGCGTTGAAATTGTTGTCTACATACCGTCGATGATTTAGCATGTTTTTATCTTGAACATCTATGTTGCTATCTACGTATTCCTTATTTGCCGCCTGTGTTGGGTTTACAGGTTTTCCAACATTGTTTAGACATTTTTCCTGAATATCGAAATAACCATTAGGTAGTAGTCTAAATCCTACGCCAGCAGGTCCTCGCGAACTCTCGGTTGTTCTATGAAATTGGTTGGAGCTTCGTCCGAACTTGTCAACACTCATTTTATTAATAATGAAGATTATTCTCTAAACGATGTCTAATATATAGATAATGTTCGTTTCCAACGCGAATTGATTTTATATAGGCCAATTCCTGAAGCAAGTGTTGAGGTCAAATCCATGCAGGGCGATTTCTATCCGGTCGGTTCCTATCCGGTCGGTTCAGGTGTGAGGCCATACTGATTTGCTTGCTTTTAATGGATTGAATTGATTATTAGTGTATGATATCTGATTCACGTAATTCTTCTACAATTGAGTTAACCTCATTTTGAAGATTATTATTGCCGGCTCTTTGAGATGCAATTAAAAGCCTTAATCTATTGACGAGTTCATTGGGGTTATCCCAATACACATATTCGACGGGTTTATTTGAATAACTCATATCAGATGAATTACTATTGTATGCTTTTCCAATTTTCTTTATGACTCTCTGCGTTAGGTGCTGAAGTAAAGGTTGGATTATATGTTTATACTTATAACCTCTGTTGCCTTTAACCTGTAAGTTACTATCATAGTTTTTCAAGTGTGCTTTTGTTTTTTGTAATATCTTTAGATATTGATCCAAGTCTTCACTGGTATATCGATCTTTTCTAGGGTTTTTTCGAAATATTAATTCATAAAGGCCATTCGTTCCATGGAAGATTTCATCATCAATGACGAAATTCTTGTGTTCGTTAATTACAAAACTTGATCTACCTAATTTCGTTGAATTTGATTCCACGTCGAAATGTGGACCATAGATTTTGTCACGATTCGAATCTGATGGGGATGATCGATTAACTGGAGTGCTTTGATCAAAGCTATTGTCGTAGGGTGTCCTAAATGAATTATCATTGTTCGTTGTCTGATTTGATTCTGGAGATGAGAAGTCAAAACTTGCATTAGAAATGGATTTTTTTTCTTCTTCTGGGTATTGTAAACGTCGTCGTAGTAGTTGTTGATTCTTTATTTTCATATCTATATTATTGTAAGCAACATCTGCAGCAGCAGTATCATTTTGAGTATGAGCACTTTTGACATTTTTCACGATTTCTTTTAAGGGTTCAACTATTGGTTTAAAAGTAGTCTCAAGTTCCGCATCCTTCGTAGTTTTTCCATACTGAAGAAACATATATTTTCTCTTTAAAGCTTTTTTAGTTTTTACTAAATCTTTAAGTAAATTTTCATCAACGTCCATAATTGTCGAATACAGGGACGAATGCTCTAATCGTATGTAATCATTTAAACCGCTGATTTATGACTGAATAGATTTATATAGATACAGTTTCTTTAAATGAATTATTATATCGGCCTTTATTCAATCTAAAATCTTTATTAATAACCAAAAACCCATATGTATCTTTACAGCATTTTTTACACAATTCCTTGAATTGATTGAATGTCATGTCAGAGTTGACATGATCGTTGTATATATGCTTCAGGTTAAGTTCGTCTTGCTTAAAAATAACTAAATAGTTTGCATTGTCTCGAATCAAGTGTTTTGGTATATGTGTATAAGATTGACACAAGTAGAAACTATCCACGTCATTATGTCGACCCATGCAGAAATATTCTCGAATATTGTTTTGCTTATCACAAGCCACATCATCGAATATAAAAACTGAGTTTCGATTTGCTTCAGAAGGCGTAATAATTTCACAATTATTTGAAAACTCATTATATTCCATACCCGTGATGGACTCTATTAGCTTTCTCAGGTATGTATACTTTGGTTGATGCAGAGACTTTGAGTATATGTAGAGATTTTCAAATTTTAAACCATTTGGATCGAGGAGAATGCTCAACATGACATTGGTTTTTCCACAATTTGATGGACCCACAATTATTCCTCTAATACTATTAGGAAATATTGCTCCATGTTTCCTGTGTACTTTAATTTTACTATCAAAGTTCTTAACTTTAATAAAATCTCGTTGTTGTTGTTTTATGAACCTCATTCTGCTATTGAATGAAACTAATCAATATAAAAGATCATGTTTTATAGTTGAGAAATTCATAATTGTTCAACATATACAACAAGAAAGTCGTATAAAATGATAAATTATAGTGTGAAAGCCAACAGTTGGAAAGATACATTCAAAGGGTAAGGATTAGTGAATTCCTTAATCGAAAAATTACCAATTGAATTACATCTTCCCTCATATAACTTCTGTGGGCCAGGGACTAAATTGAAAGAACGCCTTGCTAGAGGAGATAGGGGAGATAATCAGTTGGATGAAGCCTGTCGCGAACACGATATTGCATATGCTAACAATAAAAATCTACCTGAACGACATATTGCAGACAAAATTTTAACTGAAAAGGCCTGGCAGAGAGTAAAGGCAAAAGACTCATCGATAGCAGAGAAAATAAATAGTATATTAGTAACGAATATGATGAAAGCTAAAACGAAACTTGGTATGGGTTGCAGCAAAGCCAAGAGAAGGAAAAGAAACCCACGCAAAAAGTATAATTTATTTAAAAAAGCCATTATGGAGGCTAGAAATGCTATTCGAGACACTAGAAACGAAGATCCTAACATAATTGCAACAACTGCTCTACAAGCAGCTAAAAAGATCATTAAAAATAAACGAAAGAGCATTACAATTCCTCGAGTAATACCTCTACCGAAAATTGGTGGTTTCTTACCATTGTTACCTATTTTAGCTGGGCTATCGGCTATTGGATCAGTAGTTGGAGGAGCTGCGGGCGTAGTTAAAGCTATAAATGAATCAAAGGTAGCCAAGAAACAATTGGAAGAGAATAAACGTCACAATCAGACTATGGAAGGAATTAAAATTAAGCATGGTAGCGGACTTTATCTACAGCCATATAAAAAAGGATTTGGACTTTTCCTTAAACCATACGATTCAAAAAACTTTTAAATTCGCTACCTAATCGTCCACTCACCAATATTGATATTATGAAATTTGGAAAATTGAATATACCATGCTTCAGGGGTGTTTACATGAGTGATAAATTACCAGTAAGATCTGATAACAAGGAATGTGGTGTAATTAATTTGGACAATGAGAGTGGGCCAGGGACACATTGGGTAGCATACATTAAGAATAAAAATATTGTCAAATATTTCGATAGTTTTGGTAACTTAAGACCACCCATAGAGGTTGGACGATATTTAGGTGAAAATATTCACTATAATTATAACAGCTGTCAAAATTTCAATACATTTATATGTGGTCATCTATGTTTAAAGTTTCTAATTGAGCAAAATATAAATAAATAGAGTAAAATCAATATATTGTGTTTCATTTCTATTCCAATAGTTATGTCGTTAACACTCACTTTAAGCGGAAACCAATCTACTCTCACTGCAGAGTACTTTCCTCCAATTGTCCTAAATTCTGATTATGTATGTGGCTTAGTTGATCTGCAGACCTATAATTCTATACCTAATGTGGATAAATTAAATAATTTATTTCATTGTGGTGATGGTGGTGGTGGTGGTGGTAATGGAGAAATCAAGACTGAATTTACAGAGGGCTCTTATGAAATTGAGGATATTAATAAAATAATTCAAAAGGTTCTGAACACACACAATGAGAATAGCGTTGAAAAAGTTATAATCAAATTAAAAGCCAATAATAATACTTTGAAATGTGAACTGTACAGCAATGTGGAAATCGATTTTACACAAGACCGATCTATTGGTTCTCTTTTAGGATTCAGTAAGAAGAAACTAGCTCCTAATATTCTGCATGTATCTGACCAGTATGTTAATATCAATAGAGTGAATATTGTACGAGTTGAATGTAATTTAATTGACGAAACATATATCAATAGTCAACCTGCTCATATACTACATGAATTTTCAGTCAACGTTAGTCCAGGATATAAAATAGTTGAAGTTCCACACAATGCCATCTATTTGCCAGTGAACGCTAAGAGGATAAGTTCTATAACATTGAATCTCTTGGATCAGGACGGAAATCGTATAAACTTTCGAAACGAAATCATAACAATTCGCTTGCATTTGAAACCACAATAATGATAGTATATAATTACCCCTCAAGTTATAAAAGAGCAGGTAACACTACTAACTCTAGCAATATACTATCATCTTCTGATAAGAGAACATCAAAACTTACTATAGAAAATCAACAATTTCTATTGTCACTGGGATATAAATTAAAACATTAAATCAATCCTAACAACATGCTGAATATTTTCGAAGAACCAAAGTTTGAGGAGAGTATCTCAAAACTGAATTATCACACCTATTCACCATATCTGAATAACTTTGAGAAAAATGACATTATACAAATTTGTGTCCAACATCAAAATCTTAATATTTTGCCTTCAGAAAGTTACATTTATATTGAAGGTACTGTATCGAAATCTGATGGATCGGCAGTTACGAAAACAAAACTTGTAAACAACGGAATAGCTTTCTTATTTGACGAAATACGTTATGAATTAAATGGCGTGGAAATTGATAGCAATCGTAATGTTGGCATAACATCAACTATTAAAAACTACATTTCTTTAAACAAAAACGAAAGCGATATGCTATTGAATGCATCTTGGTCGCCCAACTCTTCAATTAATCTGGATAGTTTCTACTTTAATTTTTGTATACCTCTAAATAAATTACTGGGTTTTGCTGAAGACTATAAGAGAGTAATACCCAATGGACGCCATGATTTGATTCTAACACGGTCACGCACAGATGATAATTCATTAATTGCTGACGATGATGAAAAAGCAAAGATAAAATTACTTAAAATACAATGGAAAATTCCTCATATTACACTGTCTGATTCTTACAAATTAAAACTTTACAAACCTATTAATAATGGTCAAACTATGAAGCTTGCCTTTCGTAACTGGGATCTGTATGAATATCCTACTTTGCCCAGCACCAATCATCATATTTGGAATGTGAAGACAACCTCACAAATGGAGAAGCCACGCTACATTCTCCTTGCATTGCAAACTAACAAACGTAATCTACTAAAAGGAAATCCAACTTATTTTGATCATTGTGATATTACAAACGTGAAGGCATACTTAAATTCTGACGCTTACCCCTGTGAAGATTTAAATTTATACTTTGATAAAAATAATTACAGTTTACTATACAATATGTACTGCGACTTTCAAAAAACCTACTACAACCGACTAGTTGCTGAACCACTCTTATCAAGAGATACATTTAAATCTCAAGCGACAATTTTCGTTATAGATTGCAGACATCAGAGTGAAATAATCAAAAATGGTCCAGTTGATATTCGCATTGAATTCAAAACAACAGGAACAAAACCAATCCCAGCAAATACGTCAGCCTACTGTTTAATGTTACACGATCGCATCGTAAATTATAATCCACTCAGTCAAATAGTTTCGCGAGAAATCTAATTTCTTAGTTCAAAGTTAACTCTTGTGGGGAAAAGACACTCATGCATAAACCATGTATTTTATACTTGACATACAAGGTTTCAAAGGACCTAATAATAAGTTTATCGCTAAAGAAATAGCAATACTACACAATGGCCATCATCATCATTTCATCATCAAACCACCATTCAACTCTGACCAATTATCATATGCATTAAGAAGACAAGTTCAATGGCTTTACCAAAATCATCATGGCCTAGTTTGGGATGGAGGTTTCACCGAATTTAAGAAAGTTCGGAAATATCTTCGCGTGAAAATAAAAAATACAATTTTGTACGTCAAAGGAGTTGAAAAAGTTCAATGGATAAAGGAGTTACTTTGCGATGAAAATGTTGAAGTGATGAATATCGAAGAAGTTGGCTGTCCTAATTTCAACGAATTGAAGCGACTCTATCCTTGTGAAATAAAATGTTCGCTCCATAGCAAATGCTGTGCCCTACAAAATGTATACCTATTGGACAAATTCTTATCTGGAAATTAAATAAAAACCAATTTCTTCTTTTTTAAATACAAATGTTTTTTCTTTATTTACGTCTTTTATAACCATATGGAAGGGAACTATTGTCTTCGAGAAATCTACGTTTTTCTGACCTGGGTTTGTATGTTTTTGTTTCAGCAATTGTTATGACCTCGTGCTCTCGTGTCCGGCGAATATTATTTGATAAAATTTGGATATCATCGGCATTCGCAGCATTAAGTACAGCTTCTTTGATTGTCTCAAAATTTACTTTCTTCGATGCTGAATAATTCAAATTGATTCCTTTTACTTTACACACGATTTTTTCAGTGCCATCTTTTGTACTAAAGACTTTGTAGGAATAATTTTTGGGGCCTCCACTTACGAATTCAGTAATATAACTTCCATACCCATAGCATTGTAACTCGTCAGTCATATCCCCTATAAATTCACCAGTCTGTGGATCAGGTTCTCCTTCACTACTTACATAGATTACAGAATCGGTGTCGTAGTACAAGACTCTAGCTCCTAATATTTCCAGGTAACTATACAATTTCAGACGAGCTTGTGTGGTAGTATAAGCTGCAATACACACATTAACAGTTGATAAGGTCTCCGCTTCTTCTTCTTTATACAACCAACTTACTATAACATTTTCCTCATTTATAGGTAGAATGTGACAGACTTCAATAGTTGGATTTGTAAGCATTTGGAATAATTCTGATGGACTATTAATTATACATGTTTTCGATTGATTTTCTCTTTGTCCAAATTTACCCCAAAATGAATTAAGTATGAGCTTAGCAAAAGATCTCTTCCCAGGGTTATCACAAATTTGTGCAAAATCGAGTTTAACATCTTCATTACCCAAAAAGTCAGCTACATATTTCTTTTTCTCTTCCATTGTAGCACATTTATCTGGCCACCCTGATGCTTCCTGTTTCATTTTAATGAATTTATTCATCATTTGACTGAAAAGGCCATCTGATTTTTCCATTTTATTATATTGAATCATAGAATATTCCCATATTTCGAAAATATCTACTATCTTATACCCTTTATCCTTTGCTTTTAAGACCTCATCAATAATCCAGGTTCCGTGTATAGCTCTTTCATCATCAGTATGGGCGCAGCGTTCGTCTTGAGACATTTGTTTGCTGCATGTTCTACACAATGTAAACATAAGCTTATTATTTTGTTTAATAGGCAATACCGGATGTAACAATTGCTCTGGAGGTATTATTTTACATTTTATAATCCCATTCGTGTTTTTTAAGTCGATTTGAGAACAATCGGTGGTGTGAACTTTAGGGTGATCCACTGGATATTTCCCGTATTTGCAAACCCATGGGTATAGGGAGCATACATCTATGTACTTGATTTTTTCACCTTCCTTACATTTATAATAATTATATGTGTTCCCCGTACGGCCCCCATAAAATGCGTCGCGATGATTTAATGGGCTTTGTTGTATTAAAGGATGTGTTTTTAAATATTTGACATCATCAGTACTCAATTGTTTCTCGAATTCACAAGCCCACATTTCAATTGCCTTGTACCCGAACTGCCTTAACCGTGTAGATTTAGCCATGGTTTTTTCATAGCGTAGATTTAACGTGTCGCACGGATCTTTGCTTAAAGGCATGTCGCGAAACGTTTTCAAACATGAGTGGCCATGATAATAACAACCGTGGAACTCAAACACCTCTTTGGTTTCCTTGCAAAAACCGTCAACTTTCACACCACATACTACCGCTTCTCGCTGCTTAGCTGCATGTTGAATGTAACAATTCCGTCTCCTTTCTTCCAAAATAAGCCATTTAATTGCCTGGATCGACTGATTATCAGTTTGTCTGTATCCATTTCTAGGTATTAAGCCTATAGTGTTTGGTTTAAGAAAATTACGACGGTACACCAAGTTGCATGCTGATGCTATAGTCACAGCTTCCAAAAACGGTTCCACATTACACTGCTCAAGGAAAAATTTTCTGAATTTTATACATGCTTCAGATAAGATCTGTACATCGCTTTCACAGTATGCAACAAGGTCACGCTGCATATTAAATTCACTTTGTTTATTTTCTTCATACCATTTAAAGAATACATCCCGATCATTTATCTTCATGGCATCCGGATTGTAATATTCTGCAGGCGGCAGTGGACCAATATAGTTTTCATTTTCGATGGTATTAAAGAAATGCGGAAAATACCCCTTTTTTAACTCTTGCGGTAAATCGAAAGCTTTTGGAAGAACTGATAGAGCCATGGGAAAATAGTTCAATGAGTCTATGAATTTCACATTCCCCAATCCCATGAGTATTATTTTAGTTCCTCTCATAATCAATTCGGGGTGAAATTTTGTATTTTGCAAGATATAGTTTAAAATAAATTGGTGATCATATGCCTGCCCATTATGAGCCAAAACAATAACTTTTGTGAAACTTTTTCGGGCGTTCAAAAGGTGCTCTAAGAACTCGGATATAACATTCTGACCCTTTTTTATATTAAGTCTGAATTTACATTTCTGACAGAAGTGTAGATTATTCTCATCCAAACAAAGGTCACATCTTTGCTGGAAAACACATAAATTCGGTTCATGAAGTTTTACTGGAACAGCATAGTCTTTTATCACTTTTTCAGCAATAATCGTTTCTTGACGACTCTCCAAATCATAAAACACATAGAGAACATTGCCTAATTTTGGTCTTCTAGTGTCGCATCGAATATAACACAAGTGTTCTTGGGAAACGTGTTTATCACAATTTTTACAATAGTATTCATTACAAGTATGTTCTCTATCTCTTCTATATGTTTTCAGACAATCAACACATTTTTTAACTGTTTCACAAATTGCTCGGTTTCCTGTTGACCCCGAAGCCTTATGGTTATCAAAACATTCCTGTCCTCTAAAACTTCTATTGCAATCTTTACATACAATTTCGGATAGATTTTGAGGACATATAGGTGATTGCTGACATTGAGGGCATGACTTTACACATCTATGATCGGTTTTATTATTGAATGGTACACTACAAATTTCGCAAAAATAAGCACAACCAAATGCCGCTGTCAAAGATGTTATAACATTGAAGTGACCTTTGTAAAACAGTAAATTTATTCTCTTATCACTGTTATATGTATCGTCTTCGAATATAATACTTCGTCCTTTTTGCTCATATTCGTAGACTGTGATCTTATAATTCTTCAAATAACTTTGAAAAGTGCGAAGCTCTGGAATACCACAACCTTCGGAAGGTATACTAACACCGGTCAAAATTATTAGATTAGTCGTTCGCAGATCTTGAGATTTACCAATATTGCGCCGAATTTTTGCATATTCTGAGTCTTTATCAATAAAGGCAATTGCAACAACTAACGCACGAGGTAAACATAGGTTGTCTTTGTTTCTTATTACAATGATTCCCCTCCGCTTTTTGCATTCTTCATCGAAAGAATTGTATTTCTTATTTCGATCATTTCCTTGTCCTTTAGGAGGCCTTATCGATGTAAGATTTATACGGAAAGTATCCGTGCTTAAGCCCTCGGAATTGCTTTGGAAAATTTTAGTGATTAAATCCCATACCTCGCTCCACTTTAAATCGGATGCCTTTCTATAGCTCATCCAACCAGGACCATGGTGTTCGAAATTCTTCCCTGTAAATGTTATACCCACCATATCAGAAGGATCCAAATCGTTAGTCACTTTTTTAAATATCCCTTTCACTGCATTCTGAATCCAGCTAGATGGTTCAAAGTTGTCTGCTACATCCCTAATCCGGAATTCAATTTTACGACCACGCAAATTGAATCTTTTCACAAAGGTTGGGTAATCTTTAACCACCTCAAAGCACTTAAAAGTCGAATAAACCAATAAAAAAGAAAAAGAACAGTTAATTTCTTTGTTTCACTTTTTTTTTTTTTTTAAATTTATTTTTTATTTTATAAAAATGGTTGTGAGTAGGGAACTTGCACCTCATCGTCTTCCTCTGCAACAGGATGGAACGCCAACTCAAAGGAATTTCCAACCGCTTTGATGACTTCCATCTCATATAAGGGGAGTTGGGTAATGGTGTCCTCCTCCATTGCGTTGAATCTGAGAGGCAAAAATACCTTTTTCGCCTCCAGCTCTACCAGGATCTTTGGTCCATACTTGGTCTGACACCGCATCGCCTTCAAGATACGACTCCGTTTCCCCAATTCTACCATTTTCAGACCCTCTAGGGGCTTTACTTTACCCAGTTGGTTAAGGAAATTCATGTTCTTTGCATGTCTAATTTGAAATAAACTGTTACTTAGTACCTTCAACACTCGCCTTTTATACATGAAAATACCTCCGAAAATATCACAATTTCTTCTCAAACAATGTGGTCAGTAAGATAAAAGTAACACAGAGCAATATGGTCAGCGAATCTTAAGGGGGAGCGAGCCATATCTGACGCCGATAATATTATATTATTTCGCCCCACAATGTAATGTCCTGAACAAATAAAACATTAAATAATCAAACTAAGAAACCATACACAATGTAATGTCTAACATTAATCAAACTAAGAAACCATATACAATGCAATGTCCTAAACAAACAAATGAGCTCAAGATCGCTACAATACACAATTTAGTCCAAGATCGCTACAATACACAATTTAGTCGTATAAACAAAGACGATCTTGAACTCACTATTCACCGTTGCTTCCAATATCCATGGGGTTTCTTTATCGCATCAACCGTTTAATTACTATGGAAGTCAATATCTCCAAGCTATTCACTCTAAACACACAAAACTGATAACAAAAACTAACAACCACCACCGGCGGCCGGCGCGTCACTCCAAGGTCAGATCTTACCTCTCGCTCTAGCTCCAACCTCATATCTTCCCTCTCGCTCTAGCTCAGAATTCCCAGTCCCAAGGGTCCCAATACCTACTTTCGTTAATAGTTGCTCAGAAACTTTATTTATTACTTCATTTTTAGACGAAATAATGTTCTTTGTAGGTAGGTACTGTTCGAAAAAAATAAATATTTTATTTGAATCTTTACATATCTATGTATTTAATTTTCAAAAGTTCGGTTTTTCTTGCCCGTGCAAATGTTTGTTTTTCACGTCGCTTTCCTCCAAAAAACGTGTGAGAAACATATCGTTTTATTATCTTTTTCATGAAACCTAGCTTCTGCAATCATTTGCTTGTGCGAAGTAAAAGGGACCTACAATTTCAACCCGACTCCGAACAGCAAAATTGAGAAGCTTCTCATGACATGCCATACTCGGAAACACCCTGTATAGTAGAACCACTCATTTCTCGACATATGTAAGCTTTTTTTTTGTTTTTTGTTTTTTATAATAAGCGCGCACTAAAGGGATTTGTTGTAACCCTTATAATGTATTAGCTACACAGCGGCATTAAGGAAATTAGGGTGAGAAGAAAAGGAGAGATGCCGATGCACGTTGGTTTTGAACGTTTGTAGGTTATAATGGGTCTACGGGCAATAAGGTATGTTACAAACTATGCGTCAAAATTAATATACCCTTAGAATAGGGTATAAAAATATGTGAAGTTGGAAAATTTGATATTAATACTCAAATTTGGTTTTTATATTGGATGGAGAAGCGATAATTCATATTAAGCTCAACACAAAGAAAAGATACCGCTCGTAGCACAAAAAAAAAATTTGCTCATTTTTTTTTTAAATTGTGAAGATACACATTTCGTATTTTATACGGCCATCTTCCTGAAAACATTGCAATCTCTAAAGGAAAACAGCAGCGTGGTCTAAGATGGTATAACAGTAATAACAAATGTTAATAATCGTGGACGTACTGGCCGTTCGGCTGCCCAATTGGAAGACGGCAAGATTAAGGAGTTCATTGGGTCGTATATAACACAAAAATTTCCCACTACCGACAAGAGCATGCCCCCCTTCGCTATAATTTACGAAGTGACCTTAGTATGAAAGGAATGCTTAACGAACACATTAATATTCATCCCGACCGTCGAAATTCGTAACATGCTTTCTGCAAAATTGTGCGGGAAATGAACATCTCTTTTACTTCGCTTTTCTGCATGAGGAATGCGAGCAATCTGAAAGTCACAAATTGCATGCGACTATGCATGGATATAACTTGGACTTCGAGGTCAGGTCCTCAACCTGCCGCTTCACTCCCCCAACTATGTTCAGTTAAAACTCTTTCCGGGACAATCAAAGTTAGTTGATAATATTAATTAAAGGAGTCTACTAAAATCGTCCTCATGTCAACAGCAAATCAAAAAAGTTATCACATATGTCATAAATTTGACTCTGACTACAATTTAAAATAAAATGCCATTATCTTTTTGGGGAAAACAAAGTGACAAGTTATCTTTACGCACAAATAGTTGCAGAAGCTACGTAATCACATCATTCATTGTTTTCTCTCAAATTTTCCTTTGAAACAAATGTTGATCAACTCTAGCTAAATATCATTATTTATATCACAAAACGAATTTAAAGTGAATAAAGTCATAGTCTGTCCATCATTAATGTCCATCGGATATAATTTGACCCCAAGTTCTATATCTAAGCATAAAAAGATATCGCCATTGTATTGCTAAGAAAACAAAGAATAACAAAACAGTTTCGGGGTTGAAGCATCGTACCGGAGCCCAAAAAGTAGTCGTGCGGAATGAAGGGCCAAAAAATGAGTAATTTAATCGGAAATAAAAAACGCTTGAATGCACAGATGGGGTTCAGAAGTTTTAAGAAGAACTCATGGACGAATTTATCTTCGAAAAATCGATATCATGTTTAAAAATATTGAGCAGACGAATATGGAAGTTTTTGTTACAGAAATAAATAAGCTTTTTGCAAGGATGAGAAATATGACAGTAGTGTTGCTAGCATCTAGAACCAATCTTTTCTCTCAGCGATGATGATTCAGTTTCGAAGTATTTTAGTAACTAATTATACCTTTCTTTTTTTATTTTTACTATTTTTGTTTTAATAGCAGAGATGCCTGCAGACGCCTACTGATTCAGCTTTCGAAGTATTGAAAAGTGCAATTCACTTGAAATATTATGAGTTGCTATCGAATTTCAGGTCTTATTTGATACTCAGTCGACTTATTCTATTAAAGACAATTAAGAGGGTTTCTCAAGGTGTAAAAAATAAATAAATATTAGGCATTACAGGGCCGAAGGCCTAGCTTCTCCAACCGTTTGCTTGTGCGAAATGGAAGGGACCTACAATTTTAAGCCAAATCCGAACGGCAATTTTGAGAAACATGACAATAGATACTCTTGGATGCTTGTCAGACGTTCGGATTAGCTGGGGCATTGGAAACACTTTCTTTAAGGTGTTACTTGGATTTGGAACGTGAGACCTTTAGATAAGTAGTCCAACACACTAACCCACTTAAAATATACATATCCGATTAAGGGCCTAAGGTCTAACTTCTCCAATCCTCCATTGAAAATAAACTTTCAGAAGAAGAAGGAATAAGTTCTGTTTCAAACTTCAATGCGCAGTAGAATCCAAGATAATAAAACAGATTTCTAGCACTTATGGAAGAAAATCTACTATGAACGAAAAAGTCGTAAAATTTGAAAGTTTCGATGTCAAATTCTTCATACATTAGGCCATATGCTACCTTTTCCTGAAACCATAGCTTTCGGTGCTCAATCAAACAGGATTGACAATTCATTTATGAAGGACATCCGAAAGAACATCGCAAGGGCCGATGGCCTGCGATAATAGCTGGTCTTTGAGACTTGCGTAAGAACATTCATAGCCTGGCTGCCCATATGAGGAGTTATTTTTTTCCTTTAAAAACGTGTGGCTCATAAAAGTGAGGAAAAGGCACTTTGACCTATAAGATATTTTGTGCCGTAAGGGCCAGAAAATATTAGAGCTCATAGATTTCTACTTTCCGTATAAAGCATATAATGCTACCAGAGGAGGATTTTGTATATCTATGTACTCATATGTTCCCTGAAGAAGGTCGCATAGTAGATGTTCAGCTGTTTCGTCTTCTTCAAGACATAGCCGGCACTCTAGGGAGTCGACTATGTTCAATTTGTTAAGGTACTCGTAGTATCGTAACCCGTTGTGACCAGTAAGATAAAATACTAAGTTTGTGTTATTATGCTGACTTAGATTTAGGCATCTATTGGCATTGCTGTTGAAGGACCGAATGGCTCATTTGGCCTGGCTAAGACCTGCGGTATTTTCCCAATAAGTAATACATTGCGTATATTCTCAGTTATTTATAGCTCCGATTGCTGCCGATGCAGCAGCGGCGAGGAGTGCAGCGGAAGGGTTCAGAACCTTTGAATGGAGTTACTGAGCCCTTCCTGGCCAGTTCATCGGCATTTTCTATTGACAGGTTACTGGCGCTTTACGACCTTGGTCAACTTTCAGCGGCGCGGTGCTTTTGCACCATTTAATGTAGTAAGTATGGTGACCAAAGGGTAATAGAGGCTCTAGGCGAACTATACTATTTAGTTACTTACTTACTTAACAGGCTCACGACCCGTGGAGAGTCTCTGGCTGAGACACTGCAGTCTTCCGCGATGGCTTGGCATTTATCCTCGTTATCCTTGTCGTCTCGAATCCTGGAGCTGGGAGTTTTTATTCATTATTAGATATCTACTTACATACTAAACAAAAATGATTAAATCTAACCTAAATAACAGGATACTTGTTCTTATTTATTGGTTCTTATGCGGACGCTCTAAACTTAACTATAACCTTATAATAATTGCCTTTCGGCCTAAAAACTATTTTACGAACTAATCTTACATATATATTCATCCAGAAAATTTTTAAAACTCATTTAGGGTGAGGTGGTTATAAATGCACCATTGGTGCAAAATGCACCACGGCTATATCCAGCAAACTGGTAGCTGGATTGGTGCCTACCTCGTTTATATGTACCCGTTACATTAAGCAACTGCGTTAGGCTTCAGTCTGGTCGTGTCCGTGCTTGTTGGAGCACGTGTGCAAAGTGGTTTGTAAAATTCAAGTGAAAACCAAAAAATCGAGGTGAGTTTACTTTTTTAATATTTTCTTGTAAATCGAGTTTTTCTTCACTTAAAATTAATAAATCGCTTAATCCCGACATTTCGTTTATATTTTAAATAAGAAGTTAATGGTTTTGTTGCGTTTTTTCTCAATATTCAAATTTTTATCAAAAAATACATGTTGGAGCGCAATGCTCCACATAAGCATAGTGCTAAATTCACCATGGTACATAGTGCACCTAAGCGATTTTGCGAATAATTTTTTTTAAGAGCAATTTTTTTAGGATGCCGCGAAAAAGGCTTTCATACGAAACACCAGATAAGAGCAGCACTCCAAAAATCGATATCGGAATGTCTCTCCGAGGAGCTGCAAAAGAAGTTGGTCTGTCGTACCATACTGTTCGACGATATTACAAAAAATATAAGAGTTGTCCAGCTCAACAGTATCATTGACTGCAAAATATACGCATAGGAAGTTTCTTTCTGACCGGCAGAAGGAATTTTTAAAATCCTATATTACTTATTGCGCCAAATTTTTTTATGGAATCACAGCAACCGAATGCCGCATTTTAGCTTTTCAACTATCATCCATTAATCAGATGCAAAATATACCAGCCAGCTGGAAAACTAATTCAATGGTTGGCCTAGATTGGCTTCGGGGCTTCCGGGGAAGGCACACAGAATTGTCGTTAAAAAAACCTGAAGCATGCAGCTTAGCACGAGCGATATCATTCAACAAATATTCAGTTGAAATGTTTTTTTGACAACCTATTTAAAATCCTTCAGAGGCATCCTGAATTTTCCGAGGGAACTAGAATTTTTAACCTTGATGAGACTTCCACTACAACAGTGCAAAAACCGCAAAGGGTTCTGACACCAAAAAATTCAAAAAATGTAAAGTGACTAGTGGAGAGAGGGGTATTTTAGTTACAACTTATTGCATTGTCAGTGCTAGTGGTCAGGCTTTACCTCCAGATCCTGATGTGTTAGGGCCAACTAAACGGCAGCAATCATCGTACAAATCTGCCGAAAATTTCGGCAATTTAATTATTCGTTAATTCTATTTATTTTAAAGCATTTTTATGTTCGAACAACTTTTTTTTGTTAATTTTTTCTATGTGATATGGATTTTTTTTTTAAATAATTTATTTTTGTTAATTTTCTGTTAATTTTCTTAATGTTAATTAAACTTGAATTTTTTTATTTATTGTGTTTTAGTTATCCTATATGGTTTTTTTTACCAATAAAACTCGATATATTAATTGAAATTATGTTTTTTTAATTATTTGTATGCTAACTTTCAGAAGACAGACGCTATCAAAAATGTAAGTTTGTACGTTTCTACTTAAATAACCCATCGAATGAATATAAAAAAACCAAGCACCAATAGTTTATTTTAAAAGACTTATGATCGTTTGAAATAGAGGTGGTGCATCTATGACCATGTCACCATATTTATTTAAATTTTATATATTTTACTAGCTGACCCGGTAAACATTCTTTTGCCATATAAATTATTTCTAGTGAATATTTTCGTAGGGAAATGAAAAATAACTAAGTTATTGTAAGTGTGTGGGGATGTGGTCTATGACTGAAAGAGGAATTGAACGCTGTGGACGTTTTGTCCCTTTCAGAACATTAGCGGATATTGGAGAGCGTCGTATGAACGGTGTGTATCAGCAATGAACTCAAGATTATTCATGCTGATTTTGACATTCGAATTCGAACGATAGTTTGTCGAATTAGAAGAATTTGTAATTTGAGATTCGATCGAATAGAAAATTTATTTGAGGAAAACCGGTATAATTCGAACGAAAATAGACATTCGAACGACTTGACTATTCATTCGAATCTCAAAATAAGCATAATTATTTCTTCTTCAAATCACGATTTGTCGCGTCGCTGTACGGTCACCAACCATGATTCCAGCAAATTCGTCAATAACAGGTGCATGAAATCCACGCATGTGGAGTACCTTACGACAACGTCAGTGAACACAAAAAAAAATGAACACAAAAAAAAACCAACAGCTGAATGAAATGAAGGAAAACAATGGCGAATTCGCATGGCGGGAAATACGTTCTTCGCGAATATTTCCAAAAAAGTTTATAACAAATCCAATTTTAACAAAAAAAAGTTTCAGAACTAAGAAGGAGTATCCAAACCACGTTTTGGAATACTAAAAATCTAACAATATATTAACAGCCATATTCATAACACTTAATTAAAGCTGAATCAGACCTAATCTTAGTTTAATTTAAGAAAACTTTATTCAAAAACTTTTCTTAAAGATACGAGTAATTCACACTTAATCAAATGTCAAAAAATTAAATGCCGAATTTCGCATTTAGCAGTGAATTAACTTTCATTTTCCCGTTGTGCTCAGAAAGAATATAAAACCAGATAAATATGGCAGATACGTTTTCGAGTTTTTTAGATAATTTTAATATATTGATCAATAATATTGGTAACAGAAGGCGTTTAAAAAACTATAAACCACGTTTTAATCCGTTGGATCTCAATGAAAGTGAATTCAGAAATAAATATAGATTCTGTAAAGAAAACATGAAAAAACTAATTGAAATCGTTCGAGGTGATCTGGAGGGTGACCGGAGAGGTGGGCATATCGATGTTGAACTTCAGGTAATGTTAGCTATTCGATATTGGGGTCGGAATGAAGTAAGCCAAGCCGCTTAAAATGTAATCCTCTATTCATTTCGTAGATTCAAGACGACAGCGCAGATATTCATGGATTTAGCCAACCTACTCTCAGCCGAATATGTTCGAAGGTTTCGAGAGCATTTGCCTCGAAAAGACCAATTTATATAAATATGCCATCACTGGCTTCAGAACAAATTGATGTGATCTCAAAATTCAGAAGTATCAAAGGATTTCCTGATGTAATAGGTGCGATTGACTGTACTCACATCAAAATTCAAAAAGTAAAAGGAGATGCAAGTCAATACTACATAAATAGGAAAGGATATTACTCTATAAATACACAAGTTCTAATCATCTTAAAGTAAAATTATTCTTTAGGTTGTCTGCGATTCTTGTCTAAAAATTAGAGATATTGTTTGTCATTGGCGCGGAAGTACACACGATTCTCGTATATTTCGGGAAAGCCGCATTAAAAAGCGTTTTGAACGCGGAGACTTTAAAGGACGTCTACTTGGTGATGGCGGATACGCTTGTTCATCGCATCTGTTTACTCCCATACTGAACCCTCGAACAGAACAAGAACGTAGATACAACGCTTCTCATATCGGCACGAGAAACGTTGTTGAACGCTGTTTTGGAGTCTGGAAGCAAAGGTTTCGCATACTGCTCGATGGTATGAGAGGGCCTATAGATTCCGTTAAAACTACTGTAATAGCGCTAGCAGTTCTTCATAACTTAGCACTCTATTTAAACGAACCACAAGGCAATAATACCATTCACAGTTCATTTTACCACTTAATACCTACCTTTTTTACTACCTTTATAGAACCTTATAATCGAGAGGAAGCTGAAGCAGATTGGCCAATATTGTTAAACCCAAGCCGACGAGAAATCAATCTTAAATTATTTGTTCATTTACATTTTTAATGTTTGTTTTTAATAAAGCTTATTAAAATAATACAAATAACAATTGTTCATTTATGAGAAAATGTCTTCATCGCCGAGTCATGTTCTTCTTGAATACATTTTAACCGCAGTTCCCTGATTATCAAAATCGATTAAATTTTTTCCGCATGTTCTTCTATTATATTTCCCTTCGTCTGAAGAAAAAGTTTAAATTTGTGACAATAATTCGTTCTTTGTTTTCTTTTATATGAGCTGTCAAAATTTAAAAGTAACACAGAAGACCGAGAGTGCTGCCAGATTTTCAGCTTAGTTTCGCTTAATTGATTGATTAGCTACTACATGGCAAAATAAATTTTATGAATAAACTTTTTTGAGATCTAAGTTAAAGTCAAATTAACTCATTTGACGTGACTTAGTAGAGACACTGTTAATCAGTTGATTAAGGAAATCTAATTAATAGGGCAGTAAGATTCTGTACGAAAAATAAAAGTGAAACCATGACAATCGCGTTGTGGCAAAAAAATATTTTTGTTTGGAAGCAAATAAGTTGAAAAGTTTTCTAAACAAACATTTTAGATATCTAAATACAATTGAACAGGGTTTTCGGTCAACATATTAACTGTTTTTATACCCTATTCTAAGGGTATACTAATTTTGACGCGAAGTTTGATATTGCCCGTAGACCCCTAAAAGTAACTATATTTATCGATAGTAATGTCGATTGTTCGTCTGTCGGCAAAAATTGAGCCTTTAACCATATATACTCTCCAGGTCCCCGAAATAATCAAGTTTAAGAATTTTTGGAAATCTGCCCACAGGCACGCTAAAAACTCAAACTAAAAAAAAAATCAAATTTATGGGACAAATCTAATTTTTAGCTAGAAAGCTGAAATTTTTTATGATCTTTAAAAACGATAAAACTGCTCGGGAGATAAAATTTCTAAAATCAGCCCACTGACACGCCCGCAATTAAATAAAACAATTTTATTGGAAAATCAAAGTTTGAGCTAGGAAATTTATGATATAGACTCTTTAGGTGTCTGATGGGAATAAGAATAGGATAGAGGATAGTTTATTGTTTGTTTTGCTTTAACATACTTTCTCACGTTTTTTCTCTATAATTTGTTACTTTTTACCCTTCAATAGCTTCTGTTTGCACTTTCATATTCAGTTCATTAACAATCACAATGATTATTCCATACGATTTGTGCAAATTTCTACAATTTTATCATTCAATTTGTTTCTGTTGTTTAAGACAGGGATTCCGCACTTCAGAAAGAGATAGTGAAAATGGTGAAAATGTCTATAGAGCATCCCGCTCGCCGACGATGCGTCTGGCATATGGTGAATTGAGGTTATTGTAGCCCCACCGCCCATAAAGTAAATTTGTAAAAAATTATGTGGTTCATTCGGCATTGGCAGCAATGAGCCCACTTTGTGATAAACTTGGCCTTTGATTTTGAATTTTGAATGGAATTGTTGACCATTTGCAGCATTATTTTTAACTATTTCTGTTGCTCCGAACGATGTCATTTGGAAACATGAATTAAATGTTGACTTCAGGAACAGCTTAGAATCTGGATCCGTACCGATAAGTAAGCCGTTCAATCCAATTGTCTTTGTTGATTTCGTTCAGCTCGTGCCTCTTGTGATTGTGATTTACGAAATTGTGCCATGCTCATACGCACATCTGCATTATCTTGTTGGACTCGTTCGTCTGATCTTTGGGCTCTTCTATTTCGCATGTATGTCGTTCTATTCGTTCGACGGTCCAAATTGTTCCCTTTGCGTCTTGCTGGCATTGTTTACTACACACATAAATAGATTAAATTGAAGTACTTAATGATGGAGAACAGTATACTGACAATGTATTCGTTCTTTTATTATTTTACCTTCCTTTCACAATCATAAAATACGTATATATTTCTCTTTTATTTTAAATTGTTCCCCTTAAGATTTTGCACGCACTAAATAATAAATAAACTAATAAACGATAAATCAGTTATCGATCACTGAGAGTTGAAGATTATTACAGTACTAATATTGCTATTAAAAAATGGGGAAAATTAAGGGTTATATGTATTTTTAAATGGTTAATCATAAAAAAATAAAAAAATAAATGTTTGTGATAGACCACCATTATCACTTAGTGGTATACAAATTAGTTATAAACCTATTCTCATACCTACGGAATATACATATAAAATTTTATCAAAATCGGTCAAGCCGTTTCGGAGGAGTATAAACACTAAAACTGTGACACTCGAATTTTTTATATTAGATAAAACAAATTAAAAATTAAAAACTACCTATTCTGCTTAGTTAAACTACTTAACCTATTCTAACTATAATTGGGATTCTGAGCACTCGTTGCCTTGCGCAACAAGTGGTCAAAATCCCAATTGCTTCGAGCGCCTGGCAGTCGTCAATGTGCACACGCGCTGCCGTGAGCTAAGTGAAGCACTACTACAAGTTGACGAGCCCGGCCTCTCCCAGAAACGCCCTAGCTTACTTAATCTAACTTATAAACTAAGAGGATGTTACCTTGAGTAACGCACCGTCTTTGGAGGGCATGTTGACCCCTCCCCCCTCAAAAAGCCACCAAAATTTGGCAAATTGCTTTTACGTATCGATGGAACATTATTGGATTATTGTCCATTCGCTCGATGTGGTCAAGTCAACGTAGTCGACCTATTTTAGCTTTTCGAACTTTTTCACGTTTTCGAACTACATCCACATCTTGATACAACTCATAGCTTAAACTTCGTCTACCGGGTTAAGAGTTTTGAACCCATTTATTTAGCAAAACCCAAGAAGCAACGATTTCCTAGGGTAATTCGTCGTCCGATTTCCACTAAGGTGTCATTCATGGAGTTGATGTTTACGCCGAGGTAGGTGAACTCGCGTACTTACTTAACGGGCTCCGGACTCGTGCAGGGTCTCTGCCTGAGACACTGCAGCCTTCCATGCTTCCAGTTGTCCACCAAGCGCTCTGGCATCCGTGATGGCTTGGTCCTTAAAATGGAGGCTCGGTGTTCTTTGTCGTGTCGAATCTGGGGGCTGTTAGTCGAAAATCCTCTTCGTTGGATCAATATTGACCATTCGCTCAACGCCGCCCAGCAAATATGGTCGACGTGATTTATCTTTCTCGACTACATCCACATTTCGGTACAATTCATAGAGTTCGTGGTTGTATCTTACCGTTCATGCGCCCTCCTCGCACACAAGACCGTAATTATCTGATGAATTTGTTTGCTTTCGAAAGAACCTAATATTGGCTCTCCTTTCCTGCTTATCTTACAGCACTCGGTGCCATACAGCGGAACTGTTGGTATCAGTGTTTTGTAGAGATTATACTTAGTCTTCCGAGTTAGGAGTTTTGAACTCATTTTTATTCTCCAAACCGAAGTAGCAAGCGGTTTCTTAGAGTAAGTCTTCGTCGGTGTGTTACTTGTGGAGTTGATGTTTACTCCGAGGTAGGTGAACTCCGACCTTGCTGCTTTCAACAGCTACATTTTATATACATCGGAAGAGCTATTTCCATACTGCACATTGCACCGCGTGTTTTCCCGCGTCCAGTTGCCGGGGATGGCATTTGCGACTTTGATGATGACGGTGGGTCCCGATTCAAAATTCTTCGGTCTTTTCGAGGTTATGTTTACACAGTGGATATCAACTGACCCTCCAGGTTGGAGGTTGTGGTGTCGGGTTAAATTTCCTTCCACGAAAAAAATATAGTAATGACAGAGACTTTTTTTTTTTTTTTATTAAATTCTGTCTCGCCAAGGCGATTTATAAAGGGGGGGGGGGGGGGGGGGGTGTGTGTACTTTGACCTAAAAGATCTTTTGTACCGTATGGGCCAGAAAAATTTTAAACTAGTAAAATTTCCACTCTCCGTGTAATGTCCGCTTTTACCAGTAGAAGAATTCTTTATGTCCTCGGGTCTCAAGTGTTCCCTGAGAAAGATCTTCTTTCTAATTCCATTAAGGGCTGGACATTCACATATTCACATAAAATGTGTTCAGCGGACTCGTCCTCTTCAAGAAAGAGTCGGCACTCAGGAGAATCTGCTATTCTCATTTTGTGTAGATGATATCTTAAACCGTGGTGACCAGTAACCTACTAGGTTTTTGATATCATGCCTGCTTAGGTTTAGACATTTGCTGGCATTATGATTGAAGGGCCGAATGGCTCGTTTGGCCTGTCTTAGACCTGGGATGTTATCCCAAAGATAGGTACATTTTCTATGTTCCCAGCTTTTAATTGCTGCCGTTGCTGCTGATATAGGAGTGCAGCAGAAAGGTTCGGGACCTATGAAAGGTGTTTCTGAACCTTTTCTGGCCAGTTCTTCGGCCTTTTCGTTACCTTTACCTTTAACCCACCATAATTTGGTCTTGTTTCTTGTTCCGAGTATTTGTAGGGTATTGAAGCAGTACATGACTGATTTGGAGTCAATGGTATACGAGCTAAGGGCGTTTATAGCTGCTTGACTGTCCGTGAAAATATGGATGGTTGCACCTTTTATGCCAGATAAGATAATGTGGCTGGCGCATTCTTGAATGGCGTGGAGCTCCGCTTGAAATACGCTGAGACTTTTTCCCATGGGTATCGTAAAGCGTTTGTGTGGTCCGTATATTCCCGCTCCTACCCCCGTATACCACTTTATGCCGTTGTGGCTGTTTGGTGGGTTATTACTAACCCATGCTTCTCTCTTGGGGATCTCCGTGGAGAACCGTTTGTTGTAGCATAGTGTTTTTTGAATGCGGTCTGTGACCGCGCAGTTCATGTTAAGTTCTGGCAGTTCATCGAGAAGGGTCTTTAGTTCCGGGTGATCATTAAGACTTATCTCGTTTAACTGTATTAGACTTATTACACTGCGGATCGCCACTTTTTGAATGCATATGTGGAGAAGTGTAATTCCTGTCATTGCCTCTATGGCAGCTGTTGGACAGGTTCGCATGGCTCCGGAGACACCAAGGCACGCAAGCCGTTGTACCTTTTTGAGTTTCTCTATTGCGACCTTTTGTGTGGATTTTGTCCACCATACTATGGAGGCGTATGTTATAATGGGTCTTATCATCACTGTGTAGATCCAGTGGACGATCTTTGGAGATATTCCCCAGGTTCTGCCATATGTGCGACGACAGGCCCATAAAGCTCTATTAGCTTTAGTGATTTTGTTATTTATGTGAGAGTTCCAGTTAAGTCTCTTGTCTAGGATTACTCCAAGATACTTGACTTCGTCGGAGTACTCTACGACCGTGTCGTTTATTGTAATTAGGCCTAGGTCTAATTTCCTCCTTTTAGTGAAACGAACGATGACGGCTTTATTGGGATTTATGGAAAGATTTTCCTTGATGCACCAGTCTATAGCTGTCTTTAGAGCATTTTTCATTTTGATGTGACTCCATTTGAGTCTTTGCCCCTGACTATGATGACAATATCATCGGCGTACCCAATTGTAGTATAGCCCAAATTGCTCAACGTGTGTAGCAGGTCATCGATGACCAATGACCACAAAAGGGGTGAAAGTACTCCCCCTTGTGGGCAGCCCCTTACGGCTGTTACTGATACTGAGGTCGTTCCTGACGAGGAAGTTATTTTGCGACTTTCCAGCATCGCTTTGATCCATTTAATAGTTGGTTTATCTATATTTCTATGGTACAAAGCATTTGATATGGATTCATATCCAGTGTTGTCGAAAGCACCCTCTATGTCCAGAAAGGCACAAAGTGCGATCTCTTTGCAACGGTAGGCGTTTTTTATCTCTGTAGCTAGTCTTAACAGAGCGCCTTCCGTGGATTTGCCCTTTTGGTACGCATATTGGTGAGGGTGCAGAGGCATGCTTTTTGATATGCATTCTCTAATGTGAATGTCAATAATCCTTTCCATTGTTTTCAGAAAAAACGATGTCAGGCTTATCGGACGATATGATTTAGGTAATTCTCTCGGCTTGTTTCCCGGTTTAGGTATAAATACTACGTTTACCTCCCTCCAGGTAACTGGTATATACTCCCAGTTGAAGCTGAACCTAAATAAGGCAATCATGGATGGTAGTAAAAATTCTATTCCATTTTGAATGAGGGCTGGAAAAATACCGTCTGTACCTGATGCCTTGAATGGTTTAAATGAGTTAATTGCCCATTTAACCTTATCCGGAGTAAAAAGTGTTCCGGATAAACTATTAATTCTGCTGAGGTTTCTTGGAATTGAGACCTCCGCTGTATGGTCGTCTGTAATGACCATCGTGTGAGAACCTGGGAAGTGAGCCTGAAGCAAAGTTTTCAGCGTTTCTTCCCGGTCGCGTGTGATTGAACCATCTGATTTGATTAACAATCCCATGCCTTTTTCTTGATCCGTTGACAGGGCCCTTTGGAGGCGTGCCACCTCTGGAAGTTTTTCTATCTTCTCACAGTTTGCACGCCATGAGGCTCTTTTGGATCTGCGCAACTCTAAGTTGTATATGGTCAGCATGGATTTATATTGTTCCCATGTGCCGGTGCGTTTGGCTTTGTTAAAAAGCTTTCTCACCCTCTTTCGAATAGACTTTAGGTTATCGTTCCACCATGGTACGCACCTTTTAACCACGGTTCTTTTAACCTTGCAACTATTTTTGAATGAGGTAAGAATAATATCATTTATTTGACATTGCGCAGCATCTGCATCAATTGTATTTGATGGTGCTTCTGGCAGCATGTCAGATCTGACCGCAAGATTTTCGCGATAAGTTCTCCAATTAGTCAATCTGTTGTCATAACGGACTGACGCGTGTTCGGCATTGCATCTTATCTCGAAACGGATGTGCATATGATCCGATAGAGCTGCCTCGCCAGACACGTGCCATCCCTCTATAATATCCTTCATAAAAGGAGATGATATAGTAAGGTCTAAAACTTCTTCTCTTATAGAATTTCTAAATGTATTATGTATTATGTATTGCTATATAAATATTCTAATAACGACTCACCTCTGTTGTTTGTATCTCGGCTGCCCCAGATGGTATTATGTGCGTTTGCGTCGCAGCCGATTAGTATATGTACTTTCTGGTCCTCACAGTACCGGACAAGTTCCTGTACTGGTAAGGGAGGTACTGCATCCGTGTCTCCAGGAAAGTACGCCGATGCGCATACAAATTTATGCAGCTCACGGCCTTTGTGGCGCTCTATTAGAACCGCCACCAGGTCCCTAGTTGTGAAACCTGGAATGAGAGCAAATTTTATATCTTTCTTAATAGAGATAGCCGCCCTTGGTCTGAAAGGACCTTTGGCTGGCGAAAATTAGCTCTCTGTGTTTACAATTTAATCCGGATATCTTACCATTGGTTGCCCAGGGTTCCTGGATTAGTCCAATAGCAATGTTCCCTTCGGCACATCGCTGGCTAAAGGTGTCCGATGCACCCATAGCCCTGTGCAGGTTGGCCTGCAAAACGCTGAGACGGGTGGTCATTTGCGTCTGTATTCAGGGTTTCGTACTCTATTGGGCTTGTTATCACCTCTCCTACGTACGATACCCTGTTGAGGAAGACCACTTTGTGTGCCTCTAGGACTTTTGTTTTTATGTCCTTCTTGTGCCAGTGCTTTCTTACGATCCATACCTAACTTAGGCCTGAATCGTGTTTGGTTTTCTCTGGCTGCGCTTGACTTCGCGCTTGTAGCTTCTTTTTCTGGCACAGTTGTTGCCGTGCTTGAAGCTGCAGCCTTAGCGGCAGCGCTGGTGCTGGCCCCACTTGGGTCAGTTGCGGTGCTGCCGTGAGCTGTTACATTCTTCTTATCCAAAACGTGCTGTTTTTGATCTTTAGGGCCCTGTGTGGCCGTCTTGTCAGCACTTTTTAGGATAAGTTTGGTCTGTCCGAATCGGAAAGAGACCATACCCTTTAGCTCCAAGAGTCTCCTCATGGTGCTGTCGTTTATGGCAAAGACCATATGTGCGATGTCTCGCTCATCCGATCTTTGCAGAACCCTCCACGTTCTCGTGTTCAGTTCTTTGTTTTGGCCATCTAATAGGGCTAGGATCCTTTCGCTAGCTACGCCGGTACTCTGCGGGAAGAACCCTCTGATGACATGTGGTTTTGGAAAATTTTCCTCTCCCACAAGCATCACCTCAAACCCGCATTTCTCTTTTAGCTTAGCGAAGGTTGCCTTCATCCACTCTGCAGTGGTGGCGTCCGCACATACAATCATGAGCCATCCGGCTTTGAACGTAGTACCGCGGAAGGCTGGTTTGAAATCCTCGTCACGCTGTTCGATCGTGATATCCATAATCCTCTCCTGTATCGAACCCATTTGTTCGTTGGAGAGAGGATTACGATCGATGTCCACCGGTACAACACCCAGTCTTACATAGCTCGTTATATTGCTATACGAGACTTTGTCGACGGTTGTCTTCCCAGTGCGACCTCGCTTCGCTTCGGATTGAGGCGGGGTATTATCCTCGGATCGCATTCGCTTCACCTCGGGACCCTTGTCATGACAGAGACACCAGCCTCGGATATGGATTTCCTCACTTAATATCACGAACCGAACTATACAACTTACTCTTACTTAACGGGCTTTCACCCCAAGGTAGGAACACAAAATTCTACTAAATAAATGAAGCGTTACCAGTGGAAAAAAGGAGCCACTCTTTACTAACGTTTCTTTCAAACGAGGGACTGCGCTGTTTTTTTTTGTCTTAATATTGATCGGTTTCCAAACACATACAAACTCCCGAGTACACAAGTGTATCTCAGACCGTTCAATTCAGGTTGTTTTGTGACGGTTTCAAGTCTGCAACTCAAGAAATAAATGCTGGTGTTCCCCAAGGCTCCGTTTTGTCCCCAACTCTCTTTCTCATTTTTATAAATGATCTCCTGTCTGTTACTTCTAATCCAATCCATTCCTTTGCTGATGACAGTACCCTCAGCTTTTCATACTCGTTTCTTGGGTCACGCTACACTTTTTGGGATGTGGAATTATAACGGCAACGTATGTTAAGCTCATTAAATTCCGATTTTAACAGCATAACTCAGTGGGGTTCAACCAATAGCGTGGAATTTAATGCTTCCAAAACACAATGCTGCCTTCTGTCATTAAAGCAAAAACCACACACACTGCCATTATCCATGAATGGCTTTCATAAGAGACTTTCCATTTTCGGTATGTCTGTTAATGACAACCTTCGTTGGAATTACCACATATTCGATGTCGCCAAGAACGAAGCGAAATGTCTAGGCGAAATGTCCTTAAGGCAAGAAATATTTCACCCCTTCTGATCTGGCTACAATTTACAAGGCGTTTATTCGCCCGAAACTCGAGTACAACGCTCATATCTTGTCCGGTGCACCAATAAATTATTTGGAGCTACTTGACAGGTTCCAAAAACGCGCGATAAAACTTATTAACGACCGAGACATCGCGAGAACAGTTGACTCTTTTAGTCAACGTCGTAATGTCTCCTGCCTTTCGTTATTTTATCGTTATTCCACCATAAGTGCTCAAACGAAATAGCCAGTTGCATTCCTCCCTTCATTGAACATTTAAACCGCAATACCCGACATGCAAGGAATGCTCATCAGTTCACCCACAGGTCCTTTTGAAAGTTTTTCCCTATCATTTTGAAAATCTTTTACAAAATGAATTCCAATTTTGTCTAACTGTGACCTCTTTGAAAACTAATTCTTATTATTTTTAAAAGGCGTCAACGATTTTTAGGCGAAAACTCTTATTAGTTGTTGTTTTTTGGCCACTCATGAATTTTTGCTTCAGCCTTTGGGAGATGTTCCTTCCCACAAATCCTATTATCATCATTGATGTGCACATGGTATGATTTCATATCCTTTTAATAGAATTGAAGAGGGGAACTTTTATGCGATATTAGTGGTGTAAGTAAAGAAGTTGGTACCATGCCATACGATATAATGAGAATTCTTCAGATTCCAGGAAATAAAACTGGGTTTGTTAGAGGCTTACAACGATGATAGCGCTGACATTCTCACGTTCGTAGAAATGACAGGCAATATTTAATGATTAATGGTTTTGCTATTATTTTCAACAGGCATTCGTTTTATTTGAGTGCCAATGCGCCCTAACTGTAAGCGCCATCTTAAAGTATTTTTTTATTTGATTGATTTTACGAATGTGACAGCGCTTACTTTTCACAAAATCATTTTCTGAAGAGCGCCGGGATACCGAAAAGTACTTGATTCATATTTTCGGAAAATTGGAATTGAAGTCGGAAATAAAACCAAAATGCTTGATGAGTGGAGAAAGGAAACAACACCAGAAAGATATTTGCAAATCAGATAATTAGTAAAGCGTGTCAGTGTTTTTCCAAGCGCATCATTCCGCAGGATTAAACAGTCAAAATATATTCCTTTTTAATAAAAAAGAATACATAGAACTTTTTTTCCGACATTTAATGTTTGGCAAAAAAGCCAGAGATTTATTCGGGTTACTCCCTAATTATTTGTTGCTTCGTTTTAAAAATTGGAAAAAGTTCCAGAAATTTGTGGACAAAATGCCCAAAACATTTGAAAAATTCACAGTATTTTGGAATCAGAAAATAAATCGGGGGCCGCATCAATATATACTAGGGAGTATTTTGCTTAAGGGGCTCCCGACCCATGGGGAGTCTCGTCACGAGGCACTGCAGCCATTGATCCTCGGCGATTTCCAGTTTTTCAGACCAATCGCATGAGCATCCTTGATAGCTTGCGCTTTGAAATGAAGCTGCAGTCTCGGGGCCAGAGGTTTGTAACATAAATCTACAAGCGTACAAGTCTAGAGTCACTTGTAGGATTATAAAGGGTGTTCAAATTTGAGGTATCATTTTAAATTTTGAATAAAAGACATCAATTGTGTGAAAACTGTATTTATTGTTATTGCAAATTAATGTACATTGGTTCCGGTTAATAATGAAAAAGAATGTCGTCCAAGTGACCTCCTCTGCCAGCTCGGCAGACTGCCAACCTTTTACCAGCATTTTGAATCACTTTTTCGCATAATGGTGGTTCAATAAGTGATATTTGCTCAATGATGTTGTCTTTGAGGTGTTGAACAGTTTGAGGATTATCGAAATAAACTTTACTCTTCAAGAAACCCCAGAAGAAAAAATCAAGTTGTGTTCAATCGCATGATCTTGGTGGCCAATTCACGTCTGTTCTTCGGGAAATTAGGCGATTGTTAAACTTCTCTTTCAAAAGATCTATTGAGTTCGTTGCTGTGTGGCATGTTGCACCATCCTGTTGAAACCACATATTCCGCACATCAATATCTTCCAATTGAATACACGAACTGTTTCTAATCATTGCTTGATATCGAGCTCCATCTACAGTAGCTGCATTGCCATTTGCATCTTCGAAAAAAAAATTATCAATTACGTCACCACAGTATCCTTTTTTATTTCATTGGCCTTTCAAACAATTCTCTAGGATTTTCTTCAGCCCAAATGCGACAGTTTTGTTTATTGATATAACCGCCAATTTCAAAATGAGCCTCATCGGTGAAGATAATTTGCTTGAAAAAAATGTCATTTTGTTGTTGCTTCTCTATGGCCCAATTAGCGAATTTTCGACGCAATGCGTGGTCTTACTTACTTATTTAGGGTGGCGCTACAGTTCGGGGTGGACCTGGGCCTCAACGAACAAGCAGTGTCTCCAGTTTTGCACGCTAAGTTGGTTAAGGTCCACTTCCACTTGCGTGCGCCTCCTGAGTCGCGGTCTTCCTCTACTGCGTCGTCCCTCGGGTGTGGATTCGAAGATCTTCCAGGCCGGAGCATTCCCGTCCATTCGTTCTACATGACCCAGCGACCTCAGTCGTTGGCCCTTCACTCTTCTGGCTAAGTCGATGTCGTTGTACAGCCCGTACAGTTCGTCGTTGTATCTCCTCCTCCATTCACCGTCTATGCAGACGGGACCAAAAATTACCCGAAGAATTTTTCTCTCACAACGACCAAGAGTGACCTCATCCGCTTTTGCTAAAGTCCATACCTCTGCACCATAGAGAAGGACTGGGATTATTTTGGTCTTATAAAGAACCACTTTAGTTGTTCGAGAGAGGGCTTTGTTACTCAATTGCTTTCTTAGCCCAAAGAAACAGCGATTGGCAAGAGTTATTCTTCGTTTAATCTCAGCGCTGGTGTCATTGCCTGAGTTCATTGCGGAGCCTAGGTAGACAAAAGTCCTGAACCACCTCAAAGTTATATCTGTCTATAGTGACATGCTGTCCGAGACGTCGGTGTTGGGTGTCCTTTCTTGATGACAGCATATACTTTGTCTTGCCCTCATTGATCGCTATACCCATCTTCACCGCCTCCGTCTTAATACTCACGAACGCGCCAGTTATATCCCGCTGCGTTCAGCCGACTATGTCCATGGCGTCGGCGTAGGCGAGTAGATGGACGGAATTTTGAAAGATAGTGGCTCTGGTGTTAGCATTTGAGTTTTACACTATTCTTTCAAGAACGATGTTGAAGAAGTCACATGACAGCGCATCGCCTTGTCTTTGTGCAAAATGTTAAACAAAAGTTGTTGGTTTGAGGATTAATTGCTGTGAACGACGACGAATTGACGTCCTTGGCTCTTCAGCAACACTTCTGCTAACAGCTGCAATATTTCCACTCGAACGACCACTACGATGATAGGATTTACTTCTCTGGTTTTGAACCGAACCAGTTTCTTCAAATTTATGAACGATAAGTTTAATAGCACGGTTTGACGGAGCATTTTCTCTACCATATTTTGAACGAAATTTTCTTTCAACTTCTGCAAAACTTTCACCATATTTGAAATAAGTTTTAATAATAAAAACACGTTGCTCGATAGTGTACCGATCCAATTTAAAATGATACGTCAAATTTTAACACCCTTTATTAGTCTGACAAGTAGTGTAGATTGTTTCTGTATCACAGAAAAAAACTTTACACCTGTAAGAAATAAAAATTGTTCACGATCTATAGCCCAGTTTACAAGCGTTCTTATGAAAAGAGACAAGCACGTCGCCTGAGAATTGTTTTGTTCCATATGCCTTTGTCACTTTTTCGAGAAAAACGCATTTAAAGGTTTGCGTACTTGGTACTCCGAAACTGTGTGATACGATTTTTTTTTATTTTTTTAATTTGAATTTAGTCTTATAAAGAGTTCACCTACCAATTTTCAAAGTGTTTTGCCAAGCCGTTAACAAGCCACGTTAATTAACGTAAAAGTCTCCTTTTTGGGCTTGTGTCCCACCTCCTACATTTTGAAACTGATTTTTTTTCCATACACGTGGAACACAAAAAAATGGATATGGCGCTAAGCAATTCTCATCCAAAATATCTGAAAGGCAAGAAAGCATGGAGATGGATGCTAAAATTTAAAAAAAAAATTGATTTCATCTTTTTTGTTAACAAAGTTTTTATTCAAAAAATACAATAAAATAAGAAAATTATTCAAAGTGTTTAGCATTAAACCAGTGAGTGAAAAATATCAGATCAAATCAGATCAGAAAAGTACAGCTTCGAGTCATAATATTCTCCTCTCAGCTGCGAAATTTCAAATAGATAATCCCCTTTCGGGTTTTGAGTGAGAATTGTATCGTCAATATTTGGCCTGATATCGATTTGATTACAATTTGAACTCGGTCCAAGTTATTCTTTCAATTTTGTTTTCATATACGAGTATATGCGAATATTTGTAACATTAAACTAAGAAATACGATATCTCATGCCAAACAAATAAATCAGTTGGCATCAGTACAATTTGAATTTTCAAATCTGACACATTTCACTCACTTGCCCTACCTCAAAACTAAATACAGAAAAACTTGTGCTAAACTGATCTGCACAGCTTCATGGAACACAAATTGACAGAATGTAGAACACTTTGCGGGCAAGTTTTTTACTCATGGAACACCAAATCTTGTACTTTTCTGATCTTTTCTGTACTTATCTGTGCAGCTAAGGTTCATTACACATCTATTGAATCCATATGTATTCAATGATTGACTGCTTGTACGTCTTCAACTAGGTTTTGCGTTTGCAGCACTATTCATGACCGCACCGAATTTATATCTTCATAATATCGAATATTATCTACACAACTGTAATGGAGGTGGAAAAAACCAATAATAAAATTTTGTTTGCGATCAGTGTCACACATACATAGCTTTTCTTTAACACGAGTGCACGTAGGACAAACCAATTCTCAACTTTGTTAATATTTTCTGTATCTCTTGTCGCAGTGATATGCACGGAACAAAACAATTCTCACAAAAAAATTGCGATAAATTATATGGACAATTTGTCCCAAACGCCAAAATTCCCGCAATATGCAAGAGTGCAACACTTCACCTCTACGCTGACCATGTACAACTTTACATGTCACGTCCGGTTGGTTTGTGCGAAGATTTGTCGTTTAGATTGAATGAAGACCTTTCAGCAATATCTGGATGGTCATTAAAAAATGGACTCCTTTTAAATCCAAATAAATCGCAAGCTATTATAATCTCGAAGAGTGTAGTAGATACCCGGTCTGTTCCACCGATTTATATTTGTGATGAGCAGATTAATTCCTGTGAAACTGTCGTAAGTCTTGGTTTTCATATAAATAAAAATTTGTCTTGTTGTGATCACATTAATTCTGTTATCCGTCGTGTTTACGAATGTATACGTAAATTGTGGTTTTCTGCTGATTTCACCCCGCGGGAAACTCGTATGACGCTTGTCCGAACATTAATAGTTCCGATTTTAAGTTACGCTGTAAATGTATACTGTGGCTTAGATTCGATTTCTAGTCGCAAGATAAATGTGGCCTTTAATGATGCAGCTAGATATATATACGGTCTACGTAGATGCGACCACATTTCCATTTATAGCCAAAATAAGGATGCTCACTGGATAGCTATTTAAATGCAAGAAACTGCTTATTTTTACATAAACTCCTTACAACAAAAGTACCACCTTACCTGTATTCAAAACTCATTTTGCCCCAATCTGTAAGATCTAGAAATCTTATTGTTCCACGTTTCGTTTATACTAGTTCAACCAGATATTTCTTTATTCATACCATACGATTATGGAATTCCTTACCGTCGTATATAAAACAACATTATTCGTATAATAAATTCAAAGAAGCTATATTGGCTTTTTATGCGATTTAGGCTTGTTAACCTTTAAAATCCTATCTGAAAATTGCTCGTATTAAATATAAAACTGCTTATTGTTATTTTTGTTATTCTTGTTAATGCACTGGGTTTTGCTTTTTTACTAGTTTTTTTACTATTTTCTAAAATGCTAACGAATTTATTGTTTAATTATTCAAACACATCTATTGTTCTTTGTTTCTGATGTTTTTCCCTTTGTAAGTACTTCAAAAAGATTTACTCTTACTTGTACTTTATTAATATCAAATAAAAAAAAAAAAAAAAAAAAAAAAAAAAAAAAAAAAAAATGGTTTATGGCACAAAACAATTCTACAAACTGTTGATTTTGGTGGATATTGGACAAAGTCGATGTTCGATATCTCGGGATTGGAAAGACTAAGAGTAAAACGAATCACAGATTTAAAAAGAGCATACAAAATTACCATAGAATCCGTTCCTAATTCAAAAACGACAAAAGTGGCGTATGGAACAAAACAATTCTCAGGCGACGAGCGAGCAGCGCGAACACATTTAAATGAACAGATCATCCGTTGACAAACAAATTTCCGTGTTGGTGAAGATCCGGGTATATAAAAAAATTCTTTTTGGTGCATTTTTCGATGTTTTAACAGAAGAAATAAAAAGCGGAAAATGGAAAGAAATATTAAGCTTAGCTTAAGCTTTTCCCGTTCACCACGAGTGCAAAGTGGAAATAGATGGTTTTATAATGGAAGCCGATTAGAGATTGTGAAGGAACTCAAATATTTAGGAGTGAAACTGAACCCAACCCTAGAATTTGGTAAACATCTAACGGATAAAGCCAAGTCTTCCCAAAGCTTAGTGAATCTATCATGGAAAAATGTTTTTGCAAACAAGCGGATTCTCCTCTCAACGAAATACAGAATATTTGATTCAGTTGTTAAATCAACTCTTTGTTACGCCTCTCAAGTTTGGGGATCAGACGAGTACGAAGTAATCGAGAAATTCCACAGGAACTTCTTGAAAAAATTATTCAACTTACCAATGAAATCGCCGAACTACACAATCTATTTGGAAACGGGTCTTCCAATGCTTTTTACAAGCACTCTCAAATCGCAAGCGGATTACATCATTAAAATAGGTTCGTATCCAGACTCCCGAATAACCAAAAAAATGCTATCTTATGAATTAAGAAACAAGGACTGGTGGGCGTTAAGATGGTTAAGAATTGGAAACGCGTGTGGAGAAACTATTTCATTCGATCTAAACAACCTGGACAACTTAAAGAACCAACTTTATCGAATAATAAATAAAAATGAGGATGCTATTCGTGTGCGATTTATAGAGAAAGCTCGTGAATCAGATAGCAGAGTATTGTATTCTCACCTGAACTTCAATCTAAAGGATAAGAACTATTTCAATGACTCACTCAACTATAGTGAAATATCTCTTATTTTCAAAACAAGGTGTGAGTTGATTGGTTTAAATGGCAGCCCATATAATGGAAGCTTCAACCAGTTTTGTAATATTTGCAACTTAAAAGCGAAAGAAGACTGCTTTCACATTATTAGTGTTTGTCCAATCTACAAACCACAGAGACTAGCTTACTTCGGAAAAAAATTCCTTACCATGCAGGAGACAATACAAATTCTGAACGAGTGTGATTGGAAAAAGTTATTTTATTATATTAAATCCATCTACAAATACAGGTCGCTATTAATAACAGAGTATTATGATTGATTAAGTTTATTAAAAAAATAACTATATTGTTAAAGTAACAAATGTAGGTACATGTATAAGCATTTTGCTAACCAAGCTGACGGCTAAGCCATAGCTTTAAAATTCATTCTATCTTGTAACTTATGTAATAAGAAAATATTAAATAAATGAATTTCTTACTTACTTACTTACTTACTTATTAAGCTTAGGTCAAAGCTTGAATATTATTCCGATAAATAAAAAGTGGAAATAGGTACACTGAGAAAAATGTACTATGAGTTTTTTTCAAATAGAAGCATATTTGAAATCTAGTTAAAAATGGGAAATAGAAACCGGCTTAATCCAACCTCTTATCTATTTAAATACAAAAAACAATTATTTTTAAGTATAGTGTATTTAAATCAGCAGGATTCGTATTTATTTTACTTCTTGAACATGAAATGACAATAAATGAGTTTGTTTCAAGTAAGAAGGTATTTAAAATATCTGCAAAACAATAACACCGAACAGACCGTAGTAAGTTCAAACTCAAATCCATTTGAAACGAACGAACGAACTTGAGGTTTTTTGAAAACAGTGAAATTGAATAAATTATTATGTTTGATTCAAACTCAAAGCATATTACAAAGAAAACAAACGAAGTTAAATACGAAACTGTAACCGCATAACTGTAAATTACCGGCGGCGTCGGTGAATTTGACATCTTCATCATTCTAAGTAGTTTTTCGTGCGAGTTCGGTCAGGTATGGTGTTTGTGATTTAAATCTAAATCGAAAATTTATCGGCACTCTGTAAGTCAAAACAAAACAAAGAAAAACAAGAAAAAAACAAAGCCGCCATGGAAAACATCGATTTAAATAATGTAAACTTAAAATTGTTTACAGCAGAAAATATTAGTTTTAACAACGACATAAATGTCAACAGAATTGGAAATTGATGGTGCTGAAGGAGATCCTTTGCTGCCAGGTTATCAAGGATTATTGGAATTTTTAAGGGACTGGAACTTGCTCGACCTGTTTTCTGTTTTTTTATCGTAAGTATTTCTGAGACAATTAGATTTTGTTTTTGGATTATTTTGATGTCATGTGTAATGTTTTCTAGAAAACGATATTACACTTGATATGCTTAAATATCTTACGCCGTTGGATATGAAGGATTTTATACCAAAAGTTGGGCCATTAATTTATAAAAAAAATATAACCATCAAGTTTGTTGTTTTTTTTACATTGTTATATGTAGGCATGTAATGAATATTTATAAACAATCAAAAATGTACTGCAAAAGTATAACGTCATTAACTTTATCAAAAAAAGCTTGCTTGAAATTTTCGGAATGTATTGTCAAATATAAGCATGGAATAGATATAAATGAAATACGTTTCACTTATTTCAAAATAACTTCACAAATCTCACTTCCACAATCAGAGTTAATTATTGAATCCGACTTAAAAGATAGAACGTACAAGTCCTTAAATCAAGTCGAATGCAAGGGAACGACTTATAAACAAAACTATAATTTATCTTCTTTTTCATATTCGCAAGATGTCATGAATGTATATAAAATAATTTTACTTTTAACTGATGGTAACTATTAGATTGAAATTAAAAAATTGACTCTCATTCTCTTATGAAATTGGTAAAAAGCTTTAAAAATGTTATGTAAAAAATATTTCGTTTTTTACAATTTCACGCTTACACTATTAATAATGGAAAATGTTATTTTAGAAATAAATTTTTGTAAACAAAATGATGAAATTTGTTTTTTTTTTTTACTTATTAATAAAGTATTTTTTACATCCCTATTTAACTCACATTTGTAGAGCTATGTAAGAAGAAAAGGTTTGGATAGGTAAGTATTATATACATTTTTATTTTTTTCTCAGGGATCTTAAAATAAAGCATTGCGGAGATTAACAGGGAAACCCTTAATATAAATTGAATCGTCAGAAGAAGGAAGCTTATATTTTTCTTGTATATTGATATTTTGATTGAAAATGATTCTTTAGACTAAGACTTATCGATTAAATCAAACGATTCTGTCAAAATTACAACCTTTTTATTATTAACTGTAGTTTTGATTCAATCGATGAGCCTCAGTCAAAAAAATCAATTTCAATCAAAATATCAATTTATAAAAAAAATTAAACTTCAATCTTCCAACTAACAGTTAAATTAAATTGAATAGAATGAGTTTAATATAAATAAAAATAATAATGTTTGAAATAACTTTGTCTCTGTTTGATAATACTGGTTTTAAGGTTATTCTTTTCTAACAATAAACGTCTTGCAATCAAACATATAAATATTTAGAAAATTATAATCATAATTGTATTTGAAACAACATTGAACAAAGTAAATTAAGGCAAATAGATACGTTAAAAATTTTTCAAAAATAATTGAATACATTTCCTTTTAAATTAATTTCAAATCGATTCAATGCCTAATCGGGGTCATTTCTGTTTGATTTTACAATGAATCTATTTGATTTTTTTCTCAGTGTACATATGAGTTAATTGTCGCTCGCTGATGATGGTTCCGCAGCTGAGAACCGAAATGCATACGTGCTAATAAAAAAGAATTATAAAATTTCAAACATAAACGTTTTTCGGTTTTGTTTTTAGTTTTTACTTCTTTTTATTACGATTTTTGCGGTCAATAAGGTGTAATAACTTTCAATTAAGTACATATGAGGCTTGTTTTGGAAAAAGTGCTGCTGCTGTGTGTAACACGCTAGATTTCTCTGGAATTCCCCTTCATTGATTGCTGAAGTTACTTCATAATTACAAGTGGTCTACTATTTCAAAGTTTCTACTTATTTTATTGATTTAAATTCTTTTGTTATTTAATCGCTATCACTATCTAAATCAGAATCAAAGAAGTACCTTGTGTTTATGTGAATTTAAAAGACTATGAACCATGAGCTCAAGAAGCCTTCACCTCAAAGAACCTATCCGAAAAAAATGGAGGGCGACCGGCTCAGTTGGTACTGTCATGTTCAAAGGAGAGATATAACGAACCCTGTCAAAAACGCAATATCAATCAACGTTCCAATACAAACGCGTAAGAGAGACAGGCCTAAAAACTTCTGGATCACACAAATGCAGCAACGCCAGCATTTGATTGCATTTGATTGGCCTCAGCGACAAAGTGACTCAAAATCGAGAGGCCTGCTGCTATTTTCTGGGCTCGAACCGGCGAACCCCATAAACGAATCAGTAGAGATATAGTTAAGTGGGAGGGTTATGATCCCTTTAATCCTAATCATAGCCTCACCGCTATTAAAGGATGAAGAATATGAAACTATGGGCTCAGGATTTCTCCACTTTCTTTCTCTTATTTATTTGACAGTAGAGCTGTATCTTTTGTGTTTGTGTCCCATTCACAAAAAAACATAATGGATGATTGCAGTCCCACTAAACCGATTCAATTTCCGATTTCAATTGTTCTCAATTTTGAAAGCTGAACCGCTGAGTAGACAAAACGGGAAGAGAGTTGAGGTTAGATTGCAACAGTCACCACACTCTGCTCCTCTCCCATGCCTCAAAACCTGCATCACATGCCCCCCGAACTCAGTCACCTAACATCAACGGTAATTCCAAACTGCTTTCCGTATTTCACCCTACCCGACTGTTACAGCCGCCCCTCTGCTCTCTTACCGCGGAATGGTGTAGCTTGTGGTTCGTACTCCAACAGTCGTCCCCAAGCACCCCCCCCCCCACCCTCCGCGACGCATGTAGCATTCAAGGTTTGACCGTTTTCAGTCACTCCCTCTAGCACAGTTTTGAAACCAACAACCTACAACCACTACCTCACAAGAGGTAATTACAGGCAGGGATCCCAGTAAGCCGAGCGACGACGCCCCCCCCCCCTCCACCCCCCTTCTTTTTGTGTGCGGTCTAAGTGTGCCTGGGTTCACGCCCTCGCAGCCACCTTACGTAACCTAACCTAACCTATACATAAAAAAAATATTTTTTTTTGTTAATGCCAAATCCTTACGATTTCCTTAAATAGGGATGACTTATATACAAAATTTGACGACTGACACTCTTTTTTCGGATTCTTATTTATTTATCGTGTGGAAGTAACATGGGTACTAAATGAAAGTACTACTAATTGCACAAATTTTGGAAGGGGGTAATCAACAGAGGGTTAACAGATATAAATTAAAGTTGAAGTTAGACATATATTTGTACATATTCAACTTAACATAAGACACATATTTATTTATTTTTTATATTTTTTGTTGTCATATACTGATATTGAGGTTGCTTAACCAAACGCACTACTCAGGTGTTAATATGTCTAAGTAATCTATGTTGCCATTAAACCTGTGTTGAGGGCAATTGGACACGATGAAGCTAAATGTTTGGGTGGGCTGGATGTTATCGCATCCTATCTGAACAGAGTTTCTGCACATCTGCCATGCTGGGTTCTTATCCTGTTGAACTGGGCCCATTCATTTCTTGGTAGGCTGAATCCAGGGACGCGAGTAGTTGGGTTGCATATCAGTTTTTTCCTCCTCTAAATTCCCTCCAGGCTTTTGTCCACTCCACATCAATATCGAGGTTTGACTCGTGTAGTCTTTTAGCATGTCTTAATGGTGGTTTGTGTGACTTTAAACGGTACCACAAATTCTCGTGTCTTCGTGAATCTTGACGTATTCTCTGACCAGCATCTTTTAGCGTCTTAATGGAGAAGGGTAAATTTTGCTCAGTACTGAGAGCCATTAGGTTGGCGTGAACCTGATAGTACCGTTAGCTTGCTGTCTACATATCTGGTGTGCACACTGTTTAGGCAGACGGGTGCACCATATTCAGCTGTTGGATATGACAGGCTGAAGGCAGCTATGGGGTGTCAGGGGATGGACCCCAGGGGCTGGATGCAAGTTTTTTTAGCAATTTGTTTCTCGTTTTCGGAGACAAAAGAGTCACAATCACGATAAATAAATTAATTGAATAAGTTGCTGATTAAACAGATAGAATCTATATACAAAATTAAAACTTCTGCATCCTACAAATATTAAATCACATGTGACATTTCATCTAACAAGAAGCAATATGTTCGTCTCAATGCAGCTCTAAGTGAGCCTCCTCCCTGTAGAGAAGTTGGTGTCCCCCAAGGATCAGTAGGTACTTGGCCCACTGCTTTTCATCATTTATATTAATTCAATATTTAAGTTGTCTCTAAATGGAAAAACATTCGCTTTTGCTGATAATCTGGCTCTGTCGTATGCTGCACCAGATGAGAATGATCTAGCTCACCAAATGAATGCGGATCTATCAGAAATGAATAATTGGTTTCGGAATCACCAAATGGTGCTAAGCTGCAAATCAAAAGTTATGCCTTTCTTGCTGTCAAAACAGTTCACAATTAATGGAATTGGTGCTCATGTATGTAGCGACAACTCTCCTATTGGCTGCAAGAACTGTATAACTTTAGAATCGTTTACAGAGTTTAGGTACCTTGGCATAACTCTGGACAGCAAAATTAATTGAAAGTCACAGATAGCTATTGTTAAAAAAAATATCTACATTGCCTTGAATAGAATCTACTACCTACGCAAACTGGTACCCCCTAAATTACTCACAGCTGTATACTATGCCATAGTTACGAGTAATTCTCGTTTGGAGTACGGTATCTCATCCTGAGGAGGTGCGTCTACTAGTAATCTGCAGCCGCTCATAATAGCTCAAAAGAAGACACTTGGGACAATGCTGTTCAAACCTATATGGGAACCCTCACTACTATTATAAATCTGTGAAAATATTGCCGCTTCAATATCTCTATATATTCAAGGTGCTGAGGATGTTTTATCTACGAGGAGGTTATACTAATATCAGTAGAAATGAAGCTCATCTACTACGCTCCTCAAATACTGTAATTGTTCCCAGAGTGAGAACGGAACATTATCGTAGATTTGTTGTCAACATAGTTCCCTTCATCTACAACAAATTCCCTCTGTATCTACGCAACCAAGATGGATATCAATCAAAATCAAAATTCTTAGATCATCAAAAAAATGGCTACTCTCCTTATCTGACGTTAGAACATTGACGCAAATCATATCTTAAAAACTGTCTCACTGTTCTCTACTTGCTTACAAATGCATTCCTTTTTCAATGTCCCTATCTTTCGTCCAAAAATGACGCCTCATCTTATTTTCTTATTTTCTATGCGGCCTAAATTCACATACACTTGCCACTGGTTCTTCTAACCACAAAGTGTACAATCCCCGTTTCCGACTTTTTTGTTTCATCAATTATAGTTTTTTGGAACGTGACTTAAGGTCGGTTGATTGGCCTCAAGTTTTCAGAATGGTATCAGTTGATGAGCAAGTTTCCTTCATTCAGGATAATATTAACTATCTTTTTAATGTCCATGTTCCTTATAAGACAAAAATTTTGAGATACAATGACCATCCCTGGTTTAACAATAATTTAAAAACCTTAATCAACAAACGAAATATGGCGTATAATACGTGGAAACGTTTCAGACTGGAGGTATTTCGTAAGGCGTATACTGACTTGAGAAATAGAGTTGTACTTCAGATTAGAGAATCAAAAAAACGTTTTTGCTCGTCTCGGCTAAATCCTTCTCTGGCTCGTCATAACCTATGGAAAAATTTGAGGGACATAGGTGTTGGTAAGCGTTTGAATAATAATTCAGTTACTAATATTGACTGTGATGAGCTGAATAAAAATTTTACATCGCTCTCATCGTCTGAGCCAAATGGCAGCTCTATCCTCTCAAGTTTTTCGGAAGCGGACAGCTTTACCTCTGACAGCTTTACCTCTGGGAGATTTAGTTTTGCCGCCGTTAATGAAGAAGATGTTTTAAAATTCTTTTTATCCATAAAATCTAATTCCATTGGATTCGATGGCATTCACCCAGTATTCCTGAAGGCGACTCTTCCCTACACCTTAAAATACATAACCCATGTCTTTAATGTGATAATCATGACCGGAGTTTTTCCTAGCATCTGGAAACGAGCAAAAATCATCCCTGTTCCAAAAAGCCGTAATGAGTATCGCTCAATAGCAATTCTACCATTCTTATCCAAAGTTTTTGAAAAGGTCATGAACACGCAGATAAGGCTATACTTGGATCACCATGACATGTTATGTCAAAGTCAATCTGGCTTTCGTCCTAACCACAGCTGCACGACAGCTTTAATAAATGTAGTCGAAGAAATAAGGCAGAGTGTTGATAAGGACCATGTAACTTTTCTTACACTTTTAGATTTCTCAAAAGCTTTTGACACTGTCAACCACCATATTTTATGCGGCAAACTAAGGGACAAATTCCAGTTCATGTCATCCTCAGTGAAACTTGTGTTCTCGTACTTATCGCTTAGATACCAAGCAGTGGTTGCTGATAACCAAACGTCCTCCTTTCTTCCGCTAAGCAAAGGTGTCCCTCAGGGATCTATACTGGGTCCTTTACTGTTCAGTATTTACATTAATGACCTCCCCTCGCTTGGCTTCAACTCTTCCTTACATATGTATGCTGACGATGTGCAGCTTCGGTATAGCTGTCCTCTGGGTTTAATTGAAAATGGAGCTTGCGAGTTAAATGATGATTTAAGTAAAATTTTGCTCTGGTCCCGATCAAATGGACTCCACTTGAATCCATCCAAGACCAAATGTTTGATTATCTCCAGAAGACCATCAGACACTTCATACTTTCCACAAATACAACTCAACAGTACACCCATTCAGTTTGTTGAGTCAGCAAGAAATCTAGGATTAGTCTTTAACAAAACCCTAACCTGGACCAACCATATACAATTGGCAATCGGAAGAGTGTATGGTGGCTTACGTATGTTATGGGCCACCCAAAGAATTACTCCAATTAAAACAAGAATGATACTTGCAAAGTCACTACTAATCCCCCTACTATTATTTGGGTGTGAAATTTTTTGCAACTGTGATAGCAGGCACAGGAGGAAATTGAATGTTGTTTTCAACAGCGTAGCAAGGTACGTTTTTGGTCTGCGGAGATATGAACATATTTCTAGACAAATATATGGTTTCACTCTGGAAGACTTATTTGCTCTAAGGACCTTAACAATGCTCAACAATATTTTGCAAACACGAAAACCACCGTATCTATATAGCAAAATCCAGTTTTCCTCATCAGGTAGAAATTGTAATCTGACACCAGTACGCTACTCTTACCTCGTTTCGAGTCGTCAATTTTTTGTACATGCGATTCGGTTGTGGAATTCCCTCCCCCAAACAATAAGGATGGTAGGACGTGGCACTCGGTTCGTAGCAAGGCGTAGGCAACATTTTGAGGCGCTTCGATGATTGACATTAACCCCCCCCCCCCCTCCCACCTACTCCCAGATTGTCTATATTTTAGCTGGCTTTAAAGCTCGCTCTTTGTAAAATTTAAGTTTGGATTGATTTTCTTTATTTTCTATATTTTATCCTTTTTTGAACTTTATCAATGAATTTTATCAGTAACTTAGTTTTCACTCAGTTCATGTAATAGTTTTTGAAACTGAAGCTTACACTACCTTAAAAGATATTGTATCTTACTGTGTAAGTTAAATCGATATAAATAAATAAATAAATATGAAATATGTTTCTTTCTTTTCTATATTTTTTATATTAATTACATCAACTCATGGTTAACTCAGAAAATATTAAATAAAAAAAATAAATATATCTACATAAAATAAATACGAATGCAATACAAAACTAAAAATGGTTAATTGAATATATGTAATGACTCAAAAATAAAACGGAAATAAAACGGTTTACTTTTTTTCCACGCTTGTAGCCCTGAGTTACAGAAAGAGAATAATAACACAATTTCCCACTTGTAGTATCGGCCCATTACACTTGACAGGTGCCAGTCGACTCGTAGTTTCGTTTGACAGAAATGCACTTGTAGAAATTCACTTGTGTTACAAGTATTTGTAGCATTGTGTTACAGACTGACGAAAGCGGGTATAGGCAACTATCGTCAAATCGATGTCTTTCGATTATCGTATTTATTTCTCGCGATCTGGGTAGGCTTGGAAATGGATGTCTCTTTGATAGATATCTCGGCTCTTTCAGGGTCAGTTTGCAGTCATTATGTTCATTTCTGAGAACCTACTTTAACGAAGTAGAAAGAAACGCCATTTGCAGCGCAAGACCGCGCTTTGTTAGAACCATCAAAATGTATAAGTAAATTTGAGGATGGTTTTCAGCTTTTATCCAGAACCTTCAGCTCATTAAAGAACTAGCAGCGGAAAATCTTCAGGCTGGGCTGGGCATATTGGGATATTGGGTGGAGAATAGCTTCAATTTCTTCAACGCCCCTTTAACGTTGTGCATAATGCATAGCCGATCCGCATGTTGGCCTACTGCGCCACGCAGTGTTCTGTAAATATCCTCTTCAGAACACGACCAAATCCCTACTTTAAACTTAATTTAAATTTGAGTGTTATTTTCGGGAGCGATCTTTTGTTTCGCGATTGGCTTATTCTATTAGACTCTTTTTATATTATTGAGTCTATTAAACAACAAAGATACTCTCTATAATTTACTGTTTATAGATTTGTCGACAGTTTTATTGTCTATTTAAATTTTTTTGAAAGTCATTTATTTTGTAGCACTGCTCCACACATTTTTGCATGGTTATCTCGCCGTATGTTTTCTAAGAAAAAACTTATTTTTTCCCTTTTTGTTTTGTTCAGAGCTTTTGGGCCATTTATGTTGATCATAGTTTCCAGTTTGTTGTTTTAGCTCCGAGACTATTTGTTAAATCAAAAATCTCTTATTAGCGGTCGGCCTTGTTCCTTTAGAACGCATGATTTTTGTTGCGATTTCAGATCTTTTTTTGGCGTCCGAGATGGCATACGCATTTCACATAAACCTTTTCTATTTGAGTGTTAAAAAGAAGAATTATTAAGTGCGAGTTTTGGGTATTGTTGTTTTTAGTGGAAATAAGCCATTTCAAAAAACATTAAAACATTACCATTAAACATGAAAAATTGTACAAGCCAAATGGGTTACACTTTCAATGAAAAATGTTCATACTCATCCCTTAAGTTTCAAATTGTTTGTGAGTCATTGAGGAATTAAGAGGCCGGTACTTTGTATTAGTAACAACAGCTGTATGAATATTTGCTCAAATTACAAAATTAACAATCGCCCAACATTTTACGGCGACGTAGGGTTGTTAAATAACAAGAAGATCGATTAATAGTGCAAAGCGTTTGAAGAGGGTCCACTGGATTTGCAGAAGGCGCGAAATGGGCAAAGTATCTTGGAATCAATGTGAAAAATTATGTTCGCCGACTTCAACTGAATGAGGTTGAACAGAATATGTCCACTCTCATGAATTTCAGGAAACTTTGTATATATCCAACCTTGTACCTACTCCAAATCCAACAGTGCGCCCAAGCAAGGTGCAGCATGTCCCCTATACACCTTGCACTTTTTATGGGATCAACTTGAGATTTCACAACTCTACGTTTTTTTAAACATGCGCTGTATAGAACGCCGGACAACTTTTGAGCTATTGTTTGTTTTTGAGTTTTGAGCGATTATTCGCATAACATTCTATGCATATTGGATTCCTTGGTATTTTGGGCGATTAAGAATATAATAATAATAATAATAATAATAATAATAATAATAATAATAATAATAATAATAATAATAATAATAATAATAATAATAATAATAATAGTAATAATAATAATAATAATAATAATAATAATAATAATAATAATAATAATAATAATAATAATAATAATAATAATAATAATAATAATAATAATAATAATAATAATGATAAATAATAATAATAATAATGTGTTATTTTATGTCATCAGTAGTTGCATATATTTACAAAGTTCACAATATGAGCATTGGGAATTTGTCATCGGCCGAATAAGAGAGAGACCATTTAAGATAAGGATGACTTCACTTTCCGAAAGCGTATCTTTTCCGCAATAAGCTCGCCTTATAGCGGTCAGTATTGGGCGGATTCCGATAAAATGATCTACTTCTTCTTTCAGTCGCATGTTTCATAAAGTGCAGTCCGCGTTTTCCACAGCTCTATGTGTGATAAAGTTAACCCGAATCATCCTGGCGTGTCCATATGGCAACGCAAGACTTATATGCACTTTGACGACTCTCAACCGGTAACAAATACACACAGGTGTGCATGCTTACATTTTTTTTCATCGCAAGACATCTGCGTTGCATATTGGGGAGTCAGTTTTATTGTGTGCTTTGTTGTTCATGGGGAGAGTGTGCCAAATTTGATAGTAACAAAAAAAAATTTTCACGAATTAGTGTAATGGCTTACAACAAAAAGTAAGTATATCAATATTATTTTTAGTGTACATTATTTGTAAGTGGAGTGTTGCAGTATTGATAGTATTTTGGATGTACAAAATGTATAAAAACTAAAAACATAAAGAAAATGTTTGCTTTTGTGTTTTTTTTTTTTCAAATTATTGACAATGTGTCCATATGGCAACGCCAGGAGCAACAGGGTACAGTATTTTTTTCTAAAAATTTGACACTGAAAGAAGTCCTAGATTACTTAGAGGAGCTTAGTTCGGATGATAAAACGTGTCTTTCGAACAACCTCCATGCCTTGTATATTAAACCACCGAAAAATGAAGGTGATTTGAGTGGAGAAGACGATGCTGATGAAGAAGAAGATGGCGGTATCCCAGACAATGTTTGCCCCTCGCAATTGCGATCGGGTTGTGAAATCGTTTTGAAAATGCCCGAAGTTTTGAAGAATTTGACGATCCCGGAGAGACTTTGGGTGAAATTAGCAATGATAATGTTTTAGCGAGTGTTCTGGATAACTCATCTCTGAATTCAGCTATAAGCTTACCAGATGCAACATATTCAGCAAACGAAATTTATAAGCCACCCTCAATCCGGTTGCGTTGTTTTCAGCAATCTACCTCCAGCTGCCCTTTGCCAACATCCAATAAGAATACAACTTTCACTTGGTCAAAAGATGAGTCTTGCGCAATGATATGAAAGTATGATCGCCTATTTCGGGAAGCACGGATGTAAGCACTTTATAAAAGAGAAGCCCATGAGCTTTGGTTATAAGGTATGGTCTCTGTGCACTCCCAAAGGTTACATGATCAAATTCAAAGTGAATCAAGGTAAGAATCCGCTATCAAACTCATTGTATGAGGAGCGATTCGGCAAATGCACCGCTCCTTTAGTAAATATGATCAAAAATTTTCCGAGAATGTTCAGCAATTGCCGTTTTCATTCTACTTTGGCAATTTATTTACGAGTTTCCATTTATTGGCTTACTTAAAAAACCGTGGCTACAATGGAACCGGCACAATCTGTGAGAATCGAATACCGAAAAGTTGTCCAATCCCACAAAAAAAAATGTTGAAAACAAAGAAACGCGGATTCTACAAGTCCATAAAAATGAATGAGACTGGTATTCGTCTTACAAAATTGATTGATAACTCCGTTGTCTGCATGTTGTCTACTGCCCTTGGATCCATACCATTATCTGTTGCATCGCGCTATTCTAGAGAAGCTCGAAAGAAAATTGGAGCTCCTCGCCCGTGTGTTGTGTCGGAAAATAACTAATACATGTGTGATGTGTGGTGTCTATAGATTCGACCAGAATGTTTCTGCTAACCGTATCGGATATCGTGGCAAGAAGTGGTGGAGCTGCATTTTTACTTGGCTTATTGATGCATGCGCGCAAAATACATGACAGCATCATCGGCATGTCGATTCGAGTATGCCACAAAAACAATTCAAGCGAGAAATCGCAATTTATTATTGCAAACATTTTGGTGATCCACCAAAGTCACATCGCAGTGTTAAAAGGCAAAAATGCCGGTTGGAAGCTGGGTCATATTATTATTATTACTGTTCGCTATGACCAAAAGACTCATCTAGTCGTTCGCTTAGAAAAAAAGAGACGCTGTGATGGACACCTTTGCCGTTCAATTGTTCGAACTGCCTGTGCAGAGTGAGATAAAGGCCTTTGCCTGAAATGTTTTAAGCCCTATCACACAGCAGATTTATAATTTTAACGAAATAAATATAAATATAATAAGAAAATGACGTTTTATTCAGTTTTTGGTTATTTTATATATGAGTACAGACGTGTACCCTGTAGCTCCTGGCGTTGCCATATGGCAACAGGATATTTTCGGAGAACAAGGACCTCTATTAAAAATTTATTGATACAGATTTTCTATTTTTGCTCTTAACAAAGCGCACCAAAATTTTTTTTTAAAAATTCGAAAAAATAACGTTCAGGATGATTCGGGTTAAGATTAGGCAGTTCACCTCTAGATTTGATGGTTGAAATCGTATCAAGACTGAAGCGGTCGTGGAAGCAATTTCTTTCATCGAAATCATAGTTTAGCATCCGACAGGGCTGGATTTAGAGGTCCGGGGGCACTGGGGCAACAAATGAGTGAAGTCCCCAGGCCTATTATTTTTCAAATAAAATGACAAATTTTTTTCAGTCAAGAGTTTAATAATTTATTGCGAATCCAAGTAAATTATTTAAACAAATATATATAAGTATAGACAAAAACAAGAATTATATGAAATTTTATTAAAGCGCAAACAAATGGAACCTTGCGAGCTTTCTTCCAGTTTCCAGTTCCCGCAGTATATCGCTTTCAATGTTGACCATAGTAGATCGAAGTCTATTTTTTATAATTTTCATTTTTGAAAATGAGCGCCCTCCAGTGCAATTAGACACCATCAAAACCAAATACATTCTGAGTGCAATTTCAATGTTTGGGAATGTAGCTCTAAAATTTTGATTATCAAGAATGTGATAGTAAAATAGCTCGGTAGATTGGTCTATAATCCTTTTTCTACAAGTTAAAAAAAGATAGAAATTGAACCAACTCATTATCAAGATTAGGCTCTAAATCATATTTGTATACTTTGCTGCAGCATATAAATTTGCAGCATCCATTTTCCCTGTGTGATTGAGAAATCCAAATCGCGAACGTACAGCTTCTTATGCATGCAATCTTTCAGTAAGAGAAACACGTAGCTGATCTATAACTGGAATAAGACCGGATACTTTGAATTTCTCTTTTGGCGACAGATTTGCGTCTTGTGCTTTCATATATTCGAGTGGATTCAACCCCACATTTCTTGTTCTGGTGCGTGATTGTACATATAGGTCAGTACTACATATTACTTTAGCTGCTTTCTCGTGTTGATCAAAATCGTCTCATTTGGATTCAACGAATGATTTCAATGATTCTAATCCAGGCATTGCAGATTCAAGAATCATTTTCGGGTCCTGCAACATCTTTTTGTAGCTTCGAATCGCTCTAAGATGTCATTGCAAAAGATAGCAAATAGAGCGGTTTAGAGATAACTCATCTTTCGTAAAAGGTTCGATGCTTCATTCCTCACGATGCCTTTTTGCTCCTTATCAGAGGATATGCTGGTTAGAGCTCCTTCGATTTCAGAAAAACCATCGACAATAGCTTTCGTAGCTTCAGCTCGACAAGACCAACGGTCACCTAAAAATTTTAAAGCGTTGGCTATGGCCTCGCCGGTATGGTCGCAGTTTTTTTAAAAAGGTTAGAAATCTTTCTTTTGGCATCGATCCTCAATATATCTAACAACTATAGTTAGTTCATGGATATGACATTCGTCGGGAGTAGAACCCACTACTCGTCGGAATTCGAAAGATTATGTCCCCTGTTTTGTGGCGGCCCCTGTTTTGGGGAGGCCCAGGGCTGTTGCCCCGGCTGTCCTCCCCTAAATCCGGCACTGGCATCCGATATATACATCTTGCACGGGTTGAGTACTCAACAATAATCAATAGCTTTTGCGCAGTATGCTTCGAACTTTCTGCATTGCATTTTAATAGAGCGATATCATAGCCATTACCTAATCTGGAAAATCCATCAAAGAATTGCATATTTATCTGTATTAGATGCAGCGCTCCTATTTATGGAAGGCAGTTTCCGGGGAGTACCAATTTTTTTTAGGATACAGAGGAGATGTAAACTTAGCGTGAAAATGTACAAAGGGAACAATCCTGTTTCCAATTGCAGCATGTTGTTCGGTGTATTCGCAGGTAATCGGAACATTTTAAGATAATAAATCTAAGCAATTTCTCTACTTCTTGACACCATACTTGCGCCGCATAGCATATAATGGACCTCATAAACGCTTCGAAAATTTTAAACTTTGTGCTTGGTGGTACATTCTTTTTTCCAAGAATACCCTTTCAACTACAATTTGTCGTCTTTTCGCCTCTTTAAGTAATTCTTTTAGACGCTTTGTAAACGACCACTGAGGTGTTAAAGTTACTCCGAGATACGTTCCTTCCCATTCATTTACCACTTCAAGCCTTTCACCTTCCCTTGTACATTTGATATCCCTTGAATACCGTCCGAAACCTTTACGGAATACCATTCTTTTGGATTTATTTAGGTTAACTTTAAGGTTCCACAACGTGCAGATTTGCTGTAGCTTATTGATCATCATTTGGATCATTGTTGGGGATTCAGCCAAAAATACAATGTCATCAGCGTTAAGAAGAAGTTTCAGATGAAGACCATCGATACGATTCCTCCTGGTAAAAATTTTGAGAGATCATCCAGACCCAACATATAAAAAAGAAAATTTATTTTCGCCAAAATAATTTTAGTTTTTTTGGGCGATTGCTCAAATTTGGAACTTTGTTTTGGGCAATTATCCATGCAACCAGTAATAAGTGGATTGTTTTTCTCGCTGGGTGACAAATAATACCGGCCTAATTGAACATCAGTATCGTCATTCGTCAGACATAATTTAAAGTTCACCAATGGCTTTCAAAGCAGCTGTAAAAACGTCTTTGAAGAACTAAATCGTAATCAAACGCGGTAACCACGAGTATTCGAAAATTCGCCACCAACTTTCGGAGGCTCTCGAACATTAAATCAACCAAGTCTCGACGCTCTTTTTATTTTTTAAACTTCTCCAAAAAATCCTTATTCTGTTAAACTTTGTTAGCTCTTTAGAAAATAGAACTTCTGTTATAACAATAGCCTCCAGGTTCCATCGTTACACTCATTTAATGCTAAGAGGTACCATTCGGTTCAAAGCAATCACAAAAGAAGAGAAAGCTGCCTGTAAATGTTATCATTTCCTTGGTCTAATTGAAAACTCTCATATTTTGAACAAACTGTTCCTTCCTTCTGTTGGATTCTTCATAAGGACTTTCGATTGCTTCAACAAATACACAATGAAATTACTTAAACTAACGAGCCGGAGGAAAGCGAATTTTAATTTAACTTGCGCAGGGTTTCTCTTTACTTTCATTAAATTTTGTATTTAACAAATTGTCCTTTGTTTTTTCCATTACTATTCCTATTCTTGCCTTAAACTTCTCTTTTAAAAAATCCCACAAAACTTCAGCAACAATTATTATGGGCAGAAAAACATTTTGAACTGGATTCCATTTTAACCCTTTTCCTATTGCGGCCTATTTTCTGATTGAAGATTTCTATTTTTCTGTCAGTTACTCTGTCCAGTGTGGACTTGTGAATGGCTTTGTTGATAGTTGTCCCTCATAAGATTTTTGTTGTTGTTGAATATTTGGGGATATCTTAACAGCTAACACGACCAATATCTCCGCAGTCTATGCCACTTGAGTGCTTGACAAGAAAACTAGCATTCCCTTATTGATTTATCTGTAAACTAATTTCCACAAATGCTTATGACGTTTTTAAATCCACAAAAATATATCCCAGGGCGTATACATAACATTTCGAAACTCGCATTTAAAAAAAAAGTAGGTATTCATATAAAATAATATTTCCTATTTCATTTCATTTGACAAAGACTTTTGTCCTATTATGCTTCAGCATCATGAGGCGAATGACAAAAACAATCTCCGGTATTGATTTCCCCACATAAAATACGAAGTATCTTTAGCTGGCGAATAAATAACTAAATGAAAGTATATATAGGCAGACACAATGAACGGCGAGAAATAACTAAGCCAGCAGATATGGTAATGAAAGTAAAAGCGAATTGAGCTGCGAAACTGTGAGGAATATTTTTAATGTAGTCCTTTGTGAATGTTGAACGAATGGGTTAAATGATGGAGAAAAAGTATCTAGAATCTAAACGACCGCCCTTTTTTCTTACTACAAGCGAATGATTAAGCGTCTGTGCAAAGGATTGCTTCATTGTGCAACATTTTTTTAAGTAAGCAATATTTTTTCCCTCGATTTAAGTTTAATTAAGTTTCGGGTGAACGATTTAATCCACTTCGAAAGGAGGGGGTGTGTTTTTTTGTATATATAGCAGACGTGATTAAAGAGTTCACTGGAATTCCTCGGGCGCTTTCGTGGTACCAGATAAAGACGGTGAAGTTTTTTAAATAAAACAAATTTACAAATGGCCACAGCTTGGGAATTTACAAATCGGAATAGCTCTGGATATGGCTACGCAGGAAATATTGTTTGTCTCTTTGGTGTCATAAAGGAGTAAGTTCCATTTATACCGCCAAATAGTTAAATTATTATTTGGTTCCATTTGAAAGGTCAGTCGTTATATTTAAAAAGTAAGCATTTGTTTATTTATGCAGCGGAATATAGCAGAAGGGCCTGGTGCGAACAGGGAATGATTTCACATTTTTTGTCAGCTAATTTTTATTGAAGATTTACGTAGTTTGCTACTGATTTGATACAATAAAATAAAGTCTGACTATGTTGACATATCAGGCTTCGCAGTAGGTACCCTCGCTGGTACCCCGTGGATTTCAATTTGCGAATCAGCAAAACAAATTGTTCACATAAGTTACGGCAAAGCAATTCTAACATCCTCTCGCCCCTATTGCGAGTATCGATAATTGATCGATGAGCGACATTTATCGATTGTGGATCGTCGATTGTAGATTTTGGTATTGTGAATGGCAATTGTGATTGACATTTGTCGATTTGATAATCGCTTGTTGTCGTTTGATTTTTCTGATCGACTGTCTGTGAAAACGAAAACAAAAATATTGTTTGCAAATATGTAAGTTGGTTAAATACAATTAAAGTGTATATTCTTCTTCATAACACGAATAATTATTGGTCGAAGGTAGTCAGCAACAAAAAACAGCTCGAGCAGTTGGTTAAATATATGGAAGAAAACCCAGATATTGCTAAAGGAATTTGTGTTAAGACTCAGGCCAAGAAAAGATGGGAGCGGTTGCCATAGATCTGAATAGTTTAGGACCACCCACACGTACCTGGCAAAAATGGCTTAAGGTACCAAAAATTACACAATTTTTTTATTTTTGTAACTGAACTTCAATTTTCAGGTTTGAACTGATTTGAAATGCAAAATCAAAAAGAAGGAATCCGAAAACAAGCAGGAGATCATGGCAACAGGTGGAGGACCAAACAAACAGTACGTTTTCAGCAACATGGAGGAATATTGGTCTGCTGGATATAAATAGCTGTGTAGGTCCTCCTGGACTTGAATTCGGTCATATTCACAATTTAGAGGAGCATGAAGTCATAGGCATTACTAAAATAAAGAAAACGATTCTTTTGTATACAGAATTTGAGGAGTTGAAAAGTCTTGTTGAAACACCAGAGCAAGCAAATACTTAATACAGTCAATGACAGTGTAAACCTTTCTGACAATAAATCACGAAAAGGTTGTAGTCTTTACAAAAACAACAAATTGGATGAAGAAAGGCTGAAGCTGCTAGCAATGCAACTGAACGCACAACAAACTTTTCATAGCGATATAATGGATACAATGCGGGACATAAAAACTAGCACCAAGAATATGAAAGCGAATATCAAGAGACAATATTATATGCAGAAAGATTACAACAAGGAGTTGCTGGCTATAAAAAAACGTACAAAGATGAGGTCAAAAACCAGCAAAGAGACAGATTAATTAAATTGCAGTTGAAGAAACAAATATTAGACTTACAAAAGGAACTCCGTTATAACAGTTCCTAAACTTAATAATTGAAAAGGAATGTTGTTTTATTGAATTTGATACCTACCTACTGTTATTTCGAACAGAATTTGTGTTCTTATTTTGTTTTACCGTGCGTACCTTATTTATTATTTTATCATGTACCAACGTCATTTGAAATAAAGAAGAGAATATTTTACTTTTTTGTTACAAACTTCTAAGAATTTGGTTTCTGATGGCATTAGCTTCACAAATTCTCGACATTTCTTCACTAACTATATGTGCTCCAATCGATTGTTCATCCCCATGAACGATAATATCTTCAGGTGTATATTCATCGAGAACTGGGACATTATAAGCTATGCAAATATTCTGCAAAGCTGCACAAACGTTTGTAATCTGTGCAGCTTTTTTAGGACTATAATGCAGTTCTCGTGCTCTTAATAGACACCTTAATCTATTTTCTAAGATACCTATAGACCTATAGTGCGTTCGACAATATTTCTTGCCTGTGCGTGTTTTTTGTTGAAAATACTTTGCAATGAGCCTTTGTCAGGATTTCGGAATGGTGTCATTAAATAGGGCTTTAAAGCATAGCCTGCATCTCATAAAACGAATTAGAAACCAAAATAATAACAAATTTTATATATGTTCGTAATACCAACCTAATAGACAAGTATTTGTTTCCCCAATGTGGTGCCTATCTTCTAAAATGCATTTCAAATTTCACATGTTGAATATAATTTAATCATTTGTCGACCTAGGGTATTTTGCGTTAATACACCGAACTTTCATGTAATCATCAGTAACCTTAATTAAAATTAGTTAGAATTAGAACCGTGTTAGGGTATTTATACTTACTATCAAAGGATTTATGCTATGAAAACCCTTACGGTTATAATAGGCGTGTTGTAAATCCTTCTTAGGTGAGGCAATTTTGATATGGGTACCATCAAGGCATCCAATGACACCTAGAATTCCGCTTTTCTCATAGAAATACAGTTTTGATCGGCGTTTTTCAGCTTCCGAATAGTTAAATTGTATCTATTTTGGGCAAATACAGTTCTCTAAACATATAAAAACTTCCTTTAACACTAGTGATACGGTGGATTGAGCTAAACTTATGCAGTATTCATTTCCCACGCTGGTTTGGTAAGACCAATGAGCACAGAATCTCAATGCAAAGGTAACTTTGATTATGTTGGGAATAGATGACTTTCTTACTATTGGCTTTAGATGGCTTTCTATTTCGGTAAGCAAATATTTAAATGCTAGCTTCGATACGCGAAAATGTTTAAGGAAACTGCAATAGAAAATGTGTATTATTTAAAACCAACACTTACATCGTTTCCTCTAATTCCAGGGTATTCGAGTTGTCCCTTAGCCGCTTCCTATTTCAAGCAATCTCTAAAAACTCGTTTGTTGAATTTTCTTCGTTTGAATCATCGAACCAGGAGCCCTACTCTGTATTTCGTTCCGAAAGTCAATCCAATAATAAATTGATTTTCGTTCCGATTTTGCATTGTATTTCAGTGCTTTTGACATTAGGAAACGAGTTGCGAGGTACAAGGTGGCGCAAAAGTCATCTTCCTATCGGAAGAAGCATAATTTTTGCAAATGGCGGCAAATGTAAATTCTACTTTGATATTTGTGAAGTTAACTGATACAGAAAAAACTTAAGACACCAATTAACATAATCCAAAAGCAGAACCAAAGTTTTTCATTCATAAAAAAAATTACAGCGAAAGAACATCGGGTGACAACTTTTGCGCCACCTTGTACAAAAATTCCGATATCGAAATTGTAAGTCCGAAAGTAGTAGATTTCATTTCGCTTTCGAAATAGAGAGTACAAATAATTCGTTTTCGGAAATTTTTGTTATCGGGACGAAATACAGAGTAAGGGCACCAGAACTCAACTGAAGTCACTTATTATAATTTGTATTTTACGAATTTATTTGTTTTGAATGTGACGTTAGCTACTGTCAAGAAACTGTCAAAGCATTTCGTAGTTCACAGCAACCCAGATGTTCACAATAACTCAAACTTTTGTCGATTGTGTTACACAACACCAACATGAAAATTAATCGGCACAATCGACAATTGTCGTGTCGATTGCCAATCGACAATCGCAATAGGGGCCTAAGTGAGGCTTTTGACTGCTTTGTTAGGTCTAGTTTATGGGGCTCTTGGGCAAAAAGGACATGAAATTCAGGAGTCAGTAATTTTGAAGATAATATCATCGACTTTCTTTCTCACTCCCATATCTTTTTTCTATCGAGTTCAAATAAGGAGCTACAAGCAATCGATTTCGTTAGATATTTTTAAGCAAAATTTGTCAAGCATAAAACACGTATGAACTTGTCATGTTGACGGGGCTTCAATTTATATTACCGAAAGTGTAAACAACATTAAAATCATCAGATACCAGCAGACCCGTCATGCGTCTTTCAATTTTTTTTGTAATTTGTTTGAACTATTTCTTCTTCATACTCGCGCGACACCCATTGTACATTGATGGGAGTATGTCAGAAAAGTTTGCGAAGTGCGAATTTCTTACATTTTCCATGCGCGAAAAAACCGAACTGTACCTACATCGTGCATAACATCAAAAACATCCTGGAGGAATAGGTGGTTCCATTCGCACCGTCTATTTGAGACAAATTTGTTGCTTATACGGGACAATGGTAGATCACACTGCGCCAGGTGCGGTACCGAGTACTTGCAAGAAGTGGAAATTGACGTGATGGCCTGGTTGGCGAAAAGCTCGGGCATGAATCCCATTGATCACGTTTGGAACCTGCTGGGAAAAAAGAAATATAAAAAAAATGTTGATTTATAAAGTATATGTCCATTTTCTATAGTACATATACGTTTTAATTCAAATTTTTTTTATTTTATTTTTGACGTGAATGACTTATTTTTTGATGAATAAACAAAAGCGTATTCCAAAAAACGTTCTTTTTCGAACTTACTTGAAGTTTTTGCAAAATTTTAAAGTGCGCCACTTTTTTTTGATGAGGTTTTCACCAGCGTTTGTGGGAAACCCAAGTTGCCAGTTTGGCAAGCACTCCTGAAATCGGGAAATGTTTGGGGGGTTCCCCCAGCTTTGATTCACGAGCTTGGAAGATCCGTTACCATAAATGTACCGCGTGGACGACTGACTACAACGTAGCGGCTGAAAAACCAACTGGGAAGGAACATGCGTCTGAGGCCAACCCACTCACTTTGACAATCGGGCTATAATGCCATAGTTGGTGAAAACTGGTTGCGTTTACGGGAATAATATACTTTCATAGCTCGGAGATATTAGTTTTTTCTTGCCAAATCTCCATTTTTGAGAAAACGGAATTTAATAGGCGCCATCGAGTTCAAGCCGCATTCGGTGGGTTTTATTTCGTTACTAACTGACGGAACCTTATATTAATTTAGGTTTTAGTGGTAGTCAGCAGAAGCCGAAACAATTTGACCAATAAAAGATCCATTGTGATACCCACACGGATTTATCTACTTCCTTCGAACCACTCCGCCATCTCCGCGAGAGATGTTTGGCAGTCTAGGCTACGATGGAGTTTGTAGAGACAGAATCCAGAGATTTTATCGGAGCTTGACTATCTGAGAATATTCGGACGTCCATAGCGGATATCACGTTCCTCTTCAGCCACGATAGGACTTCTTTAATCGCCATGAGTTCCACCTGGAACACACTGCTGTGATTATTGAGACGAAAAGAGAGGCTGAGGTTCAACCTGTCGGGGAACACACCTCCACCAAACCCATCGTCGGTTTTGAATCCATGAATTTTTTACTAGCTTTGAGACTAAGCAGAGCTTTCTCAACATCAGTCCCATCGATATTAACATCAGTAATGTCAATTGGATTTTTGAAATGTAAAAGGGAACGGCATTTACAGAGGAATAGACAGTTTGTTGGTTTTTGTAAGTTAAAGAATGTCAAAATTATTTTTCACTTCATACAAAATTCAGTGTCAGTAAATTCATGATGTAGCATATAATATGAGACGCCCATAACGGTATTAATAAAGACGTTTACATTTTTTGAGGGATATTTTTAAACATCGAAAATCTAACAGCGTGCAAAAAAATGTTTTTCCAATCAAATCCAAGTTGTCACACATTTAAGTATACGAGAAAGTTAAAAATGATATTTATCGACACGTAATCGCCTTTAGGAAAGTCACACAAATGAACATTTAGTATTCTGATGCTATTATTTGTACTGCTAACGATATGCAGGGCATAAAGCATATCTTCTCCAGACATTCGTGTGCCGGCAGGTGAATCCTGTGTTTAAAATATTTGGCGATTATTCTCTGTAACACTGTCTGCCTCTGGACAAATCCCAGAACTGACAATCGCATTAGCAAAGATACAAACGCTGCAACGACTTACTAAAAGTTTAATTGCCATTATCTCTTACCGCAATTCGCTGACTCCATAAAATCTCTTTATACAGACACAGATTATATTATTTTATATGGCATTCGCATTCAGTAAGTTATTCAACTTGGTTTATTTATTATTAGATTTATTCTTTTAGATCGAACTTCAAGACTAGGGACAAAGTACACACAACTCTCTTGCAATCTTTCAAAATTCTTAAAATGCTATGTGAAAGCAACACATGTCGCGGTCGCAGGTTCTCTAAGAAGTAGTGCGAGTGCGATGACATAGATTTCGTGTCACACTTGTGTTTTTCTTTTGTCGATGTTATCCTGGGGAATCCGAAAATTTGTTCAAAATTTATCACGCCACACTTTGCATTTTCTTTCATAAACTTCCATCACATTACATCAACCCTATACTTATCCGAAATGTCTTTTGCCCGCAAGCGAAATAACATCACACTGACGCGCACAAATAATCAATATCTCCGGGATATACTCGGGTGTTTCATTTTCCCAGACTTTCACACCAAAGTAAATATAACGGATTCACTTTTATCGCACGAAATCACAAAATCTGATTTTTTTAAATAAATTTCAGCGTTTAAAGAGATCAACCCACCCACAAACTACCAACTCTCTGATATACACCGAAAGAAATGCTTCAACATTAGGCCGGAGAACGAATTTTGGTTTTTAAATTTTCGCAATACCCCACATTTACGTTTAAATAATCTTCCTACTTGCGAAAATAAATGTATGTCGGTAATAAGGATTCAGAAATTCTGCAAATACCTTTACATGCAATGTGTCTCTGAAATGGAAGTATAATAATTTAAGAATTCCTTCCAGAGTTTACAGCAGTACGGCCTGCCTTCATCACAATGTTTCCGCTCCGACGACACAGATGTAAATTAGCTCAGGGAAGAATGGCTGATAAACGTCACCTACGGAAAACAGAATGCCGAAAGTAAACCAAGATACGTGATCGAAACACGCCATCAAGAAATACGGCAGCAGCAGTTACAACTAATCCGAACATAGTCGAATCAGTCTTGTGGAAGAGTTTCCTTCTCCGTTGTAATAACCTTGTGACTTTTGTCTACCAACAGAAAAGTCAAACAGATGCCGCAAGGCTGGGTTTCCTATATATCACTCAGCTATTGTTGAACCCTTGTAGCTTTCCACCATGTTAATTGGGTAATTTATTCGTCCCTTTTTGGGCTGCCTGTATGTATTTCGATTGCCTTGGAATTTAGCAAAGGTGTGAATCGCTGACCGGTCGTTGGTAAAGGTATTCAATAAATTTCACCTCTGGAATTCGCCTCTTCGGTGTAATTAAAGAGCTAAAGATACTTCTTCGAAACTTTGACGTTCATTGGAATTGTTTTCATTAACATTTCTTCTCTCTGCTTATTGTGGACTTTAATCTGAATTGTTTTCTTTTCATTTTTCGTGAAAGAAATTCATGTACCGTTTGGGGAGAGGGCCTCTCGTTGGGCGCCATTTTGGTAGTTACATTTATTGGAAGTCTCCCCTTCCAGTGCAAATGAACATTTTACGAAGGAACATTCCTCCCACAGTCCTGAGCAAATAGCAATCATTGGCAATTTTTTTTTTATACAATCAAATCGAATCGACAATCGAACAATAAACATCAATCATCGCACAAAGTCAGAATGTGTAAATGTTATGCCATTAAACTTGAATTATTTTTATTTCCCCTTTAGAAAAGCCATTGATATTGGTTTATCGTTGAGGGATATCGCTAGCATAATCTCGGGGCGTTGTAGCATTAAATTGCGCAGATAAATTCGCCAGTTTTTTCGACTGAAACGTAATACAATAATGGAACAACCAATTTTATTATTTGTTAGCCAGCTTTTGGGAAATGCTGGGGGGAGTTGGGGCGGCGTTTGAATTCACTTAATTTATATTCAATAATGTTGACATGTTGATGGCTATCAAGGTGAATATAACTATTGAACGAAGTCCCAAACAGTTTATGAGACGTTTAATTGAAATTGAATTGGGCAATGGAGTCCCTTGGGGCTGTTATTTGAGTCTTACTTACAAAGGTATTCCAATTGTCCAGTTTCCCACTGTTCCAAGTTCAGAAGATATTTGTCTCACTTAAGGAGATTAATTTCAATTGGACGATACAAATACCTTATGTTGTGTCCAGACAGAAGGCAATAATATAGGAAACATAACCTAATTTTGCTGACATTGGCAAAGTAACCACCTGGGCTTCATGCTTGAGCGATGAAGTAAAAGGTCTGCAAAAAATTAATATAATCAAAACGTGTTAAAACATGTAGACATTTGTACTAACAAAATATTCTATTTTTCTTACAAATCTCTCTTAGAGTTTCCACTCACAGAGGTAAATTTATCAAAAAGAAGTTTCAATTATAGAGATGGGAAAGTTTCGTTAATATTTTTTTTTCGGAAAAAAATGGAAACAATTTGATCGACAAATAGATGTACCTTCTCCCAAAATTTTTTATGATTGTTTTATCAATGGAGTGGAGTCCCATATGAGACCTAGAAGAAGCAACGTACCAGCTTGTGCTGCTTACCTTCTACCACATTAGTTTTGTCCCGAAAACCAGTTTGAGTAAACGTGAGAAATGACTATCTTTAAAATTCACGAAGAAGGTTAGGAAACGCATTCTTCTTCTTCCATTCAAGGGACCCTTATCCTCCCACTTGACTATCTTCTAACTGGTATGTTTGTGGGGCTTGCTGGTTTAACATTAATGAACATCGACCGGCCTCTCGGTTTCCGATTACTTTTTTACTGAGGCCGATTATATGCTGGTGTTATTGCATTTATCTGATCCATGAGATTTTATGGTTGCTTCTTATTTTGACACGTGCATTCTTAATTATTGTTTAATCCTCTTCTTACGACATCGGTGATCTGCAGTCGTGTCAATCCACGGGCTTACGTGCCAGATGTTAAATGTGTCGCTAGGCTCAACTTGAACGTGAAAATACTGCTAGTTATTTCTCCCCCTTATATTCGCTGTATTTTGAGGAACGCTGCTGGGATGCCCTCTCGCACAGGGACGCGCTAACATTAAGAACATTATATTAAGCCAAATATATATAAAAAAGTTTCGGGAATAAAGGTACACTCTCATAGAATATAACATGAAAATGTATATTTACAAGACTCTGGACCCTGGATAAGATAAATGCAAGGTATTTATTGCCAATATGAAAAATGACCTCCATCACATCATCGATGACGTTGAAGATGGAGATTGCAGATCACTAGACATGCCAAATCACAGCTAGGGGCTGCAAAAATACACTATCAACACGGCAGATAAACATGGTGGTGGACAGAAGAAGCTAAATTCTGAAAGGTGCAAGGAAAGCGGCATTCGAAATTTGGTTGAAGTGATCTCTAATAATGCGGATGGAAAAGCTAGCCTCAAATTGGCTGATCGATTTTGTATGCGTCTCGCAGAGGGAGAGTGTTAAGTGTGTGGAAAGCCTGAATTGGGAGTTGGAAGAAATTTCTTCTTCGGTTGATGATACCAAGGCTATCCATAAACTGTGGAAAACCAGCTTGAACATAGGCACAACCATCTTCAAAGGTGTAATATTCCTTTAAACACGTCCATATTGCTTAATGTTCTTAATCATATATAAATTAGATATTGGTGTTGAAAGACTCTACAAAAGGAGCCGCTCAGAGAAATTGAAATGCTCAATAAATCTGCCAAAGTTTGTCACCAATGCATAAGGGCTGCATCTTGAGGGTGATGCAAAAATACTAGACATATGACAAAAGTATTGTGAGTGACTTCTTAATGAGCAATTTTCTCAGATACCTTTTTCAAGAGCCGCTCCTAACAGTGAAGAACTACCCAGCATTACTGTCGAAGAATTCAGGAAGTCGGTCAAAGCGAAAAGCTGTTGGCCCGGACGAAATAACCTCTGAGTTCTTAAAAAAAGATAGATATATCGAGTCGAGAAGTTAAATGAACTAATAAGAGGCCATAAAACGCCTAACCAGCGGAGAGAATTTTGGATTTTCGAATCGTAAAATAGAATATGCAAATTTTCGGCGACAGAATACCAGCATTTCAGATTCAGGTCGGTTCGGACCTCCCTGGAGGGGGTGAAATATTTTTTTTTGTATATATTATTTAATAATTATTAATGAAACACAAAAGTATGCGGTATATACTCATTACTTATTTTTTTCAAAAACAACAAAAAAAGTCGATTTATTTTGGCTCAACTGAATAGGTTCACAAACTTAAAATTAAATTTTAGTTTCTTGTTAATATAAGTTTATAGTATGTATTTAATGCTAATTTAGTATTTTGTATTCCCTCCTTTGTTCAAAATAACTTCATACATTCGGTTTGGCAAAGACTTATAATATTTTCCAATATCCCTAAGCGAAATCGTAGACCAGGCTTTTTGAATTTCTTCAATCAGAGTCGCAGAATCGTCGAATTGTCTCCCGCTCTCATAAACTCTTCGGGACAACAGCCCCCAAACGTTCTCAAAAAAATGAATGTCCGTGTAGTACGGCGGCCACTCAAGCAATTTTACATTTTGGTCGTTTATCCACTGTTTCACTAATTTAGCCGCTTGAATGGGAGCGTTGTCATGCTGGTATGCCCATGGAATCCGTCCGAAAACGTTTGAGAAACGTGGAAAAGCCTTTTGTAGTACAGTTTTGTATGTACAAACTGCAGCTCACAAGTCCCATAATACGATATTGCCCCCAGGTGTGGTGACGACTTAGCACGCGTTCCTCCTTTCGCAGGTCGTGAAAGTAGTAGTTGTAGCCGTTCGGTTCATTCAGATTGAATCTATTTTCGGCGGAAAACATGACAGTGTGCCACTCCTAACTCCGCGTCATATGGTATCGAGCAAACCGAAGGCGTGTAGCTTTACGCACATCATTTTTATACCCTATTCTAGGGGTATATTAATTTTGACGCATAGTTTGTAACATACCTTAATATTGCCCGTAGACCCCTAAAAGTTACTATATTTATGATCAGCATCGATAGTAATGTCGATCTAGCCATGTCCGTCCGTCCGTCCGTCCGTCGGCAAAAATTAGGCCTTTAAACTGGACCTAGAGAGCTGAAATTTTAACCATATACTCTCTAGGGTCCCGAAATAATCAAGTTTACGAATTTTTGAAATCCGCCCACAGACACGCCCACAAACTCAAAAAAACAAAATTTTGGAAAAAATCGAATTTTGAGCTAGGAAGCTGAAATTTTTTATATATGATCTATGACTCCTAAAACTGCTCGGGATATAAAATTTTCAAAATCCGCCCACTGCCACGCCCACAAAAAAATAAAACAATTTTATTGAAAAACCAAAATTTGAGCTAGGGAGCTGAAATTTTTAATATATACTCTCTAGGGGCCCTTTAAGCTCATGTATAAATATTTTCAAAATCCGCCCACTGACACGCCCACAAATAAATAAAACAATTTTTTTGAAAATCCAAAGTTTGAGCTAGGGAGCTGAAATTTATAATATATACTCTCTAGGGGCCCTTTAAGCTCATGTATAAATATTTTCAAAATCCGCCCACTGACACGCCCACAAATAAATACAATTTTTTTTTTGAAAATCCAAAGTTTGAGCTAGGGAGCTGAAATTTATAATATATACTCTCTAGGGGCCCTTTATGCTCATGTGTTAATTTTTTTTTAAATCCGCCTACTGACACGCCCACAATTAAATAAAACAATTTTATTGAAACACCCAAGTTTGAGCTAGGGAGCGTTTTTTTTGATAAAATCCTTTAAATGTTATATAACAAAATATGTAGAGCGTTCTTAACAATTTAACCATACTTAGACTTTTGTCACGCCCAGTTAAGAGGGATAGGAATAAGAATAGGGTATCCAACAGTTCGCCCAAGCGGACTGTAGCCCGTCCCTATGTTTTTTTTATAATTTATGCGCACTAAAGGGATTTTTTTTTAGTACCCTTATCATGTATTGGCTACACAGCGCGGGCGTTAGGGGAATTAGGATTAGAAAAAAAGGAGAGTTTCCGATGCACGTTGGTTTTGAATGTTTGTAGGTTATAATGTAAAGGAAAAATAGAGCGTGGAAGAGTATTCCACATTCGTGTTGTACGGCTGGGGAAAAACTCTTTGTACTTCACTGTACGTCCGAATACAGGCTTGAGGGAGAACTGATGGGCATTCATTGCATGGCGGGTATTGCGGTTGAAATGTTCGAGGGGTAGAATGCAAGCCAGTGCTGCCACTCAGAAAATTAAAAAAACATTATATTAAGGCATGATTTGAGTCCTAAAAGCATGATAATGGTAATAACAGAAAGAACTTAAAAAAAAAACAGACAGGAACCTTGAACTCGAAGCATGTTTGGTTCTTAACCAGATGCTTGGCATGTAATAAGCGTCAATTTAGGTATGTTGTGTAGGGTAGGTTGGATATGTTTGGCTTGGTGAAGAAAGAGAAATGGGACAGAACGGAGCCTTGGGGAACACCAGCATTTATTTGGTGAGTTGCAGACTTGAAACCGTCCAAGACAACTTGAATTGAACGGTCCGAAAGGTAATTTCTAATCCATTCAAGAAGATTATAATCGATTCCAAATGCATACATTTTCGACAAGAGAGCTTGATGCCAAACTCTGTCAAATGAAGAGATTACTTCCACTTTTCGGTTAGATATGTCACCAAATTACCGGTGGACCTGTTGCCCCGAAAACCGTACTGCCGGTCACTGAGAAGTTTTCGAGATTCAAGATATTTCATTAGCTGACGGTTGATCAGCGTTTCCATTGAGAGGTGTTTTTTTTTTTAACTTTAAGCCTCCTCAAATGCTTGGCACTCCGAATAATCCGTTTTACAGTTGCAAGACTTGCATTAACTCCGCATTCTTCCCTGAATTTGGCAGCAGAATGTGGAGAATTTGAAGCAGTTCTGATGATAAGTCTTCTATCTGCTGCTCTTGTCGCGTATTGAACACCTCCTTTCATATTATTTCCCTAACGCAAATGAAATAACTAACAACATTGGGTCCGACCAATTTTTTTTAGCAATTTCGCACTGTTTTAACCCAGATTCCAAATACCCCTTTATGTGGGCTTTTTCAAAATCGTTCAATTGCGTCCCACGACCCATTTGACTGTTTTGTTGTTACTTTCTAAAGATCCCTAAAGATCACAAACTGAAGTCATTGTCCTTGAACCTAATCTGATGAGCCAAAAAAAATGCAGTGCTTTTGGGGAATATGATAATGATAAAAACAAAATTCAAATTTACCGTTTCACAAATCGCGTTGTTATTCTCTTCCATGTTATGTGCAAACAAATGAAGGTTCAAAACATGCAACAGAAGAAAATTTATATGCAATTGACTGAGAGAGAGAGAAGACATATCTATTACAAAAGAGAATTTTTTGAACCTATGTATTCAGTTGATGATGTTATAATTTACTCTTTCCTTGAGATTGGTTTATTGAAATATCTGGAGGCTGGGTTGAATGAGAATTTATGGAGGAGAATCTATGGGCTGAATCGAATAGACTTAAAGTATACCCTTCGTAAACAGTTGCGATGTTGTGCTAGCGAAATGTAGTTAATCATCTTGCCTTCCTCCCTGTTATGACAAACGGTGATGTTATTCCATACATTAATCGAGCCAAATACTTGGGCTTAAGTATATATAGCACATTAAGTTGTTGCGATGCTGTTTCCGACTCAATAAGAAAGATTTATGTTGGACTGCGAAGTTTGAGATGCTCTTGTAATCTCCTTTCTGCAGGCATGAAAAAGCGTATAATCCACAGCCTAATTTTGCCATTCTTCACTTTCAATGGTAATCTTAACCCTCGTTTGGATTTTGCCTGGATCGATTTATCTACGACAAGGCCCCCCTCCCAGGATTCTTGGCAAAACGTAGCGGAGGGGTGGTGTAGCCTATGTTGCTAGGGAGGATTCTGAAATTTTTAAGAGTATAGGAGTGGCCGATTTCCTTCACGCTCGACTGAAAAGTTGCTTTAAGGCGGACAGCCACACTAGCCGCCGCTTGCTTAGCAAAGATGCCAAGGGGTGTCAGGTGAGACAGATTTTCCATTGCAGCAGAGGGAGTAGTACGCATAGTGCTACACTCATGCAAAGACACGCTGATCGTTGAACTTTGCTAAGCTTATCGCGATTTAGCGCTTCGTCTAAGGCAGTCCACCAGACAACTACACCTTACATAAGTATCGGTTTTATTACCGAAATGTATAGCCAGTTGGTAACGCGGGGTTGAAGACGGCTTTTTTGCGAATGAAGAGTGCTACCTTAGCTTTCCGAACTCTTTCGTGTACATATGTTAGGTTTCTAGGTTAGCTTTTTATTAAAAACGAAACCCAAGTATTAAGCTTTATCGGAAAAGACTAAGCTTCTACTCTTGATTGACTGAGGGTCAATATGTGGAATCCATTTGTGGGCGATTGATACATGACCCACAACGATCTGCTCATATCGTTAGCTTGTTAAGAGCGTTATGGAGAGGTTTTTTTTTGGAATGTTAAGGTGCCTTTCTTAGACGACAATTGTAACGTCATCTGCATAGGCAATCACCCTGCAGCATCCGATTGCCAGGCACATAAGCAGCTCAGTCACCACTAAGTTCCATGAGAAGGGAAGAGCCTAGCGATACATTTAGCATCTTTAAGCTATCCCTTAAGCGTGCATGCAAATCCTTGGGTTCACACTACTGGAGATCACCGGTGTCTTAAAATGTCAATCAAACAATTATCAATAATGCAAGCATGCACGTATCGAAATGAAGCAGGTCACTCCTTAATCAAATGGAAATTAAAATAAACACACTTGAACAACAACTTATAAAAAACAACATAGAAGTCACAAATATTCCACCAACACCAAATGAAAATTTAATTGAAACTATTAAAGCTATAGGCAAAACAATAAATTGTCAATTAAGCTCAGATGACATTGACATATACAGAACAAAATCAAGAGAACCAACAAATCGAAAATTGTTGCATCTTTTGCAAGCTATACACATAGAACTGAATTTATAAAAACGACAAAATCACTCCGCAAATTAGAGCTAAAAAAAAGAAGAGAAAACATGGGAGATAATCACCATGGGGAAACAGAAAGTGATAAAATTGTTTTTGTAAACAGTCAGCTTACTCCTACAAACAAACACTTGCTCTGGCTACCCAAAAACAAAGCAAGAGAATGCAATTGGAGATTTGTGTGGGAATCATCCGGTAAAATACTTGCAAGAAAAGTGGAAAACTTAAAATTAGTGCTAGTAAGATATCAATATAATAGGAAGTGCAACGACCGAAGAAGATCAAAATAAAGTAAACAACATGATGATGCAAAACCTATATTGTGAAGCTGATGTCGATATTAGGGTAATGCACGGATTTACTGGCATTGGTATTGATTTTTTTAATAAAAGTATTTTTTGTTGTGTATGTTATAACACAAGATCGATGCGAAAACATTGGGATAGCTTCTTAGCAGAAATGCAGCGTGTTTTCTGTTATATTGATGTCATATGTTTAGTTGAAACTAATATAAAAGATCATGAAAATGTTTTATACCAAATCAATGGATATAATGCTGAATTTTTAAATAGAAAAGAAAAAAAGGAGGAGGAATAGCCATTTTCATTAAAAATAATATACATTATGAGAGGAACTGAGAATCGCCAATTTTTTATGAAAACTTAAAAATAGAGATAGAACTTAAAGAAGGGAAAAAATCTATTTATACTATATACAGGCCGCCAAAACTCAGTATACCTCAATTCATTGATGAATTCGACAGAAATGTAAAAAATGAGAAGGAGTTGATTGTTTTGGGTGACTTAAATATCGACTTAATAGATACAAGTAATCTACAAGTACAAAATTATATGGAAACTATTGCATCTAAGGGACTAACTAATATAATCTTACAGCCTACGAGAATTGATGTAAACGCAGGATCTTCTACACTTATAAATCATATTTTAGTAACAATATCTAAGCAAGATATTAAATCTGCTGTAATAGAAACTGATATATCAGATAATTTTGCTACGTTGTATGTTATAACGGGCCAAACAGATATTATAGTCGAAGACGAAATGCCCACAAAAATCAATCAACAGAAAGTTAATCAACTGATTCAGGGAACAAATTGGCAAGAAATTTGCGAAGGCAGCAATAGCCGCGTTTTATTATCCCAATGATCTTGATACGGATCCGATCTGATAATAAAACGATCTGGATCATCAGTGGCAAGTTGTGGCAACAGTTGTTTTTAACACATAACAGACGATACCAGGTATTTCAAGTTTCGATTGGCACTCAGCCATATTGCAAATATAGGGTACAATGTGACGTCACAATATGATCGCTTGTTGTGTCGGGGGTGTTGCCATTTGAATACAAATCAACATACATTTTGCACTCAATATTTTTTTTTCAGAAACTATGTTCAAATGTTATGTTTAAATATGCAACATATTAACAGTATTGTACTGCTAATATTTCCATTAATTTTTGTGTATTATATTACGAAGCAAAACGTCTCAAAAGTCGCAGTGGTAAATTATTCGAATTTGAAAATATGCTAATTGATTTTTTGTGTTATTAATAGTGTTTCATATTTTGGTCTGGCAATATTATTGTGTTCCTATAATTTCCTATAATTTAAATAAGCAACGCCACGAAAAAACAGGTAGTGAGTTTTGTAATTACATTTTGGATCACGATTAATGATCCCGATAAATAGCAAGATCCTGTGTTGTTTTTGATTTACGTATTAAATTGATCCAGATCCAGATCCGCATGGATAATAAAACACAGCTAATGTTGAGAATATTTACAACTCATTCGTTAAAAAAATGAATGATTTATACGCTCAGTCACGAACAATAGATACACATAGCCACAGTCGTCAACAGAAACCATGGGTAACACCGGAAATCATTAGAATGTGTAAAAGGAGAGATGAGCTGTATAGGAAATGGAAGAAAAACGCTAGAAATATCACATACAAACAAGAATACAATCATTTTCGAAACATGGTGATCAAAAATATCCAAACAACAAAATCCAACTTTTACAAAACACAATTTTTAAGTGCTAAAAATGATACTAGGAAGACATAGAATCTTTTAAATGAAATATTGGGAAGAAAGAAAAGGTCGATAGATGACGTTATTATTAATAATTTTCCTTCAAATATGAACATTAAGACGATTGCGGACGATTTTGCTAAACAGTATGCAAACCAAGCTGCAAAAATTGTGCATAGTTGCAACCACATAACATTAAATAATGAAAAAAAAGTACATCGCACCAACGATTTTTGTAGAAGAATCCAGTGAAGTTGAATTTTTGAATATGCTATTGAATCTAAACATTAATAAAAGTTCATGAGCTGATAATATAAGAGCAGTAGATATAAAGTTTAACGCAACATCACTAGCTGCAGTTATACAAACCATAATCAACCAAAGCATAAATCAATGTCACGTAACTAAATTGCTTAAAACAGCGATAATACGACCAATTTATAAAAGCGGAAATAAAAAGAATTACGAAAACTACAGACCGATTGCAATTTTGTCAGTAATTGATAAATGCATTGAAGAAATTGTTGTACGCCGGCTTAACAGTTTTTTGGAAAAACATTCAATTATACAGGATAACCAGTATGGCTTTCAAAAAGGGAAAAGTACGGGAAGTCTACTTGGGGAACTTGCAAATACGGTGAACATGAGCCTAAACAAAAATCATCATGTCCTGATAACGTTCGTCGATTTTAGTAAGGCATTCGACACACTAAGTCACAAAAAACTTTTAGAGGCTCTTACAAAAATTGGAGTGAGAGGAAACTTAGCGAAGTGGATAAAAAGCTACCTATCTGGAAGAACAACACAGGTGAAAATACTTAATGCCTTCAGCGAAGAAGAAGATAATCTCTATGGTGTTCCACAGGGCTCAAAATTAGGGCCTATGTTATTTATACTCTATACAAATGAACTCCTTCGCGTATTTAAAATTAGTACAGTTTTTGCCTATGCAGACGACATAGCAATCGTTGTCAAGCATGAGTGCCTTAAAACTGCAACGACTATCATGCAACAGGAGCTCGACAAACTTTTGAGATGGTGCCATGATAACGGACTTGTAGTTAACGCAGACAAAACCAAACTTATGCATATTCGCACACCTTTCCAGCGTGATCCTAGCAACATAAATTTAATACTACGAAACGATGAATGTCCAGCAGCAGGAAGAAGACAAGTGATTGAGGTGGTCAAATCCATCAAATACCTGGGAATTATTATTGATAACCGTTTCATATGGCAAGATCACATCAATAAACTTAGGTCAAACCTCAAAAGTACTATGTTTGCAATGGTGTATCTTAAAAGATACACTTCCATGGAAGTTCAAAAGCAAGTTTACTACTCACTACTGGAATCCCGATTAAGATATGGGGTTTTAGCATGGGGTAATGCGTCGGAATCCCATTTAAATAAGATCATCAATATTCAAAGGCGACTGGTAAAAACAATTAATACTAATAATGTTTATTTTAAAGTTTTAGATGTCAAAGGTATCCTTAAAATGACGGCAATCCTTGAATACTACAATGATCTTCGCTTTCAACAACCAATACAACATAACTTGAACACACGAAGACGAGCACAAGGACTCTTGGTAATTCCAGACACATTTAATGTATACGGCAGAAGACAACTCAGCTTTAGAATACCAACAATAATGAATAACATACCAGCAAATCTCAAGATCATCCCAAATTACAAAAAACGTAAAAAAGAGCTTAAAACTTATTTTGTGAATTTAAATTTTATTCAAACGTAATGTTTATCCTGTTCCTATATTTATTAATCAACGTTGAATTTTAAATGAATTATAACTTCCAAACTCAATGAAAAACAAATTTTGTACTAACCACCTGCAGACAAGCAAAAAGCTTCGCAGGTAACACAAATATTATAACGTGCTTTTATTGAAGAATAAATATAAATAAATAAAAAAAAAAGATAATCACACAAATGCAGTAGCACAAGCTTTTGAATGGCGTCAGGGATGAAATCATCCGAGACCAGGAAGTCTGCCGATTTTTATTGAGCTCAAATCGGGGAACCTCATAGGGATGAAGTAAAGTGGAAGGGACGATCCCCTCAATCCTGATAGTGCAATGAATTGTGACTTTCACTCAAGCGGGACGCCAACATACTGGCCAACAGATATGAGTAAAATCCCGGATCTAATAGATTTTTTTCGTTGGAAAGTGCATATCCGACAACTATATTTAAATAGAAAGTAAAGATGATCTTTCATCAGATCACTCGCCTGTTCTTACGACAATCAGCGACCAAATAATTGAGGTAGAAAGCACACCTCGACTTGTAAATCATAAGACAAATTGGATGTTCTGTTAGATGATAACATTAATCTACAAGTGCCAATAAACAACCCATTTCAACTAGAAGAAGAAGTTGAGCTGTTTATCTGCCAAAGAAGAAACAGGGTGGATATTAATTACCCTAACAAAGTAAAAAAACTCCTACAAAGAAAACGAAAAGCACGAAAAATCTGGCAAAGAGTACGAACATCTGTCTATAATGCACTATGTTATCAACTAAAGATGCTGATACAAAAAGTTAAAAACGAGTCCCTCGGTGAATATCTCCATAGCCTCTCTGCCCATAAAAACGCAGATTACTCGCTTTGGAAGGCGGTGAAAGGCCTGAGAAAACCAATGAAACAAGCCCTACTTATCAAACATTATATCGGGTCTTGGACCAAAAATGCCAAGCAAAAGGCAAATCTATTTGCTGATCATCTTGAGGAAACATTCCAACCATTTCCTAGACAAACTACAGAAGAAGATTTACTGTGGTTGAAAAAAACGATCACAAAACCGAACCAAGTTTGGCATCAAGGATTAGAATGTAAATTGAAAGCGGATCTTCCTGATGAGTTCTACTACATTCTTAAATCATATATTTCAGACAGGTATTTCCGTGTAAGATATGAAAATGAATACTCGGACCTGAAGACGATAACGGCAGGTGTAGGTACCACAGGGCAGTGTCCTGGGGCCAATCTTGTACCTTTTGTATACAAGAGATTTGCCTGAACAAGAAGAAGCTAGCTTTGCCACTTTTGCTGATGACACAGCAATAATGGCAATTGGCGACAATGCAGAAGACGCAGCACACAAACTACAATAATTCATAAGGTCTATTAGTGACTGGACGAAAAAATGGAACATAAAACTCCATGAGAATAAAGCCGTTCATATTAACTTCACCAATAGGAAAATAAATACGGTAAGAGTTAATATAGATGGAATAGAAGTACCGTATGCAAATACGGCCAAATACTTAGGTATGACGCTAGATGCTAAACTTAAGTGGAAAGAGCATTCAGCTTTGGGGTTGTACGAACAAATCGATTCTACAAATGATTCAAACTTTTCAAAACAAAGTACTCTCTTTTTCTCAACTGTCTTTTTATTGTAAGCATTTTGTACCCAGTTTTTAAAATTATATTAAATTAAAACTTAAATTTTATTAATTTAATTCAACTAAAATGTAATAATTAATTTGTTAATGATCACATTTACGTCATTATAGATACTTATTGTAATCTTTGTAAATGTTTTAAACCTAATAAAAATATCAAATATCAAATAAGAGGTAGTGGATATGCTCCATGGTACATCCGAAATGACAATCTACATAGAGATCTAGGGGTAGAGTATGTCAAAGATATACTAAGAAAATATGCGGTTCAGCACTATGACGTAATCCACGAACATGTGAATACTGCTATATAGCACATGGTGGAAGAACATGACAACACACTAAGAAGGCTTAAGAGATTGAAGCCAAATGATTTGGTTACGTAATAGCTATAGATAGAACACGAATAACGACCCCTTTTCAATCCTTAATCCTAGTAGCTTATTACTTAACTAAATCGGGATTTTAACGCCGTAACGTAAACGTAATTTTAAATATCTTCGGGACTAGCCATTGGGGTATTTTCCACCAACCGTTCTCAAATACATTAAAGTAGAATTAGCTAAATGAGTTTTAACTCAGTCGTAAATAAAAAGGGAGGTGGTTTTAGTGGGTGGCGGGTCCCACACTACTAGCTTCACTAGTGTCTTTCAAGATTACCTACCCTCGGAGAAAAAAAAATACGAAATGTTCACGAAATTATATCAGCCCTAGACAATGATAGCCCTACAATTACTGCAGGCATCTTTATCACACCACCTAAAAATGTTGAGTTGAGAGATGAAGACAGTTGAAGTGAAGATGCAGGAGATATGAAAACCTTTCTCTTCTACAATTATTGGCTGAAGCTGAGGTGCAATGCCAGGTTCCATCGATGGAAGGAGTTTTGGAAACTATTGACCGAATTCAATTTATAAATCAGGATAAACAGAAGGTACAACCACCCACACCTTGGTCGGAGGTATCGCCTGCAAAGAAAACTTATACTGTCGTTGAAAGGAAATGAAGACGAGAGGACGTAGCCTCAAAACCTGAAATTATCCCTCAGAATTTTTCAAGCTGTTTTTCGAAAATCACGTTAACTAACTGCTGCGATATAGTACAAACAAAATTATTTGCCAAAGGACAAGTAAGTTTCCGAATTGACACGAAAGAACTTTTTAAATATTTAACTCTTGTCAGGTTTAAATGAAACTTGGCGTTACAGATTGTACTAGGTAGTATCAGAGTATTGATACTTATCATCCAGGAGTTTCCTCATGCGATAACAAACGCGCCTGACAAATTACCAAAAGTAATTCGATTAAAAAGATATTTCTTAGATAAGGGCTTCCTTGCATCAACTTCATTAGTTTACCCTGTTATCAATTAAGAATTAAATCAATTAGGATTCTACTTAAAGATTAGAAGAACAGTGGCTCGAGCTATTTTTATCTATGGACTACTAATTGGTGAGATTGATTGCCCTGAAGTTCTGAGCTTTCTCAATATAGGTGTACCAGCTTTTGGTTTCAGAATTCATCGATTTTTTAATAAAGCACATTCACGCACTGTTCATGACTATTCAGCTCAATTAATTGAATTGATTTCAATTTGTCAGTTACTAATTTAAAAAGAAATTGCTTAAACCTAGAAAGTTCGTTCATTCGAAGACGTCACAATCAAAATCTGGCTATCTCTTTTCACCACGGGTACGTAGTAACCTATTCGCTCTGGCGAATGAGAGTTGTTCCCGGCAAGTAAAATATGTATTTTTGAATTTTGATTTTCATGTATTGGATTTTCATGTATTTTTTTGAATCTACGAGGACTTGTTAAGTGTAGTCTGAAGATGCATAAATAAATAAGAAAATATTTTAAAAAAACAACGTTTTATAGTTGGGCTCATGTTTATGTATATTTCAGAAAGAACAGTAACCATATATGTATGTATTATAGAAAACTTTAAAAAAAGTTTATTACAGTTTTTCGACTCGACGAATGATTAGCTTATTAGCGGTAGTCTAGAACGTTCGGTTTCTTGGGTTGATGCTCTACCTCAGTGATGATTGCAAGCTTAAGATAAACGTTCTTCTCTTTAAAATCTATAAAAATGTTTAAATGTCCATATTTAACAAATCCACTAATTGAGCTTTCAGGATGGTGATGATGATGATTTTTAGAGGAGAGAATACGTGATGTACCGTCAAGTCGTAGGCCATCACCACTTGGTGTGTCCGACTCAAACGGACTAAACTCTCCCCACTTACGGCCTACAAACCACCCTGGAACCGCTCTTTGCATTACATCAGGGTGGTGCCGTTTCTTAGTCCGTAAAAGGACGCCGTCTTGTTAATCTTCTGTGGCCTAAGACGTCTGTGCCTGCCGAAACCCGTGGCGTGTTCTCTCGGGTTCTTTCTCCCCTGGGAACTTTCTTGTTCGTGAGGATTTCATCCGTTTTGTGAGGGTATATTTTCGTCTTCCTCTCTCTTTTTTGACCGTAGTACCGTTTCGATAAATGAACAGATTTTGTTCCAGGCAACGGTACTCATCGTCATCTGGTTTACGGCGGTGTCTGGAGTGAAAATACCTATTTCCGACTCTAGCCTGTTTCTCTCAGCTTCAGATGAAAAAGGTGCGGTAAGCATCGTCCTCCGAGGAGTCGCCATATTTACAGGCTGCGCTCCCTACTTTACCCATTTTGTGGAGGTATCGGTTGAAATATCCATGCCCAGTCAGGAACTGAGTGACATAGAAATTCACGGTGCAGAGAAATAAGTCCACGGGAACTAAGTCCACTGAGGGACTTAGTTCCCATATAGTGGGAAATAAAACCACTTTCGCGAAGTGGACTTAGTTCCCATGCAAAGTGGGAACTAAGTCCATTTTTTTATGGGAACTTAGTACACATTCAAAAATAAGAAGAGGGAACTAACATCCAACATTTAGAATTAGACAAAAAACTGTAAAGTGCAGTTAGTTATTGCACTCTTTAAGCAAAATCTTAAGCTTATCATGGTGACATAAAGTCAAAGTTTCAAAACCGTACCTCGCACCTACTGCAAATCAAACAGTAACCCCAAGCATGGGGGTTGCAGGGGGGCAGCATGCCCCCCATATGCATTACACTGTTTCGTGTAGAAAACCTCAAAGTAAGAGAGCAATTAGCGGACCTGCAAAGAAAAGAGCGCCTAACTGATGTGATTGTGCGCGGTATCCCATACCTCAAGAACGAAAATGCTATTAATCTAGCGAAGAAGATCGCCGATAAGCTTTGCCACCAAATTACCCCGTATGTTGACGCGTTTCGCCTCAGATTTCAGACCGGTGACCGCCCGCTGCTGATTCGGCTCTCTTCTTCTGCCGAACAGAGTGCATTACTCTCTGCATTCAGGAAAAACAATGGTCTCACGCTCTCCCAACTGGACGACACACAACAAATTGGGGAGAATATTAACCCAATAATAAAAGAGGGCGACCATAACAGCCTGCATGACCAGCGACTTCGCAGCGGCACTAGCAGAAGCAAAACCACTGATAGTCGGATATATATGAACGAAAGCCTTACTCCTGAAAACAGCTCTCTGCTGCGAAATGCCCTTCAACTTCGAAAGGAACGCTTGCTGTTTTCTGTACGAACGCGCAATGGGTTCGTTTATATAAAAAACATAGGGGCGGGCTACAGTCCGCTTGGGCGAACTGTTGGATACCCTATTCTTATTCCTATATCTCATAAGTGGGCGTGACAAAAATTTAAAGGATTTTAACGAAAAAACTAAGCTTTTGTAAATAAAAACGCTCCCTAGCTCAAACTTTGGTTTTTCAATAAAATTGTTTTATTTAATTGTGGGCGTGTCAGTAGGCGGATTTAAAAAAAATTTAAGTATGAGCATAAAGGGCACCTAGAGAGTATATACTATAAATTTCAGCTCCCTAGCTCAAACTTTGGACTTTCAAAAATAAAAAAAAAAAAATTGTGGGCGTGTCAGTAGGCGGATTTTGAAAATATTTACACATGAGCATAAAGGGCCCCTAGAGAGTATATATTATAAATTTCAGCTCCCTAGCTCAAATTTTGGTTTTTCAAAAAAAATATTTTATTTAATTGTGGGCGTGTCAGTGGGCGGATTTTGAAAATTTTATGTCCCAAGTAGTTTTATGGGCCATAGATCATATATAAAAAATTTCAGCTCTCTAGCTCAAAATTCGATTTTTTCCAAAATTTTGTTTTTTTGAGTTTGTGGGCGTGTCTGTGGGCGGATTTCAAAAATTCTTAAACTATTTCGGGACCCTAGAGAGTATATGGTTAAAATTTCAGCTCTCTAGGTCCAGTTTAAAGGCCTAATTTTTGCCGACGGACGGACGGACGGACATGGCTAGATCGACATTGCTATCGATGCTGATCATAAATATAGTAACTTTTAGGGGTCTACGGGCAATATTAAGGTATGTTACAAACTATGCGTCAAAATTAATATACCCCTAGAATAGGGTATAAAAACTGTGGATGACACTGAGACAAAAATCTCAACATCAACGAAACTCTCTTGAAATGCTCGCTCATCATCATTTACCCGCCTATATAACATAACACTGATGCCAATTGGAGTAAATCAAATCAAATGGATTGCACCACGTATTTATATCTATTTACTAAAAAGCAAACAAAAACTTAAATTAATTAGCTTTAAACTCATTAGAATAAAACTTAATTCTCATATTACTATATTATTATTCTTGTTCCTTATCCTTAATTCCTCTCATTTATCTCAGTCCCTTTCATCATTTATTATCGTCTTCCATAATCATCTTCCACTCCACTTTCACTATTATATCCTAACATTTTTCATTGTATGCACAGATTGCGTTTTGCGTGTTTTATTTTTTTTAATTTCCTTCATCTTACTTTATCACGGCTTATCACAGCGCTTCTTTGTCTGAGAGTATGGATGGGGGATCGGCAAGGTCAGTGATTAGAATTTTATCCAATGCGCATAAGGGGCTTAAAGTATGCCATATCAATGCACGAAGCTTAAATCAATCAAAAATAAATTATCTTTCGCATATTTTTGATCGATCTGGTGTTGATATCATTTGTGTCACAGACACTTGGTTCAGGCCCGACGTTGAAGACCAGTTGTATAATATTCCGGGATATAAAGTGATTCGCAACGACAGAATCACGCTCACAACTGGTGGTGGAGTAGCGGTTTATTGCAATGTATCCCTTAAGATAGGCAATATTCTAGGAAAATCCATGGGAAATGGGATTGAATATCTTATCTTGGAAGTTATAGATGGAAATATAAAGTGTGTCATGGGTGTTGGTTATAGTCCTAATAGAAGTTGCTCCCCAGAACCATTGTTTCGTGCAATAAGTGAATTCTCTGCTTCTTATGAGCACATTATTATTTGCGGTGACTTTAACGCTGATCTTTTAAAGTCAGACACTAGAGCTCGCCAACTCCTGGACCATATCACTGCCTCTGGGCTTTGTGTGGTCAATTCATATGCCACACGCTTTGCTCCAAACTGTTCTCCTAGTCTCCTTGATCTATTTTTTGTATCTGATCACTCTAATGTTTTGCTTCAAGACCAGCTGACCTTAGACGGTCTGATCATGACCTAATTTTTTGTACCTACAATATTGATTTATCTCGTTCCACCATACCGTTAACTTTTGAATTTCGAGACTTCGCCTCTGTCGACAATAATGCCTTGCAATTGGATGCTAGCCTTCTCCCATGGCACTATTGTTATTTCGTCTCAGATGTGAATGAAAAAGTAAACCATATGCAATCCCTATTATTCGACCTTTTTAACAAGCATGTCCCTTTAAAGACTGTTACAGTGCATAACAGGAATTGCCCTTGGTTCACATCTGAGGTCCTCACTGCTTTGAGGACTCGCGGAAAATTGTATTCGAAGTGGAGGCTATGCCCCACTAGCCTTACTTGGGAGACATATTGTCGTGCTCGAAATCATGCAACTTTTGTAACACGCGGAGCAAAAAAAAGATATTTTATGCCCAAGCTGGGTACCAATCAATCTTCCAAAAAACTTTGGAGTAATCTGCGTTCAATCAGTATTGGAAAAAACATGATTTTTTGGATAACTTACCGGATTTAAATGATTTAAATAATGCTTTTCTCTCCACAAACGTTGACAAAACACTTTTTGTCCCCAAAAGCGAACTTTTTATTGAGCGCACGACTGAGTTTGAATTCGAGGTTGTATCGGAAATTGATGTCGTCGAAAGCATTAGATCTATTAAGTTGAATGCTGTTGGGGAGGACGGAATTCCTATTCGGTTTGTAAAAACGATTCTCACGCACATGGTGAGCTGTCTAACGCACATTATAAACTTCTGCGTAACCTCATCGACTTTTCCGGATAGCTGGAAGTTGGGGAAGGTAATTCCCGTGCCAAGAAAAACTCAGCCGTCTTCAACCTCTGATTTCCGTCCCATCAGTATCTTGCCTTGTTTGTCAAAGGTTTTTGAAAAAATTCTTGCTAAACAGATCTCAGGTCATCTGGATCGAAATGAATTGCTGTCCTCAATACAGTCTGGATTTCGTGCTAACCATAGCTGTTCTACGGCTATGGTGAAAGTACTTAATGATGTACGCATTAACTATGACTTAGACTATATAACGGTGCTCTGTTTGCTCGATTTCTCTAAGGCCTTTGACAGTGTGGATCATGACATTCTGTGTAAGAAACTGAAGTTGTACTTTGCCTTTAGTGAAAGATCGGTGCGTCTGATAAAAGATTATTTGTGTAAGCGTTCCCAAAGCGTAGTAGTTGGGCGAAAATCTTCAGAATCACAAGCATTAATGGCAGGAGTACCACAGGGTTCAATCTTAGGTCCTATTTTGTTTTGTGTGTTCATTAACGACTTACCAAAAGTATGCTCGAACGTATCTGCCCACCTCTACGCTGATGATGCGCAGATTTATCTTTCTAGACCAATTGGCCTTACTGAGGATCTCGTTTGCCGATTCAACGAAGATCTTGAGAATATATACAACCGGACTCGTTGCAATGGACTTACCCTCAATCCAGCCAAATCGCAGTTGATCTTAATCTCCAAAAAACTTTATGACCCCGCAGAGTTACCGCCTATTTATCTGAATAACTCCCAACTTATATTTGCAGACGTGGTTACCAACCTTGGCTATAAGGTAAATCGCTCACTATCTGCCGTCAATCATGTCAATTACACTATTGGCCGAATTTATGCCGGACTGCGTAAACTCTGGCTTCTCTCAAGTTTTACGCCAATAAACACGCGACTAAGACTCGTTTAAACTCTGCTCGTGCCAGTTATTGATTATGCTCTTGTCGTTTATTGCAAACTAGATTCCCTGTCCCAACATAAATTAGTCGTTGCTTTCAACGATATGGTTAGGTATGCGTTTGGACTACGCAGATATGATCACATTTCAAACCACCACAAAGCGATCCTTGGCTGCACACTTCAGCAGTTCATGGACTTTAGGTGTTGTGATTTCTTGCATAAAATTATCCAAAATAGATCCTCGACATATCTTTTTGAAAATCTTCAGTTTGCTCAATCAGACAGAACGTTTAATTTAATAACTCCCTACTCAAACTATTTGAACTCCTCGCGCCTTTTCTTTGGCCATGCTATCAGACTTTGGAATACTATCCCTCCTGCAATTAAACAGATTGTTGAAGTCACGAATTTTAAAAAAGCTGCTTTCAAATATTTTGCGAATTGATCAATCTTTGTGTATCAATGTATCTAATCTACTTTTCTCTAATCTTTACCCCCCCCCTTTTTGTATCATTTTTTGCCTCTTCCTACTAAGTAAATTTAGCTTATATTGTACTTGAAGTATCTATTTTGTAACATGATTTATATCCTTTATTTTATACTCAATAACTCTGTTCACACTATCTGAATTCGTATGTATGTACTATAAAAGACTATGTCTTACTTGTACGTTATGTTGAAATAAATTGAAAATTGAAATTGAATTGAAATGGTACTTGCGATTTGGTTACTAATCCCATAAACAGTGCAAAGCATATGGGGGCCATGCTGCCCCCCTGCAACCCCCCTGCTTGGGGTCACTGTTTGATTTGGAGTAGGTGCGAGTTAGAAGTTAATTTCTCTTCTGTTAATAAAAATTGCAAAGTACCTACTTGACTCTTTAATTTTATTTTGTTCTTAGTCGACAGTGAGACTTTACTTCACATTAAAAGGGAACTAAAACCACTCAGAGTTTTGGGAATTTATTTCCCACTTTACATGGGAACTAAGTCCACTTTGGAAATGTGGTATTATTTCCCACTAGTCCCTCAGGGGACTTAGTTCCCGTGGACTTATTTCCCTGTACCGAAATTCACTTCGCTATGATTCCGCTCCGTCCATTCATTAATGTTCCTGATCAGCCCCGCCGTCCATGTACCTCTGGTTTCGCAGCTCCATCTTCTCTGCCATTCTTGATTGCTGAGCTGCCTTGCCTCTGCAGTGGGCGATTCCATGCCTGCTTCTATCTTGTTCTCGTACACGTACATCCCGCAGAGAGCTAGGAGATCGATGGGTGTCACTCCTGCCACGACGAAAACGGCTGGTTCCGACACTGTTCGGTAGGAACTTGCTACTTGAAGTACTCCTAGCCTTTGTACTGCTGCGATTTTTTTCGGGTATTTCCCCTATCTGAGTGCATCGGCCCATCTCACAATCATACAGGAGAATGGCATGGGTGATCGACATCAGCAGTCTTCTTTTATTTGCCGTTGGGCCACCTACGTTCGATGATGATGCTAGTGGTGATGACGACGATCATGATGACGATGATGACGATGAAATAAATAAATAAAATAACCAACCGCAACTAATGACCCACTACATATATGTGACTAATAATTGCGCAAGAATAATGTTGATTCTATGCACAGAGCAAACACAGAACTTTCGAATTCAAAACCGAAGAGGAAGGCGTGCGGCAGTCGTTGCTTAATCCATCAAAGTCCTCATATCAACGAGAGAAGTAACTTCTCTATCATAGGCAGAATTCCCATTCGGAAAATTGGATTTAATAATATATCATTTCAAAACGCCAGCCGTAAGCAAGAGTAAGGGTTGCATCGCAATCATAAATGCAATAAAATCTGGGTCTTACAATATCCGCATTTTATGGGTTCTGATAATGTATCCACAATCAAACATGTCTCTTTCTTTTTTCCAGTCAGTTAGTCATGTCTATGCTTCTAACTCAAATTCAGTAAACAAGATGAAATTACCAATTCTGGAGCCTTATACCCTGATATCGTTTTAGGAATTTCTGAGTCATAAATCCGATTGTATCGATTATTTTGCACATGCAATCACCTAAAAGCATATTACACGTATGGCAAAGGCATGAATTACCAATGAAAATATCGTAAATATGTTTGCTGAATATTAAATAAATGTATCGTGCCACATAAAAAGTGACCCTTTTCGTTGGGTCGGTATACGAATCGCATTAACATGCTGATGTCCTTGGCTGCTATGTATATATTTTTGCAAATTTAAAGCCATTTCTTTGCACCAGCTTACCTCAGACAATTTTTCTTAGTAATTTAAATCAATAATAAAAAAGATAGATATAAACGGCCCATACAGGACCTAAAACCTAGCTTCCCCAACCATTTTTACTTATGCGAAGTGGAAGGGATCTACGATTTAAAGCCGAATTCGAACGGCAATTTGAGAAGCTTCGAATGACAAATTGATACTCTCGGATGTTTGTCAGACGTTCGCAAAAGGTGGGTCAGTGGAAAACACTTTAGGGTGTTACTTCACCTTTTGATTAGTAGTCCAACGCACTAACTTCTGCGCCACTGATCCCAATAAAAATTCCTATTTTGATCTCTTCCAGAAAAATAATTATTTTTTTTTGTTAAGATTCGGCTGATATATAATTTCTATAAAATATCTATTCCAAGCATAATTTATAAGAAAAGACGGACCAAGGATAGTGTTTTGATTTATTAGTTTAGCCATGTAAGCTAACATTATTCTGAATTTTATTTTTTGTTTGTTCTGTTGAAGCAATAAAGTATCTATAATATTTAACGGCAGCAAACAAAGGATAGATTTTCGAGTGAAACAACAGAAAGCTTCTTTTGTATCCATACATTCAAGATATGAAGATTTATTTGCGCAAAGTTAGCTTTTGGATCATAAATCATCACAATGACTTCTATGGAAAATAAAATCTTTTTGAAGTAAACAACACGCTCGGGATTTTTAGTACTGGAATGAGTTAAGCAATCATAAAAAGATTGCTGGTGTTGTTAGAAGCTGTTAAACGTTTTCGCAAATGATTGGCGACTTATAGTTTCTTCGGCAATCAGAGGAAAAAAAATCGACAGCGATATTTGCCTTTAAACTCACCAGTGTTAAAGATAAATGTGTTGTTTTCCATATAATCGTAGTCCTAAAAATATATATAAAACCATGCGGCTTTAACTCCATTTGTTTTAATCAATCATTCGGGTTGCATATAATGGAAACAAAATCAACAAAGGAAAATTGATGGAAATTATCGATCCCTTTGGCGTTGAATATTTGTTAATTGTTGATTTCAATGTGGGCGCCAAGGCTTGGTGGTTAGTGTATTAAGCGGCCCTTACACGGTCAATCGGTTGACATCATGCATCGTATATGGTAACTGGGCGAAAAGCAACCAAGAGAAAGCAAACATTTTCGCTGAGTATCTTGAAGACGTATTCAAACCTTATGAAGATAAAGGTTATCAAGGACTCGAAATAAGGTGCGAAGAAGATAGACCCATTTGGCCGGTAACAGCTAAAGAACTTGCCAAAGAAATTAAAGAAAGCATAAATATAAAAAAGGCCCCAGTGTTTGATTTAATTACAGGAGAAATTTTGAAGCAATTTCCACGAAAATGTTTAAAAAAACTACCGCAGATTATTAATGCTGCATTTAAATTAAGATATGTGCCAAGCATGTGGAAAGTCGCGGAGGTAATAATGATACCTAAACCAGGCAAACCACCTGACGAAGTTACCTCATATCGCCCAATATCTATTCTACCAATGGTGTCCAAGTTATTCGAAAAAGTGCTGGTAAAACGTCTACAAAAAATAATAGATGACAAATCGCTAGTCCCAATTCACCAATTTGGATTTAGAAATAAGCACTCTACCATTGATCAGGTGCATAGAATCACAGATAGAATCGAAAAAGCATTTGAAGAGAAAAATGTGTGCTCTACAGTATTTCTTGATATAGCACAAGCTTTCGATAAAGTCTGGCACAAAGGACTGATACACAAACTACAAAAGCAACTGCCGAAGCAGTATGCGACCATTCTGGAGTCTTATAAATATATCAGATAGATTCTTCAGAACTAAACAAGATGCAGAGTACTCAACATTAAGGGAGTTTAAAGCTGGTGTACCGCAAGGCAGTGTGCTAGGTCCAGTTATATACCTACTTTTCACTAGCGATCTGCCTGAAAGTGAAGAAACCACCATAGCTACTTTTGCAGATCACACAATTGTCCTTGCTGTGGGAGCAACTGTCGAAATATCAACAAAAAAGCTTCAAACAGCAATAAACTATATTTCAGAATGGAGTAAGAAATGGCAGATTAGATTAAATGACCTTAAGTCAGTCTTTTTTTTTTTTTTTTTATTATATTAATTTTACGCATAAAAAGGTACCACACATTCCAGTCTACATTAACAATAATGTAGTGGAATATTCAAACACAGCCAAATATCTAGGCATGACTGTAAACGCTAAACTGCGTTGGAAAGCGCACGTAAGAACAAAAAAGATGAGTTGAACATGCGATACAGTAAAATGTATTGGCTTATTGGGAGATACTCATCCCTGTCTAACTAAGCAAGTTCTGAAACCAGGATGGACCTACGGGCTCCAGTTGTGGGTATGCACATGCCAAACAAATTTACAAACAATTCAGGTTTTCCAAAATTAAGTACTAAGGAACATAGTTAATGCACCTTGGTACATACGCAATGCCGATCTGCACAAAGATCTAAAAGTTGATATGGTTGAAGATGAAGTTAAGAAAGATGCTCAAAGGCATAGAAGTAGGCTTCTCAATCACGTAAACACAGAAATAACAGAACTATTAAATAATGACAATACAATCAGGAGATTGAGACGGGTAAAACCTCTTGATCTATAAGAGTTAGCTAGGGCTAAGAAATCAGGTATTGATTTCAAACAATAAAAAAGTTTAGAAATCCGACAAACGGCGGATTTATCTGTTAAATTCAACAAATATGTAATTCAAAAACAAATTGCCGATTAGTCGTCGACTAGGTGCAATCTCATTCGGGATGGCGAATATCAGTCCCCCGGAAGTTTTTTTTAGATGAGTTAAAGTCTCTCACTATAGCAGAAGCATCCCTCGCGTACTAGCTTTGCAATGTCTTTCGATGATTTTTTTCTTCCAGCGAATTCCCAACACAAAAAAAAAAATGCATCGCGTATGTGTGACTTACACAGTTCAATCGATTGACGTGCAATGTTTAGTTCTTGTGAGTTTTCGTGGTGTTCGGATGTGCGATGAGTGAAATGGACTATTGTACCTATTGCATATGTTGCTCTTGCACATTGCATAAAGAGGAAAAAGAGAATTTGGATGAAGGAGTGGTTAAAAAAAGGAATCAGTTCACACATGAAAAACTTTTGAATGAATTGAAATTGTCTGCACAGGACGATTATAAAAAAATTATGAGAATGGATAACTCCACCTACCAGGAATAGCTTAAAATAATTTCTTCTTTGATTATGAATAAACTTTTGCAGTAAAACTTCATACTGTTGCATTTTTTTGTTTCGGTCGCTATAAACTTTTCCTTTGACATCCCATAAACTCGGTAATGACCAATACGTTTCAATTAATTATGATACAAATGCTCGGTCTTCATCGTCCTTCAAATTTCCGCTGGCGCCAGACATATTTTCGCTTCCGCGACACAAAACACAATGAAGTAATTACGTCAATCCAACCCCTACACATATCACGTTCATCATGCAAAATCAAACTTGCTTTGATTTTCGTCAATCAGACTTCACCAAATGTTTGCGATTCATACAGAACATTTTCACAAACACATGCTAGTGATTGATGTCATTCGATTGCCCGTGTAAGGGCCGATTTAGACTAGTGACCGACGGATTCCAAGTAAACCTTTTTTTTAAGGGATTTGACTGGTTGCTGTGCTTCCACGACAGTTACGTGGATGCTGTATCAGTCACGTATGAAATCCGTTATCCATATCAGGACAAAGAGTATCACACACAATGCAAATGAGTGGTTTGACTCGAAAGGCAAAGAGGCTATCAAGTAAAAAGGGATACATTTTGCGTCATATAAGGCCAATCCATCTAAAGAACACAGAATAAAATTAAAACGAGCAAGAAATGACTGCAATGCCTTCATTATCTCTTTTCTTCTCACCCTAATTTCCTTAACGCCCGCGCTGTGTAGCTAATACATTATAAGGGTCCCAACAAATCCCTTTAGTGCGTGCTTATTATAATAATAAAAAAAAAAAAAAAACTTGACTTGAGTCCGTTTCTGTCCACTTTCTCCTTTAATTATATAGCTCACTTTGCAGCTAGCTCAATGATGCCAAATTGTGCTTTACCCCGAATTCGAACGTACTATATGTACAAATCTCATCAGACTGCAATTGCTCTATAAGAAACTCCGTAAACCCTCAACCGAACACCTTTGTTTTGCAACCATTTTCTTCAATAAGGCAATATTGGCGATAAAAACCAAAAAGTCTTGTACTAGTGATGCTATATCGAGTGTAATGTTTAAACAAACTTGTTTCTATGTGCTGGAAGTTTTATGTTACTTGTTTAATCTTACCCTTCGAAATAGCTGTTTCCCTCAACACCTTAAAAGTGCTGAAGTAATGCCACTTTCTTAAAAAAAGTAATAAAAGGAATATGTCCAACTACAGACCTATTTCCCTATTACCATCGTTTTGTCCTATTACCATATTGTCCTTTTTAAACAGAGACAATTTGTTGAATAGTAATCAGTTTGGATTCAGAAGAGGAACCGAGGATGCTATTCTAAGAATGTGTAGTCAGTTGTGTAGAAGTAATAACTGTGGGAAATCTACCATGACTCTTTTTCTCGACATAACAAAAGCGTTCGACATGGTCGACCATGACACACTTCTAAACAAATTGTAAAACGCTGGTTTTAGATGTGAAATCCATAAGTGGTTTAATTCTTATCTAAAAGGTAGAAAACAAAAAGTAAATGTCAATAGATGCTTTAGTGACTCTTGTATTTTAAAAAGTGGTGTACCACAAGGCTCAGTTTTTGGTCCTGTTCTGTTTTCAATTTATATAAATTCTGTTTTTGAATTACATCTAACTGTAGTGCATTTTCAGACGACATAGCATTTACTTACCAGTCCGATACAGAATACGAATGTACTGTAAAGATTTCGGAAGATCTAGAAACTTTGAGACTTTGGTTTACGGAATATAAACTGATGATTAGCGAAAAAGCAAAACTTTTGACATTCAAAATATCAAATAACGTTTTAAAGGATTTTAATTTATGGTTTCATGCATTTGATTGTAAAAAATGCTGTCTACCTGTACAAAGTTGTGGAAAATGTAATTTTGTAAGTAGTTCACCCTGCTCAAATAATTGTTTTGAAATTGAATCAATTCATCACTATAAATATATTGGAGTATCAATTGATCATAATTTGAATTCGGAAGATCATATTCACACTATTAAATCACATATGTTCCTAGTAACGTGCAAAATGTATCTGATAAAGCAATATTGCTCTACAAAGGTTTTATAATCAATTTATTACGGCCTTGCTCACTCTAAGTTGCAGTATGGTATCGCAAGTTGGGGCGGTTTTTATAGTAGCTCTTTCAGACCACTGTTAATAGCTCAGAAATATTTAATCAGGATTATTTGTAACAAAAATCGTTTTAAGCGAAGCTGGCCCTTATTTAAAGAGCTGCGATTCTACCAATTCCGGACAGTCATACATTTCAATTCGTATTTAAAAAAAGGTTAAAGACTGGTTATTCACTATAAATTATGACCTCCTTGAATTGTTATTAAAAAGTAATCTGCTATCAGCACAAATCAATGTCTAAGTTTTCTGACAGTTTTTTTAAATTGTTTTTTTTTTTTTAAATTGTTACTTAATGAATTTTGACTTGTTTAATTAATGTTTGAATTCTTTCCTTATCATTTATTAATTGTATTTTATCTTTTCTTAAATTTTTTTATGAAGACCATGAATATAATTCATATAGTTCAGTTTACCGGCAGGGAAAAGAGACAATGCATGGTCTTAGAAAATGTAGATGGGGTGTACTGTAGTCCGTGCATACATTACCACCAGTGAATTTCTGTAAAATCTACGCATGTCCCGTTGTACTGGGCTTTCAGTTTTCAGATTGGCTGTGCCGCAGAGCACTGTTTGTTGCAGATTTTTGTACAAAAAGGTTTATAGGTCTTTGATTTTTCGAAGTAGAATGTTTACTTAAGCAGATCAATTTTCATTCGCAATCAAATTTTTAGCTTCTTTAAGAAGAAAAACATATTTACAAATTCCATTATAATTATTACATTACTTTACATTTGCGAACTTTTTTTTATCTTTATCTCTTTTGTACAACATGTTCTAATGAAAATATCGTTTGCTACGGAATAAGTAATGGCGCGAAAATATAATAAAAGTACAAATATTTCTTTCTTTTTAGTGACTCTCATAAAACACTACTAGTTTCCTTATGATGCTTTCACAGCTCTTCTAAGAAGAGTTGTAGTATCTTTATAACGATGAGAAATAGCTTTCATAGACGTGCCACTCCATAAGGATCTTTACAGACACTTCAAGCAGTGTTCGAGAGTGAAATTACTCTTTGGATTTACCCCCATTAGACTCTTGACGAGCCTTATGAGAACGAAGATGTTAGCTGGCAGGGCTGGTGTCAACGTGGAAGGTAGTATCTTTAGTAGGAACCGGCTTCTGGAGTATGCGGACGATATCGATATCATCGGCCGCTCCCAACGTGCCGTAGGAGAGGCTTTTAAAGGGCGAATCGGTTGGTTTTGAAGTAAATGAGGACAATACGAACTACATACTATCAACAACCAATCAAACATCTTTCCACCGCTAAGCACTAGCATCAACTCCACGAATGATACCTTTTTTTTTTTTTTTTTTTAAAAGGAGTTCCAAATCCTAGAGCACTCAGACTCGGTAACGGTCCATTGTACTACCAGGCAGAATTCCTACTTTTGGTGTAGAGGCATGTGAATGGGTGGCGTATGTTGTTGTTCCCCATGGGAATTGAACCGGCACCGCACGGGTAACAAGCCAACACGAATGACACCTTAGTGAAGATCCAACGGAGGCTACCCTCCGCTGCTATTTCGTTTTGGCAAAACCAATGTGTTTAAAACTCCTGAATCGAAGGACTAAATGCATGCTCTACCTAATCTTAGTCCTGGAAGTTGTTAGGAGGAAGAGATGATATTGAGGTCCTTTGAAAAAAAAAAAATAAAAAATTCTTTGTCATGTGCGCGAGGAGTGTGAATCGAGGAGAAGGTACAACCGCGTACTCTATGAGCTGTGCCAAGATTTCCATGCAGTAACAAGTAAAAAAGCTTAAACATCTTTGAAGTCGAAGATCGGACTCCCAACCCCCATCTTCCAAGCTTTTGTTAGCACATTATCGGGACAACCGGCACCAGATCTATTTCAACACCCAAACTAGTTTTAAAAATCGTATGGCATTTAAGGTACCTACCATGCTAATGGTTCCAATCAGTTTAATTCATCCGCCGAACGCCCTCCTTCTGATGAGCTTCTGGCAAGTCCTACCGACAAATTTAGTTAAACATAAACAAGCTAAAAGTAGTATCCTGCAGTAATTTTCTTTCATTTATCAAAATTTAACATACTTAACTTTGGCACGTTTTCATCAAAATTTGCTGTAAAAATTTCCTCATTTTGGTTTTAAATGGTCCATCCTATGTTCCATGTTTAACTTGTTCTTAATGTCCACTTTGCTCAAATACTGTGTGCGTCGTCGTTACTGCGAGGACAAACAAGTAAATAATTTTTACATATTTAATTAATCTCACCCACGGTTGTAATCCTGTCAACTCGAGAAATCTGTCGAAAGTTATCTGATTTATTGTCCTGACAACATAAACATGAGCTAACAATCATCGTCGTATTCTCTGAGATTTGAAGTTTATGTTGCGCATTTCTTTTTTTCAGACTTGTTCCGACAGGCTAAGAAGAACTCCAAAACATGGTCGTTTTAATTAAGGCAATACCAGACTAAGCAAATTACTTCATCACTTACTCCACGTCTCAGTGCCCTACTGCAAATAATCCACTACGTGTGTTCGCCCCCACTTATCACAAGAGTCGTCAAAAATTTAGCACACACATACTCTCAGCAATGTTAATTAAGTGCCGTCACTCTGCCGAGTAAATCTAAGAATAACAGAGGTGCAAAAGATATCATTGCTTCGGCACTTAAGCACTTAGAGTCCGAGTACACCCACACACTCTGATCTCATCGATTATGTGTTAAATTCAATGCCGCCGCCAGAAATAGGATATTCTTTATTTAACAACACCTATGCAGAAGCGACAGCAGCCTAGCTGGTCCTTGTGTTAGGAGATTTCTTTTGCCTTCCAGGTCATCTTGTTGAGTAATTAAAATTAATGACGTTTTGTTTTTATTTCTTCTCTGCCTCTCTTTCTCAGGTAAAGGACATCCGAAGCCAGCCGTACATCCTTCTACCAACCTTTTACAGCTGAATGGCAGTAGCCAACAACATGGTCTGATAGTCATCACTGATGTTAGTCTCTTCTCCATCAGATGAGTGGTTGAGAAAGGACAGCACAAGGACGAAAACGACACCGACCAGCTTGTCCCATATCTGAAGTGGGGCGGCAAAGCAAACGAGACAAGTTAAAGTGGCATGCTTGCATATGTGGCTTCGCTCGATTCTCTTAGAGAGCGTTCACTTTTTACGTTTGTAATAAAAAAATTTCGTGCAGGCTCGGCTCTTGACGAGTGATGAGTGACTTGGCCACTTAATTTCCAAAGCGAAGCTGACAACACCATTTTGAACCCGTAAGTGATAAATCATTCGCCAGAGGATATCCGCTCCTGGCCGTCTCGTCAGTGGGCCTTTATTTAATCTCGGTTGCCAAAAGTTGGCAAACGCACCAATAACCGACCTAAGTCAGCACAAATATGGCGATGGAATGGATTACGGCCATAGATAAAAGGTAATGTCAACATTTGTAGATGAATTATTTGTCCGGGTGTGTTGTTTTATTTGCAGAAGCGTGGAAAAGGAATCAATGCGGTGGGGGCTGAATTATGAAGATATGTATGTAGTTTCGGAACTGTTTGCTACGAGCCGACATGTGCTTTCGTTATTTTGGGCCCCGAGACTACAGATATTTATGTACAGTTTTGTTTCTTTCGGCAATCAAACGATGTATGAATGTGTATGAGTACATAGCAGTTCATTTTAAGAGAAAGGGTTGGTATTTTGCAAAAAGAACATATCCAATTTAAAAGCTTTAAAAAAAGCCTAATCGAAAATGTACATTATGCAATATTGAGCAGCTAAGAGTTTAAGGGATAACTTCATCGCTAAAAGGCCTACAAATTATGTGATTACTTTTTATATTTACCTTGAGCTATAGCATTGAGTAGTTACAAAGCTATAGGTTATTCAAAATGGTGTAAGGGTAATAAATGTTTTTTTTTAAGGATAATGCCATTGAATGCACCTTTGAGATTAAGGTATAACTCCAAAGGCTATCAGACCTGGAGATAACTATTAGCGGCAAGCTTACGTCAATCGTTACTGGTGACAAGCAGGATGCATTGCTGCACGTTTTAAATTGGTGCACAGTTGAAGCACTATCCACCAATCGCAACAAAACTATTCTAGTGCTATTTACTAGAATCAGCGGTATAAGCTTAACTTTCTCTGACGAGGCAAAATTTGTGGGTTTAATCTTCGATAGGAAGAAAGATTAAAGAATGCTACAGTAGCGATTTTCTCTTGCAAAAAATCTATTGGCAACAAGTGGGTATACAACCCCGCATCACGCATAGGCTATATACATCGGTAGTAAGACCGATTCTTACTTATGGAGTGGTTGGCTGGTGGACTGCCCTAGCAAAAGCTATAAATCGCGACAAGCTGAGCAAAGTCCACCGTTCAGCTTGTCTGTGCATTAGCGGAGCACTCCGTACAACCCCCTCCGTAGCACTTGACATTCTGCTACACCTGATACCACTCGACATCTTTAGCATGCAAACAGCGGCCTGTTCCGCTGTCCGCTTAAAAGCTACCCACAATGGACCAATAAGAATATTGGATACTCCATCATTCTGGACTCCTTTGAGTCTCTACCTAGAAACATAGACTACACCATACCCCGCTTGCAGTTCGGAAACTTCTCCACTTCTACACCAATGGATCAAAAACTAGCGATGGGGTAGGTGGTGGCGTTTTCTCAGAAAAGCTAAATTTTAGCCTCTCTTTCCGTCTTCCTGATTATTGTAGCTTGTTCCAGGCGGACATTTTGGCGATAAAAGAAGCCCTGACGTGGCTAAAGAGGAATGTGATATCCTCAAAGGATATCCGTATCTTCTCAGATAGTCAGGCCGCGATCAAGTCCCTGGACTCAGTCTCTTCAAATTCCATCATAACCCATGACTGGCGCTCATCTCTTTCGGAGATGGCAGAGCAGTTCAACATTTACCTCTGTTGGGTGCCGGGACATAGAGACATTACAGGTAACTGTAGGGCAGACGATCTCGCCAAAAAAGGAACCACATTACCTCTTTTACCTGATAAAGGTTCGCTAGGTATACCAATCGCTACCTGCAAACTCTTGGTCAAGCTATCCGCAATCGAGAGAACAAACCTTAGGTGGACAAGTAGCAATACATGTCTAGCGACTAAGCCGATCTGGCCAAAGCTGGATCTGCGACGCTCTAAGTGTCTAATCTCATTAAACCGATTGCATATTAGCTCCACTATAGGTGTCATTACAGGGCACTGCTTAATAGGCAGGCACGCATCTAGACACGCATCTACCATAAAAGAAATATCTTTCTAAGGGACTTCTTGTTCAATGATATAAGTGACTTAGCCAACACTGGCGTTAGAAGTCTATCGCGCTTCATAAGAAGCTCCTAATGGTTCAACGAGCAGTGAGGGAAATCCCCAGATCTGTGTGGTAGCGCAATGGACCTTACATTGGTCTAAGTGTGTTGTCCTTTTGCTGACAGCCACGTCAACCTTACCTAACCTACTAGAATGGGACTGGTTAATCTTGAAACTATCACCATAAAAGGCACCAACATGAGTTACTCAAATGAAGTCAAATGTCTCCGAATTATCATCGATAAGAAACTTAACTGAAACTCGCACGCAAAGTCCGATACGGAATGTGACACTAGAGCAATGTGGGCCATACTGGTTGTAGAACCAATAGGTTGGAATTTAATGCTTCTAAAACTCAACGCTGTCTTCTGTCGTTAAAGCGAAATCTTAGCGTTCTGGCATTGTCCATGAATGCACTTTCATCACTGGAACCGAAAGACTTTCCATTCTCACACATATCGAGAGTTAATGACAACATTCGTTGGAATGACCACTTATTTGATATCTTCAAGTACGCTGCGAAATGTCTAGGCTTACTAAAGCGATGCAAGAAATATTTCACCCCTTCTGATCTGGATACAATTTATAAGACGCTCATATCTGGGCTGGTGCTCCAATTTCACGTTTGGAGCTGCTCGACAGATATCACGGAATCGCTTGACTCTTTGAGTCATCGTCGAAATGTCTCCTGCCTATCATTGTTTAATCGATATTTCCACAAAAAGTGTCCTAATGAAATAGCCAGCTGCATTCCACATCACATTTCAATTGTAATACCTGCCATGTCATGAATGATCATCACTTCACTCTTAAGCCTATTTTCGGACGTACAGTGAAATACGAAGAATCGTCCCTTATCCGTACAACACGAAGTGGAATGTTCTATCACAGCTCTGTTTTTCATACGCATTATGATTTACAAACATTTAAAACCGACCTGCATCGGTTCCTTCTTCCTCTTTTCCTTAATTCCAGTCTGTGTAATTATGTATACTAGGGGTCGCCCCATGGTCGAAGTTCGACCAACTTATTCTATAAGTTGAAAAAAAAAAAACAAAGTCGACTGTTATACATATTAATCGGAAAATTAATTTTTTCGACATTGCATTCTCTGATTTCACATGATATAAAATTTTTTCGGCATTTTCAATTAACTTCAAGCATTTTTAAGTAACTTCAAGCATTTTCAAGTAACTTAAAGTAACTTCAAGCATTTTCAGGTAACTTCAAGTAAATTCAAGCATTTTCAAGCATTTTCAAGTAACTTCAAGTAACTTCAAGCATTTTCAAGTACCTTCAAGCATTTTCAAGTAACTTCAAGCATGTCCAAGTAACTTCAAGTATGTTCAAGCATTATTAAATGCATAACATGCACAGCAATGTTGTTGTTGGTAACTTCAAGTAACTTCAAGTATTTTCAAGCATTTTCAGGTAACTTCAAGCATTTTCAAATAACTTCAAGCATTTTCAAATAACTTCAAGCATTTTCAAGTAACTTCATGATATAAAATTTTTCCGTTCCGATTGGCAGATTATTGCCTCAACAGCAATGTTGTTGTTGTTGTAATTTCATCCAATTTGCTTCATTTTACCAGCTGTAATTCATAATGTGTGTTTATATGGGGATAATTTTTGTATTGTGTGTGCACTTCTATGTATTGTTATTAATATATAGATTATAAGGGTGCTTAAAATCCTCTTTGCATGCGAAAATTACAAAAAAATACTAAGATGGTAAGACCTATTATCATACGAGAACGGCAAACAAGCACCAGGAGCGCTGCCTGTCTATGCCCAATAATAGCCCGTTAAACCATTATTGGGTTCTCACCTATACGAATCTTCATTAGGTAGACGGCTGTTAGATGCACTAGTAAGCTGCAGCTTGAATATAAATATAAATCACATGACCTTGTGCCTGAAAATACTTTACTCTATGGCTAGGGAACACAGTTTTTGAAAATTAATTGAGTTGGAAATGTTGGACCGTTCTAAATGGGCCAATTTTGTTCCAGCACTGGACCCGAGAAGTCTGGAGTTGGAGCTGGTGTCTTTAGACCCAACACCAAAGTCTCGATACCTATGGGAATGCGTTCCACGGTATTCCAGGCAGAAATCCATGCCATTGAAGGGAATTAAAGGCGCCAGAATACACATCTTTTCAGATACTCAACCAGCACTATAAGCACCTTCGTCCAATACAATGGACTCTTTGACTGTAAAGAACTGCTACGCTGCCTTGCAAAATCTTGGCAAACACAATAGGGTCAAACTTGCATGGGTACCTGGCCACAAATGTATTGCAGGCAATGAATCTGCCAAAGAAATGGCTGGAGCTAGATCGGAATCTGCATTTTAACGACTAAAACCTTCTTGCAGAGTCAATTGGAATGCTGCTTTTATTTAAGGCTAATTAAAGTAAACAACTGCGGCTTAAACACTGGGAAAGTGTCCCAAATGTTTAGTTAACCCTTACTCGTGCAAAGATATCCTGATACTAAATAAGGAAAATATTAGGAAGCTGATGGGAGATCTCACATGCTACTGCGGCGTAAAACATCACCTCAACAAAATGAAAGTGTGTCCGGAAACAGAATGCAGGTTCTTTGAGGAGGATGAAGAAACCTCTGAACACATTCTCTCTGAATTTACGGCACTTCATGGTTGAGACGACGTATCTTTCACAGGGAAATACTATCACAGGTGGAGCTAAAAAACGTTGCCACTAAAGACGTAGTGGCCTCCATTAGGGAAGTCACTTGTCTTTTGGGTTAAAGCATCCTTTTTTGATACAAAATCTTTGAGGTCGCAGTTTCAAAGCCAGTAGGGCAAGGTACGAGTAATATATTAAAAAAAAATGTTTTGAGTTAGTAAGATTGTGGAAAAATATCTTCTGGCATAAATTATCAGCCGTGATGAAAACGGCTCCATTTTCAAAAGCCTTTTATTTATTTCTCATTCTTCTTCCCCTTGATCAACGACCCTGTAATCTGGATAAGTATCATTTAAAATAAAATGGTCCTGAAACCCGCCATGGCTAACTGGATATATACCGTGGTGGTGAGACGAATACTTACATATGGCTTTCTAGTGTGGTGGAAGACAACAAACAAAAGGACCATAATCGGGAAATTAGTGATAGTGTAAAGAACGGCATTTGTAGCCATTACTGGTGCGCTTCGCACTACCCCAAGGGCAGCGCTTGACACCTTTCCGCACCTAAGCCCACTTGATCTGAAGTTTAAACAACTTGCTGGCAATAGCGCGTTGGGCCTCGCAAATTTAAGCCACCTCAAAAATTGCAGTTTTGTTTGCACTGGACGATTTTAACTGAATTATAACCGGGAAATTCGGTCGACTTTGACATTCCGTATGTCGTTAAATATCCGGGAAGGGAAGAATGGCAAAGAGATGCAATCACATGAGATTGTGATCTACTCTTATAACTCTAAGACAAGGGAGGGAACGTGTTCTGTCATCTTCTCAGTAGACCTATACGACTCCCGGACACAAGCACAGGTTCTCAAGATTGATTGATGAACTTGACTACAAGCTATCTCTACATAAGTAGGATACTTTTCACCTGCCCCTGGCGGGACTAGGCTCTGATGTTCAATTAGTAGTAGTATGACCAATTCATATCTTCTTAATATATAAAAACGTTCGAGAGGACACACGATTGCGCGATGCAACCACCCGTGCATTAGAAAGTGAGGCACACCGAATTGAACGACTTGCACAAATAAGAATTAAATCTCAAACATCACGCAATCGTTTTACGAATTCATATAGAAGTGTGGGGCAGTTGAATAATGGAGTACGCATGCAAACAACAAGAGCGCTAACATTGTTACCATTCAATCGCATCGCATTTGAATATGATCCAGACATCGAATATTGCGCACATTCATAAATTTCAATTGGTGACATGGATAAAGAATGCACTTATTGTCACGCTCTGAAATTCAAAAATAAAACAACAGGGATGTGCTGTTCATCAGGCAAAGTAGTTTTACCTACATTGAACCCACCGCCGGAGCCACTGAAAACGCTAATGGATGGCAACACCGTAGATTCCAAATTATTTTAAAAAAAAAATAAGGAAATTTAATAGTTACGAGTACGTTGAAAGATTTGAAAGGCAACAACAGACTCTTTGGCGGTACTCTAATTTTGTTATCAGGAGATTTTCGACAAACACTTCCAGTTATTTCACGTTCCACGTATGCAAGTGAAATAAATTCCTATTTTAAAGCTTCATCACTATGGAGCAGTGTTCATAAATTGAATTTGACAACGAACATGCGTGTCCAACTTCAAAATGATCCATCTGCTGCGCTATTCTCGAAGCAATTGCTTGATATTGGAGAAGGCAAAATTAATGTAAATCCAATGCGCCAGGCAATTAAATTGCCAGATCATTTTTGCATCATTGTGCCATCTAGAGACGCATTAATTCAAAATGTGTTTCCAAACATTCGAGATAATATCAACAATCACCGTTGGCTGAGCGAAAGGGCAATTTTAGCAGCAAAAAATATTGATGTCGACACCATAAATATCTACATTCAAAACATGTTGGAATCTCCATATTCATTCAAGTCAATTGGTACTGTAGTAGAAGAAGATGAAGGAGTGCATTTTCCAACAGAAATATTTAATTCACTTGATTTGCCAGGTCTTCCACCACATAATTTAATTTTGAAAGTTGGATCACCAATCATACTGCTACGAAACCTGAATGCACCAAAATTTTGTAACGGAACGCGATTGGTTGTCAAGAAAATATTGGGTAACATTATTGAATAGACAATTATCAATGGCAAGGTTAAAGGAGAACATGTTTTATTGCCAAGAATCCCGATGATTCCAACAGATTCTCTAATTTCATTTAAACGCTTACAATACCCAATTCGTCTGGCATATGCAATGACAATCAACAAATTTCAAGGGCAGTCGATGCAAGTCTGCGGCTTGGATTTCCAAAATGCATGCTTTGCACATGGTCAATTATTTGTAGCCTGCTCCAGAGTGGGTAAGCCCAACGAGTTGTTTGTATACGTTGAAAATGCAGAAACAAAAAATATTGTCCACATGTTGGGTTAAACCTTTCGATCCGGATGGGACATATATGTCCCATGCAAGTTTAACACTCCTAAGTAAAAGAAAACATACTGTAAATGGGACGTTGAAGTCCCATCCAGTAGTTTATACTTTTGGTAACAGTTAAATATTGTGTATTTGCCATTTGGATGGTGCATTGTTAGTCATTAGTGGAAAATTTTCCGAAGAGTCAGACGTAATATCAACTTTAGTGAGTTAATTATTCAAAAAAGTAGTAAAAAAGGTGTGTAAATATAAAACAAAATTCCTTTCTTTAGCATTTTGAACATTGTAAAATAATTCAAAGTGATAAGAAGTTGTTTTATTTAGTATGTACCCATTTTTAGTTGTTCGGGACATATATGTCCCATCAGTATTTTCAGTTGGGATCTATATGTCCCAATTAGGTTTCTTTGCTCATATTACTCTTACTACTTCCAAGGTTATTTCAACAATATGCCGCCGCCATTGGATCCAAATCTTTTTTTTCATTTCATTTCATCTTTTCATTTTATTCTGTACATTTCATTATATATATTTATTCATTTGAACAATAAAATTGATTTCGTATTTAGTTGTTATTTCAATATTTTCGGCAAAAATTACTGAATGGGATATATTTGTCCCACTAAAGAATACGGATGGAACATATATGTCCCACGCCCCACCACGCCCCCTGATATGGAAATTTCAAAATTGGAGTGGATTTCAATTAAATTTTTATTTTTTTAACGGGAAAAAATAAGACAGACGTTTTCTCGGCCTCGATACAAATCCAAGATCAGACGAACATTGTATTGTTATGTGAAACAAAATTGAATTTATTAAATCGAAAATAAAATTTGCGTTTAAAATGACGTAATGAATTTCATTTCATTCTTATTAAAAAAAAATGTCTACCGGAATTGAAATACATTTCAAAACGAATCTTGGAAGCAATAAATTATTTTGTGCAGAACAACGTTTGCCGGGTCAGCTAGTATTAGTATAAAAATACTATAAAAAATTCAAAATTTTAAGTTTAAATATCAAAAATATTATTATTGCATAGACTAATCCTTTGTTTGCAGTTAAATTTTTAAGTTAGTCACCTATTATGTTTTACAAAATGCATACATCTAGATTTAAATACTCTAAAATTTGTTTTCGTTTTTTATTTTATTTGACAATTTTTTAAAAAAAAGTATTCCCTCGTATCCCCCCACAAAAGCGTTTTGCCAGTGGCTGTTGAAATCTAGCGATTTATCCTGATGTCATTGAAGTTCCTCAATTTATACGGTTGTGCTTCTCCAACCCTTGTCATTCCACTTGTAAGGTAGCTTGGTGCAGCACCCTGCTTATTGATGGGAATCTATTGCGTCTAAGAATACTTCTCATTGCTTTATTTTGCAGTTTTTTGAGTCTCTCTACCTGACCTTGCTTGCAGCATGAATATGTTATTGTGGAACAATATTCGAAATGCGGCTTTATTATTTTGTTGTATATTGTTATAGCAGCAGTCCATTTTTCTCCGTATCCTCTTGAAAAAACCGATCTTTTAGACAATCAATCTGCACATGTATTCGATGTGTTCAGCAAATTTTAAATCCTTATCGATATTGTTCCCAGGTATATTTCCGACTCACATTTTCTTTTGTTTAGTGTTTATGTCTCTAAATTCTTGATTTCATTTTCGTTGTTCTTAAGTGATTGTTCAAATTCAAGTAGTTGGTATTTTTATCGACGCTTTCCTGGATATCCATAATATCGCAAATAAATCTAACCATATTACCTGTTCTTATTATCCTGCTGCTGTAATCGTCCAATCCGGATTTTTTTTTTTTTTTTCGAGCGAAAGAATTTTTTGCAAACGCCTTCGCAGCTGACCCCTGTCTCGCCTCGTATCGCCAACTTCCATTTAAAGCACTTCGACATACTCTATTGCCCTTTTTCGATTTGGGGCGCATCCACCGTTCAAAATTAAACGTTATGCTTCCAATTTTAATATTAATTGGTATTTTAAATTCATTTTATTCGCACTGCTAAAATGTTGACTTTCTATGATTTTAACTATCAAATTGATATTTTGTTCTCGCTGTTCTTTGGAGGGCAGAGCTTAAGCGGATGGTATCAATACCCGGTAGGGATATCGTCCGCTACATCGATATTCAAGTCGCGCTCAAGGCACTGAAATCTGTTAACATCTTTTCTAAAACAGTCAGAATCTGTCGCGGATGGCCAGAAGAACCGCGTGATACTTTGCTTGCTGCCAGAACACTGCGATAAGAGGGACATGAGTCAGCTGATGAGAATATACACAAAACCACCCCTCGGCGCTATCAAGGGAATAATCAAAGATATCTTTTGAGAAATAGCTGACCTTAGATGCCGGAATCTTGGTGGGCATAGATTATCTAAAGTGCTTGGCCCTATTTTGATCAAAAAAGAACCGTGGTAGGAATTCTGTTGGGACACTCTCTTCCGAACGGCTTGGACTGTGAGACAGACACGGATACCATCAGATTCTGTGGGGAACTGCAAGCCGAGGAAGACAAACCAGATATACTCTCTGAGGTTGAGGGACAAGTTCGGAATCTGAGAATATTAATATTCAAATATTTCTTCGAGGAAATGAAGAAATTGGCATGCCCAGACTACAGGAAACTAAGCGCATTCTGCAAGGAGTTTGAATGTTTTTTCAAGGGAAAGTATTTAAGTTCTTCCTTTTGCAGCTTCGATTCAATTGGTTCCCTAGGGATTTTGTGCCTTTTGCTGTATGCCATTGCATACCTCTTTTTAAGCTTAATTAATGTTGATATAAACTCTTTCTGTAGTAGATTCATCAAACAAATCCGTGTCCATAGAACTTCTTCAAGTATAGAACCGAAACAATTCATGTGAGGCCCAATCTGTGACCGTGCCTGTTTGATTATAGCTTTCTTCTTTTTCTTCTTCTTTTACGGCGAAACTATAAATAGTTGGATAGATATTTATTGGATCGTATAAATAATGTTTGGCTTACATTTTGTTTTTATGGCACAGCTTGAGATATGATATTTAATATCCAACTACTGGAATCTATGTATGGTGTAATATATTTATAATCGATGGAAACAAAATTTCTTAATTTGAAGGAAAACTATTAACAAAAACCTTCATATAAAGAAAAAAGGATAAAAGAAAAACGAAAAAAATGTATATCTAAATATACATATAAAATTTGTATCTGTGGTAGTTCAAAAAAACAATTTATCTGGTAAATCAGAACTTATTAGATAATATGACAGAAGGAAGAATAAATATTGACATAATAAAGGACATACAGGCAAATCCGCTTATCTGAACTACGCTTAACTGAACAACTTGGTTAACTAAAACACAAAATTTATCACGGAACATTTTTTTAATAATTTTGATATAAATAACTTTTCTTAACTGAAACGAGCGAAATTATCCAAGTGCCAAAGTGTGTTTAGACGGCTCTTCGCAGTGACAAAATGTCCGTTTAAGAACCCTGATGCGTTCTTTTTCTCGGATCCGTCAAAATATGAACATTTTCAAATAAATTTTACTGTCACGGGAATATCCGTCTCTTTAGACAGACCGAGGCCTTACTGTAGAAAGATTTTCTTCTTAGATTATACCCAAGAATCATTTCAAAAACCCTTGACATTCAACTTGGAAACATCCTGTATATAAAAAAAACTATGGGAACATATACCACTTTTGAAATAAAGCAAGCAAAAATATCCTTGGAAAATGGACTTTTAAAGTGGTCGAGCCAACGTTTTCTTGCGGATTTCGTGCGCGTACGCCAGTATTTGGACGGATCTGTTTAAGATAGTCCCAACAGTGTTAACACCTGCACTGCACACTATCTGCTCCAGAACAATATTGAAGTAGTCTCATGATACCGCATCTCCAAACCGGAATCCGGTGCATGTTTGGAATAGTTCGGTAGAGCTATTTCTTAATTGCATATTGCACAGTGTGTTTTTTTTTCAGCGTCACGCGACTCAACTGGATGAGTTTTAAAGATATCACGAATTCGGCCATCACCAGGTTGAGCTTCTGACGGTGCAATTTGCGGATCTAAAGTCGAAAAGATGGTGAGTCTCGACTTGAGGTTCGTTTGTTTTTACCAGGATTCGCTGCAGTGTGAACATTTTGACTAAATTTGATTTTTCAGAACGGGCCGAGACGTTCACACATTGCATATGATATTATATGCTACATTTACCAGGCATATGCCTCGGTAGTTCCTGCAAGGCAAATTATCCCCTTTCTTGTAGATGGCGCATATGGAGCTGAAAATCCAGTCATCAGGCATGTCTTCTTCCACCCATTCTTGGTTGATGATTTGGTCCCAACATATTACCTCCGTAGATTTGAAGAGCTCCGCTAGTTAGCTATCAGAGCCGGCAGGCTTGTATTTCTCAATTCTCTTTTATGTTGCTTCGAACGAGAGCCTCTTAGAGTTCCTGTAGTCGGGATACTGGATACGTCATCATCATTCGATGCGTCTTGTTCTCCTGTAATGGTTGATTTGGATGGTGTTCCGGCATTCCGGATATGTGGATCCTAAGCCTTGGAAACCTAGCTGCTACAAAATCAGTTGGAAGCCGTTATATGTTGTCGTGTAGTACAGCCTGTGCTTACCAGCTAACCACCCGAAGATATTTTCCTTTTCATAAATGCACTACTTAAATCTTCTCGATGTTCACACTAAGGGTGTGCTGAGTTGCAGTAGGAATTTATAATACGCAAGTGGTACATATTGTTTTTTCTTTTATAGAAATGAGTAGAATAAAAGCATTTAAATTTTATAAAAAATCTTTTTATGACCTAGAATCAGATACATATTACGGATTGCTTACAGTGTGAAAAAACAATACTAGTAAAGCCCACAGGAAACAAAAAAGACAAAAATGCATTAAGCGAGTGTTAATGACTTGAAAATGGAAATGTTTTAAGTGTGTCGTTACGAGACGAAAACATTTAGGTCGGTTTTTATGACCATTCAAAATGTCGTTGTAAATGTCGTGTCAGCCGTCTTACAATTAATAATATTCCTTTGAAAAGGATGATGAAGAATTAAAAAAAATGGAAATCATACCAGAATTTGTTATAACCAGTGAATTGAAATTATTGCATAAAAGGTTTCTGCGCTTGAAACTATAGAATGTTGAAAAACTACAAAAAAAACTTTATGTTAAATAATTAAATTCAGCTGAAAAAAATCACTCTTTTTTCATATTATGTATTTACATAGACATGGCGATTGTGCCGTCTGTCGGGCGAGACATTTCAAAAAAATTAATATACAAATGCATACATAATTTATAAGCAAAACTAAAACTTTGTGTAATGTATAATTAAATTAATTTGAAGAAGATGGAAGATCATAAGATCCGTATCTACATATTAACAATATTTTTTTTTTGCGGGTGGCATTGGTGCGATGGTAGTGTATTCAATAACTGATTGGCAGGCCGTGCGTTCGAATGCCGGCCAGGGCCATGATTTTTAATTGAATTCACATAAATAGAGATCTCCCTAAACAATTTATGCGCCACCCCTGGAGAAAAAAAATACTAAGCACCAAAAACTTCTTTCCTATCCTCCTATTCTTTCGAATAGTAAGTAGTACCTAAAATCATGCAATACAATACTACATTGCTAGGCGCAGCTTACTGTTCAACAAAAAATGCATGCGCTGTGTTTAACACTATAATGGTACTGTACATATACAGAAACAACAAAGCCCCTTTAGCGTAAGCAAATTATAAAAAAAAAACAAAAATGTACTTCAAGAAAAAGAAAACTATCTGTTTCTTTTAACAATATTTAATTAACTTAAAAATTGTCGCAACTATTTCGTTTAGAGAAAGCATGCTTGCAATACTGAAATAAAATAGGTCAACCAAAGGAACCATTCAAGATGTCCTTACAAAGGCTAATAGAAAAGGATCAGACATTGAAATATATCCTGCAGATTTCTTGCAAAAGAGGGCCAGGAAATGGTAAATATCCTCTCTTTCATTTAAGCTACAGAGAGTACACAAATCAGAGGTCTAGTTTCTATGAGGTAAAAAGTTCAGGTTGAGAATTTCAACCCTGGCCCTTAAAATGGAACTTATGGTTAGAGTGATCAATACAAAAATAGATGTTTTCCAATCGATATCTTGAGTTTTTGTTAATACTCGTATGTCTTCAGTTCGAGGATGAACTGTCCAAACTTGCAGATACTTCGATCATAAAATTGATGATAACATTCCGTTCCATTCACCAACGTTAAAATCACTCAAACTTTCTTCATGGGAGAGCGCAAGGTGTTCCATTCCTTTAACGGAAAGCATTAATTCGTAGGAGAGTCGCCATTATTGTCTTGTGCAAGTTGTTAACATTCCTCGTCATAACTCTGGTAATATACTCTGAGTGCGCTTTCAGTTTCTGGATGTTAATCAGGAATATGCGAGAATCCACATGTAGAGCGTAGGTCGGTGTGGCATTTGGCAATTTAAAAAAAATGTTTAAAAAAGAAACGTTGAACTATCCAACTCGAATTCTTCAAAAGGTATGTAACCAAATGCCTGGACCCCATAGCACATACAAATTTTAACTCTTGCATTGAACACACGGTACTAACATGCTAAATCTATGTGCTGATTTCCGAAAAAACTTTGGCCACATATTACTCAAAGCTGCCTTGGCCTCAGTGCTTTTTTCCTTTGCAGGCATCCCAAAATTTAAATTACTAGAAATCAGCACTCCCAAATATTTAAATTCTTTGACCACTTTAATACGTTCATCTTAATGAATCCAATTCTTTTCTGCCAGTCGACGGCGACGATGACTTGTTTTATTATTTTTTTATTTAAAAAAAAGGAATTCCAAATCCTAGAGCACTCAGACTCGGTAACGTTCCATTGTACTACTAGGCAGAAATCCTCTTTTTGGTGTAGGGGCATGTGAATGGGTGGCGTATGTTGTTGTTCCCCATGGGGATTGAACCTGCACCGCACGGGTAACAAGCCAACACACTAACCTCTACACCGTCGCCACCCTTCGACGATGACTTACTTACTTACTTACTTAACGGGCTCCCGACCCGTGAAGAGTCTCTGCCTGAGACACAGCAGCCTTCCATCCTCTACGACCCCGGGCACGCTGCTTTTAGGTGTCCAGACCAAACGCTCTGGCATCCGCGATGGCTTGGTCTTGGGAACGGAGGCTCGGTCTTCCTTGCCTTCTTGAACCTGGGGGCTCTGATTCGAAGATCCTCTTAGCTGGAGCATTATTCTCCATTCGCTCGATGTGGCTGAGCCAATGTAGTTGACGTATTTTGGCTTTTTGGACTACATCCACATCTTGGTACACCTCATAGAGTTCGTCCAGCACTCGGCGCCATAAAGCAGAACTAACTAGCAGGATAAGGTTTTGTAAAGCATACATTTCGTCCTCCGAGTTAGGAGTTTTGAACCCAGTTGTTTTGCCAAACCAAAGTAGCAGCGGTTTCCCAGGATAATTCTTCGGCGGATCTCGACTAAGGTGTCATTCGTGGAGTTCATGTTTACTCCGAGGTAGATGAACTCCTTGACTACCTCGAAATTGTTGCTATCAATATTGAAGTTTTGTCCTAAGCGGCAGACAGACGTTTATTTATTTGTTGATACCATGTATTTAGTCTTGTTAACGGCAACGATGACTCTGTTCAAATATCATTACCTTAGTTTTTTGGACATTAACCTGTAAGTCCGATGTGCTGCAATAGTCTTTAAAGCTATTGATTTGCAGATTTGAATCTGCAATGAACAAGGATTGTCAGCCACCATGACGAGATCGTCAGCATAAATAAATAAGAAAGACCTTTATCAAGTCCCAGCAAGCTGCACTCCTCGGGGCACCAATTACAGATGTGATTGATGAATAGTGCAAACAGGATCGGGCTTAAGGTAAACCCTTGTGGGTGTTAATGTTATGTATTTCACATTGTTGAACCGCGGAAGCGATCCTCGATGAAATTTAATGCAAAGAAATAAAATGCAACGATTTAGTAAGGGTTATAAATGTGTCTTTATTTCTTAACAATGAGTCTTACCTCAATTGGTAAGAGAAAAATTGTGAGGAAGGTTCTTAATACTACGGCAAATAAGTAAGCAGCAGTGCCCTCTGTGTGTTCGAAACTTGAATAATATAATTAAGGTTAAGTGATAAGTAAGGGACAACAATGTCAGTGTTTTGACTTGAACACACATGCCTTGCTTATAACCAAAAATAACTTTTAATAATTGGCGCGAATTAACATTCGGATAAAAAACACTTTAAAATTAATAAAGCAAGTTAGAGAATCAGAATTATTTCTTTTTTGTATCGAAAGTCGATAAAAACCCATTTTGTCATCACCACGTCGGTCGTAATAAAGTTAAAGCCAACTGAGACCTCATTTTAAATGTTTAATGTGAAGTTTGATTTATGTATTTCGTCATTTCGGTGACAGAAATTCACAAAATGTTTTCTGAAGTTAAGAATTGTGATATTTTCGAAGTTTTTGAATTAATGAGAAATCTTAAAGTTTATAAAAATCGGGCTAATCTTGTAGGCGAGCTTAATGATTGGAGATTTCTTTGCCGATACAGGTAAGTGAATTATTTCATTGCTAGAAAAGGTAACTGAAATATCCAAATATAGGTACAGACAACAATATATTATTGGGAATGTTCTTATTATATCTTTTATTTTCGCGTGAACTCACCTAAATTACGCTTGCCTCAAGCAACTGTACAAGGAAACCGATATAGGTACCAACATACATCCTTAAATTTTATTTTTCTTGCCAAACGCATTAGCAGTGTTCTTTTGGACGATTTAACGGGGATACAAAATAATTTGCATGTAAAATACAACAATACGATGCCCAAAATTCGCATACGATAGCGGCGATAAATATTTCGGTGTTAGGCTATAACGCCCAAGGAAATAAAGCAATAATCCATTTGGAAATAACGCCCGCAAATTCGAGCATTTTGTTATTGTAAATTTGTTTTTCATTTGTGTATTATTTCCTAGTCAGAGTTCGGTTTCATAACGAGCAATAAGCCCCAAAATAATAGGTCGACATATTTGAAACGGAAACAATGCCTAAAACAGGAAATGTAACCTAAAACAGTTAAGACAAAATGATGGGCGATGATTCGTTATAAAGGGTTTTTTAACAGGGACGCTACAAAAGTAGAGCGACAGGGACAGCAAACGACGCCGAATTTCTTGCCGCTCTTTTGACATTTCTCTTCAGTAAGGTTTGCCATTTCATGATGGAAAGATATACGAGCCAACAACGAGTCGAAATTATTAAAATTTACTACCGAAATTCGGAGTCAGTGGCCTTGAAAATGATTCGGATTTTCATCGTAAAATCATCTTCAGCGATGAGGCTCATTTCTGGCTGAATGGCTTCGTCAATAAACACAATATGCGCTATTGGTCAGGCAGCAATCCACACGTACTCTATGAGTCATCATTGCATCCCGACAAAATTACGGTTTGGTGTAGTTTATGGGCCGGCGGCGTCATTGGGCCGTACTTCTTCCGTGATGATCAAGACCGGCACGTTACTGTGAATGGGAATCGCTACCGTTCAATGATAACCGAATATTTTTGGCCCCAACAGGACGGCGCCACAAGCCACACAGCGAATGCCACAATCAATTTATTGGAAACCAAGTTTGGAAACCGTGTTATCTCACGAAATGGTCCAGTCGCTTGGCCGCCTCGGTCGTGCGATTTGACGCCATTAGACTATTTCCTGTGGGGCTACGTCAAGTCTATAGTCTATGCCAACAAGCCAGCAACAATTGATGAACTTCGTACGAATATCGAACGTGAAATTGCAGCAGTATCGGCCGATTTATGCTTGAAAACCGTCGAAAATGGCATCGAACGTACTTTCGCAGGATTAAAGAATTTCATTGGTATCCAAAACCGTTTTTGTTTTCTTTAAAAAAAACTTTTGTAGCGCTCTTATTGAAAAACCCTTTATTTGGGAGTAATTTCATTTTGTGGTGGTAATATTGTTGAGTATTTTTTTCTGAAAATCGTGCTTTTAAGTATTGAGTAACTGAAAAATGTCATTCCCTTTCAAAACGGAAGAGCTGATATAGGCGCCTGCCAAACAACTATTCCATTTCACCATTTCTTTCAATGTGAATATGTTTTGGGCGATATGTTCTCAAAAAGTTAATTTAAAACATGAATTTGAAATAACGCCCAAAAATATGAAAATATATATTATACAAACACAATTCTCTTGTTCAATGTTGTTCTTTTAAAATTAGCATGATATTGAGTTTTGAGCGTTAATAGAACCTTTTATGGTCTTTTTTCACCATGTTTCTTATTTTTGGATGTTACGAATTCTTGGGGCGTTACTTCCTTGGGCCTTATTGCCTAACGCCAAATATGTCTGCTATCAACAACGATTATATGATTATAACTACACAGCTGCCTTATACCAATTTCGAGGTCTTTTCGGTAAACTCTCCGAAAATTTCAACAAACTCACCCATGTGACATTACCATAAACACCAAATACATCCGATACATGCGTAGATTTCCATATTTAATTAATTTACATCAGCAAATTCTCTTTGTTTCCTTCTGACGGCGACTGCTGGAGCCATCCATAAAATAAATATGTTCTTTGATCGAAACTAAATTTAGCTTTTTTTGAGTTATCCCTTCTTTATCATTTTGCTTTTATTATGTTTTTTTTATAATTTGATTGGGCTAAAGGGGTTTTTCTTTAAATGTTACAGTACCCTTATTGTGCTCAGAACTCAGCGCCATCATTAATTTGTTGTTTAACAGCAAGCAGCTCCTTTGTATATAGACTTCATAGTATTATCACTTCGTGAATTCGACGATACGCCACCAAACGACGTAAGTTCGTCATTAAAAAAAGCTATATTTATACAATCATATTAGGCGTTTTTCTTTTTTAGCTCCGAGCGGGGCACTGAGCTGTCAAAAAAAGAACTGTGTTACTTTTTTAACTCGGGGCGCTCTGAGCACAAAACTTGTATTTCTTTTTTATCTCTGAGCTAGCTCAGGGCTCGCTCGATGAGCTCGTTTAAAAATGACCGAGCACATCGAGCGAAAAGCTGAGCGCGGCTGACTTCATTCATTATTTGTGCTATTTCCATAGTTTATTTACTAGAAATTATAAGTTAAATGGAACAATCCTTGACAAACACCAATTTCAGAAGCAAACCTGACTATTTTGAGAATTAATAAAAAAAATTATCTAATGACAGTTCAGTGTTCAATTCTGTTTCTTAATTAGCTCGGAGCGCTCAGGTTACGTTCAGCTCGGAGCGAGCTCGGAGCTCGGAGCGAGCTCTGATCATGACATTCTCATCGGGTAGATTTATCGTATTTTATTTGTTGGCTCTGAAGGAAGTCTGTTGACCTTATTTGTGTATCCGAAACTTGGTTTTTACCCGATTTTCCGAATACGGTCTATAGTATGGATGGTTATGAGCTTTTCAGAGGTGATCGAATTGGTCGATTAGGTGGAGGTGTAGCTGTATATGTGCGCAATGGACTACGAGCTCATGTTGTTTGCAAATCAACCGATAATTCCACATCCGATTATTTGTTTGTTAATGTTGCATGTGGTGTTGAGTTTTTGCTAGTTGGAGTGATCTACAGACCAAATAAAAATATAGATATCTCGCCTATTTTTAGTGTACTGGAAGGGATTTCTTGTACTTCTCCTAATATAATTATTACCGGTGATCTAAACTTTAACTTACTTAACGTACGCACTTCCGCTCAGTTAATTGACCGATTTAACACTATTGACTTGACACCTGTTAATGTATCGACTGCTACACACTTTGCATTCGACCCTGCTACCCTTCTTGATGTGTTTTTTGTTAACGATAGTAGAAAAACCCTGCTCTATAGTCAACTCACAGCGCCAGGCTTCTCCAAACATGATCTGATATTCTTAACCTATGATATCCAATCAGACGCAACTAATCATGTGATTGCTTACAGAGACTTCAGAAACATTGATTACCAAAGTTTACGGTCTGACGTTATCCAAATTCAGTGGGACGATATTTATTGGATGGCATCAGTCAACCGGCAAATATCATTTCTGGAACAAAATCTAAAAACACTCTTTGATCAGCATGTTCTGTTGGGCCATAGAGCCCCTATTTCCAGAGCCCCCCCTTGGTTTAATAGAGATTTGAAAGATCTGATCCATAATCGTGTAATCGTGATACCGCGTACGCTCGTTGGAAACGATACAAACTCCCCTTGCTCTACGACACTTATCGGTCCCTTCGTAACACAGTTGTTCTTCGTGTAAGGGCTGCGAAACGGCGCTACTACGAACATTTTCTTAATCCTGAAAATCAGCCTGGAAAAGTTCTCTGGCAAAAACTGCGCAAATTAGGCAATGGGAGACAGCGTACAGGTGCAAACGATGATGTAGACTGCAATGTTCTCAACTCGCAGTTAGTTTCGGTCTCTGTGCCGTCAACTCAATACCAAGATTTCACACAGTTTACGAATCAGTCTAGCGACGATGACAATATAGGTTTCAACTTTAATCGCTTAACGGATGAAAATGTAGTTGAAGCCGTGCTATCGGTTAAATCTAATGCGATAGGTCTGGATGAAATTAATCCAAAATTTTTAAAACTCCTGCTTCCTTTCATCCTCAAATATATAACACACATTTTTAATCACATATTAACTACTTGTGAATACCCCATTTCGTGGAAAAAGGCTAAAATATTACCGATACCTAAGTCGCAAAGCCGGACTAACACTGAGTATAGACCAAAAGCAATCTTACCGTTCTTATCTAAAGTGTTTGAGAAAACTACGCTAAAGCAGATACAAGCGCACCTAAGCGGCAACAACCTCTTGAATTCCGCACAATCTGGATTTCGCGAGAAAAGGAGTTGTAAAACTGCACTTTTACTTGTTATCGACGACATCCGCAATGGCCTGGATACCAACTGTCCTACGCTCTTGACGTTGTTGGACTTCTCGAAAGCGTTCGACACGGTGGACCACTCTCTCCTCTGTAAGAAGTTGCGTTATAAATTAGGATATTCGCCTCTAGCAGTCAAACTCTTATATTCATACCTCACGGGCCGTCAGCAATGTGAGGCAGTGGGAAGCCAAAGGTCTTCGTTTCTTGGAGTTCCCGCTGGAGTCCCACAGGGTTCGATTCTAGGGCCCATATTATTTTCACTTTATGTGAACGAACTCCCACAACTTGTCAAACATTGTACTGCCCATATGTTTGCTGACGACGTTCAATTATACTTGTGTTGCCCGCTGGATATGATTAGTAATGCCATTGATATGATGAATGAAGACCTAGAGATCATACAACAGTAGGCCCTTAAACACAATCTATCACTGAATCCAGCGAAGTCTAAGGCACTCTGTATATATAAGCAGTCGCTAGATACTACAACATTTCCACCTATAACATTAGGACAGTCATCCATAGAATACGTCACGAAGTCTCGAAACCTGGGTATAGTTTTCAACGATACTCTTACTTGGACAGATCATGCCGCAGCTACAATCGGAAAGATTTACGAGTATAATGGACTCCGATTGCTATGGGCAACGCAAAACTCTTTGCCGGTCAAAACTAAGATGTTACTTGTCAAGTCGCTTTTATTACCTATATTGCTATATGGATGCCAGATTTTCTGTTATGTTGACTATAACACTAGGCGTAAACTAAATGTCATATACAACAATTTAGCAAGATATGTTTTCAACAAACGATATTTCGACCACATTTCAAGTTACTCTCTGCAAATAACAGGCCTCAGCTTCGACAACCTCATTAAGCTCAGAACGCTAATTTTCTTGCATGGTATTATACAGACCCAACAGCCTGAGTATTTGTATGGCAGATTAAACTTTGCCAGTTCACAAAGAACAGCTATCATAATTCGACCCAGATTCTGTTGCTTGCAATCCGAGCGCTCATTCTTCGTCCATGCCACTCTCCTATGGAACTCATTACCCAATACACTAAGGAGAACCACAAACACAGGCACATTCAAAACTAGTCTGTTTAAACACTTGGCCAGTGATACATGAAGGTTTATTTATTGTCATATATTTTTATTGCCTTTGTTATACCCTATTCTAAGGGTATATTAATTTTGACGCATAGTTTGTAACATACCTTAATATTGCCCGTAGACCCCTAAAAGTTACTATATTTATGATCAGCATCGATAGTAATGTCGATCTAGCCATGTCCGTCCGTCCGTCCGTCCGTCTGTAGCCAAAAATTAGGCCTTTAAACTGGACCTAGAGAGCTGAAATTTTAACCATATACTCTCTAGGGTCCCGAAATAATCAAGTTTACGAATTTTTGAAATCCGCCCACAGACACGCCCACAAACTCAAAAAAACCAAATTTTGGAAAAAATCGAATTTTGAGCTAGAAAGCTGGAATTTTTTATATATGATCTATGACTCCTAAAACTGCTCGGGATAAAAAAAATTTCAAAATCCGCCCACTGACACGAACACAAATAAATAAAATAATTTTTTTATACCCTATTCTAAGGGTATATTAATTTTTGAAAATCCAAAGTTTCAGCTAGGGAGCTGAAATTTATAGTATATACTCTCTATGGGCCCTTTATGCTCATGTGTAAATATTTTCAAAATCCGCCCACTGACACGCCCACAATTTTTTATTTTTTTTTTGAAAATTCAAAGTTTGAGCTAGGGAGCTGAAATTTATAATATATACTCTCTAGGGGCCCTTTATTCTCATGTGTTAATTTTTTTTAAATCCGCCTACTGACACGCCCACAATTAAATAAAACAATTTTATTGAAACACCCAAGTTTGAGCTAGGGAGCGTTGTTTTTTTGATAAAATCCTTTAAATGTTATATAACAAAATATGTAGAGCGTTCTTAACAATTCAACCATACTTAGACTTTTGTCACGCCCACTTATGAGGGATAGGAATAAGAATAGGGTATCCAACAGTTCGCCCAAGCGGACTGTAGCCCGTCCCTATGTTTATTAATTCGTTTCAATTATGTAATTTTCCAATTAAATTAGATGTAGTCTGTCCTCACCTATTTATAATGTTAAATTTGCTTTTGAACGCATGAATTTTGTCAAGCCCTCACAAACTATAAGATTTAATCTTACTGTGAACCTATTCAATTGAAATATATGAAATATGAAATATGAAGTATCAGCAGAATATTTTTATTTGGTTTTGGGCAAACAGCTGATTTTTTGTTCTCCTTCATGCTCGTGACTAGGTATATGAGAAGGAAGATGACACAGGTAGCGGAGGTGGTTGACGGTAGGGCTGAAAGGTGAAGGAATTATTATCGGGTAGACTTATGCCATATTATTTGTTTGCTCTGATGGAAGTTTCGGGTAGGTTATGTTTTCTGGTATTTAATGCAATTGGTAACTGGTATGTATGTGTATGATCGTTGAAGGAGAGTCGCATTCTGCGGTGAGGATTCTCAAATAATTTTTTTTATAATTCATATTTGCAAGTGAAAAATGGATATTCATATTTAAAGGCAGGGGCGATGGTGGATAAAGAAAGGTGTGAGAATTGTCGTCGAGTAGATTGATGGTATATTATTTGTTGGCTTCGATGGAAGTTTGGGGTAGGTTATGGCATATTGCAATTAGACCATCACAGTCCCCTGTAAGTTGTTTCTTTGTATTCAATACAATTGGTGTGTGTGTTCAGATCGCTGAAGGAAAGTGAGGATTCCCTAACCATATTTGCATGTGAAAAAATATTGATTGAAGCTGAGATAAAATAAGATGAGACAAGTTATAGTGTGTGTACGAGCGAGTGCTCAGTTTTTCTTAATACGAGTAGCTGCGGGTATTCATGAACAACTGAAATTGGTTTATTTATTGGCCTTGTAAAAGGACGTGCAAATTTGCGAATACATGCTCCCAGCTATCTTGCGAACGATCCTTAAGGGTTTCCACTTTAAAAAGAAAACCGTGGATATTTTCGGACCCGTCAAATGAAATTGGCCAATTTTCAGTTTGACAAACTGAACTTACTTAAGAAGTTTGTTGACTTATTGGTGGTGCTTGTCTGCGTTGGGTTATGTTAAGTAGGTGTATATCAGAGTATAGCTAAGTATTTACAGTGACTAGGGACACTCTCCACGTGTTCCTCTTTGGTTTAACAATTTGAAGTACCGCTATGTTTCACATACATGAGAAATAGACGGCTATAAGAAATATTAATTGTTTAATGCAATGTTAATCCTGTGACCGGCAGAAATGTTCGGGTCAGAGCTATTCGTTTTTCGGGGGATAGCAAAGTAATGCTTAAGCATAGGCGAAACCTAAGGGTCGAGTTGGCTTCTTATAAGTTTAGGGTACGAAATGGCGAAACACCGCAAATCGGGAGCGTTTCTCAAGACATCAGGACAAAAGCTTTCAAGATGTTCTACTACGGGTCTTTTGTTTGTAATACTACACAGGTGGCAGCAACTTCTAATTGAACAATTTCCTCGGATATAGGTATTTTCCGAGAGGCGTTCCTCACACTGAGGAAATACACGACGTTCCTGTTGAAGAAGTTAGGAACGCAGTCAATGACTTCAATAATCGAAAAGCAGTTGGACCGTACAAGATACCCTCTGAGTTCTGGAAAAAGATGGGGAGACATCGGGTATAAATGGCTCATGATTCTCATCTCTAAACTGATGAGTGGCGACCCAATGCCTAGCCAGTGGAGGGAGAGTTTTTTCTTATTTAGTACAAAGGAAAAGGCGATAAGCGAGTCTGATAACTACCGTTCAATCAAGCTGATGTCACACACCATGAAGATCGTTGAGCGGGTATTAAATAGCCGAATGCGGAAAATAATACGGCTATCTGAAGACCAGTGCGGGTTTGTCTCAGGTAAATCAACTACAGATGCAATCCAAGGTATAAGAACCATGGTAGAAAAACATCGTGATTCTTTAAAGGATTTGCATATGGTGTTGGTTGGTTTTGAAACGGCCTGTAATAGACAACCAAGTGATCTGTTATGGGTGGCGCTTAGACACAGAGGAGTTCCAGAAATCTACGTACACATGATCATGAACATGTATGAGAGTAAGATGTCCCTTTGGCGTCACCGAGGAGTTCACAATCAAAGTAGGTGTACACCAGGGAAGTGTCTTAAGTCCAATGATGTTGTGCTTGATTATCTAATTGAAGGAAAAGTGACGGACTCCAATGTGCAACAGTTATTTATTTGCTAACGATAGATTAGCAAGGTTCAAATGTCCCTGCAATGAGCAACGAGGGCCAGGCCCAAATGAGCAAGCCGATGAGCTAGCAAGAATGGGAGGGGAGCTGGAAAATAGCGGAGGTGTGAACATTAAACCACCCCTGGGCGTCTTTAAGGGAATAATCAATGAAAAGATCTTAAAAATGGCTGACCTCAGATGGCAGAACATAGAGGGACATAGGGTGTCTAGAGCCCTTTGGCCCCATTTGGATAAGAAAAGATCTAAGGAAATTCTAAAATTGAGCAGGGAACAGAACAGTAATTGGGATTATGTCAGGGCACTGTCTTCTAAGAAAGCATGCTAGGCGACTTGGTCTGGTGGATGTGGACACGTGCAGGTTCTGTGGTGATCTACAAGCCGAGGAAGACATAACACACATATTGTGTGAATGCGAGGGCATAGCACGGAATCGTAGGAGGATTCTAGGGGAATACTTCTTCGAGGAACTAGGGGAGCTGAGCGGCATAGACCATAGGAAGGTGGTTAAGTTCTGCAGGAAGATTGGGCTCTGTCTTGGAAAAGTTTTTTATGTTTTTTTTTGGTTTTTCTCCAATTGAAGTTTTTCAAGTGGTTCCCTAGCGATCGCGATGGGCTCTTCTGGTGCCTAGTGCTTTATGCGAATTGCATACCACTTTTTAACCTTACCTAACCTAACCTAAATAAAATAAATATAAATCGTATAGGTAGGAACCTATTGACCCATAAGTGGTTGTGCAGCATGGCGCAATACTGACACAAAGTAAAATAATTATTTCTTAATTAATTAGATTGAATATTTCTGAATCAATTAAAAAGAAATCACAAGATATAGCCAAAAATTGAAATTCTTAAAGTTATTGGTTCTTTAACTAAATCGAATTCTGGTGGAGCTGATGGCATATCGAGTTTTACTCTAAAACAAATTGCATGTTTCATTATGGATGTATTGGCTGATATATACGAGTATAATCGTTGTGTGTTTGAAAGGATCTTTCCTGATGGTCTAAAATGTGCAGAAGTCATACCATTGCATAGAAAAGGTTCTTCTGCTGAAATCTGCAATTATAGACCCATTTCTCTTCTTTCTGTTTTCAGTAAAATATTTGAAAAGCTTATGAAAAATAGGATATTGAGTTTTTTAACTAAAACCAAGTTCTTTCATCCAGTTCAATTTGGCTTTCAAAAAGGAAAGTCGACGGAAGATGCACTGTCACAGTTTTGTTCTCAAATTATGTCACACCTAGATGGGAAAAAATGCACGGCGGGCTTATTTATTGATATAACCAAAGCTTTTGATATGGTTAACCATAAAATTCTCTTGAGGAAACTTGAGAAATCCGGATTCCGTGGTTTCACACTAAATTGGCTTAGGTCGTATCTGAAAAACAGATCGCAACAAGTAAAAATTGGTGAAGTAAGGAGCGAAGTCAAGTTCATTAATCTAGGTGTACCACAAGGCTCAGTTTTTGGCCCCATTTTGTTTTTAGTCTACATCAATTCACTGTTTTCTCTTGACTTCAAAGGATCACCTACTGCCTTTGCGGATGATATAGGTTTCTCTTATGGTTCAAACAGCCCTTTAAACTTGGTGTCTGATGTAAATTGTGATCTTAAATTGAACATCAATTAGTTATTAGCTCCAAAACTAAAATAATGTTCTTCAATTTATCTCACTAGGCCAAATTTGATGCAAATGCTTTCTTCCACGCACCTGAGTGTCAAAAATACAAACTGACTAATTGCAATTGCACATCCGGTCTTTCCTCTCACACTTACTGTAATAGTGTAATCTGCAGTGATCAATGCTTTTTAATTGAAGCAGTAGACAACTTTAAGTACTTGGGACTCAGCCTGGACTCTAGAATGAGTTTTTCGTTTCATACAAACTTACTGAAAAAGTATTTGCGATGTTCACTTAGATATTTTTATTACCTGCGAAATGTATGTTCTTCTAAGCTTTTAAAGGTTATATATTACGGAATTTTCCATTCCAAGCTGCAATATGGAATTGCTTGTTGGGGAGGTGTGTACCTAAATAAAATACATCCTCTGCTAATATTGCAGAAATATGTTTTAAGACTTATATGTTGTAAACCTCGTAGACACCCTAGCTTTCCTTTATTCTGTGATCTGAATATTCTTCCTGTTCGTCATTTGTATTGTTTCAAGGTGTTAAAAACGTTGTTCATGAAGTCTGGTAATCGCAATTTTCGTCTCATTTCCACTTATGATTTACGTGTAAACGTCTCTAATATGTTATCTGTTCCCAATTTCCGTACCACTGCTTATCGTAATTTTCATTTTATTTTGTCTTATCGTTTGCTTAATAAACTCCCGCAGTCTATCAGAGCATTATCAATACCTGGACCATTTATAAAGCAAATCAAAATTTGGCTCTTACGATTTGACTATATTGGCTTAGAATCTATTATTTCTGATATTCTGGTTTAATTTAATTCCGATAATTTAAACTTTAGTTTACTTTCAAATTACATTTTCAACATTTGTACAATTTTAATTTCTCTTTTGTTATTTGCATCACCTTGTTCATACTGTATTTTGCATCTTACCTCTGAATCTTTCGTTTAAAATTAATGTTTTCTTTCGAACTCCTGATTTCATTGTGTTGGTTTTTCTTAAAAGGTCACCCCACCCATAACTTTTTATGTTGTATAAGCCAATGATGTGGCATTCAACACTATTTTTATTACTTATGTATATAAAAGTAAAAAATGTCACTTAATTTTCTTAAATGTTCTTAGTTATTATGAGTACTGTAAAACTTATAAATCATAAAAACTTCTTCTGTATTATGGAACCATAAGAAATAAATATTCTATCTATCTATCTATCTATCTATCTAAATAGTGACAGTATTAAAAGCGATAAACTCATAATTTCTTATTTGAGGAAAAAGACTGAAATCAGATTTTATTAAATTTTTCGTTTCAAAACTATTCGTTCCTTCCATCATCCCCCTCTCATCAATCATCATACATGCTACTTGCCGACGCGACGCCGACGATGCGAATCGTCAAAAAAATCTCCTTGCTCATGCTCCTTCTTACAAAGAAAAATAAATACTTACATGATATCAAAATTATTCGATAAAGAGAAACAAACCAGTTTATTTAGTTTTCAGTCTTCGTTTTCCTTTACCTGTATCCTCATACCATCGTCAAATTTAAGACACAAACCACACACAAACCTTCAATCGCTATCTGGTTTTGTTGCCATTTTCGTGGAGGTCGACGTTTTCAAATTCGTGTTGATGATATTACTATAGAATCTACTCGTATAATACAAAGGTACTACTTACTATTACAAAGATTTGAGAGATAGAGATAGGATATTTTTTTTATTTATTTGACAACTGAGAAGGAGCAAACTGTTGAGAAGGATATTCTTCATATAGGATAGTCTTCATTATTTTGCTTAACAGAAATAATGTTTTTGTAAAACAACCGCTGTCGTCTCAACGTCATGGGTTTTTTTTATTTTGTTTACATTTTATTTACGATTCACATATTTTGCCGACAATTAAGCAGTTTTCATGTTTTTTTAAAGGAAACACTTGACTTCAGATCTTTTCTTTAAATGCTACAGAATGTTATCAATGCAATGCAAACTATAAATAAGAAACTCTATTTCATTGCTTCTCCCCTTGCGATTTAGAAATGTCATGCACCCGCTGATATCGTCAGTGGGTGAATTACTCGTATATGAAGCAGAAAATGAGCTGTCAAAACAATGACGTTGAGACGACAGCCATTTTAAAGGTTACACGAACCAAAACATGATCATCGTTTTACGTGATGAGACCCCAGGACTTTAATTTCCATCGATTTCTTCGATAAAACTTTTTTTGGTCGGACTCTAAAAATCCTTTCACATGATCGTTTCTGGCCCCTACGAAGTATATGTTCAAATTTCAGCTAAATAGCAAAAACAATTTGATGGGCATGGTTTTTTGAATGTTCGATCATGTCAATCACATTACCCACAGATAATAAGTTCTTACAAATGTTGATGAAATCTACCTTTCCAATTAGTTGAGTCATTTCGCTGTACACCACAATTGCCAGTAGAAAGTTTTCTGGCAATGGGAAGAATTTGTTCACGCCAAACTAAATCTTCTATTGCCAACAACTGCTCCTTTGCTGAAATTTGACATTAGACAGAGTGTCGGTTGGCGCTGCCTAAGTGTCTATAGAAAGCGATATATGCATACGGCATTGTCTTGAGTTAGATGAACCGATTATTTACAAGTATGAGCTTATTAGAATAACCTGGGTTCGAAAGTATTGAAACTGATTCTTCATAATTTTAATGTGTAAACATTTTTGCTCTCGTTGATGTGTAAATATATTTTTTCTCGCTAGGGGCTAGTTGGAAATATCTAGCGTCACCATAATCGTCAGATTTTAGCGTCACCATCAACGTCAGATTTTCCCGTCACCGTCATCGTCAGATTTTCCCGTCACCGTCAAATTTTCCCGTTACCATCAGATTTTCATACAACGTGATTTAATCGCTGCTCGACAGATCACCGCAATTAAACGACATTTGGCGCGGTTAGTACGTAGATGGATGACCGTTTGAGAACAACCGCGTGTCGTTGTTGTTTTTTAAATTATTTATTTCGTTATACATTTTCCAGTTTTAATTATGTTCAATTTTAGAGATTATTATGTCCTTACGAAACACCGGGAAGTTGTGTGGAAGTAAATTTGTTTTGAATAATTTTTTTTTTTTTATAATTTGCTTACGCTAAAGGGATTTTTTTCTGTTGTTACAGTACCCTTATAATGCTAAGAACACAGTGTAAGCTACTTGGTATTAGAAAGAATAGAGAGATAGGAAAGAAGTGTTTGGGTGCAGTTGTAGGGTTTTTCTCCACGGGTGGTGTCTAAGTTAGTTAGAGAGATTACGATTTCATGTATTCGGTATAAAGTAATGGACTTGGCCGGGATTCGAACGCACGACCTTCCATTCCGTAAGCGAATACACTACTACTGCACCATTGCCACCCGAGGTTGTATAGCTTGAAGTTTGTTGTACATCAGTTGGAGGTAAGAGGAAAAATATCGATTTGTACTTCGGTAACCGATGGCCGATTTAAGAATGTCACTTTTAGTTGTAATAAGGTTATTTACCAAGTGGTCCTTGGAGAACCAAATAAGGTCCTTAAGCCCGAAAGAAACATTTTTTTCAAAAACTCCTAAAAAACCGCGCAGTATATTGTGTTCAATATTATTTGACTAACAGATCCTTGGAACAACAAAAAGGGTCCTTAAAAGTCGAAGAAGGGATATTTTTCCAAAATACCGTTAGAATCCACACGGTATATCTGTGTTTAATGTTATTTGACTAAGAGGTCCTTGCAACCACAAAAAGGGTCCTTAAAAGTCGAAGAAGGGATATTTTTCCAAAATACCGTTAGAATCCACACGGTATATCTGTGTTCAATGTTATTTGACTAAGAGGTCCTTGCAACAACAAAAAGGGTCCTTAAAAGTCGAAGAAGGGATATTTTTCCAAAATACCGTTAGAATCCACACGGTATATCTGTGTTCAATGTTATTTGACTAAGAGGTCCTTGCAACAACAAAAAAGGTCCTTAATAGTCGAAAACAGAATATTTTCCCAAAATGTCATTAGAATCCGCACGGTATATCTGCGTTCAATGTTATTTGACTAAGAGGTCTTTGGAACAACAAAAACGTCCATAAAAGTCGAAAAAAGGATATTTTACTAAAATGTTTGTTGTTCCTAGCACCCCTCATTCAAATAACATTGAACTCATATATACCGTGCCGTTACTAAAGACATTTTGGGAAAATATCCTTTTTCGGGTTTAATTATCGTGGCTCCAAGGACCTCTTTGTAAAAAAACCTGATTGAGTGCAGCGTGGCTCACACCATTTTTTTCTGTTTAATTTCACCTTCAACACTGTCATTTTCGTTTGTAAAATCTCCTTGACTTTCGATAAGATCAAAAGAGGAGTCTGAGTTTAATTCAATTTTAGACGGTTGAGAGTCGCGATCACTTTCAGAACTAAAATCATCACTGTCCATATTCGTACTTTTCCACTAGAAATAATTCGACTTTTTTGTTTTAGAAAATGGAAACCATTCCAGTCAGATGACCAGAAATAATTGATAAATTCAGTCTAATACAATATGGCTATAAGGGTATTTCGTTAGCGACTAGACAACTTCAAACTTTCAGTGTGAACGCACCCTTAAACCGATTGCGGAACTGTCAATGTCAAAATATTCATTAAAATCAACAATTTTTCTCATGGTAAAGTAAACTAGGGAACAACGTTTACAATTAATTAAAACTTCCTACCGAAATTCCGAGTCGGTGGTCACAAGTTTAAGAGCGTAAACGCCAATTTTCGGTTGTAATTCTCTTCCCAGTAGACAAGCAATTCATAGTCTAGTGAAACAATTTGAGTCAGAGTATTCGCTGCTTGATTTCGCCATGCTAGTGAAACTACGTTTTGCTCGAAGTGTGGAGAATATTGCTGCCGTAGAGGCGTCCGTCGCAAAACAGCCAAATCAGTCAATTTCACGGCGTTCTCAAGAATTAAGCCTCTCCCAGACCACATTATGGCGAATTTTACGTAAGGATCTAGGCCTACACCCTTACAAGATCTAGCTGATCATATGAAGCGACGGATGGAAGAAAATCGCAAAATCATCTTCGGCGAGGAAGCGCATTTTTGGTTAAACGGCTTCGTCAATAAGCAAAATATGCATTACTGGACAGGTGAGAACCCTCATCTGCTTCATGAAACAGCACTTCATCCGCAAAAAGTCACTGTTTGGTGCAGTTTCCATGCCGGTGGTGTCATTGGACCGTTTTTATTCGTCTATGAAAATGACCGTCACGTTATAGTACATTGTATTCGCTACAGAGACATGCTGGAACGTTATTCTATGCCAAAAAGCCGGCGACGTTAGTGGAGCTCAGAGCCAATATTGAACGAGAAATAGCGGCCGTATTGGGTTCAACGTATCGACCGCTGCATACGTTCCCGTGGTGGACATATGAACGAAGTCGAATTGCATTCATAAATGTTTTGCTAGTAATGTTTTGAGATATCTCAAGTACTTTGCATTTTAATTAAAAAAAGAAGTTCTCGAGTCCTTAATGAAATACTCTTTATATTTGCATTGAAATTGCAGCTATTACAGCTATGTTTCATTATTTACTCTTTCTCCTTACAGATAAACAACATTACATATTCACTTAATCGTTGTATTGCATTGTAAGAATCATAATTTATGTGAACAGATTATAAATATGATTTAAAGGCAAACTTAATAATTATTACGTCCAATGAATCACATAATATGATGTGTTCATATTTGATTCATTGAACTTATTGGTATGATATTTTAAATATCGCACTAAACCTTTCATTTTTTAAAGAATTTGTTATATGTATATATGCAAGTAGTTTGTATATTAAATTTCATTATCTGATTATTAAATAACTTTATTTTCCGAAAAAAGTACTACGCGTACAGTTGTTTTGAAAGCAGTTTGTATAGGGACAGTAAAGTTGCTAAAACTCCGGATTTCATTTAATTGCCGGTAACATTATTATACAGTCTCATACTTTCGTTTTGTGTTGGGTTCCAACTGAAATAATAAATAGTAAGTAAGTAAGTAAGTAAGTAAGAAATTCATTTATTTAATATTTTCTTATTACATAAGTTACAAGATAGAATGAATTTTAAAGCTATGGCTTAGCCGTCAGCTTGGTTAGCAAAATGCTTATACATGTACCTACATTTGTAACTTTAACAATATAGTTATTTTTTTAATAAACTTAATCAATCATAATACTCTGTTATTAATAGCGACCTGTATTTGTAGATGGATTTAATATAATAAAATAACTTTTTCCAATCACACTCGTTCAGAATTTGTATTGTCTCCTGCATGGTAAGGAATTTTTTTCCGAAGTAAGCTAGTCTCTGTGGTTTGTAGATTGGACAAACACTAATAATGTGAAAGCAGTCTTCTTTCGCTTTTAAGTTGCAAATATTACAAAACTGGTTGAAGCTTCCATTATATGGGCTGCCATTTAAACCAATCAACTCACACCTTGTTTTGAAAATAAGAGATATTTCACTATAGTTGAGTGAGTCATTGAAATAGTTCTTATCCTTTAGATTGAAGTTGAGGTGAGAATACAATACTCTGCTATCTGATTCACGAGCTTTCTCTATAAATCGCACACGAATAGCATCTTCATTTTTATTTATTATTCGATAAAGTTGGTTCTTTAAGTTGTCCAGGTTGTTTAGATCGAATGAAATAGTTTCTCCACACGCGTTTCCAATTCTTAACCATCTTAACGCCCACCAGTCCTTGTTTCTTAATTCATAAGATAGCATTTTTTTGGTTATTCGGGAGTCTGGATACGAACCTATTTTAATGATGTAATCCGCTTGCGATTTGAGAGTGCTTGTAAAAAGCATTGGAAGACCCGTTTCCAAATAGATTGTGTAGTTCGGCGATTTCATTGGTAAGTTGAATAATTTTTTCAGGAAGTTCCTGTGGAATTTCTCGATTACTTCGTACTCGTCTGATCCCCAAACTTGAGAGGCGTAACAAAGAGTTGATTTAACAACTGAATCAAATATTCTGTATTTCGTTGAGAGGAGAATCCGCTTGTTTGCAAAAACATTTTTCCATGATAGATTCACTAAGCTTTGGGAAGACTTGGCTTTATCCGTTAGATGTTTACCAAATTCTAGGGTTGGGTTCAGTTTCACTCCTAAATATTTGAGTTCCTTCACAATCTCTAATCGGCTTCCATTATAAAACCATCTATTTCCACTTTGCACTCGTGGTGAACGGGAAAAGACCATAATTTTAGATTTTTCGGTGTTGATGGTTAGTCCCCATTTTTTGCAGTAACTGGCTAGTCGATTTATCATCAATTGGAGATTTTCAGGAGATTCAGAGAGTAGAACAAGATCATCGGCATATAACAAGACATTGACCACGGTATTAGCAATTCGTACTCCACCAGGCAAATCTTTTTCTATGTCGTTTATAAATAGAGAAAACAATAAGGCACTAAGAGGACATCCTTGCTTTACACCAGTCTGTGTTTTAAACCATTCTGAGAAATCCTTTCCATCCCAGACTGCTGCACTTGTTTCGGCATACATTTTTTTAATGGTCTTAAGAAATTTTGTAGAGATACCCAACTGAGACAGTTTATAGAAGAGTGCACTTCGGCTAACAAGATCAAAAGCTGCCTTGAAATCTACAAAAAAGCTATACATTTTCTTGTTTCTGGCTTGAAAGGCTCTTATAATCGCAGATAATGTGAATATTTGGTCAACGGTTGAAAAGTTTTTTCTGAATCCAGCTTGACGCTCTGTCAGAATATTTTTTTCGTCTACCCATTTTTCTAATCGTCCTACAAGTATGCCACAAAATATCTTGGCTGACACATTCATGAATGAGATTCCCCTGTAGTTTTCTACGTTTTCCAGCGAACCCTTTTTGTGGATGGGGAATATTACGGACTTCTTAAACGATGAAGGGATGTCTGCACTCGAGAACACACTGTTGAAGAGAACTTTCAAATAGTTGATTAAGGTTGGACTAGCATTTTTGTAGAATTCGTACGGAATCCCATCTTCGCCTGGCGCCTTTCCATTTTTGGATTTCATGATAACAGCATTGATTTCGTCAGTTGTTACCTCACCATCTAGGGAATCGTCGAAAATGAGGGGGTCCGCATACGAGAAAGAAAGGTTTGAGTTATCCAGTAGAAGATGTTTAAAATATATGGATAGATCATCAGCAGATACTCCTGTACCTATTTGATAAACTGTACCATTAATCTCCCTTGCTATTCTCCAGAAGTCCTTCGAAGACTTGGTTTGACTAAGTAAGAGAGCTTGCTGATTATCGAAGTCAGTTTTCTTAGCTAGGCATAGATTTTTGTAGTGGGTATTCACTTGGTTATACCACTTTTTAACCTCAGGGTCATTACAAGTTCTCCAGACACGCAAAAGGGCAAATGATTTCTTCCTAGCATTTATGCATTCTCTATCAAACCATTTTTGTTTAAATGGTGACCTTATATTTGAAATGTTGTTTGATGCAGCACTTCTTATATAACAAGTTATTTGGTTTGCGAGTGTTTCTGTTTCTTCAGGTATCGAATTATTTGCTGAGAGCAAGCTGTCTAATAACCTGTGGTAGGTATTTGTTGTTTCGGATTTCCATTTAAGTCTTGGTAGTAGGGGCAGGTTTTTGTGATATGAGGGTGTTTCACCATCAACTTCAACCACGATTGGCATGTGATCCGAAAAAGTTTTGTATTGTACCTCAAATTTTTTAATTTTCCCAGTCCAGTCGTTGTTAACAGCACAAAAATCAATAACTGAATTGCCTTGCCCTCCGACAAATGTGTAATGCCCTTCTCTATCACCTTCTGTACAGCCGTTTAACACAATAAGATCATACATTTGGAGCAGCTCTAGTACATCTGTTCCATTTTTATTGCAGACTATGTCTTTAGATACCCTATTGGTACAGCATATACTAGGGTTTGTTACAGTTTGCACTATAGTGGTTTGTGAGTCACTTATTCTCGAATTCCAATCTCCAATCAGCATAACGTTTTTGCTAGCTAAACATGACATTGTATTACACAGCCTCTCAAAGTCGTGAGTCCATTTGTTGCAGTTTATATATGATGGAACGATATATGTATTATTATTTTGTGTCACACATTTTACTACGGTAGTTCCTTCAAATTCATCAAAATCGTAAGTTTTTAAATGTGATTTTTTTATCCCGTACAGGCTTCCTCCACTTGCACGCCCCTTTATGTAGGTTTTACTTGCTTCGCTCCAAATTAACTTAAAGCCATCGAAATATTTATTAAAATTACTTAAATTATTGCTTGTTAAATGTGTTTCAAATAAAAAGAAAATTTCAAAGTTCTTAACATAGTTAAAAAAATCTACAAATAATAATTTATTACTTAATCCAGATATATTGTAAGATAAAATATTTGCAGAGATAAATTTGTTTGAGCTGACGACGCTTAATTCTCAGTTTTGTATGACACTACTACCTTCCGGACCTTCGGTGTAAAGTGTCATCACTGGTGCATCTGGTTTGGGCCATTCACGCTGACGTCTGTTTGACAACAAAGTTTCGTTGACAGCATTAAAATTGAGTTTTTCGTAGATATTCTGTAGTTCGTTTTCTCCGTTTGTGTTATTATATTTAAGTTTGTTATTACTATCTAAATAAAATGTTCTATTACCAATTAATAAATTGTTGTTTTTAATCAATACTGCTTCGCTTGGTTTAATTGTTTTGACGACTTTTCGATACCCGAGTAGAATTCGACGTTTGATTTGTGATTGTTTGCTAAGGTCTCGTTGGATATAGCAGCCTGTGCCTTTTAGCTTCAAGGAATTTTTTAACATTTGCATTGCAGTTTCATTGGAACCAGTGCTAAGTTTGAGTTTAATTATTTTCTTGTTTTCACTAAGTTTTACGGCTTGTGGCATTTGTTGTTGGTCTGCATCAGAGCCTAGCAAAAGTGTGGTTATGTTATGAATCCTTTCTTGGGGGTCAGATCGGTCGTTTGGAATCGTGAAAATAATATTTTTCCCTCTGATCTCTCTGCTCTGCAGTTCAAGCTCCTCTTCTAGAATGCAACATCGATTTTCAAAATGCTGCACTTTTTCAGATAATTCCTGGTTTTGTTGTCTTAGCGAGTGTATTTCATTGTTAAGTTTGTTGAGATCGTCTTTTGTTGCTAGATTGGCCGTCGCTTTGGAGAGTCCTGTATTGAGCGATGCCTCAATAATGGATTTGATTTTATCAAGGTCAGATTGGGAGATCGACATTGTCTGTTAATAAATAATTCAGCAACTGAAACTAGTGATGTAACAAACCGAACATTTTTCTTAAACCGAGTTAAACCGAAATAATTTCTCAACGGAATTTGTTTCGGTTTGCTTCCGGTCGGTTTGTTAGCTTGTAATGGGTTAGGAATACGTTTGTATCAGTATTACCATTGAAATTTATAACGCCGTTAAGCATGTTTTTTCGCAAACAAAATCGCAGAGTTAGGATTAAAAAAAGTTTTCAAAATCGTTACCTGAACCACTTGCCAAAATAAGAGCTTGTGGTTTTTCGCTTCTAGCACGCAAACGGTGCACTCAATTAAAAAAGTGTAAGGAGCTGATCTGTTTCGCTGACAAGCACCTTAAAAATAAAGTTTAGCACGGTTCTTTTAAGACAGAACTATAGAAGTTAGCATCAAATAACTCACTTTTTTAAAACTTCCCTAAAATAAGTACAAACATACATTATAATAATATATACCAACATATTCAAAATGTAACTACGCCTGTTCTCACTCAATGCCTAGCCGAGTTCTATAAACAAACAGATTTGCTAAATGTTATCTCTCGTGCCAAACCAAAACCGGTAATTGCAGCAAACCGAATCGAATTATCTTACGGGTCCAGTCAACTCGGTTTGGAAAAAAACTAAACCGAACCGAAACGAAAAGGTAACTTAGTTTGGGAAAAACCTAAACAGGTTTAACACGGTTTGTCATCAACTCGGTGTGAACCGGTTTGCAAACCGAGTTGATATCAATAACTGAAATCGTCGAGCTTAGCGCAGAAATGGAGTTGTGTTTATAGGTAAGTAGATTAAGAATCGTTTTCAATGTGAACACAATGGTTGCCCTGAGTCGTTGCAGGAATTCACAATAACCTACATAGACAATAGTAAATAAAAAATGAATCGCGATTGTTTTTTTCCCATTTATTTATCTTTATATGTGTAGCTGAACAAATTTTAGCTGAATTTTTGTTTATTCCGATCTCACGAACGAGTGCCGGAAAAAACAAGGTTAAGTTTGTTCCTGAAATAAACAAATGACCTGCTGATGATAAATGTTTATCTTGCAAAGGTTTTCTGTTTTTTATGTAAATCGTTCTTCCACCTCTTTAATTTCTCTACATATCAACACACTCAGTTGCCTACATTAGGATATGCGAAGCGATATGGCATCTTGCGACCACAAAGCTGAATAAACACAAGGATCGTCGTTTAATGCTGATGATTTGAATGAGTATTTGGTCTGCACAGGATGAGGTAGATAAGAATTTACGATAGGGTTTCATAATTTAATTTTGTAAATAAAATCTTTTTTTTTATAATTTGCTTACGCTAAAGGGGGGCTTCTGTCAAATGTTACAGTACCCATAATGTGCTATGAACACAGCGCAAGCATTTGTGAAGAGCAAGCAGCACCTAGCAATGGCATATTTCATTGCATGCTTTTCGGTAAGTCTTCGAAAGAACAGAGAGATAGGAAAAAAGTGTTGTATCCACGGGTGTTGTCTAAGTTACTTAGAGAGATCAAATTTTACATATATTCGAAATAGAGCAATGGATTTGGCCGAGATTTGAACGCACGACCTTCCAATCACTAAGCGAATACACTACTACGGCACCGTTGCCACCCCACCACTAAAGAAAAGCACTTGTGCATGGAAACAATTCGACGATTGTCCAATCTTCAAAAGCTGGAACAAACACTTCGATCCCGCTTCTGAAGTTCGCAGAGATGCCGGAGAGAAGCGTTCAACAAGTGATTAAGAAAAGCCGTTTTGAGAATATTTTGTTTATTTAATTAGTTTTGAAACACACTTGATGTGCGCAAACGGTTTTTATTAATACAAATAAATGACTCCCTAATTCACGGTGAACTTTACACTGATTCACTGTACTAATTACGATTTGAATTTGTTGATTATATTAAAGCTAAAATGTTGGAGAAGTCATTACAAAAAATCGCATATTCAACAATGATGAAATGATCCACTGTTGGACAGTTTATCCTACCCATTTGTTTTAGATATATTTATTTTCCGTTTTGCGTTAAAATAAATTATTTTCATTATTTGTCGTTTAGCCTTGGTTACCTACATAATATATATGTACTTGCTACTACTATTTACCTGCATGTAATGATGAGCCTGTGAGAGCACTTGTTGTGCGGGAAGATTTCTTCTCTTGATAGTTGCTTGCTTTGAGCACACCGGTGCCATCAAAAGCACAATTCCCCTAAGTCATTAATAACTCTGTTGGCGGAAGATGCATTTTATTCTCTATAGCCATATCAATAAAAAAGCGCACAAGTTATCTGGCAAACGGGAAGCGAACCTGTCCATATGATAGTTAATAATCATATTTTTCCTCTGTGTTAGCTATTCGACATTTATTATTTAAAGCATGGCAGTACTTCGTTGAATTGTACTCAAAAATTGAGTACCTCTGTCAAATTTCATCAGTTGACACTCTTCTCTGTGTATTCCGTTCAAATACTATGGTACTACTAACTGGCGTAGCATGGGTTGTGGCATACACTAAAACAAAAAAAACGTTGTCTACGGTTTCAACCGGTTATACCTAACCATATGTATGTCAATAAACTTGGTAAAATTTCTCTTCAAAATTTTGTCAACTGTTGTTCGTACTATTTTCTAGCAAGTGAAGCAAAAATTACGAAGCAAATTTAACATGTTCCCATATTGGTTACTTTCCGATTTCCCAATATCTAATTGGATAAAAACTACTTACCTCAGGACATCAAATAAACAACGGTAATTTCCATTACACTTAAATTATCTATACCTCTTCAGGAAAAAAAGGATTCGATTATATTTTGTAATTTATTTCCATTTAATTATTTTTTTCTTTAGCTTTTGAAAATTTTTAATTCAATTACAGTTATTTATGTTGCATTAAATTATTATTTTTGTTTATTAATTAATTAAATTCATTAATAAATAAATAAATAATTTCATAACTAAAATTTGTTTAAAAAAATATTTTTTAAATGAAAGGATGAAAGCATTTAATTTAGTTTTCAGTAAAAGGGGAAAAAGTTATATAGGTAGGAACATAATTACCCAGATTATATAGCCTTAGAGTGCTCATTATGAACCTTAAATAAAGCTTCAATTTTGAGAAACTCCTCTCACAGCCGATATAACTTATTGCAATTGTGAGCAAAAGACGAAGCATTATTCTTATGTTAGGCAGACTAACTTCCAGTCTTAACTGTAATATATATTTTAATAGTTCGAGTGGGCTTTTATTGGCAAATTCATTTGTTTTGCCTGTAGCTGTTTATTCATTTGTCTGCTCTTAGCCGTACGCGTTCGATCAAATTCATCGTTATAAAAGTCATCCTCTTGAGGTTCAACATCTGAATTGCTTTCATAGTTTTTATCTAAGAGTTTGGCTGGGGTGAGAAAGTCGAACTTTGCGACCAAATTTCGTAGCTGTTGAAATCTTTGCTGTATTTCAGCACTGACCCTGCCTAAGGAAGAAAATAATTTTCACAGCTCATTTTCATAGGATAAAGCAGCATCTATATTTCCGACAACAAAAATATGTTTTTTTTTTAATTTTCCTGGGACGTTACATTAAAATTCCAAGTTTTTGACATAAATTTTTAGCATAATAGTCCGATCAAATTAGACCCAAAATTAGGGCTGAGGTTACAAAAATTCGCACCCAGGTGAAAATTGGTAGGATTGTTCAAAAAAAAACCATCATAAATGAAATCTAAAAAGTCCTCATCGATCCGACACCTGAAAAAAAATGTACTACAATTTTATTTACAAAAATGTAGGCCACAAAGTTTTATCATAAAATTAGCCCCGGCAAAAATTGTAGATCAGATAATTATCTATAAAAAATGTCGAAATACTTTTTTTCCTAAGAGATACCGTTTTTGAGATACAACGATTCAAAAAGTTGAAAGAATTGTAATTTAAATTTACAATTTTTGTCTGGGCTAATTTATGATAAAACTTACCGTTTTGCTGAAAATCGCGAAAAACCCGTTTTTGTGAAGTTTGACCCTAGTAAATTTTTTTCTCGGATGTCTAAATTGACGGGACTATAAGGCTCTTTTCACATTATCCGGTTTCGCCCGGACGGCAAAAAACCGGACGGCGAATTATTTTTAGAAGCGTGAGAAAAAGCATAGCTACTTTCACACTACACGGCTGCCGTTCATCAGCCGTTCACTGCGACTAAAATTACGGCGCCGGACGGCGACCGAAAGCTCAGTGATATACGTTTTCAAATTGATACTTTCACATTGCACGATTTAAAACCGTCCGATCAGTAGTCGTCGCCTTTTGGTTTTGCAATTTGTTCATTGTTTTTCATTATAAAGTAAATAAATAATGCAAGATATAGATGCAGAAATGTGGATTACACTATTTCCCACTTCCTGTCTCCTTTCGTTTATGGGATGCACCCAAAATTTGCATATTCGTTGTTGTCTATTTCATCGACGATTATACAAAAATAACGCAATTATTTGTTTAACCCGCATTGTAGCTTAAAAGGACAATATTCAATCACAATCTGAGCTTGCGACGGAAAAAAACCGTGCATAAACCGTGTAGTGTGAAAGTTTTCTAAATTCGGTTTTTTGCCGTCCGGATTTTTGCCGTCCGGGCAAAACCGGATAATGTGAAGTAAAAGCACCGTCTACCAATTCATCTCGTTTTTCTGTAAGGAAGATTTGTAATGCATTTATTTTTTGAGCATATTGATAAAGATTGAGTCCTTCTGTTTGCAAGTATATTTGGGCATCATTAACTTCGTGAAGTACTGGTTTCCAAAAGCCCAAAAAGACAGAAATGAAAACGATTGCAATGCTATTGCAATGCTCGTGCATCTGTCTGTGTGTTTAGGCTTTCGTCTGCCTCTGTCAGTTTTTCCAAGGTTTTAAAAATGCTCTTATAATGGTTCCATGTATTCTCGACTGCATCAGCTCTTGCGCTCCATCTTGTTTCTTGCAGCCTCTTCAATGCTTTGCCTGAAGCAGAACTTCCCAACGGTGTGTGGACACGAAAAAATTTAATATATGCGTTCTAAGGTACCGAAGAAAGATACCGAATTTGGCTCAACAGCAGCAGCATGTAAACAAACCAAGTTCAAAGAGTGATTGGAGGCTGGTATAAATTCTGCTTTGGGGTATATGTCTTTCAGTCTTTACTACACTCCCGTATATTTTGCAGCCACGACAGCAGCATTGTCATATGCTTGACCTGAGCAATCCATTATATCAAGACCATCAGCTTTTAGCTTAAAATCATGTCAGAAATGCCTCCAGCTGTTTTGTTCTTTGCTTGATAAAATCAATAAAAGATTCCACTACTTTCTGATTTCAATTTTAAAATAACACAATATTTGACCGTTTGATCCTTGTATGATACATCTGGGGTGCTATCGAATATAATGGAATAATGTTTGGCCTTTTTAACTTGATAGAAAATTCGTATACGAACGTTATCTCCTAATATATTAATGAACTCGTCTTGAATTTGTGGTGACATATACGAGTAAGTGTTAGTTCTCCACCCATTTTTTTGTAAAATATGTTCTGGAAGCACTGGATCATGTTTTGCGAGTAGGTGCACCAGTTCGAAAAAGTTTCCCCTATTTGTAGCTTTGTAGCTTCTCTGTAACGACGAAAAGACAAATTTGTTTTTCCCGAGGAATTTAATAATCACCCCTATCGAGGTATCCGTTCGGAAAAAATTCCGATACGAAAGCCAAATCCGATCGGAATTGAAATTCCATTCGAAGTATCCGTTTCGGAACAAAATATATGAAGCGCATAAACGCGTTCATTTGACATGCCCATCAGCTGTTTTAGTTCAATTACAGTGTAAAAATTATGGCGATAAATTGAAAAGTTTTATAAAGAAATGGATAGTGTAGCTTTATTTTTGGAAACAAACCGCATAAATGAAAGGACAACGCATACAAATAAAAGGAGAATTCTTAGAAATAATTCTAATATAAATCCACATTCAGATACAGGGTAAGTTGTAATTAATGCATTTAAATCACAGCAGCAATACAATAAGAAATTAATGTTGCATTTTTATTCCGACATAGGTTTAAAAAAACGTTCGTCTAAATAAAGTTTCGATTGTTTATTAAAATATTCCGCAACAATTGGTTGTCGGAGAGCTTCGGAGAATATTTGCCGCGTAGCTGTCAAAAGTAAGTGACATAAACGCGGTACAACGCAATGCGACAAGGTGCGCTATATATCATCGGAGAATTTTTCCGAAAGTTGTATCGGAACGGATATCCCGAATCAAATTTCTCTGATTTCGTACAAATCGGAGAAAATTCCGTTCCGAACGGATACCTCGATAGGGATGAATATCGACTATTCTAGTAAGAATTTCCTTCCATTTTTTTGCTGTGATGCGTTGTTTTTGTCCGGATTTTCAAACAAACGGCAACAAAAGCAAAATAATGACGATTTAGAAGGAGAATGAGCCATCTAAGAACGTAATACTTTTCCGCCGTTAGTCAACGTGCGATAAAACCATTATTGCGTTAGCCGCTTCGTCGTACCTGTCGGTGCAGCAGAAACCGTGTCATGCTGCACTACTTCTGGACCGCGCTGCACAAGTAGCAATCTCATATTTTTATCTATATCGTGAGGCCACTTTCGCATATTATCTAAATTTTTAGCTGAGTCCAATCAGTCTCAGTGTTAATGTGTAACATGAAAGAATCAGAGACAGTGCCGAAGTCAGATCCGGAGTCGGAGCCATAACTATTGACAACTATATTTGAACTCTGTTTGGATTTTTTTGTTAAGCAACATAAGGAATTGTCTGATTACTTTTTTTGTTGTCGGGGTGCGAGAATTTCTACACTGGAGCACTCAGAATCAACACTGGTCCATTGTACTACCAGGCAGACACAACAGAATTGAGAATTTACTCATTTTCCTAATAGAAGGCGCTTCAATGGTAAGGAACTTAGGTTTACAACACTAACCATATGCGCACCAAATATCTGCCACCTGATACGAGCAAAAGCAGGACAATCACAGAGGAAATGTTCCGCAGTGTTGTTGCACTTTTTTTCGCGATCGAAAGAAACCTAAAACAAAAAAACACCGAAATACAACGCCAAACGTCAAGCCGCGATCAGGTGCAACAAGAATAACCACAGACGGCTATTTCCCGGTAGTTCAGCCTGGGGTGGGATTCGCGGAAATAATAAAAAAAATCTGGATAACTAGCTTACGCTGATGAACGTTGATACTGAAAACAAAATGGGCGCCACACAATTTTGCGAATAAATTGTGAAACCGTATGGTGCTCCGTATGACACCGGCACACTATATGAGAAGAAGTAAATGAAACGATTTTTTTTTTTCTTGCACGTTACAACGGCTCCGTTGGAGCGCGGTCACTTTTATTTAAAAAAAAAACCTGAAGAACGAAAATCGAAGATATTAAACAAGATAGTGACCTGGCTTGACCCGCTATTACGTCGTCCTGAATTAATAAAACTATGTTTAAGGGGTCGCGTGTCCCGCAATGTTCGGGAAAATCAAAAAACAAGATTCTACCATGATCGAACTACGACTCTATACACTAAACAATTTAACACTCTACTTAGCTTTGTTTTGTTCCGGAGTATTCTCCTGACAGTCCTTTGTCCTCCTATTTCCTTGTTGCCTTTCACCTTCCTTTGTCCTTTCTTTGACCTCTAAATTAATTCAATCCCTTTTCGTTTACTTTGTACTTTTTTTTTGTGATTAACTTCTCGAAAACTAACTTGTTAGAGCGCTGGTCGACCAAGAAGTGATCGCCCAGGTTGTGCAACCTCTGTATTGGTGGTTGTCCGCCAGATTCCACTGCCGGCACTCACTCTTGCGAGCCAACGGGCGACAACATTCAGCTACACCGGAGCGTTTTCGCAACTGTGTGCGTACGTCTACCCGTTACCCTCTCGCTCTAAATTTCTCCGTCACTCATTCCATCCACTCTTATACTGTCAATCCCCCACTGGAAAGTCGGTTAAATGAATTATTGCCTACCCGACCTGGAACAACCTTTCGATCTATTAGTAGATATCTATCTCTGTGTTTGACATTAGATAATTTGCAATTTTGCACAAGCAAAGGAAAAGGTAAACACGAGATCCTAGATCGGTTTTGGAGCCATCCGTGAAGATTCGACTGCATCTGATTACTTACTGTGAAGCAGTGTTAATGCTGGTAAACTTTGTAAATAGATTCGTTGGACTGAAAATTTTGTAAATTTTATATAGGTACGAGTACAAATACATATTTGAAAAAAAAAACTTGCAGCCCGGTGCATCTGCCGCTCGGGGCCTGTGCCATTCTTACCCCCCTCTCGCTACGGAATTGGTACAACTGTGGACACAACGCAGTATGAAAGTGTGATATGCCCAATGTGGGATGACAGTATTGACAGTATTGACAGTTCTCTTTCATTCTCTCGATGTGCATGAACTACGAGTACAATCTGATAATGTGTGAAAGTTATCCGCTTTTTATACGCCCAATGCGGTGAGTTAAGTTATCCGCTTGTTGTCACTCATGTCAGTTACAACCAACAAACATTTATTAATAAGAATTAAAAGTTAACAGATTGGTTTCTTACTAACTCGCTGGTATTTGGTGTTTTTTTAATATGGGGCTAGTATACAAGGTTCTTTGCCATCAGAAGTCTACAGAATTTGTGAAGATAAGTTTAAAGTTATGCTTGTGGTTGTATTTATATGAGGAACAAATTATTTCCCCTCTCCGCACACCCCATCGTCATTTTGCAACATATTTTATTGATTATTTCCAGTGGCATTAGCATAGTTAATAATATATATAGGGGGACGGGCAACTCAAAGATATTTTTTTAAATAATAACTGAAAAAATGTGTTTATTATCTCCAAAACAATTTTATCGGGCGCAATGGCTCAGTGGTTAGTGTGGCGGACTACTTACTCAAGGTAACATCCCTTTTAGGTTATAAGTTATAGACTAAGTTAGCTAATGCGTTTCTGTGAGAGGCCGGGCTCATCAACTTGCGGTGGTGCTTCTGGGAGCTGATTGATGCTATAACGCTTCAGTCGGCTCACGGCCGCACGTTGACGACTGCCAAGCGCTCGGAAAGCAATTGGGATTGACCATTTGTTTGGCAAGGCAACGAGTGATCGGAATCCTTATTATAGTTAGAATACTTTAAGTAATTTAAGTAACTAGAATAGGTAGTTTGTAATTTGTTTTATATCAAAAATATAAAATCTTAATAATGATTCCAAGTTTTATTTAATTTTCTCGATGAATACATAAGTAACATTAGTTCGTAAAATAGATTTTAGGCCGAAATGCAATAATTATAAGATATAGTTAAATTTAGGGCGTCCGCATAAGGAACATTAATCTTTTTTTTTATAATTTGCTTACGGTAAAGGGATTTTTTCTGTTGTTACAGTACCCTTATAGTGCGTAGCACAGCGTAAGCATTTGTATTTAACAGCAAGCAGCACCTGGCACTATCGTATTTCATTGCATGCTTTTCGGTGCTAGTACTATTAGAAAGAATAGAGAGACCGGAAAGAAGTGCGTCGGTGCAGTTGTAGGGATTTTCTCCACAGGTGGTATCTAAGATGCTTAGGGGGATTATGATTTCATGTATTCGATATAAAGTAATGGACTTGGCCGGGATTCGAACGCACGACCTTCCATTACTACTGCACCTGTTGCCACCCGCCATCTAGAATAAGTATCCTGTTAATTTTAAGCTAGATTTAATAATTTTTGTCTAGTATGTAAGTTTATATTAAATAACCATTAAAAAAATAATTTAAAAGTAAAAGTTTGTCGGACTACTAATCGAAGGGTCCGTGGTTCGATTCCACTGCCCCACCTCTTGCGAAGCTAGGTTTTAGGCCCTATTTTTTATTTCAGGCCTAATATTTATTTTATTTTAAAACAATTTTATTAGAAAGACTAATACATACATCAATATGGAAAATAAAATAAATAATTCAGTATGTTAAATTAATTTAAAAAAATGATTGAATTGCCCATTATACCGTGGTACTGGGACACAATGGAGATAGGTGGGGCATGATGGGCACAAAGCTAAGCTGGGTTACAGAGCGAGCAAATTTGACTGGATTCATTGTCAACATTATATTATCCAGCACAAGAAGAATCTGCAGGAAACCAATTTTTCTATAGACTGAGAGTATTAGTACGCATAATACAGGCGCTCCTCGTTTTCCCCGCTTTCTGATGAAGATTTTTCCTTCCCGCTCATTTTTCTTTTTGTGTAGGTCTTTTTCAAAGTTAGGGACTTTGATTTGGTGGATTCAGCCTCAAACTGAGCTTTATAAGGGTGGCTTGTGATTATAGCACTCTTTTTCCGGTGATTAGAAAGTTTTTTTTTTTGCTCTGGTCCATTGGGAACAGCTACAAAGTGTTGTTGACGAACTTGGTGGCACCGAATATGCGTGGACAAGAGTGGTTTTATCTTAAAGCGGAGACTCCTCCTGATTTGGTATGGCAAAAAGTCATGGTCTTCGAACACATTTGAAATGACCCACCATATTACAGTCCTTTGAAAGCCATTTATGGCGACTGACATTGTGGCAGCTCTTAAATAGGATTTACCGAACAACTGCCCTACCTTATAGTGGCTAACTGTCCTTTCAGAGTGTTGTCTGAGCCATTTCCTTACTTCATATAATATGAACTCAGGGTCTTCATAAATGTAACATCCAAGAGTTGCAACCGATGAGTGCAATGTGTTGGGAAACAAATTTGACCACACGACTCACCCTTGCTACATCTATGAATTCAATGCCCTTTGAATGAGGGAGTGCTCCATCCATGTGCTGGGCGTCTGGGGCGTTCTTGATGACGAGGATCGCCGGGTGTTTGCCAAGTTTTTTGAGGTTAGGCTCCTCTGATATCAAGGCTACGGCTGCCTTTTTGTTGTTCTTTTTATTTTGCGTGGCGATGGTGGTTATGAACGACACGTGGTGTTAAGGTGGTTGTTCCTTACGGTGCCACCGCACTCGCGATGCGACCAAAGCGTATTTTACACTCTCTATTGTCAATTGACTGTTTATTTTAGCCATCTAGAAAGTGGTCTGAGAATGGTGTTCTTTTTCCCACTGATTAGAGAGTACCGCCATCGCCGAAGATCCCAGTTGAAAAGGAAAAACAGAATGCTGGATTCTTGCAGGCGGATTTTAGTATCGCGCGCTAGCTCTCGTGCGTGAAGATGGTAGTGGTTCACAGAAAGTTGCCAAGTTGACCAGTGAGGCTAAGGTTTTGTACAAGGTAGATGTGATTGGGTTGCATTCAGTACAAAATACTCGTATATAATATGTTTCAGAGTACATATCTGTTAATCGCATTTTGCTTCCGGTCCCCTACAAATTCCTTCATAGAAAAGCCAAACAGGCGCCCTTTCATATCCTTGAGATATTCTATAATTGGGCGCCCATCCCCATAATGATCGTCCATTCTGACCCATAACCTATTCCAAAGAAAATCTATACAAAAAAAATTGTTTAACCTAACCGAAAAAGAGGAGTAAATGGATACAAATGTGATTTACTTACTTTGATATTAAACAGTAAAAATCTATTTAAAATTGCCCTTCCTAAAAAAAAACACGCTCTATTTCACTTGAAAATAATTTCAACTAAATGAACCTTCTATCAGTCAAAACAGGTTTTCCCGCCGAAAAATTAAAGCAGACTGATTTACTTTCGATGTTGCCACTTTGCTCAACAGAGAAATACTATGCCCCGGGTTCCTCTATATCCAACTACATTAAGGAACCTGCAAAAGTCGACTACAATCCTGTTGAAAATGTGTTTCGATTTACCGCAAGATTTATCTCAACATTCCATTCTTACGCATTTCGGTCGACTGCGAGTATCATCTGCCTCCTCCGCACTTTGTTTCAAGTTTAATGAGGCAACTTTTAGGACCGTAACCAACCTTAGCGGAACGATAAACCAAGCACGATGGCCTGGTAAGCAGATTCTTCCGACCTAAAAGTCGGTCTATAATTGCGGCTTCACGTTAAAAATCCTTCTAATGTCACATAATCCGTATTACCTATTCAACTTGGCAATACATTCGAATATGTGAAGCAAAATTCCCTTGACCACATCCACAGGTAATGCGAAACCACCTCAAGGGCGAACAAGGTTTGCTTACAAAATGTCCTGTCGACTTCTGGCAATGGTCGTATACATTACAACGGGCATAAGGGATGCCAAATGGTATCCGTTTAATCGAAGGGGTTAGTGGGCGACATGCTCTCAGTAAAAGGATATATCACTCTTATCCTTTGTGTGATTATTTTTATAAAATTTTATTTTAGAGACGCAGTTGAGTGCCCAGTTAGAGGCGATGTGTCATTTGCATTAAATTATATTATATATACTTTAGATGGTCACGATAGCTTCCATTAATTGTGCTATCCCCTTGATATTTCAAACTGGACACTTTAATAAGGAAAAAAAAACTATAAACATCTAAAGAACGTGGTTTGAGTCAAGTTCAATACGAAATACTGTAGGAGCCATAACTATATATGAATAGATAATAAAATAAGTATACAGGTGCATTACGGTTGTACCAGGATGATTGGCGCCGCCGTTAAGTAGCTTCATCATCATCATCGTTACATGCGGTAAATTACTGATTCAAGGATTCGTTTTTGTTCTACTTGTGCGATGTTTTTTTCTGATGCGATGATGGTTTTTGCTGCTGCTGCTGCTGCTACACGATAATGGAATGGAATTGAAGGATCCCATTGAGAGTCGCTGCGGTTGTCTAATGTCTAATGAATAATTCATTCAATTTTATGCATGGCAAGGCTTTGAGGTGAGTAGGTGGATCCTGTTGTCAGAGCAGCACTTGGAGATTAAGTGTGGTTTTGTGCTGTAAGCTAGAGAACCGCAATGGGAAAAAATGGGGTAATGATTTCCTGGTGTGGCAGGGTTTGGTGGTTCTTCTTTTTTGTTTTTTACTCAAACAGTCAGCGAAAATTAATGAATGTGAGCATGCTAAGAATGTCCCGGTGTTCAACTGAAAAATTAAATGATAATGTCAGCTATAATAATAGACGATGGGAAGTAACTAAATTTTGCAGCGGCAATGTCTGAATTTAATATAATGACGGTTTCTGGGTGCGCCACCGTGTGGTGCAATTAATTACCTAATGTTTTAGATCTAACAAATTGTTGTTACAGGTTACAGGCATTGCTTTTGGAGCTTTGGGGAGTGGCACGTCTGAGAGAAAAGTAAGGAAGGAAATTAAAATGCGTAGCAGTTAAGTGCCTTATAATAGAAAACCTGCTGTGCTTTGTCGTAAGATCGGGCCGGATGTGGAGTAGGCGGATTATGGGAATCCCTTCCGCATTTCATTTTCGTGTAGAGAGAATGTATTACTTGTTGCAAGCTACACATGAGTTCTCCTAGCAGAGAGCCAAATTATATCCTGTGACATTCTTTCAAAGTATTTTTTTTTAACAGTACCTAGGTAGGTACGGTTTTTATACCCTATTCTAAGGGTATATTTATTTTGACGCATAGTTTGGAACATACCTTAATATTGCCCGTAGACCCCTAAAAGTTACTATATTTATGATCAGCATCGATAGTAATGTCCGTCGGCAAAAATTAGGTCTTTAAACTGGGCCTAGAGAGCTGAAATAATTTTAACCAGATACTCTCTAGGGTCCCGAAATAATCAAGTTTACGAATTTTTGAAATCCGCCCACAAACTCAACAAAACAAAATTTTGCAAAAAATCGAAATTTGAGCTAGAAAGCTGAATTTTTTTTTTATATGATCTATGACTCCTAAAACTGCTCGGGATATAAAATTTTCAAAATCCGCCTACTGATAAGCCCACAATTTAAAAAAAAAACTTTTTTGAAAATTCAAAGTTTGAGCTAGGGAGCTGAAATTTATAATATATACTAGGGGGCCCTTTATGCTCTTGTGTAAATATTTTCAAAATCCGCCCACTGACACGCCCACAATTAAAAAAAAAACTTTTTTTGAAAATTCAAATTTTGAGCTAGGGAGCGGAAATTTATAATATATACTCTCTAGGGGCCCTTTATGCTCATGTGTTATTTTTTTTTTAAATCCGCCTACTGATACGCCCACAATTAAATAAAACAATTTTATTGAAACACCCAAGTTTGAGCTAGGGAGCGTTTTTTCGATAAAATCCTTTAAATGTTATATAACAAAATATGTAGAGCGTTCTTAACAATTCAACCATACTTAGACTTTTGTCACGCCCACTTTTGAGGGATAGGAATAAGAATATGGTATCCAACAGTTCGCCCAAGCGGACTGTAGCCCGTCCCTATGATTTAACATTCTTTTGGTGAGGATTTTGCATTTATTTAAATTGTTGGTGTTTAATTCCTTGTTTGATCTGAAACTTCAGTTGAAGGCCGTCTGACAGTTGTAGGTACCTACGTTTATTAGTTTTGCGTGCTATTTTGTTATTAATATTAGGTCCGTCTGCGAACTTTATGTGAAGAAAACTGAAAACGGTCAAATCTCCAAAATCTAGAGAGAATCCTCTCATTTTATAGTAAAATAAGCGAACGCTTTTGCGTAAAAAGATGAAAAACATCAAAGAGAGCAATGAAAAGAAGCAACCGCTGTTTTTTTTTTTCCTGGCAAACTCATAGGAATTCATCATTTGACAGTTTTCATTTTTTTAGCAGCCGATATTCTGAGTGAAGAAAAATGAACGAAAGCATATTTTTCTTTCGTTCATCTTTTTACCATTTTCTCAGTATGCGAAGTCGTTTGTGAAGTTTTGCACGAAAGTTTATATAAATTTACGTTTGCACATTAGCACGCGAACGGACCTATTGTTAATATAGTGAAGTAACTAAATACAAACTCTTCCGCTCACTTTAAAATCTTTATTACAACTGAAAAAAGCATTTATTGTTACAATAAACAGAGACTTAAATCTAATGCGAAATTCAGTTCTCTTATCTGGATCTTCCCACAAAGATCAAGACGAGAAAAGAATTCGCGTGGGCAATTCCTGGAAAAGGCGGAATCTGATTTCGAGTAAACAGACTCGAAATCTAACTCCGCATAAACATGCAGGAATGTGCCCAGTATGCATTGCGGGGGTGCCGCTTACAATAGGATGTGACAATATAATTAATTTTCGAATCATAATTAACATCCCTTTTGTCTAATGTAGAGCACGTAGGATGTAGGTAGTTCTGCTGCGAAGACGTAAGCTGTCTTTAATGAAATTAAGATTGTGTTTTGGGCCTAGATTTCAAAAAACGATTCTCGTTGCCTGAGTGTAGTATTTGCAAAAAAAAAAAAAAACAATTAGAAGTGAAGTGATCGGTCGCAGGTGTAATGTATGTAATGCGTAAAACGTTATAAATGTAGCCAGACGGATACTACTTTGGAACTAAATGCTGAATCTAAATTCTTAAAGTTGGCCCTGGCGCGAACCCATAGGTTGTTAACAGAGTCTTCCAATGGAAGGGCTAAGAATCCAGTAGAGAAACGCTTAGATTGTTGGCCAAAGTGAATCTAATTAATTAAACAAAAAATTATCCCATTTATACTAAAGCCATTCCACATGATATCATAGTGTATTGATACCCAACACAAACTAATAGTTTTCCTAGTTACAAAGTTAGTGCCATTGGTTGTACCATATGTAGAATTGAGTCATTACATGAATATATTCGATATGCTTTAATTGCTACAAATTGTAGCGCCACACCAGCAAAGCGGTGTTGCGGTGACATATTCATTCATTGATGGTCAAAGCGTACAAAGAAAATAAAAATATTGGTTATGCTTATGCATGCATTTTTTTTTATAAATACCCCTGCTCACATGGCTGACACTGCGTCCTGAAAGATCGATTTTATCCACAGGATTTACTATTCCAAGAGACGCACCACTTTCCTTATGAAAGTCAGCACGTCCTTGGTAGCAGAGTTTTTAAGCGCTGGCCTACGTATTTCTATGTGGAAGCTGCGTCTTCTTAACTAATGAAGCGCCGGGTATTCACAGAGAATGTGTTCAGAGGATTCATCCTCCTCCAGACGAAACCTACATTCTGTCTCCGTTCATTTTGTTAAGATGATACCTCAAGCCACAATGGCCTGTGATTATGCTCACAAGCTCCCTAATCCTTGCCTTATCTATTATAAGAATTTCCTTATAAGGCCTGATAAATTGTTTGGACTGTCTGAGTCAATTTCCCGCTAGACGAAGTTACCGCTTACGCTTTAGGACTATTAATCAGTCCTATGGCGGTAGTCCAGTTGATTCTGCAATAAGCTTCTGGTCCTATGAAAGCCGATTTTGAGCTCGTTCGCAGATTCCTTTCCATTCATCGGTGACCAGGTACCCAACCAAGTGTGATAATTGTGCCTGGCTAGAGATTGCTGCGCATCGTGACAGTACTTGACTATCATAGAGTCCATTGAATTGCATGACTGTGATTGAAGAGAAACTTGACTGTCCGAGAATATGTGTATGCTAGCGCCATTAATAACCTTTTCACGGTTTATTCTGGCGTAGATCTCAATGGCATGTATTTCTACAGGGAACACAGTGGGACACATTCCCATAGGAACCGAGATTTTGTCGTTGGGTCCAAAGACACCAGCTCCAACTCCAACTCCACATGTGTGTTTGACGTGAAATTAATGTTTTTTTAATGTCGAATAAATTTTAAATAAAACAAAGCCCTCTAAATGTTATTACTCTATTAATTTACTTTTCTATTGAGAACAGACACGGTCTGCAGAATATTAATAATGTTTAACAATAGGTGTAAAGAAAAAAGTGAAAAAGGGAGCAAGTACAATGTTGCAATGGAATTTATATTCAATTTACATTTTGTTTACAATTGCTTAGAAAAATAATCATGTTTGTTTAGTTTTATTAGTATTTAAATATAATTATTAAAAGGACTTTACGATATGTTGATACAATTAAATATAAAAATGTTCTATACTGCAAATACTACTGAACAACATGCATAATATACGAGTAGTAGAGAAGCACTGATAATTTTAAAGGGTTTCTAATGTCGTAAATAAACACATTTTTCTGCGCTTACATTGCAAACGCTTGCTGAAACCTACGAGATAGATCAAAATAATGTACTACAGTATTGTACACATTAAAAAGGCCTACAAAAAAGTCCACGATGGTATATGTCTATCTCTTAGGGATAACCCAAAAAAAAAATATAATTTTTTTTTCCTTTACCGATGATAGCTAATACTACTAACTCGGATTTAACGAAAAGTGCCGAATACACAAGAAAAACATCATACGATCAATCGAGACTTTTGCAAAATATAGCTCAAGATAAGCCACGATTGAACATCGATCAGAAAAATGTTCTCACTACATTACTATCATCAATTGATAACAATGAAGGAAAAACGTTTTTCCTTGATGCCCCAGGAGGTACAGGAAAAACATTTTTAATCAATTTGCTTTCAACAAAAGTGAGATCTATCGAAAAAATTGCATTAGCTGTCGCGTCATCCGGCATTGCCGCTACGCTTTTGGAAGGAGGCCGAACCGCACACTACATTCAAGCTCCCGCTGAAAATCGCCACCGATGTTAATAACAGCATCTGTAGAGTTTCTAAACAGAGCAATACAGGAAAATTGATGCGTGACTGTCCATTAATAGTCTGAAACGTGGTGGCTTCGTTTTAAACAAGACGTCTGTGGAAGCACTGGATAGGACAATGCGCGGTTTGCGCAGCGAAATTGTACAATTCAGTTCTCAGGAGAGTTTCGTCAAATCCTACCAGTTGTGACTCGAGGAACACGTGCTGACGAAATAAATGCTTCCCTAAATAGGTCCAACCTTTGGTCACACGTCAATAAATTAGAGCTTAAAACTAATATGAGCGTTTCATTGTCTTCACGTGAGAACAGGCTTTTGTCAGACATGCTACTAAAAGTTGGCAATGGAGAGTTAACTCAAAGTGATGGAAGAATTAACCTAGAAAACCTTTGTGTTTCGAAAGACAACATCCAAGAGTTGGTCAACAATGTCTATCCCGGCATTGATAACATAAGTTGTAAGACTATGTCTTGGTTTAAAGAAAGAGCTATTCTGTGACCAACTAACGAACAAGTAGATAAGGTAAATAACTTGATTCTTTCAAAGATTAATGCGCCGACGCAAATATACTACTCGGTCGATACTATTCTCGATTTGGAAAAAGCTGTTCATTTCCTACAGAATTTCTAAATTCTTTGAACCCGTCTGGACTCCCTCCTCATAAAATGGTGTTGTAGGTTGTCCTGTTATTTTATTTATTTTTATTTATTTTATTTATTTCAAAATCGCTTACAGAGTAGGACAAAAGTCTTATAAATTTTTGAAAGCCTTTAAATTAATTTAAGAATTTGAGTTTAATGTATTTATTAAGCTATTTACAAACAAAGAGAAAGCAAGCAATAAAAAGAGAAAAAAGAAAAAGAGGAAAACAATAATTGAATAAATAGATAGAGATTATCAATGAATTGCCAAATACAAGGTGGCGCAAAAGTAATCCTCCTATCAGAAAATGCTATAAATTTTGCGATTGGCCCCTAATGTCAGTTCTGTTTTGACATTTGTGTAGTAAACACATGCGAAATACACGTTAATAAACAATGTTACGCTACACTGCTCCAGAACGTGGAATATTGGTGACTATTTATTTGAGCAATAATCGGTCGGTGACTTTGGCACAACGTGAATTTCGTCGCAGATTTCCTACCCGTCCAACGCCTACTGGTGAAACACTGCGACGTTTAGCCGCTTGCCTCGAAGAGACTGGCACAACACGAGATGCTGCCAGGCGTGGCAGTCCCCGGAGTAGCCGTTCTGCAGAGAATATTGCTGCTGTAGCCGAAGATGTCATGGAAGCGCCGTCGACATCGACCAGACGACGTGCCACGCAAATGGGTATCAGTCGACGGTCTTTACAGCGAATTTTGGTACAAGATTTGAAGATGTTTCCGTACAAAGTGCAGACGGTGCATCAGCTGTTAGCTGCTGACCGCCAATCGCGTCTAACATACGCTCAAGCCATCCTTAATCACCACCAAGAGGAAGATGATTTTTCATCAAAAATAATCATGAGTGATGAGGCCCATTTCCATCTTAGCGGGTACGTAAATAAGCAAAATTTACGCTTCTGGGGCACTGAAAATCCGCGTGTAACCCACGAAGAGCCATTACACCCGCTCAAAGTCACTGTATGGTGTGCTGTTTTCGCTGGAGGAGTCATCGGACCTTTTTTCTTCGAAGACGTCGCGGGCCAAACGGTTACTGTGAATGGTGAGCGCTACAGAGCAATGATCAACGAGTTATTTTTGCCGCATCTTGACGAATTGGGATTGGAAAACATGTGGTTCCAACAGGACGGTGCAATGGCACACACTGCACGTGCCACAACCGATATGCTGAAGGATGCATTTCCCGGGCGCCTAATCTCCCGTTTTGGCGATTTGCACTGGCCAGCAAGATCGCCTGATTTGACCGCTCCAGACTTCTTTTTGTGGGGCTTTTTGAAGTCGCGGGTTTATGTCAACAAGCCTCAGACTCTTGCAGCTCTTAAAGACAATATCCGTCAACAATGTGAGGACCTTGTAGCATTGCTAGGTGGGAAGGTGAATTTGGGTGTTGGTTGACCTGAATCCCTTGGCAGCAGTAGGCACGCTTGCGATCGCACGGCTTTAGCTCGACGGTGGGGTGGGATCTTGCTGCCTCCCAATGCGCACATAAGATTTCGTGCCTGGTTACTACGATTCCTTGATGTGGGGGAATATTAAAAGACGGGATGTGAAGAGTAAAGAGAAATAGAGAGTGATCAAGAAAGAACTATTTGAAATCTAGGGGAAAGAATTGTATGAACGAAGGAAGCTTATTTTGTTTCAGATGTTGTGAAACTTTATGACGTGCCCTCCCACATGCAGACGGTGGTTACCGGGTGCACCTTGACTACCCCTAGTCATTTTATATTGGGGATAGTCCCTGAAGATGCCCTTGCAGACGATTAACCTATCACGACCTTAATAGCTGCGGAACTTAAGCGAAATTGAAATACATGTTTTATTCGGCTAATCACACAATATGATGGTTATATAATGGTTTATTTTCTTAATATTTCTTATGGATACGGAATCATATTAGGACATTTAATAGATAACTAGGAGATTTCAGCATATGTTCTAAATGTAATTGCATGTTGCTTGCTTTACAAAGTAGGTAGATATTGAAGTAAATAACTTTCATTATTGCGTTATATTTTATTAGACAATTGGATATGCAAATTTTAAAGTTATATATATATAGAAAAGTATTTGGTATGTTATATTTAAATTTGCCAAAGAAATTACGAGTTGGTACAATTTGTACTTACAGTTTTTCCCGTATCGATGAAAAGTTGTGGCCACAAGTTTCCTTCTGTGATGACGGATGATGTTTCGTAGAGTTGATGACTGATTAGAGTTATACTCAGTTTTCGTTACGTGTTAATCACCTTTGTACTATATAAGTAAATATAATTTCTAAGGCAACGTTTTTTTTCTTTTTTTTGTATTATTTAACACTAGGATAGGAAATTTTAAATAGTTAAGTTATGTAAGATATTATTCATGTATAGGTACTTTAAGCAAAATCAAAAAAAAATTTTAGGTTAAGTAACAAAACCATGCAATCACACACAAAAAAAATTACTAGGCTATCACTTGTGTGGAATTTAATTTAAATGTATTAATTTAAATGAATTTTGTTTCTTTATTCACTGAAATGCTTTTGAAAAGATGATGTAATGTGGGACGAGATGAATTTAGGGATCTCGAGGTGTTGTTTTTGATTCCTTTTTGCTTGGTGTAACCGCGTGCTTCCTCTTCTTGTTGGAGCTGAAGCATTCAAAAGCTCAATTGCACCAACAAAATGCTCGTAATGATCAGCGATGATCATTTACGAAGTGAATACCAGAAAATGTTTTTTTGTTGCGGACGCTCCAGCTCAAATTCTCTATACTTTCGTAGAGAAGTTAGCGAGCTTTGTTTGGAGGGCGTCCGCAATTTCTGTGGACACAAATAAAACAAATTTATTACTATCTAATAGGTTTAGATTTTGACACTAACGTACCTTATAGCGTTTTGCTGATAATCTCTGGGATGAACTATCCCAGTTCAGGGATAGATGACTTTATTTTACTGATGGTGAGCAGGCAGTCTGTCGGTTGGAGTTTCAGCGTGGGGCGTGTGACTTTAGTTGAAAAGTCTTTTGTTCCAGTGACTCTTCCCAAAACTAACCCTATTAAACCATGTACATATAGTACGCAAATTCGCAAAGAAATATTCTTTTGACCACGATCTTACCTTCGAAAAATGGTTCGATTCCAAGTATCTATATACTTTCGAGGGTAATTGGTATTTGGTGAAGCGGTTTCTGATGAGAACACGTTACTACCACACTGCCTGTACACAAAAAGAAAGATCGTGGCGATCGTGGCTTAGAAGATACCTATTTCCTGACTGTGTGGACCATAGTTCAGTGGTAAAAAAAAGGATGCATTCACAATAATTGCAGGGGTGCGTTTGGTTTTGTTTCCGGTTTGATTAATGGGTGTGGGGAGTCAGACGTTACGTTTAAAACCTAACGAAAATTCAACGTAGATTAATATTCGTGGCTTAAGGTGTTCGCCACAACCTATCGCCGGAAGTTTTGGCCAAAGTGATGGAAACTGCCATAAAAAGGGCTCAAATGACAATCAACTGTGGCGGCGCCCATTTACATGACATCATATTCTCGACTTGATGTAAAAAAAATTAAAAGACCAAATAAAAATAATCCACAAGAAGAATCAAAGTTTTTCATTTTTTTTTTTTAAATTACAGCCAAAAAATATCGGAAGGTTATTTTTGCGCCACCTTACAGTTGAAAAGTAAACATTTATATCTTCTTGTGCTCTTTACACTTCTCATACTTATGGGCAGGGAGTTCCAAAGGCGAATAACATGGCCGAAGAATTGACGCTCAGTAATAAGAAAATTGTATCGAGGTAGTATAAGAGCAAACGACCTTGTTGAATGAGGGAAGTTCAGCTTACCGTGTAAATAATCAGGCTGTTTTGTTTGAATAATTTCATGTAGATAGGTAAGTGAGCGAAAGTTTAATAGATTGTCTAGACTACAGCCAGAAATGCGAACAGCAAAAGAGGAAACGTGGTCATAGCGACGGAGATTATAGACATAACGGGCAATGTTGTTATATGCGACATTTAATTTGCGGTTGGTGGCAGAGTCCAAGTTGCAAAAAATTTCACATCCATATAACATAATGGGTAGTTGTAGCGTTTTGGCAAGAAGAAGTTTGGTTTTTATGGGGATGAAACTTCGAGTGACTTGGAGAACACGGAGACTACCATACACTTTACCGATTACTTTAGTTAGGTGGTCGTTCCATGAGGGAACGATTGAAAACTATTCCAAGGTTTCTAGCACTGCTAACATATTCGATTCTATCGTTTTCAAGATTCAGTGGTCTTAAGACTGATAAATCAAAGATTTTGCGATAGATGGGGAGAGCTGTTGATTTGACAGGGTTTAGGCACAGATGATTTCTCTAAGACCAGCGGGAAATGGAAAAAAGGTCCTCATTCATCAATGCAACGGCATCATTCTTTTCCCGAAACGGTCGACTTATCAGAAGCTGCACATCGTCAGCGTAAAGATGAATTATACAATGTTTGACAACTTTTGGGAGCTCATTTATGTAAAGTGAGAAGAGAATTGGGCCAAGAATTGATCCCTGTGGCACTCCATTCAAAACATTGAGAAAGACCTATGATTGACCATTTGCCACCACGCATTGTTGCCTTCCGCTAAGGTACGAGAGAATCAACTTACAAGACTCTATACAAAACCCAAAGAAATTACGCAGTTTTTTACATAAAATTGAATGGTTAACAGTATCAAAAGCCTTTAAGAAATCTAAAAGCGTCAGAAGAGTAATGTGATCCTTGTCCATTGCGGTTCTTATTTCGTCAGTAACAAAAAGTAGGGCAGATTTGCAGCTGCGCTTAGGTCTAAAACCAGACTGCCAAGTGGTTAACAGGTTGTTAATCGATAGATATGATTGTATCTGCTTCATAATGGTTTTTTCAAACACCTTTGATAGAAACGGGAGGTTAGCAATGGGTCGGAACTCCGTAGCAGTACCCGTTTGCTTTTTAAGAACGGGAATAATTTTAGCCTTCTTCCATTCTGAAGGAAACTGGGATGTAGTCAGGATACTATTGAATATATAGGCTAGAAAGCCCAGTATATGAGGAAGCAATAACTTAACGAACTTAGGTTCCATTAGGTCGAGGCCAGTAGCATTCGATTTGATAGATAATATTGCTTCAACTATGTCTTCTTCACGTATTCTTATAAAGCTCAGCGAACAGTTGACCCCTGTTAATTCCTCTTCAATAGGGGAATCAACAGGTGTAGCAACGTCAAAAGATTGTGGCGTGGAGGTGAACTTTTTGTTGAAAGCATCACAATCGATGTTATCATCAGACTTCATAGATTGCTTCCCAATACCGATTTCTCGCAGGTTTTTCCATAACTTTCTTCCAGAAACTAATGGACCAACTTTGTGTTCGTAGTAACGCCTTTTTGTTGTTCTGATCAATGCGACGACTTGATTACAAAGTCTGCAATACGATTTGTGGAAGTGCTCCAATTTGAACCGTCTCCATTGACTGTAAGCGGCATCTCGTTTCAACATTAGAGCAGAGATGTCGCCATTCAGCCAAGGTAGGGACGTATGCTTAATGAGACGGGTTTTTAAAGGAACATGGATGTCAAAAAGTTGATTGACGTTATGTCGTAAAAAACAAATTTGTTCGTTTACATTTTCCATGAGGTATATTGAGTTCCAGTCTATGCAATTAAGGTCGCGTACCAGTTCGGATGTGTTTAAATTTGTATAGTCTCTATATTGGAAACTTTTAAAAATTATTCAATCTAAAATTATTTTTCATATGGTTAGCAACAACCTAAACTATTATATTATTCCTATTTATTTAAATTGCAATCATTGGCTTAGCGACTTCGATGAACTAGTGGAATTTATGAATAACACTTCTCTTGACCACGTGTTAATCGTCGGTGATTTAAATGCTAGGATTGGTGAACATCAAAATTCTTCCCCCAATATTTTACGAGCACGAGTTGCACTGGCCGAGAGTAGATGTTCTAAGGATAAAATTTATAACCGCAAAGGGGGAAGTTTAACAGAATTTTTTGAAGTTTTCAGTCTATTTGTTTTGAATGGGTCTTCTATTAGTGATGCATGTGGCTAATTCACTTTTGTTAGCGGGCAGGGACAATCCGTGATTGACTTTGCTGCGATTTCAGGGGACTGGCTGAACATTATCGATGACTTTGAAGTTGCACTAGTCAACTACTCGGCTCATTTTCCAATTTTAATTAAAATTCACCTAAAGGAGTTAAACCAGCAAGCTACACCTTCTAGTTTTAATAAGCTGAAGTGGTCGGAGAACAATGCAACCCTCTATAGAAGCCTCCTTTCTCGGCACTTACTATCTCTGCCCCAACAATCCGCAGTCTCGTCTGAAGTGGTATGCGAAAGTATAGAGCGGGTTATAAAGACCGCAGCCCCTTTTGCGTTGAAGAGTACACACACTTTTGTAGCTAAAAATGTATGGTTTGATAAGAATTGCAGAAATCTCCGTAAACTTTCGTTCGTTTACTTAAAACTGTTTAGAACGACCAATTCTCAATTTTTCAAAAACATCTATCTTCGCGTCAATAATGATTTTAAAAAAATGTGCTCAGTTAAGAAAATCACCTATTTAAAAAACGTGGCTAAGAAATTGGAAAACTGCACAAACTCAAAGATATTTTGGGAGACAGTGCGCAATCTTGGTGGGCGCAATCAGGGTATGAAGTTCTCTTTAGAAGCTGAGACGTTAGCAGCTCATTTTAAAACTCTACTCTCAGCTGATGAAGACCTTCATACCTTTGATTACGCGCTACCTGATACTAGAGTCAACGAGCTGGATTTAGAATTCTCATTGCCCGAATTGGAAGTAATGCTCCAAAGATTGAAAAACAGCAAGGCTCCTGGCCTAGACGGCATACCAGTCGAGTTTTATAAAAACAGCACTATTGATTTTAAAAACTACCTCGTGTCTTTCAATAACAAAGTGTACAATGATGGATGTGTCCCTAACAGTTTCAACGAATCTGTAATTTTTGCCATTTTTAAAAAAGGTGATGCTAACGCTGCGGAAAATTATAGAGGTATTTCAATTTTAAATTCAATAAGAAAAACTTTCACTGCAATCCTATATGAAAGGCTCTCAAAATGGATTGAGGATAACAGTCTTTTGAGCATCTTTCAAGCCGGTTTCCGCCCAGGTTTTTCAACCATGGATCATATCTTGGCCATTTCAATCATTGCTCAACAATTTATAGATAGAAAAAAGAAACTATACACTTTCTTTGTTAATTTTAAAGCTGCATTCGATAAAGTCAATAGACAAGCTTTAATATACAAACTTTCTTGCATTGGTTTGTCAAGAAAGTTTCTCGAAGTGTATGCAAGTCTTATTTCGTCAACAAATGCAAGGGTATGGGACGGTTTCACATTTTCAAATCGATTTGATACAATTACAGGTGTTCCTCAGGGTTGTATCCTCAGCCCATTATTATTTGCCCTGTTCATAGATGATGTCTGCGAGCTTCTTCCGGGTGGAGTTAATTTTGCTAACATTATAATCAAAGTCCTGTTGTACGCGGACGATCTAGTTATGCTTGCTGATAATCCTTTCACGCTTCAATTGCAAATAAACCGTCTAAGTTCATTTTGCGAGTCTTGGGGCTTGCAAATTAATACCCAAAAAAACTAAGATTGTTATATTTGAAAAGAGACAATCAAGAAGGCGAGCGGAAGAAAAATGGTCTCTAAACAATACACACATTGAGGTTTTACAAGAGTTTAAATATTTGGGTGTCCTCTTGACCTACAATTTAAGCTATCTAAAGCACTCCAAAGAAAAAAGCAACGAAGCTAAATTGGCTCTTAATATAATGTGGCCAAAGTTTTTTTCGAACCAAAATGTTGATTTAACGTCCAAGTACAAAGTTTTCAACGCGACAGTAAATGCATGCATGGCATATGGCGTCCAACCCGTCGGATACACACACTTCGAAGCTTTTGAAACTGTACAAAGGAACTTTTTTAAGAGGATATTTCGTTTGCCTAACTCAACACCCAACTACGCCATATATGTAGAGTCAGGAATAGTCCCTATATATATACAAAATTTGAAGGCAAATGCGAACTTCATTACTAGAGTGATGAAAAGAAGTGAAACTTGTCTTCACAAAATCATCTTAAGAAAATTACTTCGAGTGAATGCTTCCCCGTTTAAAAACTGGAACGAACTAGCTTTATCTTACGAAACAAGTTTAAACTTAACAGAAACTAATGTGACCGATTGGCAGGCTCAGTTTTCTGATGTGATTGCTAAGGTGGATCACAAAATGTTTCTGGATAACCTTTCCAGAGCATCTTCGTCTACTTCAAGAGCTATTTATAGTCATTTAAACCATGAACTGCCCTCGGAAGTCTCTTACTTTAGTATTGAATTTTAAGTATTATTTTTAGAGCAAGAGTTGAAATTTTAAATTTGAACTTTATACCTCATCGATCAGACTTGCCCCAGCTATGTGATCTATGTAACGGAAGAGCGAATGAAGATATATACCATTTCGTTGCTGCTTGTCCTATTCTACAATAAATTCGCCGGTTGCATTTTCGGGAAAGTTTTATATCTTTGGACAAACTTTTTGAAATTTTAAATGGAGCAATGGGCTGGCTCAGCCTCTTTAAATATTGCCAACATGCTCTTTCTTATCGTAACAGTTTCACATATTAAACTTAGTCGATTACCCGCTTATTGCAGTTTTGACCAAATTTTATACCTAACTATTTATTGTTTTGTTGCTGATCATACTAAATTTGATAATATCTCTTTTGTGTTTTAAATCACGTTAAAATTGATAATATTGTATAAACAGCTATTTCTAACCAAATTGTGTATTATTTTGTGTTACAAATCATGTTAAAATTGATAAAATTTTGTATAAACAGCTAATCAAATTAACCAAATTGTATAATATTTTGTGTTTCAAATCACGCTAAAATTGATAGCATTGTTTTATATAATAATATTTCTTCATATCTTTTGTTAAACATTTTTTTTTTCTTTTTTCCTTTTCTTTATATTTTAAAATTTGTGCTTTTTATTATTTCTTTTATTTTTAAATCATATTATGAAATGTCATCTCAGGCAGACGGCAGTATTGCCATGTCCTTATTCTTAAGTATACCAATTTGTAAACTTTATGATGAAAAAATAAAGAATCTATCTATCTATCTATCTATCTATTGGAAACTTTGCTGATCAACCCGACAAGCTACTCGTATATCCAGACTTACAAAAATTAAATCATGCTTGGAGAAACCGGGTGCCAGAAGCTGTGTGTTAAGCATAACCCTACCAACATCGCTAGCAAGATAAAGGTCTAATAGTGAGCTAGACTCATTAGTAAAGTGGGTAGGGGTGGAGTGGTTAACGGGGCTCAGATTGAGTGCCTTGAATAGGCTTAGAAAGTTTGCAGCCAAATGTTTATCCAGGAGATTGCAGTTGAAATCACCACACAGTAAAGTGTATGGGTAGCGACTCCAAAGTCGTGATCAAAGGTAAGGTGCTGATGTGTTTATATGGCCTGTAGACTGATCCAACCAAGATATTTTCCGTGTTACAAATGATACTCGCAAAGACATATTCCAGAGGACAATCATTATCGGATTTACATACCAACCTACAACTAATCCCCTCACGCACATAAAGAGCGGCGCCACCACCAGAAGTAAACTTCCTATCAGCTCGAAAAAGCTTGAAACCTTTCAAACTATAGAAATCGTCACCTATGTCTGGCTGAAACCAGGTTTCGTACACAGAAACGATGTCTATCTTAGACTCCACGAACAGGTATCTAAACTCCCCTAATTTATTGGTCAGATTTTGCGCGTTTAAATGACATAATCTTTAATCCATTATTTTGAGCCTGTAAAATTCGAATCACATTGTACTCGTACAAATTCGTATTCATGCTACTGCCAGTGAACCCCCTGGTGTCGTTAGCTGCGCTTGCACTCACAAGCATTGTAGTTGTGTATTGGGCAGAAGTATGAGAAGTAGCTCGAAGCGACTGAAGAAGTCATGAGAAGAATAATATTTGAAAGTAAAATTTGGCAAAAAATTGTTACATTAAAGGGAAAATTAAGATAAAGTAGAGTAGTAGAATGAAATAGGATTACAAAATAATTTGTTGTGTTGGTCATTGCTTACGGCAGAATTAGGTTGACGTCATTACGGCAGCTTCTAAACCTTCAACGTTGTAAACAGCAAAGCTTTCTCTTTCAGCTGTTAGTTTGATGAAAACAGAGCCATGTTTTGTGTACGCGCTGAACAGTTGGTGGTTATTCCTCATGCGAATAGCAAGGTGGAGAAGAGTACGAGTTTTTTTTGGATAAGCTTTCATTCAGAAAGCAAGAGCAATCGGACTCTATACCCAGGTCACGAAGCGAGAGTTGTTGGTGTTGTTGTTGCTTTCGATAAACAGTGATGCTCTTTAGTATTGAGTTCCTCTCTCGCGCACTTATAAATTTTAGTATTACAGGTGGCGGAACTGGACTCTTACTGCTTCGAGAGCGTGAGCGGAAGATATTCGTCAGAGTTGGAGGTTTGCATTTGGCAGTTAAACACAGACGATGGAAGAGCATAGGTAAATTTTCCTCTGGCAAACAAGGTACTCCAAACAAGACAGCGTCCGCTGCAATATCTTTTTTTTCAGATTCATCAATATGTTGTTGCAATGACAAAACCTTAGAATTGAGTTCACGCACATCAGCTGAGTTTCCTTCGATGGTATCCACTCTCCGCACAACGTCTGCAATCGCGGTGTTTGCAATGACCAACTTGCTGTCAAAGGTGGAAGCGTCTTTTGAATGATAAATCGCATGGTCAAACTTTCAACGTTGCAGGCTTAGATTTGAGCGCTGAGTGTTTTTCACATGGCCAATAATATGTCGCTCTTTCAAGAGTAACCTCTAAAGAAAACATGTTTTTATTGTCTAATGACAAAAAAGCTGTTAACGTTGTATATAAAGACATTCTGTAGTACATTTAGCATCAGCATTGCACCCGTGCGAAGCCGGGGCGGGTCGCTAGTTAATAATAAATCAATTAATTTGTCGGTTTGGATTTTAATTAAAAAACAACGAATTTTATTCAGATACAAATAATGGCGATCTTTACCGCGAAAGAGTTTATGATAAATCGACTGCCCAGATAGCAATCCTCTTCCAAAAATCGTTGCTCCATTAACGCCTGTACTCTTCTATCCATCACCAAAGTGATAAATGTGTGCAATTAACTAAATCTTTGGTTTCAATTTTGCCTTCCGAAAGATAATCCTGTTCTGTGTTAGCACATTATGGCCTCCGTTCAGCACGGAAAGTTATGTCTGTTTTTTTTTTATTATTTGAGATTTGCGACTCTAACCATTTTGGGTTGAAGATGAAACAGTCCTGTGCGCCTCCTGCCACTCTTCACTTAATTTAATATACACTTTTTACCCAAATCTCTAGAGTGAAATATTTACAGATTGTATAAGCCACTCAGGCAATTTCACTCTGCTTCACTTATTGCCAGTGATGCCAGTCGTTCTTCCTGATAAAGTTATACATTTGATTGATTTCTCTTAGACCTGTTTTTATATATAAAAGAAGGCAAGTCATGTACCCTAAAATAATATTATTTCCCGCTGAGAATTCAAGCGAGCATCAACAACAATAAAATAAGAGAACATACTCGTAATATGAAAAAAGTCCTTGTTAAGAAATTTAATAAAAAAATCCAAACAAAGACAGTTGAAAATGTCGACAAAGAAGAAAGACTTTTCTAGGAAGTCGAAAAGAATGGTAAATCTTTGGAGAGAAATCCTCTGGTTCTTCTCAAACACTTTATTTTGCTTATGTTCACTCGTCAGGACATCCTCTGCCTACACAAGTATGTACCAGTATATACACAAATGGTTTCCGTGCGTGCGTGTACATATCGTTTAGCTATTCGAATGCCGTTTTATCTTACGGCTTTTGTTTGGTTGAAATTCAAATCATAACCATTGCGATATGGCAACAACTATCGCTACGTGAATCTGAAATTGGCATAGCCATTGAGTCCTTTTGATTGTTTGGCGTGTGTCATCAGAAATTGATTCAATTGAGGTGGTCGTATTGTGGCATGTCAATGTAGCATTTGGGTATATACTCGTAAATATTTTCCAACTTGTGTGGCAATCAATGAATTTGGTTTTCTTTTTCGGTTTCTTCTTTGAAGTCGTGCCTTCGAAAAAGCGAAACAAATACCATCTGAAACGATAGCAAAATATTTTAACTTGACAACAAGTGGCCAATAGACATGAATCTCACATTCCATTTCCCATTGAAGAGGATTCAACTTGAAAATGACTCGATGGGCTGGATATGATACTTGAATACCTGACAATGGCTTTTGTTTTTAAAATGATAACATCTTGGATATCTTGGAAACCTAAGAAAACATCAAAGTTTATGGTTTGGGATAAGTATTAAGTACTTGAGGAAAAAAGCAAATTGTGTACGATTTGATTCAGAGACCATAATTTCGGATCATGACACTTTTCCCTTGTCCATCACCTGATGTTGTGTCTGGTGTTGCTAACTACAAAAGCTCAGCAAATACTCATCGGGCGGCAGGGCAATACGAGGTAAGTGACTACCACTTGATCTAAATGACTTTACAACAACTATAAAAACGAGCAGACGTTGCTTTTTTTATAGTTTGGGTTTGGAGGATTGGGGAAATTACTCTCAAAGTGGTCTGTATCGATTGAGGTGGCGATTTCCAGCGGCAAGGGGTCCATAAAACCAAAAACAAAAGTTGTGCGTGAAATGCAAATGGGGGTCCACGAAAATGGATCCCATTTAATCAGACCGTGACCGAAAATTAAATTTCCATAAATGGAATAATACACATAACGTAGATTGATATATCATATCAGTTGCATGGTTATAAAATGACACACCAAACAAATACAAACACAAGTTTAAGAAAATATAAAAGTATTATAATAAATAATTGAACATTTACAAAAAAAAAATACAATTCTTCTTCTTCCTTTTAATGGCGGTGAGGCTATGAACAGGATTAGATGGATCATGACTCACCCTCCCTCCATAACTGCTGGTCCGCCTGTGGAGTTCGCCGGTTCGATCTCAGAAAATATCGGCAGGCCTCCCGATTTGGAATCATTTCGTCGTTGAGGCCAATCAAATGCTGGTGTGTGATCCAGGAGCTTTTAGGCCTGCCTCTCTTTCACGTTTATTGATATTGCCTTTTTGACATGGTTCGTAGGATCTCTCATTTGAATATGACAGTACCAACTGAGCAGGTCGCGCTCCATTTTTTTCGAGATAGGTTCTTCGCCGCGAAGGCTTCCTCGTATCTTGGAACTTCTTATTCGATCAATCTTTGTTACTTCTGCTGTCATGCGAAGCATCCTCATCTCAGCTGCTGATGCATGTGGAGCCGGGTGCACAGCTTAGGGAGCATTTTGCGATCACAGAGGATGGCTGAGTTTTTCCGCCACTTCATGGACCCTGCGCTTACGCGATGCTTAATGTCGTCATCACAGCTTGCTTCGCTATTGATCATAGATCCCAGATATTTGAAATGTTCGCACTTGGGATTCACTTCTCCATTCATATTAATGACTGGAATAGGTCGGCGTGGATCAGCGAATGGGCAGTGCAAGTATTCTGTTTTCTTCTGACTAATACGATTCCCATTCCGCTCCAAAATGTCCTCCCATATATCAAGTGCTCGTTGCAGGGACGGCTGATCCTCGATAATGATGGATCCATGGTTAGGAAAGAATAACTGATGCACTTTGGGTCCGTCTCTTTTAATTCAAGCAGATAATCAAGGACTGTAATAAATATCAAGGGACTTAAGACGTTTCCCTGGTGTATACCGACTTTGACTGCGAACTCCTGGGTGACGCGTGACGCTAACGGGGTATCTTATTCTTGTCTTCACTTACTCAAACATGTCCATGGTCATCTATACGTAGGTTTCTTGAGGTTCTCGCTGTCTTAGCACCACACATAACAGATTCCTGGGTTGTCTATCAAAGGCCTTTTCAAAATCAAACGACACCATATGCAAATCCTTTAAGGAATCGCGATGTTTTCCATCATGATCCTTATACTTTGGATTGCATCTGTGATTGATTTACCTGCGACTAACCCGCACTGGTCTTCAAATAGCCGTATTGTTTTCTCTATTCGACGAATCTAATAACCGCTCAACGATCTTCATGATGTGGGACATCAGCTTGATTGAACGGTAATTGTCACAGTCTCGCGTATCGCTTTTTCCTTTGTACAAAAGAAGAAGAAAACTTTCCCTCCACTGCTTTATCATTGGATCACCTCCCATCAGTTGTGAGATGAGAATCATGAGCCATTTGAGCTCAATGTCTCGCATCTTTTTCCAGAACTCAGAGGGGTATCTCGTCCAGCCCAACTGCTTTTCGTTTTTTGTAGTCTTTTATCGGTTTCCTAAATTTTTCGACAGTAATGTAATACTTTGTTAAACCAGGGGATGAAGTTTTAACCTTTCTAGTGGCAAAACGTTCATAAGGAACGGTGGATTGGGCAGATTCGTTCTCCATTCTACGATTCGTTTGCAATGAATGTGCCGTATCTTCTTCCTGGTCTTGAAATTACAGGCGAAACGGCGTACTATCGTGTCCAAATCGATGTAAGTATTTGCGATAGGCCTCCGTGAACTTCCGGGAAATGCGTAGCATGGTAGTTGCTGTTTCTAGGTACTCGCTTTGTCCAGGCTTCAGTGGTCGCGATCATTTTGTAGGTCCATCTTAATTTTTCAGTGCGGTCTCACCTGATTTGCCACGTAGCTATTGAAGTTGTTTTTTCTTCCTCCTTTACTCTTGTAATTTGAATTGCATCTTATTCGCCCGATGTTCTCCTATTGTAGATCCTCAACATCTCATCCGCTTAAATATCTATGGGCAGATGATAGCTTTCTACTTGTTTCTTTCGTCGCAAGTGCCCCCGCCCAAACCGGGTGGGTGAGCTGACAACTCAGGATAAAAGGCTTCTCCAAGCATATCTACGTCCGCCGATGTTAATAATAATAATATTGGTTAGGATATGTTACACTGCGACCTATTGGTCTATGGTGTCCCCTGCTTGTAGCTCGGAGAGGTTGGTGACCTCTTTCAGAGCCCTCTTTATATACTTCTTTGTGAAGCGTATCGATGAATTGCTCTGATTTTTTCCTTGGCAGGTCACACTCCTTAGAGCACAGCGTCCAGTCCAGTTTCTTTGATGAATCTGAGAATGAGCTGTGGGTCCATGGTTTGTATGTCCTTGTCTGTTATTTGGTGCCTGTCCAAATATTTCATCCTTTTGTGGGCCAGTGCCCTACAGGATTCCAGTATGTGGTCTTTAGTTTCGGCGGTTTCACTGCAGAATCTGCAGAGCCCGTCCTCCGATATGCCCATTTTCCTCAGGTGCTCCTTGAGTGCAGTGCCCCGTGAGGATACCTGTTAGGATTCTTAGGTTGTTTTTGTTAAGGCCGATACAATCTTTGAATCTCTTTTTGTTGTAATTTCCTAAGAGTTTCTTTGCTTGCCTCAGACCTTGGAGGTTGAGAAAGGCTTTTGCCCCTGTTTCTTCCTCCAGTCTCCTGAACTCTTCGCGTATAGTGTGTTCTCCTATCCCGCAGAATGGTTCAGGTCCTATGAAGGGTTCCTCTGCCCCTTTTCTTGCCAGAGAGTTCGCTGCCTCATTGCCTGTAATGCCAACATGGCCAGGTACCAAGCAGATGGAAATTCTGTTATTCTTTCCTAGTCTATTCAGTCCGTGTAGGCATTCCCACATGAGTTTTGACTTGATAACGTAGGCGTCAAGAGCCTTTATGGCTGCTTGACTGTCAGACATTATTGGTAAGTTGCAATTCCTGTAGTTTTTCTCGAGGTTGATTCGAGCGCACCTGTCTATGGCACATATTTCTCCCTGGAAGATGCTGGTACATTTGCCCATGGATTCGTAGAGCTTAGTTCCTGGCCCAAACACTCCTGCACCAGTTCCCTCCCCGGTCCTCGAGCCGCCCGTGTACCACTTTGTTGTGTGGTTGCTCAGTCCATAAGTTGTGGATTCATTGCGCCAGTTCTCCTTATTGCTGAGCTTTATCTGGAAATTCTTCTCGAAGTTGAATTTCCTGATGCTATCGTCCCTAGGTATGCCAAGAAGTGGGAGTTTTTTTGAGTAAGTCACCGTGTTCTTTCGAACCGATGCATTTCCCTCTCCCAATTCCCTCCTAAGGATTGTTTTGTCTGCCTCGTTCATCACCATGATGTGTAGAGGGGTGAATTCCAATAACACCTCCATGGCTGCGTTTGGACAGCTACGCATTGCTCCGGTAATGCACAGGCACGCCAGTCTTTGCACTTTGCCGAGTGTCTCTCGCCGTTGTGACTAGACTGGTTCGTTTCGCCCATGCTACCGCTCCGTATGTGATCATTGGTCTCACGATTGCAGTGTACATCCATCGCAGGATGTTTGGGCTGCATCCCCATGCCTTCCCCGCTAGGCTCCTACATATCATGAGAGCGCGGGTGGCTTCTTGGATATCTCCTCTGTATGTTTTCGCCAGAGGAGTTTACTATCTAGATGGAGTCCTAGATATTTTACTCCTTTGACTGGTATCAGTGTCGTGCCTGATAGGCTAATGTCCTTAAGTCTTTGAAGTTGTATTTTCCTTGTGAATGGTACTATCGTTGTTTTCGCCGGATTGATGTTAAGTCCGACAGTATGGCACCATTCCTTGGTTACTTTAAGCCCCCTTTGTATAATGTCCCCAAGGGTTTCTTCGAACTTGCCCCTGGTAATCAATACAATGTCATCAGCGTACGTCTGACAGTTGATGCCAAGGTTGGTTAATTTTTCCAGCAGTTCGTCTACAACTAGGCTCCACATTAAGGGTGATAGTACCCCTCCCTGTAGACATCCTCTTGTTGTGTTCACTCTCATGGTTCCAGATGGTGTTTGAGTCTCTGCTGATCTGGTGCTCAGCAGCTCACACATCCATTTGGATACTGTACTGTTAACTCCTTTCCTATCCAGTGATCGTTTAATCGCCTCATGTGAGGCTCCTTTCTTTCTTTTATCACCCCTCTTCACAATCCTCTCCTTCCTTGGCTTCGATCCCCCACTATTGAATTGGTTTTCTTCTTACCTTGAGAACCGATCTTATAATGTTCGTTTTCGCTCTGTTCTCTCTTTGCCTTTTAAAGCCACCTTTGGTGTTCCCCAGGGTAGCCACCTTGGACCTTTGATTTTTATTCTGGCTATAAATGATATTGACAACGTCATTAAGTTCTCCTCCATCTCCCTCTATGCCGATGACGCTAAATTCTTCAAAATCATTTCTTCTCCACACGACTCTGATCTTCTTCAACAAGACCTCAATAGTTTTTCGGTCTGGTGTCAAAAAAACTTTATGGAGCTGAATATTGCTAAATGTGAATTTCTTACCTTTTCACGTAAACGGATTCAGTCTCCCCCCAGATGTTACTTTTTGAACAACCAACCCATTGTTACCGTTCTAACCATTCGCGACCTAGGTGTTCTGTGTGACAGAGAGCTTAACTTTCGGTCACATATTGACGAGATAATCAATAAAGCTAATTCAGCCCTTGGTTTCGTCAAACGGTGGTCTAAAGAATTTACCAATCCCTACGTGACAAAATCCCTTTACATTACCTACGTCCGCCCTCTCCTAGAGTACGCTAGCCAAGTGTGGGCACCATACTACCGGGTCCACATTACAAGAATCGAAAGCATTCAACGTCGATTTCTCCGTTTTGCTCTTCGTGGGCTCCCGTGGAATAATCACCTTATCCTTCCACCATATCACGAACGCCTTAATTTAATAAACCTTCAGACCCTTGAAAAAAGAAGAGATGTGGCTGACATTCTGTTTATACATCGTCTTTCCACTGGCTCCGTTGATTGTTCCTATCTTTTGAACTACATTGCCTTTAACACTAACCCTCGGAATTTAAGATCCCCTCCTCTTTTCTACCTTCCCACCCATCGCACGTCGTACGGCTTGAACGAGCCAATATCCCGTATGTTGCAGAAGGGCAATTCTAACCACCTCCTCTTTGATTTTAATCACTGCACTTCCTCCCTCAAATCTACCCTCCTCCACCCCTCACCATCCACCTAATTAGTTTTAAGTATTAGTTTTTAAGCCCTAGCTGTAAGTCTTAATGCAATTAGTTTTTAAGACCTAAAGCTTGTATTAAGCTGAATAAATGGGGGTGTATGCTCCCACCAAAATTAAATTAAAAATTGTCAAATGTTCCCTCTATGTCTAGGAAAGCGCACATTACTATTTCTTTTGCTTCCAAAGCACTTTGAATTATCTCCGTCAGCTGATATAGGGCGGTCTCTGTTGATCTGCCCGCTCTGTATGCATGCTGACGATGATGTAAGGGGGATGTGTTCAGTATATCTTCCCTTAAATAATTGTCCACAACCTTTTCTGTCATCTTCAGAAGAAATGACGGAAGGCTGATGGGCCAGTATGATTTTGGCTGTGGGGTCTATTTTCCCTGCTTTTGGTATAAACAGGGAAAAAAGACCCCACACAGCCAAAATCATACAGGCCCATCAGCCTTACGTCATTTCTTCTGAAGATGACAGAAAAGGTTGTGGACAATCCGCCGATGTTGGACAGTATTTGAGAAAATAATGCTTGCAGTAGTAACCCCTTGATACTCGAGGGCTCCTACGCGCGATTTAAACTGTAGCCTGTTATCAAGTAATACTCCTGGGTATACATACATGCACAGCGCATCGTGCCGGGAAATATCTTCACGGGCAATAACTTCGCATGGGCAATAACTCCACCTCGAGTGGGAAATAACTCCACTTTTTTATGGGAAATAATTTCTCTTAACATTTTAAAATAATTCAAGAACCGTACCTCACGGGTTGCAGGGGGGCAGCTGTAGCATATGTCGGCAGTACATATTACTGCGACTGCGTCCATACGTCTACTGCTATTTATTTGAAGGAAGCAAGATGACATTACATTTCATATCACAAGTGTTATACGCAATACATTCCATTCAATTCACCTCCAATGCTCCCTTTCTTCCGGCTGCTCAGGGTTGGGTCGTGGGGAGAGGTGACGATTGAGAATGAATGACGGAAATGTTATTAAGAGAAGACCGAACCGTTGCTAACATACGTCAGAGTAGACCCTAGATCTTCATAGATCTGAACGGGGAATTTCTCACAAGGAACAGCTACATATAATGATGACTGTTGTATTTGAGCACTGATTACCAGAGCTGGCTCAAACTGTGTGTGGGGGTGTGTGTAGTACCGGTTCTTTGCATGCTAGGTGTCATCGCATGCGGAAACACATATATGTGCCGAAAGAGTGGACGGTGACGATGTTGGTGATGAAGATGACCGATGAAGGGGGAAATTAGCAAGACATGATTAATTCAATGTATACCACAAACAAAAATGCATGTTTTATGTTATACATAATCGAAATGAAAATGAAATTTATTGATCAAAAGTTATGACAACCGACAAATTTAAATGGATCATATAAATCTACTAGATACATAAATATACTTTTTATGGGTTTTAATACAACCTTTCGAGAATGTATTGCAATTATAAAGCGAGTGAATGAAATTATTTAATGCAAGTCATGTTGAGTTTGCGTGCAAATATGTATGAATGAAGAAAACGAATTATTTAGAATATTATAAGAAGTTTAAGCAAGGAAATTTTTGTCATACGAAAAATGTTATAGTGGTGAAATATGTTATATGACAAGATTACTTGTTACCTGTGATTTCTGCTCTCGTTGATTTTCATGATATGTCAGGAACATCTTGAGGCTGGCTTGTTGACGCTGTTATCAAATTAAGTAAATGAATCTAACCACTATCACACTGAATTTAACACTCTTTAGATGAATGACAAAATACTCGAAATTAATTCAAGGTAAGTACGATTAGGCAAATAGGTAATTCATAGGTAAAATTAAATTGTAGTTTAGGTAGCAAATATATATGTATAGATGTAGGTAGGCAATTATTTAAATTTTAGTAGATTTTTATAGGACATTTATGTAGGTATCTTAATTGTAGTTTTAATTATAGGAATAGCAGTTAGGTTTTTTTTTTTTAAGCAATTCACTGTTTTTTTTTTACAATATATATAATATATATATTTCACTAATTGTGCATAACAAACTGGAACAAGGCGCGGTCTTCTGGATTCGTGGGGCAGGGTCTAACTCGGTCTGATGCAGTTGACGATGGAGATTTTACTGGCTGGATTGGCTTGATCTTGGCTGTCATGCGTGGATTTGTGCATGTGCACGTGCAATCTTGGTGTCGTAACGCCGTATGGGTCTGGCGGATTTCCACGTGTTGAACAGATTTAGCTGCATTTGGTTGTGGTTTCAGTGAGGTTAGGTAGACTTTCGTTGTAATTGCCACATCGATGAGAATCTCGAACGATTCTCTCTTCAGCCTTACTGAACAACACGCTCTACATTGATTTTTGGGACCAAGAACACCAACTGAATCCCGTATCAACGCCTTTCCTATTTCTAATTCACTACTTGTTTTATTATTTATATTTCAAATACGAGGGCGGGTCAATAAGTCCGTGACTTTTGGAATAAAACGCAGATTTTTTGATTAAAAAAAAATTTTACTTTTCAACGTAGTCTCCCTTGAGCTCTATACACTTTGTCCAACGCTTCTCTAATTTTTTTAACCCTTCCAAAAAAAATGAGTTGTCGAGGTCCTCAAAATAGGCCTTTATTTGCTAGATGACTTCATCATTGGAGTCAAATCTTTTTCCATCAAGCCATTTCTTCAGGTTTGGGAACAAGAAGTAGTCGCTCGGAGCCAAATCTGGAGAATAGGGTGGATGAGGGAGCAATTCATAGCCCAATTCATGGATTTTTGCCATGGCAACTGCACATGTGTGCACCCTTGCATTGTCTTGGTGGAAAAGAACTTATTTCTTGGCCAAATGGTCCAATAAGTTGGCATAATATTCCCCATTGATAATATTCCCCATTGATTGTTCTTCCCTTTTGAAGGTAGTCAATGTGGATTATCCCGCGTGCATCCCAAAAAACAGTCGCCATAACTTTATTGGCTGACAAACCCACCTTGGCCTTCTTTGGCGCCGATTCACCCTTAGAAACCCACTGTTTTGACTGTTGTTTGGTCTCTGGTGTGTTGTGATGGATCCATGTTTCGTCCACGGTTACAAAACGGCGCAAAAACTCCTCCATATTGCGATTAAACAACGCCAAACCTTCCTGTGAAGTTGTTACACGATTGCGTTTGTGGTCGACTGTGAGCAAACGCGGCACCCATCTTGCGGAAAGCTTTCTCATGCCCAAGTGATCATTCAAAATTGAAACCACTGAGCCATGCGAGATCCCTACGGCTTTCACAATCTCTCGCACTTTCAATCTTCGGTCGGCCAACACCATATCGTGAATTTTTTCGACTGTGTCGGGTGTAGAGACCTCAACTGGGCGTCCAGGACGTTCGCCATCTTCAGTGCTTGTACGGCCACAACGAAATTCAGTAAACCACTTTTTTACCATTGAAATCGATGGTGCAGAGTCCCCATAGTATTTTTCAAGCTTAGCCTTGGTCTTGGTAATGGTTTTTTTTCGCAAGAAATAATGCTTAATAAGCACACGAAATTCACTTTTTTCCATTTTCTCCTCAAATTAGTGAGTAGTCTGATAAAAATAGCTGTCAAACACAAACTAACTGACGCAGCAAGTTTAAATTTTGACAGGAGTCAACTGACAGATGCCTGTTGACAGGAGCAGTGTTGCCGTTTCAGTAAAGAGGTCAGAAATTCAAAAAGTCACGGACTTATTGACCCGCCCTCTTAGTATAGGCAATTATAATAATTTATCGATATATAATAACACTCTTATTTTAATGAAAAGTATAAAATATAATGAAACTCTTATTAGGAAGCGAACATAATCGTTCGGTGGCTTATGAGCAAAAGAAAGCTTGTAGCCGGAAATCTCTTTTGCCAGACTCCTTTCGAAGTTTCGATTTTCGAAGACAAGATCGGTAACAGTGACATCTGCTCGTGAGCATCGATCATATCCAGTCATTTTTATTTAAGGTCAAAACACAAAGCTAACAAGAGACTACGAATAAATTGATGTTACACAGCATGCCTCCCATAGGCATTGCACTATGGAAGCACTATTAACGTAAACAAAGTACCATAATTTGTATTGCTGTGGATAATTTCGTTGGTAAAATTTACTCAGTTTGCGAACGGTGCTTGACAAAGAAAAGTGTTTAAATCAAGTGAAGGTGATAGAATGGAAATGCAAATAGAATTCATTACAGGTTTACGGAAAACGAGCAATTTATTACAATGTTCTTCAAGAAAAACAAATATATTTCAAAAAATATACCCGAAAACATGTTTCAAATGTTATCAAGGTGATCGTTGCAAGGCCAGTTTATTAGTTGATAGTACAACAAATAAATTACTTCGTGGGAATGAAGCCCTTCATCCTCATTTAAATTAGCAAAAATTTAATGAAAAAAATGAGATTCATAAATAAAGGGTTTTCCAATAAGAGGTGTTATTTTGGTATTCAAAGAAAAAATCAATTTTTTGAGATAAATGATCGGATGTTTATTTCGTAATAAAGAGGAAGGTATGCCGTTAATAATGATAAATAACATCAGCCAAAGGGCCACCACGAGCACACATACAGGACCATATCCTTTTCATGAAATTTTCCATAACCAAATTGCAAAGTGATGTCTTCGATAGCCTCACGAATTTTTTCTTTGATGTCTTGAATCGACGCTGGGCTGTTGGCGTAGACATTATATTTCACGTGGCCCCAAAAGGAAGAAGCCGCAAGGTGTTAAATCGCAAGATCTCGGTGGCCAATTGTGATCACCTCTTCGAGAGATAACACAAGATCAATGGTTTCGTTGCTTGTGTGTCACGTAGCGCCGTCTTGTTGAAAGTAAACGTTGTCCAGATCAATACCATCCAACTCCGACCATAAAAATCATTAATCATCTCTCGATAGCGCAATCCATTCATCGTAACTGTGGATCTAACCTCATTTTCGAAAAAGTAAGGTCCAATAACCCCGCCGGACCATAAACCGCACCAAACAGTCACACGTTGAGGATGGAGATCATTTTCATGCATTTCAAGGACCCAATCAGCAAAGACGTGACGTTGTTGATGATCGGCCGGCTTGAGTTCTTGTGTTAACTGAACTTTATAAGCTTTAAGACCCAAGTCTATGCAAAATCCGGTGTAATGACGTTTGTGGAATGCCCAATTCCAAAGAACGACGAGGAATGGACAAACCTGGGTTTTCTTTAACACTTTGGGCTACAGCAGCAATATTCTCAGTTGTTCTTGAGCGACGTGCACGGGTTTTATTCTGCACATCGCTAACTTGTCCCAACAGCTCGAATTGTTCCACAAATTTTTTTATTGCGGTCCGACAAGGTGCTTCACGACGATCAAAAAATGCTTTAGTTTTGTGACTGCAAGATTTTCACCATTTTTGTAGTAAATTTTAATAATTTCAAGGCGTTGTTGAAGCGTGTATTGTTCCATTTTTAGTAATGGCGTAGTTTCTACTTGTCAAATGTCAAAGAATAAAAGCTTCAAAAGTGGCAGCTACCGAAATAGCGGGTCATTCACAATAACACCTCTCATTGGAAAACCCTTTAGAATAAAAGATGATTGCGTGAATAAGCCAGTAAATCATAGGAAAATAGCAAACGAGATTTTTATTGAGAGCAGGATGGAAGTTAATGACGAGACTACAAACGTTAATAATCTAATAAAAAGGTGTTTAAATACAATAAAACAACAAAGTTTGCCAAAATGCCCAAAACACCAATGGAGATTCAAAAGTGTTTTGAAAATAAATTATTCTTAAAAAAACTATGGAATGTCAACATATAAAAAAGATATGCATTTTTATAAGTATACAATTCTGGAAAAAAAATTCGCCTACACTATTTTTATGGCATCAAAAATGTTTTTTTTATTGATGACACATTTAATGTTGTCCCCACATCTTGCGGCTACAAGCAATCATAATTGCTCATTCTGCTTAGCCGGAACATATAAGTGATATTTATCTTTGAATAATGAATCGCGATTTTATAATTTTATTTTCCCATTCGTAAAAAATGTATCTAGAGGTATTAGGTTTTATTTTTCTTTTAGCTACATTTCCTTGGAATGAGAAAAGAAAACTGAAAATCGCGCGATCACACTCTATTGTGTGTTTGTAGCTGAATTTTTTCATTCAACAAGAATTTCTCATGGCTGAATGCACTTCGGCACCCCCAATCTTAAAGAAACCATTTTTGTTAAGTACATTCGAATGAATCTTGCTTTTGGTTAATGGCAGTTTATCGTGTTCACTGAGGCGACGTCGAAGCGATAGCTATTGTGACAAAATGTTGCTCAAAATTTCTTACTGGGAAATAGAATGACAATTTATTATTGAATATGAACATGAAAAGAAAAGATTTCAATTTCGGTATGGCAACATAAATTCATAAAAAAAAAAAAAAAAAAAAAAAAAAAAAACAGGCAGACGGCAGTATTGCCATGTCCTTATTCTTAAGTATACCAATTTATAAACTTTATGATGAAAAAATAAAGAATCTATCTATCTATGTATCTAAATTCAGTTTTAAAATGACAACAATAATTGGTACCTAAGACACCTAGCGGGGAATAGTGGGAACTAACTCATAGATCATAAAACGTGATCCTGATCAAGATCATGTGTATTTGCTGTTGTTGTATAGATCATTGGCGATAATAAAACACGGCTATTATTAGAACATTTTTTATTCCATGAAACGCTTTTTTTTCATTGCTCCTTAAGACTGCGAAATGTTATCAAATGAAATAAAAAAGGTTTGGCAAAGGTACGGCAACAAAACTTCCTTTGATGAAATGAATCAATGACAGATGAGACATGGGAGTATTGTATTGCTCCATTCAATTTCAATACAATCAAAAATCCCAATCATCATTCGTTCAATTTAATTTCGATAGAGACAGATACATTCGAATGGATTGTAAGAGTGAATACACTCAAAAATACCAAAACGCCTTCGAATAATTAGGAAATGGAGGTTATTGCACAGAAGCGATATTTTTGTAGAACAAATATGTGTTGGTAAAACGAAATAAGCCAAAATAAATAAAAATATTTTGATATATTAACACATTTATTGGTTCAGTAGATAAGAAATCAATAAAGAAATGAATTAGTCAGAACAGAACAAAAGTATTGACTCGATGAACGATTGACTTCGGGCATTGTGATTGCAATCACCAATACTTTATTGTGATCGGGTCAAAAAGATCGAATCAATCACGATTGACACAGCTCTACTGTAGAGTTAGTAGTAGCGGGACGCGGGAGTGGTCTTATTGAACAATGAGGTGCTTGCGTTTGCCGTCTACTTTTCGAACTGATGGTCTGTGATCACAATCCCGCTCCCCTTCCGAAATCGCTTCAATGTATCCACCTTGGGTAATGTCACTACGTTCAGACAAACCGCGAGTGTGAGAAGACGAAGATCTGGAGTGCATCGGCGCATCAGATAATCTGAGAAAATTGAGGCGGTGATAGCTTCAACCTTGCAATCTCCACGGCGTTCTGCGCGCATGCATGCGCCTGCCCTTGGACTTTCCGGTCGTTCAGTGAGGCGAATTCTTCACGATGACCTTCATTACCATCCGTTCAATGTGGTCATTCATGTCGACTATGCAGAAATGCCTCGAAGAAGGAACCTTTCCTAAAAAAAGGAAAACACAACACCTGGTCCTGTTACCAAAAGGAAAGAAACCTCCAGAAGAACCATCGTCCTATCGCCCAATATGCCTGTTGAACACTATGGGAAAAAATACTCGAGAAGATAAAATATAAAAGATTACTCGCTGTAGCAGAAGAGAAAGGAGCCCTCTCAGATCGTCAATTTGGCTTTAGAAAAGCGCGATCTACTGTGGATGCCATAAAAGCGGTAGTTGATATCGCAGAAAATGCCATCGAAGGAGATAGCCATCTATGGCACAAAAGAGTACTGCGCCGTAGTAACACTGGATGTAAAAAATGCCTTTAATTCGGCGAACTGGTCGTTCATCAGAAGATCACTCGCCAGAATGGAAACACCGTACTATTTGCTGCGAATAGTGACGAATTATTTCAATAATAGGAAGCTTAGGTACAACACTGATGAAGGAGTCAAGTACTACAAAGTCAGCGCGGGAATCCCCCAGGGGTCAGTCTTAGGTCCAGTGCTGTGGAACATTATGTAAGACGAAGTCCGTCGATTGTCGCTACCGCGCGGAGTAATCATAATTGGATCCGCCGATGACATTGCCGTCGTGACAGTGGATAAACATATCCGTGCTGTAGAATCAACTACAAACGAAGCCTTTTCCCAGATAAAGGATTGGCTTTTATCCACCGGGCTAGAATTGGCCGACAATAAAACAGAAGCCGTACTTATATCAAGTAGAAAGATCGTAGAGTTCGCTAATTTTCAGGTGGGTAGTCAAACCATCAGGTCAAAAGAGGCGGTTAAATATCTTGGAGTAATGCTGGACAACAAGCTGCAGTTTAAAACTCATGTTGACTACCTAGCCAAAAAGGCAGCGCAACTACAGGGAGCTCTTTCGCGCATGCTGCCTAACATCGGTGTACCTGGTTACGCTAAAAGAATGCTCCTCTCCAGAGTAATCACCTCCGTTTTGTTATATGCCGCCCCAGTCTGGGCGCAGGCACTTAGGACAAAGGTGACTAAAAAAGGATTGCCATCCATATATCTGCGCGCTGAGGACAATTAGCGGTTTTCGTACCATCTCAGACGAGGCTGCATTTGTTATAGCTGGAATGGTCCCCATTGACATTCTCGCGGATGAGATGTCCAGGATATACAGCAGAATATCCCTGAACCAACACGATGCTACTACCATCCAGAGGATAAAGTTCGAAGAAAAAGCAGCGTCAGCAGCTACTTGGCAAACTCGTTGGACCAATAGCAAAAGGGAGATGGACGTACAGACTTATACCTTGTATAAAAGATTGGATATGTCGCAGACACGGAGACTATAATTAGCATCTTACACAGTTTCTATCCGGTCATGGAGGATATCGCAAGTATCTGTACAGATTTGGACACGATACCTCACCACTTTGCCCTGAATGCCCAGAATAAGAAGAAACAACGGAGCACGCAATATTCCACTGCGGGCGGTTTGCACACGGTAGAATAGAATTACATAGCCCGTCGTCTATAATCGACCATATGCTGTCATCAGAAGTGACTTGGGAAGAGATTGGCGCATGTGTAACGAATGTGCAAACTGAGCTGCGAAGAATTCGCAAAGCAGCAGAAGCATTGGAAACAGATCAAGCTGTAACAGGAGTAACAACAATAGCTTCACAAAATGAATTGCATGATATGCTTACCCGCCCCGCGTAGTAATACCTAACAGCAGTCCCGCGGGGAGAGTGGTAGAAGTCTGTTGGGTGTGGATTAGTACGTAGGCGCATTCCTGGCATCGATTATTCGGGTTTGCGAATCGTGCATGCCATCTTTCGAAGATTACCACATCCATTGGCACAGCCCAAAAAATTTGGTCATTATGCAGAAACTCTCCGTACGCGACTTCAATTCTCGTAGTAACGCATGTGAGGCGCTTCTCGAAAAAGTTCCAGAGGACTAAATTGTTTTTTTTTTTCAGTGATGAAGTGGATGTGTGTACACAAACAAAACATGTGCTATGGGCTGCCACCTATTCCATAGTATAGCATCAAACCCTTTTGCACATTAAGTCACAGTATGATGTGCAATTTCCTCAGCTTGGATCGTTGGTCCCTGTTTTTTTTAAAGGAAAATGATTTCACAGTGAAAGTGGCCAGTTTCCACGACTTGACGAATTGGACTTAGGGGACATTTTGTTCGAACAGGATGCAGCAACGGCTCATAGTTCAAGGGCATCGCCATGGATATTTGGTCAACAGTGAACTGTATCAAGGTGCTTCGTAAAACTCTCAAGATGCAATCAGAGTATGGTCTAGGGGCAGTAGTTATTTTGGAGCTCCATTCCAGGTTACCAGCAGAACAAGGCCCGTATAATTTGTGCTTTGACAACTCTTTCACTGGATTACCATTGCTCAAGTATTTGCAAGAGCAAAATGTTGGTGGGACAGGGACTGTGAAAACCGTCTCGAAAATTGTAAGCTACCAAATTCAAAGGACATGAAAAAGGGGTGATTTGTGTCATCAAACGCCTGCGGACATCATTGTAGCTAAGTGGCATTACAACAGCATCGTCACTATCGCATCTAACTGCCACGAATTGGACCCCATCGCATTGGAGCCTTTAACAAAAAATGTATGAAAAGTCAAATTGTATAACAAGTGGGTGGAGTTGACCATTTTGAAGAAAATGTTGACTCTATGAGAGTAGGACTTCATGGCAAGAAGTGGTGGTTCCCTCTGTTTGCTTTCGGTTTGGATGCTGTTTGTCAAAATAGGCAACCAGAAAATTACTTTCCGTGTGTAGTTAACACATATCTCCAAAAATATGCAAAACCCCAAAGCCGTGATTCTTCCTGCGAAGTTCCTGTTCAAATTACGCAAGTAAGGTCGGTGGGTAGCGCTGACGATCACCTGGAAACTGACTGCTGCCAAAGACGATGCGTATACTGTCACCAACGCACACGAAAAATGTGCTCTAAGTGTAAAATTGGATGACATGTAAAGTGTTGATACATGGTGGGGTCTCTGGCGTAATAAATCCAGATGTTTTCGGTGGGGTTCTACGCGTAAGTGTACTCCTGCTACTCTTTGTGAATCCACTCTGATGTCTGATTTATTAAACATTTAAGCTGAAAACCAGTCTGACTGTTAAATAAGTAATATTTGCATAAATCACCTTAGACAGTCTCCTCAAATTGCCACAATGAATATCTCATTTGAAAATGTCAACCATCTTAATCTGTGCTTCCCTACTAGTCCAGTCAAATGGTGCAAAAAAAGGGTCGAAGTGGAAAGTTCTGGTGTAATTGTGTTTAGTGGCTTATTTTATGGATTAGGGGCTGCTGAACACGAATCTGAACTTCTCCAACAAAATTTCGAATGGCAAATATGAGAAATCGTCAAAAAACCGCTGAAAATAAGGCTTTTTTGTGGTTTTCGGCTTATAACTTGAAAACTAAGCTTTCTACGAAAAAAAATTCTGAGGGTAAAATAAAGAAGAAGAAATTACCTACAATTTATGTAACAAAAATTTTTTTGTACGCTCAATTGTTTTCACGTGTCAAACTATCGAGCAAAACAGACATTTTTCGAAAATACGTAGCAAAAAATACCTACCTACATGAATACTCGTAAATTCAACCCCTGCATGGTAACCGCACATCGCGCCGCGGAGTCGTAATTTTCGTTTCTGGAGTAGTTTTTTTTTCGATTCTGGGTATTTTTCTTGAGATACATTCCAACATTATAACGGTAATCAGTTAGTTCTTCGACTCGCACCTGCAAGGAAAACTGGAGGAGTTCTTAAATGATGAAGATGAAGACATTTCACTTTTTTCACTAGCACACGAAAAAGAGTGTGTGAATGAATTGAAAGCTAAGTTTTCTATGCAGCTCAAAGCCTTAGCTAACCGTGGTGCTACTTCTAAGCTATGGATCCAGTATTTTGAAATGGTTACCCTTGTTAAGCAGTTCATCGAAGCTGAAAGAGCGGGGAATTGGAACCTCCATCTCCAAGTTATCTTCCAGATGCTCCCGTACTTCCACGCTAGCGGGCACTTTTTGTGTGCTAAATGGTGCCACCTCTACCTTCAAGATATGCTCAGCTTAAAAGATAAAATGACCACTGAGGAATATGAAAAATTTACGAGTGGCGGCTTCACAGTACGAAGGACGAGCAAATTTTGGTGTGGAACGTGGACCGACATGACCATTGAGCAGTCTCTAATGAGAATAATGAAAATTGCTGGAGGGCTGAGTCATGGTCGCGGGGTTAGCGAAAGTATCCTTTCTAGGTGGACAAAAGGAATGACTTCCCTCCAAAATATTTGTGAAGAAATGGAGAAGATGTATGGAGTTGCATTCATTAGTTCCGAACAACACGTGGAAATCAGAGAAACTAGGATTAAAAGGGACACGAGTGATTCGAAGAAATTAATGGACTGGTTTGTGCAACACTATCCTTTTCCTGATTTAACAGACATGTTATCTCTTGCCTCTGGTATCGTAGGTGACAGTACAATCAATTGTCATATGGCAAAGGAGATTGGACTTCTGGGCGTTGATAGAATTGTGGGTGGTGACTTTGAAACCGTTAAGTTCTACAGAAAAGATAGAGCTTTGCCACTTGCAACGATGAAAAATGCAATGAAAATAAGTAACGAAACCGTCTCCATCAATCCTACAACCATTTTCCAACGAAAACAATAGCGAAACAAACCGATGAAGAACTTGAAGACTTCCTAAAATACGAGCTGTGCCCTTATCCGATGTCTCTCTTTGACGACTATGGTATGAGAAAAGGAACCAAATCTACTTTATACAAAGCATTCATACCAACTGAAGAGGCAAATCTTCACGGTTGTGTTCACGTTATAGATGGTGGATACTTGCTGCACAAAATCTTGTGGACCGGGGGTCAAACATTTTCATCAATTTGTGAAAGCTATGTTTCATTTGCTAAGTCGAGGTTCAAGGAAAGCACTGTAGTCGTCTTTGATGGTTACCCTGAACAAGGTACTAAATATGTTGAGCGAGCGAGAAGATCACGCAAACATACTTCAATGGATGTCATATTCGATGGAACAATGATCCCGACATTGCCACAAGAAAAGTTCCTAGCCAATATAAAGAATAAAAACCGTCTCATCGAAATGCTACAGGACAAATTTGCAGCAGCTGGTATAATCACAAAACAGGCACACGAGGATGCAGATACACTTAATGTAACCACAGCAATGGATCTCGCCCAACATCATAGATCTGTGGTTATTGTGGGTGAAGATGTAGATTTGCTGGTTATCTTGATTGGTCGTTGTCGGGGAGTACATTCAAATGTATTCTTTCTGAAACCGGGCAAGGGGACAGTTGCACAACGAATTTTTTCTCCTGACTGCCATCCAGACCAATATGTCTGTAACAACATACTGATTTTGCATGCCATGGGAGGATGTGATACCACGTCAGCCTCGTTTAAAGTGGGAAAGATGCATTTTCTCCAAACTCTAAAAAAAACCCTGCTTTAATCAACAAAATCGAAATTTTCAAAGATCCTACGGCGCAAGCTGAAGATATTACTCATGCTGGACTCATCTTCTTCACTGCGTTGCACAAATTGACTGATAAGGAAGGGACAACTTTGAGCAAACTAAGATACAAATATTATTGTAGGTCTGCCTATAAAACCAGAACCTATTTGGCGTCCTTACCTCCCACCGAAGCTGCTGCACAGCAACACTCCTTGAGAGTGTACTTTCAAGTACAGCAATGGCTTGGAAATGAAAAAGATCCTGAGGAATGGGGTTGGAAGAAAACCAGTGATGGTCTACAGCCAGTGCCAACTTATATTATTTTAAAAATATATATATATATGAATAGACTTTTTTTTTGTTATTTTCGAAACATTTCAAAAACAAACTACTCCAAAAATTAAAATTACGACTCCTCAGCGCGATGTGCCGTTAATTTGAAGAGATGGTTCAAATTAATGATATGTAAGTATTTATTGTTTGCTATTTTCGAAAAATGTCTGTTTTGCTTGATAGTTTGACACTCTTTTGCGTGAAAACAATTGAGCGTACAAAAAAATGTTTGTTACATAAATTGTAGGTAATTTCTTCTTCTTTATTTTAGCCTCAGAAATTTTTTTCGTAGAAAGCTTAGTTTTCAAGTTATAAGCCGAAAACCACAAAAAGCCTTATTTTCAGCGGTTTTTTGACGATTTTTTATATTTGCCATTCGAAATTTTGTTGGAGAAGTCGAGATTCGTGTTCAGCAGCCCCTAATGCATAACATAAGCCACTAAACACAATTACACCAGAACTTTCCACTTCAAACTACCATTTGACTGGACTATACCTCTTCTCCAGTTATTTCGCGATAATATCCCAACTGTTTTTAACTTCCATTTCCACTCCCGCCATCATTATTATTACCGAATCGGTATTCTCTACATTTGTAAATGTTTTCCTTAGCCTAATTGCGTTATCCTTCTCTCATTACAGACCTTGTGACAGAAACCTACGTGATGCGGAGTTGATATCCTGCCGGCTGAGACGTGTGGAACCACTATGTCGTCTTCCCGGATCCGCACTGCAACAACTTGCAATGTGCGGATTTTATGAGGATCTTGAAAAAGGAGTTACCCGTGAGTATATACTTGAAAAACTTTTATATCCCCCAACGCAAGATGCCAAGTTTGGCCTCCTTCATAACTTCTTTATCCCAAAAGACATTTCGGTTCGTCCTAATAAAATTATTTACGGTCTATCCCTCTCTTTGGCTTGTTTGCACTTTCAACTTTCAAGCACGCAAAGGATACAACTGCCATTGAGTTCGACATATTGCATTAATTTCGACGTGTATCCTTGTTTTTCATTGCAGTTTTTCGTGCCGGCGAGCAGGGACGATTTTGGTACGCGGTGTTGGGTGGTTCGCTGGAGGTCAGATATCATGCACCCGATACTGATGGCAAGGTAAAGTTGGCTTAATTTAGTTTTATTTCAGGCACTTTGGTACAATTTTCCGATGTGTTTTGGAAGCTGTAAGCCCAGTGAATTGAGTTAATTAGTTTAACAGGTATTTGTACCCTAAGGGTAATGGTGGGAGATTTTATGTTCCAGACCAATCGATAATTGAATTTAAATAATAGTTTCAACTGCTTCCGAAATGTTGTTTAATGGAACATCTCGGGAAAAGTTGTGTAAAAGTATGCAAAGTTAGTAAGATGTTGGCACATGTTTTGGGAAATTACTTCGTCGTGTTACAGAGTCTTATGGCGAAGTTCATGCAAATCCGGTTGTGATTTTTACTTATAGACTATACATCTAAATCGCGGGCTCAGTGATAAGTGCAGTAGACTACTGATCGATAAATCTTTGGTTCGCATCCCCCTAGTACTTTTGAAAGTCTTAAAAACATCCAAGGATATTGACTGGTATGAGGTTAGGTTAAGTAAGGTTTAGGTGGGCGTCGGCAGAAGCCAACACACTTACACCAATTTAGGTCCATTGTGATACCACGAGAACCGATTAACTCGACGTGGTAGGGTCGTTGGTTTTGAAAGGTATGAAATGCTTCTCAACTTTGACGTCTCGGATCGGCGTAAGATTGTACTTCCCTTTCAGTCGGTCCATGAATAAACTTTCGCGCACACCAGTGGCGGATCCACGGGGGGGTATCGGGTCCGGACCCCCCCACGGAGGTCCGAACTGACCTGAATCTGAAATGCTGGTATTCTGTCGCCGAAAATTTGCATATTCTATTTTACGTTTCGAAAATCCAAAAAAGATTGTAATGAGCAAATAAATGATTTCTCGTATTTTGTCATGCATAATATTATTGTTCAATTCATGTTTCTACAACATATTAGCAATAGTGCGAAATCTAGAGAAAATCTCAATCGTTTTTAAAATTCCGCGGTTTTTTAAAGAATTCTTGCAGAATTTCGTCTTCCGTTAGTCCAATTTCAGGATGGATACTCAAAGAAGCCATTCAGACGCTCCCGTCCCATTGTACTTCTAAGATAGTTTTTCTTCTTCTTAGGGTCGAAAATGATCGATCTGGAGTTGCTGTTGTTACGGGTAACACTGCCAATACTCTTAAGATCGTGTTCACGTTTTTGAAACATTTTTCATTGATAACCTAAAAGATAACTTAACCATTGAAAGTTAAGTATTCGATGAGTTATAGAAACTGATTTTGGAAGTAAAAATTCCGATCCGAAGTTACTCACTGATAGTGCATTTAGCGCATTTTGAATATCTTGATCGGAGATCCGTTGCTTCCACATTCTGATCTCTGAGATGAAATTCCTTTCTGAACAGTCCAATATTTCGTCATAAAACTTGTAAAGATCTGCGCATTGTTCCTCATCAAATTCCAGCTTGGAAGGAAATAGTTGTCCGAAACTGTGGGAGATCGATTTGTGTTTTTCGAACCGACTTTGGAGATGAAAAATGTAAGTATCAGGGAATGGAATGTAGAAGGCAACTTTTTTTTTTATATAATTTGCGTGCGATAAAGGGATTTCTTTTTTTTTCTGTGACACAGTACCCTTATAGTGGAAACCACAGCGCAGGCATTTTGTTTGTTGTTGTAAGTAGCTCCCAGCAAATGATTCATTGCCTATTTGTGGGTGCTACTTACTGTATGAAAGAATAGAAGGATAGGAAAGGATAGAAAGAAGGAACTCTGTAATAATCTTCGACATTTTGTGTTTCAACTTTGCAACGGTTTTTCCGTTGACTGCAACGACGAGGCACTTTCATATTAATTTCGTATTCGGAACAGATTTCAGCAACATTGTCGTAAATGATACGACAATTTGAATCAACGTTTTCCCGCTTTTCCTTGATATCATTCGTAGCATCATCAGCTAACTTTGTGGCTTCTCCTAGATCTTAATTTTTCGTCTGCAATTCCCGACTCAGAGGCAAGACGATAGAATTGATCGATTCCATTATATGGCAGGAGATTTGAAATTCGATTGTCAAAATTGCGGTCAAAAGCTGAGAAGCCTTTTGTGAATTCTCTCGATCTTTCCACTTTTTTATTTCTTCCAAAGATTCTATAACGGCCGGTTGAAGTTCTAGGTAAGTTGAAACTGCTTCATGAGCTATCTTGTAATAGCGAAAGAATACAATTTTTCTTTTCTCCGGTTACTCTTTTTCGGCATTTTCAAAAGTTCTTCCTTCAAAATGCTTTGTCTTTTCGGCCAGCGGGAAAATGCCTCGATTGCTCCGATAGTTCCTAACGCATTTTTTATACCCGATACTCCGCAAGCGCCATTGATAACCAAACTGAAGCTATGCGCGGCACAATGAACGTAGATTGCAAGAGGAAAATGAGACCTGATATGGGCTTGTACTCCGTTTACTTCGCCACTCATAACTGGTGCATATATATATCTGTGAATCAAAAAATTATCGACACTGTCGCGAAGTAAATGTTCCGAATTAAAATTGTTTGCAGTGGTAACCGTGTGTCCACACAAGCGTAGTTTCATGCAAAATGTATCAAAAGAATGAGAAAATGAGGTTAAGTTAGGTCATGACAGCATACATTTTGTGGACCCCCTCGTCGAGATCCTAGATCCGCCACTGGCGCACACGAATGTATGTAGTACATAGCCACACTTAAGCTAGGTGTTGCCAATAAAAGGTTTAATTTTCAATAACCCACTATTGTGCCGATTTCATTTGACAGCACATTTTCTGACAGATGACAAGTAAAAACTGCGCTATTTATAAAAATGGAACGATTTAAAGAATTAAATGTTTTCTTGGCAACCTTCGTGCCCGGCAATCGTTAAATTGGTTCAGAAATAGAGAGGCTTGATACGGTGTGACTTCGTTTTTGGGCCTGTGTGCAAACAAAAGATTACGCAAATTCTTTCCACTTATTTCAAGCACTTCAAAACTAACGTATGTGCTATTATTGATGAAATAGAGCCGCAAATGAACAAACATGTGATGTTTTGATGTGAAGTTCATCAATTAAGCCTGGATGTTCAACAGAGATGAGGGTATTTCCACTACATTTTAAAATAGTGTTCTTCCACGTTGTGTTTTGATCTGTCCTATCCATCTAGGCTCCTTACGAAAAGATGGAAAACAGCATTTGTTTAGCCCGTCAGTTGATTTTTTTCCCTTATTACCCAAAAATTGCAGTTTTGCCCCTTCTTTGCACAGTCATGAAAATTCCGAAAACTTCTAAATGACTGATTGTTTTTTTTTTGCAGCAAGTTGTCCACTGATGAATTTAGAGAAGTTTCTCATGACAATTGATACTCTTGGGTGTTTGTCAGACGTTCGAAAGAGGTGGGGGGAGTGGAGGTGCAGCTGGGATAGATATAAACATTATACCTTCTTCTTTTCCCTTAATGACGGTGAGGCTATGATCAGGAGTAATGGGTTTAAAACCCTCCAACTTAACTGCATGCCTACTGGTCCGCTGGTGGACTTTGGCGGTTCGACCCCAGAAAATAACGGCAGGCCTCCCGATTTTGTTTCACTTCGTCGCTGAGGCCAATCACATGATGGTGTTGCTACATTTGTGGGATCCAGGAGCCTGCTTCTCTTTCGCGTTTGTTTTAGAACGTTGATTGATATTGCTTTTTGACAAGCCCTGTCATTTGAACATGACAGTACCAACTGAGCCGGTCGCGCTCCATTTTCTTCGAGATAGTTTCTATGACGTGAAGGCTTCCTCAGATAATGGAACTTCTAATTCGATCAATCTTTGTTACTGCTGTTGTGATGCGAAGCATCTTCATCTTAGCTGCTTTGTGTGGCGCCGGTTACACAACTGTAGTGTAAAGCTTTCCTTTCAGCTTAAGGGCATTTTGCAATCACGGAAGATGGCTGAGTTTTCCCGGCACTTCATCCACCCTACGCTTACGCGATACTTAATGTCGTTATCACAGCTTGCTTCGCTGTTGATCATAGATCCCAGATTCGCACTTGCGAATCACTCCTCCATTCATATAAGTGTCTGGAATTGGTCGGAGTGGATCAGGGAACGGGCAGCACAAGTATTCTCTTTTCTTCGGACTAATACGATTCCCATTCCGCTACAAAACTTCCATCCATACATCAAGTGCTCGTTGCAGGAAAGTTAGATCCTCGCTTACGATGGCTCTATCATCAGCAAAGAACAATTGATGAACTTTGGGGTCTGTCACTTTTCCTTCAAGCAAATAATCAAGGACTGTAACAAATATCAAGAGATGCTTCCCTGGTGTGCACCGACTTTGATCTTAGTCTTTACTCCCTCATACATGACCATGATCATCTGTACGTAGGTTTCTGGAACTCCTCGCTGTCTTAGCGCCACCCATAACAGATCCCTTGGTTGTCCATCAAATGCCTTTTCGAAATCAACCACCACCATATGCAAATATTTTAAGGAATATGTTTTTCCATCATGATCCTTATACTTTGGATTGCGTCTGTTGTTGATTTAACTGCGACAAACCCGCACTGGTCTTCAGATAGCCGTATTTTTTTCTCTATTCGACTATCTAATATCCGCTCAACGATCTTAATGTTGTGGGACATCAGCTTAATTGAACGGTAATTGTTACAGTCTCGCGTATCGCCTTTTTTTGTACAAAGGAAGAAGAAAATGTTCCCTCCGTTCGATCGCCTCTAATCATTTTATACATGAGAATCATGAGCCATTTCGACCCGATGACTCCCATCTTTTTTCAAAACACAGAGGTTATCACTTCCGGCCCAACTACTTTTCGTTGTTTGTAGTCTTTGACCGCCTTCGTAGCTTCTTCGACAATAATGTCGTTTACTTCTTCATTGTTAGAAACGGCTCTCGGAAAATATATTAGAGAAAATTGTTCATTTAGAAGTCCTTCACAATAGTGTTTTTACGTTATCCAGAAGAAGAAGATGACCGTCGATCGATTTCCCGGGCACGCCTGGTTTCTATCAGCAGTCGGAGAAGAAATTTCTTCTAACTCCCGATACAGTGATGTAGCTCTTTCCAATCAAGGTTGTTATAGGCAACTCCACTTACAGTGCTCTTCACTTGATTAGACGCACACATTTTTTTATACCCTATTCTAAGGGTATATTAATTTTGACGCATAGTTTGTAACATACCTTAATATTGCCCGTAGACCCCTAAAAGTTACTATATTTATGATCAGCATCGATAGTAATGTCGATCTAGCCATGTCCGTCCGTCCGTCCGTCCGTCCGTCCGTCCGTCCGTCTGTAGCCAAAAATTAGGCCTTTAAACTGGACCTAGAGAGCTGAAATTTTAACCATATACTCTCTAGGGTCCCGAAATAATCAAGTTTACGAATTTTTGAAATCCGCCCACAGACACGCCCACAAACTCAAAAAAAAAACAAATTTTGGAAAAAATCGAATTTTGAGCTAGCAAGCTGAAATTTTTTATATATAATCTATGACTCCTAAAACTGCTCGGGATAAAAAATTTTCAAAATCCGCCCACTGACACGCCCACAAATAAATAAAATAATTTTTTTTTACCCTATTCTAAGGGTATATTAATTTTTGAAAATCCACAGTTTCAGCTAGGGAGCTGAAATTTATAGTATATACTCTCTATGGGCCCTTTATGCTCATGTGTAAATATTTTCAAAATCCGCCCACTGACACGCCCACAATTATTTTTTTTTTTTTTTGAAAATTCAAAGTTTGAGCTAGGGAGCTGAAATTTATAATATATACTCTCTAGTAGCCCTTTATTCTCATGTGTTAATTTTTTTTAAATCCGCCTACTGGCACGCCCACAATTAAATAAAACAATTTTATTGAAACACCCAAGTTTGAGCTAGGGAGCGTTTTTTTTTTGATAAAATCCTTTAAATTTTATATAACAAAATATGTAGAGCGTTCTTAACAATTCAACCATACTTAGACTTTTGTCACGCCCACTTATGAGGGATAGGAATAAGAATAGGGTATCCACCAGTTCGCCCAAGCGGACTGTAGCCCGTCCCTATGTTTTTACATAAATTTAATTTTTTTGTTAGTGCGTGTAACAATTATCCAAAAAGTTCTCAACAAAAAAAACACAAACAAATGGTAGGTGAGTGGAAGTTAACGGATATTTTTTCTCTTTCTTGCCTATGTTGTAAGAAAAAGTGCAGTTTTTTTTTGTTCACATGATTAGACGCACCTGTAAAAAAATCTTAAAAATGAAACATAGACTTTTTAATTTACTTTTTTCTCTTTTATTTTTATTTTTGTTGTTTTCTTTTATATTTTCAGTACTTTGTACAACCAGCATGTTTTAAAATCACATCAAAAATCCTATTTTTAAGTGAATCATACAGTTTTTCTAAATAATTTAAGGGAATCGTCCTCCAGGCTTCTTTTATTGCGACAGTTAGCTCTTCACAGGTCTCATACTGCCTACCTCCTTCGTAAACTTTACGTGTGAGCCATCCCCAAACATTTTCAATTACATTGAGGTCAGGTGAATAAGGTGGCCACGGCAACAATTCCACATTTTCTTCGGCAAGAAAGCTTTTCACTACACGAGCGTTGTGGATTGGCACATTGTCTTGTTGTAATAACCACTGTAGAGGTCCGAACAGTTCTTTCATGGTGGGGAAGGCTGATTGCAAAAGAGCTATGTAGGAAACTCCCGTCATTTTGTTGGAAATGAAAACCAAATCGAACGCCCCATTGTACGAAATGGCTCCCAAAACCATTACTCCTCCTTGCCTCGATTGGTGACGTGTCAAAAACTTTTCCTTTTTTCTAAGATCATGGAAGTAGTAGTTGTAATCATCAGGGCCATCCAAATTAAATTTTTACATCTGAAAAAAACACATTTTGCCAATTTAGCGCTATTCCAAGGTTGGTGTCCAATGTCATGTGAAGGCGTGCCAATTCCAACCGCTGTTTTTTAGGGTTCCGTAGCCAAATGGCAAAATATGGAACCCTTATAGATTCGTCATGTCTGTCTGTCTGTCTGTCCGGAAATGTCACAGCCACTTTTTTCCGAAACTATAAGAGCTATACTGTTGAAACTTGGTAAGTAGATGTATTCTGTGAACCGCATTAAGATGTTCACATAAAAATAGAAAAAAAAAAATAATTTTTGGGGGTTCCCCATACTTGGAAGTGAAACCAAAAAAAAAAATTTCATCAAACCCATAAGTGTTGGGTATCTATGGATAGGTCTTCAAAAATAATATCGAGGTTTCTAATATCATTTTTTTCTAAACAGAATAGTATGCGGGAGAGACACTTCCAAAGTGGTAAAATGTTGGTCCCCTCCCCCCCCTCTAACTTCTAAAATAAGGGAATGATAAAATTAAAAAAAATATATGATGTACATTACCATGCAAACTTCCAACGAAAATTGGTTTGAACGAGATCCAGCAAGTAGTTTTTTTTTAATACGTCATAAATCGTAAACCGCAATTTACCTTTCATTAAATTAACTCAAATATAAAAAACAAACATTTAATTTATTGAACCATTATTTTCTAATAATAAATCTGTAATAGGTGCCTAAGTAAATAATAATTATAATTCGCACGGAACTCTTCATGGGCGAGTCCGACTCGCACTTGGGCGCTTTTTTTTTACTTACGGCGTTTAGTGCGGGCTTTTTTTATTTTTATTTTTATTTTTAAATGTTCTGCACTCAAAATAGCTCGCCGAACAATTGCTGGCAGTTATCCCACCTTTTTCCTTTATTTTGCTTGTGGAGACAACTGAATTTGACGCTATTCTTATGATTTTTCTTTTGTCCTGAGGTGTTAATGCGGTTTTTGTCCTTCTTTTGTAATTTTTACCGTATATGTAGCACTGTTTTTTATGTAATTTCTCAGAGCGTGGTCACTTCGGCCTATTTTCTTATCAATGCTTCTCATTGAAAACCCCTCAGAATGCAAGGCGTCAATTTTGCCTTTTTCTTCCGCGGTTAAAACATTTTTTTTTACCTATTTTTAATGAAAATTAATAGAAAACACTCCTTGCTTTCTAAACTTTGTAGCTAACTAAAATCTCATAACAGATCGCGACCACCTAACTAATTTAACGGGTGCGTCTAATCATGTGAACAAAAAAAAACTGCACTTTTTCTTACAGCATAGGCAAGAAAGAGAACAAATATCCGTTAACTTCCACTCACCTACCATTTGTTTGTGTTTTTTTGTTTAGAACTTAATAACCTTTCTAATAAATGCAATTTTGTTGATAATTGTTACACGCACTAACAAAAACATAGGGACGGGCTACAGTCCGCTTGGGCGAACTGTTGGATACCCTATTCTTATTCCTATCCCTCATAAGTGGGCGTGACAAAAGTCTAAGTATGGTTGAATTGTTAAGAACGCTCTACATATTTTGTTATATAACATTTAAATAATTTTATCAAAAAAAAACGCTCCCTAGCTTAAACTTGGGTGTTTCAATAAAAAATTTTTATTTTATTGTGGGCGTGTCGGTAGGCGGATTTAAAAAAAAATTAACACATGAGCATAAAGGGACCATAGAGATTATATATTATAAATTTCAGCTCCCTAGCTCAAACTTTGAATTTTCAAAAAAAAAATTTATTGTGGGCGTGTCAGTGGGCGGGTTTTGAAAATATTTACACATGAGCATAAAGGGCCCCTAGAGAGTATATATTATAAATTTCAGCTCCCTAGCTCAAACTTTGGATTTTCAAAAAAATTGTTTTATTTATTTGTGGGCGTGTCAGTGGGCGGATTTTGAATTTTTTTTATCCCGAGCAGTTTTAGGAGTCATAGATCATATATAAAAAATTTCAGCTTTCTAGCTCAAAACTCGATTTTTTCCAAAATTTTGTTTTTTTGAGTTTATGGGCGTGTCTTTGGGCGGATCTCAAAAATTCGTAAACTTGATTATTTCGGGACCCTAGAGAGTATATGGTTAAAATTTCAGCTCTCTAGGTCCAGTTTAAAGGCCTAATTTTTGCCGACAGACGGACGGACGGACGGACATGGCTAGATCGACATTACTATCGATGCTGATCATAAATATAGTAACTTTTGGGGGTCTACGGGCAATATTAAGGTATGTTACAAACTATGCGTCAAAATTAATATACCCTTAGAATAGGGTATAAAAATTAAATTTATGTAAAAAGAAATGTGTGCATCTAATCAAGTGAAGAGCACTGTATCTTGTATGTGATCTGCACTCTGCATCTTCAACTTCGTAGATGATGTGATGGAGATAATTTTACATATTTGCAATAAATGCTTCTCGCAGACACTTTTGTTTAGTTTGTTCTGTTCGTCCCCGCCACCATAAAAGTTTATTTCAGGAAAAGGCGGTGTTGCTGCGCTATTGCCTCTCCTAGGATCACTCTGTATTCTTTAACCCGAGGCTTCATGAAACGTGTTACCAAATGTTATCAATCTGTGTTTCATTTCGCCAAAGAACGAGTACACTGCACTGAGTACACTGAGCACAATGACTGCACTCACTATACACTGAGTGCACTCAGTTATTCACTTATGATTGCTGCAGAATTGATATAAAGTAATTGTGTTGGTCGGCGGCACTGGAAAGGAGAGTGCTGTTCTTATAAAGAAATCAAACGAAAAGTTTCATATTTTACTAAAAGGTATATTTTTTTTTATTATTTTTTTTCAAATTTTTTCAAAATTGTTCACATTTTATATTTAAGTTTTCTTCCAGATCTTTATCAATATCACATTTTTGAATATTTGAATGTAAGAACATTATTTGGTTTACCAAAACTGGGTCAGAACCAATTAAACTTCTTTTTTCAGATATCAATTGTCTAGCTGAAAAAAAATATTCTTTCTGAAGCAGCACTACTTGCTGGGGTGGATACAATTTTACCTTAAATAAAAGTGGAAATTCTACTTGATGGAAGTGCCACCATTGCGAAACATTAAAATCGTCATGAAAACTTACATTTGTATTTTCATATCTGCATAGCTCATTGTTGACTTTATCAAACGAATTTGCAACTTCCACATGTGGAATAAAATCGTTGAACAGGTCTTTATCATCTGATAAAAAACTATGCAACTCTTCATTTAACAGCCGTTCTTGATCTTCGGGTTCCGGTGTTTCATTTGCATAACTTTGCATAATGTCTTTACATTCGTCTTTAATATTTTTTTATTCTTCTTCGTTGAATTGAATTAATTTATTTGCGGGACGAAACAAAAGAGGGCTATTTTATGAAGTATTGTTAAATTTTGTAACACAATAGGATCAAGAAAAGTATTTAATTTTGCTTTAAAATTTTTAATGACATCTAGGTCTTCCAAATTAAAGGCACATATTTTTTTTAGGCGGTGAAAATAAACGATTGTTAAACGAAGTGTTGCATAGTTGTCGCCTTCAAATTTGTTGATCTTTCTTCCAAAGATCGTAAGATTGGAATTACTGCATTTATATAACTTAAATTAATATTGTTTATTCTGCGTATTTAGTTTTTTTCTCGTAATATATTTGTAACTTCCGCCCATTTTTTTTTCTATGGAATCAAATAAATAAAAAAATGTGTTCCATCGTGTGCAAGAATAACTTTTTAAAGATGTTTTTAAATTCGAATTATTGCCGGATTTCTTAAAGAATTTGCCGAGTTTAGTGCATATAATATTTAATTCTGCTATTTCATTGATTTCTTTTATACTTTTTTCTATTACGTTGTGTATAAGGTGGTTTATGCAGTAAATTTGGTTAAGTGAACGAAAGGCAGCAATCATGTTTGCCCCCCTGTCCGTTACTATTATGGCCTTGTCATTAAGTTCGAATTCAAATTCGCTTAAAATATTACTGACCTTCGACTTAATATTTTGACCTGACAATTTTTCAAAAATGTTTGTTAGCACTTTTATCTACATTGTACGAGTACCTACATAAAAACCTATTTAAGAAATAATAGGGGTATTCACGCTTCATTATCTGGTATTGTTTACATAATTGTAAAAGTGGATTTGCTCTCAGTAAAGAGTTTACATTTTAGGTGGAAGTAAGATACTTTTAATCAAATTAGGTGGATTGAAGCTTCAAAACTAACAATGGAAATATACAGAAGAAGTTTGGCAATGCCGATTCTCATAAAAAAACTTAGAAAACAATGCCAAACGACAAAAGCTGTGATAAATTTAAAATATAAAACGTAGCTTAACTTTTTCATTTTCCTTAACAACGAGAGCCATTATATTTTGTTGTTTTATTGTAGCAAATTGATACATTTTTACAATGATACAAGATCATATAATATCTGTAAATTATGTTACGTATACGCACCCGTACACGATTCGCCCTTCATAGATTTTAGGCCTAGAAGCCTGGTGACCAAAGTTCCTTCTTTAATGTAGTGAATGGTCAGTGAAATCTATGCACTTCTCAAATAATTGTCGGTCCAGATATCAGATGTTAGTCCATAAGCAACATATTTAATTGACTTGATTTCGTCTTTTATAATTTTCAGATATTTATCGTTTAGGTGTTGAACATTTCGTGAAACTGTTGTGGGGTGTGGTAATAAGTTGTTAGTATCCACATTTTGTCCATATTTTGCCCCTATTGATATTAAGAACTGTGCAAAATTCCTTAAACCTGAATCTTCCACAATTCTAAAAGGTCGACAATTTTCTATCTTCAATTTCTACTTCAATTTTTTCTGCGATATCAATCTTTGCTTTTTTTAATACATAACATTTATGTTTCACTAAATTTGAAGTGCTTTTGTTATTAAATTTAAAAACACTAAAACATTTTGTGTAGGCCAATAAACTTGGAATTTGATCACCATTTCGATTTTCCATTGTTCCAAATAAATCCCATACTTTACTCGTACCTCTTTTGTTAATAATTTTAATGTCGCCACTCATAATTTTTGCTTTAATAGCTACACTATTGAGCAACATAACATGGCTTGCCATCGAAATATCCGAATCGGTTGTCGAATCCTTATTTGAAATAAAACGTTAATATGTACCTATATGCAATTATTTCTAAGTAAATATAAACTTACATGAAATGCTTCCATTTTGTTAAATAAGCTGAATACACTTGTAAGAGCTACAACTTTTATGTACTTAGTTGATGAAATCTAGAAACCAATTACAAATTGCATTCATAAACACAAATGAGTGCACTCATTTGAAGTGGGTGCACTCATTGTACTCACTGTATTTTAAACAGTTACAATGGTACATGTTTTGTTCAAAGCAAGCACCCATTTATGTTTGAAACCAAACAGTGTACTCATTTTGGTATAAGGTGATCGAATAGTGTACAGTAACTGTCTCTTTTAATGTGATACTCACTTTTACAGTACTCTTACTCGTATGATTGCTATGAATAGAATACACTGAAGTACTGTACATGTGTATCAAAGCAAATGAATGCATTCATGCAGACGTTTAATAAGTATTGCCTGGCGGTCTAGTGAGATTGCGATTACTGTTCATTTCGAGTTCGACATGTTCAAAACAAAGATATGTTTTCCCCATAAGTCGCCTTTTGCGACCAACGCTGTTTATCGGGTACGCTGTAGTTATATTCTCAACCCGTCCCTACACGAGGTATATAAACGTTATACCTATATGCCTGTAATTAAAAATGTACATTTTCGAAATTTGGATACATGTGCAAATTTATTTGTAAATTCAAAAACATAAAAAATTGTCAAATCTTTAAAACTTTCAACAATAAAATTAAATTTCAGAGCTATGTTCATTAATTCCGCAGTAAAATGGAGGATCTGAAAAAATCTGTAAAGACAATTGTTTTCGGGATTTGTTTGAGGATTGGGTAACCAATTTTTTTTTAATTTCCGAGTTTTGTCCCATATAAGATTTATGAAATTGATTTTCGAGATTTTTTCCACTCTAGACTTAACTCCTTCTAGCTAATGTCAAGATCTTGACCAAGGTTGATTCGATTCTAAATGTTTGCTTAACTGGGGAATGTAGAGTAACATGCCGAGAACAGGCAAGTGTTTTTCCAGCCTCATGACTTATGTTGAAATGTTGTAGTCAAGTTATGGACGTTGACGTCGTCGCCCAGAATAATAATTTCAGCCGCCGGATAAGAACACTGAATCCAGTCAACTTCGTCATAAAACTGTTAAAATAACTGGGTTGGTTGATCGTCGTTATCAGCCGGTCAAAATAGCATACACATTTGGTGGATCCATGACGAGCTTTAATCATATACATAATATCGTGAGCATCCAGACTCTTCTCTTAGATAAGCCAAATCATTCCGAGCCTTTGCACGTTTTAAGGCCCAACTTGAATCGAAAACAGATATGTACTTACCTATACCTATAACGAAGATAGCGAAGGCATGTGAAGCATGTCATGTGCCGACTTGGGTTTTGGTCAAGGCGAGGATATAAGGTTTCGTGTTCTAGAAATGTTAATGGGTACAGCTAGCTTTAACTGAGTCCTACGCTTTTAATATTTTATTAAATTTGTAATTTTAAATTTATATTATTTTTTTTCCTTGTTCTTTCAAATTGAGGTTTTTTTTCGTTGTTTCCTCAGGTTCTAGTTTGTAAAATTATAGTATCACTTAAAAATATATAAATAATTTTTCAGTAGAAAGATATACATGGTAGAAATTAAACCGATTCTGTGCCAAACTGCTTGGCTTACTCCTTTCACAGTTCACACTTTTTTCTGAACTCCAGGAGAACAGATTTCCCTATTTATACTGATTCTGAAATTTATTTTCATACAAATACTATTCAATGAACTTTTGATCAAACAGTAATTATATCAAGTTGTTTAGAATAAAGTGTTTTTCAACTATAACATACATTCGTAAGCTTATTATCTCTGTACGAATAATGTAAATTGCGCGATAGCAAACTGTATATTATTAATGAAATAAACTACCAACTGTTAAATTTATAAAAATTGTTGTAGCTCTTAGTTTCAGATTCTGAAGCGTGTTTTGCTTTACTTTACCATCGGAATTCCTAATCCCAAAACGTAACATTGCATCTTTGTAGTTCGCACCCAAAACGTTGTCTAGACTACTTTACTGAATGTATAGCAGAGGGCGACAAGAAGTGGCTCCTCGTCTACCACAAATTATGGCTAATTCAATTTATATCAATTTTCCTGGGACAAAGATGATTCAACTTCGTCCTTTGTTCGTATAGCAACAACACCAACAAAATCAGTAATCCTTTTAAATTAGATAAGGCATAGGCAAAAGCAAAATGTCTGCCTTAAGATGTTCTATGGCATAACAAGAAATACACTGGCGATCACAAGGATGAGGCCATACAATTGATTTTCGTTATACCTGTTGGATATTTTATACCCAGAAACTTTTACTACTTGTGAAAAGGTACATATTTTCCCAACAGTAAGTCATGAAATTGAAGGGTAAATAAGAAACGATGGGTGGAATTTCCCAAGATCCAACAATGAAATACTTGAAAAGCGTATAAAAAGATGAGCCACTAGGATGCGGCCACATGCAAAATCTTCGAAAGAAAAGGAAAAAATTAATAAAATGTAAATATTTTATGGTTTTAAAACATTTTTGATTAAGTTTAAGTCCGGTGAATAGGGCGGCCATGGCAAAAGTTTCGCGGCTTCCGATTGAATCCAACTTCTAAAAACCCTGGAAGTGTGGATAGGGGCGCTGTCTTGTTGGAATATCCAAGACAGGGGGCGGAAAATGTTTTTCACTTTTGGAAATGACCGTTCCAGCAAATATTTGTAGTTGTTTCCGTTCATTGTTGTGGACAAAAACTCCACCTCGATTGTGCCATAGTGGATAATAGTTCCCCACACCATTATAAAGGGTGATTTTTTTAAGGTTAGGATTTTCATGCATTAGTATTTGACAGATCACGCGGGATTTCAGACATGGTGTCAAAGAGAAAGATGCTCAGTATGCTTTGACATTTCATCATGAATAGACTTACTAACGAGCAACGCTTGCAAATCATAGAATTTTATTACCAAAATCAGTGTTCTGTTCGAAATGTGTTTCGCGCTTTACGTCCGATTTATGGTCTACATAATCGACCAAGTGAGCAAACAATTAATGCGATTGTGACCAAGTTTCGCACTCAGTTTACTTTATTGGACATTAAACCAACCACACGAATGCGTACAGTGCGTACAGAAGAGAATATTGCGTCTGTTTCTGAGAGTGTTGCTGAAGACCGTGAAATGTCGATTCGTCGCCGTTCGCAGCAATTGGGTTTGTGTTATTCGACAACATGGAAGATTTTACGCAAAGATCTTGGTGTAAAACCGTATAAAATACAGCTCGTGCAAGAACTGAAGCCGAACGATCTGCCACAACGTCGAATTTTCAGTGAATGGGCCCTAGAAAAGTTGGCAGAAAATCCGCTTTTTTATCGACAAATTTTGTTCAGCGATGAGGCTCATTTCTGGTTGAATGGCTACGTAAATAAGCACAATTGCCGCATTTGGAGTGAAGAGCAACCAGAAGCCGTTCAAGAACTGCCCATGCATCCCAAAAAATGCACTGTTTGGTGTGGTTTGTACGCTGGTGGAATCATTGGACCGTATTTTTTCAAAGATGCTGTTGGACGCAACGTTACGGTGAATGGCGATCGCTATCGTTCAATGCTAACAAACTTTTTGTTGCCAAAAATGGAAGAACTGAACTTGGTTGACATGTGGTTTCAACAAGATGGCGCTACATGCCACACAGCTCGCGATTCTATGGCCATTTTGAGGGAAAACTTCGGAGAACAATTCATCTCAAGGAATGGACCGGTAAGTTGGCCACCAAGATCATGCGATTTGACGCCTTTAGACTATTTTTTGTGGGGCTACGTCAAGTCTAAAGTCTACACAAATAAGCCAGCAACTATTCCAGCTTTGGAAGACAACATTTCCGAAGAAATTCGGGCTATTCCGGCCGAAATGCTCGAAAAAGTTACCCAAAATTGGACTTTCCGAATGGACCACCTAAGACGCAGCCGCGGTCAACATTTAAATGAAATTATCTTCAAAAAGTAAATGTCATGGACCAATCTAACGTTTCAAATAAAGAATCGATGAGATTTTGCAAATTTTATGCGTTTTTTTTTTAAAAAAAGTTCTCAAGCTCTTAAAAAATCACCCTTTACCTGTTGTACGGCGGTGATGTCTTGCCAAAATCCTCCTTTCTTAGATTATGGAAATAAAAGTTGTAACCATCCGAATCGTCAAGGTTAAATTTTTTTTCATCCGAAAAGACAACGCGTTTCGATTGGTGCAGGGAAATAACTTCACGGGCAATAACTTCACATGGGCAATAACTTCACCTCGAGTGGGCAATAACTTCAATTTTTTTTGTGAAGTTATTGCCCACTGATGGTGAGCAATAACTTCACCGTAAATTTTGTGAAGTATTTCCCACCTATAATTTGAGAATTTGTCTATTATAACTGAAGACCCTTGCACCCACTCTAAATCAAACAGGGACCCCAAGCAGGGGGGTTGCAGGGGGGCAGCATGCATTGCACTGTTTATGGGATTAGTTGCGAAATCGCAAGTAGATTCCAAACAGTTCAATACCTATCGGGGGGCATGCTGCCCCCCGCAACCCCCTGCTTGAGGTCACTGTTTGATTTGGAGTAGGTGCGAGGTACGGTTCTTGAATTATCATTAAATTTTAAGAGAATTTATTTCCCACAAAAAAGTGAAGATATTGCTCACCTATTGTGGGCAATAACTTCACAAAAAAAAGTGAAGTTATTGCCCACTCGAGGTGAAGTTATTGCCCATGTGAAGTTATTGCCCGTGAAGTTATTTCCCTGCACCGTTTCGATTCACTGCGCCAAGCAACATGTTCTCTTGCAAAATTCATTCGATACTCCTTGTGTACTTGCCTTAAAACAGGTTTCTTTTTAAGTTTTCTTCTTTCCATAGTACCACTTTTTCGTATTATCCTTCGGACCGTTGCTGTGCAGGCTGATACTCCGCTGCTGGCTCTTATTTTAATCACTGGTGGAAAGGATGTAGGCAAGCCGTAGAATAACCCGCTTTTCTCGCAATGTTCCTGCTATTGCCGTGCGTGCTTTTTGATTTTTACTAGTGTTGTGGATCCTCAAGATAACTGATTACAACAGTCTTACTTCTATTTATCCTCCTTGCTATTTCTCGGCCTGCGAGTCCTAACTCCTTGATGCCATCTATTTTTCCTCTTTCTGTCGCTATCAAAGTCTTTCCGGAACCCATTTTTTTACTAAATAAAAGCAGTTCTTCTCAACGCTTTTTTAAATATTCTTAACAAAATTTTGAAAAAAATCGCTGATGTGAACTTCTGCAACGAAATATTCACAATGGCCGCATCCTAGTAGCGCATCTTTTTTTACGCTTTCAAGTAGTTCATTGTTTGATCTTCAATTGTTTGACCTTCAATTTTATGACTTACTGTTGGGAATATATGTACCTGTTTCCAGGTAGTAAAAGTTCCCGGGTATAAAATTGCCAACAGGTATGTACTTACCTATACCTATAACGAAGATAGCGAAGGCATGTGAAGCATGTCATGTGCCGACTTGGGTTTTGGTCAAGGCGAGGATATAAGGTTTCGTGTTCTAGAAATGTTAATGGGTACAGCTAGCTTTAACTGAGTCCTACGCTTTTAATATTTTATTAAATTTGTAATTTTAAATTTATATTATTTTTTTTCCTTGTTCTTTCAAATTGAGGTTTTTTTTCGTTGTTTCCTCAGGTTCTAGTTTGTAAATTTATAGTATCACTTAAAAATATATAAATAATTTTTCAGTAGAAAGATATACATGGTAGAAATTAAACCGATTCTGTGCCAAACTGCTTGGCTTACTCCTTTCACAGTTCACACTTTTTTCTGAACTCCAGGAGAACAGATTTCCCTATTTATACTGATTCTGAAATTTATCAAGTAGATTCCAAACAGTTCAATACCTATCGGGGGGCATGCTGCCCCCCGCAACCCCCTGCTTGAGGTCACTGTTTGATTTGGAGTAGGTGCGAGGTACGGTTCTTGAATTATCATTAAATTTTAAGAGAATTTATTTCCCACAAAAAAGTGAAGATATTGCTCACCTATTGTGGGCAATAACTTCACAAAAAAAAGTGAAGTTATTGCCCACTCGAGGTGAAGTTATTGCCCATGTGAAGTTATTGCCCGTGAAGTTATTTCCCTGCACCGTTTCGATTCACTGCGCCAAGCAACATGTTCTCTTGCAAAATTCATTCGATACTCCTTGTGTACTTGCCTTAAAACAGGTTTCTTTTTAAGTTTTCTTCTTTCCATAGTACCACTTTTTCGTATTATCCTTCGGACCGTTGCTGTGCAGGCTGATACTCCGCTGCTGGCTCTTATTTTAATCACTGGTGGAAAGGATGTAGGCAAGCCGTAGAATAACCCGCTTTTCTCGCAATGTTCCTGCTATTGCCGTGCGTGCTTTTTGATTTTTACTAGTGTTGTGGATCCTCAAGATAACTGATTACAACAGTCTTACTTCTATTTATCCTCCTTGCTATTTCTCGGCCTGCGAGTCCTAACTCCTTGATGCCATCTATTTTTCCTCTTTCTGTCGCTATCAAAGTCTTTCCGGAACCCATTTTTTTTACTAAATAAAAGCAGTTCTTCTCAACGCTTTTTTAAATATTCTTAACAAAATTTTGAAAAAAATCGCTGATGTGAACTTCTGCAACGAAATATTCACAATGGCCGCATCCTAGTAGCTCATCTTTTTTTACGCTTTCAAGTAGTTCATTGTTTGATCTTCAATTGTTTGACCTTCAATTTTATGACTTACTGTTGGGAATATATGTACCTGTTTCCAGGTAGTAAAAGTTCCCGGGTATAAAATTGCCAACAGGTATAAAGACTGAAAATGTAATTGCAAAATATATGGCCTCATCCTTGTGATCGCCAGTGTATATCCACTAACAAACTTCTGTTTGCCCTTCAATATTTTGTTGATTCTGTTATTGCCTACATGTCTTGTCGTAAACTCCTTTTTTTGGGTAATTACGAGTATATTTCGTTAGGACTCGCTTTAAGGTAATTGGTATAAACGCTTGAAATATATGTATCCTGCTTCTACGAACTTTCAGATCATTTTTTTTCTCAGAAAACTTATTCAAAGCATGAAAAACTCATTTTCAGCTTCATATCGGAATAGAATTTCAAATCACGTTTAAATAACGTGTAGTTTCGGATAATGATGAAAAAATGATTCCATGACAACTACTTAATACGTGAGTGTGTAAAAATACAAAACGTTTGACGGTATAGCATAACGATTTTCCCAGACTCGTATCCAGCGTTGCCCAAAGTACTACTATAATAGTGTTGTACTACTTTGGATACCTTTGCACTACCGTACGCCTCCGTTCACATTTGTACTACTATTTTTGCAAATGCTTTAATGTTTTTATAACAGAAACATTTTACACATGCAGCAAAATTCGCTGGTCCAGATGGTATTTCCCCTATCGTTCTGAAGAGGTGTTCTTCTACGCTGGCAAAAACCACTGCGTAAACTTATTTTCTGTATTATTCTCCTGGGCTTTGTCCGAGGGGGTGGAAAACAGTATTTATCCAGCCTGTATTAAAAAAAGGGAATCTTCTCCCTCCTCCTACTAATCAACCGCCAGCTAGTGAAATATCATGAGGCCCGAAAACTTCTCAATGACCGGCAGTATGGTTTTCGCAGCAACAGGTTCACTGGTGATTCGATGACATATCTAACAGAAAAGTGGAACCAATCTCTTCACCAAGGTGGTGAAAGTAAGATTGTTGCGCTTGATATTTCAAAGACATTTGGCAGAATTTGGCATCAATCTCTCTTGTCGAAAATGCGAGCATTTGGAATCGATGATATTCTTCTTCAATGGATTAGAAATTACTTTCTGGCCGTTCACTTCACGTAGCTTGGAACGGTTTCAAGTCTGAAAAACAAAAATTCTCTGTTCTTAGCCCAGTCATTTTAGGCATTTTAAACCCCAATCTGCGGAAAAATTCCAAGTGAGCTGAATTTTTGTGTACACCTTTATTACGGCGTTGTAATGAAGATGTGAAAAATTGATATCGTGTTATAAAGGTCAAAAGGTCACGAAAATTAGTTTTTCGTAAATATCTCGCGATCCTTCAGAAATCTTTTAAAGATGCATAGTATTATTCACAACAAATGTCCGGTATACTTCAGTGAAATGATACATTTTTCTCAGTCACGTAGAGGAGTTTGTTTGATATTTCCACGCTTTTCTCACACAATAGCAGAACGCTCCTTCATTGTGTCAGCGACTCGACTCTGGAATTCTCTTCCTGTCGAATTGCAGACAATTACTTCACTACCCATGTTCGAGAGGAGGATATTTCAACACCTACGAGTATCAACCTAATTTTATCAAAGAAATATTTAAGAATACAATCTTTATATATATAGAAAAAAATAAAATAAATAAATAAATAAATAATAATATCAATTAGTTTGTAAATGTACTTTTAATAACTTTCATATAAGTTTCCTTTTCCCTAAAATGTTTTGTATTATTACTAGATACTTAATTTTAAGATTATAAATCTTGTAGTATCGTGTATTAATAAGCTCAAATAAAAATACAAAATACAAAATACAAAAAAAAAAAAATACAAAAATACAAATCTATTGCTCGGAGGTCAATAGAGGTCATTATAAAAATTGTTTGTCGTGAAATTATCTACAAAAATTGCCTCTTGCATTTTTTGGTAAAATTAAACGTTTTTGGAGTAGAGCGCTGAGAAAGCGACTAGAATGCACTCACATACGGTATTGTATAGATACTGTATTTTATTGTTCCGAGACCCAGATAAACTTAATTGACTGAGCAATCTGTCCCCGACTGTCTTTCTCATTTTTATAAATGATCTCCTATCTGTTGCTTTTAATCCAATCCATTTCTTCGCTGATGACAGTACCCTCCGCTTCTCATATTCGTTTCTTGGGTCACGCCCTCTTCTTCGGGTGTGGAACTGGAGCGGCAACGTATGTTAAGCTCGTTAACAGCATACCTCAGTGGGGTACAACCAGACACCACTAGAGTGGAATTCAGTGCTTCTAAAACGCAATGCTGTCTTCTGTCATTTGAGCAAAACCCACACACACTGTCATTTCCATGAATGACACTTGCATCGCTGAAACCGAAAGACTTTTCGTTCTTCGTATGTATACTAATGACAACCTCTGTTGGAATGACCACATATTCGATGTTGCCAAAAACGCTGCGAAATGTCTAGGCTTCCTTTAGCGATGTAAGAAATATTTCACCCTTTCTGGTCTGGCTACAATTCAAAAGGCGTTTAGCCGCCCGAAACTCGAGTACAACGCTCATATCTGGTCTAGTGCACCAATAACTTATTTGGAGCTACTTGACGGGCGATAAAACCTATTGGCGGCCCAGACATCGCGAGATCGGTCGACTCTCTCAGTCATCGTCGTAATATTTCCTGTCTTTTGTTATTTTACCGTTATTTCCACCATAAGTGCTTAAACGAATTTCATTATTTTATTAAAAGCGAGTTCGGAAGCATTTTGATTTCAAATTTGCCATTGGCGTCTCGACATTTTCATCTGTCAAATTCATCCAAAACTCTGTTAAAAACTCAATGTAGTTTACTAATGCTAGTTGCGATTGTCTCATAAAGTTCACGATAATGAAAATGTATGTAAATATGAATGTTTAAGATATTGTAATAACATTTCTTCAAACTTAACTTGTGCGTCAGACATTTTATGAAATCTGTATTCCGTAAAGGAAAATAAAAGAAGAGTTTCTGCCGCCCATGTGTCTTTTGTTGCTGTTGCTGGAGAAATCATTCGAAAAATGAGTCTGCTGCTTTTCCTGCCAATCATGTACAAAAATTACCTGAACTTTTTGCGCTTTGATGATTTTGCGTTTCCTTATTCTGATGGAAACGGCAACATTTTATCAGACACGAAAATTCAAAATCTCATCAAGGAATGATTTTATCACTACAACAGAAATCCAAAATAGAAACAGCAACTACTGACTCGAATATGCAAAACGATTAAGCTTAATGTAAATAAAATATCATTTGAAGGCTTAAAAATGTCTGTACTACCGATTTGCTCAAAATAGTACCATTTTTAGGCATCTGTACTACCTTTGAAAATTTCTCTGGGGTAACGTGTCGTATCTGACTTCAGGCACAGTTGACGAGTGCTCAACTCACAAACAGTTGAACTCACTTAAACAATCAAAGAGGAGCGAAACAACAGCATAACGCCAGCTGTAACAATGGCGTGTCATTATGACAGATATTGTCAATTTGAATACAATGAGTCAATGAGTGGTAACTGAATTGCGCGCAAAGCAAAATATAAATGCTGACACTTGAAAGAAAAAAAGAAAACATTTCATTCGCAGATCGCACTTGAACCGCAATCATGTTGGTATTGTTCTTCGAACCAGCAAGGTGCAGATTTGTGCACAAATGCAACAGAGCGTTGTTTTGTTTTCGCCATAATTGCGATTTTTTCGGATTAAGCACTTCGCGAAAACGTCAGTGGCAAAGGAAAAAAAACTTGCAGCAGAATGAAATGAAGGAAAACAATGGCGAATTTGTATGGCGGGAGAATAGTTTTGCGCGAATATTTCATAAAAAGTTTATAATAAAGCTAATTTTAACAAAAAAAAGTTCCAGATTCGAGAAGTGGTCTATTGATATCCAATACTTAACCTTTAACGTGACATTTTCAAATCAGGATGACAGCCCCAGCATGTGCTACAAAAAATAGCCATCAATTCAAAGTTGAAAAGGTCAACGTGTTTGGAAACTCCGATTTGATAGAGACTAAAAATACTTCCTGACATTTACCAAAAATCAACAATAGGATACAGAGAGCCACCGGGGCAACCACTTCCGCCAGATAAGATTAGGAAGAAGATATCACCTGCCAGGCAGACATTTCGGAGCGGACGTGCTTAATTTGTTTCGGTTCTGCAGCATCTCATCGAGGGATATTTATTTTTATACCATTCCTCGAAAATCAAAATCTCAGTTGTTGTGGGCGATAAAACATACTTTTTGCAACAAATAAAACATATCGATGTCACTTTATTGAGGTCACTATTGCGTGCAGGGGTAGATGTGTTATTTTCGGGAGCTAATTTGTTGGGAGTGGATAATTTATTGCCGACATCGTTTCGGATTGTAGATGGCTATCGTCTAGACGAAGTAGTTGGTAAAGTTCGACAATTTTTATCATAACAAAGATCTTACATGTCGAGCCGTCTTCTGAAAAAATGTTGGTACACATATTTCTTTACAATAATAGCTTCTGAGTATGCAATTATCATGTGAAATGTGAGGCTTGTAAACTGATACCTACCTAAATAAATAAATAAGTAGTTAGCCACAAGCACGTTGTAGCCGTATCTACTTTTTGGAATTACATACCTCAATTATTATGATCGGGTTTGGGGGGTTTTAGATTTTTGTTAGGGTAAGAGCAAACTTATCGATACATATTACTAAATAAATGCTGTTGGTATTTTCTTACCTACCAACTAGGTCAGTAGTATTTTAGTATTTATTTAATTTCTATTTATTATTCTTTAATTTAGCAACATTTACAACAGATTAAACATAATCTTTTTGCTATAAAGTTGAATCTTATAAAAACATGATTTAACTCCAATTGTTGAATATTTAAAACGATTGACAAAAGAGTAAATTATAGATATCGAAAAGTGTAAGATTCTAAGTATCGAAAGAGAGTGTCACATTCGTATCATAGAGCCGTCTTAAAATGAGAGGGAGTCAGTTCCGCGTGAATGAAAAATTGTCGTTCACAAACTTGACATGTGACAAGTGGCGAAATAAAACAAGAGCGGTTTGATTGCGAGATGATAAGTTTTTCATATAAGTATTGAAGTTGTTTGCTGATTATAGGTTTGTGTAGATACCTGACTTTGCAAAAGTTGAGGTACATATTTATCAAATGAACATCCAAGAATATTCTCGCATATGTCGATACCTAATCATGGCGTTTTAAACCATAGACATAACGTTGCGATAATATTAAATGCAACGTTTGGCTTAGCCTAAGTAGCGCGTCGTCGTAGCAGCAATATATTTCGCGGTCATATGTAATTAAAGAAATGACTAACGACCTAACAAACGTTAATTTAGTGCAAACTGGGGTGAACTTTTGGGAAGCGAGAGGTTTCTGAGGCAGTTATACATTTACAAATGACCGTACGCACTTGGTTCCCCCATTGCAAACTTTTGTTGAACCAAACTCCAAGTCTTTTATCTTTGTCCAGAAACTCGATAGGGGCATTTCCAAGGCAGACTGCGAGAAAGCAACTTGCATTGATACCACTTCTATTAATGACAAGTCATTTCGTTTCGACCGGGTTAAGTCGTAAATAGTTTTCTTGAGCGAGACGAGAATCATTTGTAGGCCTTCATTAAATAATGTACGTGCCGCATCTTCCAGTAATCCAAGCGAAACGCCTAAGTAAAGTTGCATATCATCCGCAAACATATGATACTTGGAAAATCTAATTATTAATACTTTAGTGAAATCATTTATAAATATTGCAAAGAGCAATGGACCCAAGATGGATCCTTGGGGAACGCCTGCTGAAGTTCTGATAAATTCAGACATTATGTTGTTGGCTGAGATTGCTTGTTTTCTTCCAAACAGATAAGAAAAAAAAGCGGCCAAGTGCGAGTCGGACTCGCCCATGAAGGGTTCCGCGCGAATTATAATTATTATTTACTTAGGCCCTATAACAGATTTATTATTAGAAAATAATTGTTCACGGTTTACGCATAAGGTAAATTGCGGTTTACGATTTATGACGTATTAAAAAAAACTACTTACTAGATCTCGTTCAAACCAATTTTCTGTGGAAGTGTTTTACAACTTTGGAAGTGTCTCTCGCGCAAACTCTTCAGTTTAGAAAAAAATGATGTTATAAACCCCAATATAAAGATGACATCAATTTTTGCCGCTTGTTCGTTAAGTTGTTTCTGGGATTTTGCAAACTTCCCGTGAAAGACAGAATGATCGCTTTCAAATCCAGATCAGCTTGGGGCGTCTTTTGGGGTACCTTCGGCATAGCTGATGTGATTAAGGCTCTACCCTTTCCCTCTGCCATTTGGGGAAAGGACACATTGGGTGCCGTAACGCCCGGATCTTTTGGCGCATCTCTTATTCAGTCTGCTGTTTCCGGCCTGGACTCGCTTTTTCAGCTCTTGGTACTTTGAGCAAACCCTGAAGTTGTCGGGTTGCCCAGAGTTCCTGCAGAGTACTTGAGAGAAAACACTCTGGTCTTTGATTCTCTCCTTGCCAAGAGGACATTCTCCATATGATCCCTGTAGCACTTACTGCATACTGCAGTTAGCTGCGGCAGCGGATACACTGAAGAATGCGATCTGACCGCTTTATTTTATCCCATTTCACAACATGGCAGTACAGGAAACGAATATCCCGCAACTCTTCAATTTTACTGCTGGGAGTTTTTCACCCCTTAGAGTCTTCGGTACACCGTGTTTGACATTTTTAAGGCGGTGCGTACTTTTTTGTATTCCTCTAAATCTTCAGATACAATTATGTGTTTTTTGGCGGTTAGCATTTTTACGATTTCTTTCGTAATAAATTCGCACAATCTTACACTATTCTTAGTTTGTAAAAGACTTGCATTTATAGAGTGAATTTTTTCCCTCTTTGGTTGTTGCTGCTTATGTTAACTAATTTTAGTTGTTATTTTTTGATCTTTGTTTGCTGCTGGTGCTGTTTCTGCTATAGATTTTGTTGCTGTCATTGTTGTTGAGGTTTTTGCTGTTGCTGTGTCTGCTACTGCTTTTCATTTTCATGTTGTTTCTGCTGGTTAATTTTGTTTTGGCGCAGCTTTTCTTTTTTCTCGATGAGCTCCTTGATTAAATCATCAGCTGAGGAGCTTTTTCGTTCATTGGGTCTGCTTCGCTCACATCTTCATCTGCCGGTAGGCCCTTAAAGGAAGTTCCCTCCGCAAAATACCCCATTTTTCACGCTCTGTTTTTTCTACCAGCGATCTGGTAACCGTGGACTTTCTGGAGAGTCGAATGACATGTGTTAACTTACTTAACGGGTTCCCGACCCGTGAATAGTTTCTGCCTGATACACTGCAGCCTTCCATTCTCTGCGATCCCGGGCACACTGCTTCCAGTTCTCTAGACCAAGTGCTCTGGCATGGGCGATGGCTTGGCCTGTAAAACGGAGATTATGTCTTCCTTGCTTTTTCGAACCAGGGGGCTGGGAGAGTCGAAGATCCTCTTGGCTGGAGCATTATTTTCAATTCGCTCAATGTGGCCGAGCCAATGTAGTCGACGTGATTTAGCTTTTTGGCCTGCATCCTCATCTTGGTACAGCTCATAAAGTTCGCGGTTGTATCTTCTTTTCCATTCGCCCTCCCCGCACACAGGACCAAATATCTGACAGAGTATTTTTCTTTCAAATTAACCCAATATTAGCTCCCCTTTTCTACTTATCGTCCAGCACTCGGCAACATAAAGCAGGACTGGTAGGATTAGGGTTCGATAGAGCATGCATTTTGTCATTCGAGTGTGGAGTTTTGGACGAATTTATTTCGTTAAACCGAAGTAGCAGCGGTCTTGTCCTCATTTATTTCAAGACCAACCAATTTCGTTTGTTCTTCAATAGCCGTGAAAGTCTCTAACACGACACGCTTAGAACGGCCGATGATGTCGATATCGTCCGCATACCCCAGTAGCTGAAGGGAACTATTGAAGATAGTGCCTTCCGTGCTCACACTTGCCCTTCGCACTATTTTCTCCAGAACAAGATTGAAAAAGTCACATGATTTAATTTTTTTAATTTAATTGTTTATTAATTCAAAAAGATTCTAAAACATATGTTATCATTGACCTGCGAAGCCAATTGGCTTATCTGCAGGAGATTATTAACAAGATTTAATTCTAACAAAAGGTTACTTACTATCTATATAAGAATTTATAAGTGTCTTATTGCAACTAACATTTTTTTGTTTTTTTTTTTTTTTTTTTTTTTTTTTTACATTTTAGGTAATAAGTATTTCATATTTAAATTAAATTTTCAATTATATTAATATTATTAAATTTATATATTTGACGTAGTTTATTTAATTTGCGTTTAAAATTAAGTAATAGCTTCTAAAAAAAATTGTTTCAATCTTTGTTTCCTAATATTAACTTGGTTGATGTTTCTCAAGTGTTGAGGAAGGTTATTTAGTACATTCGGCACGGTATACATCAGCCTTCTTCTGCCATACTCATTTATAATTGTTGGGAGTTGATACATTCCTTCGATGATAGCGCATCTCCTCGCCGAAATCCGGTACAAGTTTGGAATAATTCGGAAGAGCTGCTTCCAAACTGCACATTACACCGCGTGCTTTCAAGTGCCAAAACTGGATCACTTTTGCCAGGATCCCGAATTCGGCCATCGCCACGCTCCTGACGATGAATGTTATCATATGCGGTTTTAAAGTCGATTAAAAGGTGGTGGGTCTCGACTTGAAATTCATTGGTCTTTTCCACGATTTGCCTTAGTGTAGATATTTGGTCTGTTGTCGATCTGCCGGGCCGGAAGCCACACCCACACTGGTAGGTGTGTTGCAGAACGGCTTGAGACGTTCACACAGTACGTTGGAAAGGATCTTATATGCGACATTTTGCAGGGATATGCCTCGATAGTACTTGCAAGACATAGGCGATCCTATTTAGAGATGGGGCATATGGAGCTGATATTCCAGCTATCGGGCATGTGCCCTACCGAAGCTCCGCCTATAAACCATCAGAGCCGATGGCCTTATTGTTCTTTAGCTTCCTTTTAGCTAAGCCAACCTCTTCTATACTGGGTGGTGAGATCTGTTCTTCATTGACAGGATGTGCCCTATCACTCTCTCAACATGATGACCATTTAGCAACTGTTGGAAATGCTGCTTAGGTTAGGTTAGGTTGAGGTGGCTATTAGCCGAAAGCTAACACACTTAGTCCAAAGAGGTCCATTGTGATGCCACTAGGATCGGGAGTATCTACCACTACCCGCTAAAACCATTTGGAGCTTCTAATGAAGCGTGATAGACTTCTAAAATCTGAGTTAGCCAAGTCACTGAGTTCATTAAGGAAGAAGGCTCCCAAATAGAGATTTCTTCTATGGGAGAGTGCAGGACATGTGCGGAGGAGATGAAGTGTAGTCTCCTCCTCCTCATCCCTGCAACTTCTGCAGAAGTCGTTAGAATAGACGCCAAGCCTTGATGCGTGCTTGCCTATTAGACAGTGCCCTGTGATGACACCTTTGACAGAGCTAATGTGCAGTCGGTTAAGTGAGATCAAACTCAGGGAACGTTACATGTCCAGCTTTGGCCAGATATGCTTGGTCGCTAGACACGTATTGCTACTTGTCCACCTAAGGTTTGTTCTCTCGATTGCGGATAGCTTGAACAAGAGTTTGCAGGTAGCGATTAGTATACCTAGGAAACCTTTATCAGGTAGAAGGGGTAATGCTGTTCCTTTTTTGGCGAGTTCGCCAATCAATGATCAGGAAGACGGAAAGAGAGACAGATATTTAGTCTTTCTGAGAAAACACCACCTCCGACCCCTTCACTAGTTTTTGATCCGTCGGTGTAAAAGTGGATCGAATTATCTTCCGTGGAGTCAGCCTCCTCCCAGAATGATCTGGAGGGGATAGTGATTTGGAAGTTCCTTTGGAACTGTAGCTGGGGTATAGTGTAGTCGATGTTTATTGGTAGGGACCCATGTGAGTCCAGAATGATAGAGTGGCTAATTTTCGTATTGATCCACTGTGAGGTGGCTTTTAAGCGGACAGCGGAGCAGGCAGCTGATTGCCTGCTGAAAATATCCAGGGGTGTTAGATGCAGTAAGATGTCCAGTGCACCGGAGGGGGTCGTACGGAGTGCTCCGCAGATACACAGACAAGCTGTGCGTTGCACCTTGCTCAGCTTATCACGGTTTACCGCTTTGTCTAGAGCACTCCACCATAAACCACCCCGGAAATGCTGCTTAAATACATCTATTATTCCCTTTGTCGGGCGCAGTGGCTCAATGGTTAGTGTGTCTGCCTACTAATCGAAAGGTCCCCAGTTTAATTCCGGGGCCAAATAACATCTTGAGTTTTTTTCCACTTGCCCCACCTCTTGCGAACGTCTGACAAACATCCAAGAGTATCAATTGTCATGAGAAGCTTCTCAAATTTGCCGTTCGGATTCGGCTTAAAATTGTAGGTCCCTTCCACTTCGCAAAGAAAATGGTTGGAGAAGCTAGGTTTTAGGCCCTCTATGGGCCGTTAATGCCTAATATTTATTTTATTTATATTTTATTATTCCCTTTGGCATGTGTTTGTTGCCCTGAATATCAGCGGGCTTTTACCTGGTCGCTCCCATGTGACCACTGTCTGGTCTGTCTTGCTGTTGCTATAGATAGATAAGAGAAAAAGGTTAATCTGCTTTCTAGCTACAATACTTGCTCATTTCTTACTGTGATCTAATGTATTGGTGCTGTAAATGACCAGATCCATAGATCTCAGCCGTTTTACCTGGTTCCGGATAATACAAGGTTCCTGATTGATGGTGGAATGCGATATCAAATTCTTTGCTCTGGCTGGCGCTGGCTGGCTTACTGCAATGAAGATTTACTGATTATCTTCATGAATGCCAGTTTCTCCCCCGCTCTCCTTTTTCGGTGTTGCAGCCACAAGCCAGATTTTGCATCGCGTTATGCCTACACAGACCTTACCCTCGCAAAGAAAAAGTGCGGCCGAATTCAAGCAAAAAAGTTTGGCGGGACTCTATCGAGGTTTGGTTGACATTTTGTTCTTCGGTTGCTGATACAAACTAGTCTTTCAACGAACTATCCTTCATGCATTACTGTCGATGAAGTTGGGAATGCGGTCAAAGACTTCTACAAACAAAAAGAGGTTGGGCCGGAGGAGATACGCTCTGATTTCTGAAAATAGATGTGGACATCAGGTCCAGAATTCATATGGCTTATGATTCTCATCTCTCAACTGAGGATAGGTGATCTTACGTCAAATGTCTATTATGGAATCTATGTTTTGTGTGCCCTCTGTTGAAAATCAAGTTTTAATTGCCTCCAACGTTTATTTTCGATGCCATTGTCCTATTTATCGCTCAGCACAACACATTCCTGTGCCATTAATCCAAAGCTTTCTCAATTCCAACCACATTTTTCTGTCACTAAATTCCGCACTTAAATAAATCCCTTGTACGAGATCTTACAAACACAAGCGTCAACTCTACTAGAACAGACCCAACAACTCGCTCCCCCCATTCAATCGTAAATCATCTCAGCCCTCTCCCAAATAGAGCATTTCATAATATCAAAGTCCCGCACGGATTATGTATAAATTAACGATAACAGAACTCAAGGGGAACGTGATTTCCGTGCATTTTCCATTTCCGAAAGTTTCAATCAGAAGTCATTCACGTGTCCGATTCAAATATTTTCAAACACCAAACTCAGGGGAGGAAATTCCGAATTCTAAAAATATTCTACGCGACACAATTAGTAGCGCAGCAGAAGCAAATAAAGATGCTGCAACCATTCTTGCATCTGATATCTAATTTCTGTATCAAAACACTTATTAGTTTCATAATAAAAAGTTAAAAACATGCTTCGCAGCATAAACTCCAATCAAAATCTCACAAATCCAAAGAAAATATCCCGCAGATAGTGGATTGTGGATAGACACTATCTTGAGTCTTCCTCCTCATCCGCCTGAGTGTGTTTACTTTTCGGTGCTACTGTGTGTCAAATTGAGGCACCTTTTTCATGACACACCGGCTAATCTAGCTCACAGTATGCTGCTGCTGTATAGATAATAATTCTCTAGCGATAGATACTCGACTCGTAAGTCGTAAGTCGTAATACATTTCTGTTATTCACGCTCTCAGTGTTTTATTCGAATGTGAACAGTACGAGCGGGTATCTCGCTGGTATCTACGAGTATCTGTTGGGCTTGGGCGGTTGCATGGAATTACAAAATATATCTTTCAATTATTTCACGTTGAGTGCTCAAGCACGTCGGTCAGCCGATACCTTGTACAAGTTCCGTTTCGCCTTTTTTCTCGCGTATCTCAAAGACTTATCATCTTAATCGCCGTGGAAATTGTTTTTTTCCGCTCGTTTTTTTTTACCAACAGATCCGAGTTGTAATTGCTTGTCGGGGCCGTTTACTTGTCATGATTTTAAATATTTCCGGGGGTCTGCCTGCATCCTTTAAGGACCACAGTCAGCGCCAGAGTGGGTGGGTAAAGCCACCGCTTTATAGTTCTCCATTAATGTCCTTTGTGTGTTTTTCCATTCGCAGATAACGTCAGTGTTTGTTTGTTTACCTTTCCCACACATCCCGCCATAGTGTGGTTCGATAATGTTTCCGATAACAGTGGGCGGTTTGGTTTTGTAATTCATAAATCTAGTGAAACACCAGCGACCTGCGTGGTTTTGAATTTTTGTTTTTGCCTTTAGCTGCAGTTCGTAGAATTTGTATTGATTGTTTGAAGGTGGCTGTGATGATTCATGGCGGTGTGTCCATAATCAAATTCAAATGGAATAAATTTATTTCAAATTAATAACAGTACCCCACACACAGATCCAAACGCGGATGCGGATGCTATTTATAGGAGCACAGGACTCGCCGCAGCCAGCGCGGATTGATTAATTGGAAAGTTTATTAGGTAAGTTGTTTGGTTGCCGACTGGTGAGCAATAAAAATGCGAAATTGAAATATGACAGGCTAAAAGCACAAACACGACTTACTGAGACCTAATACAAATGAAGTTCGACCAAACAGAATCAGATTGTGGTTGTTTATGGCGATTTGGTGCTTATTTACGTTCTCATAAAATTTGTAAAATTATGGCAATTTAAATACGCCCGCAGGTGGCGTTTACGAGTGCATTAACGAAGCACGTATTGCCATGCTGGGCAGATGTTGCTGGTTAGATCTAGGTAGCTAGTTCCCTGTGAGTTTATGAAATTTTAAATAGCTATCGTGCCGAACGAACTTGGGTAATGCCATTCATGGTGTCTCAGGTTCGTTGTTGCTCCACGTTTTGGCATTTCACTATGCAATTGGAACTTTGTTCCCCTTCCGAGGAGAGTCGCTTTTGAAGGTTATTTATACAAAGTAGGTAAGTACATGTTGTGTTAGGTCTTTCACTGAATTGCAAATAAGTATATTGCTCTGTTGCCAACTCTATGCTAGAATTTTAAATCAATTTTTTTCCTAGCAGCACAATATTGGATGTAGAGAGTTGTCCTTGAAGCGTGTTCATGACTTAATGTAATGTAATATGCATGAGGGTATTATTCGCTCGTAAGGCTGTGTCATTTATTTGGTATTTACTCCATATAACCCTTGAAAGACTTCTGTCTACGATAAGGCCTAAGTTTCTGGTTTCGATGAAATCATGTGTTTTTTTTTGTAGGTACTAAGTATGACTTTGTGTTAAATCTTCTCTAAATGGCTTGAATTACTCGTCTCCTTTTAAGGGAAACTCTTCGTTTGACAAACTCTTCTGATCAATAAATGTTAGAATTGTTTTTGTACGTTTTTTTCTCAGCAAAGACGAACCTATAAGACTTCACAATCAGTTATAATATAGTCAGTATGTATAATTAAATATAGTCAATTATAGAAAATAATATTTTGCGAGAGAGTAACCAACAATTGAATCGGCAAATCTAAAATGCTGCTTGATATATTATGCTTGGATTGGCATTCGGCATTGCCACTTAAATACGCAAAGGTATTATGGTAAATGAAATCGATGAAATGCGTTACTTGTTTGAGAATGGTCGTAGGTACGCTTAATTTAGATTTCTGAAACCTGGACCAAAAATTAAATGTGTAATGAATTATTTAAAATTAGGTTAGGTTAGGTTTCTAGGTTGATGGAGCAGAGGGAATCTGTTACACCGCACTTAGGTCCTCTATAATACCCTTCGTTGGGAGTGTTGGCCTCGTTGTTCTGGCCTTGGTCCTTCATCCTTGGTTTTCTTTCCCTACTCCCAGTTGTCCAGCCATTTGGTTGTCTTTATAAAACTGTAAAGATGTGGAAGTGAGGCATCAGACAGTTTTTGAATGTCTTGGACGAAGTATTTTCCAAGTGTTCTGTTCCTCAGGTGACATAGGCTTGGGCAGTGACAGAGACAGTGAGGTGTATCCATGGGGCTTCTCGTCACCGCAGCATCTACAGAAGCCGTCAGATGACTGTCCTTTCGAAAGATGGACGAATGGTCACCGTAACTAGGAGCCAGAATTATAATACTTATAAAGGCAGTATACAAATATAAACTACACTGAGTTACAATAAAAAGATGAGCACCTTCCAAATTTGCAAGTAAGTAGGTAAGGTTCAAGTAAAGTTAAATATTTTTTGTTAATACACTTCCTTTAGTTCCTTAAGTAGTGGGGGTTGCCTCCCAGAGCATCTTACAAAGCATTAAATTCGCCGGGGCACGATTGGATACGATTTCTTACCATTGTCGTACATTTGTCGCCTTAACTGTCCTGTTCCCCGATCAGAGCAGATCTTAAGTCTCTGAGTGTCAGGTCAGATATTAATTTTTTCTCCAGTAGGTCCGACATGTGTTCAATGGAATTTAAGTCCGGGCTCATCGCAGGCCAAACCATAAAGACGATTTCCACTTCTTGTAAATTCTCGGTACCGTTTGGAATAGCATTGTCCTGCATCAGCAAGAAGTCTTTCGCAGTAAACGATGCGAATGGAAACACATATTCCTCCAGTTTCTTGTTAATGTAAAAGGTAGGGTTCGTCGATCCATCCCCGATGCACAGATCGGTTTTTCCGCGCTTGAAAATTTGTATGCACACCTCCCCAGAAAATTTTCCACTGGCCAAATATTGCCGAAGTGGATCTCTGCCTTGATCGTATCCACACTCTGCTACGATCATCTGACGAGCGCAGACAAAATCTGGAATCATCTGTGAAAATAACTCTACCCCAGTCGAAATATGTCCATTCTGATGAACGAAAGAAAATTCCATTCGACGTCACTTAGGCTGTTCCGTGAGTGTCGGTACACGAGCAGGTCTTCTTGCTCTAAGGACACTTTCCCCTAAACGCAACCTTAACGTTTGCAGCTGTCCCTCTGACGGCTCGAAGTCAGTGAGACAGTTGAGCTGTTAGGTGATGATTCCGAAGGCTGTCAAGCACCTAACATCGATCACACTTTGCAGAAGTAACTCTACCGCAACCTGAACCTTTAAAACGGATGCAGATTTATATGGGGTCTTTCATTAGCGACGTGACAACTACAAACTTTTAGTGTGAGCGCACCCTTACACCGATTACCGAACTGTCAATTTCAAAATATTCAGTAAAATCAACATTTTCATCGTGATAACGTACACGAAGGAAGAACGTTTACAAATAATTGAAATTTACTACCGAAATTCTGAGTCGGTGGTAGCAACTTTAAGAGCGTTAACGCCAAGTACTTCGTCATGGCCGTAATTGCAAGTAATCGCTTAATCTTGAGTCCTACTTAAACGTAGCCTGTGATTGGAAAACTTGATGAAAAGTTGATCAAGCCCTATATGTTCACTACTACCATAAATATTGCTGTGAAAAGTTCTCAAACTTAGATTTTGAATCATTCATGTTTTTAATCTGTCTATACGACCATCTTTCAATGTATGTATATAAAACAAATAAATGGGTGCTCCCTTAATGCCCTACTTAAACACAGAACACTCCTTGCAGTATATACTCGTACATTATACAATTATTACGACTACGATATCAAATTATCTTTGTACTAAAATTAAATTTAATAGTTCCCAAAGAACATTAAAAATAGTACCATCCAATATATCGTGCTTTGGTCAGCAGTCGGCAGTTCTCCTCTGCAATAATCTCCCCCAAAATCTTAGGAATATACATAGGGACGGGCTACAGTCCGCTTGGGCGAACTGTTCGATACCCTATTCTTATTCCTATCCCTCATAAGTGGGCGTGACAAAAGTCTAAGTTTGGTTGAATTGTTAAGAACGCTCTACATATTTTGTTATATAACATTTAAACTATTTTATCGATATAAACGAAGCTTTTGTAAAAAACCCTCCACTTTGGTTTTTCACTAAAATTGTATTATTTAATTGTGGGCGTGTCAGTGGGCGGATTTTAAAAATTGTATCTCCCGAGCTTTCAGAGTCAAAGATCATATATACAAAATTTCTGCTTTCTAGCTCAAAATTCGATTTTTTCGATAAATTTGTTTTTTTGAGTTTGTGGGCGTGTCTGTGGGCGGATTTCAAAAATTCCTAAACTTGATTATTTCGGGACCCTAGAGAGTATTTCAGTTCTCTAGGTCCAGTTTAAAGGCCTAATTGTTGCCGACGGTCGGACGGACGGACGGACGAACGTGGCTAGATCGACATTATTTCATACTCGTATTTCATATTTATTTATTCATAAGTAACAACATTTATGATAGACTTCCAAAATCTTTCAAGTTATAAATGTGAGTTTTGTAAAAAAAAAAGCCTTTCGATTATTATACTTCATATTAACTGAAAATACGTGTATTGTTTTATATTAAAAAAAGAAAAGAAAAAAAAATTACTAAGGTAAACTAAATATAAACAATGTATACAAATTCAAAGAAAGAAAAAAAAAAAAAAACAATTTAAAAGAAGTAAAAAGAAAACGAAAGAAAGAAAACGATTTCTATACTAAGGTAAACTAAATATAAACAATGTATACAAATTCAAAGAAAGAAAAAAAAAAAAAAACAATTTAAAAGAAGTAAAAAGAAAACGAAAGAAAGAAAACGATTTCTATAAACTTAGTTAGTACTTTCTGTATCTATGTGCCTGCAATGTGCCGAAAGAGAGTGTCACTAAAATTGTTTGCATCCTTGAGTCGTCTTAAACTGAGGGGAAGTGCATTCCAGAGGCGAATGGCGTGAACAAAAAATTGGCGTTCCGTGAGCTGATATGCTACCCGGGGTGGAATCAAATTGGAGGAGCGTTGCGATTGTGCGAATTGAAGCTTATCATATAAATAGGGCGGCTGTTTGGTGGTTATGATATTATGTAGATGCTTGATAGTGCAGTATTGAATATACTTGTTCAATGTACAACCAAGAATCTTTTTAGCGTAAGCGGAAACATGGTCGTATCTTTTCAATCCAAAAACATGCGCGTTATGAAGGCGTTGTTGCAACAGAAGATTTCACAGCAGTAGGTAATAAGTGGCACCAGCAGGGTTCTAGCCAGCATCAACCTTCTAGGTGTCGGTGTGAAATTTTGCGAAAGTGACAGGTTCCTGAGACAGCCGTAGATTTTCCCAATAACGGTCAAAATATGGTTGTCCCAACACAATGTTGTGCTGAACCAAATACCTAGATTTTTTACTTTCTGGACAAATTGAATTGGAAAATTTCCTAGATTAATGCTAGGAACGCAAGATATATCCGGGCAATTTCTGCTAATTACTATGCATTTGGTTTTGTCAGGATTTAGCTTTAAACAATTGCGCTCGGACCAAGTTAGGATATTCTTGAGATCCTGATTGAGCTTATAGGCAGAATTAGTGATGAGACCGCGCTCACTGCTTATGTATAGTTGTACATCGTCTGCATACATATGTACTGACGAGTAATTGACAACAGTCGGGAGGTCATTAATAAAGATTGAGAAAAGTAGTGGGCCTAAGATGGATCCTTGAGGGACACCATTTGAAGTTGCTACAAACTCGGATGGGACATCATTGATAAAGACGGCTTGCGTACGACCTGTAAGATATGATTGAATAAATTTCGCCGCAGAAGACGAGAGCCCGAATTGTGTAATAAGCTTTTCAAAAAGAAGCCCGTGGTGAACTGTGTCAAATGCCTTGGAAAAGTCAAGTAGAGTCAGAAAAGTGGTGTAGTTTTTATCCATAGCTACCCGTATATCATCTGTCACTTTAAGCAGTGCTGAAGTACAACTGTGATGTGGCCGAAAGCCCGATTGATATACGTAGAGTAAATTATTTTGTCGAAGATAGGCGGACAACTGATAGTGAACACATTTTTCTAGGACTTTGGATAGATATGGTAGTATTGCGATGGGTCGATATACTGCCGGGGCTCTACTTGTTGCTTTCTGTTTAAGGATTGGAATAATCTTAGCAGCTTTCCATGAAATTGGAAAAGTTTATGTCGTTAAAATAGTGTTAAATATATGGGTCACTATTGGAAGAATATATGGCAAAATCATTTTTATGAAATAAGGATGGATTCCATCAACACCAACAGCTTTAGATTTAATTTTAAGGACAGCTCTGACAACATCTGCTTGCTCAACTCTCGAAAATTCAAAGGAGCCATTTGTTTCGATTAATTGAGCTGCGTTAGTGCTTGTCGATTGTATTTGAATTTTGACGAAATCACGATTTAGCTGGTTTGGATCAACCTTATCCAACCCTGGATCTATTTTACCACAAATACCTTGCTGCCGTAAGTTCCTCCATAGAAGCTTGCCAGGAAGTTTATGATTAAAATGCTCACGGAAATAATTTCGCTTGGCTTCCCTGATTTTTGAGCAGGCAAGGTTTCTAAGAGATTTATAAATCAACCAAAATTCAGGAAGCCTGAAATACTTCCATTTTCTGAACGCAGCATCTCGTTCGTTTTTCAGTTTGAGAATTTCAGCGGTAAACCAGACGTTGTTGCTGTATTTAACAATCTTAGTTCTATTAGGAACATGGCAATCAAACAACTGTGTAACTGTGTCTTGAAAGTAATCAACTTGGGCGTCGGTCGAAGTTTCAGAGTATATTGGCAACCAGTTAACACACTGAAGGTCCCGTTCAAGAAAATCAACATTTACGTGTTTGAAGTCCCTATACGAATATTTTAGTGGTTCTGTGCAGGTGGAGACAAAGTCAAAACATGCAAATATTAGATCATGTTTGGAAAACACCGGGGCAGAAACTTGACTGTAGAAAGCATTATGAATATCGCTTGATATAAATAAGTCTAGAAGAGTACTACTTGAATGAGTGAAATGCGTCGGAGAGGATGAGTTGAGCAAATGATTACTATCGATGCTGATCATAAATATAGTAACTTTTAGGGGTCTACGGGCAATATTAAGGTATACTCTTAGAATAGGGTGAAAAAAGACAGCTCGAACATTAAAAAATAAATTGCTTGAACACTTCTGCAAGTAATTTTTTAACATTACAATGATTCGAGTGCATTCATTTAACCTCTCACCCCGATAAATATACGACCTGAACATATTATCGCCTGTCAGACCGTTGTATCATATCAGCAAATTTCTCTTACTCCAACCACATAAAGAAAAAAGAACAAACTCCTAAAAGAACCATGTGGCAATTTGAGAAAGCCAATTGGGAAAAACTAAACGGTTTGCTTAAGAGTTTTAACTGGTCGCTGTGCTTCGTCGACAGCCACGTGGATATTGCTGCTGATATGGTCACAAACATAATTCACCTGCGCATGAAGTCTTTTATTCCTAACAGGATAAAAACTATGAAACCCGAAGTAAACGCGTGATGTGACTCGAGCTGCAAAGAGGCTATCAGCCAAGCCAACCATCTGAGGAAAGCCGTAAAAAGTTTAAACGAGCCAGAAATGACTGCAATGCCCACATTAATCGTGTCAAATTCTCCTATGACCAAAAGTTGAAGCAAGAAATACTAAAAACTCCCACGGGTAGTAAAAACTTTTGGTCATTTGTTAAAAACATCAAGAATTCGCCCTCATCATCTATCCCTTCACTCATTTACACTAAACATTCCAGCTGTCAGATCTATAGATAAGGCAAATCTGCTTGCTACTTAATTTGCAGTCAGCTCAACGCTCCCAGATTGAGCTTTGTCTCCCCCTGTACTCGAGGGCGTAGAATACTTCATGGGACCAATCCACCTCCGCGCTCGTACAGTGGCTAGAGTACTTCGAGATCTTGACATACACAGATCCGCTGGTCCAGATGGTATTTCCCCTATTGTTCCGAAGAGGTGTTCTTCTAGGCTGGCAAAACCACTGCCTGAGCTTTTCTATCGGTCCTATTCTTCAGGGCACTTTCCGAGGAGATGGAAAACAGCATTTGTCCAGCCTGTAACAAAAAAAGGCGAATCTTCTTCTCCCTTCTCCTACCGACGAATTGCCCTAACGTCCCTTCTTTCTAAGGTCAGGGGAAACGTAGATCAGCCGTCAGCTAATGAAATATATTGAATCCCGAAAACTTCTTAACGATCGGCAGTATGGCTTTCGCAGCAGCAGGTCCACTGGTGATTTCATGACATATCTAACCGAAAAGTGGAACCAATCTCTTCACCAAGGTGGTGAAAGTAAGATTGTTGCGCTTGATATTTCAAAGGCATTTGACAGAGTTTGGCATCAATCTCTCTTGTCGAAAATGCGTGAATCGATGTTACTCTTCTTAAATGGATTATACATTACCTTTCAGACCGTTCAACTCAGGTTGTTTTGGACGGTTTCAAGTCTGCAATTCACTAAATAAATGCTGGTGTTCCCCAAGGCTCTGTTCTGTCTCCGACTGTCTTTCTCATTTTTATACCCTATTCTAACGGTATATTAATTATTAAATACCTTAATATTGCCCGTAGACCCCTAAAAGTTACTATATTTATGATCAAATTAGGCCTTTAAACTGGGCCTAGAGAGCTGAAATTTTAACCATATACTCTCTGTTGTCCCGGAATAATCAAGTCTACGAATTTTTGATGTGTGACACGCCCACAAACTCAAAAAAACAAAATTTTGGAAAAAATCGAATTTTGAGCTAGAATGCTGAAATTTTTTATATATGATGTATGACTCCTAAAACTGCTCGGGAGATACAATTTTAAAAATCCGCCTACTGACACGCCCACAATTAAATAAAACAATTTTATTGAAAAACCAAAATTTGAGATAGGGAGCTAAAATTTATAATATATACTCTATAGGGACCCTTTAAGCTTATGTGTAAATATTTTCAAAATCCGCCTACTGACACGCTAAAATTTAAAAAAAAGCTTCGTTTTTTTGATAAAATCCTTTAAATGTTAACCATAACCATACTTAGACTTTTGTCACGCCCACTTATGAGGGATAGGAATATGAATAGGGTATCCAACAGTTCGCCCAAGCGGACTGTAGCCCGTCCCTATACTTATAAATGATCGCCTGTCTGTTACTTCTAATCCAATCCATTCCTTTGCTGATGACAGTAGGGGAAGGTAGTGTACCTTGGTCCGGATTTCAGTTTTTTGCCAATATTTTAAGTGTCGTTTTTTCATTAGTTTTTTTTTGTCATTACTGCCTGAAGTCTTTTCTATGATATGGCGAAATTACCAAAAGGATATTGCTAACCATTCCTTAGAAAACTTTACTTTGATGTTGCTAACCTCAAACGGTCCAAGGTACAAGACGTGATTGTACCTTGGTCCACGGAGTATTGTACCTTGGACCGAAAATATTATTGAAAGTTTTAATATAGTTTAAAGGTGAAAACTTTAATTTATTTCAATAAAAAGTAAAAATGGTACCATTCTTTATTTATTTCAAAAAAACAGCAAAAAAACAAACCATTATCTTAAAGTTTTTGTGCCTGATCAAACAAAATTTATTTCAAATAATAGTATTAAATAAAAAAAACTCTTTTACTAAAAAAACTTAACAAAGGACTTCAATATTATTTAAAAACTTACTTTAAGGGAACAACATAAAAAAAAAACAAATTTATCACTTCAATATTATTTAAAAATTTTCCTTAAAGTACAAACCAATGGTCCAAGGTACACGCGCTATGATAGGTCCAAGGTGCACTTACACCCCTTTAGCCAAACAAATTAGATTTTAACGTAGTATTCAAACCACATACGAACGACAATGTATTCCTACGAAACGATTATTAATACACTTACCGAAATCGATTAAAGTAGCGGAAAAGAGACAGAAAACTAAGCACTACATAACTTCAGAAAAGATGTAAAAAAAAATACTTTTTTTATTGAAAACTATGTTTATTTTTTTTCCTACCGACTCGTGCAGCTGTGCCTTCAAAAAGAAACTGAGAAGACAAATGAACAGAATATCAACATTTCACAGAAGGACCGGTTTTTGCTTGCTTTGTATTTTTCTGAAAATTGGCAGTCGGACCAAGGTACAATCGGACCAAGGTACACTACCTTCCCCTACCCTCAGCTTCTCATATTCCTTTTCTTTGTTCACGCCCCTCATCATCAGGTGTGGAACTGGAACGGTAACGTATGCTAAGCTCATTGAATTCCGATCTCGACAGCATAACTCAGTGGGGTGTAACTAATAGAGTGGAATTGAATGCTTCCAAAACACAATGCGAAAAACTTTCCAATCTCGGTATGTGTGTTAATGACAATCTTCGTTGGAATGATCACAATATGTATTCGATGTCGCCAAGAACTCTGCGAAATTTCTAGGCTTCCTCAAGCGATGCATGAAATATTTCACCCCTTCTGATCTTGCTTGAATTTATAAGGTTTTTTTTTACCTAAGCTTGACTACAATGCTCACAACCGGGCCGGTGCCCCAATAACCTACTTAGAGATACTAGACATAATTCCAAAATGCGCGATAAACTTATTGGCAACCGTGACATTTCGAAATCGCTTGATCTTCTTGGTCATTCTCGCAATTTACCCTGTCTTTCGTTGTTTTATTGGTATTTCCACTATAAGTGTTCAAATAGCCAGCTGGATTTCACTTATTAAGCATTTCAACTGCAATACCCGACATGCTAGGTATGCGCATCAGTTCACCCTCAAGCCTGTATTCGGATGTACAGTGAAATACAAGGAGCATTTCTATAACCGGACCACATCCAAGGTCTGTTTTCAATCTGCAATGTACAAACATTCAAATGTATGCTTATAATAAAGTAAAATAGCGCGGGCAAAAAGTATGCTTTACGCAGCTAAATAAAATGACCGTTCTTGTTTTTGAAGACAAGGAATCTTTGGGTACCTACCCTTATAATGAAGTAAAATAACGCGGGCACTAAGGGACCTTTACTCCCTTAATGCCCGCGCTATTTTACTTTATTATAAGGGTAGGTACCCAAAGATTCCTTGGCTTCAAAAACAAGAACGGTCATTTTATTTAGCTGCGTAAATCATACTTTTTTAATTGTGACACCTTCAAGTGATATTATATTAAGGCTTTCGTAACCCAAGAGCGGTTCAATAGCTATGGAAAATTGTATGACGTGAAGCCCTAGCATCGCTTTCGCCTAAATTCCGTTGACGAAATGGACCGCCCGCCGACTGCCCATAATTCAGCGTATCCTTTTCCGGCAATGTTACACTTTCATTTTCTTCCAAATGACATCGATTGTAAATTCAATGACAAGCTTGTTGATAACAAACACATTGTAGAAATTCCACTCATCTGACATTGAGTACGGAAAATGATTTATTTCTTCCTATAAACGCCAAACTGATTACTGATTTCGTTGAATCGTTAAATTTGTCCTGGCAATGATATCACAAATCGTGCTGACTGGGTATACATAAAGTATTAAGTGTCATAACATTTTCTATTACAGGCATCTTCTGCGTGCTTGCAGCCAGCCTAAACCTAATTATCTACACCATTCAGCTAATTGGATCACATTGATTACGCCAAGACCAGTTAATAGGCTTACCAAAATCGTACACCGCTCGCAACAACACTTATGTCAGCACAGCACAGCATAGCACAACACCATCCCCGCACTCTCGAACCAAGCAAATCCACAAGTTCAGCTGATTATATTACAAACAAAATTCGGAGCTTGGCAAATATTACATTTCATTCCCAGTGTCGTAGTCGGAGTAGAATTTATTTCTCTTATTGCCTTGTTCCCTCAGCGCAGAGGTGAATGAAACTTCCAGAAAATTACAGTATAGCCACCACAAACCTGACGACGAGTTAGGACGATTCCTATTCCAATGTCAATGTCGTCAGATGGTAACCCCACTTCCGCACGCCCTATAATTGATTCTGTGAAATACACCAACGTCTTTTCGGAAGTGAATCCTTTCGATTTCTACCCCATACTCGGAGCTTTCCTGTTTTTACCTTTTTTTCCAATTGGTAGACCAAAGTCTGTCAACCGCACTAAGGTATTCTACAACTGGTGATTTCGGTATCTTCAGGATATCCATTCAACTTTGCTACCCTTCCTTTCGCTTGATTGCCGCCTGAATAATAAACAAAACGTTTCGACATTCACTTCTTTAAAGGTAAAGCCGGAAATGCTTTCGAGTGATGTTATTCTCGTCATTTTATCACCCAGTTTCTGGTATAAGATACGATTTCTCGGGAAATATATTCAAACGCGTTCTCATTTCAGAAGCACACAAGATTAAGAAATCAATGAACTGTCTACTTGAAGTTAAATAGCACAAGAAATATGTCTGAACCACTCCGGTATCCCGAAAGTATAAGGGTCAAAATCTATATTTTCATTTTTGAGAAATTGGTAAAGGTTTCATTTTTGATAGAACAATGAATCCGTTCAGTTTGTTGTATGCGCATATGGTGGCAGATACAATCGTTTATTGATCTTGCGTGTGTCAAATGAGCCATGGGGGAGCAGTTCCGATACGAGTTAGAGATGTACGTATCTATCATACGAGTACATACCAAAGCGATGGGGTGGCGTTAGTGATGATGTCATATCTGTGCACTTGAACTCGATGTGTTTGGAAAATATTCAAGAGTAGGTACAATTTGATGTTCAATCCAAGCCATCCAAGGACGTGAATTAAAAATAAATTGAAGGAGTAGCGTAGTGTGTAAATCGAGCTATTATTTCGTTTGTATTCTGGGGGTATTCATTTGGGTTTTTATTGCGTCCACACCAAATAAGCGTTTCAGAAACACCGTTTAATTAATTATCAATTTATTTAAAGTTGTCTGAAATATTCCCTATTTGTTTCCCATTTGTTCAAAAGACATTTCAGAAACATTTCAGAAAAACATTTTATAAATTCTTACAATTGGGCCCATAGAGAGTAGATGTTCCAAATTTCAGCTTTCTAGATCGAATGTTATGGGCAGAAACAAAGGATATTTCCCATTGCCGATTGGAAACAAAAAACATTTCATAAATATTTCAGAAATGTTTCCTGAAGCATCCGCACCAAAAGAAACAGATCAGAAACATTCTAAAAACAATTTGTTTCAGAAATGTTTCTTGGTGTGGACATACCTTTATATCTTGCGTGCAGAAAGACGCCTTGCAAAAATTGATATCTTCTTCTTCCTTAAAGGCGGTGAGGCTATGATCAGGATTAAAGGGATCATAACCCTCACACTTAACTGCATCCCTACTAGTCCGCCTTTGGGGTTCGCCCGGTTTGACTTCAGAAAACAACATAAGGCCTCCCTATTTAGAATCACCTTATCATTGAGCCCAATCAAATGCTGGTTTTGCTGCATAAGTGTGATCCAGGAGTTTTTAGACCTGCCTTATGACAGCTATAACTGGGCCGGCTGCGCTCCAATATTTTTAAGATTTGTTATTTAACGTTAAGGCTTCTGCGGATCTTTGAACTTCTTATTCGACTAAGCTTTATAACTCATGCTGTCACGCGAGGCATCGTCACCTTTGCTACCTTAATTTACCGTCATACTTTTTAAATGCTGCCCATCAGTATCCAATATTGTGAGCCGTATATGAGCTCTGGGCAAGCAACTGTGGTCTTTTCAAATAAGGGGGCATTTACTGATCACAATACTTTATCCACCCCAAGCTTACGCGGCTGTTGCTATCATCATTACAGGTCACCACAAACAAAATAAAAAAACTATAAAACAGAAACCACTATCGTAGAAAATGACGTTTCTGTGATTCACTTTACTTAAGCGTTTCATTCACCTTGCATTTTTTGAAAACGCCGTAGGGAAGTTCCACTCAAATTCAAAACAGTGCGTGGTAGAATACGTTCGAAGTCAAAGATTCGCCATTCAGTAAGGTGAATGCGTTGAAGATAATTGTAGAAAACGTTCGAAGTGAAACTCTCCATACAAACTTAAGCGCAGCTCAATCGATACGTATTGTTGCATCCAGGCTAGGATTCGAAAAGATAAAACGTAATTCTATTTAATTAATCTTTATTAGTTCCCTTTCAATGTCTTTTAATTCTTTATTATTATTTTAAGAATAATTGCCTTATTTAGTCCAACAATTCACTTTCACAATTAATCACTTTAAATAAACAATCACTTTTCCCTTATTCAATACTTCCACTTTTTCTCTATACTTTTCACTACTGTCATCTATCGCACTTCTTTATCGCGGTTCAAAACTAGAATGTCTTGGGTGCTCCGCGACACCTATTTATATCTCCTAGTGACAACTCTCGAAATTTCCAGATTCGTTGAGCTCAAAAGGTTCGAGACCAACAGATGTACTAGTTATTCCATAGCTTTTCAAACTGCTTTTCAAATGCTGCCAAATATCGTTTTATCTTATATGGTAATATGGCTCTCGAATAGAGATGGCGCTGCAAGTTGACTAATTGATGCTGAATGTCACAGTTTGAGCAAACATGCAACAGTATCGAGTTTATTCCTAAAATCCTCATTTGTAACTGAAAATGCATTGAATTGAATGTACAATACAGGGTGCCGCACCAACTGAGCTACAGTAAGAAATTCAAATAACTTTTTTTTAATCAATGTATTTATTTATTTTTAATTGTATAGCAAATTTAATTTTATTTCATTTAGAACTAACTTTTTTTTGAAGATGATAGCCCGTAAATGACCTCCATGCTCATCCACGCATCTGCGACACCAGATCAGAAAATTTGCAATGCGGTCTGAAGGGTTGAAGTCGGGATCGCCTCAATTATTGTTTTAATGGACTGCTTCAATTCAGTCAAATTCCTTGGTTTCGTTTTGTACACCTCTTGCTTGACATAACCCCATAAGAAAAAAGTCTGGTGCAGTCAGGTCAGGTGACCTTGGGGCCAGCGGAAAGTGGAGTTTCTGGATATTAGTTTGTTTGAAAATTTTTGTTGGAGCTTCGCCATAACTGGTCTGGCTATGTGTGCAGTTGCTTCATCTTGCTGGAACCAAATGCTATTGAAACGGATACTTTTTCGGCGTAGTTCTGGATAAAAAAAACTCCTTCAACATCTTTAAATACACCGTTACACCGTTTTCGCCAAAGAGGTATGGCCCCAAAGCACTTTGATGAAACTGCGCACCACACAGTGACTCGTTCTGGGCACACTACCGTCTCATGGAGTATTTCTGGATTAGATTCACTCCATAAACGGCAATTTCGCTTATTTACATTGCCGCTTCGATCAAAATGGCCTCACCAGACATAAACAAGCAATTTATCAAGCTGTTGTCTTCATCGGTCATTTCAATTCACTTTGGACGGAAATGAAGTACTGCAAGGCATGGTATCGCCGCACTATCCAATAAATCTAAATAATAACCTGCCAAATAAAAAAAAATAAGCCGATTTCTCACACAGAAAAAAAGTTATTACGTTTGGTTTTTGTAGCACCCCGTATTTGCATATAGAAGAGTTAACACTAACAAGACATGCAAATACTGGCGGAAATAATAAAATAGATTGCACAACTTCAATTTATTTAAATGCTACGATGTGTGTTTCTTTCTCTATTTTTCTGCCATCAGCTGGAAAATCTATAACAGTATTGCACTCAAATATGACAGAAGTTCTGTGTTGTGGACATAAATCCCCGATCGGTAACACAAGGAAACGCGTAAGTGAAATGAAGCTCAGAAACGGCCTTTTCTATTATAGGGATGTATATAATAACAATGAAATGCTGTCCGTTAGTAAGCGCTTCACTTGAGAACGGCCGAACTTATTCAGGTCACTTTAGTCCGAATAAGGTTTTTACGGTGCATGAAATAGCGGTAATATAAGACCAAATTTCAAATGTTGGTCCTACCATAAAGAAACATCGCGCCATGGTGGGGCACGTTCGAAATTTGTCTACCGGGGTATGTGGAAGATATCGACATCATCGGCCGTTCTCATCGTTCCGTAGTCGTGGTAGAAGTTGTAAGGCGATTCAAGGCAAAAATGCTTGGTCTTCAAGCTTATGAGGACATGAGCAAGTACATGCCGAGGGGGAAGTTTCTCATTTGCTTAAAAAGCCTTCGAGAACTTTTTTAAGTATTGTTTCGTTATCATTATCATATTATCATACCTGTTAGTAGGTAATTCCGTCACTATTTTTTATTGGAACAAACCATTCTGAAAATGTTTTCGAATTTCTTATGCTTTCGTCGAAAGTGCCCCATGGTGGATTTTTCGCAAACAAATTATTGTTTTCAAAACTTATAAAGACAATTCAGTTTAATGTTATATGCAACTTAAATAGATTATAAAGACAAAGGTTTGACATTGACAAGAAAACAATTCCAATTAGAAACCGCTGGATATCACTTACTTCGTAAGAATGCGAAATTACACAAAGTCAAAACCGGCCTAACCGCCACAACTGTTGAAGGAGAGCTTTTATACGATCTACAAGAAGTGGTTGGCATGGTTTGTTATCGAAGATTTTAATTAAAAACCAAAGGAATTTTTGTAATCGTCAAAGTCAAAAGTGCCTCCCCGTCGAAAGTTCACCAACCTGCCCTATTTCTTTTTGTTAGTCACTGCAAAGCACGTCGGGTACCCGCCTAGATTATGTAGTCAACGCAAAAATAGTGTCCAATGCAACTCTCGAAAGGGAAACAACGCTGTACTGATTTTTTTATAAGGATTTTTTTTGTTTAATCGAGTTGCAGCAAATTTTTAACTCCTTAAAACTTACAACTGCTTACCTAGTGCACAAGATTTTCAAATCAGCTATAAGTTTTTGACAGAATGTTGTTAGTTGAGAGCTATTATATTTTTTATTGATTAGACAAAAAAACCCTATAAAAAACTCACAACGAGAACTTGTTCTTTTTACTATAAGGCAAACCGATGCCCGTTGGTTTTGAATGTTTGTTAATCATAATGTGTAGGAAAAACAGAGCGTGATAGAGCATTCCACTTTCGTGTTGTGCGGCTAAGGAACGATTCCTTGTATTTCACCGTACGTTCGAAAGTAGACTTCAGAGTGAACTGATGCGCATTCCTGGTATGGCGGGTATTGCGGTTGAAATGTTTTAGGTGTGAAATGCAACTGGCTATTTCATTACAGCAGTTGTGGTGCAAATATCGATAAAACGACGATAGGCAGGAGACATATCAACGATGGCTCAAAGAGCCAAGCAATTTCGTGATGTCTCTATAGCCAATGAGTTTTATCGCGCGTTTTTGTATTCTGTCGAGCAGCTCCAAATATGTGATTGGAGCACCAGCCGAGATATGAGCGCTGTACTCAAGTTTGGGGCGAATAAACGCTTTATAAATTGTAGCCAGATCAGAATAGGTGACAAATTTCTTGCAGCGCTTATGGAAGCCTATACCTTTCGCAGCATTCTTGGAGACATCGAATATGTGGTCATTCCAACAATGGTTATCATTAACACATATACCGAGAATGGAAAGTCTTTCGCTTTCGGCGATGCAAGTGCCATTCATGAACAATGACAGGGTTTTTCTTTTGAAGACAGCATTGTATTTGGGAAGCAATAAAATCCACCCTATTCGTTGTACCCCATTAAACTATGTCGTCAAGATCGGAATTTAATGCGCTTAACATACGTTGCCGTTCTAATTCCACACCCGAAGATGAAGGGCGTGAACCAGGATAGGAATATGAGAAGCTGATATCTGCGAAGGAATGGATTGCATTAGAATTAAGAGACAAGCGATCATAGAAATGTGAAACAGAGTTGAAAATAAATAAGAGCCTTGGGGAACACAAGCATTTACTTGCACAAGCATCTGTTGCAGACAGCAGAATTGTAGCCACAAAGTTTCTAATCCATTGAAAAAGAGTGTCATTGAATCCAAATGCACGCATTTTTGACAAGAGAGCTTGATCAAATGCATTTGAAATATCAGGCGGAACGTTTTTACTTTCACCACCTTGGTGAAGGGACTGGTTCCACTTTTCGGTCAGATAATTCATCAAATCACCAGTGGACGTACTGACTGACTGACTGATGAAGAAGTTTCCACCCCTTTACAAAACTCAAAATTGCCTTTAAGTACTTTTTTGGCTGTATCAACACTCTGATAACTTGCATAGAATGAAACATATTTTCGGGTATACTTTTTGAAATCAATTTGTTGAAAAACACATAATAATTTCCTGGTTTGCCGTAAACCTGTTTAAAATCCGATTTTTACATTTATTTTATCACTTCCACTCTTTTTTAACCACAACCGATCGCAGACTGAGTTCAATAATATCAATAGTGGCCAAATGCCAACGCAACTGTGAAGAACATAGCAAAATACGGTACTTTGTTTACGTTAACAGAGTTAATAACCCATCATGACCGTTCATAAATTATTATAAAATGTGAAGAGAAATGATTGACCACAAAAAGTGAAGTTATTGCCAACCCTTAGTGGACAATAATTTCACATAAAATAAATGAAATTACTGCCGATTCGAGGTGAAGTTATTGCCCGTGAAGTTATTGCACCTCATAATACCTACAAAATATTTAAAATATCCTTTTTCACATGGAAAGGGTTTCCTTAGCAAATTTACATCGAGCTTAAAATTAATACAAAAGTAAAGTTCTTTTGTTCGGTAAAATTAAATTCCCCCGAGTGATTAATTTAAAACAAGTTCAACCGTATTCGTGCTTCTATACCTGTCGCATATTTGGGTTATCCCTATTGGTAGGAATTCAATCAAGAATTTATTTTATTTCAAAAATTCCGCATACGTTTCTAACTTTAACACACCATCACTCGACAAATTTCACCATTTGCACCACTTCCACAACCAATGGATTCACTAATTCCTGGATCAAGCGTATCAAGTGTCAACGTTATGAAATGGACTGTAGTAAGATTTGATAAAGAAATATTATTAGATATAAAAACTTGGCCTACATGTTCCATTCGTTCATCATTCAGAGTGGCACAATGTAGTGACAGTAGATTTATGCAGAAAGCAATCAGTCAAACTTTGTTCAGATGATACAAAACGTTTTCCTGCCAACAAGAGAAATATTATACCTAAACATACATTCGTACATGTACGAGTACGACAGCGGCTTTCAACTTCGGGATTTATATCTCTGCTCGGGTGGTATAGAGATTGGATTGACATTTTTGAAATGTTGAAATGCATGCTTCTGTTTTATTTTTATTTTTCATCAAATTGAAACTGACAGTGCGGATTGTGAATTAATGTAACAAACAAATCGACAGTGCTGTGCAAAAAAAAATACTCAAAACTTATCTGAACCTGTGTCGAAGCATTTTTTGTAACTAGGTCCAGTGCGGATTTTGTATTGCCGTGCGTAACACATAAATGCAGACCCATCGGTAAGGTTACATAGGAGTATGACTAATGATACCGCCTTTCTTTGACCGAATAAAAGAAAGAATCCGCTAATTTCGGCAATTTCGCGAGATACGAGTATCGAAATGGGAAAAAAGGATAATAAAAGAATATCAAAAATAAAAAAAATGCTGGCGCAAATTGATATTCTATTCGTCAAAAATACTTAAACGCTTATGGCAATCAATCAACCAACATTGTTACAACTTCGTCGTTGGCGTCGTCATCGTCATCGTCTTCGACGTCAATAACATTAGCATTGGCATCACTTAAGTGGGATATTTAGCCCCTTAAGCAATTTGGCGGAGAAAATCGCATGAATATGTCAAATTGCGTTTCATCATGTCGACTTTTAATCAATAATTTTCTTCCGTTTGTATCATTCCGCCGCGTGCTGTCATAGTTTAGTATATTGTTCGCCACAAATCAAATTCAAAATATTGCATACGTTAGTATATCGCAGGGACGTCCTAAGTAATCGCCTAAAAACCAGAATGCTTGCCTTAAAAGGGGATGAGTTGGAGAAATCACTTCTAGGCAATTTTAACATTCAGGAAAGCCTAGCTACACATTTAACATCTCGACATAGTCGAAACCGTTTTAAAAACCTCATCGCATATATTTGAACAGGCCTTGTTTGAACTGGAAAAATAACTTCTTCCAGCTTGATCCACGGAAGGCTAGTAAGGGCTGGACTGCGTGCGCGTGAAGCAGTTCAGAAGCCAGGACTCAAGATGTGTGTTAACGTCAGCTGAATAATTCCTTGTTCGGAAAAACCTGGAGAAAGGCCTCGCGACAAGGGCCTGAGAAGGCTTCCCAAAAATCGAAGGAGGAGGGGACAAATGTGCCTCATCTCCTCAAAAAATACGTCCATTGAAAGTGCGATAGGACGAACCGTATCCATGTAAGAGCTGTTTGTTGAAGCCAATAAAATTATATTTAAGCACGATAAAGCCTTATTCCATACTGCGAAAAATGTAAGTAGCATTTGTGTTGCTATTTAAATTAACAGATACATTTTGTGCTCCAATAATCGACCAAAGTACAAAAACCAATTATTACTCAAAGAAAAGAAACTCGGAAATATGTTGGGCGAACATTTTTGCCTCCACTTGCCCGATTTTGTATTTTCTTGTTTTCAACATGCCAAACGTGAAAACGGCTGTTAACATAATCAACCAACAAAAAATCGCGCAAGTCTTAGAGTAAAAAAATAGCCCAAATTTGGACACAAACGGAAAAACACCAAGAAAAAGGTGCAATCGCGATTTTTCGTTAAAGCCAATAACCACATACAGATTGAATAGCCCAATAATAATGGCTGATTTTTTAAGCGTTTGATTTGTAATTTTTATTTCAGTTGATAAGTCAATGCTTGCTATTTACTTTTTTGGTATTATTGCTTGTAAATTTTGACCACGACTACGTTTAAGGTGGTCCATACAGAGAATCCAATTTTATGTCCCCTTCTCGAGCATATTGGCTGATATTTTTTTTTTTTTTTTTTTTTTTTTTTTTTTTTTTTTTTTTTTTTTTTTTACTACACTATCAGCTCTGTGTCGTGGAGTGCTTAAAGCAAGCAACTGTCACGAGCAGAAATTGCCGGCACTAAAAGTGCTCTCACAGGCTCATCATTTAGTGCAGGTGTTAGTAAGGACAAAACAATTCAAAATACAATAATTATGTACCTATAAAATACTAACACAGACACAAAATAATGAAAACAATTCAAGATATTAAAGCATTATTACGCAAAATATTTTTAAGGTTAATTTTACTAACATGCAAGTCTATCTTGCTGATAACACGTGTAGTGTTGTCTTCCACGGCTGCAATTGACGCTGGCTTATCGGCATAGATGAGTGACTTGACGTATCCCCATCAGGGCCGGCTGCAGCCAAACAAGGTTCAAGACTTACAGAAAGTGCCCTATTTTAAGTTAGATTCTCCTTGAAGTTGCAATATTACAATTGGTGTGAGTTAACGTGCAATGGATGTTGCTATTTTGGGGTTATTTGAACAAGTTTTTTGTTTTAAATGCAAATGGCAGTATCCGCGGAAGGCAAACAATTTTTTTTACTCCTAGCAATGCGCCCCGGAACTTGGCGCCCTGAGCATTTGCACATCTTGCACATATGGTTGGGCCTGCCCTGATCCCCATAGAAAATACGAGTAGTCTAAAGGCGTCAAATCGCACGATCTAGCCAGCTAATTCACCGGTCCAAAACGAGAGATAACCGAACTCATTTCTAAATTGGTCCATCGATTGAAAAACATTTTTCACAGAGCACGAAATTTGATGAAAAAAATTCAATAATTTGTATGCGTAGTTCGGGTGTAAGGCGTTCCATGATGAGCTGGAAATGCTAACGGTGCATGTTTGTCTTCGATACATGCACGAATAACGTGTTACCTATCAAAAATAGAACACTGACAACCAAAGACAGCTATAATTTTCCTTTTCTGCCACTTGTGCTGACAAAAGCGCCTGCAACACAGCAGCACCTACCCTATGCGGAGCAACAAAGTTGCATGAGCGTGCTAAACCGTGCGAGGAAAAGAATTAAATCACTTAAATCGCGAAGCGGTCCACCCAAAAACTGTGTGCTGTCATAGGCGCTTGCCAGACAATCAGCACCTTCCCTTAGCGAAGCAACGAAGTTGCGTTAGCGGCCTAACCCATGCGGAGAATTCAAAAACAGGCTTGTTTTCAACTTTTTTAATTATTTAGCATTTTTCAACTTTGGAATTTCGGGCGATCATTCGTTATGAAAAAGATAGGGACGGGATACAATCCGTTTGGGCGAACTGTTGGATACCCTATTCTTATTACTATCCCTTATAAGTGGGCGTGGGAAAAGTCTAAGTATAGCTGAATTGTTAAGAATGCTCTACATATTTTGTTATATAACATGTAAAGGATTTAATCGAAAAAAATGAAGCTTTTGTAAAAAAAACGCTCCCTAGCTCAAACTTTATTTTTTTAATAAAATTATTTTATTTAATTGTGGGCGTGTCAGTTTGCGGATTTTAAAAATGTTATCTTCCGAGCAGTTTTGGGAGTCAAAGATCATACATACAAAATTTCAGCTTTCTAGCTCAAAATTCGGTTTTTCGTGGGCGGATTTCATAAGTTCTTAAAATTGATTATTTCGGGCCCCTAGAGAGTATATGGTTAAAATTTCAGGTCTTTAGATCCAGTTTAAAGGCCTAATTTTTGCCGAAATACGGACGGACATGGCTAGATCGACATTACTATCGATGCTGATCATAAATATACTTCCGATGTGTGATTTGTTGACCAAATTAAATGTTAATCCTTTATTATGTTCTTCTCCAAACAGCCGAAGAACACAATAAAGGATCATAAATATTGTAACTTTTAGGGGTCTACGGGCAATATTAAGGTATGTTACAAACTATGAGTCAAAATGAATATATTCATATATGTATATATACCTTTAGAATAATTTATAAAAAGCACAACTGACCAAACGATAGTGAATATTCGCCCAACACTTTTTGAGTTTTTTGGGCAATCATTCATTTTTGAATTTTTTGCAGTTGTGCTTTGGGCGCACAACCATTCAATTGTTTTATTGGATTTTTATTCATTAATTTTTATGCGATGCTACCTTTATCTTGGGCTTTTTTCATTATGTTTAATTGCCCAACATTTTTGGGTAATCGTTTGTTTTTGGACGTTGGGCGATAATCGCTCAGCCAAGGATGCTCAACTATTAGAGGGGCAAGGATTTTCGAATAAATTCATTTGCTCAAGTTAAACGGGAGAAGCTTCTTTAAAAAAATAATATTGACGTATTGAATTGGCCAAAATGTTCGGCTAAAATGAAACGATTGCAACCTTGAAAAAAATATAAAAAAAATTAACGGGTGCAGGAGATGCGTTTTCACATCTTATATGTTGTTTCTTCTGCTTCCTTTTTGGCAGGGTATGATCAGGTTTAAGGGGATCATAACCGTCTCCCCTTACAGCCATTCATATGAAGGTGTTATTGCTTTTGTATGATCCCGGAGTCCCCTGCCTCTTTTTAGATTCCGACACGTGCATGCTTCCATTATTGATTATTGCTTTATCGGCCTTTTAGGATGCAAGTTGTATATTCTCAAATGTTATATAATGGTTTAATTTGAACCCTTTTGTTTGTTTGCTCGCCAGCAAGTGCGTTTTTTTCGCGGGTGTCCGTCATTTCCAGTTGCCCTAGATTTTCAAAAATTATTCGACAATCTTGGTTTAGCTTTTGAATATGTTCGGAAAGATACTGGAGAAAATAAAGTTTGGCACAAGTCTGATTTCCTGGATGTTGACGGTAAGTTTGCAGCCGATTTAGCTAATTCTGGCAAAATTTGTTGAAGCAAATTACATGGATCTGTTTCTGATGGGACACCATTATTCGATTCAATCAATTCGGACACATTACATTAAACCGATGGATCTGTTGGTAATATTAAATGGCCTGAAAGCCAAATGAGGCGTTATTTAATATTAAGGTGGAATATCGTATATGGTAATAATATTTACCGGATTGTTTCGCAACAAGGCTTCTTGCTGACTTGCACAGTTTGTCTTAAAGGGCTTGGCAATTTGACAATGCCGGGAGTACAGATCAAAAGGATATGACATCATTTACCTGGACGAAAGCTTTATTCACAGCTCGCATACAAGACCAAGGGCATGGACTGATGGCAGTGGATTGAAGGCGCCAATTACAAAGGGACAGAGGCTGATAATGGCGCATGCAGTTGGTGAAAAAGGCTTCGTGCAAAACGCTTTACTTTTATTCAAATCTGGTACGAAAACGGGAGAATATCACCACGACATGAATTTTGAGAATTGGTGTAAATGGCTGCAGGAACAAGTTTTCAATAACCTGGAGGAGCCTTCAATAATTGTAATGGACAACGCCTCATATCACAATAAATTAGAAGACAAACAAATCCTTTCTGCTAGCCGAAAATCGGAGATGACACAATGGCTGACCGATAAAAATATAGCACATACTTTGGAGATGCACAAACCTGAACTTTATGAGCTTATAAAGCAACATCGAGCTATACAGAAGCCAAAGCATAAGATTGACGATATTATTCACGGTACGGGACATGAGGTACTGCGTTTACCACCCTATCATCCAGACCTCAATCTGATTGAAAATATTTGGCCAATTGTCAAGGCAAGAGCGGGCAAACGAAACACAACATTCAAATTATTGGATGTTCAAAAATTAGCAGAAGAAGAATTTTCAAAAATAACGGTTGAAGATTGGCGAAAATTTTGTGCAAAAGCTATAAGGACGTAGGAGAAATACTTTTCTCACGATCTGATGTGGGCCACAATAACGGATTCAAATATCATTAATCCAGGGGATGATTCTTCAAGCGATTATGAAACCGATAGTAGTTCTTGAAATTCTATGCAATATAAATGTATAATTATTATAGGAAATAATAAAATAAATTAATGTAAATTATTACCTACCTATAATTATTTTTTGTTTCAATTTTGCGATAGTATATAAAAAAAATATCGTTTAAATACGTTGGGTGCATCGTCAAATAATTTCTCTCTGATGTAAACATTTCATTCTTAAAAACTCACAGTGAAACAATTTTGAAATCCTGTTAACATTCATCCATAAATGTTTATCCAAAACCCACGAGTAAAAATATATATACATGTGTGTATATATATATATATATTAGGACGTCGTCCCAGGTACCAGGTGCTAAACAACAATTTATAAAACCATAAAAACAGAAACAAACAATAGCCCTCATTTCTTTATTAATCACGTCCTATGTCACAGCTACAGGTAGCTTTATATGTACATATAGTTAACCCCATTGCATTGTGCAATATTAATGTTTTTATTATAAGTGCCCGAAATTGCCCCATAATAAAAAATAAAAAACTCATATATGCATTAGCATTTTAAATTTAAAAGAAAAAACAAAGTTGAGTTAGGCATTGTAAAATTTATGAGATAAACTTCACACATTAAATCTCTTCCGCACGATTTTTGTTCTCTTAAATCCTCTCTCTGCGCAACCGACCGTTGGCCAAGTGATTTGGTTACAACTATACCCATCAATAGGTCCGTTCGCGTACTTTATGTGTAGAAAAATGAAAACTGTGAAATCTTCAAAATCGAGAGAGAATCTTCTCATTTCAAAGAAAAGTACGCGAACGCTTTTCTGTAAAAAGATGAAAAACGTCAAAGTTTGGCTTGAAAAGAAGCAATCGTATTTTTTTTTGCTGACAAACTCATAGGATTTCATCATTTGACAGTTTTATTTTTTTTACCAGCTGAAATTCTGTGTGAAGAAAAATGAACGAAAGTACATTTTTCTTTCGTTCATCTTTTTACCATTTTCTTAGCACGCGAACGCGTTTGTGTAGTTTTGCACGAAAGTTTATATAAATTTACGTTTGCATATTAGTTCACGAACAGACCTAATGTGTTTTTGCAAATTGTCATGTTTGTAGAGTATCGTCTGTTGGATTGACCCTTTTCCACATATCTATATGTCGCATTCCTGTACTCCTCATGAACGAACGAGGAAGCGAAAAATAAAAAAAAAATATAAAAGTTAGAAACCTATTGATTTCGGGACCTAGATTCAGAACCTTTCCCTACCAGGGAATCCATACCATCGTCAGTATTGAGAAATTTTTCTCACTTGATGAACCGCTGATGCCTTGCCGTAATAAAATCTAAGGGAGGTTGGTCCAACAAATTATTAGTTTTAAGGTCAATGTTGAGTTAAAGGAAATTAAACAATAAATAACAGTTAGTAGTATGTATATGCAATAGGCTATTTATTTTGTTGCCAACTTCCCGCCTCCTGTTCCCAAACAGCTGTTTAGTCCTTTGCTGCGTCCTTTATATCTGAATAATGGAGAAATAAAGAGAAAGCGAATGAAGTGTAATATGTACTATAATAATATATTGATCGATAAACAATAAAACCCTGCATTAAGACGGAACTAAATTTGTGGCTTCGATGGCGGTTTGTGTGGTGTTGTATTTAACCCGAGAAGATGCTGTGCTAGGTTTAATTTCGATTGGAGAAAATAGTTTTGCGAGAATAATGAATGAAAAAGACCAGCACCATAAAAACGAAGTCGGACAATTGGCAGTGGCAAGCCATGATACAGCGCCGTAACTCTAGCCCATTTGCTCATCCAACCATTTAGTCTAAATTAATTATTCCATTTTAGTTCATTAAAATCCTTTTAATGTTTGAGAAATTTCGTTTCCCAAAGTGCTTACGTACGTTAAGCATTTAAGACTTATTGATATCATAATCATAAGAGGTGTGTTTATTTTCTAAGAATTTACATGACTAGGAAATTGATTCGTAAAGCTAAAAAGTCAAGCCTTTGAATACAATTTTAGGTATCCCAATTTTCTACAGCTTCCAATTATTGCGAATACTTGCGGAGTTATCTTTATCAAGTTCTTGAAGACGGAAAAGAATAAACTAACCCAACAATGAACTCCATTTGTTTTTTTAAAGCTATCTGTAGCTACCGTAACCAAAGCATCATATTACTTACCTGCCTTCATCCCCATGATCTCAATTCCAAATCCATTCTCGCATTGTTAAAGATACATAATTTCTCGGGAATCGATTTCAAATACAACACAGATATCATTTGCTTTTATCTTTTACCCATGTACCGACAATTTATGACTTACCCTGCATGGCTTACCCAGTAACTTCATACTACTTACCCTCAATCTATGAGGGTCTCCTTAACCGTAATCAATTGAACGAAAACCATACACAACGAAGAGTACGCATTTATACCAGGATTTCAATCATAAATTCCACAGACTGAACCTCATATAGCATCATAGAGAATCTAATAAATATTCGAGTGGAAATCGATAATACTTTTGCGGTTTCCTTTCCCCCCAATTCTCTCATAAGGACGATATTTGATGAACTCAGTTGCTTCAATAAATTTCCAATTCCTCTTTTTTACCGACCTGTCCTTCTGTACCTACTGGCAGACTAGGGATAATGTTTTATTTCGCCCGTTTCGAAATACGAGTATTTATTCCTTTTGAAGTTTTATTGTCGATCACTTTGACGGAGTTCCGCTGACTTGGAACAAGAGCTCTCTTAATAAACACAGTATAAATGTCCACTCGAACCGAGCCATCTTGGCCAGGATTGCATCTGAAAATTTTAAAACGGTTGCTAAAGCAAATCACGGGTCCCAGTTATGTTCTTACGAAAAGATTCACAGTGTGTTTCTTTATTCATTCGGAATATTCGGAATATTCCGAGTGAGCCATTTACGTTTCTTTATTCAATGGAATATGCCGGATAATCAATTTCGTTGTTTCTTTACCTATTCATTCTGGAATAAATGGAATGCATTCTTTTTATTCCTAGAGAAAGGTGGAATAAAAGGAATATTCTCTTGTTTGACAGATGCTTGACAGATGCACTTGATCAACAAAAAATTAAAGCAACAGAAAACAATCAAATGGATGATTTATTGAAAATCAAATGTCTTTTTATGTGTGTTGTTTTAAGTTAATTATTTATTTTATTACATATTTTTAATTTCCTTTAACGATTTAAAGAATCAAATACATTTTTAAAATGGTCTCCCGTGTGCATGAAATGATAGATGTTTGTGACAAGACGATTTCATGAGCAGCGTTGCCAATTATGCTATATCATGCAGTACCATACTACAAAGGTGCGTGTTTTTTTTTACTTCGTACTTAATCCTTACTCGAAAGGACAACATATTTAATGTTTTACTTTTTTCCTTCGATTTAACATATTCAACATAATAACAAAACGAAAATATTATGTTATTCATAAAAATAATAAAAATATCTTTGTAATAAAAAAATATATTAAGCTTTTTCTGAGCGAAAGTCTTATATTACTGTATTGGGTACTCCGTTAAGAAACGCAGCTGTGTAAACTTAAATAGGGACAAGTCGTTTTCAAAATATTGATAACCTTAAAATGTTCAGTCAATCACAAATTCACTGACAAATAAATTTCGAGCATTCATTCGCTATTTTTGTTTGTAAAACAACATTTTTAAAACGAAATGTCGTGAGTAGAATTATTTTTTGAGAAAATAAAAAAAATATGTATTGAGTAAATACAATCACTGGAACTTCACTACCATAAATCTTATGAACAAAAAGCAGTCACAAAATGCATGAACTTAAACAAAACAACTCAAAAAGTTCGTAAATTGCTTTCGTTTCATTAACTCATTAACAACAAAATTAAAATTAAATTTTAACAAGCAAAACGAACGAACCAGAGATAACAGATTCGAATAACATAAACGTCAGATGAAATACATTTTCACAATAGTAATTCGTGACATCCTCAGTGTCAAGTGAAAACAAAAAAAAACTTCTGACTAATTGTATAAACAAATTGGTGAATTTCTATGGCGGGAGACGAGTTTTGCGCCCCAGAATTAAAAAGGAGTATCTAAACACTATTTTGAATAGTAAAACGTAAAAAATAATAAAGAATTGTGTACGAGAAATAAAAATTAATTTTACATACATATTTTCAATACTACTAAGTACAAACAAAAAAACAATTAATTAATAACCAAATAATACAAAACAAGTTAAAATACCTTTAAATTGCTGCATCAGGAGCTGCACAGGACCTTTTGGTCATCATATTCACTGTTTTTATATCATTTTTTTGCTTTAACATACCTACTCAGGTTTTTATCCTTTGATTTCACATGTGAGTTCAATAAATAGAAAACATATTATATTAATTGTCAGTACGAGTACTAAATTTTGTATTTGTTCTTGAACTAAGTGGCAACGCTGGTCATGAGCCAAATGGCTGTCATTCTGTTCAGTCCATTTTTGTTTCTCTATTCATTCCATTCTGGATATTCCGGATACCAAATTCCAAAATTCTGTCTTTTCTATTCCTTATCCGGAAAAAATAAAGAAACACACTGTCAATATTTCGTAGACACACATATTTTAAAAATTCAACTTCGACTTTGACTTTGACAGGAGCGAGAACTTCAACGTTTAAAGTCGAGTCAAAAACATTGAAAAATTCTTCGAGAGCCAAACAAAAAATGGTTGTAAACAAAAGAGAAAATTATATCAAAATACAAGCAAGATAGAAAATTCGTTCAAAATATAAGCATTTTCATGTTGGCAAAACTGAAAACATCGCCGCAAGGTTGGTGAGATTTGCACTTCAACTTTGGTTTTAGGATTTAGGTCTGACGTGTAAGTTGAAGTTGAGTTTTAGGTAATGTGATCCATCCGATTAAAAAGTATTGGTTCTAAAACGTGCGGCGTGGTTGTCAAAGTTGACGGTTTGACCTGTTTCTACCATTACTCTTTTATTATTTACGCAGCACACAAATTTCGTTTACATAAGAGATTCAATCCGGATTCAACTCGAATTGAGTTCCATGCAGATTGAATCGAAACAGGTGTCACTCAGTTCAATAAGAAAAAATAACAACATTTGACTATTGATATGACATTGCTTTTGATGGTTGAGTAGTTAATTGATGTATTGTATATCAGCTGTATTATCAGGTGTCCCATGTTCTGTTCGATTACAAGACGTCTCCACAGCAATATAGCATTCTATAAATTGCATTCAATATATTACTCAGTTCAAAGCTTTATATGGATAGTATTCTATGGCCTGTTATTTGAATGAGTGCTTCACTCTGTGACATTTCCACTATGGAAATGGTAAGCAATAAAATATCCCCCGAAAGTTGTATGGTATTCCTCTATAATTCTTTCTTACGATAAAAAATGACAGATGGTAAGCTATGACATATTGCTGCAGGAAACGCCGCGCTATGGAAATATGCCCACAGTAAATTGTATAGCATTGCATCTTTCTTTCTTTCTATGAAAGGTGAGTGTTGTCACCACCCTAACATCATCCTAGGATGTTTTGAGAGAGAATCCAACTATCCTCATCTATCATAAATCACATGCATAAATCATAACCCTTTCTTTTTCTTTTGGCGCTTACCGAAACAGGTCGGAATAAATAAAATAAAACTGCAATTTTTAAAGCTTTCAAGCTATTGAAAATTGGTACTTTTTTTATAAGTTGCGTGCGCTAAAGGGATTTATTTTTCTGTATTGACACTGTACCCTTATAGTGGAAACAACAGCGCATGCATTTTTGTTTGTTGCTGTTAGAAGCTCCCAGCAAATGATTCATTGCCTATTTTTGGGTGCTACTTACTGTATGAAAGAATAGAAGGATAAGAAAGAAGTTTGGTGCGATGAGATTTTTTCTCCACAGGTGGCGCCTAAATTGCTTTAGGGAGATCTGTTTCTGTCTTTTCTTCGAGGAACAATTCTATAGTAAACTATGAAATATTGCTTGTGAAGACACGGTGTTAGAAAATCACGATCGCACGATTTAAAGTAGTGTCAAATTTGAGATTTTCCACTTCGGATGCACAATTGGACCGGACTCTCACATGTTTTTAACTTAAGCTACCTTTCAAAAGAGGTAGACAAACTTTGTAAAAATATTTTTCAAGTGTTTCTGCTTTCGGATGTGAAAATCGACCGACTGCAACGCCCTCTACATGACTTTTAGCTTTAACTTCTTTATGAAAGCTAGAACTTTGAAATTTCTGCGCATATTTTTTTCAGGGGCTTCTGTGTCTCGGCAGCAAAAAGCGATTAGTTGCAGGGTCCCCTAGATGGCTTTTAACTCTATCTTCTTGCACAATAAAGCTAGAACTTTGAAATTTAGGACATTTATATTTCAATGGCTTCTTCATTTTGCTACGACCAGCTGCAGCGCCCCCTACATGGCCTTTAACTCTAACTTCTTTCTCAATAAAGATAGAAATTTTAAATTTTAAGCATATATATTTCAAGGGTTTCGCCATTTTGTAATTAAAAACATAGGGACGGGCTACAGTCCGCTTGGGCAAACTGTTGGATACCCTATTCTCATTCCTATCCCTCATAAGTGGGCATGACAAAAGTCTAAGTATGGTTGAATTGTTAAGAACGCTCTACATATTTTGTTATATAACATTTAAAGGATTTTATCAAAAAAAAAACGCTCCCTAGCTCAAACTTGGGTGTTTGAATAAAATTGTTTTATTTAATTGTGGGCGTGTCAGTAGGCGGATTTAAAAAAAATTAACACATGAGTATAAAGGGCCCCTAGAGAGTATATATTATTTCAGCTCCCTAGCTCAAACTTTGAACTTTCAAAAAAAAAAAAAAATTAATTGTGGGCGTGTCAGTGGGCGGATTTTGAAAATATTTACACATGATCATAAAGGGCCCATAGAGAGTATATACTATAAATTTTAGCTCCCTAGCTGAAACTTTGGATTTTCAAAAATTAATATACCTACCCTTAGAATAGGGTATAAAAAAATTATTTTATTTATTTGTGGGCGTGTCAGTTGGCGGATTTTGAAAATTTTTTATCCCGAGCAGTTTTAGGAGTCATAGATCATATATAAAAAATTTCAGCTTTCTAGCTCAAAATTCGATTTTTTCCAAAATTTGGTTTTTTGAGTTTGTGGGCGTGTCTGTGGGCGGATTTCAAAAATTCGTAAACTTGATAATTTCGGGACCCTAGAGAGTATATGGTTAAAATTTCAGCTCTCTAGGTCCAGTTTAAAGGCCTAATTTTTGGCTACAGACGGACGGACGGACGGACGGACATGGCTAGATCGACATTACTATCGATGCTGATCATAAATATAGTAACTTTTAGGGGTCTACGGGCAATATTAAGGTACGAGTATGTTACAAACTATGCGTCAAAATTAATAAACCCTTTGAATAGGGTATAAATAGAAAAGTTATTTATTGAGGCCACAAATCGTTTTTTTTTTTATTTACGAAGTTTAACCGAAGGATAGGTTCCGTTTAACTGGAACTATTTATTGAACTCAGGTTAAAGTTTAAACACGAAGTGTGAAATTCAAAAAGAAAATAAACCTCAGCTTAAATCGTTAATGAAGTTTAAACTGCGATTGTGAAGAAACTGGACATTAAAAAGTAATTTTTTGTATTCTTTATTTGATGTGTCAAAAACGAATGTTTAACTTGTTGAACTAATAATCCCCCTAAAATTAAGTGGATCGGATGGAAAGCACTCAAAGAATTTTCATTGTAATATAAATTAAATGATGACATGACTCATTGTTGTTAAGTCACATAAAATTTATTAGATTGAACATTAGCCTCTAGAAATAGACTTGCTATATTATTTTTTATCTGACTTAGTGGGGAATGCTTTTATTACTTTCTCATTCGACCGTGCATATCACGAGACTGACAGTATCCCACGGATTTGCAAGAGTATCTACACCTATTTGGAGTTGTATGAGGCCTGTTTTATTAGCAAACAAATGAAATCTTCTTTTATTATGTAGGTTAATGGGTTTTTGTGTCAAAGTTTTACATTTTAATATTTATGTCAGGTTCACTGTTCAATGTTGCATGGGAAATTTTTACTCATCAGCACTTTATTGCGCTGCAGATAGAGAAAGGAACACCGAAACAAATGAATTTTACGGTGTGAATGTGAACTATCAGCGAAATATCAACAAATAGTTATTAAGTAATTTTTTGTTGGTCTCTCATGTTTGGTTGCACGTTTGAATATTTAAAGAAAGCATAAGTGATTCGTTCCTGCTTCAAAACAAATTAAGCTATATAATCTCTATGAAGGACTGCAACTTCAAGAAACCTTTATATAATTATTTATTTTGGAAGCAATAAATTTTATATTATTTGCTGGGCTGTCGACCTCGACGTGTTTGCCTAAATATTTGTAAATTAAATTAAGTTATCCTGTAAAATATTCTTAGGTTGTTTACTCAACCCTTAAGTGGAGTTTAATGATTATTATCAGTAAAATAAATGATTTTGAGGAAAAACTTCAGTCTTATACTGTTCGAATAACGACTTTCATTTTAAATAAAGTTTTGTATCTGATTCCTCCCAAGCTAAGCAGAACTCTGGAAAAACTTAAGGGATATTGGAGCAGGAAAACAAAGAAATACTTTTGCGAATAATGTTGGCTGTAATCAGTTGAATACGAGTTTTGTTTCAATCTCCTTCTCGAATGCCGAAGATACTACTGTATATATTTACACTACCGAACAGCTATGAGTCTCCGTACTTCCATCCAGGCGAGAACAATGATGGTCGCATAGCTTCGATCTCTCGTTTTAGCTTTGCAGCTGCCGACGATGCAGATGTTTTAGAAATCCTTTTATCCATCAAATCAAACTCGACTGGGTTTGATGGCATTTGTCTGGTTTTTGATAAGGCCATTCTGCCGTACATTTTGAAATACAGTTATCCCCGGATTGTTGCGTCGGGGAAAATGTACAATTTTCAACGCATTTATCCGAGGAACGCAATTACGAGAATCCCGCTTAAGTGCATTGTCGACGCAATAAGGAAAACCCTGCTTTATTGCATTGAAAACGCAATAAATCATTTTTATTAGCATCTTCATAGCTATACGCATTATAAAATTAAGCCAATTAATGTAAATAAATATTTTATTAACGAAAAATTAATTGTATACATAATTGAAGTTGTGTTAGGTGGCCGAAACTGTACGTTAATATTTCGTAAAGTCGTCGTTGTTTTGTGAGATGTCGCATTGTCCACGAATTAAATAATATTTCGATTTTGACTTAAAATCTCTTCATCTAATGAAACTAAAATTTTATTCCAGAGCACCTGCGTCATAAATGCTTTTTATGGCAGTAGTATTTCAGTGGTAGGATCTTGTTTTTAAAGCACCGTGGATTCTTTGATTTTCCAATAACAGTGGCCTTTTTAAAATCTCCGGTAGCATTACAAATAAAAAGTATTATCAAGTCTTCGACTTTTCAGGAATGATTTCTTAATTTTGTAGAACTCGATTCAACGTCGACCTGTAGCATCCATATTTGGAACACAATTCATTTTTATTGCTTTCCGAAGCGTCAGCAATTATTCGCAACTTTGGCTTAAGTGAAAATGAAGTGTTTTTTGTGTGTTCATGGCTGCCTGGAAAATATGTTAACGAAACGCTTGCAAGAATTTGCAACACAAATGTTAAATTTATTCATACAAACCTGTAGATATTTCTAAATCAATCCACGGCACAGGCACGAAACTTTGATTATTTTGGCGCACTCTAAACATATGTTATGTCAGTTTGCCAATTGATGTGAGAGATGTCTTTGATTTTATTAAAGCTGTAAGTACAAGTTTTAAATGCTTTTGTTGTGTGTGTTTAATTAACCGGCAGATTTTGTATGACGTTAATGAGAAGCTTTACTTTTTGTAGCGCAATTAACAGGGTAACGCATTTAAGCGGGACGCATTTAAACGGGAAAAGTTGTATACATTTATTATGGAATGCTTTCTTTGCTCAGTTTTCGGATGAATTAAGCGAGCAACGCAATTAAGCGAGGGTCACTTATCCGGGGATCACTACTTATTTAGAAACATATTTATGACGCAGTTTTTCCCTATACTTGGAAACGAGCTAAAATAATAATGGTTCCTAAGAGCCAAAGCGAATTTAGCCCGATTGCGATTTTTTCGTTTCATTCTAAAGTGTTTGAAAGGATTGTGAATGTTCAAATACGGAGATTTCTCCAAGATAATAATTTACTATGTGCTAATAAGTCTGGTTTTCACCCTAAATACAGTTGTACTACTGCATTGAAAAACGTAACTGAGGAAATTAGACAAGCCGTAGATAATGATGAAGTAACTTTTCTTCTCTTGCTCGATTTCTCTAAAGCATTTGATATGGTAAATCACAATGTGCTTTCTGGTAAGCTACGAAATCAGTTTAAATTTTCGGTTTCGTCCACTAATTTAGTAGCCTCTTATTTAAGCCAGAGATTTATAACTCCACATCTGATTTTCTTCCACATAGTTCTGGTGTTCCTCAAGGCTCAATTTTGGGTCGACTATACTTCTCTATGTAAGTCAACGACCTTCTTTCATGTAATTTAAATTCTTCGATCGATATGTATGCTGATGATGTGCAGGTACGAAAGAGTTTTCCATTGGGTCTTGTGGAAAATGTTGCATGTGAATTAAATGAAGACCTGGAAAGGATTATGTGCTGGTCTCGAGCTAATTGCCTCCGTTTAAACCCGTCTAAGTCTAATTAATTATTTCTAGGAAGAAGGTTGATACTCCTTATTTTCCTACAATACATCTCAATGGTAGCTCTTCTATTGAATTTGTCGAATCTGCAAAAAATCTAGGCATAATTTTTAATCGAACGCTTACTTGGAATAACCACCTCAGACTGGCTGTAGGCAGGGTTTATGAGAGTCTTCGCATGCTATGGGCTACATAAAAAGTCACAACTCTAAAAACAAGAATAATTCTTGCCAAACACAGTTCTTATTCCAATTTTGATGTTTGGTTTTGAGCTTTTCAGCAACTGTGATTATGAGCATAGGCGAAAGTTCAATATAGCCTAAAATAGTATCGCGCGATATATTTATGGACTAAGAAGATACGATCACATTTCCCCTTTTTCAAAATCGATTCATGGCATCACTCTTGACAACATTTTTAAGCTGAGCATATTGATCTTGCTTAATAATATTCTTCAGATGCGCCAACCATCTTACTTTTTTAGTAAGATCCGTTTTACGAGTTCAACTGGGACTTTTGATCTCATACCAATGCGCTACAATTTCTTGGTTTCGACAATTCTTTATCCTTGATGATAAATTGCGGGCGGGAATGGTCTCATTCAACAGGCGTGGTTCAAAAGTTTTGTTTTCTTCTAGGTCAATCGCGATCATGCGTTGGAACAGTGAGCGTTTGCCGACAAGTCCATTTTTCCCAACGTATGTTCTGTGATCGCAACCCAGAGCGCGTTCTTAAACTTTTTTTTTTTATAATTTGCGTGCGCGGATTTCTTTTTTCTGTAGTGACACAGTACCCTTATAATGGTAAAACCACAGCGCAGGCATTTAGTTTGTTGCGCAAGTAGCTCCCAGCAATTCATTGCCTATATTTGGATGCTACTTACTGAAAGAATAGAAGGATAGGAAAGAAGTTTGGTGCGATGGGATTTTTTTTCTCAACAGGTGGCGCCTAAATTGCTTTAGGGAGATCAGTTTTTGTTGTGTGTATTCAATTTATAAAAATCATGGCCCTGGTCGGGATTCGAACGCACGACCTGCCAATCACTTAGTGAATACACTACCATCGCACCATTGCCACCTGCTAGAGTGACCGGCCCATCAGATCACATTAGAAAACTGAGGCGGTGAGAGCTTTAACCTGGCAATCCCCACTGCATTCTACGCGCAAACATGCCTCTATTCCTAGGCTTTCCGATCGTTTAGTGTGGCGATTTTTTGACAATGACCTTCAGTACTGTCCGTAGAAGTTGGCGATTGTGCAGAAACTCTCCTCACGTGACTTCAACTCGGAGGAACGCATGTAAGCGTGCCAGAGGACGTTCAGTGATGAACCCAATTTTCACTTGAGTGGATGCGTCAACAAACAGAGCATGCGCTACTGGGTTGACACGAAGCTCCGAGAATTGCATCAAAGTCCTTTACGTTCACCTTAAGTCACTGTGTGATGTGTAATTTCTTCAGCTGGGATTCTTGGTCCCTGATTTTTTGAAGGAAATGAGGTGACAAAACGAACTGGAGGATTTTTTTTCCGCGACTTGATGAATTTGGTTCCAACGGAGCCTTGCCTCACACTTCAAGGGCATCGATGGCTCATTTGAGGGAACACTTCCCCAAGTGCCTCATCTCAATAAGGGGCGAATTGGTATGACCTCCTGACGAAGAGCAGCCCTTCAGTCTGGTTCTGGATCACTGTTCCGAGCATTTCGCACTCTATTCCAAAAATAACGTTCTGAAAATGAATCGGCATCCAAGGCAATTACTTATTTTACTTAACGTGCTCTACACCCGTGAAGATTCTCTGCCTGAGATAGCTGCTTCCAGTTATCCAGACCAAGCGTTTTGGCATCTGCAATGGCTTGGTCTTTAAAACGAAGGTCCGGTCTTCCTCGCCTTCTTTACACAAAGGGTTGGGAGTCGACTATCCGTTTGGCTAGAGAATTATTATAAATTTGGTCGGAGCCACTGTAGTCGACATAATTTAGCTTTTTGGACTACATCCACATCTTGGTACCCTTCACAGAGTTCACAATTGTTTCTTCTCCACCATTCGCCCTCCTCGCACACATAACCAAATATCCGATGGAGTATTTTCATTTCGAAAGAACCCAATATTAGCTCCACCTCCCTACTTATCACCCAGCACTCGGCGCCATAAAGCAGAATTGGCAAGATTGAGTTTTGATAGCGCCTGCATTTTGTCCTTCGAGTCAGGAGTTCTAAAACCCATTTGTTTTGCCAATCCAAAGTAGCAGTGACTTCCAAGGAAAATTCTCCGCCGGATATCCACTAAGGTCTGATTATTGATGTTAACTCAAATGTAGATGAACTCCTTAACTCAAAGTTATAACTATTAACAGTGACGTTTTATCCGACGCGGGGGGCAGATGTTTGTTAATTTGTTTATACGAGGGCGGGTCAATAAGTCCGTGACTTTTGGAATAAAACACAGATTTTTTGATAATTTTTTTTTTATTTTTCAACGTAGTCTCCCTTGAGCACTATAAACTTTGTCCAACGCTTCTCCAATTTTTTTATCCCTTCAAAAAAAAATGATTTGTCGAGGTCCTCAAAATAGGCCTTTATTTGCGAGATGACTTCATCATTGGAGTCAAATCTTTTTCCACCAAGCCATTTCTTCAGGTTTGGGAACAAGAAGTAGTCGCTTGGAGCCAAATCTGGAGAATAGGGTGGATGAGGGAGCAATTCATAGCCCAATTCATGGTTTTTTGCCATGGCAACTGCACATGTGTGCACCCTTGCATTGTCTTGGTGGAAAAGAACTTTTTTCTTGGCCAAATGAGGTCGGTTTTTTTTTCAAATCGTCATTGAATCGGTCCAATAAGTTGGCATAATATTCCCCATTGATTGTTCTTCCCTTTTGAAGGTAGTCAATGTGGATTATCCCGCGTGCATCCCAAAAAACAGTCGCCATAACTTTATTGGCTGACAAACCCACCTTGGCCTCCTTTGGCGCCGATTCACCCTTAGAAACCCACTGTTTTGACTGTTGTTTGGTCTCTGGTGTGTTGTGATGGATCCATGTTTCGTCCACGGTTACAAAACGGCGCAAAAACTCCTCCATATTGCGATTAAACAACGCCAAACCTTCCTGTGAAGTTGTTACACGATTGCGTTTGTGGTCGACTGTGAGCAAACGCGGCACCCATCTTGCGGAAAGCTTTCTCATGCCCAAGTGATCATTCAAAATTGAAACCACTGAGCCATGCGAGATCCCTACGGCTTCCACAATCTCTCGCACTTTCAATCTTCGGTCGGCCAACACCATATCGTGAATTTTTTCGATTGTTTCGGGTGGAGAGCTCAACTGGGCGTCCAGGACGTTCGGCATCTTCAGTGCTTGTACGGCCACAACGAAATTCAGTAAACCACTTTTTTACCATTGAAATCGATGGTGCAGAGTCCCCATAGTATTTTTCAAGCTTAGCCTTGGTCTCGGTAATGGTTTTTTTTCGCAAGAAATAATGCTTAATAAGCACACGAAATTCACTTTTTTCCATTTTCTCCTCAAATTAGTGAGTAGTCTGATAAAAATAGCTGTCAAACACAAACTAACTGACGCAGCAAGTTTAAATTTTGGCAGGAGTCAACTGACAGATGCCTGTTGACAGGAGCAGTGTTGCCGTTTCAGTAAAGAGGTCAGAAATTCAAAAAGTCACGGACTTATTGACCCGCCCTCGTACCATGTCTTGGTCTTGTCCTCGATAACCTCAAGACCGACGGATTTCGCAAGCTCTTTAATCGCAGTAAAATCCTCTAATACGGAACGCTGGGAATGGCCGATTATGTCGATCTTTTCCGCATACTCCATTAGCTACACGGATCTTTTTAAGAACGGTAGATAGAGTCGGATATGCGCAATGAAGCAGTTTTAGTGAAGGGCCTTGGATTTCCTTTTTCATTATAAAAAAAAAAACAGAAAAAAACAGTTATTCAATCTCTAATGATCGCTTTTCTTATAGATGGGGCATAGGTCGGTGCGATACCGGTTCCACATATTGTTGGCATCTGTGGATAGCGATCCACAGCGGAGTGCACTCCGCGGCTACTCCGGCCGTGCTAAGGCGTCAAACGTTAAATTTCTTTAGAGGGTATAATACCCTCTGAAAGGCATGTCAGTAATCCCCTTCGGGAAAATGAATGCTGACGTTGATCCATTAAGGGCTCAGCAGCCAATCCTTAAAGACCTCAGCTCCAAGTACGTCAAAGTAGCTCATAAAGGTATCTGCCATGCTGGCTGTGGACGGCACCTTGGGAATCATGTTAGACTTCTGCAACTTATCTGGAAGTCATATTCAGCAGAGCAATTTAGCGTTGTTCGTCTCTTTTTCTTTAACACTCGCGATTATAGGTTGACCAAGAATATGCATGCTGTGCTTGCACGGGGGCCCATTGGACCATTGTGATCCCTTGTTGTTTTACGTGGTAAAAACTACACATACAATAAAAACACTTACCGTACTCAGTTTAAGTTGTGTTCTTGACAAACCTGATTGTATCCGTCAGTGGTACATGCGCTACGTCCTATAGGTCTTCGAAGAATCTGTTGCCCAGATAGCGATGTCGAGATATCTGGAGGTTTGGACACTCGCAGAGCAAGTGTTTGATGGTCTCGGTTTCTTCTATATCTTGACAGCTTCTGCAGTAGTCTGGTGAGCTAATGCCCAGCCTGTTTGCCATTGGTGCCTATGGTGCAGTGGCCTGTCATGCCTGTCATTTCCAGAATGTATTTAGTTTTTTTTTTTCGATTCTTGGCCATAGACTGCGAGATATAACACAGCCGTGCCTTTGGGACCAGGTAGTGTTAATTTGTTCCCTCAGTTTTCGGTTAATTTTCCTTTTTGTTGCACTAATTGGGATGTCTATTGACGTAATGGCATCCATTGCGTTAAGTTCTGAGCCGATTCTTGCTAGCTCGTCTGCCTTTTTATTCCCAACAGTGTAGTTGTGACCGGGGACCCAGCAGAGAGTCTTCCTGTGTCGTTCGCCTATTTCGTTATGCGATTTTTGGCAGTTCCTGATTGTTTTTGACTTTATAGTTTCGCTGTCTAGTGCTTTGATCGCCGCCTGACTGTCTTCGAAGATTGTAATCTTGGAAAGATCCAGATTCTTCGCGGAGATTGTTTTTGCTGCCTTGTCGATTACGAGTCTGTATGAGTCCTTTATGTCTAGGACCTCGCAGAAAACTCCTGCTCCTGTAACTGCATCCATTTTTGATCCGTCCGTATAGATGTGGATTTCTTGTACGCTGCCGTGCGTGTTCCAGTTATCTCTTTGGGGTATGTATGTAGAGTAGTTTTTTTTCGAAGTTTCGTTTGGGGATTATAGTCCATTTTTCTGGATAGATCGATACCCAAGTAATTGTGAATTAGGGGTGGCGACGGTGTAGGGTTTAGTGTGTTGGCTTGTTACCCGCGGGGTGCAGGTTCAATCCCCATTGGGAACAACAACATACGCCACCCATTCTCCAGCCTCTACACCAAAAGGAGGATTTTTTTTTTTTTATAAAAAAACAGAAAAAAAAAATTGTGAATTATGGAGCCGTGTCCATAGATGTTTGTATCCTTAAGGCGGAGGGCTCCTTTGGCTGCCATGCAACGAAGATATTCACCAAGGGGGAGGGGGTGGAGGGGGGGTAGGATTAAAATGACTTCCAGCCTGGCTTGGGGAGCGGGTCTCATTGCTCCTCTCGTGCTGATACATGCTAATCTCTGGACCTTTGAGCGGCTATGGAGATATGTAGTCCTTTCTGTTGCCTTCCTTCTTAGTCTTAGTTATGGTACTGTGCATCACTGGGGTGATACGACGTCAATGCATACCCTAATCCTACATCACCCAATCACCAAAAATCCAACAATATTCGGGATAAATCGACGGCTTACTTTTCAAATCCTGTTACTATAGAATGAATTATTGTTGACTTCTACCGTTGTAAATCAATACAAGTAAAAAAAGATTTCATTAATCAAATGAAAAATTTAACCCACAACAAATACTGATTCAATTTTTTGATGTCAGCTTCAGGATATCCAATTTAAGAAAAGTTATCATTTCCCTTACATAAAAGCGGCTTTATTGATAAAGGTAATCTGATTCGTTGAGGGTATTTTCATTAAGATTAATATCTTTTCCTGTTCTTCTTTGACAAAAGTTTGCGTAATAGGATTTCCTCTACCTCTACATATTTTGTTATGGGAATCGTCGGTTTTTTTTTGTATTTTGTATTTTGAATGGTAAACTTATCAAGTTCTCAAAAACTTTATAATTGTGTGTAGCTAAAAGAAAAAAAAGCCAGGCATACCGATACCATTTAAAATAAAATACGTGAAATTTTGAATACCTGAGTTCGTTCATATCGTTGCGCTGTTTCAATTTTTCTTCGCTTAGGGCCTATTCCTGAAACGAAACAAAAATATTTAAGTTCAACATAAGCACTTAGTTTTGGGGAGGAAAAAGTTGCAGACAGGCGATTATATTGAACTTAAAAATGTATGTTTTGTTTCAGCAAACTGCCCCTAAAATATTTAATAAGTTCATGGATACTAAGAACTTAGCGTTATTTTCTTGCATTTTTTATACGCTGTCCTGCGGGTATATCGCTTTTGACTCATAATTTGTGACATGCCTCAATATTACTATAGAATTACTGTACCTATATGTGGTCAACATCGAACACTGCCAGAACGTCTGCTTACCTAAAAAGATTTTATATACAACAAGCAAACTTTAAAACTCGCTTCCTACAGACATCGTCCAAGAAAGAAAACAATTTAAACCAAATTTAAAGACGCAAAAAATATCTGAAAGCATCTCGCGACGCTATCAAGTCCGTTAGATCTAGCACAATAAAATCCATGACAGTGAATGCCTGTCGCGTATCTCAACGAAATAGCCTCACATCACAGATAATAAAGTTACATAATCCCGCTTACATGAGAGATTCAATCCGGATTCAATCCGAATTGAATTCCATGTAAACGCAGATTGAAAGATTGAGGGATTCACTCAATCCGATCACAAAATTGTCTGCGATTGGATTGAAAATCAGCATGTAAACGCAAATTGAAAGATCGAGAGATCGAGTGAGAGTGTGTGTGCGTGCCCTCTTTGTTTTCCTTTGTGATGTTCACTTGACGGGGATTTTTGTCGCCACTAACACAAGGCTGTCCAAAATACGTATTAAGAAGGAGGTGTGGAACTGAATTCTAGTTCAATTCAATCTCTCAATTTGGTGCGAGCGAAAATCCGCCTCGAAAACCAATTTAGTTTCAATTCGATCTTTCGATTCGGTCATGTAAACGTACTAACTGATTGTGTCGCTGGTGTGCATCTGGATCGCGCTACACTGTGGTGTGTTTGTGTGTATATATTTATTGAGGAGGCATATCGTCCATTATGAATATGTATATATTTTGAGAAGGACACCAATGTCTCCAATGTCACTTTTGTTCGATTTTATTTTTCAATTTCATTTTCATTCGACGTCGCGTCGCCGTCAACTTTCGAGGGATTTGGCTGGTTTTGGTTTATGATTGAGCGATTTTTTTCAGCGGTATAATATTTAGCAATGTGTGATACACGTAAAAGGAACTCTGGCGTTTTTTGTTCGATTTGTAAAATATCGAAGACATTTCCCCGATCTGAACATTTTTGCATATCCTTCAAATGAAACAATTGAAATTTTGAGTAATTTGTTGGAACTACTCGTATTTTAATGAAACTATTGTTATGTATCCTGAAAAAAAGCTATTTTTCTTCGATGAATCGCGGTTTGGCACACATTCAAAGATTGGACACGGGGGGTTTAAAAAAGGCATTAGGACACATGCGATTTTAGGAGCGAAGGGAAATATTTTGTCTGTGGAATCATTTTTATTCGGAATTTATTGGAAGAAAATGATTTAAAGGGACGCTGTTCCCTTCTTAATTCTAAATTGTAATTTAAATTACGACTAAAGTTTAAAAAATCGTTTATGCTGTCAAAACGGAGAAGGACCTCTAGTAGTCCAAATATTTCTTGCGTGAAATGCAATAAATTATAAGAAAAATGCGCACAAGTAGGAGAAAACAAATTCTGAATTGAAAAAAATATATATTAAGCTGCAGATTTAAGATTCAAGATTGAGAAGAAAACTTCGCTCTAGAACTAAAACGCATAACGCTCTACGAACTAGCAAAATATCAACTAGTTTATCATCACAAATTCAACTACATACTTGATATTTCAGAGCATTCAAACATTTTTTGTGGCATATTATTGGGGCTATCCAAGTCCAAAAAATATATTATGTTGCCGCAAGAGAACTTTCCCAAACATTTTTTACAGATCTTAAAGAGTAAATAAATTTCTTCGAGATAAATTGGGTTTTAGACTTCCCCATTTATCCACATTTTATCAGCGGACTCCTCGAATAAGATGGTACGGCAACGAAATTTGTGTTTTCATGGTAAACATTGATAGCTGGAGAAGTATTTTAAATTATTTTGTTTCAGCAAACTCTGTCAAAGGGGTTAACCTGAAATCTTTTTTTAGAAAATAATTTGACAATTTGCCAAGAACTTGGTCTGAAAGTGTGCGCTATAGTTTGTGACCAATGATCTAACAACAGGAAAGCTTACCAATTATAAGGTGTTGCAGAAGAAAAGCCTTTAACAATTCTCAAAAAGGAAAAAATATTTTGTTTTTATTATTTTCCTATCTATTAAAACCCATGCCTATGTTTTACTCAAATCTGATATGCTAACACCAGATGGTAATGTTTCCTTTGATGTTTTCAGATAAAAATTAAATTAAGAAAGGGATAATGTGGCTAAAACATGCTTGGAATTTATAAGTTCACACATAGCCCCAAATGCATTTGAGAAAATGAGTGTTCGCTTGGCAACGGAAACCTTTAGTAGGACAACGGCAGGATCAATGCAAAGTACTTATCACCTTAATTGCCTAAAAAATAGTTCAAATCAAGCTCTAGCAACACAAACGTTTACATTAAAAATGAATAATGCTTTCGACTGTATACGACCCATTACGATAAAAAATATTTTAAAGCGTGGAGTTCAGGTTGGAAATGAGCTTAAACAGTTCTTGTCTTACTTAAGATCAATACAAGTGTCAACTAATCTTCTAAGGAACTTTTGTGTAAAAGGAATGGTACAGACAAAAAACGGGGTTTTATTACTTATCTATTATTCGCAGTAAAGGTGGTAACAACAAAAATCACTTTGTGTACGAATTTAATGTTTTAATGTCAAAAATTCTGTCCTCAAATCGAATTGCTCTCTCTCTTTCTCTCTCTCTCTCTCTCTCTCTCTCTCTCTCTCTCTCTCTCTCTCTCTCTCTCTCTCTCTCTCTCTTCATAGTAATTGTGATGATGACTATGTAGAATTCTTGAATTTACATACCTCCCAGACTTAACCGCACACATCAAGAACTTTTTTGTTACCTAAGGCACGCGAGGAAACTGTGTTTTATAATACTTTGTTCGAAAAAGTGATAAATGAAATTAAAATCACAAATGAAATTTCATTGGAAACGGCTGCAATGCGTTATTTTAGAGGATATCTGGCATTTAAAATGCTTTTAACAAACAAATGTGCAAATTGTTCGAAATTATTTTTAAAAAGTGATGAACAAATAACATATCCGTCAGAATTTTTCATTTCTGCCTAGAATTTTCCCCAAAATAGTGGTTTTGAAAGTCTCTTAGCACCAACTGATGAATTTTTTAATATTTGTAAGCTCCATTTCAAGTCTACCATACAATATTTAGAGATCGTCCGCATTTTAGAAATATAAGGGAGAGAATGGCCTTGGAATGTATGAGAATAACAAACCTTAGAGACTCTAACTGGTTTGATGAGCACAACCAATGCTTTGAGAATGGCAAAGAAATTCTTATCTCTGCAATTCTTATTTTCTTGCGAAAACATTGTGCCTAGAAAATCCAAAAAAGAATTACCAGTAAAAATCAAAAAATTCAAATTTTGTCAGGAAAACAAATGCAAAACAATCACGAAATTGAACCAACTAAGCAAGAGTGAGAGGCACGGGGACCTCACTATAAACCAGCACCCCAAGAGTGAGAGGCACGAGGACCTCACTATAAACCAGCAACTCAAGAGTGAGAGGCACGGGGACCTCACTATAAACCAACAAACCAAGACTTAAAAGCAGTAGGTATCCCAAGTTACTATTGCCAGATATAATTACCTGCTAGTCCCCTCTCACTGTTGTTTAAAAAAAGGAAATAACCTTGAACAAGAAATTCCTTCAATTGAATCAGAAAGAATCAGAATCTGAAAAACAAAAACACACACACACTATAATCTATCCAACAAAAATTGTCAGCACAGGCCTAATGGATAAGCTTTTTTTCTACCAGTAGTGCCTGTAGATACTCTCACGGCACTCAAACGCAAGAATTGCCACTGAAATAAAAACCAAATTACTGTCATACCAAGGAATTGTTGTTGTAATTTTCCTAAAATTCGCATACAACCCACCACAACCAGTCTCCCACACAGCCGATTGGGGAATGAGCATGATCGTCTTGTGTTCGCTTGCTGTTATCATCCACCAAAATAAGCAGTGTGTGTGACTGAAGCAGAAGAGTATTACCATCTCTACAATGAAGCATATCATTAAGGGTTTTTCTATGGATTTTGTCAAAGAACTTTCGGTTTTGGTGCTTTTGAGAACGAATTATTACGTGGGGTGTTGCCATTCGGTTTTAATTTGATTGTATTTATATTGTACAGCTGCACAAGTGCAGTTCTTTTTACCATCTGTTTAGGGATATGACATTGCGTCTGGTTATATAATTATACCCTATTCTAAGGGTATATTAATTTTGACGCATAGTTTGTAACATACCTTATTATTGCCCGTAGACCCCTAAAAGTTACTATATTTATGATCAGCATCGATAGTAATGTCGATCTAGCCATGTCCGTCTGTCCGTCCGTCCGTCCGTCTGTCCGTTCGTCCGTCCGTCCGTCTGTCGGCAAAAATTAGGCCTTTAAACTGGGCCTAGAGAGCTCAAATTGTAACCATATACTCTCTAGGGTCCCGAAATAATCAAGTTTACGAATTTTTGAAATCCGCCCACAGACACGCCCACAAACTCAAAAAAACAAAATTTTGTAAAAAATCGAATTTTGAGCTAGAAAGCTGAAATTTTTTATATATGATCTATGGCTCCTAAAACTGCTCGGGATATAAAATTTTCAAAATCCGCCCACTGACACGCCCACAAATAAATAAAACAATTTTATTGAAAAACCAAAATTTGAGGTAGGGAGCTGAAAATTTTAATATATACTCTCTAGGGGCCCTTTAAGCTCATGTGTAAATATTTTCAAAATCCGCCCACTGACACGATCACAATTTAAAAAAATACAACTTTTTTTGAAAATTCAAAGTTTGAGCTAATGAGCTGAAATTTATAATATATACTCTCTAGGTGCCCTTTATGCTCATGTGTTAATTTTTTTAAATCCGCCTACTGACACGCCCACAATTAAATAAAACAATTTTATTGAACCACCCAAGTTTGAGCTAGGGAGCGTTTTTTTTTTATAAAATCCTTTAAATGTTATATAACAAAATACGTAGAGCGTTCTTAACAATTCAAACATACTTAGACTTTTGTCACGCCCACTTATGAGGGATAGGAATAAGAATAGGGTATCCAACAGTTCACCCAAGCGGACTGTAGCCCGTCCCTATGTTTTTATATTCTAATTGCCTAATTGGGTCTACCTTTCACAATATACATATATCGGAAAGGACTGGGAAATGTTTTTAGAAAATCTTGCTAATTGAGTTTATGTCGCAAACAGTTTAAATAAAAAAAAACATAAATACATCCTTTCATCTCATTATGTACCTGTTTGTATGATGTCTTTGTTTTTCCGATGAATGACGCCTCTTTTGCCAATGAATACGGGAATTCCCAAAAGGAAAATCTCAAGTTAGGTAGGGATGCAATCATACAACAAGTTAGCGATAGAGGTATAATAAGAATGGCAAATTTTATTAAAATTTTAGGTATTGAAACCTGTTAGGTAGGATTTTATTAGAAATTTTATTGCCAATTATAAAAGCATGATCTGTATTTTCTATATAATAAAATAATTTAAAATGCTACCCGCACTCACTATTCCACTCGAACGAAGCCGCGGACACAGCTAGTTGTTTATATGAATGAAAAGAAACATGGCTACAAAGTCTTCAAAGGATCTAAATGTAGAAAAGGAACAACAAATTGTTGATGCAACTGAAAAATTCTATGGCCTTTTTAAAAGTAAATCGGAACCGTAGGAAATGCAGCTAATGTTTTTTCTGTTACGGAACGAACTGTGTACAGGCTTTTAAGGGAAAAAAGCAATCAAAGGCCACAATTCACCACCAAAGAGGAAAAATAAATCTGGTATCAAGAGCAAGGTCGATGATTTTGACAAATGTGCCATTAGGCGGATAGTCCATCAGTTTTTTTTTATGGATAATGACCTTCCAACGCTAGACAAGATTTTATTGGAAGTACAAGAAAATGCAAATATAACAAAAATAAGCAGATCAACTTTGCACACAATATTACAAAAAGATCTCGGACCTAAATTCGTCAAACGTCAGCGAAAGAATCTGTTGTTGGAAAGAAGTGACATTATTTCTTGGAGACGAATATATTTACGCGAAGTAAAAAAAATTAGAGAAGGGAAAATAAAAATTTATTTTACTGATGAGACCTGGCTCAACGAGGGCCACACTGGAGGAAAAATTTGGATAGACCCAACTTTTATAACACCACGACAGGCGTTTAATGAAGGATTGTCAACAGGACTGCGATCACCATCTGGAAAAGGAAAGAGATTAATTATAACCCATATTAGAAGTTCTACAGGTTTCGTCGATGGGGGACTTTTATGCTTCATTTCGGGAAAAACCGGAGACTACCGGAACAGGTTGTTGAGCCAATATGTTGGAAATATACGTTTTTGCCGAGGAAGCAGTTGAAAGGTTAATAATAGACCCAAATAACGAGAGCAGTAGCAGTAATTACTCATCGGATTAGTGGAGTAGTGATATAAGAAATTAGTATTTTATGTTTTACAATATTTATAATGAATACATTGGATTACAGTGATATACTTTTCGTTTTGATTTTTTTTTTTTTGTGTTACGAAATTTATATATTTTGTTGGTCTACTGGAGATACCCTTAAAAAAACGCACCTATTATTGTCTTACCAGAAAAGGAAAAAGATAAACGGAATTTATTTCGTTCCGCAATATTTTTATTTTAAATTTGAGGACGGTAACCCTAATAGAATTGCTCTCTGAGTTATGGCGAATTATCATACACACTACGGTAACTCTGTGAGAGCTTTAAAGAGGGACCGATTTATGTAAGTCATTGCAACCAGACTGAGAGACAAACATCCTATCTTCCCTGTACTGACAATTTTTGTTGGATAGAGTATAGGTACATGAAAACAAAAACCGAAAAAATTGGTCTGGGTGCGACCCATAAGGTCCACACGACTAACTTCCCAGTGGGATCAATATGATTTATGAGATTAGTGGGAAATTTTGGAATGCGGGTAACCATAAGATATGGTTAGGAATTATTAAATATTAAAAAAATGCTCTTTAATATTGTTCATGGAAGTTAAATCTTTTTAATAACAGCGAAGTGTGATATAATATTAAAGCAACCATTGTTATGAACACGGACACCTGTAAATTTACATATATACGAAATAACGGAGCACAATGTAATAATGACGCTTCATTATTTGAGTTCTTTCTTGCTTAACTTTTTAACTTTTAATTTTATGAATTTATGTTATCTCCTATTAATATATCGTCGCCTGAGAATTGTTTTGTTCCATACGCCACTTTTGTCGTTTTTGAGTTAGGAACGGATTCTATGGTAAATTTATATGCTCTTTTTAAATCTGTGATTCGATTTGCTCTTAGTCTTTCCAATCCCGAGATATCGAACATCGACTTTGTCCCATATCCACCAAAATCAACAGTTTGTAGAATTATTTTGTGCCATAAACCAATTTTTTGGCGTTTGGGACAAATTTTCCATATAATTTATCGCAATTTTTTTTTTAAGAATTGTTTTGTTCCACGTGCATATAACTGCGACAAGAGATACAGAAAATATTAACAAAGTTGAGAATTGGTTCGTCCTACGTGCACTCGTGTTAAAGAAAAGCTATGTATGTGGAACACTTATCGCAAACAAAATGTTAGTATTGGTTTGTTCCACCTCCATTACAGTTGTGTAGATAATATTCGATATTATGAAGATATGAATTCGGTGCGGTGATGAATAGTGCTGCAAACGCAAAACCTAGTTGCAGACGTACGAAGTCCATCATTGAATACATATGGTTTCAATAGACGTGTTTAATGAACCTTAGCTGCACAGATAAGCACAGAAAAATTCAGAAAAGTACAAGATTTGGTGTTCCATGAGTAAAAAACTTGCCGCAAAGTGTTCTATATTCTGTCAATTTGTGTTAAATGAAGCTGTGCAGATCAGTTTAGCACAAGTTTTTCTGTACCTAGTTTTGAGGTAGGGCAAGTGAGTGAAATGTGTCAAATTTGAAAATTCAAATTGTACTGATGCCAATTGATTTATTTGTTTGGCATGAGATATCGTATTTCTTAGTTTAATTTTACAAATATTCGCATATAGCAAATATTCGCAAAACAAAGAGGATTATCTATTTGAAATTTCACAGCTGAGAGGAGAACATTATGACTCGAAGCTGTACTTTTCTGATCTGATTTGATCTGACATTTTTCACTCACTGGTTTAATGCTAACACTTTGAACAATTTTCTTATTTTATTGTATTTTTTGAATAAAAACTTTGTTGAAAAGATGAAATCAAATTTTTTTTCTCAAATTTTAGCATCCAACTCCATGCTTTCTTGCCTTTCAGATATTTTGGATGAGAATTGCTTTGTGCCATATCCATTTTTTTGTGTTCCACGTGTATGAAAAAAAAAATCAATTTCAAAATGTAGGAGGTGGGACACAAATCAAAAAAGGAGACTTTTACGTTAATTAACGTGGCTTCTTAAAGGTTTGGCAAAACACTTTGGAAATAGGTGAACTTTTTATAAGACTAACTTCAAATTAAAAAAATAAAAAAAAAATCGTATCACACAGTTTCGGAGTACCAAGTACGCAAACCTTTAAATGCGTTTTTCTCGAAATAGTGCCAATGGCGTATGGAACAAAACAATTCTTAGGCGACGATATATCTATTTCTTTGTAAACAAGTGAATTTTCTATAAAATGTAATGTATATAAATACTTAAAAATGCCTGTCCACCCCACAGTGTTAATTTTGAAGTGGCATTTATCTCTATTTGTTTTTTATAAACTAAATAAAAAATGTCACTAACTATTCTCCAGATTAAGATATAAATGCATTGTTACTTAAACTAGATTTTCGAATTGAGAATAAAGAATTTAAAAAAAAAAAATACAATAAATACCTAGTACAAATAAAGGCAAATTATTTTAGATATTTATTTACTAACAAAAAACGGCTGGACCGATTTCGCTGTTCTGAGTTACGCTTCGAATAAACCCGGTCCCATGTCAATATCTTCTTTGGTTCTCGAGATAATCGTAGCGAAAGATAACCTCATGTACGATTGGAACGAATTCGATCAAACGGGGACATAGGAGTAAATCCCATTCGCCTGAAGAAGCGACATATTTTTTTACTCTGCATGCGATATCGATGTATCTACTTTATACATTATAATCAAGCTCACTTTTCGTGCTTTTAAGAAGAGTGATTGCGTTTAAAATATCTTCTTCTTCATTAGGAAAATTTCTAAGTTGTAAGTAGGTTTTGCCGAAATTATATTTCGATTTACGATTACTAAAAAACAGTATTAACATTCATTTGTAATTTGTGACTGGTCCAAACATTTTTTTATTTAGCCAGACTTACAGAGAAAGGACTATCCTCTTAAATAAAGGACAGATGGCTACCTAACTATATAACTTTACAATACATACATCATCCTAATCTATCATCGCGTCCCTTCTTTGTCGTCAGCAGTCATAGCTTCATGAGCTCATTAGCTTTTACGACTAAAATTGTATTCGTCATTTCTGCAAATTGCGACAACATGTCACCGCTCATAAAGTTTCATATCAGTCAACACTCGCGGATACATTGCTTCCATGTATATTTCTCAAGCCTATAACGCCAAACCAGTCGCTTTTAATATATTCACGTCTCTCAAGCGACCCCCTGCAATACCGATTTATTCATACCAAAATTGGTGAAAATCTTTCAAGAAACACTCAGAAATGCTGGCGTGGGCAGACCCACCTACTTTTATCAAGTTTGTTTTGCGAATTGGAATAAATATCGCTCACATCTTCATTAAGGGATTCATACTGCGTTAAGAGCTCTCTTTTAATTTTTCTCGCACACGCTCAATTGGCGCCACTCATTGCCACTTGATTTTGCCATTTTGACTGGAAGTTAGAAATTCAACCAAGAGAAAATAAAATGCCATAAACTGGACATGGTCCACTCTCCAACAATTTTTTTTTTGTCATGTTTGACCTTTTCTTTTCGTGTTTTGAACTTTTCGGCGTTACAAATCAAAGCGGTGGTCATCGGCGATGATAAAAGTTAGTAGGCAGCACATTAAGCAGTCACATAGAATGGAATGTACACAAAGAGGAAACCCAATAAAAGTGGCAGCGTACAGTCTCACCATATAATTGATCCGAATAACCCTCAAGGTTCAATGGCTTCAAGCTGAGTGGGTTCATTGTTTCCAAATCGGGTACGGTTCAGAATTTGTATTTGTATTATGTATTTTTGTTAGGCCTATAGATGCATGTGTGCCGGAAGTTTAAAGTGAGGTATGTTGGTCAGATCCGACGACCTGTTCACCGCGAAGCACCTTGGTGCCGTAGCAACAAGTGTGACAACCTTGTGGTCATTGTGAGATTGGGAGGGTGCACCGGATTTGAATGATATTATTTTCGTGAAGTGCTGCTATTTTGGTGGCGGAAGTGCGGGCTATTTCGAAAGTGAATGAAATTCTTTTACAACGCTACGATGTTTACAATTTATTGGCAACGGGTCGATCTAATGGTTTTGGCCGCAATCACACAAATGCGGGTGGGCGGGCTTGCATTTGCTATAACAATTTGTGGCATGGGAAATGATTTTTACATTTTAGACAGCGAAGTTTTAAATAGAAATTGGGGAGGGATTGTCTATTCAAATGCTACTTCAATCCCGTCTATTGAATTGATGATGGGATGCATTTTTTGTGTCACAAATAATTTGTCATTTGAAAGCTATGTGCCTGATTTAAATTAATTTTAAGCCAACAAAATGTAAAGGTTAATAATAGATGGGTGGCTTTTCCACTTTCAAATGTACCCAAGTTGATGGCAGAGTTGAAATCTTGTCTACTTTCTCAGATCGTTAGCTATTATCTGGGGATAGTGGATTGCTTAGGTAGGTAACCATAAATTGTATCCTGCATAGATTTATTTTGTTAATTAAGTTTATTTTTAATGAGGATGTCTGCCTATGTTACAAACAATGTTTTAAGTAAGAATGTGTTAAATGGAAAGTACTAGGTGTACTGTTCTGAATGCTGACAAAATTACGGAATGTGCTATTAGCCAAAAATATCTACGAGTTTCATTGTAGTTTCATTATAGGCTTTGTTCTCCAAAAACAGGTAGATTAATGATAGGGAACAAAGACATGTGCAAATTAAAGAAGGATTAACGTTATGTGATTCAAGATTGTATTTTAGACATTCACAGGTAAGCTTTTTGTGCCTAAGGAGGATACAACAACAACATCAACAATGGAAATCAAACTTTTGAAGGCATGAATCTATTAACGTGCTGGAAAAATACTACATTTTCCTTTGATTTGCCTGCTTGCAAATTAACCTTCTTGAAGCACCTAGAAACTTGCTTACTTGACTGGTTCCCGTCTCTGCCTGAGGCACTGTAGCCTTCCTTTCTCTTGCTTGTAGAGGGTTCTTCTAACCTTAGTAATCTACACATGTAGTCAACGAAAAAGTATTTATCACGTCAAGTTTCACAACACGGCCTCGCAATACCTAAATGGTGTGCAATGTTTTAAACAGGCGGTAGCTATATCTGATCGATATCAACTACAGTTTTGAGGGGATAGATGTTAGGGTACCTTGGGTATACTGTGTCCACCCCCGTCTCTTATACCTAATGAGTTACCTTGACAACTCAGACACCCTTATTTTAAAAGTTATCCCTGCAAGCATGTTTGAGAGGCACCGTTTCTCATTACCACTGATGGCAATTTAGTCTTTTCGTTAGATTTTGGGCGAAGTAACTTTTGAGACTTCATGGGCAATAAGTGGGGCCTACATCCCCGATATGTCACTGGCTATACGTATCGGTATTGAGACCGATTCTGACATACGGGGTGGTTGTCTGGTGGACTGCTCTAGACAAAGCGGTAAGCCGTGATAAGCTGAGAAAAGTTCAAAGTACAGCTTGTCTGTGCATCAGCGGAGCACTCCGAATGACTCCCTTCGCTGCACTGGACATTTTACTTCATCTGAAACCCCTCGCTATTTTTAGCAGGCAAATAGGTGGCTGTTCCTCTGTCCGCTTAAAAGCTGCCTCACAGTGGATCAATACGAATATTGGACACTCTATCATTCTGGACTCACTTAGGTCTCTACCAAGGAACATCGACAATTACAGTTCGAGGAGAATTTCCAAATCACTATCCCCACCAGATCATTCTAGGAGGGTAATGCATTCACGGAGAATAAATCGATCTACTTCTACATCGACTGGTCAAAAACCAGTGATGGGGTAGGTGGGGGTGTTTTCCCAGCGTCCACAAGCGTTGTCTCTTTCTTGCGTCATTAAGTGGTGTTTTTTTCTTAAGTTTCAGGCGCTTTAAGTGTTCAGCTCAGCGAATGGTGCGGTAACAGTGGATAAGCTGGCCTTAACATTAGCTTTCTCTCTAATTTTAGCTGCCGATAAAACTGAATTTGACGCTATTCTAAGGATACTTCCCATTTCGCGAAGTGTTAAGGCAGCAGAAATGTTTCCTTTATAATTTTTTGTGTATGACGAAGGGTTTTTTTTTAATAATTGCTGACACAATGATCACTTCGCTTTATTTTTCGGGCTATAGCATGGCATAAAAGACCTTCAAAGGCAATAAACATCTATTCTTGCCCTTTCCTCCACTCTTAAACATTTGTTCCTTCTAATTTTTATTAACACTCAATCAAGAACAATTACTTTATAATATGTACCGTTTAAACCGGCAAAAAATATATTCACTTCACAAAAAATGTTAATTTGTTCAGTGCTTCTAATCTAATGACCCGATTTATTTCCGCATATTCTTTACTCACTTCACAATTTTTCTTCAAAGTTCCGTTAGCTAAATCTCACCTATACACACATTTCATATTTTGTTGTCAACAAAACAGTCTCTCATTTACCATAGTAATTTTTTTCTAATCCATCATGTATCGGGAGAAATATTAATTTTACTTTTCAAAAATGCCTGCTTCTAATCTTATGACTTGCAGTGTATACATTTGGCGTTTGATATTTTGTAATCAAAATCGAATGTCACTTCATTTAAATAACTGGTGAAAGTATTTTTAAAGACTTTTTGATTTATTTTCGAAAGTAATGGATAAAGAAGGTAAATGTTAGTTTAGAAAACGTGATCTACATATATACATAAATTTAAGCAATCTTCGGTATTGGTCCAAGAGTGTTTCTGTGAAGTTTGGTGAAAATTGGCCTGGTAGTTTACCCAAAACCGAACTATATAAACTATGTATATATATAAAAAATGTTAGTACATCTGAAGTTAACAGACTTCGACACCGTTTGACCGATCACCATGAACATTTTCAAATATATGTATTTGCTGATTTTGCTTTAACGCTTTTAACTTTGTTGTAACCCGCCACTTGATGGTGCGCCAGCATATTAACTTCTATACCGATTGACCGAATCTATGCTATGGACTCCAAAGCCACCGTACCGACTGAGCTCAAATTTTCAGGCCATCTTCAGTAACAGAGTGTTTCTCTCAAGTATCAAGTCGTCAACTGCAGTTTTTTTTTGTTTTTCGCCTATATAATCTTATACATTTAAATTAATATTTTTGTGTTCATCTTCTATATGCGTCATCGTTCTTCCGTCATAGTTGACACTTCGTAAAATTATTGTTGATACTTTCTTGAAAGTTTCTGACATATATAGATGGCACGCTAATGATAGTGTTTTTGTCTCCTATGCGTTCCCGCATCTTTAATCCGATTAAGTTGAAAATTAGTTCAGTTGTTGTTGGTACTTGCATGAAAACTTCTGACAAAGTACCATCAATGTACAATAGGAGGCGCGCATATCGTATCGGACAAATTTTCGTCTGCCATGCGTTCACCCATCGTTCCGATTGAGTTGAATTTTGTTGAGTTGTTGAAATCTAAGGTCATGATCAGGCTAAGGCCCAAAGATATACGCACACTCAGTCCTCACAAGACACTGTATAATGTGCCTATATGCGGAGTGACTGAGCATACTGCACAACGATGACTGCAGGAGCTGCAGGGACGTTGAAGAAATATAATCTATTCGTCACCTACAATGCAAATGCCCTGCTCTTATAACTAACAAATTGAAGATTCTGGACAGCTACCTCTTTGACGAGCTGGAAGATCTGATTAAAATAGTGCTAAGGAAACTCCTGAGATTTGCATATAAATCGGTGTGGTTCTAGTACAGCGGATCAATAAGCGGATCAATATTGGTATAAATGAGCAGGGATATTCGTCACAAGGCCATCCAATTACCTTCCTACTCTTTCAGTTTTAGACATGGGCTAAACCATGCGGAGAAAAGGATGAAATTCCACTTTTACAGTTTTGCTTGTTACTAAAAAATCATGTATTTCTTTTCTTTTTAATGTTATTAAAATGTAATTTTTATTATCCAACATTGGGGAATGACTACTTCCCCTAAGTCTTAAAAACCGGTAACCACTAACTTTTCCTACCAAGGTGACCCGAAATCTAGGGGGACTTCCCTTTCATCTATTGCGGTTTCCCTGGCATCTGGATGCAGTGGAAGACTCTACCGGCATTCACTCTTATATGATTTGTAGTTTTATAACCTGGTCGATATCGCTGTACAGCTTGTATAGTTCACCGTTTAATTTCTTCAAAACAACGAAAACCTTGTCGAATATCTTCCGAAGAATTTCTATGGCCAGCGACCAAGGATATCTTCATCTGCTTTTGAAAGGGTGACTGCTTCAGATCTTTTTTTATAAAAACCCCTTCAGCGTAAGCAAATAATAAAAAAGGTCCTCTACAGAGTCTATTTAGTTATTCGGGTGAGTGCCTTACTATACAGTTCAGGTAGAAAAAAGTCCCTCACAACCTCGTCGTGTAACGTTCTACCCGCTTCGTCGATGTCGGTATCCCTTCTTTTTGACAGCATTTACTTGGTCTTTCCTCCGTTAGGTGCTAAACCTGTTTGAACTGCTACTATACTCGCAAATCTCTCCAACGATCGTCCACGGCATCTACACAGTGATGATAAGACCCATTATAACATACGCTCCCATAGTATGGAGGACAAAATCCACACAAACGGCTTGCGTGCCTAGGTATCTCCGGAACCATGCGAGCCTGTCCAACAGCTGCCATAGAGGCAATAACAGGACTTACACCTCTCCACATATATATTCAAAAAGTGGAGATCCGCAGTGCAACAAATTTAATACAGTTAAACGAGATAAGGCTTAACGAACTTAAAACCCTTCTCGAGGAACTGCCAGAACTTAACATGAACTGCGCGGTCACAGATCGCATGCAAAAAACACTATGTTTCAACAAACGTTTCTCCACGGAGATCCCCAAGAGAGATGCATGGGTTAGCAATAACCCACCAAACAGCCACAACAGGATAAAGTGGTTTACGGATGGTTCTAAAATGAAAACGGGGGTAGGAGCGGGAATTTACGGACCAAATAAACGCTTTACGATACCTTTGGGAAAAAGCCCCAGCGTATTTCAAGCAAAGCTCCACGCCATTCAAGAATGCGCCAGCCAGATTTATTCATCTGGCATACAAGGCGCAATCATCCATATATTCACGGATAGTTAAGCAGCTATAAACGCCCTTAGCTCGCATACTATTGCAGGTGGCAATGGTGCGATGGTAGTGTATTCACTAAGTGATTGGCAGGTCGTGCGTTCGAATCCCGACCAGGGCCATGATTTTTATAAATTGAATACACACAACAAAAACTGATCTCCCTAAAGCAATTTAGGCGCCACCTGTTGAGAAAAAAAATCCCATCCAGTAGCAGTAGCACCCAAAAATAGGCAATAAATTGCTGGGAGCTACTTGCGCAACAAACTAAAAATGCCTTCGCTGTGGTTTTACCATTATAAGGGTACTGTATCACTACAGAAAAAAGAAATCCCTTTAGCGCACGCAAATTATAAAAAAAAAAAAAAAAAAATGGACTCCAAATCAGTCATGTACTGCTTCAATACCCTACAAACACTCGGAGTAAGAAACAAGATCAAATTATGGTGGGTTCCGGGTCATGTCGGGGTAGAATGTAACGAAAAGGCCTACGAACTGGCCAGAAAAGCTTCAGAAACTGCTGCACTCCTAGATCAGCAGCAACGGCAGCTATAAAAAGCTGGGAACATAGAAAATGTATCTAATGTCTCTTTGGGACAACATCCCAGGTCTAAGACAGGCCAAACGAGCCATTCGGCCCTTCAATAACAATGCCTAAACCTAAGCAGGCATGATATCAAAAACTTAGTAGGGTACCTTGCTGGTCACCATGGTTTAAGATATCACCTTAACAAAATGAAAATAGCAGACTCCCTTGAGTGCCGACTCTGTCTTGAAGAGAACGAGTCAGCTGAACACATTTTATGTGAATGTCCAGCCCTTAATGGAATTAGAAAAAAGATCTTTTTCAGGGAACAAATGAGCCCTGGGGACATAAAGAATTCTTCTACTGGTAAAATTGTCCGCTTTACACGGAAAGTAGAAATTCTACTAGTCTAAAATGTTTCTGGCCCATACGGTACAAAAGATCTTTTAGGTCGAAGTGCCCCCCTATTAAATCGCATTGGCCAGCCACAAGTTTTTAAAGAAAAAAAAAAAAAAAAAATACTCGCAAATTCCAGCTGTATCCTATACGTTGAGCATTTCGTCAGAGGTTGAAAATGTGTGGTCGAGTAAAGGTTAGGTAAAGCTAATCAGAGCTATGACATTACTGTCAAAGAAGTACTTAGCACCACAATGAGCCCATCGCCATCGCTGGGGAACCAACTATAACTTAATAGTAGAAACAGATCAATACTTCAACTTCGACTTCAACTTTGACAACTGGTTCAGAACCAATGCTTTTTAATGGGATGGAACACATTAACACTTCAACTTCGACTTTAACGTTAGCCCTAAATCCTAAATTCAAGGTTGAAGTGCAAATCCCAACATCCTTGCGGCGATGTTTCAGGTTTTCTGAACATACAAATTCGTATATTTTGAGCAAACTTTCTCTCTTGTCTGTATTTTGACATAATTTTCCGTTTGGTTTACAACCATTTTTTGTTTCGCTCTCGAAGTTGCATTTTTCAATGTGTTTGACTCGACTTCAAACGCTGAAGTTCTGGCTCCTGTCAAAGTCTAAGTCGAGGTTGAAATGTTGATCTGTTTCTCCCATAAATCTTTAACAACCTTAACATCTTCCTCACAACATTTTCTCTACAAAAATACACTAAAAAAGTTCATCAAAAATCAAGCAAGCCAGCGACGTTAGAGGAGCTCAGAGCCAATATTGAATTAGAAATAGCGGCCGTATCGGTCGAAATGTGCGCCCGAGTCATCGAAAATTGGGTTCAACATGTCGACCGCTGCATACGTGCCCTTGGTGGACATATGAACCAAGTCGAATTTCATTCATAAATGTTTTGACAGTAATTCAAGTCAGTACATTTTTTTCAGATATTTTATTTAAAAAAGAAGTTGTCAAGTCCTTTATGAAAGAGATAGTCGACAGATGTTTTGCAGTTTCGCATTCTGATATAAATAACCTATACATTGAATTTTAATTTCTAGCTTAAAGGATCTGGAAAAAAAGAGCTTATTAATGGTATTCGTCCACTATGACTATGGCAACAAGTTTTAATATCACAGCTACCTTGTCCCCTCCATCAATTTGTGCTTATCAAGATTGTGTTTAAATGGCGTGTTAAGCCTAGTACAACTTTTATCCTTATCGATTGCCAATATGCAAAACTTATATCTCAAATGAACCCCTAACATAAAATCAAAACCGTAACTCTATCGGTGTTGTGCTATTGGTAGTTACCCCACATCACGCGACATTTTTTACCGACCTTTATACAGAATAATAACAAAGGCTATAGGCAAACCAACCAAACCCCCATCAAATTACCCAAATACAACATTATAATCTAATTGAAAATTACGTGCTAACAACCTTCTTAGAAGCTACCCTTAACGCAAATCCTCTTCAAGCCGTTTGTCAGGACTAGAACAAAATTAAAATTATTCTTGTATCCTACACTACGCGGGTGTAAGGACTATTTACATAATTTACGCTGTAATTTCATGGAAAATAAGCCATTATGCAGATTATCAACCCACGCCCGGAGTCATCACCCACCATCGATCTCCGGGCACCCTTTGTACTATGGCGCGCCGATACCTCAGAAATTCACTTTCACTGCCTCCCACCACTGTAGTAGCTACGTGAGTGCCCACCAGGAACTCTCGACTAACGACGGGCTAATTAACTGTTTATTCCTTTAAGTGTATTCAAGGAGCTGCAAAGAAAAAATAACAAAAACGTATACGCGCAAAGTGAATTCACTTTCAATCACCTTTTCCATTATGAATGCCATCACTTCTGACGTTCGACTATATCAAAGGCGGTTGATAGTAATAGAAATACAAAGCCGACCATGTAAACCTTCTGCCGCTGCGGCATATTAAGGAAGAAATCAATTTCCATATTAACCTTCCGCCCATTTCCTTTGCGCGCATCTATGTGCTAACAAAAGGACACAGGCTGCCTGTTATTATTCACTGAAACATTATCATCATCAGCATATCCTTTGTGGTTTGGCATTATCTTCCCCACAATTGGGCATATCATTCGCTTTCAGAAGATTGATGTCAGTCTCGTGGGTTCCATTGTGTGCACTGTGCCAGCTGTAATCAAACCTTTAATGGATTCTACTGTCTCTGCCATTGTGGGCTTAGAACGTACTCGTGGTGCAAGAGAGGGCTTTCGAAAAAAAAATCACGATGAACATTACCTGCGCGCAGAGCCACGTCCGTTTTTGTTTTATGACAGTTTCTCGGATGAGTGTCATTCGGTGAGTGCATCCATCTCGGGATAGGATGGATTTGAAAAAACGTGGTACTAAGAGTATCTGTTGCATCTGACGCGGTTGTGCGTTTGCCTCTATACTGAAGTTTGTTTACATAATCTTTGCTCATTTGTTTCTTTTGTATATTGCATTGCCACGGGGGCCTTCGAAAGAACCGAATGGGTTGCGTATACCCCAAATGGAGGATGGGTGTACAAAAGTCATTGCCATTGAATGACACATAAAGAGAAATGCAAATTCACTATGCAAACGTGTGTAATGGAATCCGTGGTGGAGATAATAACGGTGCAACTAAGCATAATGAGGTATTACGATATCATGCAACCTTCGTAGAGGTTGTGAGTTGGACGGGAGCTGGAGCATTATCAAGGTGAGTACGTGTATGAGATTTCTAGCTTGGAAACAAGTCGGATGCAATATGCTCGCTCTCACTCTGACTGGAAGTTAGTCTCGGTTGTGTGCATTCAACATTGAGTGGTGTGCAAGTGCAAGAGCGTGGCATGTGATTGATCTCCAAAGGGGATATATTGCCGAAGCTGGATTTGCATCACATGTCGGTCTTGATCGTAATAAATGATTGTGGAGTTGTATCTGGCAGTATTTCAAAATGCAGTCATATTAAATCTTTTGGATGATTAAAAGTTTGTTCGGCCATTTTTTTAGATGTAGCCCAAGCATTTGATAAAGTTTGGCATCAAGGATTAGAATGTAAATTGAAAGCGGATCTTCCTGATGCATTCTTAAATCATATATTTCAGACAGGTATTTCCGTGTAAGATATGAAAATGAATACTCGGACCTGAAGACGATAACGGCAGGTGTAGGTACCACAGGGCAGTGTCCTGGGGCCAATCTTGTACCTTTTGTATACAAGAGATTTGCCTGAACAAGAAGAAGCTAGCCTTGCTACTTTTGCTGATGACACAACAATAATGGCAATTGGCGACAATGCAGAAGACGCAGCACACAAACTACAAAGATCCATAAGGTCTATTAGTGACTGGACGAAAAAATGGAGAATAAAACTAAATGAGAATAAATCCGTTCATATTAACTTCACCAATAGGAAAATAAATACGGTAAGAGTTAATATAGATGGAATGGAAGTACCGTATGCGAATGCGGCCAAATACTTAGGTATGGCGCTAGATGCTAAATTTAAGTGGAAAGAGCATGTCAAAAAGAAAAAGGGAATAGCTAGGCATTGAACTAAGAAATATGCATTAGAAGGAGCTCCCAACTTTCAATTGAGAACAAACTCCTGATTTATAAGCAGATCCTAAGACCCGTATGGTCATATGGAATTCAGCTTTGGGGTTGTCCGAAAAAATCGAATCTACAAATGATTCAAACTTTTCAAAACAAAGTACTGAGGGGTAGGGTCAATGCTCCATGGTACGTTTGGAATGACAATCTACACAGAGATCTAGGGGTAGGGTATGTCAAAGATATTCTAAGAAAATATGCGCTTGAGCATTATGACCTAATCAACGAACATGTGAATACTGCTATACAGCACATGGTGGAAGAAAACGAAAACACATTAAGAAGGCTTAAGAGATTGAAGCCAAACGATTTGGTTACGTAATAGCTATAGATAGAATACAAATATAACGACCCCTTTTCCTTTCCTTTTTAACCGCCCATCCTCAATCCTAGTAGCTTATTATTAACTAAATCGGGATAGTTTAACGCCAATAGACGCGAAATAAAAAAAATAAAGTAAAGTTAAATATCTTCGGGACTAGCCATTGGTCTATATCCCACCAACCGTTCTCAAACAAATTAAAGTAGAATTTGCTAAATGAGTTTTAATTCAGTCGTGAATAAAAAGGGAGGTGGTTTTAGTGGGTTGCGGGTCCCACACTACTGGCTTCACTAGTGTCTTTCAAGATTTCCACTCACCCTCGGAAAAAAAGTGAATTTCATATCTTAGAGCAGAGTCGTCCTTTTGAATTCCATATTTGCAAATTATGCGGTATCAAACGCGAAGAAATCTTTTTCGAGGCCAAATGTTTATGAAATATCAAATATATTCGTGTGGAACTAATGCACAAGCATGCCTCAATTGCACGATAAGGCTGAAAACACACCGGATAAAGCAAAACGTTTTTGATTCGATAGTCAACAAAACATTTTTTATTTCAACACACACCAAGCGAAACAGAATGTAACAAAACAAAACGTTTTGTTTTCTTGTTTCGTTTGGTATGCGTTGAAATAAAACAAAATGGAATTTGCGACTTGCTTTTTAGCGTTTTCAACATGAGTTCGGACTTAGACGATGAAGTTGTGTCAACCTTACATGCAATTTCTGAAGCAATTGAGGAAAAGGACGCAAATGGTAGAGAGTGGTAGGTGCAGGGCCGGCTCCAGCCAAACAAGCACCCTATTTTGAGTTAGATTCTTCTTGAAGATGCAATATTGCAAGTAATGTGAGTTAATGTGCAAAAATTCAGCACAGGTGTGATGGATGTTGCTATTTTGGGCTTATTTGAACAAGTTTTTTGTTTTAAATGCAAATGCGCAAGGTTAAATATAATTTTTCTTACTCCTAGCAACTTATCCTGAAAAATTTAATAATTTCACCAGAATGCGGATGCATAATATGATAAGGGAACGCAAAGGCTTGCTTCAGGAAATATATGTTGAGCGTGAAGCTATGGAATACGTACCTCAAGAAGAAACACATGAAAATATTGGAAGAGCAATACCATCAAATGCTGCACGTAACATACGCAATCAGTATGTTCAATACTTTAACTCCTTTCCTGGGGCAGTTGTTTGGCAATACAAGTATTCCGCCTAATTTTGGTTACATGATTTTTAAATACAGTATGTGTAAGTGTTTAGTTATTTCTAAAAAGAAATTAGATCTCTCGTATTTCCCTCATTTAATGCTAAACGACTCTGAAATTGAATTTGTTGAGTCTTCAAAAAATCTAGGTCTTGTCTTTAATAGAACCTTAACATGGAATAACCACATAAATACAGTAGTTGGGAAAACTTATGGTATTCTACGAACCCTATGGACTGCTCAAAAGTTTACTCCTCTTGAAACAAGACTGCTACTTGCTAAAACGTTAGTTACTCCTGTACTTATCTACGGTTGCGAAATTTTTTATGGATGTGATGCCGGGAGTAGAAGGCGGCTTCAAGTGGCTTTCAACACTACTGTTCGCTATGTGTACTGTTTAAAAAGACATAATCACGTTTCACATCTTGCAAAACACCTACTTAACATGTCCTTCGGTAACTATATACAATTTCGAACAGTCATACTTCTTTTCAACATACTCTTAAGTAGACAGCCTTCATATCTTTATGAAAAAATCTAGTTTCCGGCATCTAACAGAACTTCTTGTCTTGTACTTCCGCGTTTTTCATGTCTAACATCCGAAAGACAGTTTTTTGTTTCTGCTATCCGCCTTTGGAATTCACTCCCACGTAACTTGCGAAAGCTAACTAATGCACGACGATTTAAAAACGAACTTCATAATTTTCTTCGAAACTAGAGCAACTAACTTTATTCCCATACCTATCCCTCTTCAAGCAATTTCAATTTCAATTAAAATTAATTTATAATTAAATTTAAAATTAATATAAGAAAAACCTTATTATTATTTATAAAAGCAGTCTAACTTAACTCTCAAATGATTTATGGATATTAAAGTAAAACTGTTTATCTTTCACAGACTTATAAGTGAATTCTTACTGTGTTAGCATGTATGATACAATAAATATGAATATGAATATGAATATGTCAAGTACTTACAGTAATACTGTATATGTATTCATACATATTATGTACATTAATAAACATGTATAAAAATAAAATTCAATAAAACTTACCTTGGCAATTCATTTCAGTTGCTATTTCTATCCACAGCTTATCAATAGTAACTTTATTAGCATGTTCCTTTTCTTTATAATTATCGATATGGCTTCTTGCCTCAATTAAAAAAATCAAATTTTCTCCATATACATCCATATTTGTTAAAATTTGCGCACAGACGAAACCAGAGTATATCCATATAATGAGTAGGGACACTCTCATATTTTTGACTGAAGGGTAATTGTAGAGGTTCATAATTAGGTGTAATCATTAAAAAAAAAAGGTGTGAGCCACGCTGCACTCACGGTATAGTTGATGTGTAAACATGTAGGCACAGTTGCCCGTCAGCTACCTAATTTGTTATCTAGCTAACGCCGTAACTAATTAACTAACGTAGTTAAAAAAATTGAACATACATAATTAATAAAAAAAACAACGACACGCGGTTGTTCTCAAACGGTCACCTATCTACGTACTAACCGCGCCAAACGTCGTTTAATTGTGGTGATCTGTCGAGCAGCGATTAACTCACGTGGTAATGAAAATTAACGGGAAAATCTGACGATGACGGTGACGCTAGATATTTCCAACTAGCCCCTACCGAGAAAAAATATATTTATACATCAACGAGAGCAAAAATGTTTACACATTAAAAATAATCAGAAAAACCAGCCATAAACCATTTAAAAAAGTAAATCAGGTATCACTGCACGTGGTGAAAAGTTATGCACAACGAGGATCAAGTCGATGCGCCTTTAAAAAAGCTAAGAAAAACTCCACAATCATTCGTCTCACGAAGGAATCAAAATTTAGTTTTGCAAAAAACAACAGGTTAGCTATCGGCAACGAAACACGTTTTTTTGTTTTGTTTATGTTTTTATGTTTCGTTTCATTTGGTGTGTGTTGCGCCATAAGAAAATAAGCAATTATCGTCAACGACGGTGGGTCGAAACAGTTTTGTTGCATGTATTTTCGACAACCACCACCGGAACACTGCGAAACAAAAACGTGTGTTTTGTTTCGTTTTCTTTGGTGTGTGTACTCTCATAAGAAACCATGTTCTCTTGTTTTACGAAACAATAAACCACGTTTTGCTTTATCCGGTATGTTTTCTGCCTAAGTGGAAATGGCTTTTTTTGATGTCCTTATGAGGCCTTAAGAATTTGCCATGATTTCCCATACAAAAGCTGTCCTATAAAAATGGCTTTCTTAAAAAAAATCTTTTTTTCTTAAGTTTTTATTGTGCTGTCTCAGTTTTTTTTTGTCCATTTAAAAAGGAAATTAAAATTCCAGAGCCGTCCGACTTGGTGAGGACCCACTGTACTACCAGGCAGAAATCCTCTTTTTTGTGAGAGGTTGGAAAAAACAAGGTGTCATTCGTTTCTCTCTATCATTGGGTGGCGTATGTTGTTGTACCCATGGGGATTGAAAATGCACCGTACGGGTCACAAGCCAACACACTTACCTACTCTAACGCCATCGCCACCTCTGGGTTAAGTAGTATAATTTCTTGAATGGAGATGCCAGAAGTTCCGCCGAACAAAAATGTCAAGTTATAGCCCATCAAAATGGGTATCCTCTAATGTGGAGATGTACTCTCTTTAAATGCTATAACTGCTGAACTATTATAGGTACGAGTACAATAAATGGTTCGTAATTTTTGGAAAGACAATTTAGTAGCGCATACAAGTGTTAAACACTTTGGGCACATATGTGCAGCTACAAAAAAGTTATCGCTCCTTGAACTCAAAATTATGAAATTTTGTTATTTAAATTGCTTACTTAAAACGCATTTTTCTCAATTTTTTTCCTAAATAGTTTTTTTTTATGAAATTTTTATCCTTGAAAAATTTCCTAAAAATTATGTCAAGTAATCTTTTTACGGACGTTCAACAGAAGTTTTAGTAAAAGCCAATTCTTGTCAGGCAAAAATAGTCAGAAAGAAGTATCTACCAAAATCGTAGAACACCATGTTGACGGCTATTCGCTGATGCGTTGGTACCCGGTCAGTTGCACCAAATATAAAGGAACGATGTTCAGATGCAGCGACGGCAGAATTTCACTGTCAGACTAGCTGTACATTTGGAACTTCCCAGAATCAGAATTCAGAGAACTCTACAGAGTTATAGATTACACCCTTTCCATTTAACACTGGAGCAGAATTTATTACCAGGAGATGACGGGCACTTCATAAAGAACATTCTGTGGACTGACAAAGCGCATTTCACAAGAAATGGGGTTACAAACCACCATAATTTGCACCATTGATCAAACTCCAATCCGCATTTAATGCGCACAACATCCATTCAATCGTAAGAATTTAATTATTTCCTCTGTGATTGTCCTGCTTTTGCTCGTATCAGGTTGCAGGTATTTGCTGTAAACCTAACCTCCTTATAATTGAAGCGCCTTCTCGTCTTTCTTAGGAAAACCAGTAAATTCAAACAGTAAAAGCGGTGTGTCTTGCTGGTTGTTCAATGGACCAGTATTGAGTCTCAGTGCTCCAGTGTATAAATTGCACATTTAACCAGCTTACGGTAGATATACGATTGTTTAATAATTAATAAATAATAACAATAAACTTTATATGAATAACTTAACCAATTTTCGTAAATTTTTGTTTCCTTTCAGGTAAGGCCTTTTATAAATTGAATACAAAATATCGAAGGTAAGTCAAATGTGACCAAACATAACCTAAATAACGAGCTTTACCTAATTCTGATTGGGGCGGTGTACAGAAACTGGAGTAATGCCAAGCACTGGATATGGATAACCCAGAAACTGTTTCAAATTATATATAAAATGTTTCCTCATTTTATCTATGGCAGGACGATAAGCTGTTTTTATTCATGTATCGTGGTATATGCTTAAGTATCGACTTTCCACATTCTATGAAACAAACATTTATTTTTATTTAGATACAAGTAGAACGTACAAAAAATCTGGCTTTCATTGCTTTCAATATAACGTTAAATTCATTCGCCGATTCCCTCCCAGCCCCATGGCAGCGAGGGCGCTTCGCTTACGACATCGTCTTTCAGCGTAGGTATTGGCATTTTATGTAAATTCAAAGGAGACAATTTCCTTTAAGACAGGCAGCAGTAGGTCGTTAAAGGGCTGTTTTCTTTGGTAAACTGTAATCGGCTTTGGAGAACGTCGAGCATAAGTCGTTACACTTTGCGGCTACGCAAGAACATTTCTTTTAAATACATATATGGAGGTAACCTTTTTATGTAGTTCACGTAATGCTACTGTCAAATTCTGTCGAACACTTCATTGATAAGTATTCTTTTGTTATACGATACATTGTTCGAGCATTTTTTTTAGTCTTCTATCTTCGGAAGGGCTTACATTTTTAAAGTGCTTTATTTTCTGATTCTTTCTTCAACTCGTCCGCTTTTTTGTTCTATAAATTATTGAGAGAAAGTCTCTCACTGCCCTTAATCAAAGCACCACATTTCACAATGAGCTTTAAAGATGTTTCCTAAATAAATTATTGGTCAGGTTTACGTAATAGTGCAGGAAAAACAAACAAAACTCACTGTTCTCACTCACTGTTGAGCAATACCTTTAATATTATGAATACATGTGTCCTTGAGAACCACGATGTAGGTACTTTTGCCATGTATCAATAGAACAACTAATTGATGTCAGGGGTAGGCTGTAGTCAATTCAATTCTATATGATTAAGTGTGCACAAACTCCTATTAGATGCGTGAAACCAATTCCAATAAAACTAAACAGTTATGAAGGTGTTCTGTATATTATCGCAATGGCAATTATATGTCTCCTTAACATATAAACAATCTATAAAGTTATGAAGAAGTTCACGGCGAAGCCCATAGGCGGACCAGTAGGGATGCAATTAAGTGGGAGGGTTATGACCCATTTAATCCGGATCATAGCGGGAGAAGAGGACATAGTAGTTCACTTCTACACAACAAATTAACAACCTTACCTTACTCATGGTGCCAAATCAATATCAGGGAAGTGAAGAACTTCAGAAGGAGGTATTGTATTGTATTGTATGTGCAGTGGGGTCATCAGTAGATGACAAGCACTTAGACCTACTGGTCTATTGTACTTCAGCATACCTGCTAGCTCGCTGCTTATTGGCGATTATTAATAGAGTCAGTGAGAGAGAACCTGCCAGTGGCCTTGGCAATGCGAAGGATATTAGCAAGTTCTATATTCCCCATCTCATCTTCGTTGACGTATTGTTTACCTATAGCTGCGTTTCCCACTTGGTGCTCCGCGAAGGATATCCAAGTGCCTCGCGGAAAAGTAAAAAAAAAAGAAATAACAAAATTCCATTACACTAGTGACTAGTTAATTTTGTGCTTCTGAACTTGTCATTTTGATCGCAGCAATCGAATTTGGAATGCTCATTTAAAAGAAATCAATACATACAAGGTGGCGCAAAAGTAATCCTCCTATCAGAAAATGCTATAAATTTTGCGATTGGCCGCTAATGTCAGTTCTGTTTTGACATTTGTGTAGTAAACACATGCGAAATACACGTTAATAAACAATGTTACGCTACACTGCTCCAGAACGCGGAATATTGGTGACTATTTATTTGAGCAATAATCGGTCGGTGACTTTGGCACAACGTGAATTTCGTCGCAGATTTCCTACCCGTCCAACGCCTACTGGTGAAACACTGCGACGTTTAGCCGCTCGCCTCGAAGAGACTGGCACAACACGAGGTGCTGCCAGGCGTGGCAGACCCCGGAGTAGCCGTTCTGCAGAGAATATTGCTGCTGTATCCGAAGATGTCATGGAAGCGCCGTCGACATTGACCAGACGACGTGCCACGCAAATGGGTATCAGTCGACGGTCTTTACAGCGAATTTTGGTACAAGATTTGAAGATGTTTCCGTACAAAGTCCAGACGGTGCATCAGCTGTTAGCTGTTGACCGCCAATCGCGTCTAACATACGCTCGAGCCATCCTTAATCACCACCAAGAGGAAGATGATTTTTCATCAAAAATAATCATGAGTGATGAGGCCCATTTCCATCTTAGCGGGAACGTAAATAAGCAAAATTTTCGCTTCTGGGGCACTGAAAATCCGCGTGTAACCCACGAAGAGCCATTACACCCGCTCAAAGTCACTGTATGGTGTGCAGTTTTCGCTGGAGGAGTCATCGGACCTTTTTTTCTTCGAAGACGTCGCGGGCCAAACGGTTACTGTGAATGGTGAGCGCTACAGAGCAATGATCAACGAGTTCTTTTTGCCGCAACTTGATGAATTGGGATTGGAAAACATGTGGTTCCAACAAGACGGTGCAATGGCACACACTGCACGTGCCACAACCGATATGCTAAAGGATGCATTTCCCGGGCGCCTAATCTCCCGTTTTGGCGATTTGCACTGGCCAGCAAGATCGCCTGATTTGACCGCTCCAGACTTCTTTTTGTGGGGCTTTTTGAAGTCGCGGGTTTATGTCAACAAGCCTCAGACTCTTGCAGCTCTTAAAGACAATATCCGTCAACAATGTGAGGACCTATCGCCGGAAGTTTTGTCCAAAGTGATGGAAAATGCCATAAAACGGGCTCAAATGACAATCAACTGTGGCGGCGGCCATTTACATGACATCATATTCTCGACTTGATGTAAAAAAAATTAAAAGACCAAATAAAAATAATCCACAAGAAGAATCAAAGTTTTTCATTTTTTTTTAAATTACAGCCAAAAAACATCGGAAGGTAATTTTTGCGCCACCTTGTACAAACAAACTAAAAAATAATTCGTGTAAAAAGATGTGGTACGGGATGATAATATTAACATTATGGGAATCCCCGACAAATGAAAATTATGAAAGAGACGTTTCCAGAGACAACCATGCCCGCTAACGCTAACTGAAATTCGTACTTGGATGACGTTTCTCTGGTTCGCGGAAATATTTCTGCTAACCAGAAGGACTTCATCCCAGTACAAATTTCAATTAGAGTTAGCGGAAATGTCGTGTTTTAAACGCGCCCAATAGATACGGTTTTTGTTCGGTCGGTATTCATACAGGTTAAAACTAATCGTAGTGCGGTGTATTTAATCTATATTTTGCTTTTAGTTCGTGATTTTTACTTTTTTTTTTGTTTTTTGTATATTAATGTGACTTTATGGATCTATCGACGTAGAAAGATCAAAAGATCGTGAGAGATCAAAAATAATACTATGGATCGTTGGCTAAAGTCCGGGTCGTTTAAAAAAAACCGCTGAAAGCTCCTTAACAGCACCCCCAGTAGTTACTACAGAGTCAGCAACTGGCAGGTCCAAACAAAACCATATGTTTATGTAATAATGAGGAAGTTTCCTATCGCTAGAACCGCATTTGAATTAGATGCGTTTTGTTGACTTTATATTATTTTTTTTTTTTGTTATCCTCAATTCAGATTTGTAGATTTGCTCGTTTTCCGTACAATTATTCTATTATAGAGAGAAGGAAAATGACGCAATAGAGACAGCGTTGTCAGAACTTTCTGAAGATTTTAAGGCAGACAATGTGGCTAGTACTAGTTCTATGGTGATCAGTGCTGCAGAAAAAAAAACAGTAAAAAGGAAGTACCACGATTCATATTTAAATCTCGGATTTGCTGAGAAAAGTGACAACAAACCCCAATGCGCAATTCGCGGCAAAGTGTTGCCGAATAATGCGATGTTTCCAGCAAAAATGAAACGTCATTTTGAGGGGATTCATCCAGATTGCAAAAAGCGTAGGGTTTTCCTACCGTCCCCCATCCCACTTCATCCCTGTTGCTCTTTCTTGACTATTGCATGTGTCGTTCGTTTATCGTTTGTGCACTTGCAATGCTTATGTAAAGGCAGCATCGGGCGAATAGCGGGTCGTGAGTTGTTGATCTTGTTGGTGAACCAAAACAAATTACCGTACGGGCATAACACCTGCGGTAGATTGTTTTGGAAATCTAACGTATATTTTCAATTCACGGCCTTTGCTTAGTTAACGTCTGAGTTGTGTTTTTTTTTATGTTTGTTTTTTTGTAATATGTAGGAATTTCGTTGTGGATGTCAGCAACATTCGTGTGTTGAGAACAATTTTTTTTTCATTATTCGCCCATGTTTTTCACAACAAACCAGCTGTTTTGGCACTTAGTTAAACCCAGGTTAGCGTTGGCTCTGATTTTACAGAGTTTAGTCTACCTTGGTACAACTTAGTGCCATTATTCTTTCCCCATCGCGGTATCGCCGTTTGTATACGTAGTGACGTAGCCTACCAACTTCAGCCTCAATATGGCCAATGTGCCAACCCAGAATTTAATTTCATTTGGCTAAAATTTCATGTCCGTAGGCAATTAATCCACTACTGTTTTATTTACAGAAGCCCCAACTTGGACAGACATTCAACTTATAATGAGTTTGATGCCCTGTCTGATTCTATTACAAGAATTGTGACCTTTCATCCTCGTTCTGAAATCGTTATTGCGGGCGATTTCAATATACACAATCAAGCTGGCTTCGACATTTTGGTCAGACAACACCCGAAGGAAGGTACGTCGAGATCTTCGCTGAGGTAAATACCCTGACTCAGCTTGTAAATGAGCCGACACGAATACCGGACATTAGCAGCCAAACCGCCAACAAATTGGACTTGTTTCTTACCTCTCACCCCGATAAATACGCTTTGAACGTATTATCGCCTCTAGGTTCGTCAGACCATTGTACCATATCAGTAAATTTCTCGTTCTCCAACCACATAGTTAAAGAACAAACTCCTAAAAGCACCGTATGGCAATACGAGAAAGCCAATTGGGAAAAATTAAACGGTTTCTTTAAGAGTTTTAACTGGTCGCTGTGCTTCCTCGACAGCGACGTGGATGCTGCTGCTGATATGATCACAAACATAATTCATCTGGGCATGAAATCTTTTATCGCTAACAGGATTAAAAGTATCAAACCCAAGGTTAACGCGTGGTGTGACTCGAGCTGCAAAGAGGCTATCAGGTTAAAAGAGGTAAGTTTTCGGCTATTCAAAGCCAACCCATCTGAGGACAGCCGTAAAAAGTTTAAACGAAGCAGAAATGACTGCAATGCCCACATTAATCGTGTCAAATTCTCCTATGACCAAAAGTTGAGGCAAAAAATCTACAAAGTCCCACTGGTAGTAAAAACTTTTGGTCATTTGTTAAAAACATCAAGAACTCGACCTCATCATCCATCCCTACACTCATTTACAATGACATTCCAGCTGTCAGTTCTATAGATAAGTCCAATCTGCTTGCTGCTCACTTTGCAGTCAGCTCAACGCTCCCAGATTGTGCTTTGTCTCCCCCTGTACTCGAGCGCGTAGAATTCTCCATGGGACCAATCCACTTTCGCACTCGTACAGTGGCTAGAGTACTTCAAGATCTTGACGTTCACAAATACGCTGGTCCAGATGGTATTCCCCTATCGTTCTGAAGAGGTGTTCATCTTCGCTGGCAAAACCATTGCGTAAGCTTTTCCATTTGTCCTATTCTTCAGGGCTCTTCCCGGGAAGATGGGAAACAGCATTTGTCCAGCCTGTACCAAAAAACGGCGAATCTTCTTCTCCCACCTCCTACCGACCAATTGCACTTACGTCCCTTCTTTCTAAGGTCATGGAAACGCTGATAAACCGTCAGTTAATGAAATATCTTGAATCGCGAAAACTGCTTAATGACCGGCAGTATGGCTTTCGCAGCAACAGGTCCAATGGTGATTTGATGACATATCTTCCCGAAAAGTGGAACCAATCTCTTCACCAAGGTGGTGAAAGTAAGATCGTTGCGCTTGATATTTCAAAAGCATTTGGCAGAGTTTGGCATCAAGTTCTCTTGTCGAAAATGCGTGAATTTGGAATCGATGATACTCTTCTTCAATGGATTAGAAATTACCTTTCGGACCGTTCAATTCAAGTTGTTTTGGACGGTTTCAAGTCTGCAACTCACCAAATAATTGCTGGTGTCCCCCAAGGCTCCGTTCTGTCCCCGACTCTCTTTCTCATTTTTATAAATGATCTCCTGTCTGTTACTTCTAATCCAATCCATTCCTTTGCTGATGACAGTACCCTCAGCTTCTCATATTAGTTTCTTGGGTCACGCCCTCATCTTCGGGTGTGGAACTGGAACGGCAACGTATGTTAAGCTCATTAAATTCCGATCTTAAGGTCTTAGACGAAAGCGTGAAAATAATTAACTTTATTAAATCAAGACCTAAAAATACAAGGCTATTTAAAGTATTGTGCAATGAAATGGGTAGTCTACATACGTCTTTACTCCTTCACGCAGAAGTAAGGTGGCTTTCTCGCGGCAAAACACTGACGCGGCTTTTCGAAATGAGGGCTGAAGTCAGAACCTTCCTAATTAACGACAACTTTGATTTGGGCGACAGATTTTGTAATGAGCGTTGGCTCTTGAAATTATCGTATCTAGCCGATATTTTAAAAAAAATAAATGATTTGAGTGTATCACTTCAAGGAAGGACAATAACTGTTTTCGATGCCAGTAATAAGGTAGAAGCATTTAAAAAGAAAATCAAGTTTTAGGCGAAATCTTTAAAAAATGGAAACCTAGACAGCTTCCCAATGGTCAGCGAATGTAAAGAGGAAATACGAGTAGATTTGGGTATTCCTGACGACATTTTAAATGAGTTTCATGTTCACCTGCTAAGTTTGCTCGAAAGCTTCCACAGCTATTTTCCGGATGAATACCACTCATATATTAAAGAAAATGTGTAGGTTGCAGACCCATACTCTGCCGCGTTGGAAAAGCCAACTTCTCTGATATCGTTGCAGTTTGAGTGCTTGATTGATTTGACATCAGATTCTTCTATAAAGGCAAATTTTGAAACGAAGAAGTCTTTATCAGAATTCTGTTGTATGTTGAAGGACGAATTCATAATTTTGTCAGATAAGCCAAAATAATTCTTCTGCCGTTTGCAACAAAATACATGTGTGAATCGGGATTCTCCGCCTACGTTGGAACCAAAACAAAATATAGATCCCGTCTCGATGCAGAGCCAGATATTCGATTGCAGTTGTCCCAAATTCAACCAGATATACCAGCATTATGCAAAACCAAACAGGAACCTTATTCTCACTAGAAGAATCTTTCTGAGCTTTTTATTGAAATACCATTATGTACTCGTACATATAATTTTATAATATTATTGAATTCCTTATGTTCTTAAATTAACATTGTTCTTGTTTTTTTCGTTGAACTTACTTGATTTACTTGAATTTAATAAAATATAAAAAAAAAACAGTTATTGTATTTTCTACACATACATAACTGCGAAAAATAAGTGCAACGAAGTGCTCCGCGAGGAATTTTTCACCTAAAAAGTGATCCGCGACTAAAACAGATTGGGAATCGCTGACCTATAGTATTGAGTCTGGTTCTGGAGAAAGCAGGACATTCACAGTTGAAGTGAGATGCCGTTTCATCCGCCTCTAGGCAGCACTCACATAGGCCCGAGCTCCTAATATGGATGGTGCTCGTTAAGAGGACTGAAACCAGTGACGAGACCAACCAGAGACCTCAAGTCTTTCCTATTTAGTCCAAACAAAAACTTAGCTCTGCTGATTTTTGGACCGTCCACTAGCTTCTTCGAATACCAGCATGAGACCAGGTCATGCCAGTATTCGGAATGTTGTTGGCGTAGAGTCTCAGCCATTTTACGTTTGTTTACGGATAAGCAGCATCCTATCGATGGTTGTGGGCCAATGAAGGCTGTTGAAGAGCAATTTCTGGCCAGAGCATCCGCTCTTTCATTATCCTGGATACCTGTGTGCCCTGGAACCCAGGCAAGTGATACCGATACATCTTCCCAGACGGTTAAGCTAATCCATGGTTTCCTCAACGATTTTTGAGTTGAGAGAGCCAGCCATGTATAAGGTTTCACCCTTAATCCTTCTCCTTAACAGGATATTGGCCTGAAAAACAGTAGTTTGTCTTCCCAAGGCTGCAGATAGATTTATCCAACAGTCTCTAGAGTAGACCCCGACTCCGGAGATACCGTCAATGAGTGAGCCATCCGTATAGACAATGACACCACCCGCCCTAAAGCCATTCCTGCCGTTCAGGAAGGATGACCTGAAAACGGTGCTCAAATATTTGCTTCGTGCACACAGCGTCAAGAGCTCCTCCCCGATGGCCAGGTAGGCTGTCATAGAGAGCTCTGTACCTAGCATCTCTGATCCCATCGCCGAGGTTGACCTGCCGTCCAAGTACTACACACATACGGTATATAGATTTTCTGGCCTCACTCTCAGAAAGGAACTGCAAGGTATGGCCTAACGATGCACGTGTAAATCCAGTGAACCAGCCTGGGACTAAGTTCCCAGGTTCTGGTGAACATCCTACGCACTGCCAGAGAATGTTAGTTGCCTTCGAAATTCTAGTAACCAAATGCTCAGAAAAGTTAAGCTTTGGGTCTAGAACAATACAAAAATACTTGACCTTGCTTAATAGCTTTAGTTGAGTGCCCTGGAAGTAAGGCCACCTCACTTGAGGTACTGCTCTATTCGTGAACAGCATCATCTCAGTCTTCGCTTGGTTGACTGACAGAGCCTGCTCGAGGCACCAACTCCCAACACTGTTGAGCGCTGTTGGTAAACTTCTGCCGCTGACAAAGATACATACATCGTCAACGTACCCCATAACAGGGTAACCTTCGCCATTAAGTCTTCTCAGCAAGGAGTCGACCAAAAGGTTCCACAGTGTAGTGGAGAGCACACCACCCTGCGCAAAGCCTTTAACAGCACGCACAGTTCTGCCACAGCCGCCAACAGCAGCAGTAACGTCTCTGCTCCTAAGCATCTCCAGGATCCATTCCACAGTTGTAGAATCGACACCCTCCAGTGTTAAGGCAGACTGAATTCTGCAAAAAGTGGGGTTTCGAAGGCACACTTAATATCCATGAGGACTGCAATGGATCTTGCGGTCGAGCGCAAGGAGGTTACATCAGAATAATAATTAACAAATAAGGAAGATTGCAGGCTTTATTAATACAGTACACGACTGGATCTCGGTTCTATGAGAAGCGCTATTGAATTGCAATCTACAAAATTATTACCAATTATACATAAGTATGTCCCTTTTTGCCACGTTGCCGTTATTTTGTGGTGACCTAATCACGGTGCTTCTTAATTTGAACTCGGCCAAGGCACCAGCGGATTCGATAAATTCTTTACGTTCTGATCTTGAACTTCACTTCCAAAGCTTCTCTTAATCAATGTCATCATCTCCGAACTATCGCGCTCCCGAGTATTACCCCATAAGCAAAGCAAAGCTTGATAAAATTAATGTTGTCAGCACTGATCTGGTGGCAAGCATTGTAGCAGTCGGAAATATAATCGAGGAGCTCAGTTTATTGACTTTCAAAATTGACACGCTGTCTGATATCGACCAAGGTTTGGTTAGGTTAGGAGGGTTCCATGCACAATTGTGTAAGTATCACCCAGATGCCAAAAACGCCCATAGTGAGTACCCTTGTAGTATATGGAAGGACATGCAGCTAACAGAACCATTTGGATCTGTTAATGAATCCATTAACATCCGTTAGAGGTATCTCTGATAGGTGACCCAAGCAGTCAAAAAAACGTGCTCCCATGCAGTAAAACCGAGGTTCCTGAAGTGCCGAGCAGTGGCACAGGAGATGTTCTACAGATTCTATTTATTACTCATTTCTGCAACTTCTGCACAAGTCATTTGTCGGGATCTTTAGCCTTCTGGCCATGTGTCCGGTTAATACCCCGACGAGCACACGGAGTTGGTTTTTGTCGAAGGACAGTAGGAACTTAGATTTTGTTTATCAATGAAGGGCAACAGACTAAAAATCATGATACAACTTGCAGTGTTGTCCATATTTCCGCCTCGAGTGGGTTCATTACCGAGCCGCTTCTGGACAGTATATCTGCTGTCTCGTTCCCTGCCATACCAACGTATCCAGGAACTCAGCAGAGTAGTACCAACTGATAGGTAAATGCTCTGAGTTCCAGGGGCATTCTTTGATGCATTTCGCGTTTATTTTGTTGGAGTCGATCGCTTGTCCAGAGCTGTCCACGCCGATCGTTATTTCCATTCCTGCAAGTTTCATCGTTAGGACAGTCTGCGCTGCTTTCTTAGTCGCGTAGGTTTCAGCTTGAAAAACACTGCAGTAGTCTGGAAGTCGGTAGGACTGGTTGATACTAAGTGCCGGGAAAAATACTCCTGCTCCTATTCCCTTCTCCCTCTTTGAGCCATCTGTGATGTTAGAAATACCTTTGGTGACAGTGATGGGTGAATTTCAGTCATGTTGAACTGGTATAGAGACTTTGAAGTACTTATTAATGTCATATCTCGGTTTCACATAATCAGTTCGTGGCAAGAGCGCCGGTTGATTAAAGGTGTCCAATATGCTGGAGTGTCCCAAGGGACACGGGCTCCGAATTTCGATCTCTCTCAGTCTGAGAGCATATTTGGCTGCCACGTTCTTCGTGAAGAGCTGCACGGGTTGTAGGTTCAGTAATGTTTCCAGTCCCAGTTGTGGAGTGAATTTTTATAGAACCAGTTATCCCCAGACAATCAATCCTTGACGTCTTCCTATACTCCCACAGAAAACAATACAGCGGGGTCAAATCACACGATCGTCGATTCGCGGCCACAGGTTCATTTCTGCAGATAATGCAAGATGCATCGAACGCTGCCTTGAATAACTCGGTGGATTTAGCAGCAGTGTGGCATGTGGCACCATCCTGATGAAACCAAATGTTAATGCCATTTTGGTAACAACAAATCGTTGATGATGAATCTGTAGTAGTCGCCATTGACGGTGATATTTCTATGTGCTTGATTTTAGAAGAAGTACGACTCGATAATGGAAGGAAACAATTATCATTTGTCTTCAATTCTTGTGGCAAATCTTGTAAGCGTGCTAATCAAGATCCTTGGGCAAAATCTTCCACAAAGTCGATGGATACGGGATAGGTTCGTGCGCACGATGATGAATCGATGAATGAGAAAGACACGGTGTCCATATTTTTATCTGTGCGCACTCTGCTCATTCTTGTCACTGGGTTTGAGTCCGAAGGCAGGCAGCTCCTAAAGCGATCAACTCCAATCTCATAAACGTGAAGTGCGTCCTTCCCCCTGGCACTTAGAGCAATTTGCTGCGAATCGGTGCTACTCTGCTGGGTTGCGGAGCACGTTAGTGTGGTAGGGAATGATACATCGGATATGCTGGACAGATTCGGCTTTGATATGAACATCCTAGAAGCTGGCGAGGAGGTACTACCTACCCTTATTACGGCTAAGAGCTTCTGTGCTGGTATCACGATAAGACTGGCTACGGAAAATGGGATAGCAGTAGTGGATGTGTCATAACTCGTAGCCTGTGGCCCGCCATTGACAAAAGGAGATCTAAGGCCCTATTGTCCTTTGACAGAAACCAAATGCCTGTGCCCGTCGGGGTATTAACCGGACACTACATTATCGGAAACATGGCCAGAAAGATAGGGATCCCTACAATTTTTTGTCCGAGGCGTGTGAAAATCTTCTTAAAGACACTATGATGACTGTCGTCGCGTGCTCATAGTAGTGTGAGATTTGTCCTTACTAAAATGACCTCCTACAAATTTGTTTCCTACTGCAACTAAGTTAATACTTATCAAGTAATTTTGTTCTCACGAAGTTTTAAACGTTTGGCAGGCAACTTTCCAGCGATAGTTCCTGCTACTTCCGCAATTTTATTGCGGTTGAAGGTTATCGGGCTAAGTCGGAAGGTTTAGTTCGTCGTAATCGCCGCAATAAATTTGGTTCGTCTAGAAGTTCAAGGACCGAGTTATTGACGTGTCCTAATAATCGGTTTGTATACTTTAGAGCGCAATTTCTAGTTTCTTCCTTTACTGTGGGAATTCCGAGATCTCTATGGAGATCTTCGTTTCTAATGTACCACGGTACATTGACGAATGATCTTATCACTTTATTTTGAAAAGTTTGTTAAGTGTTTATATTTGATTTACTGGTACAACCCCATAGTTGTATACCATACGTCCACACGGGCTTTAGCACTTGCTTGTATAATAAAAGCTTGTTCTCAAGGTTAAGCTTGGAATATTTTCCGAGTAACGAATAAAGTTCTCTATATTTGTTCTTAAGTTCTTCGCATTTCTTTTTTACATGCGACTTCCATTTCAACTTTGCGTCGAGAGTCATTCCGAGATATTTGGCCTCATGTGCAAACGGAACTTGAACCGTATTTATAAAAACTGGCAAGTTTTTTTGATTGTTTATATGTAAAATCCACGTGGACCTCCATGATTTTGTCCATTCATTGACCCGCTTAAGCGCGCATTGTAGGATTTTTTTGTTTCTTTGGTCGTTGTACCAACTGCTAGTATAGCACTGTCGTCGACGAACGTGGCTACTGTAATACCTTCGGTTTGCGGTGTATCACGCGTAAATAACAGGTACAAAAGTGGCCCAAGAACGCTTCCTTTTGGCACACCTGTCATTATTTCTTTAAATTCTGAGTATTCGTTTCCGTATATGACACGAAAGAGGCTATTCTGTAAATAAGATTATATTCAAATAGAAAATCATTACTATCAAATAATAACAAAACAAGAACTACCACTGGGAAGTTAATAATAATTCATAAGACGATATTCCAATCTATCTTACTGTACGATTGTATAGTGTGGGGTAATTGTGCTAAAATAAAATATTAAAAATGATGCTTAATCTTCCCTGGTATTAATCTACAGTAGATTTACATGGTAGAGCTAATGTTGAATTGATCTCCTCCAGGATATACAAGCTAAATGATGCATTCAAACTGAGATGTAATATCTCCAACAATCCACTAGTTAATGAACTAATTTCATCGTGACATATAAAATACTTTGTGTTCACTAAATATCGATATATTTCATTTCTTATTAACTTCCCAGTGGAAGTTCTTGTAATGGGGACGATTTGGTGAATCGCGGATTTTGACATATCTCCACGTTTCAAGGTCACCAGAATCCAAATTCAACGTTTTTATAGAGATGTCTGTCCGTGTGTATGTACGTATGTGCGTATGTACGTATGTGCGTTCGGAATTAGCTTTCGCCACGATTATCTGGAGAACCAAAGATGATATCGATATGGTTTTATTCGAAGCGTAATTACGTAACTCAGAACTGATTGAGTTTTCAGCGAAATCGGTCAAGCCGTTTTTTGTTAGTAAATGAATAACTAAAAAAAAATGTCTTTTTTTATACTATTTATTGTCATTTGTCATTGAGTAAATCATTATTACATTGATATTATGGGATTACTATATGGCGAGGGTAATAAAATTATTTTCGATATCCACCATTTGGGAAAGGAAATAATTTCTTATAATAGTAGCATCGTAACTATATGATTCCTCATAATTGATACATGACACGGAATTTGGTGTCTGGTAATTTCTTCTAGCATAACAATGTTGCAAAATAGATTGCAAATGCTCCGCAATCTATACCATTATGTACTTTGTTCCTGAACTTTATAAAATATATGACTTTTCAAATCTATATAAAGAGTCACTGGGAAGTTAGTCGTGTGGACCTTACGGGTCGCACCCAGACCACTTTTTTATCTATTTGTTTTTGTTGACTTAATAATATTTATTCAACTGTTCAAATAATTACCTTTGGATTTATGTATGTACGAGGGCGGGTCAATAAGTCCGTGACTTTTGGAATAAAACACAGATTTTTTGATAAAATTTTTTTTTTTTTTTCAACGTAGTCTCCCTTGAGCTCTATAAACTTTGTCCAACGCTTCTCCAATTTTTTTATCCCTTCCAAAAAAAATGATTTGTCGAGGTCCTCAAAATAGGCCTTTATTTGCGAGATGACTTCATCATTGGAGTCAAATCTTTTTCCACCAAGCCATTTCTTCAGGTTTGGGAACAAGAAGTAGTCGCTTGGAGCCAAATCTGGAGAATAGGGTGGATGAGGGAGCAATTCATAGCCCAATTCATGGTTTTTTGCCATGGCAACTGCACATGTGTGCACCCTTGCATTGTCTTGGTGGAAAAGAACTTTTTTCTTGGCCAAATGAGGTCGGTTTTTTCAAATCGTCATTGAATCGGTCCAATAAGTTGGCATAATATTCCCTATTGATTGTTCTTCCCTTTTGAAGGTAGTCAATGTGGATTATCCCGCGTGCATCCCAAAAAACAGTCGCCATAACTTTATTGGCTGACAAACCCACCTTGGCCTTCTTTGGCGCCGATTCACCCTTAGAAACCCACTGTTTTGACTGTTGTTTGGTCTCTGGTGTGTTGTGATGGATCCATGTTTCGTCCACGGTTACAAAACGGCGCAAAAACTCCTCCATATTGCGATTAAACAACGCCAAACCTTCCTGTGAAGTTGTTACACGATTGCGTTTGTGGTCGACTGTGAGCAAACGCGGCACCCATCTTGCGGAAAGCTTTCTCATGCCCAAGTGATCATTCAAAATTGAAACCACTGAGCCATGCGAGATCCCTACGGCTTCCACAATCTCTCGCACTTTCAATCTTCGGTCGGCCAACACCATATCGTGAATTTTTTCGATTGTTTCGGGTGTAGAGACCTCAACTGGGCGTCCAGGACGTTCGGCTTCTTCAGTGCTTGTACGGCCACAACGAAATTCAGTAAACCACTTTTTTACCATTGAAATCGATGGTGCAGAGTCCCCATAGTATTTTTCAAGCTTAGCCTTGGTCTCGGTAATGGTTTTTTTTTCGCAAGAAATAATGCTTAATAAGCACACGAAATTCACTTTTTTCCATTTTCTCCTTAAATTAGTGAGTAGTCTGATAAAAATAGCTGTCAAACACAAACTAACTGACGCAGCAAGTTTAAATTTTGACAGGAGTCAACTGACAGATGCCTGTTGACAGGAGCAGTGTTGCCGTTTCAGTAAAGAGGTCAGAAATTCAAAAAGTCACGGACTTTTTATTTGTTTATTTATTTAGTTATTATAATATATAATATTTGTTTATTTATTTATTTGTTATAATATATACTATTTGTTTATTTATTTTATTTATTTATTTTATTATTTATTTTATTTATTTATTTTTTTATTTTTATTTATTCATTTATTTATTTATTTATTCTTTTTAATATCATCTCTTATTATTATTATTTATTTATTTTAATTTTTGTTTTCTTTAATTTGAGGTTTTTCTCATTTTCTTCATTAATAATAAAATTTTCATATTTATTTGAGTTTTTTTAAAAAATAATAAATAACGATTCAGTTGAAAGACAAAAAACAAAAAATGTCAAATCTCTGCAATTATATAATGTAAATTGGGCGACAACGTATTTTTATTTCATGAAGCAAGAATAAACTATCAATCTAAATAAGATTCTATTATTTTATATAACTGTTCGGGGTGAACTTGTCTTAATTTGAGATTGAGGCCTTCATGCCACACCTCATCAAATACTTGCGAAACGTCCAAGAATACGGCAGAGCAGATTTTAGTTTCTTTCTCAATTACATGAGTTATCCGATGAACTTGATCAATCGTTGAATGTTTGCTCCTGAACCCAAACTGGTGGTCAGGTATGAGACGATTTTCTTCTATAATTGGTTGTGAGTACTATCCTCTCAAAAACTTTGGAAATTATTGGAAGAAGCGATAGGACAATGTACCGATACATACCGCAAGAATAGCCAAAACTTGGATTCAGAGGCAAAATGTAGACCTACTTGCATAGCGCCATATTCAGCGGACCTGTACATCATGGAAAACGGGTGAGGATGGCTATCAAAAAAGGTCTACTAAGGAGGAAAGCAATACTCCAACCCGGAATAAATAATTGAAGCCATAAAACAAGCCTACTCCGAAATTTCACTAAATTACTTGAAAGAACTTTTTAAATCTCTTCATAACAGGGTTCTTGAAGTCATACAGCGATCGGAAGGTAGTACACATTATTAAAAACTATTGTTATAATCTTAATAAAATCTAAATTAATGTATTCCAAAATAAAGTGATGTTTTACAACCTTTCAAGCATCTATCATCATACTTAATCCCAGCTGCCATAGAGGCAATAACAGGAATTATACCCCTCCACATATACGTCCAAAAAGTGGCGATCCGCAGTGCAATAAGTCTAATACAGCTAAACGAGATAAGTCTTAATGATCATCCGGAACTTAAGACCCTTCTCGATGAACTGCCAGAACTTAACATGAACTGCGCGGTCACAGACCACATTCAAAAAACACTATGCTTCAACAAACGGTTCTCCACGGAGATACCCAAAAGAGAAGCATGGGTTAGCAATAACCCACCAAACAGCCATAACGGCATAAAGTGGTATACGGATGGTTCTAAAATGGAAACGGGGGTAGGAGCGGGAATATACGGACCACACAAACGCTTTACGATACCCATGGGAAAAAGTCCCAGCGTATTTCAAGCGGAGCTCCACGCCATTCAAGAATGCGCCAGCCACATTATCTTATCTGGCATAAAAGGTGCAACCATCCATATTTTCACGGACAGTCAAGCAGCTATAAACGCCCTTAGCTCGTAAACCATTGACTCCAAATCAGTCATGTACTGCTTCAATACCCTACAAATACTCGGAGCAAGAAACAAGACCAAATTATTGTGGGTTCCGGGTCATGTCGGGGTAGAAGGTAACGAAAAGGCCAACGAACTGGCCAGAAAAGGTTCAGAAACACCTTTCATAGGTCCCGAACCTTTCTGCTGCACTCCTAGATCAGCAGCAACGGCAGCAATTAAAAGCTGGGAACATAGAAAATGTATCTATCATTGGGATAACATCCCAAGTCTAAGACAGGCTAAACGAGCCATTCGGCGCTTCAATCATAATGCCAGCAAATGTCTAAACCTAAGCAGGCATGATATCAAAAACCTAGTAGGTTACCTTACTGGTCACCACGGTTTAAGATATCATCTACACAAAATGAGAATAGCAGATTCTCCTGAGTGCCGACTCTGTCTTGAAGAGGACGAGTCAGCTGAACACATTTTATGTGAATGCCCAGCCCTTAATGCAATTAGAAAGAAGATCTTTCTCAGGGAACAATTGAGCCCCGAGGACATAAAGAATTCTTCTACTGGTAAAATTGTCCGCTTTACACGGAAAGGGGAAATTTTACTAGTTTAAAATTTTTCTGGCCAATACGGTACAAAAGATCTTTTAGGTCGAAGTACCCCCCCTTTTATAAATCGCCTTGGCGAGCCAGAATTAAAAAAAAAAAAAAAAAAAAAAAATAATCCCAATTTTGTTTCTACAACATATACATAATATAGCCTTCTCTCATATTGCATTTGGGCTTTCCCATATTATCGAAGAATTGAAAAAAATCGTTAAATTAAGTCAAGAAACAACCTCTTGGTTAACATGTGGAACGGAGTGTATCAATCAATTCATTAAAAGATCCAAATCGTTTTGTTAGTTGCATGTCCTTTCATGTACTATAAGGGTATCCACAATGGCCTTTTTGGCCTCTGGGTGATACTTACACAATTGTATATGCAAGCCTCCTAACCTATCCTAACCATATGTCAATGCAGACAATCCAACAACGATTTAAGCCTTGAGAGCCAACATTGAACCACTCGTGAGACTCGGCTTTCAAGTCTCAAAAAAGTGGTTTAAAAGTGGAGCTCCAGGATACAGTCTCTGATACGCTAACGTGGTAACTACAAGGTGGCGCAAAAATAACCTTTCGATGTTTTTTGGCTGTAATTTAAAAAAAAAATTAAAAACTTTGATTGTTCTTGTGGATTATTTTTATTTGGTCTTTTAATTTTTTTTACATCAAGTCGAGAATATGATGTCATGTAAATGGCCACCGCCACAGTTGATTGTCATTTGAGCCCTTTTTATGGCATTTTCCATCACTTTGGCCAAAACTTCCGGCGATAGGTCCTCACATTGTTGACGGATATTGTCTTTAAGAGCTGCAAGAGTCTGAGGCTTGTTGACATAAACCCGCGACTTCAAAAAGCCCCACAAAAAGAAGTCTGGAGCGGTCAAATCAGGCGATCTTGCTGGCCAGTGCAAATCGCCAAAACGGGAGATTAGGTGCCCGGGAAATGCATCCTTCAGCATATCGGTTGTGGCACGTGCAGTGTGTGCCGTTGCACCGTCCTGTTGGAACCACATGTTTTCCAGTCCCAATTCATCAAGTTGCGGCAAAAAGAACTCGTTGATCATTGCTCTGTAGCGCTCACCATTCACAGTAACCGTTTGGCCCGCGACGTCTTCGAAGAAAAAAGGTCCGATGACTCCTCCAGCGAAAACAGCACACCACACAGTGACTTTGAGCGGGTGTAATGGCTCTTCGTGGGTACCCGCTAAGATGGAAATGGGCCCATCACTCATGATTATTTTTGATGAAAAATAATCTTCCTCTTGGTGGTGATTAAGGATGGCTTGAGCGTATGTTAGACGCGATTGGCGGTCAGCAGCTAACAGCTGATGCACCGTCTGCACTTTGTACGGAAACATCTTCAAATCTTGTACCAAAATTCGCTGTAAAGACCGTCGACTGATACCCATTTCCGTGGCACGTCGTCTGGTCGATGTCGACGGCGCTTCCATGACATCTTCGGCTACAGCAGCAATATTCTCTGCAGAACGGCTACTCCGGGGTCTGCCACGCCTGGCAGCATCTCGTGTTGTGCCATTCTCTTCGAGGCGAGCGGCTAAACGTCGCAGTGTTGCACCAGTAGGCGTTGGACGGGTAGGAAATCTGCGACGAAATTCACGTTGTGCCAAAGTCACCGACCGATTATTGCTGAAATAAATAGTCACCAATATTCCGCGTTCTGGAGCAGTGTAGCGTAACATTGTTTATTAACGTGTATTTCGCATGTGTTTACTACACAAATGTCAAAACAGAACTGACATTAGGGGCCAATCGCAAAATTTATAGCATTTTCTGATAGGAGGATTACTTTTGCGCCACCTTGTATATGCCCGAAATAATTTTGTATCATTAATGTCATAAAATTATCCATCGAATAAAAAAACCTTGGCTCATTCGCTCAACTTGTAAGTGTTGTACTTCAATTTCAAATCCTGCAGCACACCCTCTATTTAATTTAATCATCATGCATCACTCTTCTCTATTACAGTTACATCCTTATACCAGTTTTCTTTGAAGTACTCTCAGCATCAATTATCAGAGTTGCATAAGCATTCAAATCAATCGTTGGCATACTCCTCCGCTTCACTCGAAACCTTTTAAATATAATTTTTATTTTGAAATTTTGCCTGTTATATGTGTAATTTGTGCAACAGCGATGAATTCAAACATCATCAAATGTGTGTCGCTTTGGGAAGAGGTATCTAGAAGTGTCCTTAATAAAAATCCATTAAATTTAAGACTGCATTGCTATGTATCCTTTCACAGTTAGAAGTATCACTTTAACATAAAATTCCCCGACAAATTATTTATTTTATTTATTGCCGCACGGGTACCTGCGAAACCGTGATTTATAACCACTCACCGGTGATACAAATTTCCCACCCCCAAGCCAATTTCCTGAACTCATTAAAAATTAAAAATGATAAACTTAAGATCAAAATTCAGGTCGCTGATAAAATTAAATCAAAAAGCGGAAAACGGAAAAGTCCGATAAATAGTTTCCTCCTTAACCTGCATAAATAATCCAAATCTAACTAAAAACATTTTCAGACACCGTCGGATATCCAAGATATTCCCTAAATAATTTCGTAATTACCAATCCATCTGGGAAAAAAAGAACAAATCCCGAATCAATATCAAAAATAAAACCTGCCATCCTGCAAGCTTAAATAACAATAATTGGATTTCCCACGAGAAAACATCTGTAGGCATAAATAAGTGACGTCCGTCGTTTCTCAACGTCGTTGTTGTCTAACTTCTTTCTCATCTTCGTCATGTAGTTGCGAATTACTTACCAATTCTTATTTCCTTTCTCCAACATCAATATCCTGATAACAACAAAACGTGTACGTGTATCTCCACGCCGCCGATAGAATCGTATCCGCATCCCCTATGGAAGATTATCATGATATTTCAGACGCCAAGCGTTTTAGGAGATTAAAGATACAAGATTATGATTATGAAAGATACTAATTAAATTGTATAAAGATGGAAGACTCGATCCCTTGGTGCAGATGTTATCGAATGGGGGAGTATCAATCTACATCGATTTGGTGTAAACTAAAAATGAACTTCAACATTCAGATTCTGATCGAAATATACATAGATGGTGTGCATAAATAAATTGTTTTGATAGGGGCTTCGAGTGATAAATGTAAAATCAAGATAAAGGACATTTTGCTGTCGTATTTTTGAGAACATAAAATTGAACTTGCTCTTAAATATATCTGTGTCAGGGCACATACAGATCCAGAGAATGAAAGTCGATTGCTATATTTATGGGTTCTTTGATACCACAGAAAACGGCTGCCGGAATAAAGATGTCCTTTGCACCTGCTACAAGTGATATATTTCGGTATCAAATTTTGAAATTGATATTTTTATGATCCAGCAGAGGAATTTCGTAAAATATACAATCACTGTCGATAAATAAATAACGTCGTTAATCTTTGACGGACGGGGCTGAGGAATAGTCGTACCGAATTTTTAGGCCGTTTGGATGAAATGTTGCTGTCACCGAATCCACACCAGAAGTACAGTAAAAACTTGAACTAGAAATAGAGTGTAAATATTAGCGCTCAAATTCAACCGCTCCAATATCAATTATGTAGGTCTAATTTTGTTTAGTGGATAACACCGTTTATGGTTAGTTGCAAAAATGATTAAAAACAATTTGAGCTACTCCTCCTTTTCTCATTCCTTCCATTAGTGAATTAAACGAACAACATCAACATAAAAAAAATGAAATTAAAGGCAAGATTACAAAAACAAATTTTATGCCACTATGGCCACACTGATTGTATGCAATCTTTTTAAGATTTCGTAATCTTAGAAGAATTTGCCTTCTTGATGAAAAGCCGTTCACATTCAAACGGTTCCCAAAACAGGTACAAAATTGTTAAAATATTTAGGTAGTCAAGTGCCTTTTGTGTGGAAACACATACGTGCAGTTAGCCTGCCAACGAAATTGGCGTAGCTTGCGTCAGTTTAGATTGAAATGGCTCAATTCAATTCAATTCAATTATTTTATTATGTACTTCAATACATTAAGAATACACTTTTAATTCTGTGAGAGACAAACAATGGTTGAATGAACAAACTTGTATCTCCTGCACGTGAAGTGGGGGCTGAAGTTACTGCACTCTTTCGCCGCTTGCCACAGCTGATCATCAGACTATTTCAACTTTCTCGTATACTTTTTTTAGCTTCTGGCTCGTCAAAAAGGCACTGCGAACTATAAGGCCTATTGTACCGTCTGGGCCAGACATTTTGTATGTAAGTAGCATTTCTACTTTCCGTATAAAGCGGAAAATGCTGCAAGCAGAGGACTTCTTTGTATCTTCGGAACTCAATTCTTCTCTGATGAACATCTTTTTTGTAGTTTAATTGAGGACTGGGCTGGGCATTCGCCTAGAATATGCTTAGCTGCTTCGTCTTCTTCAACACTTAGCCGGCACTCTGTAGAGTCGACTATTTTCTATTTGTTTATGTGGTATGGTAACCCGTGGTGGCCCCGTAAGATAACCTTCTAGCTTTTTGACATCATATGCCAACTTAAATTTAGACATTTTTTTGAGTTACAGAACGAAATCCAGCACAACTTAAATGCAAAAAAATCACCAGGTTATGACCTGATAACAGGGCAAATATTAAAAGAATTATCTGAAAAAGCTATGCGAAAACTATTGCATTTAATTAATACAGCTTTCAGACTTAAGTATGTCCCTAGTCAATGGAAGGTAGCAGAAGTGATAATGGTTCTGAAACCGGAAAAATTACCAAACGAAAAGAAATCCTACAGACCGATTTCTTTACTACCAATAATATCAAAGCTACGAGTATTTGAAAAATTATTCCTAACGAGACTTAAACCAATAATAGAGGACAGGCGTCCCAGTCCATCAATTTGGGTTTAAAGAGAAATACTCTAGTATTCAACAAGTTCATTTTTTTTATTTTTTTTTTTCAATTCAATTGTATATTTATTAATTCAATTTACAGTAAGAGTACACTTTTAAGTTTGTGAAATGTAAACAATTTGTATAAAAATGAGATGAGTTAAGGGAAAAACGGAATGATTTTAAATAAATAAGAAAAAGTTAACAATCAAAGAAAACTAGATAATAAATTATCAATCTTTCCACTTAAATCTTTGAAACTTTCAAGTTTTAAATAAGGTACAAAAAAAAATTAAAAAAAGGTAAATTAATTAATTAAGTGAGTTTGCTTGATCAAAGGGTTGGGGGGGGGGGGGGGGGGGGGGTGGTTTGGTTTAAGCGAAATTAGTTGCTTTAGTTTGTGAAAAAGAGTTTCAACTCATTCTCGAATCGATGTGTGTCGCCTAGTTCTCTAATGTTTCGCGGAAGTGCGTTCCAAAGGCGAATAGCAGAAATAAAAAATTGCCTCTCCGATGTTAGGCAAGTAAATTGAGGTAGAATCAAACAGGCAGATCTACTAGATGCCGAAAACCGAATTTTATTGTATAGATATATCGGTTGTCTTGTTTTTATGATTGAAAACAATAAAAGTAGGGTTCGTAACTTTATATAATTTGGAAAAGATATATCCAAAAGGTTTTTTGTCAGATGTGATACATGGTCGAATCTTCTGAGACTGTATACATAGCGAATGGTACTATTAAATGCTACTTGAAGCTTCCTTTTAGAATCCGCATCGCAGTTATTAAATATTTCGGAACCATACACGAGTATTGGAATAACTAAAGTTTTAGCAAGAACTAATCTTGTTTTGGGTGGTGTAAACTTTTGACCAGTCCATAAAGTTCGAAGAACTCCATATGCCTTGCCCACAATCAGATTAATGTGGCTATTTCATGTGAGTGTTCTATTGAAAATCATTCCCAGATTTTTTGAGCTATCTACGTATTCTATTGGCGAACAATCAAACTTAACTGTGGGAAAATAAGAAAGCTCTAGCTTCTTCTTTGAAATTACCAGACATTTACAATTTTTGGGTTAAGTGACAGGTTATTCTTAAACGACCACTTCGAGATCCTTTCAAGGTCTGCGTTCAAAACATCGGCACAGTTTTCGATAAGGCCAAGAGGACAGCTTTTATAAATTTGAATGTCATCAGCATAAAAATGCCTCCTTGAATTTAAGATTATGCTTTGTAAGTCGTTGATGTAAAGCGAAAATAAAAGGGGTCCCAGGATCGAGCCTTGCGGAACACCCTGCACCAAAGGAAGAAATTCTGATAGAACGTTCCTCAAAGACACAGCCTGATATCTTTCAGTAAGATATGATGAGATTAACTTTACAGCAGAAGAAGACATGTTGAAAAACTGACGTAATTTATCAATAAGGATAAAGTGATCAACCGTATCGAATGCCTTTGAGAAGTCAAGAAGTATAAGAAAGGTAACATGGGCTTTATACAATTCCTCTCGTTTGTCTTCTATCACTTTCAAAAGCGCGGTGGTACAACTATGTTTGGCCCGAAAGCCAGATTGAACGGAAACTAGGAGATTGTGAAGTACAAGATACTCATTTAACTGCTTATACATAATGCGTTCGCAAATTTTTGATAGAAATGGCAGAATCGAGATGGGTCTAAATTCTTCACCTGTCGAGTTCTTAGGGATTGGTATTATTTTTGCCACTTTCCACGGTCATGAAAATGGTATTGATTATATGCGTGATATACGGAAGCAGTAATGGCAATAAAGATTTTATGAAAACTGGATGAAGTCCATCTACTCCTACAGCATTGGACTTTATTGTTAACATGCTCTCCACTATATCCGTGCATTCTATTCTTGAAAAAGAAAACGGTGATTCCGTAAAGACTACAGGACTGCGGGATATTCTATTGCCAGCGGAAATTCTAGTGCCTGGAGTTGATATAAAATTACGATTTAGTTCGTTGCAGTCAATATCTTGTGCTCAGTTCAGCTTCTGTTTACCTATCCCTAATTCCCGAAGGTTATTCCACATTTTTCGGGCATCTTCATTATTACTTAGCCGATTGGAATAAAAGCGTGTTTTGGCAATTCTTATTTCACGGACGACCCTGTTTCTTAAATGCTTGTAAACTTGGTGGTACTCTTCTATCCGGAAACGCTTCCATTGGCAGTAAGCGTGATCTCGTTGTGAAATTAATAAACGAATCTCATTGGTAAACCAAGCACTTGCTTTTGGCCTTACCCTACCGGTTGTTATGGGAACGTATGTATCAAAGAGATAACTAATGTTTCTGTGAAGAAAATCAGTTTGATCTTCCGCCGAGGTCATACCGTAAACAAGATACCAAGGAATGGTATGAAAATGATTTTGAAGAGCAGCGCTATCTATATTCTTAAAGTTTCGGAAACTATAAGTTGTCGTATTGGTAGGCCTGCTTTGAAAAGGCGGGTGCAGAAATTTGGTCATAAAGAAGTACCCTGTCTTTGTTATTAACGAAAAACATATCTAGGAGGGTATTTGAGGAATTCGTAAAATGTGAAGGTATGTGTGTATTTACAGAGTGTAGGTCAAACGCCATCATGCTTTCGGTAAGGTCACTCTCAACCAAAATATTACTATTAAAGTCGCCGCATACGATAACATTACATGCTGTTGTTGGGAATTCTTCCATTAAAGAATACAAGGGTGAAAAATCAACATTCCTGTTTGGCCTATAAATGCTTCCTAATCTAACAGCATTTTCTCCACAAATTATGTCTACAAAAAGATATTCAATAGGACATCCATCGGGCGAACAACATTTCGGTTTACAATTAAGACCTTCTCTTACATAGCTTACAATAGCTACACCTCCACCAGTGCGGTTGCTCCTATCTGAACGATAGAGTTTATAGCCATTAGAGGTATGTATACACAGCATCCTTTATATCTCGAGAAAACCAAGTTTCTGACACACAAATCGCGTCAACTTGAGAGTTTACAAATATTTCTCTAAACTCATCTATTTTTGGTAGCAAACTTTGTGCATTAAAATGACATACCTTAAGACCTTGCCTACGGCGACAAAAAACCCTTATCATACAGTATATTATCACTACCATCAACAGTGGAGTTCACTGCGCTTTCATTTAATTCCATTGTTATTAGTAATATTATTTATGAGAGAACCAAGCGACACACATAGATCGACAACAAGATCTATCATCCAAAGCAATAATATTGGGCGCGTTCAATTTACAAGTCAACTACTAGTGACTACTATTTTACCTTTTCTCATTGATCAAATAACTCACGTGACCATCGTTTGGCAAGTAATAGACATTTAATTAGTAGTGAACTTGCAGTTGACTTGCAAATTGAACGCGCCAATTGACACAAGGGGACAGGTATTAAAAAAGAAATCAAGCAAAAACATTACAGCAGGAAAAAGAGAGGAAAGTAAAGAAATAATGTAATCAAAACAAAAATATACTAAGAGTACTTGTTCAGTGTTGGCTATAATCATAATTGTTGCTGACCTTCTCCTTGTTCAGTTTGACTTCTCGCGGCTATAATATTCAGCATTCTATCGTTTACCACCAAAATGCCCTTTGCGTCTGCACTTTTCTTTACATAGACGGAACCAAATGTGTGAAAACAGAAAACAGCTGCTTGTTATGCTTAAGACGAGAAGCCCTGTGGTAAAGTGAGCGATTTTTGCTGGTCGTGCTGCCGTACATATGAATGTTTCTGTTATTTTCTGCTTTGATGCCTACGTCTTCGATACAGAGTTGCCTTACGTTTGCGAAAGAGAGAAACTGCTCGCAGAACGGTTTTCCTTTCTCGTCTGCCCTGTCTCTGTTAGTCTGTCCGAATCGTTGAGGTCTCTGGCGGAATGCATTCAATGATGTGACAAATATGATGAAAGGTTGTCTTCAGGTTTTCGTCTTGCAACTGCGGTATACCAAAAATAATGGCATCGGATCCAATTTCCCGTCGCTCAAATGCATCACATCATTTTTCTAAGGCGCTTACTTCTGCCTCGAGTGTTATCACGTCATCAAAGTGTGTCTCAGTTGATCGTAAAATTTGAAGAGTTTCCTCTGTCTCTTTAATCTTAAGTTCAGTTTTGTTTTGACGGCTTTCTTTTAAGATCAGCATCAACATCCTTTGTGTGTGTAGCTAAACGGTCTTCTATAATTGCGATTCGATTTATTATGTCATCACGCAAAAGATTTATTTCCCTTGATATTTGGTTGGTTATTTTTTCGGTCAGCAAGGAAAACCTTTCCTCTAAATCTATTACTGATACAGCTGGGACAATTTTACAAGATAAAGTGGAAGTACTTGCGTTTTCTAGTTTTTCAACTGATGTTAATGTTGTTTATTGCTTTGGTGTGTGTGCAGACTCTTTGGCCTGGCTTTGTGTAGCTCGAACCCCTTTTGCCCCTGGTGTAGGCGTATACTGCTTCTCTTTTTCCACATTCGTAGCACGCGTATTACCCGCCATCGAACTTATTTTAATTATTTATTTATTCAGTTCAGCAATTAACAGAAGAAAGTCGATGAAATTGAGTAAGAGAAACGCAACACAATGGTACTATAAGTTTTTGAATTTTAAATCAGAGTTAAAAGCAGAACTGCGACAGAATTTTGAAAATTTTAGCCGGACGAGATTATCACCACGTCTATTCGCTTTTACTCATCACTCATCACAGTGCATAGAATTGCGAGTATTATAGAAAAGGCACTGGAAACCAAAAAAGTGTATTCGGCCATTCTTTTAGATGTAGCCCAAGCATTTGATAAAGTTTGGCATCAAGGATTAGAATGTAAATTGAAAGCGGATCTTCCTGATGAGTTCTATGGCATTTTTAAATCATATATTTCAGACAGGTATTTCCGTGCAAGATATGAAAATGAATACTCGGACCTGAAGACAATAACGGCAGGTGTACCACAGGGCAGTGTTCTGGGGCCAATCTTGTATCTTTTGTATACAAGAGATTTGCCTGAACAAGAAGAAGCTAGCCTTGCTACTTTTGCTGATGACACAACAATAATGGCAATTGACGAAAATGCAGAAGACGCAGCACTAGAAACTACAAAGATCCATAAGGTCTATTAGTGACTGGACGAAAAAATGGAGAATAAAACTCCATGAGAATGAATTCGTTCAAATTAACTTTACCAATAGGAAAATAAATAAGGAAAAAGTTAATACAGGGTGGCTAATAAATATTGCTACATTAAGAAACTCAAATAACTTTTTTTTCAGTGTATGGAATTAATTTTTCTTTTATTCATGTTAAAGTTCATTCAATTTTATTAAATATAGCTTACTTAGTTTTAAAAACAATAGAATTTAAATGCTTCCCTGCTCGTTGATGCATGTGCGACATCTTACCAAAAAGTTGTTCTTTACTGCTTGGAGAGTTAAGACAGGAATAGCCGCAATTGTTTCTCGAATGGATTCCTTTAGTTCATTCAAATTTGTTGGTTTTGCTTTGTAGATTTCCTGTTTGCAATAACCCCACAAGAAAAAGTCAGGTGCAGTAAAATCAGGCGACCTGGGGGGCCAACGGAATATGGAGTTTCTGGATATCAGCTTATTGGGAAATTTTCGTCGCAATTCTGTCATAACAGTCTGGGCTATGTGAGGAGTTGCACCCTCTTGCTGAAACCACACAGAGTTGAAAGAAATTCTCATTCGGCGTAATTCTGGATAGAAAAACTCTCTCTACATGCTCAATTAACGGTCTCCAGTAACCGTAACGGTGTGACTGTTTTCTTCGAAGAAGTAGGGCCCGACAATGCAGCGTGATGAAACTGCACACCACACTGTGACACAAAGTGGATGCAATTCCGTCTCATGGAGTATCTGTGGGTTGGAAGCACTCCATATTCGACAATTTTGTTTGTTTATGGTGCTGTTTAAATCGAAATGGGCCTCATCAGACATAAAAACACAGTTCAACATGTTTCCGTCCTCTTCCACCATTTAAAGCATCTTCTGGCAGCATCTTCCAAGCGAATCGGCAAGTCTGCTGCATTCAGTTTGTTGGCCATTTGAATTTTATATGGGAATAAGTCCAAATCATTGTGCATAATTGACTGCAATGACTGTCTGCTTATACCCATTTGAGCAGATAAGCTTCTTGTTGAAACTCTTGGATTGTTTTGTATGGCAGCAGCTACAGCAGCTATTGTTTCCTCCGTACGTACTGAAGGGTTTAGATGGTAAGGTCTTCTTTCGACTGTCCCATGCTCGGCAAAATTGTTAACAAGTTTCATGGTCCATCTGCTCGCAGGATTGCCGCCAAACGCGCGCCTATACTTTTTTTGAACCGAAACTACGGACTCCAGTGCGTGATAGTGCGCGGACAATCCAAATTCTAGTTTCAGTATCTCAGTTATCCATTATTGTTAAATCAACAAATCAATCTGCAAAATAAAATAAAAAAATTAACCAGATTCATTAAACAGAAAAAAAGTTATTAAATTTTTCTTTGGTAGCGGCTTTCATCAGCCACCCTGTATATGTAAATGGAATAGAAGTACCGTATGCAAATACGGCCAAATACTTAGGTATGCCGCTAGATGCTAAACTTAAATGGAAAGAGCATGTCAAAAAGAAAAAAGAGGAGCTAGGCATTAAACTAAGAAATATGAATTGGCTAATGCGAAGGAGCTCCGAACTTTCAATTGAGAACAAACTCCTGATTTATAAGCAGATCCTAAGACCCGTATGGACATATGGAATTCAGCTTTGGGGTTGTACGAAAAAATCAAACTTTTCAAAATAAAGTACTAAGAAGTAGTGTTAATGCTCCATGGTACATCCGAAATGACAATCTACATAGAGATCTAGGGGTAGAGTATGCCAAAGATGTACTAAGAAAATATGCGGTTAAGCATTATGACGTAATCCACGAACATGTGAATACTGCTATACAGCATATGGTGGAAGAAAATGACAACACATTAAGAAGGCTTAAGAGATTGAAGCTAATCGACTTGGTTACGTAATAGCTATAGATAGAATACGAATAAGGACCCCTTTTCCTTTCCTTTTTAACCGCCTATCCTCAATCCTAGTAGCTTATTATTAACTAAATCGGGATAGTTTAACGCCAATAGACGCGAAATAAGAAAAATAAAGTAAATTTAAATATCTTCGGGACTAGCCATTGGGCTATATCCCACCAACCGTTCTCAAACAAATTAAAGTAAAATTTGCTAAATGAGTTTTAACTCAGTCGTAAATAAAAGGGGAGGTGGTTTTAGTGGGTGGCGGGTCCCACACTGAGCATCCGTGAATATATGGATTTTGACGCTTTTAATTCCAAGTGTTTTGATGTGGCTGGCGCAGTTCTGAATGGCGTGGAGGTCTGTTTTAAATACGGAGGGACGTTTTCCCATAGTAATGCATGTATTTGGTTCGTATATTCCGGCTCCTACTCTCGATTCCATTTTAGAACCATCCGTATACCACTTTATACCTCTATGGCTGTTTGGTGGGTTATAACTAAACTATGCTTCTCTCTTGACAATCTCTGGGGAGAACCGTTTATTGAAGCATAGTGTTTTGTGAAGGTGGTCTGTGACTTCGCAGTTCATACCGGAAGTTCATCGAGAAGGGTCATAAGTTCCGGGCGGTCTTTAAACCTTATCCATTTAACTGTATTTAACTTGTTGTACTACGGATCAGCACTTTTTGAATGTGTATGTGGAGAGGTGTTAGTCCTGTTATTGCCTCTATAGCAGCTATTGACTAGGTTTGCATGGCTCCGGAGCTACCTAGGCTCAAAGGCCGTTGTACCTTTTTAGCCCTAGAAAGATAATCTACGTCTGCGAGATGTATGGCGCGCGGCAAAAATGTTATATCCTTTTAACTATAAACCGCATTGGGTTGGTTGCTTAAACTAACTCAGTCGGTGGTCGGAGCTTGCCCGCAACGGTCCTGGCGCGACGATAAGTACCTGCGGTAACAAGTTATAGCTATGCTGTACTTCTGGGGGCGTGTGTGACGTGTGTCATTCTTACATTAAATTTTAGCGTATATAATTTAAAATTACTAAGACTTATTAGTAGACTTATTTTAAACCGAAAAATGAAAATTTGGCAACTATTATGACTTAATGTCAATTTTAAGGTTCCTTTAAAATATAAGTTATTTTTTGTTGATTTGTAATGGGGTTTAAGTTTTTTGTTTTTATTGTTTAAATTAATATTTATTTATACTAAATCATTGATTTATTTCTCTTAATATGAACTACATAAATAAATAAAACGTTAATATTTTTTAAAAAGTTGATGGGTTTCATGAAATACACTACCAAGTGCCATACGTCTCTGGGACGTATGATTATCTTTTACGTCATAAAAAATATGATTATCTTTCTAGGGTTAGTTTCTCTATTGCGATCTTTTTCAGAGATTTTGTCGACCATACTATGAAGGCGTATGTTTATTATGGGTCTTATCATCACTGTATAAGTCCAGTGTACGATTTTTTGGAGAGATTCCCCAGATTTTATTATACGTAGGTATTTGTTGTTGTGCGTATTTTGTTGTTAATAATAAAACTTCAAACGCAAGTAAAGTGTTGGGGTATGTCTTAGTACAGTAGGTGAGAAATTTCAAGGTTTTTATATTCGATGACAAATCGGAATACGTATAAAACGTCGATTGGAAGCACTGATCTTTATCCGCTTAAGGATTTAGCGGCGATAATTATCCCGCTAAAGTAAGCGTATATAGTTGTTGTTGTATTTAACATGCAAATGTGAATAAGCGTGTGCATGTACGCTTGAGTAAAAAAAATCACGACTTTTATCTACAAACAATGATTTCTTTCATAAAAGGTCCACATGAGCATAAAGGGCCACTGGAGAATATATTTTAAAAATTTCAGCTTTCTAGCTCAAAACTCGATTTTTCGATTTTTTTTGGGATTGTGGGCGTGTCAGGGGGCGGATTCTAAAAATTTGTACAGTAGATTTCGGCCCCAATAGAGTATATGGTTCGAATTTCAGCTGGTTACGAATATAGTAATTTTTGCAGGTCTAGTTGCAATATTAACGTACAGGGTGGGTCAAAAGTTACTTTCTAATTTAAAGTGATAAAAACTCTTATAGATCAAATTTTTTATTAATAATTTATTTTAGAATCACAAAGTATGATTTATGGAGATTTTTTCGGCTAAGTATGGAATATAATGTCCCTCAAATGAGCACCAGCTTCATGCTCACAGAGACGGGCTCTTTGTAGAGCGTTTTTCATAACACCTCGTAGGACATCTGGGCTCAGCGCCTGTATTTCAGCACGATTGTTATCCTTCAGCTGCGGAATAGTGGTGGGCTTATTGACGTATACTTTACCATTCAAATAACCCCACAGAAAAAAGTCTGGCGCAGTCAAATCCGGAGAACGCGGAGGCCAATTAAATCCTGCATTTTTGGAAATTATTCGGTCGCCGAAAATTTCCCTTAGTAGCGCCATTGAGGAGCGAGCAGTGTGCGCAGTAGCTCCAGCCCTGCTGAAATCATATCTCAGGACTATCAGCAATCGCTGGCCTCAAAAAATGTTCGATCATAGCCTAACACCTTGCACCATTTATGGTTACAGAATTAGTGAAATCGTCTTCAAAGAAGAATGGCCCAATAATTGTTTCTGAAGTTACACCAGACAGTGCACTAAAGTGTATCCACTTCCCTCGAATAGATCAACCTTGGGATCTCATTACCCCATGTACGGCAATTTTGTTTATTAATGAATCCATTTAAGTGGAAATGAGCTTCATCACTCATTATGAGATGATGAATAAAATCATTTTGCTGCCTTACCATTTCTTGTAAACGAACTGCGTAAACAACACGTTTTTGAGGATAAAAATTGGATTTTGTATGGAAACAGCTGCAATTCAGAACTCGGAATTAGAACTCTTCGCAATGCACTGCGGGACACACCGAGTTGACCAGAGCGCCTTCGTGTCGATGTTTCTGGACTCTCCACAACACTTGCAAGAATGCGTTCCACATTCGCTTCGATTCGGGCACTGCGAGGTCTTCCAGCTCGAGGAAAATCAACTACAGTTCCTTGTTGACGAAATCGTGCCACCAGTACCGTAATCATGTGCGCAGAGTGTGGATTTCGCAAATTAAAATTACGCCGATAAGCTCTTGGGGGTAAAATAATCGAGTGATTTATTTCAAAATAAAATTCAATTAGTTTGGCCATCTTTAAAGCTCTGTAGTTCATTTTAGTAAATCTCCCAAGTTTATTTTACAAGTACCTTAAAAAAGAAAAGAACAAAAAATTAAAAACAAGAGTTATGATTTTTTCAAAATAGGAAGTCAATTTTGGCCCACCCTGTATGTATATTTGGTGGGGCATGTGCCCCCATTTATTCAGCTTAATACAAGCTATATGTCTTTAAACTACAAAACTAAGACTTATAGCTAGACAAACTATTAGTCAAAATAAATATACCCTTAGAATAGGGTATAAACATGTGACGATGGAGTAATGAGTGAAGAGCATGTCGAATATCACATAGATATCTCTCCTATGATCTGCAGTTGCTGACAGTTCAGCTAAGATTTTAAATAAAAACAATCATATTTTATTTTCCTTATCGAATTAATGTTAAATAAGACTCAGCCAGTAATTTAAATTTGATAAAATTTAAGTGCTACGGAATAAAATCAAATTAATTTGGAGAAAATACCCACTAAGGAACGCTGCATCTGCTGCTCAAGTGCTATATCTCCAGTGGCGGATTTACACATTTCCCTAGTATAGGCTGTTGAATTTTTGCCGCCCTTGCCTCTACAATTGTGAATTGTCAGTTCCTATATTATCTTTACATTACACTGTCAGCTCTGTCGTGGAGTGCTTAAAGCAAGCAACTATCACGAGCAGAAATTGCCGGCACTAAAAGTGCTCTCACAGGCTCATCATTTAGTGCAGGTGTTAGTAAGGACAAAACAATTAAAAATACAATCGTTATGTACCTATAAAATACTAACACAGGCACAAAATAATGCAAACAATTTAAGACATTAAAGCATTATTACTCAAAATATTTTTTAGCTTAATTTTACTAACATGCAAGTCAATCACATGATCATTTAGATTATAGATTCTACTCATGCGACTAATAGGCTCATGCCTTCCATAATTCGTTCTATGATGAGGGCTGAACAATAATTCAACACTGCGTAAATTATGGGCACCACCACGAAAATTAAAGCCAATAGACGACAGCAAGTCAGGTGCATCTATTTGACCGGATATAAGCTGCTGTAAAAAAATGATATCGCTATTAAGCCTTCGTTGAGAAAGGGGTAACATTTGAAGAAGCTTAATACGCTGACTGTAAGGAGGAAGGTTAAAAGGATCATCCCATGGAAGTCCTCTAAGTGCAAATCGAATAAATTTACGTTGAATGGCCTCTATTCGATTTGAATGATTGTTGTAGAACGGTGTCCAAACTTGAGAGGCATACTCTAGAATCGGATGGACAAAACAATTGTACAATGACATAGAAACATAAGGGTCATTAAATTCTTTGGCCCACCTTTTTACGAAGCCCAGCATAGAATTAGATTTATTAATAATAGAATGAATATGCTTAGCAAAAACCAGTTTGGGGTCGAAATAAACCCCAAGATCATTAAATTAATCAACATTACAAAGAATATGTTGAGACAGAGTATTGAAAGGTGGAAGGGATATTCTTTCTAGAGAATATCATTATGTTGACATTTAGTTGGGTTCAGGGATAAACCGTTTTTATCACACCAATTGGCGAAGCTATTAATGTCAGATTGAAGAAACATTCTGTCTTGCTGACTAGTGATAGATTTATATATTTTCATATCATCAGCGTAGATCAGGATATTGCTGTGATTTATACATGCCTTAACATCATTAATGGCAAGTATAAATAAAATTGGTCCGAGGTGACTTCCTTGGGGAACTCCAGACTGCGCTGTGAAAGATACAGACAGCGATCCTCTAAATTTCACTTGATAAACCCTTGATCTAAGGTATGAATTAACCCATTTTATGAAACTTTGTGGGAAACCAAAAGCCCTGAGCTTAAACTCGATTATTTCATGGGACAGCTGGTCGAAAGCTTTAGAGAAGTCAGTGTATATGCAATCCATTTCGTCCTTATTCTCTAAGGCCTTAGAACAATCATGCAAGAAACTTAACAGATTAGTGACAGTGGATCTGTTTCTTACAAATCCATGCTGTTCATTACAAATTAAATTGCGACAAAGAACTTTTCGCAAACAATTTGTTCAAAAAGCTTAGGGATACACGAAAGCTTTGAAATAGGGCTATTATTAGTGATATCACCACGTTCGCCTTTTTTAAATACAGGTGTGATAAAAGCAGTTTTCTATAGATAAGGGAATTTACCAGTAATAATGGACAATTCAAACAGATATTTAAGATATGGAGCAATTGCATGACTACATTTTTTAAGAACGATCGGTGCATTGCCATCAGCACCTGATGAATAATCATTCTAGGGAGAAGAAATACATTTTAAAATTGTTTCCAAATCGAATGAGATACTACTAAAACTTATTTGGGAACAGCTAGTTAGATAAATAAAATATTGCTCATCTATGCGAAGAGGGGTCACCCTAAACGACTTACTGAAATAATCTGCAAACATATTGCTTGCATCAAGCGAATCAGCAGTTGTAGAGCTATTGTAAGTAAGTTTCGATGGATAACCATCGGGAAGAGAAAACAAGATCGAGAGATCGATTTCTGAAATTTTTTATACAGCTTGTTTGCTGTAAGTCAAAAGACAAAATGTTGTCAAGTAAAGCGAGCTCTTGTTGGGCAGAGTCAAAGGATGGAATGAAATGAGAATCATCCACAGAAGGTATCCATCCAATATATGGCAGATTGAAGTCGCCTATAAGTAAGACAGTGCTGTCACAACAAGATATGTCAAAAATATGGTCTAGTGGCATAGAAAGTTCCGACAATCCAATAATTCGGTTAAAATTGCACAAGAAATAGTTTTTGAGCATATTTCTGAGGTAATCAAAGTTCAATGATGTACGACTAATAAGGTGGGGTATGCCACTCACACAATAATGTACATTCGGTAAGCGTAGTTAAATAATCTTTATTGCGCTTACAAAAAAGTTAAAAAATAATAATTTCAATTAACTTATTAAAGTTTCTTACAATACCTTTTTGCGTTGTCGTCGTAAGTGATCTTGTTCATTAATTCAGACTCTATACACAAAAGAGCTAAAGCGTATTTTTCTTGACTTAAGGTCGATCTCAGATAATTGTTTACCCTTTTTAGAAAAGAAAAGCTTCTCTCACCCGAACAATTTGTTGCTGGAGTACATAATGCCATACGAAGAGCTAAGTCCAAGTTAGGATAAACGTTCTGCAAATTCTGTTTTCGCAGAAACGAAGATAGACTTTCCAATGATTCAGAATTTGGTTTTACCGAAATTCTTTCCGAAGAAATGTGGCTTTGAAAATGAATGCATTTTTGAACTGAGTCAGTCTCTAAATCATTAGAATATATTTCTTCCAAGCAGAGAGCTTTTTTTGTAAGGGTTGATGATGACAATTCACTCATTTTGGTCAAAAATGAAAACTTTTCGTTGAACTTGTTGTAGGCCTTCTGTCTTTTTTTCTAATTTAGATACGAGCCTATCAATGATGACGAGAAATGTGTTAACTCTAAAAGTATCACTCGCGGTCATTTTCAAAAACAATCGGTTTTCAAATTTGTCGCCCCTAAAATCTGCCGTCCTCGGCTCAAGCCTACTTAGTCTGTTGGTAAATCTGCCACTGTATATCTTGATATGTCAACTCGTAGATATCTTTCGATACTATATTCGATGGAAACCATAAGCAAATATGCACAGAAAATAAACTACCCTTTACTGATTGTTGGTTTTACATTTTCAATTATCGATTTTCAAATCCATTGAAACCGCTCCAATGAAATTTCTTCCCAAAACATACTTTTCATCACATCGCAATGCAATCATTTTCCGACTGAAAACGGTTAACGTATCTACACTTTCAAATTGACTTTCTATCATGCACACGAGTAAAATAAATATTTGCTAAAGGATTCTCAGCGATAACTGCGGAAATGTATTCCTTAATACATATAGTGATTTTCTTTATATGAAAAGCAAACTTCAGTTTTTCAATTTGCTAAAAGAAAAATATCTTTCTGTTAGATTCAAAGCATTATTTACTCGCATTTCATTTTATTGATGCATCCGTCATCCAGACGATTGTCACTATCATTCGAGAAGGATACCCTGACATGATATGGAAAAAGATTAAAATAAAAAAGTTAAATAAATTTGAGTATTTATTTTGTTTTTTTGTTTGCTATCACAATTGGCAATGCACCTGCTTGATAACATGATTGACTTTTTTTTCTTTCTCAACATAATGACGTTTCACTTTCACCCAATTGTTGTGGTGTAGGTTCATCATGGATTACCACAAACACATCCAATCGATACGCATTTTTTTCTGGCATGAAACTAGATAATGTTAATTCACAACTCAATTCCATTTTCAATAGATCTTCACATCGAAGAATAAACAATGGAAATGACTGAAAATCAAGACAACAATTTAATGTTATAGTCAACTATGTCCAACAAGGATAAGAAACGTCTAAGATCCACACAATTTGTTCGGAGGAATAGTAACTGATGACGATCTGCTGCAGGAACCTCCAATCAGGACGTAGCCTGGGGCGTTATTGACGAGCTGAATGATGTTAAGATATTGCTAATTCTGTTATGAAAAGAATTAAAATAAACAGGTAAAAAAGTAATCATTTTAATATGATTGTAAAACCGAAACAATAAGCCTATGCCTACAAATAAGATACATATGTTTCCGAACGAAAATTAGAAAGATATTTAGAGAAAACTGCATCGATTGTTGTTCCATGTCTTGTGGTGGGCTCATTTTGGTTATTATTTATTTGTAGTTCTAATTTATCTTGTAGACAGTTTACCAAGAGTTGTCCACCTTCGGTCGCGAAATTAATATTGAAATCTCCTGCCTTCTAAGTACTAACCACGACCTACGTCCTTTAATTGCGGTGATCGGACGAGAACCGATTGATTGGGCGTGGCAAGGTCGTTGGCATATGGCATGGCAACGTATGATAGTTTTCTCCTAATTCTTCAGAGCCTACTCGACCGTAAGTCATAAGCCTTTTATATAAAAACTTTATAATATTACTAGCTGTCCCGTGCTCCCCTTGCTTCGCCAGTCTGCCACTTCTCAAATTAAAAAAACAAAGTACTTGCTGATAAGAACTGATAAAGAAAACGTCGAGAGTGTCCCTACTCATTATATGGATATACTCTCAGTGTGACTCCCTCTCAATCTCAATTACATTTCATACCCTATCTTTCTCAATCCCATGCGCCACAAAAAAAACAACACAAAATACAAAAGGTGCATAAAAAAAAGAAAGCAAAGCACACGCACAAAAGGTACAGAGAGAGAAACAGATTTGTGCCGCACACACACACAAATTTTCCTCCACTCAACGCTGGGAAAATCCAACGATCTAGCTTCAATCGACCATTTTACTTTTTTTGAATTGTATAAAATTTATAGTTTAATGCTTATTGTTCAGGATAACCTACAAAGATGATTATATCTTAAAATCTTTGTCCATAATTGAACTTCATATTAAAAAAAAATCCTATTTCATTTGGATGAGTCATTCCAAAGCTACGAGCTAGAAAGCATTCGAGAGATACAACTTTTCTTAGATATCAGCTTAGATATCCGCTTCTGGACAACGGATGAAGCATTTTCCCGCGATAAAAAGTAGCCTATGTCTATTCTCAAGCTCTAGACTATCTGTGTACCAAATTTCATTTAAATTTCAGTAGTTTTGGCGTTAAAGCGAGACAGACAGACAGACAGACAGAGTTACTTTCGCATTTATAATATTAGTATGGAAGTATTGATTAACTGTGTCATTGGGCGAAATGTAAACAACTGCCATTATGATGTTTGTTCCATCGTCCAAAACACAGTGAGCAACACATATATAACCAATTGATGACTGAGATATAAACATATATATTTCATGCACTGGCTATGAGAGGAAGAGAGAAGAAAATGTGCCCATGCACTGCTGTCGGAACTGATTTGCAAAATAGCATTTCGCTGAAATTTTTTTTGTAGATAGAGGAAGGCCTAAAAACAACGTTTGCACAAATTTTAGCTTAAGGAAACGCGTAAAAATCCGAAACAAAATGTTTAAAGTATTCGTTTTTATCCTCAATCAAAACCTCAAAATTCCATTGAAAAGACATTCAGAAAAAACCAGCATTCAGCGCTATTAATTGTGGGTTCATGTATTAACTAGACTATGAGAGTTTGAATGTGGATTCTATTCGTATTAAAATGCGAATCGAGTCAAAACAGGATTGATTTAATGTAATCTTGGGAAACATTGTAAAAAAATGCTGTAAACGTTATAATTCGCATTAAGGATACTATCCTTTACATGCAATCGTGTTTCTTTTGGGTTTTCCTTTTCTAGATTGAGAATGCGTTTAGTTACGTTGTAGAATCACAAGTAGATCCCATAAACAGTACAATGTGTATGGGGGGCATGCTGCCCCCCTGCAACCCCCCTGCTTGGGTTCACTGTTAGCTTTGGGATAGGTGCGAGGTCCATTGTAAAATCACAAGTAGATCCCATAAACAGTACAATGTGTATGGGGGCCATGCTGTCCCCCTGCAACCCCCCTGCTTGGGTTCAGTGGTAGCTTTGGGATAGGTGCGAGGTCCATCGGGAAATCACAAATAGATCCCATAAACAGTACAATGTGTATAAAAAACATAATAATCAATAACAAACCCCATTTACATTTTTGTTATCAATTATATATATACAGGGTGTCCACCGGGAAGGTATACTACTTTGTTTTGCCGCCATTTTGGTAAACATTAGTCTTGACAGTTCATATTTGGCAGTCGTGAAGTAGACACGTGGCAAATTTATTATGGAAAAATATTCGATAAACCAACGTGTTTTAATCGTTAAAACATTTCATCAAAATCAATCATCGATTACTGTGACGATGAGAAAGTTACGTGAAATTTTTTGGAGAAACAATGTGCCAACAAAACGCACTATTTATCATGTAGTGAATGATTTCGAAGAAAGAGGGTCTGTAGGTGATAGGCCCAAGCATGGACCACAACGTACTGCAAGATCGGCTGAAAACATTACTGCTGCTCAAGGAAGTGTTCAAAACAATCCATTAACCTCAATTCGACGCCGTGCTCAGGAGCTTGGTCTTCAAAGAACAATTTTGGCCACAATTTTGCACAAGGATTTGCATTTGTTTCCATTTAAGATTCAGTTGTCACAAGAGCTTCTTCCACAAGACCATTTACGCCGCCGTACATATGCCAATAGGATGTTACAGCTAGCCCATGACAACCCTGATTTTCATGAAAGAATCATAATGAGTGACGAGGCACATTTTCATTTGAATGGATATGTGAATAAACACAGGGCAATGGAAAACCCTCAAATTATTCATCAGTCACCTATGCATCCATTAAAAGTTACAATCTGGTGTGCAATTTAGTCAGGAGGAATCATTGGACCTCACTTCTTTGAAAATGAAAACGACGTAACGGTAACTGTGAATGGGGAGCGATATCGTGATATGATTGAAAACTTTTTAACGCCACAACTGCATGCTTTGGGCTTGATTAACATGTGGTATCAACAAGACGGTGCCACATCGCATACAGCCAGGATTACAATGGAATTACTGCGAGACCTCTTTCCACAACAAGTTATTTCAAGAAATGGTGATGTTGATTGGCCTCCACGGTCGCTTGATTTGACTGCTCCGGACTTCTTTTTGTGGGGATATCTGAAAATCAAGGTTTATGCAAACAAACCAGAAACGCTTGAGCAACTCAAACAAAATATTCGGGATGAAATTAATGAAATATCGCGTGAAATGTGTGAGAATGTAATGAAAAATGTGCTCAAAAGTTCTCGCATTTGGGAGACTAACAGAGGCGGACATTTATCTGATATTGTATTCCATACATAATTGCCAACATTAAATAAAACATTTATCAATATAAGATCAAACAAAGTAGTATACCTTCCCCGCGGACACCCTGTATATATATAGATATAAAATATCAATATATGTATATAAAAATAACTTGCTAAATGTGTGTGTGACAGCCTACCGACTGCCACACACATACGATTTTGATTTAGTTTTTTTTGTTGGTTAATAGACCATGCAGAGAAGGTTTATTATATTAGTATGATAAATTTTTGAAAGAAGGCGCAGCCGCCATAAAAGTTTGTATGGGGAAATGCACTTTGAAAAAAAATAAACTGGCTAGAAATCGAGTAGTGACACTTAAAATACAAAAAAAAAATTTTAAATTTTAAAAGCAATTGTTGTCAATTATTTTAATTATTTGCCAAACAAATTGTTGTTGTCAACAATTTTGAATTTTTTTTTTTAAATGCAGTCGAACCTCGATAAGTCGAACTTCGATTAGTCGAACTTCGATAACTCGAATATTTAATAACTCGAATTAAATTGCTTGGCAATAGCGCCAAGACTGAAATTTACATGTAATTTTTATTTGATAACTCGAACTTCTATTACTCGAATGTCTTGATAGCTCGAAGAGATTATTTGGCGTCACCTTCGATAAGTCGAATTCTGAAGGGGAGTTCCCAAATTCTGCATGTTTTCAAGTTCGTTTTATAATGCATCGCTTTCGGGGGCACTGTTGGGCCTAAGAATTGTCAGATTTCTTGTTAGTAGGGGTTATAACACACATCACTAGGCTAGTATATTGGTCAATGCGAACTCAAAGCTTAGTTTTTATTTTTGAGAAAAATAGTATCCGCCTAAAAAAACACAAATAGGAAGACAAAATACGTAACACACAGAGTGAAGATACGTATGAACAGTGCAGTGTGTATTAGATGACGATATTGATACTTCGGAGTATCCCACAGATGAAGATGTTGTCGAAATATTCAGATGTGAATCGAAATTTGCACAGCTCGACAATAACGATGACAGCGACAGTGATGTAATGGTGAAAGATTTGAAGGATGATTTGATTCAAACATCCTCAGAAGAATTGGTTGCAAATTCGTTAAATATTTTGCGTTTATATATAAAGACTAGCCAGTAACATCGAGAAAATAGAAGCTTTTTTTTTTAATTCAATAAAAGAAATAAAATCTAAGTTATATAACAGACTATTTTAAATAATAATTATATTCCTGTACGTTTTTTGTGTTATATAATGTTCGCAAATAAATACATTATGTATTTATATCAATTTTGATATTTTACTTAATAACTCGAAGTCTTGATAACTCGAATTTTTTTTTGTGGCAAGTGATGGTTCGAGTTATCGAAGTTCGACTGTATATCTAAGAAGTTTGTTTATGTTTATTATGTTACACAAAGTAACTTTTTGAAACGGAGTCGATACTTTGATTTATTGGATGGTGTTTGAATCCTTCATGTAATGCGTCATCGAAGAAGTTCCAGCGGCGGAAACAAGGTGACGTAGTTCCTGGATTCCGCGGTGTTTATGCAAGTGATGCACTTGGTAGAATATACACAGTTCACCCGAAAAACGACGAATGCTTCTATTTGAGAATGTTTTTGGTCAATGTTTGTGGCCCTACTTCGTACGAAGCGCTGCGGACTGTTGACGGTGTGTTGTGTGCTACATATCGAGAGGCCTGCCAACGCAGGCAATTGCTTGAAAACGACAATCATTGGGACATGACGCTGGCCGATGCCACTATCACTGCGCCTGCGAATCAACTCTTGATCGAAGATATGTGTCTGCTTATGAGTGGCAATTTGTTGTGCAAATTGGGGATGCCACAGCCAAATCGCGCAATGCAAGACGCATTTAATCGAGAATTGGGGCGAGAAATGGATTTCGATCGAATCGCAATGAGTCAAGCTATTCGAATAAATGTGCCAATGTTGAATCAAGAACAAAAGAAAGTGTACGATGAATTAATGCAAGCAGTCGATTACGAAAATGGCGGAATATTCTTCCTTGATGCCCCCAGTGGAACTGGAAAAACATTCCTGATTTCACTGATTTTAGCTACGATTCGTTCGAGATCTGCGATTGCCTTGACACTCGCCTCTTCTGGGATAGCGGCTACTTTGTTAGAAGGCGGCCGAACAGCTCATTCTGCATTGAAATTGTCACAGAATCTGCAAGTAGACGAAGAACCTACATCCAACATTTCAAAGAACACTGCGATGGCGAAAGTACTGCAGCAATGTAAGATTATCATATGGGACGAATGCACAATGGCTCACAAACGCGCATTGAAGGCCCTGAATCGTACTTTGAAAGATTTACGTAATGATAACCGACATTTCGGTGGCGCAATGATCTTGCTATCAGGCGATTTTCGTCAAACGCTGCCTGTCATTCTGAGATCAACTCCGGCAGATGAATTGAATACTTGCTTGAAGGCGTCTGCTTTATGGCAATACATAAAGAAATTGCATTTGAAAACGAACATGCGAGTTGCTTTACAAAATGACCAGTCCGCTGCAGAGTTCTCCAGGCAATTGTTGGCGAGATTCCAGCAGGCTTAAACACCGGCCTGATTGTGTTTCCACAAAATTTTTGCAACTTTACAACGACACCGGAAGAACTAATCATGAATGTTTTCCCGAATATCGCTCAGAATTATGTTGACCATGATTGGCTGAGTGTAAAAGCGATTTTGGCTGCGAAAAACAAGAATGTCGATCATTTGAATTTCATCATTCAAAATCAAATAGCTGGTGAGTTACATTCATATAAATCAGTCGACTCCGTGATGGATGAAAACGAAGCCACCAACTATCCCACGGAATTTTTGAATTGTTTGGATGTTTCAGGATTGCCTCCACACAATTTGAAATTAAAATTCGGCACAGTTATAATTTTGTTGCGCAACCTAAATGCACTTTGCAACGGTACGCGTTTGATTGTGAAGAATCTAAAATCAAATATTATTCAAGCAACGATTTTGATTGGAAAATTTAAAGGCGAAGATGTTCTTATTCCGCGGATTCCACTTATTCAGAACGATTTGCCTGGTCAATTGTATGTGGCGTGCTCACGTGTCGGCAAACCTCGCGCTTTGTACGTGTACGCACCCGATAATGGAACGAAAAATGTTGTTTACCATAAAGCACTTCAGTGAAAAAGCGGTAGGTTGGCCGACAAGTAAATCGCTACGGTTTTTGGAATTTAATTGTATTTAATTTTAATATAACTTTTGAATAAAGAATTTTAATTGACCGGAATACATGAAGCGAAAGCTCGGAATTATTTATTTCATTACCTACCTACATTAACGAATTTGGGCGGAACGAAGTTCGCCGGGTCAGCTAGTATATGTATAAATATATGTACATATGTAATAAACATAACATTTTCATGCTAAAGTGTGAACTCTTCCACTCAAGTATTTTGTTATCAACTCCACCTATCATATACACCCGCCCATGCAACCATTTCGACATTTGCCTGTGATGTATTAAATAAATTTGTATGAAATAACCTTAAATTTGCAAATATTAGTTTTCTTAAGTAAAAATTGATGCAGAACATATTCTAAAATTATAACAAACATTTCCACATCAATAGTTTTTCGAAATTCGAGATCCTATTTGCGAAACCATAACCCTGCTGTTTCTTGCTCCTACAGTGTGATGCAGACAATAGGCCTGCACTGTGTCTTAGATAACTCTCTCTCTCTCTCTATTTATCTTCAGTAACTTATATCTCCCTCTCAACTTCCGTTCCCCTCGCACGATCACACTTTTCGTTAAGCTATCGTCACGCATTCACCAGCTAACTCCACAAGTTAAGAGTGCCTAAAGAAGTTTTACTTCAAAAATATGGACAATATCCTTCTTAACAATTCACCCATACTAAAATTTCCCACATCAAATTTTTGGGTGACAGGAATAGGGTTGGAATAGGGTTTCCAATAGTTCGCCTAAGCCGACTGTAGTTTTTTTCTTATGTTTTGCTTACAGAATTACTCAAGACTTTAAAGAAAATGACCCCCCCCCCCCCCCCCCCCCCCCCATCACAATCCGAAATATAATCCTGGCTACGGCCCTGCCTCCAATGCTGCACAAACTTCAAGAACACCATTTGTGTCAAAAAGCGTCCCTTCATATTTGTTCCCCCCTAAAATTTGAGTCAATTTTGAGCAGCTTATTCGTTGTCAATTAAACTTCGTTAGTATTAAGCTGCTTTGGCAACGGTTTTTATAGAACTGGTGGTACTGGGGTACACGTCCTTGAAAAAGTTTCTTGAATTCCAAATTGTTATGTGCACGGCAGCGAATTCCAAAGTTTCATTAGTCTGAAAGCGTAACGTTCGTTTAAAGAATTAAAGTGACCTTTCTTTTTGCGTAGTTTACCAGTGGGTTGACTAATGTACTCATATAAGCGTTGTTGGTTTCCACAACGAAATCTGAAACCTAACAAATTATTCATATTACTTAAATACTTAAATTACGCAATTATAGATAGTTGAAATAAGACACCCACACAACCATATGTCTTGTCAGGGAATCAAACCCTTCATCCGCCTTCAACAGACCTTCTTCTGATTAGTAAAGAATAAAACCGACTGCATTACATCTTTATTTTCGAAAAGCACGTTCCAGATGACGTTCCTAAGCCAGATTTGCTCCACACTGGCAGTCTCATTATTGTTTTTCACTCCCGCTGAGTGTCGGACCGTAAATTGATGATTTGCAATTCAAAGTAGATTATTGCATGTCAATTGCATGTTTTCCAGTCGCCTCCCATGCCGTGTTGCTTTCATCATCCGCAATGCCCTTCCCTGTAGGAATCATTTATTGGTGGTCGATTAATGCACTTGCACGCACAATATTTCATCGCCCGAATGATAGCAATGTTTTGCCATTTTTCACATTCAGCATCGCAGTGGCACCCCGCAAATCATAATAGGCATATCGACCGTAAGCGGATTGCGGTTCATTGGGCTGTCCATTCTAGCACATTGACTTTCAATCAATTTTAATGACACACGTCCATTAACATTCAATTATGCTGGCGAATAGTGTGACATTCGCAGTCAACGCTAAAACTGACTGCCGCTGCTGTCACTCCGATAAATGCTCCAAAAACGTGGCCAGAGCTTGTTTTGACTCATTACCCGGTTCATTGTTCTGCCATTGGCGTGAGGACGCAGTGATGTTAGCGTGTTAGTGTTTATTTTGAAATTGGTTCATGGAAGCCGTTAGCGTTGTGGGTGGTGGTGGTGATGGTGGTGTGGCAGTGGCAGGTACATGTTAGAGAACATTTTTTGCATTCAAGTAGCACGAAATGTGAACGGTTTTTCAGACATGTTTTGTGTAATTAGTTTAATTATACACTCGCTGTCGTCTATTTGAGCTGAGAAAACATTGTTAGGCATGAAATGAGGAAGTTCCTTCTGCGATGTCACTCTGTCAATACGGCGGTGTTGGAAAGAGTTTGGCGTGTACTCGTCGAGCACCAACATAATATGTATATTAGATTTAAAGTTGCTTATGTACATGCATGGTTTCGTGTGATTTGGTTGCATGAAAATGGGTTTTTGAGTCGCTGCATTCAACGAGTGTCTAATGAGGCTGCGAGAAAAGTTCCATAAAACTTTGTTAAATGTATTTTTAATAATTTTTCATAATTGCATTTGAGTTTGAAATATTTTGAGGTGCTGTTTTGTTAATTTAGACTTAAGTACAGATGGTGACCTGATAATTACTTAATAAAAGGTCTGGAAGTTTGAAATATGCATTAGGGATGACCGCGACCGGGTTTGGAAGTGTTAAGTGTGTGGATAAAGCAAGCGCCTTCTGTGCTTAGACGTGGGTCCTCGAATATGTTAGTCTACGCTTTGTTTAGCAGATATGACCTGGACCTCGAAAAATATAACAAAAAGTAAATGAGTGCTTCGCTGGGTAATGCTAAAGTTGCATTAACACAAATTGCTTTAATACACAAGTAAAATATCTTTAGATATATTTCTTTTGTTAGAAATCAAAGCGACATTCTTTGAACCAATGTCCGACATGTAGCTATTTAACTGACATCGATATAACGCACATACTGTGGGAGTGCGAGGGTATAGCACGGAATCGTAGGAGGTTTCTAGGAGCATACTTCTTCGAGGATTTAGGGGAGCTGAGCGGCACAGACCACAGGAAGGTGGTTAAATTCTGCACGAAGATTGGGCTTTGGCTAGGAAAAGTTTAATAGGTTTTTTGGTTTTTCTTCATTTGAAGTCTTAGTTTAAACTGGTTCCCTAGGGATCGCGATGGGCCCTGGTGCACAGTACGAATTTCAAGTCGAGACACACCACCTATTCATCGACTTCAAAGCCGCGTATGATAGTATACATCGTCAGGAGCTCTAGGTATATCGCGATGGCCGAATTCGGAATCCCGGCAAAACTGATTAAGATGTGTCGCGTGACACTGAAAAACACGCGGTGCAATGTGCAGTTTGGAAATAGTTCCTCCGAACTATTTCAAACCAGATTTCGGCAAGGGGACGCGCTATCATGTGATTTCTTCAATCTCGTACTGGAGCAGATAGTGCGCAGGGCAGGTGTCAACACGGAAGGCACTATCTTCAACAGCTCGGTTCAGCTGCTGCTATTGACATCATCGGCCGATCACAGCGCTCCATGATAGAAGCTTTAAAGGCGATTGAAGAGCAGGCAAAATCTGTTGGCCTTGTAGTAAGACTAAATACATGCTATCAACAAACAAACAAACATCTGTCCACAGGACATAACGTCACTATTGATAGCAACAATTTCGAGGTAGTTAAGGAGTTCATCTACCTCGGAGTAAACACGAACTCCACGAATGACACCTTAGTGGATATCCGGCGAAGAAACCGCTGGTACTTCGGTTTGGCAAAACAACTGTTTTCAAAACTCCTAACTCGGAGGACGAAATGTATGCTTTACAAAACCCTTATCATGTCAGTTCTGCTTTATGGCGCCGAGTGCTGGACGATAAGCAAAAAGGGAGAGCTGATACTGGGCTCCTTAGAAAGAAAAATTCTTCGGCGGATTTGTGGTCCTGTGTGCGAGGAGGGCGAATGGAGGAGAAGATACAACCGCGAACTCTATGAGCTGCACCAAGATGTGGGTGTAGTCCAAAAAGCCAAAATACGTCGACTACATTGGCTCGGCCACATCGAGCGAATGGGCTCCAGCTAAGAGGATCTTCGACTCCCAGCCCCCAGGTTCGAGAAGGCAAGGAAGACCGAACCTCCGCTTCAAAGAGTAAGCCATCGCGAATGCCAGAGCCCTTGGTCTGGACAAGTGGAAGCAGCGTGCTCGGGATCGTAGAGGATGGAAGGCTGCTGTGTCTCAGGTAGAGGCTCTTCGCGGGTCGGGAGCCCGTTAAGTAAAGTAAGTAAGTAGAGTATGCATTTTGTCCTCCGAGTGAGGAGTTTTGAACAAATGAAAGATGGAGTGCCCTTGACTCCTATGTCATAACCAGGAAAATGTGGCCACTATAAAACAGACGAAAGACCGAAAGAATCCTTCAAACGAATAAAAAAATCTGCTGGGGTACCATGCAAAGAAATTGAGATTCAGCACAGATGACCTCTGTAGAGAATGCGGGGACGAGGAGGTGAACGAGGATATCCCTCATTTCTTCTGTCACTGCCCTGCACTCTGCCGTATTAGAAACAACCTCCTCGGGATACATTTCTTCCAGGATTTAGAAGAACTCTCTGGCAAGTCTGTAAACGACTTGCACAAGTTCATAAATGCATCGGGATGGATTGTAAGACCGCTATGTTTTTCATAGGTTTTGCATTGGTTCCTAAATAAGGGAATCATAACCCCCAGGGTATCACAAAGGGTCTACATTGACCTAAGTGTGACGGGAGCAAGATTCTCTTGCCCCACAATATATATGTTATGTCTGTTAATTTAGCTAATAATCTGTAACTTTTTGTACCTGGTAGGTAAATATAATATAAATAAATAAATATCGATGTATGTACTTAACTAAAGTTCTGTGTGTGACAGCTGTGTATTGTGACAGTCAAGTTTTTTATCATTGCTGCTAAAACAAAATAAATTTCGGTGGAAACTATTTAAATAAATATATGAAAGTTTAAGCAAGTGAAAGTAAACGGAAGGAATCATAAATAAATTGAATTTCATAGTGATCCCTGTATCGGTGGTGTAAAAAAAATTAAAATGAGTGCGACCTGTGTCGACTGTAGTCGACCGGTAAAGACGGGGGATAATTGGCTGGTGTGTGGTGGTCTCTGTGGTGAATTTCATCATTTAAAGTGCCTAAAATTGAAGCAATATGATTACGATTTGATAAAAGAAAGACCAGATATTCATTTTATGTGTATAAAATGCATAACGGAATTGAAATCATTTGAACGCATTATCAAAGGTTTAACGGAATCCGTTGACACGTTAAAAAAATTAAGTGAAGAACAAAAAGTAACTGAAGTACCAACAAAAAAATCATTTGCTGAAGTAGCAAAGTCTACGGTTATTGTGAAACCAAAAGAGAAGCAGAATATAAACAAAACAAAAAGCGATGTCAAAGTAAACATAAATCCTTCAGATCTGTCGATAAAAATTAATAATATCAATGAAAGAAGAGATGGATCGATTTCAATAGTGTGTTCGGATAAAGAATCAAGTGAAAAATTGAGTAAAGAAGTTAAGGATAAATTAAATGAAAATTATTATGTTGATAGTCCAAAGTTGTCAGTACCACAAATTCTAATAACTGGGATGAGTGAGATGTATGAGATGAGGGAGATAGAAGTTGCACTGAAAAGTCAAAACAACATTAAGGGAGAAGTGAAATGTGTGAAGTGTTACCGTGGTATAAAAAACCCAAACGTATTTAATACGATTGTAATATTGGAAGCCGAAGATTATAAAAATGTGATGAATGGTGGAAGGGTGAGCATAGGATGGGATCGGTGCAGAGTGTTTGAATATGTTGCTATAAGAAAGTGCTACAATTGTTGGGGCTTCAGACACATTGCAAGCAAGTGTAAAAATGAAATTGTATGTGCAAAGTGCGGTCAAAACCATGATGCTAAAAAATGTAGCTCAGATCATATAAAGTGTATAAACTGTACAAGGTCAAATAAAAAGTATGGACTAAAATTAGATTGTAATCATGATTGTAGAGATGCAGAATGTCCAGTCTTCTTAAAGCAACTGGAAATCGAAAAAAAAGATCGTCGTATTAGCCATCAAAGGATTTAAACTGTGTTTACCTTAATATTCAAGGGTTGACCGGCAATTTTTGTGAATTAGAATCTACATTATATGGCAACGACTTTGATTTAGTGGCTCTATCAGAAACACACCTTACTGATGAAATCAAGAATCACGAAATTAATATTGAGAATTATGAGTTAATAAGATGTGATAGTAATTCAAGACACACAGGAGGGGTTTGCGTCTATGTTAGAGAAGGAATTAGATTCGACCCTCCAGAAGTAAAGAGGTTTGATTATGAACATTGGTGGGCGTCTATTAATCTAACAACAAAGGGGTACCCGATAACTTTTGTAGTTTTATATAACTCGCCAAGTGCGTCTTGTCGAGTGTTTTGTGATAGATTTGAAGAGTTACTAAATGAATTGAATGATAAGGCAAAAGACTTTATAGTGGTTGGTGATTTTAACATAAATTGGTTAGATACAAGCTTTACATATCAAAAAGAAATTGCAAGAATCATTATAGAAAACACAGCTAAACAAATTATTGATAAATGTACCCGTATTACACCGAGCAGTAAAACACTTATAGATTACGTTGTTACTAATTCACGTGTGGTATCGGCAGAAATGGACCCTAACATAAAAATTACGGATCATGAAACAATTATAGTGAAACTAAAGTCTAAAGGAAAAGAAAGTGATAGATTGCAACAAAAGTCAGTGAAGTGTTTGAAGTACGATAGTCGTGCATTCATTAATAAAATAAATCAGTGTCAAATGCAAAGCATATGTTTTCCGCTCGTCGATGTGCATTTTCTTGCGAATTTATTTTCAAGTGAACTATTAAGAATTGTAAATAGTTACGTCGAAACAAAAGTAATGAAAATAAATTCGGTAGAGTGGTTTAATAACAGATTACGTGAATTAAAAAAAGAAAAAATAATTTGTTACCATAGAGCTCGTCAAAATGATGAGATAAGTGATTGGGAGTCATATAAACTATTGCGAAATCGTTATAAAAAAGAACTGGTAAGAAGCAAGGGAATCTTTGTGCAAAATAGAATTCTTATGCAATCAGATCAAAAAGGTATGTGGAGAACTTTAAAAAAATATGTGCTAGGATCTGAGAAAGTAGCTACTGAAGAGAATATCATTTTTAATGAAACATCAATCCGTAATTCAAAACTGATTGCAGATATGTTTAATGTTTTTTTCGTGGACAGTGTTATGGACATAAACCGGTCAATTGAGACTGTTCAGTATGTCAATCAAATAGATGAACTTACGTGCCGTTTTAAATTCAGTAGAGTGAACCCGTATGATATATATGAGGTGCTACGTCAAATGAAACAAAAAAAAGATTTTAACTTTATGTGCCCTAAAATGTTTATAGATGCTTTCGGAGTAGTAGGAAACGTGCTCACAGAGATTATTAATAAATCATTAGATTCGGGATGTTTTCCAAGCTCGTGGAAAGAATCGTTGGTTACACCAATACAGAAAGTGCAGGGCTCGAGAAGGTGTGAAGATTTTCGACCAGTAAACGCGTTACCGGTGTATGAAAAAATAATTGAGAAGATAGGCAAAAGTCAACTACAAAAATTCATAGACACTAATAACATTATCATTGATAATCAATTCGGATTTAGAAGTCATCGTTCGTGCGAAATTGCTTTAAATTATGTGCTAATTAACTGGAAAGAAGACATAGCAGCCGGATCTACTATTATAGCTGTATTTTTGGACCTTAAGCGAGCTTTCGAAACTATTGACAGAGAAATATTAATTCAAAAATTGAAACACTACGGTATACGTGGCAATGAACTACAATGGTTCAGGTCATATCTAAGTCAGCGAACTCAAAGAACATCAGTTAACGGTAAACTTTCGGAAGTAGGATCAACGTTGTTGGGAGTTCCTCAAGGATCGATAATTGGACCTCTGTTGTTTTTAATCTACATAAACGATATATGGAGAGTATTAAGGTATTGCAAAATAGTTCTGTTTGCAGATGATGCCTTAATATATCACGTGGGTAAGGACATCGGCACGATGACTGAACAACTACAAGAAGATCTAGACAGCGTTAACATTTGGTTCAAGGCAAACAAACTTAAGACGAATGTTCAAAAGACGAAGTCCATAATATTTAAAACACAATGCAATATTAATTTAAAAATAGGAAACGAAAATATAGAGCAAGTAGATCAAATAAAGTACCTAGGTGTTATCATAGATAGCAGTTTAAAGCTGGATAAACACGTTGATTATGTAGTTAAAAAAGTAGCGAAGAAAGTAAATTTTTTACGAACAATCAACAGTAAATTAGATTTTAACGCATCTATCAGAGTGTATAATGTTATAATCAAACCGCATTTCGAATATTGCTCTACAGTGCTTTTTTTATTAACTAATAGTAACATATATAGACTGCAAAAAATGCAAAACAAAGCAATGCGAATAATTTTAAATTGTAATCGTTATGCAAGTGTCGCTAATATGCTAAACCGTCTAAATTGGTTAAGTGTGAAACAACAATTGGTGTTAGATGTTCTTTTGTTTATCTACAAGATGAGAATAGGTGATTTGCCTAGTTATTTTAACGACCTAATTAGATATGTTGGTGAGGTACAGCCATATCGATTAAGAAATGTTAATAATATAAGACTACCGTATTATAGAAATGCAATGTTAAAAAATAGCATTATATATAAAGGCTTTCAAATATTTAACAGGTTACCAGAAGAACTTAAACTTGAAACTAATTTTAATGCATACAAGCGCAATGTTAAAGAATTTGTAAAAAATAACTTTTAAACGATTTCGTTGTAAATGTGTTATATAATAGCTTAATACTTTAAGTATGCTAAATAAATAAATAAATGAAAAAAAAATGAAATTTGGAACTTTCGTCAAACTTATTGGTAAACAATTCATTTATTTATTTATTTATTTAATCAATGTTCATAATAAGAATTTTCGGAAAAAGCGACAACAGCACGACCTGTCTAACACCAACAAAACCAACCATAAGGTGGATAGCTTTAATGGTACAGCCGTGTTGGTCACACATACATACGCACCAAAAATTTTTTTATAGAAAGACTTGTCGTCTGTGTACGAATTCTTTTTAAAAAATTGGTCTGGGTGCGACCGGCAAGGTCCACACGACTAACTTCTAAGTGGGAAGAAATAAAAAAAAATATTTATTTTTTAATTAATTATTATTTTTTATTTTATTATTATTATTATTATGATTATAATTATTATTATCCATAATAGAAGTTCTTGTAGAAGACGGCACCCCCCTGCCTCGTCGTCTTCTTCCATCCTTCTGCCTCTTCCACCTCCTCTGCCTCTTCCACCTCCTCTTCCTCTTCCTCCTCCTCTTCCTCCTCCACTTCCTTCACTACTTCCTTTTCTTCCTCCTCTTCCTCTGCATCTGTCTCCACCTCTACCAGTTTTCTTACCAGCCACCACCTCCGCCCCTGGGTACTTGTTTTTCTAGAGGTGGCCCTGCTTCCGGGGCCTCTTTTTTATCACTTTTACGGGTGTGGTGGCTACCATCATTTCTTCCCCTAGCTGCAATAATAATAATCATAATAATAATAATAATAATAATAATAAATAGTACAAATCTTCAATTTCAAAATTCAAGTTACGAAATCATGTCAAGGATTCTCCAAAAAAAAAATCAAACACCAATCTGAGGTTGGTCCAACACGTTCGTTAACATAATTCAAACACGATACTTTTTATACTACGTTATAAAGGGATCTATTTAGATGTTAATCGAATTTATTTGAATGCTTTCGCTCGTTGCCACTTCCAAAACTAGATTGATTCACTGCCGTCTAATTCCTGCTTCAGGTGGTATTGCTTCCCATGCCCAATCTGCTGAGTCGCCCAATGCATGCAGCGGGTACTTCTGCCTGCATCGGGTATCCGTCCTCGTTGCAATCGTGGGAACATTCTGGATCGGCGGGAACAGGTTTGCGCGTGTCTGATCAGGTTCAGGGTGACGAGGGGTTTCAGTTGCGGTGTGCCAGATGGTGATCTGATAAATTTCAGGTAGTTTGCCTTTATTTTAGTTATTTGTTTACTAACAAAAAACGGCTGGACCGATTTCGCTGGAAACTTAATCAGTTCTGAGTTACGTAATTACGCTTCGAATAAACCCGGTGATTTATCATCTCTGGTTCTCGAGATAATCGTGGCGAAAGATAATTCCGAACGCACATACTAACATACGCACATACGTACATACACACACACAGCCATCTCTATAAAAACGTTGGATTTGAATTCTGGTGACCTTGAAACGTGGAGATATGTCAAAATCCATGATTCACAAAATCGGCCCCATTACAACAACTTCCACTTGGAAGTTAAATATAAAATAAAAAATAAATAATTGAAGTTATGCAATAAGATTCGCAGGTTACATAAAAAGTAACATTTTTAAATGTAATAAACTCAAAGTGAAATCGAAATAGACGTCTGTGGGGATATATTGGTTCGTGAATTCTGATAAACTCACGAGGCTTAGGGGAAAGGTGGCATGAAAGAGCCAGTTTCAGGAATAAATTGCTAAAAAATAGTACCACTTAGTTTGTTAAATTAAAAACTTCATTAGGATTTAGTTCATTTATTATTTAATAAGTAACTAAAAAAAGGAGTTAAAAACACAAGTAAAATCCAAATTTTTTCCATTTTAAAAAAAGATAAAAAGCAGCACTTTCAAAACCATGAGGCAATGAAAGAGCCAGCCCTCGTTATGAAAGAGCCGAGTAAAATGTTTGGGTTAAATAGAACATTAGAAACATTTATTGCAATAATAATTTCGAATTCCCTTGGTTCCGCATGATTCATGAGCTCATCCATCACATACCTTGCATTTGTACCAATTCTGCTTGCTTTTGGTGTAGCTACCATTGCATACTACACAGTTGTTACCATTTTTGTCTGCATTTGCGTAAACTAGTCTTGGGTTATCCCTAATCCCTTAGTTCCGATAATAGCACTTCACTATCTGAATCTGATGAAGAGTATATTTTGTTGTTGGTTGTATCTTTTTCAGGTGTTTCTGTGATCACAGCACAAGACCTTTTACGCCTGTTGGGCTTTGTTTTCTTTCTGGGACCTGCCTTTCGTCAAATATGCTCTTCAAATATCTAAGGAAAACGCTGTTTTGTTTATGCTCTGTTCTTTTTCCACAACTTCTTGCACAGCTTCTTCTACAAGTTTTCTTGTCGGCCTTTCACGTCTTTTCTTATTCATATCTTTATTTGAATCCATCCTGAATATGGAAATTAAACTATAATTCTAAAAACTAGCTAATTCGACCAAGCCCAAGAAAGATGTTTTCAAAGAGCCAGTTCAAAAAGTGATGAAAGAGCCGGCTTTTACATCACACCTCAGGCCGGCTCTTTCAAAGCACATCCTGTTTCAATAAAAACTTCAAATTATTTTATTCCATGAAAAGATTTAAAGCAAATTGTTTTCGTGGACACGAGGTTAAATATATGGGAAAGCAATAGAAACTTACGACTTGCATACACAGTTTACACGGGAAAAATACAAAAAAAAGTTTAAACTTCCCCAAAAAAAAATTTTTGCACAAAAACAATAAAAGATGCTCTGATTCTTCGCGCATTTGAGCTACTACGCGTTGCTATGAAACAAAAATTATTTTAAAAAATTGACTGCTTTGACTTAGGAAATACAAAAGGTGGATCTTTCAAAACCTGTCTCTTTCATGCCACTTCTCCCCTATACGTTGTCTCTTGGGCATACAAAGTTTCAGGAAAACATAGGCATGGCACACAATTCCTTCGAGGTATCAATTTGAATATATGTTTAGAAAAAAGAACACAGTGTAGATAATTTCAACGAGAAATGTAGATTTCGAGTTTTTGCCAACATCCTCCAAAACTGCTTCATTCTAAAATATTGAGAGAAAGATTTTCATCCTGGGTAAATGCCAGAAAAATAGTACGTTTTCGGTAATAGTTTGACGAACCCTGTGATTATGAACTCATCAAAACATCCAAATCGTAGTCAATTGATGGCTCAATCAGTTAATCGAATGCCAGAACGATGGTAATATCTACAAGTTTATTGTATCTTGCCCAAGATGGTTCTCAGAATTTTACTTGGAATTCGTTTTATCGACGGGAGTACTTTGCATCATTAAATCTATCATCAAAGTTTGAATGTTTCTCAAGAAATCAGGCAAAGTGAGCACATCAAAGTAACGTACAAAAACCTTTCTCTTGTATTTATACGGCCGCATAACGATGATATTTAGTTTTTATTACTTTATCTTCTGTACGCGTAAGTGCTCTCATCTCTTTCATTTGCATAAAAAATCGAATTAAAGTTACTATATACGTCGTGGAAATAATTTGCAAAGCATTTCCAGTTACAGAGCAACAGTACCTCACATTGAAAGAGGAGTTAGGGCAAAGCATTTAAGTTGACCCTCCGTACCTGTCCAGTGGTTTGGTAATTACCAACCACACCTCAGCATCCAGCAGCAGAGAAAGGCGAGGAGAATCCATTCAAGTTGAAAAGTCTCTCTGTTGATAGCTGGTATACAAGTTCAACAAGGATTTTGTAATTAATTACACTTTGAGGTTAGATGTAAGGAGATACAGCCGCGGAAGAGATTAATTTCAGCTTTTTGTTAACATCTTTCTCCATCCATTACTTGTTTTGTAAATTAGAAATACTTCCTTAATTGCATTCCTAATTGTGTTTTTGAGTCGAAATTACATAATAGAAAATTGTTTTGCGACTCATTATTGGAACGCTGATTCTTTCGCCATCATAATTATCCCAGAGAAGATGGTAATTAATTTGTTAAGAGTTTGTTGCGTCACTCTTTCCCCAGTACGCAGACAAAGTGAAAAAAAAGAAAAAAAAATGTAAGATGAATCGCTGCTTTGATACCTTCAAAGTTGATCCCAAGAGATATGATGTAAAATCCAGATTTCCTTTCTTTGCCTCTGTAATCCTTCATCCCTTGCTAGGAGGATGGAACTAGGTAATCATGATAGCGTCTCGTGACGTTCGTGTTTTAGGTAAATTTCAGTTATACGCCCAAGTAGTTGCCAACTCGGTCAGAATGATTAAGAAAGCCTTACGCTTTCGAAGGCTGTGAACGTCAATTGCTCAATATGTATATAGCACCCTGTCATCACATGTTGGGGTGGTTTTCTGTGACCAGACTTTCACACCAAGAAAGAGCCAAATAAGATATTGAAAGGGAGTTTTATGCGAGTACCCTGAAAGAGATGGTCCTATGGATAAGACTCAGAAAGACACCTTTTGTGGGTAATTGTTTCCCTCAGTTTGGGATTGTAAATGGTTTGGGTGGAAAGTATTGTTTGTAAATGTTTCTCAGCATTATCGTATCGATTGGGGTGAGGTGGATTGCTTGGGTATTTGAACAAATAAACAGAAGGAAGGATTTTCTCAACATCTTTAGCAGCATCCCTCTAACGTTATAAGGATACTAATAAGTAGTATCGATCAATCAAGGATTTAATTAGCAGGATAAGTTCTATGAAGCTGTTGGAAACATATCTCCAAAATTATCATTAGCTGTGAAAAGCAGATGAATCCCGGCTTAATTCTGTCATTGTAAGATGTATGGGATGTATATATGTATGTTCCAGAATAACTATGGAGTGCCTGGATCGATTTGCATTAATTTGGTTCACATATGCATTTCAATCTGGAAGAAAATAGTTACTGGCTATGTTTCCTATTTCAAATGCTGGTGTTGGTACATTTGTGTGATCCAGGAGGTTTAAAGCTTTCGCTATTGTTAGGGAACGTTGATTGATATTGTCTTTCCGACGGGGTTCGTAGGATCTCGCCTTTGAACTTGAGATAGGTTCTTTGACGTGGAGTCTTTCTGTGACCTTGGAACTTTTTATTCGATCAAGCTTTAGTACTCCTGCTTTTGCTTTTTTTGCTTTTGATAAAAACCTTGCTTTTCTACTTGATTCTTAAAAGCAAATCAAACAATCGTCCAAACAAATTTGCCGCGCTCACTTTTAGAGGTGTTTTCACCAAATTCACCATTTTTATACCCTTTTTTGTGATTCGGAATTCTAATAGGGGGGGATTGGTGCGTTATGCTAAAAGAAAAATAAATGTTGTTTTTTGATTAGATTGGTAAAGATCTTCTGCCTCCGCACTGACTTGAAAAATCAAAATTTGGTACAACATTTTAGTAAACAGATGTGACTGAAAACAATATAAAAGTAAATAGATAGATAAAAGTGCGTAAAATATACTATTGATAATTAGAATTTTAATTCAATATAAACAAAAAATAAATTCATTCGTAACAATAAACATTATTTTTTTTATAATTAAGATGCTTTAAAATCTTGTTTTGTCTCAAATTTAGGCATTGTCTTCCGTGATTCTATTTTGGCATTTATTGCGCCTAGTCGTCCCTTTTTGGTGTACTGAGAAGTGGCAGCTTCCGTTGTTATCTTTACAGCTCGTTCAACAGCTTTGGTATAGCACGGGAGCCTTAAAAAGAAAACTTCACCTTCACCACCAGATTCCACGATGCTCCAAATGTCTTGGTCATACAAATTTTGCATAATCGGTGGGTCAGAAACTTTTTCTTGCCAATTTATTAAATCGATATACGTTGATGCATTGAAGTTAATAAGCGGCACTTCAAACAGCCTGGGTGTTGAAGACCGAGGCATATTACGTGCTTTTAATATGCGCCGAGCTGCCACTTCTCTTATATATGTTTATTGTTATCTGTTACCATAGCAAGAAGAATGTTTTCAGGATGCGCAAAATAACCATTCCGCTGAATGACAGGATCGATTACGTTCTTAAGTTATCTGGAAGATATCTGGAGGCCATAACTATGTTAAAAAGATGGTGTGTACCATCCTTGCACGATGGTTTATTTTTGATGGAGAACCAAGATGGCCCGTGTGAGCCAACGGACATGAGACATTTTGCCTTGAGATTTATTTGACAGATCTTGTAGGAACTCACCTGATAAAACCGCTGACACAATCTTGTGCAAGTACTGTTGATCTGTACTTAAATCTTTAGCCATTTCTGGTAGAACATTCCCTTCAATACTTCGAAATGTTTTAACAGGTAATTGTTCACAGGTTTCAAGTGCTTTTCCCAAAGGTCCAGTGTAAGAGTTAGGTACATCCGTCAAGATGTCCAAATAAGTGTCTTAAGGGTAGTTCATTCATGTGTAGTAAGCATATTATAAATTGAAGTGGTTTTTGAAGTTCTGTCTAAAGTAGTCTTATAATACCGCTGTACTTTTCTGTATTCACATTTGTACCGTCACAACCGATAGCCATAAGATGATGTTGAGGAATTTCTTCATCTGATAGAAAACTTCGTATTGAAATTTGTACTCCTTTGGCCGAACCAGTCTTAGGAACTACATATCCCATGTATATACTAGTAGACCCTGACTCTTGCAGTAAAGAGATGTGCTCTTCAACAATTTTAGTTTTGTAGATTTTTTATGGTTTTGTCTTTCCTTCCATCAAAGTATAATGCAAATAATTCTGCAGAAGTCTTTTCGTTCAATAACTTCTCTCTGGTTTTAGTTTTCTCTCTTCGTATTTTATGTCTGTCGATGACCCCGACTTCAGACCCAATATCAAATGAAACAGACGACGCTATCGCTGGTGCTGCCATATCTGATACTCCATAGCTATCACATGTCTTCGATAATGTAGGAAAATCAAAGCTTGAGGAAATTATTCTTTTCTTCTCAGGAATGTGTTTTTCTTTGGGCTGAATGAAGTTATCCGTACTTTTGGAACTTTCAGGCGCTGACGATGAGGATGTCAAAGAAGAACTAATCTCCAAAACAGCAGGGGTAGCAGTATTTATAGCAGTTTGGTATTTCTCTCGAGTCTGTTTTCTTCCCAAACTCTTTCGCAGCCTTTTAGTGACAGTAACATCAATTCCACCGATTGCCATACTTCGAACATTTCTTTGGTCAACTAAAAAAGCTTGTTCTTGTTTCGGAACCTTTTTATCTTTGGTTCAGGAAGGAGCAGTGATTGAATTCATTGCATTTGCATGCCGTTATATCAAAAAGGAACTTACCACTTCGGTAAAAACTTTCTAATTTTTTTGGGGAGAGTCTCTTGACGGTTTTTAGTAAATTCTTGTATTTTAAATGATATGCTTTCAACATCTGTATGATACTGGTTTTTGTAACAGTCGGAATAGATGCAGATCGCCATATATTTTCTATTTTGGATGAATTGTATAGCATACCTACTCACTTGATACGAACAGGTAGATTTTTGGTTTAATTTGTTTTTTAGAAGAGTTTCAATGTGTTTGCGGAGGCAGTTATCGTTACCTAAATCGAATAATATTTTACATTTATATATTTAAGCCTATAAGGCACCTTTTTTTCGCTATTAGATACCAATTAACAAAAAAAAAAAAAATTCGCTCCACCCTAGTATACATATTAATTTTGACGCATAGTTTGCAAGTTGCAACATACCTTAATATTGCCCGTAGACCCCTAAAAGATACTATATTTATGATCGGCATCGATAGTAATGTCGATCTAGCCATGTCCTACCGTCCGTCCGTCCGTTCGTCTGTGGGCAAAAATTAGGTCTTTAAACTGGGCTTAGAGAGCTTTAAATTTTAATTCTACGGTCTCGGAATAATCAAGTTTACGAGTTTTTGAAATCCGCCCACAGACACACCCACAAACTAAAAAACCTAATTTTTTGAAAAAATCGAATTTTGAGCTAGAAAGCTGAAATTTTTTATATATGATATATAACTCCTGAAACTGCTCGGGAGATACAATTTTCAAAATCCGCCCACTTACACGCCCACAATTAAATAAAACAATTTTATTAAAAAAACAAATTTTAAGCTAGGGAGCTGAAATTTATAATATATACTCTCTAAGGGCCCTTTAAGCTCATGTGTAAATATTTTCAGAATCTGCTTACTAACACGCCCACAATTTAATTCTTTTTTTTTTTTAAAAATCCAAAGTTTGAGCTAGGGAGCTGAAATATATAATATACAGTACATAAGCATGCCATTTTCTTTTATTTACACGTTTATTGTGTAAGCTTTCATCTCATACTCGTGCATGTGTTTGTGTACCATGGAATCCTGCTGCAGCCTGGAACAAGGTTTCTCAAGAAACGATAAAAAAATGTTTTCAAAAAATCTGGGTTTTTACGAAATCCAACCACCCAAATTGAAGACCTTACTTCAGGGGATGAAATACCATTGATCTGTTTTAAAAATGTATCCTAGCTAGTCAGACAAACCGTCTGCAATCAAGTTGATTAATTAGAGTGTGCCACATGCGACAAAAATGTTCAGACAGATGAGGGATGGAATGAAAACTTGACCGAAGATGTCTTAAGCGTTATAAGTGTGAATGACAAAAGTAACGATGAAGAGGATATGGCTACTTCGGTAGCTAATACTGAAATAGATGGTTACTCCTACAAGAAGGCGTTGAGCGCTTGCGAATCTTTGTGCAAATTCGCTTTAATGCTAACAAATATACAAAGACTCTCAACTCAACGATCACTTTAGGGGATATGAATATGGGTAAAGTACATAACAGTTCGCTTAAGAGGACTATAACATTTATGCAAGTCTCAGTATCTGTTTAGTCTCTCTCACTAATCGCGAAACTGAGAAGCACCCGTAACGTAACCATTGCGACTGAACCGATTAAATCCCGCTGTGGTGTAGTGTGTCGGACTGCTAATCGAAAGGTCCCCGGTTCAATTCCCGCCAGGGCCAAATAACATCTAGAGCTTTTTACCACTGCCCACTTCTTGTGAACGTCTGACAAACATCCAAGAGTATCAATTGTCATGAGAAGCTTCTGAAATTTGCCGTTCGGATTCATCGTAAAATTGTATCCCTTCTCGTTCGCAAAGAAAGTGGTTGAAGAAGCCAGGTTTTAAGCCATGTATGGTCCGTTAATAGACAAGATCTCTACGTTACTTAATCATTGTTTTCAATGTAGTCGATTCAGCTTTTTGGACTACATCCACATCTTTGTACAGCTCATAGAGTTCGCGGCTGTATATTCTCCTCCATTCGTCCTCTTCGCACACAGGACCAAATATACGACGAAGTATTTTTCTTTCGAAAGAACCCAAAATGAGCTCTCCTTGGTCTTCCGAGCTTGGAGTTTTGAACCCATTTGCTTTGCCAAACCGAAGTAGCAACGGTTTCCTAGGGTAATTCTCCGTCGGATCTCCACTAAGGTTGATTGGAGATTGGAGTTGATGTTTATTCAGGTAAGTGAACTTCCTTACGGCTCCGGGAAATAACCCCCAATGAAATAACCCCCCAAATGAAAAATGAAATAACTCCCCAAAATTGGGGAATAATTCCACTGTGAAATTATTCCCCAAATCAAAGATGAAATAAGTCCCCAAAATGGTATGAAATAAGTCCCCAAATATGTATGAAATAATTCCCCAAAATGGATGTCAAGTGTTCAAGGTGTTATGACTCACTATGGCTTTCTGAAAGTGAAATAAGGCCATACGAATTCATTTACCCAAAGTGCAATGAGACTAAGTGCTAAAATAAAACCTCGCACCTACTCCAAATCAAACACTGTTCCCAAGCAGGGGGGTGCAGGGTACGCTTTGCACTGTTTATGGGATCCCATAATCCCATCCCATAAGGCGTGTAGGTGCGAGGTTTTATTTTAGCACTTGGCCTTATTGCACTTTGAGTCCCCAAATTTGGGGACTTATTTCATAGTTGAATTTGGGGACTTATTTCACTATGAAATAACCCCCCAATTTGAAGTATGAAATAAGTCCCCAAAAACCGATGAAATAAGTCCCCAATTTTGGGGGCTTATTTCATATGAAACTAGCTGACCCGGCGAACTTCGTTCCGCCCAAATTCGTTAATGTAGGTAGGTAATGAAATTAATAATTCCGAGCTTTCGCTTCATGTAATCCGGTCAATTAAAATTCTTTATTCAAAAGTTATATTAAAATTAAGTACAATTCCAAAAATCGTAGCGATTTACTTGTCGGCCAACCTACCGCTTTTTTACTGAAGTGCTTTATGGTAAACAACATTTTTCGTTCCATTATCGGGTGCGTACACGTAGAAAGCGCGAGCTTTGCCGACACGTGAGCACGCCACATACAATTGACCATGTGAGAAACATGGAAATTCAAGATTTATGCCACACACATCCAGCGATTGTCCTTGCGACTTATTCATTGTCATAGCAAAAGCGAGACGTACGGGAAATTGAAGACGCTTAAATACAAAAGGCAAATCGTTCTGAATAAGTGGAATCCGCGGAATAAGAACATCTTCGCCTTTAAATTTTCCAATCAAAATCGTTGCTTGAATAATATTTGATTTTAGATTCTTCACAATCAAACGCGTACCGTTGCAAAGTTTTGGTGCATTTAGGTTGCGCAACAAAATTATTACTGTGCCGACTTTTAATTTCAAATTGTGTGGAGGCAAGCCTGAAACATCCAAACAATTCAAAAATTCCGTGGGATAGTTGGTGGCTTCGTTTTCATCCATCACGGAGTCGACTGATTTATATGAATGTAACTCACCAGCTATTTGATTTTGAATGACGAAATTCAAATGATCGACATTCTTGTTTTTCGCAGCCAAAATCGCTCTTAAACTCAGCCAATCATGGTCAACATAATTCTGAGCGATATTCGGGAAAACATTCATGATTAGTTCTTCCGGTGTCGTTGTAAACTTGCAAAAATTTTGTGGAAACACAATCAGGCCGGTGTTTAAGTCTGCTGGAATCTCGCCATTGCCCATCGCCAACAATTGCCTGGAGAACTCTGCAGCGGACTGGTCATTTTGTAAAGCAACTCGCATGTTCGTGTTCAAATGCAATTTCTTTACGTATTGCCATAAAATAGACGCCTTCAAGCAAGTATTCAATTCATCTGCCGGAGTTGATCTCGGAATGACAGGCAGCGTTTGACGAAAATCGCCTGATAGCTAGATCATTGCGCCACCGAAATGTCGGTTATCATTACGTAAATCTTTCAAAGTACGATTCATATGATAACGTCCCATATGATAATCTTACATTGCTGCAGTACTTTCGCCATCGCAGTGTTCTTTGAAATGTTGGATGTAGGTTCTTCATCCACTTGCAGATTCAGTGGCAATTTCAATGCAGAATGAGCTGTTCGACCGCCTTCTAACAAAGTAGCCGCTATCCCAGAAGAGGCGAGTGCCAAGGCAATCGCAGATCTCGAACGAATCGTAGCTAAAATCAGTGAAATCAGGAATGTTTGTCCAGTTCTACCGGGCGCATCAAGGAAGAATATTCCGCCATTTTCGTTATCGACTGCTTGCATTAATTCATCGTACACTTTCTTTTGTTCTTGATTCAACATTGGCACATCGTCGCCTGAGAATTGTTTTGTTCCATACGCCACTTTTGTCGTTTTTGAGTTAGGAACGGATTCTATGGTAATTTTGTATGCTCTTTCTAAATCTGTGATTGGATTTGCTCTTAGTCTTTCCAATCCCGAGATATTTAACACCGACTTTGTCCCATATCCACCAAAATCAACAGTTTGTAGGATTGTTTTGTGCCATAAACCATTTTTTGGCGTTTGGGACAAATTTTCCATATAATTTATCGCATTTTTTTTTGTGAGAATTGTTTTGTTCCACGTGCATATCACGGCGACAAGAGATACAGAAAATATTAACAAAGTTGAGAATTGGTTTGTTCTACGTGCACTTGTGTTAAAGAAAAGCTATGTATGTGGGACACTGATCGCAAACAAAATTTTAGTATTGGTTTGTTTCATCTCCATTACAGTTGTGTAGATAATATTCGATATTATGAAGATATGAATTCGGTGCGGTGATGAATAGTGCTGCAAACGCAAAACCCAGTTGCAGACGTACGAGCAGTCAATCATTGAATACATATGGTTTCAATAGAGGTGTTTAATGAACCTTAGCTGGACAGATAAGTACAGAAAAAATCAGAAAAGTACAAGATTTGGTGTTCCATGAGTAAAAAACTTGCCGCAAAGTGTTCTACATTCTGTCAATTTGTGTTCCATGAAGCTGTGCAGATCAGTTTAGCACAAGTTTTTCTGTACCTAGTTTTGAGGTAGGGCAAGTGAGTGAAATGTGTCAGATTTGAAAATTCAAATTGTACTGATGCCAACTGATTTATTTGTTTGGCATGAGATATCGTATTTCTTAGTTTAATGTTACAAATGTTCACATATTTATTTAAAAAAAATTGAAAGAATAACATGGAACGAGTTCAAATTGTGATCAAATTGACATCAGGCCAAACATTGACTGTGCAGTGCTCACTCAAAACCCGAAATTCACTAGAAAACAAAGAGGATTATCTATTTGAAATTTCGCAGCTGAGAGGAGAACATTATGACTCGAAGCTGTACTTTTCTGATCTGATTTGATCTGGCATTTTTCACTCACTGGTTTAATGCTAAACACTTTGAATAATTTCCTTATTTTATTGTATTTTTTGAATAAAAACTTTGTTATCAAAAAAGATGAAATCGATTTTTCATTTTTAAATTTTAGCATCCAACTCCATGCTTTCTTGCTTTTCAGATATTTTGGATGAGAATTGCTCTGTGTCATATCCATTTTTTTGTGTTCCACGTATATGAACAAAAAAAATCAGTTTCAAAATGTAGGAGGTGGGACACAAGTCAAAAAAGGAGACCTTTACGTTAATTAACGTGGCTTGTTAACGGTTTGTCAAAACACTTTGAAAATTGGTAGGTGAACTCTTTATAAGACTAACTGCAAATTAAAAAAATAAAAAAAAAATCACACAGTTTCGGAGTACCAAGTACGCAAACCTTTAAATGCGTTTTTCTCGAAAATTTGCCAATGGCATATGGAACAAAACAATTCTCAGGCGACGACATTTGTTCGAACAGCTTGACTCAATGCGATTCGATCGAAATCCATTTCTCGCCCCAATTCTCGATTAAATGCGTCTTGCATTGCGCGATTTGGCTGTGGCATCCCCAATTTGCACAACAAATTGCCACTCATGAGCACACACATATCCTCGATCAAAATCAAAGCTTTGTTGCGCATTTCATCTGGCATCTCCAGTTAATTATCTGATGTCACAGTGCGAATTCGATGCAAAATATCATCAGCCATAACATCCTTGTATTTATGTATAACATGTCGAAATTATGATTGCGAAGAGTGTCCTGAATTGACTCGCAGGCGCAGTGATAGTGGCATCGGCCAGCGTTATGTCCCAATGATTGTCGTTTTGAAGAAATTGCCTGCTTCTTGAGGCTTCTCGATATGTAGCACATAACACACCGTCAACAGTCCGCTGCGCTTCGAACGAAGTAGGGCCACAAACATTGACCAAAAACATTCTCAAATAGAAGCATTCGTCGTTTTTCGGGTGAACTGTGTATATTCTACCAAGTGCATAACTTGCATAAACACCACGGAATCCGGGAACTACGTCACCTTGCTTCCGCCGCTCGAACTTCTTCGATGACGCATTACATGAAGGATTCAAACACCATCCAACAAATCAAAGTATCGACTCCGTTTCAAAAAGTTGCTTTGTGTAACATAATAAACATAAACAAACTTCTTAGATATACAGTCGAACTTCGATAACTCGAACCATCACTTGCCACAAAAAAAAAATCGAGTTATCAAGACTTCGAGTTATTAAGTAAAATATCAAAATTGATATAAATACATAATGTATTTATTTGCGAACATTATATAACACAAAAAACGTACAGCAATATAATTATTATTTAAAATAGTCTGTTATATAACTTAGATTTTATTTCTTTTATTGAATTAAAAAAAAGCTTCTATTTTCTCGATGTTACTGGCTATTCTTTATATATACGAGTAAACGCAAAATATTTAACGAATTTGCAACCAATTCGTCTGAAGATGTTTGAATCAAATCATCCTTCAAATCTTTCACCATTACATCACTGTCGCTGTCATCGTTATTGTCGATCTGTGCAAATTCCGATTCACATCTGAATATCTCGACAACAAATTCATCTGTGGGAAACTCCGAACTGCACTGTTCATACGTATCTTCACTCTGTGTATTACGTATTTTGTCTTCCTATTTGTGTTTTTTAGGCGCCTACTATTTTTCTCAAAAATAAAAACTAAGCTTTGAGTTCGCATTGACCAATATACCAGCCAAGTAATGTGTGTTCCAACCCCTACTAACAAGAAATCTGACAATTCTTAGGACCAACAGTGCCCCCGAAAGCGATGCATTATAAAACGAACTTGAAAACACGCAGAATTTGGGAACTCCCCTTCAGATAATCCAATAATCTCTTCGAGTTATCAAGACATTCGAGTAATAGAAGTTCGAGTTATCAAATAAAAATTACATGTAAATTTCAGTCTTGGCGCTATTGCCAACCAATTTAATTCGAGTTATTAAATATTCGAGTTATCGAAGTTCGACTGCATTTAAAAAAAAAGGTGTGAGCCACGCTGCACTCACGGTATAGTTGATGTGTAAACATGTAGGCTCGTCAGTGTTGCATGTGGAAATATCACAGAGGTTGTGGTTTTGATAAACAAGAGATTTGGGTATTGTATTGAAATAAAACCATGATATATATTTAATGTCAACGACAAAATTTATTTAATGTTTGACCGAACAAATAATTGGTTTGTGAAAGCTGAAGTGGGAGACGTACACCGTCGACTCAAGTGTGTCGATGTACCGGGAAAATATAGCATCGATTCTCGTTTAAGTGACATTCTTCAATCGGCCATCGGTTACCGAAGTACAAATCGATATTTTTCCTCTTACCTTCAACTGATGTACAACAAACTACAAGCTATACAACCTCAATTATTCAAAACAAATCTACTTCCACTCAACTTTCCGGTGTTTCGTAAGGACATAATAATCTCTAAAATTGAACATACATAATTAATAAAAAATAAAAATAACGACACACGGTTGTTCTCAAACGGTCATCCATCTACGTACTAACCGCACCAAACGTCGTTTAATTGCGGTGATAATTGAACATACATAATTAATAAAAAAAAAACAACGACACGCGTTTGTTCTCAAACGGTCACCCATCTACGTACTAACCGCGCCAAACGTCGTTTAATTGCGGTGATCTGTCCAGCAGCGATTTACTCACATGGTAATGAAAATTAACGGGAAAATCTGACTATGACGGTGACGCTAGATATTTCCAACTAGCCCCTACCGAGAAAAAATATATTTACACATCAACGAGAGCAAACATTTTTACACATTAAAAAAAATTTCAAAATTGTTGCGTCTTCAGGCGCTTGTACACCGGCTGCACGCACTATCTGCTCCAGAACAAGATTGGTGAAGGAACATGACAGCGCATCTCCTTGCCGGAATCCGGTACAGGTGTGAAATAGTTCGGAAGATCTGTTTCCATACTGCACATTGCACCGCATGTTTTCCATCGTCTCGTGACACAACTAGATCAGTTTTGCTGGGATCCCGCATTCAGCTATCGCCAAGTACAGCTCCTTACGATGAATGCTATCATATGCGACTTTAAAGTCGATGAAAAGAGGGTGGCTCTCGACTTGAAATTCATTGGACTTTTCCAGGATTAACATTGATGTGAAGATTTGATCCATTGTCGACCTGCCGGGCTGGAAGCCACACTGATACGTGTCGATTACTGTGTTGCAGAACGGCTCCAGGCGTTCACACAGCACTCTAATATTGTCCTTTAATAAGAAGCTTCAACATATTGTGTACAATCTGTCACTTAAAATCAGAAGAGAATTGCTTTCGCTTATATGCCCGATTTTTAAGTAACAAAGACTGTTACGTTTTGGTTTAAGAAAAACACTATCAACGCGAGATACCTACTCCTCAAATTATAAATGAGTGGGACTTCACACTGATAAGCTACTATTCGAAATCAAACTATGCGTATAGAATGTCACAGTAACAGTAATTGCTTGGTTTTTTAATTTAATTATCTTAGGAATTTGTTTTGTTTTTAATTTATTAGGTGCTATTTCAATTTCTGTATTAATATCCCAATGTCGATAGTTTTAAATGCTCGCTAGAGGTGCTGAACAGAAGTTTTGATGTGGAATCGATAGTGTCATTACCCGCCCTAAAAACATATTTGTTTGTTGGTATAACGTTATTGTTCTCAACCCACTTTAATGGGGCTCTAGGATGTAGGAAGTACCTATATGATACATTTCCGATGAAGACGTTTGGATGCTTTTCATCAATGAATCAAGATCGGTGCGCAGATAGAAGTGATTCAACCGGGCCCCTTTTCTCAAACGTCCAACGCACCAACCACAGATACATTGCGCCACTCAACATAAGCCATCTGAAAATGTTGACTCAGCTTCAGGTTCCATACTAAATTTTACGATGAACTAAACAGATGCCAAACTGCTACTCTATGCAGCGCTAATTGGTTGTAAAAGTTCGACATCCATTTAAGGAATACATACATAATGTTGGTTGTTCAAATAAAAAAGGCGGTCCCCATAAATTAAACAGGTTTACCACTTACTTAATCACCCGCGATGAATAATTAATTTTAGTAGACTCAAAATTGATGGCGTTAACTCCTGATAGATAATTTATTTTCTGAGAAGCAAATTTCACCTAGAGCCATTCAAAACGAGCTAAATCAGTTAGTGGAGTTGTTTCATATTCTTCTCTTTGTTTAGATTGAAGTGTTGGAAATTATTTTGATTCGAATTAAACTTCATTACATCTACTCGCAATAGTTTGGAACGATATGTGTAGGTACTAATAAATACTAAACTGTCACTAGCTTGTGATTTACAATTCGACCATTTGTAGCATATACGCATCGTTTGTTTGGTGGAACAAGCTTTCACGTAAATACGTTGCTATTGCTTTCGCCAAACTCCAAAGGCAGGTATGTCTGCACGGGGGGCTTCCCCAGCACGCATGGCTGCGGCCTACATGCATTATTAAAACTCCCGCCACTTGATGTATCCATCATGGGGTTCACAATCAAAGCTATCTCGCATTTAAAAACATAGGGACGGGCTACAGTCCGCTTGGGCGAACTGTTGGATACCCTATTCTTATTCCTATCCCTCATAAGTGGGCGTGACAGAAGTCTAAGTATGGTTGAATTGTTAAGAACGCTCTACATATTTTGTTATATAACATTTAAAGGATTTTATCAAAAAAAACGCTCCCTAGCTCAAACTTGGGTGTTTCAATAAAATTGTTTTATTTAATTGTGGGCGTGTCAGTAGGCGGATTTAAAAAAAATTAACCCATGAGAATAAAGGGCCCATAGAGAGTATATATTATTTTCAGCTCCCTAGCTCAAACTTTGGATTTTCAAAAAAATTGTTTTATTTATTTTTGGGCGTGTCAGTGGGCGGATTTTGAAAATTTTTTATCCGGAGCAGTTTTAAGAGTCATAGATCATATATAAAAAATTTCAGCTTTCTAGCTCAAAATTCGATTTTTTCCAAAATTTTGTTTTTCTGAGTTTGTGGGCGTGTCTGTGGGCGGATTTCAAAAATTCGTAAGCTTGATTATTTCGGGTCCCTAGAGAGTATATGGTTAACATTTCAGCTCTCTATGTCCAGTTTAAAGGCCTAATTTTTGCCGACAGACGGACGGACGGACGGACATGGCTAGATCGACATTACTATCGATGCTGATCATAAATATAGTAACTTTCAGGGGTCTACGGGCAATATTAAGGTATGTTACAAACTATGCGTCAAAATTAATATACCCTTAGAATAGAGTATAAAGAGGTGGCTTCTCGTGTTCAGGACTGGCTCTGACCAGACTCGGAACCTGGAAAGGAATGCAGTCGAATCTTCACGGATGGTTCCAAAACCGATTAGGAAATCCAAATCCCAGAGCACTCAGACTCGGTAACGTTCCATTGTACTACCAGGCAGAAATCCTCCTTTTGGTGTAGAGGCATGTGATTGGGTGGCGTATGTTGTTGTTCCCCATGGGGATTGAACCTGCACCGCACGGGTCACAAGCCAACACACTAACCTCTACACCGTCGCCACCCATTTAAGGATCTGGTGCTGGTGTTTTCATGGAGAGCGACAACATTAGACTTTTCTTCTCGTTAGGCAAACATGCCCCGGTCTTCCAAACAGAGACTTATGATATTCTAATGGCCATGGACTATGTTGCGAGGAACAGGTGGAGTTGGCGAAGTATCTGCGTCTGTAGCGTCAGTCAGGCTGCGCTTAAGGCCTTGCTCAATCCCTTAACCACCTCCAAAAGAGTTCGTGAATGCAAGATCTCTTTGAATTCGGTCGGAAGGCTGAATTCACTTAGACTTGTCTGGGTGCCGGGTCATAACGGGATCACGGGAAATGAGATCTCCGATGAACTTCCTAGACTGTCTGCCTGCGTCTTCGGTCAGGGCTTCCATAGACGGTTGGGTTTCATATGAACACAATTGCAGATAGCATGACTCTCCAGTGGCCTATTTCACCAACTTACAAATTTGTATTTACAAGCATTTTTTAACAAAATTTGTGATTTTGTTGATTTATGTCGTTTCACCAAACTGTGGGTATTACAAATTTGTAGTTGTATTCTACAAAGGGAAATTTGTGGGAATATTTTCCTTTTCGTTTCACCAAAAGCTATTTATAGTTGTAATTTACAAGTTACAAATTTGTGAAAAGTTGACTTATTTGTGAGTTTACGTTTCACCAAAGAAAATTATTTTCAAATTTTGTGTAGTATGTGAGAATATTTAACAACTGAAAGTTGACGTGTAATTCCTTCTACAAATTTTGTTTCATATCGAAAAAATGTCTTTGCAACGAAGGCATAGTAGTAGCGATAGTAGCGAAAGTGACGTTTTAAGAAAAAAAAATAATTTCGGAGTTATTTAATTTTAATGAAATATTTCGCCTGACTCGATGCAAGTCAGAGGAAATAATTGCAATTATTGGGCCACAAATAGCCGACACGACTGAAAAAAATTTGCATTAACTCCAAGGCAGCAGTTTCTTACAGGCTTGGAAATGGAGGGCAATACCATGGTATAGCAGATATGGATGGGATATCTAAATCGACCGTGTGCAGATGTGTTTCTCGCGTTTGTGCAGCAAATATTAATTTATTGTTTGAAAGTGTTGTATGTTGGCCAAATAAACACGAAAGTAATTGTGAAAAGTCTTACAATATTGCAGTTAAACAATGTTTAATTTCTTAAGTTTTGCAAACAATTTTCTTTCTTACAAGGTATGCCATGTGTTTACGGATGTATTGACGGAATTTTAACAAACATAGATGCCCCTGGCGATTTGGAATCTGCATATGTGGACAGACATGGACAGCACTGCATACATTTTATGTTGGTATGTGGGCCGGACTATACCTTTTATAACGCATATGTGCATTGGCCGGGAAGTGTGCACGAATCAAGGGTGTTACAAAGAAGTCCCTTCTTCAAAATTTGAAAGTGGATTTCGACCTTTTTCTCATTCTGTTTTGCTTGGGGATACAGGATATCCTTTAAATGATTGGTTAATTACCCCCATTTTGAGAAACCCAACTCCTGAAGTTGATCGTTATATTCGTGCACATAAATCAACTCGGAGAATAATAGAAAACGCGATTGGAATTTTGAAGGAGAAATTTCCGTGTCTGTCGCACTTACGATTGCAATCCATGAAACCAGTTAGCAAATATCATATTAAATAGCGAGACTTTTGAACTTTAAATTAAATATATGTTTATTTATTTTATTTTTATTTTCAGTAGTCACTTAAATTTAAAGTGTTTTATTCCAACACTTTTATCTTCTCTTCCAGCTCCGCAGTCCCCAAGTTCCTTTTTCAAGGCATTTAACTGCAAATTATAAATTTCGAATTGCAGCCACCTTTTCTTCAATCGAAGAATATCCGCTTGGTCAGTTAGCATTTTGTTGTTGCGCTTGCGCTTTTTTGATGATACTTGAGGTCTGATTGAATTAAAAAGTACGTTCATATATGTAAGAAACATCCATTATCATCGTTGAGTATAAGATCCTCACACAACAGCTGTGCTAATAAAGTAACAACGGCAGCTGTGTAAACAAAGGGATGTTGATAAGACAACAGATGTAAGCAATATGCACACAACCAGCGTTGCCGGAAGTACTTCCATAGGAGTATTGTACTACTTTCAACACCTCCGTACTCCCGTACTCCTCCTTTTACATTCGTACTCCTATTTTGTTTAGAGACCTAAAATATCTTGCACTTGCAGCAAAGTGTAATGTCAACATAAATAAATTTAATTCACTTAAAATTTAATGCAAATTTAGCAGCACTTTTATCTCCCAAAAGGGAATTTCCCTCTTTCTTGTTAACTTCCCAGTGGAAGTTCTTGTAATGGGGCCGATTTTGTGAATCGCGGATTTTGACATATCTCCACGTTTCAAGGTCACCAGAATCCAAATTCAACGTTTTTATATAGATGTCTGTCCGTGTGTATGTACGTATGTGCGCATGTACGTATGTGCGTTCGCAATTATCTTTCGCCGCGATTATCTGGAGAACGAAAGATGATATTGCCATGGGACCGGGTTTATACGTAACTCAGAACTGATTAAGTTTTCAGCGAAATCTGTCCAGCCGTTTTTTGTTAATAAATGAATAACTAAAAAAGTAAAGGCAAACTAGCTGAATTTTGAAATTGATGATTTGTACTATTTATTAACTTCCCAGTGGAAATTGTTGTAATGGGGCCGAATTTGTCAATCGCGGATTTTGACATATCTCCACGTTTAAAGGTCACCAGAATGCAAATCCCACGGTTTTTTCGAGATGTCTGTGTGTGTGTATGTACGTATGTGCGCATGTTCGTATGTGCGTTTGGAATTATCTTTCGCCACGATTATATCGAGAACCAAAGATGATATTAATATGGAACTAGGATTATTCGAAGCGTAATTACGTAACTCAGAACTGATTAAGTTTCCAGCGAAATCGGTCCAGCCGTTTTTTGTTAGTAAATAAATAACTAAAATGATTTGCCTTTATTTGTACTATTTATTGTCATTTGTCATTGTGCTCCGTTATTTCGTATACATGTAAATTTACAGGTCTCTGTGCTCATAACAATGGTTGCGTCAATATATATCACACTTTGCTGTTATTAACTACATTTAATTCTTTGAACAATATTACAGAGCTTTTTTTAATAGTAAATAATTCTTAACCATATCTTATGGTTAACCACATTTCAAAATTTCCCACTAATCGCATAAATCATATTGATCCCACTGGGAAGTTAGTCGTGTGGACCTTGCGGGTCGCACCCAAGCCACTTTTTTGTTTTTGTGTTTCGTTTTTTTTCATCTTTCATGCAATTTTCATTTGTCAGTTCGGTATTTATTTTATTGTTACCTGAGATTGTATTTTGTCGGTCGTTCTTTTGTTTGAACTCCGTGAAAGCTGTAAAAGCTGATAAAGTGTCTGTAAAAGCTGTAAATGTGTCTTGTGTTGCTGGTGGTTCTAAAACAAATGGGTCTGCTGCTGTTCGCAAAAATTTAGCACCAAAATCACCTGCTACAAGAGCCAACGATATTGAGTTTTCAAATACTGAAAAAGTATTTGCTGTTGAAGTTGATACACCGACCAAATCAAAATCGGTAATGGCAAAAAAGTTCCACCAGCCAATATCAATATGTCTTCTGTTGCTGGTAAAAACCAAATGAGTACACTTACACCAATTTGGGTCCATTGTGATACCACATATGTATTATCTACCTCAACTCTGCAGATGGGACTGGCCAACGACACGCGGTTGTTCTCAAACGGTCCCCCATGTACGTATAACCGCACCCAACGTCGTTTAATTACGGTGATCTGACGAGAACCGATTAACTCGACAAGGTATGGTCGTTGGTTATCCCCTGCCGAAAGAACCGACGATGTTGAGATTTCTTGTGCTGATGAAGTTGATACAGCTACCACATGCTTTTTAGAAATAGTAGAGTTGTGGTCAGACATATTTGTCTTAAAAATGCAATCAATGACACACTTTTCCCTCTGACAACTGATTTGGTAAGCACAGCAATGCAGCGGCAGAACGAGTTTTTTCCCAACTGTTTCTCGTTAAAGATAAAAAACGCTACAGAGGTAAATACATTGAATGCGAATCAATAAAGCATTTTAAAATACAGTCAACAAAAAAAATTGTGTACACACTTATTTTTGAAAACTAATTGTTTGTACTACTATTTTTTCAAAATACTCCCCTTTTTTGGCTGCAGTACTACCTTATAATATTTCTCTCCGGCAACACTGCACACAACACATATGTACGTCCAGGTATAGCTGCAAGAAACATCCATTATGATGATTAGGTGTATAAAATCCTGGCGAGAGGATCGAGACAGGAGATTCGTGTTATAGACGCCGAAGCGTGAAGTAGTTCAAAATTTGATAATAAACGAATATAAAGATATATAAATTACCAAAGTGTGTGGTCTGTTATTATATTTCTTTCCCAAATTGAATAGTTTATAATATATATTTTTAAAAATAATTGTGAGAAACAAGCATTTGCATTTACCTTATTTCGCCTTCAATATCCCCCACGTTTGCGCACTAGGTGGCATTACCAATTCAGTACCTACTGAAGAGGACTCATCTACTATGCCTTGAACTGTTGGCGATTCTCTACCGATAATATCAAAAATAATATTCTCGAGATCGGTTAAAATGCGACTAGTGCCACCTGCAGAACCAGTCTTCTTTGAATTATTTGTTATTTATATGTTTACATAAGAACGGACCCATTTCATAGAATAAGTAGCCGACAGCACCGCAGGCTACCAACCATTCCAAAGAAAGGGCACGTATATAAAGGAAGAGAATCGATACAGGAGAAACGCGAAGACAAAAATCGTGCCTAAATGAGACCCTACCGTTGCTACTTCGGTTTGGCAAAACACACGGGCACAAAACACTTCACCCGGAAGACCAAGTCTAAGCTCTCCAAAGCACTGATACTGTCAGTTCTGCTTTCTGGAGCCGAATACTGGACGATAAGCAGGAAAGCAGCACGAATATTCGGTTCTTTCCAGCGAAGAGGATCTTCGACTCCCTGCCCCCGGGTTTAAGACGAAAAGGAAGACCGAACCTCCGTTTTGAAGAACCTCAAATGCCAGAACCCTTGGACAACTAAAATCAGTGTGAAAAGACAAATGAATTTCAAGTCGAGACCCACCGCCTTTTCATCGACTTTAAATCCGCATCTGATAGCAGCTTTAAAGTCTTGGAAGCAGCTCGTCCGAATTATTCCAAACTTGTAACGGATTTCGGCAAAGAGATGCGCTATCATGTGACTTCTTCAATCTTGTTCTGGAGAAAATAGTGCTAAGGGCAGGTGTCAACACCGAAGGCACTTATAGATCCGTCCAGCTACTGGGGTATGCAGACAATATCGACATCATTGGCCGTTCCCGGCGTGCCGTGTTAGAGGCTTTCAGTAAATGAGGACAAGACAAAGTACATGCTATCAACAAACGAACAAATATCTGTCCACCGCCTAGGACAAAACGTCACTGTTGATAGCAATAACTTCTAGGTAGTTAAGGAGATCATCTACCTAGGAGTGAACATCAACTCCGCGAATGACACCTTATTGGAGATCCGGCGGAGAATTACCTTGGGAAACCGCTGGTACTTCGGTTTATGGAAACAAATGGGTTCAAAACTCCTCAATCGAACGATAAATGCTCTATCGAACCTTAATCCTACCAGTCCTGCTTTATGGCGCCGAGTGCTGGACGATAAGTAGAAAAGGGGAGCTAATATTGAAATAAATAATTTTGAAAGAAAAATACTCCTTCGGATATTTGGTCCTATGTGCAAGGAGGGCGAATGGAGGAGAAGATACAACAGCGAACTCTATAAGCTGTACCAAGTTGTGGATGTAGTCCAAAAAGCTTAATCACGTCGACTACATTGGCTCGGCCACATTGGGCGAATGCAAAATAATGCTCCAGCCAAGAGGATCTTCGACCCCCAGCCCCCTGATTCGAGAAGGCAAGTAAGTCCGAACCTCCGTTTTAAAGACCAAGCCATCGCGGATGCCATAGCGCTTGGTCAGGGCAACTGGAAGCAGCGTGCCCGGGATCGCAGAGCATGGAAGGCTGCAGTGTCTCAGGCAGAGATTCTTCACGGGTCGGGACCCCGTTAAGTAAATTAAGTATATATATTATATGTTTATTATGCAAACCAACAAATCACCAACTCATGAAAAAGAATAGCCCAAGAGCTTGAAGTTTTTGTAGGTTAGCCTGGCACTTTGGGGGACATAAAAACAAAACTTAAAATGCATGAGAAACCTGCTGGCTACCGTTGTAGACTGCATTTGAACAGGATCTACTTCGTGTCTGTACTGCAATCATCGTCACAGGGTTAAGTTAGGTAAGGTTGTCTCCTTCTCCTCTTCGTCTATGCGGATCCTGCACAAATCATAAGTTTTTGAACAGAAAAGTAGGCTGCTCTCGATGCTTAAATGGCTGCACAGACAATTTACTATACGCAACGAACCGAAGACAAGGTTGCTGAATTCAGATATCCCAATCCTGAAGCAGCTGTTTAAAGAAAATTACAGAAAATCTGTAAGTCTGTAGTGGGGCAAACAAATTTGGGCTACATACAGATAAATAAGTTGTTCAGGAGGAAGGATCACAATGATATTCCTTGTATCCGAATCTTCCAGACAACAGAGAACAGACAGACAGTTCTGACTGCTGGAATAAATCCGGAAAGTATCGATTTTTTCGCATGTGAGTTCTTATTTGTCCTATAGACCTCTAACGTAACTTTTCAGGATAGCGTTTTTAAACTTAAAAGTGGTGCTTATTTTTTTGCGCATAATCACAGAGATTTTTATATTTTTTGAAAGACTGGGTATTCGGCCAACCATCCATAAAGCATTTTGCATTTTATGGTTTTTGAACATTGATTTAATTAAGTTTTAAAAAAAAGTAGTGAAATGGATATAGGACACCTGTCCATACAGTTGCGGACACATTAAAAATCAAAGTTACAAATATTGTCTCCTGTGGAATTTGTATTCGATATAGGACACACAGTAAAATACAAAAATTAGGATATCAAATATTTTTATTGAAATCAAAATTCAATTCTTTCTTAATTTGAGTTTAAAAAAAAAATGAAAATATTATAACGTTTATAAAGTTTCTCAACAAAGTAAAAATAAATAAAAGGAACTTTTTTCTCCAAGCTTAATAAATTAATTAAAAAAAAACATAACAAAAACACAATTCTTGTTCATATTGTTTATTACTTGTGTGTAAGGTAACGTAGTAACTTAGGTAAGTTTTAAAACAGCGACACCAGGAAGGTGGGCCTAGTTTTATGCTGCGATGCCAATGCTTCGAACACTGTTTGTGGCAGCAGCAAATGCAACATGCGATCATCTGATCCTACTATCAACAATTTTGGCTCGCAGCCAACTTTTGTGACGTCTAGAAGACAGGAGGTGATCGACCTAACTTTATCAAATAGATACTTTAATTCAGTTACCCACTGAAGGATCTCTTCGGAGGTGTCCCTCTCAGATCATAGATATGTCGAATTCCAAAACGAATGCGAAGCCATAACTTTGCAGGAGAGGAGAAATCCGAGAAAAACCAACTGGATACGCTTCAGGGAGGAAATGGGAAAAACTCTCAAAACTCCAACCAAACTCAGGACGAGACAAAAGGTAGAGGAAGCTGTTCAAGACCTGAATAGTGCCATTACTAGCTATTTTGAACTAACGTGCCCAGTAAGCAAAACCCCTGACAGAACACCAGTTCCCTGGTGGAGCTCGGAACTGCAAAGAATCCGAAGAGAGGCTAGAAAGCTTCTAAATAGGTCACAATAGGGAATATAAGAGGGTAATTCGGGTATCGAAAAGTGCTTCTTATAGGAATTTCTGGGAAAAGATTGACACACTGGGTGATACTAATAGTGTGGTTAAAGTTCTGAAAAAGGTAAACCAGCCAAACTGGAATCACTTCGAAAACTTGATGGCACCTTCACTGAGACGAAGGCGGAGACTTTTAGTCATCTGCTGGAGTCTCACTTTCCGGGTAACCAGATTACAATAGGTTCATAACCAGCCCCTACTACCGAGACTATAAGTGAGCCACGACAAACAATTCGGTGTAACTGGTATGTTGCGAAGGCCGTGGTAACGGATGAGGTCATTAAATACAATTTTACGTCTTCTGACGGCTTCAAGTCACCTGATACGGACGGAATATACCCAGCCATGCTGCAACAATGCACAAACCAGTTGCTACCGACTATGAAGAAAATCTCCACCGCTGTCGTAGCACTGGCATGCATTCCAACACCCTGGCGTACAGTAAGATTGGCATTTATAATAAAAAATGGCAGATGTGACTATGACTACTCGCTCGACAAGAGCTTCAGACCAATCAGTCTGATTTTCCTTCTTGCTGAAAAGCATGGAAAGGCTGGTCGAGATTTATGTACGCAAAATTGCTTTGCGATTGCACCCACTATCTCAGATGCAACATGTCTATCACCGCGGAAAATCCTGCGAGACTGCGCTCCAAAATCTAGTTGGTAGAATTGAGGGCGCGCTTGACAGAAAAGAATACGTGATGGGCATTTTCATCGACATTGAGGGTGCTTTTGACAATGCGACTTTTGATAGTATGTTCAGCTCTGCCAGACAACACGGCGTAGAAGAACCATTGGTGTTGTGGATTAAAGCAATGCTAATGAATAGAATGTTGGTTGCGGATGCGGATTGTGGCCGTAATGTTATGCCGGGGGTAAACAGAGGCTGACCGCAAGGCGGCGTTCTGTCTCCACTGCTGTTTTGTATGCTGGTCGACTCTCTGTTAAACGCACTCAACAGGTCTAATGTATATGCTCAGGCGTAAGCGGATGATGTGTCCCTGCTTTCTGTTAGAACATGCCTAGCGACGTGATCGACGATTGGTGCAGTAGGAATGGGCCGGTCAATCCTCTTAAGACTGAGGGTTATTTTTTTTACGAGAAGAAGGAAGCTGATCGGGTTGACTCAGCCAGTGCTAAAAGGCGTCACAATCTAACTGCAACGTGCAATTCTTAAAATTTTCATAAACATTTTGTCCTATATCCATATGTCATTGGATATAGGACATTTAAGCACAAACTTTACATAATTATAATGCCAGTATAAAATTTGTCCTACTGCATACAAAAATGGATATAGGACAAATAAGCATAAAATTGATAGACAAAAATTGGTCTATAGGACAAAATCAATTTTTTTATTTCGAAAACTGAAAGATATAGGACAATTCTGATTTCAGCAATCGAAAGAGCATGACCGAAAATATAAGATGGCATTTATAACTCATTTTCGGCCAAAATGGTCTGTAGGACAAATAAGAACTCACGTGACGAATAGTTGACGCCAATGGGCGATCTACATCACACTTGTTCGTGTCGAAAGATGGTCTTCTTCGATTCCGTTAAGAATAAAAAGTTGGCGGGGATTACATAGTGTCGCAAATGTCGTACTAAGACACCAGCCGCTGGAGGCTGTACTTATTTTTACCACGATGCTTAACAATGAGCTGAATAATGCACATTATATATGTATATGTACGAATATAAGCAAATTCTTTGAAAAAGTTGTCAATAGAGCCCTGAATTGCAAGAACCAATGTACGGGTGATTGTTTGGTTGATTTTGAGAAGGCTTTTGACGTGTCGTATGGTTAGGTCTACAGGTTGACCAGGCAGGGGATGCACAAAAACTTGCTTTATGAAATTTATGATATGCTTATGGAAAAGAAGTTCGTTGCCATATATGGCAATGTGACTTGGAGCAGAGTCTTTGAAATTAAAAATGGTTTACCTTGTTGTAAACCCTTTTTAATTTCGGGCGGTGATTTCTCCTATCCAGTTTAACATTTACACCACTGATCTGATAGGTTCAATCAGACTTGCTATAGTGATTGCCGATGATTTGGTGACATACAGATGAGGTCCTAAAATCCAGGTCATTAAACATTCTTTTGCAGCGTGACTTCGATCAAATTAAAGGATATTGCGACGACTGGAAGTTGGAAATCAACTTTTTGAAGGCGGAAACAATCTTATTCAGAACAACATCGGCTGGGGCCTCTAAGGATACCAGAAAAACTGGAAGAAATTGACCATTATTTTAGAAAATGGGCAACCGTTGGCGGTAAGAAGCGTAGTTAGATCTCGTTTGACCAGTATCTGTATTTCGATAGACATATAAATACTTTTCTTGCTGGGGCCAATAAGGTGACAAGCAGACCGTTTCACAGCAGTCAACTTGACTCAAGAGTGAAGGTTGTATGATACGTGGCCCTTATGAGGCTTATTATGATTCAATATAGCTCCTAGTTATATGGAAAAGATTCGGGTTTTGAAGAGACAATGTCTGAGGGCCTGTCTCCAGTTATTCCGAACGCCTGATTCTAACTATACAAAATACAAACCCAATCAGGTCCTATACGATAAGGCTCAGTTGAATAGGAGCGAAAATTTCCGCATTAAGGTGATTCGAAGGCATGTTGCAAAGGCGATGGCCAGAGACAATAGTTTGATCTTTGGGGTTAGGTTACGGTGTTGACGGGGCAAGACAATCCTGCGCCCTGCGGGCTTATAAGCCATTCCGATCCATTATGAACTTGTGTAAGTCGTTCACAGACTTACCGGAGAGTTCTTCTAAGTCCTGGAAGAAATGTCTGCCCAGGACATTGTATCTAATAATTACAGAGTGCAGGGCAGTGACAGAGGAAAAGAGGAGTATCCTCATTCACCTCCTCGTCCCCGCATCCTCTACAGAGGTCAATTCACCCAATTTTGGTAGCTTGTTGAGGGGGACGGGGTCAATATGCCCTACCTGGACGGTGCGTTACTAAAAGCACTAGATACTTGCCATACCACAAGAATGCTATGGATAACCTTCAATGGAGCCAGAACCGAGAGTCTCATGAAAAAGGATAGGAAATCACTATCCACTCTCGTAGGTATATTAACGGGGCACACTACTCTGCGGTACCACATGAAGAAATTGCGCTTGACGGCAGAAGAACTCTGTAGAGGCTGTGCCAACGAGAAAGCTCTGGAGAATACAACCCACTTCATATGTCACTGCCCAGGCATGCAACACATCAGGTACAGATTCCTGGGGAAACATTTCTTCCATGAACTAGACGAGCTCTCCAACATACCGATAGAGAGGATAATGAACTTCACCAAATCCACAGGATGATTTGTATCGAACAACACAGTGAGTAATTAATCTCAGCTTTTGTAAACAGGGTTAACAAAAATGAATAAGGGACAACCCTTCTCCCCCGATGGGCATCACAATGGGTCAGTATTGACCTGATTGTGGCACTAAGCCAGCCCGCCTACTGAACCTAACCTAACCTACTAAAATTTAATAAAGATGCCGAGTTTTCAGAATGTTCTTACGACGAATGCGTTCGTCAGATTAGTTCACAAAATAGTTTTTATTGCGAAGGGCAATAATTGTAAGGCTAAAGTTAAGTTTAGAGCGTCCGCATAAGGACCAATAATATTGGATAAGTTTCCTGTTGGGTTTAAGCTGGATTTAAGCATTTTTGTCTAGTATTTAAGTTGATGTAAGCTAATAATTACTTAAAATTAATTCAAAAGCTAAAAAAAAACGTCTAGTGTATATTATATGGTTTGGTCTTCTTCAATTCAAATCCCAGAACATGGCCATCGCCACTGCATAGTACCGAACCATGACCTAAATGAAAATGGAAATTCTGTGGCTTGGTTTTTCTTCTTCCCATGAACCCAATCTCATTTATAAACCATCACAGCCTGATTCCTCGCCACTCGTTCGTATTATTGTTTAAATGATGTTCATTTCTTGTTCATCTCTTGTGTGCAAAAGTACATAAACGCGCAAACAAAAAGAGTATCGCATCCAACTCTGACAGCAACAACTGCACCCCGAAACGGATCTACGCTTGGTCATACTGACACATAATATCGCTGTGATTGCACTTCTGTGTGCACACAGACGCTCCCAATGTTGCGATGGCAGCAAAACTTGGTAAGCCATATTATGTTTAACATGGCTAACTTCACCATCGCATAATCATTTGTATCCCCAGCAAGAGTGTCATTCAACGTCACCGAGGTTAATATGACGCAGTTCGCGTGACAACCACAGTATGTGTATTTGAATTGTCAGCTTCCGATTCAGACACCACCCCAGTGGAGGTGGAAGATTGGGTGGTTAATGGTCGACCTCCCGAGACCAATTTTCTTTTCCATCCAGTCAACGACATGACGAAGGTGCGGTGACTGTGTGCCATAGAGACGGTGCACCACTACTGCTACATCGGGCACCGCAGAGAGTGAATAATGTATCTTTACCGGGCTCTCGGGTGGTAATGTTTGAGTTGGTGTTTGAGTTTTATTTTTGCTGCTATCTGTAGCGTATCGTGTGGATTGTAAACATAAGACTGGCCCAGACAGCTTTTACCTTTTGAACGGGCGTGCAGTAAAAAAAACGCGGCGGCCTCATCGTCTACCAGTGGAACTCCGCTAATTACTTTCTTTCAGTTCTGTGCGTATTCTTGAAGTTTAATTTCCATCTCAAAAGTGTTAAACATTTTCTTAAATATTTTGACAGCTGTTTAGTTTGCTCGTTAGAAGTGTGATGGTGTGAATGTGGTTGAATCACTTAATTAGTGGGAAGTGCTAACTGTGATCCGACTGTTGGTGTCAGATGTGTACGAGTAGATAAACTTGTTTCAATCAAAAAATTTAATTTCGTGAAGCATCCGTTTCTCTTGTCGATCGGTAACCATGTTCGGAACTGCTCTCTTATAGAACGATATAAGTTTTTTTTTTTTGGTTGTAATTACTCTTCGATAACGGAAGATTAAATTGCAATTAGCGTTTCCATAATGTTGCCACGACGTCGTCGGGGGTGGTACGATGTAGAGAAATCAATTCGCCAGAATATGAAGGTATGTTCAGTGAGGTCCTAGCTATACCATCGTACAAGTGTGTGTACGTATCCGTATCCTTCCCCAATTTGAAGTTTCCCAAATAAAGTTTTTTGACCTTTTTATTTATAGTTTTTTGTAGTTTTAAAAAGTTTTCGAGAGGAAATTGCAATTTCTTTTGAATGTGTTCCAAAGGCGATATATCGAGTTCCTATGTGGAGCTGAAACTATTCTGATTGTCATTTCGATGGAAGCCATAGTTAATGTTCAAAACAATTCGATTGGATAATATCAAACAGTTGTAGATAGGTAGATAGGTTATTTTTTTTATATAATTTGCGGGCACTAAATGGATTTTTAGTACTCGTATATTCGGTGATAAAAGTGATCCAACATTAATCACTTTTGATATACTGATCATATCACTATTACAATCACGATATGGATTTACTATGAAAATTCATATATTGAAAATTAAAATGTTAAAATGATAAAATCGTTTTAACATTTCTTAATTAAAATTTTACATTATAAATGCCGGCTCAGGTTTCCATTATGAACACTAAGCAAATTCACTTTTTTTATTTTTTTTTATTTAAATTGACTTATTCTAAGATGTGTTGTAAAATTTCTATTTTTTTTTTATTTTTAAAGTTTTCAATTTTCACTGAAAAGTGCACCTACAAACTGCACAAATGGACGCGTTCACTTTGCATAACGCTTGTGCTAAGTGTTTTCTGTTGGTGGGTGGGGTGGTGAATGCAGTGAATGTTGGAAAATATTATAGGTATTGCCATATGTCAAAAAGTTGAAACAATTTAAATTAATTTTTTTTTTTGCTGAAAATAAACTGGTAAATACCCCAAAGTAAGTATATATAAACTTTAGCTCCAGGCGCCTGCCTGACAGTTGTTGACATACCCTTAGCGGAGCGACGAAGTCGCGTGAGCGGCTAAACCCTGCGAAAGAAAGGGTTAAAATCCTGTTAGCAAGCGAAGCGAGCCACCCACTCCATACTTTAAATACACCATACTTTCTTACAGGCACCTGCCTGACAGTTTTTGGTATGCACTTATTCAACCATTTAACTTCGTTTAAAGCGCTAGGTGATTTTCAATTAAACTGGCAACACTGTACTCAACTATAAACAAATGAAAAACATGCGAAAAATGTAACGGTGTACTTTTGTAAACTGTTGTAACAGTTTACAAACAAAATCGACAGAGTGCATTTATACTGCGTTTTTGCGATCAACTTCATTAAGTAGTTTCAAATCAGTGCGATGTCCGATCAAAATTTCAAAAATACGAGTGCGTTAGACTTGAAACCAAGTACTTCGGGTCAGAGCCCGTATGTAAAGCGTCGGTTGTACTCTGAAGAGTTGGAGGAGAGAAGTAGCAAAAAAAAAATTAGATCCCTTTGAAGAGTTGCTTCAAGCAGTTGTGCTTGTTTATGCAGATTCCGCAAAAAATGTTTGTAATCTAGGTGTATGAATTACATAAACATCGTTTTATTAAAAACAATTGTTAACATTTAATAAACAAAAAAAAAATTTCATTTCCTCAAGAAAAAAATATTATATTTATCTTTTTTAGGACATTTTAAGCCAGAAAAAAATTTTCCTTTCTGTTCATAATAGAAACCCGCACCTAAATGCCAAACTGATATGCAAAAACTGATGTTGCTGATGCTAATTTTTTTTTTTTTTTTTTGCGAAATGGAAGGGACCTACAATTTTACGCTGAGTCAGAACGGCAAATTTGAGAAGCTTATAATGACAATTGATACTCTTGGATGTTTGTCAGACGTTCGCAAGAGGTGGGGCAGTGGAAAAAACTCAAGATGTTACTTGGCCCCGGCGGGAGGCAATGGTGCAGTAGTAGTGTATTCGCTTACGGAATGGAAGGTCGTGCGTTCGAATCCCGGTCAAGTCCATTACTTTATACCGAATACATAAAATCGTAATCTCCCTAAGTAGCTTAGACACCACCCGTGGAGAAAAACCCTACAACTGCACCCAAACACTTCTTTCCTATCTCTCTATTCTTTCTAATACCAAGTAGCTTACACTGTGTTCTTACATTATATGGGTACTGTAACAACAGAAAAAAATCCCTTTAGCGTAAGCAAATTATAAAAAAAAAAAAAAAAAAAAAAAAAACCGGGAACCTTTCGATTAGTAGTCCGACACACTAACCAATGAGCCGCTGTGCCCGACTAATAATATAATTTAGAATAATATAGTTTAGAGAACGCAATCATGTTGATATCTTAAGATATCAAAATAATCTTAATTCACAGCCTTTTATACATCAAGTTAATATTGTAATAGCGTTAATATGATATTAAAATTGGAGAAATATGGTTAAATACAAACCAGATTTTGATATTATTAATTGATATTACAATATAGAAAATAATTTTATTTTTTTTATATTTTAATATCTACCTTACATTATAATTATTGATCTAATATTTTAATTTTCATAAATACAATCTTTCACATCATTTTTTGAGAAATTGATATGATATGCTATTTTATATTAATAAAATATTAAAATTATAAGCCGTTTTTTTTTCGGCGCACGCCAATCGGTTCGGGCGCTACCGGAAGTTGCTTGTGAGCAACGTTGGGCAATGGTGGTATATAAAACAATTTTTTTTCTATGAAAACCGTTACAATTCTGTTTATTAACTTCCCAGTGGAAGTTCTTGTAATGGGGCCGATTTTGTGAATCGCGGATTTTGAAATATTTTCACGTTTCAAGGTCACCAGAATCCAAATCCAACGTTTTTATAGAGATGTCTGGGTGTGTGTATGTACGTATGTGCGTATGTGCGTTCGGAATTATCTTTCGCCACGATTATCTCGAGAACCAAAAATGATATTGACATGAGACCGGGTTTATTCGAAGGGTAATTACGTAACTCAAAACTTATTAAGTTTCCAGCGAAATCGGTCCAGCCGTTTTTTGTTAGTAAATTACTAACTAAAATAATTTGCCATTATTTGTACTACGAGTATTTATTTATTTTGAAATTTTAGGTTTGATACGACAAAAAACAGTTTTTATTGGTATTACAGTAAAGATGGACCTTACACTTAAGGCATTTTTTTCAAAGTTTTAATTTTCTTACCAGCCAAAATTCCGTGTCACGAAAAATTAATCAGTACCTACTTTTTTTTTTGTTCATATTTTTATCATTTCTCAATGTGTAGTTTCACTCGAAAGTTTATATAAATTCCGGATTGGAACAATTGCCGTATTGAGATTGAAGTTGGTGGGCTACGTCACTACGGAGACGTATATCGACGGCGGTGGTGAAAGAATTATGGCACTTGGTTGTTCCCAGGTAGGCTGAACTCCGTTAAAGGCGCTATTCGTTAATCTCCTTTATTGGACGGTGTATGTTGTTGTTCCCCAAGGCGATTGAACCTGCACCGCACGGGTCACACCCAACACGCTGCCCTCTACGCCTTCGACACCACGCTGCACCAGCTCATACCTCTAGAAATTATTAGTCATTTTATCCCCTATGCTCGCCCTATCGTTTCAGTTTTTCTTTAAGTACTTGTTTTTTTTTTTTTTTTTTTTTTTTTTTTGAAAAAGGAAATCCAAATCCCAGAGCACTCAGGCTCGGTAACGGTCCATTTTACTACCAGGCAGAAATCCTCCTTTTGATGTAGAGGCATGAGAATGGGTGGCGTATGTTGTTGTTCCCCATGGGTATTGAACCTGCACCGCACGGTTCACAAGCCAACACACTAACCTCTATACCGTCTCCACCCTCAAGTACTTACTTACTTAACGGGTCCCGACCCGTGAAGAGTCTGCCTGAGACACTGTAGGCTTCCATCCTCCGCGATACCGGATACGCTGCTTCCAGTTCTCCAGACCTAGCGCTCTGGCATCCGCGATGGCCTGGTCTTTAAAACAAAGGTTCGGTCTTCCTTGCCTCCTCGAACCTGGGGGCTGGAAGTCGAAGATCCTCTTGGTTGGAGTATTATTTTCCATTCGCTTAATGTGGCAGAGTTCCCTCAAAACTGCACATTACACCGCGTGTTTTCAAGTGTCAAGCGAAATAACTGGATAAGTTTTGCCGGGATCACGAATTCAGCCATCGCGCTATAATATGCGGCTTTAAAGTCGATGAAAAGGTGATGGGTCTCGACTTGAAATTCATTAGCCTTTGCAGGATTTGCCTTAGTGTGAATATTTGGTCTATTGTCGATTTGCCGGGTCGGAAGCCACACTGGTATGTGCCCATTAGTGTGTTGAAGAATGGTTTCAGACGTTTAGTACGTTGGAAAGGAACTTATGTGACATTCAGCAGGGATATGCTTCGATAGTTCTTGCATGACATATAATCGCCTTTCTTGAAGATGGAGCATATGGAGCTAATGATTCAGTCATCGTGCATGCTTTCTTCCACCCATACTTGGATGATGATTTGGTGCATCACCTCCACATTGTAAACCATCAGAGCCGGCAGCTTTATTGTTCTTTAGCTTTCGTATAGCTAAGCCATCCTCACCTTTACTGGGTGGTGAAATCTGTTCTTTATTGACAGGAAGTGCGTTCTCTTCGTGCCCTATAACTCTCTCCACGTGATTTAGCAGCTTTTGGAAATGCTGCTTAAATACATCTACTATTCCTTGCGCTTCGGTGACTAGGTTTCTGTTGCTATTTCGAAAAGCCAGCGTTTCGGTCTTAAAGTGCTTCGCATTCTTTTAAAATCTCCGGATGATGTTTCGGTCGCAAGACTCTTCGATTTCCTTGAGCTGGGAGACTGCGTACGCCATCTTTTATCTACGCTGGATCTTCTTCTCCTACCTTCTCTTGGCTCGATACTCTTCCTTCGGAACTGCTATTCGATCAATCTTTCTTACTTCTGATGTCATGCAAAACATCTTCATCTCAGCTGCCGTTAATTTGCTCTCATACCTTTTGTATGCTGCCCAACATTGTGAACGCAAAAAAGTCGCAAAATAACTGCCTCGTCAGGAATGACATCAGTATCAGTAACACCCGTAAGGGGCTGCCCACAAGGGGGAGTACTTTCACCCCTTTTGTGGTCATTGGTCATCGATGACCTGCTACACAAGATGAGCAATTTGGGCTACACTACAATTGGGTACGCCGATGATATTGTCATCATAGTCAGGGGCAAAGACTCATTTGGAGTCACATCAAAAATGAAAAATGGTCTAAAGACAGCCATAGACTGGTGCATCAAGGAAAATCTTTCCATAAATCCCAGTAAAGCCGTCATCGTTCCTTTCACTAAAAGGAGGAAATTCGACCTAGTCCTAATAACAATAAACGACACGGTCGTAGAGTATTCCGACGAAGTCAAGTATCTTGGAGTAATTCTAGACGAGACTTAACTGGAACTCACACATAAATAACAAAATCACTAAAGCTAATAGAGGTTTATGGGCCCGCCGTCGCACATATTGCAGAACCTGGGGAATCTCTCCAAAGATCGTCCACTGGATCTACACAGTGATAATAAGACCCATTATAACATACGCCTCCATAGTATGGTGAACAAAATCCACACAAAATGTCGCAATAGAGAAGCTCAAAAAGGTACAACGGCTTGCGTGCCTTGGTATCTCCGGAGCCATGCGAACCTGTCCAACAGCTGCCATAGAGGCAATAACAGGAATTATACCCCTCCACATATACGTCCAAAAAGTGGCGATCCGCAGTGCAATAAGTCTAATACAGCTAAACGAGATAAGTCTTAATGATCATCTGGAACTAAAGACCCTTCTCGATGAACTGCCAGAACTTAACATGAACTGCGCGGTCACAGACCGCATTCAAAAAACACTATGCTTCAACAAACGGTTCTCCATGGAGATACCCAAAAGAGAAGCATGGGTTAGCAATAACCCACCAAACAGCCACAACGGCATAAAGTGGTATACGGATGGTTCTAAAATGGAAACGGGGGTAGGAGCAGGAATATACGGACCACACAAACGCTTCACGATACCCATGGAAAAAAGTACCAGCGTATTTCAAGCAGAGCTCCACGCCATTCAAGAATGCGCCAGCCACGTTAATTTATCTGGCATAAAAGGTGCAACTATCCATATATTCACGGATAGTCAAGCAGCTATAAAAGCCCTTAGCTCGTATACCATTGACTCTAAATCAGTCATGTACTGCTTCAATACCCTACAAACACTCGGAGTAAGACACAAGACCAAATTATGGTGGGTTCCGGGTAATGTCGGGGTAGAAGGTAACGAAAAGGCCGACGAAATGGCCAGAAAATGTTCAGAAACACCTTTCATAGGTCCCGAACCTTTCTGCTGCACTCCTATATCAGCAGCAACGGCAGCAATAAAAAGCTGGGAATATAGAAAATGTATCTACGAGTATCTTTGGGAAAGAATCCCAGGTCTAAGACAGGCCAAACAAGCCATTCGGCCCTTTAATCAAAATGCCAGCAAATGCCTAAACCTAAGCAGGCATGTTATCAAAAACTTAGTAGGTTACCTTACCGGTCACCATGGTTTAAGATATCATCTACACAAAATGAGAACAGCAGATTCTCCTGAGTGCCGACTCTGTCTTGAAGAGGACGAGTCAGCTGAACACATTTTATGTGAATGTCCAGCTCTTAATGGAATTAGAAAGAACAGGGAACAAATGAGCCCCGAGGACATAAAGAATTCTTCTACTGGTAAAATGGTCCGCTTTAACGGAAAGTGGAAATTCTATAAGTTTAAAATTTTTCTGGCCCATACGGTACAAAAGATCTTTTTAGGTCGAAGTGCCCACCCTATTAAATCGCCTTAGCAAGCCAGAATTTAAAAAAAAAAAAAAAAAAAAACATTGTGAACCGTATACGTATGCGCCGGGCGCACAACTGCGGTGCAGAGCCTTCTTTTCAACTTAGGGAATATTTTTCGGTCACTGAAGATGGCTGAGTTTTATGTCATCACAGGTTGCTTCGATTTTAATGATAGATCCCAGATATTTTAACTTTTAGCATTTATGAATCATATAAATGTCTGGAATATGTCGGAGGGGATCAGAAAACAGTCAGCACAAGTTAACACAATTTCTAAAACAGCATTAATTGACGATTCAAAGTCATTCAAGAGGATTTCAAAGGTATTAACTTTGTTAAACACTTAACATAGGGGAGACTAGCTTAAGATGACATATCCAGCTAGGTTAGGTTAGGTTAGGTCAGTAACCATAACCGTTACAATTCTTTTGAGTACGCCCATATTTACAGTTTTACAATGTCAACCACCAGTATATTGTAGCTTTTCTCAGTTTTGAATTGTCTTTTGACAAGAGCAGCAAGAAACATTTCGCTCCTAAAAAAATGTTGTTTGCCTTTTTTGTTAGGACGCATATCTACACCAAGGTGAGTAATGTTTTTTGTCTAAAGTGTTTTACGGGTACAGTTGTTTATGTATTATGCAATTTCTATGTGATTCAAAGTGCCTAATCGTGAAGTATTTGTGCATTCATAATTGAAACCATTTTTAACCGTTCCGGGCAAGATGACATAACGCTCGATCGTCCAAGTTGACATATATGTCATCTTACCGGAAGTTAGTATTTTGTATTAAATTAGAAAATATTTTTTTTTAGTATGCCAAGTTACAACTATAAAAGGACTTTAACGAGGCATTCTTGGTCAAAAGATAATATGGCTCAGGCCATTGAAGAACGTAAGGCAGGTTATTTGTGAACTCTGCACTGAAAATTAAGAATATTAGAGGTATGTCATCTTACCCATAGGCAGTATGCCATGTTACCCGGATGTATGTCAACTTACACAGGGCTGTGGACTTTCTTTTGAATAATAATATAAATTACCAATATATATTTGAATTGCTTAATTTTGAGTTTTTTTTTTGTTATAGGTAAATAAATAAATAAACTAAATTGACTTTGTTTTCATTGGTATGTCAACTAGATTTTTTTATTTTTAGCTTTAAAGAAAAAGTATGTCATCTTAAGCTAGTCTCCCCTATGCATCCATGCAACCATCTGTACTCATATTAGAAAGTTCTCCAAAGCTCATTGATTTTCCATAGCAATGCACCAGGAACATTCCGATACAAATATTCATGAATGGGTTTGGTTCACCCTTAGAAATCTTTAATTCCTATGTAAAGCTCTAAACTACACACACAGTAAATCGCCGTTCATTTCCTTTCACAGAAGTAAACATAAATCATCTTATACCATCAATTTATTGGCATATTGACGAAACTCGAAACTGTCTTTCAAAGTGAAACTATCAACCAGAATGGCATGAAGTAGAAAATATTAATAGCTCAGCAAAATCGTTGTCATCATTAAGCGAAACAAACGCAGCTCAATCTGCCACCGCAAGCATTTGAATATCGATTAAGATTCCCATGAGAGGCAAATTGCAAAGAGCCCATCCGCGCCTTTATTCGCTTCTTGACATTGATGTGCATATTCAATTACAAGGTCTTAACTACCACAGTGACAAGACAAGATATCTCTATCTCTCCCTCCGACACCCAGTCTTCCGAGAAAAAGTTTCCGTTGCAATTCAATGAAAGTCCAATCAAATCGTTATCGTTGGAATTGCGGCATGCATCACTCTAATTTAGATATCAAATTTATTGAATGGTTTACGTTGACGGATTGTCAATAGTGTTTGTAGCAGATTCATTTGAGACGAAAATGCGGTTGATACTGATAGAAAGCAGATATGAATATCCTTGGAAGAATAATAAAAACATCTAGGGTTTTAATGACATTTTAATGAGATCAAATAGTAAAGTAAATGACTTGAATATGATTTTGATTGGATAGAAGTAGGTTGATGCATACAGAACAAATATCTGTAGCGGCACTCACAAGAATCCTGCACATCAAGTGTGTTCTTCGATGTGCTCTTCTGATATTGGCACTGGGAATTAGATTCACTACGTTGTTTATTGATTCAATGAGGAACAATGACGAAATCCTTTCTGGCAAACATAAACAGGCCCAATACAAATATAAATGTCTACTGTTCGGGGCAATTCGGATATGTATCAAACCGTGCTGTTTGCCTGGTAGAAGGTATTCCACAAACAAGCAAACACCTGTCCAGTGACTAGGGCCAAACGTCTCTGTAAATAGCAGCAACTTCGATGGAGTAAAGGAGTTCACCTATCTCGGAGTTAACATATTCTCCACGAATGACAACTGCACAGCTGCACCTCGATTGTTCGTTCCCGACAGTAAAATATTCTGTCCCGACGACTGTTACCCAAAACCCTTGTAACAAATAATTCACGTATACTGAAAACGCATTTTCCTTAGCTATCGGCACTTCCACTTTAGAAACCTGCAAACTAGCAAATATGTTCAGCGATAGTAAGGCTGTACTTAGGTTATGAACGAACACGAAAAGCGACAAATTACAAAAAAATAGATACTTATGAAGAGTCTCTGGAAAGCTTAAATAATTTAGAGGTTTGCATGACTACATTCATTTACTTTCTTCAAACGAGTCCAGTACGAGTAATTCAGTGTATTGCATTTCATAGCAATGATATGAGCCAGTGTACACCAAAAGCTAGTACCACAATTAAATGAAAGAGAACTGAACAATACTCGATCATGATCATTTCTTTCTTTCACGCGGGTACTTGTTTCAGACACAACATGAACCCATTGAACAGCATTGCCAGACGTTCCGATTTTGGAGGAACGTCCCGATTTTTAGCCCAAATATTCAAATATTTTCAGTTTGCATGCAGCATTCATGCAATACATTTTACTTACTTAACGGGCTCACGACCGGTTGAGAGTCTCTGCCAGAGAGTGCAGCCTTGTTGTCCAGACCAAGCGCTCTATCATCCGCGATGGCTTGATCTTTTAAACGAAGGTTCGGTCATCCTTGTCGTCTAAAACCTGGGGCCTGGGAGTCGAAGATCCTCATCGCTAGAGGATTATTTTCCATTCGCTCGATGTGGCCGAACCAATGTAGTCGACGTATTTTAGCTTCTTTGACTACATTCACATCTTGGTACAGCTCATAGAGTTGTCGGTAATATCTTCTTCTATATTCGCCCTCCTCGCACGCAGGACCAAATATCCGAAGGAGTATTTTTCTGTAGAAAAAAAAACTCAAAATAACCTCTTATTTTCTGGTTATCGCCCAACAGTGTGCGCCGTGAAGCAGAACTGGTAGCATCAGCTTAAACTTGGTCTCCGAGATACGAGTTTTGAACCAATATGTTTCGCCAAAGCGAAGTAACAACGGTTTCCCAGGGCAATTCTCCGTCGGATCTCCAATAAGGAGTCATTTGTGGAGTTACTCCGAGGTAAATGAACTCCCTTACTACCTCGAAGTTATTTTTATCAACAGTGACGTTTGGTCGTAGTCGGTGGACAGATATTTGATTTCTTTGTTGAAAGAAGTTGGACTGATTTGTGTAAGATAGTGCCTTTTGTAGTGACACCTGCCCTAAGCACTATCTGCTCCAGAACAAGATTGAAGAAGTCACATGACAACGCGTCTCCTTGCAGGAATCCGGTACAGGTTTGGAATAATGCGGATGAACTGTTACTGCTCCGCGTGTTTTCCAGCGCTACGCAACACAACTTGATCAGTTTTGCCGGGATCTCGAATTCACGTTCTGGGTCGTGATCTGAAAATTGAGTAGTCTCTGCATCTGCACACATAAACATATGCACTATTCCATTCTATCACATGGCAAATAATAAGTTTCTATGTCAATCGTCATTTAACAACTTAATTTGAATTTCAAACAAAGGATAAGTAATAAAAAAACTACTGACTACTTTTTTAATAAAAATGTTTTAAAATCCCGCTTTGCGCGAACAAAAAATCTGACAATACTGTCATTAAAACTGTCAAAACAAACCGCACCAAGGTGCAGCGCAATATTAATCCACAGAAATTAACGCAACATACGAATTGACACCCTGAATTGGAAATGAGTTCACTTTGCAGAGATGAGATTATTTCCTATCCAACGTTAGAAATAATTTCACTCAGAAATCAGTCGAATTATTTCCCTCAGACGAAAGAAAAAAGTGAAGTAATTTCCCAGCCCACACAAAGAAAATATTAGTGTTTAATGAGGTAGAAGGGGGCGCCATGACATAAGGCCATTATGACGGTTTCGCAAAGCGACATTAGATTATGTTTCAACGTATGGCCTTATACCGCTTTGCGAAAGCTCATTAGGCCATACTGAATTCATGACACTTTCAAGTTATTTTCCTGTTCTGATTACCCATAACCTATTTACTAGAGACCCAAAATAAAAGCTTAAGATTTGTGCGAATTAAAATTTTAATTTTTTTTCTTAATTTGTGACTATTGTAATTCCAAATTTTTGTAATTTATATTTTCAATCACTACAGTTGCAGTTAAAAAAAATAACTCAATAAACTAGAAAATTGTCTGTCAAAAAATTATAACTGGTTTGAAAACCTTGTGCACCAGGCAGTTTTTAAGAGCAAGATTTCGAACTTTTGAGCATAAGGTTAAATAATATTAAAAAATAAAATAAATCGCTAAATAATATTAACTCAACCCACCCGATGATGAGTAGCAGCTTCGAAACTCATCGCATTTGAACAAAATAAAAACAAACGCTGGGAAAATCGTTACATAAAAAAAGCATAAACAAAATAAAATAAAAACAAAACTAATTGTTTCGTAATAATTTTATTTTTATTCGTTTTAAAAGAACATTTACTTATGTAGGTTAGGTTTACGGGCTGATGGAACAGAGCGAATCTACTACACCACACTTAGGTCCATGTGGTCCCATTGTGATACCCTTTGTTGGGAGTGTTGGCCTCGCCGTTCTGGCCTTGGTCCTTCGTCCTTGGTTTCCTTCCTACTCCAGTTTGTCCAGCCATTTGGATGTCCGTATAAACCTGTAAAGATTTGATAGTGAGACAGCAGAAAGTTCTTGAATGTCTTGGAAGAAGTATCTTCCAAGTATTCTGTTCCTCAGGTGACAAAGGCTTGGACAGTGACAGAGAAAGTGAGGTGTGTCCTCATGGATTTCCTCATCATCGCAGCCTCTACAGATGTCGTCATCCTTGAGATTTAATTTCATTGTGTGATTCCTTAGCAGGTTGTGGCCAGTAAGAGTACCGATCAACTTTGACAGCGATGTCCTGTCGTAACGTAAAAGTTTGTTGGTTCGGCACTTATCATATTTTGGCAACAGCTTGCGTGATATGTCACAAGTGGTTAGTGACCACCACCTGTTGTAGGCTTTCATTCGTGTTTTGTATTCCACTCTTTCTCTGAGGTTGCAGAGTGGTGGTTTAACCGACTGAAGTGCCTGTTCATGGTTCATCGCAGACCCCTTTCTTGCCAGTTCGTCAGCTCGCTAGTTACCGGATATGTCCTTGTGTCCAGGGACCCAGCAGAGACTCGTTTTGTGCTTCGCGCCAAGAGCTTTGAGCTCCTCGCGGCAATGGCGAACAAGCAAGGACTTTATTTCTGTAGCTGACACCGCTTTAACCCTCTGCGACTGACGTGGTAGTATGACAGACACCAGAAAATTTAAAAACTTGTGTTGTGTCGTTATTTTTCAGTTGTTGACTCTCGCGCTCTCGGTACCTTTCTGTTGTATGCTTAAGCGTGCGTTAGCGTAATGCGAACGGTCGTGGTGTGCGCATTCATTGTTGTACGAAGGAGAGTGTCCACGAGTCAACCACGTCAGTGTTAAGGTATCTTCAATGCTCTAAGCCAGTTTATAAAGACTGCCAAACAAATTTTGATTTTGAGGTTGACATTGAGCCAATGAATGGATATTTTTTTTTGTAAGTCTGATTACCATAAGTGTAAACTTTAATAAATGTGTAAGCAAATAAAGAAAATATTTATGTTTGATTTTTTTTTTAACTTTTTTATATGTGCAAGTTTTGGAAAAAAAAAAATGTATGTCATATCAATAAATGCTGTTCAACTTTATGTGAATTTTTTAGTTTTTTATATTAGTAATTTAAAATAATAGTGGACACTCTTAACTTTAAATTATAATAATAAAAAGTGAGAATATAAAAAGAATTTTGAAAATACAAGCTGTTCAAATTGTGTCTGGTGTACTACCACGTCAGTTGAAGTGTGAAAACTAGCGCACGTCAGTCGCAGAGGGTTAATGGCCGCATGACTATCAATAAAAATGGTAATATCACTACGTGGTATCGCCATCATTGATACCATGCTTGCGACTTCAGTGATTGCTAAGACTTCTGCTTGGAATACACTACAGTGATCAGGTAATCTAATCGATCTGTTAATGTGTAGTTCCTCTGAGAATAGTCCAGCACCCGTTCCACAGTCCATCTTTGATCCGTCTGTAAAGATGGAAATCGATTTCCTTTTCATGGATTCGTTTGCGTACCATTCCTCCTTGCTCGGAAATGAACAAGAGAATGGTTTTTCGAAATCTAAGTAAGGAGACATGTAGTCAGATATGACGTTGTTCCCTATGTACATGTTCAGAATCAGTGCATGTCCAAAATGACTCGGGTTCCAGCTGTTTGTTTGGCTGATCCTCAAGGCACTTTTTGCAGCCGATTCCTGCATATATAGATCCAATGGTGGCAGATTGAGAATGGCTTCCAAGCCAGCGGTTGGGGTTGTTCTCATTGCACTGGTTGTCGCTATACATGCTAGTCTTTGTATTTTTGCCATCACCTTGAGATTGGTTGCCATGTCTGTGGCTTGCCATTTACTTATGTAACAACCGGAGACAAAAATCAGCAGAATGTATATAAAATAATGTTAATAAAATTAAATTAAATAATATTATTTGTATAAGCTCAAAAACTCAAAAAACTTTCCCCTGAAAACTTAAAACTGCTTACCTAGTGCACAAGATTTTCAAATCAATTAAAAGTTGTTGACAGAAAGTTTTGTAGTGGGTTAAACAAATGTAACCCTTTTCTCCGCATAGTTAAGCCCGCTTACGGAACTTCTTTGCATTTCTTTGCTTCTCTTCGGGGCTAGTTGTCCAGGCCCCTATTTCAGCACCATTGTGAACTTGGATTCGGATTTGATTCTCAATTGTATTCTTCTCACATCATATTGGAGTTAATTTCCAACTTAAGTGGGTACCAAGTCTACCTTTGTAAAATGGATTTACATCCCATTTAGGTTGGTTTAAATTCACATGTGGGGACACTAATTACAGTTGCCTTATTTCCCTGCATTGTGTACCGAGTACATAGATTCAATTCAATTCAATTATTTTATTATGTACTTCAACACATACATATTTAAATAAGTTTCACAAATTAAGATTAAGATAATACAACAAATTTGATAGAATGACACGAATCAACTGATTAATTTAAAATGCACATAATTATAATATTAATGTTTACATAATTTCTGTATGTTGCAATGGTGCGATGGTAATGTATTCACTAAGTGATTGGCAGGTCGTGCGTTCAAATCCCGATCAGGGCCATGATTTTTATAAAATTGAATACTCACAACAAAAACCGATCTCCCTAAAGCAATTTAGGCGCCACCTGTGGAGAAAAAAATTCCATCGCACCAAACTTCTTTCCTATCCTTCTATTCTTTCATACAGTGAGTAGCACCCAAAAATAGGCAACGTATCATTTGTTGGAAACTACTTACAGCAACAAACAAAAAATGCCTGCGCTGTGGTTTCCACTATAAGAGTACTGTGTCACTACAGAAAAAAGAAATCCCTTTAGCGCACGCTTTTTTTCTTTATTTGAAATGCCTATCTGTATCTTTAACGTATAGTATGAACATTCTCTAAATACATATATCAACAAACAAACAAACATCTGTCAAGCGCCTAGGACAAAACGTCACTGTTTATAGCAACAACTTCGGGGTAGCTAGTTAGTAGGTGCAGGTTTTTCATTGGTTCCTAAGTATGGGAATCATAACCCCCAGGGTATCACAAAGGGTCTATATTGACCTAAGTGAGGCGGGCGCAGGATTCTCTTGCACCGTCAACCCGGTTACCTAACCTAGTAGCTGCAGTGTCTTAGGCAGAGACTCTTCACGGGTCGGGAGCCCATTATGAAAAACTAAGTATGAACATTCTCTGTGTTTTCAGTTTTTAAAAATTAATTTTGCTTAGGAAAATATTGTGTTAAATGTTTTGATAAGTTCCTCAAATCACAAATTTCCCCCTTGTTCTTTTTTTTAAACTCTTGTAGAAATGGTTGTTTCCTTGTTCTTTTGTGGAACAGATATTGATTCTACTGGCAGCTTTTGTACTGTGGGTCAGGCCCATGGTCACCAATAAACCTCTAGACCTTTTGACCATGTGACGAGGTATCCTGGTACATTTATGTCTTAAATGAAAGTATTTGAGTTATCCCCTATATAATAGTCACTTTCTATCGTCTGAATTCTGTCAGCAATTAAAAATTTTTTTTTTTGCCCGCACATAAAGTGCCTACATTTTCGAATCTTTATTCATTTGCGAGGAAAATAGATTAAGCATTAATTCATGTCGCAACAGACCGATATTAATGACCACACTTTACATAAGATTAAATTGAAAATAAGCCATTGCGTGACAATTTGATAGACATTCAGCTCTATCAATTGGAAAACCTAAACATTCCAACAGAATTGAAATTTATTCACGATTCACGACATAGGCACGCGCGTTCCATTAACCCTATGCAATCGTCCCCATTTGACAAAAATCTGTTAAATAAATCAAAACACTGTTTTACCATCAATATTGACTTCAAATTAAACCGCTAATGGACGTACATAACGATAAGATAGATTTTTTTTGTCACAATTCTCGCTGGCAGTGATATATCATTTTGATATTTAACCAAATTGTGTCTAATCATGTTTTGAAATTTTGAATATTTTCCGTCGCAGGGTGGTGCTTACTCAATTGATAAAGAAACATAACACTGTTGTTAAAATTGGCATTCATAAATTATGCTAAATCTAATCCAATTAATTTAAATAAGTTTTTGAATAACATTTCACGAAATTTTCTTGAATGTTGGATGTTAGTTTTGCTTGATTGATTATATAAAATGCTTTTGCATAATGACAAATATTTATTTTGGAAATTCCCTTTCGTTTTTAATGGTTGTAATGATTGAACGGCTATCTTTTGTCGCGGGACCAGAGAGACACGCGGCGGATACAGAAACCAAGCGTTACATCTGAATATTCAAGGGAGAAACTCTGAATTTAGAAACCCATTAAAAACCTCAAACCGGAGGGTGTAACTGCGGATAGAAGAAAATTTAAGTGTTCGTTAAATCCAGAAGATATGAGCAGAGTTTTCACTCCTCCTGTGTTCTAAATGCCCCTCGTGTTGAATCACATTATATCAGCATTGATCAGTATTTTTCTTTTGAATTTGTAGCCGATGTTTTGGATGCCATTCGTTCAGTTAAATGAAATGCTCTTGGTCCAGAAGGCATTTCTCTAAAATTTGTGGAGCTGATATTAGCCATACCCTACTGAGATTTTCATGCAAATTTTCGATGCATGTATTTATTCCTGTCAGTTCGCTGAGCAATGAAAAAGACCTACGGTTGTATTAGCCTTTTGTGTTTTTCATCAAACGTTTTCTGAAAAAAAGCAACCTTAACAGATGCAAGATTATCTAGCTGTGAACGAATTGATATCTGAATGGTAGTTCGGTTTTCAAGTCAATCACAGCTGTGAATTAGCCGCGTTGAAGTCAAGTTCAGATTTACGTTTTGCACTTGAAGCAGGCAAGTTTGGACTTATGGTTCTGTTAGACTTTACTAAAGCTTTTGACTGCTTTAATCAATCAATTTTGCTGGCTAAACTTTAAAAATATATTAGGTTCCAGCGACCCGTACAAGGCCTTAAAACTAGCTCCTACCACCATTTGCTTGTGCGAAATGGAATGGACCTACAGTTTTAAGTCGACTATGGACGGCAAATTTGAGAAGCTTCTCATGAGAATTGATACTTTTGGATGTTTGTTAGACGTTTGCAAGATGTAGGGCAGTGGAAACAAACTTTAGCTGTTACTTGGACTGGACCCTTCGATTAGTAGTCCAACAGTATCCAGTGAGCCACAGCGCCCACTGAATAAACTAAGGAATAGGTTTGTTTTTTTTTGCTGCGCTTACGTTGCTGAGGCCAAATTTATTGACCCTCAATTAAATTTAAAAGCGTCAGTAAAAATGGGAAATTCATTAAAAGAAGCTGTCTACATTTACTAATGGCGCATACTTTTAAAACTGCCATTAGATAAAAGATTAAAACGGCCTTTTAAGAGGGATTTGAAGCGCCTAAAGAGGTTTATTAAACAAAAATACAGGGCCAAAAACCTAGCTTCTCAAACTTTGCTCTGCTCAGAGCTTAAAACACCTTAATATATCATTGGTTATGTCCGACAAGTCAGCTGATATATAACGTGCTAAACCTCACCCCTCAGAGAGGCACTAAGAAAACCGGCCGGCTGCACGTGTTCAAAGTAGTAGTATATAAGATCCTCCCATTTTGTTTATTGTTTTGACTACAACTAAGTTTCCTTTACAGGAAGTTAAGGCTTCAGTTTTTCATTGTGTTGGGCAGTCTGCCTGCCAGTGAAGGCACCTGCTAAGACCGTCATTACATGCGGTTCGCCCTTACTGCGCTAGATCGAACGGTCTTGTTCTTTGTAGTTGGCGCACAATGTCCGTCTCATTCGTTCGGACTATTTCCTGGTTACAATGCACTTGAAGACGAGAACGAAACTCAATCGCGGCAGCAATTCCTAGATCTCCGTGAATAGCACTATTGTACAATGATGCATTCAAAATTGCTCTTAGTGTTATGTTTTGGAATGCCCTTAATATTGATATAATGATTGGTTTGGTACAACCCCAAAGTTGTAAACTGTACGCCCAAGATGGTTTCAGCACTTGCTTATATGAAATCAGTTTGTTGTATACGCTTAGCTTTGAAAATCTTCCGATAAGCCAATACATCTCTCTGAGCCTGATTTCAAGCTCGATTATTTTTAACGAGTGACCATATAAGCAATACATCTCTCTGAGCCTGATTTCAAGCTCGATTATTTTTAACGAGTGACTTTCAGTTAAGTTTGCTTCATCAAGAGTCATTCCCAGATATTTTGCCTCGTTTGGACATGGTATTTGCACCGAGTTGATTAAAAGGGTGCAGGGAAATAAGTCCACGGGAACTAAGTCCACCGAGGGACTTAGTTCCCACATAGTGGGAAATAAAACCACTTTCGCGAAGTGGAACTACGTCCACTTTCTTATGGGAACTTAGTACACATTCAAAAAAAGAAGAGGGAACTAACATCCAACATTTGGAATTAGACAAAAAACTGTAAAGTTGAGTTAGTTATCACACTCTTTAAGCAAAATCTTAAGCTTATCATGGTGACATAAAGCCAAATTTACAAAACCGTACCTCGCACCCAGTGTTAAACGACTTTTTTACTTTACGTTTTTTACGTTTTTTACATTAGTTTTTTTACGTGCTAAATTTTTACTATGCTTATGTAAAAAACGTAAAAAAGGTAAAAAAAAGTCAAAAAAACAAAAAAAAAACACACAAAATAATCCAAATAGGGGAGATTCAAAACAGAAGATGAGAGTTGGATCAGCTTAATCTGTGCGGTATCCAAAAAAATTATTGGGTTTTTATCTTCTTTTCGATAAAATGATTAAAAAGCCCGATTTGTTGAAAACAGATTCTCTAATCCAACGTTTCTCAACATTTAAGCGCATGCGGAATGCGGACCCCCATCAATGAATTTATCAGGAATAACCCTGTTATTATACAGGGTGTCCCAGTTAAGCGGTATAATCCTTTAATGGGAGATTACTGAAGTTCCGCCGAAAAAAAAATTGTACGGCAGGGGCATTTTAATTAAAAAAATGGGACAACAAATTTGCATAATCTTGAGTTTAAAGAGCTATAACTTTTTTGTAACTTCACAGATGTACCCTAAGTGTTTAAGCCTTCTATGCGCTACTAAATTGTCTTTCCAAAATGTACAAAACAATTCTTGTACCTTTAATAGTTTAGAAGTTTTAGCGTTTAAAGTGAATACACATCCAAATTAGAGGTCACCCACTTTGATGGGCTATAACTGTAAATGGGGTGAGAATAGACCCCCCCCGCCCTGCCGTACAAATTTTTGTTCGGCGGGACTTCAGGAATCATCTCTTAAAAGATTATACCGCTTAACTGGGACACCCTGTATTATATTGTATTCTTTTCCTGAAATAGGTATAATAATAAATTCTGAAAAATAAAAAACAAGAAAAATTTGAATTTTTTAACTATAAAACATATTTATTATTCTTCTGTTTCAATATCTATGTAGTCAACATTAGTTGAATTAAGGGAAAAATAAACATGAATGAGTTTTTTAGAGCTTTTAAAGGTCAGTCGATTTCGTAAAGGACTATGTATTTGAGCCCAGTTTGAGAAAACCCTTTCAATTTGCGCGGACGATGCTGGTATGTCAAGAAGCTTCAAAGCTAAAGATGACAGTTCAGGGTGATGAATGCTCGCGGTGCTCCAAAAAACTGTTGGTTTTTTAATTTCTTTTCGAAGAAGTGTATGAAAAATACCACTTTGTTGGCGAAAACAGTGCAAGCTTTCTAATCCAACTGCGTCTAAATTTTTCAATAGGAAGTGGCTTATTATTTTTTCTTCGGATGTCGATAAAATGGCCTTGTCGTAAAAAGGATTTAAATAATATGCCGTTAGTGAGATTTCATTTAATGCCATCTCTTTTCTTTCTAGGTAAGATGGCATCATTGATTCCTTAAATCCGTCCTTATTTTTAAGTGAAAGCCACATATTTACCGCATCTGCAACACTTGTATCTAAAGCTTGGCACTTGTTTATAAGTTCACATATAGGTTCCAACATTTTCTGGTTAGTGTCGACTCTCGCAACAAAATCCTCATCAAAAATTAACTTGCAAATAGTAGATTTAATTTTCCTTGGCTGACCATCAGCAAGAATTTGCTTCATGAATTGCAAGTTGCTCAGAAAACTTTCAAAGCTATCGCGATACGAACACCAACGCGTCTGGCATGCTAATTTCAGCCTCTTTCTACCTTTCGACACAATTGATTTTTCCAGGTCAGGGTTCTTAAATTCTTTTAAAATTAAATTTACTTTTTCTGACAGATTTTTGTCAACAATGTCTTTTGCAAATAAATTTCCTAAATGACTGTTGCATCTTGAATGCCACAAAACATGTCGAACATTTTTCCCCATACGCAACATAACACTGGCGTTGTCTGACACCACTGCGTAAAATGAAACGTTATACATATCTTTCCCCATATCTATTGATTGGTAGACTATATGTGAGACCATATCCGCATTTTCAATTTCACCGCTAAGATTCCATGCGTTAAGAAATGCACGTTTACCCTGAGAGTTATGCAGCATTGTTACAACTGTTTTGCTGTTACTAGACGAATTCTTCCATCCATCTATTAATAGCACCGAATCTTGTTGAGTTGGTGAATGAAAGTCTTTGATGCATTTGTTGTACATTTCATCCAAGAGTTGGTCCGACAAAGTTTTCCGTTTTGGGAGCACAGCTGCGTAAGATGGCCTCATAGATTTTACCATATTTTTGAAATGTGGTGATTCGATGTTGTGAATCGGAATATTACATCCGAAGAAAAAGGAAGAAATAGCTAAATCTATTTCGTGCTTTTCTCCTGGTTTTAAACAGTCAACAAAAGCATTTAAATTTCCCATTTGCTTTGGCTTTGAAACTTTTTTTGTTGTGGGTTTAACAAAGATGATCCTGATGACATGAGAAGCGAAGATGACGATGTTGTAGTTGTAGGTGTAGCCCTAGCCGTTGGTAATAGATCTGACTCTTCGGAATCGATATGAGCTTCAGATATAAATATGATTTCTTCATCTTCATTGATACCTTCAGTGCTCCGGCTCCCTTCGATTGACATCAAAGACTGATTTTGGTGTGAATAACTCTATAAAAAAACAGCATAAACCGTCATGGCTTCGAATATTGCTCTACTTAATCAAAGTACATACCAGTATTGAAATGGAACTGTTGGAAGACGAATTCATATTACTGGTTTCTTCAGCAGCTTCATCTATGTTTTTGACTTCATTTTGGACGACAAACCCATTGCATCTTTTACTGTTTGGAATATTAATCGATGATTAAATAATCCAATTGCTTGACTTACATACGAGTAATATACCATACCGATGCGCCAGTCATCGCGACTCTGCTATGTTTTGCAATGTTTTTTTACAAAAATTGCAATAAGCTGCATATTTCTTTCTTTCTCGAACTAGAGAAAAGTTATTTCCCTCAAAATTCACGGATTTTGGTCTTCCAGTGAAACTCATTTTATAAAAATTAAATAAATAATATTTATGGCACTTTATAAAACAATTCACTTTATGGAATAATTCAACACACGTGACACGATACTAAACGAATGATTGTAAAATGTTCTTTAATTATTTATTTAGATTTTGACAGATATTGCAATGCCTATCATTTTCTCTCTTTTTTCTCAGTAATTTACTTTATTTACCTCTTCTTTACCTTTTTTACGAGTTTTTTACGGGATTTTTACGTTTTTTACACTTATTTACGCGTTTTTTACCTACTGAAACGTAAAAAAGGTAAAAAACAGTTTTTTACACAGATTTGAACACCACTGGTCGCACCTACTCCAAATCAAACAGTGACCCCAAGCAGGGGGTTGCAGGGGGGCAGCACCCCCCCCCCCCATAGGCATTACACTGTTTATGGAATCTACTTCCGATTTCCTAACTAATCCCATAAACAGTGCGATTCATATCGGGGGGCATTTTGCCCCCCTGCAACCCCCCTGTTTGATTTGGAGTAGGTGCAAGGCCAAATTGTTGAAAACAGCACCAAGCGAAAGAGTCATAAAGCCAAATTGGCCTTTGGACTCTTTAATTTTATTTTGTTCTTAGTCGACAGTGAGAATTTACTTCACATTAAAAGGGAACTAAAACCACTCAGAGTTTTCGGAATTTATTTCCCACTTTACATCAGAACTAAGTCCACTTGGCGAAAGTGGTTTTATTTCTCACTATGTGGGAACTAAGTCCCTCAGTGGAATTAGTTCCCGTGGACTTATTTCCCTGCACCGATTAAAAGGGGTAAGCTATTCAAAATTGACATGAGCTTACCCGTTCTTTGTCCAATCGCATTCTTAATCCAAAGCTCTTTGGAGTTTTCCCGTGGATGAACAGTCTCAACTGTTGCGAGGATACTCCTATCAACTGCGAACGTGGCTACGACTGTCGTTTTTTTTATTATTAAAATTTTAATTTTTTTGTTGCAGAATTTAAGTTAACAAGGTGTACCTTGATTATTTAAAATCTGCTTTTGTTTCAGATTCTGTTTCGGAATGTTGGTACTTTCTAAACTTGGCTATTTTCAAATTGGGCAATTCAATTTTGGTTTTCAAATGAATTGTTTGAATCGCCAACAAAGTAACACGTCCTACTTCGTATTCAATTTCACGCCTTTCCAACTCCCTTTCAATCAATTTTGTTTTCCAAACCCTGCAACGAATCTTCTTTATCGATTCGAGATGTTTTATAATTTGCTTCTGTTTCATTATCTGCTTTTGTTCTCGAATCTGAATCTGTTTCAGAATGAGGGTCCCTTCTTAATGTCGCTATTTTCAAATTACCCAACTCAATTCTCTAAATCAAACTGTCTGATTGTTATTGTTTTACGATATTTACCCTTTGTTATGGTGTAAAGAACCCCAATACCTAGATAAAAGCATTTATGAAGATGGTGCACTTAGAAATGCGGATCTTGTGGGCAATGAATATAACAAAATCAGCTGCAGGTACAGACACGAAGCCATTTTAAGCCTGTGCCTTTAAATTATCAGGAAAATTAAATGATGTAGGAATAAATTGTAAATATATAGGGTGCAATGTACGCATTTTCATTTCATTCATCACTTCGCATACACTTACAATTAAATTTTTACGAAATTCCACATCCTGCAAGTGGAAATTCCTATAACTCATAAAAGCCATTACCTAATAATTGATTGCCAACTTGTGCACAATAAATACACATGAAGATAATTTACATATTTGCTGCAGGTACAGAAATCGAGCAACTTAAAGACGCTACCTAGGAGTGTTTACCTATTTTGCTAAAATTAAATTATGTAGAGTAAATTGAGGAATTTGCGTTTCATACATTTCCTTGCACACCTACCGTAAAATCACCTTACTTTGATAAATAAGTAAGTGGTCAACGTTAAGCACTGGTTGCCCTAACGGCCCTTGATAAGGAACATCTAGGATGCTCTGAATCTTCGCAAGACTTCGAGAGGAAACCCAACGACTCTTTGTCAGCACATAAAGTATGATGCTTTTATTCCTCTATAAATATTGTTAGCTAGAGGGGCGACTATCTATCTATTCTCAACCATTAATTTAAGCTTCCGAAGGCAATTGGGGTGCCCCATCATCTAACGCAAAATTTGTTTTCCTGTAACTTCGGTTTTGCTAATTTTCTCTTTCTATCATTTCATATTTGTCACATAACAAGTTGTGTGTCAGTTGCACATGAGGATGTTTTGAATACTGGTATGGACTGGGGTAACTCATCACCCCATGTTGCCTTTCTTGTTTTCTAGGGATTTTATTTTTTCGATCGATTATTTAGGTATAAATAGCAATGATGAGATGAAAGCTTACATAACAATCATTGGAACAGTTCTCAAGAACAAAAGGAAAATACCGCAATCATTTTTGCCAAACAAAACAAAGGAACCACTCTCCTATCAGTTTGCCTTTGATTACAAAAATACATTAGATTCTTTCACTCCGAAAGGAAATATGTCTGTTATATTTTTATCAAAAAGGCATTACAAATAATTGGGGTTGTAACTAGTAGACGGAGAGCTAGCGACCGATTTACTCACCTCATTTTAGCAAGGCTAAAACTTTGGTCATAGAAAGATTTAGGCCCGACAATTATAAAAATGTCCGTCTTACACTCCGGTACCCTCCATGAGGTCTTAAGTTTAAGGCTTGAAGTTGTAAAAAAAAGTACCCATTCACATCATTTCAGCAAGGCTCATATTTTAATATATCGTTCATTGATTCATTGATACACGAAAATAACAATGTAAGACGTTTTAGCCCTCCATGACATGCTGTAAGACGGGATATGATATATGTGGACCCGAACAAAAAAGACCCTCCGATTTTATTAAACAACTTCGCAACATTAATTTTAAAGTAGCTCTCGTAAATTTTTTGATAACAGATTGGACAAATGATGACATGGTCATGAGTTTTAAAAAGTGTCACACCTTTAAAACCGACCGTGACAGGGTAATCAAAACTGAAGATGAAGAACTGACTTGCGAAAATCACGAACAATCCGATACTAAAATAGTTTTCCATGTTTGCAGCATCTAATACTGCGCTAACGTTATTATAAGATGCTCTGATGCAGATGTCTTAATAATACTGCTTGGTAATATGAACAACTTAAAATGTGAACAACTGAAAATTTGGATGGATATTGGTGTGAGCAACAATCAACGATATGTTGATATTTCCAAACTACGTAATAAACTAGGCGATTCACTTTCCAAAAGCTTACCTGCTTCTGCTTTACATGCTTTCACAGGGTGTGATTTTAATCCAGCCTTTTATCGGAAAGGAAAAGTAGGACCATTTAAAATTATGCAAAAAAACGAGCAGTATCAAGAAGCCTTTGCTAAAATATGTGATTTTATTGTGATTACTGACTCAAACGCTGAATTACTTAGAACGTTTGAAGAATTTATTTGTAATATGTACAAAGTAAAAATCGTAAATCAAGTTAATGATGCTAGATTTGAAATGTTTATGAAGAATTTCATTGTAAAAAATTCAAATGAAGCTTTTCACAAATAAATAAAAGGATTTGATGCTACTAGTATACCTCCTTGTAAGGCCGTATTGTATCAGCATTTGTTGAGAACGAAATATATTACATCTTTGTTGATAAATTCATATCTTAAAAATCCAACAATGTTGTTACCAGTTAAAAATGGATGGAGTCTTAATGACAATGAATATGATTTCCATTGGTTTGATGTAAACCAACTTCCACAAACCGTTGAAGAGGCTTCATAATACATACCTAATACTTCCAAATACTAATCATGACCATGGTAAACATTTTAAAATTCAAATTATTTCGAAAAAATAATAATGCAATATAACAATTTGTTGTTTTCAGAAGATGATTAAGAAGCTTCTTCATTAGACTCCGATTCTGATGAATCTGATTCAAATTGCGAAATTGAATAAGAATTAATACATATATACCTCTTTTCTTAAAAATTTTATTTAAATATTTATGTATTTCAAAACATTAATTTAAAAACAAAAATATACGCGATTTATTTCGTTATAAAATGGATGTAATTGTTTCTATCTTAATTTAATTTTCAGCGTCTTACGGAGGGTTATTGACCGAATAAACATCTTACACTTGAAATGTGTGTTTGTTTTTATGTCATCTTAATTATGTGTAAATACTAGCCTTGCTGAAATGAGGTGAATGGGGTCATTTTTTTACATATACACGAGCGTCTTACAGCATGTCATGGAGGGCTAAAACGTCTTACATTGTTATTTTCGTGTATATATTGAATCAATGAGCGATATATTAAAAGATGAGCCTTGCTGAAATGAGGTGAATGGGCACTTTTTTTTACAACTTCAAGCCTTAAACTTAAGGACTCATGGAGGGTACCGGAGTGTAAGACGGACAGTTTTATAATTGTCGGGACTAAATCTTTCTATGACCAAAGTTTTAGCTTTGTTAAAATGAGGTGAGTAAATCGGTCGCTAGCTCTTGGTCTATAGCTAAACCTCACATAAAACGACGTCTATCTCCAAATTCGCCACTTGATTTAGCTGAGTGAATAAGCGCCACTGAAATAACAGAAGCAGTGATGTGTAATTTGTCCTTGAAACTTTAACCGAAAAGAAAAGGCCACTTGTTTTAAATGCAGTTGTCCTATATGTCCTGAGCACAGTGAAAAATATGTATGCCATGTTTTTAAAGATTTTTTAGCTTTACAGTTATTTAAAATAAATTCCTGGCAAGTCCAAAAAGAGTTTCGTTTAAATAAATATTTCTTGGTAAGTGTTTTTTCATTCTTTTACTGGGGTGATCTAAAAGTTTTTGAATTATGTTGCATTCGGAATGTTATTAAGTTTCAACAACTGTCGCGAATGTGCATTATTACTAAAAAGATATATACCTCAGAATTGAAGATGATAGAATTAAATATTCGACGATCTGCACTCTTTTTCTGGGGTATTCACTCAGGTCCAATATGTTTAGCCACTGTTAAAAAGTGGCTAATGGAGTTTCAACAAAAACTGGCACTAAGCTTTTTGCGTCATTAACTTACTTACTTACTTAACGAGCTCCTGACCCTTGACGAGTCTCTGCCTGAGACACTACACCTTTCCATCCTCTGCGATTCCGGTCACGCTGCTTCCATTTCTCCAGACCAAGCGCTCCATCATCCGCGATGGCTTGTTTTTTAAAACGGAGGTTCGGTCTTCCTTGCCTTCTCGAATCAGTGGGCTGGGAGTCGAAGAACCTCTTGGCTGGAGCATTATTTTCTATTCGCTCAATGTGGCCGAGCCAATGTAGTCGACGTGATTTAGCTTTGTGGACTATATCCATATCTTGGGACAGCCCATAGAGTTCGCGGTTGTATCTTCTCCTCCATTCGACCTCCTCGCACACAGGACCAAACAACCGACGGAGTATTTTTCTTTCAAAAGAACCCAATATAAGCTCCCCTTTTCTACTTATCGTCCAGCACTCGGCAGCATAAAGCAGGACTGGTAGGATTAAGGTTCAATAGAGCATGCATTTTGTCCTTCGAGTGAGGAGTTTTGAACCTATTCGTTTCGCTAAATCTACGAGTAAGTATCACCCGTTTCCCGAGGTAATTCTCCGCTGCATCTCCACTAAGACGTTATTCGTGGAGTTCTTGTTTACTCCTAGGTACATGAACTCCTTAACTACCTCGAGGTTATTGCTATCAGGCAGTGGACAGATGTTTGTTTGTTTGTTAATAGCATCTTATTGGTCTTGTCCTCATTTACTCCAAGACCAACCAATTTCACCTGTTCTTCAATTGCCGTAAAAATCTCCAACACGGCACACTGGGAACGGCCGTTGATGTCGATATCGTCCGCATACCCCAGTAGCTGAACGAATTTCCGTGTTGATACCTGACCTTCGCACTATTTTCTCCAGAACAAGATTGAAGAAGTCACATGATAGTGCATCTCGTTGCCGAAATCCGGTACAAGTTTGGAATAATTCGGAAGAGCTGCTTCCAAACTGCACGGCTTTAAAGTCAATGAAAAGATGGTGAATCTCGACTTGAAATTTGGTCTTTTCCAGGATTTGCCTCAGAATGAAAGTTTGGTCTATTGAGACGTTGACATGGTAGGTAAATTGAACAGGATCTTGTATGCGACAATTTGCAGGGATATGTCTCCATAGTTCTTGCAAGACATAGGATCGTCTTTCTTATAGATAGGGCATATGGAGCTGATAGTCCAGTCATCGGGCATGCTTTCTTCCGCCCATACTTGGTTGATGATTTGGTGCATGCCCTCTACCATAACGTCACTCCCGTGTTTGAAAAGCTCCGCGATGAGTTATCGGAGCCGGCGGCATTATTGTTCTCATGCTTTCTTATAACTTAGCCAACCTCTTCTATACAAGGTGGTGAAATGTGTTCTCCATTGACAGGACGTGTGTTTGAACCCCATTTTGCAGCTGTTCGAAATGCTGCTTAAATACATCTATTCCCTTGATAAAGCCCCTTTTTTCCTCAAGTTTTGGCCAACTTTAGATTATATTTGTTCCAAGATTTTGGCCTTTGGGTCTATCTTGATATTAGTTATGTAAGGTTATGTTAGGACAAGTATGAAATTTGTCTCTCAGGTCAAAGAGGCCTATTCTGATTTCCCCCTTTGGCATATGAATGCACTGGAAATGTGCTCATAAAACTATTTGGATATGTTGATAAATCTTTAATGATGTGATCTACGTCGTCTAGGCTCCCATGGAAATAGCGGCATACTTGGAGAGCCGGCCAGTTACGTAGACATGTTCCACAGATACTATTTCCTCGTCACCTATAAAGCTGTTAAAATGCATATCCTTTCAGTCATATTTCGAGCATTCAGAGCAGAGCGCCGAGCAACGTTGAGCCTGAACCGAGCATTCTCAGAGCGTTCAGATTTATTATTAATAATTATAATCGAAGATTATTTTTTTAAATTGTATTTTTTACTACGCCAGAAAAAATGCTTCGATATCTTCGGAATCGGTTATTCATTTTTTTTCTTTATTTTCCTGGGCCGAGCTCAGGTTTTTACTGAAAGTGCCCAATCAATTTATTCTGAGCTCAAAGGCTCTGCTCAAGTTCTGAACGAAAAAAAGAAATACAATTTGAAAGTTCTGTGTCTGAGCTAAATACGAACTTTATTTCGACAAATCAGGTTCTGCTCTAAGCAAAAAAAAAAAAAAAAAGGAAAAATTTCTAATGCTGGGCCCAGTTAATACCCCAACGAGTATACGTCCTTGGTTTCTATCAAAGGATACACGGGTTTTTGATAACTTTACATTGATCAACAGGCTATGGGTTAAGGCACAAAATGATACGGTTCTTCCATTTTTCTTTAGCTAAATTAATTGTAACCCCATCATCTCTGTTAGCTAAAACAATGTTCAATTCAGTGCAATAACTCAGAGACAGCTAGTCTCCTGGATTATTGCCTTTCAGATGTCGAGGAACCCAACAAAACAGTACTGTATTATGATTTTTTCTGAAATATCCTGTCTTACACATTTCCCATTCGGTATATATTATTATAAATCGTATTAAGTACTGTGCTCTCTTTCCATAGCTTTGACAGTGTGAGCTGCGTAGATCTCAGATTGGAAAACGCTGCAGTAATCTGTCAGTCGAGACTCAGCGCTTCTGAGAAGACTTCTGCTCCTGTTCACGTGTTTGTCTTATAGCCGATTGTGAAGTTGAATAGACGTTTTAATGGCAGTGTTAGGTGGAAATCTAATCCAGTTTGTAAGATATGAGGACTTTAATATTCTTATTGAAGTCTCATTTTTATCCCGTTCAAGAATGGGCTAAGGTTGCTGCAGCGCCCCGGAAAAAGCAGCACTTTTCGAAAAAGGCGACTAAGGGGAGAAATCGAATGTAGGTTATTTTACCCAGGCACATATTTAACATCTTGAAATTATGCCGAAGAGTGATTTTTTTTTGTCGACGTGCGAGGCATTCTACAATGGAGCATTCAGATTCAATACTGGTCCATTGTAGTAGCAAGAAGACACACCACTTTTACTGTTTCGAAGTGTGCATACAAATCAGTAGGTTGACACGATTAGGGATCATCGGTGTCATAAAAGGAAGATCAAGCAATAATAAATAGTGATAGCACGAACGTGTTGAAGGCTCCTCGATATTACTAATGCAACATCACCAGCATTCGATTGTCTTCAGTTGCGAAATGATCCGAAACCGGGAGGCCTACCAATATTCATTGAAGTCGAACTGGCAAACTCCACGGCCGGACCAGTAGTTTTGCGGTAAAGTGGGAAGGTGGGCGCACTAGCGCAGAGGTTAGCGTGTTCGACTACTCATCTAAAGGTCTCAGGTTCAAATCCCAAACTGGTCAAGGAACACCTAAATGTTTTTCCCACCGCCACATCTTTTTGCCAACGTCTTCTAAATATCCAGGACTATCAAATGGGATAAGAAGCTTCTCAAATTGGCCGTTCGGATTCGGGTTAAAATTTTAGGTCACTTCGGCTCCGCACAAGCAAATGGATTTGGTATTTAGTAGTTTATAAAATAGCTATTTCGGTATCTTATATGACTTAGTGAACAGGATAAGTTCAGTCTTTTTGTATCGTAGAAGGCGGTTGTGGAATCAGTGGCTATGCGTTGGACTGTTGATCGAAATTTTCAAAAAGAGAAGGGGTGGTGTTCCTCGCTTAATATGTTTCGTAATTATTCTATCCCCGAGACTACTATCACCAATTCTGCTACTGAGACAATACTCAATCTATCTGCATTTTGTTTCAAATGAAGCTCCTCAATTGATGATGTAATTTTTTCTGTAATTAAATTGTCGAAATCAACTTTTTTGTCCAACTTGCATTTTATGTGGTTAAGGGACTTCTTAATCCCCGATCGATATCACGATACATTCATTCAATACAATCGATATCGTCGACTTTTCTGAATTAATGCAGACACTTCCGAAAATATTCTTCATTGTTATTTATTTTTATAATTTATATATACATAACGAACATTGCAGATTAAATTTGGCTAACCCGGTTCATAAATCCTAAGTCCACATAAATGGCTTTATTTTTATTTAGGAATCGTAATCAAGTAGTAAATATTAAAAAAAAAAGCTACGGTTCTACAAATTAAATCAACATGGGCAAGATTCCGCAAGGTTTGGTGCTGGGTAATTTGCTGTTTGTTATGTTTACTAATTCTTTATTTATCCAGCCTTTTAAAGAAAGGTTAAAAGCATTTGCGGAAGATACAGCTTTATCCTACTCAGATGGCAGTTATCTTAATTTGTCTTCATTAATGAACAATAACTTGGAGATTTTAAGAAAATGGTTCCATTCGCACAAACTTATTATAAGTAAGAAAATCAATTTTATGGTGTTTAACTTGACCGGGAACATAAGAGATATGCCTTAACTATTTCATTCACCTTGCTGCTCTTAATTTAACTTGCACGGTTTTGTCCCCATACTACTTTTCCAGTGTTTTATAATAAGATAATTGCAATGTGTAGGAGAAGAGATGTGCTCTATAGGAAAAGGAAAAATAACCCAAGATGTCAAAGCTACGAAACCGAATATAAGCACTTCCGAAATTTTGCAAACCAAAACATTCAAAATACTAAAGCCAATTTCTACAAACAAAAATTTAAAAATTTCCAAAATGACCCTAGAAAAACAAGGAATATAATTAACGATCTTTTACGAAGAAAGAAACCTTCAGTAGATGAAGTCATCGAAACCAATTTATGTAATAGTGGCGATAGTTTGAACGTCATTGTGGAGAAGTTTGCAGGTCAGTTCGCTGATCAAACTTCGTCAATCATGCATATATGCACTGTCAAAACGTCAAACCACGAGAACCACTATCTGCACCAGAGTATATTCATTGAAGAACCAAGTAAACAAGAGATATTTCCTCTGCGATCCTGGGCACGCTGCTTCCAGTTCTCCAGACCAAGCGCTCTGGCATCCACGATGGCTTCCTACTTAAAATACCGAACACAAAAAGTAAAAGTGGACACCAAGACGCTACACATAGGTGTACCACAAGGATCGGTCCTTGGTCCGATTTTATTCCTTGTTTACATAAACTCCCTGTTTAACCTACCATTCGCAGGTAAAGTAACATCTTTTGCAGATGACCTCGGTATCGCATATGCCTCATCTAGCCCTCTAAGCTTATTGACTGAAATAAACCTCGATGTTCACTTACTGAGAGTCTGGTTTGTCAAACACAAGCTAAATATAAGTAACAAAACCAAACTGATGTATTTCAGCTTAAAAATCTAGTTATAAAATGCTAAATTGCACATGTACTTGGGACGATTCCTTAGTGGTTTTCAATGAGGGTAATGTATTCTATTGTATTGTATATATTTATTTAGTGGAGTCTCCACTATTAAGATTCATTTTACATAATTACAAGAACTTTAATAATAAATAAATTAGGTAAATAGTATTTAATGAATTATAAGGAAAATTACATTTTAAATAACTTATAGCATTTCTTTTAAATATGGCCAAATTTCTCTTATTTTTTATTTCTTGAGGCATAGAATTAAATAATTGAAAACCCCTATAAACAATGCTGTTTTGCGCGGCATTCGTTAGGTACGGAGGAAGTCTAAAGTCTCCTCCATTTCTTAAGTGGTATGGCTGGGATTCACTAACATGTCTCAGATATTTTTTTAGGTACTTAGGTAGCATATCGTAATTAATTTTAAAGACAAAACATAAAACATTAACCAGAATTCTTTGCTTGACGCTTAACCATTTCAACGTATTTAACATAAACAAAACGGGAGTATATCTACGAGTATTACATTTTAAAATTATTCGCATTGCTCTGTTTTGAATTCGTTGTAGTTTTAATAACATATAATCACTGCACAAAAATAAGATTGCCGAACAGTACTCAAAATGAGGTTTAACTATCACATTAAAGATATTTATTGCACACATTGTTGGAATCTTATTCCGTATTCTACTAAAAAAAAACACTTTTTTGGATACTTTTTTTATGATATATTTAATATGTAAGTCCAATTTTAGTTTTGAGTCAATTATAACGCCTAAATATTTGATTTGTTCTACTTGTTCTAATATTTGTCCGTTTACGTTTAAGTTTAATCTGTGATTATATTTAAACATCATACATTTAGATTTAGTCACGTTTAATTTTAATTTATTTCATTTAAGCCATATATCCAAGCTATTTAGATCGTCCTGTATATTTTTTTCGCATTCCTCTATATTCTTTCTCGATATAAATAGTAGGGCGTCATCCGCGAAAAGTGCTATCTGTGAGTATTTAAGTGCATTCTTTATGTCATTGATGTATATGATAAATAGCAGAGCTCCAAGTATCGATCCTTGAGGGACTCCCATTTTTGTCTCGATGCTATTGGATGACACACCATTTACCACTGTTTGTTTGTAATAAGAATTGTTTTAAGATAGAAAGAGTTGATAATTTTAAATACTTGGGTGTTTTAATTGATCAAAATATGAGCTGGTCCAAATATATTTCAACATTGCGGCAATATCTGCGCTTTTCTATCCGTAGCTTCTATCATCTCAAAAAATATTGTGATAGCAGAACTTGAAGCACAGCCTATTTCGGCATTTTCCATTCAAGACTTCAATATGGTATAAGTTGCTAGGGAGGCACCTACCCAGCAAAAATTCACCCTCTCCTCGTCTGGCAGTGTGCTATAAGGAATATCTGAGGTATTAACAGATTGTCTCGCTATATGCCCCTCTTAAGATCATTAAAAATCCTTCCGGTCAGACATTTGTATTATTTTAAAGTCTCTAAGTTATTTTATATGAGATGTGGCTATATGCAGAGTCCTATATCTGACGTCCGTACTCTGCGTAGCAATCTTGACAATTATGTTCCTGTTCCCACTTTTCGTACCACGCATTTTAGAAACTTCTACTCCATCGTGTCTTACAAGTTGTTTAATACGTTTCCTATGGCTCTTCGGTGTACCAGGTCTTTGTCAATGTTATTAAAAAAAGTTAAACTGTGGCTTCTGGATTTTGATCACAGTCAAATTGAAGTTCTACCGCCTTATTTTGCTTAGAATTAAAATAATTTCTTAAATTACTTACTTATTGCTTCTTTTTCCAAAAATCATTGCATAGCTTTTTTGGCGTTTTGTTATATTATATCAATAATCATTTAAATATTGCGTACCCCACATAATTCTGAATTTTACAAGGTGGCGCAAAAGTCATCTTCCTATCGGAAGAAGCATAATTTTTGCAAATGGCGGCAAATGTAAATTCTACTTTGATATTTCTGAAGTTAACTGATACAGAAAAAACTTAAGACACCAATTAACAAAATCCAAAAGCAGAACCAAAGTTTTTCATTCATAAAAAAAATTACAGCGAAAGAACATCGGGTGACAACTTTTGCGCCACCTTGTATTTATGAATTAGCATTTATCATTATTTGAATTTTCAAATACAAATATCACTAACTATTCTTTATTATACCTGAATTTGTGTTATGATAGTTTAAGAAAATTATATTTCCATTGTTATAAAGAAAAATGATCATAAATAAAAAAAATAAAAAAAAATATATATTAATGATAGTAATATATTTTCGTTGCTGAATGATTAATGATAGGTAATCTCTGAATTGTTTGTTTTTATGGAACAATTTTCGGGGTGCGAAGCTTTCTACATTGGAACACTCAGCCTCATACTGGTCCATTAAACAAATTTACTCATTTAAATATAAGCCAGATGTTAAATTCTTAATCAAGAACAACAATTAAATTGCTCCACATCCAAGACCAAAGCACCCCAACGTGGCACCCTTTCACTTTGTCATTAACTCGCATTATCATGTAGGTCTGTTGTTCTTTACTCATCGTGTGACACTGCACACAGCAAACATAATTAGCTCGTGAATTTTTAATTAATTAACTTCTAGTGTGGCTTTAGTGCTGTTTGCACTCAAAACCATTAAAACCATTTTTTTTCACAAAAATCCATGTTGACCTCAAACGGATTTCGTAGTCATATTGCCAACAGCATGCAACGCATATTTGTCAAAAATATTCCCAACATACATACTCGTAATCTGATAACAAAAGCAAAACAATAATTTTGGATTTTATCTCACGGAAGTGTGGAACTGCAATTGGCCAATTCTCAGAGTTAATTTATTATTGCAGCGTTTCTTCAATTCATCATCGCGTAACGTACTGCCGAGCGGTGCTGCTGTTTTTATTATGATGATGTTGATGTCGTTCGAACTCATAAATTATTTAAGTTCCCAGAAGCGGACTTAAACAAGAAAAATAAAAAAATAATAAACAAATAAAATAATCCAGTTTCTCTATGTTGACCTCCCGTGTGACGTAAGTGTCGCATGAAATTGAAATTTCCGTACAGAACCGGTGACACAGGAATTGCCACAAGTGGACTTCCGAAAGCGGTCTGATTGCAAAAATAGATGGATGGTTAGATGTTTTTGTGGGCCGGAGTATGTATGTAAACAATAAAAACTCATAAAAGAAGAATAAGTTTGCAAGTGTGGGTGGTCTCTAGTTGTTGCCACTTACGTAAATGACATTCAAAAAAGCGAAATAGTCAAAGTCATCTGAAATTGTTTCTGCTACTGTGTGTGTGTGGTTTGTTTTCTCTGACCATGAAGTGCTTGTACTAAATTGAATACAAAGGATGTCAAAAAAAATGTTTGCTGTTTGATGTTAAAGCAATTTTATTGTTGACAAAAACGTTGACTACCGTTAGGGTCAGTCATACTGCAGAAACATTGCGAATTATTTGTAAAGCGAGAGTAAACAATGCGTAGGCAGCTGGGAACATTTGGCAAACTATATTGGAAAAATGTGTGCCATTTTTTTTTGGAGCATTGAAATGAATCGATCAATGAATCTATTGGTTAAAAATGAAGATATTTTTACCTATCTAAACCAGTTGCAGAGATAGCCCCGCAGAGCCAGGATACTCTTTGATCCTGTTTCTAAGACCCGGCCATAGGTTTTGCTTCACTTTCTTTGTTCTTTGTCACAAGCAAGGCGTCACCTTGCTGACTGTGAAAACTGCATTTGGTTGTTGAACGTCTGACAAACATCCAAGTGTATCAAATTGTCATGAGAAGCTTCTCAAATTTGCCACTCGGATTCGGCGTAAAACTGTAGGTCCACTTCGCATGAAAGTGGTTGCAGAAGCTAGGTTCTAGGCCCTGTATGGGCCGTTGAGGACTAATATGTATGTATTCTAAAGGAAGGTATATTAGTTTTAACTAATAGCATCAGGCGGATAGCGGGTCGTGTGGTATTGATTTTGTTGGTAAGTAAAGTATCTAGGGCTACATCTAGATAATAAACTCCTCTAACGAGAAGATACAGAGCAGATATCCAAGAAGGCCACCCGCGCTCTCATGATATGTAGGAGCCTAGCGGGAAAGGCATGGGGATGCACCCCAAACATCCTACGATGGAATTACATAGCAATTTTGATACAAATAATCATATACGGAGCAGTAGCATGGGCGAAACGAACCAGTCTAGCCACGACAAGGAAGGCACTCAGCAAAGTGCAAAGACTGGCGTGCCTGTGCATTACCGGAGCAATGCGTAGCTGCGCAGCCGCAGCCATAGAAGTGTTATTGAAATTGACACCTCTACACATCGTGGTGATGAACGCGGCAGACAAAACAATCCTAAGAATGGGAAAAGAGGGAATTGGAAGAGGAAAATGCATTGGTTCGAAAGAACACGATGACTTACTCAAAAAACTCCCACTTCTTGCCATACCTAGGGACGATAGCATCAGGAAATTCAACTTAGAGAAGAATTTCCAGATAAAGCTCAGCAATAAGGAGAACTGGAGCAATGAATCCTTAACTTATGGACTGAGCAACCACACAACAAAGTGGTACACGGACGGCTCGAGGACCGACGAGGGACCTTATGCAGGAGTGTTTGGGACGGAAACAAAGCACTACGAATCCAAGGACAATTGTACCGGCATCTTCCTGGCAGAAATATGTGCCATAGGCAGGTGCGTTCGAATCAACCTCGAGAAAAACTACAGGAATTGCAACATAACAATAATGTCTGACAGTCAAGCAACCATTAAGGCTCTTGACGCAAGTCAAAACTCGTTTGGGAATGACTACACGGACTGAACAGACTGAGCAAGAACAACAGAATTTCTATCTGCTGGGTACCTGGTCATGTTGCCATTACAGGCAATGAGGCAGAGGAACCCTTCACAGATCCTGAACTGTTCTGAGGGATAGGAGAACACACTCTACGCGAAGAGTTCAGGACACTGGAGGAAGAAAAAAGGGCCAAAACCTTTCTCAACCTCCAAGGTCTGAGGCAAGCAAAAAAACTCTTAGGAAATTATAACCAAAAGAGATTCCAAGCTTGTATCAGCCTTAACAAAAACAACCTAAGAGTCCTAACAGGCCTCCTCATGAGGCACTGCAGACTCAAAGAGCACCTGAGGAAAATGGGTATATCAGAGGACGGGTTCTGCAGATTCTGCAGTGAAACCACCGAAAATCCAGACCACATACTGGAATCTTGTGGGGCACTGGCCGAAAAAAGAAAAAGATATTTGGGCAGGCACCAAATAACAGACAAGGACATACAAACCATGGACCCACATCACATTCTCATAAATTAAATTGGACAGGACGTTGTGCTCTAAGGAGTGTGACCTGCCAAGGATAAATCAGAGCAATACCCCGAATAGCTTCATAAAAGAAGTATACCTAGAGGGGGCTCTGAAGCAGGGCATGAACCTCTCGGAGGTACAAGCAGGGGACACATTAGACCAATAGGTCGCAGTGTAATATAACCTAACTAATTTTTATTATTATAACACCTGCAGTAAATTATTTTGAAAATATAACGCGGGTCTTCACTTTACGGCTCTGCTTAGATAGTCGGAGCATGTGTTTTATTTATGTTTGTTTTTTGCAATGTTTTGCATTTTGTTCATTATACGCCCATGTCTCCCTTAACAACCCAGCTGCTTTGACACTAAGTGAAACACATGTTAGCGTTGGCTCCGATTTAAAGAGTTTAGTCTGCCTGGTTACAAGTGCCATTATTCTTTCCCCAGTGCCGTCTAGCCATTTATATACCTAGTGACGTGGCCTACCAAGTTCAGCCTTAATATGGCCATTGTTCCAATAAGGAATTTAAATCCATCTGCCTAAAATTTCATGTCCGTAGGCAATTAATCCACTACTGTTTTATTTACAGAAGCTCAAATTTTTATAGAAATTCAACTTATAATGAGTTTGATGCCCTGTCTGATTCCATAACAAGAATTGTGACCCTTCACCTTCGTACTGAAATCGCCATTGCGGGCGATTTCAATATTACACAATTCAAGTTTGCGTCGACATTCTGGGCAGACAGCGCCCGAAGGAAGGTACGTCGAGATCTTTGCTGAGGTGAATAACCTGACTCCGCTTGTAAATGTGCCGACACGAATACCGGACATTAGCAGTTAAACTGCCAATACACTGGATTTTTTTCTTACCTCTCACCCCGATAAATAAGCTTTGAACGTATTATCGCCTCTAGGTTCGTTCGACCATTGTACCATATCACCAAATTGTTCGTACTCCAACCACATAATTAAAGAACAAACTCCTAAAAGAACCGTACGGCAATACGCAATACGAGAAAGACAATCCGGAAAAACTAAACGGATTCTTTAAGATTTTAAACTGGTCGCTGTGCTTCCTCGACAGCGACATGGATGCTGCTGCTAATATAGTCACAAATATAATTTACTTGGGCACCCTGGCTGCAAAGAGGCTATCGGGTTAAAAGAGGTAAGCTTTCGATCATTCAAGGCCAACTCATCTGAGGAAACCGGGAAAAAGTTTAAACGAGCCAGAAATAACTGCAATGCCCACATCAATCGTATCAAATTCTCCTATGACCAAAAGTTGAGGCACAAAATACAGTGCGGTTCACATGGTTAGCCGCACCATTTTGCTCTCAGTAAATTGTAGTTTTTCCGTTTGTTTTTTTTTCATGAACTACCAAACAATGCGTTTATTTGAAAGGTTATTAAATTCTCTTTGGAAAAAAAACCTAAATTGAAGATTTTTGAGAGACATTTAACGGTTGTTTTGATCTCTTTCTTTCCCACTAGTGCGCAAAAAATTTCAAATAAATCGGTTCACTTGGTTAGACGCACGAATTTATTCAGTTAGTTTCTTAATGCTGGGTAATGGAAATTAAATTTGGTTAATGAGTGAAAATGGGTAAAAAAAAATGCTAACGGTGTCGGAAAAAGCAAAAATTGAGGCCTACCACTCAGAGGTTTTCTATGCTGAAAATTGCAACTAAAATAGGACCAAGTGATAAAGCAGTTCGAAATTTTTTATCAAACCCTTCTACCTACGGAAAAAATAACAAAGGGAGGACAAAAACAGACTTAACACCGCACGAGAAGCGAAAAATAATAAGAATTACCTCAAATTCAGCACACCCACGATGAAAATCAGACAATTAACTTGGGTGAGTGGCAGCAAATCAACGGTTCGTCAAGCTATTTTAGGTGTTCCACACTTGAAGTTCAAAGAGTTTAAAAAAAAACCCGCTGCAAGAAAGGAACTTCGGTTGGAATTCGCGCGTCACGTGACATGGTTGGGAGTGTTTTAAATTGGAGAAATGTGGTGTTTTCTGATGAGAAAAAGTACAACCTAGATGGTCCTGTTTGGTATGATTTTTATTTCCATGACATCCGCAAAGACGAATGCTTTTTGAATCGCAATCATTCCAAGAAAGGAGGAGTAATGGTATGGGGGGCCATTTCATACTACGGCGCCTTTGAGTTGGTTTTTGTGTCTCACAAAACGACAGGAATGTCTTATAAAGCTCTTTTGCAAACAGCTTTTCCAGCCATAAGAGAGCTTTTTGGACCAATCGAATGGATCTTACAACAAGATAATGCTCCGATCCACAACGCGCACGTTGTAAAAGCATTTCTCGCTAGTGAAAATGTGGAATTGTTGCCGTGGCCACCGTGAGTATGGTGGTGATATAAATATTATTGAAAACCTTTGGGGATGGCTGACCCGTCAAATTAATGAAGGAGGCAAGTAGTATAAAAGCTGTGAGGAGCTTATTGCCGCAATTAAATAAGCCTGGTCTAAGATTTCATTAGATTATTTAAAACAATTGTATGAATATCTTAAAGGTAGAATGTCATGGAGGTTGTACAAAGTATTGACACTGTGAACAATATTTATCATAATAATAAAAAAGGCAAACAGAAATTTTGGAAATCGATCAACTTTTTTTCAAACTTTAAACAGGTGCGTCTAACTAAGTGAACCGATTTATTTGAGCTTTTTTTGCACTAGTGGGAAGAAAGAGATCAAAACAACCGTTAAGTGTCTCTCAATAATCTTAAATTTAGGTTTTTTCCAAGAGAATTTAATAACCTTTCAAATAAATGCATTGTTTGGTAGTTCATGAAAAAAACAAACAGAAAAACTACAATTCATTGAGAGCAAAATGATGCGGCCAACCATTTTAACCGCACTGTACTACCCGGGTAGTAAAAACGTTTAATCGCATGTTAAAACATCAAGAATTCAACCTAATCATCTATCCCGAGACTCATTTTCAATGACATTCTAGCTGTCTCTATAGATAAGGCCAATCTGCTTGCTGGTCACTTTGCAGTCAGCTCAACGCTCCCAGATTATGCTTTGTCTAGACCTGTACTTAAGCTTGTAGAATACTCCATGGGATCAATCCACTTCCGCACTCGTACAGTGGCTAGAGAACTTCAAGATCTTGACGTTCACAAATCCGCTGGTCCAGATTTTATTTCCCCCGTCGTTCTGAAGATGTGTTCTTCCTCACTAGCAAAACCATCGCGCTTGTTTATCTATCCTATTATTCAGGGCTCTTTCCGAGAAAATGGTGAACAGCATTTGTCTAGCCCGTCGCCAAAAAAGATTAATCTTCATTCCCTCTTTCTACCGACCAATTGAACTAATGTCCCTTCTTTCCAAAGTCATGGAAGGGCTGATAAACCGTTAGCTCATGAAATATCTTGAATCCTGAAAACTTCTTAATGACCGTCAGTGCGGTTTTCGCAGCAACAGGTCCACTGGTGATTCGGTGACATATCTAACAGAAAAGTGGAACCAATCTCTTCACCATTGTGGTGCGCTTGATTTGACAGAGTTTGGTACCAAGCTCTCTTGTCGAAAATACTTGCATTTGGAATTGATGATATCTTTCTTTAATGGATTAGAAATTACCTTTCGGACCGTTAAATTCACGCTGTTTTGGACGGTTTCAAGTCTGCAAATCAACAAATCAATGCTGGTATTCCCCAAAGCTCTGTTTTGTCTCCGACTATCTTTCTTATTTTTATAAATGATCTTCTGTCTGTTACCTCTCATCCAATCCACTCCTTTGCTGATGAAAGTTCCCTCAGCTTCTCATATTATTTTCTTGGTTCACGGCCCTCATCTTCGGGTGTGGAACTGGAACTGCAACGTATGTTACTTACTTACTTACTTAGGGTGGCGCTACAGTCCGGGGTGGATCTGGGCCTCAACCAACAAGCGTCTCCAGCCAGCACAATCTTTGGTCAGCTGTCCAGTTTCGCACGCTAAGTTGGTTAAGGTCCCCTTCCACTTGCGTGCGCCACCTGAGTCGCGGTCTTCCTCTACTGCGCCGTCCCTCGGGTGTGGATTCGAAGATCTTCCGGGCCGGAGCATTCACTTCCATTCGCTCTACATGACCCAGCCACCGCAGTCGTTGGACCTTCACTCTTCTGGCTAAGTCGATGTCGTTGTACAGCCCGTACAGTTCGTCGTTGTATCTCCTCCTCCATTCACCGTCTATGCAGACGGGACCAAAAATTAACCGAAGAATTTTCCTCACAAAACGACCAAGAGTGACCTCATCCGCTTTTGCTAGAGTCCATGCCTCTGCACCATAGAGAAGAACTGGGATTATTAAGGTCTTATAAAGGGTCACTTTAGTTGTTCGAGAGAGGGCTTTGCTACTTAATTGGTTTCTTAGCCCAAAGAAACAGCGATTGGCAAGAGTTATTCTTTGTTTAATCTCAGCGCTTGTGTCATTGCCTGAGTTTATTGCGGAGCCTAGGTAGACAAAAATCCTAACCCACTTCAAAGTTATATTTGTCTATAGTGACATTCTGTCCGAGACGTCGGTGTTGGGTGTCCTTTCTTGATGACAGCATATACTTTGTCTTGCCCTCATTAATCGCCAAACCCATCTTCGCCGCCTCCCTCTCAATACTCACGAACGCGCCAGTGACATCCCGCTGCGTTCAGCCGATTATGTCGATGTCGTCGGCGTAGGCGAGTAGATGGACGGACTTTTGAAAGATTTTGCCTCTGGTGTTAGCATATGAGTTTTGCACTATTCTTTCAAGAACGATGTTGAAGAAGTTACATGACAGCGCATCGCCTTGTCTAAGTCCTTTTTTGGCATCGAAGGTCTCGGTGAGTTCTTTACCGACCTTGATGGAGCAGCGTGCATTCTCCATCGTCATCCTGCACAAACGGACGAGTTTGGCAGGGATGCCAGAACTAGACATTGCTCTGTAAAGCTCGTCTCTATAAATGCTGTCATAGGCGGCCTTAAAATCGATGAAAAGGCGGTGGGTATCGACTTGGACTTCCTGGGTTTTCTCCAAGATCTGCCGCAGTATGAATATTTGGTCGATGGTAGACTTTCCTGGCCTGAAGCCACACTGATAGGGGCAAAGTATGTTACGCTCATTAAATTGCAATCTTGACAGCATAACTCAGTGAGGTTTAACTAATAGAGTGGAATTCAACGCTTTTCCGGTTCCATTCTAGTTATTTGTGTTAATGACAAATTTCGTTGGTATGACCACATATTCGATGTCGCCAAGAACGCTGCAAAATGCCTATACTTCCTTAAGCGCTGCAAAAAATATTTCACCCCTTCTGATCTGGCTACTATTTATAACGCGTTTATCAGGCCGAAACTTGAGTACAAATCTCATATCTGGTCTGATGCACCAAAAACTTATTTGGAGCTACTTGATAGGATCCAAAAACGCGCGATAAAACTCATTGGTAACCGTAACATCGCGATATCGGTTTTTTTCTCAGTCATCGTCGCAATGTCTCTTGTCTGTCGTTATTTTATCGTTACTTCCACCATAAGTGCTCAAATGAAATAGCCAGTTGCATTCCACCCCTGGAACATTTCAACCGCAATACCCGCTATGCAAGGAATGCACATCAGTTAATCCTTAAACCTGTTTTCGGACTTAGGGGAAAGGTGGCATGAAAGAGCCAGTTTCAGGAATAAATTGCTAAAAAATAGTACTACTTACTTTGTTAAATTAAAAACTTCTTTAGGATTTAGTTCATTTATTATTAATAAGTAAGTAAAAAAAAGGAGATAATAACACAAGTAAAATCCAAAAATTTGCGATTTTAAAAACAGATAAAAAGCAGCTCTTTCAAAACCATGAGACCTTCGCGGAAGGCCCTCAACCAATCTATACTGGCTTCTTTGTTTGCATTCCATTATTCTGGACAAACGAAATTAGCTTGTGCATGTTCAAAAGCTAATTTTCGAGTCTATTGTCGTGTTAGTCCATGACACATTTCAGATGCTGTTTTTAAGTAGTCTGCCAACAGCTTTTCTTGGCATGTGGTGAAAACACGCTTATTACATATATTGGGAGTATGAGAATAGGATTGCTCACCAGACATCTTAAATTTTTGAGCTATTTTCGCCAAATATGCTCTTCAGATATTTAAGGAAAACACTGTTTTGTTTATGCTCTCTCCTTTTTCCACAACTTCTTGCACAGCTTCTTCGGCAAGTTTCCTTGCCGGCCTTTCGCGTCTTTTCTTATTCACATCTTTATTTGAATCCATCCTGAAAATGCAAATTAAACTAACTAAAAACTAGCTAATAAGACCAAGCCAACAAAAACACGTTTTCAAAGAGCCAGTTCAAAAAGTGATGAAAGAGTCGGCTTTTACATCACACCTCAGGCCGGCTCTTTCAAAACACGTCCTGTTTCAATAAAAACTTTAAATTATTTTATTCCACGAAATGATTTAAAGCAAATTGTTTTCGTGGACACGAGGTTAAATATATGGGAAAGCAATAGAAACTTACGCCTTCCATACACAGTTTACACAGAAAAATACAAAAAAAAAAAAATTCTTGCACAAAAACAATTAAAAATTCTCTGCTTCTTCGCGCATTTGACAATAACTGAAAAACTTCGGCAAATGACAGCTAGTAAGCGTTGCTATGATTTAGGAAATACAAGAGGTGGCTCTTTCAAAACCTGGCTCTTTCACGCCACTTCTCCCCTACAGTGAAATACAAGGAATCGTTCCGTAGCCGTACAACACGAATGGGGAATGCTCTTCCCCGCTCCTTTTTTCCTACACATTGTAATCTACAAACATTTGAAACCAACTCTCTCCCTTCTCCTAACCCTAATTTATTTATTTTATTTATTTATTTATTTATTTTCAATATTTTTTAATTCAACAATTGTTACATAGGTATATACTTAATCTAACAAAGTTATATTTAAAAAATAAGTAGTGACATTTTTATTTAAAAACAAAAATAGTTGTAATGTCACTTCATGAAAAATAACAACTAGAAGTGGGGTGAAGGGTCATAAATTCAAAAATAAAGCGGGAAGAGAAAGAAGAGAAAACTAAATGAAGAGAAGTTAAAACAAATCAAATAACATAGCGCAACAAAACTTTAATTTCTTCATGATCGAAACTAAGAAGCCAAATTTTTACTTTATTTATAAATTCGGGTAAAGATCTAATTACACGAATATTCATAGGAAAACTATTAAACAGTTTACGGGATACAACGGAGTAGAAGTTTTTGAACATTACGGTGCGAAAAGTCGGCAAAACTACAAAATTACCTGAATTACTACGCAAAGTGCAGGTGTTAGAAATTGGACTTTGCATGTAGCCACCTCTCATAAAAAAAATTTTTGAAACTTTAAAGTAATACAAGTGTTTTAGCGGTAGAATTTTCAATGTTCTGAATAAAACCATAGATCGAGCTAAACGATTTGCCCCACAAACTATCCTGATAGCGCACTTTTGCAAAACAACCAAGGGCTGAAGCCTCGTTTGGTAGGCACCCCCCCAGCAACTAATACCATACTGTAATTTTGATTGAAATATTCCAAAGTAAACAGTTTTTAGTGTTCTATTATTACAGTATTTCCTAAGACGATAAAAGCTACGGACAGTAGAACGAAAATATTGTTTCAAGTTTGAAATATGTTCAGACCAACTCATATTTTGCCCAAAAGTAACACCCAAATATTTAAACTGTTTTACCTGTTCAATTTTAAAACACTTAGTCCCACAGGATATTTGGTCATTCGACGACGTCCTTACAGGTGCCACAGTACAGGCACAATTAGACATGACGGATCTATTACAATTTGATTCGTGAAAAAAGATTTCATAGTCAGGGAAGTCTTGCATACTAGAACTGAAGTTCATTAATTTAGTTTTTTTACTGACAACTAGCTTGTGGACAGTAAACCATATTCTCAGAATATGAACATCTTGATTTATATGGTCCCTTAAGCTTAAAGGATTAACTGACTGATACGCAATGCCAAGATCGTCTGCAAATGCTGTTATTTTCCTTACAAATGGTTGACTAAATAGGGAATTTATATAAATTAAGAACAATATTGGACCAAGAACAGAACCCTGAGGCACACCTATGTTTATGGTTCTCGAACTACTCACAAAATTTTGGATTTTAACTTTTTGAATTCTGTCCTTTAAATAAGACTCAAACCAATTATACATGAAGCCTCGAAATCCTGCACAGTATAATTTGTGGAGGAGCACATTGTGGTTAACCATGTCAAACGCTTTTGTGATATCCACGAAGAGACCAGCGCAACATTTCTTGCTGTCTAGTGATTTATATATAACTGAGCAAAACTCCAAAAGGGCATCTTCTGTAGAGAGCCTTTCCCTAAATCCAAACTGAGCAGGGTGAAGAAAACTTATTTTAGTAAAATAGTCCAGTACTCTACACTTAATAGCTTTTTCAAAAATTTTTGAGATTGAAGATAGTAATGAAATTGGCCTGTAATTATTTGTATCACCTATGCTTCCCTGTTTATAAAGAGGTATAACATTTGCATGCTTAAGTTTTTCAGGAAAAATACCTGAATAAATACTCAAGTTGAAAATATAAGCAAGTATGTCCACGATATTAAGTGCTATCTTTTTCAGAGTAATATTGGAAATACCATCATTTCCACAAGAACTAGAGTTGCTTAATGAACTGATAATTTTGTAGAGCTCTAAACCTGTGATTTCTAAAAAGAAGAAGCTACTATTTCTTACATTATCTTCGACTAATTGAGAACTAAAGCAATGGTTACAGTGTGAAGGAGGCTCCTTAGGAAGAGACCTAAGACCAACAGTGGAAAAGAAATCATTAAAAATATTAGCTGTTGCTAAAGGATCATCAATAGTAACACCATCATTACACAGTACTATAGGATTAGAAATATTAGGAGGGTTACCACCAATAATACTATTAACAGTTTTCCATTCCTTTCTTGGGTTACCAAGAGCATTTCTTACTTTAGAGTAAAAATATCTATCTCTTTAACGCTCGCGCCTAATTACTTTATAAGAGTATTAAAAAATCCCTTTAGTTTTAGTTCTGGAAAATGTTGGGTAGTTCCTTTTGTTTTTGGATAGCCTATACTATACCACCACATGGTTAGATGAATAATTTCCCTAGTTATTTAAACAGCCAACTCCGCTTATCTGAACTACGGTTTACTGAAATAATTGATTAACTGAAACACAAAATTTATCACGGAGCATTTTTAAAACTCCTCTTGACTGAAACCCGCTTAAATGAAAGGATTATTTCTACAAAAAATGATTAGTTTATACTTAAACAGTTCCGTGTAACTGAAATAAAATAACAGACAGCGCCCACCACTTCATTTTACAAAGCAGGTAATTGTTTCGTTTTGTTGTTGAAATTGTTTCAATCAAATATTTTATTTAGATTGTGATTGTTATTCTTTGAATATCCAGGTTGGTTAGTTAAAGATTTTGTTTGTCACTTGTAATTAGGAACTCGGGTTATGTAAACATTTATTTCAGCTATCCGACCTCCGCATGAGTCGACTGTTTTCTGTTTCTGATGGGGGATTCCAGAGCTCATACAAACGAAGCTCCATGGTATCTCGTATCCAAATTGTCTTTAAGTTTCACAAAATTTAAGCAAATAATAATTGTTTGTCTCTGTTCATTTCAGGCACCAGTTACATTGTGCAATCTCGGCGTCGGAGCCACGTTCGGTGAATCAATTTTGCACGATTTACCGCGAGACAGTACGGTCGTTACGAAGACGACATGCGAATTGCTGCGAGTGGAACAACAAGATTTTCGACTAATTTGGGAGGTAGGTACATATATGTATGTCTACACTTGGTAATTGTATCTAGGAATGTTGGGCTGATAAACGTGAATGAATAGATACTTTTGCGTTCTCAAGATAATTCAAGGGTGATTTTGTGGATGAGTTGAGTGTTTTTCTTCGGTTGAAAAACAAAGCAAAACTACTAACGAATGCGGAGCAAGGGGATTTGTGTTAATTATACTTTAACGAATTCAGTTTTACATGGTTGGACGGCATAACGGTTCTTATATTTTCGTATTTGTCTTGATTTTCAGACAATTTGGTTTAATTTTCGCTCCTTTGCCAGTTTTTCAAGAAGAATTCAAACTTTCTTGGCCTAAAAGAGGTTGGCATTCTTTACACGTTTTTCTTTCAACTTAAAGATGGCGTTTCTTTACTTCAGTTTGATTATTGTTGATTTGCTAACGTTACACTATATTTCGTGATGAGTTTTGGGTTCAACATTCCACAACCCATGCAGATGTTCAGATTGCCTTCTCAAGCTATTACCCACTAATTAACTATCTTTCTTACTATATAGCTAATTGCTGTTCCTAAAATTACTTTGCAATCAGAAGGAAGTCACAACCCCCATTCACAATGTGCGATGCTCGAATGCGACCCCCATTTCCCTATGCTGCGCAATTAATTAAACCAAGAGCATTTCTGGATGGAAGCCTGCAGCATTTAGTTTTAAGTTCATCGACTAACGTGATGTTATCGTAGGCCAAAGGTTGCTTCATAACAACATAACATAACAAATACACTGATATCAAATGGGATTAAGTGGTGTCCTTGAATTAACTACTCAGGATCTTTGTATCATTTATAATCACCAATTTGAGAATAACTGTCATGTGGATAGCAATAACGAACGACATTTACGATTGTTGGCCACTTTTTGTAGATGGGCTTCCATAAAGGACACATGACGAACGCGACTAGGCATTAATAAAATGATTTCTTTTTGATGAGCGAAAGAAGTCCCATGTAGAGTGTTGCCATTGCCAACCCTGTATGATTGAGTAATTCAGTTCGCCTTAGGGAGCTTATTACTCATCATAATTTGTAGAATTGCACACTTGAGGGATGTTCAGTGTTATTAATCGAGGGAATGCGAGAGTAATTGAAATACACTCTTCTTTTGGTAATTAATTTAGGTATTGTTGACCGTTGGGAATCACGACTTTTGCTCGAAAACTAGCGGTCCGAGCTACGAGGGGCATTGTCAATAGATTACGTACAGATTAATAGATTAATACAAAAACCAGCTATGCTTTTTACGGTCTATCTGGGCCCTATTTCATCAACCACTTTTCACTTTGCAACTTTTCAATTTGGCGTATTATTCTTTTGAAAAGTGACAATTTCCCCTCGTTGTAAAATTCGTTTCACAAAACACAAAATTGCAAAGTCACAAGTACCTCTCTGCAAGGTGCCAATATTTGACCAATCAAATAAGCTTGCACTTTGCATTTGAAATTTTGTAATTTGCAGAGAAAACTGTCATTGCTGTTGAGCATTTTTTAAAGTAAAAAGTTCGTTTAAATCAAAGAAGAACCATAGGGAAGGGCTACAGTCCGCTTGGGCGAACTGTTGGATACCCTATTCTTATTCCTATCCCTCATAAGTGGGCGCGACAAAAGTCTAAGTATGGTTGAATTGTTAAGAACGCTTAAAGGATTTTATCAAAAAAACGCTCCCTATCTCAAACTTGGGTGTTCCAATAAAATTGTTTTATTTAATTGTGGGCGTGTCAGTAGGCGGATTTAAAAAAAATTAACACATGAGCATAAAGGCCCCCTATAAATTTCAGCTCAAACTTTGGATTTTCAAAAAAATTGTTTTATTTATTTGTGGGCGTGTCAGTGGGTGGATTTTGAAAATTTTATATCCCGAGCAGTTTTAGGAGCCATAGATCATATATAAAAAATTTCAGCTTTCTAGCTCAAAATTCGATTTTTTCCAAAATTTTGTTTTTTTGAGTTTGTGGGCGTGTCTGTGGGCGGATTTCAAAAATTCGTAAACTTGATTATTTCGGGACCCTAGAGAGTATATGGTTAAAATTTCAGCTCGCTAGGCCCTGTTTAAAGTCCTAATTTTTGCCGACGGACGGACGGACGGACGGACGGACGGACATGGCTAGATCGACATTACTATCGATGCTGATCATAAATATAGTAACTTTTAGGGGTCTACGGGCAATATTAAGGTATGTTACAAACTATGCGTCAAAATTAATATACCCTTAGAATAGGGTATAAAAACTAAAAACACCTCATAAATGGCCGATTTATCTTTAAGTTGTCTTTTGTATAGTAATTTGTAGGCGCAGGGACATAAGTCCCAAATTTTTTTTTTGGAACTTTGTCCCACACCATAAGTTCCAAAATATTTTGTCGAAGATGGGATATAAGTCCCAAATTTTCGGAGAGATCTCAAATCTTAGCAGCAGGATAGGTTTATTGAATTCCATTTCGAAGGCTCTGTTCGAAATCGGTTGTAAAGGAAGCGGGACGAAAATGGAACATGTTTGCTTCAATAAATTGAAACGTGTGTACATATATTTCCTCCGACTTACTGGTCATTAGCGGTGCCGTGAAATTCATTAACCCAAATGGCAATAAGGCCAAGTGCTAAAATAAAACCTCGCACCTACTCCAAATCAAACAGTGACCCCAAGCAGGGGGTTGCAGTGGGGCAGCATAGCCCCCCATAGGCATTGTTTATGGAATTTACTTGCGATTTCGCAACAAAACTCATAAACAGTGCAATGCATATCGGGGGGGGGGCATGCTGCCCCCCTGCAACCCCCCTGCTTGGGGTCACTGTTTGATTTGGAGTGGGTGCAATGGCAAATTGTTGAAAATAGCACCAATGAGACGTCAGATTGGCCTTATTTCACTCTCACATCATTTGGTGAGAAATAAGTCCCAACTTTTACTTCTGAGAGGTATGTCCCACTTGAGTGAGACATAAGTCCCAAAAGTAAAAGTTGGGACTTATGTCCCTGTGCCTAATTTGTATACCCTATTCTAAGGGTACACTAATTTTGACGCGAGGTTTGTAATGTACCTTAATATTGCCCGTAGACCCCTAAAAGTTACTATATTTATGATCAGCATCGATAGTAGTGTCGATCTAGCCATATCCGTCCGTCCGTCTGTCGGCAAAAATCAGGCCTTTAAACTGGACCTAGAGAGCTGAAATTTTAACCATATACTCTCTAGGGGCCCGAAATATTCGAGTTTAAGAATTTTTAAAATCCGCCCACAGACACGCCCAAAAACTCAAAAAAAAAACAAATTTATCGAAAAAATCGAATTTTTAGCTAGAAAGCTGAAATTTTTTATATATGATCTTTGACTATTAAAACTGCTCGGGAGATAAAATTTCCCTCATCATGGGCTATAGGTTGATACTGGCGACGTTTTTAATGTGATTGTATTGTACACCCTCATGTGATAGACAACGGCAATTTACATAAACGAAGAACCGAGTGAAAAGCGGCTAGTTTGTTCTGTGTAGGGGAAAAGAAATCGCTTGTGATATATCTGTTTTTTGAGGTGGATTTCCGATAAACAGAGAAATAAACTTTGTTTCTGACTTTTGTGGTGAGCAGGTCCAAGTACGGCAAGTTATTGTTTTCTTCATATTCGAAGGTGAAGTTTATGCTACCAAACTGTGAGTTTATTGCTGCCAAGACTTTGTCGATTTGATTTGCTTTTATGACCGCAAATGTTTTAGCTTTATTTCAAAGCTAGTCATACAAATTTCAGCTATGAATGTTGAAAGTTCGTTTCCATACTTATGTCAATGAGCTAGAAACTTCCTCTATATTGAAAGAAATTGTGAGACACACAAACTTTTGCCGCTTCTAAATAAAAGGTATTTCTTTAAGGACTTCACAACTTCTTTTTTAAATAAAATGCAAACTGCTTGAGATATCTCAAACAAATTTTGTTACTATTACAAATTTTGAATTACTATCAAAACATTTATGAATGGAATTTGACTTCGTTCATATGTCCACCACGGGAACGTATGCAGCGGTCGATACGTTGAACCCAATTTTCGGTGTACGGCCGCTATTTCTCGTTCAAAGTTGGTTCTGAGCTCCTCTAACGTCGCTGGCTTATTGGCATACAACAATGATTTAATCTAGCCCCATAAAAAAAACCTCTAGTTGCGTTAAATCACACGATATCGGCGGCCAATAGGCGGGTCCGTTTCTCGAGATACACGTTCACCGAACTGAGACTTCAATAACTCGATTGTTGCACCCGCTGTGTAGCTTGTGACACCGTCTTGTTGGAACCACATATCACCGATGTCCAATTCATGCAATTGCTCAAGGAAATAACGTTCCAACATGTCTCTGTATCGAATACCATTTACCGTAACGTGACGGTCATTTTCATCGACGAAAAAAACGGCCTAATGCCGCCACCGGCATGAAAACGGCACCAGTGACTTTTTGCGGATGAAGTGGTGTTTCAGGAAGCACATGAGGATTTTCTTTCATTATGTCCAGACCAAAATTATAGAACGTACGTCGCTTCATATGTTCAAGTGGCTTTAGTTCTTGAGTCAGCTTGATCTTGTAAGGCTGTAGACCAAGATCCTTACGCAAAATTCGACATCATGTGGTCGGTGAAATTGACTAATTTGGCTGGTTTGCGACGGACGCCTCTACGACAGCAATATTCTCCACACATCGGACAAAACATAGTCCCATGCCAGTGAGACCATCAAGTCACGAAGATTCTGATTCAAATTTGTTCACTAGACTATGAATTAAAAGATGTTCTTTTGCCGATATATATCATATATCGTCGGGCGCAGTGGCTCAATGGTTGGCATGATGGCATGGCTCAATGGTTAGTGTGTCTGCCTACTTCGTAGTCTGCAGCTGAACTCGCAGGAGAATTATTACTTCTTGGCCGGAGATATTAATGCCAAACATGCGGCATGGGGAAATGTTACTGCAAATCCCAGGGGCAACCAGTTTCACGACTGGTGGCGCCTCAATATTATTGAGTACAAACTCGAGTTGTACGCGACGGATATCCCTTCTTTCCCAAGAAGCGGTGCATTCCTGGACTTGGCCTTAACGGGCGCAAGACTTCAACTGACAAACATAGACCAATACAAGCGGAACTGTTTGCGTGCGTTTGAGTACGATAGTGATCACTACGGACTCGCCGCCGCAATACTTATCCCGAACCAGCAAACGCTGCTGGAGGAGTACGAAGCAGTGTGTTCATTCGATTATCGGAGGGTACAATGGTCGCGCTTCTCCAGATTTCTAAAGCGAGATATACGTTCGAGTGGGATCGACCCACCGACAAACAGTAACATGACAAATGATGACATTGATCGGCATTTATTGCAAATGAACGACGCCATCAAACGAACTATGGAACGAACTATTCCTCGGGTAGGACGTTCCGACGACGACCAGACAGAAAAGTACAGAAACCCTACAATCGACGCACTATACCGACAGAAAAGTAGACTGCTCTCGAGGCTTAAACGGCTGTACAGGCAATTTACTGATCGCGACGACCCGGAGGTAAGGATGCTGAAGTCAGAGATCCGAATCCTGAAACAGCTGATAAAAGAAAATTACAGAAAATCTGTTAGTCTGTATTGGGGCAATAAAATTCGGGCTATTAAAACCTGTAGTCCGAATATGTTCCCACAGATAAATACATAAGTTGTTCAGGAGGAAAGATCACAATGACATTCCTTGTGTTCGAATCTCCCAGACAGCAGAGAACAGACAGACAGTACTGACTGCTGGAATAAGTCCAGAAAGTGTCGCTTCAAACGACGATTTTTTCGTGGTCGAGGACCCACAGGAGAAAGTGGATTTGCTGGGCGCTTGTTTCGAGGCCGTGTATACGGTGAACAATCCTGTTCGCCGTAACCACTACATTGAGAATAGGGCTCTAGTGAGCCACTTCTATCTGCGCACCGCACTTGAGAATTGGCGATCTGAGAATAACGGATTCACCGTATTCACTGATGAAAACCATGCTAATGCAGTTGTCGCCAATGGCCGAGATGCATCGCACTTGTTCGTGTCGAAGGATGATCTTCTGTGCATCTTCGAGTCACTAAAGAATAAAAAGTCGGCGGGAATGGATGGTGTCCCAAACGTTGTATTGAGACACCTGCCTGTGGAGGCTGTACATATTTTCACCACGCTGTTTAACAATGCGCTGAATAATGCACATTATCCAGCGCATTGGAAGGTAGCTGTGGTACACCCTATCCCGAAAAAAGGTAAAGATAGGACGAACCCTGCCAATCTCGGATCAATTAGCTTGCTTCCGAATATTAGCAAGGTGTTTGAAAAATTTGTCAATAGAGCCCTGTTAAAGTGGGTCGAGGACAATTACATAATTCCGGACAACCAGTTTGGTTTCAGGGCGAGGCATGACACTATTCATGCCGCGTCGAAACTGGTTTCCGACATCCAGTGGAATAAATGCAAGAATGCTTGTCTGGTTGATTTTGAGAAGGCTTTCGACACCGTATGGTTAGCGGGACTTCTCTACAAGTTGACCAGGCGGGGGATGCACAAACCTTTGCTATATGTAATTTATAATATGCTTATGGGAAAGAAGTTCGTTGTCAAATGTGGCAACGTGACTTCGAGCAGAGTCTTTGAAATTAAAAACGGTTTACAGCAGGGGGCGGTCAATTCTCCGATCCTGTTTAACATTTACACGAGTGATCTGGTTGGTTCACTCAGAAATGCTATAGCGTATGCCGACGATTTGGTGGCATACAGATCAGGTCCTAAAATCGAGGTCATTAACATCCTTTTGCAGCGTGACTTCGATCAAATTAAGCGATATTGCGACGACTGGAAGTTGAAAATCAACTTTCAGAAGACAGAAACAATCTTGTTTAGAACTCCATTGGCTGGGACCTCTAGCGATACCAGAAAAAACTGGAAGAAATTGGCCATTATTGGACAAAATGGGCAGCCATTGGCGGTGAGAAGCGTAGTTAGATATCTAGGTATCTGGCTTGACCAGTATCTGTATTTCGATAGACATATAGTTGCTTGTCTTGCTGGGGCCAAGAAGGCTTATGCTCTGACAAGGAGACTGTTTCATAGCGGTCAACTTGACTCTAGAGTGAAGGTTATTTGCTACGTGGCCCTTATAAGGCCAATCATCGCTTATGGTTGTCCATTGTGGTTTAATATAGCGCCTAGTTATATGGAAAAGATTCGGGGTTTGGAGAGACAATGTCTTAGGACCTGTCTCCGGTTGTTCCGAACGCCTGAATCCAACTATGGCCAGCGACAATAGTCTGATATTTGGGGCTTACTACCCCAATGAAATGTACATAGAGAGTACGCTCCGGTCTGGCTTTATCCCGCCAGAGGCATTTATCCATATTGATGCAAAAGGGCTGGTACAGACGAGGGATGGTATCCCGGTCTTATGCCATCGCTACCGCAGCGCGAGAGACAAGCGGCTCCTCCATGACGGGGACGTCGCCAATGCTCATGAGCTCCTCCGTTTTAGTACCGCAATATCGGAGAGGGATAGATTCGACACGGAAAAGCAATTCGCCGAATTTTGGTGGCTTGTTGAGGGGGGAGCGGTCAACATGCCCTCCCAGGACGGTGCGTTACTCTAGATAACATCCTCTTAGCTTATAAGTTAGATTAAGTCAGCTAGGGCGTTTTTGGGAGAGGCCGGGCTCGCCAACGTGTGGTGGTGCTTCCGGGAGTTGACTGAAGCTGTAAGGCTTCAGTTGGATCACGGCGGCGCGTGTGCACGTTGACGACTGCCAGGCGCTCGGAAAGTAATTGGGATTTTGACCACTTGTTGCGCAAGGCAACGAGTGCTCACAATCCTAATTATAGTTAGAATACGTTAAGTAGTTTAAGTAAGTAGAATAGGTAGTTTGTAATTTGTTTTATATAAAATCTCAATAATGATACCGAGTTTTAGTAAATTTTCTCGAGGAATATATAATGTAAGATTAGTTCGTAAAATAGTTCTTAAGCCGAAAGGCAATAATAAATTATAAGATATAGTTAAGTTTAGAGCGTTCACATAAGAACCAATAAATAAGAATAAGTATCCTGTTAATTTTAAGTTAGGTTTAATCATTTTTGTCTAGTATGTAAGTAGATATTTAACCTTCCTATACCCGCGTCAAAAAAAATAACACGTATACCCGCGCACGGTCTCTGGGACCGAAACTCATGAGCCCGTAGTTTCTCTTCTACTTCGAATATTTTTGTAAAATTTGTTCAACATCAGTAGTGATATATTGTTAACGAAATAAAATAAGTTTTTTTTAGTTATTGCATTTAATAAATAAATGGCAGTCTTTTTATTAAGCCTCTTAAAAAATGCACTTTTTCATATAGGGTATACAAAAACTTGAACAAAAAATTTTTTTCTAAAAAAACAAAAACTTCATAAACTTAAAGCTAAAATATAAAGGAACAATAAAAAATTAACGTTCACCACCAGGGGTTTTTTCGTGGCAGTCGGGACAAACCATTATTGCATGTTCCAAACAAAAATAAGTCTTGCAAGAAACACAATTGTATCGTGTCTTTCGATTTTTTTTGGACGAACAATAACTGCAGCGACCAATTTTAGTATTATTAGCCGTTACCGAAGATTCTGGTCCATCTGACTTACATATATCAGTAATCCTTTGTCTTAGCGATCGCGGCAGATACGTGTTATTAGCCCGTTTCCTCAAATGTACATTTATGAGATCATATGATAAAGCTTCCAAAAATGCTCTGCGGTTGATTTTTTTATTCTGATTATTGCAGCCATATATGACGTATGAATTTATACCCGCTACGTTCATCAGGCTATAAAAAATCACCATCGGCCATCTGTTGGTACCCCTTGCAACATTGTAAGTTGCACACATTTTGTCAACCGTATCTACGCCTCCTTTTGTCGCATTATAATCCATTATCATCTCAGGCTTCCCGGTCTCTTCATTGATTTCTTGATTATCATGCATACTTGATACAAGTAGAACATTCTTGTTCTTTTTTGGCACATAGGAAACAAGGGTACAAATGCCTCTATGTCCGAATAAGCTGGAAGTTTCTTCTCGGCGTTTTACGTCGGTGAAGTTTTTAGGCAGTTCTCTCTTATTTTTTCGAATCGTGCCTAGCACTGTCAGCCTGTAGTCCTTTTCTAGCTTATCAATAAGGGGAAGACTTGTAAAAAAGTTGTCAATTGTTATGTTGCGGCCACTATTATGAATAACATTACTTAGACGCAAAACCAACGCCATCGCCGAGTTATCCACAAAATAGGGACCTTCAGGTTGTTTTCCCAAATAAACTTCCATGTCGGACGTATAAAACATTTTGGCATCTGTCAATGCATATATTTTGATGCCATATCTATTTGGTTTTGATGGAATGTACTGTCGAAAATTGCAACGACCTCTGAACGCTTCTAGCTTTTCGTCGATTGTTACAAACTGAGACGGACTGAAGTATTTTTTGAATGACGCTATGATTTCTTCAAACAAATCTCTAATAGGAGCCAATTTGTCAACAGAAGAGCGTACAGCTCGTGTACTTTTGACATCAAACCTGAGACACCGCAATAGTAAATAGAACCGATTCCAACTCATAGTCAAACGAAAGATATCTGGGGACGAACCATCAGTTTTGAATAAATCTTTAGCATTCAGACGACTATTTCTCCGAACACCAGCAAAGAGTAAGAGACCAAATAGTGCCTGAATTTCAACCTCATCAGTTTCCGAGCAATCCCTTTCTCTTTCAAATTTAGGTGTTACCAGTTTTATTTGTTGGTTCGTGTAGGCCGTGATCTGGCTCATTACATTTTCAGTAAAAAACAACTTCCATATCTCACCTGGTTCTTTCATGTTCTTTGCTTCGCCCTTTACACCAGGTAGCTGAGTCACAATGTTTCTATTTCGTCGTCTTACCTTCATTGATGGAGGATTTTTCTTCCATTTTGTATGATTATCTTTGCCAATGTAGTAGTCTGCAGAGTTTTCTGCAACTTCCGCATCGCTATCAGAATCATCATCTTGCTCAGTGTCAATGTCTGCCTCCTGTTGTTCAACCAGGTCCTCCACATCGCTGTCATTTTCATCTTCGTAATTGGAATCCGAATTTTCTTCCTCAAACATCAACCTTATCCTTTCGGAATCCATATCCAATATTTAATATAATATACAGCTATATAAAACAAAAATTATAAGACATACAAACGCATAAATACATGCATAGAAAAAAAAAATTACCTGCTCAAATTTGTTACGTCTATACCCGCGCCGGTCTCACAGACCGAATAATGTTTGAAACCACTACACGTGCTCACCGCACAAAAACTTAAACCACAATAAAATAAGGGATGAAACAAATCACGAAGCTACTATAAAGCACACTGCGCTAAATTGCACCGTTACTAAAATATTTGCGGTAAAGTAATTTGACGGTCTCACAGACCAATGCGCGGGTATAGGAAGGTTAACAATGAATAAAAAAATGAATTTCAAAGTCAAAAAAAGTCGAAAGTGTGTCTGCGTACAATCGAAAGGTCCCCGGTTCAATTCCGGGGCCAAATAACATCTTGAGTTTTTTTCCACTGCCCCACCTATTGCGAACGTCTGACAAACATCCAAGAGTATCAATTGTCATGAGAAGCTTCTCAAATTCGCCGTTCGGATTCGGCTTGAAATTGTAGGTCCCCTCACTTCGCAAAGAAAGTGGTTGGAGAAGCTAGGTTTTAGGCCCTCTATGTGCCGTTAATGCCTAATATTTATTTTTTTATTAGACTATGAATTGCTTGTCTACTAGGACGAGAATTAGCCGAAAATTGGCGTTAACGCTTTTAAAGTTGCGACCACCAACTCGGAATTTTTGTTACTAAATTTTTATTATTTGTAAACGTTGCTCCTTCGCGTACTTCACCATGATGAACATGTTGTGATTTTACTGAATATTTTGACATTGACAGTTCGGTAATCGGTTTAAGGGTGCGTTCACACCGAAAGTATGATGTTGTCAAGTCGCTAATGAAAGACCCTTTGTTTCCGTTTTTTTTGTCATCGTGTAATCCACAAACTTCGAAGTGAGACTTCAAAGCCTCAATGGCATCAGGTATAGGGATGCTAGAAAAAAGCGCTTCTTCGTTGAAGGAAATCATTATTTCGTCATCATCAATAATCGTTTCCTTGACTTTATCCACGATGTCCAATGTATTTTCCACGGACAGGCTTTCTAATGGGAACTTTTTCAAGTCGTTTACTAACCATTTTGCAATATTGACTGATGGTGAATTGATGTAAAATGCAATGTTTCTCATATTTTCACCCGGTTTATGTACTTTGGAGTAAAGTTTGGGGACATCTATATTCGAAATGTTGAGTTTGCATTTTGGTACTGTGAAAGTGGTCGTTTTTTCGGGGTGCAAGACTTTCTACACTGGCGCACTCAGACTCAATACGGGTCCATTGTATTGAGAAAGTGGTCTGAATATTTTTAATGAGAGGTTTAGACTCTCGAATGATCCGTGGCAATTGGGGTTTTGGTGAGAAATTTTAATCTCAGTCGGAAATGGTTTTTAGAACTCTTTGGTGGTAATCACGTTTATTCATAATAAGCACCTTATTACCTTTATCGGCTTTCATGTAATACACATCTTTTTCTCGTAACTTATCGGATGATATTATAGTTTCGAAGTTCGAACTCCTCAGCATCGGCTTTGAATTTTGATTTCACATTTCGGATAATTGGTTTCGCGATGTCTCTTGTTTTTTTGTTTTGTGTGTTGTGGCTTAAATTTAATGCACTTCTCCAAATCGACGATAGTCTCGATGTACTGGCTGCGGGGTGAAATTAAAACTCTTGTTTAAGACTTCCGTTGTTCTACCGAAAAGCGTTCATCTGAGATATTAACTACAACATCATTTACCATATGGGGTTTTGGGATTCCGCAGTCAATATATACTTCCGTTCTCCACAACTCGGCTGTAGTTTTTGGTTCTGTGTGTTACGTCGTTGGAGAAAAATTGTATTAAAATTTTGTATGACATTCGATTAAAAATCAAGCCATGACGTGAACTCGAACTCATTAAAATGTTTTGAGATGAGGAGATGCAGGTTAATAAGCTCCAATTCAACTTAAGATAATCGAGAATAGTAGTACTTAATCTCTTTGTTTAACATGAGAAGTTTGGATTTGTCAATAACAATGGATGTTCTGGAATTTTCCAAATTTTTAATAAAATTGGGGACAACTTTGTACCGACGACAGTCTTTCAAAAAAAATATATCCGCAAGCTAGATCAAGCTACCAAATATAAATATCTGTTCATGATTGTCTTTGGTTGACGTTGTAATAAGAAATTTGGTTCCTAAATTATGGTTCTGTGCGCCAAACTTATGCACCATATCCGATATTGAACCCGACATAATCGACAATCTGAGACCTTTTCGCCGTATTGTTGATCATTTTTGCACAAATTGTTTATCCAAGATGCAGTGAAACCGAGTAGCATAAGGAGAGTGCGTACTGAAGAGAATAGTGCGAATGGTGTTTTAAAAAAATCCAAATTTATCGATTGGACGTCGTTCACAAGTGGTTGGAACATTTAACGCAAAGATCTTGATTTGAATAACTAAACTTAGATGGGAAAGTGGCAACACTTGTGTTGCGACAAAACATATTTGGACAAAGCTGGATCTGAAAGTGTTTGATATCTCTGAACAGACTGCACATTGGTGCTGTAATTGGTGTCATCACCGGACACTGTCTCATAGGCAAGCATGCAACAAGGCTTGGCGTCTATGGAAATGACTTCTGCAGAAGCTGCTTGGACGAGTTGGGAGGAGGAGACTATTCTCCACCTTCTTTGCATATGCCCTGCTCTCTCTCAAAGACGAAAACTCCATTTAGGACCTTTCTTTTGCAATGATCTCAACGATGTCATAAACATCGACATTAAAAGACTTTCTAGCTTCATCAAAAGCTCCAACTGGTTCAACGAGTAGTAAGAAGATACATAGATCCATGTGATATCACAATTGACCTTTTTATTGGTCTAAGTGTGTCGGCTTCTGCCGACTGCCACTGTAATTTAACCTAACCTTGGTTTGAAGGTTTACGCTGTTTCATCGAAAAATTGTGTTCGGCGATGACCCTTATTTTTAGCACAATGGGAATGTCAATAAACGAAATTGTCGCATTTGATTATCCATGAGATTATCCAAACGCCATTACATCACGAAAAAATTCACAGTTTAATGCAGTCTGTAGGCTGGTGGAACCATCGGACCATATTTTTATACCCTATTCTAAGGGTATATTAATTTTGACGCATAGTTTGTAACATACCTTAATATTGCCCGTAGACCCCTAAAAGTCACTATATTTATGATCAGCATCGATAGTAATGTCGATCTAGCCATGTCCGTCCGTCTGTAGCCAAAAATTAGGCCTTTAAACTGGACCTAGAGAGCTGAAATTTTAACCATATACTCTCTAGGGTCCCGAAATAATCAAGTTTACGAATTTTTGAAATCCGCCCACAGACACGCCCACAAAATCAAAAAAACTAAATTTTGGAAAAAATCGAATTTTGAGCTAGAAAGCTGAAATTTTTTATATATGATCTATGACTCCTAGAACTGCTCGGGATAAAAAAATTTCAAAATCCGCCCACTGACACGCCTACAAATAAATAAAATAATTTTTTTATACCCTATTCTAATGGTATATTAATTTTTGAAAATCCAAAGTTTCAGCTAGGGAGCTGAAATTTATAGTATATACTCTCTATGGGCCCTTTATGCTCATGTGTAAATATTTTCAAAATCCGCCCACTGACACGCCCACAATTAATTAATTTTTTTTTTGAAAGTTCAAAGTTTGAGCTAGGGAGCTGAAATTTATAATATATACTCTCTAGGGGCCCTTTATTCTCATGTGTTAATTTTTTTTAAATCCGCCAACTGACACGCCCACAATTAAATAAAGCAATTTTATTGAAACACCCAAGTTTGAGCTAGGGAGCGTTTTTTTTTTGATAAAATCCTTTAAATGTTATATAACAAAATATGTAGAGCGTTCTTAACAATTCAACCATACTTAGACTTTTGTCACGCCCACTTATGAGGGATAGGAATAAGAATAGGGTATCCAACAGTTCGCCCAAGCGGACTGTAGCCCGTCCCTATGTTTTTTTTCAAAGATGAGGCTAACCAGCGTGTTACGGTTAACGGTATTCGACATAGAGCCATGATTTATGACTTTTTTTGGTTCTCCGATTGAATGGCGTGAATGTGGAAGAGATGGGGTTACAGCAGGATGGCGCTATGTGCCATAAAGCAAACGAAACAAGGGATTTATTGAATGACCGCATAATTTCGCGTAATATACCTGTAAATTGGCCTCCATAATCTTGTCACGCCTCTTGATTATTTTCTTTGGGGATACGTAAGGTCGCTGATCAACGCTCCCTAACCAAAAACAACCGACGCATTTCAAGCCAACATTATTCCTGTTATTAAGTATAAACGGCCACAAATGCTGGAAAACGTTGTCGAAACCTTTGTCCCTCCGATGACATTCATCAAATCCAGCCGTGGTGGGAGTAGACCCGAAGTTGTTTTTAAAAACTAATTGCAGAAAGTATTCCCTCGATTGAACACAAATAAATCATTATTTAACGATGGAAAGCAGCTTATGTTCGTCGAATCGATGACTATCGTCTTTAAAATGTGAGGTGTTAGTAAAATCTGTCGACACTGATGTTGAATACATTATTGCTGAGGTTCATGATGGAAATGTTAAATGTTTGGCTTCTTGTTGTTACAACCCTAACCGTAGATTTTCATCTGAACGATTTTTTTCCGCTCTGTCAGAGTTTTCACCCAGATATGTAAATATTATTGCGTTAGGAGATTTTTTTACTATGCTTTCTCGATTTTTCGAAAGTTTTTGACAAAGTGAATCACACAATTCTTTTATGGAAGCTTAAACACTTTTTCGGGTTTGGCGAAAGAGCTGTTAAACTTTTGCAAAGCTACTTGCCGAACCGATTTCAATGGGTCGTTGTTAGTGGAAGGATCTCGTCTGTTTTGCCCTTATTTCAAGGTGTTCCTCAAGGTTCTATCCTTGGACCGATTTTATTTCACATGTTTGTCAACGATTTGCCATTGATATGTGTGCACACTCGTATGCATATGTTCGCAGATGATGTTCAATTGTACATATCTATGCCTATGAATCGACTTGACGAATTAGTTTTTTGTTTGAACAGGGATTTGTCAGCGATAAATGACTGGGCAAACAAAAACGGGCTGCTGCTAAATCCTTCCAAGTGTCAGGTTCTACCCATATCAAAAAGCAATTTCGAACTAAGTCTGGTGCCAAATATATGCATATCGGAATCGAATTTGGCGATAGTGGAGTCGGCTACTAGCCATGGGTTCGTAATAAACCGCAATCTGTCCTGCAACAACCACATTAACTACGTCATTGGTCGTATTTATGATTGCTGCATAGACTGTGGTTGGCTGCAAACTTCACACCCTTTGAAACTCGACGGAAGTTCGTCCAAGCCCTTATACTTCCCATAATAACTTATGCCGATGTTGTTTTTAGTAGCATGGACTCGTTGTCACGTAATAAATTACAGGTAGCCTTCAATGATGCGGTTAGATACATTCATGGACTACGCAGATACGATCGCATATCGCTCTATGTGAAAACCTTTTTGGGTTGCACTTTAGTACAATACATGCTAGCAAGAAATTGTTTATTCTTACACAAACTTATAAAGACAAAAACGCCAAATTATCTGCTTTGCAAGCTTGAGTTTTCTTCTTCTCGCAGAACACTTAACATAAATTTACCAACATTTAAATATCTTAACTCGTCAAGGTTCTTTTTCGTTCACGCCGTGAGGTTATGGAACTCTCTGCCCTTAAATATCAAGGGTATCAGTAATGCCGCAAGCTTCAAAACTGCAGTAATAAGGCATTTTTCTCTTCAGCAGCAATAAAGATCAATAAAGATTAATGTTTATATTTAACTCCTCTTTCTCTTACTTCTTACTTTTCATCTTTGATAACTTTCTTTTCTTTTCTATTCTTTTCTTCTTTTTCTTTTTTGCATACCGTAAATACCAATTATATTTTAAAAATGTCAACTTTGCTAATTTTAGTCATCTCATGAATTGTTTTTATTTTTGAAATATTATATATCTTGTTAATTTAAACATAACATATATTAAATTAAGTTCTTATTTTAACTATCAAGCCTAAGTACTATAAGAGACCTATGTCTGAATGCCATTTAATAAATAAACTAAACTAAACTAAACTAAACTAAACTAAACTATACAATCAAATCTGGCTGTCTCATTTTAACGCGGGTAAACAGTAAGTAAAACATCGTCGCGAAATAACTCAGACCTGATATGCAATTAATGGCGTCGGGTTTCTTGATAATGCTCTTAAAAAACTTCATATTGAAGCAACGACTTCAAGCCAATATTGTGCAATGAATGGATTCTCTCAGTGGTGCCCGACTGCGCGAACAGAAGATCGCTGCAACAAATGCCTTAGTTTTCAATTCAGATTTTTGTGTTGGTACCTAAACGGGCGCTAAGCATTTTGTATCTGATGGTTTGAAGTTAAATATACAATTCCCGCAGCAAATCTATGCTTGTATCTATCATAAATACATGTTAGAAAAGTCTATGAATTCACTAATTATTTTACCAGAGGGGATTCTTAATCTATATCACTCTCTTAACCTTAATGGTGATTCTTGGACGTAACGAAGAATTTCAACTCCTGAAAGATTCCATTTATTATATCTGACCACTGCGATTTAGCAACCTTAAGCCCAGTTAATAAACTGCGAAATTGGCCTTATCTAGAACAGCTTTCCTTGCCTTATTGAATGGAGAATGTTGTTCATCACCGCCATATACCAGCCCCACATTATCTTATTATGAACTACCACTGACGTCTTAACATCAAATCAACACCCCCCGTTGCGACTTTTGCAAACCATGGTTTCCCTCATGTGTTGCGTCAATCTAGGCAAAATTTGACGCACAACCAGTCACTCATATAACAAGGATATTTCTCATTTTCCAATGTGATCTCCTGCCAAAAGCAATAACATCTACGACAGAAGAATATCAACCGTCAGAATAAAAATTAGAATAACATCCCAAGCATGACATCATCTAATGATACGCTTAATCACATTAAATCAGCAATTTCCGGTACAACTCAATTAATTCTAAGGATTTTCAACCGGATTTTGGATTGATCCGTACATATGTCCTCTGCCGTCTATGTTGGTGTGAATGCCATTCTGACTACAACAATGTGTGTCCACAAAGTGTTTAAAAATAGAATTCGAACGCACATCGTCTCCCACTAGAAATAGCTTTTGTTACCGAGAAATTGATAAAATACCTGAACAAGGATACCACAACCTCAAACCTTCAGCAGCTCTGCTGCTGCTATGGAAAACATTGTTGAATGCAAAGAGGATAATATAAATTCCTTTAAATGGCTGGCAACTGGAATGAGCAAAATGGCGACTGCGGGCAGCACGATTTCCGATTTCAATTTTCGAAGTTGAATTATACTGGCTTTGGGGTAAACGAGTGAGACAGAGCGAATATCCAGACTCCAACCGCACATTAATGGTCCAAATGGAGATGCTGTATTCGACATATTTTTCAACGGAAGTTAACTACGTGAAGGAAAATGTGAAACGAGTATCCTGATCGAAGCAAATTCGAAGTTTGGGCGGTGATAAACACTGGTTATAGTGTCCTTTCCTATGCGACTATTTGGGTAGAATTGATTACAGTCACTTATTGTTATTTGTCTGGAAGTTGTCATTACAAATTTGTTTTTGTTGATTATGTACTTTTATCTTGGTTTTCACTTTGAATTGAACAGCAAAGTCAAGTAAATGCCAAGTGCAAATTAATTCAAAAAAATAAAGTGCACAACTGGCCTTACGATAACTTTCTCGAACTGGTTTCGAATCATATTTTTTCACTTGCCATTTTTCATACTCGTCAGAATCATGAAAAAAAGAATCGTTACAATGTCGATTAAATGTAAATAAAACAGCTATATTTGGTTTGTGTTAATTGCATTTGTGAATGGGTAAATTAAAACCCGTCTTGACATTTATTTTCTGTCACTGAGGCTCCCGCCACGATGAATTTACGGACTTACTTCAAACTTCGTATCTGTTTTTTTTTTTTTGCTATTCTACCATTTTTAATAACGGTACCAACCATACAAATTGTTTGTTGAACACCGATTTTCCCAAAAATGGCTCTAACGATTTTGATCGTTTTTTATATACAAAAAATGTGTGAGGAGTCTAAGAAAATGGCGTCCTGAGTCTTTGCGAAAATTGTCGAATAACGGTACCTACTATAAAAAAAATTTAATCTTTCAAAAACGGGCCAAAGTTATATCGAAGAAAATTTACACACCGTCTTATACTACTATTTGAAACAAATTTGTTTGTAAAAATATTTGAAAGGTTTTTTATAACTTTTTTATTCAAAAGGTTTATTTTTTAATTTTCCAAAAACAGCTCTAACGATTCTGGTCAATTGTTATGTCATGATTAATTGGGTTGATTGTCGGAATATGACTTACTCAGGTTTTTTCTAAAAGACTCAATTAACGGTATGGTAAGCTGGGACACATTCGATAACTTTTTCTTGAAGCTTCATACTGACTCGATTAATACGCTAATGGAAAATTTCCTTGAAGTAACAGATAGGCTGAATTCCAAAATGTCAAACAAATGCGCATAACGACTGCATACTGCGATCATGATGCATTCAAATGATGCTTTTATACTGCTTATATTCGTGATGCTTTTTAATACTTGACGTTTTGGAATAGGTTAGGTTAGGTTTAGGGGGATGTCGGCAGAAGCCGACACACGTAGACCAATTTAGGTCCATTGTGATACCACGTATAATTATCTACCTCTACTCTGTAGATGGGACTGGCCAACGACACGCGGTTGTTCTCAAACGGTCCCCCATCTACGTACTAACCGCGCCCAACGTCGTTTAATTACGGTGATCTGATGAGAACCGATTAACTCGACGTGGTATGGTCGTTGGTTGTCCATTGTGATACCACGTGTATGTATTATCTACCTCAACTCTGTAGTTGGGACTGGCCAACGACAGCCGGTTGTACGTTTTGGAATGACATTTGATGAAAACACGCGTCAATTGATTCCTTGTTTTAAACAGCAAAAATGTCCACGAAAGTGATAAGAACGATAACTTTAACCCGCCAATGGTGACACAAATTTGACTTTGATCAATGGTGACGCCGGTCTCACGCACCGGGGTTTTCAACTGAAGATTTTTCGAAACGTGTTACTAATAGTTCATGTTTTTTTTTTAATCTATGCTCTCTGACAATAAAACAACGATATTTAATCAATTTAAGCTCTTTTTTTGAATAATTAAATTAACGAAAAAATTTTATTAGAGCATTAAAAATAACAAAGTTTTTAGTAATACATTTTTTAAAATTAAGAAAAAAATAAAAGATCACATGTCCATTAAGGAAAATAACGTTTTTTAGTCTTTCGACATTCGGAACTTTTACAAAAAAAACAAAAATTGGTATCCTTCCAAACAAAAAATAACATCTCAAAAACTAAATTTCTGCAGGTAAATAGCTGCTGCAATACGGCACTACGTGTACACAAATATTTTTGACATTTTTGGCAAGAGTACTTGGTTTTTCTGTTTTTTTCCATCCACACTCATAGCACCGACCAATTCTTGAAGGAGCCGATGTCCCAGGTACATCATCTATATGTAAAATACGCGAATAATAAAAAAATATTTTACTTACATAAACGGTGACACACGGTCTCATGGACCGGATAGTAAAAAAAAAGTACACAACGTGTGCTCACTAAGCAGGTTCGACGTGAACTGATGGTGGGGGACGTGCAATGCGGCAGCTACTCGAAATTGCAACAAAAAACATTAAAGGAGAATAAAGTTATTCGATTTTTTTAACACACCCGGGCTCACTGACCAATAGGTCACCATTGGCGGGTTAAACAACTTTTTATTTAATAATTAATAACTTTGGCTCATACAGTGGCAATATATATGTACAGCAGGCGCTCGATATAGTAAATCTCTATGGAGTGAACTATCCAGTATTATGAACACACAAAATTGCATACAGACTACTCTAAATAGTGAACAATAGAAATCTCGATATAGTGAACAGACATTTTTCCCTTAGGATTTAACAAGTTCCAATGCGTCTTCCGCATATTGACTGTGGTTTCTACCATGCACTGTTCAAAATATCAGCATAATAGCTATGCCTAATGTTCAGCTGACGTTCCAATGTGAGCCCCTAATTCTATGTAGAACTATAAGTTTTCGCTATTTTAAACATATAAATTTAAATCAGTTGGAAGAATCAGTTGAAATTATGAAATGCCTGATGTGGATGACCAAGTGGTTTTCATTCAAAACAACGTAAAAGACTTGTTTGATTTACATGTTCCAATAATTACAAAAACAGTCATAAGGAAAAGCATCCCATGGTTCAGCAGTGATATAAGAAATCTTATATGCGAACGTGACCAGGCCAATAACTGTTGGAAGCGCTTTCGAATAAATATACTTTTTAATGTTTTCAAAAGATTGAGAAATAAAGTTACGAGTGAGATACGTGAGGCAAAGAAACGTTACTTCGCCCCCGACTGGATCCTTCTAAGGCTGGACATAAACTCTGGAAAAACCAACGGGGTATTGGTATTGGAAAACAAATAAATAATACTACTGATTGTATTGACTGCGACGAGCTCAACAAGAAATTTATTTCTCTTCCATGTCCGAAAGTTGATGCCACGACTCCAGCAAACTTCTTTCCTATCCTATCCATCTATTCTTTCATGCAGCAAGTAGCACCTAAAAACAGGCAATGAACATTTGCTGGGTGCTGCTTGCAGCAACAAACAAAATGCCTGAGCTCTGATTACATTACAAGAATACTGTATCAATTACAGAAAAAAAGAAATCCCTTTATCGCGCTCTAATTAAAAAAAAAGAGGAACTCCAAATTAGCAGGAATGGTTCCATAGTTTCAAAATCAAAAATCTTGTGTGAGACAAAATGTGTGTTTTTGAATTAAATTCTGCTTTGGAAAAGCTTTTTAACTTCCCGCTCGAAAAAGTGAACAACCTCGATATAGTGACCAGGCCTGGTTTTAATAAGTTCACTAAATCGAGCATCTACTGTATAAGCATATTGTTATTATGAAGAGAAAACAATTTTATCGGAGAATGTCTTGAATTTCGGCAGTCAACAGACCAAAGAGGAATGTACCGAAGTGTAAAAATTACTTAAGAGTTATAAGATCCTATCCCGATGACGTATTTTGTACTCATTTCCGTATGAATAAAACTATATTTTCAGTGAGTTAAGTAATCTTATCAATGCTTCACTCTATTATTCACAATGCATTTTGAAATAGTACGAATTGCATCACTGTGATCTCTTCATGTTTTAGAAGTCTTGACGTTGCAGTACTGCGTTTTGGATTTCAATATTGAAGAACCATTTTTAAAAAAACAAATTGCATATAATATTGATTTTCGTAAATAATTTTGGTGGGGACCATTCGTGTCTGCATACAAAATACGAATTGTTTTGTTTTAAATTATGTATTTTTTTATTTTAAAGCTACGAGTATAAAACATAACAAACTAATAAATTGGATTCAATAAAAAATAATAAGGCTGAATTCAAGTCAAAAAAGTAAATTTTATAAACGATCACATGAAACATAAAGCATGTCAAAGATAACAAATAAATACAAACACTGATGTTTTCTGGTTTTGTCAAAGACAGGCATTGATTTCTTTTTTAAAATCCACATAGCCAATCCTGCGAAGCTTCCTTAGGTACATCCCAATTATTTGGATGTGATATATTATTTTTGAGTGCATATTGACATAAGCGACTAGCTCTTCTTATTGGACTTTTGAAAAAACTTGCTGTGAAGCATATTTAGACTGAAATTTCTTTTCTATATCGATCTCCGAATGAGATGATCGTCTTAAAGGGTCTTGTTTTAAAAGTCTTGATTATAGAGTTTGACTTTTAAGATCGTACTTTCTGGCCCCAGATGAAATCGTTTCTATCTTCTTAATAACATTGTCAACTGCTTTTTTCATTGACTTTTCATTTAAAGAAACCCTGTGGTTTGTAGATATGTACTTTTGATAAGTTTGTACATATCTACGTAATATAAAAAAAACATGTAAAATAATCCAAAAATTTTAATTTTGGGGCATATTTGGCATCAGCTGAAAGTGCCCCAACCTTAGATGCTGAATGTGCCAAAGCTTCTAAAATTTTTTTCTTCTTCAAAAATTCCTGTCACTTTTAATTACAGACTATTTTTAACTATATAGTTCACTTCACAAATAAATACACTAGCTACAAAAATCTGTTTTTAAAACAATAAAATTGACTTAAAAAAAATATTTTACTTACCTCTTGTACAAAATAACAACGGAGAAGAGCAAAACACAAAAGTACACCTAACTTTTTTGAGCGCCTAACATGGAGTGTCATTTTGATCGTGTTCATGTATTCAACAATGGATGCATTCACCTTATAACTGTTGCTGACTTTAAAGTACATCCCGTCGAAATCGGCTTTGACATCGAAACCAACAATATCCCAAAAAATGGGCGACATAATTTTAAGGAAATTTGACATATTTGTAGAAATAAACACAGTACCAACTCGGTTTACGTAACCCTCACTCGTGCAACTCCTCGATTTTTATAACACTAAAGTTGTCGCAGTTCTTGACTCTATAAGTACAACTTTCCAAAAAAGCTACCTCGATTAGTGCAACTTCTTGCGTTAATTCAACTGTTTTTTATGTAGAAGTTCTCTTTTTGGTTCGGTATTTATGCCGTTGTTTCACAGTTATATAGTTTTATTTGGACCTGGATCAATTTCTTTGTAGATACAAGGTGGCGCAAAAGTTGTCACGGGATGTATAGCCCTGTGTCCAGGGAGCCTGCAGAGTTTTACATTCACTTTCAGGCTAAGTTTAATGCACAAACTCACATGCCTTGATATCTGATAGGAGAAAAACTTTTATTAACAAACCCAAACGATCTCTATCTAAAATTAGTATCTGCCTAAAACGTTTTAACCCTAATCCTACCAAGGAATTTTTGTTACATGCCATACCAAGGTGTGCCTCTCAGGCACATTGTATCGAATTAAATAGCTTACTGTATTAAATTGTGAAACACATGCATAAACAGAGAGTTATATACATTTTATTCATTTTAACTTTTATTGAACAAACATCAATACATAAAACCCATTTATTTTATTTATTTTCGTTGCAGTTTCTGCAATTTAATGTTTTCTCCGAATGCTCAACACATACTGTTAGGTAACATTATATCTATCACAGCATTGTGTTGACATTCTGCTTTTTTTTTTTTTGAAGGACAAATTTAGCATCTTCTTCTTTGGAATTTTGAAGGGGACCCTCTGTTGGTACGGCTAGGTTTTTGCATGCAATATTTATTGCCACAGTGTGGCTTCTATGCAAACCAACCAAACTGCGCCGGCTGATAAGCTCCATCACTAGTTCGGTCGCCATTTCTTTCAAGAAAATATTACGAAGTTTTCTTTTTTTTGATACGAGGGCGGGTCAATAAGTCCGTGACTTTTTGAATTTCTGACCGCTTTACTTAAACAGCAACACTGCTCCTGTCAACAGGCATCTGTCAGTTGACTCCTGTCAAAATTTAAACTTGCTGCGTCAGTTAGTTTGTGTTTGACAGCTATTTTTATCAGACTACTCACTAATTTGAGGAGAAAATGGAAAAAAGTGAATTTCGTGTGCTTATGCATTATTTCTTGCGAAAAAAAACCACTACCGAGACCAAGGCTAAGCTTGAAAAATACTATGGGGACTCTGCACCATCGATTTCAATGGTAAAAAAGTGGTTTACTGAATTTCGTTGTGGCCGTACAAGCACTGAAGATGCCGAACGTCCTGGACGCCCAGTTGAGGTCTCTACACCCGAAACAATCGAAAAAATTCACGATATGGTGTTGGCCGACCGAAGATTGAAAGTGTGAGAGATTGTGGAAGCCGTAGGGATCTCGAATGGCTCAGTGGTTTCAATTTTGAATGATCACTTGGGCATGAGAAAGCTTTCCGCAAGATGGGTGCCGCGTTTGCTCACAGTCGACCACAAACGCAATCGTGTAACAACTTCACAGGAAGGTTTGGCGTTGTTTAATCGCAATATGGAGGAGTTTTTGCGCCGTTTTGTAACCGTGGACGAAACATGGATCCATCACAACACACCAGAGACCAAACAACAGTCAAAACAGTGGGTTTCTAAGGGTTAATCGGCGCCAAAGAAGGCCAAGGTGGGTTTGTCAGCCAATAAAGTTATGGCGACTGTTTTTTGGGATGCACGCGGGATAATCCACATTGACTACCTTCAAAAGGGAAGAACAATCAATGGGGAATATTATGCCAACTTATTGGACCGATTCAATGACGATTTGAAAAAAAGCCGACCTCATTTGGCCAAGAAAAAGGTTCTTTTCCACCAAGACAATGCAAGGGTGCACACATGTGCAGTTGCCATGGCAAAAATCCATGAGTTGGGCTATGAATTGTTCCCTCATCCACCCTATTCTCCAGATTTGGCTCCGAGCGACTACTTCTTGTTCCCAAACCTGAGGAAATGGCTTGGTGGAAAAAGATTTGACTCCAATGATGAAGTCATCTAGCAAATAAAGGCCTATTTTGAGGACCTCGACAAATCATTTTTTTTGGAAGGGATAAAAAAATTGGAGAAGCGTTGGACAAAGTGTATAGAGCGCAAGGGAAACTACGTTAAAAATAATTTTTTTTTTTATCAAAAAATCTGTGTTTTATTTCAAAAGTCACGGACTTATTGACCCGCCCTCGTATATTCCACTCGGGATATATATTTTTTTCCAAACAATGAATGAAGCTAGGCTGCAGACATCAATCATATTGAAACAAAAAGGCCAAAGGCCATTCGCTTCACTGAATATGCATGTGCCATTTGATCTAAGGTATCGACTCCTCCTTTCGTTGAATTATAATACAAATTTATTTCTGATTTGTTTTTATTTGACAGATCGGTTATGTAGTCATGATGCATGGTCGACAAAATATTCATAGCTCGATTTTATTGGGAGCGCAGGATACTGGAGTTATAGCTTTTTGAAAGCCAAATAAGTTGCTTTCTCTTTCCCGACGATGAGTAGGTAAAAACTTCGATGGTATACATCTTTTGTTCTTCCGGATCGTTCCTACGCAAGTCAAGCCCTTGGGCAGCAAACTGGAGCAAGTTCATAGCAGGTGAAGTAGTTGTCGAATGTAATGTTTCTGTTGGTCCTAATAAAAGGTTCAAAAAGCTCTTCAACAACCTTTTGCGCTAAGTGTTCTGCTCGCATTGGTCCTTCCTTTCCCAAGTATGGTATCCCACGTAGTGGATAGCTAGAGCCACTGTCACAAATCTACCAAATTTTCATACCGTACCTATCTGGTTTGCTTGGTATATACCGCCGGAACGATACGCGACTCCGAAAGGGAACCAGTTGTTCATTAATAGTTAGGTTGCAGACGGGAATATAATGCTTGGATAAATTTAAATTCACTCCTTCCCACAGGTCTCTAATTGGAGAAAGTTTATCTTTTTGCCTTCGAACAGTCCTTGTGTTTTTATTGTCAAATCGAATAAATCGCAACAATTGGGTAAATCTGTTTCGTGACGTACATGCTTTATATAAAAAATTTCCATAAAGAGGGCACCAGAGTTCGTAGTAGTCAATTATTCCTTGCTTATTTCCTCCGGCAGTAATCAACAGGCCTAAAAATTGTCGAATTTCAATCTCGTCAAGTGGCTTCCATAATGTCCCAATAGTACGAACAGCTTCTATATTAGTGAAAATCACTATAATACCAATGGTTGCATCAACAAAAAAAAACCTAAATACATCAAATGGGGTATCCATGTGTACCCCAGGTGGAAGCTTTGCCTTATTCAAAGCTGTTGCAATAATGTTGTGCGCTCGAGTTTTTCCCTTTGCAATTGGTGTTGATTTCCATGCGCCGTGCCATCTTTTCCAACAAAGGTTTCTGAATAGTTTGGCAAATCAACCTCAACTGCATCACTGTCAATTCCCGAAGTATCGTCATTTCGATTATGCTCATACTCACTAAATTCTTCATCAGCATCCATATCATTTTCCTATATTGCAGCGATAATCAATATGTAAATAGAAATTTGGGTAGATACGAGTACCATGTATTTAGCAAATGTAATAATGTAAAAATTCGCATTTTATATTTTACTTACCAGATTTAAATAAAACACAGAGATTGAACTAATGTATGCCAATTGCAGATATATATAACAAGGTATAATTTACCTATGAACTAAGCACTCAATTAACGGATCAACTGGTTGCAATTTCTTTTCACACAAATTGGTGAATAACCCTGCGTATGCAGTTGAAAAAAACCTAAAAAGTAGGATTCCCCCGAAAAACTTATAGGGGAATCCCCATCATGCGCGGTGAAAAGAATTTTGAAGAAGGGAAATGTGAATGCATATTTTAATAGATTATTCGTCACACTTTACATCGAACAATGAAACGAATGTGCTGATCGTAATAATATTTTTCATATGTGCCTCGGGACCTCACCTTGGTAGTGGGTGTCAGTAAAGTATGTTTATCACGATATCTAAAATTCTGTAAATATATTGAAATTAGTTTAGTTGTTTTATGTGTCAAAAAGCAATTGTTTTTAATACTAAAAGACGCAGTTCGATTAAAATTTTATCTAGAGAAATATAGCGCTTTTAGAATGGAATGTGCCTCCGAGGCACACCTTGGTAGGATTAGGGTTAATATGTTCCCAGATAACTTAAGGAACATTTCTCCCTTCCAAGAAATACCACATCAAAACTAATTGGTTGCTTTGTAAATGTTCGGAAAGGCTTCTCATGAAATACTCCCTACGTTTACATATTGACATTCTCATCTTCAACTTTAAGTTCAGTATAAGTTTATCTTCGAACTTGCTTTGAGAAGGATTTCCTATTCCTCAAACGCCATACGAAGCTTGTTCCCATATGTTGATGTAACTCTACATTATTCCGCTTCTACGTAAATGGTTCAATAATTCAAGTTAGCGATTATTCGGTTCAGTTGTTATGAGTTTTGGTAATGGATTATGAGAGCCAATGTGTTACCAATTGGCGTGTCCTTTCTCTTAATTAATTCGATGGAAATTAGTGCTTTATTTCGAAATTATTTACGAAATTATGTTCGCGTGATTAGTAATTGCTTTCAACTTGATGCATGGCTATGAATACAGGAATAAGCATCGTTCTTTTGGCAATTTTTCCATATTCTTCAACCGAAGGTTATATTTTGACGAAATTAGCTCGTGCTCCATTCTTGAATACTAATATGCGCATGAATGCGTCAATTGTTGATACATTTTTGTTTGACGGAAGAAAGGTAATATTGCTGGTTATATGTATACAAATAGTTTGACAGGTTGACGTAAATCGAGAGGGAACGTTTGTTTGCTCACCCGATATGGACGACGATAATCAACAATATTCGTTTATACGATTGAACCAATCGTATAAGTGAAGACATGTCCATATAACACAATCTGGCAAACACTATTCAGGGAAGATTATATTGCTGACTCTAGCGATGCGAAGTGAGGAGACATGGTGAACGGGAAACTTATTCCCGAGTATCACTTATGTCTGAGACGGCCTATATACTCGTATACTGCGTGAGAGACTGTATGATGCTAAACAATAGAGGGCCCTTACAGAAAGGCAATAAACGCTCAGGAAGCGTAGGTCACGATTCTGTAGCCCACGTAGGTATGAGGCAAGGTCTACGATCAGGATTAGAGCGATCATAACCCTCCCAATTTACAATTTAACATTTTAAAAATCATGAAAATCGTTAGAGGCGTTTTTGAGTTAATCGGTGTTAAAAAATCATTTGTTTGGTAGGTACCGTTATTTAAAATGATCGAATAAAAACAGACCGCAGGATATAGGCCTACAAAACCCAAGTACGAAGTTTGAAGTTAATCCGTAAACCCATTATGGCTCAGACGTAATATAACTCATACTCTGTTGAGTTCGAAATTTAAGCATGATTACAATATCTATCTCTTTAGTATACTAAAGTATACGAGAAAGTTAAAAAGGGAATTAAAGGCGACAGAATGCATATCTTTTCAGATAGTCAATGAACACTACAGCACTGTTGTCTAATACGACGATCTCTATGATTGTAAGGAACTGCTACGCTGCCTTGTAAAATCTAGCCAAGCACCACATTGTCAAACTTGGATGGGTGCAAGGCCACTAAAGTATTGCAGGCATAGACTCTGCAGACGAACTAGGTAGACCTGGATCGGAATCTGCTTTCTAACGACCAGAACCTTATTGCAGAGTCAATTGGGCTGCTGCTTTAAGGCTAATTTAAAAATAGGAGCAACAGCTTCGGCTTAACCACTTCGAAAGTATCCGTGGTTTAAGTCAATCCAAACGATTAATTAAGCCTTCTCCCTACAAGGAAATCTTTCTGCAAAATAAGGAAATCGTGGTTAGTTGATCACGTCAACGACGAGATGTGTTCTCTAACGGGGCACAGGGTTTTTCGGTCCGATTGGAAGGTTCCGGTCGGTGGAGGTGTTTCAATTTGTGTAAGAGATTGTATAATGTGTATGCTCAAGTATCAGACGCAGGATGATGAAATGATAAAATATGTGTTTGTCGAGATAGTCGATGATGAAGGTAAGCTAATTATTGGCACTGTTTACAGACCCAACCAATATGTTGATATTTTTCCCTTTCTAACTCTAATGGAAGAACTTTCTTGTACATGTCCCAATTTTATTATTTGCGGCGATTTTAGTTGTATTCTCCTTGTTGAAAATAATTTAGTTGAATATATTTAATCTATCGGCAGTTACCACTACTTGTCCAACCCAATTTTCTGGCGGTCTTTTTACACTCCTTGAAGTTTTTTTGGGTAAGTAGCCCTCTACGATCAACTTTCAGCCCCAACGTTCTCGAAGGGGCTTTAGTTGTGATCTGATTTATCTTCCATTTGATTTTAGTTATACATCTGTTGTTAAAACCTATAAATGCAGAGATTTTAGGAGTATTGAGTATCCTTTACTGGAGGCTCATGCTGGAAGTGTAATCTGGGAAAATATTTATTACTTGTCGTCACCTAATGAACAGCTTCAATTTCTCAACGAAAAAACGCTCCCTAGCTCAAACTTTGGTTTTTCAATAAAATTGTTTTATTTAATTGTGGGCGGATTTAAAAAATATTTAAACATAAGTATAAAGGGCACCTAGAGAGTCTATATACAGCCCTATCGTGGAATCCGTCGGGGGGGAACGATCCGCTAATAGTGAACAATTTGGATCGTGTAATCCGCAGACGTGAACCATCCACATGTCGGTAACGTGAATGAAATTCACTGTATCGTGGAAAACGAACGGATCGAATCTATCCATGCATTTGACATCCACAGTTTTTATTTTATTTTCACTGAATTTAATTTTTACAAAACAAATGTGTTTGAAATGAGCTGTCGCTATTGAATTTCCTAATCACCGATGGTGGTCGGTAAGGGAGAGTATCCGACGGATCCCACGATAGCAATTTTATGTTCACGTGAATCGAATAAGTGAAGTGAATCTCAGATCCGACGGATTCCACGATAGGGGTGATAGTAACTTTTAGGGGTCTACGGGCAATATTAAGGTATAATATACCCTTAGAATAATCTCAACAAAATGAATGTGAAGAAGAAACTTCTTACTCTGGTACCTCATTGGCTGAGACAACGTATCTTTCACAACGAGATACGTTCATTGGTGGAGCTAAGAAACTCAGCCACTGATGACGTAGTGGCATTCAGTAGCGAGGTCACTCGCCTATTAGGTTAAAGCAGCCATTTTTGGTAGAAACAAACTGTGAGGTCGCTGTGACAGCCAATAGGGCAAGGGTATACAAAAAATTTGTATCAGAAAGAGTAACGAAGTGCACTAGGTCGCTGGCCTTGCGGGTAACAGGCAAAGACCTCTAATGTCGATCTAAATGGCCGCAGTATAAAAGTGCGGAGCTGCCATCTCCGTAGTCGCGAAAGTGACCCCTTTTGATCTCATTGCGGCAGAAATTGTTGGTCTTCGTCTAAAAGAATGCGCATCGGGAGGAGAAGGAGGATAGAAGGAACATAGACCGCAGAAGACAATAAACCACGAGGATGATAAATACGAAACATTGCTGAATGGAATGTACGGGAGCACTATAAATTTTTTTAAATCATTTCTTCCTCCACACCACTCTGATCTTGTTCACCAAGACCTCAATAGTTTTTTGGTCTGCTGTCAAAAAAACTTTATTTAGCTGAATATTGCTAAATGTGAATTTCTTACTTTTTCAAGTAAGCGGATTCAGTCTCCCCCCAGAAGTTACGTTTTGAACAACCAACCCATTGTTACCGTTTTAACCATTCGCGACCTTGGTGTTCTGTGTGACAGAAAGCTTAACTTTCGGTCACATATTGACGATATAATCAATAAAACTAACTCGGCCCTTGGTTTCGTCAAACGGTGGTCTAAAGAATTTACCAATCCATACGTGACAAAATCGGTTTACATTACCTACATCCGCCCTCTTTTAGAGTACGCTAGCCAAGTTTACCGCACCATATTACCGGATCCACATTACAAGAATCGAAAGCATTCAACGTCGAGTTTCCGTTTTGCTCTTCGTGGGCTCCTGTGGAATAATCACCTTATCCTACCACCGGATCACGAACGCATTAATTTAATAAACCTTCAGGCCCTTGAAAAAGAAGAGATGTCGCTGACATTCTGTTTATACAGCGTCTTCTCACTGGCTCCATTGATTGTTCCTATCTTTTAAATTATATTGCCTTTAACACCAACCCCCGCAATTTAAGATCCCTCCTCTTTTCTACCTTCCCACCCGTCGCACGTCGTATGGCTTGAACAAGCCTATATCCCGTATATTGCAGAAGGTCAATTCTAACCACCTCCTCTTTGATTTTAATCGCTGCACCACTTCCCTCAAATCTGCCCTCCTCCACCCCTCACCATCCACCTAATTATTTTTAAGTATAAGTTTTTAAGTCCTATCTGTAAGTCTTAGTTTTGTAATTGGTTTTTAAGACCTTAAGCTTGTATTAAGCTGAATAAATGGGGGCGCCCCCACCAAAATTAAATTAAAATTAAAATACTACCACACCCAGTTTCCATTCGGACACGGGTATTTCAACGCCAATCTAGACAAGATATGCAAAACATCTTGTTCTGCTTGCCAGGACGACAACCATTTTTTCTGACAATCCAGCAGATGGGAAGCGGAAACAAGTGCGCTGCAATCTCTGACCGGAACCATAATTTCGGGCAGCAAAGCCGCATAATGAAGATAAATAGAAGAAGGCGTAAGCAAATATACCCCCGTAAGGCATAAACTATACTTATAGGTCGCAGCACAGTGTCCCCTTTTATGGAAATAAACATGGCACCATCCTAATGTTATGCAAATAATTTCCTTATGGTGTATTCCATACCGTTCGTGGAAAGAAATTAGTTTGCGGGAGTCGGACACATCAAGGCGTTATGGCCTGTCCCTTGACGATACGTAATGTATGTTATCCAACAAATGGTATCACCAAATACCTCGGTAAAGCTAATAAAGTAATATTCAATTAAAATAAATTTACCCTAAGAATACGTCTAACTTGGAATCTTACATCAAAAGTAGCAAGTGAAGGCAAAAATGACTTACAATTAACTTTGTGTATATAGTTAATAATGTGCCCATCTATTATCCATTGGCCTAATTGAAGGCACTTCCGAAGTTGATGGAATGAAATAAACCTACAGAAATATGTGTTCAATATAAAGGAAAACCTTTCCTGTGTTCAATATAAAGGAAAACCTTTCCTGTTTTCCTCTGACAAAATCTACAAAGATTAAAAACTTTTCGAAAACAAAAGATTCATACCTAAATTTGTTGTCAATGAGTTTTTGAATCACTGGATTTTGGTGCCAAAAGTTTGCAAAATGATTTAAGGATGATTAATCACGTAAGCAGGTATCAATGGTGAGTGTATAAAATGTATAGTACGAGTATAAATAGCGCCATTATACTTTTATTCAAAGGCCTAGTATTGTCGCCTGTCAAGGGAGATAATATAATTACCAAATTACCTTCGCGCTAAAGTTGTTAAAGTTGATGACCCGGATTCTTCTATGTAGATGGAATCAGCGATTGAGATTACTCAACAAAAGCGTGCTTCTTTTGTATATGCGCAACTAAGCCAGCAAGGATAAACGAGTTTGAGGTATGATAAATGTTAACCTGATCCGTTTTGAAAAGCTATTAATTTTTTCAAAATGTTTCCAAAAAGTAAAAATAATTGGACAGCGTAAGAGCCTTGATGTTCTTATCATTTATGTGTGCAGAGTTAAAGGAAAGGTTAGGCTAAGTGTTAAATTAGGTTAGTAAATACCTTGAATGCCGAAAACGTGTTAATGACCAGCGGTTTTCTTTGTCGTTGTACAGGGACGGGCTAAGAATATCACTGAAGTGCCCAGCGCTTGTCGTAAAAGGCTAGTAAATGGTAGAAAGCGCATCAATGTTACCATTCAGGTGAAGACAAGCGACACATTTAACATATTAAAATGGTCCCGCAAGTGTGCATGCAAATCATTGGGCTGACACGACTGGGACACCGCACCCAGTGCATGCACATGTTAAAATCGTAAAAAACTAAATGGAACAGGTCTTAAAACTCCTGGGAAGGCACAAATACAACACCACAAGCAGTTGATTTCAGCTTTCTAGCTTTAATCTAACGGCTTGGTAAATTGGTGACAGACAGACAAACATTTCTAAACTGTCAGGGTTCTTAGACCAATATTACGGCATGTTACAAGCAATTATGATCAATCATAGTTGAAATCTTCTTCATGATCAAGAGGACAATCTTTGTGTGGCGAGGCCTAATCCAAACAACACCCGTCTCATTACCATTCATATATGAGCCCAGGGACAAGTTTAACATCTTGAAGATGTCCGGCAAGTGAGTATGCGAATCCACGGGTTAACAAGACTGGAGATTACCGGTGCCGTAAGAGGTCGATCAATAAACAACCAATAATGGGAGAATGCATGCGTCGAAATCGTATAACAAAGGCAGGCCTAAAAGCTCCTGGATCACACAAATGCAACATCACAAGCATTTGACTGGTCTCAGTTTCAGAAGTGATCCGAAACCGGGAGGCCTGCTGATATTGATTGAGGGCGATCTATTGGATTGTTCCTTCCGTTAAATGCGTAAACGTTGAAAATGGTGTGATCGAAACGGATGCGACGGATTCTATGGCTGAAGCCTTTAAAAGTCAACTTCCTGTAAAGCCAATGGGTTAAGAGTAAGTTCGTGCTTCCATGAGACGGAAACAACAACGTCCTTCGTAAAAGCGAACACTTATCACCTCTTCCCTTCAAAGCGGGTGAGCTTATTTACCACCAATTTCCACGGAAGGTGGGTAAGATTTTCACCCATTTTTGAGCGGCAAAAATGGGTTTAGTGGTGAATGAGGGCAAAACCAAGTATATGCTGTCAACAAGAAGGGACACACAACGTCGACGAATCGGACAAAACGTCACGATGGACAGCTACAATTTTGAGGTAGTTAGGGACTTTGTCTACCTTGGCTCCGCTATAAATTCTGAAAACGACATCACATCAGAAATCAAACAAAGAATTACACTTGCCAACCGCTGTTTCTTTGGCCTAAGAAAGCAATTGACTAGTAAGGCCCTGTCAAGAAAAACTAAGGAGACTTTGTATAAGACCCGCAGAAGCGTGGACATTAGCAAAAGCGGATGAAGATCTCCTTGGTCGTTTCGAACGCAAAATTCTTCGAATGATTTTCGGTCCCGTTTGCGTTGACGGGCTTTGGAGGAGGAGATTTAACAGCGAACTCTATGAGCTGTACAGCGACATCGACCTGGTCAAAAAATTGTGAATCAGTCGACAAAGATGGCTAGGACATGTAGAGCGAATGGACAACAACGCTCCGGCCCGAAGAGTCTTCGATTCCAACCCGGAGGGACAACGCAGTAGAAGAAGACCTCGCCTTAGGTGGCGCGCGCAAGTGGAAGGGATTTCAACCAACTTGGAGTGCGCAACTGGAGGCATTTTTTTTTTTTATAATTTGATTACGCTAAAGGGATTTTTTCTGTTGTAACAGTACCCTTATAGTGCGTAACACAGCGTAAGAATTTGTGTTTTAACAGCAAGCAGCACCTGGCAATATCGTATGTACTTCATTGCATGCTTTTCGGTGCTACTTACTATTAGAAAGAATAGAGAGATAGGAAAGAAGTGTTTGGGTGCAGTTGTAGGGTTTTTCTCCGCGGGTGGTGTCTAAGATGCTTAGGGAGATTACGATTTCATGTATTCGATATAAAGTAATGGACTTGTCATTTCAGTAAGCGAATACACTACTACTGCACCTGTTGCCACCCGCAAAGATCGTGCTTACTGGAAAGGCATATTGGTTGAGGCCCAGGTCCACCCGGACTGTAGCGCCACCTAAGTAAGTAAGTAAGTAAATGAGCTTTCCACTTTCAGATCTAGTTATGATCTACCTATATATGTCCAACTACGAATTATAAGCGGACACAAAAATCCGACCAAGTTCTTCGTTAGTTTATTACGCACCTTCCGCGGAGAGCAAAGGCGTTGCCGGACGTGTCTTAGGCTATAGGTAAGAGGTAGTCAAAGCAAACAAATATATAAGGCGTTTTTCTTTGATTTTCAATCCTGTTTATTTATTAAATTGTATTACATTTAACGCCAGATAAACAACCCCCAACAGCCATTTTAATTGTTTTCTTTCCTCTCAGTCTGTCTCTGGCCGCGTTCAGCTTGACAGCTTGGTAATCCAACTACTCGGTCATTTAATTCAGAGCTCGTGGAGCGCGCTCCCATCGCACTCTAAGCGAAAAAAGAAACACAAGTAGAGCGCTCTGAGCTAAAAAAGAAACAGAGTTTTTTTTTCTTGACGACCGGTGCACTACTCTGAGCTTAAAAATAAAAAGCGGTCAAGTGCGAGTCGGACTCGCTCATGAAGGGTTCCGCGCGAATTATAATTATTATTTACTTGGGCACCTATTACAGATTTACCATTTTGGAATTGTCTCTCGCGCAAACTATTCAATTTAGAAAAAAATGATATTAGAAACCTCAATATCATTTTTGAAGACCTATCTATAGATACACCACACGTATGGGTTTGATGAAAAAAATTTGTTGAGTATTTTATAATTTTCTAAGTATGGGGAACCCCAAAATTTATTGTTTTTTTCTATTTTTGTGTGAAAATCTTAATGCGGTTCACAGGATGCATCTACTTATCAAGTTTCAACAGTATAGTGCTAATAGTTTGGGAAGAAAGTGGCTGTGACATACGGACGGACAGACAGACAGACAGACATGACGAATCCATAAGGGTTCCGTTTTTTTGCCATTTGGCTACGGAACCCTAGAAACGCCTATTGAAGCAACAACTTGTGATGTCTTCGAAAGTGTTTCACATTAAAATTTGTAGCACCTTAACAATTGTTTCTGAAGTTATTGATTTCGTTTTGGCCAATCGAATTGCGTTTTCCAACTGTCAAATTCTTGTTTTTTTCTCAAATAAATTTTAAAATGGCAAACCTATAAAGCGGAAATAGCTCCTCCCAACGTCACTAGATACTTCATACTAGCTGCATCGATGGCCTTATATCATTCGCCGGTACTAGTAACAATTAAGTAAGTTAACTTCCCATTTAAATTTTTATTGCTAAGGTGGAATGAATTCAATTATTTTGCCAAATCGCAGCATTCATATTGCATGTGTAAACTAAACTCACAGGCACAATTAACCGCCCACCCAGTTATTTTAAGATTTTAGTAGATATAGTTTCATGACAAGAACATTTTTTGTAGGTTTTATTGGGAGCAATGTTAAGGTAAAGAAGACAATCCTTTGAAGTTTTAAAAACATCACTAAAAATCTTTTTTTTCTTTCAATTTTTGATAAAAGTAACATTTTTTGTTTATTTTTTTATTTTGTCGTTTATTTAATCACATATTTATTTTCAATATTGTTTATTTCCTCCAAGAGCTGTAATGACTTCTTGGAGCCCATTTGGAGGTCTATCCATTATGTCTTGAATATCTGACGGAGGATATTGTCCCATTGCTCTACTGCAGCTGTATTGAGTTCGTTCGGTGGTTGGTGCTGCTTCGTTGCCCGATCGCGTTGTTTTCGACTGTCCCATATGTTCTCTATAGGATTCAGATCCGGACTGTGTGCTGGCCATGAAAAAGTTTGAATTCCGGCCTGTTTAAGGTATTCTGTGACCGATCTGGCGACATGACAACGTGCGTTATCTAGCATAAGGATAAATTACCTATTCTCTAATAAGGGTCGCAAAAACTATGACGTGATCTTGGAGAACTTTCTTAACTTAACACTTCCTCTATCGATCGGTACGAAACTCGTAACTGATACCTCCCCATACCATTATCGAGCCTCCCTGATATCAAACTGTTGCGGATATGGCACATGGAGCAAACCTCTCATTTCCTCTTCTGTATAAAGGCATACCACCATCTCCTCTTTAGACTATTCTGCTCTCGGCTGAGAACAGTAACATGAAACAATATCTATTAAAATCGTAAAATAACTGAGTGGGCGGTTAATTGTGGCTGTGAGTGTAGTTTCAAACACACATAAATCATTCGAAAAAAATACATTCCAATAATTCAACTAAATACCACTGCATGAGGTATTTATCTCACCAAATAACTATACAACAACAACATTTAACATTGCATTGCATGTGAACATGCATGGCAGTTAAATTTCCGACTTAATAATTCAGTTTTGTTAAATGTCATCAAGTTACCAGGCAAGAGCATTATTTATTTGTTCAGGTAGGAATGGGTGTAATTCAGCCCTGAAATTGCAACCTAGTTAACTATTCCAGTTCACAATTTGCAGAGTAAAAATCAAATATGGACAAATTAAATTCAAAATTATTTATGACACTAAAATAATCCCTGAAAATGTTCTAAGAGATATATAGAAGTATTTTTCAACAGTAATTTTAAAGAGTAACGTTGAGTTAGGCCCCTTGTTATTTCTTCCTGATGTAGTGACTAGTAAACACCTCCACTCATTCCTATCATTTCTTCACAAAATTTCAGTCAATACACTTAGACCTCCATTAAAGCATTTCAAGATTCCTTCTGAAAAATCAATGTGCCTTGCTAAAGAAGACCAAAGGCGTTTTCAAATGCACACACATTTCTAACTTCACAATTTCACGGTCATTTACTTTTCCATGTCGATACCTCAATAGCAGGCCATTAACAGATAAGATTAAGTTACATTCGCTGAGAATCGTTTTTGCATAGAGCAGATGGTAATGAACCGGCAAAGTATTGCATTATCTAACACCCTCTAACGAGCGCCGACAGCGTGACGACCGACACGGTCTGGAGTAGCAATTTATCTATTTAAATTGCTTTTTCACTACGATTCACCTCGGATGAAGCGAAGAACCTCAAAGTGAAGCTTTTTGCACCTTCGGGTGTAAATGGGCCCCTTGGCATTGAGAATCTATTTTTAAATGACTGAGAGAACTTTATTTTTAATTAGTCACTGGCAGGGAGCGGCCTGAAGGCAATATTCAGTGAAGAGGGGGCTCCAAATATTTCCAACAATCGAAATTATTCTTGAGATAATGTAATTGGATTGCCATCGATTGAGTTTGGCTTGACAAGGAAATTGGAAACAATGCGAAGAGCTGCTGCATCTTCCAATAAGTTCCCACTTTGAACACAAGCATCTATTAATGGCAAAATATTCAACCATGAGAAACGAAAGGTTTCGCGATTTTAAACATATAAATGTAAATGAGTTGGAAAAAGATCTCAAGAGTATTGAATGGTTTCGGGTTTATGAAATGCATGATGTGGATGACCAAGTGGTTTTCATTCAAAATAACGTAAGCGAGGCCGTAGCCAGGAAGGTTCTGGCTGATGAAACTACTGACATCTCACGTAAGGAGCAGATGTCAATTTGTGTTCGATACGTCGATTATAAAGACGAAATTTTTATATTGCGTGAAGATTTTTTGAAATTTATTCATGTAGAAACACTACTAGAAAATATTTAGCCAGAACAATTCTGTCTGCACTTCAAAACATGGGCATAAATTGCAGAGACTTGATTGGACAAGGGTACGATGGTGCTTCTGCTATGAACGGCAGTTTTAACGGAGTTCAAGCTATAGTACGCGAGTCTCATCCAGAAGCCTTATACGTGTATTGTAGCGCACACTCTTTAAACCTGGCTTTAGGATATTCTTGATGAGGTTTAAGGACATTTTTAAAGCGATAATTGATGCTTTGGAAGAGTTGTGTAGTAATAAGGACTCTGATACATTATCGAAGACGAGTTGCTTTTTAAGATCTATTTCAGGTACTGATTTTGCAGTAAGTTTGTGTTGTTTGAGTGTTTTGTTTACATATACATTGCCACTTTGTAAGATCTTACAATCCCCTTCATGCGACTTAGTGATTGGAACATGTGGAATAAATAACAAACACATTCCAAGGAATATCATTCCGGAATTCAAAACAATTTTTGAGACTGCACAAAACTTAGTAAATGTTGTGGATGAAAAGCTTAAAATTTCACGAATTGTGTCAAGGCACATGAGCACAACAGATCCTGAAACCTATTTTAGAATAAGTATATTGATTACTCTTTTAGATGACTTTTTAAGTAAGCTTAAAATGAGATTTGAAAACCATAAGTCCATACGTTCCTCTTTTTGCATTTTGATTCCATCGATCCTTGGCAAAAACGAAAAAAATTATAACGAAGAAAACTTCAAATTTTATAAATGTTTTTTGGATTGGGATACTTTAAAAGCTGAATTTACGCTATGGAAGACAAAATGCCATACACAAAAAGATATAGAGCGTTCAAAGAGTGCGATAGCAGCTCTTGGCGAATGCAATAAGGATCTGTTTCCTGACATCCACAAGCTTCTTAAAATTTTGGCGACACTATCGTTTTCAACATGTACACCGGAAAGAACATTTTCGACAATGAAACGTCTAAAAACTTATCTAAGAAATTCTACCGGTGGAAAAAGATTAACAGGATTGGCGGTAATATGAATTCATCAACAAAGTGAGATTGATACTGAGGAAGTTTTAGATATATTTGCAGCGCAGAAGGCCAGAAGATTAAATTAAATTTTATAAAAATGATTCCTACCTACATGTTATGTAATACTTTTTGTAGTAATAAAATCTTAAAGAATGATCATCATTCGTTATCTTGTACCTACCTAATAAATAATAACTTAAAATTATTTAAAAACATAGGGGCGGGCTACAGTCCGCTTGGGCGAACTGTTGGATACCCTATTCTTATTCCTATATCTCATAAGTGGGCCTGACAAAAATTTAAAGGATTTTATCGAAAAAACTAAGCTTTTGTAAATAAAAACGCTCCCTAGCTCAAACTTTGGTTTTTCAATAAAATTGTTTTATTTAATTGTGGGCGTGTCAGTAGGCGGATTTAAAAAAAATTTAAGTATGAGCATAAATGGCACCTAGAGAGCATATACTATAAATTTCAGATCCCTAGCTCAAACTTTGGACTTTCAAAAATAAAAAAAAATTAATTGTGGGCGTGTCAGTAGGCGGATTTTGAAAATATTTACACATGAGCATAAAGGGCCTCTAGAGAGTATATATTAAAAATTTCAGCTCCCTAGCTCAAATTTTGGTTTTTCAAAAAAAATATTTTATTTAATTGTGGGCGTGTCAGTGGGCGGATTTTGAAAATTTTATGTCCCAAGCAGTTTTATGGGCCAAAGATCATATATAAAAAATTTCAGCTTTCTAGCTCAAAATTCAATTTTTCCCAAAATTTGTTTTATTTAATTGTGGGCGTGTCAGTGGGCGGATTTTGAAAATTTTATGTCCCAATCAGTTTTATGGGCCATAGATCATATATAAAAAATTTCAGCTCTCTAGCTCAAAATTCGATTTTTTCCAAAATTTTGTTTTTTTGAGTTTGTGGGCGTGTCTGTGGGCGGATTTCAAAAATTCTTAAACTTGATTATTTCGGGACCCTAGAGAGTATATGGTTAAAATTTCAGCTCTCTAGGTCCAGTTTAAAGGCCTAATTTTTGCCGACGGACGGACGGACGGACAGACGGACGGACGGACGGACGGACGGACGGACGGACGGACGGACATTGCTAGATCGACATTACTATCGATGCTGATCATAAATATAGTAACTTTTAGGGGTCTACGGGCAATATTAAGGTATGTTACAAACTATGCGTCAAAATTAATATACCCCTAGAATAGGGTATAACTAGAATAGGGTATAAAAATATTGGAAAAGTCTTTTAATTTTTCAAATTTTGTTGAGAGTTTTCTTGGAAAAACTAAGTATGCAATAGTATTTTATTAGCAATAATCTACCTAGGAAAAAAAAAATATTGAAAATCGTTAAAGCAGTTTTTTTAGACCGGTTTTTTTTTAATTTTTGAAAAATATTTTGCAATTTTTTGAGTAGGTACTTATTTCAATACAAGGAAATCTATAGTTGTCATCTGGAAAAAAATCTATAAAAATTCAATATACCCGTTTCTAGAATATTCAAAAAACCAAAAAACTTATCTATAAATTTGATCATAAAAGCCTTCCTAAATTTTAAATTTAATTCAAATTGGTTTTGTTGTTAGCGAGAAATTCTGATGTTAAAAAATCGGTTATATAGGAGGTGCCGTTTTAATATAACTCTCGCAAAATCCATTCTTACCAAAAGATAGACTGTTTTATATAAATCGTTAAGGCCGTTTTTAGAAAAATTAAGTTTTAACAAATCGTTATATAACATATACCATTGTTTTAGAGCTAAAATTCCAATTTCAACAACGCCTAGTGCGAGACTACTAAATAAACACTATGAACCAAGTTTGCAAATCGGCACATCCGCTTAGGTTGCAGATCTGCAAACAGGCAGACGGACGAACGAATTTTCTTACACATTTTTTTCTACATTTCATCGTAATGTCATGTTTAACTGTTATCTCAATTTGTTTTTGCACCAATCCATAAAGTGTCTTATACATAGTATAGTACCATAATCCAAATTAAAAATCGTGTTTGGTCGATTTTCGGTCAAAATGGGCTGTATTAATTTTATTTATTACATCTACCATTCAGAAAGGTACACGCTGATTGATGAATGGAATAAATATTATCATTAAAGCCATACTTCCAAACATTTTAAAATACATAATACGTCTTTTTAACACAGTCGAATGTTTTCCCCTTTGCTTGGAAACAAGCTAAGATTATACCAATTCCAAAAAATCAAAAAGAGTTTAGGCCAATTGCGATTCTACCATTTCTGTTTGAAGTCTTGAAAAGGATAATGATTACGCAGATACGCAATTATTTAAGCAACGAAAATATGTTATGCGTTAATCAGTCTGGATTTCGTCCCAAACATAGCTGTACCACAACTCTTATTGCTGTTGTTGAAAATATAAGACAAGCTATCGACTGTGGCAATGCAACTTTTCTCATCCTTCTAGATTTTTCTAAGGCGTTTGACACAGTCAAAAATAATGTTCTGTGTAGTAAGCTAATGAATCAGGTAAATTTTTCTTTTCCTCGAAAAGGTTAATCCAGTCCTACCTTAATTGCAGATATCAGGCAGTCATAGCAAACTGCTCCGTGTCTGAACTTCTCATGCTCGACAAAGGGGTCCCACAGGGCTCAATACTAGGACCTCCCTTGTTTTTTATGTACATAAATGATTTACCAAATTGCCTGCAAAACACTGAAGTAGATATGTACGCTGATGATGTTAAGATACGGAAAAGCTTTCCTCTAGGTTTGGCCGAAAATGCAGCAGTTGACGTTAATGAAGATCTACACAAGATTCTCGAATTGTATTTATGAATATTCCTACGGAAAACTGGACTATGCATAAGCCCACTTAAGTCAAAGTGCTTGATTTTTTGCAGAAATTCTATTGATACCTCTGACTTTCCCAAAATATACCTTGAACACAGTCAAATTGCATTTATCGATTCTGCTAAAAACCTGGGTATAACTTTTGCAAAAACACAAGCGTATCCGATTGACAATCGGGTGAGTTTTTTGGAGGATTTCAGGTCGGGTATATCTTCTGATTAAGAAAGTATGACCATATCTCTCAATTTCCAATTGCCATACGTCTGTGGAACTCTCTTTCCCATTCTATAAGGATGATAGGCTGCACAACGCAATTCGAGATGAGACTCAAGACGTACTTGCAGACATTAATGTAATTTATGTAATGGTATGATGGTTGTTCTTTTTTTTTAACTGATTTCCTTATGCAAACTTTTCTTCTTTTTCCTTTTATTTCTTCTCTTTCATTGCTTTTTATGAATTTCTATTACATCAGTGTATGATTTCTCGGAATTGAGTTTAATTCCTACAAAAGTCTTAGCTCTTTTGTTTTTCGTCTTGTAACTTTATAACACATTATGTAAATTAATCAATTAAGCTTATACTGTTTACGAAGATATTGTATCTTATTTTATAAGTCTTTACGAATGAATGTGAAAAATGAAATATGAAATTTGAAACAAACATTCAGTAGGTAAAAAAAGTTGATATGAGGTCGCTTCTTTAATGACGTTTATTTATTCGACAGAACTTATATAACAAGACCATAATATGAAATCATATTAAGGATATCAACGTATCATTGTTTTAAATGCACAACCATCAATCAATGAACAAATGATTTATACTCTGCTGACGCAATCTATTTAATTTTTTTTTTCCATTACATTTTAAAGGATCTTATTTTTAGATGCTGTTTAAAATATATTTGCGGTTTTCATGTTGGTTGCTGCAGTTAGATTTGTTTGTAGCTCAAAGTCACACGCTTTTGATATAAGTTTACTCGTTTCCTTGTAAATCAATTTTGTCCCGCAAAAAACTTAAAGGAAAGGTTTTAAATTTCGGAACACGTTCGTATGTTATACAACCAACTTCATTCGGCCCTAAACTTAATATATGTATGTATATAAAAGAACAATACCGCTCGCTGACTCATTTTGTATCTAGCCTATGGATTTAAATATTACAAATAACAATACTTGTATTTACATATATTTTCGAAATATTCATGGTGCAGAAGAAAAACGTCACAAATCAAAAAGTCATATTTTTCAGAAGATACAAAAGAAAATTTCCAAACCGTTCACCCTCCTGCTAGCTGTTCACCTTGATGTTTTTGGATTATCTGTGATTTAATAAATACATGATTCAGTTATCTAGAATTGTATTTATCTTCAAAACCTTTTTCATAAACAAATAATTAGTCAAGAAACCTTAAATTGTGAAATTTTTCTAGATTTTTCTGAATGACATACGAGTAACTGAAATCGTGTCAAAACATCGACCATGACATTTTGGGAATTTGTAAACACGAAAAACGTCATATGTTTAAATGTGTCACTTTTGTTAGTAATATCACATATGAAACTTCTGCTTCTGCTTTTTATGTGGTCTCAACATAACCTAGACTTGGGCCATTTTTCTAGCGAGTAGAGTTTTGTTTTTCATACAGAATGAAACATTAAAGATAAATAAAACTAAATCACAACGTCTAAGTTTGTAGCCATTTTATAACATCGGAGTTATTACTTGTATCCGCAAAGTCTTGGGTGTTCCAGAGTAGGATCGTTTGCAGCACTCTGCAACAATGATGTGACTAGTCTGTTGTGGGGCTCCGCCGCGCCCCGTCGCGTTCGCAAACTGGAGAATGAAAACATCCCTAGCAAAGCAGCGATGCTGCGCATCTTTCGTGGTTGGATCGGATCCTGTTGAGTGTCGTCTAATGACTACGCGGAAGGTCAAATCCAAGGAGTCGGCATGATAGGTGCGGGATAATGATATTATTCCAGAGTTGATTGTGGGGTTATGCATGCGGCATGTGAGCATGGGTAGTTCAGAGTTTGCTAGTGTTTTTAGTTCGTTTCTTCAAAAAAGTGCTGAAACCGCGCAGATGAGGTGGGAAAATGCTGCACAATACATTAAGCAATCGTGCTGCTGAAGTTGGTCTTATAATAACGAGACTGAGTCTGGAGTGTACGAGTGCAAGCGCGGCAATGCATGTCGTTGATGTTCTTGAGCCCCAAGTTGATCCAGTGAGTTTTTGAATAACGCTGTTGTGCTTAATTGGGTTGTCGTTAAACTGGACGTTATGGTATACCTGTCGGACAAGTTGGAAGCAGCAGACTTCTGTTTTAGACATGCTTCAACACAGTCTCCATCGTCTAAAATATACATTGAGTTTGTCAGTGTGTATGCCTGTATGGTTAGAATACTTTCGGTGTTCGATATGAATTTATCCCGATTGCCAGATCCTGTGCATATTCGAATTTCCTCGATATGGTCATACGTGTATGGCTGACGTTAGGATAAAAGAGCAAAGGAACGATGACGGAGCCCTGAGGTGAGCCGTTGTTGAGCCTTCTCACGTTGCTTTTTTATCATTGATAAAGACTTGAAACAGGCAGTTTGAGGGTATGCGGTTGATAAAGACATCGGCAAGGGATTCTTTCAGGAGCTTACAGATAAGTAACTTTCTGGTGAGTCGCTAGGTTTGCCGGACTTGAGAACGGCTATAACTTTCGTTTGCCTGAGCACCGTTGGAATTACGCTTACTACCGTCTTGTAGTCTGTCCGCTTTATGCAAGGAACTCCGGGTGCATGCCATCAACACCCACCGCCTTTCCTGTTTTTAAAACTGTGATGACTCTAGGGTATTGCTAAGGGTAAGGTTCCTCAGAGGTGACTGTGTGTTTCTTATCCAAGAAAGGCACGAGAAACATCTACGATGCGATTGGCCACTTTGTTCAGTTCCATGTAGGAGTTTGAAGTGTTAGAGCTACTGCTTGTTAAGAGTTTGCATTGGAGGCTCCATTCTTTCCTGCTAGAGTGGGTGAAGTTAAAAGGGTGTTGACGGTATATAACAGTTTCTTTTTACTGGTCTTTTCGAGGGATCTCAGTAGTTCTTCGCCAATTTCGGGGTATCCAGATATCTCGCAAAGTACACTTTGCAGAATCCTCTGGGAATATATATTTTGACAGTCGCCGTGACCATGCCTACAAATCTATAAGAGTCAAGTTCGTCCTTTTGTTTACTCTACCGATACAATTTTGACAGTCGCTGTCCATTCTCGTACGCTTTGTTACATTAAAACGTTTTCTAGTTTCTTTTTGTTCTTTTAAGACATACAATCTCCTTTCTGTCGATCAGACGAAGGTCGCCCAAAGTCTACCAGGGCAATTTGTTGACCCACTACGGTGAGTGAAGAGAATCTGGCATTTTTGGAAATCGTGTCGTTTTGCCTGCCTATTTTGGACGTAGTCGCAATCGTTCCGAGATTGGATTGAGCATCTGTACTCGTGATAATTGCGGGCTTACTGAGTCTGTCTGCCATTGGGGTGGACAGCGAAAGGCTATACTTCTAGGGGCTTCTTGGGCTTGCGGGTGGCTTTAGGATATGGGGCTCTTTGAATGCCCCGCCAGGCTGTACTGTTAGGAAGCTATCCATTGTCGAGTTACCCTATCATTCTCTAGATGCAAGTTCCACTCTCCCACCTTCTCTATCTCCTCTCGTTCCAGGCCCGTACGAGCAAGGAGCACGAGGCAACGTCTGGCCGGTGAGTCTTGTAGCCCTGTGGTCGGTTCCTGTGTTCGAACCGTCTCCGTCCCGTCAGTCTTAGGATTCGATGATGTTGTCTGCGGTGGGCCGGGTTGGTATTTCCCAATCGGACTACTCAAAGACAACAGTTTCATTAACCCAGGCAGCATATTCTCCTTTGCTAGACCCGTACAAGCAAGAAGCTCGATTCGACGTCTAGTTAAAAAGCTAGATGTCTCCTCAGTGGCATTCTTTGGCAGAGTGATTGCTGTTGTCGAATCTGGGGGAAGGCAGCCCTGTCAACTTTTTAGCGCTGGTGTTATCCCCAGAACTAGCTTCTGCCGGTGTACGAGCAGTAGGCTCATTCTCTTTAAGACGCTGTTCCTATAGATATGAACTTGCGTTATGCAGCCATTTGCGGTCAGTCTCGTTCATTTCGTCCCATTGCCCATATATCTAGTCTTTTTATTGTTGTCCTATAATTTGATATTCTTTTCCGTCTGGAGGAGGTAGAAAATCGAGAGAGGTTGGAGCTAGCGACAGAACAGCTGTCGCTGACATCAAGAGTCTTGCTTTCAATAGCAGCATCATCCGCTCCAACGCTTTCCCCGTCACATACTCCGTCACATACTCTTTTCTTCTTGCGTAAGTCGCTCAGTTCGGCGATCGGTATTTATAGAGTCGGTGGTGAAATAAGAAATAAGCAAAAACTACTACAATCCTAAATATCATAAAATCCATTTGAGTCACAGCTAATAGTTAAACTGATCAGAAAAATAAAATAAAAACCTTCAGCCTTTTTCTAAATTTCATTCGAATCTCAGCTAATAGTTCACTTGATCATTTGTATTTACCTATGAAACAGGCAGGTATGGAATACTATTAGGATTGCGTAGTTACTCAGTTTTCCTACATACGTGCATCTCGCGGATCTCCATTCAGGCGCCACAGATACCTTCAGCCCGCACCCGTCTAATAGATAGTCGCTATCTGCAGCGTAGCGATCAGTATTGGGAACCCCAATGCCAGCCGCTCAATATAGCTATCCCTCTCCTTCTCTCTCTCGCAATCGGTTAACATGTCATATCTCGCCTAAACACCTTTGCCGTGTTGATAAGTCAACATTGATACAAGTAAAACACATGCTGTACGTAATTGGTCAGGTGTTTGTGAACGAACGCGTTAAGATCGCGCATATGCTTCAGTCACAATAAAATTAAATAATTATTAGTCAAGTTTATTAGTTGTTGTTTCTGTCAGTTCGTTCCCGTTAAACATTGTTATTGACGCCTTTCATATCACAAACAGCTGTTTACTAATAAAACGGAACATTTACAATAAACTGAACATTACGAGTATATTGAATTTATGGCTAAATGTTCGATCATCAAGCGATGGTATCTGCAAGTTGCTTATGGCGACGCTGACGTATGTGTTCTACAGAAATTCGAAAAAATCAATAACGAAGATGGCACCTCAGATAATGCTGGCGGTGTTACTACCACCACTAATAAAGTAATGACAAATATCATATTTATGTATCTTTGTAGCTAATTTTAGTTTGGATTTGATTATTATTGTTTTGCATGAAAATGTCTGACCAGTGTCTTCTCTTATTTTGCAGAAAAACAAGGAATTGATGAATGATATTATCACAAACTGTAAGCTGAAAAATGGTAAGATAATTGTATTCTAATTGTATTCGTTATCAGAAGAATAAGGTGGTGAGCAAAATATTAAAATAAAATATATACATCATATTGAAGTGCAATGAAGTAATAGAGGTTCGAGTTTTTATGGTTTGTTTTGATTAACTTGGTGCTGCGTGGAGGTTTGGAAGGGTATGAACCTTTAGGAAAGATGGAAGGTATTAGTTGTAAATATGTATGCCAATAACTGCTGGTACCTATGCCTGAAGTGTTGAGATAGAGCGGAACTGTTTTGTGCTATGAAATTGTGTTTGAAAAAGAATAATTTCTTAAATGAATATTGCCAGTGGAAAAAGTAATTGGAGTCTTTAGCGAACATTTTTTAATCTGGTCCAGCAAAATGTTCTTAGTCTATTTCATTGAGAAGTTGCATTGACCATGTATACACATAATTTCTTACTACAGAGATACTATAACTATACGGTGACCACTCGTCCTTCTTTCGAGAAGACAGTCCTTTTTTTGTCCACAGTGTTCTCTATGTTTGTTTTTTTCGTTTCATACTACTATTTCAAATGTATGTACTATCTTCAAGCTTGATGATAGATGGGATGGGATGGGATGTAAAAATGATGAGCTCATCTTATTACGCAATTACACTTTCCGAGTAACGGCTCATGTTGTGATATCGATCACAAGGGAATAAACTCATTTCAAAAGCTCGGTGTAAGTTCACGACCGATCAGTTTCGATACTTCGTAGAACACGAATTACTTTTTTCTCTTAGTGAGTTGAAAGGAGAGCTTTTTTGTTGATGGCACTTTAGAGATGGTATGTTGAAAAACTATTTGCCAAAAAATATAATCACCTGCAGTGGTAGAAATTTGTTTACTTTGTTGGTCTACTAGAATAGGCTCTTTTTGCTTCGTTTTTAATACGATCAGTTTTTTTTTGTTATGTTTAGTAAAATGCTTTAACTTTTTTTTTATTCGAGCAAAAAAAAATATAAAATCGTCAAATTTCGTTTGCAAAACTCTCGAATCTGTTCAACGTACCATATATAGTCACAAATGCAGGAGGTATAGGGTAAAGGCGGGAGCTATGGTTTTCCTCTTTTGTTTTTTTTAATATTTCAATTTTCAATAAAAAAACATTGTTAAGTGAAACAAAAATTAAAATACTATTGACTTAAAAGATCATGAAAATATTAAGATAAGAAGTTACAAAAATATTTCTTCAGTCTTCAAAATATGTAATAACAAAAAATATATTGCGAAAAACCATGTTACCCCTCTTAAGCGGATGATATGGTACACCCTATCTGGTATAAGACCCATTATTGTTTCTTCATATTTTTGTTACCAGATGTGTTGGACGTGTTCATATATGAAGTTCATGTGTCATGGCATCATTTTTGATTATAGTATGTAGATGGAAATAACGCCGAATTTCCATGATCGGTCTTACTTCAGTTTGTCAAAGTGAAATAAACCGAATCGGCCTTTTTTCGCTTTTAATTTATTTAGACAATCAGATACAGATTGATACTGGACCAGACTGTTGGGATGAGTTTCGAAACCTCAAGTAGAACAAAGTCGATCTCCGAAATCTTATTCGATATTATTACTGTTTTGTACTACTACATAATTAGAAATAAAGTCGAGAATAGAAAATGGTGAATTTCGACATTATTTCCACCTACGGTATTTCACGGCACCGCACTATGCACTCTCATCTTTTTTGTGGTAACGTAGTAATCCTAACCCCATAAAATGCGGGTGGCAATGGTGCAGTAGTAGTGTATTCGCTTACGGAATGGAAGGTCGTGCGTTCGAATCCCGGCCAAGTCTATTACTTTATACCGAATACATGAAATCGTAATCTCCCTAAGTAATTTAGACACCACCCGTGGAGAAAAACCCTACAACTGCACCCAAACACTTCTTTCCTATCTCTCTATTCTTTCTAGTACCAAGTAGCTTACACTGTGTTCTTAGCATTATAAGGGTACTGTAACAACCGACAAAAAAAATCCCTTTAGCGTAAGCAAATTATAAAAAAAAAAAAAAATTGCCAGTTGAGTGCAATCTATTGACTGGCTATTTTCAAAAAATAATTTACAAATTTTTGTGCGCTGTGCGATCGTGTGTGCTCCAAGCTAAATCTCTCAAGCTTTATGTCTGAAAAAAAAGAACTCAAAAATATCTATAAATAAAAGAGTTATTAATTTGGTTACGAAAGAGTGGTCCACCCTGTACATGAGCCATATCACCTTTTACCAAAAGCACCATATCCGCCTTTCGACCAAAATTCAAATGTATCCGTATAAATAAAACTAATGTGTTTTTTATTGCTCGTTTAAGAAAACTGCAATTTTTTTAACTGAAAAAATGTACTCAACTTTCGCTTATTTTTTTCTGCAAACACCAGTTAACACAGCGCGACGACGTATTCGGTCTTTGAGTTTCCGCGATTATCTGAAGACAATATTGTATCATATGTATATAAACGTCAGTTCGTGTAGATACACCCGCCTTTACTCTAGATTTCGATGGTTGAAACGGTATCCGGATAACGGATTTTAACTTTTTTTCACAATTTCCCTTTCTTAATATATTTATTTGCATTTCAAACTATAAACCAAGCATTCTCTATTTGAAAAAATTAAACTTTACAAAAATTTAGTACGAAAAAACATGGAAAAAATTGTAAGAAATTGAAAAATTTAGTAATAATAAATTAATTACTGTCAAAAATATTTCATTGATTTTTGACTGTTCTTATTTGATTAGCTACTACTTGTAGTTCTATAAATTAAATTCAGTTTCTGCGGTTTTGAACATATTAGAAGGTTTTACTAAACGTGACTTTGGTGTGACTATTGTTGATTCGATACTAGGGTAGTACCGATATCAGTACTAATTACAGTAATCGCGATGGGGTATCAAATCAAATGTATCGATATATACTCGTATCGAAAACCGTCTTCAACAGTTGAATGATGAATATCTATAAGTCTATAAGGGAATTAAATAAAACAATTATCTATAACACAGTTTTTAATTAGCTGAAATTATTTAAAAAAAATCAAACAATAACGAGAAAACCTATGGAAGGGCTACATACCTCTTGGACATACTGTTGGATACCCGATTCCTACTACTATCTTTCATATAGTGGGCGTTGCAAATGTCTGAGTATGGGTGAATTGTTAAGAAAGCTCTACATTTTTGTTAAACAACATTAGAATAACAACTACGGAACAAACAAACCAGCCGGTAAGTGCAATCGCAAGACATTCCGTCTCCGAAAGGATGATTTTGGTCGTATATATTTTCCTGGTTATTTGAATGAGACAACTAGCGCCAGACGATATCGCTTCGGCTATAGCTGTCTATATCCACTTCAACGAATATAAAGAGGAAAGCTACTACCGAAACAATATCGTTTGGCGTTAATCGACATTAGGCAAAGAAATGATTTTGTTTCATTCATGATATTTGTCACTCCTACTTCACGTATAGTTACAACAGTTCATTTATTTGAAATAATTTTGTGAAAAAAAGATTAGAAAACCCAGAACGAGAGATTGAATATTGAGAACATGATTATGGACATTTTATTTGCTCTTATATACAATTCAATACGATCCGAGTGCTTCTATTTGATAGTTATTTCAATCGAATCAAAAGGATCTCGATACTTATTTTACTTGTATCGAGTTAGTACTAGTATTTACTTGGATCGAATCAACCCTAGTTGTGACCTACAGTCAGTTGCACTGTAGATACATACATTTTAGGAAGATATATATCTTTTTACTTACTTACTAAATTGGCTCCCGACCCGTGACGAATGACGACCCATGACGAGTCTCTGCCCGCAGCCTTTACTCCTCTGCGATCCCGCGCATACTATTTGCAGTTGTACAGATTAAGCGCTCTGGCATCCGCGGTGGCTTGGTCATTACAAGGGAGGTTCGGTCTTCATTCCCTTCTCGAACCAGGGGTTGGGAGTTAAAGACCCTCTTTTCTGGATCATTATTGGTCATTCATTTTTGGACTACATCCACATCTTGGTGTAGCTAATAGAGTTCGCGGTTGTATCTTCTCCTCCATTCGCCCTCCTCGCACACAGGACCAAACATCCGACGTATATTTTGCTTGCAAAAGATCCCAATATTTGCTCCCGTTCCTACTTATCATCCAGCACTCGGCACCATAAAGCAGGACTGGCAGGACAAAGATTCGATACAGCATGCATTTTGTTCTTCGAGTGAGTGGTTTTGAACCAAACCGAAGTAACAGCGGTTTCCAAATTTAATTCTCCGTCGGATCTTCCACAAGTTGTCATTTGTGGAATTGAAGTTCATACTTTAAGGTATTTAAATTCCTTAACTACCTCGAAGCCATTGCTATCACTGTGACGTTTTGTCATAGGCTGACATCTGACTGTTTGATATTCCGTATTTGGTGACCATATGAGGTATTTGTTATCCCAGCCTTATCGTGTATCTCGCATAAATAGACTTGTTTGACCTGGTCGGGAAATTATCCTGACGGCACAACCTCCAATTTGAAGGGCTAGGTCCTTGCTTTCAGTCTAGGACAGCGGGCCGGATATTCCGGTTCCTATAACCCACTTCGGGGATGTAAGAGCTGCCCTTGGCCATTTCAGCATTCATCCGCCACCATCTCTTTTTTAACACCCTGACTAGTCTTTAAAATTCCTTACTGACCTCAGCTCAAAATATTTCGAAGTAGCCTATGTAAGGTACCTGTCATCCTGACTGTCGACGGCACCGTTCATTCCTTCTAGTGAATTCATCCGCCGCCCGTCCTCTTTTTGAGGGGCTCATGTAAGACTTCTGAGACCACCATCCAGCCTTTGCGACAAAGCGTTATAGTGTTGTTATTTTCTTCTTGTCCAACAATCGCGCTTATAAGTTTAGCAAGTGGTGTCTGGATAGCCACTTGGAGGTAAGATAACCACACTTGATGTGTAATGTCAGTTACGGCTTTTGTGCGTCATCGGGTTGATGCCTATCAACGCTTACCCCAATTCTCCAAAACCCAACCACAAATGCATCTTTTATTTTAGTTAACATCTGATATTTAGAACATATATGTACACTCAAGAGGTCCGAAATTTGTAGATTTTTTTTTTCCATCCTCTTGCGAACTTCTGACAAACATCCAAGAGTATCAAATTGTCAAATTTGCCGTTCGGATTCTGTATGGGCCGTTAAGGTCGAATATGTATGTATGTATGTAATTATACCCTATTCTAGGGGTATATTAATTTTGACGCATAGTTTGTAACATACCTTAATATTGCCCGTAGACCCCTAAAAGTTACTATATTTATGATCAGCATCGATAGTAATGTCGATCTAGCCATGTCCGTCCGTCCGTCCGTCCGTCGGCAAAAATTAGGCCTTTAAACTGGACCTAGAGAGCTGAAATTTTAACCATATACTCTCTAGGGTCCCGAAATAATCAAGTTTAAGAATTTTTGAAATCCGCCCACAGACACGCCCACAAACTCAAAAAAACAAAATTTTGGAAAAAATCGAATTTTGAGCTAGAGAGCTGAAATTTTTTATATATGATCTATGGCCCATAAAACTGATTGGGACATCAAATTTTCAAAATCCGCCCACTGACACGCCCACAATTAAATAAAACAAATTTTGGGAAAAATTGAATTTTGAGCTTGAAAGCTGAAATTTTTTATATATGATCTTTGGCCCATAAAACTGCTTGTGACATAAAATTTTCAAAATCCGCCCACTGACACGCCCACAATTAAATAAAATATTTTTTTTGAAAAACCAAAATTTGAGCTAGGGAGCTGAAATTTTTAATATATACTCTCTAGGGGCCCTTTATGCTCATGTGTAAATATTTTCAAAATCCGCCTACTGACACGCCCACAATTATTTATTTTTTATTTTTGAAAGTCCAAAGTTTGAGCTAGGGAGCTGAAATTTATAGTATATACTCTCTAGGTGCCCTTTATGCTCATACTTAAATTTTTTTTAAATCCGCCTACTGACACGCCCACAATTAAATAAAACAATTTTATTGAAAAACCAAAGTTTGAGCTAGGGAGCGTTTTTATTTACAAAAGCTTAGTTTTTTCGATAAAATCCTTTAAATTTTTGTCACGCCCACTTATGAGATATAGGAATAAGAATAGGGTATCCAACAGTTCGCCCAAGCGGACTGTAGCCCGCCCCTATGTTTTTTTTTTAAAATCCGCATAGTTGTTCACATTAAAAAAACATAGGGACGGGCTACAGTCCGCTTGGGCGAACTGTTGGATACCCTATTCTTATTCCTATCCCTAAGTGGGCTTGACAAAAGTCTAAGTATGGTTGAATTGTTAAGAACGCTCTACATATTTTGTTGTATAACATTTAAAGGATTTTATCGAAAAAAACGCTCCCTAGCTCAAACTTGGGTGTTTCAATAAAATTGTTTTATTTAATTGTGGGCGTGTCAGTAGGCGGATTTAAAAAAAATTAACACATGAGCATAAAGGGCCCTAGAGAGTATATATTATACATTTCCGCTCCCTAGCTCAAACCTTGAATTTTCAAAATATATTGGGCGGATTTTGAAAATATTATATCCCGAGCAGTTTTAGGAGTCATAGATCATATAAAAAAAAAATTTCAGCTTTCTAGCTCAAAATTCGATTTTTTCCAAATTTTTGTTTTTTTGAGTTTGTGGGTGTGTATGTGATCGGATTTCAAAAATTCGTAAACTTGATTATTTCGGGACCCTAGAGAGTATATGGTTAAAATTTCAGCTCTCTAGGCCCAGTTTAAAGACCTAATTTTTGCCGACGGACGGACGGACGGACATGGCTAGATCGACATTACTATCGATGCTGATCATAAATATAGTAACTTGTAGGGGTCTACGGGCAACATTAAGGTATGTTACAAACTATGCGTCAAAATTAATATACCCTTAGAATAGGGTATAAAATTGTATCGAATCAATCAAAACTCGAGCTTCAGGGTCTTCTTCCTCCCAATTCTCATGAGCTCTGATAAGTTATTTCCAAAATTAAGGGATTTCATTAGCTTTTAACTCTTTCTAAGTTTGCCAAGAAACAGATGGCTTGTTTCAAATTTTAGCTTTGCGGTGCTCCTTCGTAGTTGTAAGATGAAATAAGATGGCTCAACAAACTTCTTTGTAATAGAACTTACGTTGCCCTGTCTTTTCCAGTATAAATCTTGAAGCCAATGAACTTGGAATGAATTGAATGAGGCATTTTGCCAGAAACCTTATATGATAATCCGAATGCATTTTTTTCTTTTTCTTTTTATTGAGGACTGACCTTTGCATTAAATTACATCAGGGTTGTGCCATTTTTAATTACGTAAAAGGACGCCGTCTTGCGGTTTACTGTGGCCTAAGACGTCTGTTTCTGAAACTTTTGTCGGGATTCACTCGGGGTCCATCCACTCGGGGAACCTTTTTGAAGGTGAGATATTCATCCGTTTTGAGAAAGTTTATTTACATCTTGCTCTTCATTTTTATCTTAGAGTACCATCTCAATGAGTGGATAAGGTCTTGTATATAAAATGTATATAAAAGGCATCGTTCTCCGAGGAGTCGCCGTTTTTGTAAGCTGCGTTCCCTACCTTCATCTACATCTTGTGGAGGTGGCGGTTGAAATGTCCATGTCCGTTTAAGAACTTATTGACATAGAAGTTACGCCGTGTTTCCACTCCGTTCATGCTTTCAATGTCCCACATCAGCTGCGCAGTGCATCTACCTCTTGTTTCGCAGTTCCATCAACTTTGCCACTCTTGTTTGCTGAGCTCTATCCACTCCTGCCTCCGTTTTATTTTCGTACACTTCCTCTCTGTCGCTAGGTGATCGATGGGTGTCACTTCCGCTAATTCCTGCCATCTTTTTCCTTTACTTGTGCTGTCTGCCCAGATCTCATAACCATACAAGGGAATGGTAAGCGTGATCGACAGCAGCAGCCTTCTTTTGTTTACTGTTGGGCCATTTACATTTTCCATGAGTGATCAGGTGGCGTTTAAAGCTCGCTCAGATGTGGACGTATATGCCGCCAGAACGGCTATCTCCGCTTTTCTGCTGCTAGGCAATGAACTTCCATCCAGGCGTACACGCGTCTCATGACCCACTTAAGTTTCCTCTTTGCGTTTTCGGCATCTTTTGCGGTAATCACTTTACCGATGGCATCTGTGTAACCTACGAGAAAGGTGTCGTCGGGCATCTCCATGTTGAGGATTCCATCGTAGAAAATATTCCATAGATCGGGACCCAGTATCGAGGTCTGCGCTACTACAGCAGTTAGTCTGAATGCATAGTAGATACCCTTTAACCGACAGAGAAAAACGTTATGAATATATTGGTTGATGTCGCTCACCATCAATTGCACAGTTTACTGTAACTTTTATAGCAATCCGGTTTATCAGAACTGTTACCAACATTTAAATCTATAAAACCATAAGAGTGCTTATTAGGTTTACACCCTGTCTTTTTTATTACCTCTTTATTACGGGCCACAACTTAAAGCAAATCGTATTTTCGACCAATTTTCCTCTAAAGGTTTTTACGAGCCACCTCGAATATATTTTTTAAGGTTCATACAGGTCACAATAAAACGCTATTCCTTTGGGAATTGCTCTATGAACGTCATAATTCATAAACAAGAAGTGTTTCACCTTCATAATTATTTAATGATAAAGTGATGTATCCTAATTGAAATGACCATCCCATAAATTCACTGCTTCTTTTCAAAGGTAGACATAATTAAATTCCTTTTTATTCAATGAGAAATTAATGGACTACTCCCCTTTTAACGCAATTTGTACCTGACATTTATTTGCCTTATTAAAGTAAAGTATGACTTTTATATAAAAGTCACAAAATCAGGGGAAAAAAAGTGTTAACAAACAAAAAAATGGTCATGATTATTGACTTGTGTCAGATTCATCCCATTTAGCATTTAATCAAATTTTCTAATCATATAACTTTTTTCGAACTAAAACTAATGAGGATGTATTAAGCGTTTGCGTTTTGTTAATTTTTATTGCGAATCTGTGGTTAACATTTTTAATTCATTTTTATAACCCGGTCGGGTTGGCAGCAATAAAATTGAAATGAAAATCGCAAGAGAGATCGTCCAATCACCATTCAATTACTTTCGTGAGATTGTGTTCCCAAACATCACGAATAATTTATTCTGATTAATAATCTGCTATTTGCATCTTAAAACTGTTCAAATGCCAACATTTGTTTCCCAGGAAATATAGCCTATAAATATTCAAAATTATGTGGGTTTATGTGGAATGCGTGTTCGGAGTTTAAGGGAAATTCGCAATGAGTCCGGCGTAGTGAATTGACTTCATATGTTTATTTTAATGAATGCATTATGAGCCGTATTCAGTTTTTGTTTTTTGAATACAAGGAAATTAATCAAAAATAACTAGAAGGCAATATGAGCCGGAGAATGAATGGAAGGAACAAAATATTATGTGTACTCCAAAATTGGAGGAGCAAGGTTGTGTTAGCTTATGTTTTGAGAATGGGAAGATGTCAACTTAACCAACCACAGCAGTAATAGACGATTGAAAAAAACATGAAAGAAAATTCATTATATACGAAAACGAATATGAAGGAGAAGCTGGGAGCCTGAGGACATTACCAAAAACAATGAACAATTTCAAAAGCGAAATTCTCATTTCCCTAAAAGTGTTTGTGCAGTAAGCAAACTAGATGTTGATCTCATTTAATTTATTATTATTGTTTTTTTTTTTTTTTTTAATAACCGTACCTAAATTTTTTTACGAGCCCTTTTAACTTTCACGTATACTTTAGTAGGTATACTAAAGAGAAAGATACAATTGTGCTGAAATTTAAAACACAAACAGCGTGTGAGGTTTCATGAAGTTTGCTACATTAAAAACTCGAATAATTTTTTTTGTAGTTCATATAATTTATTTGTTCTTTTTTCTTTCAAAAGATAATTCAATTTAATTGCGTTTTTTTTAATGATTTTTAAAAATAATTGAATTTAAATGACCTCCTGGCTGAGTGACGCATGTGCGGCATCTTAGTAAAAAATTGTTCATGAGTGCCTGTAAAGATGAATTAGGAATCGCTTCAATTATTGATTGAATGGATTGTTTCAAATCATTAAAATTTGTTGGTGTGGTTTTGGAAACTTCCTGTTTACAATTATCCATCAAGAAAAAATCAGGTGCAGTCAGGTCTGCAGACCTGGGGGAGTTTCTTGAAAGAACTATATTGGGAAATTGCCGTTGCAACTCTGCCATAACAGTTCTGGTTATGTGTGAACTTGCCCCATCTTGACTAGATAAATTGCTAATAATTTTCTTCCGCTTAGTTCTGGAAAAAAAAATTAACATTTTTAAATAACGGTCTGCATTGACCGTTGCAGCGCGACCGTTTTCCTCGAAAAAGTATGGCCCGACAATGCAGCTGAAACACCACACTGTGACTCGAGCTGGATTCAGGTCCGTTTCATGGAGAATTTCTCGGTTTGAGTCAATCCATATTCGACAGTTTTGCTTGTTTACATTTCCGTTTAAATCGAAGTGGACTTTATCTGACATAAAAACAGAGTTGATCATGGTTTCGTCCTGGTCCACTATTTTATGAAGCTTCTAGCAAAACTCCAAAGGGATCGCAAAGTCTGCGGGGTTTACTTTGCATGTAATTTGAAATTTCTACTGTTTACTGATACCTATTGGAGCAGATAAATTTCTTGTCGAAGAGCTTGGAGTAGCCTGTATGGCAGCGGCTACAGCAGCTATTGATTCCTGTGTCCGAAGTGGATGACTTCACTGGTAAGGCCTTCGCTCGATTATCCCACGCCCGGCAAAAGAGTTTACCAACCTCATTATGGGGCCATCTGCTCGGAGGTGTGCCGCGAAATGTGCGCTGAAACCCCCTTTTCAGGGAAAATACCGACTCCAGTGCGTGAGAGCGGCGCACAATCCAAATTCGATTTCATCATCCCAATTGTCCACTTTCATTAAATATAAATAACAATCTGCAAATTAAAAAAAATGGAGTTGATCGGGAAAAGAAATTATTGATTTTTTTTTGGTAGCACGATACATCAGGCACCCTGTATTACAGAGATAGAGAGTCCAATAAAGTGTGTCCCGAATTTCCGTCCGTTCTGCACCAATTTTTTCAAAATGGGTCTAACGATTTTGATCATTTTAAAAATATAAAATTAGGGTGAGCGTGAGAAAATGGCGTATTCAGTTTTTGCTAATATAGACGAATAACGGTACTTTACAAAAATGAAAATATCTCATACACGGATCAGTTATATCGACGAAACTTTAAACACCGACAAAAACTTCTATTTGAAACGAAATTGTATATAAAAATGTTTGAAATATTTTTTTTTATTCTAAAAGTTTTTTTTGAAATTTTAAAAATTTAACTTTTCGCAAAACCGGTATAAAAATTTTGTAAATTTTGATGTCTTGAAGTTTTGAGTTGTGTGTCAGAAGATGCTTTATTCAGTTTTGTTCGTATATACTCGACTGACGGGGCTTAAAGTAACCAACAATATCTCATAAACACTCAACGAAATTTCAACAAAATTTGATCTTATAGTATCAGATAGAAATTTGCAGATTATACATATCTGCATACTCAGATTTTTGAAATGTTTTTTTTTTAATTTTTTATATTTTTTTCTAAAAACAGTTGCTAAAATTTTAAAAAATATCACTTTTCTTAGAAACGGCTCTTATAGTTTCGATGATTTTTCGGTTTTTTAATACTTGGAGTAAATGTACCAACAGAACCTACTCCGATTTTTCCAAAAGACTCGAATAACGGCATATACGGAAAATGGCTATATCTTAAAAACCGGTAGAGAGATTTCAAAACAATTTGAAAACCAAGCTTATACAATAATTTGGAAAAATTGAAAAGTGTTTGGTTTTGTTTTAAAAAAAATGTTTAGTACCCTTATAAAGGGTTTGCTACACAGCGCGGGTGTTAAGAAAATTAGGATTAGACGAAAAGGAGAGATGCCGATGGATGTTCGTTTTGAATGTTTGTAGGTTTTAATGTGAAGGAAGAACAGTGTGGAAGAGTGTTCCACATTTGTGTTGTACGGCTAAGGAAAAATTCTTTGAACTTCAGTGTACATCCGAATACAGGCTTGAGGGTAAACTGATGAGCATTTCTTGCATGGCGGGTATTGCGGTTGAAATAATGGTAACATAACGAGAGACAGGAGACATTGCGAAGATGACTAAGAGAGGTAATCGATCTCGCGATATCTCGGTGGCCAAAGAGTTGTATCGCGCGTTTTTGAATCCTGTCAAGTAGCTCCAAATAAGTTATTCGTGCACCAGACCAGATTTGAATGTTGTACTCGAGTTTCTTGCAGAAAAACAACTTATAGATTGTAGCTAGATCAGGAGGGGTGGAATGAATATTTCTTGCGTTCTTGGCAACATCAAATATGTCGTTATTCCAACGCTGGTTATCATTAACACACATACGGAAAACGGAAAGTCTTTCGCTTTCAGCGTTGCATGTGCCATTCATGGATAATAGCACTATGTGTGGGTTTTGCTTCAATCACAGAAGACAGCATTGCGTTTTAGAAACATTAAATTCCACTATATTGGTTGTACGTTGTACCCCACTGAGTTATGCTATTAAGATCGAAAATTAATGAGCTTCACATACGTTGCTGTTCCAGTTCCACACCCGAAGAAGAGGGGCGTGACCCAGGAAACGAATATGAGAAGCTGAGGGTACTGTCATCAGCGAGGGACTGGATTGGATTCAAAGTAACAGACAGGAGATCATTTATAAACATAGGGGCGGGCTACAGTCCGCTTGGGCGAACTATTGGATACCCTATTCTTATTCCTATCTCTCATAAGAGGGCGTGACAAAAGCCTAAGTATGGTTGAATTGTTAAGAACGCTGTACATATTCTGTTATATAACATTCAAAAGATTTTATCAAACAAAAACGAAGCTTTTGTAAAAAAAACGTTCCCTAGCTCAAACTTTGGTTTTTCAATAAAATTATTTTATTTAATTGTGGGCGTGCCAGTAAGCGGATTTAAAAAAAATTAACACATGAGCATAGAAGACCCCTAGAGAGTATATATTATAAATTTCAGCTCCCTAGCTCGAATTTTGTTTTTTTTCAATAAAATTGTTTTATTTTTTTGTGGGCGTGTCAGTGGGCGGATTTTGAAAATTTTATATCCCGAGCAGTTTTTTTTGTTTTTTTTTTTTAGTTTGTGGGCGTGTCTGTGGCGGATTTCAAAAATTCGTAAACTTGATTATTTCGGGACCCTAGAGAGTATATGGTTAAAATTTCAGCTCTCTAGGCCCAGTTTAAAGGCCTAATTTTTGCCGACGGACGGAAGGACGGACGGACGGACGAGGCTATATCGACATTACTATCGATGCTGATCATAAATATAGTAACTTTTAGGGGTCTACGGGCAATATTAAGGTATGTTACAAACTATGCGTCAAAATTAATATACCCTTAGAATAGGGTATGAAAATGAGAAAGAGAGTCGGAGACAGAACAGAGATTTGGGGGACGCCAGCGTTTAGTTGATAAGTTGCAGTCTTGAAACCGTCCAAAACAACTTGAAATAACCGGTCCGAAAGGTAATTTCTAATGCATTGTAGAAAGGTATTTACGATTCGACAAGACAGCTTGGTACCAACCTCTGTCAAATGCCTTTGAAATATCAAGCGCAACGATTTTACTCTCACCACCTTGGTGAAGAGATTGATGTGGGCATTGCAGTCATTTCTGGCTCGTTTGATCTTTTTCCGGCTTTCCTCAGATGGTGTTTTGAGTAGCTCCTTGTATAGAGAGCAAAGCTTACATTGAATAAATTCATTATTATCGAACAACATTTCAATTTTTGTTACCTGCCTGACAATGTCAAATGCTATGACGATGATCAATGTTTGAAACTGTTGTCATTCGAAAATGGTCAAAAGTTTAACTTTTAGTCAAAACTATATATGTAATCATACACTCTGCAGCACTTGATTAAAGACAGGATTTTTTGTTAAGCTTACGATATTTTAAAAACCATTCACTATTCTGGAAAAAAGTGTAGGGATGATTAAAAGGATATATAATGATCATGTTGTTAAAATAAATTCACGGTTGGGTTTAACATTTTTAATTTTATGATTTTGCTTCCAATAAGGTCATAAAATATACCTTTTTTAACAAAGAGGCATATTTTATGATCTCATTGAAAAAAAAGTTATTAAAATCAAAAAAAAATCAATCTATCCGTGAACTTCTTATTACAATATTAAGATTATTACAACATTAGATTAATGAATAGTTTTAAAAATATCGTAACATTTAAAAAAAAAAAACATGTCCGTAATCAAATGGAACTGAGTGTAGCTTCAACTCGTATCAATATATGAGTGTTTGCATGCAATGCGAAGAAAACGCAATTGTCAATGTTTTATTTTTGCGAAAGAACACTTCGACGACTCTATGGAAGAGTTAAATAAATGGCCAACCTATAAGCTCCTCCAAGATAGTATCTTCAGCCCCGGCATCTGCACATAATCAGGCTGATGTTTTTATAACGTTCACTTATCGACTTAAAGTCGATAAATTTTATCGTGAGACGATTTCCCATGAGAAATTCGCAGCCTAATACAAATATGCACTGTCTTATGTCAGCCGTAATATAGTGAGGATTGACTAAAGTTCGTTAACGTTCCGGGACTGGTTGGCATTTGATGGAATGATGGAGAAACTCATGAAGTAGCTCATGAAAACTATCGTTGCGATGACATCTGATAAGTAAAAACTAGGAGGCTTTTAAATATGGATCGATATAAACTTGCACAAGTAGTAGTAGTATCTCTTCAATCTGAAAACAATGTATTGGTATAAAAAGTTGAAAATAAAGAACATTTTACTACTACTAAACTTGCACAACGTGTTAAAAAATGTAAAAATGCACAATGTGAAAATTTCGCTTAAACGTTTCGTAAAGTTCGTATTACTTTTGGTCATCATGAAGCGCCTTTTCGCACAGCTATAGTGAAATCAATCCATAAATTTGAACGACTCCGACAGGTTAGTGATGTGGAGACTCTAGTTCGTGTTTGTGCGGCAAGGTCAGTGTGACTGAAAACCCTTGTGTTGCCATTTCAAGAATCACAGTAATTTTGCCTATCCGTAGGCACTTTGTACCATATTTTGCTTAAAGATCTTAAGCTTACCACACACAAATGCCGTAAGTTTTCTATTGATTTAAAATGACACCTCATATTGGATGACCCAACACATATAGGTACGCGAATTAAAAAAAACCTTCCCTACACAATCAAAGCAAACATTCATAGAAATTGGCAGCAATTCAACGTAATTTATCCGATTCCATTTTCCCAATCACTCGGAAGATTAATTTCTGACACAAGCACGATACAAAATTATCAAGAAAAATCCTGCCGGCTTATTATGGTAGTTTGACACATAATAACAACAATCCTCTGACTAAATATCAATTTGAACTTTTCGTTTTCTCTTTTCAAGTAATTGTAAGACGCTCTACAATAATTCAAATTCTTCGCCGAAAAATAAACATAAACATTTGAAGCAAGAACAATTTTCGAATTATAAACCGCAAACAAACACCCTTAAAAGCAGTACCCCAATGTCGAACTCAAATCAACTCTGCATAGTCCCGAAAAGTTAGTAAAGCTTTTTTAATATCCGTCTGTACACTCAAAGCAGATGTCTTAACTTCTCCATCAAAACGTACTTAAAAGAAGCCGAAGAGGTCCTTTCATATTATGCACAACCCTTAGGTAATAAAAAGCTGAAAAACATAAAAAGAAGAAAAAACAAACATCCTCAATCATCCGGCAGGACACTGCCTCCATAATAAAGACATTACATCCATAATATTTCAGATGCCTTTCGGAGCACCTATCACAGCTCCAATTGCCTGGTATAAGTATACTGCAGAGCACAACGAATGCTATTACATTACCTTGGTAGACGCCCAGTTGGCACATTAATAACTTTAATAAGGAACAAGTCATTTCTGGGTCGCATAATACCCACATAATTATATATTATGTTTGTACATATAATCTGTGGGGTACCTACTTTTCATTTGATAGATGTGAAAAGTAATGTCCTTTTTTTGGTCTTGTTAATGACTCATAAGGCTAATTAAGTAAAATCGCTCACGTGAATCAAATCCATTAAGGATAAGTATTATTTTCGCCCATTTTTTGAATCCATTTCAAAAGATCAGATATAACTAAACACGTGATTTTCTCCCATTTTAGGTTTTGGCCCAGGTGTATCACCAGCTCCAGCGTCACCAACTAAACGGCCACTAAGCCCGGACCATCCAAATCCGGCACTTCCAATTACTGAGGTAAGTAAAAAGAAAAACAAAAAGAAGGAGAATTTCCGTGAAACTTTGCAAGGCCGAGAAATGAATGAAAAACTTTCTGAATTCTTTTCAAGAGGGAGAAAAAGATTTTATCGGGAAAATACTTTTATTGCATTGAGATTAGGTAGTCCCTTTTCAACATAGTCCATGGAGCTGCGAGGAACACCAAGCTTTGGTGTTTAAGGTTTTAATATTTTCCCTTTTTTACTCAAAGGTTCTTCAAACTTTGGAAATGAATTACAAGAGTGAAAAAGGTTACAATGAGTGGATGTGCCACAACCCATCACAATATTAACGATTTTGAATTTCGGTTTGACGTCCTTTTCAGTTTCCGGCAGCAGGCGGAGGATGTGTAATGGAAAATGTTTAAAGTAATGAGGTTAGCATTGTGTAGCTGATATATAAAGGTTTATTTACAAGGAAACCTTTCGTATATATATTTTATAGAATGCGGTGCGGTTGAGTCAATGGCATCGTGTATGTACGTTGACAGATTGTATTGATTTGCAAATTTTGTGATTATAAAAACGCATATGGAAGGCGTTGCCGAAAATGTATACTGTTGCGGTGAACCATCGCCTGCTATAATTTTGAAGAACGTGTTATTTGCGTAGGATTCCATCAACTTCTGCAGGAAAAGGGTGGTTGGCCTTTTCGCTTGAACGGATTTGGCTCTTCTTGGAGAAGAGGCAGATGTTTGACTTTTGATTTTTATTTATTAATTAAATTAATACTATACAAAAGAGATCAAATCTAACTTTAAACCAACAGGATACTTATTCAATATTATCGGTCCTTAAGCGGACGCTCTTTACTTAATTATAACTTTATAATTATTGCCCTTCGGCATAAAAGCTATTTATGAACTAATCTTACATAAATGTATTTATCGAGAAACTTTCTACAAACTCGGCATCTTTAATAAATATTATATTTTTTTATATAAAAGAAAATACAAACTACCTACACTACTTGACTAACTTAAGCTTCGTGAGTTATTCAAACTACATATAATAAGGATTCTGAGCACTCATTGCCTTACTCAACAAGTGGTTAAAATCGCAATTGCTTTTGGAGGCAAAGACTCTCGACATAGCATGGTTAAATCTCGCTATGCAGGGATCCAGCATGCTGGCCTTAACCGGACAGATTATTTTAGCATTTATCGGACATAAGTGGCTGACTAAAACTGTTATTCTCTCTGACCTTTAAGTCCATAATTCCAATTGACTGCGAAACGCCAACAGAACTGATGAGGCAGGAATGCAGGCCGAATCGTTTGCCATCTGGTGTAATCTCAATAAAGCCACTGGCTTCGAAAGAACTCTTGATAACTTTCTTTCTTCAGAACTCAATGAATATTCTTCTTCTTCCTTCACGGTGAAGCCATCATCAGGATTAAATAGATCATAACCCTTCCACTTTACTGCATTCCTACTGGTTCGCCTCAATGAATAGTTAGTTAGTTAGTTAGTTAAATTGACTTTTATTTCTTTAAATATGTTACAATTTAAGTTTAACCTAAGTCATAATAGGTTTGGCCTATGGCCGTCTATGGCCGTTGACAAAATATAAACTAAAGTTCTTTTATTAAAAATCTCCTTTTATAATTTGTTCTCTATAACGAAGTGCTGCAGCTGTGTAGTTATATAGGACATCGCATCCTTTTTCTCCATTTAAAATGTTTATTGCTTCATCTTCCTCTAAGACATGTTTTCCAAACATTGATAATCGAAATTCTTTTAGAATTGGACAAACACCGAGAAAGTGCAAGACATCTTCTCTCCTTTTCATATTGCAGAGGGCGCAAAGTGTTGGTAAATCTTTACGATGTGGCATAAAATTTAAATGGACAAGTTCACCTCTCATTTTAAAGACAGTACTTATTTTTTCAGCTGAGTAACTGTTAAGAAAATACGTTTTTTTTTATTTAAAAAATGGTTAAGTTTGCTGTAACAGTTCCTAAATAGTGACGATTCGGCTCCTTCAACATATTGGTCATACGTATGTCTGCCTAGATTCTCCAAATTTGAGTTAAATTTTTCTCTTAAGAGATGCGGTTGCTCGTTCACCTGAACTGTCAGATTCATTCCGCATTCGGCTGCCACTTTCAGCCATTCCTCAAAAATATTTCCATTTGTTCTAATTATGCTTTTTATACCCTATTCTAAGGGTATATTAATTTTAACGCATAGTTTGTAAAATACCTTAATATTGCCCGTAGACCCCTAAAAGTTACTATATTTATGATCAGCATCGATAGTAATGTCGATCTAGCCATGTCCGTCCGTCCGTCCGTCCGTCCGTCCGTCGGCAAAAATTAGGACTTTAAACAGGGCCTAGCGAGCTGAAATTTTAACCATATACTCTCTAGGGTTCCGAAATAATCAAGTTTACGAATTTTTGAAATCCGCCAACAGACACGCCCACAAACTCAAAAAAACAAAATTTTGGAAAAAATCGAATTTTGAGCTAGAATGCTGAAATTTTTTTTATATGATCTATGACTCCTAAAACTGCTCGGGATATAAAATTTTCAAAATCCGCCCACTGACACGCCCACAAATAAATAAAACAATTTTATTGAAAACCCAAAATTTGAGCTAGGGAGCTGAAATTTATAATATATACTCTCTAGGGGCCCTTTAAGCTCATGTGTAAATATTTTCAAAATCCGCCTGCTGACACGCCCACAATTTATAAAAAAAACTTTTTTTGAAAATCCAAAGCTTGTGCTAGAGAGCTGAAATTTATAATATATAAGCTCATGTGTTGATTTTTTTTAAATCCGCCTACTGACACGCCCACAATTAAATAAAATAATTTTATTGAAACACCCAAGTTTGAGCTAGGGAGCGTGTAAAAATCGATAAAATCCTTTAAATATTATATAACAAAATATGTAGAGCGTTCTTATCAATTCAACCATGCTTAGACTTTTGTCACGCCCTCTTATGAGGAATAGGAATAAGAATAGGGTATCCAACAGTTCGCCAAAGCGTACTGTAGCCCGTCCCTATGTTTAATACTACGTTTGGTATTCTGGATTCATTCATCTCTAATAATTTTAAAACATAATTGAATTGCATTTTGAGGCTGTACAAGCGCAGGGGAGGAGTTCCAGTTTCAATGTGTAGCATATAGTTAGGGGTATTTTTTGGTAACCGGAATATCCTCTTTAAAAAGTAGCGAAGAAATTTGTCCACCTCATCGTAGCATTTGTAACCCCATATTTGAGCTCCGTGGAGCATTATCGAGGCTGCAGTCGAGTGGAACAAAGTTTCTTTTGCACTTAGCGACACATAATTGTTTTTGAAACAACGTTCCCAGATGGCACAGATAGCTCTTTTAGCATCAGCTAATTTTTCACCAAAGTGCGGTTTTAAACGTAAAGAAGGCGTTATTAGGATACCTAGATATTTGTATCTGGATACAACTTCAATTTCTTCACCGTCTAACTTCCACTTTTCAACACGTGAGTAACAACCTCCTGCATTTCTAAATATCATGACTTTTGATTTCTCAAGATTAACAGTGAGATTCCAACATTTACAATATGCACTAAGTCTATTTATCATTAGCTGCATTCCTTGGATAGTTTCACACAGAAATACGATATCATCCGCATACATCAATGCCGGGATTATTACATCGCAGAACCTTATTCCACCTTTGACATCATCGGTTATATCATTAATGTATATTTTTTTTTTTTTTTTATTTTTTTTTTAAAAGGAAATCCAATTCCCAGAGCACTCCGACGCGGTAACGGTCCATTGTACTACCAGGCAGAAATCCTCCTTTTGGTTAATGTATATGCTTAACGATTAACTCTCCATCCCACACGTACGCAATATTATTCTCATACAAAGCTCGCAGGATGTGAATGATTTTGCTTGATACACCGATTTTGGAAAGCTTGAAAAGAGTGGTATTGTATCGAAAGCTGCTCGAAAATCTACAAAGAATGCTCTTTTTTCTTGCTCTTGTAAGATCCAGAAATATTAGTAAGGCAGAATATCTGATCGATTGTAGAATAACCTTTTCTAAATCCTGCTTGAAATTCTTTAAGAATGTTATTTTCTTGAACCCATTCGTATAATCTTTTATATATCAGTGCGGCAAACAGTTTCGTTGAAGTGTTCAAAAATGTGATTCCTCTGTAGTTCTTCGGGTCTTTGTAATCACCTTTTTTATGAAGTGGGAAAATGATTGCTTTCTTGAATGTATCAGAGACATTTGTAGAATCAAAGATTCGATTATATTCTATTGTGAGATAATTTATAAACTCGTTTGAGCAATTTTTATAAAATTCGAACGGGATGCGGTCAATACCTGGTGCTTTGTTTGATTTCGAGTTGTTTATAGCTTCCTTCTTCTTCCAGAGTAAACGCGGCGTCTAATTTTTCATCTATGAGTAGTGGGGCTGCATATTGAAATAAAGGGGAGGTTAGTGGAGCATTGAGGAGCTTATCGAAGTGAGTCCTAAGTTGCGGGGATTTAAGAGACAAAGAGATGTTTGACGTGTATCCGTTTATGTACTTGATAGCTTTCCAGAATTGCGCCGAGGACTTTGAGGTGTTTATGAGCGCGATATTTTGCTGTTCAAGGGCTATTTTTTTGCTATGACAAATGCGCTTGTATTCCCTGTTCGCATCTTGATAGAGTGTTTTGAAAATGTTGGCGTTATTCGTTCTCAAGAGCTTCAAACATTTAAAGGATTTGTCTCTTGCTCTCAAACAATCTGAATCAAACCATTTTTGCGTATATGTTTTATAGATTCTTGGGTCCTTGTGTTGCGGAATGGATTTCTTTATGATTTCTGTTAAAGCCTCAATATCAGCTGTATAATGCTGCGTGCTCAGTTTCATAAGGTTTATATTCATGTTTCGCTGATAGGTTTCGAGTATCCGGTTGTTCTAAACAAATTTTGGTAAGAGGCTTATTGGCTTCGTGTGATCATAGTTGCTGCTGGCAGCAAAATTGAGAGATACTTCAAGTGGCATATGGTCCGAAAAGATCTCAATTCCAACTTGAAAATTGTTCAGAAGTTTATACCAGTTTCCCGAGACAAAGCAGTAATCTATTATAGAGCATGATGTTCCTCTGATAAAGGTCAGTTCACCTTCCGAATCGCCTTTGCAACTACCATTCAACAAACGCATGTCATACTCATCGGCAAGTTCAAGAATTTTTGTTCCTTTGTTATCACAAATTGGGTCCTTAGATTTCCGATAAGGTTCCAAAAAACTGCTGTTGTATCCGGATGCGAAATTGTTTTCTGATAGTCCTCAATGAATATCAGCAGCCCTTTCGGTTTCGGATCACTTTATAACCGAGGCCAATCAAATGCTTGTGGTGTTGGGTTTGTGCACGGTTTCGACACATGGGTAACAGGAGCATCCATGACTTTGTACAAATGAATGGTAAAATTGGGTAACGTGAAATAAGACCAAATTGCGGTTTCGATCTATTTCGTTTTTGAAATCGAACTAACCCCAATTTGGCTTTATTTTATTGCCATTACTATATATTGCCAAAACACTAATAGAAATAAGAGACATTTCTTGCCTTTTTGACTGCGAAACACTGTTCGATTCGAAAGAAAAGTTGTCATAGGTGCCTGCCAGACAGGTAGCGCCTACTTTTGCGTGAGTGGGCTTAGCCATGCCGGGAAAAGGGTGAAATCTTTTTAACCCGCGAATCGTGCCCAACAAACACTGTTTGATTCGAAAAAATAATCCATTTCTGGGGAAGAAGTTGCAAAAGATTTTTGTGTACTTTCGTTGTGAGCGACGCTAAATTAGCCTTAAGCTTCCCACACATCGCAGCGGTACATGATACCGCGGTATATAGACGCGCACACTGCACCGGTATACCACAAGCGTTACTGTGGTATTTATTTATTTTTTATTTTATTTAACGTACAATTTATTGTCAGAGTGACAAGTGTTGAATGTACAAGAAATCTATCAAATAAATTGACACATATTGTTGATGGGGAATAACATAAAAGAAAACAATGAAAAAAAAAACTAATACAATTATTTAATTTAAAAGACAATGAACGAGAAAAAGAAATAAAAAATACATACATAATCAATAAACAATATTCATAAAAAATAAACTATGTATGGCTGCATAGTCCAAAGACAACCACCATTTCTTAACACCTTTTAAAAATACATTTTTAGCCCTCTCACACCCATTAATATCTGAAAGTGAATTAAACAAACGTGGTCCGGTGGCATAGTAAAATCTTTTAAAGTATGTTCTAAAAATTATAGGAACAGTTACCAAACTTCTAGTATTGACCCGCAAATTATAGTTATCTACGTTTCTTACAAAGTAGAAACCCGAGTTTTGGAAAAATATTTTTAAGATTTTGTAGCAGTAAAGATGCCTTAGCGGAAGAATTTCAATTTTTTTGAACAAAGAAAAACTTGGAGTTCTGCGATTTACTTTGCATATAATCCGTAGTGCATGTTTTTGTTTTATCAATAGTGGTTCCGTTTTATTAAAATATGCACCACCCCAACAAGAGATACCATATTGCAGCTTAGATTTTAAAAGACCATTATATACGAGTTCTATAATTGTTTGTGGACAATATAGACTAAGATGATAAGGTTGTCTTACTACTTTATTAAGGTATTTTTTGAGATAAAATGTATGATTATTCCAACAGAGCTTGTTATCTAACATTATACCTAAATATTTAAAATTGTCAACACACTCCACCCTGAAACAATCATTGCTACAAGATTTATAATTTTCGAAAGTTATAAAATTATCATTAATATTGGTAAAGCAAAATTGAGTGCAACTTGGAGAGTGATAACAAATCGGCAAATCATCACAGACATTACTTTTAATATTAAATATCATAAATTTGGTTCTATCAGTTATTATGAGTTTGTGTTTTGTGAACTATTTTCTCAGTAAATCGAGGTCATAGTTCACATTCGCAAAAATATTCAGCAAATTTGCATTTGGATATGCAAGAGCAGTATCATCAGCAAACGCTGTAACTTTACCTTTAAAAGGTTGAACAAACAATGAGTTGACATATATCAGGAACAAAATAGGACCCAAAACTAAACCTTGTGGAACACCAAGTTCAATGTAATTCAGAGCGCTATAAATATTTTTGATCTTAACCATTTGGCTTCGATTTTTCAAATAAGATTCAATCGTATATATCACCTCTAAACCCTATTTAAAACATAGGGACGGGCTACAGTCCGCTTGGGCGAACTGTTGGATACCCTATTCTTATTCCTATCCCTCATAAGTGGGCGTGACAAAAGTCTAAGTATGGTTAAATTGTTAAGAACGCTCTACATATTTTGTTATATAACATTTAAAGGATTTTATCAAAAAAAACGCTCCCTAGCTCAAACTTGGGTGTTTCAATAAAATTGTTTTATTTAATTGTGGGCGTGTCAGTAGGCGGATTTAAAAAAAAATTAACACATGAGCATAAAGGGCCCCTAGAGAGTATATATTATAAATTTCAGCTCCCTAGCTCAAACTTTGGATTTTCAAAAAAATTGTTTTATTTATTTGTGGGCGTGTCAGTGGGCGGATTTTGAAAATATTTATACATGAGCTTAAAGGGCCCCTAGAGAGTATATATTATAAATTTCAGCTCCCTAGCTCAAACTTTGGATTTTCAAAAAAAAAAATTTATTTATTTGTGGGCGTGTCAGTGGGCGGATTTTGAAAATATTTATACATGAGCTTAAAGGGCCCCTAGAGAGTATATATTATAAATTTCAGCTCCCTAGCTCAAACTTTGGATTTTCAAAAAAATTGTTTTATTTTTTTGTGGGCGTGGCAGTGGGCGGATTTTGAAAATTTTATATCCCGAGCAGTTTTAGGAGTCATAGATCATATATAAAAAATTTCAGCTTCCTAGCTCAAAATTCGATTTTTTCCAAAATTTTGTTTTTTTGAGTTTGTGGGCGTGTCTGTGGGCGGATTTCAAAAATTCGTAAACTTGATTATTTCGGGACCCTAGAGAGTATATGGTTAAAATTTCAGCTCTCTAGGTCCAGTTTAAAGGCCTAATTTTTGCCGACGGACGGACGGACGGACGGACGGACGGACGGACGGACGGACGGACGGACGGACATGGCTAGATCGACATTACTATCGATGCTGATCATAAATATAGTAACTTTTAGGGGTCTACGGGCAATATTAAGGTATGTTACAAACTATGCGTCAAAATTAATATACCCCTAGAATAGGGTATAAAAAGTTTGTCAGGTAATATTGAGTGATCCACCATGTCAAAAGCTTTAGTGGTGTCAATATTGTGGCGATATATTTTTGTACCGCCGCATGTAGAGTTGACCGCCTTGTACCGCATGCCGCATGTTGAAATTTATGGGGGAAAACTACTTGATCATATGAAAATAAAAAGGAAAGGTGTTTGTTATAACTCAACTGAATTATGAAAGCTAACTTAAAACCTGAACTAGACGTACAGTATTAAATTACTCTTATCTTACTTAAATTGTTATGTGTACAGTATTTACGTTAACTATTGTCAGAAATGTAAAATAAAATGAATTCCTTTTTTCCGGTTGTTCACTACAAGCCGTCAAAGACACGAGGTCTTCTTTTCTATCGATATCTCTAGCTACGGATATATTAGTGGCGACGAGGATTAATAGATTAAGAAAAATCTAACGATGAACCAAACGGCAGAACAAATGATAGAAGCACTCACTACGGCGTTACAAAATCTTCAAGCCTCTTCCAATACTCCAAATTTACACTTTGAGCAGTTCAATGAAAATAAGGAAATGTGAAACAATTCGAATACCGCATAAAATACCGTTTTCGTGTGAAAGGAGAAGCGGCACACCGCTACTGTACCTGTACCAGTACCTTCACCTTCACCGCGTACCGCTCTGGTCTGTGGGATGTGGGATCCTTTATAAATACAATAAAGCCGAACTCCAAATTTGATCTTATTTCGTTTTTGAAATGCCAATAATGCCAAAAGGTGCCGGCTTTGTTTGACAAACATAATAATTATTTTTACTCGTTGTTGTTATATTATATTATACTATGGTTATAAATGAATTATTTTTCCTAAATCCCGAAAATTAGTTCTTAAGTAATGTACAATACCATGGGTGGCGACGGTGTAGGGGTTAGTGTGTTGGCTTGTTACCCGTGCGGTGCAGGTTCAATCCCCATGGGGAACAACAACATACGCCACCCATTCACATGCCTCTACACCAAAAGGAGGATTTCTGCTCTGACCCGAGTTTTTTTGCCCGTAGCATGATTATTTTTGACTAGCGTAGGGTTGCCATCTGTTCGTGTTTACCCGGGCATGTGATCTTTTTCGTCTATGCGGGCAACGTCCAAGGTAGTTTTTTCTCAATTCCCCGCCTTTGTCTGGGTTTGAATCAAAGACAGTCTCCCCTCCTATAGGAGTTGTCAAAGGAAAAATATCTCACTACTACCTTTCACAGCTGAACTCCAGATGGAGCACCCTAAGCAGTTGCTTCATATTTAGAAAGATATGGCCCTGCTGAAATGCAAAAGGAACTCGCGATCTAACGAACAGAACCCGACTGGAAATTGCCGGCATTGTGGCAACCAGCACTGAACATTGCCCTGTCGGCGACCTGTTGGGCATCCCATTCAACCTACATTGCCTCAGTTGCAAAGATCCAGTGGAAAAGGAAACCCTTCACCATTTCCACTGCGAATATCCCACCCGAGCTAGAACCCGACAGCGCATACTCGGCGCAAAGCATTCTTTGACGACCTATCTGAATTTAGTAATATAAAATTCTGCAAGATCATTGAATTTCTTAATTCTTCGGGTTGGATTTGGAACACATATTGACACCCTTGGTAACTTGAGTATTGGTATCAAAACGGCTCCTATGCGCCTTTTGCGTTCTTGTATACTGGTGTACTACCAGGGGCCTATTTCACCAAACTACAAATAACAACCACAAATTTGTACTTGTGAATCACAATTACAAATTTGTAATCTGGTTTTCCGTTTCACCAAATACAAATATATGAACCCACAAATTTGTGATTAGACAAACAAATTGCAAGAATAAACAATTTGATTACAAGTCTAAAAATTCCTGTTGCACCGGGTTTTTGTGCAATGTGTAATCTACAAGTGTTTTCTCACAAATTTGTGGAATATCGTCGTGCAATCCCGGAATTAAAATGAATGGGCAAAATCAGATTTTTTTTGTCTCCTTGATTAGAGAAAAGAAGGAGGTTTTTTTTGGGTGAAGTAAACGCGTGGAAAGATATTTTAATTTCATTATCCCCTTAATTCAAAATGGAAAGGATTGGAAATATCTTCGAGATATTGCGTGGCAAAATTAAAGAAAAGGAGGCTTCAATTCGAAATTTATAATTTGCAGTTGAATGCCTTGAAAAAGGAACGCGGCTAGGGGACTGCGTAGCTGGAAGAGAAGATAAAAGTGTTGGAAGAAAACACTTTAAAATTAAGTGACTACCTGCTAAAAATAAAAATAAAATAAATAAACATATATTTCATTTAAAGTTCAAAAGTCTCGTTATTTAATATGATATTTGCTAACGAAAAGTGATTTAAAAAATATTCTAAGGAAGCCCGGCCATCAAAATTGTCAGCATTGTGTGTATCTGCGTCGTTTAAATCCTCAGTGGTGGTGAACATTTCAATAATACTATCTATCTGCCGCTTGTCGGGAAATGTTGGTTAAGATGATGCAACATTTTATAACAGAAACTGCTTTCATGGATTGCAATCGTCGATTTAAAGGGTTTTTCCATAAGAGCGCTACAAAAGTTTTTTTTTAAATAAAACAAAAACGGTTTTGGATATCAATGAAATTCTTTATTCCTGTCAAAGTACGTTCGATGCCATTATGTATGGAACTCCATTTCTTTTGTATGGCCACCACGGGCACGCTTGCAGAAGTCCAGACGCTGAACCCAATTTTCGACGGTTTTCAAGCATAAATCGGCCGATACTGCTGCAATTTCACGTTCGATATTCGTACGAAGTTCATCAATCGTCGCTGGCTTGTTGGCATAGACCATAGACTTGACGTATCCCCACAGGAAATAGTCTGACGGCGTCAAATCGCACGACCGAGGCGGCCAAGCGACAGGACCATTTCGTGAGATAACACGGTTTCCAAACTTGGTTTCCAATAAATTGATTGTGGCATTCGCTGTGTGGCTTGTGGCGCCGTCCTGTTGGAACCACATGTCCTCCAAGTCCATATCATCCAATTGTGCCAAAAATAATCGGTTATCATTGAACGGTAGCGATTCCCATTCACAGTAACGTGCCGGTCTTGATCATCACGGAAGAAGTACGGCCCAATGCCGCCGCCGGCCCATAAACCACACCAAACCGTAATTTTGTCGGGATGCAATGAAGACTCATGGAGTACGTGTGGATTGCTGCCTGACCAATACCGCATATTATGTTTATTGACAAAGCCATTCAGCCAGAAATGAGCCTCATCGCTGAAGATGATTTTACGATGAAAATCCGAATCATTGACTCCGAATTTCGGTAGTAAATTTTAATAGTTTCGATTCGTTGTTGGCTCGTATATCTTTCCATCATGAAATGGCAAACCTTACTGAAGTTAGCGTTAAATAGCGGCAAGAAATTCGGCGTCGTTTGCTGTCCCTGTCACTCTACTTTTGTAGCGTCCCTGCTGAAAAACCCTTTACATATCCCATGCATATCTGCTACACCATGGTATTGTCCTCCATTTCCAAGCCTGTGAGAAACTGCTGCCTTGGTGTTAAGCAGAGTTTTTTTTCAATCGTGTCGGCTATTTGTGGCCCAATCATTGTAATTACGAGTATTTCCTCTGACTTGCATCGAGTCAGGCGAAATTTTTCAATAAAATTAAATAACTCTGAAATTTCATTTTTTTCTTAAAATGAAAACATGATCGTCACTTTCGCTACTATCGCGACTACTATGCCTTCGTTGCAAAGACATTTTTTCGATTACTTTCAATATGAAACAAAATTTGTAGGAGCAATTACACGTCAACTTTCCGTTGTAAAATATTCTCACATACTACACAAAATTTGAAAATAATTTTCTTTGGTGAAACGTAAACTCATAAATAAGTCAACTTTTCACAAATTTGTAACTTGTAAATTACAACTATAACTAACTTTTGGTGAAACGAAAATGGAAATATTCCTACAAATTTCCCTTTGTAGAATACAACTACAAATTTGTAATACCCACGGTTTGATGAAACGACATAAATCAACAAAATCACAAATTTTGTTAAAAAATGCTTGTAAATACAAATTTGTAAGTTGGTGAAATAGGCCACAGGCAGCCGCCCTGCCTACCTACCTACCTTCTGTGTTTAAGTGAATTAATTTCGATGGCGGAGTTTTACTTCGCTATTCGTAGTCACAGTGCCGATGTAGAAAAACTTTTCTCTTTTATTAATACCCAGTGGAAAAAGGAAATAAATAAATTGATGCCATTTTGGTTGGTTGGTTGGCACCGATGTCTCGATCAGGATGCACTTAGACCAGAGGTAGGTCCATTGTGCTGCCGATGTGTAAGGTGCGTAGGTCACCCTCTTACTCAGGAAACCATTTGTTCCTCTGAACGAAGGAGCTAATCTTTGCTGTGACAGATAGTCTCCTCTTCCTCCTCGTCCCTACAGCTTCTGCAGAAGTCAATGTAGGGAATGCCCAGCCTTTAAGCATGTCTTCCTATAGCACAGATGCGATTTTGTTTAACCAAAAACTTATCCTATATACGCTAACTTTAGCGGGGACTACTATCGCCGCTAAGTCCCACTGTGGTGTTCGCCGGTTCGAGCTCAGAAAACAGCGGCAGACCTCCCGATTTTGAATCACTTCGTCGCTGAGACCAATCAGATGCTCATGTTGCTGCATTTGTGTGATCCGTCAGTTCTTACGCCTGCCTCTCTTTCGCGTTTATATTGGAACGTTGATGGATATTGCCTTTTTGACAGGGTTCGTAGGATCTCTCCTTTGAACATGACAGTACCAACTGAGCCGGCCGCGCTCCGTCGCATCTTTATCTCAGCTGTCATTAGTTTGCCCTCATACTTTTTGTACGCTGTCAAACATTGTGAATCGTATGTGAGCACCGGGTGCACAACCGCGGTGTAAAGCTTTCTTTTCAGCTTAGGGGCATTTTTCGGTCACGTAAGATGGCTGAGTTTTCCGGCCACTTCAACCACCCTACGCTTACGCCAGCTTGCTTCGCTATTCATAGAACCCAGATATTAGAACGTTTTGCACTTGGGAAACACTCCTCTATTCGTATAAATGTCTGAAATAGGTCGGCGTGGTTCAGAGAATGCCGAGTACAAGTATTCTGTTTTCTTCGGACTAATACCATAAGAATTCGACTCACAAATGTCCACCCATACATCAAGTACTCGTTGCAGGGACGTTTGATCCCCGCTTATGATGGCTCAATCGTCAGCAAAGAATAACTGATGCACGTTTGGTCCGTCACTTTTTAGCAGATAATCGAGGACTGTAATAAATATCAAGGGATTTAAGACGCTTCCCTGGTGTGCACCGACTTTGATTGCAAACTCCGACGCCAGTGTGTTGTCTTTACTCCCTCATTCATGTCAATGATCATCTGTTTGTAGGTTTCTGGAACTCCTCGCTGTCTTCGCGCCACAAAGAACAGATGCCTTGGTTTTCAATCAAGGACTTTTTAAAGCCAACCAACACCAAATGCAAATCTTTTAAGGAATCACGATGTTTTTTCATTATGCGGATATAGATCAGTGCTTCCAAACACCGTTTTTTCACGTATTCCTTTTGTATTAACTTTTGTTATCGAATGTCAAAACGTTGACATTTCCTACCTACTACAAACCCCAAATTGAGTTTGCGTCTGAAGAGCCATTTTTACCAAACAAAATTGAGAAGCTTCCATTTCCAAATCAATTGTCCTATAGGGGTCAACTTTATACAAGGTGGCGCAAAAGTAATCCTCCTATCAGAAAATGCTATAAATTTTGCGATTGGCCCCTAATGTCAGTTCTGTTTTGACATTTGTGTAGTAAACAAATGCGAAATATACGTTAATAAACAATGTTACGCTACACTGCTCCAGAACGCGGAATATTGGTGACTATTTATTTGAGCAATAATCGGTCGGTGACTTTGGCACAACGTGAATTTCGTCAGATTTCCTACCCGTCCAACGCCTACTGGTGAAACACTGCGACGTTTAGCCGCTCGCCTCGAAGAGACTGGCGCAACACGAGATGCTGCCAGGCGTCGCAGACCCCGGAGTAGCCGTTCTGCAGAGAATATTGCTGCTGTAGCCGAAGATGTCATGGAAGCGCCGTCGACATCGACCAGACGACGTGCCACGCAAATGGGTATCAGTCGACGGTCTTTACAGCGAATTTTGGTACAAGATTTGAAGATGTTTCCGTACAAAGTGCAGACGGTGCATCAGCTGTTAGCTGCTGACCGCCAATCGCGTCTAACATACCCTCAAGCCATCCTTAATCACCACCAAGAGGAAGATGATTTTTCATCAAAAATAATCATGAGTGATGAGGCCCATTTCCATCTTAGCGGGTACGTAAATAAGCAAAATTTAAGCTTCAGGGGCACTGAAAATCCGCGTGTAACCCACGAAGAGCCATTAATCCCGCTCAAAGTCACTGTATGGTGTGCTGTTTTCGCTGGAGGAGTCATCGGACCTTTTTTCTTCGAAGACGTCGCGGGCCAAACGGTTACTGTGAATGGTGAGCGCTACAGAGCAATGATCAACGAGTTCTTTTTGCCGCAACTTGATGAATTGGGATTGGAAAACATGTGGTTCCAATAGGACGGTGCAACGGCACACACTGCACGTGCCACAACCGATATGCTGAAGGATGCATTTCCCGGGCGCCTAATCTCCCGTTTTGGCGATTTGCACTGGCCAGCAAGATCGCCTGATTTGACCGCTCCAGACTTCTTTTTGTGGGGCTTTTTGAAGTCGCGGGTTTGTGTCAATAACAATAAAGACAATATCCGTCAACAATGTGAGGACCTATCGCCGGAAGTTTTGGCCAAAGTGATGGAAAATGCCATAAAAAGGGCTCAAATGACAATCAACTGTAGCGGCGGCCATTTACATGACATCATATTCTCGACTTGATGTAAAAAAAATTAAAAGACCAAATAAAAATAATCCACAAGAAGAATCAAAGTTTTTAATTTTTTTTTTTTAAATTACAGCCAAAAATCATCGGAAGGTTATTTTTGCGCCACCTTGTACATACTTTAAAGTTTCAATTTTCTTGCCCTACATGGTGGTATAATTAGATTTTATTCAGAGTATTATTTTGGAATCTAATTTTTAGGTTCAATATACTCTAGTTTGACAGGAGAAAACTAAAATGTCAAATGACAGAAACATAGTGCTGCCAAGTCACAGTCGAGCGTTTTTTTACCATTTTTATTTAAACTTATATACGCTTGATTGAAATAAGTTTGCTTTTTAACTTTGCTTGCTAACATACAGCAAATTGCTGCTTAATAAATGCGATTCATATTTTAAACTATATTTTTTAATACTTCACAGGTAATTCATGCTGTAGATATTAAGTATACATATCTACAGCATGAAGTATCTATCTTTATTAAATTATTTTTAATTGGTTTAGTAAAAGGTACCTACCCACTTCATTGGTGCATACAAAAATTCGAGATTTGGATAATATTACTCATCTAGTTGAAGATCTGAATGTGCTTGGAGTCTCTCTTGACTTTAATAAAGGGTATCCTATCAAAGCCGAGTGTTTTTAATTTAGTGCCTCTCTTTTTTGTGTCGGTCGAACAGCGTTGGTTTTTGACAGCTGTCATGTGTGATCATTAAGGTTTAGTGATTGAACATTATACGGATAACAACGCTTAGAAATTGTGAGAATCCACTAACAAAATTGTAAGAATGTCGAATGTCTCGCTGGTGAAGTGATTGGACCGTTCTACCCTTCTTCGAGAATGCGGCTCGCAATGCGATCACATAGTTGCCGATAGATGAAAAACAACTTCTTCTTGTCTCAAATTGAAGAGACGATGCACCATTGATGAAGCACTATGCCGAAATGTCATCAAAAATATCGTCAAAAGGATTAACGTGTGCCATCAGTCACGAGTCGTTAATATTTCGGATAATGTATTCCATACATAACTTTATGTAGTGTCTACACTCCTTATTAATATAAAAACTTCAGAACTTTTCAAATAAACATTGCGTTTTTTTTTAAATTTTTAAAAAGGCGGTCTTAATAGGACACCGTTTAAAAAGGTAGGGGAGATATATTCCTAAGAATTGAACAGAACTTGTTTCAAACAGAAGCTTAATCTTTGAACTTCATCATAGTAAAAAACCGAAATAGTTTAAAAGGATAAACTGAGCTATAACCAAAAGCACAACATGAATTTAAAAGTCCCTTTTGCCCCATTATTTATACGACCCCACGCCCCACGATTTATACGACGTCTTAATTTGTGTCTTTTTAATAGTTTTTGGAATCTTAAATACTTATCTTGCTTCCATTCAGATAACCCCTTTGGTAGCATTTTATAGCGTCGACAGTTCTTTGGAGATCCTCGCTGGTCCATGTCTTTCGAACGTATGTTCGGACCATCTTCAAACAACACAAATATAAAGCAAAAACTTAATTGAAAACGCGAACCAGAACGTCCTTTTAGGTAGTCCGTTTTGCCCCAAGCTGTTCTGGTTCGTTTTGCCCCACAAGCTGTTCTTAAATAAAAATATTTTTTTTTTATGAAGAGGAGATTGTTTCAGCTTTTTCTTTTATTTGACTTCCAAATACAAATAATAACAAATACTGTTGTGAAAGGTTATAAGCCTGTCTGGATGTCTTTTAAATATAGTTGTTTTTTTTTAGCAAATTTAGTGTTTTCATCATTCCATGAACTGTACTAAAACCAATTGCCCTCTGTCCATAAAACTAAGTAATGCATTGGCAAACTAGGTTTTATAACAATTTCTAGATATTGATAATGAGATGGAGTTCAAAACTGTTACACAAATAAGTTTGGTCGTGTTTACCCCCCTCTCCCCTACGTGTGTTTTGTTAATACTTTTGTACTCTTTTTTGGATCCTATTTTAGGAGGGAAAGTCGTAGTCTCTCTAAAAATTCCTGGCAACCCTAGTCTATCGGGGTAGTACCTTTCCATAATTCTCAAGTTTAAACGATTTCGACCAGAAGAATAAAAAAGAGAAACGATAAATCTAAAGGGCTTTGAAAATTTCATTTCATGTTCATGTCATGTAGAGCGCGAATAAAATTATTTGAATTTTTACAAATACTTAGAAACGATGGACACAAATTGTAAGAGAGAAGTATACAAAGCACATCAAAGTTGCGAGGAGATACGAAAAATCAGCAGGGAAAAGTACTACCAGAAGTAGGAGACTAAAACAAACGTCAATGTGAGCAGAATGATGGAAAGTAGACAATGAAATAAAACATGCAATTTTCTAGTTAAGCTGTGAACCATCAGCCACGGAATTCCAACAAAATATTTTCTTCCACGAAATCGATGAATCAATTAAAGAAACAACGCCAAAAGAGATGAACTACTGAATAGGGCTCCAGGCGAAGATAGGATGCCATATGGATTCCTGACAAATGATATATAACATGAACTGGCAAAAATTTGCAATAATATATTTTTCAAGGTGGTAGTACCTACATGAAAGCTTCAGAAACATTGAAGTATTCCATCTATTTAAAATGGGAATGAACGACGTAACTTTCGTGGAATTTTGTTCATGAACTGCATAGCAAAAGCAATAATGGGAATTCCTTGTTATAGGTTAATATCTTGTTTGGAGAATAATAATATATTAAAAGCATACCAAGCTGGCCTCTGGTGAAAAATAGTCCACGGTGGACAACATTTCGATAAAGCCCCAGAATACCCCTCGTTGAAAAACTTCATGAGCTTGGATTTTCACATTTTTAAATCCCATTTATACGATCATTTCAGTTTCAGTTTCAGTATAGCTTCCAAAGCATTCAGTTAAACTGATTTGTAAATGCAAAAATTGATGCGTGTAACTGAAACTGCAACTGAGACTGAAACTGATAAAATCACCATAAGTTTTCAGTTCAGTTGTTAGTTCAACTGATGTGTTTCTGGACACTCAGATCCTTCGAGTTCCTGTATTTTTGTTTTGTTCCTTCATGATTGTCTAAAAATCTGTAAAAAGACTTTTCTCATCCATTTTGTGATGTACGTATATCCTTTTTTTTAATTCGCACTGCCTCCGAGTGAAATAAAAACTCAACTGAATACTGAACTGACAACTGAACTGATAACTGACCGTTTACAGCATAACTTGATCTGTAATATTAAGGACGAATACTCAGCTTATTTTAAGGACTATCAGGAGTAAAACAGGGTCGCTTATATTCCCCATTAGTGTTTGCTACCTTTTTGAACAGCATGGCGAAAATGCTGAATATAACAACAAAAGGTAAATGACTAAGAGTCAAATGTAAAGATTTATAAAATACATCCATTGACACGCCCACTATTTAATATAGACCGTTTCATTGGGGTGCCCATTAACACTTAACACCCGTGTTAAAAATACAACTTCGCATACACAAAGGTTATAGGCCCTGTATAAGCCGTTAATGTCTTGTTTTTTATACCCTATTTTAAGGATATATTAATTTTGACGCATAGTTTGTAAAATACCTTAGAACGAGTATTACCCGTATACCCTTAGAATATACTACTCGTATATTTATGATCAGCATCGATAGTAATGTCGATCTAGCATTTAAACTGGACCTAGAGAGCTGAAATTTTAACCATATACTCTCTAGGGTCCCGAAATAATCGATATATAATATATATAATATATATAATATACAAGGTGGCGCAAAAGTTGTCAGGTGGCGCAAAAGTTGTCACCCGATGTTCTTTCGCTGTAATTATACCCTATTCTAGGGGTATATTAATTTTGGCGCATAGTTTGTAACATACCTTAATATTGCCCGTAGACCCCTAAAAGTTACTATATTTATGATCAGCATCGATAGTTATGTCGATCTAATCATGTCCGTCCGTCCGTCCGTCCGTCCGTCCGTGGGCAAAAATTAGGCCTTTAAACTGGTCCTAGAGAGCTGAAATTTTAACCATATACTCTCTAGTGTCCCGAAATAATCAAGTTTACGAATTTTGAAATCTGCCCACAGACACGCCCACAAACTCAAAAAAACAAAATTTTGGAAAAAATCGAATTTTGAGCTAGAAAGCTGAAATTTTTTATATATGATCTATGACTCCTGCTCGGGATAAATTTTTTTCAAAATCCGCCCAATTTTTTTGAAAATCCAAAGTTTGAGCTAGGGAGCTGAAATTTATAATATATACTCTCTATGAGCCCTTTATGCTCATGTGTAAATATTTTCAAAATCCGCCCACTGGCACGCCCACAATTATTTTTTTTTTTTTTTTGAAAATTCAAAGTGAGACAGGGAGCTGAAATTTATAATATATAGGTACTCTCTATGGGCCCTTTATGCTCCTGTGTTAATTTTTTTTAAATCCGCCTACTGACACGCCCACAATTAAATTAAAAAATTTTATTGAAACACTTAAGTTTGAGCTAGGGAGCGTTTTTTTTTTGATAAAATCCTTTAAATGTTATATAACAAAATATGTAGAGCGTTCTTAACAATTCAACCATACTTAGACTTTTGTCACGCCCACTTATGAGGGATAAGAATAAGAATAGGGTATCCAACAGTTCGCCCAAGCGGACTGTAGCCCGTCCCTATGTTATTTTTTATGAATGAAAAACTTTGGTTCTGCTTTTGGATTATGTTAATTGGTGTCTTAAGTTTTTTCTGTATCAGTTAACTTCACAAATATCAAAGTAGAATTTACATTTGCCGCCATTTGCAAAAATTATGCTTCTTCCGATAGGAAGATGACTTTTGCGCCACCTTGTATATATACACAAACTCAAATAAACAAATTTTTTGAAAAAATCGGATTTTGAGCTAGAAAGCTGAAATTTTGTATATATGATCTATGACTCCTAAAAGTGCTCGGGAGATAAAATTTTTAAAATCCGCCCACTGACACGCCCACAATTAAATAAAACAATTTTATTGAAAAACCAAAGTTTGAGCTAGGGACCTAAAATTAATAATATATACTCTCTAGGGGCCTTTTATGCTTTTGTGTAAATATTTTCAAAATCCGCCCACTGACACACCCACAATGTAAAAAAAAACTTTTTTTTGAAATCCAAAGTTTAAGCTAGGGAGCTGAAATTTATAATATATACTCTCTAGGTGCCCTTTATGCTCTGCGTAAATTTTGTTTAAATCCGCTTACTGACACGCCCACAATTAACTAAAACAATTTTATTGAAAAACCAAAGATTGAGCTAGGGAGCGTTTTTATTTACAAAAGCTTCGTGTTTTTCAATAAAATCCTTTAAATGTTACATAACAAAATATGTAGAGCGTTCCTAACAACTCGACTATGCTAAGACTTTTGTCACGCCCACTTATGAGGGATATGAATAAATATGGGGTATGCAACAGTTCGCCCAAGCGGACTGTAGCCCGTCCCTATGTTTCTTTCTTGTAAGCACTCGTTTAGATAGATTTTAGGTTAGATATTAAAAATCGGCAATACAACCCAGCAGGAGTGGGATGCGTTAAAAGGTGCATTTCACAACTTAAGCTAACGTTGGGCTACTCTTAAGCTCGGGAATTTATTTCTGGTTACGCAAATGCAAATTGCTCCGAAAGCAGAAATGATCGGAAACAGCGGGTACGTGTTATAGTCAATGGCTGGTTGGTCATGTCGAAGGAAGGCATTGACAACTGAAGCTTAATTTATAGCGCTTACTGCTTATAAAGAAGCTTCATTGATTTAGAAACTTCGAAAAGGTTTTGTTGCAAGAGGCAACTTGTAATGCAAATATTGTCCAGCAGTATTAATGCCAGCAAGATCCGAAATATTCTGTTATTGTCATTATGCGAAGCACCGTGTTAGACTGTGCTGGGTTCCCGGACACTGAGAATGAGCACGCGGATGAACTGTCAAGAAAAGGGGGAGAAATGCGTCTGCAAAGCGCGGGAGTGGACACACAACCTTCCCTTTGTGTATTCAAAGGGAAGTTATCGCAGTCGACCATAAAAATGGCAAGTCAAAGAGGGAGCCACAAATTGGGGCACACGGTATGAAAGAGGCTGTGGCCCAACTAGAAAAAAACAAAATTAGGTCGATTTTGAAACTAAGTAGATGTCAGCTTAGAATGACAATCGGCATCCTTTTCAGACATTGCCTTCTGAGGAAGCACGCTAAAAGATTAGGGCTCTCAGAAACGGACGCGTACAGATACTGCAATGATATTTGCGTCACCGAAGACACAACGCACATACTCGTACTTTGTGAATGCGAGGGTGTCGCTCAACATTGAAGAAGACGAATGGGCACTCTACTTCAACTGAATAAGCACAAACATTTTCTAAGCTACGTTGTCCATTTTTTCAAAACCTTGTGCCATAATATATCATTTGATGATGCAAACTGTTTGCGTATGATGGTGACAAAATAAATCGGAAAGAATAATTCAAAAAGTACAATTATTTTTTCTCTGGTTCTCTTGCAAAGAATTCAATGTGGAAAAATTCAGTTTTATTTTGCGTCAACTGAATGGACACAAGGTCATTATTTTCACTGCTTATGAGTATTTTGTGGAGATTGACACATTAGATCAACAGTTGAAGTGCTTTAAGTGAATTTTATTTGATTAATTGTATTTCAAAGAAAAATGGGTAGATCAAAATCTCTAAATAGTGTTGATAGAGCTAAACTCGATTTACTAAAAGAACAAGGTCTAACCGGGAGTTCTATAGCTGATAAAATTGGACGAAGTTTTAGTGTGGTCTATTCTTATTTAAGAAGCAAAGATTCGTACGGAAAGAGCAATTTTAAGATGTGCTTCCAATCCCTGCGACTCTGCGGCAAAAATAAAGCAGAAAGCCGTTGTTATTGCAAGCGTTTCAACAGTGCGAAAGGTTTTCAATAGTGCAAAACATCTAAAACGGTTAAAAATTCAAAATAAACCACCATTTAACGAGAAATGGCGTCACGTAGCTTTATCGGATGAGAAGAAGTTTAATGTTGATGGCCCTGATGATTTTAATTATTACTTCCACGATGTGAGGAAAGAAGAACGATTTTAAGCGCGGCATCATAGCCGAGAAGGTGGTGTTATGGTATGGGGAGCAGTTAGCTACTATGGCACTGTTGAGCTTGAGTTAAAAACCTCAGAAATTACTGCATTAAGTTATAAAGGAAATTTGAAAAGAAATTTTCCTAAATTTTCAGGCATTTTTGCACCCATGAACTGAACTTTTTAGCAGGGCAACGACCCCATCCATATGGCTCGCATTGTAAAAAATTAGATAGAGGAGCGGAACGTGGAATTGCTTCAATGTCCGCCCTACTCACCGGACGTGAACCTTATACAAAACGTTTGGGGATGGTTAGTACGAAAAGTTTATGAGTATATGAGAATCCCTTATTCCAGCCATTAAATTGGCCTGGAGAGAATTTTCGCTGGACTACATAAAGAGGCTGTACGATTCCATGCCGGATCGAATTTACGAAACTATTACGAATAAAGGCGGCAGTTCCTACTAGTAAAATTAACCAATAAAAAACTATTTTAGGAAAAACTTGTTTCATTTAATCCCAATTACTTTTATTTCCAATTTCAATATTTGTGTATATTCAATTGACGTAACATAAAACTACATTTTTCCATATTGAATGCTTTGCAAGAGAACCAGGAAAAAAATAGCGGTCCTTTTTGAAATATTCTTTCCGATTTATTTTGTCAACATCATACGCAAACAGTTTGCATCATCAAATGGTATATTACGGCACAAGGTTTTGAAAAAAAATGGACAACGTAGCTTAGAAAATGTTTGTGCTTATTCAGTTGAGGCAAAGTGTAGGTATGTCCTTGATAGTCCAGAAGCGGTAGCGTCGATTGACTACAACGAATTGGTTGGAGTTTTTGTAGCGAAAATGCTTTGAGGAAGAGGTTTAGGATGACGACCTTATTATTAGATGGTTCCCCAGGGACCCCCATCATAGTGCCCGGTGTCTTATGACTGTAGTGTCATAGCTCTGACTAATCTAACCTAACCTAATGTCCGCAGATTTGTTAACGAAGTCATTGCCATCATTGAAAATAAAGAAACTCCGTGATGCACTGAATGAGAAAACGTGTTATACCACACTCGTTTACTTACATCCTATTTATAACTGTTTAAAATCCTGATTGTAAAATCTAGTACGAATATATATATCATTTTTACCGTGCAGGAACAGGTCTTAGCCTGCTTTCTTAAATAACACTACGGCTCCCCGTGATAAGCAGAGCTAGTCTTACTTACAATGCAACTTAGAGCAGAAATAGGCAATTTTAACATGAGGGTGAGCCGACGACACATTCCATTTTTTAAAGCAGTCATGTGAATATTATCTGATAGTTTTCACTATATATTTTCTTCACTTTAACCGAACTATCTAGTTTGTCAATAGGGGGACAAACCTTCAAAAAAGTATTTCAATGATGCTCCACTGCATTGACAGCCATTTGAATAAATGTATATTGCGTAAGTAAACGGAAGTTTTACTCTTTTCAATAAATTATTAAACTTTGAAAAATATTGAATATTTTACAGCATTGAATATTTTATAGCCAACCCTTTATTTGCAAGAGGATACAACCGTGTCGATTTGGGTACAAATAACTGAAAGTGAATTTTTTTAGATATAACTTCTCTTTTCACAATGATATAATGTATCTGTGTATGACATCGTCTCATAATCGTCTATCGATTGCAATATTTTGTCTTGTCACGTCATCATCTGCAAAACAAAGTGTCGACATAAATATTTTTATAAGATGCTGAATTTTTGTTTTATTTTGTCATCGATGCTAAGGGATAGTTTATGGGTCCCACATGACATCGACTTTGCTTCAACTGACAATCGGATGCAAATATTTTTGTGCTGCTTATCGGCTTTGGATATAAGATATTCCATTCACACATAACGAAATATGGAAGCGGTTAGGGGAAGTAAAAGAATGTGTATCCGTTTTTGAAGTTTTTTTGCATCTTGATTCAACTTGAAGTCACGTATATTTTATGAAATTTGATACCATCTGCATATCTATTGATAGAAAAAGATTTACCATTAACACTCAAAAGGCTCTCAAGTCGTAAAGAGGATTACCTGAGACACTGCAGCCTCTACGGGCCCGGGCGCGCTGCTTCCAGTGGTCCTTTTAAACGGAGGTTTGGTCTACCTTGACATCTCTCCTTAAGAGATGAACGGCAGTCAAGGGCTCTGATGGAATTTAAAGAGACTGAATCCACGGCCTTGATCGTGGCTTGACTGTCCGAGAAGATACGGATGTCCTTTGTGGATATGACATTTCTCTTCAACCACATCAGGGCTTGTTTTATCGCCATAATTTCCGCCTGGAATACGCTGCAATGATCAGGAAGACGGAAAGAGAGACTCAGATTTAGCCTTTCGGAGAAAACGCCACCACCAACCCCTTCACTAGTTTTTGATCCATCGGTGTAGAAGTGGATCGAGTTATCTTCCGCAAAGTCAGCGTCATCCCAGAATGATCTGAAAGGAATAGTGACCGGATAGTTCTTTCCGAACTGTAATTGGGGTATGGTGTAATCTATGTTTCCTGGTAGAGACTCAAATAAGTCCAGAATGATAGAATGGCCAATATTATTGTTAACCCAGTGCGAGGTAGCTTCAAGATTTTTGGATAACATCCACATCTTGATAAAGCTTATAGAGTTCGGGGTATTAACGGTTTCCTAAGGTAATTCTCCGTCGGATCTCCACTAAGGTGTCATTCGTGGAGTTGATATTTACTCCTAGATAGATGAACTCCTTAACTACCTGGAAGTTATTGTTATCAAAAAGGACGTTTTGTCCTAGGCGGAAGACAGATGACTGTTTATTAGTTGATAGCATGTACTTGGTCTTGTGTCTTGTCCTCATTTACTTCAAGTCCAATCGATTTCGCCTGTTCTTCAATCGCCGAAAAAGGGTCTAACACGGCACGCTGGGAACGGCCGATGATGTCGATATCGTCCGCATTCCCCAGCAGCTGCAAGAATCTATTGAAGATAGTGCCTTCTGTGTTGACACCTGCCCTTTGCATTATTTTCTCCAGAACAAGATTGAAGAAGTCATATGATAGCGCATCTCCTTGCCGAAACCCCGTGCACATTAGGAATAATTCGGAAGAGCTGCTTCCAAACTGCACATTACACCGCGTGCTTTCAGGTGTCACGAAACATAAATGGATCAGTTTTGCCGGGATCCCATATTCGGCCATCGCCATGTAGAGCTCCTGACGAATAATGCTATCATATGCCGCTTTAAAGACAATGAAAACATGTTGAGTCTTGACTGGAAATTCGTTGGTTTTTTGCAGGATTTGTTCAGTGTGAAAATTTGGTCTATTGACGATCTGCCGGGCCGGAAGTCACAATAGTACGTACCGATTTGCCGATTAGTGTGTTGCAGAACGGCTTGAGACGTTCACACAGTATATTAGATAGAATCTTTAACAGGAATATGCCTCGACAGTTTTTGCAAGACATAGGATCGCCTTTCTTGTAGATGAGGCATATGGAGCTGATAGTCCAGTCATCGGGCATGCCTTCTACCAACCATAATATGTTAATGATTTGGTGCATGTGCCCAATCAAAAACATCACCTCCGTGTTTGAAAACCTCCGCTGGTAAACCATCAGATCCGGCGTCCTTATTGTTAAATATATGCAAATTTAAACGGAAAATTTTTCATTTCATTTAATTTTTCTGGATTTAATTCCGGTACTTAATTTTTCGGGACATTGGGATTTCGAAATTTTCTCTCTTCGGGATGAGGTTATTCGAGATTCTACAAGGTGGCGCAAAAGTAATCCTCCTATCAGAAAATGCTATAAATTTTGCGATTGTCCCCTAATGTCAGTTCTGTTTTGACATTTGTGTAGTAAACACATGCGAAATACACGTTAATAAACAATGTTACGCTACACTGCTCCAGAACGCGGAATATTGGTGACTATTTATTTGAGCAATAATCGGTCGGTGACTTTGGCACAACGTGAATTTCGTCGCAGATTTCCTACCCGTCCAACGCCTACTGGTGAAACACTGCGACGTTTAGCCGCTCGCCTCGAAGAGACTGCCACAACACGAGATGCTGCCAGGCGTGGCAGACCCCGGAGTAGCCGTTCTGCAGAGAATATTGCTGCTGTAGCCGAAGATGTCATGGAAGCGCCGTCGACATCGACCAGACGACGTGCCACGCAAATGGGTATCAGTCGACGGTCTTTACAGCGAATTTTGGTACAAAATTTGAAGATGTTTCCGTACAAAGTCCAGACGGTGCATCAGCTGTTAGCTGCTGACCGCCAGTCGCGTCTAACATACGCTCAAGCCATCCTTAATCACCACCAAGAGGAAGATGATTTTTCATCAAAAATAATCATGAGTGATGAGGCCCATTTCCATCTTAGCGGGTACGTAAATAAGCAAAATTTACGCTCCTGGGGCACTGAAAATCCGCGTTTAACCCACGAAGAGGCATTACACCCGCTCAAAGTCACTGTATGGTGTGCTGTTTTCGCTGGAGGAGTCATTGGACCTTTTTTCTTCGAAGACGTCGCGGGCCAAACGGTTACTGTGAATGGTGAGCGCTACAGAGCAATGATCAACGAGTTCTTTTTGCCGCAACTTGATGAATTGGGATTGGAAAACATGTGGTTCCAACAGGACGGTGCAACGGTACACACTGCACGTGCCACAACCGATATGCTGAAGGATGCCTTTCCCGGGCGCCTAATCTCCCGTTTTGGCGATTTGCACTGGCCAGCAAGATCGCCTGATTTGACCGCTCCAGACTTCTTTTTGTGGGGCTTTTTGAAGTCGCGGGTTTATGTCAACAAGCCTCAGACTCTTGCAGCTCTTAAAGACAATATCCGTCAACAATGTGAGGACCTATCGCCGGAGGTTTTGGCCAAAGTGATGGAAAATGCCATAAAAAGGGCTCAAATGACAATCAACTGTGGCGGCGGCCATTTACATGACATCATATTCTCGACTTGATGTAAAAAAAATTAAAAGACCAAATAAAAATAATCCACAAGAAGAATCAAAGTTTTTCATTTTTTTTTAAATTACAGCCAAAAAACATCGGAAGGTTATTTTTGCGCCACCTTGTATCTGGCTCCCGACTGGAGATCACCGGTGTCGTAAACGTCAATCAAACAATTATCAATAATGTAAACATGCACGTGTCTAATGAGTAAAAAACAGGCACCCCAAAAACTCCTGGATCACATAAATGCAACAAACCCAGCATTTGATTGGCATCGGTGGTCAATTGATCCGAAACCAGGAAGCCTACCGATCTTTACTGAGGTCCGACCCGCAACAGGCGGACCAGTAGGGATGCTGTAAAGTTATGATCCCCTTTATGCTCATCGACCGCGCCGTAAATGAAAGAAGAAGAACTATCAGTTCTTTTGTTGTTTTTTAATGAAATTAAATTTGATTTGGGCAAACAAATAAACGCAATTAAAAATAGATAACTCAAAAATCTATCATGTAAGAAATGCATATCAATATTTATTCCAGATAATAGAAACATTTCTATTGTTCAACATATCTACTAAATCAATTTATGGATGGCTCAAGCAGTCGCTGTCAGACTGATGAAAAACCGATTTGATGATGTATGTAAATAAATAAAATATGGAGATGTTCGCATGTATCAGCTGTGTTTGTCATTTATTGTTACGTCAAATAGATGAATTCGTTGAAAAATGGTATTTGGGAGTAGCGAAGTTGTCACCCTTATTGCGAAGATCAACTATCAATTAATAATTGACATTGTGACTGTCAACTGTCAATATTGTTGATACATTGTGAATTTTTTATTTTGAATGAAAATATTTGGTATTGTGAAGAACAATTTTCATCGATTTTCTCGTCAGCTGTACATTTTTCTTTCTAGAAGTTACAGCCACTAGTGGTGGCCCAAACATGCTTCACCAATTTTGCAATTTACAAGAAGCTGTTGTAAGTTTTTTAGGATTTAATACATGCTTTAATCCACCTGGAAGAGAATGTGGTTTGGAAAATGTTACCACCTCCTTTGAAAATGATATGTAAAGTGGAGACTCCGCACATGGACAATCTGGACAATCTACAATATCAAATTGACGGCATTCACAATAGCACAATTTTTATCAATTCATTTTCACAATACCGGTTTTTATTTGAATTGATAAGTTCTATCAATCGCCAATCGGTTGATCGTTGATCCTCGCAATAAGGCTCTATATAAACGTTTTCCATAGCGGAACATTTTATCCCCGCTATCGTCCGCCAAGTTTGGGTATACTGTTGTATTTAACATGCAAATTATTTCCTATCATCGTTTACGCGTGCAGAAGAACACTACTTATATCAACAACACGTATTCACTATTGATATAAATATATTGAGATATGAAATTACTATTCCAATCATTAGCACAGAGAAACAATTTCGGATAGGCAATTAAATATATATGTTAGCTCGTATCAAATGTCTTACCGAAATGGCATACCAAAAATCATCAAGTCAGATTGAAAGTCAACGCCCTACCTTATATTTATTTAAGTTGGGTCTTACCCCATATTGGGGCAACTATAATAGTTGCGAATCCAAATCAGTACACATGAATCGTCGAATCCAATAGACAATTAACTCGTATCGCAGAAAACATTGAAAGGCGTTGTGGAAGTATATTTAAGTTTATTTTCGGTGTCACTGCTCACTGCACCGTGCGCCATCAAAATATTTGGATTCAAAAATGAATTCGAGTTAATTGCTTGGTAGTTGGTGATAACAAATGCAAATAGGTGTTTCAATATGAATGAGTCGTGCATTCGAACTTAATCATAAACTATGTGAACAGCACAGTAGCAAGTTTTGTATAGTAACTGTATTTTTTCCACAAAAATGCATCGAATAAATGCATGAAGCTTCAAGCGAAGAACCATCCTTTTCCAGCTGAATAAATTGGAGTTGAAGTAAAAAAAGTAATTACAAGAATTCATTTTGCGGAGATGCAAGTATGTGAATTGGTGAGCGTATGCGTTCTCGTGCAATCCAATTCAATTTCTGTGTTCACTGCGTTATTAATATTTTCCGATGAAGGTGAAGTTAGCAAAGTATTGCTCCTGTTAAAAATAAAATTGCTGGTACGTTGGTTGAAATAAGTATGTAGGAAGGGCTTTACTTTTGTTTTGAGGAACAATGCAATAAAATGAAATTTCAAAACGGTTGCTTTTGAACAATGCGTCTACAAAAACGCTCATTTTCTGAAACAAATTTTGTTTGCCACGTGTAAAGCGTGGTCCAAACACAAGTTTCTATTTAAAAATAAAATAAAACGAATACAAATCAATTATTGTCGGTATATTTTGGTTTTATTAGAAAGACCAAGTATTCCCATTTATGGAATACGACTTGATTAATGTGACTGCCTCGGCTGGCTTCGCAATTTTCCGAGACCTTATTGTCTGTTTCTGGCTCTATATTACGAATGTGTTGGACGATATTCGTTTAAAGAGCTTTAACATTGATCTTTAAGGGCATCTTACAAGAAAGTCAAACGGGGTCAAATCGCGACACTCACTTTTGAAATATTTGTTTGCAATATTTCCCAACGTTGTTCAAGCGGAAACCCATTCATTACCCATTTCGTTCTGCAGTGGTATGTTCTGACTATAAGAGAAAGGAAAAGAGCTGTCTATTGCAAAATAATATATGATTAAAAAAAAACTTGTATTCGGACCACCCTTTATAAGTAGATCGATGTATATCTCAGCTACAAATACACAAGTATAGGAAAAGTTCAATAAAAGAAAAACTTATGGACAGAGATAAATATTCCTTAGTCAATTTTATTTTGCCTCTGAGCATTCGATTACGGGAAGGGCAGTGTGTGTATAAAGACAGGCACTTCTGGACTTGATTCTATGATACTCACAATCAAATTGATAAAGAACGGTTTAGTAAGGATTATTTTAGAAACAATACTTTATTCAAGTAAACTCCTCAATAGAAAAGTATCTGATATCTACTTACGAGTATATGCTATAGGGAAGTACTCTTTCTGCAAACAGTTAAGCTTCCCGAAAGTATTTATTGATGCGGTAGGGCTTAGCGAGCATAAGAACGATATATAAATGAATATAAGCTCATGTATGTGAAGAATATCTAAGAAGAAGAAACTTGGCTCAAATATTCTTTGAGGCTTCAGTTGAAACGAAACCAGCAAGTATTTTTTTTTTTTTTTTGTGTTGGGAATTCGCTGGAAGTAAAAAATCATCCAAAGACATTGCAGAGCTAGTACGCGAGGGATGCTTCTGCAATAGTGAGAGACTTTAACTCAACTAAAAAAACCTAGTCGACGACTAATCGGCAATTTATTTTTGAACTACATATTTGTTGAAATTAACAGATAAATCCGCCGTTTGTCGGATTTCTAAACTTTTTTCTTGTTTGAAATCAATACCTGATTTCTTAGCCCTAGCTAACTCTTATAGATCAAGAGGTTTTACCCGTCTCAATCTCCTGATTGCATTGTCATTATTTAATAGTTTTGTTATTTCTGTGTTTACGTGGTTGAGAAGCCTACTTCTATGCATTTGAGCAACTTTCTTAACTTCATCTTCAACCATTTCAACATTTAGAACTTTATGCAGATCGGCATTGCGTATGTACCAAGGTGCATTAACTATGCTCCTTAGTACTTTATTTTGGAAAACCTGAATTGTTTGTAAATTTGTTTGGCAAGTGCATGCCCACAACTGGAGCCCGTAGGTCCATATTGGTTTCAGAACTTGCGTGTATAGCAATAACTTATTCTAGTTAGACAGGGATGAGTATCTCCCAATAAGCCAATACATTTTACTGCATCGCATGTTTAACTCATCTCTTTTTTTCTTTACGTGAGTCATGCCTAGATATTTGGCTGCGTTTGAATATTCCACTACATTGTTGTTAATGTAGACGGGAATGTGTGGACGTTTTTATACGTAAAATTAATATGGACTGACTTAAGGTCATTTAATCTATTCTACCATTTCTTAGTCCATTCAGAAATATTGTTTGTTGCTGTTTGAAAAATTGTTGTTGCTATTTGGAAGGTTGCTCGCATAGCGCGGACAGCCGTGTCATCTGCAAAAGTTAACTTTAGTGGTTTCTTCACTTTCAGGCAGATTGCTAGTAAAAAGTAGGTATAGAACTGGACCTAGCACACTGCCTTGCGGTACACCAGTTTTAATCTCTCTTAATGTTGAGTACTCTGCATCTTGTTTAATTCTGAAGAATCTATCTGATATATAAGACTCCAGAATGGTCACATACTGCTTCGGCAGTTGCTTTGGTAATTTGTGCATCAGTCCTTTGTACCAGTTTTTATCGAAAGCTTGTGCAATATCAAGAAATACTGTAGAGCACACATTTTTCTCTTCAATTGCTTTTTCGATTCTATCTATGATTCTATGCACCTGATCAATGGTAGAGTGCTTATTTCTAAATCCAAATTGGTGAATTGGGACTAGCGATTTCTCATCTATTATTTTTTTAGACATTTTACCAGCACTTTTTCGAACAACTTGGACAACATTGGTAGAATAGATATTGGGCGATATGCCAGCAAGTATTTCGAATACACAAATGCCCCAGAGTAGTTCGGAGTGAAAACACAATTAGATTTCATTTCATTCATTCATCGGCATTTCCAGATTTAGATTCCGCACTACAGAAGAAACTACAAACGCTATCAATCTATCCGTTAGTAAGATGGACTACCATCTAATTATCAGACCAACAAATGTCCTCTTTGTTAAGACGACAAGTCTGCTTTCCACTAACACAGCATATTCCGGTGGCAAATAATCGTTGCCTTCGGATATAATATATAAGCTGCAAGATATGGATATTGTTTCAGTGTCATGTCGACGAGGAAAACTTTTAGATAGCATATTAATATTTTCATTACCAAGTTGTTTCAGTCTAAAATTGATCTCGCACCGAGTCACTCGAATGTTACTTGTAACTAGTTAATAAATTTATTTATTTATTTATTTATTTAATCAATGGATTAAATCTGCTGACTACATTAACAATTTATATTATATACAATACTTAATATAAAGTAAATGGAGTAAAATAAATCGTTGTTTAACTGATCGCACAGAACAAAGACTAAATTTACAGGCAACTTAGCGATAAATATTTCAATTTCTTGAAGCTGTTTAAAACGACAGACAACGTAGGGTTTCAAATGCTATCCTTCCAATAAGAGGTATAAGCAAATTTGTTTGATCGAAAAATCCCTCTGCTTCAACGTCGCCAAAAAGTTGTTGTCATTAAGGACTGTCAGTCGTTTTGGGTCAATGTCCGTATCTAAAGGGTGTGAACAAATAATATATCTTCGTTTATTAGTGCTGAAACTCTTGACATTTTTTTTGAAGAACTGTTATTGGAGAACCTCCCGATCAGGAAAGCATTTGTTTTGCCCCTCTGGTTATCAGTATTGCAGATCTTGACTCGAGAATAAAATTATCGGAGTTGTCAGCTTATCTCAAATCAATGAAACCAAACAAGGCATCTGGACCAGATGGAATACTTCTAAAATTCTACAAGCATTATACTCCAGAATTACTATGGTTGACGTATTGAAAAATAAACAAAAAAATAATAATACTAGGCATTAACGGCCCATACAGTGCCTAAAACCTGGCTTCTCCAAAAATCTGCTTGTGCGAAGGGGAAGTGACCTACAATTTAAAGCCGAATCCGAATGGCAAATTTGAGAAGCTTCTCATGACAATTGATACTCTTGGATGTGGCAAAAAAATTTAGATGTTACTTGACCCCGATGGGATTTGAACCTGAGACCTATATAGTCCTATAATAGTCCAACACACTAATTTCTGCGCCACTACGCCCACGGGGTATTACCCTAATCTATATGCGATTTTTTTTAAAACGGTTATCCGTGTCTCCCGGTGAATTATAGAGATATAGCGGTACTAAACTCGCTGAGAAAATTCACTTAAATTTTATGTTGTCGCCTGATCAGATGGATTGAAAACAATAAAAAAATGAGTATTTTCCAGACTGTTTTTCGCTCTAATTTGTCTATATAGCAGATTAAAACCTTTCCTCATAAGTTCTTGTGTTCCGCCAGGTTGCATATTAAGCCCTGTTCTTTTTTCGTTGTAAATTGGCAGATATCAGCCAGAGTATAGCACGTGGTACTTTCAGTGGTGATGTGAAAGTTAAAGTGCTACTTTATGCCGATGATTGGGTAATTCGTTTTCAAAGTCCATTGAGACTCCAAGTTTAAATAAATAAGCCAAAGGAATAGTGTACCAATTGGAATTTTAAAATTCATACTACAAAATCCAAGATAATATTGTGGGCAAGATCGTGTGACCAGGACCGAGATTACATGGAATGGCAACAAAATCGAAGCAACTAACGAATTTACACACCTTTGTTTTCTGCTTACTTGTAATTTGAACGGCCATCCAAGGGTCTTTCATTAAGGACTTGAAAACTTCTTTTTTAAATAAAATGCTAACTTCTTAAGATATCTGAAAAAAAATAAAATGTATGCTGTCATGACCTAACTTAACCTCATTATACCCTATTCTAGGGGTATATTAATTTTGACGCATAGTTTGTAACATACCTAAATATTGCCCGTAGACCCCTAAAAGTTACTATATTTATGATCAGCATCGATAGTAATGTCGATCTAGCCATGTCCGTCCGTCCGTCCGTCCGTCGGCAAAAATTAGGCCTTTAAACTGGACCTAGAGAGCTGAAATTTTAACCATATGCTCTCTAGGGTCCCGAAATAATCAAGTTTACGAATTTTTGAAATCCGCCCACAGACACGCCCACAAACTCAAAAAAAACAAAATTTTGGAAAAAATCGAATTTTGAGCTAGAAAGCTGAAATTTTTTTATATGATCTATGACTCCTAAAACTGCTCGGGATATAAAATTTTCAAAATCCGCCCACTGACACGCCCACAAATAAATAAAACAATTTTTTTTTAAAATCCAAAGTTTGAGCTAGGGAGCTGAAATTTATAATATATACTCTCTATGGGCCCTTTATGCTCATGTGCAAATATTTTCAAAATCCGCAAAACTGTGGGCGTGCCCACAATTATTATTTTTTTTTTTTTTTTTTTTGAAAATTCAAAGTGAGCTAGGGAGCTGAAATTTATAATACTCGTATATACTCTCTAGGGGCCCTTTATGCTTATGTGTTAATTTTTTTTAAATCCGCCTACTGACACGCCCAGAATTAAATAAAACAATTTTATTGAAACACCCAAGTTTAAGCTATGGAGAGTTTTTTTTTTATAAAATCCTTAGAGCGCACACAATATGTAGAGCGTTCTTAACAATTCAACCATACTTAGACTTTTGTCACGCCCACTTATGAGGGATAGGAATAAGAATAGGGTATCCAACAGTTCGCCCAAGCGTACTGTAGCCCGTCCCTATGTTTTTCTCATTCTTTTGATACATTTTGCATGAAACTACGATAGTGCCGCTTGTGTGGACACACGGTTATCACTGCAAACAATTTTAATTCGGAACATGTACTTCGCGACACAGTGTCGAATATATATGCACCAGTTATGAGTGGCGAAGTAAACGGAGTACAAGCCCATTTCAGGTCTCATTTTCCTCTTGCAATCTACGTTCACTGTGCCGCGCATGGCTTTAGTTTGGTCATCAATGCCGCTTGCCGAGTTTCGGGTATAAAAAATGCGTTAGGAACTATCGGAGCAATAGAAGCATTTTTCCACTGGCCGAAGAGACAAAGCATTTTAAAGGAAGACATTTTGAAAATGCCGAAAAAGAGTGACCGGAGAAAAGAAAAATTGAATTCTTTCGCTGTTACAAGATGGGCTCAGTCTCATGAAGCAGTTTCAACTTACCTCGAACCTTTAACCGGCCGTTATAGAAGCTTTGGAAGAAATAAAAAATTGGAAAAATCGAGAGACTTCACAAAAGACTTCTCAGCTTTTGACTGCGATTTTGACAATCGAATTTCAAATCTTCTGTCATATAATGCAGACGAAAAATCAAGATCTAGGAGAAGTCACAAAGTTAGCTGATGATGCTACGAATGATATCAAGGAAAAGCGGGAAAACGTTGATTCAAATTTTTGTATCATTTACGACAATGTAGCTGAAATCTGTTCTTAATATGAAATTGCCTCGTCGTTGCAGTCAACAGAAAAACCGTTGCAACGTTGAAACACAAAATGTCGAAGATTATTACAGAATTGCCTTCTACATTCCATTCCTTGATACTTACATTTTTCATCTCCAAAGTCGGTTCGAAAAACACAAATCGATCTTCCACAGTTTCGGACAACTATTTCCTTCCAAGCAGGAATTTGATGAGGAAAAATGCGCAGATCTTTACAAGTTTTATGACGAAATATTGGACTGCTCAGAAAGGAATTTTATCTCAGAGATCAGAATGTGGAGGCAACGGATCTTTGATCAAGATATTCAAAATGCGCTCGATTCACTATCAGTGAGTAACTTCAGATCGGAATCTTTACTTCCAGAATCAGTTTCTATAACCCATTGAATACTTAACTTTCAATGGTTACGTTATTTTTTAGGTTATCAATGAAAAATGTTTCAAAAACGTGAACACGATCTTACGAGTATTGGCAGTGTTACCCGTAACAACAGCAGTTCCAGAACGATCATTCGACCCTAAGAAGAATAAAAAGACTATCTTAGAAGTACAATAGGACGGGAGCGCCTCAATGGACTCACTTCTTTGAGTATCCATCCTGAAATTGGACTAACGGAAGACGAAATTCTGCAAGAATTCTTCAAAAAACCGCGGAATTTTAAAAAACGATTGAGATTTTCTCTAGATTTCGCACTATTGCTAATCTGTTGTAGTAACATGAATTGAATAATAATATTATGCATGACAAAATACGAAAAATCATTTATTTGCACATTACAATCTTTTTTGGATTTTCGAATCGTAAAATAGAATATGCAAATTTTCGGCGACAGAATACCAGCATTTCAGATTCAGGTCGGTTCGGACCTCCCTGGGGGGGTCCGGACCCGATACCCCCCCCCCCCTTGATCCGCCACTGAGTCAGCTTGATTGTAAGGGTGTAGGCCAAGATCCTAACGCAAAATTCACCATAATGTGGTCTGGGAGAGACCTAATTATTGAGAACGCCTTGAAATACACTGATTTGGTTGGCAGCAATATTCTCCACACCTCGGGCACAACGAAGTCTCACTGGCACAGCAACATCAAGCAGCGAATATTATGACTCAAATTTGTTTACTAGACTATGAATTGCTTGTCTACTGGGACGAGAATGACGGCCGAAAATTGGCGTTAACGCTCTTAAAGTTGCGACCGCCGACTCGGAACTTCGGTAGTAAATTTTAATTATTTGTAAACGTTGTTCCTTCGTGTACTTCACCATGATGAAATGATGAATTTAACTGAATATTTTGACATTGACAGTTCGGTAATCAGTGCGTTCACGCTGAAAGTTTGAAGTTTTCAAGTCGCTAATGAAAGACCCTTTATTAGGGACAAAATTGCTACAGCTAAAGTGGCAATTAATACCCTTGAATCTAAGTTCTTTTCAAGAAGTTACGTCGATCCTGCTTCGAAGTGTTCGATGCCACCATTAAAAGCTGGTTTTGCTCTGCAAATGAAGTGTATGGTTATAAATACTGAGGGGAGTTTTTCGCCATCCAACGATGCTTCTTTAAACGCGTATTTAGACTATTTTTTAATAGATCGAGTTATGCCATCTATGTGGGAGCTAAATCACTTCGACTACATTGGCTCGGCCACCTCGAGTAAATGGATAATAATACTTCGCATCACTCACGTCGAGACGACAAGGAAGACAAAGCCATCGCTGATTCCAGAGCCCAGGGTCTAGACAACTGGAAAAAGCGTGCCCGGGATGGTGAAGGGAGAAGGGCAGCAGAGTTTCAAGTAGAATTTCTCCACGCTTTCATTAAGAAAGTACCTACATAGTAAGTTTACTATATAAGCGGACGAGAGATAAAAAAACCAGCGTAGTGTGAAAATCCTTTGATACAAAAATATTTTCTTACCAAGGCGATCGAAGACGTATGATATTTTTTTTTTTTAAGATTTAGATTGTTAAGACTGTATTGCAGATTATTTTAATAACCTTAATTAAACCATCTGGTAAACTCAGGTTAACCGGATATGTTTACCTTTATAATCTGGGTGGAACTTGAGTGGTGACTGTTTGTCGTAAGACGAGCTGTATCTACCTTGCTCAAGAATTAGCCCACAGCTCTATTTCAAAATTGTGTAGTTAGAAAGGACAGCTGCAAACGTTATTTAAAACTATAAGCAGTAGTAAAAGCATGAAATAAAATATCTGCATATATCTGTATCTATATACATTTTAACTTGCTTGAATTGCCACAGTTTAATAGACAACCTTAATAACAAGATCGGTGGCTTTTTTGATTTGACTTTTGATTGTTAGAACTAACTTAATCACATGATATAGTTATTGAAGTCCTTGATATTTCTATTCCCCTACGATTTAAAAATTCACACAGATTATTAAATCGGCAATTTTTATCTAGGCCACTCTAAGTGACAATTTTATCGTTTGGTGGCCTGTCAACGATTGTGAAGGTGAGATTGCCGCTGAAACTACTGAAACAACTGGATCGAAAAAAATTCGGGTAATAGAATTCTTAATGTAGGTACCCCTTCACCTCATTTTTGTTGTAATATCGACAGAAATGTGTCGCCTGCCGATGTTCAATCTTCCAACAGTGTAGTTTTCGATTTTCACCCATTACCCTGACAGCCATTGTGTCCATTTATTTCCAAGCCGCCTCCACACGTTTCAACATACCCTCACTAAACAAACACTGTAATCGTCATTCACCTACTTAAATGTTAGCTGGTTGTCCTTTATCGTGCAGTATTTATTTTTATTTTACTTTTTTCTAGTCACCAAGTCCTGCTATGTGCCGCATGGGATGGGCACTGAGAACTCTACTAGTTGCTGATAGCACAAGTTGTCTAAAGGATAGAAAAGTAAGTTTATTTTCAGGACTTCAAGTACCAAGTCTTTAATTGAAAATCTTCATTACAGGTATCGGGAAAATTAATCAGAAAGTGTGCTCCTGGAACTGAATTGGTCGATTGGTTAGTGAATATATCACCAATAGTACATACCAGAGCCCAGGCGGCGGGTATGTGGCAAGCCTTGCTCGAAGAGGGAGTTCTTACACACGGTATGCATTGCTTTTCGTCAACATTTGTATGTTGTCGTTTTGCTTTTATGTGTTTTATGTCCCAAACTTTGATGAAATTGTGCTTCCTTGTAAAGTGTATGGTATTACGTTTTTTTTTTCATTGCAGTTAACAAGGAGCAACCGTTTAAGGATAAATGCTTTTTGTATCGATTTCGTTGTGACGAGGACGGCACCAGTGGCGGAGCACCACAAGCAGATGATGTTATTGCATCTAACGACCATGTTCGTGAGGCATTAGGAACACTATTCCAACGTGGACCGGATGCTACGCTTCGCATGATATTAAGAAAACCGTAAGATAGCATTTGTATCTACAATTTAGTATTTTTTTTTGTAAGGAATCCTGTGAGGTTGTGGTACTTTAAATATGTGTTTAGGGACCATACGTGTTTCTTAATGAACTCTCCGATGGATATGTAGCATAAGAGAAAAAGTTGTACGTTTACCTCAGCTAGGTCGTTAATTAGTGCTGGCAGAGTGGATGCAAGAACGTTTACAACTTTTTTGAAGAGTGCTCGTTGGTATCCGCTTTTTAATTGCAAACACAATTAGAAAGAAATTCTAGAAAAAGAGTAGGTACCTTCCGGGTGAACCAAAGATTTTTATGTTGCCGCAGAACAACTTTCTTGTATAATTGCGACAAAAAATGTCCTAGGTTAACAGGAAATGCTTTGAGTACCCCAATGTAACGATTATAATTTTCCAGTAATTAGGACAATTTTCTGGTTGTATAAAGTATTAACTTGGTCCCACTCAAATGCTATACCCACGGTTGCTAGCTAAGTTTAATTTTTTCCCCCAGATGTGATTCCTTTAAATAGCTAACAAACCTCCAAACTCACTCCGAGAAACTTGATGAACCGAATAGAATTGTTGCCTTTGTTTTGGGCGCGAAAAGAAAATAATCCATTGGTAATTGTTGTAATTGGATCTTCGCTAGGTGTCCTGTCACTACTCCCACTTGCAGCTTCTTTCTCCCCTCAATTCTTTTTTTCCTGTTTCCACTTTTACCCTTTGCCCTGATCGTTCCCCTAAAAAAATCTTCGGAAGACTTTACAAAAAAAAACAACTGTCCTCGGGACTACTTTGTCGACACTACCTACTTAAAAGAAAACCAAAAAAACTTGTTATTGTCAATCAAGAACTTTCGGTTTGTCGACTTTATGATTATCACGACCAGATGGATGCATTCACGCTACTTCGCAAGAGATTTTCCTGCGATGAGGTCGTAAACACTTAAACAATTCAACAAGACAATTTCTAAGAGAATCGAGAAATTTTTTGGAACGCGAAAATGTCCCACGAAAGAAGTTAATTATTGAAAAATAAGAGAAAAGATAAATCATTATATCCCACTTTGCGAAAACCAATGATGCTTTGGAGGAGGAAACAATGACTTACCGGGATACTATTCCAGAGCGGTGAACTCTAGAGGAGAGTGCTCTCACAGGCTCATCATTTAGTGCAGGTGTTAGTAAGGACATACATATAATAAAACTTATAGAAACACCAATTTAATTATAGTTGTGTACCTATACAATACTAACACAGACACAATTCATGCAAATAATTTAAGACACTACGCTAAATATATTTTAATCCTAATCATACTAACATTAGAGTCAATCAGATGATCATTCTATAGTGAGGGCTAAACAATAAGTCAACACTACGCTAGTTATGGGCACAATAGTAGACAGCAAATCCGGTGCATCTATATGACCAAATATAAGCTGCTGTAAAAAAATATATCGATAAACCCTCAATCCGTGTACTGGGCACTGAGTGCCCAAATGAAATTTCAAATCGGATTTTAACATACTTATTGGTCTATGACATGCAAGAAAGAGATGATATCTTACGGCATACGATGCCCAAGTACACGAAAAACAACCAGTTAAACTGGTTTTGTATACAATTTTCGTAAATCGGAGATATTAAAAAAAAGACCGATATCGTGTACCTGGGCACTCAGTACCCATGGATTTTTTTGGTACATACATTGTTTATTGAAACCGTTAACTTTTAAGCTTTTCCAAACATTTCAGTTGTTCATTTCAATATAATTTTGTTGCGATCGAGTTATCTTACCACCAGGGCCGGCCCAACCATATGTGCAAGATGTACAAATGCACAGGGTGCCAAATTCCGGGGCGCATTGCTAGGAGTAAGAAAAATTAATTATACCCTATTCTAGGGGTATATTAATTTTGACGCATAGTTTGTAACATACCTTAATATTGCCCGTAGACCCCTAAAAGTTACTATATTTATGATCAGCATCGATAGTAATGTCGATCTAGCCATGTCCGTCCGTCCGTCCGTCCGTCCGTCGGCAAAAATTAGGCTTTTAAACTGCACCTAGAGAGCTGAAATTTTAACCATATATTCTCTAGGGTCCCGAAATAATCAAGTTTACGAATTTTTGAAATCCGCCCACGGACACGCCCACAAACTCAAAAAAACAAAATTTTGGAAAAAATCGAATTTTGAGCTAGAAAGCTGAAATTTTTTATATATGATCTAAGACTCCTAAAACTGCTCGGGATATAAAATTTTCAAAATTCGCCCACTGCCACGCCCACAAAAAAATAAAACAATTTTATTGAAAAACCAAAATTTGAGCTAGGGAGCTGAAATTTTTAATATATACTCTCTAGGGGCCCTTTAAGCTCATGTATAAATATTTTTAAAATCCGCACACTGACACGCCCACAAATAAATAAAACAATTTTTTTGAAAATCCAAAGTTTGAGCTAGGGAGCTGCAATTTATAATATATACTCTCTAGGGGCCCTTTATGCTCATGTGTTAATTTTTTTATATCCGCCTACTGACACGCCCACAATTAAATAAAACAATTTTATTGAAACACGCAAGTTTGAGCTAGGGAGCGTTTTTTTTGGTAAAATCCTTTAAATGTTATATAACAAAATATGTAAAGCGTTCTTAACAATTCAACCATACTTAGACTTTTGTCACGCCCACTTATGAGGGATAGGAATAAGAATAGGGTATCCAACAGTTCGCCCAAGCGGACTGTAGCCCGTCCCTATGTTTTTACCTTGTGTGGATACTGCCATTTGTATTTAAAATGAAAAACTTGTTTAAATAAGCCCAAAATAGCAACATCAATCACACCTGTGCTGAATTTTTGCATATTAACTCACATCACTTGCAATATTGCAACTTCAAGGAGAATCTAACTCAAAATCTCTCCGTAAATCTTGCACAGGGCGCTTGTTTGGCTGGAGCCGGCCCTGCTTACCACTGAAGACGATTTAGTGATTACCTCTGTTGAGTACGGTTTTATTCTACAAATATTGCAAAGCGATTTTACTTTTGAGTTTAGAAAATTGTTTAGTGCAGATTTTAGCTTTTTGGTAAGTAAATGCTGATAGGTAGACTTTTTTTCGAGAAAAAATTATATAAAAATAGCGTTTGCTCTTATTGTGTTTTGTTTTTCTGTCGGGTTTTACTATTCCTATTAGGGTGAATACTTTTTATTTGGTTTGATCTACAAACATTGATCAAAATGATGTGTTAGAACGAGTCGCATATCTTTTGAGCAAATATTCGCGTACAACATTGAGTGATGCCGAACAGGAGTTTTTAGATAACCATCTACATGAAAGTAACCCATCGGAGGATTCTGAATATGAAGCAGACATAGGTGTTGGAGACCATTCGGATGTTGACGCTGATGTTGTTCCCGATGTGAAACTGATTTGCGAGTTGAATAAGTAGGCGATGACATGGGACAAGAAGAAGAATTGCATATGCAGATTGAATATGGCGAGCTGCGTCAGGAGGATTTTCAGGAGGGTGAATCTGTGGAGCCAATTAGATGAATGCGCTACACAGTTAGGAACATCCGTCATACTGATGTGGTCTATGCCTAATGAACTTCTGAAATCGATAGCAAGAAGTGCTCAAAACGAACGAAAAGGACATGAGCCAAGATGCAATCTGGATCTGTCTACGTTAAGAAGGTGGCGAATGGAAAAAGCTTTTATATTGGAAACTCTGAAGACCTGCTGACTACAGCTGCAAATTAATTATAATAACAACGTATTTATTCCAATTATTATAAGAATATTAATTTTGGTGGTGGCAATTTATTGCAAATCAACACTTAACTGCAAAATAGCGTGCAAGTCTGTTGATTTGGGAGTAGAGTATATCATGCTTGAAATACATGACAGTAGTAATAAGTGCATTGTCCTGTGTCTACAGCAATAATCAAAGCTGTTCTTTTGCACCTTTTTTCATATGGCTCTATCTAATTACTCAGCATTATATGAGCATATAATTGTATGTGGTGACTTTAATGCTGATCTGCTTCGAAGTGACTCTCGCTCTCTTCAATTGAGGGATTTAGTTCGCTCTGTTAGACTGGAAATAAATAATAAATATGCAACACGATTCGCTAAAAACTGCGCACCTAGTCTTCTCGACCTTACCATTGTTTCTGATCCGTCTCTGGTTCTTCTCTTTGACCAGATTTCGGTGGATCTTGTCTCGGATCATGATCTTCTTTTTTGTACGTATGACATTAATTTTTCCAAAGCTGCTGAACCTTTGTCTTTTACGTTTAAAGATTTTCGTTCTATTGACCCTACCGCCCTCGAAGTTGCCACCCTTTCAGCGCCCTGGATGAGTTGCCGAACAAGTCCTGATCCAAATGTAAAATTAAATGTTTTCCAAAGTCTTGTAGTTCTGATTTTCAATCAGTGTGTACCAACTAAAACCGTAAAAATACGCAATGAAAGCTGCCCTTGGTTTACTTCGGATGTATTCGATGCAATGAAAGCTCGTAATAATTTGTATAGTAAATGGAAGCACAAACCAAATAACTTTAACTGGCGTGCATATAAAATTGCGCGTAATAATACAACAGCTATTATTCGTTCTGCAAAGTCAAATTTTTATGCCTCAAACTTCAACATTACACTATCTCCGAGAAAACTATGGGCAAATTTACGAAAAATTGGTGTTTCCGGTAGTAGGAATGATGCAAAGTGTAATTTTGATCCCGATGTGCTCAATGATTTTTTCCTTGACTCTGGTACTAGTATAGTAAACTTCGATTAGGGTGTAAACTCTCTGGAGTCTGTTCCAACTTTCAATGACTTTGAGGTGGTAACAGAAAATGATGTCACTGCTTGTGTAACTGCCATCAAGACTTACTCTTCTGGTGAGGATGGTATACCAATCCGTTTTATCAAACTAATTTTACCCCACATTGTTACTCATTTAACTCATATTATTAACCACTGTATAACAACTTCGACCTTTCCCCATCCGTGGAAAATAGCAAGAGTTTTACCAATTGCAAAAAAAAAGTCAATTCGATCTCTGTTGGCAATTTTAGGCCAATTAGTATTTTACCGTGCTTATCTAAGGTCTTCGAGAAACTGATAGCAAACCAAATACGAAAACACCTGTCGCTTCATCGGTTGCTTGACCCACACCAGTCCGGTTTTCGGGCCAACCATAGTTGCTCTATGGCAATGGTTAACATTATTGATGAAATAAGACAAGATTTTGACAAAGGATACGTTACTATTCTATGCTTGCTAGACTTTTCGAAAGCATTTGACAAGGTTAATCATGATGTCCTCTGCTGGAAGTAAAAAAACTGTTTGGTTTTAGTGATAGGGCTGGGCAACTCATTCGTAGCTTCCTTTCTGGCAGGCTGCAACGAGTTCTTTCTGGTGAAAAACTCTCTGCATTCAAACCTATTTATCAAGGGGTACCTCAGGGATCGATACTAGGACCGATTTTGTTTTGTTTATTTATAAATGACCTACCGTCCGTATGTAAACATGCAGCTGTGCACCTCTATGCAGATGATGTGCCGCTTCATTTAGCTCTACCAATGAATGATTTAAATGTCCTTGGTTCCCGACTGAACGAGGATCTAGAGAAAATCTACAATTGTGCTGAGGTGAATGGTCTATCACTTAATCCAGCTAAATCGCAGTTCATTCCGATCTCTAATAAGAAAATTGACACCAATAATCTACCTGATTTATGGCTCTCGAACTGTAAGCTGAATTCTGCAGTAACAGCTACTAGTCTGGGCTATGTTATCAATAGAAATTTATGCGGATACAATCACATCAATGTCGTGATTGGACGTATCTACGGATGTCTTCGCAAGCTTTGGCTTAGAGCTAGCTTCACGCCGATCGAAGTTCGACGAAGGCTGGTCTTAACCTTAATCTTGCCCATGATAACTTAGCTTACGCTGAGGTGGTTTATTGCTCCCTCGACTCTTTATCCCAGAGATAGCTTCAAGTAGTCTTCAATGATACTGTGCGATACATTTATGGCATTCGTAGGTACGATCATATTTCCGAACACTCCAGAAGCCTACCTGGTTGCATTCTTCAACAACACATCAATGCGAGAAACTGTGTATTCTTTCATAAAATCATTAAAAATCAATCACCTTCGTATTTATTCAATAAACTTAACTTTTCTCGCTCTGAAAGGACTTTTAACATAAATCTACCTTACTACCGTTATTTAAACTCGTCTCGTTTGTTTTTTATTGACACTGTTAAATTATGGAACTCATTGGCCTCACGAATTAAGACAATCTGTGGTGCTCCTAACTTTAAAAATGCAATCCTGCTCTACTTCTCTACAACCTCATCACACGTCAATAAATTCCTTTTGCCGATCTCTCCCATTTCGCCCCACTTCTTTTTCTATTTATACCCATTCCCTTCTATTTTCCATCTATTTCTTCCGTTGCTGGTTATGTTATATTGTTTTTAGTTTTAAGCAGTTATCAAAATCTCTCTGACTGTAAAGTACTAAGTACTATAAAAGATACAAATCTTAATGTACAAACCACTTTGTTTAATAACAATAAATTGAAATTGAAATTGAAATTGAAATTGATGCAAACAAATATTTTCAAAAAAGCAGATGCTTTTAGATGTTTGATAAGCCCAAATATTATTGGTTCTATCGTTCTCGATACAAATAGGAAAGCGAAGAGAGTCTATGAAGAAAATCGTTTGTCGGCAACCCCAAACACACTTCGTAGATGGTATGACACGGATGCAGTTAGATGTATGTATATTGTATATACTGCAATATTGTTGTATGCAGGTTCCGAAAAGGCGTCAAAATAAGAAGCTAAGGATTTGTTTGACCAACAGAATATGCCTTTTTATAGAGCCGTCACGTCCTTAGAGCAATTTGAGCAAATATCTGGTTTCATTCGGTTCGACGATTCAAGAACAAGATCATTCCGCTGGCAAACTGATAAGCTGGCAGCTTTTAGATATACTTCGGACGCATTTCAGTCTAACCTTACTGCACTATATCATCCATCAAAAGAGCTTACTATTGACGAACAACATATGTTCATTTCGGCAATATATGCCTAATAAACCCGGCAGATACGGTTTGAAAATATTTTTCGTTGTAGATGCCAAAACCAATTATTTAGGTCAGCAACCTGGTGACGATCGTTCAAATGGCATAGCAAATGGCCTTGTGATGTATCTTTTGCATGATTTTCTGGACAACAATTTTAACATTACCACGGATAATTTTTTTACGTCTATGCCATTGGCTTTAGAGCTAGCCAGTCGAAAAACTACACTGGTTGGCACAATAAGAGGCAACAAACCACAATTACCAATGGCGTTTACAAAAAATGATCAGGAATTTAAAAGAAATTGCGAAAAATTTAGTTCAATTTTTAGTTTCTCACGGTGCCTGCAGTTGATGAGCTATGCGAGTAATACAGAAAAGAACGTTCTTTTGTTATCAACTTCACACCACGGCGAGGACATTGATGAACAAACTCAGAAGCCAGTAGTTGTTATGGACTATAATGAAACTAAGGGAGGCGTTTATACTTTTGACCAAATGGTTACACTCTACAGTTGCAAACGGAAGACTAACCGTAGGCCAGTCACATTATTTTATAACATCGTAGATACTGCAACCCTCGCTGCCAACAGTTTATCAAAGAACTAGCATTAGAACTAGCGGCTAAACACTTGAGAAAAGAATTTAAAAACCAAGCTTGCGAAATTCTGTAAAAATTTCGAAGGCAATGATAGGATACAAAATAGAAACCATTTTACCATTTCCTTCCCAACGGCAAAATACTAAAAAGCAAAGATGTGAATCCTGCAAAACGCAAAAGAAAGACAACAAAACAACTGCAGTTTGCGATTTGTGTAACGTTCCCACCTGCAAAAAGCACTACATAAGAGTTTGTGAACGATGTTATGTAATAGACGAATCACCTGCTGAAGCTATTGAAGCTATTGACGATGTTCACAATCAGGCTGACGTTGATGAAACATTCGCTTCAACGTCAACACCAAAGCGCAGCAGAAATCACTCGCCAACGTAAACATTCCGCTAAACAAAATATATTGTTAGCAATTTTTATTTTTCCAAGTATTTACATAATTTGGATTTAAATAAAAAATAAAAATTCAATTTTCTTCCATACTTACTTTATAGGGCACTGAGTGCCCAGGTACACGATAACTTAAAATTTTACAGTACACGGATTAAGTGTTAAGACTTCTTTGAAAAAGGGGTATCATTTGAAGAAGCTTGATACGTTGACGTAAGGAGGATGGTTAAATGGATCATCCCTTGGAAGTCCTCTAAGGGCAAATCGAAAAAATTTATGTTGTAGAACGATTTCCAAACTTGTGAAGCATACTCTAGTCTAGAACGGACAAAACAATTCAGTTAGAAAAGTAAGGGTCATTAAATTCTTTAGACCATCTTTTAACGAAGCCCAACATAGCATTATATTTATTTGCGATGAAAGTGATATGCTCTGATGCGGATATTTTGGTTCGTTGGGGTGTTTCTACTAACGTAGCGGAGCGGCAAAATATGTGGGTAGATCGCAAACCGTTTGGGGTATCGTAGGCGCGTCCACCGTCCGTTGGGCTTAATACCTGCTTTTGTCGACGCCAGGACTGATTGAAACGAGAGACCTTATTAGAATCAATCAGTGCCCATGTTCTGTAACTCATGCGATAACTCTTCGCATCGAAAACTTTGGAACACAAAATTCCACCGTTTATCGCATGTGGAAAGAAGTGGTGTTCTGTAACTCTATGCGATAAAATATACCTTGGTAACTTTTAATATCATGGGGAATTGGAAGGATTGTCAAAATTCTGGAAATCGAAGGGTAGTTTGGCGAGGAAATTCAGTGTGTATTTACATGTTGTTGGGATAGGAGTGGATTAGCGGATTATCGGAAAATTACGTGTTTCTGTTGATTTTTCAAAAATACGATGATCGTTCGTTCTGCTAGACTCAGACGATTTTTTTTGAAATTAATCTGATCCTAACGCTGATTTCAGACAACATTATGTTGATGAATTTAATGAAGTTAAAATGTTGCAGTTATCTTGTCTGTCTATGAAAAAAATAAATGAAATAATTTTTTTTGTTTAAAACAATAACCTTTTGCTCTCTCCTGTTGGATGTACCAAGCTGTTTATTTTTATAGCAACACAGTTCCAAGAATGTTCAAAATGGATCTTATTTAAGTGCTTGCTGAATTTTTTCGACAGAATGTAGATACCTACATTCTTCTCCACTAATTCTGACTGTTTTTATTAGTTATTTTTTATTTCTTTTGCATTTTTTTAAACGTTGAACTTGATCAACGATCTTCATATTTTGTTAAATAAAAAATCTAAAATGTTCACTGTCCACTATCCGTTTAAAATTGTTCAATATCTCTTTCTCGCAAGCCAATTGAAATGTGATAAATTTTGACAGTTGAAGTGAATAATTTATCGCATTCGAAAGTTACAGAACACCGATTTATCACATATTTCCAGGGGTTTCATTTCACAATGTTCCATGTGGTATAGTTTTCGCATCGCAAAGTTACAGAACACGGAAATGTGATATAATGAAATTTTGTTTCAATTCACATCGTTCATGTGATAAATATAACGATGCGATAATTACAGAACACGGGCACAGAAGTGGCCAATTAACCAATCTTTCAAGGACGTCGGGAAAATGGAAAGTGATATGCAAGTAGAATTTTGGAAGAGAAAACGAACATTTTGTAGTATTTCATAACGCAATAGAAGAGAAATTAGATAAGTGACAGAATAATAATGATAGATGTTTTAATTTTAAATACACGCTGAACCCGGCCAACCTTGTTTCGTCGTAGCCTACATTCGTTGATAAATACTTACTTAACGGGCTCCCGACCCGTGAAAAGACCAAGCGTTCTGGCATCCGCGATGGCTTGGTCTTTAGATAAATAGAGTTTTTATTTATTGTTTTAAAGTTACTTTTAACACCAATTAACACAAATCAATTAAACCTGCCATATAAAAAGCAAAGTCAACTTATAAATATAACAAGCTGAAAATTCAAAAAACAGATTCCAATAAATGCTTAGCATCTGAGCTTAGGTAAGGTTACCATATATGGTGAAGTAGGCTAATTCGCGTAATGTACAAAAGGTTAAAAGTATCTAGAGTTCCGTTCTTTTCATCATATACGCAAATATCATTTCTTATTTAATGATATTCGTTTACATATATTTGTATCTCAATATTTCATTGTACTCTGATCTGAGTCCACGCAGTGTAAAAAAACCATCCTCAATAAATCAAATAGAATGTTCCAAATAAAAATACTAAAAACGCTCCATTTCAAGGAACAAGTGCCTTCTTAAAAGTCACCACTTTGCATTGCAAATTTTTTGTATTGTAATATTTTTTCCACTTTACTTGCTGTATCTGCACTTTGGTTCTAAGTTCTTTGAAATATGAATTTCATTTTACTTTTCCTGAACTTTGACAAAGTTTTGAGGGACAGTTTGGTATTTTAAAGAATTTAAAGTTATTTAATCCTATATAGACATGGACATTATTTCATTTCTCGTTTCGTCAGCAGCGCTCAATAAAGCTTTCCTTATGTATTCCAAAATAGGGAATCCTTAATAATATTGTATTCAAAATTTCAAATCTGATTTAATTCTTAGAAAGATAAGCAAGTGCCAGAGATGTTTACCTAATTATTTGTACCCTTAGAAGCCCGTATCCAATTTATTCGCAGACATGCAGATGGCATGTACTCGTACCATAACATTGCAGCAGCTCGTCTGTCTTGAACACAATACTTCGAGGAATCACGACCGCAAGATGAACATATAAATTTCTACATCCAGAGGAATTTTACATTTTCGTTTAAGTTTTCCAGTTGTATCCTGCTCGTCAAGTTTTCCGTATTTACCTGTATTAGTTGCTGGTCCTTTCCTCTACCTTCAGGATTCCTGCAGAGGATTCTTGTGCAAAGAGAATATTTTAACTGGTTTTGTTACTTTTTTTCAATCCTTTTTCTTATACTTTCTTTTTCTTTACAGTTCCCACGAACGTGGTCCTGAGGAGTTGGAGCTAGTATTCGAAGAGCTTTTACACATCGCAGCACTATCCCATCTCTCGACGAGCATCAAAAGGGAGCTGGCATCTATAATCGTATTTGAGTCACATGCACAGGCCGGAACAATTTGTAAGTACCAGCAGAATGGATAAATAACACAACATCCAACAACAAAAGTGCATTCGTATGTATGCTTCGATGAAAGTATGTTTCAATAGGAAATTTACTAAACCAATTAGTTTTCTTGTCCTTGCGGGGTGTGATATTTTTGTCCTTGCTGAATATTTTGGCTAATTGAAATCTTAGTTTGGTGGATTAACTCAATTTCATTCCGTTTTCACTATGCATTTATGTTGTGCTGGTAAAAATAATTCGGCCATAAGCCTAACCGGTTTTATTTGATTAGTCACTTGTATTCTGCCACTTGCAACAAGGACATAATTTTAAACTGGGAACATGCCCATTCTAATTACTATGTAAAGGAGTTGAGTTCGAGTGTGTTAATTTATTTCAGCTGTTGGGAGTGGCACACTGAATTTAAAATGTAATTAAATTTTGGCCTCGGGATGAAATTGTAAATGCGATTAGCTAAAGTTCATTGATGTTGACCTTGTTTTCATGGAAATATATTTCGTACTTGAAATTCGTTTACCATGAATCGTGGTATTTTGAGGTTATAAACGAATCCAATCGGCGTGTGTTTGGTAAAATAATTTAGTTGTCATGTTCAACTGACGTCATGATGGTAGATTAGTTGCAACTTAAACCTTTACAGCCATGTTAATAAAAAAAACACTATCCACTCCTTAACACACGAGTTAGCTGGCACACGGATAGCGAACTTGTCCATATGATAACTTTTCTGATTAATAAAAATATGTTTTGCTGTTGTAGCTGCTTGCTCCTTATCACCTACAATACGGCAGCACTTTACCAAATTATACTGAAAAATCGAGTGTATCTGTTATATTCAGTGTTGCCGGAGAGAAATATTATAAGGTAGTACTGCAGCCAAAAATGGGGAGTATTTTAAAAAAAATAGTAGTACAAACAATTTTTAGTCTTCAAAAATAAGTGTGGACACAATTTGTTTTTGTAACTTTATTTAAAAATGCTTCATTGATTTGCATTCAATTTATCTACCTCTAATCTGTTTCGTTTTTTATCTCAATAGAGAAACAGGGAAAAAACTCGTTCTGCTGCCGCACTGCTGTGCGGAATACTGACAAAACACTTACAAAATCCCTTGTTAGAGGGAAAAGTGTTTCATTAAGGGTATTTTTTAAGACAAATATCTCTGACCAAAACTCTGCTATTTCTAAAGAGGATGTGGTAGGTGTATCAACCTCATCAGCATCAGAAAACTCAACAGCGTCGGTTTTTTCGGCAGCCGAATTTTCAGGAACAGCAGCTGACTCATTTGGTGTTTACCAGCAACAGAAGACACATTGACATTTGCTGTTGGAACTATTTTTGCCTTTACCGATTTTAATTTGGTCGGTGTATCAACTTCAACAGCAAATACTTTTCCAGCATTTGAAAACTCAATATCGTTGGCTCTTATAGCAGGTAATTTTGGTGCTAAATTTTTAGGAACAGCAGCAGACTCATTTGTTTTGGAACCTCCAGCAACACAAGACACATTTACAGCTTTTTTGCCTTTACCGCCTCAAGGGAATCCAATTGATTAAATATGTATAATACAAGTTAATTTTGAATTATTCTAACAAGTCCCTTGCAGTTTCTTGCTGAAAGTGAGGCCAGAAAATCACTATACCGCATGTGTGTAGTACTTGGACGGCAGGTCAATCTCGGCGATGGGGCCAGAGGTGCTAGGTACAGAGCTCTCTATGACAGCCTACCTGGCCATCGGGGAGGAGCACTTGACACTGTGTGCATGAAGCAAGTCTTTGAGCGCCGTTTTCAGGTCATCCTTCCTGAACGGCAGGAATGGGCAGCGAGGGGTGGAATGGCTTTAGGCCATTTAGTTGAGGAAACCATGGTTAGGCTTAACCGTCTGGGAAGATGTAACTCGGTATCACTTGCCTGGGTTCCTGGGCACACAGGTATCGAGGGTAATGAAAGAGCGGATGCTCTGGCCAGGAAGGGCTCTTCAACAGCCTTCATTGGCCCACAACCATCCATAGGATGCTGCTCATCCGTCCACAAACGTGAAATGGATTCGGCTCTACGCCAACAACATTCGGAATACTGGCATGACCTGGTCTCATGCAGGTATTCGAAGAAGCTAGTGGACGGTCCAAAAAGCAGCAGAGCTAAGTTTTTGCTTGGACTAAACAGGAAAGACTTGAGATCCTTGATTGGTCTCGTCACCGGTTTCAGTCCTCTTAACGAGCACCTCAAAACCATTCACATTAGGAGCTCGTGCCAAAGTGAGTGCTGCATGGAGGCGGATGAAATGGCATCTCACTTCATCTGTGAATGTCCGGCTTTCGCCAGAACCAGGCTCACCACTATAGGCAAACAATTCGTTAACGAAGATGAGATGGGGGAAATTGAACTTGCAAATATTCTTCGCTTTGCCAAGGCTACTGGCAGGTTCTCCCTCACTGAATCTTACTAATCGCCAATAACCAGCGACCGGGCAGCTATGCTGAAGTACAATGGACCAGTAGGTCTAAGTGCTTGTCATCTACTGATGACCCCACTGCACATACAATACAATACAATACAATATTCTAACAAGAATTACAATATTTCAAGTATTAATGTAACAATCGTTGTCATTTTATTGAACTACGAGTATACATAAAAATTCATTGAGTTCAAACAGAAAAACGACTAACAAAATACAAGCTGAGTTGACAATAAAATAAATACCGAACTGACAGGTGAAAATTCCACGAAAGATGAAACCAACGAAACACAAAAACAAACAAGAAAGAGATTATCAGATTTAGATTTTTTATTGAGTCTTTTTATATATCGATTTTGAAATTAGGTCCGTTCGCGAAACAGCGGTAGCTTCTTTTCAAGCCAAACATTGACGTTTTTCATTTTTTTACACAAAAGCGTTTGTGTACTTTTCTTTGAAATGAGTTTTTCTACACATAAAGTACGCGAACGGACCTATTTGCTTTCCGGGTACTTATAAAAGAATGAAACTTATGAGGCTATAATGTATGGCTCTCTTGCAGTTACTTGTTTTCGATTGCCGACTTGGCTTTCAAACAGGAAAGAGGAAAATTCCTTTTTGACGACAATTTTGCATTAAATTTTAAGTGAATTAAATTTATTAAGGTTGACATTACACTTTGTTGCAAGTGTAAGATACTTTAGGTCTTTAAAAAAAATAGGAGTACAAATGTGAAACGAGGAGTACGGGAGTACGGAGGTGTTGAAAGTAGTACAATACTCCTGTGGGAGTACTTTCGGCAACACTGGTTATATTTCATCAGTTGGCACTCATTTCTGTGTATTCCATTCCAATACTATTTTTTTTTTTTTATAATTTGCTTACGCTAAAGGGATTTTTTTTCTGTTGTTACAGTACCCTTATAATGCTAAGAACACAGTGTAAGCTACTTGGTATTAGAAAGAATAGAGAGATAGGAAAGAAGTGTTTGGGTGCAGTTGTAGGGTTTTTCTCCACGGGTGGTGTCTAAGTTACTTAGGGAGATTACGATTTCATGTATTCGGTATAAAGTAATGGACTTGGCGGGGATTCGAACGCACGACCTTCCATTCCGTAAGCGAATACACTACTACTGCACCATTGCCACCCCTATGGAGTCAACGCATTATAAAAGAGTAATATGCCCAAATGGGAGACAGTTTTTTCTCTCATCCTCTCAATGTTTCCATGCGCATCCTCTCAATTTGTTAATGCATGAACTATGTACAATCTGAGAATGTGTGAAGATATCCGCTCCTTATACCCCGAATTCGGTGAGTTAAGTTATCCACTTGTTATCACATGTCAGTGAAAGCTAACACACGTTTATTAATCAGAATTATGAGTTAACAGATAGGCTAGTGCTAACTCGCCGCTTTCCGTTGTTTATTAATACGCGGGTTAGTAATTAAGTTCTACAATAAAATCAATTTAAATATGAATCGAATTGAGTCCGTGTCTGTCCCCTTTCTTCTTCTTTTGTAGAGGTATTTTTCGATATTTTTTGTCAAATGTTTTCTTTCCAATTAGATTTTAATTAAGCAACGCTGATAGATAGATATTTTATTGTTTTCATCATAAATAACATTGCATTTTTTGAAAGATTTGCACAGCTTGTACAGAGATTTGATCGTTAAGTCTGATCTTACAACTGAAAAATTTATATTTTGTTAACACAGACACACCCCACAAACTCAAAAAAAAAACAAATTTATCGAAAAAATCGAATTTTGAGCTAGAAAGCTGAAATTTTTCATATATGATATATGCCTCTTAAAACTGTTTGGGAAATAACATTTTTAAAATCCGCCCACTGACACGCCCACAATTAAATAAAACAATTTCATTGAAAAGTCAAAGTTTGAGCTAAGGAGCTCAAATTTATAATATATACTTTTTAGGGGCCCTTTATGCTCATGTGTAAATATTTTTAAAATCCGCCTACTGACACGCCCACAATTAAATAAAACAATTTTATTGGAAAACCAAAGTTTGATCTACGAGTATTTTGCAAAAGCCTCGTTTTTTTCGATAAAATCCTTTGAATGTTATATAACAAAATATGTAGAGCGTTGTTAACAATTCAACCATAATTAGACTTCTGTCACACCCACTTATGAGGGATAGGAATAAGAAAAGGGAAACCAACAGTTCGCCCAAGCGGACTGGCCCGTCCCTATGTTTATACCCTATTCTAAGGGTATATTAATTTTGACGCATAGTTTGTAACATACCTTAATATTGCCCGTAGACCCCCAAAAGTTACTATATTTATGATCAGCATCGATAGTAATGTCGATCTAACCATGTCCGTCCGTCCGTCCGTCCGTCTGTCGGCAAAAATTAGGCTTTTAAACTGGACCTAGAGAGCTGAAATTTTAACCATATACTCTCTAGGGTCCCGAAATAATCAAGTTTACGAATTTTTGAAATCCGCCCACAGACCACAAACTCAAAAAAACAAAATTTTGGAAAAAATCTATGACTCCAAAAACTGCTCGGGATAAAAAAATTTCAAAATCCGTCCACTGACACGCCCACAATTAAATAAAACAATTTTATTGAAACACCCAAGTTTGAGCTAGGGAGTGTTTTTTTTTGATAAAATCCTTTAAATGTTATATAACAACATATGTAGGGCGTTCTTAACAATTCAACAATACTTAGACTTTTGTCACGCCCACTTATGAGGGATAGGAATAAGAATAGGGTATCCAACAGTTCGCCCAAGCGGACTGTAGCCCGTCCCTATGTTTTATTAAACTTTTGCCTCGCCAAGGCGATTTCGACCTAAAAGATCGTTTGTACCTATTTGCCAGAAAAAGTTTAGGCTAGTAGAATTTCTACTTTCCGCGTAAAGCGGATAATTTTACCAGGGAAGATTTCTTTATGTCATCGGGGCTCATATGTTCCCTGAAAAAGATCTTCTTTCTAAATCCATTAAAGACTGGACATTCGCATAAAATGTGTTCAGTTGAATCGTCCTCGTCAAGACAACTCAGGAGAGTCTACTATTTTCATTTTATTTAGATGATATCTTAAACCATGGTGACCATTAAGGTAACCTACTAAGTTTTTGATATCATGCCTGCTTATACAAGGTGGCGCAAAAGTTGTCAGGTGGCGCAAAAGTTGTCACCCGATGTTCTTTCGCTGTAATTTTTTTTATGAATGAAAAACTTTGGTTCTGCTTTTGGATTATGTTAATTGGTGTCTTAAGTTTTTTCTGTATAGTTAACTTCACAAATGTCAAAGTAGAATTTACATTTGATGCCATTTGCAAAAATTATAGCTTCTTCCAATAGGATGATGACTTTTGCGCCACCTAGTATTTAGGCATTTGCTGGCATTATTATTAAAGGGCCGAATGACTCGTTTGGCCTGCCTTGGACCTTAGATGCTTTCCCAATGATAGATACATTTTCTATGTTCCCAGCTTTTTATTGCTGCCGTTGCTGCTGATCTAGAAGTGCAGCAGAAGGGTTCGGGACCTATTAAAGGTGTTTCTGAACCTTTTCTGGCGAGTTCGTCGGCCTTTTCGTTACCTTCTACCCCGTCATAACCCGGATCCCATCATAATTTGGTCTTGTTTCTTAATCCGAGTGTTTGAAGAGTATTGAAGCAGTACATGACTGATTTGGAGTCAATGGTGTGCGAGCTAAGGGCGTTAATAGCTGCTTGACTATCCGTGAATATTTGGATGATTCTGCCTTTTATGATAGAGGAATGAATTTGGTTGGTGCCATCTTGAATGGCGTGGAGCTCTGCTTGAAATACGCTGGGACTTTTTCCCATGGGTATCGTAAAGCGTTTATTTGGTCCGTATATTCCCGCTCCTACCCCCGTTTCCATTTTACAACCATCCGTATACCACTTTATGCCGTTGTGGCTGTTTGGTGGGTTTTTACTAACCCATGCTTCTCTCTTAGGGATCTCCGTGGAGAATCGATTGTTGAAGCATAGTGTTTTTTGACCGCGCAGTTCATATTAAGTTCCGGAAGTTCATCGAGAAGGGTCGTTACGGATGGTCGTTAAGTCTTATCTCGTTTAACTGTATTAAACTTATTGCACTGCGGATCGCCACTTTTTGAATGTATATGTGGAGAAGTGTAATTCCTGTTATTGCCTCTATGACATCTATTGGACAGGTTCGCATGGCTTCGGAGATACCTAGGCACGCAAGCCGTTGTACCTTCTTGAGCTTTTTTATTACGATCTCTTGTGTGGATTTTGTCTGCCATGCTATAGAGGTGTATGTTATAATGGGTCTTATCATCACTATGTAATCCAGTGGACGATCTTTGAAAGATTATGCCATATGTGCGGCGACAGGCCCATAAAGCTCTATTAGCTTTAGTGATTTTGTTGTTAATGTGAAAGTTCCAGTTACATCTCTTATCTGGGATTACGCCAAGATACTTGACTTCTTCGGAATACTTTACGACCGTGTCGTTAATTGTGATTAGACCTAGGTCTAATTTCCTCCTTTTGGTAAAAGGAACGATGATGGCTTTACTGGGATTTATGGAACGATTTTCCTTGATGCAGCAGTCTGCTGTCTTTAAAGCATTTTTCATTTTTGATGTGACTGCAATTGAGTCTTTGCCCCTGACAATGATGGCAATATCATCGGCGTACCCAATTGTAGTGTAGCCCAAATTGCTCATCTTGTGTAGCAGGTCATCGATGACCAAGGACCACAAAAGGGGTAAAGTACTCCCCCTTGTTTGCAGCTTCTTATGGCTGTAACTGATACTGAAGTCGTTCCTGACGAGGCAGTAATTTTTCGACTTCCCAGCATCGCTTTGATCCGTTTTATAGTGTGATTGTCTATTTTTCTATGGTACAAAGCTTTTGATATGGATTCATATCCAGTGTTGTCAAAAGCACCCTCTATGTCCAGAAAGGCACATAGGTAGTGCAATCTCTTTACACCGGTAGGCGTTTTTTATCTCTGTTGCTAGTTTTAACAAAGCACCTTCCATTGATTTGCCCTTTTGGTACGCATATTGACATGGGTGCAGAGGGATGCTTTTTGATATGCATTTTCTAATATGAGCGTTAATAATCCTTTCCATTGTTTGAATGAGGGCTGGAAACATGCCGTCTGCCCCTGATGCTTTGAATGGATTAAATGAGTTAATTGCCAATTTAACCGTATCCGGAGTAAAAAGTGTTCCGGATAAACTATCAATTCTGCTGAGGTTTCTTGGAATTGAAACCTCCGCTATACGGTCATTTGAAATGGCCATCGTGTGAGACCCTGGGAACTGAGCCTGAAGCGAAGTTTTCAGCGTTTCTTCCCGGTCGCGTGTGATAGAACCATCTGATTTGATTAATAACCCCATGCCATTTGCTTGATCCTTTAACAGAGCCCTTTGGAAGTGTGCCACCGCTGGAAGTTTTTCAATCTTCTCGCGGTTTACACGCCAGGAGGCCCTTTTGGATCTTTGTTAAAAAGCTTTCTTACCCTCTTTCGAATCGTCTCAAGGTTGTCGTTCCAAAATGGAACGCACCTTTTAACCACGGTTCGCCTTACCTTGCAACTAAAGGGTTTTTCAATAAGAGCGCTACAAAAGTTTTTTTTAAATAAAACAAAAACGGTTTTGGATATCAATGAAATTCTTTATTCCTGTGAAAGTTCGTTCGATGCCATTATGTATGGAACTCGATTTCTTTTGCATGGCCACCACGGGCACGCTTGCAGAAGTCCAGACACTGAACCCAATTTTCGACGGTTTTCAAGCATAAATCGGCCGATACTGCTGCAATTTCACTTTCGATATTCGTACGAAGTTCATCAATCGTCGCTGGCTTGTTGGCATAGACCATAGACTTGACGTAGCCCCATAGGAAATAGTCTAACGACGTCAAATCGCACGACCGAGGCGGCCAAGCGACTGGACCATTTCGTGAGATAACACGGTTTCCAAACTTGGTTTCCAATAAATTGATTGTTGCATTCGCTGTGTGGCTTGTGGCGCCGTCCTGTTGGAACCACATGTCCTCCAAGTCCATATCATCCAATTGGGGCCAAAAATATTCGGTTATCATTGAACGGTAGCGATTCCCATTCACAGTAACGTGCCGGTCTTGATCATCACGGAAGAAGTACGGCCCAATGCCGCCGGCGCGCCGGCCCATAAACCACACCAAACCGTAATTTTGTCGGGATGCAATGATGACTCATGGAGTACGTGTGGATTGCTGCCTGACCAATACCGCATATTGTGTTTATTGACGAAGCCATTCAGCCAGAAATGAGCCTCATCGCTGAAGATGATTTTTCGTCGAGGTAGCGCTCTTAACGTTGAGGCCACTGACTCCGAATTTCGGTAGTAAATTTTAATAATTTTGACTCGTTGTTGGCTCGTATATCTTTCCATCATGAAATGGCAAACCTTACTGAAGAGAAATGTTAAAATAGCGGCAAGAAATTCGGCGTCGTTTGCTGTCCCTGACGCTCTACTTTTGTAGCGTCCCTGTTGAAAAACCCTTTACTTATAAAGTAAATTGTTTGTATAGTTAGTGTATTTGTTTTCTACGAGAAAACTTTAAAATGAACTGATAAAATAAATAACTTCAGGAAATATGAAATAAAAAAAAAATGTACCCAAAACTATATCTTTATTGAGAAGTACATACTTTTTTCCAAGCAAAACTATTCATAAAACTAGGAAAGAAATGTCTTTTGTTAATAACTAATCATTGGAATGCCGTATGTGCATATTTGTTGGCATACGTGTATGAAGAAAAGAAACTCTTGGTTTAGGTAGATACTCGTAGATATAATACATATGTATTTCTTATGGTTCCATAATAGAGAAGACTTAGCCAACACTGGCGTTAGAAGTCTTTCGCGCTTCATAAGAAGCTCCTATTGGTTCAACGAGCAGTCAGGGAATCCCCAGATCTGGACCTAATATTGGTCTAAGTGTTTTGGCCTTAGCTGACAGCCACGTCAACCTAACCTAACCTATAATGGAGAAGAAGTTTTTATGATTTATAATTTTTACAGTATTCATAATAGCTAGGAACATATAAGAAAAGTAAGTGACATTGTTTACTTTTATATACATATGTATGTAATAAAAATAGTGTTGAATGCCACATCATTGGCTTATACAACGTAAAAAATAAAAGTTTTGAGTGGGGTGACACTTTAATGACGAACCCGAAGAATATTCAGGTCACAGAATAAAGAAAAGCTAGGATGTCTATGTACTAGGTTTACGACATATAAATCTTAAAACATATTTCTGTAATATTAGCAGGGAATATATTTTATTTAAGTACAAACCTCAACAAAAAGCAAATTCATATTGCAGCTCGGATTGGAAAATTCCGTAATATATTACCATTAAAAGCTTAGTGGAACATATATTTCGCAGGTAATAAAAATATCTAAGTGAACATCGCAAATACTTTTTCAATATATCTGTATGAAACGAAAAAACTCATTCTAGAGTCCAGGCTGAGTGCCAAGTTTGTACTTAAAGTTGTCTACTGCTTCAATTAAAAAGCAGTTATCATTGCAGATAAGATTATTACAATAAGTTTGCGAGGAAAGACCGGACGTACAATTGCAGTTAGTCAGTTTGTATCGTCGACATTCAGGTGCATGAAAGAACACATTTGTAGAACATTATTTTAGTTTTAGAGCTTATAACTAATAAATTGATGTTCACCAAACCAATGTCTCATAAGATTAAGATCCCAATTTACAAACAGTGAATTGATGTAGACTAAAAACAAAAAGGGACCCAAAACTGAGCCTTGTGGTACACCTAGATTAAGGAACTTGACTGCGCTCCTTACTTCACCAATTTTTACTTGTTTCGACCTGTTTTTCAGATACGACCTAAGCCAAGAACAAAACTGTGATAGTGCATCTTCCGTCGACTTTCCTTTTTGAAATCCGAATTGAACTAGATGAAAGAACTTGGTTTTAGTTAGAAAACTCAATATCCTATTTTTCATAAGCTTTTCAAATATTTTTCTGAAAACAGAAACAAGAGAAATGGGACTATAATTACAGATTTCAGCAGAAGAATCATTTTTATGCAATGGTATGACGTCTCCACATTTTAGACCATCAGGAAAGATCCCCTCAAACACACAACGACTATAAATATCAGCCAATACATCCACAATGAATTATGCAATTTGTTTTAGGGTGAAACTCGATATGCCATCAGCTCCACCAGAATTCGATTTAGTAAAAGTACCAATAACTTTAAGGATTTCAAGAGGAGTTATGGGCTGATAAACAAAACTATTACTTTGCAACAGTTCACCACATTCAAAAATCGCCGGACAGCAAATCGATAGGTCTGGACAAGATTATAAACTGCTGCCTATATTGGCAAAATAGTAATTAAATGCATCAGCAATTAAGAGTTTGTCAGACACATCACAGCCATCTACACGAATACTATTAGGTATTTTCGAAATATTCATTTTATTTAGAAACTACTTTTCATTCTTTTTTTAAATTCCCCTTTGTAGAGCTGAATGAAGTTGTCGATACACTTGCCCAGTTAGATCTTAGGCAGATAAATCATTTTGCCAATGAGTTCAATAATGTTCTAGATTTGTTTTTTTTTGTAGATTCTGAGCTAGTATTAGTATCAGTAATTCTATGATTCCACTTTTTCCTAATTCTGTTTTTCATGTAGCTTTATCTATGCAATTCGAATTTTACGAGTATTTTCGACCGGGTCCTTCTTTCAATAACTATAAGTATAATTATGCTAAAGCCAATTTCAATAGCATCTCTAACTATTTAGTTAGTATTGATTGGTTTAAATAAAGGCAATCTAAATAATTCTTTTAATTTATTTATTAAAACAGTTAAAGTGGCAATCGATATGTTTGCACCTAAAGTAAGGTCGTATCGAGCGCTAAACCTATTTGGTTCAATAATAGAATCGTGAATTTAAATAATAGAAAAAATAAAGTCTATAAGCAGTTCCGAAAAAGAAACAATGATCCAGAACTTTTGTTAGTTTATCGGAGGCTACAAAAAGAATTTGATGTTTTAAACAAGTTTCTTTGCAGACAGTATGTTCTTTCTGTAGAATCTAATTTAAAGACTAATAGTAATCGTTTTTGGAGCTTCATCTATAGCAAAAAGTAATCTATTGGTATTCCTAACTGTATGCGTCATAATGATGTATTGTATTCCTACCTTTTAACTATTTGTAATATTTTTGGTAACCACTTTCAGTCTGTATATACGAGTAAGAGGTATTATTCCACCTATAAATTCAAGTGATAGCTTAGTGTCAGGTAATTATTTAAATGTTGGTAATCTAGAGTGTTCAATCCACGAAGTTCAAATTGCCCTTTCTTTATTAAAACTAGATAAAAATCCTGGTTTCGAGGGCATCCCGCCAATTTTACTTCAAAAGTGTTTTATGCGTTTTCCGTGCCTTTATGTTTAGTGTTTAACTTGTCTCTGCAGACTGGTCATTTTTTGGAAGTTTGGAAGAACTCGATTATAACACCAATCTATAAATCTGGATCAAAGCAGGAGATAACTAATTATCGTCCAATATGCAAAATTTCGACCATACCTAAGTTATTTGAAAAACTTATATATGAGAAACTTACACCGCTCTTAAAGAGATTTATCTCTCCCTTTCAGCATGGATTTGTGGCTGGTAGATCTACCTCTACAAATCTCTCAGTCTTTGGTCACACTGTCTTGAATGACCTTGAGAAAGGGTTACAGTGTGATGTGATTTATACTGACTTTGCTAAGGCATTTGACAGCGTTAATCACAATACATTGATGTCCAAACTAAACAGGTTTTGATTTCAATCCAATTTTCCAGAGTGGATTCGATCCTATCGTACAGATCGTATTCAGTATGTTCACATTAAAGACGTTCTTTCATCACCAGTGTATGTAACGTCTGGAGTCCCTCAGGGAAGTCATTTGGGGCCTTTGCTTTTCCTCCTATTTATTAATGAAATTCCTGATTTGTCTTTGCGTTCCTAATGTTTAATGTTTGCCGGCGATTTAAAAGTGTTCCGACCTATTAAGTCTGAGCATAATTGCATTCTTTTGCAAGAAGATCTTGAGAGACTTTCTATGTGGTGTCATAACAATGACCTTCGACTCAATGTCTCCAAATGTCAGAGCCTATCCTTTTGTCGTAACCTCTCCCCAGTTTCATTTACGTACGTGATCGATAATTCCCCATTGTCCATTATCTCCTCTACGAAAGACCTAGGAGTCATATTTGACAAAAAACTAAATTTCTGCCAGCATATTGACTTCTTGGTTGCTAAAGGCAATTCAATGTTGGGTTGTATATTGCGGAATTCTAAAGACTTTCATGATCCACTTACTCTCAAATGTCTATTCTTTGCATTTGTCAGGTCTTATCTCGAATACTGTAGTATAGTATGGAATCCATGTTTTGAAGTACATTCCAATAGAATTAAGAAGATCCAAAACCTTTTAACTAGGCTTGCTATGCGTAAATTACGCTGGAATATTGAAATGCCTTCGTATGAGACAAGATGCAAATTATTTGGTATCTTACCTCTTTTCAGGCGTAGGCAATATTTTTCACTTATGTTTATTAATAAGCAACCATATCGATTGCCCTTGTCGTTTATCATTAATTGGTTTTTATGCTCCATCAAGAGTACTTAGAAATCGTTTATTGTCTTATATTCCACATCATAGAGTTAATTACGGTTGTAATGAACCAATTACCAGATGCCTTAAAGAATGCAATAAGCATAGCAGTCTATTCGAGTTTGATTTAAGTTGAGACTGTCTCGTTTAAAAATAAATTAATTTTGGCGTTAGGCTTTGGTGGTAGAATTTAAGTATTGAAATTGTATAAAGTGGAACAGTTGATGTTTTCAGTTGATGAAATAAATAAATAAATAACTGAATTGGCCACTGTAAAAGTTATCGCGGTAAATAGGAATCTCCACACAATTTTTTATATTTCCTTCTTAAGCTCAAATTATTAGGATACTTATTAAATTTTAATCTAAGTTTATTTTTACTTTTAACTTTGTTTAATAAGTCACTAGATATCCAGGGATTTCGTCTTTTGACAAACTTTTTAGAGGGCAGAAATGAGCAACAACTTAATGATTCTTAATGGAGTCAATGAAGAATGTATAAGCAGTAGAGATGCATCACTACAAGCATATACATCTTTGCTTACAAAAGTTAACTTTCATTCTTCTTTGGGATGAATTTCAATTTTAACAAACCTTAGAAACGTTAATTATGAGTCTAGCCATATAAAATAAATTGTTCGCACTTATTATACTCAACATTTTTGAAACGCCCATAGATATGATCTAAACATCTATTCGACACAGTCCTAGTGGGTTCATTAATAAAGCATGTTAGACCATGTGATGCTAGTTAAGCAAGGTAGCTTAAAACGGTTTCACTATCATCCAAAATATTAATATTAAAATCGCCTACAAAAATTGAGTTTTTCTAATTTTTCCTTTGCCAAGAGATCGGAAAATTCTTTTATAAACATTGAAACATTAAACATATGCAATCTATAGACACATAACAAAACAAACACTTCATTGTTTAATTCAATTGAGACTCTCAAGGCATCTGCACTAACAAAATGAACACATAAGGCATCAATGATCTTGCAGTTCTCTTAAACGAAACAACCAACTCCACCTGCAGCGTAATTTTCATTCGTATTAGCAAAAAAGTTAAACCCGGGATTTTGATGGCGTAAACGGCAAACTCAGTTTTGACGATAATTTAAATATTTTAAAAACTAAAAGCATTTGAGGATATGTATCTGATTGCTTTTATAAAAAGGAAATTCCCAAATAGATATCATCGTCGCTTGAAAAGCAAACTGACATAAGTCAAAATTTGACGATTTTAAGTTAACTATACAATTTTTCTATCAAACCGTCTTTGATGACTTTTTTTCATTTGTAACACTTTGCTTCTAAACAAATTATGAATTCGTGATAAATAAGTTTCTTGAAAAGTGACACTTTTCGTATTGTGTCATTTTGCCTTGGAACAAAACTAGTTGATGAACTTCAAATTTATTTTGATTACTTTAACCTTCGCATGGATGGACGTTTTCAAGTACCCGCATGAACAGTATCTACCCGGGTAGATACATAAAATTCTTATATACTTTGTCTGCAATTTTTCATTGATATTGTTTTCTTACACTATTTTCTTCTTTCTTTATATTGTTAAATAATTTAAATTAAATTTTGAGAGTTTGGAAAGAAGGCTGTTCACTTTCGGTCTATCTTGTAGTTCTGCTGGTGATGGGATGTCACAGATCAAATTTTGAAGCTGTGAATAAACTTTGGGGCAAAAAGTCGTATCCTATCTATCGTGCTACAATGTCAGTATGTCGCTTCAAATCAATTACTAGGTTTATTAGATTTGATTCTGAACTAACACGTGGCGATCGCATGGCATCTGATAAGGCAGCACCTATCAGAGATGTATTTGAAATGTTAAATTTCAATCTGGGACATCATTTTCGACCATCTGAATCCATTAATGTAGACGAGCAGATGTATCGATTCAGAGGACGTACAAAGTTCACACAATATATTCCGTCCAAGCCAGCTAGGTATGAAATTAATCGTAAAAGAGCTAGTTGCTCCTTACAAAAATACTGGGCGAAATATAACAATGGACAACTTTTTCACTACTCTTCTACTGGCCTTGAAATTATTGAGTTGGAAACTATCGGTCGTTGGAAATTCGAAAGAAAACAAGCGATGCTTGTTGCCCAATGAGTTCAAGGCTTCAAAATATAGAGAAGTTTTGTCTACAGAGATTGGATTTAGCCAAATCGTCACGATTTGCTAATATGTCCCTAAAAACAATAATGCCGTCGTTTTATTATCAACTTTCCATAGCAATAATTGAGTTTCAGGGCCAAAAAAAAACAGAGGTAATTCACTATTATAACAGCACGAAAGGTGGAGTGGATACGATGGATAAAATGTTGAGCCAGCATACAACCAAACGTAGGACTTGCCGTTGGCCTCTTGCCGTATTCTATAATTTGACCGATACAGTCGCCCTTGCTGCATCTATCATTTATGCTAAGAACAATCCGCATAGTCAAATAGCTGTAAAAAAAAGTAGAAGAATTTATTTCATTGAAACCCTTTGTAAGAATTTGTGTATACCACATATCAAGGACATATCTTAAAACCGAAGAGTGATAGGCAAATTTTGCATACGAAGTGCAATGGAGTGCGTTTTAGGAGAAGGTATTGACACAATCAATGATGGCACCGTCGAATTTATTCCAAATGAATACGAAACATAGGGACGGGCTACAGTCCGCTTGGGCGAACTGTTGGATACCCTATTCTTATTCCTATCCCTCATAAGTGGGTGTGACAAAAGTCTTAGTAGGTATGGTTGATTTGTTAAGAACGCTCTACATATTTTGTTATATAAAAAACGCTCCCTAGCTCAAACTTTGGTTTTTCAATAAAATTGTTTAATTTAATTGTGGTCGTGTCAGTAGGCGGATTTAAAAAAAATTAACACATGAGAATAAAGGGCCCCTAGAGAGTATATATTATAAATTTCAGCTCCCTAGCTCAAACTTTGATTTTTCAAAAAAAAAAATTAATTGTGGGCGTATCAGTGGGCGGATTTTGAAAATATGTACACATGAGCATAAAGGGCCCATAGAGAGTATATATTATAAATTTTAGCTCCCTAGCTCAAACTTTGGTATTTCAAAAAAATTATTTTATTTATTTGTGGGCGTGTCAGTGGGCGGATTTTGAAATTTTTTTATCCCGAGCAGTTTTAGGAGTCATAGATCATATATAAAAAATTTCAGCTTTCTAGCTCAAAATTCGATTTTTTCCAAAGTTTAGTTTTTTTGAGTTTGGGGGCGTGTCTGTGGGCGGATTTCAAAAATTCGTAAACTTGATTATTTCGGGACCCTGGAGAGTATATGGTTAAAATTTCAGCTCTCTAGGTCCAGTTTAAAGGCCTAATTTTTGCCGACAGACGGACGGACGGACGGACGGACGGACATGGCTAGATCGACATTACTATCGATGCTGATCATAAATATAGTAACTTTTAGGGGTCTACGGGCAATATTAAGGTATGTTACAAACTATGCGTCAAAATTAATATACCCTTAGAATAGGGTATAAAAAGATAACAGTGGTCGTAACCGTCAAAAAGATACATGCGGTATGTGTTATGCCACTAAAAAAAGAAAACGAGCTACCCGTCAGGGGTGTGTTAAATGCCGAAAACCAGTATGTGCAGAGCACAGCCTAACCCAAACAATGTGTCAGAATTGTTACATGCTTTAAATTTTTTTGTTCTTCCGTAACTGTTTTATTATTTATTCAAATAAACTATAAAACCCAAGATTGGCTGATTCTAATTTAATTTCAGTGCATGTTCAAGCTTTACTTTTGTTGTCAATTTTTATTACTGCTCACTTCGCAATAAAGTTGTTGCTGAAATACGTGCAGCTAAAGCGCAAACGTATTCAAATCGTCTCAATACGTCTCTTGGCGGTAAGCTCATATGGCATAACCTGCGTAATATTGGCATTGGTAAAAGTAAATGTGTTATCACTGACGGTTTGAACCCTAATGCATTGAATCGTCAGTTTATATCCTCGCAGGCAACTAGTGACATTAATCAAACATCCCTTATATCTAAGAACCCTTCATCCTCTGCTCGTTGTCCAATTTTCTATTTTGAAGCGGTAGATTCCGCCGATGTGCTTGAAAGTATACTTGCTATAAAATCTAAAGCAGTTGGACTTGATAATTTACACCCATTGTTTTTAAAGATAATTTTGCCGGTATTACTTCCGTACATAACACATGTCTTTAACTCCATATTAGCTACAGGGATTTTCCCTTCGCAGTGGAAATCGGCCAAAGTTATACCTGTTCCTAAAACATCTAAGTATGATGACTTCAGACCTATATCCATCCTTCCATTTTTATCAAAGATACTGGAAAAGATTTTACAAAAGCAAGTGAATAGCCACCTTTCTACTAACAAGCTTCTGTCTCCCCGGCAATCTGGCTTTCGAAAAAAAACATAGCTGTACGACTGCTGTGATAGGAGTGACTGAAGACATACGGCATGCTCTTGACGAAGGGTTGGTCCTCCTAGATTTTTCTAAGGCATTTGATATGGTGGACCACTCTATTTTATGCCACAAGCTGTCCAAGCTCTACAATTTCTCTTTAGGTGTCGTGAAACTAATATCGTCTTATCTAGCTGAAAGGACACAAGCAGTTGCCGTAAACAATAATTTATCTGACTTTCTTTCGATAACCAGTGGTGTGCCTCAGGGATCTATCTTGGGACCTCTTCTATTCTCACTATATATTAATGAGCTTCCGACTATCATTAAGCATAGTTCGATAAGTATGTATGCCGGTGATGTTCAGCTCGTCTTTAGCTGCCCACTTGGATTAATCGAGCACGGGTCTACTTGTATTAATCAAGATCTTGTTGATATCGTACGTTGGTCAAGCAATATGGTCTGGTTTTAAATTCCAAGAAATGCAACTGTATAGTTATATCAAGAAGGACATTAGATCTTTCATACTTTCCCTCCATTCTTCTTAATAGAGACCCAATCAACTATGTGCAAACTGTCAAACATCTTGGTATGACATTTAATAGGAACTTAACTTGGGACAACCATATTAATGTCGCTGTTGGGAAGACCTATGGTATACTCCGTATGCTGTGGGCCGCTCAATCCTTCACTCACTAAGTGGAGACTCAGCATCGCCTTTAACAAGTATAGTGCGCTATGTATTTGAACTACGACGTTTTGCCCGTATTTTTAACTATTCAAAGTACTTGTATAATATGACATTTGATGACCTTCTTAAGTTTCGTACTTTAAGTATGTTCTCGGACATTCTTTTGACTCACCAACCTGAATATATTTATGATAAAATTAGATTTAATTTTTCAAACAGATCAGCTCAGCTGGTTCCTCCTTTGTGTTCTTGCTTGACTTCGGAACGTCAGTTTCTTGTAACTTCGATTCGGTTGTGGAACTCTTTGCCACGTGAATTTAGGAGGATAGACAGCGCAACAGAATTCAGAAGCAAACTTAGGAAATATCTTTCTACTAATTCTTAGAAACTTAGCTTTTCTCTTTTATTATACCCTATTCTAAGAGTATATTAATTTTGACGCATAGTTTGTAACATACCTTAATATTGTCCGTAGACCCCTAAAAGTTACTATATTTATGATCAGCATCGATAGTAATGTCGATCTAGCCATGTCCGTCCGTCCGTCCGTCCGTCTGTCGGCAAAAATTAGGCCTTTAAACTGGACCTAGAGAGCTGCAATTTTAACCATATACTCTCTAGGGTCCCGAAATAATCAAGTTTACGAATTTTTGAAATCCGCCCACAGACACGCCCACAAACTCAAAAAAAACAAAATTTTGGAAAAAATCGATATTTATATATGATCTATGGCTCCTAAAACTGCTCGGGATAAAAAATGCTTAAAAAATTTTCAAAATCCGCCCATTGACACGCCCACAAATAATTTTTGTATACCCTATTCTAAGGGTACCTATATTAATTTTTTAAAATCCAAAGTTGGAGCTAGGGAGCTGAAATTTATAATATATACTCTCTAGGGGCCCTTTATTCGCATGTGTAAATTTTTTTTAAATCTGCCTACTGACACGCCCACAATTAAATAAAACAATTTTATTGAAACACCCAAGTTTGAGCTACGGAGCGTTTTTTTTATAAAATCCTTTAAATGTTATATAACAAAATATGTAGGGCGTTCTTAACAATTCAACCATACTTAGACTTTTGTCACGCCCACTTATGAGGGATAGGAATAAGAATAGGGTATCCAACAGTTTGCCCAAGCGGACTGTAGCCCGTCCCTATGTTTTTATTATAACTTAATACTATTTAAATTGGATTGTTTCTACAAAATACGCAAAAAAATACAAATGGTTTTATTTCAAAACAAAACGACACTTTTTCAAACTTTTTTCTTAAATTAGTAGAGTAAGTTCGGGTAATGTGGAGTAGGCGGGTAATGTTTACCACCGCCGTATCTCTTGTTCGCTTAAGAGTAGAAAAATATTTCTGTTACCACACGTAAGTTCTCTTACGCAAAGAACCAATTCCTATCCTATATTCTTCTCTTAAGCTTTGGTTTTTGCGCAGTAAATTATTTTGGCGGTAAAAACAAAGTGTAAATGGTATTAAATTTTAGCTGCGTTGTGTTGACTGCTTTGTTTTTCTGAGGCTTTATATAGTACTGATGTAATATTTATTAACGTGAGTTTTACAGTTCTGTTAAATATTTTTTATTTTCAATGCAATTATTCTTGGAAACACTACCACGTCGGCAAATGTGGAGTACGCAGGAGCGGGTAAAGTGGAGTAGTACTCCACATTAGCCGCCTGTTTTTACTGATTGTGGTTATATCTTTACAGATTGATCTCGAAAATGCAAAAACAAGGTAAGCAGGTACGAAAATGGAATCGAATTCAAATGGAAAAAGCTTTAATTTCTGTCAGAAATGAAGAAATGGGTGTTCTGCTGGCAGCAAAAACATATGACGTGCCAAAGTCGACTTTGCAACGGTTGGCAAGGAGTGATAAGTCAATCGTAAGCAACCACAGGTTTTGGCAAAGAAAGGAAAGCGCCAAATAGGAGCTATGACATCGGCTGAACGTGGTGCTCTAGTAACGGTTAGCAATTGCATGAGCGCAGGCGGTGGTTTCATTCCACCGTATTTCATTTTTCCGAGAAAGAAATATAACCCTCTCTTTATGAATAACGCTCCTGCTGAATCTAAGGCTTCTTTTCACATTTCTGCAATTTTTAAACAGTGGTTCCTTCATTTTTTAGAGTTTTCCAAACCTTCAAAGGAACAGCCAGTTTTGTTGATTTTAGATGGCCATTATAGCCATACAAGAAACTTAGAAGTCATTGATCTTGCGTGTCAGCACTACGTCATTATTGTTTCCCTACCCCCACATTGTACCCACAAGATGCAACCATTAGACAAAACATTTATGGGGCCCCTAAAAAAACATTATAATGAAGAAATAAGGCTCTTTATCAGGGAATCCGGACGAAAAGTAGTCTTGGGTGATGTAGCCCAGTTGTTTAAAAACTCTTATTTGAAAGTTATAACCGGGCAAATTGCAATGAGCGGCTTTAAATGCAGTGGAATCTATCCTTTTAATAGAAATATCTTCTCAGAATCCGATTTTATAGCCTGCGAGCCTGAGCCTACGCCACTAAATGTTAGACAGGAGGACACTGAAATTTCCGTACAAAGTCGTAATGACAGGCAACAAGGTTTGGCGTCTCCAAAATTGGATAATACAGCTAGTACAAAGATAGAGGTTGTAGCGGAAGTAACCAGCCACGACACATCAAGATCAACTCCAACACAAAACAGATTTACTACGTGGGATATTTCTCCACCTCCGATAAGGGCGAGCACCAGCACAAATAAGGGAAGAAAAACTCAAGCTGCAATTTTAACAATATCGTCATATAAAAATCAGTTGGCGGAAAGCATTGCTAAAATGCAAAGGCCAGCAAAAATTAAGAAGCCCCCAAAAGTTAGAGAGTCACATGCAAATAAACCATCCACTTCTAAACGTCGTCGTCTTTCATCTTCATCAGATGAAAGTCTTTCGGCTCAAAACATAATATTTAATGACTCTGACGATGAAATTTCTGATTTTCTCCCTTCAAGAGACACTAAGTGCAACTTTTGTTCTACGGCTTGGGGCGAAGACGAAAGTGGACATAAATGGCTCCAGTGTCTTCAGTGCGATTGCGTAGGGGCTCATGTAAAATGCTTCCCGGAAAAGAGTGTCATTTTTGTTTGCGACTCTTGCCAGCAACTATTTGAATAAATTTAAAATACTATTTTTTATCAATATTTTTTTTTTGTTTAAAAGAGCAAATTTTTGTTTAATTTTTTCTCTGACTGTGTTGAATTCCTAAAATGTAATCTTTGTTACAATTTTTATTTACGTAAATGAAGACAATGTTAATTTTTTATTAATAAAGTTAATAAAATGTATTTTTGTCTTGATTCATTTATTTCTGGTAATGTGGAGTAGTATCCCACAATACCCGCATAGATGGGTCCACATTACCCGACACTTTTGAAAATGACCAATTTTGCAATTTTTCTAAACTTTTGCAATTTTGATTTTTGTTTTTGAAAAAATATGCTTTTAGTCAAGTGAATGTTGACGACAATATTCCAATGAATAATAACAACTCTCAACGAAATAAGTATTGATTTCAGAAATATTTTAGGAAACAGGATGGGTACTCCACAATACCCGAAGTTACTCTAGCAATTTGGATGTAAAACGACATAAGTCAAAAAAAAAATCGGTTTTTTATAGTAACTTAATTACACCACTTGAAAGAAGAAAAAAAAATAATACTTTTTTACTTTACAACTTTTTGGTATTCATTGAAATTCAAAACTAAAATGATTTTCTTAAGTTATGAAAAACTTCAAATGGCTTTTCTGAAAATGTATGAATTTTGACTTATGTCAGTTTGCTTTTCAAGCGACGCCATGTTAAAAAATCAAAAATACCAGCGGTTAGTTTGCCAAACCTTTAATTGAGATTTCCCAAAAACAAGGATACGGTGCATACTGCAAGATATTATTGGAACTGCATCATTGTTTGGCTTGGTTTGTGTGTTCGCTTGAGCGACCCATTTGATATCACGCCTCTTGTCTTTTCACATTACTATTTTTCGGTTTACTAAGTTCAATTTCCCTGAGGTATATTCAGACTGAATTTTGTCTGAAATATCCGCAACTCTTTCCAATTACCACACTCTTACTATCATTTCTTAAAAATCAACACTGTATGAATGGATACGAAACTTTCTAGCATTATTGTAGCTTATCAACCGCAAAACTCACTATCTGGACGATCCGCAAAATGGCTATATCAGAGTCAATTAACAAGTTGCAAAACAAGACAAGAAAACCTCTTAGGGCATAAAAGAAAACTTCTATCCACAAAACCAACTCTAAGTGCTTGTTCGCGGTGGAAACATCCACAGAATTAAGGTATTGTGTGTGCAAGTAAGCACAACTTCTTCCACTATCCTACCATCATGTGTGCTGAGGTGTTAGCTAAAAATTTCAAATTTGCATTTCACCTTTGAAAATTGTTTTCGTTTTAGGGTGTTTTCTGTCCCCCTTTCGCCATTTCTGTACCAGCATAGCCTCAATCACCATTTATAAATCAGGATTCTAATTTAAACTTTATCGTCCTTTCGCAACTGACATAGTAATTTATTTTCCTTTTTGTTTTGTTTCGGGTTTTTTTTCAGTATTTAATCAAGGTGACGAAGGACGATCCTGGTATATACTGTTAAAAGGATCCGTTGACGTTGTCATTCATGGCAAGGGAACAGTAGCAACTCTCAAGACTGGCGATGACTTTGGTAAACTCGCACTGATAAACGACGCACCAAGGTGAGTGTCACTGGATTTTTCTTTATTCATTTCATCCCTAAAGTTTTCTCTCACAAAAATTAAAAATATATATACGAGTATATGAACAAACATATATATTTCCAACGAGCGACAAACCCATCTAATTGTATGGAGCTAAAGATTATGATTAGATTGTAAATAGGGATTTCAGGATGAGCCAGAATTGTGTGTGATTATACATTTTTAATATGCATTATTCCTCATCAGCACGTTGTAATGGTATTGCTGGCACTTGATGTCCCCTTATCTTCATTTTAATATGATTTTAATGGGATGGGATTCGAAAAGATGCATGCAAGGAGTAAGCAGGACTGACAAGGTGACAGAGATTTAAAAATTTTTCGTAATGACTTCCTCGTTGTCTGCAGTGTGGTATGGATTGGAAGGATGTCGTCGGGTCGTCGAGAATTTAATTTAATTTAAAAGAACCTGTCTAATGCTAATAAGGTTTTTTTTCTGTTGTGGGTTGTTACGCGTTATATGGCCAATAATTCACTCAATTTGGTTGGATTCAAATTTTTGTTATCTCATTTTTAATTCATTAAGTTAGTACAGTATTTTTTAAAATATCAGGATGGTGCCATTTTTAAGCCCGTAAAAAGATACCGTCTTGTTAGTCGTCTGTGGCTCATATCTCCGCTTCCCATCGTCTGCATTCTAAGAATATATAGTTGGCGCTGACCATTTCAAAGTCTTTGTACTGGCATGGTGAACTTATCGTTTTCCCTACCTCAGGCGTTGCATATCCCGTGCCGGCTAGAAACTGTGTGAGAAAGTAGTCTACTTTTCCGTGGGCGCCGTACTCTCTTGATTCCACCTGTCATGCCACTGCTGCTTGGTTAGCTCCTTTGCCTCCCCGGTTACCGTTTCCTCTCCAATTTTCACTCAAATTTCCACCTTTTTGTCGTTGGCATTCATTATCACTGCTTTTATATACGTCCCCCAGGTAAGACTTAATCCGTCGCGTTGCTAGCATTAGCCCGACCCAGTCACATAGACTACAATTACGCCGCGCCCTTCGTAGGCTTTTTTATTGATATTATACAAAAAAATCTCCCGCGACAACGAGAACGGCTGGTTCCGACACCGTGCGGTATTTTTTTTTTTTTTTTTTTTTTGTTTTTAATACACTATCAGCTCTGTGTCGGGGAGTGCTTAAAGCAAGCAACTATCACGAGCAGAAATTTGCCGGCACTAAAAGTGCTCTCACAGGCTCATCATTTAGTGCAGGTGTTAGTAAGGACAAAACAATTAAAACTACAATAATTATGTACCTATAAAATACTAACACAAACACAAAATCATGCAAACAATTTAAGACATTAAAGCATTATTACGCAAAATATTTTTCAGCTTAATTTTACTAACATGCAAGTCAATCAAATGATCATTTAGATTATAGATTCTACTCATGCGACTAATAGGCTCATGCCTCCCATAATTCGTTTTATGATGGGGGCTAAACAATAATTCAACACCACGAAAATTAAAGCCAATAGACGACAACAAGTCAGGTGCATCTATTTGACCGGATATAAGCTGCTGTAAAAAAATTATATCGCTATGAAGCCTTCGTTGAGAAAGCGGTAACATTTGAAGAAGCTTGATACGTTGACTGTAAGGAGGAAGGTTAAATGGATCATCCCATGGAAGTCCTCTAAGTGCAAATCGAATAAATTACTTTGAATGACCTCTATTCGATTTGAATGAATGTTGTAGAACGGTGTCCAAACTTGAGAGAGGCATTCTCTAGAATCGGACGGACAAAACAATTGTACAATGACATAGAAACGTAAGGGTCAATAAATTCTTTGGCCCACCTTTTTACGAAGCGCAGCATAGAATTAAATTTATTAATAATAGAAACCAGTTTGGGGTCGAAATAAACCCCAAGATCCTTAAAATTATCAACATTACAAAGAATATGTTGAGACAGAGAATATTGAAAGGTGGAAGGGATATTCTTTCTAAAGAATGTCATATATTGACATTTAGTAGGGTTCAGGGATAAACCGTTTTTATCACACCAATTGGCGAAGCTATTAAATAGTATGAGCTTGCAACGCTTTGAGCTCTGTGCCTCTGTAGGTACTTTAGCCATTTGACTTCTGTTTTTCTCTTGCCACAGTTCGTCGGCCCATATCTCGCACCGATACAGACGTATGGCATGCGTGATCGACATTAAAAGCCTACGTTTTTCTGCCGTAGAGCCGCAAACGTTTTCCATTAATCTCATTGAATTTGTGACCTTCGCTGCCCGTTCTGGTGCAAACCTTATCTGCTGCCAGAAAGTAGGCATCGTGTTGATAACCATCGTTAACTACTTCACCGCTTCTTTGCTGGTTATAACCTCAGAGTCAACTTAATAATCGACAATATTCGGAATCTTTTTCCTGGTCTGGAGAACTATCTCGGTTCTATCCTCATGTCAGTGAGACTACAGCAGATGACTAAGAGTTTCCGATTTCATTTCAGGAAATCTGCCATCAAGTGATATTGGCCAGGCCCAGTCCGTAATCTTGCACCCAACTCATCACCTAGTTCAGTTTTCTTTGATTCAGGTGATGAGATGGCTGCATATAAAGTGTGTCCCAAAATTTAACGCAAGATTTGAATTTGCCGCCATTTGTGTAGTAAAGTGTTGGCAACCCAAACAAAAAACATAGGGACGGGCTACAGTCCGCTTGGGCGAACTGTTGGATACCCTATTCTTATTCCTATCCCTTATGAGTGGGCGTGACAAAAGCCTAAGTATGGTTGTTATTATTATTTTGTTATATAACCTTTAAAGGATTTTATCAAAAAAAAACGAAGCTTTTGTAAAAAAAAAACCCTCCCTAGCTCAAACTTTGGTTTTTCAATAAAATTATTTGATTTAATTGTGGGCGTGTCAGTAAGCGGATTTAAAAAAAATTAATCAATTAGCATAAAGGGCCGATAGAGAGTATATATTATAAATTTCAGCTCCCTAGCTCTAATTTTGGTTTTTCAATAAAATAGTTTTATTTAATTGTGGGCGTGTCACAGTTTTAGGAGTCATAGATCATATACAAAAAATTTCAGCTTCCTAGCTCAAAATTCGATTTTTTCCAAAATATTGTTTTTTTGAGTTTGTGGGCGGATTTCAAAAATTCGTAAACTTGATTATTTCGGGACCCTAGAGAGTATATGGTTAAAATTTTAGCTCTCTAGGTCCAGTTTAAAGGCCTAATTTTTGCCGACGGACGGACGGACGGACGGACATGGCTAGATCGACATTACTATCGATGCTGATAATAAATATAGTAACTTTTAGGGGTCTACGGGCAATATTAAGGTTTGTTACAAACTATGCGTCAAAATTAATATACCCTTAGAATAGGGTATAAACAATTTGACAGCTGACAGTTAAGGGTTAGTAAAAATGGAGCATTACCCGAGCATTGTTGAACAAAATTTCAAAAGTTAATATTGTATTAATGAAAGTTTGGCGGCCACAGTTCTCGAAGCACAGCGATAAAGCACATTTTCACCTTGATGGGTTTGTTAATCGTCAAAACTGATGAATTTGGAGTTCAGAGAACCCACATGTGATTGTCGAAACACATTGCATCCACAATGTGCTACTGTTCGGTTTGGATTTAAGGCTGGAGGCATTAATGGACAAAAAAAAATCTGCAATATTGTCACTGAAAATTTGGACAAAAGAGTGCTATTCTATACATAAGCCTATCCTGTCTAGGTACTTTATGATTCAATAAAGAAATAACAATCTAAAGAAAAAACCTGTGTTCCCTATTCAATTCAAATCTTGCGTAAATTTTGGGACACCCTTAAGAACTTTTTTTGTTTTTTAAATAATTGAGCGAATCGGTAGTGAATTCGAATGACATTCGTTTTTCTCCAGTTACGGCTCCCAGTCTTCTTGACGTTATTATTGTCTCAAATCGATCTTATTCTTATGTTGTGCTTCTAAATGATGTCCTATGATTGATATCACCATGAAAAGTGTGAATAAAAAAACAGTTTTAAAAAAATTTGAGTCAGTAAGTATCTTATTACAATCATATATGCATTAAAATGTAACCCAATGATCATCGCGGTTCTAGCGGCAGACCTTCATCCGCTTGTCTCCTTTGTCCTTTTTCGAAATTTATTGCGATGAGCTGCATGAGATGTGCAGTTCCTGAGCGCAATGAAAAATGGAGGTCGACGAAGTACCGGTTTTCGATGGAACGAAGTGTACGAACCCATTTTCATTCTACACTGGCGATCACAAGGATAAGGCCATACATTTTGCAATCGATTTTCAGTCTTTATGCCTTTTGGAAATTGTATACCCCGAAACTTTTACTGCATGTGAACAGGTACATATTTTGCCAACAGTAAATCATAAAATCAAAGGGTAAATAAGAAACGCCCGCTGGAATTTCCCGAGATCAAACAATGCGCTACTTGAAAAGCGTAGATATAATGCACCACTAGTATGAGGCCACATGCAAAATTTTCGAAAGAATGGAAAAAGTGAATAAAATGTTTATATTTTATGGTTTTAAAACATTGATTTATTATGTTTTTCTATATTAATAACTAGCTGACCCGGCGAACTTCGTTCCGCCCAAATTCGTTAATGTAGGTAGGTAGGTAATGAAATTAATAATTCCGAGCTTTCGCTTCATGTAATCCGGTCAATTAAAATTCTTTATTCAAAAGTTATATTCAAATTAAATACAATTCCAAAAACATTAGCGATTTACTTGTCGGCCAACCTACCGCTTTTTCACTGAAGTGCTTTATGGTAAACAACATTTTTCGTTCCATTATCGGGTGCGTACACGTACAAAGCGCGAGGTTTGCCGACACGTGAGCACGCCACATACAATTGACCAGGCAAATCGTTCTGAATAAGTGGAATCCGCGGAATAAGAACATCTTCGCCTTTAAAATTTCCAATCAAAATCGTTGCTTGAATAATATTTGATTTTAGATTCTTCACAATCAAACGCGTACCGTTGCAAAGTTTTGGTGCATTTAGGTTGCGCAACAAAATTATTACTGTGCCGACTTTTAATTTCAAATTGTGTGGAGGCAAGCCTGAAACATCCAAACAATTCAAAAATTCCGTGGGACAGTTGGTGGCTTCGTTTTCATCCATCACGGAGTCGACTGATTTATAGATAGATAGATAGATAGATAGATTCTTTATTTTTTCATCATAAAGTTTACAAATTGGTATACTTAAGAATAAGGACATGGCAATACTGCCGTCTGCCTGACTGATTTATATGAATGTAACTCACCAGCTATTTGATTTTGAATGACGAAATTCAAATGATCGACATTCTTGTTTTTCGCAGCCAAAATCGCTCTTACACTCAGCCAATCATGGTCAACATAATTCTGAGCGATATTCGGGAAAACATTCATGATTAGTTCTTCCGGTGTCGTTGTAAAGTTGCAAAAATTTTGTGGAAACCCAATCAGGCCGGTGTTTAAGTCTGCTGGAATCTCGCCATTGCCCATCGCCAACAATTGCCTGGAGAACTCTGCAGCGGACTGGTCATTTTGTAAAGCAACTCGCATGTTCGTTTTCAAATGCAATTTCTTTACGTATTGCCATAAAGCAGACGCCTTCAAGCAAGCATTCAATTCATCTGCCGGAGTTGATCTGGGAATGACAGGCAGCGTTTGACGAAAATCGCCTGATAGCAAGATCATTGCGCCACCGAAATGTCGGTTATCATTACGTAAATCTTTCAAAGTACGATTCAGGGCCTTCAATGAGCTTTTGTGTGCATTCGTCCCATATGATAGTCTTACATTGCTGCAGTACTTTCGCCATCGCAGTATTCTTTGAAATGTTGCATGTAGGTTCTTCATCCACTTGCAGATTCAGCGGCAATTTCAATGCAGAATGAGCTTTTCGACCGCCTTCTAACAAAGTAGCCGCTATCCCAGAAGAGGCGAGTGCCAAGGCAGATCTCAAACGAATCGTAGCTAAAATCAGTGAAATCAGGAATGTTTTTCCAGTTCCACTGGGCGCATCAAGGAAGAATATTTCGCCATTTTTGTTATCGACTGCTTGCATAAATTCATTGTACACTTTCTTTTGTTCTTGATTCAACATTGGCACATTTGTTCGAACAGCTTGACTCATTGCGATTCGATCGAAATCCATTTCTCGCCCCAATTCTCGATTAAATGCGTCTTGCATTGTGCGATTTGGCTGTGGCATCCCCAATTTGTACAACAAATTGCCACTCATGAGCAGACACATATCCTGGATCAAAATCAAAGCTTTGTTGCGCATTTCATCTGACATCTCCAAAATATCATCGGCCATATCATCCTTGTATTTATTCCACAAATCTTTAGGATTTGATGGAAAACATGTCGAAATTATGATTGCGAAGAGTGTCCTGAGTTGATTCGCAGGCGCAGTGATAGTGGCATCGGCCAGCGTCATGTCCCAAGCAATTGCCTGCGTTGGCAGGCTTATCGATATGTAGCAAACAACACACCGTCAACAGTCCGCAGCGATTCGAACGAAGTAGGGCCACAAACATTGACCAAAAGCATTCTCAAATAGAAGCATTCGTCGTTTTTCGGGTGAACTGTGTATATTCTACCAAGTGCATCACATGCATAAACACCACGCAATCCGGGAACTACGTCACCTTGTTCCGCCGCTGGAACTTCTTCGATGACGCATTCCATGGAGGATTCAAACACCATCCAACAAATCAAAGTATCGACTCCGTTTCGAAAAGTTACTTTGTGTAACATAATAAACATAAACAAACTTATTAGATATATTTAAAAAAAAAATTCAAAATTGTTGACAACAACAATTTGCTTGGCAAATAATTAAAATAATTGACAACAACAATTGCTTTTAAAATAAATTTTAAATATTTTTTTTGTATTTGAAGTGTCACTACTCGATTTCTACCCAGTTTATTTTTTTTCAAAGTGCATTAAATGAATTTATTGGAATGGCGGTTGCGCCTTCTTTCAAAAATGTATCATACTAATATAACAACCTTCTCTGCATGCTCTATTAACCAACAAAAAAAACGAAATCAAAATCGGATGTTTGTGGCAGTCGGTAGGGTGTCACACACACATTTAGCAAGTTATTTTTATATATATAGATGAGTATGCCCTCCATTTTCCGATATGACCTCTAAAAGACGGTTTGGAATAGAATCATACAGTTTTTTTTAAATAGTTAAGAGAAATTTGGGCCCGGGCATAACGAATAGCTTCGATTAAAGTGTCCTTGTCTTCAAATTGTCTGCGGCCTTCATACACTTTACGTGTCAACCATGCCCAAACTTTTTCGACTATGCTTAAGTCCGGTGAATATGGCGGCCATGGCAAAAGTTTCCCGTTTTCTGATTGAATCCAACTTCTAACAACCCTGGAAGTGTGGATAGGGGCATTGTCTTGTTGGAATATCCAAGACAGGGGTCCGAAAATGTTTTTCACTTTTGGAAATGACCGTTCCAGCAAACATTTGTAGTTGTTTCCGTTCATAGTTGTGGACAAAAACTCCAACGATTGTGCCATAGTGGGTAATAGCTCCCCACACCATTACACCTGATGTACGGCTGTGATGTCTTGCCAAAATAAGCTCCTCCTTTCTTAGATCATGGAAATAAAAGTTGTGACAAGGTTAAACTTTTTTTCATCCGAAAATACAACACGTTTCCATTCACTGCTCTTGCAAAATTCATTCGTTGCTCCTTGTGTACTTGCCCTAAAACAGGTTTCTTTTTAAGTTTTCTTTTCTTTATAGTTCCACTTTTTTCATATTATCCTTCGGACCGTTGCTATGCTGACTGATACTCCGCTGTTGCCCCTAATTTTAGTCACTGGTAGAGTAGAATTTGAGGCAAGCCTTAGAATAACCCGCATTTCTCGCAATTTTGTTGCTTCTACCGTGCATCCTTTTTGAATTTTCCCACAGTGTTGTGGATCCGCAAGATAACTGTTACTTTTGTAAACACTTCTTCTATTTAGCCTGCTTGCAATATCTCGGCCTGAGAGTCTAACTCCTTGAAAGTATCTATTTTTCCTCTTTCTGTCGCTGTCAAAGTTTTTCCGGAACCCATTTTTATTTAACTAAATAAAAACAGTTCTGTTGGGAAGAATTTAGTTGAACCGTCAGACAAAATAAAACGCGATAAAAGTTTAATTTATTATATTAAAATTCAGCGATTTATTTTGATCTGAATGAAGGTTGCAAAATTAGTTTATCCTTTGCTTTTAAAATATTTATTACCAAGTCTTTTCGCAGAGTGGTCCAGTCGATGGTGAGGTTAAATCAAGAAAGAAAACTTTCTTCCTCGTTTGACATTAACTAATGGTAAGATGGCGAAGGCTTGGCATTCAAAAATGCAGATTGTATTTCCGCTGCTGTTAAGCGGAGAGGAACATGGGCAACAACTTTTGAACGCTTTTTTAAATATTGTTAAGAAAACTTTGAAAAAAATCGCTGATGTGAACTCCTGCAACGAAATATTCGCAATGGCCTCATATATATATACAATATTTTTATTTGTACTCAAATTGTGTTACATTGTCTATTAATGCTATTTACAATTAATTAATAATGTCTTAAGTCTAATATTTTTTTTTATCTGTGAGCACAGAAGGGGCTCTACTTCGTTCTAGTGATTATTTTTACATTTTTTAATTAAAAAGTTTCTTAAGTCTAACATTTTGTTTGTTTAGGATGTAGGGTTTTAACGTCTGCTTGAGTACTGTTGACGGTCGTTGGCTGATATGGGGATATTGATTGGCTTTAGGTCTTGGTCCTTGCTGTTTATTGGTTGGTATGGTCGTCTGGTGGTCCTTGTTGGTTCTTAGTCGTCTAGTGGCTTCAACCTCTGTTGTACTGCGTTCCTGCAGCATCGTAGAAGTTCCCAAAGCTGTCAGATTCTGCTATTCCAAATGCTGGGTCCGTCATGGAGAGCACCTGGAGATATCGATCGTCTGTGGCTGGATTACCTGTAATTAAATTAATAAGAGGGCTGGGATGGGTTGGGGTTTTTCTCAACATCCTGGTGCTGAGGTAATGTATGTGTTTGTCAATCGGGACAATTCTTGCTTTTTCGTAAAGCCTTTCATTGCTATAATAGCGGTAGGAGTTGGGCTTACGGTGAAGGGAGGTGCAATGGCGGAGAGCTTTCCGCTCGAAAATTTTTATTTTTTTCATGTAGGTGGGGCTTATCGTATACCATATTGGGAAACAATATGTTAAAATTGGACGAATAAGTTGCTTGTAAAGCAGAAGTTTCGTTCTAGTTTGGAGACCGCCGCTTACGTTCATAAGAGGACGAAGAAGAGATTAGGCATGATTTGCCTTACGAAGGGTGAATTTGGCATGTTGGTTAAATTTGAACCTCTCGAAGAAGTGAACTCCGAGGTATTTAACACTTTGCGTGGTTGTGAGATCTGCGTTATTAGGGAGCGTCAGGGTTAGGTTCTTGCATTTCGTGGCTAGGCCATTATGCGACGGATTTCTAAAACAAATGAGTTCTGTTTTAGTGGGATTGATTTTTATTCCCCATTGGAGGTACGCAATGGCCTCATCCCAGTGGCGCATCTTTATATACGCTTGTCAAGTAATTCATTGTTTGATCTAGGAAAATTCCAGGGGTCGTTTCTTATTCACCCTTTAATTTTATGACTTACTGTTGGGAAAATAGGTACCCGTTCACAGGTAGTAAAAGTTTCTGGGTATAAAATTTCCAGCGGGTATAAAGACTGAAAATCGATTGCAAAATGAATGGCCTCATCCTTGCGATCGCCAGTGTATGCTTGACCGATCTTTACGCGTGATTCGACTGGGTACGTGTTTATGGCTCATCTTGGTATTAACGATGAGAAATGTAAAAATAAAAAGCAAAAAACATTGGACGCTTAAACGTATTTCCCCTTCGGAATGGGGTAATCGCTAATGGGATACCATTTAGATCGTCTGTCCAATAGGTAAATATCTGACCACGACTTGATATTTTGTACTTTTGCGGTTGATATGCCTGCTGAGAGATGATGCTTCAGGAAATGGGTGCGCTCAATTTGCAAGACAACTACTAGTCCCTACTATTTTACCTTTCCCCGTTGATCAAATAACTCATGTGACCATCGTTCGGCAAGTGATAGAAATTTTATTGGTAGTGAACTCGCAGTTGCTTTACAAATTGAACGCGCCAATTGACAACGCTTTGCAATTTGATGCAGGTCTCTGCTTCGTTTACGCGATTGCTATCAAGACTCAACTATAAGCGACAAAGTGAACCACATACTGTGCTTAGTATTATTTAATCGTTTAAATATATTCTTCAAAATGTTTGTTCAAATATTTATTTTCACATGTACGCGGATGATGCCATATCGTATACTGTCCAGACCAATCGGACTGGCTGAGGATTTCACTGTCGATAAACATGAGGGTCTATCGAAAATGTACAACTGGTCGCTATCGAACGGGTTAAATCTCAATACAAACAAATTCTCAAATGGTACTACGACACCAATGAACAACCACCTGTTGTTATTAAACAATCTTCTTCTTTTCCTTTATGGCGAGGTAACGGTTAGAACAAACAGGATTAAACAATAAGCTAATTAAATCTGTTGATCTGGTAACTAATCTTGGTTTCAAAACAAATCGCTCACTCACCGCAGCCGACCATACAAATAATTACGTTTTGGGAAGAATTTCTGTGTTCGAAAACTTTGATCGTATTTTTACCAATTTGAGATGACTTTACTGAAGTGCACTTTTATTAATAATTACCGTGCGCAAAGGGATTTCATTTTTCTGTAATTGATACAGTTACCCTTATAATGAAACCACAGCGAACGCATTTTGTTTGTTGCTGCAAGCAGCACCCAGCAAATGATTCATTGCCTGTTTTTAGGTGCTGCTTTCTGCATGAAAGAATAGAAGGATAGAAAGAAGTTTGGTGCGATAGGGTTTTTTTCTCCAAAGGGGCGCCCTAAATTGCTTTATTGAGATCTGTTGTTGTGTTTTCAATTTTTAAAATTATGTATTGCAAGCTTGAATACCAGTCTCAATACAAGTTGTTTGTCGCGTTTAACGATGCTATTAGGATAGGTACGTCTATGGATTGTGTCGATACGATCACATATCGCACAACCACACGATTCAACAATTATTTTTGAACCACAAGTGTTCCCAGTTCATACACAGTCTTATTAATAATATATACACTCATTTTCACTTGATTACAAACAGGTAGTTTCCTGATTTAATTTTACTTCTTCTAATTCTTTCGATAGTTTGGGAAAAACGAAATGCAATATGAAAGATCGCTATATTATGTTTATGTTGTAAAAAAAAACGGGATTAAGTAAAAAAATAAAGTTTGTATGATGCTTTTCCCAATAAGGTCATAAAATTAGACCTTTTTTTATTGTCACTTGATTACGAAGAGTTCCTTAATCTACCTGCTTTCATATTTTAAATCAATTATAAAGGTATATGGAGTAAGGCATTATTACATATATATACATTTGGAAATAGGCCAAACTCGATCTTACCAGGTATGAGGTAAATCCATCTTTTCTATAGCCGGAAAGATTGAAAGAGGACCAACTGTTGTTCGTACCTAACTTAAGGACCCTGAGAACTATGGAAAAAACTGGAAAGGAAGCAAAGCAACAACAAGTCAGGATCGATGGGTGAGACTGAGTCCTGCTTCCAATTCAAGACTTTCCGTAGGCAAAAAATTAAGTTGATGCTAGTATATCAACTATTTATTGCGTGATACAGCAGTCCAACCATATTCAACTCAAACAAGTTAACGACTTTATTTTACAATAAGTCACATCAGGTGGAGTCAAGAGTGACATACGAGGGCGGGTCAATAAGTCCGTGACTTTTGGAATAAAACACAGATTTTTTGATAAATTTTTTTTTTATTTTTTAACGTAGTCTCCCTTGAGCTCTATAAACTTTGTCCAACGCTTCTCCAATTTTGTTATCCCTTCCAAAAAAAATGATTTGTCGAGGTCCTCAAAATAGGCCTTTATTTGCGAGATGACTTCATCATTGGAGTCAAATATTTTTCCACTAAGCCATTTCTTCAGGTTTGGGAACAAAAAGTAGTCGCTTGGAGCCAAATCTGAAGAATAGGGTGGATGAGGGAGCAATTCATAGCCCAATTCATGGTTTTTTGCCATGGCAACTGCACATTTGTGCACCCTTGCATTGTCTTGGTGGAAAAGAACTTTTTTCTTGGCCAAATGAGGTCGGTTTTTTTTCAAATCGTCATTGAATCGGTCCAATAAGTTGGCATAATATTCCCCATTGATTGTTCTTCCCTTTTAAAGGTAGTCAATGTGGATTATCCCGCGTGCATCCCAAAAAACAGTCGCCATAACTTTATTGGCTGACAAACCCACCTTGGCCTTCTTTGGCGCCGATTCACCCTTAGAAACCCACTGTTTTGACTGTTGTTTGGTCTCTGGTGTGTTGTGATGAATCCATGTTTCGTCCACGGTTACAAAACGGCGCAAAAACTCCTCCATATTGCGATTAAACAACGCCAAACCTTCCTGTGAAGTTGTTACACGATTGCGTTTGTGGTCGACTGTGAGCAAACGCGGCACCCATCTTGCGGAAAGCTTTCTCATGCCCAAGTGATCATTCAAAATTTAAACCACTGAGCCATGCGAGATCCCTACGGCTTCCACAATCTCTCGCACTTTCAATCTTCGGTCGGCCAACACCATATCGTGAATTTTTTCGATTGTTTCGGGTGTAGAGACCTCAACTGGGCGTCCAGGACGTTCGGCATCTTCAGTGCTTGTACGGCCACAACGAAATTCAGTAAACCACTTTTTTACCATTGAAATCGATGGTGCGGAGTCCCCATAGTATTTTTCAAGCTTAGCCTTGGTCTCGGTAATGGTTTTTTTTCGCAAGAAATAATGCTTAATAAGCACATGAAATTCACTTTTTTCCATTTTCTCCTCAAATTAGTGAGTAGTCTGATAAAAATAGCTGTCAAACACAAACTAACTGACGCAGCAAGTTTAAATTTTGACAGGAGTCAACTGACAGATGCCTGTTGACAGGAGCAGTGTTGCTGTTTCAGTAAAGAGGTCAGAAATTCAAAAAGTCACGGACTTATTGACCCGGCCTCGTACCTTTGTCTTTTCAGATGAAAATGAGTTTAATTTGGATTGACCTAATGGATATAATTATCATTTCCATGATTTGAGGAAGGATAAAATAAGCTTGAATATAAGACACAGCACGGGAGGTCGAGTAATGGTATGGCGAGCAGTAAGCGTTTACGGAACTGCAAACCTTAATAAGCTCAAGAATGACAGCGAATAAATAAAAATCTATACTAGAAAAAGAGTTCCCTCATTTTTCCGAATTGTTTGGAGGACAACTATGGATTTTCCAACAGGACAATGCACCGATACATACCGCAAGAATATCCAAAACTTGGATTCAGAGCCAAAATGTAGACCTACTGGCATGGCCGCCACATTCACCGGACCTGAACATCATGGACAAAATTTGGGGATGGTTTTCAAAAACGGTCTACGAAGGAGAATTAATTGAAGCCATAAGACAAGCCTGGTCCGAAATTTTACTAAATTACTTGGTAGACTGTATAATGATGTTAAGGAATTTATGATGTTAAGGCACGTACATATAAATCTCAGTAATACGCTGATCTACGCTGATGATATGAAAATATATAAATCTATCACTAGTCAGCAAGACAGAATTTTTCTTCAATCAGCATTAAAAGCTTCGCCAATTGGTGTAATAGGAACGGTTTATCCGTGAACCCTACTAAATGTCAACATATGACATTTTCTAGAAAGAATATCCCTTCCACCTTTCAACATTCTTTGTCTCAACATATTCTTTGTAATGTTGATAATTTTAAGAATCTTGGGGTTTATTTCAATCCCAAACTTGTTTTCGCTAGGCATATTAATTCTATTATTAATAAATCTAATTCTATGCTGGGATTGGTAAAAAGGTGGGCCAAAGAATTTAATGACGCTTACGTTTCTATATCATTGTACAATTGTTTTGTCCGTCCGATTCTAGAGTATGCCTGTCAAGTTTGGACATCGTTCTACAACTTTCATTCAAATCGAATAGAGGTAATTCAAAGTAATTTATTCGATTTGCACTTAGAGGACTTCCATGGGATGATCCATTTAACCTTCCTCCTTACAGTCAACGTATCAAGCTTCTTCAAATGTTACCCCTTTCTCAACGAAGCCTTAATAGCGATATCATTTTTTTACAGCAGCTTCTATCCGGTCAAATATATGCACCTGACTTGCTGTCGTCTATTGGCTTTAATATTCGTGGTGGTGCCCATAATTTACGTAGTGTTGATTTATTGTTAAGCCCCCATCATAGAACAATTTATTAGTCGCATGAGAAAAATCTATAATTTAAATGGTCATGTTTTTAATTAAGCTTAAAAATATTTTGCATAATAATGCCTTAATGTCTTAAATTATTTGCATGATTTGCGTCTGTGCTAGTATTTTATAGGTAATTATTTTCTTTCTAATTGTTTTACTTTGCGTATGTCCTTACTAACACCTGTACTAAGCACTTTTAGCGCATTCAAATTTCTGCTCGTGATAGTTGCTTGTTTTAAGTACTCCACGACACAGAGCTGATAGTGTATACACAAAATAAATCTCTTCATAGCATGATACAGTAATCGGGAGCTAGTACACAAAAATCAAGTGAAAAGAAAAAACAAATACTAATTGGGAAAAGCATCATAAAAATTGAATTTATCTTTTGAATCGTTTGTACAACAATAATATAGCCTTCCTTCATATTGCATTTGGGTTTTCCCAGATTATAGAAGGATTTAAAAAACGTCGTAAAATTAAATAAAGAAACTATCTGTCTGTAATCAAGTGAAAAGGAGTATATAAGAGTAACAGTAGTTGTCGAGTGCAAAAAGTTTGTAGTTGATATATTCGAGAAATTCATATAAACGAGAAGTTACTGTATATATCTATCGGAATACAGATACTTGTCGAGCTAGATACCCAGATCTCTAATTACGATTCTCAACGCCAATGGCTGCCCATTTTGTCCAATGTTGAACGCTGTTAAATTTTAAAACAATAAGAAATAAATTTAATAAATAACTAACTAACTAATGGCCAAATTTTTCTGGTATACACTTTACCAAGACGCTTCTTCCAATGTAGTTTTGAACAAGATTATTTTCTTCTTCTAGTTTTCAGCTTCCAATCGCGGCAATATTTCTTTTTTTTTATAATTATTTATTTATTTAAGAAGATATTTGGCTTACACAGTAAGATATATTATATCTTTTAAAATAATGATAAGCTGAGTAATCGATTTACAAGGAACAATGAGGACTACCATAAAACGAAGAGAATAATACGTAGTAATTTAAAAATATAAGAGTATAAACAGCCGATACAAATTCATAAACACAATAAGATTTAGTTACATGAGAATTATATAAACAAGTTACAACAAATTACAAAAATTTTAAATTTACAAGGAACAAGTAAAATTAACTGGCAGACAAGAAAGATCTCAGTTCAGTAGAAAATCTCTTTTTCAATCCTATTTGATTTTTCAATCCTATCCTGATTTGGCGCGGTAAGGAGTTCCAGAGTCTGTGGCATTAACAAAAAATTGGCGTTCAGACGTTAAATAAGAATAGCGCTGGGATAAAATTTATCTAGTCCTAATGGATGCACAAAACGTTAAGCGGTTAAAATGGTTGCGGGGTTGACGTGTATAAATTATATTATGTAACATTAAAATGGTACGGTATTGCAAAAGTCTATCAAACGTAATACAAGGTGGCGCAAAAGTAATCCTCCTATCAGAAAATGCTATAAATTTTGCGATTGGCCCCTAATGTCAGTTCTGTTTTGACATTTGTGTAGTAAACACATGCGAAATACACGTTAATAAACAATGTTACGCTACACTGCTCCAGAACGCGGAATATTGGTGGCTATTTATTTGAGCAATAATCGGTCGGTGACTTTGGCACAACGTGAATTTCGTCGCAGATTTCCTACCCGTCCAACGCCTACTGGTGAAACACTGCGACGTTTAGCCGCTCGCCTCGAAGAGACTGGCACAACACGAGATGCTGCCAGGCGTGGCAGACCCCGGAGTAGCCGTTCTGCAGAGAATATTGCTGCTGTAGCCGAGGATGTCATGGAAGCGCCGTCGACATCGACCAGACGACGTGCCACGCAAATGGGTATCAGTCGACAGTCTTTACAGCGAATTTTGGTATAAGATTTGAAGATGTTTCCGTACAAAGTCCAGACGGTGCATCAGCTGTTAGCTGCTGACCGCCAATCGCGTCTAACATACGCTCAGGCCATCCTTAATCACCACCAAGAGGAAGATGATTTTTCATCAAAAATAATAGAATAATCATGAGTGATGAGGCCCATTTCCATCTTAGCGGGTACGTAAATAAGCAAAATTTACGCTTCTGGGGCACTGAAAATGTAGCCCACCAAGAGCCATTACACCCGCTCAAAGTCACTGTATGGTGTGCTGTTTTCGCTGGAGGAGTCATCGGACCTTTTTTCTTCGAAGACGTCGCGGGCCAAACGGTTACTGTGAATGGTGAGCGCTACAGAGCAATGATCAACGAGTTCTTTTTGCCGCAACTTGATGAATTGGGATTGGAAAACATGTGGTTCCAACAGGACGGTGCAACGGTACACACTGCACGTGCCACAACCGATATGCTGAAGGATGCATTTTCCGGGCGCCTAATCTCCCGTTTTGGCGATTTGCACTGGCCAGCAAGATCGCCTGATTTGACCGCTCCAGACTTCTTTTTGTGGGGCTTTTTGAAGTCGCGGGTTTATGTCAACAAGCCTCAGACTCTTGCAGCTCTTAAAGACAATATCCGTCATCAATGTGAGGACCTATCGCCGGAAGTTTTGGCCAAAGTGATGGAAAATGCCATAAAAAGGGCTCAAATGACAATCAACTGTGGCGGCGCGGCCATTTACATGACATCATATTCTCGAATTGATGTAAAAAAAATTAAAAGACCAAATAAAAATAATCCACAAGAAGAATCAAAGTTTTTCATTTTTTTTTTAATTACAGCCAAAAAACATCGGAAGGTTATTTTTGCGCCACCTTGTATTACAGATCCGGTAAGAAAAAAGTGAAATGTGGTCGTATTTTCGAAGACCGAAGATAATATATCGAGCTGTGTTGTTGTAGGCGACATTAAGTTTCCGGCTACTAAAGGAGTCAAACTTTCCAAAAACTTCGCAACCGTATGTTAAGGTTGGTATAATTAAGGTCTTAGCTAAGAGGATCCGCGTTTTCATTGGAGTGAATTATTGAGTCGTCCAAAGAGAACGAAGAATACCATAAAGTTTGCCAACTGTAAAGATAATGTGATCACTCCACGTTAAGGTTTTATTAAATAACATACCCAAATTTTTTGCGGTGTCAACATATTCGATCGGACAATCATTAAGGTAGATAGGTGGGAAGAATGACGTGTTTAAGGTTTTCCTTGAAATGACAATGCATTTGGACTTCTTAGGGTTAATAAGAAGCGAATTTTATTGCGACCAATGAGAGATTTTATTCAAATCGGAATTTATGCAACTGACGCAATGATCGATTGAGTCAGGTGAACAGCTCATGTGTAGCTGAGTGTCGTCAGCATACATTTCAACATAGGAGATAGTGTCGATGGAAGGCAACTCATTGAAATACAGGGAAATGAGTAGGATGGAACCTTGGGCAACTCCGCATGTTTTGGGAAGAAAGTCTGACATTCTACTGTTCACATACACATCCTGCTGGCGACCAATAAGATAAGAAGATATTAAACGCACAGCGGAAGAAGGGAAGTTGTATATACTTGTAAGCTTATTGCAAAGTATTGCAGGATTGACGGTGTCAAATGCCTTGGAGAAATCAAGGAGCACTATACGTGATAAGATTTTTATCTAAGTTCTGTCTAATGTCGTCGAACACAGTTAAAAGTGCAGTGGTACAACTATGCATAGCACGGAAACCAGACTTTTTTTTTTTTTTTTTTTTTTTTGTATAATAATAGAGTTTTCAATATTTCTCAACCTCTATGAAGTTGGAAAATACCTATCCCAGGCTTTGCCAAGGGATTAGGCTCTGTTGTGATCTGTATATTATTCAAATTTAAATCTGCAAAGCCGCATGGGCTTGTCTGCAGAAGGTTATTTCTGGAAGGATATTATTGTTTTTGAGTTCTTATAGCATTTGTAATTCACTTTTTTTTTTTTTTTTTTTTTTTTTGTATTTTTTAGTATTTTTGCTTTAAAACTGTTCACTATTTTGATAAAATTGTTTAACTTTTTTCAAAAAAATTGGTTTTTCGAAGTTGCGAAAATTCACGGGTAATTCATTAAATATTGTGGGAATCGCTACGTCATATTTTCGTCGTCCGTACTCGTTACAGTATCTCGGAATAACATATCTGTCCTGGTACCTTCTTCTTGTGCTGACAGTTTGCTGTGTTGGTATCTTGAAGGTGGTGTCATCTTCGAACTGTGATACTACCTCCAGCTTATGTAGTCTTTCTATATTAAGTAGTCTCGTCCTGCTATCGATTTGATGCCAATCAATATCATGCATACGTAGCCTTGATCGATACACCATTTTTTGTATCCTTATAACCGTTGCTTTTAGATTTTGTTGTTGTGGTGCATTTCCCCATGCCAAAATGCCGTATCTCAGGTGCGATTCAACCAGCCCAAAGTAGCATTGTCGGAGAACATCTGGTGTGCATAAGTAACTGAGATGAAATAGTGCATATGCTGATTGCCGAAGTTTGATTGTGAGAGCATGCAAGTGTTGGCTCCATTTCAGGTTATAGTCGACGATTACACCAAGGTATTTGTATGTTGATACATTCTCGATTGCTGTTGAGCAGTTATCCTCATTTTGTAATTTTGATTGATTTCCTGCTATGTGTAGACATTCATCGGTGTGCATTTTAATGGTGATTTTATATTTTAATACATGTGGTGGTCGTATGTGCATAACTTTTGTTTTTTGTGCATTCATGACCAGTCCATGGTCATGACACCATGCTAGGATTGCGTTAAAGTCATTTTGCATCATTTTTTCCGCTGCTTCCACGTTTTTATGGCTAACTACAATGGCTGTGTCATCTGCATACGCATAGCCGGTGCTATGTTTCAGAATTGATAGCAAGTCATTCACATATATTATGAAAATGAGAGGGCCTAACTTGGATCCTTGTGGTACTCCGTATTTCGCATTCTCATCTTCACTGAAGTATTCTCCGATTCGAACTTTGTACTTCCTTTCTTTTAAATAGTTTTCAAACCATGTTAGGATAGGTCCCCTTACTCCAACCTTTTCTAATTGCTTCAAAATATTTTTGTGGCATAATGTATCAAACGCTTTCTTAAAATCAATGAAGAGTGCGATTACATTGTGGTTTTTTTCAAGGCTGTAATTGATTCTGTTTGTGAAATCTCCGAGTAGTCGATTGATGCTTTTCTTTTTCCTGAAACCAAATTGATTTTTTTCTAGGATCTTATATTTTTCAACGTACTCATATAACCTTTTGGCAACAACTTCTTCTAGAATCTTATCTACGGTTGAAAGGATGCATATAGGCCTATAGTTCGAAATTTCATTTTTCTTTCCACTCTTATAGATTGGTCGAGCGATTGATGTTTTCAGCATTGTTGGCACAGTAGATTGCTCTAAGCTCTTCTTTACTATTCTCGTTATTATTGGAGCCATAACCATCGAGCATTTTTTAAGATCTTTAGGTCTTATCCCATCTATACCCGCCGACTTATTTTCATCTAATGAGTTTATAATGTTCTGTATTTCTCTGTCAGTGACTTCCTCGAAATACATTGACCGCTGAACACTATTTGATGGACCATTATAACATTTATATTCGCATTTGTGAATCGTATTGTCTATTTCTAGTGATATTTGTTTTGCAAATTTGTTTGCCAAGTTACCAAAGTTTTTCTCGCTTGCAAAGTTTTTTGATAAAGTGTCATCTAAATTGGCGGATTTTCTACCTAATACTGCGTTGACGATTTTCCAGGTTTCTTTAGGATTATTGCTCGCTCGGTGAAATTGTTCTTTAAAAAAGTTAGACTTTGTCGTAGTAATTTTTTTATTTAAATCGTTTCGAAATTTCTTAAATTCTCTTTCATACAATATATTTCTTCTATTGTTTCTGTACCTCCTGTACAATCGATCTCTTTCCAAACATGCGTTTCTAATTTCATATGTCATCCATTTATGCTCATTCTTTCTTATTTTGATTTTATTTGTAATGACTTTTGAAGATATCATTATATTTATGAAAGTATTTCTAAAATGTTCATAGAGTTCGTTGACTTCAGTGATTGGATTCAACTGTTCCCAATTGTATTCGTTTAATTTTCTTGTGAGATCACTTCTAACGACATAGTCTTGTTTTTCAGTTTTCGTATTTTCATCCGTATTATTGCATAAAAGCGCACAGTACAGGCCATAATGATCCGATACATTTATTTCAGCAACTCCAGACTTAATTTTATTTCTTGCTCGTACCATACAATGATCAATTAGAGTTTTACTATTTCTGGCCACTTCCACTCTCGTTACTGAGTGTATTGTATTTAAAAGTCCTCTCGATGATATCATAGAAAGATAGTTGCTTACAACAGGATCATGCAAGTTGTTAATATTTATATTTACATCTCCTATTAACAGTAATGCATTTTTCTTGTCGATCTCATCTATGTGGTCACTTAATTCAGCAATGAAGTGATTTGCGTTCAGTATTGGTGGTCGATACACTGTGAGTAATGTAGCTTCGATATTTCCTCTACGCACGTTCAAAACTACGGATTCAAAGGATATTGATTCTCTTTCCATTCTCTCATATAAAATATCATCTCTCAAAAATACTGAAATACCTCCTCCTCTTCTATTGGATCTATTATACGATTCGTTGTTAAACCCATTAATTTTGTAGAATTCATTTTCTTCTTTTCTTATGTTTATTTCTGACAGAATGATTACATCAATTGCTTGTAAGAATTCATATATATTTATCATAAAGTCATTCCAATTCGTTTTAATAGACTGTATATTTAAAAAAAAGACAGCCAATCCATTTACTTTTTTAATATAATTTTTCATATCGTCATAAGTTTCCAATTTTGCAAAGCTTATGTTTGATCCTTTATTTATTTCGTTTTCCATTATGTGTATGTTAAATCTTTGTCGCATTGTGTACATTTTCCAATAAATTGGTTATGCTACTTTATCGAGATCCGCTGTGGACTCTATCTCCACCACTTTGTCTCCCTCGTTCTTTCTCGCGAGCACTTTGTTGTTTCTAAACCACACATACTTCCAGTTTACTTCTCTTGCTTTCGATTTCGTTTGCCATAGTAGTTTCTTGAAGTGTGGGGTCAGCTGACTGTTTATATAGATCATTTGATTTGAGTGCATTGAGTCTTTCTCTCTGTTTACCTTTAGACGAATCTCTCCATATGTTAATTTTGTTTTATTTTTTGCTTTTTCGAGAAATGTCATTTTTGTTTGTTTGCGTGCGAAGCTTATTGTGAGATTTCGCAATTGTTTGTTAGCCCTGTCTGTGTATGCGTACATTTCTTCAATATCGCTCTCATTTATTTTTATTTCTAGGGCTTCACCAATTGCACTAACAATTTCAAATGCGTTATCAGTTGCTTTCATGGGAATGTTCTTTATCTCTATATTTTTTTCGATTTGTTTTTGTTCCATTGTATTTATTTTTGTTTGAAGACTTGCTATTTGCGAGTCTTTCATTTCGTTTTGTTTTTTGTATTCGCACAATTCTTTCATTAAATTTTGGATCAGTTGATTATTTTTGGAAAGTGCATTATTTAATTCATCATACTTTGTACTGGTGAACTCTACAGTTTTTGAGTATTCTTTGAGCATTTCTTTTATTTCCTTCAGCTCGTTTTTTATGCATTGTTGATTTGGGTCGTTGATGGTGTGCGGTGCTGGGGAAGAGGCATTTTTGCCACTTTTGTCAGCTGTTTGTTCTCTCGGAGAATCAGCTGATCTTGATCTTTTTGATTGTTGCATCTCTTCTTGTTGTACCTGCCGTACTTTCTCCTTTCCCCTGCAGAATGTACACTCCCAAGTTTTTCTCGCTGCAGCTGACCATTTTCTCCACGTACTCAGTGCAACAGAAGAGCATTCAGCATGGTAACACCCTTTACACTTTGCGCACGTTATGTACTCCCCATCCATAGGCAATGGGTCTTCACAACGCGTACAATTGTCCATGATTGTGACAGAAATAAAAATAAAATGAAAAAGAATTCTTACCAGAAACTTTTATTGTTATTATGTAGTGTTACACTTTTTATGTGATTAAAGAGCTAGTGCTCTGCTTAATTTGTTTGTTTAGTCAAATAAACCAAATATGCCTAAAAGAATTAACAAATTGGACCTCGCTTGGATACTAATAAAAACACTTCCGCACAGTTGAGAACTGATGAGAACACAATAAATTATTCGAATTAAGATACCTATTAATTCTGCATAATTCTTTCAAAGACTTTGAATAGAAAAGAGAGAATATAAATAGGACGAAAATCTTTATCTGTGCGATTCTTGGGAACAGGGATGATTTTCGAATTCTTCCATATTGAAGGGAACACACCTGTTGTGAGGATGTAGTTAAAGGCATGGGTGAGATATGGTAGGATAATGGACAGAATAATCTTTACGAACTTAGGGTGAATTTCATCAACTCCGACAGAGTTAGATTTGATAGAGTTTCCACGAGAGAAAACTGGAAAGCTTCATGGCTTTAGCGTGCGCTAAAGGCATTTTTTTTTTCTGTAATTGATACAGTACCCTTATAATGGAGCCACGCGCAGGCATTTTTTTATGCTGCTGAGCCAGGACTACGCAAATGAATCATTGCCTGTTTTTAGGTGATACTCACTGCATGAAATAATAGAAGGATCACTCGTTTTAATGTTAAAATGAATGGGAGAATTCACCACCCCCTACTGCAAACCGTTTTTAATTTCATAAAATCAGCTCGAAGTGATGGCAATGAATTTGGCAACGAAATTCTTCACCATAAGCCAAACAGGTTGTCATAATAGATGTTATTGCCCTCGACCCACTTCAGAACAGAATTGACAACCTTCTCAAATACCTTGCTTATATTTGGAAACAAACTAATTGAACGGAGATTGGCAGGGTTCTTCCTAACTTTAAACTTCTTCGGGCTGCGGTCCCCTTTTGCATCATTTTCATCATGTGAGGATTTATTTTAATTTATTTTACTAGCGATGTAAAGAAATGAACAAGTACTAACTTTTCGTTGATATCGAGTACCAGAGCTTAGTACCTAACTGGTCCAGGTACTAGTGCAGTTACAAAAGTGTAATCTAATACCAACCTTGTGAATATTATTATTTATCCTGAATGATAAACAAGCTTGAAATTGATAATGCATGTATTTCTTTTCCCAGTGGAATTACAACGGATGAAACCATTTCAAAATTCAGAATATCACTCCTCATACATGACTTTTTGTTATTCAGGAAATTGAACATTTAACTTTTTTTTTCAAAAAGTAGAAAACTGAAATGATCCCTCAGGCAAAAAAAGGAAGTAGGTACGAACACACATATGTATATACGAAATACGAATAAATATGAATGTCTCTCGGAATATTTGGTTTTCCATCTAATTGGCGATTCGATAAGGATGCTAAAGATAATATGTATGTGTACTACTTACTTCCATATCGACAAGTGCCGCTGGGTAAATGGATTTATAACGACATTGCAGATGAACGAAAATGGATATTTCAAGTAAGTTTTCGCTGGTCAATTGGAAGTGGATATTGATTGAATTTTTTCTGATTTATTATTCCTCTATTGTTAATTCGATTTATCTGCTGAAAATGCGAGTTTTTAAGTGAAATAACGGATAAAATGCAGTTTTTAAAAGGAATAATTTGAATGTCGGTAGTACTTCCATTATCATCATGTTTAATGCATTCGAGAATAAATGCTCAGAGATACGTAAAAGGGTAGAGTCAGAAATGCCCGTCCTTACAAAGAAAACACAACAAATTTAGAAAAAAAACATCTTCATTTCTGTTCATAATTTCCGATTGAAAATTAATGGGCATCATGTAGAGAGAGAGAGAGCGATAGGGTAAGAAGAGAACCCCTCAACGAAGAACAGGTTCCAATACCCAGTACTGAAGAAGTAAGCAAATCTGTAAAAAAGCTTAAGAACAACAAGGCTGCCGGCTCCGATGGCTTTCCAGCAGATCTTATCAAGTATGGGTGGAAGAAAGCGTACCCGATGACTGGACTATCAGCTCCACATGCCCCTATAAGAAAGGCGATCCTTTGTCTTGCAAGAATTATCGAGGCATACCCCTGCTAAATGTCGCTTAGACAGCGTACTGCCTGAACGTCTAATGCCGTTCTGTAATACACTAATCGGCATGTACCAAAGTGGCTTCCGGCCCGCAGATCGACAACAGACGAAATCTTCGCACTAAAGCAAATCCTGAAAAATTCCATTGCACTTCAAGTCGAGACCCATTATCTTCTTCAGCATTCATCGCCAAGAGCTCTACTTGGCGATGGCCGAATTCGCGATCCCGGCAAAACTGATCCAAATGTGTCGCGTGACGCTGGAGTACACGCGGTGTAATGTGCACCATGGAAACAGTTCCTCCGAACTATTCTTAACCTGTACCGGATTCCGTCAAGAAGATGCGCTGGCATGTGACTGTTTCAATCTTTTTCTAGAGCAGATAGTTCGCAGGGCGGATGTCGATACGAAAGGCACTATCTTCGACAGATCTGTCCAACTATTGGGATAAGCGGACGATATCGACATCATCGGCCGATCTGAGCGTGCCGTGTTAGAGGCTTTCATGGCGATTGAAGAACTGGCAACATTGGTGGGCCTTGAAGTCAATGAGGACACAACGAAGGTACTTGCTTTCAACAAACAATCAAACATCTGTCCACTGACTAGGACAAAACGTTACTGTTGATAGCATCAACGTAGTGGAGATCCGAAGAAGACTTACCCGAGGAAACCGTTGCTACTTCGGTTTGGCGAAACATTGGGTTTAAAACTGCTGACTCGGAAAACCAAGTGTAAGCTCTACGAAATACTGATACTGCCAGTTCTGTACGGCGCCCAGTGCTGGACGATAAGCAGGATAGGAGAGCTTATTTAGGGTTCTGTCGAAAGAAATATTTGCCATTGTTAACGTTGTTCCTACCATACTTCACCATGATGAAAATGTTGATTTTACTGAATATTTTGACATTAACACTTCGGTAATCACTTTAAGGGTGCGTTCTCACTGAAAGTTTGAAGTTGTCAAGTCGCTAACGAAAGACACTTTAGTTGGCTGTCGCGAAGTGATATGGGTTCTTGGCGCGCAGCACAATGTAAAGCTCTACTGAGTTCCCAGTAACATTGGCATACCGGCAACGATATGGCTGATGAAATGACCAGACAAGGTTCACACCTCGAACCCAACCAGGCCGACAAAATAGGTACGTGTAGGTGTATCCTTCAGCAGTTGATTGGGAACAAAATTCTAGTAGCGGCTAATGAAAGATGGAGCACACTGCAATGCTGTGCCACAACCAAGAAAACGTGATCACCAAAAATGTCAAACCACGAGTTTACTACAAACGGACAAAAAGCCTTTGTCCTCTCTCGTGGGTGTTACCACCGACAATTACATGCCGAAATATCATTCCAAACGAATGAAAATCAGCACGCATGACTTATAAGAGGTTGGGGGGATGAGGAGGTGTGGGAAGTTACCTTCACTTTCTCTGCCACATCAGAAATAAATTCATCCGTAAATTGCTTTTCGGAGACCTAGAATAATTTCACGGCAGGGCCGTTTTTGACTTAATCAAGTTTGTAAATGCCTCTGGATGACTTGCCCATCCATAGGCTTTCATATGTTTCCTAGTAGGGAAGTTGAAAACCCCAAGGGTTTCAACGGGCCTGCCTCGTCAACCCATTTACCTAGCCTTACATTACCTAGTATTCAATAGTGAACATTCGAACAAAGATTACCGTCCCTATAATGCTACGACGAGGTTATAATAAGTTGTTAGGATCTACCTACATCATTGGCAATCATTTTCCTTCATGATGTTATTTTCCAAATTGACAATTCGAAATCCTATGAGTCACTCGCTAAATTGCTTGGGTATAAAGTCATTTGTTGCCCAAGGACAAAAAGTAATTCGTCACTGTTTCAAAAATGATTAAGTACCCTGTCCGAGCTTGTGTCCCAACTAATGCAGGTCCTTCAAATTGGAATTGTAAGAAAGACAAATCATTATGACTATGTCACAGCGGCTATCCCTTTTTAAGTAGGGTTCTTTAGCCAGTCTGACTCAGCAATACTGCTGCACACATATTTTTTGGTACCGTCTAATTAATTGCCATGACCCAAGGCCAAGTACTTAGGTAAACAATTATAAGTCAACCACACCTAGCAATTATGTAAAGGTAATTCTCCTTAATAAGCTCATTAACCAATAAAATGAAATCATTTAAACTTGTACTAAAATTCCTCCTTAATTGACCCTTTCAAAATAATCTGTCGGAATTATTGTTTTCCATTCAATCATTTGTAGAAAATAAGGTCATCACTTTATTAATATAATAAAACCATAAAACTGTTAAATATAATTAAATACATAAACATTTTCTAGAGCTGCTACGATAGTACTAAAAGAAAATAACTGTCATCTATTACGGGTGGATAAGGAACATTTTAACCGCATCCTTCGGGATGTTGAAGCTAATACACTAAGGCTGCAGGAGCATGGAAAAGATGTCCTAGTATTGGAGAGGGTGGCTAAACAACGAGGACAACATTCAGCATTTAAGTATGTTACGAGAAAATACATAGTTGTTGTGTTCAATGTTTTGTGTTTTTTGTTTTGTTTTGCTTGCTTGTTTTTTTATTACACACATATACATACATAATGTGCCGAAGTTTTCATTTTTATTTTTCGTTATGTTGTTAAATTTTTGAACACCATATCGCATGCCAATAAATCGTTAACATTTCTTTATTTTTTTTTTTGCGTGCAAAATTGAATTTTGTGAAATCATTTTACATACATAGATACGAGTATCTTATAGAAAGGTTCTAAAATGTACACTGCAAATCACTTGATTAGGACCACTTTTTTTGCAAACGTTTTTCGCGATGTATACCTGTTCATCATTTTACTCCGAAATATTTACTAACTGTAAAGGTACGATTACACGCCCATTTTTTCGAGTCATTTGAATGACGCTGAGACGTAAAAATCGCGTCACAAAGCCATAATTTTAATGTCGTTCTGTGTGATCGCCATTTTTATACCCTATTCTAAGGGTATATTAATTTTGACGCATAGTTTGTAACATACCTTAATATTGCCCGTAGACCCCTAAAAGTTACTATATTTATGATCAGCATCGATAGTAATGTCGATCTAGCCATGTCCGTCCGTCCGTCCGTCTGTCGGCAAAAATTAGGCCTTTAAACTGGACCTAGAGAGCTGAAATTTTAACCATATACTCTCTAGGATCCCGAAATAATCAAGTTTACGAATTTTTGAAATCCGCCCACAGACACGCCCACAAACTCAAAAAAACAAAATTTTGGAAAAAATCGAATTTTGAGCTAGAAAGCTGATTTTTTTTTATATGATCTATGACTCCTAAAACTGCTTGGGATAAAAAAATTTCAAAATCCGCCCACTGACACGCCCACAAATAAATAAAACAATTTTTTTGAAAATCCAAAGTTTGAGCTAGGGAGCTGAAATTTATAATATATACTCTCTAGGGGCCCTTTATTCTCATGTGTTAATTTTTTAAAATCCGCCTACTGACACGCCCACAATTAAATAAAACAATTTTATTGAAACACCCAAGTTTGAGCTAGGGAGCGTTTTTTTTTTTTTGATAAAATCCTTGAAATGTTATATAACAAAATATGTAGAGCGTTCTTAACAATTCAACCATACTTATACTTTTGTCACGCCCACTTATGAGGGATAGGAATAAGAATAGGATATCCAACAGTTCGCCCAAGCGGACTGTAGCCCGTCCCTATGTTTGGGATTACATTTCAGGCGTCATTTAAATGACTAGGAAAATGGCGAAGAAAATGACAAGAATTTTGTGGCATTAAAATGACGAAAAAAATGGCCGTGTTCTTTAATGACGCCTAGGACAAATGACTAAACTTTTTGACTGTTGCGTCATTTAAATGGCAGCCTCCAAAAAATAACAACGCACGAAATTCATGCCGTGCCATTTTTCTACGCCTGACAAATGACGCAGCATTTAATATGATATCTGTGCTTTCATTTGGTGTTTTTGTCGTGGGGCAAGGACGTGTTGCATTTGTCTGGCTGCTATTTCGGTACAAATTGCTATGAGTGAAATGGAATACGAACCGTTGCCGTTAAGTGCCGACAATATGGACTATTCTGTTAACTATCGTGTGAGTTTGAATACCCAAAGTACAACAAAGTCGAGCAAATTAGGCAAAACGCAGAAAACAGGAGTAAATAGGGATAGGAACATTGGCTATTCGTGGAGCGATGAAGAAGAAGGTCAGTTCCAGAATACAAACTTCAACATGTCAAAACCGATTCTCGGGCCATTATTGTACTAGAGCTGGCCATCGACGCAGTTGATTTAACCGAAGCCAGAAAGAAGTGGAATAACATGCGCAGCAACTTCTAGGAGTTCGTGACGAAACTACGCAAGATAAAGTCCGGTCAATGTGCAATCGATGCAGGTGATGTAAGATATCCACATTTACATTACTTTATTCGTGGTGACTAAAAAATTATGGAGCACCGTGCACTCCAGAACCACTTTCGTTGTTTTTTCGGTATCGCGCCGACATGATGCCGAACACATTCTCGATTATTCAACGTGCACGACTTAGGCGATAATTGTACACTCTCTGCGGCACCGTCAAGTTGCGCTAAGCGTACGACTTCATGATATTTGGTCGCATTGAGAAAGCATCGTCCGCAACGAGTACGAACGGAACGGGAGTGCTTTGTCAGGCAGTACTTTTTTTGCTGGCAGGTGCAGCTGTTTGCTATCCAATGCTTGAGCGAAAGTACAGCGATTAAAGACACCACACAACAATTTATAATCAGCATCAGCTACTCCCATCAATCAATTCGGGAATTGCTCCGTTTTTCGGAATCTATCGACAAGTAAAACATTTGGTCGCATTTCAATCTTCATTTGCGGGTGGCAATGGTGCAGTAGTAGTGTATTCGCTTACGGAATGGAAGGTCGTGCGTTCGAATCCAGGCCAAGTCCATTACTTTATACCGAATACATGAAATCGTAATCTCCCTAAGTAACTTAGACACCACCCGTGGAGAAAAACCCTACAACTGCACCCAAACACTTCTTTCCTATCTCTCTATTCTTTCTAATACCAAGTAGCTTACACTGTGTTCTTAGCATTATAAGGGTACTGTAACAACAGAAAAAAAAATCCCTTTAGCGTAAGCAAATTATAAAAAAAAAAGTAGCACAAAGCACACACCATAATAAACTCACCGACAAGAACCTTGTAAATAGCGTCGAGAACTTCCAGAATGATGCACGTTATCGTTGGCTGCGATACGCCGAAAAGGAATCGCAGCGTTCGAAAACTCTCACCAGTGGCCAGGTAGCGCTGCGCGATTACAAGTCGTGCTTCTGCTGAAACGCTCTCTCGCATATTTGTGTCTGTTTTTCGATGTGTGCCTTCACCAACCTCAACAAATAATCGAATTGATTGGCTGACATACGAAGGACATTGCGATATACTTCAGGTTCTTCTTCGCGCAATTCGAACAGTAATCCAGCACAAAAACCACTCTTCTCTCGACGCGACGGCTCAACCAGTTCTTTTGCCAAATACTCCGCTTTCGGAGCTCGTAATCATGATCGTCTTCACTGCTTTCCAGCACACACGCTGCCAAATACGCCGACTCCGGAATTTTGACCATCATCGCAAATGTTCTTTTTGAGATTTTTTATTTAGATGAGAGAAAAACACTAAATGACAGTAGCTATATTTTTCTCATTGGTCATTACGAAATCGAAATAATTGGAAAGGTGACATTTGTCATTTTGATGAGGCTAATGACTTGGCATGTGATCGTCATTTTTTCGCTCGTCATTTAATGGCATCCCAACGGAAAATTCTAAATGACTCGTTATTTGATTTTGGGACAAATATGACGATGATAGTCATTTCGTGTGATCGCCATTTTTTCGCAAATGACCAATGACGAATCGTAGCTTGAATGTCTCTCTAATGCGACATTTTTTCCTGACGGCACAGCGTCATTTAATTAACAGGAGAGGCTACAGGCTTTTTGAAATTATGGCCGATTTTTTTTTGGAAAAAACCCCAGAAAATTCTTCTTACAAAATTAGATTTTTTTTTCCTATGAAAAATTGACAGACTTTTCTGGCATTCTAGTTATTATTTCAAAAAAATGCCAGAACATGAGAATGTAATTAAACCCGAAGAATATTTTGTGGGCCTTATTTTACTAATTGCATTCACTTTAACATTCACGCAAGTCTAAAAAAAACGTAAAGTATTTTAATGATTCACCCAACATAGCACCTACCCCTAATTCGCACATACTCCAAATCCAACAGTGACCCCAAGCAGGGGGGTTGCATTGTGCCACGCTTACAATTTTTTTTTTAATGCCCGTATATCCCTTGTAAAGCCATTTTTCAGTACCCTTATCATGTAATAAGCTCAGCACGGGAAAGAAATAAGGATTAGAAAAAAAGCAGAGATGCCGATGCACGTTGGTTTTGAATGTTTGTAGGTTATAATGTGAGAGAAAAATAGAGAGTGGAAGAGAATTGCACATTCGTCTTTTACGGCTGAGGAAGGATTCTTTGAACTACACTGTACGTCCGAATACAGGCTTGAGGGTGAACTGACCACTCCTTGCATGGCGAGTATTGCGGTTGAAATGTTCAAGGTTCACGGGGTGGAATGCAACTGGATATTTCGTTTGAGCTCTTATAGTGGAAGTAACGATAAAATAAAGGAAGACAGAAGACATTGCGATGATGACTAAGAGAGTCAATCGATGTCTCGGTCGCCAATGAGTTTTATCGCGCGTTTTTGAATCCTGTCAAGTAGCTCCAAATAAGTTATTCGTGGACCAGACCAGATATGAGCATTGTTCTCGAGTTTCCAGAAGGAATTGATTGGATTAGAAGTCACAGACAGGTGATCAATTATAAAAATGAGAAAGAGAGTCGAGGACAGAACAGAGCCTTGGGGAACACCAGCAATTATTTGGTGAGTTGCAGGCTTGAAACCGTCCAAAACAACTTGAATTGTCGAAAAGTAATTTCTAGTCCACTGAAGAAGAGTATCATCGATTCCATATGCACGCATTTTCGACAAGTGAGCTTGATGCCAAACTCTGTCAAATACCTTTGAAATATCAAGCGCAACGATCTTAGGTTAGGTTAGGTTAACACACTTAGACCAATGAGGCCCGTTGTGATACCACGTGGATCAGGAGTTTCGACCTCTACTCGCTAAACCATTTGGAGCTTCTAATGAAGCGCGATAGACTTCTAACATCTGTGTTAGCTAAGTCACTGATAGAGATTTCTTTTATGGGAGAGTGCAGGACATGTACAGAGGAAATGAAATGTAGTCTCCTCCTCATCCTCCTCGTCCCTGCAGCTTCTACAGAAGTCATTTGAATAGACGCCAAACCTAGATGCATGCTTGCCTATTAGACAGTGTCCTGTAATGATACCTATAGCAGAGCCAATGTACAGTCGGTTAAGTGAGATCAAACGCAAAGAGCATCGCAGATCCAGCTTTGGCCAGATATGTTTGGTGGCTAGACACGTATTACTACCTGTCCACCTAAGGTTCGTACTCTCGACTGCGGATAGCTTAAGTTTACAAGTAGCGATAGGCATACAAGTTTACAAGTAGCGATAGGCATACCTAGAAAACTTTTACCAGGTAGAAGAAGTAATGCGGTTCCATTTTTGGCGAGTTCATCTGTCCTACAGTTCCCTGGGATGTCTTAATGCCCCGGCACCCAATAGAGGTGAATATTGAACTGCTCTGCCATCTCCTCAAGAGATGAACGGCAGTCTATGGCTACGATGGAGTTTGAAGAGACTGAGTCCAGGGACTCAGGCTTGACTATCCGAGAATATACGGATGTCCTTAGCGGATATCACATTTCTCTTCAGCCACGACGAGACTTGTTTTATCGCCATGATTTCTGCCTGGAACACGCTACAATGAACAGGAAGGCGGAAAGAGAGACTAATATTTAGTCTTTTTGAGAAAACACCCCCACCTACCCCATCACTAGTTTTTGATCCGTCGGTGTAGAAGTGGATCGATTTATCCTCCGTGAATGCAACATCCTCCCAGAATGATCTGGTGGGGATAGCGATTTGGAAATTCTTCTCTAAATGTAATTGGGGTATGGTATAGTCGATGTTCCTTGGTAGAGACCCAAGTGAGTCCAGAATGATAGAGTGGAAAATATTCGTATTGATCCACTGTGAGGTAGCTTTTTAGCGGATAGCGGAACAGGCAGACGCAGTAAAATGTGCAGTGTAACGGAGGGGGTAGTTCGGAGTGCTCCGCTGATGCACAGACAAGCTGTACGTTGAACCTTGCTCAGCTTATCGCGGTTTACCGCTTTGTCTAGGTCAGTCCACCAGACAACCACCCCGTATGTCAGATTCCGTGTCACTACCGATATGTATAGCCAGTGAGATATGCGGGGCCATAGGCCCCACTTATCACCGATGGCTTTTTTGTAAGAGAAAAGTGCTACTGTAGCCTTTTTGACTCCCTATTGAAGATTAGACTCAAAAATTTAGTTTCATTGGAAAAGGTTAAGCTTGTACCGTTAATTGAGCGATTTTGTATTTCATGGAAAAGAGGACAAGTTCGGTGTTGTGAGGGTTAACACCCAGCCCACAGCTTCTTGCCCATCTTGTCAGCTTGTTGAGAGCGTTTTAAAGGAGTTCCTTTAAAGTGTTGAGGTATTTCCCTGAAACGGCAACAGCAAAGTCATCCGCATAGGCAATCACCATGCAGCCCTCCCCCTCCAGGCATATCAGTAGTTTATTTACCACCAAGTTCCACAGAAGGGGGGAAAGGACACCGCTTTGTGGCGTACCTCTACTGACAGACCTCCTAGCGGATAAATCGCCCAGTTTTGGGTTGATAATCCATTTTTTTACCCTTGCTGTACGCATGTCGGCCCGCAGACATATATTCATACGAAGATGGATATCAATCAGACGCTCCAGCGTTTTGAGGAGGAATGATGATAGAGTGATGGGTCTGAGGTCTTTTGGACTAACGCACAACTAACGCGCAATGATCTTACTTTCACCACCTTGGTGAAGACATTGGTTCCACTTTTCGGTTAGATATGTCATCAAATCACCAGGTTAGCTGTTATTGCGAAAATCATACTGCCGGTCATTAAAAAGTTTTCGGGATTCAAGATATTTCATAAGCCGACGGTTAATCAGATTTTCCATGACCTTGGAAAGAAGCAACGTAAGTGCAATTGGTAGGTAGGAGGAGGGAGAGGAAGATTTGTCTTTTTTTGTATCAGGCTGCATAAATGCATTTTCCATCTCCTCGGAAAGAGTCCTGAAGAGTAGGACAGATAGAAAAGCTTACGCAGTGGTTTTGGCAGTGTAGAAGAACACCTCTTCAGAACGATGGGGGAAATACCATCTGGACCAGCGGATTTGTGAACGTCAAGATCTAGAACTACTCTAACTACTGTACCTGTAATCTCGCCGTAAGGAATCCTGACTGTAACTGATATATTCCCTTTGCACCTCATTTTAGGATCTGATAGACTAACCGCTTTTCCTTGGACATTGTTACTTCGGATGTGTTTTTAACGCAGCTTTTGGGATCCACAAGTTAGTTGTCTATAACGAACTCCTTGGCCTAATAATCCCAGTTACTTGAAAGCGTTTTTCTATAGTCATCAGCGTGTTTTCAGATCCCACTTTTATTTCAAATGTCGTTCCAAAAAAAAATGCAATATCCAAAAATTGCAGTATTCGCAAAGGCTTCAAAATGATGCCACTATTTATGTCCTTTTTAGCAGTTCATTATTCGATTTCGTCAATAACCTCTTCAATTGTATGGCTTTGTTGTTGAAAAATATATAGGTTCTCACTCTGGTATACTTATTCAACCGGCATTTGACCCGAGGAAAGCATCTGCCTGAGAAACTGAGTTCCGAGTGAGTTTTGGATGCGTGGGAGGTTTGAATGCGTTTGTTTTGCCACAGTTAAGTGGCCAACCATGACGACAAACAATTCGATATTTCATGATCCGAAGAATGAGAATGAGAAGATAATAAGAAACATCTGTTTTAATATAGTTAGCAATAAATCTCGTGACAAGAATATAAGACATTATAAAGAACGACTGCAGGAGTTCTATTTAATTTGTGACTTATATTCCCCCATACAGGCCAAGATTGTTACGTCGAATGGTTCCGACATAAAACCCGCTACAACAACATAAGCAGTCAATTTTAAAAAAAAACTTTTCAAGTCCTTGTCCCTTCCAAAGTTCTATTCACCTAAAATGAAAACTTTCTCGGCATAATAAAATCTCAAAAATAAATACCCCCTCAAAATTTAATATTAAAAACCCGTCGAACCTCAAAGGTATTTCAAAATTATTCCACTTGCCCTACTCACTTTGTTCCGTTTTCCTACTTTAACCACTCGCTGAATAAACGTCAAGACAAAACTTCAAAAATAATAGCATAAAATCCTGGAAATGGTATTAACTATTCAATAACAGTCCCCATCTGTATCTGAAGGACATCGACAGGATAGTCCGCGCTCAGTTAAACTTCAATCAATGCTGAACTTAATAGAGTCAAGTTAATTAGCCGAGACGGCATACAATTTATATTTCGCACGCGAATGTTGTAGGAAAAGTTTAAATCCCACACTATCGTTTAATTTGAATACGCGCTTTATTGGTATGAACAAAACCTAACGATTGACATCTGTGAAAATAATATTTTATCCGTAGTGCTGTCCTGCGAAACGTGTAATTCGGTTAATTTGATGCTCCATTCCCTGCGCCCAATTAAATTGTATTCTTCTATTGCTGGGTTGTTTGTTCTTTGGATTTGTGTGTTGATGTTTTTTTTTTTTAATTCTCACAATCCCAGCTGAGCTTGTTGTCTTCGTTGTTAATTTTAGGGATCAGGGATGACAAGAACAAAAGAAAGTAAAATCTGAAACGCATGTTAATGCGGAATTTAGGTGAAAGGACAGTTTTACCAGATTGTTTTCTTTTTATTGTGTATCTAGTTATCCTGAAATTTAATTTAAACAGCAACATCAGCGTGGAGAATGTAATTGCTTCGCCAAGGATACGCTGGGGTGAGCTATAAGTGTAAGCATGGCGTGTGTTTTTTTTTCGTCTAATTTTGTCTGTTTTATTTGGCAGCTTGTTTTGGTGTCTTGCTTTTTTGTATTGTTGTTGTATTACCCCAGCATTTATTTAGTGCCTAATTTTATAATGTTATTCCTTTTTTCAGGTACACAGTGATGTCGGGAACACCGTCAAAAATGCTGGAGCATCTCTTGGAGACCCGCTTGGGTGGACAAGTGGGTGGTATTGATCCATTCTTAGATGATTTCCTGCTGACGCATATAGTATTTATGCCTGTGGTTCAACTAGTGGACGAACTCATGAATTAATATCCTTTTTAAACATGTTTCATATCATATACATTTCTAGTTTTAAGCTCCGACGGACTTACAAGGGAGTTAGTATTTATACTCAAAAAGCCAGAGCAAATTTCTAATTGTCGCGCCTTATTACACATATATATATATAGGTATCTCCTCTATAGATTTTTTAACTGCACGACGATGCATGAAAGATTCTCAATTTCCTCTTTTATCGTTTGGGTTTTCTCTAATTTTACTTAAACGTGTAAATATAGGGTCATCCAACATGAGGTGTCATTTTGATAACAATAGAAAAACGCAACAAATTCATGAAAAATTATGATGTTTTTATTTTGATCTAAAGAACAGACTTGTAGATGAATAATGGAATACAACACCGGCCAAATGTCCATCTCAGCTCTGCCTACAAATCGTCATTCTTTTGATGACATTTTTCATCACGTTTTCGCATGATTGCATTTCGCGAAAAACAGCTCTGATAATTTATTTTAGTGCATGAATCATTCTTTGAACATTGTAGTAGACGTTCTCTTTAACATAGCGAAAAAGGAAAAAGTCTTATCGTGTTAAATCGCACGATTTCGGCGGTCAATAGAAGTCTCCATTTCGATAAATCACACGTCTATGAATTTTGTCCCGCAAAAGATTGATTGTTTCACCTGCTGTGTTGCATGTGGTGCTGTCGTGCTGAAAATAAACGTCGTTCACGTCCATTACATCAATTTTCGGCTAAAAAAAAAGTCAACAAAGATCGTTTGGTAATGTATTCCATTCACTGAAGCGGTCGCACCAGCATCATTTTCGAAAAAATATGGCCCAATGACATTAGTAGCCCAAAAACCGCACCAAGCCTTCAGTCGTGGTGGATGGAGAGGTAACTTCACTATTTCTCATGGGAGGAGAAATAGTCCAAGCACCAGATGTGTCAGTTTCATTTGTTTACGTACCCAGACAAAGGGAATTGAGCCTCATCAATATAATTTTGTGTAAAAAGTTAAAAAAAAAGTTTCGCGAATACTTTCACAGTTCTTGCAGTGATTAGTTATTATTTTAACACTTTGTGCGAAAGTGTACCGATCAATATTTAATAACCTCCCAGCTTTGACTAAACAAGTCAGCAACAATGGTGCGTAATTTAAAATGACACCTCTTGTTGGACGATCCTTTATAGGTAATCTAGAAGTGCTGACTACCGTAGTGACCTGGGCTTCAACAAAAAATATACCGAATACATACCATGTCTTTCCTAAATACAGAATCCATCAAAAGGGTGCTAACTGCAGCCAAAAAAAAACACGCATGCTTCTTTGCATTGTCAATCAAGTTACAATTTCTGACTCATGTCGTAAACATGTGGACCAGGTCACTTACAAGAACATTACGATACCCATGGGAAAAAGTCCCAGCGTATTTCAAGCGGAGCTCCACGCCATTCAAGAATGCGCCAGCCACATTATCTTATCTGGCATAAAAGGTGCAACCATCCATATTTTCACGGACAGTCAAGCAGCTATAAACGCCCTTAGCTCGTATACCATTGACTCCAAATCAGTCATGTACTGCTTCAATACCCTACAATTACTCGGAGCAAGAAACAAGACTAAATTATGGTGGGTTCCGGGTCATGTTGGGGTAGAAGGTAACGAAAAGGCCGACGAACTGGCCAGAAAAGGTTCAGAAACACCTTTCATAGGTCCCGAACCTTTCTGCTGCACCCCTAGATCAGCAGCAACGGCAGCAATTAAAAGCCGGGAACATAGAAAATGTATCTATCATTGGGATAACATCCCAGGTCTAAGGCAGGCCAAACGAGCCATTCGGCCCTTCAATCATAATGCCAGCAAATGTCTAAACCTAAGCAGGCATGATATCAAAAACCTAGTAGGTTACCTTACTGGTCACCACGGTTTAAGATATCATCTACACAAAATGAGAATAGCAGATTCTCCTGAGTGCCGACTCTGTCTTGAATAGGACGAGTCAGCTGAACACATTTTATGTGAATGCCCAGCCCTTAATGGAATTAGAAAGAAAATCTTTCTCAGGGAACAATTGAGCCCCGAGGACATAAAGAATTCTTCTACTGGTAAAATTGTCCGCTTTACACGGAAAGTGGAAATTTTACTAGTTTAAAATTTTTCTGGCCCATACGGTACAAAAGATCTTTTAGGTCGAAGTACCCCCCCTTTTATAAATCGCCTTGGCGAGCCAGAATTTAAAAAAAAAAAAAAAAAAAAGGTCACTTACAAGCCAGGCGAACTTGGGTATTAATCGAAATGCCTCTGTACTCAGCTGGCTGCCTCTAGTTTCGAGTTGATTGGAATTGCCTTGCAATAGCACACGCTATTTTAGGTCCCTAACTGCATGGGAGCGTTGGTGTGCATACACGGAATAACGAATATGCCATAGCCACCTTAATCGATGAAAGGTCAGGGGCCTGAAACACAATGCTACAAGTACTTGCAATACAAGTGAATTTATACAAGTGTATGCGCCCATTCATAAATGCAATATTGCGCAAGATATCCTAAGCAGAGAGTTCACAAATGCATCAATTTTCATCACTGCGAAGCAGAGAATTCATAAATTTGCGCAGTACTTCCTGCTTTGCATTGCTATTGCTTTGCAAACCTTGTATTTATGAATGGGCCATATCTGTACACGAAACTACAAGTCGACTGGCAGCTCTACAAGTGAAAAGGGCCAATTGTGCTTTTATCCTCTTTCTGTAACTCAGTGCTACAAGTGTAGCAACAAAATAAATCCCACTTGTAATGAGAATTGCGCTGGCTATCTCTTTTCAAATGAACGCTTGTAAGCTGAGTCTATAAGTCGAGGGAAATTTTGTTATTTCTTACAAGTGTAAAGATTTTTTCTGTGTTACAGAATAATGTCTATGCTTCTGCGCCATCTAGGAGAATTGTGATGATAAACGTTATGTGTAAAGTGTCCCTTGTTGCTCTCGAGAGGGTTTTGCTGGTAAATTGCCTTTTAACCGATAAACAATAAAATTAACAATATAATTTAATTATCTGATTTCTACACTGAAATCAGTGATGAATTTCCTTACGACGCCCAGGCAAACAAAGCTCTGCCTCGAAGCTGCGGTATTCTGCCCCGACGCCGATTTTGTGTTAGTTTTTTTCTTATAATTTGCACGGGGAAAGAGAATTTCTTGTACCCTTATAATGTAAATAATTACACAGTGCGGGCAGAAAGGAAATTTGGATTGGAGATAGATAGAGAGAGAGACGCACACACACACAAAGATTAGATGTCGATGCACGTTGGTTTTAAATGTTTGTAAATTGTAATGCGAAGGAAATTTAGAGCATGATACAGCGTTCCACATTTGTACATTCGTGTGGTATGGCTAAGGAACGATTCTTTGTATTTCACTGTACAATCGATTCCCGAATACATGCTTCAGGGTGAACTGATGTGCATTCCTAGCATGGCGAAGATGATTAAGATAGTCAAGTGATTTTTCGATGTCTGGATCACCAACGGCTTATTGTGAGCAGCACTACGTTTTGTCGTCATTCATCGTAATACCAATTCTGCCGCTTTCGCCCCAATCCTCACAAATACTCCATTGAAAGACCCTGTGGCTAACGGATTTGTCAATTTCGTCAGCATATATGAAGAGTTGGACAGCCTTGTTGCATCCAACCTACATTCATATCTTTCCGAAGGGAAAGTATGTTTTCGTTGTGTACTTTTTTCATTTATTTTTATTTCCCTCCACAAATTTTTTGAATTACCCTTTCCATGATCATAAATGATACAATAATGCCGATAGCAAGACGAAGGCAAAATCAGGGATTTCCTGGCCTTTATCGACAGTTTCGTCATCATGCTATGATTGTTGCCTCGTCAGTGCCAGCAAAAAAAAAAATATTTTCTAAAACCGGTGCTACCTAGAGCTTTTCATGCCGGGAATTGCTTACAGCCAAATTATATTAAATGCCGGTCGCAATAAGTAATAATGGTTTTTACTTATTAAATGTTATAACATTGTGTATCTGATTTGTTTTATTTTGTGTATTTTTTTTAAGAAAAGTGTTCGATGCCAGAGTTGTGAATGAATGTATTACTTTGGTACTGCATTCAGATAAGTCTTAGTCATATGACTGAAAAAATTGAATGTAAGTTAAACAAGTTAAATGGCTACTTGTTTTCTTTCAGTAAGGAGTTATTCTATTCGTCCGTGTTTCCGTCTGTCAACGAGGACTTTCCTGCCCTTCCGGGTGGGGGGATTTTTTTTAACTTTTTATTTTACGTTCTTCGGATTATATCTTATGTGAGATTTTCTTCAAAATGGTTAAGAAGATTTTGAACTGTTTTAAGTATTCAAATACTCGGATGAGGTAAGAAAAACAGTATACCTACTACTCACCATCATTTACAACAACTTTGCGTGCTCATATGGACATTAAAAATAATATAATATTATAGAAAACTGAATGATCCAAGGACCTCTTTGCAAAATAATATTGAAAACCCAAAAATAGTGCGCGGTTTCTTACGACATTTTGAGAAAACATCTTTTTTGGGGGTTTTGGGGGTTCCAAGGATCTCCCTGTAACATAACCTTGAACACAGACAGACTATGCGGTTTCTAGTTACATTTTGGGAAAATATCCTTTTTACAGGATTAAAGGACCATTTTTGTTGTTGCAAGGACCTCCTAGCAAAATAACGTTCAACACAATTATACCCTGCGGTTTCTAGTTACATTTTGGAAAATAATTCTTTTTCCAGGATTTAAGGACCATTTTTGTTGTTGCGAGGACCTGCTCGCAAAATAACGTTCAACGCAATTATACCCTGCGGTTTCTAGTTACATTTTGAAACAATATCCTTTTTCCAGGATTAAAGGACCATTTTTGTTGTTGCAAGGACCTCTCAGCAAAATGACGTTCATCACAATCATACCGTGCGGTTTCTAATTACATTTTGGAAAAAATCCTTTTTCCAGGATTAAAGGACCATTTTTGTTGTTGCAAGGACCTCTTAGTAAAAGAACATATATACATATATGCACATACATATATAAAATAGGGACTTGCAAGAATCCAATATTATAGAAGACTTAAAGCAGTCGAACGACTTCAAACCAGTCAAAAGACTTAAAGCATTCAAAAGACTTAAAAGCAGTCAAAAGACTTTCAGTTAAATGAATACAGTCAAAAGACTTACTGACTGCAAAAAAAAAGAGGCTTTAAAAGACTTACAACTAACTTAAAGAATGCAACAAGTCAAAAAGTACTGCATTCTTTTAACTTACAGTCAATTGAATGCTCTTTTTAACTGCCCATTCACAATCTTCAAAATGACTGCTGAATGTTGTTTTGCAGATAAATTCTTTAAGTAAGTTAATAGACTTACATAATAAGGCTTTAAGTTCATTTAACTGCAGTACTAACTTAACTGCTTTTTTTACAACTCTACCGTGCAAGTACATTGAAAATGTATGTGAAAATCCGTTCGGCGCTTTATATATTTTAAAATCAGACTACGATTTCTTTCCATTTTGAAAATATATGTTTGAATGTCAAGTGACAGCCAGCTGATTTCGAACTTACAAAGTTGTTAAGATATTACTGCTGCTAACTTAAGAGTAGTATGGACCACTCATAAGTCTTATGAGCGCTCGCTTGACTCTGCTCAGAGTTGGCATATGTAGTCCCCTTTCAAGGTCGACGTTAAACTTTCCAATCTCTAATCTATTTTCCAAACATCAACGTATATATCCACCCACATATGATGTGCATACGAAGCTCAACTTGTCAAACAACGAATGTGTGTTTTCACATAAACCTCTATTCGTGATCTCCTAAAACAACAGGAGCTTTGGTTAGGTGATTGCAAATGGCATCATAACCGTCACATCCATTAAGGATATGCAAATTGCTCACCCAAATGCCTAAAAAAACTTAAATAGTTCCCAACTTTTACCATAATCAAATGCAGTTAGTTCTGATTGTTTTGCGGAAAACACAATCAAAACTTTCAAATTAGTTTCCAAATATCTTGAGCAAAACAATTCGCTGCCATGTTAGTCTCTATATGCGGACATCCTTAAATTAATACCAACAAATCTCGCACAATTACCAAAAGCTTCCTACACCAAATAATAATATACATACTGTTTGTCTTTATCCTTAAAATGTTTCCTCATTCCCTCAGTCACACGCTTTGTTTGTACGGAAATATCATCATCCTGGCTGTGGAATAACTTTTTTACAAATGCACTGCACGTACTTGTGTCACATAGGTACAAACCCATGGCTTTGCATAATATTATTGTCCTTGCTATGAATTGGACCTACATCATGGGAAAATGTCTATTCTCTTTTGGTCATACTACATAGTGTGTGTAATGTAGAGTGTAGGTTATTTTAAACAGGATATTTAATGAAACTGATAGTAGAATAAGCAGGACGTGGTGATGAGGAGAACTACTGTTCGCAGTTTAGTGAACAACTGGTAGTTGTAGTTTGAGTTGCGATGGAATGAACTATTATTGTCCTCTGTGAAATTTAAGGCAACTGTTAACAAGACGGATGACGGCCTTATTTTGCGGGAAGGAGAATCCCTTAAAGGATTGCAAAGAAAAGTATAACAAAATTTAAATTATTTCTCTTTTGATGTTCACAATTCAACGCACGTTTTCCTGCCGCTTCATTGTGGTAAATTTAGGATCATGATATCCTGAGCTTTTTTTTATATCACGCGTGTGTCACACTCATAATGCGTGCCGAAGTGCCAGTCTTCAACCACATGTGTTTTTTTTGTTATTTATTTATTGACATGTAAACATCTTTAGCGGGTGTACAGTGAAATAAATAATTGGTATGTATTCGTGGAACTTTTTGGGAAAACTAACTTTCGAATTACCCGGGAGGTATAATAACATTTCACTCATAATAGTGCAAATTGAAACCGTGTAAAAGTCAGGGTTTGCATGAAAACAAAACAGATATACACTCCTCGCCACTTGATTAGGACACCCTTTAGTACTGTTTTCTATCCTTCATTGCTCCCAAACCAATCATGCTAAAGACTTAATTTTTTTGTAAATTAAAGTTAATTTGATTTCTGTAGTTTGACCAAAAAATTCAATGCTAAAGCTTTAAGTTTTAACAAAATATTATCAACCAAAAACCGGCAAAATGTGGGGTCGAAAATTTGCACCACTTGAATAGGACACTTTAATAAAAAAAAAACATTTTTGATTTGATTTTGAGATTTCTGATTCTTTTTATTACAAAAATAACTTAAATTTAAGATGATTGGAGTATATTTTACATTCAGAAAAAAAATGTTAATAGTGTATTGAGCCACCTTTCTGTTCCAACACTTCACACATCCGGTTTGGAAGGGATGTATACAAATTAGCCAAATAATTCAGTGAAATCGAGCTCCAAGCTTATTCGATGGCTTGGGTTAGTTCGGGTAACATACACTATCAGCTCTGTGTCGTGGAGTGCTTAAAGCAAGCAACTGTCACGAGCAGAAATTGCCGGCACTAAAAGTGCTCTCACAGGCTCATCATTTAGTGCAGGTGTTAGTAAGGACAAAACAATTCAAAATACAATAATTATGTACCTATAAAATACTAACACAGACACAAAATAATGAAAACAATTCAAGATATTAAAGCATTATTACGCAAAATATTTTTAAGGTTAATTTTACTAACATGCAAGTCAATCACTTGATCATTTAGATTATAGATTCTACTCATGCGACTAATAGGCTCATGACTCCCATAATTCGTTCTATGATGGGGGTTAACCAATAATTCAACACTGCGTAAATTATGGGCACCACCACGAAAATTAAAGCCAATAGACGACAGCAAGTCAGGTGCATCTATTTGACCGGATATAAGCTGCTGTAAAAAAATGATATCGCTATTAAGCCTACGTTGAGAAAGGGGTAACATTTGAAGAAGCTTAATACGCTGACTGTAAGGAGGTAGGTTAAAAGGATCATCCCATGGAAGTCCTCTTAGTGCAAATCGAATAAATTTTCGTTGAATGGCCTCTATTCGATTTGAATGAATGTTGTAGAATGGCGTCCAAACTTGTGAAGCATACTCTAGAATCGGACGGACAAAACAATTGTACAATGACATAGTAACGTATGGGTCATTAAATTCTTTCGCCCACCTTTTTACGAAGCCCAGCATAGAATTAGATTTATTAACAATAAAATTGATATGCTTGGCAAAAACTAGTTTGGGATCGAAATAAACCCCAAGATCCTTAAAATTATCAACATTACAAAGAATATGTTGAGACAGAGAATATTGAAAGGTGGAAGGGATATTCTTTCTAGAGAATGTCATATGTTGACATTTAGATGGGTTCAGGGATAAACCGTTTTTATCACACCAATTGGCGAAGCTATTAATGTCAGATTGAAGAAACATTCTGTCTTGCTGACTAGTGATAGATTTATATATTTTCATATCATCAGCGTAGATCAGGATATTACTGTGATGTATACATGCCTTAACATCATTAATTGCAAGTATAAACAAAATTGGTCCGAGGTGACTTCCTTGGGGATCTCCAGACTGAGCTGTGAAAGATACAGATAGCGATCCTCTAAATTTCACTTGATAGACCCTTGATCTAAGGTATGAATTAACCCATTTTATGAAACATGGTGGGAAACCAAAAGCCCTGAGCTTAAATTCGATTATTTCATGGGACAGCTGGTCGAAAGCCTTAGAGAAGTCAGTGTATATGCAATCCATTTCGTCCTTATTCTCTAAGGCATTAGAACAATCATGCAAGAAACTTAATAGATTAGTGACAGTGGATCTGTTTCTTACAAATCCATGCTGTTCATTACAAATTATATTGCGACAAAGAAATATTAACTTTTCACAAACAATTTGTTCAAAAAGCTTAGGGATACACGAAAGCTTTGAAATGGGCCTATAGTTAGTGATATCACCACGTTCGCCTTTTTTAAATACAGGTGTGATAAAAGCACTTTTCCAAAGATTAGGGAATTTACCTGTACTAATGGACAATTCAAACAGATACTTCAGATATGGAGCAATTGCATGACTGGGTATACTCGAATATTATTGTCCTGATCCGTATACTTGGCGTGTGAACCACCCCCAAACATTTTCAATGATATTTAAATCCGGAGAATAGGGCGGCCAGCTTAATAGCTCCACATTTTGGCTCTGTATATAGGTTTTAAATACCCGAACTGTATGTATTATCATGTTGATAAATCCACGGCAGATTTCCAAAAAGTGTATGAAAGTATGGAAAGGCCTTTTTCAATATGCCATTGTAAGACAACGAATTCATTGTGGTTGACATAAATTGTAGTTGGCATGTTCCATAATAGGAAATGAAGACTACTCTATGCGACTCCGAAGTCCAGGTCACATGTGCGCGACAAAAAATGAGGCGTTGCTCTTTTCGAACCGGGTTGAGAGGTGGCTTCTTCTTGATTTTCAGTTTTTTAGATGTTTAGCTTTCGAAATAACACGACGCATAGTTGCAAGACTTGCCTTGACACCGCATTTATTCCTAAACCAAAGAGTCGTAAGAATTTGACGCTTTTCTTAAAATAAGTCGCCTTTCCGCATTAGTAAGCACGCTGTATGTCCGGCCTTTCATGTTTTTTCCATATTCATACTCATTACTTAAAAATGTGGATATTAGATTTCGGCTCCTCTCGATTTTTTTAGCTATTTTGCCAATAGATAAGCCAGCGTCCTTGTAAGCTTTGATTTGTCCTTTTCCCGCCTCGGTTAATGCTTTTCCTCCACCCAGTTTAGGTTTTTTTTTTTAAATTAAATAGTCGGAATTAACCAAAAAAATCGACCAACGAAGAATGTGAGTCCACCTGCCAAAGATAACGATCAAACTAAATGCATGTTCTATTCAAGTGGCGCAAAAATGTTGTTTCAATTCCAACGAATGTTAACATAAAGTGGGGAAAAAAAACTTATAACGGCTCTTTTCCAGAACTTGCAATTTTGTCACAGAAAAAGAAGAAGAGTTGGCAAAGATAGCGGGCATAATATCACTATGTTATCATTCCGCTTTCGAGTTATGAGCAATTGCAAATAGAGTGTACAGGGTGTCCTATTTAAGTGGCGATGAGTGTATGTATTTTTTGTTTGATTTAAGAACCGTGTTAGAGCGAAAGTATATGTATTGAATTTTAAGCCGTGTTGAAGCGAAATCGTGCAACTTAATTACCGTGCAATTTGAGGGATAGGTGTAAATACTTGGAATATTTTTGTTGTCCCAAAAACAGTAATGAGATATTATACATTACCATTCCCCGTCTCCTAAAACCGGCAAATGGAGAGTGCCGAATGCTGTCTCACAATTCCCTATTGGTGAATATTTGTCAATCATAAAGTGGTTAGCTTTTGCTGATATTTATTTTCGTAAGTGCTGTCGAGAAATAGATGAAACGACTTTTCTAAGGAATAAAACTACATTGTTACGTCTGCTACGTACGCAGGTATTTAACGTAGAAAAAGTAATTAAATGTTACAGATGTATTTTCGCATGTTTTACATGTAGATTTATTGGGGAGATTACAAAGCTGTTTTTTACTCCTTAAAATCAATTTCTCTTAGCTTAACATTTAAGAACATGGTGGCGCCTATGCAAAATGTCTCCAACTGAGAATGTGTGCGTAAGCTTTCGATTTTTTAGCAAAAACCAATACACAGATAGTTCAAAGTCGTTGTAGAGCTGTTTTTTAGTTTCAAGGCAAATTAAGAGAAATCATTCGAATAAACACCGCCATAAAGGGCCCAACCCATAAAATCTGTCAATCCGACCAATCCATTGATTCAACGGAGAGTAATATAGAATACACGTATTCTTATGGAAGGTGGCCCATAACCAACGGATCCATGAACAGCGACGGATAAAGCGGGTCTAATTTCTACTTTTTGGGCAGTCGCCATATGCATACATACACAAATTACACTTCACACACTTTAGAATTGAAGTTCACGTGTTACAATATTGAGAGAGGCACATCCATCGATCGAAATATTGGAGAATAAGAGAAAATTTAGGAAAATTAGAGAAAACTACTGTACTTTCTGGTGTTGCCGATTGACAGACTGTTTAGTATGCCATAGCAAAACTGCAGCTCGACCGGTGATTGGTTTGAAATGGCTTAAATTCGGTAAAAAAGTATGGTAAGAAACTGTAGCAACATAATTCTACTCTGTTTACTCTTTTCACCACCACCACATTACGATATTAAATTCCGCCCATGAAAATGTTTGGTAAAAAAGAAATGAAATGATAAAGAACAGGAACGAGCCATCAGTTGTAACTTTCTTTTCTTGTTCTCTTTTTTCTTATCCGCATTGTCTGATTCGGTCATTAAAAAGGTGTAGACACGTTCGGTTGACCTACTATAAAAATAACTAAAATCAGTATAAAAAGGAATAATAAAATACGCATTTAAAGGAGTTACTTGTTTCTAATTTTTTTATCTTTAAAATAAAAGACAGTTTTAAATAGTTTGAGCGCAGGCGCAATCGCAAGCGCTAAGTCGCCTGCTCATCAACAAAACTAACAATTGTACTGTACAGGCATCTTAAGTAGTTTTCGGCTGCCAAATTTGGCGACGCATTCTATGGGAAGGTTCCTCCCGTTAAGTACGTTCAAAACGATAGATACATCGAAACAACGTATGCAACTGATTCTATGGACTACGACTTAAGGCAATTAAAATGTTTAAAAAAATACGCGGACTGCACTGACTACCTATGTATATGCATTAACAGTGCATAAGTGACTATTGTCCAAGCCTCGTAAGAAACGTTAACTCTGATTGCAACACAAGCTTAAAACTTGTATGGATCCCAGGACACATTCAAATACCATTTAATTAATTTTCAGGTAAAGCTGCCGAAAATGCAACCAATTTACCTATAACTTGTACCCCAAAATTCCATTCATTATATAAAAATGGTTAAACGTCCACCACAAAACTAAGCTTCAACGACATTGTTCGATACATTTTAGTGGTACAAAAACGCAAACAAAACCAATGTCGGTGTGTTTTTACTGTATCTATATATAAAGGTTCCGCCAAATAACTTTTTTTTTTGAAAATGCTATAAAAAAACTACTAAATATTTTCTCACATTTCTTTTTTTCGGTCAAAATTCGTCTGAATGATGTCTCCGAAATGTTCAATTGTTGAGAACGACGGTGAATTGATGTTGATGGCGCTTCACGCACACTTTCTGCCACAGCAGCAATATTCTCGGGTGTACGCACTGTTTTTGGATTTTCACGCTTTGGTTTATCGATAAGGATGCCAGTTTCTTTCACTATTTTCACAAGATAACGAACATACGGAGCTGACGGTGCTTCTCTTCTTCCAAAATCCGTACGCAATTTTCGCACACATTCTGCAACATTACCATGATTTTCAAAGTAATGTCGCAATATTTCCCAGCGTTGTTCAAGCGTATACACAACCATATTCGTTCAGCGGAAGGATAAAACTAATTACCTGTCAAATCAGACATGAGCTAAGTGTTACCAAAATCAATCCATATTTGTGTTTGTTGCAGGTGTTTGGCCAAACGCGTTAACCGATTCCAATGAAATTTTTTTTCGTGACGTCTGTACGAAGGATGTTATGTATGTGCGATGTCTTTATCTGCATCGGTGTGTGAATTATGGGGATTTGAGTGAGTACAAATGCATATGTGCGTATGCATGTAAATTCCGATGCAGATACAGAGACCGCACATATAAAAAACCATCTTACAGGCGTCAGCTATTTTGTTATCCGAACGCGCATATGAAAGAGGGAGACTACACGAACGTTTTAAGCCTATTGTGGTGTTTGTTCGCACTTTCATTCTTGAGATATCGTGTGTTCAATGTTTTATTCAAATAACTCTTACTAAATTTTTTTGCATTTTTTTTTGTGAATCGGACATCGGAAAGTTGCTTTTCCCACATTGATAACAATCGGTGTGAAAGTAAATGAAAAGTGATTCTATCGAAGTTTTTCAATTTCGCTTTGTTGTTTGATTCGCACAAGTAAGCTGACATAGGCGCCTGCCAGACAACAAGCACTTACCCTAAGCGGAACAACGAAGTTGAGTGAGCGGCCTAAGCCATGCGGAGAAAAACGTGCAGTCCCTTTCACCGGTTGAGCTCAAATCAGGCAATCTTCGGTATTGGCGTGAGAGTGTTTCAGTGAAGTTTGGTCGAAATCGGTCGACTTTTTTTAGGCGCAGAAACATACGCCGGGTACCCGATACCCGATAACGACAATAACAAGGAAGTCTACTCGAACATATTGTCCAATAGAATTCTCGGGCACGGGCAAAGCCGGGCGGGTGCAGCTAGTATTATTATACAAAGAACACCAGAAGATTCTCCAGATAAGTTTTGTTCCGTTCCGCTTCAAAAGAACAAACTATTCATACAGGAGCAAATTTTTCGCGGAATCAACGATTCCAATGTTATTTGCTGTTATTAAGACATATATTTGAAATATGCGAAGTATCAACATGCTTCCCGGAAATAACAAAACATTTTCACTTTGACGGGTTTAAGCCTAGACCATTAGCTCGAAACCAGCACACAATCGTGCCGCTATCATCGTTAAATTAGCATACAGCATTTTCGACCATGCCCAGGAAAAACTTTTCTCACCTCTATTGTAGAAACACATCAACACTTCAAATTGGACTGCAACCAATGCTTTTTAATGGGAAAGAACATACTTCAACCTCAACTTCGACTTCAACGTTAGGCCTAAATCCTAAATTCAAAGTTGAACTGCGAATCCCACCAACCTTGAGGCGATGATTTCAGTTTTCCAAACGTGAAAATGCTTATATTTTGGACGAATTTTCTCCCTTACTTGTATTTTGACATAATTTTCTCTTTTGTTTACAACCATTTTTTATTTCGCTCTTGAAGTTGCATTTTTCAATGTTTTTGACTTAACTTTGAAAGCTGAAGTTCTCGCTCTTGTCAAAGTCGAAGTCGAAGATGAAGTGTTGATGTGTTTCTACCATTAAATCTTCAGCATAGATTTGAATTGAAGAATTATATTAATGCACGTTAAGAGAACCTATCATTGAACGTTGTGGAACACCTGCGCTTTATGCAAGACAAATTCTGGGAAGTGATAGATATTTTCTATTGGTCTGTGAATTTACTGTGCTTGCAGATAGTATTTCTCTCTAGTCGAGAGAAGAGAGCGTAGAGATTGTATCAATGCTATATCGATCATCAAAAAAGCTGTTTATACCAAGTACTGCGGTGCCTTGTACGTGTTTCTGGTGTCGCTCCGTCTGACCATCTTCAAATTTAGCAAATCAGTTTTTCCCATCTTCTCTAGCATCAGTAGATTGATATCTTTTTAGTTTTATCTGTTATTTGAATTGTAAATGCAGTAAAACTCCTTCCCTTTTACCAGAACACTTCACCGAGCCATTTGTGTTGTGATTATTATTTTTAAGTTAATCTGAACGGGCTCCCAACCCAGCAGCCTTCCATCCTCCGCGATCCGGGCACGCTGCTTCCAGTTCTCCAGACCAAGCGCTTTGGTATCCGCGATGGCTTGAGGTTATTTTCCGAGGTAGGTGAACCTCGAAGTTATTACTATCAACAGTCTCGTTTCGTCCTAGTCGGTGGACAGATGTTTGTTTGTTTGTTGAAAGCAAGTACTTCGTTTTGACCGCCATGAAAGCCTCATATCGCCCGCGTATCTCAGTAGTTGGACGGATCTCTTGAAGATAGTGCCTTCCATGTTGACACCTGCTACGCGCACTATCTGCTACAGAATAAGATTACAGAAGTCACATAGAAGCAATGTCTGCATCGTGTCCCCTCGTACAACCTAGGGGGAAAAAGAAGCCTCAGTGGTGGTCCACTGAGCTGGGACCACTTAGAAAGGAGTGCAGGAGACTCTTCAATCTTGCTAAAACCTCAAAAGCTATAAACGATTGGGACTCCTACAAGGAATCCCTCAAATTATACAAAAAAGAATTAAGGAAAGCCAAAAGAACGTCATGGAGACTCTTCTGTGGAAAAATAGAAGAATCCTCTGAGGCATCTAGGCTAAGAAAAATCCTTGCTTCAAATCCTACTATGCCTAGCTGCCTTAAGAAGGCAGACGGCTCTTGGACGACATCTAGCGAAGAATCGCTCAATCTGCTACTTGATACTCACTTTCCAGGTAGCTCCAATATTACCGGCAATTATAGCCTTAACAGGTCACATGCACAGGTAACTTACCCTCACGGTCTGATAACTAGGGACAAGCTGACTTTTGCGCTACAAAGCTTCAAACCCTTCAAGTCTGCAGGACCAGACGGCATAATACCTGCCGAACTACAAATGTCAGCGGATATCATCCTGCCTGTGCTGGAGATGATCATGATAAGCTGTCTAAATCTGGTACATATCCCCCGGGCTTGGAGAGAAGTAAAAGTGGTTTTTATACCCAAGGCTGGCAAATATTCCCATGTCAGTCCAAAGGACCTCAGACCTATTAGTCTATCTTCATTCCTCCTCAAAACGCTGGAGCGATTGATTGATATCCACCTCCGTATGCACATAAACCCGCAATTGTTGTCTACAGCTCAGCATGCGTACCGTAAGGGAAAGTCGATGGAAACCGCTCTTCATTCCTTAGTACGCACAATCGAATACTCCCTCTATCACAAGGAGTATACCATGGTTGCTTTCCTTGACATAGAAGGCGCCTTTAACAACGTTAACACGTCTGCAATCGCAAACGCACTGGCAGAACTGAATGTGGATAGCTCGCTTGGTGAATTGATCAATCTACTGCTAAATAGTCGGATTATCAATTCAAAACTGGGCGTTACATCTGCTAGGAGGTCTGTCAGTCGAGGGACGCCGCAAGGCGGTGTTATTTCTCCCCTTCTCTGGAACTTGGTGGTGAACAAACTACTGATAAACCTGGAAGGGGAGGGCTGCAGAGTGATTGCCTATGCGGATGATGTTGCTATTGCCGTCTCTGGGAAACACCTCAACACCATAAAGGAACTCCTGCAAAACGCTCTTAACAAGCTAACGAGATGGGCTAATCGGTGCGGACTGGGCGTTAACCCCCACAAAACCGAGCTTGTCCTCTTTTCCAGGAAATATAAAATCCCATATATTGACCCTCCCTCTATTAGCGGTACAAGCTTAACTTTCTCTGACGAAGCAAAATTTTTGGGTCTAATCTTCGATAGAAAGTTAAGCTGGAAAAGAAAGAGTCAAGAAAGCTACAGTAGCACTTTTCTCTTGTAAAAAAGCCATTGGCAACAAGTGAAGTTTACAACCCCGCATTACGCACTGGCTATATACATCGGTGGTAAGACCAATTCTTACTTACGGGGTGGTTGTCTGGTGGACTGCTCTAGAAAAAGCTATTAACCGCGACAAGCTGGGCAAAGTCCAGCGTTCAGCGTGTCTATGCATTAGCGGAGCACTCCGAACTACCCCCTCCGCTGCTCTGGACATTCTGCTACACCTGATACCCCTTGATATATTTAGCATGCAAACAGCGGCATGTTCCGCTGTCCGCTTAAAAGCTACCTCGCAGTGGACCAATAACAATATTGGCCACTCCATTATTCTAGACTACTTTAAGTCTCTACCCAGAAACATAGACTACACCATACCCCGTTTGCAGTTCGGAAAAAACTTCCAAATCACCATTCCTTCCAGATCATTCTGGGATGATGATGCATTTGCGAATGATAAATCGATCCACTTTTACACCGATGGATCAAAAACTAGCGATGGGGTAGGTGGTGGAGTCTTCTCAGAAAAGCTAAATCTTAGCCTCTCTTTCCGTCTTCCTGATTACTGTAGCGTGTTCCAGGCGGAAATTTTGGCGATAAAAGAATCCCTGACGTGGCTGAAGAGGAATGTGATATCCTCAAAGGATATCCGTATCTTCTCGGATAGTCAGGCCGCGATTAAGTCCCTGGACTCAGTCTCTTCAAATTCCATCATAGCCCAAGACTGCCGATCATCTCTTTCGGAGATGGCAGAGCAGTTCAATATTCACCTCATCATCAGCCCTGCAGTTACCTGGAATGTCCCTATGCCCCGGCACCCAAGACCCAAGGGTGCCGGGGCATAGGGACATTACAGGTAACTGCAGGGCTGATGATCTCGCCAAAAAAGGAACCACATTACCTCCTTTACCTGATAAAGGTTCCCTAGGTATACCAATCGCTACTTGTAAACTCTTGTTTAAGCTATCCGCAATCGAGAGAACAAACCTTAGGTGGACGAGTAGCAATACATGTCTAGCGACTAAGCGGATCTGGCCAAAGCTGGATCTGCGACGCTCTAAGTGTCTAATCTCATTAAACCGACTGCATATTAGCTCCACTATAGGTGTTATCACAGGTCACTGCTTAATAGGCAGGCACGCATCTAGACTCGGTGTGTGCTCAAATGACTTCTGCAGAAGCTGTATGGACGAGGAGGAGGAGGAGACTGTACTTCACCTTCTCTGCACGTGTCCTGCGCTCTCCCATAGAAGAAATCTCCATCTAGGGGACTTCTTGTTCAATGACACAAGCGACTTAGCCAGCACTGGCGCTAGAAGTCTTTCGCGCTTCATAAGAAGCTCCTATTGGTTCAACGAGCAGTGAGGGTAATCCCCAGATCTGTGTGGTACCACAATGGACCTATCATTGGTCTAAGTGTGTTGGCTTTGGCTGACAGCCACGTCTACCTAACCTAACCTAACATAGCAGCGCATCTCCTTGCCGAAATCCGGCGCAGGCTTGGAATAGTTCGGAAGAGCTGTTTCCATACTGCAAATTGCATCGCGTGTATTCTAGCGTCACGCGACACAACTGCATTAGATTTGCCGGGATCCCGAATTCGGCCATCGGCACGTACAGCTCATCGCGATGAATACTATTATTTGCTATTTGGTCTCAACTTGAAATTCGTTAATCTTTTCCAGAATTTGCTTCAGTGTGAAGATTTGACCTATTGTCGATCTGCCGGCCGAAAGCCACTCTCGTAATTGCCGATTAGTTTGTAGCAGAGTGGCTTCAGACGTGCACACAGTACATTTGATAGGATCTTATATGCGACATTTAGCAGGCTTAGGCCTCGGTAATTCTTGCAAGACATAGGATCGCCTTTGACATAGATGGGGCATATGGAGCTGATATTCCAGTCATCGGGTATGCTTTCTTCCACCCATACTTGGTTAATGAGTTGATGAAAGCGCCCTACCAAAACATCAACTCCGTATATGAAAAGATCATCTGTGAAACCATCAGAGCCGGTAGTCTTGTTGTTCTTAAGCTTTTTTACAGCTCTGCTAACCTCTTCAATCCTGGATGGTGGTACCGGTTCGACATGCGAATATACTTAACAGCTATCACAAGAAAAAATCACAAAAATGTGACTGTGACATGTGACAATCACCTTACCCAGACCAAATTTGCAATTTCATGAACAACCCCCGTCGTTGAAAAATTGTCAGGATAGATTTATATGTATGTAGATAGATTTAGGTGCTTACGAATATTTTGTTTTGAAATTTTTGATTTTTTTCAAGATGACAAGGCCCAACTTGATGCTGTGAGATGTACAAGAAAGAGGGTAGCACGATTATTTTGTTGATTGATAGCTTGTTCTTACAGCAGGACTGAGAGTTGCTGTTCGAAATTGGGTAAATAAGTTTAAGTAAAATAAACGTATTTTACCAATTTGATTATCTCAATTATATGTCAAGAAATACCCGAAGATAGTCAATTTATCTATTCCATGGAACAAGCTAATTAGAGACAATTAAATTGTTATTAATTAGGGGTCTTATCTTATACAGCTTGGATTTCAACAGGGTCATCTGAGTGTTTTTTGTTAATAGCTTTGGGCCGATAAGTTAACAAGTCTGTAAGGGGCTTAAGCGATTAAGAAGCTAATAAGATCAAGATCCGAATGAAAGCCAATACCAGGGGCCAGTAACATAATAGAACAGGTCTTGTTAGACAGGTAAAATTCGATTTTGAATTGAACTGGAATTCACTTGTTTAATAGGACCAGCGGTTTTGTGTGACAGGCCCCGGGTGAAAAACATAAACCATACTTACAGTTTGTCAAGGAAATTGCTGCCAGAGTGTGCTAAAAGCCGAACCAACAAATTCCTGCATTATGGCAGAACATCAATGCCTAAATTGGTTAGCGCTCTCACTGGTAAAAACTTTCTAAGAAGCCACGCAATGAAAATGAATCTCACGGATGACGAGGGCGAAGTCTGTAAAGACTGCTTTGACGAACAGGTCACCTCAATTCAGCTGTCCGAGTCTCTGTCACTCTGAATAACAGAACTTTAGGAGCTTATACTTTAAAGATAGATATTAATTTTCTTTCTGATGTCACACTATCTGGCCTTTAAAGATTTTTGCGAACATCAGGATGACTGAAAAACGTACAGTAACTTAAACGGGGACTGGCTAAGCCCCAACAAATGCTACACAAAACATGTCCACAAGGACGTAAAAGGGATGAAACAGAGGATTTTCTGCTTCACCAATATAAGAGCCTAACCTAAAGTGGCTTAGCTGGTTTTGGTACCAGGATAACCCTCGCTTCTTGTGGGTGGCGACGGTGTAGAGGTTAGTGTGTTGGCTTGTGACCCGTGCGGTGCAGGTTCAATCCCCATGGGGAACAACAACATACGCCACCCATTCTCATGCCTCTACACCAAAAGGAGGATTTCTGCCTGGTAGTACAATGGACCGTTACCGAGTCTGAGTGCTCTGGGATTTGGATTTCCTTTTTTATAAAAGAAAAAAAAAACCCTCGCTTCTTGCCTTTTCTTTGAAAAATAACTAAATAAGAGAAGTTTCAAATTCGTTGGTTTTATTAAGTTTTATCTATTCCTACATGGCTTCTTAACCATCGACCATACCACATCGAGTTAATCGGTTCTCGTCAGATCACCGTAATTAAACGACGTTGGGCGCGGTTAGTACGTAGATGGGGGACCGTTTGAGAACAACCTTGTGCCGTTGGTCAGTCCCATCTACAGAGTTGAGGTAGATAATACATATGTGGTATCACAATGGACCTAAATTGGTCTAAGTGTGTCGGCTTCTGCCCACAGCCACCTAAACCTAACCTAACCTAACCTACATGACTTCTTATAAAGGAGGAAGGTATATTTGAGGGTGATATCAAGAGCTTAGATGAAGTATGGCTTAAAGAAACATCAAGTAACGATGCCAAGGGACACCTTTGTTTGTGGTATGATCAAAATGGGTTCCTACGAAGGTCGCTGACACAATTGATGCGAAGGTCCCGCATTTATGTGACTGAAGTAACGACCTGGTCGCGTTTGCAAAAGGATCTCGCAGGTAATATGCGAAACTAAAAGAAGTAACATCACCGCTAAAGAGGAACTGAACCGTGTTTCTGTTCGTTCCACTGAGCCATATTGCTGATCAGACTTGCCGTCCATTGTCCTTTGCTTTCCGATTTCAAACGCTCTTGCCACAGCCGATTCTTGAGCTGCTTTATCTCCTGTGTTGCTGTTTCCACTCCGATTCCCGCCATTTTGTCGAAGATGTATTTCCTTTTTGCCAACAGGCGATCGGTAGGGGTCACTCCAGCTACTACTAACACCGGTGGGTTCGAGCTAGTCACTCTGTATGGAGAATATGGTGCGTAAGATACGTTTGCTTGCCGTTAGCCCGCCTACATTTGCCAACAGTCGGGTCAAACGTTAAGATCTTCTAGGCTCGTTTCGATGCAGACTTGATCAGTTGCCAGAAATGATAAGGGTCGGTCCAAACATCCTTGCTTCTTAAAACTTCGCATCCAATTTCGAAATGGTTGGAATCCCCTTTTTCATAAGACAGCCTATCCCATTTATTTTTTACCAGGCCGAGCCATATTTTTTTCCAATTTGTTCACAGGAAAGGTAAATCTGTAACGCCCAACTACCGCCCCGAGTTTCACAAAAATGTTGCTTCTATTATTAAATTGCTCTAAATTGCATTATTCCATAAAGATATCTCTCGGAAGCGAATTCAACACAACCATGCATATTCATATGCCATGTGTATAATACCGTTCCATCTGTTCAATTCTGTGTAAAATACAAGATCTTTATCCCAGACTGCTCCGACTGGGAGGAATGTGCATTTCTGAATAAATTTGCCCCAGAAATTTACTCAAATGGGTCTAACACAGTGGACAGCATGGATGTGGGTTTACTCTGGGCCTTTCCTCAAGTCAATGTTGCCCTCCGGATTACTGAAGTATAATTCACTCATAAGTAATACGTTTCTGGCAAGCAGTATGCAGGCTCTTGATTTGTACCGTTGCTATCAAGGACCTGGAATCACCGTCAATATAAAATCCAATTTCTGAACGAAATCATCGATAAATGGGACAGACTGGGTTTCTCTTCACTGCTTCATTCCGGGTAACTACAAGGTGGATGAATGAGCCAAATTTGGTAACGGGCAGTATCTACCTAAAATCAAAAATACAAATGCATCGTCTCTGAGAACGCACTCAAGGAAACCAACAATAGTTCAAATGGCATCAGCACTTGCGGTTCTTTCAATCAAATTTTGACTTTTTTTTTTTTTTTTTTTTTAAAGAAAGGAAATCCAAATCCCAGAGCACTCAGACTCGGTAACGTTCCATTGTACTACCAGGCAGAAATCCTCCTTTTGGTGTAGAGGCATGTGATTGGGTGGCGTATGTTGTTGTTCCCCATGGGGATTGAACCTGCACCGCACGGGTCACAAGCCAACACACTAACCTCTACACCGTCGCCACCCTAAAAATTTTGACTTATTCGGAAAGCAAAATTCTTCAATTATGGTGCGAGTGTTCGGAATGTTTCTCCGACGAAACGTAACGCACACAGATTCATCTTGATGATATGCGATTTGTGGGTCAGTTCTTGGCAGCCGCATGCTACTCGTAATTTCTCTCCGATTGTCTCCGACAACTATTTTTTGGCACTTGCCTAAATGACGCACGATTTGCTAGAATATTTCTGATTCAAAACTGCTGCATCAGAAATTGCATCTCTAAGTTCAATCGCTTCAACTAGCCTCAGGTGGTGCACTTCATCTAAAATGTGTCCAAAGATTCGATTGTTTATTAGTCACCCCGTTCCACTTTTCCTAATCAAAACTTTAGTTGGCAACAGCACATCAGCTAACACAGTGTTCGGTTTTACGAGTGAACCTGCCGTAAGAATAGGTTAGGTTAAAAAGGGGCATGCAATCGCATACAATACTAAGCACCAAAAAATGCCCATCGCGATCGCTGGGCAAGCAGTTCAGTCCAAACCAAACAGAAGTAGAGCTTTAACACTTAGCGTTGAAAAACATCCCATCTAGCTGCAGAATTCGATTAGCTTGCTGTAGTTTGTGCAGCCCAATTCCCTTATTTATTCCACAAGTATTTGCCTAAAAGTCTGTTACGATTACGCGCTATTCCCTTACACACTTACACAGTATGTGCTATGTCTTCCTCGGCTTGTAGGTCCCCATAGAAACTGCACGTTTCCGGTTCTTCCAGTCTAAACCGTTTGACATGCTCATAGGAAGTGTCCCAACATAATCCCAAGCCATAAGTGTTGCTCCCTGCCCAATTTGAGAATTTTCCTAGATCTTTTCTAGCATCTTACATACTATATGCCCATCAAAATTTGCTGCTTTTTCCACTTCTGCACCTCTTGCGAATATCTGACAAACATACCAATTGTCATGAGAAGCTTCTTCTTTGCCGTTCGGATTCGGCTTTAAATTTTTCCCTTCCACTTCACACAAGCAAATGGTTTTAGAGAGTAGGTCTTGGACACTGTATAGGCCGTTAATACCGACAACTCCTTTGTACCAGTTATTTCAACTACCTACTCGAGTACTCCACAGGTCCCTTTCTCTCTCAAAGTTTTGAACCTTCTGAAATTGAAAATAAGTTGCAAAAACTTATTGATGAATATCCACCTGACCCAGATGGTATTCCCGCTATTTTTCTTAAGAAGTGTTCGCTCGTGCTCTCCTACCCCCTTTCTCACCTCTTTAACTCTCGCTATCTCAAGGCGCCTTTCCTCAGATATGGAAGTCCTCCTTCATAACGCCGATTCATAAAAAAGGATTAAAGAGTGAAGTTACTAATTATCGCCCTATAGCCAAACTTTCGCATATACCCAAACTCCTGGAAAGCATTTTGTACGAATCCTTAAGCTTTCAATGCAAGTCTTTAATTTCCCAAAATCAAACATGGCTTTCTATAAGGTAGATCAACCACCACTAACCACATTGAATTCGCGTCCTCCGCGCTATCGGCCTTAGAAAGTGGTAAAGAACTCGATGTTATTGCAACTGATTTTAGTAAAGCTTTGGATAAGATATCCCATAAATTAATTATTTTCAAATTGTCCACCCTTGGTCTCGAAACCAATAATGCTGAAATGGATATCATCTTATCTGGAAAACTGTTTATATAGTGTTCGCTTTAGGTCCGTTCTATCTGCCCCATTCCTGGCAACCTCTGGTGTATCACAAGGCAGTCACCTAGGTTCCCTTCTCTTTATCTTAACTTTAAACAATCTGGAAAGGGTTATTAAACACTCCTCTATCTCTCTATTGGAAAGGAAGTTTCCTTATAGAGAAAATAATACTAGAATAATAATAATACGATTTGTATAACGAGAACGAAGGGAATAAACATTTTATTTTTTACATTTTAATTCTATTATCACATTACTATAGTGGCTTGCTTGTTGATAAATATAAATATTTAAGTTTTTATTTCAACATCCCCACTAAAACTAAATTAATTAAATCTAAAAAATACCCATAAGATTAGTAAAGTTTTTAGCCTTTGCGGTGGGAAGCGCCTTGGTAAATATGTCAGCTATCATATCATCTGTCTTTATTGTTTTCAAATTGATCTGCCCGTTAACTATTGTTTCCCGAATGAAATGATGGCGTACATCAATATGTTTTGTTCGTTGATGAAAACTTTCATTTAAGGCCAACTGCACTGCTCCATGGTTATCACAAAAAATATCAGTAGCTTTAACTTCTTTTTTAAAAAATTCCTCTTCTAGACCTCTAAGCCATAACGCCTCTTGTACTGCTGATCCGATTGACATATATTCTGCTTCACATGTTGATAAAGCAATCGTTGTTTGCTTTTTAGATCCCCAGGCTATTGGTCCATTTTGTTTTAAAAATACATATCCGCTGACTGATTTTCTTTCATCCGTATCATTGGCAAAATCTGCATGACAGTAACCCATTGTATCTGCATTACCGCTCTTGACATAATTTAGCTTGTAATCAATTGTTCCTTTTAAATATCGTAAGATACGCTTTGCAGCATCCCAATGTTGTTTTCCCGGATTATTGTTGAATCTGCTTAGCAAATTAACTGCATAACAAATATCAGGACGTGTTAATTGCGCTGCGAATAATAAAATTCCTATTAGCTCTTGATATGGAATTCTATGCATTTCATCTCTTTCCTCATTATTGGATGGACTTTGCTTCTTACTAAATTTTATATTACTATCCATAGGTGTAGAGACAGGATTACAATTCATCATACCAAATCGATCAAGTATCTTTAATATGTATTGCTTTTGATGTATGGATATCTTGTTTTTGTAGTCATACACTAAATGCAATCCTAAAAAAGATTTTGCAGCTCCAAGTTCTTTTAATTTAAAATGTTTTTTTAAATGATTAACTAATGAATTCTTCCGAGTTTCGTTTTTCCAAAAAATTAAAATATCATCTACGTAAACTGTTAAAAACATTATTTCATCTGAGTTTTGATTATCCATATAAATACATTGATCAGATTTTAACTGTCTTAGACCGAATTTTGAAACTACCTTACTAAGTTTCTTATTCCACATTCTTGACGATTGCTTTAATCCATATATAGGTTTATTTAATTTCAAAACTTTACCTTCCGGAATTTGGATACCATCAGGTGCTTTCAAATATATTTCCTCTTCCAGATCACCTTGCAAAAATGCAGTGATCTAAGTGATCAATTTTCAAATCAAATCTAATTGCCAGTGATAAAAGATATCGCAATGAACTGTAACGCACAACTGGTGAATACGTTTCATGATAATCTACACCGCTTTTTTGTGCACATCCTCGAGCGACAAGTCTTGCCTTGTATCTTGAAATATCACCTCGTTCATTTCGCTTTGTCTTAAAAACCCATTTTGTTGTTAGCATCTTCTTACCCTCTGGTAAATTTGTTATACTCCATGTTTTATTATAAGCTAATGACTTTCGTTCCTCTTCAATTGCATTTAACCAGTCAACAGAGTTTACTCCACTTATGGCTTGCTCATAACTTTCCGGATCGTTCACATCATCATTGACGAAATAGGTAACAAAGTCGTTCATGTTAGGTTGTCGACGAATTCTATTTGATCGTCGAAGAATTGTCTGATTGTCATTAATTTCGTTATCTGAAATATCCGTACTACTCAAAACTGGAACTATATCTTCAACAAGAGTTATGTCGGTGATGATATCATCAACATTTTCTATTTCGGTTGTTTGGTCATTGATGATGGAATTGATACCATCCTCTCCTGTTGATGATCTTGGAGCGTTGGAATTGGGATTTCCTAGATATATCCTCACTAAATCTCGATTATTTGTCGAACTATGATTTGAAATTTCGTTGCGCTCATTCTTATGTGAATAATACATTTCATTTTCTAAGAATTTCACATCGCGGCTTATGTACAATTTTTTATGAATCGGTTCATACAGTCTATAAGCTTTACTATTTTCACAATATCCTAGCATAATGCACTTAATAGATTTTAGATCCCATTTCCTGCGTTTTTCTTTTGGCAATAAAACCATTGCAGTACACCCAAATACTCGTAAATGAATTATATCCTTTTTAACGCCACTCCAAACCTCCTCTGGTATTTTATCATAAATCTTTTTTCGTGGAATTCGATTCATCAAGTACGCTGCTGTATTTATCGCTTCGGCCCAATAAAACTTTTTTAAATTCGCATCAGCCAACATAGAACGCGCCATTTCTACTAAGCTTCTATTCATACGTTCTGCCTTCCCGTTTTGTTGTGGACAGTAAGGCGCCGAAGTTTGATGAACAATTCCACTCTTGTCACAAATTTTTCGCATCTCGGCATTGCAGAATTCCGTTCCGTTGTCAGTTCTTAAAACTTTTATCTTTTTTCCTTTCTGGTTTTCTACAAGGTGTTTGAAAGATTCAAAATGTTTTAAAACCTCGGATTTATTCTTCATTATGTAAACAAAAACTTTGTTGGAGAAATCATCTAAGAACAAAAGATAATAACGGCCGCTACTCATTGATAAATGCTCCATCGGTCCACACACATCCGAATGAATTAATTGTAATACATCTGTTGTTGCACTTATTGATGTCGGAAAAGATTGCCTAGCTTGCTTCCCATAGATACACGAAATACATTCCTTCTGTTTCGATTTGTCAACCATTTAGGATGATCTATTTCTGATTTTTCATCATACAACTTCAGTACATTGGCTTCATTTGTATGTCCCAAACGTTTGTGCCATAGCTCCTTGCTTGTCACTTGATAACTTTTGAAACAAGTCTGAACATTCAATTTAAACATGTTATCAACAAGATTTGCTGTTGCAACTAGCTTATTGTTATTGCTAATAACGCATTTTTCTTTTGAAAACTTCACTGTTAATCCATTTCTTGCCATTTGACTGACAGACAAAAGATTAGCACAGATGTCCGGTACCAGCAACACATCCTTGATAATTGCTTCATCACTTTTGTCTCCCAAAAATACACGTAATGGAACATCTCCCTTTCCTACGACAGTAAGTTTTGTATTGTTTGCAACTGTTACGAATTCTTCTCTTGAACACTTCTTGAAATTCGTAATCTACATACCAACTACTTCCATTCACATCAAAGACCGCTGCATATGAGCTCAACATTGTCCTTTGGTCTTTGTTGACTATCGCTCCTGACTTCTGCTTGACTTTGCAAAATTTTGCTATGTGTCCCTCCTTTTTGCAATTGTAGCAGATAATACGTCTTTCCTGGTCTTTTCTAGTAGCTTTTTTTTGTCGATTACCATAGAAAGCAGCCTCGCTACTCGTACTTTGACTTTGCGTGCAATAGTTGTCGTAATCTTGTAGTAATTTTGTTTTTATAGAATCTCCTGTGATCTGTACATTACTACTTTCAATAGCCATAATCATGGGTTTAAAATGCTCTGGCAAACCGCTTAGTAATAAGCTACCAACCCATTCATCATCTACTTTCATACCTATCTGATTCAGTTTCTGTGCTGTATCAACAATTGCGTCCACGTAGTCTCCAATATTTTCACAATTCATCAACTGTGTCGTCGTCAGTTTACGCAGCAATCCACACCGCCTGGTCAGACCAGAGTCATCAAATGTTGATTTCAATTTATCCCAAATTGCTTTTGCAGATGATGCTCCTTGAATATGTGAATACAGATTAGGTGAAATATACAACACTAACCTAGATGTTGCATTTTCTTTAACATCCTCTACCGTTTCGGTTCCCAAAATTGATTTCCAATATCCTTGCAATTTCATTGCATGCTCGACTGAAATTTTCCATTGATGAAAATTGTCTCTTCCCTTCAGTTTTTCTATTTCAGAAAATTTCTCCATTATATTTTCGTTACTTATTTTTTCTATGTAAGCCGTTCTGGGCCCATAACCTATTGGAAAGGAAGTTTCCTTATAGAGAAAATAATACGTCCGATTTGTATAACGAGAACGAAGGGAATAAACATTTTATTTTTTACATTTTAATTCTATTATCACATTACTATAGTGGCTTGCTTGTTGATAAATATAAATATTTAAGTTTTTATTTCAACACTCTCTCTATCCCGATGACACCAAATTTTTCAAACACATTATCTTCATCGCAAGACTCCTGCTTGCTACAACAAGAAATACATAGATAGTTTTTCTATTTGGTGTCTCAAAAACTGCCAAGAGCTCAATGTTGCGAAATGCCAATCCATAACCTTATCACGTAAATACAACAAGTCCCCTCCCCGTCGTTACCTTCTTAATGATCAACCTATACCCATCGTTCAGTCTCTTCGTGACCTTGGCATATTGTGCCACAGTGAGCTTAGTTTGCGTTCGCGCATCGACGAGATAATTCGTAAAACCAATTATTCATCCCTTGGGTTCATTAAACGGTGGTCAAAAGAATTATCTGATCCCTACGTGACCAGATCTCTCTACATTACTTTTGGCACCCTACTCGAATACGCCAGCCAAACATGGTCACCCTTTCAGCAAGTTCATGTAACCGTTCTTGGAACGATCCCCTAATTCTGTCTCCCTATCAAGACTGCCTCAAACTCATTAACCTGAATAGCCTTAAAAACCGCAGTGATGCAGACCTTCTCTTCATTCATCGACTCCTCTCAGGCTCTATCGATTGCCCGTCCCTTTACAACTCCATCTTCTTTAATACTAACCCTCGTAATTTAAGATATCCCCGCCTCTTCTATCTACCAATGCACCGCACGTTCTACGGCCCCAACGAACCCATTTCCCGTATGCTACGGAAGGTAAATTCAAGCATTTCCATTTTTGATTTCAACCGCAGCACTCCCTTCATTAAACTTTGCCTCCTTCTCTATAAACCCTAACTTTATTTCCTAGTTATAAGTCTTAGTCTTTAGTTTTAGTATTACATATAAGTTTTTCTCTAGCTCGTTAGTATTAGTTTTAATAAGCGGCGGTCGCCCCCACCAAATTAATGTCCGCACTGTCCTCTAGTTCTCCCCCTTTCTCGCAAGCTAATCCGCTTGCTCATTTCCCCTTTATACCGCATTGTCCTGGTACCCCAACCTGCCGTTTCTACACGAATAAAGTATCCACATAAACACTACCTCACTTACAGAGGGTAACTCAGGTTTCCCTGGTACCGCGACTCGAACCTCCATCCTCTCCTCGTTCCGACTTTCGATTCTGGAAAAGACCAACATCTAAAAAAAGAGACTAGTGTTTGTCGTCTGTAGCTTCAGATGGCCAAACTTTAGCTGAATCCTGTCCACTAAGAATAAACAATGTGCGATATTGTAGGCCACGCCGTTGAAATGTTATTAACCTTATATCCATTCATATCCCAAGAAATAAATTGATTCGTCTTACTTGAGCTCCAATACGCGTGTATGAAGCGAAAGTATTCCAATGGCGTACTTACCCTCTTTAAAGCTTGTCACTGGCAGGTAATATCTGGAATCTTGTTTTTCGGTGCGCAACGTAAGCGATAACCTCTATCGACACCTCCCTACGAGTTCATAATCATAAACCGAGTACGTGACTTCAATAGATATAGCCAATAAGATAAGTAGATATGTGCGCAACATGCAACCCTCAAGTCCCATATTATAAAGTGCATCATTTCAAACACATTTATGCTATGCTCCTTAACTCCTTTGCACCTTTCATTGCGACAACGATGGCAGTCAGACACCCGAGGATCGGGAGTACATTTTGAATTTTAAGAAACGTGTCGTTCAGTTTCTGCAAAAATGGGTGATGGCAGTGCGCCATGCTGCATTCGAGGAACCTGTCGTCTGTGATTTTATTGAGGTAAGTGAATTGCCAAACTGATAAACAAAGCTCTTTCATTTCTTATATTTAAAATCCCCAGGACCTAGCTGCTGACGTTGAAGCTGATCCAGATTTGCACGAAGAAACAAGTATCATTCATAACGTCCTCACACAGCTGTCACGCTATCAAGAGGACCGAAATGCCAATGCCGGTCAAAAGTGGAAGCTACCCCCTAATGGTCAACCGATTTGTCTTTTCAGTGGTAACACAACTCCATCAAGGACTGTCATCCGGCCGGATGATGATAGTAAGTTTTGCTTACATTCTGTCCAAAGTCTATTTTTATTATTTTTCATTGCACACACACATCCAGTAATCTTCCGCGTGTACTGTGCTGACCATACTTACTGCACGCTCCGCTTCCCCCTCCACACCACAGCGGAGTTAATAAAAGCATGTGCTGCTGACAAGTTACAACTGAACCGAGGGCCCGAAGATCTGGCGCTAGTCGAGGTGAAATCAAACGGAGAACGATCCAAATTCAAGGACAACGATGTCAGCATTCCGACAGGATTAAGTCTTAATGGACGGTTGTTTGTTTCCGTTAAGGATCATCTAGACGCACTGGCAAGTTCAAATTTATTGAGTGGATTATGAATGCATTAAGTGCACTCCAGAGAGTTTGTAACTAATTTATACTTTTACAGACTCCTCTGCCCGAGCAGGAAGGACCTACCGAAGGGGTGGATGTGGACCCAGAAATTTTTAGCACCAAAGAATTGGCATACCATATAACAATCTTCGACTGGGACCTGTTCTGGGCCGTACACGAGTATGAACTGTTGTATCACACGTTCGGTCGACATCACTTCGGGAAGGTAAGTGCAACTAGCAGATGGCCACAGCAATTGTAACCGATTTCCACAACACCAAGTAGTCGGGTTAAGTGCACAGAATTTCGCAATCATGATAAAAGTTACTTGCTTGCCTTTGTCAAAAGGGGGCAACTTTACACTTTAGATCCTTGCACAATTTCATATATAATAACCCATTGAATGAAGAGTGAATTGTAGAGGATGATGTGAGTCAGTACAACACGGCATTGTATTTGTATTCCCCAGGCGAGGTTAAGTGTTCCATGCATTGCAATGAGGAGGACATTGTGTGGCAAATTCCTTTCAATATCTCTGGCACTAATGGGATTTGATGTTTACCACAGGGACGCAAATTTGCATTTGAAGAAGGCCAATGTGATTTCAAGAATCAAAGCATAAGATATTATCGACTTTAAACTATAATTGAGATGATTGTTTAACACCGTTTCTTAAAGGGTTAAACAATCAAATATTAAGACTGCCTATTTGAATAAAAAAAAAAACAGTGTTTGAAAAGTGCTCATGGTTTTGTCTTAAATAAGAATGTATACATGGGGTTATGTATGGATACAATATCCGATAAATGGCCGCCCCGTGACTGATGGCACACGTTGGTCCATTTGACGAGTTTTTCGATGACATTTTGGCATAATGCCGCCTGAATTTCTTCAATGGTGCATCGAATCTCGTCTTTCATTTCAGGTATTGTTCTTGTGTTATTGGCATACAAGGTGTATTTCTTTTCGAAAAACCGCAAAGAAAAAATCCAATGCGTCAAATTGCATCAGGCCTATTCATGTTGCCAGGCGCTGTGAAAGATAACTCTCACTTAAAATTTTGTTTTCAAAAATTAAATTGTTTCGTACGCTGTTTGGCAGGTTGACGGTGATCGCATTGTCAGCTGCTTTGTCGAAGAAGAACGGTCCAATCACTTCGCCAGGCCAAACTGCTAAGCAGTGGCTCGTGGTTAATACACGGATACTTTATGAATTATTATTTAATATAAAAGGGTAACTTTTCGTACTCTTTTTATACCCTATTCTAAGGGTATATTAATTTTGACGCATAGTTTGTAACATACCTTAATATTGCCCGTAGACCCCTAAAAGTTACTATATTTATGATCAGTATCGATAGTAATGTCGATCTAGCTATGTCCGTCCGTCCGTCCGTCGGCAAAAATTTTGCCTTTAAACTGGGCCTAGAGAGCTGAAATTTTAACCATATACTCTCTAGGGTCCCGAAATAATCAAGTTTACGAATTTTTGAAATCCGCCCACAGACACGCCCACAAACTCAAAAAAACGAAATTTTGAAAAAAATCGAATTTTGAGCTAGGAAGCTAAAATTTTTTATATATGATCTATGACTCCTAAAACTGCTCGGGAGATAACATTTTCAAAATCCGCCCACTGACACGCCCACAATTAAATAAAACAATTTTTTTTTAAAATCCAAAGTTTGAGCTAGGGAGCTGAAATTTATAATATATACTTTTTAGGGGCCCTTAATGCTCATGCGTATTTTTTTTATATCCGCCTACTGACACGCCCACAATGAAATAAAACAATTTTATTGAAAAACCCAAGTTTGAGCTAGGGAGCGTTTTTTTAGATAAAATCTTTTAAATGTTATAAAACAAAATATGTAGAGCGTTCTTAACTTATGAGAGATAGGAATAAGAATAGGGTATCCAACAGTTCGCCCAAGCGGACTGTAGCCCGTCCCTATGTTTATGACTTATTCTTAGCGTATTATATACTTTTGACTCATATATGTAATTTGTACACTCGCCGTTGACCTCTCGGTCAAGTCAAAACTTCAGGTGGATCCGGAAGCTTGTTCAGCGATTCCACGTTGGTTGACCCGCCGTTGTGAAGTAAACAATATTTATTTATTTATTTATTTATTTCATTTCATCAACAAGCTTAGCTTAAGATTACGAATGTATTTTTTTAAGTACAAAAAACAAGAATAAAATAACGTAATAAGAGATAATAAATAATAAATAATAATAGGAAATTAAGCAAGCAATGTAAATAAAATTGACTTAAAACGCTCCCTTGAAATATGAAAATCTACATGTCTACTGATTTCATTAAATGATTTCAGAGATCTAGTAATTGGCTCATTCTGCCCGTAATTTGTTCGATGCCCCACACAGTAAAAGAAGTGACGATCCCTTAAAACCCTCTCAGGAGCATAAATAGGTAGCATCGATAAAAGTGCAGGACTCTTTATACGAGAAGATAGAATATCTCTAACAAACATAGTGTCATGTACATACCTTCTTGCGCTAAGTGTCATTATACCTAATAATTGACATCTAGCTTTATAAGAAGGCTCAAAGGGCCAACGCATTTTAAAGAAAATGTATTTTGTAAAACGCCTCTGTACTCTTTCAATGCGATCAGAAAGGTATAGATAGTTAGGATTCCAAACTACATCAGCGTATTCAAGAATTGACCTGATAAGGGCAATGAAAAGGGACAGGAATGTATAAGGATCAGAGAAATCTCTTGAGTTTCTTTTAATGAAACCAACTAGTGAATTAGCTTTAAAAACTATATACTCGACATGGGATACAAATGTTAATTTAGTATCAAGAAGTACGCCGAGATCCTTAATTTTGTCGACCCTTGTTAAGGGTATGGAATCAATACAGTAATTAAAACATTTTTGTATTTGAGATCTATTAAAAGATATAGTTGAGCATTTACGAACATTTAACTTTAAACAATTGCTAACACACCAAGTTGACAAATTGTTAAGGTCAATCTGGATCTTTGCACAATCATCGAAACATTTTATTTTGAGGAATAATTTAAGATCATCCGCATACAGTAGATAACTACAAAATTCGAATTGACGAACAACGTCATCAATACAAATAATAAATAGGAGGGGACCTAAATGACTTCCTTGAGGAACTCCAGAAGTACAAGAAATTAATCTAGAGTAGTTATTGCCAAGGCATACTTTTTGAAACCTTCCGATTAAAAATGAAGAAATCCAGTTCAACATTGCTGAATGAAATCCAAAATTTTCTAGCTTTTTTAACAGCAACACATGGTTCACAGAATCAAAAGCTTTGCTGAAGTCAGTGTATACGGCGTCGACCTGGCATCCACTTTCAACAGCATTAATTACAAAAGATGTAAAGTGGACCAGATTGGATGTTGTCGAACGGCCAGAAACAAAACCATGCTGAAACTCAGATATATGCTCTTTTGTGTGGAATTCAAGCTTATTTTTAACAACACATTCAAAAAGCTTTGGTATAGCGGAAAGTTTGCATATACCTCTATAGTTTTCGATATCATTCTTGGAACCAGATTTAAAGATAGGCACCAAAAATGAGATCTTCCACTCATCAAGGAACAAACCCGTACTCAACGACTGATTAAAAATCCTTAACAGAGGTTTGCAGATTGCATTGGAACAGTTTTTTAAAATTATTGCAGGAATCCCATCAGCCCCAGGTTTAGGATTCGGCTTAAGGCCACAGATAGCAGTCTCGATATCATGAACATTCAGAACTAATTCCCCAAAATCAATTTTGGGCATTGCGCATAGTTCAGGCAAAGTAAAATTCACTGGGTGAGAAAAGACGGATTCAAAAAACTGAGCAAATAATTCGACGGAATTTTTAATATCATTAGACGCACAATTCTTATAGTACATTTCCTTAGGCAATCCATTGGAACACCTTTTTTGGTTAATGAAAGACCAAAATGATTTGGAGTCATGTTTAAGTTTGATTTCAATATTATTTATGAAAATGTTATATAAAAATGTACTTAAGACCGTAAATTCTCTACGCAACTTAATGAAGATAACTCTATCACTATAGTTTCCAGATTTTTTTACTCTTTTATAAGCTTTGTTTTTTAAGTTTTTCAAGTGCAAAAGTCGCTTATTATACCATGGGGGCTTGGTATTATATTTCCTAGTGGAGCACGGAACAAACAAAGAGAAACCGACATTAATTATTGAGACAAAATGGTTATACATATCACGTAGACATAGATTTTCAAATTCACTATCCCAGTTGTAAGCGTTAAGATACTCATTTAAACCCGCAAAATTACATTTAACAAAATTTAAGGAATTAAAAGAGTTTGTTTCTTCTTTTGTGTAAGAGTATAAATTAATTTCAATTAGGATTTGCTTATGATAAATCGAATCAGTCAAAAGAGGAAATGAGACTTCGGAAACTTCTGTTCTAACATCATTAACATTTATAAAAACAAGATCTAATGACCGGTTTTGTGAATTGACAATTGCACTAATTTGACATAGATTTAAAGAGAATATACAGTCAATAAGAGCAATTTCGTAATCTTTTATAACATTAAGTGGGATAAGCATTTTGTCTTCATCAGACCAAGACCAATTTACATTTCCAATATTAAAATCACCAAGTATACACAAGATATCTGATTCAGAACAATAGCGACTAATAAATTCAAAGTTTTCAATACAATTTTCGTAAGCATCAAGTTTACTACCAGATGGTATATAGGTCACAATAAAAATAAGTCTTTTACTCGCGGTATTCGTAGAAAAGCAGACCTGATCAGCATATAAATTCGGCAATGGAATTTTTTTTTCCAGCAAGAGTCAACAAAACAGCAGCAAGAACTCCTCCACCACGCTCATCAGATGTTTTACAGCGATCATGGCGAAAAACATTATAAATTGACTCATCAAAAATTTCAGTTGACCAGATATCGTTGTAAAGCCAAGTTTCCGTGATTGTAATTACATCATAATCTTTATGACTAGACGCAATAAATAAATCAGAGGTCTTCGTTCTGCATCCGCTCGCATTGTGGTAATAAACCTTTAAGGGTTGTTGGTGAATATCACCACAATTAACATTAACATGGCCTAGTTTTTTGCCAGAGTAAAAGAACGGATTTTAACACCGTTCGGCCAAAAGTTTCCATTGTAGACAGTACTAGCATAATGAGTTGGTATCCCAATTTTAAAATTAACAAACTTAAGTGAAAGCTGGCTGTCATTCACTTTAGTGCGTAAGCGAAGCCACCTTATTGCAATTAACAGCTATGAATCTCTGCACAGCAATATTATTTTAACTCAGTGCAACGACTCGGTGCCGAAACTGGGGCACAACAAACGAATGTGAATGGAAGCGAGTGGCTGTGTTTTCTTATGCAAATTTCTTCAATTCGCTTAGTTTCGGGCGGCGCCGTACGCCCAGTTTCGACTTAGTCGGTTTATTGTTGAGAAATGTCTTCTTAATTTTCCTATTACGATTTGAGAATTTTTTAAACGTTTTCCATATAAATGTAAAGATTTTATAATTTTAAAATACATGCAACCAATTTAAGCCGACCGCAAAGATGTTATGAATTCTAAAGTAGCATACAGTACCTTTTAAAGAGATCTCAAAATAAATAAATCTTCGAATCTTTAACAATTTAACACTTGTACTCTTATATAACGCTTCTGACGAGATTAAAACTCTTTTAGAACTGAAGGTCGCCAGAGCTAAAAAAGTAAAGGTCTTTCGAACCCTTGTAGTGTTATACTTTTATAATAGGAGCACTACGTGATTTTATTTACGTTGTGAGAGTGTTGAAACCCGCAAAGAAAAAATCCAATGGCGTCAAATCGCGTGAGGCCTATTCACGTCGCCGGCCGCGGTAAAACATAACTCGCCATTCGTACGCTATGTGGCAGGTTGCGCCATCCTGTAGAAACCACATATTGACTGTGCCCGCATTTTAGGCGCATTCGCGAAAAAGAATGGTCCAATCAATCCCCCAGGCCAAACTGCGCAGCAAACAGTGACTCGTAGTAGGTGTATGGGCGTTGTTGGATCAGTCTTGAATTCTCAGCTCCCCAAATGCGACAATTCTGTTTGTTGGCGTAGTCATCAAGTTCTAAATACGCCTCATCGGAGATGATTTTTTTTTTTTTTTTTTTTTTTAAATCATCATTAACTTGTTGTTGCTGTTCGACCAATGTTGCGGACTTTCGGCGCTGCGCATGGTCTACTGGCTGCAAATGTTGTGTTCACTGAATCTTGTACGCATGCAAATGCAAATCTTTAGTCAAAACTTGCCGTGAACTGCTTCGTGAAAGTCTCAATTGCTGAGAACGGCGGCGAATCGAGGTGTAAGGATTCTGGTCAACACTCTCACTAACCGCTGCAATGTTTTCATTAGACCGAGCTACACGAAGACGGACAGGTCACTTCTGGGTATAAACTGACGCGATCACCTGGAATTTCTCCATTACTCGAACCACTGTACGGCGAGAAGGTGATTATGGTGACCGAAAAATCCACGACATTTTCGATGTCAAAAACAACGCTGTACGACCGACACAAAAGAAAATGCTGCTAAATTCAAAATAGGCGGTCTTAGTGGAACACCCTTTACAGTGTGAGCCATAATGTATGACCCTATTTATAAACTTTCAAATCTAGGCTTATAACCGCATTCTTAAAGATTCATTTAACACTTGTACTCTTAAAAAAAGGTTTCTGATAACATTAATATTCTTTGAGAACTGAAGGTTGCCAGATTTAAAAGCTATTCTAATTTAAAGAGTAAAGGTCTTTCGAACCCTTGTAGTATTAGACTCTTATAATAGGAGTACTACGTGATCTTATTTACGTTGCGAGAGTGTTGAAGAGTGTTTTGAGAGTCTTATAAGCGGTTTTTCCAAGTTTTTAATGTTTAGTTCTCGAGATTTTGTTAGTTGGGTGGGGATTCAGGACGCGGTAGAACTTTTAATGTTTTTCACGAAGGAGCGAAACTGTTTGCTGCCCCTTGGAGTACTTTTCGCCCCTAATTATGGTCATAAACAAATTTAACACGTCGTATTAGAGTTTTTGGACTCGTTTAAACTTTTTCCCGTTTTCTTCGGCTGGGTTGGCTTTAAAATCCCGAAGGCACACCTCTCTCAACTTAATAGCCTCTTTACAGCTCAAGTCGCACAACGCATTCTCCTTTGGTTTGACACTCTAAACTCTGTTGGGACTCAAGAGTTTCATGCCGTGGAAAGTGATACAGGGTGGCGCACCAATTGTGCTACAATAAGAAATTCAAATGACTTTAATAACTTTTTTTAAACTTTTAATCAATGTATTTAATTTTTTTTTTATTGTATAGAAAATTCAATTTTATATTATATAACTAATTGTTTTTGAAAATGATAGACCGTAAATAACCTTCATGCTCATCCACGCATATGCGACACATGATCAGAAAATGATTCATTGCGGCCTGAGGGGCTGAAGCCGGGATCGCCTCAAATATTGTTTTAATGGACTGCTTCAATTCAGTCAAATTCCTTTTTTTTATAATTTGCTTACGCTAAAGGGGTTTTTTTCTGTTGCTACAGTACCCTTATAGTGCTAAGAACACAGCGTAAGCATTTGTGTTTAACAGCAAACAACATCTGGCAATATCGTATTTCATTGCATGCTTTTCGGTGCTGCTTACCTGCTTACTATTAGAAAGAATAGAGAGATAGGAAAGAAGTTTGGTGCGATAAAATTTTGTCTCCACAGGTGGCGTCTAAATTGCTCTAGGGAGATCTGTTTTCTTGTATGTATTCAATTTAAAAATCATGGCCCTGGTCGGGATTCGAACGCACGACCTGCCAATCACTTAGTGAATACCCTACCATCGCACCATTGCCACCCATCATTGGTCTCGTTTTGTACACCTCTTGCTTCACATAACACCATAAAAAACTGCTGGTGCAGTCAGGTCAGGTGACCTTTGGGGCCAGTGGAAAGTCGAGTTTCTGGATATGGATTTGTTTGGGAATTTTCGTTGGAGCTCCGCCATCACTGGTCTGGCTATGTGTACAGTTGCTCCATCTTGCTGGAACCAAATGCTGTTGAAACGAATACTTCTTCGGCACAGTTCTGGGTAAAAAAAACTCCTTCAACAACTTATATAACAAGAGGGATTAACTTGTTTGCAATTTGGACTTTGTAAGGAAACAAGTTCAAGTCATCATGAATTATCCGCTGTAATGACCGTCTGCTAACTCCAATTCGCGCCGATTAGTCTCGAGTAAAAACGCTCGGATTTGCATGAATTGACGACACTACAGCAGCGATTGTGTCTCGAAACCCGAACATAGGGATCTGGATGGTACGGTCTTCGTGCGATACTTCCAGATTCTTCAAACATGTTTACCATACTCATAATGGTCCATCTACTCGGGGGAGTGCCGACAAACTCCCGCCTAAATTCCCTTTCGACGGAAATGAAGGACCGCAAAGCAAAAGGTGCCGCTGCACTATCCAAATCCTCTTTTCGGTATCCCAAACATTAATTTTAATAAATCTAAATAGTAGCCTGCCAAATAAAAAAAAATAAGCCGATTACTCACACCGAAATAAAGTTATTAAGTTTTGTTTTTGTAGCCCGATTCGTGCGCCACCCTTATTTGAGATCATATCAACATCATATCGACGTTTGCAACGCATTGAGGAGGGTGATAAAATTGTCTTTGAATTTTCCTTCTTGAAGTCCTGAATTTCCTTTTCTGTTTATTAGTTCAGCTGCTTTACAGAACTGCGGCGAGAACGTTGAAAGATCAATATTTTGCAGATGGTGTGATGTTTCCTTCAAGACGTTAGATTTTAAACTTTATTGGTTACTGCATAAAGAACTTTGAATGCGCTAGAGTTGTTTGTCCTTACTCTCATGCACTCCGTGTCAAACCACTTGTGCCTGCCCATTACACGATCAATACTCATTAAAGTACGGTGTTGACTTTTTAAGTATATCTGTTAGTGAATCGATTCGCAGAGAAGCATTCGAAGCAGATAGTTCAGAGTTTCATATTAAGGACTGATTGATATATCCTTAATATACTCGCATTATTATCTCTTTCAGATCACAGGAAATCTTGACGTATTCCTCCGGCGTTTCAATGAACTGCAATACTGGATCGTAACAGAGATCGTCTCCACATCAAGTATGAGTAAGCGCGTTGGCCTACTTCGGAAATTCATCAAACTCGCTGCATAGTAAGTATTGTCTTTTCAACAAATGCTTCGACATTAAATCACTTTTACCAATAACTCTTCTAAAAAAAACTCCTTTTTAACCATTAACAGCTGCAAAGAATACCAAAATCTCAATGCATTCTTCGCCATAGTAATGGGTCTCTCCAACATGGCGGTGTCACGTCTTCAACAAACGTGGGATAAAATTCCATCGAAATTTCGAAAGCTATTCCAGGAATTTGAAGCTCTAATTGATCCAAGCAGAAACCATCGAGCGTATCGTGTGTTTGTTGGTAAATTACAACCCCCAGTCATACCATTTATGCCGCTCCTACTTAAGGATATGACATTTGCCCATGAGGGTAATAAAACCAGTATCGATGGCTTGGTGAATTTCGAGAAGATGCACATGATGGCACAAACGATGAGGACGATACGTTTCTGTCGGTCACGAAGTCTTGGTAAGTTTGGCTAACGCTGCACGTTGACTGTCGCTCAACGGTTGTAATCTTTTATGAAACTTCATTTAACAGGGTTGGAACCACCATCTCCCAAGAGTGAAGGTGAAATTCGCTCCTACATCAGTTGCCTACGTGTCATTGATAACCAGCGAGTGCTGACAGGGATGTCACAGAAAATTGAACCAACACGAAAAATGAATTAAGAAAATTACATTAACGTTTACTTTTCTTTGGCCTAAAGGTGGAAAAGGATGGATGGTGACATACATACGTGTATACATCTATAGACTGATGTGCAAGGAAAAGTTGTTCATGCGTTAAAGCCCTTAGCAATTTTGTTGAGCCTTATTAGGTCATTATTATTGTGTTACCGGTCGATTGAAGTCAATAGAAATTGTTACATCATAAATGAAAGTCTTAAGGCCAATAATAAATTAATTATGAATCTTAAATGTGTTGTCCCTTTGGCTCCTTTGCCAAAGGAAACTTAAATGAACAGGACCACGAATTTAAACTCCACATTAAATTCGTTATTGGTAGAAGCCTTTGACTTTACTTAAAAACAAAATGACAACATGTTCGACACAGGCTAAATGGGGGGATTAAAGGGCACACAAAACCCTCATTAACGGGAGGTATGTGGGAGCCTTAAACACTCCGCTTACGTTTCTTAAAGTGATTTATTCAAAATATAAGTAGACCTTGACCTATATGGTCATTACAATAACTTTGGTCGTTACAAAAATTATCTTTTTACTGAGACGAAGAGCACACCACCGACATCCACAAAAATCCGCACAAAACTGATTAATAGTTGCCGCCAAGATAAATTCCTTCATGTCGGAGAAGGTCGACTGGATAGTTTTACTTGCTTGTCTCTTCTTTGAGCACAAAGGATTTGAATGGGCTCCGCGTTCAGGCGCTCGGCTCTGTTTCTTTCTGCATGCGGAATTTCGTCCGCCACAGGTATTTTGAGCTGCCAGTCACAGCACTGTGGCTTAAACGGATTTTTTCTTAAGTAAAAAGGACAAAATTACCGAAACATCTGATTTAAAATGTATTTAAATATTTTAAAAAATGCATCTTGCGAATATTTTCGAAAATGCCATCAACCATACGAGTACGCCCCAGTTTCCGTGCAGATACAAAACCGCATATGAACTTCTTGTAAATGAAAATGTTTTACCCGATATAATTACTTTTTTGATCTTTCCGAAAAGGCCTTCTTTAAGCCACTTCAAATCCTTGATGTCTAAGACTATGTCTGTATCTGAAGAAGTTTCTTTTAAAAAGCTCACACCTAAACTTGAGAACAATGAAAGCCAGAACGTGCCATGGCAACTTCAAGTCACACATTCCTAGACTACACAATACCAGAATCATCGCGGACAGTTTTTATTTCAATTTTAGTTCAAGTAAGTCAGGTTTGAAAAGACATAGCAGGTGGGATTCCTAGTTTTTTATTACTTAAGGTGCGTTGAACTTCTGACTCCGCAGTCCCCGGTTTAAATGTCGTCAGTTCAGCTAGTTTTTTTTACTTCGAAAGTATGTCAAACTTCGAAGAGTACAAACTGTCTAGGGCTTATCAAAATTTGACCACCGGAATCGGCATTAAATTATAGCTCCTTTCCATTCGTAACAACAATATGGACTCTGTGTGAGTTGTCATTGCGTCAAGTTTATTTATTTATTTTATTTTTAAGTAACGGGTATGCGGAATGGGTACAGTTGGAGTACTAAGCAACAAATTCATTATATGAAACATTTAAGGATGCTGATCGGATTCGTCATAAAACTTTAGATCTCTTCCGCAAATAGTTTAAAAAGTTTGGGTTTAATAAAATCCTACATAAATGTTTAACGCATTCCGCATATTTCGAGGCTCGATGAGTTTTTGCTCGACCAGTCGACACATCTGCACTGAATATTATCGTTATTCCTTGTTAAGTGTTTAATATTCCATAGCTCAAGCTCTTTAATAAATTAGGGCCAAGGGATTACTGCAAGTGAATGACATGTCTATTTCATTCAAAGCAACAACTGCTGTTTTGCAAAATGCGTGTTATAGAACATCATTGAATAGCAAATCTGATTGTGAATACAAAGATTTGTGTCTGAAATATACATTTCATTCATTAACAGCCATCCACTGGCGAATAGGTGTAACACTCAGAATGTAAGACACGTGTGCATGACTGTCGGTGCCCGCTTAATTCAATTCAATTCAATTCAGTTTATTAACCTTAAATGTAAGCGGGCTGTACTATGAGACTTAGGTCTCTTTTAGTACTTATGCGGTACAATATATATAAAATAAATTTAAAATATAAAACTTTCATGTAAAATATAAAGTTCGGATAGAAAGTTCTTTTAGTTTACAGATTTTCCTAAGTTATGAGCAGGGCATTGTGGCGCCTCCACATAAAAGGTAGATCCCTATATTTAATTTAATCCGCTTTTGTATTCGTTCCCAATTGGGTCCGATAATCGACACTTTACTGTTTTGCCAAAAGGGACATTCAAATATTCTACGGATATAATAACTCCTTGATTACAAAAATGCAACAACACCAGCATTTGATTGGCATTGATGAATGTATCCGAAATCAGAAGTCAGGAGGCCTGCCGATATTTGTTGAGATCGGAACGGCGAACCCCACACTCGGACCATGTAGGGATGTAGTAAAGTGGGAGGGCTTTTGATCCCTTACATCCTGAAGATAGCCTCGCCGCCGTTAAAGAAGAATATAGTAATTGATTATCTGTCAATGTAGTAATAAAAAGTTATAATGATTTTACAATTTGCCTAAAAGTATTTTGAATTGCTTGCCGGCTATACAGAGGTAATTTGTAAGCCAATGCTTATTTTAGACTCGTGATTTCCAGTACAATATAAATTATGTATGCGAATGGGAGAGATTTTAAAAGCGTTTCTCTGACAATGCTCCAGCTAATAAATTGAATCTATAGGTGGTTCGCGGTTGAACAACTTGCCAGGCAACAAACGCAGTTAACATTTTTATTTTGTTTTTTTAAAGCGAAACCAAAAGTTTTGTAAAATTAGATACATTAGAAATTTTGTAAAAGCAAACAAAACTAAGAAAATGCAAATTGTTCATTTGTTTTCCTGAAATTTTGTGTAGAAGTAATAGAAAGATAAATCGCATATACAAGAAAAAGATAGCTTCGCGAAATCACCTCGTAGGATCGATCTCGCGACCTTTAGAATTATCAAAAAAAAAGCTAATTAAACCCCTCCTTCACCATCCATCACACCCTTCTGCTTGGGAACCTTACATATTATTTCTGCTTGCTTCTCAATTGCGGGCTAATTTATATTACAAATTGAAATAACATATTTAAGAGTTTTCCTTAAAACAATTTTATGTGATAAAAATATACTATCAACAAAAAAAAATTTAACTATAACGTTCGTTCTCTTTTGGCATAATATAGTTTAATTTGTTTTTTTTCTTGTACATTTTAAGGAAACACAATTTTGTATACAAATTCAGTTAAATATATCAGCGAAGTCTTATGATGAAAAACAAATAAAAACAAACAATTACAGAAAAACAATTTAAGAATGTCCTTAAAATCGAATGAAAAAAAAACACAACAACAACAACTAGGAGGTACCAAAAATATATGAGAAAATAAGGAGAAAAAATAATAATTGTATATATTAAAGCTGTGATTGGTTAGTTATACAAAAATTAAAGTTTTCAACTGTAGCATTTAATTTTTAAATAATTTAATAATTTAGAGACATTTATTTTTATTTTATTTTCCTTTATAGTTTTAAAATTGATTTCATGTAAAAAACAACAACTTATATATTATTTATATAAAATAAAATCATTTATAGTTTAAAATTACTAATTTTTCTTATTTATTTAAAGCTCAAATTTATCTTCAAACAAAAACAAAACACCACAAATTGATAATCGTTAGATAATAATTGCGCGGTTTCCAAAGTCCATAACCTTAAACCAACCCAAATACAAATTAAATTTAAACGTGAACAAAATAATAAGTTACCTACATAATTAATTTAGATTTAAGTGCGTAAGCAGTGTGTTATTTAATTATTTATTTAGAAAATTAAAAAGGAAATATGTTTTTCAAATGAAAATTACAGAAACGTAAAACTGGTAAGGGACCTTGTTTAGTAAACTAAACATTTATAGTTATTAGAAATACATTAAACAAATGGAATGGTGTATAGTATTGTGAAGTTCAATAGTATAATAAGGATGCACAAATTCTTCTTCTTCCTTGTGACTGTCATCTTGACATCTGTCTTCATGCTAGACGCCCAATTTTGTTTTCCTAGTCTAATACTTATATACAGAGTGTTTTTTATAGAGGCGTACAACTTTTATAAAAATAAAACACAACAAATTTATTGGAATGACCAAATTTTGGCTTTATTAGCTCACAAATTTCATGACAGTTAATGTTTAAAAATAATTTCTGGCATATGGCCTCCGCGACTGTTATGAACGCCATTCTGCTGGTCGAATTTTGCAGCACTTTTTCGAGCATAACAGGTCTTATTTCGTCAATAGTGCGTCGAATGTTGGATTCTAAGTGATCAATCGTTGCTGGTTTATCAGCATAGACCAGAGATTTGGCGTACCCCCCAGCAAAAGTAGTCCAAAAGTGTCAAATCAAACGAACGAAGTGGCCAACTCATAGGTCCATTTCTTGAGATGATTTGGTCACCAAACGTTTGACTCAAAAAAACCATTATTGCACGCGCTGTATGGCATGGTGCGCCGTCTTTTTGGAACCATTTCTCTTCCAAATGATTTTCAATGACATGAGGAATAAAAAAATTTGCGAATCATTTGCCTGCAGCGTTCGCCATTCACGGTAATGTTGGCACCGGTTTTGGATTTAAAGACAAATGGGCCAATGATGTCTTCGGCATGTAAACCACACCAAACAGTGATTTTTTCGGCATGTAATGGAGTCTCAAGAGTCTCATGAGGATTGTGCTCGCTCCAAAAACGACAATTCCGCATGTTTACAAACCCGTGAAGCCAGAAATGAGCCTCATCGCTGAAGATGATTTGACGATGAAAATCTGGTTCAACTTCCAGTTGATTCTCGGCCCATTCACAGAACACACGAGGCAATTGATGTTCCGCTGGCTTTAATTCTTGCACCAGTTGGATCTTATATGGATGTAGGCCAAGAACTTTCCTCAAAATTTTTCAAGTAGTGGACGGGCAGAGACCGAGTTGCTGAGAACGTCGTCGGATCGATAAATTTGGGTCCTCTCACACACTCACGTCAACTGCGACTACGGCTTCTTCTGTACGCACGGTACGGGCTGAATTTGGATGAAATATAAAGAGTAAATGTGGTCATGAATCGATCCATAGTATTGCGTATTAGCTGCTTAGATGTACGATTAAGCGCACCGTAAACTTGACGAAGTGACTCTATAAGTTTTTCGAACAGAGCGCGAATTTTGGAAATAAATTTCCACGATTAGTAAACTTTGTTCTGGTGTAAGTCTTTTCATGTTGATTTGCCAAAGTATACTGGAAAAAGAAAGTCAAACACACTTCATTAGTATGAGAGCTAGTTTGACAGTTATCTCATCAGAAGTTTTATACCTCTATTAAAAATCACCCTATATATAAAGGGTGGTTAAATTTTAAGGGCCTATGTTGATTTTGAATAAAACACAAATTATTTAGGAAATTATTGTCATTTCTTTTTATTATGATAATATTGGTATGGTTCAATTATCAGCCAGGTTCCACATTTCACTTTCACTCGAAATGAAATCGAAATCGGTCGAAAATAGATTTTGGTGTTCTACATTTCACTTTTATCGATATCGATTTCAAATTTTTCGAAATTCAAACAAAGTGAAATCGCCAGGTTCCACAATTCGATTTTATCGACTTGAAAGTGATTTCAAATCGAGCATTTCCATCGGTGTGAAATAGTGGAAAGCAGACGACAGACGTCTTGGAAATGTAATTAAATAATAATAATAATTACATTAGAGTAAAATTATTTCCATATATCGATCATACTATCAGAAAGCTCCAAAAATTTGTGGACAACATACAAAGTATTTTGGAAACAAAAAATGAAGAAGCACAGAGGCACAATATTGAAACGGAGAAATTTCATCAAGAAGAAATTCTAATAAAAAAAAAGGAAATTAGAATCAAAAGAAATGAAGCTCGATATTTATAAGAGCTAAAACGTAAATGGCGAAAGACTTGCATTTTTAAGAAGTTATGCAGCTAGGTTCCAGAAAACGAGTGAAATGAAATCGAAAGTGAAATTGTAAATCGAGTGAATTTGTTTTCCGTGTTCCACATTTCACCCATTTTATAATATTCGAAACTTTTTCGAAATCACTTCAAGTGAAATTAAAAACAGCTTATCTGTCATTTGAAACGTCGCAAAAATATATTTTTTGTAATATTTGTTTGTTTTAAATTTCGACTCGTTTTCGCGATTTATTTAAAAAATGAGTGCTGTGGTAATTGCCGTGGTGTTGCACAACATTTGTAGACACTTTAAGCTACAAAATGAAGAAGAAATGAGTTTTGAGGTAGGGTACGAGGCAAGTGAAATTGAAGAAGACGACGAATTTACAGAAGAAGCTGCAAATTCCAATAAAGCCAGCCAAATAAGAAACCTTATTGCTAATGGTATACTCTTTATTTGAAAAGGCTATAAAAACAACAAAAAACTCAGTTCACTCAGTTACGCCCATCTGGGGTGGACCGTGGCAATTAAGATCGTTTTTTAGCTCGTTAAAAAGAGCATCTGCAACAACACGATCGCCTTTCATGAATCCTCTAGAAAGGTCCTTATTTATCGACATAAATTTAATTAATATTGCATCCTGTGAAGTATTCTTATGCTTGCCCCTTTTTAAATATGTAATTTTTAAAAAAATATATGGTAAGAATTTTACTCTAATGTAATTATTATTATTATTTACTTGCATTTTCAAACACGTCTATCGTCTGTTTCCACTATTTCACACTGATGGAAATGCTCGATTTGAAATCACTTTCAAATCGATAAAATCGAATTGTGGAACCTGCCAATTTCACTTTGTTTCAATTTCGAAAAATTTGAAATCGATATCGATAAAAGTGAAATGTAGAACACCAAAATCTATTTTCGCTCGATTTCGATTTCATTTCGAGTGAAAGTGAAATGTGGAACCTGGCTGATGATCATTTTCATGTTCCTTTTTTTTATTTATCTAATATTTGTACTGAACCGACTTTTTTGTTGTTTTCTATAACCTTTTCAAATAAAAAGTATACCATTAGCAGTATGGTTTCTTACTTGACTGGCTTCATTGAAATTTGCAGCTTCTTCTGTAAATTCGTCGTCTTCTTCAATTTCAAAACTTTCTTCTTCTTCATTTTGTAGCTTAAAGTGTTTACAAATGTTGTGCAACACCACGGCAATTACCACAGCACTCATTTTCTAAATAAATCGCAAAAACGAGACGAAATTTAAAACAAACAAACTATTTATTACAAAAAATATATTTTTGCGACGTTTCAAATGACAGATAAGCTGTTTTTAATTTCACTCGAAGTGAATTCGAAAAAGTTTCGAATATCATAAAATGGGTGAAATGTGGAACACGGAAAACAAATTCACTCCATTTACAATTTCACTTTCGATTTCATTTCACTCGTTTTCTGGAACCTAGCTGTATGTATATGGAACAAAATATCGGCCAAATGGCCGCCGTGACCTCGGCGGCACACTTCCATCGGATGGTCCAAATTTTCAATGACGCTGAGGCATAATTGAGGTTCTATGCTGTTAATGTGCCGAACTATCTCATCCTTTAGCTCTTGAATTGTTACTGGCTTATCGACGTACACCTTTTCTTTCACATAACCTCAAAGAAAGAAGTCCAACGGTGTCAAATCACATGATCTTGGCGGCCAATTGACATCGCCACCACGTGAGATAACACGGTAATTGAATTTTTCGCTCAAAAGGGCCATTGTTTCGTTAGCTGTGTGGCAAGTGGCACCGTCCTTTTGAAACCACATATCGTCCACATCCATATCTTCCAATTCGGGCCATAAACAGTTCGTTATCATCTCACGAAAGCGAACACCATTCACCATTCACAGTAACTGCCTGACCGGCCTCATTTTGGAAAAAATACGGCCCGATGATGCCGCCAGCCCATAAACCGCACCAAACAGTCACTCTTTGTGGGTGCATTGGTTTTTAGACAATCACTCTTGGATTATCATTCGCCCAAATGCGGCAATTCTGCTTATTGACGAACCCACTGAGGTGAAAATGTGCCTCATCACTGAAGATGATTTTCTTCGAAAATTGATGATCCACTGTTGCCATTTCACGCCAACATTCTGACCATTGACGACGCTTGAAATGGTCAAGATGCTTTAGTTCTTGAGCCAATTGCACCTAGTAAGCGCGTAAATGCAAGTCTTTATGCATAATGTTCATCAACGACGAGCGTGAGAGATGCAATTGTAGGGCACGACGACGAGTTGAGGTGGACGGCTCTTCAGCCACACTATCGCGAACAGCAGCAATATTTTCTGCAGTACGAGCTGTACGAGTATGTACTGGTGTTTTCACATCTCCTACAGACCCGGTTACTCAAATTTGTGCACGATTTTTCCGATTGTACGCACATTTGGAAATGAGCCTCATCAGTCAGAATAATTTTGTGTTAAACATTAAAAAGATTTTTTAACTGTTCGTGTAGTGAATTTTCACTATTTTAACACGTTGTGTGAAAGTTTATCGTTCGTCATTTAACAATCTTCTTGTTTTTACTTGTCAATCGCAATGATAAACGAATGTTGAGAGTTCAACAATGGCCCAAAATTTAAAATGACACATTTTGTTTGATATACTTTGGAATACGGCTGGAAAGGACCGAAATAAAACTTAACAGAAGCATGCGAGAGAGGTACTCGGGAAGAAGTGGCACTTTGGAGCCTCATGCCAAACATCGGAGGACCTGGGCAGTCAATAGAAATACTTCGCATGCAATCCCCTTTCGGCAACAGTGATGGAACATAAAACGTCATGACACGAAGGTCAGAGTATGCTGCGCATTTAGAACCGTATCAGGGGAAATCATCATTGTAATCTCAGGTTGAATGTTTATCGACTGCTGCCGGAAGACAGGACAACCACCATTGGAGGCTCTGCAATGTAAAATAGCAACTTCAAGTGAAAGACCTCATTAGAAACGTGAGTTTCTGCCTCACACTTTTCACACCGACTGGCATAAAGGAAAATGATACCAGTACCAGTAGGAAATATTTGGAAATTCATTCAAGGGTTGCTAAATAATTTCTTACTTCACAAGGCAATGCCTTCCAAGAATCATGCCTAGGTGTAAATGGGTAATGGCTGTTTTTAAATTCCATACAGCTCCTGTAAGGTAAATCGTACAGCTCTTGAAAAAGTGTTCCAAAATGAGCGAAATGGTAAGTGCTTGCTCCCTATAACATCACCATGTTAAAAAAAGATATATGAGTAATGCCTTAAGCAAGGTAATAGTTTTTAACCATGGTAAGGACTCTTCAGGCCTGCGGTTGAGGTGTTAATTTCCTAATGGAAAATGATATCTATAGACAGACACAAACCGTTCCTTAATGAGATTAGGCAGATAAGGAAGTGTTGGAACCAAATGTCCAATAAGTCAAATTCATCAACTCGTGGTAAAAAAAATCCTCCAACATGTTCACATTCTGAATTCACCTATAGGTTTTTTCTCATTCTCTCCAAAATCCCAGGAACCAACAATCCCAGCAGAGGAAATTGTACCCCACAGTATGACTTTACTTACTTAATTACTTAACGGGCTCCCGACCCGTGAAGAGTCTATGTCTAACTAAGACACTGTAACCTTCCAGTTGTCCAGACCAAGTGCTCTGGCATCAGCGATGGCTTGGTCTTTAAAGCGGAGGTTCGGTCTTCCTTTGCCTTGCTTTCCCGAACGAGGGGGCTGGGAGTCGAAGATCCTCTTGGATGGAGCATTATTTTCCATTCGCTCAATGTGGCAGAGCCAATGTAGTCGACGTTATTTAGCTTTTTGAACTATACCCAGATCTTGGTACAGCTAATAGAGTTTGCGGTTGTATCTTCTTTTCCATTCGCCCTCCTCGCACACAGGACGAAATTTCCGACGGAGTATTCTTCTTTCAAAAGAACCCAATATTAGCTCCCCTTTTCTACTTATCGTACAGAACTCGGCGCCATAAAGCGGGACTGGTAGAATTAAGGTTCGATAGAGCATGCATTTTGTCCTTCGAGTTAGGAGTTTTGAACCCAATTGTTTTGCTAAACCGAAGTAGCAGCGGTTTCCCAAGGTAATTCTCCGCCGGATCGTCACTAATGTGTCATTCGTGTAATTGATGTTTACTCCTAGGTAGATGAACTCCTTAACTACTTCGAAGCTATTGCTATCAACAAGGACGTTTTGTCCTAGGCTGTGGACAGATGTTTGTTTGTTTGTTGATAGCATGTATTTGGTCTTGTCCTCATTTACTTCAAGACCAACCAATTTCGCCTGTTCTTCAATCGCCGTGAAAGCCTCTAACACGGCACGCTGGGAACGGCCGATGATGTCGATATCGTCCACATACCCCAGTAGCTGGACGGATCTATTGAAAATAGTGGCTTTCGTGTTGACATCTGTTATTCGCACTATTTTCCCCAGAACAAGATTTAAGATGTCACATGATAGCGCATCTCCTTGCCGATATAAGGTACAAGTTTGGAATAATTCGGAAGAGCTGCTTCCAAACTGCACATTACACCGCGTGTTTTCAAGTGTCACGCGACACAACTGGATCAGTTTTGCGGGAACCCGAATTTGACCATCGCCACGTGGAGCTCCTCGATGAATACTATCATATGCGGCTTTTAAGTCAATGAAAAGGTGGTTGGTCTCGACTTGAAATTCTTTATTCTTTTGAAGATTTGATCTATTTTCGATCTGCCGGGCCGGAAACCACACCGGTACGTGCCAACCAGTGTGTTGCAGAACGGCTTCAGACGTTCACACAGTACGTTGGATAGGACACTGTAAATTTAGGTAAATGCAAAGGCCTTTGATGCGATTCTCTGGGATTGGTGTCAGCCTAGTAGCGCATTATCTGTTTGTTGACGCATCCACTTAAGCGCCTCATACGCGTTCCCCCAAGTTGAAGTCGCGCTTGAAGAGTTCTACAACCACGACTGTCGAATGAGACCACTTCCGCCCCAACAGCCTGAATGGCCTGCATTTCAAAAAAGGAAGTTATGTTGTCGCACCCTGTACATCTCCCAACTGAAAGACTTAATATACCACAAACCAACAAATTTGTCCAATAGTCGAATTTCGAATGGTACGAGCTCCGCAATAACGTTGCAACTTAAGCTCGGTTTTTTAATTTTGGTGTCAGTGGAGAATTTACTATGTCGCTCTAAAACAAAATGAACAAAGGTAATGCCTACTTTATGGTTTAAATTTGCCTTTAACTTGAGTTAGGTGAAATTCTTAAGACGAGGTTGACTTAAAATATGCGCCATTGTATTGCACAAAGCAATACAAATTTATAAATAACAGCATTTTGGCCTTTACAATCTTCAATGGCCGCAGCTTATGCAGTCCGGTTGCATTCGTGAAAGCCAGAAAACTGATGCGTTGTTTTAAGATGAAACTTAGGTTTATTCCGACAAAAGTTTCCAACGCCAACCAGTTGAACCAGCATTATAAGGCTGTTCATTGTTCAATGGTAATACGAATACCTGACGCATAAATTTGTTCTCTTTTACGGAATCTGCAAGTTAAAGTCTGAAATGTGATTTTAGATACACCTGTTGGTTTTATGAATATACCGCCGTATCGAGCCTTAAACCTTTGGAGCTATCCATTGCTGGCAATGAGGTAGGTAGCATAGGTAGGTTAATTAAAAAAAAATATTTAGCGCTGGGTGCCGTTTTGTGACCGCTTTTTTAACAGCGCCCAAGGGAGGGCATTTTTATCCAACCAACCTTTTTCAAATATCAATATATTTTTTAATTTCCCAATGGAAGTTCTGGTAATGGGGCTGATTTTGTTAATCGCGGATTTTGACATATCTTCACGTTTCAAGGTCACCAGAATCCAAATCCACCGTTTTTATAGAGATATCTGTCCGTGTGTATGTACGTATGTGCGTATGTACGTATGTGCGTTGGGAATTATCTTTCGCCACGATTATCTTGAGAACCAAAGATGATATTGAGATTTGAGATTCGAAGCGTAATTACGTAACTCAGAACTGATTAAGTTTCCAGCGAAATCGGTCCAGTCGTTTTTTGTTAGTAAATAAATAACTAAAATAATTTTCCTTTATTTGTACTATTTATTGTCATTTGTCATTGAGCAAATCCTAGTAATGATTTTATTATATTGTGCTCCGTTATTTCGTATACATGTAAATTTACAGGTCTCCGTGATCATAACAATGATTGCATATATATATATCACACCTCGCTGTTATTAACAACATTTAATTTCCATGAACAATATTAAAGAGCATTTTTTAATATTAAATAATTCTTAACGATATCTTATGGTTAACCACATTTCAAAATTTCCCAATAATCGCATAAATCATATTGATCCCACTGGGAAGTTAGTCGTGTGGACCTTGCGGGTCGCACCCAGACCACTTTTTACTGTTTGGTTTTTCAAACAATAATTGTGTCTTCCTGGCAGAACAATGGCTTAGTATTGAGACTGAGTGCTCCAGTGGAGCAAATCTGGCACCCCGATAACAAAAAAATGGTTTCCACTTTCCACACGATTCATGATTTATATTATAATTTCTCAATTGACGCTAATATGGTTGATGAACTGGACAAGCACGGAATCAATTCGGAATTCACATTGTCGCGGATGTACTTCATTAAGTAACCAGCAATGTATGAAATGGCGGTATTAAATAGAATTCTGTATAATTCCACGTTGGTGGACATTCGGAGGCATTTTCAGAGTTTTTCAAGCAAGCGAACTATCTACAGAATAAAGATGATACTTTTATAATTCAAGAATTTTGGCAAATCATCTTACAATAATGACAGTGTAAGATGTAGGTTAATTCTTTTCATTTAAATTTAAAAATTTAATGAGTCACGTCATTTCCAAGCAAATTCTATTTTCCAATTTTACTTTTCTTTTCGAGTTTCATATAAGTGCCCACATTAAGCAATAGAGCTTTCATAACTATACCGGGATCATAAGTCTCTTATTTAACTGCATCTCTATTCTCTACTGGTTCATGTGTCGCTGTTAACAAAACAGATTTCTTTAATAAATATAATTCAAGATGACTTACTTCTTCGTTTCTTCAATAACCATCTATACAAAAACTGTTCGTCCATTTTATGTAGAATTTTCCAAAAAAAAACAAAAAGAACTTTAACAAATAACACACCAATTTTAAAAAATAAGTGAAATATAAATTTTCAAATTTACTAAACGTATTCATGTATTGATGTAAACAAAAAAAACATGAACTTTTCTATTAAAAAATTACAAAATATATTCTCTAAACATTGAAAAACATTTTACTTTAAGGATAACAAAACATTTAGGGACTTAAAGCTAAAACTACTCTTAAGAAAAGAAAGAAATTCAAAGACAGAAACCAGAAAAATATAAACTATAAAATTTACTCAACACAACCTTTCAATATAAATGTGATTAGATTCGACAATCCAGACATTTTTCTAAAAAAAAAAAAAAAAAAAAACATATAAAACTCTTCAAAATCAAAATAGTTTAATGAAAAAAAATAACAATATTTTACAGTTATCTATTAGAAGAATTAAAATCTATATATAAATCTAAGGGCATGCAACTTGTGAGATGTGAATGAAAATGAAACTCTGTTTTCCATTACAGTATCGAATACTTAACTTTAAAAATGAAATAAAATATTATATAAAATGTTGCAAAATATTTGTAGATTTATCAATGTTGTTGTCATTTTGTAGAACAAAATAAGAAATTAAGACATAAAAAAAGAAAATTACAACATTAAACAATTTTTGCTAGAAATACATTCATCAGAAAAAGTTTTCAGATACAAATGCAAAGTCACTGTAAGAAGCAAACTCCAATTTTATTTAATAGTTTAAATGCAATATTTCAAGCAAAGTACTGAATAATAAAAACAAAGAAAATTAAATATGTATTAATGTTAACATTGTTAATAGGAAACAGATATATTTAAATCAAAAATGTGGAAGCTGTAGGACAAACCAGAATCTCATAAATTAAAGAACACTTCTCTTGAGGAAATAAGAAAATTGTACTGGTAGACATCTTTGATGAATAAATATTTGAGAACAAAACATAAAAAATATTGCAAAATTGTTTAAACTTTTTTAGAAATAAACATTACTTTGAAAATCCGAAAAACAAATAATACATTTTTTTCGTGGATTTTGATGGCGAACTACGTAGAAACAGCATCTCCTGATGGATTCTGGAACGTTGAATAACGAGAAAGAGCCGCTACAGCGAAAGATCTTGTAGCTCAGCTAATAAGCTCCACTCCCACCTCCTCGTAATGTCGTCTTTGAATTTCGTACCGCAAGAGTAGGTTGGTATTTGGCCTGATGCCTTGCAAACTGTTTTTAGACGGGATTCGTAGGATCTCTCCTTTGAACATGACAGTACCAAATAGCTACCGCTTTACATACTTTAGTGCCGGTGCACACGTGCGTCTTTTTGACAAGCGGCACCGCGAATGCAACCTAGTTGTGAGTACTTGTGCGTCTTCGTAACGCGCCGCACCGAGAGTGTGTGTGCACCTCAGACGCGGTGGAGGCTCGCGACGATCAATGTTGCGATTAATACAGATCAACCTCCACCACTCCAAAAAGGCTTCGGCCTCCCATCTTATCCGTCTTTCTAAAGATGGAGAAGATATGGTCCTGATCCAAGAGCCATGGATTGTTAACAACCTGGTTCGAGGACTCCGGACTCATGGATACAAATTGTTGTATGCAACAGACAAAGGTAAACCTAGAACTTGCATACTGGCAAAAAGTAGCTTAAATGTATTTTTACTCCCTAATTTCAGCGACCGTGATGCAACCGTGGTGAGTCTAGAGACTGCTCGCGGCACCCATTGGATAGCCTCGGCTTATCTGGCTCATGACCACGTAGGGTCCTTGCCTGGTGTCAACCTAGAGGGACTGATCGCGGCAGTTGAATATCAAAAAACTGGACTCATTATTGGATGTGATGCCAATGCGCACCATTCAGTATGGGGCAGTTCCGACATCAACGACAGAGGTGAGTCTCTTTTTATACCCTATTCTAAGGGTATATTAATTTTGACGCATAGTTTGTAACATACCTTAATATTGCCCGTAGACCCCTAAAAGTTACTATATTTAATTCGATCTAGCCATGTCCGTCCGTCCGTCCGTCTGTTGTCAAAAATTAGGCATTTAAACTGGCCTAGAGAGCTGAAATTTTAACCATATACTCTCTAGGGTCCCGAAATAATCAAGTTTACGAATTTTTGAAATCCGCCCACAGACACGCCCACCACAATCGAATTTTGAGCTAGAAAGCTGAAATTTTTAATATATGATCTATGACTCCTAAAACTGCTCGAAGAAAAAAATTTTCAAAATCCGCCCACTGACACGAACACAATTAAATAAAACAATTTTATTGAAAAACCAAAATTTGAGCTAGGGAGCTGAAATTTATAATATATACTCTCTAGGGGCCCTTTAAGCTCATGTGTGAATATTTTCAAAATCCGCCTACTGACACGCCCACAATTTAAAAAAAAACTTTTTTTGAAAATCCAAAGTTTGAGCTAGGGAGCTGAAATTTATAATTATACTCTCTATGGGCCCTTTATGCTCATGTCTAAATATTTTCAAAATCCGCCCACTGGCACGCCCACAATTATTTTTTTTTTTTTTTTGAAAATTCAAAGTGAGCTAGGGAGCTGAAATTTATAATATATACTCTCTAGGGGCCCTTTATGCTCATGTGTTAATTTTTTTTAAATCCGCCTACTGACACGCCCACAATTAAATAAAACAATTTTATTGAAACAGCCAAGTTTGAGCTAGGGAGCGTTTTTTTTTTATAAAATCCTTTAAATGTTATATAACAAAATATGTAGAGCGTTCTTAACAATTCAACCATACTTAGACTTTTGTCACGCCCACTTATGAGGGATAGGAATAAAAATAGGGTATCCAACAGTTCACCCAAGCGGACTGTATGTCCTGTATGCTTCGTTTTTTTTGATAAAATCCTTTAAATGTTATATAACAAAATATGTAGAGCGTTCTTAACAATTCAACCATACTTAGACTTTTGTCACGCCCACTTATGAGGGATAGGAATAAGAATAGGGTATCCAACAGTTCGCCCAAGCGGACTGTAGCCCGTCCCTATGTTTGATTATATTCTTAATACTAATCTCATTGTGTGCAACACTGGTAGTGAACCTACCTTCATTACAAAATATAGACAGGAGGTTCTAGATATAACTCTGGCCTCCGACTCAATCCAACAGGCAATTATAGACTGGTAAGTCTCGGCGGAACACTCTTTTAGTGACCACCGTTACATTCAATTCAGTTTAGTTGATGACCCTCCCCGCCAACCACTTTTTAGGAATTATAGGAAAACTGACTGGCTCAAGTATAGAGAAGTAAGTGCTGAAAAGTTCAATGAATTCTGAACTCCTTAGTCCTCCCTGTAACACCATGGAACTAGATAAGAGGGTCAGGGTACTCACCTCGGCCCTCAATAAGGCTCTGACTTCTGCCTGCCCGCCCATACGGCCTAGAGGCAAAAAGAAGCCGCATTGGTGGACCCCAGCACTCGGACCTCTAAGAAGCAGTCGTAGGAAACTGTTCAACCAAGCCAAGTTCACAAAAGCTGAAACCGACTGGGCTTCATACAAAGCATCTCTCAACGCTTACAAAAAGGAACTGAGGAAAGCCAAACGCTCGTCTTTTCTGTGAAAAAATAGAGGAATCTTCGGAGGCATCTAGGCTAAGAAAAATCCTCTCAACCAACCCAGGTATGCCTAGCTATTTAAAAAAAGGCGGACGGCTCCTGGACCACTTCCAGCGAAAAATCGCTCAATCTACTACTGGATACACATTTCCCAGGTAGCTCACACTTTACTGGCAATAAAAACCTGTCTAGGTCAATTGCACGTACCACTAACTTCAAAGGTCTGATTACTAGGGACAAACTGCTTTGGGCGATACACAGCTTCAAACCATACAAATCCGCGGGGCCAGATGGCATAATACCAGCTGAAATTCAAAACACCTCGGATATCATCTCGCCTTTGCTTGAAATAATCCTGAAAAGCTGCATAAAAATGGCTTACATTCCGCTGTCATGGAGAGAAGTAAAAGTAGTTTTCATACCCAAAGCCGGTAAATGTTCCCATGTAAATCCTAAGGATCTCAGACCCATAAGCCTATCGTCATTCCTTCTAAAAACATTAGAAAGGCTGATTGATATTCATCTACGTACTAACATTGATACAAGACTTCTGTCTACGGCTCAACATGCATATTGCAAAGGCAAATCTGTTGAAATAGCCTAACATACGTTAGTACGTTCAATCGAAAACTCCCTTCGCCATAAAGAGTACACTATGGTTGCATTCCTGGACTTTGAGGGTGCTTTTAACAACGTCAATACATCCGCGATCGCAAATGCACTGTCAGATCTAAAGATAGATGACTCACTTGGTGAGCTTATTCATCTACTTCTCACAAGTCAGATTATAAACTCGAAACAAGGTATGACGTCGGCCAGAAGATCTGTCAGTAGAGGTACGCCACAAGGTGGAGTCCTATCTCCCCTCCTTTGGAACTTAGTGGTGAACAAGCTGCTGATGTGCCTAGAAAAGGAGGGCTGCAGTGTGATTGCCTATGCAGATGACGTTGCAATTGCTGCCTCAGGGAAGCACCTAAACACCCTGAAAGAACTTCTCCAAAACGCTCTTAACAAGCTAACTACATGGGCAGATCGTTGTGGGTTCGGTGTTAACCCCCACAAAACCGAACTTGTTATATTCACTAGGAACCATAAAATTCCATACATTGATCCCCCCTATATATCAGGGGCACAAGTCTAGTCTTTTCGGACGAGGCAAAATACTTGGGACTCATTCTGGATAGAAAGCTTAGCTGGAAACCTAACATTCAAGAAAGAGTTCGTAAAGCTACAGCAACACTCTTCTCCTGCAAAAAAGCCATTGGTAATAAATGGGGATTCCAACCCCGCATTACCAACTGGCTATACATCTCGGTAATAAGACCGATACTTATGTAGGTGGTTGTTTGGTGGACTGCCCTAGATAAAGCGATAAATCGCGTTAAGCTAAGCAAAGTCCAACGAACAGCGTGTCTCTGGATGAGTGGTGCACTGCGCAGTACCACTACCCCCTATGCTGCAATGGGCATTCTGTTTCACCTGACACCCATGGACATCTTTAGCAAGCAAGTGGCTAAAGACCCTTTTTGACAAAAACTTCAAGGTCAAGATCCCTCCCAGAACATTCTGGGAAGGGGCAACACTTGTCTAGGGACAAAGCAGATTTGGCCAAAGCTGGATCTGAAACGCTCTAAGTGTTTGATATCTCTAAACAGACTTCACATTGGTGCTATAATTGGTGTGATCACTGTCTCATAGGCAGACATGCAACAAGTCTTGGCGTCCACACAAATGACTTCTGCAGAAGCTGTATGGACGAGGAAGAGGAGGAGACAATTATCCACCTTCTACGCACGTGCCCTGCTCTCTCTCAAAGACGTAAACTCCATTTAGAATCCTTCTTTTACAATGATCTTAACGATCTCATTAACACCGACATAAAAAGTCTGTCAAGCTTCATCAAAAGCTCCAACTGGTTCAACGAGTAGGAGGATGATACATCCGTGTGGTATCACAATGGGCCTGTCATTGGTTTAAGTGTGTCAGCCTCAGCCGACTGCCACTACAACCTAACCTAGCCTAACCTGAGTGTGCACCTGCTAATCTGTTTGCGAGAACTGCAACACGCTAAAGCGGTGTTGCGCGTTAGAAAGGCGCACGTGGGCACCGGCATAAAATTCATAAGCGGTAGGAGTAGGTGTCATCTTCCAACGACATTAACACACAACATTGGACTCAAGGGACTGATTATGGAATTCGAACCGAATAGTTTTTGTTGGCGGATTTAAAGTGAGGTGTTATTGTTTCGTGGACGCGGTGGTAAGTGTGTTGGACTAATAATCTTAAGGTCTCAGGTTCAAATCCTGAAGGTGCAAATTAACATCTTAAAGTGTTGTGGCGACGCACTGCGTCTCCTGCAAAATTCAATTTTCGTGTGTGCTTAAAATAAAAAAAAACTTATTTGTTTACTGGATTAGCAAATATTGGAAGCTTCAAAAGCCGAAAGAAATTTTAAAATCGGTCGGAGTATTCGGATAATACAGGTAGTCAAAGTTTCCTTATTTTTAAAATCAAAGAAAAAATATTTGTTTCATGAAAAGTTTCAGAGTTTCGGCGTTGAAATCTAAAAACTTTGTTTAAAAGTTATATTTTTTTTATTTGAGCTTGTAAAAAGGACCATTTGTATTACAGTTACGATCCAATTTTTTTTTTGTACTTGCGAATTTTTTAGATTTTCAAAATGCTGTTTTTGGCTCTATTTTTATACCCTATTCTAGGGGTATATTAATTTTGACGCATAGTTTGTAACATACCTTAATATTGCCCGTAGACCCATAAAAGTTACTATATTTATGATCAGCATCGACAGTAATGTCGATCTAGCCATGTCCGTCCGTCCGTCGGCAAAAATTAGGCCTTTAAACTGGACCTAGAGAGCTGAAATTTTAACCATATACTCTCTAGGGTCCCGAAATAATCAAGTTTACGAATTTTTGAAATCCGCCCACAGACACGCCCACAAACTCAAAAAAACAAAATTTTGGAAAAAATCTAATTTTGAGCTAGAAAGCTGAAATTTTCGATATATGATCTATGACTCCTAAAACTGCTCGGGATAAAAAATTTTCAAAATCCGCCCACTGACACGCCCACAAATAAATAAAACAATTTTTTTGAAAATCCAAAGTTTGAGCTAGGGAGCTGAAATTTATAATATATACTCTCTATGGGCCCTTTATGCTCATGTCTAAATATTTTCAAAATCCGCCCACTGGCACGCCCACAATTATTTTTTTTTTTTTTTTGAAAATTCAAAGTGAGCTAGGGAGCTGAAATTTATAATATATACTCTCTAGGGGCCCTTTATGCTCATGTGTTAATTTTTTTTAAATCCGCCTACTGACACGCCCACAATTAAATAAAACAATTTTATTGAAACAGCCAAGTTTGAGCTAGGGAGCGTTTTTTTTTTTATAAAATCCTTTAAATGTTATATAACAAAATATGTAGAGCGTTCTTAACAATTCAACCATACTTAGACTTTTGTCACGCCCACTTATGAGGGATAGGAATAAAAATAGGGTATCCAACAGTTCACCCAAGCGGACTGTATGTTTTTTTTTGAAAATGTTACGATATTTATAAAACTATTCATTAATCTAATGTTGTAATAATCTTAATGTTGTAATACGAAGTTCACGGATAGATTGAATTTTTTTGATTTTAATAACTTTTTTTTCAATGAGATCATAAAATATGCCTCTTTGTTAAAAAAGGTATATTTTAAGACCTTATTGGAAGCAAAATCATAAAATTAAAAATGTTCAACCCAACCGTGCATTTATTTTAACAACATGATCATTATATATCCTTTTAATCATCCCTACACTTTTTTTTCCAGAATAGTGAATGGTTTTTAAAATATCGTAAGCTTTAAAAAAAAATCCTGTCTTTAATCAAGTGCTAAGTATGATGTGATTGATTATATTGTTTTGACTTTTTTTTTTTTACTAAAAGTTAAACTTTTGACCATTTTCGAATGACAACAGTTTCAAACATTGATCATCGTCATAGCATTTAACAGTGTCAGGCAGGTAACAAAAATTGAAATTTGCTCTCTATACAAGGAGCTACTCAAAACATCATCTGAGGAAAGCCGGAAAAAGATCAAACGAGCCAGAAATGACTGCAATGCCCACATCAATCTCTTCACCAAGGTGGTGAGAGTAAAATCGTTGCGCTTGATATTTCAAAGGCATTTGACAGAGGTTGGCACCAAGCTGTCTTGTCGAATCGAAAATACCTTTCTACAATGCATTAGAAATTACCTTTCGGACCGGTTATTTCAAGTTGTTTTGGACGGTTTCAAGTCTGCAACTTATCAACTAAACGCTGGCGTCCCCCAAATCTCTGTTCTGTCTCCGACTCTCTTTCTCATTTTTATACACTATTCTAGGGGTATATTAATTTTGACGCATAGTTTGTAACATACCTTAATATTGCCCGTAGACCCCTAAAAGTTACTATATTTGTGATCAGCATCGACAGTAATGTCGATCTAGCCATGTCCGTCCGTCCGTCCGTCGGAAAAAATTAGGCCTTTAAACTGGACTCTCTAGGGTCCCGAAATAATCAAGTTCACGAATTTTTGAAATCCGCCAACAGACGCCCACAAACTCAAAAAAACAAAATTTTGGAAAAAATCGAATTTTGAGCTAGAAAGCTGAAATTTTTTATATATGATCTATGACTCCTAAAACTGCTCGATATAAAATTTTCAAAATCCGCCCACTGACACGCCCACAAAAAAATAAAACAATTTTATTGAAAAACCAAAATTTGAGCTAGGGAGCTGAAATTTATAATATATACTCTCTAGGTGTCCTTTAAGCTCATGTGTAAATATTTTCAAAATCCGCCTATTGACACGCCCACAATTGAATTTTTTTTTTTTTTTAAATCTAAAGTTTGAGCTAGGGAGCTGAAATTTATAATATATACTCTCTAGGGGACCCTTTGTACTCATGTGTAAATATTTTCAAAATCCGCCCACAATTTACAAAAAAAACTTTTTTTGAAAATCCAAAGTTTGAGCTAGGGAGCTGAAATTTATAATATATACTCTCTAGGGGTCCTCTATGCTCATGTGTTAATTTTTTTTAAATCCGCTTACTGGCACGCCCACAATTAAATAAAATAATTTTATTGAAAAACCAAAGTTTGAGCTAGGGAACGTTTTTTTTACAAAAGCTTCGTTTTTGTTTGATAAAATCTTTTGAATGTTATATAACAGAATATGTACAGCGTTCTTAACAATTCAACCATACTTAGACTTTTGTCACGCCCTCTTATGAGGGATAGGAATAAGAATAGGGTATCCAATAGTTCGCCCAAGCGGACTGTAGCCCGCCCCTATGTTTTTACTTTGATTTGAGTTAAAAAAAAATCCTTTAAGAGTCTTTGGACTAAGCTGAACAGAAATTTAATCTTTGACTATTTCTGAAACATATACTAAGAAAACCAGCTGCCAGTTTTTGCCTATTTTGGGTTTAGAGAGATTTGATTAAAAAAGGTTATTTTTATTCATTTATGGCTTTTTTTTATTATATCCTTAAAAATGCAGTGGTCATAAAAACTTTATTTTTAGATGTAAAAACGTATTCTTAACTACATTATAATAAATATTTTATGGTGCTCAGGTCATTTTTTTCCAAGAAGACTGACGTTACAAAGCAAGTGATTCTGTGATGGATCATCATCATCAAAAGCCAAATCGCTGATCTTCAACCTTTTGAATATAAGGTTAATGACGAAGTAGTTATTGTTGTAAACCACGAACTATTTTTCACGATAAATTACGGAAAAGGGTTGAATGAAATCACTGAAACTAAGTCGACACGATCATGTCCCAAGAACGCAAAAAATCTTCAACAATGAAGACCAGTCAACAAATGACGAGCATAATTACGAATATGGAATATCTCTATTACATGCCAGAATCATATGCATGGAATTAATTTTAAAACTTGCATATACACTCAAACAGATGGAGAAAATGGTGATAAAAGTATTGGAACTAAGGAGGCAGAAAGAATAAGGAAGCAAGATATCCCAAGGAAATTTCGCGAGGAAATGGAACTCGATGTTGATAAACCAAAACAAGGATTTGGAAACACTAACGATAGAAATACATCGAGAAGATTCTTTGCAGAACCATATGTAACAGCTCGTAAAACTGGAGTCAATATGGAGGTGATAAGAAAGCTTCAAGTAATACTTAACGTTCTAACCTACAAAGAAAATGTTGACGGTTCATATTTTGGGTTTATGTAATGGAAACAACAAATTTATTAAAAGAAAAGTATCCTGAAAAGCAACTTACATCTACTCCTTATAAGATTCTGGCTCTGGCCAAAGTATAATCGAGTATCAGCCGTTACCAATCGGAGAACTATCAAAAGAAGGTCAGGAATCCAAAAATAAAGACTACAAAAAATATATGTACGAGTACCAAAATAAATGCAAGGTTTCAAGGATGTAGCAGAATGAGGGCCTATTTAACATGCTTGCAGCCTCATCGAACTGAAAAAGACCTCGAAGCACGATACTCTCCAGAAATGATTAGTTTATTAAAAATTACCTCGGACTTTGACGAAAGTTTCCAAGAAATCAATTTTTTGTTTTTTATTTTTTTTTACTTATTAATTTATTTATTCTCCACTGTTAAACTTGAAATATATTTTTGAAATAATTTGTTGTTAATGTGTCACTAAATAAAAAAAAAACTTTTTGCAACACAAACAAAATTTAAATTGTTCTTTTTTTTCCTCTACTGTTTCACTTGAATTAGTTTTTGAATACTCTGCTTTTACTTTAAAATACTACTTTTACGTTTTTGGATACAAATTTTATTATTTTATAGCACTTTACATACTTATACTATATATACAAGGTGGGCCAAAAGAGATCACCCTATTGGAAGATGCTCTTATTTTTGCAAATGGCCGCCAATGTCAAATCTGTTTTGACATTTGTGGACTAGACAGATGTAGAATACAAGTGATCAAGCCATGGAGCGACGCACTCCCCAAGAATATGAAATAATCGTGTCTATTTTTTTGCGTAACAATTCGTCTGTAGTGTTGGCGCAGCGCGAATTCCGTCGCCGATTCCACGTCCGTCCGTGAAGAGTATTAGACTACACGAGACTTTGCCAAGAGTAGCCGGCCCCGAAGCGCACGTTGTGCCGAGAATATCGCCGCTGTTGACGAGGATGTCGAGCTGTCGTCGGAAACATCGACCAGACGCCGTGCCTCGCAATTAACCATCAGCCGGTCGTCCCTAAGGCGAATTTTGATCAAAGACTTGCGCATGTTCCCGTACAAAGTCCAGTCCGTGCATCAGCTGCTGCCTGTCGACCGCCAAATGCGCGTAACTTTTGCCCAAGCCATCCTCAATCTCGAGGACGAAGTGGACGATTTTTTGACCAAAATAATAATGAGCGAAGAGGCTCATTTCCACCTCAGCAGGTACGTGAACAAGCAAAACTATCGCTTCTGTGGCACCGAAAATCCACGAGTAATGCACGAGGAGCCATTACACCCGCTCAAAGTTACTGCATGGTGCGCTGTTCACGCTGCAGGAGTCATCGGGCCATTTTTTTTTCGAGAACGCCGCTGGTCAAACGACAACAGTGGACGGTGCACGCTATAGGGCCATGTTAACCGAGTTTTTTCTGCTGCAATTGGACGAATTAGGACTGGAGGACATGTGGTTCCAACAGGACGGAGCTACGGCACACACTGCGCGAGCCACAGCCGAAATTCTGAAGGCGGCGTTCCCGCGTCGCCTCATCTCTTGTTTTGGCGATTTGCACTGGCCCACAAGATCGCCCGATTTAACCGTTCCAGACTTTTTTTTGTGGGGTTTTTTTGAAGTCCCGTGTTTACATGAACAAGCCCGAGACCCTAGAAGGCCTCCAGGACAACATTCGACACGAGTGCGAGAATCTGTCGCCCGAAGTTCTCGCCGAAGTGATGAAAAAACGAGCCCGTATGGCAATCAATTGTGACGGCGCCCATTTGGCCGATATCATCTTCTCGACTTGACCAATAAAATTCTAAAGGTTCAAATAAACATAATCAAAAAACAGAATCGAAGTTTTTCATTTAGAAAAAAAAATGAGAGCCAAACAACATCGGATGACTTCTTCTGGTCCACCTTGTATATACCTTCATACCTATATACTATACCTTCACTTAAAATGTACCACTGAAGTAGTATATTTTCACTCTAATGTGCAGCAAAATAATTAAAAAAAAGGCTTTTGATACATATGCAGAAATATTTAAAAGTTTATTGTTTATTTACTTCTATGCACCACTGTGACTTTGTTTAACTTTAAGACACCCTGTTTTTACTTCAGTTATTTACTATTGACATTTTTTGAGGTAAAATAATTAAGTCCATTTCCTATTGGCAGAAAGTCGTATTTCAGCAGAAAATTCTGAAACACCCTGTAAATAGTTTTTCTTAAAATTCACAAAATGTATAGCTAGCTTTGGAAATTTTCCTCAAGCTGAAAAAAAAATTATCACGATATCTTTATTTGTTTACAAGCTATGATTTTGCAACCAAAAAAGTCAATATGCGCCACTGTGCGACGGTGTAGAAGTTAGTGTGTTGACTTGTGACCCGGCCGGTGCCCCCCATGAGAAACAGCAACATACGCCATCCATTAATGGAGAGAAACGAATGACACCTTGTTTTCTCGGACCTGTAAACAAAAAAGAGGATTTCTGCCTGGTAGTACAATAGACCGTTACCGAGTCTGAATGCTCTGATAGATAGATACATTTATTTCGTTTGAATCATTGACATTATATTTGTTACCGCACATTTTACAGAGATTTGATACCTTTTTTTTTTTTTTTTTATTGTCAGGGTGTACGAGACTTTCTGCACTGGAGCACTCAGACTCAATACTGGTCCATTGTACTACCAGGCAGACACACCACATTTTACTGTGGGAATTTACTCGTTTTTCTAAGAAAAACGAGAAGGCGCTTCAATGATAAGGAGCTTAGGTTTACAGCACTCACCATATCCACACCAAATACCTGCCACCTGATACGAGCAAAAGCAGGACAATCACAGAGGAAATGTTCCGCAGTGTCGTCGCTTTCTCCACAGGCTTCGCAGTTGGTGGTGTCGCTTAGGCCTAGCACCTTAAGGTGTTTGGCAAAAGCGTAGTGTCCCGTAAGAACGCCAGTAGTCTGTCTGCAGTCTTTTCTGTTGAGAGACAACAAGAATGCCGCGGATTTCCCACAGACGTCGGGGAGCATTTGCTTAGTCTGTCTGCACCCTGGAGAGTCATGCCAACGGCGATTGTGTTCATAGGAAACCCAACCGTCAATGGAAGCCCTGACCGAGGACGCAGGCAGACAGATCGCTGGTTCAGGTCCTGAGAGGTCCCCCTCTGAGCCTTGTCTAGCAAGTTCATCGGAGATCTCATTTCCCGTGATCCCGTTATGACCGGGGACCCAGGCAAGTTTAAGTGAATTCAGCCTTCCGACAGAATTCAGAGATATCTTGCATTGACGTACTATTTTGGAGGTAGTTAAGGGTTTGAGTAAGGCCTTATTTGATTTGATACCTACTTGTGTCTTTCTTTTGGAAAATTATTTATATTTTTGTGAAGGAAATTTTTCTGAGAAATATACATTTGAAGGAAAATACGAACAAATACCTTCAACATAATTGAGAGAAAAAAAAAGGAAAGAAAAAAAAGAAAACTATATAAATAAATAAATAAACAAGTAAGTAAATAAGTAATAATAAATAATTAAGTAATACGGGAGCAATGAATAAAAAAAATAAAAAAGTGGTCTGGGTGCGACCCGCAAGGTCCACACGACTAACTTCCCAGTGGGATCAATATGATTTATGTATTTTCAAAAGCGAGCCAAACGCTTGGCTTTATGTCACGGCACCAACCATAAGATATGGTTAAGAATTATTTAATATTAAAAAATGCTCTTTAATATTGTTCGTGGAAATTAAATGTTGTTAATACGAGTAACAGCGAAGTGTGATATATATTGATGCAACCATTGTTATGAACACGGAGACCTGTAAATTAACATATATACGAAATAACGGAGCATAATGTAATAATGATTTGCTCAATGACAAATGACAATAAATAGTACAAATAAAGGCAAATTATTTTAAAATCGAGTATGGATTTGGTGTGTTTGTGGTAATCCACTGATGATCCCAAACCACCACATCTGGGTGAAACTCCACAAATATATATAGTCATACTAGTAATAGTTGACTATATATATATTAATTTTTGACTTTCAGTCATAGCCATACAATAGGCTGAACAAACATTTCTTATGTTATTCTTCAAATCTGAAGGAACATTAGAATTGGAAATAAGTTCACACTCATTCGTGAGTGGTGACAACACATATACCCCTGGTATGAAACTTTTTTTTTGCAAATTATTTTAGTTATTTATTTACTAACAAAAAACGGCTGGACCGATTTCGCTGGAAACTTTATCAGTTCTGAGTTATGTAATTACGCTTCGAATACACCCGTCAATACCATCTTTGGTTCTCGAGATAATCGTGGCGAAAGGTAATTCCGATTCTATTAGCAATCAATTCAACATTCGCTCTTTCATGAATATCAAGGGTTGAGTGGTGCCAAGGTAAGTTTAGCATAATTTTCAACAATTTGTTTTGGGGCACTTGCAATTTTTTTATATGACATCTTGCAGAGTCGTCCCACTCCTGACACCCGTATAGCAAGATTGCTTGGAAGATTACTTTGTGCAAGATAATTTCGTTGTCAGTGGATAGTAGGGATTGCCTACTTATGAATGGGTACCACATTTTTATTGCTATCACTAGGTTTTTTATTGTCTTCTTTATGTGGTCCTTAAATGTGAGTTTAGAGTCCAAAAAAATCCCAAGATATTTTACAGAGGGCTCCCAATCTATATTACTTCCATTCTGGAACTGAAACTGCTGGGGAGAAAACAAAACTTTCGTTTTCGAGAGAAAAAGATGGCTTGCGTTTTCCCTTCCTTAAGTTTTATTTTCCATCTGTGATAAAATTTGATCAACACTAGCATTGCATTTTGAAGATTCCTCTCAATATTGAAAGCGAATTCATGCGATGAAAATATTGCGGTGTCATCTACAAATACAGCCAGATCACAGTTGTTTATTGTTGGCAGGTCAGATATGTAAATATTATATAAGACTGAGCCTTGTGGAACACCTGCATGGACAAATTTTAAATCTGAAACACCACTGTTGACATGGACTTTAAATCTACGACTGGACAAAAAACTTTGGACAACTTTACAGATATGGTTGACGGAATTGGTAAGAAGAAAAATTATTTAAATCACTAACTGTAGTAATTATTGTAAGAGTTAAGCATGCAACTCACACTGTCAAACCATATTTATATTCATGTACCTACATTATATACACATCTAGTCAAACACGTGTAAGATTAAGAATAAGAATAAAGAGAGCGTCAGTTTTATGATCGCATTCGAAGTAAACGGACGTGTTGTTATTTACTCGTAATCCGCATCGTCTCTATTGAAACAGTACCTACTACAAATTTCTCAGAAGTGGGATTACCTGGAAAAAAAAGAACAAATGAAATAATACCTTGCCACCAGTGAAAGTGAAGGCAAAATAAAGTTTTTACTACAGACTGTGTGTTTACCACAAAGTTGGTTGTGTCGCCGCTTGTTCAGTCACCGCGAAAAAAATGTTTTCTTATTCTCTTCGTAATAAAAAACACAGTAATGAATTCAGACGAATTCATAGCAGCAGATGTGCGAGGAGAAAATCCAAGTAACGGCGACGCAGAAAAAGAGATCGAAAAACAGCCGCTAGACACTGCAGCTGGGGAAAAGAAAAACGTCATAATGAGAGAAAATGAACTGTTGCAACGAATCGCAAAATCAAATGATAGAGCAGAAGCTAATCCAGGAGGTGGTGGAAAACGATCGGACGGTACGACAAGAGAGTTTAACGGGGCGCAACAAATTGGATTGTGGAAGGAGATGTTGCCGGAATTCAGCGGAACGACAAGTGTTGATATGTGGCTGGCACAGCTAAGAAATGTCGAAGAGGTGTACGGAGAAAAAAAATGTACACGCACTTTTCATAAGCAAAATGAGAGGCAAGGCCCAAGTATGGTTGTACGCACAACCTAATTTTTTAAACGACGACATAGATAACCTGACAGAGGAGTTGAAAGAAGTTTTTGGTACAAAACAAAACAAGATGGAGATGAGAAAAAGATTCGAAAACTGAAAGTTGAATATTTCTACGACAAAGTGAGACTGGCGACTGGATTGAAAATGGACGAAGAAGAATGGATTGAATACGCGATTTAGGGATTTTCTGATGACAACATAAGGTTATATGCCCGTGTCCAGGGGTATACAACAAAGGCAGGACTACTTCGAGCGTTCAGCAAAGTCACTCAGCGGAAGGTGCAAACAACATCGACTGCTAATACATTTAGCAACAGACAGATGGGATTGACAGCAGATAGAACTGCAGAAGATAGACAAGTGGACGGACAAAGAGTTGCGGTCAGGTGCTATAATTGCAACTTGGTGGGACACGTAGCAAATGTGTGTTCTATGCCAAAGAGGAAGTCAGCAGTACATCAGATTTCAGAAGATGACATGTCCAGTGATTACGTAAGACGTTTGTATTTTAAGTTTACAACTGATAGTGATAGTATTCCCTTAGACTGCCTCATAGACTCCGGAAGTCCGATAAGTATGGTTAGAAGATCGTGTATACCGACTAATGTATCCATATCTAAATGTAAGAGAAAAAGAAAATATTTCGGTTTAAATAAAAGTTTGCTTAAAATATATGGAATATTGTCGTGCGTAGTTTTTTATAAAAAAGTTGGAATAAGAGTAAATCTTATGGTAATAGACGATGGATCGACGAGTTATGAGGCAATCTTAGGGAGGGATTTCCTGAAAAGTGGAAAATTTAAACTAGTTTCACAATTAGAAAATAATATAACTTGCTCAAAGGAAATAGAAGATGTTAGTGAACATTTTGGAAAACAGCTCATGTTAATTGACTGTAAAGATAATGATAGTTTAGAATTGGATTTAGAAGTTGGTGAAGACGTATGTTATGTTCATAAAGAAAAACTTAAAACATTGTATAAGTCAAGTTATTTGTTTGCCGATCGCCCTACGGAACCGTAGTTAAAACTAAAATGAATTTAACGCTGAATGATGTGAAACCGTTTCATTGTCGACCGCGTCTTTTGTCGTATGCCGAAAAAAACGAACTTAGTTCATTGCTAGACGAATATGTCGGTAAAGGGTATATTAGAGAAAGTGAATCTGAATACGTGTCGCCGATAGTATTGGTAAAGAAAAGGACAGGTGATCTTAGGATGTGCATAGATTTTCGTACGTTAAATAAAGCGACTGCAAAAGATAGTTACCCGATACCGCTGATCGACGATTTGCTAGACAGACTGGCAGATAAGACCATTTTTTCTAAGCTAGACCTCAATAATGGGGTTTTTCATGTTTACATGCATGAAGACGCGGTAAAATATACGTCGTTCATAACACCTTTAGGGCAATACGAATTTTTGAGAATGCCGTTTGGTTTGAAAAACGCGCTGTCAACTTTTCAGAGACACATTAACAAGATATTTGCAGACATGATTAGGAACGATGAACTTATAGTTTACCTAGACGATATAATGATAGCTACGACGACGTACGAAGACCATTTTAGAATACTCTCTGAAGTTTGGAGGAGGATGGTAGACAATAGATTGGAACTAAGGATAGATAAATGCAAGTTTCTACAAAAGAAAAGAAAATATTTAGGTTTTACGATTACGGGAGCGGGTATACAGGCAGATGATAGGGGTATCGAAGCTATAAAAAAATTTCCGGTTCCTCAAAAAACTCATGCGGTACAAAGTTTTTTGGGTTTGTGTTCTTATTTCCGTAGATTCGTTAGAGATTTTTCGACCATAGCAAAGCCACTGTACGATCTTACAAAAAAGATAGGGAATTCAAGTTTGGTGACAAACAGTTAGAGGTCTTCGAAAACTTGAAAAACAAATTGATATATTCATTTAACAAAATATGTACGTATTCCTTTTTTTGGACTCAACGAATTATTATTGGCCAGCCAATCAATGCATATTTGATTGAGATCCTGCGTATGCCGTGTTACCATGGATTATGAAGCAATATGCTGTTGTTCAAAATAGCGAAGAAGAATTGCTTAAAGTTTATTTTATCAAGGAGAGAATTGTGGTAGAAAATGCATTTGGGAGATTAAAAGTACGATGGAGGATACGCATCCATATACATGAGGATTTTGTTCCTCGGGTAGTTGCAACCTGCTGCATATTACATAACATCCTGGAACGAAGGAAAGTTCTATATTACAATTTCTGAAACGAACGCCCGGTTATATCCGGCAAATTGTTTATACAACAGGCTTATAGGGAATCTCCTTACAGGTGGAGGCTGAAGAAATGCGGGATTATTTAAAAAAAAATACATGGGTTATTAACAGTCTTCACATTTGTGAATAAAAATATGTAATACCAAATAGATTTTGAAATAAAAGAAAACATTTTATTTAAATTAATGTGTTAAGTTTATTTCATAAAAAAATATTTCAGTGTTTAAATAAAAAGGGATGAAAGGAAATAGGATTTCATCAAAAATATGGGTAATCACAAAATTTACATTGAAATACAACACATTAATAGTTTAATAAAAGGTTCAAAACTATCACAGTATTTACAGACTCCATAAAAAAATATATATAGGTACAGGGAGTCCCAGTTAAGCAGTATAATCCTGTAAGGGGATATTCCTAAGGTTCCACCGAACAAAAAATTGTATGGCAGGGGGGCTTATTCTCACTCCATTTCAAATTATATCCCATCAAATTGGGTGACCTCTAATTTGGAGGTGCAATAATTTTAAAATCTATAATTTCTAACTATTATACATAGCTTCAATTGGTATTATGTACATTTTGGAAAGATAATTTAGTAGCGCATACAAGTCTTAAGCACTTTGAGTACATCTTTGCAGCTACAAAAAAGTTATGGCTCCTTAAACTCAAAATTATGAAAATTTGTTTGTTTTTTTATGAAATTTTTGCCTTTGAAAAATTCCCTTGAAATTATGTTGAGCAACTTCTTTACATACGATCTTTGTAAAGGGTCTTTCATTAGCCACTTGACAACTTCAAACTTTCAGTGTGAACGCACCCTTAAACCGATAACCGAACTGTCAATGTCAAGATATTCAGTAAAATTAACATTTTCATCATGGTGAAGTACACTAAAGAACAACGTTTACAAATAATTAAAATTTACTACCGAATTTCCGAGTCGGTGGTAAACAACTTTAAGAGCGTTAGCGCCAATTATCAGCCGTAATTCTCGTCCCAGTAGACGAGCAATTCATAGTCAAAATATTCGCTGCTTGATGTTGCCGTGCCAGTAAGACTACATTTTGCCCGAAGTGTGGAAAATATTGCTGCCGTTGAGGCGTCCGTCGCAATCCAGCCAAATCAGTCAATTCCACGGCGTTCAAGAATTGCGCCTCTCCCAGACAATAGCCGTGTTTTGGTGATAAGTGTATACCCAGCTCAGCTACATTTAACACGTAAACAATAACAAAGAGGAGTGCTGACGATAAAGAGGTCAGCACTCGAGGACTGAGACGGTGTGAACATAAAGTGTTGATGCCATGAAACGACTAGATGGCGGTAAAATAAGTTAGGAGCAAAAATATTCCGATTGTTATGCAGAGATAGTGGATGTGTTCGTCGATTAAAGAAAAATCCTCATTTCATATGCGAAGCAAATTAAAAAGAAAATGGCAAAAATAGTTCAAAAATCTTTCAAAAAATACGTTTGGATTTGCATCCTTGCTTTAATAATTATCCAAATCGCACTCTTTAAAAGTACAAACACTGCGAACACATCCTTAAAAATGAAAAGTGAATATAGAATACGATCTAGTTGTTTTATTGCAAAATTATGCTGAGCTAGTAATACACTTATCAGCAAAACACGGCTTATATTGTGGCGAATTTCGGGAAAGGATCTTGGCCTACACCCTTACAAGATCAAGCTGACTCAAGAACTAAATCCACTTGATCATATGAAGCGACGTACGTTTTGGAATCGGGCTCTGGACATGATGGATGAAAATGAAGACTTTCATCGCAAAATCATTTTCAGCGATGAAGTGCATTTTTGGTTAAACGCAATCAAACGCAGTTAAGCAAAATATGCGTCACTGGACAGGTGAGAATACTCACGTGCTTCATGAAACGGCATTTCATCCGCAAAAAGTCACTTCGATGAATCGTCGATGAATATAACCGTCACGTTTCGGTAAATGGTATTCGCTACAAGAACATGTTAGAACGTTATTTCTTTGAGCAATTGCATGAATGAATCAGTGATATGTGGTTCGAACAAGACGGTGCCACAAGCCACACAGCGGGTGCAACAATCGAGTTACCGATATCATGTGATTTAATGCATCTAGACTCTTTTTATGGGGCTACGTTAAATCATTGCCGGCGACGCTAGAGGAGTTTTTTTTTTTTTTTTTTTTTTTTTTTTTATTCTTTTTTAAAAAGGAAATCCAAATCCCAGAGCACTCAGACTCGGTAACGGTCCATTGTACTACCAGGCAGAAATCCTCCTTTTGGTATAGAGGCATGTGAATGGGTGGCGTATGTTGTTGTTCCCCATGGGGATTGAACCTGCACCGCATGGGTTACAAGCCAACACACTAACTTCTACACCGTCGCCACCCTAGAGGAGTTTAGAGTCAATATTGAACGAGAAATAGCGGCTGCATCGGTCGAAATGTGCACCGAGTCATCGAAAATTGGGTTCAACGTATCGACCGCTGCATACGTTACCGTGGTGGACATATGAACGAAGTCAAATTCCATTCATAAATGTTTTGATAGTAATTCAGGCCAATCGATTTTTTTTTTGAGTAGTTTCCATTTTATTTAAGAAAGAAGTTGTTGTCCTTAATGAAAGACCCTTTATAAATTTATTCCAACAAACCACAATCAACTGCATTTAAGTGGTCATTTATATTTAAAGCATTCGAATATTGAAGAATGTGCCCCGGTTTCATCTTTTTATATTTGGCATGGCACGAAATCAATGGGAATGCGAATGCCATTTAACGTTTGAATACAAATTCCGCTGAATTTTTGCATTAATACTTAAGGACATTTCAAGAATTCGTGTAGAAAATTATCTTATTATACATGTGGAAAAAGGAAGAAGCGCTACAACAGTACACAAAGATTAACTGAAATGACGTTCAGTAACCAGAAACACTTGGAAAAGGGCAAATAAAATCCATCTTATGTGCGAGTCTAGTATCTTTCATGTTGTAATAAGGAATTTATGGCTATTTTATTGTGATTAATATCCCACTGCTGACTTGGGTAAGTTATTTATAAGCAATGACTTGGATAACACGTAACACTTCGAGAAAATCTAGTTTTCATAATACAGTAGACTCTCGTCAGCGTGAACACCGGTTAGTGTAAACACCGGATCACGTGAACAGATTTTTCTTTTGCTTGACATCTCTAAAACGTGAACAAATCATGTACACTCTAAAACGTGAACAACAATTTTTGCTTCAGGTTAACAGTAAACTCTTTGAGCAAGTGTATTTTAGCTTGAAATTTCTTATTCTTAGTACAATACTTTTTGTTGCACGTCAGTTCGTGTCAGTTTGTTCCTCGTTGTTCCTTACAATAATTGTTGTTGATTGATTTGCTCGATTTTCGCGATTTTCTTTGCTTTTTGTCATCATAAGTTTTATACGAGTTACACTTTTGGTTTTATAGTTCTTTGCGTAAACATGTCTTCAAAGAAACCAAAGTTTTTGTCACTTGAGGACAAATGCGCGATAATTAAGCAATTCCGTAGGGGCTCCAATGTAACAAGTTTGGCAAAAAAACACGCCGTTGCAAAGTCTACTATTTATGCCGTTAACAAAAAGAGTGAATAAATTTTAAAGTCTGTGAACAACACATTTTCGGGGCCAGGGGAAAAGAAAAACACTTCGATCATCGGAACTTCCCAAAATGGAAAAATCGCTATACCGGTGGTTTCTCCAACAAGGTGAACAAAATTATCCGATTAATGGCCTGATGATAAAAGCAAAGGCTTTGTCACTTCATTCTCAAATTAAGGAGAACAAAACCAGCTTCAATGCTAGCGAAGGGTGGATGCAGAGATTTTAAACTCGATACGGCTTGAGATTTATTAAAATCACTGGTGAAAAACTGTCTTCCCAACCCGAGCTGGTAGACCCATTCAAACGTAAGCTGCAGGAAACGATTGATACGATGAGGGTGAACACCGACCAACTTTATAACGCAGACGAAACCGGGCTGTTTTGGAAGCTTTTGCCGAACAAAACATATGTTTCGTAGTTAGAAAAAAACGCACAGCTGACATCCATCCATAACTGGAACGAAGACGAAGAAAACCATGTCGCTAAGAGTACCAACATCATAAGTGATGAGGAAAGTGCTAATGACGGTGTGCTAGAATTGCCAAATCAAGAAAAGTAAGCCAAATGAAGCCATTTCCATTTTTAACAAGGCTTTGGAATGGACTGAAGGTAAGCTAGTTAGCCAAAATGACATTAGTATCTTAAGGCGCCTTAGGAAAAAAGCAGTGAGAATGCTATTGAAGAAGAATAAGATGCAAAAACAAATGACGGACTTTTTCCATTAAATTTCGTTTCGGTAATGCCCGTGCTCAGTCAATATTTAATGTTACTTTTTATGCCATAACCTTTTATTTTATATGTTCATATGCAATAACTTTTTGTTTAAAATTAAATATATGAATTAAATATACTGTTATAGTAAAAGCGCATAAGACGTCTTAAAATGAAAATCAACACTGGCATTGCCATATTATTTTATTAAAATTTGACGGACAGGGTGAGGCAAGCCATACGAGCTATGTGGGCTAACGCACAGGGCGCTAAACCCAATGGGCTCGTAATTTCACAATTGTCAAAATGGACGGAGTGTCATCATTCCATAGAGTCGCCGTAAGCCATTTCCGTGACAAAGTAAAATTAAATTGAAGCGTCTCTTAATTTTTGATTTCTTGTTTTTTTTTTGTGTTGCGTTAATTTGTTTATTTATTTCTGTTCATCAAATAGTGTTATATCATGTTTAGAATTTTAAAGTGTCATCAGTGTTTTACACCAATGGTATAATTAAAAAATTCTCAATAAAATTCCCTAAAAATTTTTGGAAAATAACCAACCAAACGTCGTGAAAAGAATGGAATAGAATTCTTTTGTTTGCTTTTGGAATTCAACGGTCAATAAGCCTTATAAACTTTATTAAATTAAATTTAATTCAATTTGATCACCCATTGCAGTGTGCAACGGTGCAGTAGTAGTATATTCAGTTACTACGGATAAATAAGTTGTTCAGTAGGAAGGGTCACAATGATACTCCTTGTGAACAGACAGACAGTATTGACTGCTGGTATAACTCCGGAAAGTGACTCTACAAACGACGTTTTTTTTTAAGTCGAGGACCCAAAGGAGAAGGTGGATTTGCTAGGCACTTGTTTCGGGGCCGCGTATACGGGGAACTGTCCTGTTCGCCTTAACCAAGAAATTGTAAATAGAGCACTGGTGAGCCACTTTTATCTGAACCGAACTGGAGAATTGGCGATCTGAAAATGACGATTCATCGTATTCAATGATCAAGATTGTTATACCGTCTATCGGGCTATTATAGAGTCCGGAAGCTACTTCCCGGAAGATGGTGGCACTAGTGCTGTTGGTTCCCGGAAAAAATCTCCCCTGACATAAATCCCTTCGGATCTCATAATATAGGGTGTTTTTTTTATAGAGGTATACAACTTCTGATAGGGATAACTGTCAGACTAGCTGTCATACTAATAAAGTGTGTTTGACTTTTTTCCAGTATACTTTGGCAAATCACCATGGAAAGACTTACTCCAGAACCACGTTTACTAATCGTGGATATATACGAGTATTTCCAAAATTCGAGCTCTGTTCGCCAATCTTATAGAGCACTTCGTCATGTTTACGGTGGACATAATCGTCCATCTGAGCAGCTAATATGCAATACTATGGAGCGATTCATGGGCACATGTACTCTTTGTGATAATATTCATCCAAATAGAGCCCATACCGTGCGTACAGAAGAAGCCATCGTGGCTACGTGAGTGTGAGAGAGGACCCGAATATATCGATCCGACGCGCGCCGTTCTCAGCAACTCGGTCTCTGCTCGTCCATTACTTGGAAAATTTTAGGGAAATATCTTGGCCTACATCCATATAAGATCCAACTGGTGCAAGAATTAAAGCCAGCGGACCATCAATTGCGTCGTGTGTTCTGTGAATGGGTGAGAATCAACTGGCAGTTGAACCAGATTTTTATCGTCAAATAATCTTCAGCGATGAGGCTCATTTCTGGCTTCACTTGTTTCTAAACAAGCAGAATTGTCATTTTTGGAGCTAGCACGATCCTCATGAGACTCTTGAGACACCAGTACATCCCGAACAAATCACTGTTTGGTGTGATTTACATGCCGAAGTCGTCATCGGCCCATTTGTCTTTAAATCCGAAACCGGTGCCATCATTACCGTGAATGGCGAACGCTACAGGCAAATGATTCGTGATTTTGTATTCCTCGTGTCGTTGGAAATCATTTGGAGGAGAAATGGTTCCAACAATACGGCGCCAAATGCCATACCACGCATGAAACCATGACTTTGTTCAGTCAAACGTTTGGTGGCCGAATCATCTCAAGAAATGGACCTGTGAGTTGCCCACCTCGTTCACCTCGACACCTTTGGTCTACTTTTAGTGGGTGTACGTCAAATAATCTCTGCTTTATGCTGATAAACCAGCAAGAGTGATAACTTAGAAACCAACATTCGACGCACTATTGACGAAATAGGACCTGGTATGCTCGAAAAAGTGGTACAAAATTGAACCGACTGGATGGCGTTCATAAGGCGCAGTCGCGGAGGCCATATGCCAGAAATTATTTTTAAACATTAAATGCCATGAAATTTGTGAGCTAATAAAGCCAAAATTTGGTCATTCCATTAAATTTGTTGAGTTTTGTTTTTAACAGAAGTTGTATGCCTCTATAAAAAAAGAACAACCTATAGTACCTGGGTGGCCTTGGTAAAATTGCTAAAACTCTGGCCACCTTTTTGACTCACAAAACATAAAACTCTGGACACCACTTCGAGTTATAATATTGATATATATTTTTGCGGGCTTGACTTGACCTTCCTCCCAGCCGGGGGATCGGTCGTGGATAATGGTCTTGTATTTTTTTTAGAAGACAACTGATGGCCCCAGATTGTCTGTACCGTACTGTTGGGGATGGAATGAGCTATGAAAATCCAGTAAGCGGAGCCATTGGGTTTCTCTGACACGTACGGATAACAAAATTTAGTGTGAAGGTTTAAAGCCGCTTTCACTACAATGCAAAAAAAAATGTTGAGAATTAGAGGCCCTATTTCTCTGAAAGGTCAATCGACCAATTTTTAAGTCTGAGTGCATCAGTAGATGTACAAAACTCCCACTATACGCCTTCCTTCCGGGGTTACTCTGGGAACACAAAAAATAATTGAAAAAAAGGCATTTCCATGGAGGGATGATCTGAAAGATGAGTTATCCTCTTTACCCTCCGTTGGTGTGAGATATCCGCCCATTCTGACGTTAGGATGCTTAAGACTGAAAATATATGCGCACTACTCATATGATAGCGTTAAAATGACAGAGTCAAAGTTCAAAGCTGAGTTGGATAGCTTTAAAATTCGGGACTACTTTTAAAAAATACCTTTAGAAAACTGGACAACTTTTCCCCATTCCACAAAAATATAAATTTAAAATAAGAGAATACCCACAATTTGCCCACTTTAAAAGGATCACCTCGGTTCACAGCAAATACACCAATCAGACTTGCCAATGAAAGGAAAAAAACGTCGAAGCTCCAACGGCGCCATCAACATATCTACCGATAAATTTAACGCTCCCTTTGGGTGCGAATCAAACTTTAGGTTTGTGAACGGAGTAAAGGTATTCGTATCAAGGAATGTCAACGAACATTGCAGATTATTTTTCAGTCAATGGCTCCATTATCGGCGCACGTCAAGTGATGTCGAGTCAACCCCCAGAGAACAAATTTCAATGCTGGTTGAGGTGGCACTACTTTGAGGAAAGCAGCGGATGATGAGGATTTTACGCCAGATATGGGAAAACTATGAAAGGATTCAGTTATCCCTACATTTCAAGCGTCCTTGTTTCAGCAGATACAAAATTTTACGACCATATGCAGTAACCCCACACAACAAGGAGCCATCCATTCTGCTCTGTAACTAGGGAAATCATTAAAATTCTAGTCATCGTCTCCGGTGTAACATAAACTTTTATAATAGTAAAGCACACCGGTTAACTAAGCATAAATCAACCAGTTATAGTACAATGTGTAGTTCAAAATGCTTTTAAGAACAATATAAGGAACATATTTTACAACAGTTCTCGCAGAAAGCTGTTACCAGAATTTCTTATAAAATCTTTTACTTTTAGATGAACTTTGACAATCACTTTGCAGGAGAAAAGTATCGTTTTTTTTGTGGAGGAAGAGTTGTTTCGCATGGGTCATGTGCTGGTCACATTTTGAGACGGAAATAGTTCTTTATAGTCTATAAAAAAGGTATTATAATTATAACTCATAACTTGTAACGTGACTTAATATTCATCATAGGCCTAGAACTAAAAGTTATTATATATGTGGTCAGCATCGAAAGTTATGTCAATCTAGCCATGTCCGTCCGTGCCTTAAAACTCGAGCTAGAGCGTTGAAATTTGGAACATATACTCTCTAAGGGCCCGAAATAACCAAGTGTAGGAATTTTTAAAATCCGCCCAGTGGCCCCAAATCTCAAAAACACCCAACTTTTCCAAACTATGAAAACTCGAGCTCTAGTCTAGTGGCACAAAATACTATGGTTCAACAATTTTTAAAATCCGCCCACTGACACGCATAAAAAAAAACATTTGCTGATAACTTTTACTACTTACTCATCGGGGTCCGGAGCCGCGGAGAGTCACTTCCTGATACACTGCCGACTTCCATCCGGTCCACGCTGCTTCCAGTCGTCTAGATCAAGCGCTCTGGCATACGCGATGGTATTTAAATTGGAGTCTTGGCCTTCCTTGTCGTCTCGAACCTGGGGCTGGGTGTCGAAGATCTTCTTTGCTGGAGCATTGTTGTCCATTCTCTCGACGTGGCCGAGCCAATGCGGTCAACGTAATTTTAGCTTTTTGGACTACATCCACATCTTGGTACAGCTCATAGAGTTCGCGGTTGTATCTTCTCCTCCATTCGCCCTCCTCGCACAAAGTACCAAATATCCGACAGACTATTTTTCTTTCGTAAGAACCCAAAATTAGCTCCCGCTCCTTTTTATCGTCCAGCACTCGGTGCCATAAAGCAGAACTGGCAGTATCAGTGTTTTGTAGGGCTTACACTTTGTTGCACTTTTATTTGGGGTGGGATAAACGAATTTAAATGCGAAAAAAAGATAAATTAAACGCGGACAAATTACAGCCGCCGCTGCGCCGATGGTTAAAAGTCGATCAATGAGAAATGTCAAATTAGATTCGCCGATGCAATATTGGGAAAGTGCAACGGGTAGCTGGTTGTATGCTACCGCCTCGGTCACTCAGCTGGGGTGGGTTCGCAGACGAATTGAATAGTGGAAAAGGGGCAAAATGGGCGCCACACAATCTTTTTGGAGAGGAATTGTGAAACCTTTGATAGAAATTGCCGACGGTGAAATACTGAAAATAAGATATGATGGTGGTGAAATAAAACAAGAAGAATTTCAAATCGTTATATAGCTCTGGGGAGCAACGGTCGATTTATTGAAAGTTACTTTAACTTGCGGAACAAAGGAAGATCGCCGTTAGAAATGGCCCGCTATCGCTATTTCCCGAATGGACACAAAGACAAATTGAAGGGGTCGCGCGTCCCGTAATTTTTGGGAAAGTTCCGGAACGAAAGCCTACCGGGTTTCAAGGGCACAAACACAAACGCACTACTTAAAAGACCACGATAATAAGACACTCTACTTATCTGTAAATCCTTTTCCTCTAACACTCCTGTCGTGAAATACAGGATATCGCTGCCTGTCCTGCCACTTATCCTCTTCGCTCGTCTTCTGCTTTTCTTTTCGGTCTTCCACCAAATCTCAAAAAAAAGCTCAAAAAACAAAGTCTAAACTAGACTACTTTTTAATTTAAATTTACCACTAAAACCTCGCTCGATTCTCAACACTGGAAAAAACTGCCTAAAACCTCTGATGGTCAACCAAGAAGTGCCGGCTTGTCCATTTCGAGGATTCTTTTGTCCGTTCATGGACCATTCTCTCTCTCACTCATACCCCCACATTCAGCAATGACGGAATCCACTACGGCTTATTTTAGCGATCACTCAGTCACTCTACTGTAGTGTGCCACCGTCTCCGTCTCACTCACTCATCCGTTTTTGAATTCGCCCAAAACTCTGAGGAGGTTTCTCAGGCCGAACGATTCGATGGACGCATTCACACAACTCCCCAAAAGATCCTAATGGGACGAGTTCACAAACACTTAAACAATTAGACAAGACACTTAGTGTGAGAATCGAGGAAGTAATTAGAACGCGAAAATGTCCCAACGAAAGAAAAAGCTAATTAACTAAAAAAGAAGAGAAAAGAAAAGGCGAAGAACCGAGTGAAGTTAGATTCTTGTTTTGGGACTATACCAGCTGATGTCCCAAATTGGAAAACCTGTGAAGTGTTTGAGAAGAAAGAAGAAGGAAGCTCAAAATTACTCTCCGCGAAACTATTATAACCCGGTGGACTCTCGAGAAGATTTGGGGGAGGGGGAACCTGGATAGCGTGCCATTTCTTACAATGTTTGTATTCGTTGGGCCTTGGCCATTGATGTCTTCGTTTCGATGTATTATTCGGTGTTTGTTCTTCAGTTTTGCGTTCTGTTAATAGTTTTATGTGTCAATTTGGCTACCTGCCACTGCTCGTTTGCGGTTTGTATAGGGAGGATATTAAGGCCGTCCGCCACCGCCTTTTAACCTGTGGGCCAACTGCCCTAATGGGTTTAGCTATGTTCGTTGAGGTGCTTCTTTAAGGGATATCTACCCACACCCTTCGCCGATTCGTTGGGGTATCGTGATGGATCTTTCTGATTACCCTTTCTGTTCGCGTTGGGGTATGCCAAGGGATGGTCCTCCCCCACCCATCATTGTCGCAACACCAACCGTCCGTTGGGCACGATACCTGCTTTTGTCGGCCCCCAGAACTCATGGAAACGAGCGACCTTGATCGGAATCAATCAGAGGCGGCCAGTTAACCAATCTCCCAGTAGGAACGACAGAAAAATGGAAATACCGGGGCGAAAAAGTGAATCGGGTATGGAAGTGGATTGGTTGGGAAGAAACAACACTTTTGTAGCGTTTTGTAACGCAACAACTTGGTCTTCCGAGTTAGGAGTTTTGTACCCATTTGATTTGCCAAACCGAAGTAGCCGGTTTTCTAAGGTAATTCTCCGTCGACTAAAGTCTCATTTGTGGAGTTGATGTTTACTCCGAGATAGGTGAACTCCCTTACTACCTCGAAGTTGCTGCTATCAGCAGTGACGTTTGTCCTAGTCGGTGGACAGATGTTTGTTAGTTAAAGCAAGTACATCGTTTTGTTCTCGTTGACTTCAAGGCCAACCAATGTTGCCTGTTCTTCAATCGCCATGAAAGCCTGTAACACGGCACGCTGAGATCGGATCTTTTGAAGTTAGTTCCTTCCGTATTGACACCTGCCCTGCGCAATATCTGTTTCAGAACGAGATTGAGGAATTCACATGAAAACGCATCTCCTTGCCGGAATCCGATGCATGTTTGAAATATGTAGTTCGAAAGAGCTGTTTCCATAACGGACCTTGGACCGCATGTTTTGCAGCGTGATGCGACACAACTTAATCAGTTTTGCGGGATCCCTATTTCGGCCATCGACACAAATGGAAAAACAAGTTTTTCATTCGCTTTTTCTCAATGTAAGTTCTGTTTACTTTGGTCGTTTTGTTAGAAACGGAAAATGTTCCAAAACGGACAAGAGCTATCAACCCAATGCCACGCCCACTTTACGGGATACGAATATGTATAGTGTACCTATCCAACAGTTCTCCCATCGGACTGTAGCCTTTCCTTTTGTTTTAAGTTCGATTCTGTTGCCTAACCCGAGTATATTCACTACATTCACCACATGAATTACTTTTGTCGCAATAGCTTTATTCAATTTCTATTGTTACCTTCGTATGGTTCAAAGTATTCCAATGCAAACCAATATTTTGCCAGAGAATTTGCGATAAAAAGACATATATTTGTTTTACCTCTGAATGAATCCCGTGTAACAGTTTGAAACAAATTACATTCTCGTGGGAATCAGTTGCGTTTGTTAGCAATTCTAGGCAGTTGATTGAATCAAATGTGATTGAAATTGCAAACAGGATATGCAAATACACTGGGGTTCACAAGGATGAGGCCTTACATTTTGCAATTGATTTTCAGTCTTTATACCTTTTGGAAATTGTATACCCAGAAACGTTTACTACCTGGGAACAGGTACACATTTTGCCAACAGTAAGTTATAAAATTAAGGGGTAAATAAGAGTGTTTTTTTACATTAATAATGAGTATGCCCGCTATTTCTCGACTGGAATAGAATCAAATTCAAATTGTCGGCCGCCTTTATACACTTTACGAGATAACCATGCTCCAATATTTTCGACTATTTTTAAATCCTGTGAATAGGGCGGCCTCTACGTCTTCTGATTGAATCCAACTTCTAACAACCCTGGAAGTGTGGATAAGACATTGTCTTACTGGAATATCCAAGACAGGGGTCCGAAAATGTTTTTCACTTTTGGAAATGACCGTTCCAGCAAACATTTGTAGTTGTTTCCGTTCATTGTTGCGGACAAAAACTTGAACTCGATTTTCCCATAGTGGGTAATAGCTCTTCAAACCATTACACCTGATATACGGCTGTGACGTCTTGCCAAAATAAGCTCCTCCTTTCTTAGATCATGGAAATTAAAGTTGTAACCTTTGGGGCAGTCAATGTTAAACATTTTTTTATCCGAAAAGACAACGCGTTTCCATTCACTGCTCCAAGCGACATGTTCTCTTGCAAAATTCATTCATAGCTCCTTGTGTACTTGCCTCAAAACAGGTTTCTTTTTAAGTTATCTTCTTTGTATAGTACCACTTTTTCGTATTATCCTTCGGACCGTAGCTATTCTGGCTGATACTCCGCTGTTGGCCCTTATTTTAGTCACTGGTAGAGTAGAATTTGAGTCAAGCCTTAGAATAACCCACATTTTTCGCAATGTTATTGCTTCTACCGTGCATCCTTTTTGGTTTTTTCCATAGTTTTGTGGATCATGTTATGTCACACTTGAGAAAAAGTTGGGACTTGTGTCTCACCAAATAGAATTTTTGGTGCTGATTTCAACGATTTGCCCTTGCACCTACTCCAAATCAAACAGTGACCCCAAGCAGGGGGTTGCAGGGGCAGCATGGCCCCCCATAGGCATTGCACTGTTTATGGGATCTACTTGCGATTTCACAACTCATCCCATAAAAAGTGCAATGCATATTGGGGGCATGCTGCCCCCCTGCAACCCCCTTGCTAGGGGTCACTGTTTGATTTGGATTAGGTGCGAGGTTTTATTTTAGCACTTGGCCTTATTGCACTTTGGGCAAGTGACTTCGTATGGCGTTATTTCACTTTCAGAAAGCGAAAAGAGGCCATAAATTGAAATATGGCCTTACACTCGTCGCCACTTGAATATGACACCCTGTACGCTCTATTTGCAATTGCTCATAACTCGAAAGCGGAATGATAAAATAATGATATTATGCCCGTTATCTTTGTCCAACTCTTCTTCTTTCTCTGTGAAAAAATTGCAAGTTCTAGAAAAGAGCCGTTATAAGTTTTTTTCCCACTTTTCGTTGGAATTAAAACAACGTTTTTGCGCCACTTGAATAGAACATGCATTTAGTTTGATCGTTATCTTTGGCACGCGGCCTAACATTCTTCGTCGGTCGATTTTTGTTGTTAATTCTGACTATTTAATTTAAAAAAAGTCTAAACTGGGTGGAGGAAAAGCAATAACCGAGGCGGAAAAAGGACAAATCAAAGCTTACAAGGACGCTGGCTTATCTATTGCCATTTATCTTTAAAAACATAGGGACGGGCTACAGTCCGCTTGAGCGAACTGTTGGATACCCTATTCTTATTCATATCCCTCATAAGTTGGCGTGACAAAAGTCTAAGTATGGTTGAATTGTTAAGAACGCTCTACATATTTTGCTATATAACATTTAAAGGATTTTATCAAAAAAAAAACGCTCCCTAGCTCAAACTTGGGTGTTTCAATAAAATTGTTTTATTTAATTGTGTTAGTGTCAGTAGGCGGATTTAAAAAAAAATTAACACATGAGAATAAAGGGCCCCTAGAGAGTATATATTATAAATTTCAGCTCCCTAGCTCAAATTTTGGATTTTCGAAAAAATTGTTTTATTTATTTGTGGGCGTGTCTGTGGGCGGATTTTGAAAATTCGTAAACTGATTATTTCGGGACCCTAGAGAGTATATGGTTAAAATTTCAGCTCTCTAGGTCCAGTTTAAAGGCCTATTTTTTGCCGACGGACGGACATGGCTAGATCGACATTACTATCGATGCTGATCATAAATATAGTAACTTTTGGGGGTCTACGGGCAATATTAAAGTATGTTACAAACTATGCGTCAAAATTAATATACCCTTAGAATAGGGTATAAAAATAATCGAGAGGAGCCGACACGTTATATCCACATTTTTAAGTAATGAGTCTGAATATGTAAAAAACATGATAGGCCGGACACACAGCGTGCTTACTAATGCGGAAAGGCGACTTATTTTAAGAAAAGCGTCAAATTCTTGCGGGTCTTTGTTTCCTATTATGGAGCATGCCAACTACAATTTATGTCAAGCACAATGAATGCGTTGTCTTACAATGGCATATTGAAAAATGGCTTTCCATACTTTCATACCCTTTTTGTACCTCTACCGTGAATTTATCAACATGATAATGCGCCAATACATACAGCTCGGGTAGTTAAAACCTATATACAGAGACAAAATGTGGAGCTATTAAGCTGGCCGCCCTATTCTCGGATTTAAATATCATTGAAAATGTCTGGGGATGGTTGACACGTCACGTATACGGATCATGACAACAATATTCGAGTATACCTGAACTAACCCAAGCCATCGAATTAGCTTGGAGCTCAGTTTCACTGAATTATTTGGCTAATTTGTATAGATCCCTTCCAAACCGGATGTGTGAAGTTTTGGAACAGAAAGGTGGCTCAACAGCAACACACTATTCAGTTTTTTTTTTTTTCTGAATGTAAAATACTCCAATTGTCTAAAATTTAAGTTATTTTTGTAATAAAAAGAATCAGAAATCTCTAAAATGTTTTTTTTTATTAAAGTGTTCTATTCAAGTGGTTCAAATTTTCGACCCCGCATTTTGCCGGTATTCGGTTGATAATGTTTTGTTAAAACTTAAAGCTTTAGCATTGAATCTTTCTTTTGATCAAATTACAGCAATTAAATTAACTTTAATTTACCAAAAAATTAGGTCTTTCATGCTTGGTTTGGGAGCAATGAAGGATAGAAATAAGACGGAAGTGGTGTCCTGTTCAAGTGGCGAGGAGTGTATAAAGGCTGAAAATCGATTGCAAAATGTATGGCCTCATCCTTGTGATCGCCAGTGTATATTCAATTGAAACTTTTATTCAATTTGAATATAACACTATTTTAATGGCAAATTTGTATCACTGCCTCCTGATAATTTGGGTGAATGTTGAAAGGACTAACCATTCTCAAAGTCTGTGACTTTTCTCATCACCCAACTTAGCATATAAGGTGAATGTACGATTAACAAAGAATTTACGCCATTACTCAACTCCCATTTTCACCAATAACCAACAACCTACCTATGGCTTATATTGCTGATCAATATTGTATAGACGTTTTCACAACAATTAAGTGATTATTGCACGTTATGCGTTTCAACAGTTCAATTATCCATTATAATATTGTGTGTACATTATCTACTGTTGATTTTATACCCACAATGACAAACAACAATCTCAGTCCGGTTAATGCAATTGATTGATTTGTATTATTATGAACGTTGAAACATGAAATGAGTTTAATTGAATTCAGTGAGGAGGTTTGAAGTCCCAAATGCCATTATGTGCAAGATTTAGCTCAGTATAAGGAATGTGCTATACTTCGAATGGCAAATCGACTACCCCAAGGCATTGGCGTGCAGATGATTGATTGTGATGTTTGAGCACTTAGATGGAGTCTGTGAGAGGAAGCCCAACTGTAGGATTTAATTGAGTTTCTATGTCAAATGTGGGTAGCTGCAGTGTACGCAGTTTTCATTTATTGATATAAAGGGTATCTCATTAGCGACTTGACAACTTCAAACTTTCACTGTCCATGTCAAAATATTCAGTAAAATGAACATTTCAACATCATGATGGAGTACAAGAAGGAACAACGTTTACAAATAATTCAAATTTACTACCAAAATTCCGAGTCGGTGATCGCAACTTTAAGAGCGTTAACAACAATTTTCGGTCGTAATTCTCGTCCCAGTAGACAAGCAATTCATAGTCTAGTGAACAAATTCGATTCACAATATTCGCTGCTTGATGTTGCCGTGCCAGTGAGCCTACGTTTTGCCCGAAGTGTGGAGAATAATGTTGCCGTCGCAAACCAGCCAAATCAGTCAATTTCACAGCGTTCTCAAGAATCGGGCCTCTCCGGGGCACATTTTGGCGAATTTTGCGTAAGGATATTTGCCTACACCCTTACAAGATCAAGCTGACTCAAGAACAAAACCCACTTGATCATATGAAGCGACGTATGTTCTCGAATTCGCCTCTTGACATAATGGAAGAAAACGAAGAATTTCATCGCATCATCTTCAGCGACGAAGCGCATTTTTGGTTAAACGGCTTCGCCAACAAGCAAAATATTCGTTACTGGACAAGTGACAAGAACCCTAATGAGCTTCATGAAGCAGCACTTCATTCGCAAAAAGTCACTGTTTGGTGCGGTTTTCATGCCGGTGACGTCATTGGGCCGTTTTTTTTCGCCAAGACGTTACGGTAAATGGTATTCGCTACAGAGACATGTTGGAACGTTATTTCTTTGAGCAATTGCATGAATTGGAAAGCAGTGATATGTGATTCCAACAAGACGGCGACACATGCCAGACACCGGTGCAACAATCGAGTTATTGAAGTCTCAGTTCGGTGAACATATTATCTCGAGAAACGGACCCGTCTATTTTCCGTCGAGATCATCTGACTTAACGCCTCTAGACTTTTTTATGGGGCTACATTAAATCCTTGGGCTATGCCAACAAGCGGGCGACGTTAGAGGAGTTCAGAGCCAATATTGAACGAAAAATAGCGGCCGTATCCCTTGAAATATGCGTCAGAGTCATTGGGTTCAACGTATCGACCGCTGCATACGTTCACATGGTGGACATATGAACAAAGGCGAGTTCCATTCATAATTTTTGTGATAATACAAGGTGGCGCAAACGTAATCCTCCTATCAGAAAATGCTATAAATTTTGCGATTGGCCCCTAATGTCAATTCTGTTTTGACGTTTGTGTAGTAAACACATGCGAAATACACGTTAATAAACAATGCTACGCTACACTGCTCCAGAACGCGGAATATTGGTGACTATTTATTTGAGCAATAATCGGTCGGTGACTTTGGCACAACGTGAATTTCGTCGCAGATTTCCTACCCGTCCAACGCCTACTGGTGAAACACTGCGACGTTTAGCCGCTCGCCTCCTGCTGACCGCCAATCGCGTCTAACATACGCTCAAGCCATCCTTAATCACCACCAAGAGGAAGATGATTTTTCATCAAAAATAATCATGAGTGATGAGGCCCATTTCCATCTTAGCGGGTACGTAAATAAGCAAAATTTACGCTTCTGGGGCACTGAAAATCCGCGTGTAACCCACGAAGAGCCATTACACCCGCTCAAAGTCACTGTATGGTGTGCTGTTTTCGCTGGAGGAGTCATCGGACCTTTTTTCTTCGAAGACGTCGCCGGCCAAACGGTTACTGTGAATGGTGAGCGCTACAGAGCAATGATCAACGAGTTATTTTTGCCGTAACTTGATGAATTGGGATTGGAAAACATGTGGTTCCAACAGGACGGTGCAACGGCACACACTGCACGTGCCACAACCGATATGCTGAAGGATGCATTTCCCGGGCGCCTAATCTCCCGTTTTGGCGATTTGCACTGGCCAGCAAGATCGCCTGATTTGACCGCTCCAGACTTCTTTTTGTGGGGCTCTTTGAAGTCGCGGGTTTATGTCAACAAGCCTCAGACTCTTGCGGCTCTTAAAGACAATATCCGTCAACAATGTGAGGACCTATCGCCGGAAGTTTTGGCCAAAGTGATGGAAAATGCCATAAAAAGGGCTCAAATGACAATCAACTGTGGCGGCGGCCATTTACATGACATCATATTCTCGACTTGATGTAAAAAAAAAATTAAAAGACCAAATAAAAATAATCCACAAGAAAAATCAAAGTTTTTCATTTTTTTTTAAATTACAGCCAAAAAACATCGGAAGGTTATTTTTGCGCCACCTTGTAATTCAAGGCAATACATATTTGAGATATCTCAAGTATTTAGTTTGCATTTTATTTATAAAAGAAGTAGTCAAGTCCTTAATGGAAGACCCTTTATATACCTATAAAACTATTATTATTTCTGGCTGAGGTAGAATAAAAAATGTCGGGCTCTATAATATGTGATACGTCTAACCATGCGCTTGGTGAAGTTCAGTATTTTAATGCAATGCATATAGGTGCCTAATTTAAAAGATAAATTTAAACTACAATAATTAGTAGATGCGTTGAACCAGAGGCTGAAAGAGAGATACCGCTTCGAAGGTTAGCATAAGTTTTATGATTTTTAATACCGATTATGAATAAATGCACCTTTATGTTAGAGTTCCAATAAATAACTAATTTCAATTGTTCACGATACTGTACGTCAGATCTTATTTCACGCTGAACTGTGCCACTACATACAGGGTGGCGCACGAATCGTGCTACAAAAAACAAAACGTAGTAACTATTTTTCTATCTGAGTAATCGGCTTTTCTATTCTTTTTATTTGGCAGGTTACTATTAAGATTTATTTAAATGAATGTTTGGGATACCGAAAAGAGGATTTGGATAGTGCACCGGAACCATGCTTAGCAGTCCTTCATTTACGTCCAAAGGGAATTTCGGCGTGAATTTGGCGGCACTCCCCCGAGTAGATGGATCATTACGAGGCTGTTAAAGATGTTTGCCGAATCTGGAAGCATCGCACGAAGACCGTACCATCGAGAGCCCTATGTTCGGGTTCAAGACACAAAGTCTAGAGGCGTTAAATCACACGATCTCGGCGGCCAACAGACGGGTCCGTTTCTCGAGAAAACACGTTCACCGAACTGTAATGGTGGTAATTGGAGGGGGTTTAGGAAAGGGATGGTTGTCAAAAAAAAGACGGTATGAAATTTGAAGGAAAGTGGACTAGGGTAAGGGAGTGATGGGAAAAAAAGGAAGAGGGAGGATCATTGGCAACTCTGACACGTGCGCATGCCTTGCTGGTCTCAGCGTTAGCTCGTCGGAGGGTGGGTTCTTGTATCTGAGCTTCCAAAGAAAAAATCACCAATGCACAAAAAAATTGCATGCTAAAGAAATACTATAAGAAGATAAAACAGGGGATATAAGTACTTAACAAAAACTAGAGTGGAAAAAAAAGGGGAACAAGGTCTCTTACATGAACCACGGGAGGAACCGATGATTGTCCTCTTAGCGGGTCAAAACCCTCCCAACCTTGTGCCAGCGACCGCGGTATTAGTATGCTGACACCCGTTTGCTTTCTTATCGTCGGACCATTAACTCCCCCAATCGAAATGAGACGACCAATTCAAGCCTTAAGCCAACATATCTAAATTTTTATTAAATTCAAGTCATTTGAGATACATTGTAATAACTAATCTAAGAGGAAAACAAAACAGCACTATTTTTACTTGCCATGGATAGGTATTAAGGTAGGTACTAGATGTTTATAATTCAAATTAACTAGGTGGGTAAGCAAATGATAACTAAATAAGTAAATAAGTAGGAAAGGTATTTTATTCAAAAATTAATAATATGATCTATTATTACTACTCCCGTAGGATTTTATTTTAATAATTGATAAACTTTTAAATAGGATCAAAACAATATTATAAATCAATTAAAAATTTAAAGCGAGGGAAACGAAATGTAGATCGGGCAATTTTGTTGAATTAAATTGGCCGGTATAGGTGTGACCATAAATAAAAAAAAATAATAAAACAAAACAGTAATGCACATGTGGCAACCTTGTTTAATCAAATTACTTGGCTGGTGTATGTGTGACCATAAATAAATAAAAATCAAAAGCAGTAACAAAATTGTAACGTTAGCTTACCTTGGCGTCCGCGTCGTCAGGCCTGCCGATGTGGATTCCTTGGTGCTGTTGCTGAAAGCTCAAAAAGAAATATAAATGGTGCTCGCCAAAACGGTAGCAGCCGCTAATCGATCACACCCATACAAACACGCACTAGGTACCCGATTCAGAACTTTATATAAACAAAACTAGAACTAATCAAATTGATAGGATATTTTAGCATTAATCTGACACTTATCAACTATTAAGATCCAACTGCTGTTTAAGTTAGGAGAGCCTATGCTGATGGATAGCAGGTGGAATAACAGGGATATATCGGTCACGCCGTTGATTTTTACTCCTTGTGGGTGATCTCCGAATTGGAGGTGGAGGATGATGACGTTGGTGTGATTGCCAACCGTTTTGGTTGATCGCGTACGGTGGTTGAATAGCTGGAGGGTTTGCTTTAGCGAGCGCGAGTGGTCAGGATGGGCGAAGAATTTCAGGTCGCACTGGTTTAACAATAGTAATGGCTGGCGCTTCGGTGGATGTGATGGATTTGGTAGCCGTTCGAGCAGCCTCGGTTGGGTGCGATTTAACACGGTAGTTTATGGCACGTGGTTCAGAATAGGCTAGCTAGCGGCAGCTCCTTGGAAAGCGGGCGCGTGGTATTTATTTGGCTTTTAATTATGCCGTTGGTACGGAGGATAGTTGGTATCCACTGTTGGTCGTCGCAACCAGGGTTTAGAGCCACCTGCGGGTGGTGACGGCCGCTTAAGGCTAAGTATATTTTCCCCGGAGCACGAGTTGGGCTTTTTGGTGGCAGAGCAGCGACACGTATCTTTAATGCCGATAAAAAAAACGTTCTATTGCCGGCACTGGTTAGTAACTATTTCCTTTTTTTTTCTTTATTTTTATTTTGGACGAACGAATAGTACTCGTGGTTTTTTCTTTATTTTTCCACGTTAACCGGAAAATTTATCGACACGGGATACTGATGCCTTTAGCAAACAATACGTTTCACGAGCCAACTTTTCTTTATCCCACCGGCCAAGGCGACGACAAATCAATCACTGGCTTGTCATCAGCTTATTTTCCAAAAGCGTTAGCTTCTTTCTCTTTTAGCGATGATCATGCAAAAAAAACAACAAGATTTAGCCTCTCGTGTTCCCGTGAGGTGATATCCCCGCTATCCAACTCTATACACCCTCGCCATCCCATAATGTGAAGACAGCGTCGCTTATCTCACTGGCAAACTTTTATTGGCTGAGTGGGTTTCCTTGCAAAAAAAAAAAAAAAATACCCAGTTAAAATCTCCTATCATCACCCGCTTCGCGCTTTCGTACCATTATCCCCTTGGAAGGCCCACGAGCGAGATCGGAACCCCACGGAATTGGTATTCTCTGGTTTGGTTAAAACGGACTTTCTCTTTAGAATTTCCCCTTACAGAGAGGCATTGGAGAAAACGCCGTTTCCTAAAAATTCGTGATCGACGAATTCGAATCCCGCTCACAAGCTTTTCAATGAGATGACGTTGTGTTGAAGTTTTTACAATTCAATAGCGCACACATATTTATCTTGTTATGTAGGCATATACATTTATGTACGCTACAAAATTACTTTAAACATACACTTGCCCTCTCGACTTGGGAAGACACTAACCAACCACTGTTTCAGCCGCTCATGTAGCCATTACAGAACTGAGAATTCAATAACTCGATTGTTGCACCCGCGGTGTGGCTTCTGGTACCGTCTTATCGCTAATGTCCAATTCATGCCATGGCTCAAAGAAATAACGTTCCAACATGTCTCTGTAGCGAATACCATTTACCGTAACGTGACGGTCATTTTCATCAACGAAACAAAACGGCCCAATGACGCCATCGGCATGAATACCGCACCAAACAGTGACTTTTTGCGGATGAAGTGCTGTTTCATGGAGCACATAAGGGTTCTCACCTGTCCAGTAACGCATATTTTATCTTATCTTATTGACGAAGCCGTTTAACCCAAATGGGAGAGACCCATTTGGGTTAAACCCTGCTGGTCTGTGACGGACACCTCTACGGCGGCAATATTCTTCATACTTCGGGCAAAACGTAGTCTGTAGTCTCACTGGCATTTTAATTATGTATTTGTAAACGCTGTTCCTTCGTGTATTTCACCATGATGAAAATGTTGATTTTACTGAATATTTTGACATTGACAGTTCGGTAGTCGGCGTAAGGGTGCGTTCACACTGAAAGTTTTGAGTTGTCAAGTCGCTAATGAAAGACCCTTTACATTATATAAGCTCTGTCTGTTGAAACGGTACAATTATTTGTTTGTTTCCTCTTGGAAGCACGAAATGTGTTCCTGGAGCTTCTTGTGGTTGTTGACTTCGGAAATTGTGATTTTTCAAATGTTACAACCTTTGTCATATAACTATAAAACCCCAGGGAAATTTATATTTCGCCATTGCGGCGAATTGAGATTAAACGAATGGGTGGATTTAAGAGGTTCGAAGCTTTACTACTTACGGCAATATAAGGCGAGATAACTTCGGCGTACAGTTATGTCCGTAAATCAAATGAGGATGTATGTACGGTACATATTTAAAATATTTATTGATTGGAAAAAAATGGAATGGAATGGAAATATAAGAAATGAAAAAAAAATGAGAAAAAAAAATAGTCGAAATGTTTCATAGCTCACAGAAAAGAGAAGAGAGTGCAAATTCTAATTCTGATTCCATATCTTCCTCAAGACTAATTTCGGCATTTATTTACCTTGATGATTGTTTACCTGGACAAAAAAAGCTAATCAAAATTGTTACGTTTTCATTTTACGTATAGGCTTAATTTGAGACCAAGGGTATATTAATTTTGACTCATAGCTTGTAACGTACCAAAATATTGCATCGATAGTAATATCGATCCAGCCATATCCGTCAGTCCGTCGGCGATATTCGGCCCTAAAACTCGAGCTATTAAACTGAAATTAGGAAAGTATACTCTCGAGGGCCCGACATAATTAAGTGTAAGAAGTTTTGAAATGCATATACTCAAAAAAAAAACGCTCACCTCAAAGAAATGAAAAAAATTATCGAAAAGCTGAAATTCGAGCTAGAAAGCTGAAATTTTGAATATTGTCTCTTGGGCCCCGAAATGCTAGTGAGACGCCCACTATTTAAAAAAAAACCATTTGATTGCAAAAATCATTTGAAACGAAAGTCCTATTCTTCGCGCGAAGTATATATACAAGGTGGCGCAAAAATAACCTTCCGATGTTTTTTGGCTGTAATTTAAATTATTGCTCAAATAAATAGTCACCAATATTCCGCGTTCTGGAGCAGTGTAGCGTAACATTGTTTATTAACGTGTATTTCACATGTGTTTACTACACAAATGTCAAAACAGAACTGACATTAGGGGCCAATCGCAAAATTTATAGCATTTCTCTGATAGGATGATTACTTTTGCGCCACCTTGTACTCGTATAAAGTCGTTTTGAACAATTCCATCTTGCAAAGTTTTGTGCCATGCCCACTTTTTAGGGAAGTTTTTCTACAAGACTTTCTTTTTTTCCTGTAAAACGTACAAAACAGTTATTTTTCATAAAATATGTAGACTTTCCTTCTTAACAATTCACCAATTCTTAGATATTTTCCACACCCACTTTATGGGGGATAGGAATAGAAATAGGGTATCCAACAGTTCACCCAGAGGGACCGTAGTCTTCCTTATGTTTTTTGTGAGTTTTTGAGCATTTTGAACAAATTTTGTGTACATTTATTTTTATTTGGATTAATAAGGTACATATTCACTAGAAACAAATACGCAATGAGAAACTATCACCGTGGTACAACGAGCGCGCTATATGGTTGTACGGCGGGAGCGACTCCATCTATTGGCTCCACATCAGGCAACGGATGGCCTTTTGGTATCAGAAACGTAAAATTCTGCAAAAGGGTAGACACGAAAAAGAAGATACTTTGCTTTCCCAATAGTTCACCCATACAGCGATGGCGACCATAACCAAATGCAGAGAATGTTGGCGCCTTGAATTTTCCATCAACAAAGTAACGATCTGGCAAAAACCGCTCAGGCTCAGGAAAGTCTTTCGAGTTCATCAGCATGCCTCTATAGCAAGCTACTACCATGGTATCCTAAAAATAAACCATCTCATAATGAACTGCAAAAAAAAAGCTGGCCAGCCTACCTTAGGAATGTTATATCCACAAAGTCGTGTATTTCGCAAGGCACGATGTGGCACCGCAAATGCATGACCCATGAAAAATCTTAACGCTTCGTAGACTATCGCTTCGCAATAGGGTAAACTAAAAGTAGAGAACAAAATTTACATATCTATACAATAAGACATCCAAAACTCACTTAGCCCTATCCTCCCAGTTAGGTTGCCTCTCACGTCCAATGACATCATCCAATTCAGCTTGTGCCTTTCGCTGAATCTCAGGATTCCTCGCCATGTGCAGAAATGCATATCCCAAACTCTTGTTTGTGGTCTCCGATCCAGCCAAGAATAAATCCAAGCAAACGGACAGTAGCTGTTCCTCCGAAAAAGATTCAGCACCATTTGCACTGGCTGACTCTAGCAAGTAGGCATCCATGAGATCTCTTGGCGGATCACTTAAGTTCAACGTTTTACGATGTTCCTGCACCTCGTTCCGGAGGAATTCATAAAAACGATCGTGCGACTCCGCAAATGCAGTAAATCCTGACAAATCCGGAGCCAAATACCTCATGAATGGAAATTGGCTAAATATGGCGCCAACCATGTCGACATTATTTAGAAGGTCGTCGAACATTTTTAACAGGCTCATAACGTCCGCACTCTCACGATCGTACCGTTTGCTAGCAATTAGTCTCCACAGGCTGTTAAGAACAAATACGGGAAGCAAATCCTGCATGTAAATTATGGCATCTTGTCTGCCCCCTGTTCTGATCCTCTTGTGAATATCATTGACAACGAATTGAGCCTCTTCTTGTATGTTAAAGATAATGCCTTGGCGGGAGAATCCAAAGTTCTTCAAATGGCGAATGATGAACCTACGTTGTTCCAGCCAAAGTTCCTCATCGGCAAGGAGTATTCCTTTTTTCGAGTTAAAAGTTCGAGAGCGATAAAAAATGCCATCCGGACGGCCATCTAAGTCTTCATTGAATCCCATTTCTTGGATAGCATTGGAATAGTAGGCCACCACTACTTTGTCTTTTCCAATTTTAAGCCCATATACACCGTAAGGATTTAAAAAGGTTTTAACAAATTCGTCTATAACTCTGGAAAAAAGTCCGTGTTTGATGCGAAGTTGAGAGAGCTGTAGTGCGCATCCAATGACAGGGTACCATCGAGGACCAGGTGGAAACTTGTCCGGTTTCTTGCAGTCCCAAAAGAGAAAAAGCACGATGAGAAGGAAGAAGAACGTTACGGCGTAGAACATGGCTCACGGATCTGTAAAGAGAGAAGTAAAATCCCAATTAATGTCTGTGTAGTTCCATAGAGTTTTGTCAGTTAATAGGGCGAATTTCGAAAACGGGAACTGAGTTAGCACAAAATTAAGTTTGTATCAAGTTCAGTGGCTTATTCTAAACTTGGAGAACCAAACAGATCATAACTTTCTGGTATAGCTGATTGCAATAAAGTCTTGCAACTGAGCTGTAAAATAAAATGACAATTGCAACTGTAACTTCTTATTTTGTTGGATAAAAAGTAAGGTGTCAAGGATTTTGAGAAATACAAATTATCTAAAGCTCCACTCCAAAGTTCGGTTTTATTAATCTTCACCCAAAAAGAAGTAACGATTTTTAATTGCTTCATTTTGCACATCTCTAGAATTGTTATTTCTTACGATTTTGAGTCACATATGTTGGTGGTTTCAGAATTAAATTGTCATTTTCTTGCATTAAACCCCATCTTATGTCCATTTTCGTTAGTAGAAGTGCCCGTAGGAATAAAGAATTTGAAAATACGTTTGGACAACATGATCTATTGCAAGGGATATGCTTTACAGCTTTTAATAATAACATATGAGCCGTTTTATTATCAGTTCTGTAAGAACAAAATAAATTTAAATTCTTTGGGCAAATAAAGATCGCAGTTGACCCAAACCATGAAATGTCAGAATTCCTACACCACATTCTAGTATAGGCATATCACCATTTGAATTGATATAGATGATATAGGCAGAATAGTAAGACTACCAGAAAACTCCACTGACATTAAAATGAACCCAATTTATAACTTAGAGAATTACAGCTTAGAATTGAAATTTAGATTAAGCCAGATGGCCAAGATAGCTAAGGACTTGTTAATAAGAGCTTAGTTAGAACGGAAAAACATAGTGAATAAGAAATCTTATTCACTAAGAATTAAGATACGAGTAGGTGATTTTGTGTATTTGAAAGTAGGAAATAAGTTAAGTTAGATGCACCGAACAAGGGTCAATATGAAGTAATAGAATTAAGAGGTTTAAATACTAAAATAAAAATAATGAAGAGATAAATGCGGTACATAACAACCGACTTAACCACATTTAAAAAAAATTCAGTGTGAACGCACCCTTAAACCGATTACCAAACTGTCACTGTCAAAATATTCAGTAAAATCAACATTTACAAGTAATTAAAATTTACTACCGAAATTCCAAGTCGGTGGTCGAAATTTTTTAAGAACGTTAACGCCAATTTTCTGCCGTAATTCTCGTCCCAGTAGACAAGCATTTCATAGTCTAGTGAACAATTTTGAGTCAGAATATCCGCTGCATGATGTTGCCGAGCCAGTGAGACTACGTTTTGCCTAAGTGTGGAGAATATTAGTCAATTTCACGGCGTTCTCAAGAATCGGGCCTCTCCGGGACCACATTATGGCGACTTTTGCGTAAGGATCTTGGCCTACACCCTTACAAGATCAAGCTGATTCAAGACCTAAAGTCACTTGATCATATGAAGTGACGTATGTTCTCGAATTGGGCTCTGGCTATGATGGAAGAAAATGATTTAGCGATGAAGCGCATTTTGTGGTTAAATGGATTCGTCAAGAAGCAAAATATGAGTTAATGGAAAGTTGAGAACCCTCATATGCTTCATGAAAGAGCACTTCGTCCTCAAAAAGTCACTATTTGGTGCGCTTTTCATGCCGGTGGCGTCATTGGGCCGTTTTTTTGTCGATGAAAAAGACCGTCACGTAACGGTAAATGGTATTCGCTACAGAGACACGTTGGAATGTTATTTATTTGAGCAATTGCTTGATTTGGACATCAGTGATATGTGGTTCCAACAAGACGGTGCCAGGAGCCACACAGCGGGTGCAACAATCGAGTTATTGAAGTCTCAATTCGCTGAACGTGTTATCTCGAGAAACGGACCTATTATCCGCCGAAATCGTTTGATTTAACGCCTCTAGACTCTGTTTATGGGGGTGCATTAAATCATTGATCTATGCCAACAAGCCGGCAACGTTAGAGGAGCTCAGAACCAATATTGAACGAGAAATAGCGGCCGTATCGGTCGAAATATGCGTCCGAGTCATCGAAAATTGGGTTCAACATATCGACCGCTGCATACGTTCCAGTGGTCGACATAAACGAAGTCGAATTGCATTCATAATTGTTTTGATACTAGGTCAAGTCCATAAAGATATCTAAGATATCTCAAGTAGTTTGCATTTTATTTAAAAAATAAGTTGTCAAGTCCTTAATGAAAGACACTTCACTATGTAGTACTACTACCCAACAATGACAAATAGAATTTCCATAAACATCATTCCAGTCCACACAAGTGCCTCCCCAGACATAGGTGATAGAAATCTAACGCTTGAAAATTATCCAAACAATTACCCACAGGAGGTGCAAGCAATGAGATTGTGGTTCCGCTTCATATTGAGACTTGCTGTGGATGGTGTCAAATCGTGCAAGCGGATGGCAAAATATAAACTAAGATTATTTAAGATTAACTGCTGCAATAAGCATTTTTCGTTGATATAGTATATATAAGTGAACAAGTGTAAAATGTTGGAATAAGAATTTGTATAAATAGGTTAAGAATTGGACAATAAAGGCAATCTTAAATTGGACACAGCAGCAATTGTTTCTTCTTTAATTTTCAGCTCGGATCTTTAGCCAAAACTCACTAAGGCGCCTTAGCCATAAAAAAACTGTAGCTTGGGATAGCCTTATAATAAGAACCAAAGCTTGGTAGGCGAGGTAGGGACATACATATACACCTAGGCAAATGAACATAATTATCTACAAATATATTACAAAGTACTTCAAATATCAAAATGGTTAAAGCTATTTTTGAAAAAGGTGAAGTTTTTGAAAATATAGTCGTTTTTATGTGTATACCATTTTCTTAAATTTATTCCAATTATTGAAAAAGGTTATCAAAATCGTTATAGACGTTTTTAAGACAAGTGATTGTTTTCACAATTTTAGGAACTGTTGTATTCAAATGCCTTTTCAATGTTATCAGGTAACACATCAAGTTTCTATGACATCACTTCACCCGTTGTTGAGGTATTGAAAGTTGTCGACTACTGTTAATCGAGTCTTTTTGGAAAAAAAAGTACGTCATCTTTTTAAACTCACTAAACAAGTATTCAAAATGTCAAAATTAATCAAAATCGTAAGAGCGGTTTTCGAGAACCATTTCATTTTAAAAAAAACTGAAAAATTTTATTCAAAATGGTATAAATTCGTGTGTAACTTTTTTTATAAATGAGTTATATAGAAGTAAGCGCCGTTTTTGAGAAAATCGGTGTTGTAAAAACAATATGTATGATAGGAACCATTTTTTAAAAGACTAACAAAAATATACAACGCAATATATGGCTGTACACCACAAAAACGAAGTTTGAATTAATTCCGTCCAGCCATTCTGGCTGGAGCCTCGGCTTAAGACGGACAGTCAGAAATGCAGGACACGATTTTTTTGGATTTATCTATCGTCGCAATTTCACACCTCTTACTCAGTTTGACTTCGAAATTTTAGCACGATTTCAATATCTTTCACTTTCGTAGGTATACAACCCATCTCCCATCTCTCGCAATCGCAAACCCAAAAATGCAACTTGGTGGACCAGCGAGCTTCAAAAGCGGCGAACATTGGTAAGACAACTGTTTAACAAAGCAAGACAGAGTAAGGCAGATGAAGACTGGACTAAGTATAGGTCCGAACTTAATCTATACACTAAAGAAATAAGGAGAGCAAAACTCGAATCCTGGAACACGTTCTGCGAATCCATAGAGAGTACAAACGAGGCCGCCAGACTATGTAAAGTATTGTCCAAAGACCCCACGGTCCCAGGCTATATTAAACATGCTGACGACTCTTGGACAGAGTCTAGCCAAGAAACTCTACAAATATTAATGGATACTCATACTCACTTTCCGGAGTCTAGTGAAATCACTGGGTGTGAGATCAGCTACACTCCAGTTCCGCCAGACATACAAACGGAAATAGCAATGGAAAGCATTATAACAGAGCACAAAATTGCTTGCGCAGTCAAATCATTCAAGCCCTATAAATCGGCGGGACCAGATAATGTCATACCAGCAATGATACAACAGGCTCTTAATGTAATACTGCCATGGCTAAAAGCCATTTTCAAAAGCTGTATAAGACTCTGCTACATACCGCAAAGCTGGAAAGAAGTTAAAGTGATATTCATTCCCAAAGCAGGGAGACATATACACTGCACAGCAAAAGATTATAGGCCGATAAGTCTCTCCTCTTTTCTCCTAAAGACACTGGAGAGAATAATCGACTTATACACAAGGGACCTTCTAAACGAAAACAACATATGCAGCAATCAACACGCCTACTTCAAATGCAAGTCCGTTGAAACAGCCCTGCACGAAGTTGTGTCAATAATAGAAAAAGGATTACACCACAAAGAATTCACCATGGCAGCATTTTTGGACATTGAGGGAGCTTTCAACAATGTTAAAACAGCGGCCATAAAAACAGCGCTCGAAGACTTAGGAGCGAAAAAAGAAATAACGAACTGAGCTTACGAAATGCTCAACAGCAGAGTAATTAACTCAGAGATCGGTGAGAGTCACATAAGGAAAATAGTGACCAGGGGCACCCCACAGGGAGGGGTCATATCTTCCCTTCTGTGGTTCATAGTGGTCAACAATATCCTCACGACTCTAAAGGTCAAAAGGAGGAAAATAGTAGCGTACGCAGACAATATTGTAATTCTAATAAGTGGCAAGTATCTCCCCACTATTAGTGAACTCATGGAATCTGCCCTAAAAGAATTATCCTCGTGGGCAAGACCGAACGGCCTTGGAGTTAATCCAATCAAAACCGAATGCGTTCTGTTCAATAGGAAAAGAAAAACCGATAAATTCGATATGCCAAAGCTAAACGGAACTCGTCTGAAACTTTCCCCGGAGGCAAAGTATCTGGGCATCATCCTAGACTCTAAGCTTACTTGGAAACGTAACACAGAAGAAAGAGCAAAAAAAGCGCTATGCGCCTTCTACGCATGCAGGAAGACCTTTGGCAAACGTTGAGGTATGCACAATTACATAACCCATTGTATGTACACAGCGATCATACGACCCATACTTACATACTTGTCAATTGTATGGTGGAAGGCAACAGAAAGGACTACCTATCTCCATAACCTCTCAAAGGTACAGAGATTAGCATGCATCGGTACAACAGGAGCAATGAGATCAACACCTCAAGCCGGACTGGAAGACATTTTAAACCTACCACCCCTTGGTGAATACATTCGCAGCATGGCAGCCAAAGGAGCCCTCCGCCTTAAGGAGGCAAACATGTGGAGACACAGCTCCTATGGGCACGGCTCCATAATTCACAATTACTTGGGTATCGATCTATCCAGGAAAACGGACTACATAATCCCCAATCGAAACTTCGAGAAAAACTACTCTACATACATACCCCAAAGAGAGAACTGGAACACGCACGCCAGCGCACAAGAAATCCATATCTATACGGACGGTCAAAAATGGATATAGGTACAGGAGCAGGAGTTTTCTGCGAGCCCCTAGACATAAAGGAGTCCTACAGACTCCCCAATGAATGCAGCGTCTTTCAAGCCGAAATAGTCGCCATAGACAAGGCAGCAAAAACAATATCCGCGAAGAATCTGGATCCTTCCAAGATTACAATCTTCGTAGACAGTCAGGCGGCGATCAAAGCACTAGACAGTGAAACCATAAAGTCAAAAACAGTCAGGAACTGCCAAAAATCCCTCAACGAAATAGGCGAACGACACAGGATCACCCTCTGCTGGGTCCCCGGTCATAGCGACATCGTGTGGAATGAAAAGGCAGACGAGCTGGCAAGAACAGGGTCAGAACTTGACGCAATGGACGCCATTACGTCAGTAGACATCCAAATTAGTGCAGCAAAAAGAAACATTGACCAAAAACTGAGGGAACAAATTAACACCACCTGGTCCCAAAGGCACGACTGTGTTATATCTCGCAGTCTATGGCCAAGAATCGACGAGAAAAGAACAAAACAAATCCTGGGAATGAATAAACAAGAAATACGTATCCTAACCGGCGGCGTACTGACAGGCCACTGCACCATAGGTGTAATGGCAAGCAGGCTGGGCATTAGCTCACTAGACTACTGCAGGAGCTGTCAGGATATAGAAGAAACCGAGACCATCAAACAACTGCTCTGCGAGTGTCCAAACCTCCAGACATCTCGACTTCGCTATCTGGGCAACAGATTTTTCGAAGACCTAGAGGATGTAGCGCAGGTACCACTGACGGTCACAATCAGGTTTGTCAAGAAGACAGGTTGGTTCCAATAAGCCAACCAACAAGAATAATTTAAACGGAGTATGGTAAGTGTTTTTATTGTAAGGGAAGATTTTTACCACAATAAACAATAAGGGATCACAATAGACCAATGGGCCCCCGTGCAAGCACAGCAATTGATGTGCACCTCCCTTAACCTAACCTAACCTAACCCACCTAACCTAGGTATACAACAGTATACGATAAATTTGAAAATGTAAAACTTCTTTATGCAACAATATGCAAACAATTCTGTTTTATAATTAGTAAAATTAACAGTACTTTCTTGTATATCCTATTTCACACTCCGACGACACAATCCGGATTGATTATCACGCTTCGAAGCAGGCGCTGTGATATTACGCCGCAAGAAAATAACACCCCAAAATTGAGGTATTTTTTCATAATGAAAGTACACCTCAATATTAAAATGAATAAGGCCCCAAAAATTATGAAAAAATATTGTCATTTTGTGCCATTTTCAATTAAGGCCAAATTTCGTGTGTCCTCAAATGTCCTATAAAACACACATATATTTTTCCCCCAGGAAAATGATTACTTTCTCGAATCAAAGAGTGGTTTCGTGGCTTCACAGGTTAACGGAATTTCTCCACATGGTTAAGCATGCTCGTTTGGATGTTAGGAGTCTTCTAGAAGTTCTCTTTTAACGCTCGAAATATAGCTTTGCTACTCTATTGCCTTCACACCCCATTGAAGGAGCAATTGGCAAGAGACGGAATGCGTCTCATCTCTGCCCATGTACCATTGCTGCAGTTCACAGATAGGTACCTAATACAAACATTCTGAATTAACCCATGTTCCCGTTACCGAGTCTGAGTGCTCTGGAATTTAAATTTCCTTTTTTTAATAAAAAGCTGCATAAACAAAGATATTGTAGATATTGCATGCTGGGCTTGAGAGAATAGGTTTTGTAAATAAAAAAAAAATGGTTTTTACTCGTAGGTCGTTAAATAAAACTGGTAAACGCGAGGGGAGATGGAAATGGGACAAAATCGACGTAGTCAACAATTTCAAATATCTTGGTTTCTTACTAAATTAGAATTTAAAGCTTCTCTGGCATATCAAGGAAAGGACTATTGCAACGAAGTTAGCAATCAACTCCATGTGGTCCCAGTTTTTTGTTGCCAATTTATTGATCCAGAAACAAAATTTAGGGACTTCAATGTCACTATCAAAAGCTGTTTTTGATAGTATCAATCGTGCCCCACCCCAAAGGCCAGCGCAAATCTTCTTCTTCTGCTTAGGTAGTTAGCGTGAGAGTTTGTGTTTTAATTCTGTTGTACTTTGTAATATGTAGCGATGTGGATGCTGCTGCTGATATGCTAACAAACATAATTCACCTGGGCATGAAATCGTTCATCCCTAACAGGATAAAAAGTATCAAACCCAAGGTAAACGCGAGGTGTAACTCGACAAAGAGGTAAGCTTTCCTTGATATAAGGCTAACACCTCTAAGGAAAGCCGAAAAAAGTTCAATCGAGCTAGAAATGGCGGCGATGCCCACATCAATCGTGTCAAATTCTCCTTCGACCAAAAATACTATAAAGTCCCGCGGTTATTACAAATTGTTGGTCGTTTGTAAAGTCGTCGTTGTAAAGATAAAGCTAACATGCTTGCTGCTCTCCCCCTGTCTCGAGCGCGTAAAATACTCCATGGGACCAATCCACTTTCGCACTCGTACGGTGGCTAGAGTACTACTACCCTATCGTCCTGAAGCGGTGTTCTTCCTCGCTGGCAAAATAATTGCGTAAGCTTTTTTATCTATCATTTTCTTCAGGGCTCTTCCAGAGAAGATGGAAAACAGCATTTGTCCAGCCCGTCCACAAAAAAAGCGAATCCTCATCACCCTCCTCCTACCTGCCAATTGCACTAACGTCCTTTCTTTCCTAGGCCATGGAAACGCTGATAAACCGTCAGCTCATGAAATATCCTGCATCCCGAAAACTTCCTAATTACCGGTAGTACGGTTTTCGCAGCAACAGGTCCACTGGTAATTTGATGACTTATCTAATCGAAAAGTGGAACCAATCTCTTCACCAGGGTTGTGAAAGTAAGATCGTTGCCCTTGATTTTCCAAAGGCATTTGACAGAGTTTAGCACCAAACTCTCTTGTCGAAAATACTTGCATTTGGAATTGATGATACTTTTCTTCAATGGATTCTAAATTACCTTTCGGACCGTTCAATTCAAGTTGTTTTGGACGGTTTCAAGGCTGCAACTCACCAAAAAAAAAATGCCGGTGTTCCCCAAGGCTTTGTTTTGTCTCCGACTCTCATTTTCATTTTAAAACCGAACAGGGCGTTTCCTCTAATCTAACCCACTCCTCCGCTGATGACAGTACCCTCAGCTTCTCATATTTGTTCCTTGATTCATGCCCCTCATCTTCGGGTATGAAACTGGAACCGCAACGTATGTAAAGCTCATTAAATTCTGACCTTGATGCAAAACTCAGTGAGGTATAACTAATAGAGTCAAATTCAATGCTTCCAAAATGCAATGATGTCTTCTGTCACTAAAGCAAAACCCATACATGCTGCCATTGTCCATTAATGGAACTTGCATCCCTGAAACTGAACGGCTTTCCATTCTAGGTATGTGTGTTAATGACAACTTTCGTTGGAATGACCACATATTCGATAGCGCCAGGAACGCTGCGAAATGCCTAGGCTTCCTTAAGGGATGCAAGAAATATTTCACCCCCTCTTTTTTTAATGAAAAGGAAATCCAAATCCCAGAGCACTCAGACTCGGTAACGTTCCATTGAACTATACCATGCCGAAATCCTCTTTTTGGTGTAGAGGTTGGCGGAACAAGGTGTAATGGGTGGCGTATGTTGTTGTTCCCCATGGAGATTGAACCTGCCGTCTACACAATCGCCAACCCCTCTGATTTGGCTACGATTTATAGGGCGTTTATTCTCCCGAAACTTGGGTAGAATGGTCATAGCTGGTCCGGTGCACCCATAATTTTGGAGCTACTTGACAGAGGCGAAAAAACTTATTGCTGACCGTTACATCGCAAGATCGCTTGACTATCTCGTTACGGCTGCAGGAAATAACCCCCCAATGAAATAACCCCCCAAATGAAAGATGAAATAACTCCCCAAAATTTGTATGGAGGTAGGGATTTATTTCATATGAAATATTTCATCTTTGATTTGGGGAGTTATTTAATTTTTCATTTGGGGGGTTATTTCATTGGGGGGTTATTTCCCGGAGCCTCTCGTTACTTTATCGTTATTTCCACAATAAGGGCTCAAACGAAATAGCCAGTTGCATTCTACCCCTAGAACATTTCAACCGCAATACCCGCAGTGCGCATCAGTTTACCCTTAACCCTGCATTCGGCAGTGCATTGAAATGAAAAGAAACTTTCCAAAGCCGTACGACAGGAATGTGGAATGTTCTTCCCCGGTCGATTTTTCCTTCTCATTAAAATCTACAGACATTGAAAATCAATGTGCATCGGCATCTCTCCCTATTTTCTATCATAATTTCCTTAACGCACAGCGCGGCCAATTCATTATAAGATATTAAAAATATCCCTGTAGGCGTACATTATAAAAAAAAACAAAAAAAATCAGGATTACCTCAAATTTATTTGAGTAATTTGAAGGCTAGTGGCGGTAGTTCTGCAAAACTAATACTCGCATTTCAAAAGCCGATATGAGTTAGCTTCCGCTTACAATTTGGCAATAACATTAAATGAAAGTTACTACGGCGAATGGAAAAATATCTTCTATGACTGCATTGCAGCTGCTGATTATAGACTTTACCAGAACTTTCTAGAGCAAGCAAGACTGTCAGCTTCCCGAAAAACTTACAGACACCTTAATTTACACCTAGGGTCAGAAAACTATTTAAATTCGCAGTTTGCAGTAACGGAAATGAGTCTCATTTTCTAAATTCGCACTGAAATGCTGGAGCTTAGTCACAGACCGCATAGGAACGACATTAACCCAGTCTGTCCGTACTGCAATCTAAACCAGAATGAAAACGTTTTCCACTTTTTGGCAGTATGTCCAAAACTGCAGGAAATTCGCAGACTATACTTTGCCAAAACCTTTCTGTCATTTGTAGAATGTGTCCAAATATTAAATGGAAATTATGGCTGGAGATACTTGTGACGTTACAATCAAAATGGTGCTAAAGTCACTTTTTCTAATATATGAAGTGTGATATACCAAAATTTGGGTATCAAAGAGAGCTACAGATTGTGGAAAAGTTTTCTTTCAAAAAGCGCTAATTAAGAAGCATATTACTATTTTAATTTTGAGTTTGCTTTCAAAACGAGGCTATTTATGTTTTGTCTAACAATCAAAAGGTACCTATCTTTCATACAAAGCTAGTAATTTTCAAAACGGCTCTATTTTTTCTCGTAATGAAATCAAATATGTATGATTATTTTTCAAAAGGGAACTATATAATTTTGCGCGCCAAAATTTGACACTTAGATCGCCTCCTCATAATAAAATTTATTAGTTTAGCATATGATATTCTATCGACCGGTTGTTCTTTAGCGTTTCTTTTTGAAAATAACATCAATAGACTAAGATGGAAAGTCAAACAAAAGTACAAGTGGTAGATACTCGTAGTTCTGTGGCCAAAAATAAAAAATCTAAAACAAAGAATCGCGCAGTTTCTAGGTAATGTATTTTAGTTTTTGTTCGTATGTGAATAATATTTCAAGGATGTATACCATACAGGAAGCAGTTTAAAACACCGAAAAATCGCACTTGCAATCATAAGACAATCAGTGCATTTAGATGTAAAAAAACCACCAGAGCAGATGTTCTACGTTTTTGTGAACTTTTTTACAACCTTAAAACCGAAAATTGAACGAGATGCTTTTATATTATCTCACACTAAGTGCATGAAGCCGAAGAAGAACTGTATTGGAAAACGAAGTGCTGTTATTCAGTTTTTTATAAGAACATCAAAAAAGCAGCTACGCAGAGTTTGTCAGAAGTTATTTTGTGGAGTTCTTAATATTGGACGCAGGAGAATAGAAACAATATGCAAGACACACATGGAAACTGGAACATTGCCTTTGGAAAGACGAGGAGGGGATAGAAAAACATTGAAGTTTGCTAGTAGAAAACAAGCCGTCATTGCTTTTATAAGCGGATTCAAAACCCTTGAGATACATTATTGCCGAGCCAAAAATAAAATACGCCAGTATCTTCCCAGTACCTTGAATATTTCGAAAATGTACAAAATGTATATCAACGCACATTCAACTGATGATCTACATGTTAAGCAATCTTACTTCCGTTTTGTTTTCAACTATAATTTTAACTTGGGTTTCAAATCACCATCTCAAGACCAATGCTGTGAATGCATTAGAAAAAAATTTCAGATACATATGGAAAAAATCCCCGCCCGGAAATCAGAATTGATGGTTGAATTTACTCTTCACAAAAGAAAAGCAAAAGCGTTTCTTGATTTGCTTAAGGAAAGTCGATCAGATCTTGTTACTATTTCATTTGATTGTCAAAAAAATATGGCACTACCTAAAGTGCAAGACCAAGCTGCGTATTACAGCCGCCAGATCAATGTTTTTAACTTTGGAGTTGTGCAAGGATCTTCCAAGGCAAAGCTCTCAAAGGAAAATATTAATTTATATGTTTGGCTGGAGACTGAGAGGAAAAAAGGATCAAACGAAATAGCTTCCGCTGTTTATAATACGCTTTGTGGTATCGACATCCAAGAAAGAAAAGTGGTGCGTCTTTGCGCTGATGGTTGTGCAGGTCAAAATAAGAATTCAACATTGATATACATGGCTTCATATTAGGTTAGGTTAGGTTGAGGTGGCTGTTAGCCGAAAGCTAACACACTTAGACCAAAGAGGTCCATTGTGATGCCACTAGGATCGGGAGTATCTACCACTACCCGCTAAAACCATTTGGAGCTTCTAATGAAGCGTGATAGACTTCTAACATCTGAGTTAGCCAAGTCACTGAGTTCATTAAGGAAGAAGGCTCCCAAATAGAGATTTCTTTTATGGGAGAGTGCAGGACATGTGCAGAGGAGATGAAGTGTAGTCTCCTCCTCCTCCTCATCCCTGCAACTTCTGCAGAAGTCGTTAGAATAGACGCCAAGCCTTGATGCGTGCTTGCCTATTAGACAGTGCCCTGTGATGGCACCTATGACAGAGCTAATATGCAGTCGGTTAAGTGAGATCAAACTCAGAGAGCGTCGCAGGTCCAGCTTTGGCCAGATATGCTTTGTCGCTAGACACGTATCACTACCTGTCCACCTGAGGTTTGTACTCTCGACTGCGGCTAGCTTAAGCATGAGTTTACAAGTAGCGATGGGCATACCTAAGAAACCTTTATCAGGTAGAAGAGGTAATGCTGTTCCTTTTTTGGCGAGTTCGTCTGCCCTACAGTTCCCTGGGATGTCTCTGTGCCCTGGCACCCAAAAGAGGTGAAAGTTGAACTGCTCTGCCATCTCCTCAAGAGACGAGCGGCAGTCTATGGCTACGATGGAGTTTGAAGAGACTGAATCCAAGGATTTCAGCGCGGCTTGACTATCCGAGAATATGCGGATGTCCTTAGCGGATATCACGTTTCTCTTTAGCCACGACAAGACTTCCTTAATCGCCATGATTTCCGCCTGGAACACGCTACAATGATCAGGAAGACGGAAAGAGAGACTGATATTAAGTCTTTCTGAGAAAACACCACCTCCGACCCCATCACTAGTTTTTGATCCGTCGGTGTAAAAGTGGATCGAATTATCTTCCGTGCAATCAGCCTCCTCCCAGAATGATCTGGAGGGGATAGTAATTTGGAAGTTCTTTTCGAACTGTAGCTGGGGTATAGTGTAGTCGATGTTTCTTGGTAGGGACCCATGGGAGTCCAGAATGATAGAGTGGCCAATATTCGTATTGATCCACTGTGATGTGGCTTTTAAGCGGACAGCGGAGCAGGCAGCTGATTGCCTGCTGAAAATATCCAGGGGTGTTAGATGCAGTAATATGTCCAGTGCAGCGGAGGGGGTCGTACGGAGTGCTCCGCAGATACACAGACAAGCTGTGCGTTGCACCTTGCTCAGCTTATCACGGTTTACCGCTTTGTCTAGAGCAGTCCACCAGACAACCACCCCGTATGTCAGGATCGGTCTAACTACCGATACGTATAGCCAGTGTGATATGCGGGGCTGTAGGCCCCACTTATTTCCGATGGCTTTTTTGCAAGAGAAAAGTGCTACTGTAGCTTTCCTTACTCTTTCTTGTACATTGGGTTTCCAGCTTAACTTCTTATCGAATATTAGACCCAGAAATTTAGCTTCGTCGGAAAAGGTTAAGCTTGTACCGTTGATAGAGGGAGGGTCGATATGAGGGACTTTATATTTCCTGGAGAAGAGGACAAGCTCGGTTTTGTGAGGGTTAACCCCCAGCCCACAGCTTCTTGCCCAAATTGAAAGCTTGTTGAGAGCGTTTTGAAGGAGTTCCTTTAGAGTGTTGAGGTATTTCGCTGAGACGGCAATAGCAATGTCATCCGCATAGGCAATCACCGTGCAACCCTCCCCTTCCAGGCATGTCAGTAGTTTATTCACCACCAAGTTCCACAGAAGGGGGGAGAGGACACCACCTTGTGGCGTGCCTCTACTGACAGACCTTCTAGCGGATGAAACGCCCAGTTTTGAATTGATAATCCTGCTTGTTAGCAAAAGACTGATCAATGCACCAAGCGATCCATCCACATTTAGTTCTGTTAGTGCATTTGCGATTGCAGATGTGTCGACGTTGTTAAAAGCGCCCTCTATGTCTAGGAAGGCAACCATAGTGTATTCCTTGTGGTGAAGGGAGTATTCTATGGTGCGTACCAAGGAGTGAAGGGCAGTTTCCACTGATTTACCCTTAATGTACGCATGTTGTGTCGCAGACAGCAGTTGCGGGCTTATATTCATGCGAAGATGGATATCAATCAGACGCTCCAGCGTTTTGAGGAGGAATGATGATAGACTGATGGGTCTGAGGTCTTTTGGACTAACATGGGAGTATTTGCCAGCCTTGGGTATGAAGACTACTTTAACTTCCCTCCAAGCCTGAGGAATGTGAGTCAGCCTTAAACAGCTATTCATAATCATCTCCAGTGTTGGTAGAATGATGTCAGAAGTCCTCTGAAGTTCGGCAGGTATTATGCCGTCAGGTCCTGCAGACTTGAAGGGCTTGAAGCTTTGTAGTGCCCAAAGAAGCTTGTCCCTAGTAATCAGATTTTGAGAATTTGTTACCTGTAAATCCATAGGTGACCTGTTTGGGTTACTATGGCCGGTAATGTTGGAGCTACCCGGGAAGTGTGTGTCAAGTAGCAGATTGAGCGATTCCTCGCTGGATGTAGTCCACGAGCCGTCTGCTTTCTTTAGGCAGCTAGGCATAGTTGGATTTGAAGCAAGGATTTTTCTTAGCCTTGATGCCTCTGAGGTTTCTTCTATTTTGCCACAGAAGAGTCTCCACGAAGATCTTTTGGCCTTCCTTAATTCTTTTTTGTATGATTTGAGGGATACTTTGTAGGAGTCCCAGTCAGTATTGGATCTTGAGCTTTTAGCTCGATTGAAGAGTCTCCTGCAATCATTTCTCAGTGGTCCTAATTCAGGTATCCACCAATGTGGCTTCTTTTTCCCCCTGGGACGAACGAGTGGGCAGGAAACAGCCATCGCTTCCTTAAAAGCCATCGTGAGCTTGTTGACTTTGCTGTCAAGCTCGCTAGGATTGCGTGGGGGACTTAAGAGTTCAGAGGTTATATGTCTGCGCATAGTATCTCTGTATTTGGGCCAGTCTGTTTTCCGAGGGTTATGGCTTCATATTGGCTACATAAGAATCCTTCAGTTAAACAAATCGAAGTAATATTTTCCATTGTTGGCCAGAAAAAAAAAGTACAACATGAGGAAGACATCCTTCTTCCTGAAAAGTATCACGAAATTTTTAGTGAACATGGAACTGTCAAAAAACTTGGAACGGAAGGGTGCCCAGTAATGGATTGGAAGGCGCCCGCCCAAGAAATCTTAAAGCCAACCAATAAATGGCATTTCAAGTTCAAGCCCACTAAGCGGTTTGTCCTTACAAGTGCTTGTGGCGTTATCAAAATTAGAGGCGAGATGAGCTACAAATCTGACGTTGGAGTTTTAAGGTCCGTTATACGTCCTGGTAAAAGAATGGATCGGATGGATTTAAGATCATTGCCTTCCGGGGTTCCTATTGCAGAAGCCAAAAAGAACGATGTTGACAAACTCCTTAAACATCATTGTAGTGAAAAATGGAGAGAAATCGAAGACTTGCAATTTTATAAAGGTATTATGGATGCAGATGTTTTGCAAGATCCTGAGGATGAACCTGATGACTGTGAGTTTCTCGAAGAAACCCACTAGTGCTGCGTTTAGTTTTCTTTTTTTTACTATATTTTGACTTTTTTTTAATGCTTTCTTTGTATCTAAAGTTCCTCTGATGAAAACAAAAGTAAATTGCTGTGAACTATTTAGTTAGTTACTATTTTATTTATTTTATTTATATTCTTTATTTTCGCTGTGAAATAATTTTTAATGAATTGCATAAAAATAAACTTTTCGTTACTTAATTTTTCTCTCCCTTTCTTAATTTTAAAGTGTATTTAAGAATCAAAACGATACCATTTAAAAAACTTATTTCCAAAATGCGCTAAATATAATTTTAATAAGCAAAACTGCCTAAAAAAAAAACGTTTTACCAAAGGATGAAAATAAAAGGTCCTTGTATAATTTACTTTATATACTATATATATTTACTTTATTTGATTCTCTTGAATATTTTAGAAGTTACAAGTTTTCGCCCATTTACTCGGTTTCACATTCAATTTTTTTAGCCTCTGTTTGATTGTTAACGTCACACTTATTCAGATCGGCGCATCAAAATACTTTACCGCACAATACAAGTTCAACAGAAGTATTCAAATATCCACATTAACTTCCGGGTCTTCGGTCTGGTGAATGAAATCGCACAAATTTTAACCAACAGTCCTTCTCAACGTACAAGTTTTATTTTTAATCACAATTTAAACCACAGCACTTCCTTTTAAATAATTACATAAGGCTTTAGAGTTTCAAAGAAATGTTCACTTTCACTATTCACTTTCACTTGATCCGTGTTCGGCTGCTGGTCTAACTCTTGGCTAACATATCGCGGACTGAAAGTGCAGATTTCCACTGTATTCACTTTTATACGAGTGCCACCGTCTTTGAATCCGTGAATATTATCTAAGGTAGGGGTTGTTGGACAGGAAGTAAAGTCTTGTTGAACTGCATCTTGTTTACCGTCTAACTGGGTATGCTTGTGCACTTTTCTGTAGTTTTGATATGGTAATAATCTTTTTATAGAGCGTAGTTGTGCTGTGAGGGTGGTAAATGGTGAAGCTTGTAAGTGATATTGATATAGATACAATATACTCGTACATTATGTGTGCACGTTGACCATTTCCTGTACTTTAATTGGCACACTGGAACATCCGACTTTGTTAATATTGTCCGTCTCCAGTAGGTGAACAAATCTGTTCAACAGCCGAGCGACACATTTAATATCTTAAGGCTTTCCCGCCAGTGAGATCATCGGTGTCGTAATAGCAAAATGGAAGATCCACCAACAATCAACAATAGAGGTATGCGCATTACAAAAATCGTTGAATCTTTAGCATTATGGGAATGAACACTTAGAAAAAAGGAACTTCCCCGCCAGACACTACTATTGCTATGCATGTAAATAGTACTAGTTTAGGGACGGAGAGTAATGCTATTCGGTTTCCGGATGATAGCAACATAATGCATCGGCTTAGACCAAACCTAGTGGCAGCGAATTGTTACGTTTGAAGTATTAGTAGGCGCAGCTACAAGTTTGAAGAAATAGTTCGAATGCTACACGGTTCACAAAATGAAATAGGAGAGAAGCTTAAAAGATGTTCTACTACCGAAAGGAATTGGATAAGAACGGAAACTGTATCATTCCGGCGGCAGAGCTCCTTGCGGCAACGTCTTCACCATTTCCACAGCCAGAGACCGTTTGCTGACTTTCAAACTCGTGATGCAGGGTAAGGTTTGAAATAATGTCTTTACGAAGGTTTTACAAATCGCGTAGCTGAGATGTTAGAGATTTGAGTGGAAGGACACATGTCGGGAACACAAACGAGACTATAAAGAGTGCCATTGCGGACTAGGGTCAGCTTCCAGGAACTCGCCGGATGAAGATATCCTAAGAATGTGAAAGTAGCACAGTCTTATATATTTTAAAACCATGTTCGCCCAACAAAGCCGTCATCTGATTACTCACAGTATTGGCGGAAATGAACCCCGGATAGACTATACCATTTGGAAGCACTTTTCATGAAGCCTCGCGTTAAAGACTTTGTCATGATCCTGGAGATGCGATCACCCAGCAACAATGTCTCCTCCTGACAGACACTTGTATGCGGACAGCGGCGAACAAAAATAAACAAAAAAGAGTGTCTGCGAAAATCAAATGGTATACTTTCTGAACAAAAAAAAATTAAGCATTAATTGTCAAAATAAAAAATGACCTCCTGAGGATATAGAGTGCAGAGTCCAAGACATGTGGAATTCTCTACACCGACTTTGCTAACACTAGAATTCTCAACCGTATGCCCCATCTACAAAAGAGGCGATCCTATGTCTTGCAAGAACTATCGAGGCATATCCCTGCTTAATGTCCCATATAAGATCCTATCCAACATGCTGTGTGAACGTCTTTAACCGTTTTGCAACACACTAATCGGCACGTACCAGTGTGGCTATATTCACACTGAGGCAAATCCTGCAAAAGACCAACGAATTTTAAGTCGAGACACACCACCTATTCATCGACTTCAAAGCCGCGTATGATAGTATATATCGTCAGGAGCTTTATGTGGCGATGGCCGAATTCGGAATCCCGGCAAAACTGATTCAGATATGTCGCTTGACACTAGAAAACACGCGCTTCAACGTGCAGTTTAGAAGTAGCTCCTCCGAACTATTTCAAGCATGCACCGGATTTCGGCAAGGGGACGCGCTATCATGCGATTTCTTCAATCTCGTACTGGAGCAGATAGTGCGCAGGACAGGTGTCAACACGTAAGGCACTATCTTCAACAGGTCCGTTCGGCTGCTGGGTTATGCGGACGATATTGACATTATCGGCCGATCACAGCGCTCCGTGATAGAAGCTTTCACGGCAATTAATGAACATGCGAAATCTTTTGGCAATGAGGACAAAACTTAAATACATGCTATCAACAAACAAACAAACATCTGTCCACCGCCTAGGACAAAACGTCACTATTGATAGCAACAATTTCGAGGTAGATAAGGAGTTCATCTAAATCGGAGTAAACATGAACTCCACGAATGACACCTTAGTGGATATCCGGCGAGGAATTATCCTAGGAAACCGCTGCTACTTCGGTTTGACAAAACAGCTGGGTTCAAAACTCCTAACTCGGAGGACGAAATCTATACTTTACAAAACCCTTATCCTGCCAGTTCTGCCTTATGGCGCCGAGTGCTGGACGAAAAGCAGGAAGAGAGAGCTGATACTGGGCTTTTTGGTCCTGTGTGCGAGGAGGACGAATGGAGAACAAGATACAACCGCGAACTCTATGAGCTGTACCAAGATGTGGATGTAGTCCAAAAAGCTAAACTACGTCGTCTACATTGGCTCGACCACATCGAGCGAATGGACAATAATACTCCAGCTAAGAGGATCTTCGAATCCCAGCACCCAGGTTCGAAAAGACATGGAAGACCGAACCTCCGTTTCAAAGACCAACCCATCGCGGATGCTAGAGCGCTTGGTATGGACAACTAGAAGCAACGTGCCCGGGATCGTAGAGGATGGAAGGCTGCTGTGTCTCAGGCAGAGACCCTTCACGGATCGGGAGCCCATTTAGAAGAAAGAGGAGAGAGTTCCCAACCGTACTCTAAAAATGTACTCTTTTTTGATTGAGCTCTAACTTATTCTTTCTTTTTTAATTTTCCTCTTCCTCTTTTTCTTCTTTTTTAAAAAGGGTGAACGTATCTTTATCAGTGAGCCTTATTGCGAAGATCAATCGACAGTTGATAATTGACTATTTTCAATGTGTGCTATTGTGAACGAACGATTCTAAAGGATTTTGTCAATCGCAGTAAATTAAAAAAATCCGATTGACAAAAATACCAAATGAATCGTTCGTTCACAATAGCACACATTGAAAATAGTCAATTATCAATTGTCGATTGATCTTCGCAATAAGGCTGAGTGTGTTTCTTTATTCATTCGGAATATTCGGAAAATTGCGAATGGGCAGTTTGCGTTTCTTAATTCTATGAAATATACCGGATGATCCATTTTGTTGTTTTTTTTAGTCATTTCGGAATACTTGGAATGCATTACTTCCATGGGTGCCGGCAGGGGGGTGCACTTGCACTCACTGGCATATAGGAAAGAAAATACATAGGTTTTTTTCTTCTTTATTAATTTTATTTGAATAGAAACTGAAGGCGTCTAGGTTGCTGTCCAAACTTGTTAATCACCTTGCCAATAAATTCAGTGTCCTCCTCTACTCTTTTCCTGTGAACACTGAGCATACACAGGCCGCTTAGTCTTGCGTCTCCCATAGTTGAGCGATTCCACGTCTTAACACGTCTTAATGTGCTAAATGTACGTTCAATACTACATGTTGTTGCTGGAATTGTTAAACCAATTTTGATTGCGTGACATCATTGTATATAAACTTTATAGTATTCTTACTTCGTGTATACGACGATGCGCCACCAAACGCCGTAAATTCGTCCTTAAAGAATCTACAAAAAGCTTTAAATATGCATTTTTGTAGTTATTTCTTCTGTCTTCTTCCATTCTCGTTTATATTTGCAGCGCGTACTCTTTAGTACTATTTCCTTTGATAATAAAGAAGATTTCCATAAGTGTGTGTTTTGTCACTTTAATTTTTCTTTACTTCTCAGGATGGGAATATGGTGTGATGGTGAGAGGGGTGGGGTATATGGTTGGGGTATCATGTGTTGGTTTTGATGGAAGTTTGGGGTAGGTTATCTCATATTGCAAGCAGCTGTATTTAAAAAAGACAAATTCCCGCCGGTTGCACTTCGTACTTTTGCAAAGCTAAAAGTTTTAACTTACAAAGTGATACAAAGTGAATAAGAGTTTTTATCCGATTTCAAGACTTTTATTCTGATAAGTATCAAATGATTTATCATTATTATACATAATATTATTTCATTCTTTTTCATATATTTTATTATATTCATATTTATATATTTTGTTACGTTTTTATAAATTTTAATATATTTATATATATATCTACCTATATTCATTTATTTTATAGATTATATAATATTTATTTTAGGGGGGGCACTTCGACCTAAATAGACCTTTTGTACGGTATGGGCCAGAAAAATTTTGAACTAGTAGAATTTCCACTTTCCGGGTAAAGCGGACAATTTTACCAGTAGAAGAATTCTTTATGTCCTCGGCGCTCATTTGTTCCCTGAAAAATATCTTCTTTCTAATTCCATTAAGGGCTGGACATTCACATAAAATGTGTTAAGCTGACTCGTCCTCTTCAAGACAGAGTCGGAACTCAGGAGAGTCTGCTATTCTCATTTTGTGCAGATGATATCTTAAACCATGGTGACCAGTAAGGTAACCCACTAAGTTTTCGATATCATGAATGCTTAGGTTTAGGCATTTGCTGGCGTTTTGATTGAAGGGCCGAATGGCTCGTTTGGCCTTAGACCTGGGATGCTTTCCCAAAGGTAGATATATTTTCTATGTTCCCAGCTTTATATAGCTGGCGTTGCAGCTGATCTGGGAGTGTAGCAGAAAGGTTCGGGACCTATGAATGGTGTTTCTTAACCTTTTCTGGCCAGTTCGTCGGCCTTTTCGTTACCTTCTACCCCGACATGACCCGGAACCCACCATAATTTGGTCTTGTTTCTTAATCCGAGTGTTTGAAGGGTATTTATAGCTGCTTGACTATCCGTGAATATATGGATGATTGCGCCTTTTATGCCAGATGAATAAATCTGGCTGGCGCATTCTTGATTGGCCTGGAGCTCTGCTTGAAATACGCTGGGACTTTTTCCGATTTGTATAGTAAAGCGTTTGTTTGGTCCGAATACTCCCGCTCCTACCCCCGTTTCCATTTTATAACCATCCGTATACCACTTTATGCCGTTGTGGTTGTTTGGTGGGTTATTACTAACCCATGCTTATCTCTCGAGGATCTCCGTTTAGCATAGTGTTTTTTAAATGCGGTGACCGCGCAGTTCATGCTAAGTTCTGGCAGTTCCTCGAGAAGGGTTTTAAGTTCCGGATGATCGTTGAGCCTTATCTTAACTGTATTAGACTTGTTGCACGGCGGATCGCCACTTATATGTGGAGAGGTATTAGTCTTGTTATTGCCTCTATGCCAGCTGTTGGACAGGTTCGCATGGCTCCGGAGATACCTAGGCAAGCAAGCCGTTGTACCTTTTTGAGTTTCTCTATCTTTTGTGTGGATTTTGTCCACCATACTATGGAGGCGTATGTTATAATGGGTCTTATCATCACTGTGTAGATACAGTGGACGACCTTTAGAGAGATTCCCCAGGCTCTGCCATATGTGCTGCGACAGGCCTATAAAGCTATAGTAGCTTTAGTGATTATGTTGTTAATGTGAAAGTTCCAGTTGAGCCTCTTGTCTACGATTACTCCAAGATACTTGACTTCGTCGGAATACTCTACGACAGTGTCGTTTATTGTGATCAGATCTAGGTCTTATTTCCTCCTTTTAGTCTATGGCTGTCTTTAGACCATTTTTCATTTTTGATGTGACTCCAATTGAGTCTTTGCCCCTGACTATGATGACAATATCATCGGCGTACCCAATTGTAGTGTAGCCCAAATTGCTCATCTTGTGTAGCAGGTCATCGATGACCAATGACCACAAAAGGGGTGAAAGTACTCCCCTTTGTGGGCAGCCCCTTACGGCTGTTAATGATGCTGAGGTCATTCCTGACGAGGCAGTTATTTTGCGACTTTCCAGCATCGCTTTGATCCATTTTATTTTTTTATTTTTTTTTTATAATTTGCTTACGCTAAAGGGATTTTTTCTGTTGTTACAGTACCCTTATAAGGCTAAGAACACAGTGTAAGCTACTTGGTATTAGAAAGAATAGAGAGATAGGAAAGAAGTCTTTGGGTGCAGTTGTAGGGTTTTTCTCCACGGGTGGTGTCTAAGTTACTTAGGGAGATTACGATTTCATGTATTCGGTATAAAGTAATGGACTTGGCCGGGATTCGAACGCACGATCTTCCATTCCGTAAGCGAATACACTACTACTGCACCATTGCCACCCGCAATGGTTTATTTGGTTTTTCTATGTTTCTATGGCACAAATCATTTGATATGGATTCATATCCAGTGTTATCAAAAGCACCCTATTTGCCAAGAAAGGCACATAGTGCGATCTCTTTACACAGGTATGCGTTTTTTTATCTCTGTTGTTAGTTTTAACAGAGCGCCCTCCGTATATTTGCCCTTTTGGTACGCATATTGGTGAGGGTGCAGAGGCGTGCTTTTTGATATGTATTCTCTAATGTGGATTGTGGATGTCAATAATCCTTTCCATTGTTTTCAGAAAAAAACAATGTCAAGCTTATCGGACGATATGATTTAGGTAATTCGCTCGGCTTGTTTCCCGGTTTAGGTATGAATACTACCTTTACCTCCCTGCAGGTAACTGGTATATACCCCCCGTTGAAGCTAAACCTAAATAAGGCAATCATGGATGGTAATAAAACTTATATTCCATTTTGAATGAGGGCTGGAAAAATACCGTCTGTATATACGCAATACGACGTTCATCAATGACTGATCAACGGCTTTCTTTTATAGCATTTGAAAAAAAAAACGTTTGAATTCGTTGCAAATAAATGATATTTTACATAAATTCGCCGAAAAAGACCGTGGAATACTTTTTTAATTCTAAGTAGATATTCGTACTACTTGTGTGTGTATAAAAAACATATTATATAGGTACCTACCCATTTCTTGATCTATAGCATATACGTTTAATTCGTAGTTTAAAAACATGAATGTGATATTGCTTACACATGCCGTTTTAATAAAAATTAAATTTTTCTAGACTATATATTTTAACTTTCTTTTAAAAAAAAATGTCAGCTCACCCAAAAAAAAAATGGAACTTACCCACTTACGGCTACGGCCGTGGTAAGCAGATTTTAAAAATTCTTAACATTTATTATTTCGGGCACGTATAGAGTTAATGGTTAAAATTTCAGCTTTCTAGCTTGATTTTGAGATAGTAGATACACGTTACTATCGATGCTGATTACGAATATTTTACAAAAAAAAAAACTGTAAAATGAAAAGTGACCTGCCTCAACATTATTGTAGGTGATCGATTCCCTAATAGATAAATATACCTATCCAACAACTATTTCTTTGAATAACGGCTGATACAAATAAATTGAATATTTCCGAATCAAATACTGAAGAAATGATAGAAATCGGTTATTTTTGGGCGAGATACAGCGAAAATAGCAAAACCCTAAAAAATCATAAACTGTAATGGAGGCGGTGTTGATGTGAAGAATGGGAGGTTGAATTGTCTTAAGAGACGTGATAATATTTGGTGGGAAGGGGATAAGGCTATAGAATAGCGGAAGGGAGAGGGATAGGGAGAAAAAGTAGTTCGGTACTAGGATGCGGGGTGCATGCCTTGCTGGTCTCAGCGTAAGCTCGTCGGATTGGGGGAGGGTTCTTGCAACCGAGTGACCAAACTCATCACCACTACACAAAAATAATTGCATGCAGACGATAAGAAAAAGGGAAGAAGACAAAAAAAAGAAAAGGCTGAGGGCCCAGCACTACCAAATGAGGATCAGATGGTCGTCCTCGCAGCGGGAATGTACGGTCTGTACCCACCCTACCATGTGCAAGCGCCGCTGAAATTAGGAAAGTAAACTTGCACCCAAGAACGGAAAAGCCCTATGCTTTCCCTACGATGAACCACATTTTTGCCACAGAAATGAACCACAAGATGATTTAAAGTCCGTTATATAACATATTTATTGACTTAGAAATAATAGAAAAATAAACGCGTAGAATATATATAAAGAAAGATATACATGGCTAAATTCAAATATCAAGATGAGTATGTATCTATAAAAAAAAACTATTTAAGTGAGGTATTATAGATATATTGAAAAGACTAAGGCAAGTATATACTAGGAATAAATTTCTCATTGCAAGGTAATATAGTTTTAACTAATAGAATAAGGTTAGTATATGAAGAAAATGTATTTATGCTTTTGGTTATAACATAAGTAAATAGATAAGTCAGAAGAAAAAAATTAAGATAAAATCAAAACCCAAATACTAATTTTAACTGGGTATATTAGCTTGGCAACCCTAATTGGCAGGTGTTTGAATTCGGGAACTTGCAAATCGAAAGAAACACAAACAAATATATTTAATATCAATATAAGAAACGTTACCTTGTCGTCCGCTGCGTCAGGCCTGCCGAAGGGATTCCTTGGTGTAGCTGTTGGGAGACACGCGAGAAAAAAACTTAATGTGTGGTGGGAGCGGGAAACCCACAAGAAAAAAAAAACCGTTCCGTTCACACCCAGACAATATACCAATGAAAGTTGAATTTATATATTCGATATGTACCTACGCGTATATAATATATAGGTAGAAATAAAAATAGCTTTAAAACGCAAAATAAAAAAAATATGATATACTCTAACACGAAAAAAAAGAAAATCTAACACTTAAAACTAATAATCCAATAACGGCTGCTGGTGCTTCGGCGTCGGGGTACCAGATGGATGATGGTCGTGTTAACTGGGCTTATACTATGGCCAGTGCGGTAAATGATGCTTCCAGGGATGCGAGGTAGGCGCTGGCTTGGGGTTCAAGCGATGTAATCCGGTGAAGTGAGCGCTTGGTTTGTCGGTCTTAGGCCACGTGCAGAGTACACTCACGATGTGTTTTATACTCGGGGATTGACAAAAAAAAGGCCGCGCTTTCTATGGGGTCAGAAGGGACAACTTCCATTTAATGTTTCCAGGGCAGTGGGTGCTTGTTTGCGTAAAACCCAAAAGTGGGGTAATATTATGGACAAACAGGGTTTGGTCTTTATAACGCACTAGGGCACCGCGAGTAATGAGGCGGAGTATCTGGCTTGGGTTGGGGAGCAGCTCTTGCGGTTTCGGAAGGATGGGCACGTGGATAATGCACACGTGATAAAGTAATTCGAGGCTCACTGGGTAAGGCCACACGCGTTCTGAATATAACTGGGTGGGGATTATATTTGCACTGGGAGGTTCGCGCCGTAGCTTTATCGTTTCCCGTAGGTTGGCACACGCAGTGACGCTTGGAGCTTTTATCGACACTATTCGTTGTGGGACGGATGGCTTGGGTGCCCACGTGGTATGGCGTGCCCGTAACTTAATTTAGCGCTCCATCTGCTAAACTGCTAAACTGCTAAACACGCGTTTAAATATAATTCCGGGTGGGGTAACTCTGTTCTTAGGAGCAGGGTGGCGGCGGTATCAACGAATTAACAATTTTATTATTAGAAATAGAGTCTAAATAATTTCGAGGAAATTTAATTTCTTTTGTGAACACGCGGTGATCTTGTGATCACTTTTTCAACCGACATGCCAATGCTGGCAGCCACACTCGTCAACGCTTTATCACCAACTGACTATTGCTACCAATTTCGGGAGCGTCATCACTGCGGACAACCCAACTGGATCCACCCTCACTTTCCCGTGGCGTGATCACCTCTTACCCATGTTAAAAAAAAACGTTGAGTGGACAAGCGGATTTCTCCGCAAACAAAAATAATTTTACATGTAATGTATGGCCCTCTTGCCCTGTCGTACCATACCCCTCAAGAAAAAGACACTAAGAAAAACCCAAGAGCGAGGTCGGAACTCCGCGAAATCGGTACGTTCTCTAGCATGGACAGAATTGGGAACAATAATAAATATGTATGTACACATATTTAGTTATTTTTTTTTTTTTCTCTATTCCCTTGACAGAAGACAAGCTATGAAAACGCCGTTTCCTCTCACTACTTTTGCATGTGTACGATCCCGTTCGCATGCCTCATACTGATAAGATGGGGTGGTGGGAGGATGCTGAAACAGCTTAGAGACACAGCCAATATAAAGAGACCGATTATTTAATAAATTCTTTGAGGCATTCACGTGACAATTCGGCTTCGCCAAATCATTTTGTTACACCACAGGTTAGGAGTGATTTTTGATGTATCAAAAAAATATAGAGGATCCTAAGCTGGAGACCGCAACAAAAGAAAAGATAAATGGTTTGTCATCGCCGAATGTCTTTGGCGTGATATGTTCCTAAAGTCTTTCCAGCTAGATCTTCTAAAACATAGTAAGCCGAGCCTTGCTTTTCTTTAATGCGAGCTTTTAAAAATGCTGGAGCAAGTTTTGCATTGAACCCTTTCTCAAACTTACTTTGAGCGAAATTGCGCCTGAATACCTCATCTCCTACCTTGAATTCCGACGGCCTGGACCTGGTGTTATAGGTAGAAGCATTTTTATGGAAAGACACTTGTATGTTTTTACGAACCTGATCACGCACTCCTCTTAGGAGATCACCTCTTTGAAGCGGCACATCCTCCCCATTTATCATACCTAAATTTCTTAAAAGTGCATAGTCTGAGCCGTGCTGAATCATGTTTTGTCCAAAAAGAACAAAGTACGGACTACATCCGATTGAGGTATGCAATGTAGATCTCAAAGAGCAGGCTATGCTACTAAGATTTTCGTCCCAATTGAGCTGGCTTTCATCAACAAAAGCCCGTATGGCCGCAATAACCGAGCGATTCACTCGCTCTGAGGAATTGGATTGCGGTGAATGAATAGCCGTGAACAAATGTTGTACCCCGTACCTGGTTAAGAAGCTGCCAAACTCTCCGGATTTAAATTGAGACCCATTGTCGCTTAATATTGTCTCTGGAACACCGTATGTGTGGAAAATTTCTTTTTCCAATAAATCGACTAAAATCTGTGTGGTAAACTTCTTTACAGCCTTTAGGAACACGTACTTGGTCAGATGATCCAGGACAATAAATATGCCAACGTTACCCGATTTAGAACGAGGGTAGGGTCCCAGCAAATCTACGAAGAGCTTCTGAAAGGGTCTGGATGTTCGGACGGGCTGTCCCATCGGTGGCCTTAGGACAATATTCGGACTCTTTGTCATCTTACATACGTCGCACGACAGCACATAGGCTCTAACATCTCTGACTAGAGTTGGCCAGAAAAGATAGCGACGCAGCTTCTCCAACATTTTACCAATTCCGCAGTGAGCTGAGGATGGGGGATTATGGGAGCTGACCAGGATATCCTGGACAACCCCGGAGGGAACCCACAGTTTCCAGGATTCACTGTCTTGCTCGGGAGAGCCTGTTGAATGAGTGGTCCGCTTGTACACATAGTCATCGATAATCTTCACGTCCGGAAGTTTGGATTGACTGCTCACGATATAAGTCTTGAGAGAGTTGTATTCCTCTGAAAAGAAGTGCGGGGAGTTGAGATTTACTATTGGAGCCACCTCCTCAAGTGCACTCAGATCCACTGCGTCTCTCCGAGAAAGACAGTCTGGTACCACATTATTAGAACCCTTGCGATGTTTGATTGAGAACTCGAATCCCTGAAGTTTCAACGCCCACTTTGCTAATCTGCCGGAGAGATCCTTCTGGCGCATTAACCACTGAAGGCTAGCATGGTCCGTTATGATGGTGAATGCATGACCTTCGACGTACGCGCGAAATTTTTGTACGGAAAGAACCGCGGCCAAACACTCCTGCTCGGTAACTGAATAATTCCGCTGAGCTTGGTTCAACTTCTGGCTCATGTATGCAATGGGACGTTCTACACCATCCACATCGACTTGAGCTAATACGCTTCCTACGCCATAAAGGCTGGCATCACATTGGATGATGAAGGGGCGGTTAAAGTCGGGTGTTATCAGTACCGGAGCAGAAGTTAGTTGGTCTTTTAGCACGTCGAATGCTTTTTGCGCTTCAGGGTTCCATCCAAAGGATTTACCTTTTTTAAGCAGATCGGTAAGTGGGGTTGTAAGGGACGCAAAGTTTAGGATGAATTTGCGGTACCAGCCTGCCATTCCAAGGAAACGCCGCAGCTGCCGTATCGATTTCGGAGGAGGGAAATCAATAATCGCACTTATCTTCTCTGGATCAGTTTGCACCGAGCCATACCCCACTATATATCCTAGATATTTCACAGCCTTCAGGCAAAACTTACTCTTGGCCACATTTATTGTCAGACCGGCCTTCCTGATGTGCAACGCCACTTCCTGCAACGCACACATATGAGAATCGAAATCTTTCGAAACCACTAACAAGTCGTCGAGGTAGACAAAAACCTTTTCTCGAAGATGGAAGGGGATGACCTTATCCATCAACCTGCACATTGTCTGCGGAGCGTTACACAGTCCGAAGGGCATCACTGTATACTGATACAGTGGACGATTCGGTACTGTGAACGCTGTCTTTTCGCGAGAACTCATCTCTAGCGGGATTTGCCAAAAAGCATCCTTTAAATCAATACTAGAGATGAATTCCGCTCGTGGTAGACGACTAAGAATGCCGTCGATGTGAGGAAGAGGATAGGCATCTTTTACGGTCAGTTCATTTACCTTTCGGAAGTCAATGCAGAACCGTACCTTTCCAGGTTTCCTAATAAGGACCACCGGAGAGCTCCAGGAACTGGACGATTCTTCAATGACTCCCAGGGCAAGCATTCTGTCTATCTCGGCGAACATCAGTGACTCAACTGCGGGTGAGACCGGATAATGTCGCTGCTTAACAGGTTTAGCTGTTCCGACGTCAATGCCATGCTGAACCAAGCTGGTCTTCCCTAAGCCTTCTTGTTCAAAGGAAGGGAACAACGAAGTTAGGCTTTTCAGTTGAACTTTCTGTTGGGCGGTAAGCTCATGAATAGGCGATTCGGATGGAGGCACGGTGTCAAGCTCTCCTATTATACCGGGAGCGAGGTTGAAGCTTCTCCAAAAATCTACGCCGAGGTACAGATTTTGGCTGAGGGAGGGGACTATAAAAAGCTCGAGTTGTTTTTGGACACCACGGAAGGTTACATTCACGGTAAGGCTGCCACGAACGGCTTGCAAGCGACCTTCTGCAGTTTTGACGAAAGCGTTAAATTTGTTAAGCTTTGCTCCTGAAAGCAAAATCTCCTCAGCTGCTCTTGCTCCGAAGCAGCTGATGGATGCTCCTGAGTCTAGCAAACCGCTTAGGGTTTTACCGAAAATTTCCACTTCCGCATAAGGTCGTATATCCAAGCTATCTCTACTAAGAACTGTGCAAAGTAGATGTTTTCTACTATTCCGTACGTTTTTCCAAAATTTGCGCAACCGCGCTGTGGAACGCCTGGGCTTGGATGTGGTGTAACTTGCTCCGGAAAAGATTGTATCACGAATTCGATGGTAGTCGCGCCATCTTTCGTGAAACGACTTCGCAGGGTCAATACCTTTCGGGGTTCTGATTGATCTGTCTCCCGATGAAGGTGGTAAATCAGGGACAAGCGTCTGCACTCCTACATCCTGGACAGAAACAAGTTTTTTCGGTGATATGCCATGTGAAGATGAGGTCATTGGATCTGGAGACGGAGCTAGGGGATTACAGTCTTTGGTTAGTTTCTCGGGTGGGGATGCGACCTGGTGTTGGTGGCCACATCCACTTTGGAGTTTACCTGATGAGGAGAACATTTCGGGCATTTCGGCTTATAGGCTTTCCTTTGTTGTAGGCACTCGATGTAAGTATGCCCCACTGTATCACAATTCCAGCACAGAATAACATTCTGCGGAAACTTGATCGCCGATATCTCATCTTCGGTAGAAAACTCGGGTTCCATTTCAGATACGAACTTCCGGGTAGGAGCGAGGCGATTGAAACCTCCTCTGTTTATTTCCTGCATAAAGTTTTCATGTCTATGACATGCCCTACGCAATGCCGCTATGGACGAAATATGGAGGTGTAACAGCTCGTGTCTTAGGTCAGGTTTTAAATTTTTGATTAAAATTTCTTGCAACTGCCGATCCGGCAGTGGTTCTTCTAAACGGTCCGCTATTGAAAACACAGCGTCGAGAAAATCGTCAAAAGATTCCCTTTCTCTTTGCTTTCTACTACGGATCATTTCAATGACATCGAAATCCGTGCGAGGATCAGAATATTGAAAACGCAAGGCTTCACAAAACGCATTCCATTCAATGGTTTGCTCACGGCGGTGGTAACGCCAGAACCAATCTTTAGCCTTTCCGTTGAAAAGAACGTGCATATTATTACATAGTAATGAAAAGTTTCCATTCAGGGTATGCTGCGTGAGTGCTTGTATCCGGTAAATGAATTCTTCTGCTCTTATACCATTTGCAGAGCCATCAAATTTGACATTCCAGTTCAATATAATACTGGAAACCTTCTCATTATTGGGAGAATAACTGGTATCGTTATCAATCCTAGTTGGATTTGTTCGTGTTATTCGAGGGGGTGCTTGGATATTTGCTTGGGTCCAGCTTGTCCGGTCTGTCAAGGGACTATTTGGAGGTGCAACGTTTTGCGACTGAGTTTGGAAGCTGAGATAGCGCTGAAACATGGTTTCCATTGACTGATTAATCAGGTCAATATTCCGTCGTCGATCTTCTTCCATCTCTTCCCTGACAACCTTTCGAATATTTGCTTCGTAGTTTTGAGAAGCATTCTCGAAGGGAACAGAAAGATTTGAACGGGATTTTGAAACTGGTGGTACATTCTGGAGAGCTGAAGGTTGTTTATTAGCCGACGAGATTCGACTTTCAAGAATGCTGGAATCCCTAAGGCTCCAATCAGCAGCGTTTTGCTGGGTAGTTGAGCGAGTGTTAGGACGCCGGCCTTTAGGGATCGCGCCTCGATTAAGGGTGGTGGTAGGTTCGTGAGAAGTATTCTGGGGATTGGGTTCAGCTATGATTGTTCGACAAACTGGGCATGAGCCTGAACTCATAAGCCAGTTGTTAAGGCAACCTTTATGAAACAGATGGCCACATGCTGTTTTGACAGATTCCTTGTCCAAAGCAAGTTCTTCCTGGCATATTATGGAACATGTTAGCGGAAGGTCATCCGTGGAAAAATTAAGATGTTCTGGGGTGTGCAATACTGCCATATTTCTAGTTTTACCAAAAAAAAAGCTTAAAATAATTTTTTTTTTTTTTTTTTTTTAAAGAAGGGTAAGGGTAGGTTAAGTAAGATATAAGGCAAACAAATAAAAATAATAAGATAAAATAAGATAAAGCGATAATCAGTAAGAAGATAGATAAGTTATTTCATAAGTGATGTGTGGTCTCATTTCTATGGCTTCGTTATGTGTGGTTCTTCGTTGGTATTGGGGTAGTGCTGGAGAATAGGTAAAGGGGAAAAAAAACATTAGTATTATGTTGTATTTGCGCTGCGTTGTCGAGGTCGCCCATCAAGTAAACAAGACTCAGTGTAACGCATTTCCAGGACATCATGCAAATCGTCTATTGAAAAAAGGGATATGCCAGGCGCAGAATCCGTGCCTTGGGCTCAACGCGTCGTTTTAAACCAACAATGTTCAATTTGTGAAACGAAATTCGCGAAGACCTAGCTTGATTATCGACCTGGCATAACAAAATAAGGAAATGTATTACGAAGAATCAGTGCATCGGATTACGTCGTTTCAAACCATCGTTGTTTGATTTGGGACACGAAATTCGTAAAACACGCCTGATTATCGAGAACACAATGTAGTTTGGAGAACGGTAACCTAATAAAATTTTGAGCAAAATTGAAATGGAGGATAAGCTCCTAAGAAAAATGTAATCGGGAAAGGAAATTTAAGTGAGATGTTGACCCGCAAATATCGCGGGCCCCACGTTTTGGGCGCCATTTATGTAATGGAGGCGGTGTTGATGTGAAGAATGGGAGGTTGAATTGTCTTAAGAGACGTGATAATATTTGGTGGGAAGGGGATAAGGCTATAGGATAGCGGAAGGGAGAGGGATAGGGAGAAAAAGTAGTTCGGTACTAGGATGCGGGGTGCATGCCTTGCTGGTCTCAGCGTAAGCTCGTCGGATTGGGGGAGGGTTCTTGCAACCGAGTGACCAAACTCATCACCACTACACAAAAATAATTGCATGCAGACGATAAGAAAAAGGGAAGAAGACAAAAAAAAGAAAAGGCTGAGGGCCCAGCACTACCAAATGAGGATCAGATGGTCGTCCTCGCAGCGGGAATGTACGGTCTGTACCCACCCTACCATGTGCAAGCGCCGCTGAAATTAGGAAAGTAAACTTGCACCCAAGAACGGAAAAGCCCTATGCTTTCCCTACGATGAACCACATTTTTGCCACAGAAATGAACCACAAGATGATTTAAAGTCCGTTATATAACATATTTATTGACTTAGAAATAATAGAAAAATAAACGCGTAGAATATATATAAAGAAAGATATACATGGCTAAATTCAAATATCAAGATGAGTATGTATCTATAAAAAAAAACTATTTAAGTGAGGTATTATAGATATATTGAAAAGACTAAGGCAAGTATATACTAGGAATAAATTTCTCATTGTAAGGTAATATAGTTTTAACTAATAGAATAAGGTTAGTATATGAAGAAAATGTATTTATGCTTTTGGTTATAACATAAGTAAATAGATAAGTCAGAAGAAAAAAATTAAGATAAAATCAAAACCCAAATACTAATTTTAACTGGGTATATTAGCTTGGCAACCCTAATTGGCAGGTGTTTGAATTCGGGAACTTGCAAATCGAAAGAAACACAAACAAATATATTTAATATCAATATAAGAAACGTTACCTTGTCGTCCGCTGCGTCAGGCCTGCCGAAGGGATTCCTTGGTGTAGCTGTTGGGAGACACGCGAGAAAAAAACTTAATGTGTGGTGGGAGCGGGAAACCCACAAGAAAAAAAAAACCGTTCCGTTCACACCCAGACAATATACCAATGAAAGTTGAATTTATATATTCGATATGTACCTACGCGTATATAATATATAGGTAGAAATAAAAATAGCTTTAAAACGCAAAATAAAAAAAATATGATATACTCTAACACGAAAAAAAAGAAAATCTAACACTTAAAACTAATAATCCAATAACGGCTGCTGGTGCTTCGGCGTCGGGGTACCAGATGGATGATGGTCGTGTTAACTGGGCTTATACTATGGCCAGTGCGGTAAATGATGCTTCCAGGGATGCGAGGTAGGCGCTGGCTTGGGGTTCAAGCGATGTAATCCGGTGAAGTGAGCGCTTGGTTTGTCGGTCTTAGGCCACGTGCAGAGTACACTCACGATGTGTTTTATACTCGGGGATTGACAAAAAAAAAGGCCGCGCTTTCTATGGGGTCAGAAGGGACAACTTCCATTTAATGTTTCCAGGGCAGTGGGTGCTTGTTTGCGTAAAACCCAAAAGTGGGGTAATATTATGGACAAACAGGGTTTGGTCTTTATAACGCACTAGGGCACCGCGAGTAATGAGGCGGAGTATCTGGCTTGGGTTGGGGAGGAGCTCTTGCGGTTTCGGAAGGATGGGCACGTGGATAATGCACACGTGATAAAGTAATTCGAGGCTCACTGGGTAAGGCCACACGCGTTCTGAATATAACTGGGTGGGGATTATATTTGCACTGGGAGGTTCGCGCCGTAGCTTTATCGTTTCCCGTAGGTTGGCACACGCAGTGACGCTTGGAGCTATTATCGACACTATTCGTTGTGGGACGGATGGCTTGGGTGCCCACGTGGTATGGCGTGCCCGTAACTTAATTTAGCAGATGGAGCACACGCGTTTAAATATAATTCCGGGTGGGGTAACTCTGTTCTTAGGAGCAGGGTGGCGGCGGTATCAACGAATTAACAATTTTATTATTAGACATAGAGTCTAAATAATTTCGAGGAAATTTAATTTCTTTTGTGAACACGCGGTGATCTTGTGATCACTTTTTCAACCGACATGCCAATGCTGGCAGCCACACTCGTCAACGCTTTATCACCAACTGACTATTGCTACCAATTTCGGGAGCGTCATCACTGCGGACAACCCAACTGGATCCACCCTCACTTTCCCGTGGCGTGATCACCTCTTACCCATGTTAAAAAAAAACGTTGAGTGGACAAGCGGATTTCTCCGCAAACAAAAATAATTTTACATGTAATGTATGGCCCTCTTGCCCTGTCGTACCATACCCCTCAAGAAAAAGACACTAAGAAAAACCCAAGAGCGAGGTCGGAACTCCGCGAAATCGGTACGTTCTCTAGCATGGACAGAATTGGGAACAATAATAAATATGTATGTACACATATTTAGTTATTTTTTTTTTTTTCTCTATTCCCTTGACAGAAGACAAGCTATGAAAACGCCGTTTCCTCTCACTACTTTTGCATGTGTACGATCCCGTTCGCATGCCTCATACTGATAAGATGGGGTGGTGGGAGGATGCTGAAACAGCTTAGAGACACAGCCAATATAAAGAGACCGATTATTTAATAAATTCTTTGAGGCATTCACGTGACAATTCGGCTTCGCCAAATCATTTTGTTACACCACAGGTTAGGAGTGATTTTTGATGTATCAAAAAAATATAGAGGATCCTAAGCTGGAGACCGCAACAAAAGAAAAGATAAATGGTTTGTCATCGCCGAATGTCTTTGGCGTGATATGTTCCTAAAGTCTTTCCAGCTAGATCTTCTAAAACATAGTAAGCCGAGCCTTGCTTTTCTTTAATGCGAGCTTTTAAAAATGCTGGAGCAAGTTTTGCATTGAACCCTTTCTCAAACTTACTTTGAGCGAAATTGCGCCTGAATACCTCATCTCCTACCTTGAATTCCGACGGCCTGGACCTGGTGTTATAGGTAGAAGCATTTTTATGGAAAGACACTTGTATGTTTTTACGAACCTGATCACGCACTCCTCTTAGGAGATCACCTCTTTGAAGCGGCACATCCTCCCCATTTATCATACCTAAATTTCTTAAAAGTGCATAGTCTGAGCCGTGCTGAATCATGTTTTGTCCAAAAAGAACAAAGTACGGACTACATCCGATTGAGGTATGCAATGTAGATCTCAAAGAGCAGGCTATGCTACTAAGATTTTCGTCCCAATTGAGCTGGCTTTCATCAACAAAAGCCCGTATGGCCGCAATAACCGAGCGATTCACTCGCTCTGAGGAATTGGATTGCGGTGAATGAATAGCCGTGAACAAATGTTGTACCCCGTACCTGGTTAAGAAGCTGCCAAACTCTCCGGATTTAAATTGAGACCCATTGTCGCTTAATATTGTCTCTGGAACACCGTATGTGTGGAAAATTTCTTTTTCCAATAAATCGACTAAAATCTGTGTGGTAAACTTCTTTACAGCCTTTAGGAACACGTACTTGGTCAGATGATCCAGGACAATAAATATGCCAACGTTACCCGATTTAGAACGAGGGTAGGGTCCCAGCAAATCTACGAAGAGCTTCTGAAAGGGTCTGGATGTTCGGACGGGCTGTCCCATCGGTGGCCTTAGGACAATATTCGGACTCTTTGTCATCTTACATACGTCGCACGACAGCACATAGGCTCTAACATCTCTGACTAGAGTTGGCCAGAAAAGATAGCGACGCAGCTTCTCCAACATTTTACCAATTCCGCAGTGAGCTGAGGATGGGGGATTATGGGAGCTGACCAGGATATCCTGGACAACCCCGGAGGGAACCCACAGTTTCCAGGATTCACTGTCTTGCTCGGGAGAGCCTGTTGAATGAGTGGTCCGCTTGTACACATAGTCATCGATAATCTTCACGTCCGGAAGTTTGGATTGACTGCTCACGATATAAGTCTTGAGAGAGTTGTATTCCTCTGAAAAGAAGTGCGGGGAGTTGAGATTTACTATTGGAGCCACCTCCTCAAGTGCACTCAGATCCACTGCGTCTCTCCGAGAAAGACAGTCTGGTACCACATTATTAGAACCCTTGCGATGTTTGATTGAGAACTCGAATCCCTGAAGTTTCAACGCCCACTTTGCTAATCTGCCGGAGAGATCCTTCTGGCGCATTAACCACTGAAGGCTAGCATGGTCCGTTATGATGGTGAATGCATGACCTTCGACGTACGCGCGAAATTTTTGTACGGAAAGAACCGCGGCCAAACACTCCTGCTCGGTAACTGAATAATTCCGCTGAGCTTGGTTCAACTTCTGGCTCATGTATGCAATGGGACGTTCTACACCATCCACATCGACTTGAGCTAATACGCTTCCTACGCCATAAAGGCTGGCATCACATTGGATGATGAAGGGGCGGTTAAAGTCGGGTGTTATCAGTACCGGAGCAGAAGTTAGTTGGTCTTTTAGCACGTCGAATGCTTTTTGCGCTTCAGGGTTCCATCCAAAGGATTTACCTTTTTTAAGCAGATCGGTAAGTGGGGTTGTAAGGGACGCAAAGTTTAGGATGAATTTGCGGTACCAGCCTGCCATTCCAAGGAAACGCCGCAGCTGCCGTATCGATTTCGGAGGAGGGAAATCAATAATCGCACTTATCTTCTCTGGATCAGTTTGCACCGAGCCATACCCCACTATATATCCTAGATATTTCACAGCCTTCAGGCAAAACTTACTCTTGGCCACATTTATTGTCAGACCGGCCTTCCTGATGTGCAACGCCACTTCCTGCAACGCACACATATGAGAATCGAAATCTTTCGAAACCACTAACAAGTCGTCGAGGTAGACAAAAACCTTTTCTCGAAGATGGAAGGGGATGACCTTATCCATCAACCTGCACATTGTCTGCGGAGCGTTACACAGTCCGAAGGGCATCACTGTATACTGATACAGTGGACGATTCGGTACTGTGAACGCTGTCTTTTCGCGAGAACTCATCTCTAGCGGGATTTGCCAAAAAGCATCCTTTAAATCAATACTAGAGATGAATTCCGCTCGTGGTAGACGACTAAGAATGCCGTCGATGTGAGGAAGAGGATAGGCATCTTTTACGGTCAGTTCATTTACCTTTCGGAAGTCAATGCAGAACCGTACCTTTCCAGGTTTCCTAATAAGGACCACCGGAGAGCTCCAGGAACTGGACGATTCTTCAATGACTCCCAGGGCAAGCATTCTGTCTATCTCGGCGAACATCAGTGACTCAACTGCGGGTGAGACCGGATAATGTCGCTGCTTAACAGGTTTAGCTGTTCCGACGTCAATGCCATGCTGAACCAAGCTGGTCTTCCCTAAGCCTTCTTGTTCAAAGGAAGGGAACAACGAAGTTAGGCTTTTCAGTTGAACTTTCTGTTGGGCGGTAAGCTCATGAATAGGCGATTCGGATGGAGGCACGGTGTCAAGCTCTCCTATTATACCGGGAGCGAGGTTGAAGCTTCTCCAAAAATCTACGCCGAGGTACAGATTTTGGCTGAGGGAGGGGACTATAAAAAGCTCGAGTTGTTTTTGGACACCACGGAAGGTTACATTCACGGTAAGGCTGCCACGAACGGCTTGCAAGCGACCTTCTGCAGTTTTGACGAAAGCGTTAAATTTGTTAAGCTTTGCTCCTGAAAGCAAAATCTCCTCAGCTGCTCTTGCTCCGAAGCAGCTGATGGATGCTCCTGAGTCTAGCAAACCGCTTAGGGTTTTACCGAAAATTTCCACTTCCGCATAAGGTCGTATATCCAAGCTATCTCTACTAAGAACTGTGCAAAGTAGATGTTTTCTACTATTCCGTACGTTTTTCCAAAATTTGCGCAACCGCGCTGTGGAACGCCTGGGCTTGGATGTGGTGTAACTTGCTCCGGAAAAGATTGTATCACGAATTCGATGGTAGTCGCGCCATCTTTCGTGAAACGACTTCGCAGGGTCAATACCTTTCGGGGTTCTGATTGATCTGTCTCCCGATGAAGGTGGTAAATCAGGGACAAGCGTCTGCACTCCTACATCCTGGACAGAAACAAGTTTTTTCGGTGATATGCCATGTGAAGATGAGGTCATTGGATCTGGAGACGGAGCTAGGGGATTACAGTCTTTGGTTAGTTTCTCGGGTGGGGATGCGACCTGGTGTTGGTGGCCACATCCACTTTGGAGTTTACCTGATGAGGAGAACATTTCGGGCATTTCGGCTTATAGGCTTTCCTTTGTTGTAGGCACTCGATGTAAGTATGCCCCACTGTATCACAATTCCAGCACAGAATAACATTCTGCGGAAACTTGATCGCCGATATCTCATCTTCGGTAGAAAACTCGGGTTCCATTTCAGATACGAACTTCCGGGTAGGAGCGAGGCGATTGAAACCTCCTCTGTTTATTTCCTGCATAAAGTTTTCATGTCTATGACATGCCCTACGCAATGCCGCTATGGACGAAATATGGAGGTGTAACAGCTCGTGTCTTAGGTCAGGTTTTAAATTTTTGATTAAAATTTCTTGCAACTGCCGATCCGGCAGTGGTTCTTCTAAACGGTCCGCTATTGAAAACACAGCGTCGAGAAAATCGTCAAAAGATTCCCTTTCTCTTTGCTTTCTACTACGGATCATTTCAATGACATCGAAATCCGTGCGAGGATCAGAATATTGAAAACGCAAGGCTTCACAAAACGCATTCCATTCAATGGTTTGCTCACGGCGGTGGTAACGCCAGAACCAATCTTTAGCCTTTCCGTTGAAAAGAACGTGCATATTATTACATAGTAATGAAAAGTTTCCATTCAGGGTATGCTGCGTGAGTGCTTGTATCCGGTAAATGAATTCTTCTGCTCTTATACCATTTGCAGAGCCATCAAATTTGACATTCCAGTTCAATATAATACTGGAAACCTTCTCATTATTGGGAGAATAACTGGTATCGTTATCAATCCTAGTTGGATTTGTTCGTGTTATTCGAGGGGGTGCTTGGATATTTGCTTGGGTCCAGCTTGTCCGGTCTGTCAAGGGACTATTTGGAGGTGCAACGTTTTGCGACTGAGTTTGGAAGCTGAGATAGCGCTGAAACATGGTTTCCATTGACTGATTAATCAGGTCAATATTCCGTCGTCGATCTTCTTCCATCTCTTCCCTGACAACCTTTCGAATATTTGCTTCGTAGTTTTGAGAAGCATTCTCGAAGGGAACAGAAAGATTTGAACGGGATTTTGAAACTGGTGGTACATTCTGGAGAGCTGAAGGTTGTTTATTAGCCGACGAGATTCGACTTTCAAGAATGCTGGAATCCCTAAGGCTCCAATCAGCAGCGTTTTGCTGGGTAGTTGAGCGAGTGTTAGGACGCCGGCCTTTAGGGATCGCGCCTCGATTAAGGGTGGTGGTAGGTTCGTGAGAAGTATTCTGGGGATTGGGTTCAGCTATGATTGTTCGACAAACTGGGCATGAGCCTGAACTCATAAGCCAGTTGTTAAGGCAACCTTTATGAAACAGATGGCCACATGCTGTTTTGACAGATTCCTTGTCCAAAGCAAGTTCTTCCTGGCATATTATGGAACATGTTAGCGGAAGGTCATCCGTGGAAAAATTAAGATGTTCTGGGGTGTGCAATACTGCCATATTTCTAGTTTTACCAAAAAAAAAGCTTAAAATAATTTTTTTTTTTTTTTTTTTTTAAAGAAGGGTAAGGGTAGGTTAAGTAAGATATAAGGCAAACAAATAAAAATAATAAGATAAAATAAGATAAAGCGATAATCAGTAAGAAGATAGATAAGTTATTTCATAAGTGATGTGTGGTCTCATTTCTATGGCTTCGTTATGTGTGGTTCTTCGTTGGTATTGGGGTAGTGCTGGAGAATAGGTAAAGGGGAAAAAAAACATTAGTATTATGTTGTATTTGCGCTGCGTTGTCGAGGTCGCCCATCAAGTAAACAAGACTCAGTGTAACGCATTTCCAGGACATCATGCAAATCGTCTATTGAAAAAAGGGATATGCCAGGCGCAGAATCCGTGCCTTGGGCTCAACGCGTCGTTTTAAACCAACAATGTTCAATTTGTGAAACGAAATTCGCGAAGACCTAGCTTGATTATCGACCTGGCATAACAAAATAAGGAAATGTATTACGAAGAATCAGTGCATCGGATTACGTCGTTTCAAACCATCGTTGTTTGATTTGGGACACGAAATTCGTAAAACACGCCTGATTATCGAGAACACAATGTAGTTTGGAGAACGGTAACCTAATAAAATTTTGAGCAAAATTGAAATGGAGGATAAGCTCCTAAGAAAAATGTAATCGGGAAAGGAAATTTAAGTGAGATGTTGACCCGCAAATATCGCGGGCCCCACGTTTTGGGCGCCATTTATGTAATGGAGGCGGTGTTGATGTGAAGAATGGGAGGTTGAATTGTCTTAAGAGACGTGATAATATTTGGTGGGAAGGGGATAAGGCTATAGGATAGCGGAAGGGAGAGGGATAGGGAGAAAAAGTAGTTCGGTACTAGGATGCGGGGTGCATGCCTTGCTGGTCTCAGCGTAAGCTCGTCGGATTGGGGGAGGGTTCTTGCAACCGAGTGACCAAACTCATCACCACTACACAAAAATAATTGCATGCAGACGATAAGAAAAAGGGAAGAAGACAAAAAAAAGAAAAGGCTGAGGGCCCAGCACTACCAAATGAGGATCAGATGGTCGTCCTCGCAGCGGGAATGTACGGTCTGTACCCACCCTACCATGTGCAAGCGCCGCTGAAATTAGGAAAGTAAACTTGCACCCAAGAACGGAAAAGCCCTATGCTTTCCCTACGATGAACCACATTTTTGCCACAGAAATGAACCACAAGATGATTTAAAGTCCGTTATATAACATATTTATTGACTTAGAAATAATAGAAAAATAAACGCGTAGAATATATATAAAGAAAGATATACATGGCTAAATTCAAATATCAAGATGAGTATGTATCTATAAAAAAAAACTATTTAAGTGAGGTATTATAGATATATTGAAAAGACTAAGGCAAGTATATACTAGGAATAAATTTCTCATTGTAAGGTAATATAGTTTTAACTAATAGAATAAGGTTAGTATATGAAGAAAATGTATTTATGCTTTTGGTTATAACATAAGTAAATAGATAAGTCAGAAGAAAAAAATTAAGATAAAATCAAAACCCAAATACTAATTTTAACTGGGTATATTAGCTTGGCAACCCTAATTGGCAGGTGTTTGAATTCGGGAACTTGCAAATCGAAAGAAACACAAACAAATATATTTAATATCAATATAAGAAACGTTACCTTGTCGTCCGCTGCGTCAGGCCTGCCGAAGGGATTCCTTGGTGTAGCTGTTGGGAGACACGCGAGAAAAAAACTTAATGTGTGGTGGGAGCGGGAAACCCACAAGAAAAAAAAAACCGTTCCGTTCACACCCAGACAATATACCAATGAAAGTTGAATTTATATATTCGATATGTACCTACGCGTATATAATATATAGGTAGAAATAAAAATAGCTTTAAAACGCAAAATAAAAAAAATATGATATACTCTAACACGAAAAAAAAGAAAATCTAACACTTAAAACTAATAATCCAATAACGGCTGCTGGTGCTTCGGCGTCGGGGTACCAGATGGATGATGGTCGTGTTAACTGGGCTTATACTATGGCCAGTGCGGTAAATGATGCTTCCAGGGATGCGAGGTAGGCGCTGGCTTGGGGTTCAAGCGATGTAATCCGGTGAAGTGAGCGCTTGGTTTGTCGGTCTTAGGCCACGTGCAGAGTACACTCACGATGTGTTTTATACTCGGGGATTGACAAAAAAAAAGGCCGCGCTTTCTATGGGGTCAGAAGGGACAACTTCCATTTAATGTTTCCAGGGCAGTGGGTGCTTGTTTGCGTAAAACCCAAAAGTGGGGTAATATTATGGACAAACAGGGTTTGGTCTTTATAACGCACTAGGGCACCGCGAGTAATGAGGCGGAGTATCTGGCTTGGGTTGGGGAGGAGCTCTTGCGGTTTCGGAAGGATGGGCACGTGGATAATGCACACGTGATAAAGTAATTCGAGGCTCACTGGGTAAGGCCACACGCGTTCTGAATATAACTGGGTGGGGATTATATTTGCACTGGGAGGTTCGCGCCGTAGCTTTATCGTTTCCCGTAGGTTGGCACACGCAGTGACGCTTGGAGCTATTATCGACACTATTCGTTGTGGGACGGATGGCTTGGGTGCCCACGTGGTATGGCGTGCCCGTAACTTAATTTAGCAGATGGAGCACACGCGTTTAAATATAATTCCGGGTGGGGTAACTCTGTTCTTAGGAGCAGGGTGGCGGCGGTATCAACGAATTAACAATTTTATTATTAGACATAGAGTCTAAATAATTTCGAGGAAATTTAATTTCTTTTGTGAACACGCGGTGATCTTGTGATCACTTTTTCAACCGACATGCCAATGCTGGCAGCCACACTCGTCAACGCTTTATCACCAACTGACTATTGCTACCAATTTCGGGAGCGTCATCACTGCGGACAACCCAACTGGATCCACCCTCACTTTCCCGTGGCGTGATCACCTCTTACCCATGTTAAAAAAAAACGTTGAGTGGACAAGCGGATTTCTCCGCAAACAAAAATAATTTTACATGTAATGTATGGCCCTCTTGCCCTGTCGTACCATACCCCTCAAGAAAAAGACACTAAGAAAAACCCAAGAGCGAGGTCGGAACTCCGCGAAATCGGTACGTTCTCTAGCATGGACAGAATTGGGAACAATAATAAATATGTATGTACACATATTTAGTTATTTTTTTTTTTTTCTCTATTCCCTTGACAGAAGACAAGCTATGAAAACGCCGTTTCCTCTCACTACTTTTGCATGTGTACGATCCCGTTCGCATGCCTCATACTGATAAGATGGGGTGGTGGGAGGATGCTGAAACAGCTTAGAGACACAGCCAATATAAAGAGACCGATTATTTAATAAATTCTTTGAGGCATTCACGTGACAATTCGGCTTCGCCAAATCATTTTGTTACAAAACTCATAATTCCTGTTTGATGGAAAATACCAAAATACCGAAATCAGCTTTTATTCAATATCCTTTAGAAAAATGTTTCCTTTCCCCTTCCATCATCTGCCTCTCATCGTACATTCTATTTACCAAAAAGTATTCGGCTGTTACACAGAAAAATAAATACTTACACGTCCAGGATGAAAATCATATGGCGCGACCAGAGGCAATCAGTTGAAAATGCGAGATATCCATACAAGATAACAAAATTACACACAACGATAGAATTCTTATTTTTGTCAGAAATCCTTACGAAATACCTCATCGAAGAAAAGAGGATCAAGTAAACTCTTGGCTCTGTTTGGTTCTCTTTTCTTCGTTTTCCCTTAATTCAAAGCTCAAACAAATATCTTGACGGTGATCAAAAAGTTGAGAAGTAATTACGCCATCCTTTTTGTCTCCAAATTCGTGGAGGTCGAGCTTTTTGAAATCGTGTTGATGATTTTACTATAAAGTTTATATACAATGACATCACAAAGTAAAACAAAGAGGGCATGCACACACACTCTCACTCGATCTCTCGATCTTTCAGTTTGCGTTTACATGCTGATTTTCAATCCAATCGCATAAAATTTTGTGATCGGATTGAGTGAATCCCTCAATCTTTCAATCTGCGTTTACATGGAATTCAATTCGGATTGAATCTCTCATGTAAACGGGATATATATCTCCTTGTTCAATAAACGCTTTCATAAGCACAGAAATAACCCAATTGTCTTCGACTTATTTGGTGAATTTGTATGTATATTTCACTCACTAGGCTGAGGAAGCAATTGTGTTGAGACTTGAATAATACACATTGCGTCAGTTTGAGGTATGTAGGTTTCTGTTAAAAAAAATTAAATCATTCTTAGAGCGAAAAAATACAAAAAAAAACTCTCACTTTGCCGACTTAATAACTATTAATATTAATACCTACTTAAATTTAATTTTTAAATTTACCTAGTTCTCGCTGGACTGATGTGAAAAATTGGAGGTTGCCTTGCCACTACAAACAAAATGCGTAGTAGATTTAGCATTTGCAGATTGCAGTTAAGTAAAATGGCCAAATGAATTAAGCAAGTGCAAAAGGGAGGTATGCATGTTTAAAAATTCAGTTTGGAGCCGATTGCAGTTATATTATACCTATTCAAACATACACCTACCCGAGCCGCGCGATTTCAATTTGACATAATATAGGTACATTGTGTACCTATAATTCTGTATTTTGCATCAATAAATAGTATAATGTGTAGTTGCTGATGCAAATGCACTTTATGCACCCCCTTGAAAGAAATCCTGGCGGCGCCCATGATTACTTCATTCCTAGAGAAAGGTGGGATAAAGGAATATTCTCTGGTTTGACAGATGCATTTGATCAAACAAAAAATGGAAGTAACAGCAAGCAATCAAAGGGTGAGCATAAAATGCAATTTTTTTGTCTTATTTATGTTTTAATGTATTTAATTTTTAGTTTTTTTTTTTTTTTAATTACAGAAAACCTGCTAAATCTTTATTTGTACAATGCTTATTAACAATCTATGTTGTTATTGCTCGTACTCACCACATATACTTACGGCCAACCTTCTTCTTCTTCCTTTAATGGCGGTGAGGCTATTATCAGGATTAACCACTTAACTGCATCCCTACTGGTCCGCCTGTGTGGTTCGCCGGTTCGACCTCAGAAAATAGCGACAGGCTTCCCGATTTTGAATCATTTCGTCGCTGAGGCCAATCAAATGCAGGTGTTGCTGCATTTGTGTGATCCAGGAGTTTTTAGGACTGCTTCTCTTTCGCGTTTGTATTGAAACGTTGATCGATATTGTCTTTTTGGCATGGTTTGTAGGATCTCTTCTTTGAACATAACAGTACCAACTGAGCTGGTCGCGCTCCATTTTTTTCCGGATAGGTTTTTTGACGTGAAGGCCTCCTCGGATCTTGGAACTTCTTATTCAATCAATCTTTGTTACTCCTGCTGGCATGCGAAGCATCTACTTCTCAGCTGCTGCTAATTTTCCCATATACTTTTTGTACGCTCTCCAACATAGTTGCACCGTATGTGAGCGCCGGGTGCGCAACTGGGGTGAAGAGCTTTCCATTCATTTTAGGGAGCATTTTTCGATCACAGAAGATGACTGAGTTTTCCCGCCACTTAATCCAACCTACACTTACGCGATGCTTCACGTGAACACAGTTTCTAAGATTTTAAAGTTCGTTTATCGTCGTGAATCAGTAGTTCGTGGGAGTGAATAGTAGAGTAACTTCTTTTAATGTGATATAACCATTTGATTTCTAACAATCACTCATAATCTTTACGACAGCTCTTGTCGCAATATTCATTATAGCTCTTTGATACATTGCGCATTATATTTTGTCTTCAGAACTCTGAAAAAAAAATTTAGAAAAAGCTCCCTAATCCCCACTAATAAAATTGTCGGATAATGGGATACAATACCTTCGTATATTGTGATACCATATCACATTAGCCCAATAGTTTTTTCCTGATTCTTTAATGCAGTTATCGTTTGGTATGTTGTTGGTGCACATGTCAGTGAAAACTGATTTAATGAGGTTGCCAGCTGGATTCCTGTGGATATTGATGCAAGTTCCGATGGGTTGAATGTTGATAATAGTTTCGATGGTGTGAATGTTGATGACAGTTCCGATGGTGTGAATGTGAATGTTGATGCCATCGATGATAGAATCGTTTGCACAATCTGTACTGCTTGCTTACCGCAAAATACCTTTCCTGCCGGATAAATTACTTCATGTAAAGAAAGAACTTTCGATATACTTTAATCGGTTTCATTTAAATATTTTTGCTTAAACGGTCCTCCTACTATGGCTTGCAACTCCTTTTTCTTTAAAAAAAAAGTTTTTTTTTTAACTTTAAATTTCGCGTCGAACCAGACCTGTGAAATATATTGTTAAATTATTTCTTTTTAAATTAGTTTTAGATGTGTACTTTTTGCCATTCTTTTTCATCTCGTACGGGAGGTCCTAAACCGTTTAATGCTGCAGCAATGTCTTTCCAACCAGTTTTAAATTCATCCGACTGTTGAACACCTCTTTTAAAATTCGTTGCCAGAGGAGGATGGCTTTCCATCAACTCTACCAGGCGTTTCCTTTGTTTCGGATTTGTTATTTTCTTCCTAGCTAAATGAGTGAAATCTATTCAGCATAGATTTAGTTGAAAATTTAAAAAAACTCACATTTTTAGTCGATTTTGTTGCTTGGCGTTTACAAATTTCCCAACGACAATAAATGTCGTTTAACTTGTCGTTTTGTGAGACTAATATGCCTGATGACGTTTGCTGCGTGACCGTTGTTGAACAAGAAATTAAGTTCCACATGAACTAAAACGACATCTTAGCGTTTAATGGCGTAAAACGACTCATAAAACAACACCTGTAATGCCGAGTTCACATTGTCGTTTTGCTTACTGGCGTTTAACGCCACCTGGAATAAGGGTGCCATACAGGGCCTAAAACCTAGCTTCTCCAACCATTCGCTTGGGCGAAATGGGGAAGGACCTACAATTTTAACCCGAATCCCAACGCCGAATTTGAGAATCTTCTCATTACAATTGATCCTCTTGGATGATTGTCAGACGTTCGCGAGAGGTTTGGAGTGCCTGCGATGTAAAATAAAGCAAGAAGTGTTCCGAAAGAATTGTATCCTTAGCGATTACCTACAACAAATATCTGTCAGCCAAACTGTACCAGAAGTATGTGAAATGAATAAGACAACTTTACCGGGAAGATAATGTGTGTTTTTCATTCGAAGGACATAAAACAATGAACTTCATCTCAAGCGCAAGGTATTATGTCTATGTTCAATAATTTGATATCATTTAATATCTTTGTGGTCTGCAATCGTCATTGATGTTTTTTTATATTATCTTATTTGTCTATGAACATATTCAAATTATTGTAGGCATATTATGTATCTCCGTGTTCCGTACCTCGCTCTCGAACGTCATTTGGACATGCCAATTCAACTATTTTCGTCGCTCGCTGGACATCAGTGCGGTTCGCACCTAAAGTAGACCGCCGCGCATTTGACTGGCTGCGAAGACTTATGTCAGCTCGTCCTCTCTTTGGTATCGTAATTGACACTAAAAAACGACAAGGAATCACTTGTGTCTACACGAACCAAATCTGTCGAACTCACCTTGTTATTCTTCACTGAGAACTTTGCAATATTGAAACCCTCGTATACCAAAACTAAGTAATCCAGTCTCGCTTAAAAGCATTTGAATGAATTTGTGGTGATGTCTAAGTCTGCAAAATCAATTTACCTTAATAGAATGGCTGATCAAAATAAATGTTCCCATAATGTAATTAAATTCGCTTTAACCAAAATCTACCTTTTTTCACGATAAACCCATTTTAAATGAATTAGATTAGTTTTTTTAGGTAAGCGTATTATTAAATATTTATTTATTCACGGAGTTAAGGCTATGGACTTGGCGTGGCACATGTTTATTTGTTGGTCCCCTGATTCACTAAACAAAAGTTACTGCACTATGTAAGTGCATACCTGAATGTTCCAGGCTTCCGTATAGTGGGATTATTCACCACGCCTTGTCCGCATATTCAGGCATTTTGTTCCTCTGTTCCTGTTAAGTAGGTTACTCCGCCGTGCCCACAGATTTGTTGCATTCACCTGTGCAGTTACAAACAATAATTTATATAGTTTAAAAGGAATTATAAATAAAAATACTGAACCTCCGTCTCGTCCGATTTGTTTTTTTGTTTTGTATCTTTTGCTGTTGTCAATTTGACATTCAACACAAATAATCCTATCAGGGAAATTAAAGCAACTGATAAAAGTGATGCCAAATTTAATTTTCAAAACTAGCCAGAGAAGAACAATTTGGGAGGCAGAAGTGAATTCTGGTTGAAACCCATTAACACTTCAATTTCGACTACGGCTTTGATTAGAGCGAGAGCTTCAGCGTTAAAAGTCAAGTCAAACATATTGAAAAATTCAAGCTCGAGAGCAAAACAAAAATGAATGTAAACAGAAGAGAAAACTATGTCAAAATACAGCAAGGGAGAAAATTAGCCCAAAATATAAGCATTTGCATGTTGAAAAACTGAAGACATCGCCTTAAGGTTGGTGGGACTTGCACTTCAAATTTGAATTAAGGATTAAGGTCTTACGTTGAAGTCGAAGTTGAGGTTGAAGTTCTAATGAAAAGCAATGGCTCTGAAACGTGCGACGTGGTTGTCAAAGTTGAAGTGTTGACTTGTTTCTTCCATTACTCTTGCGGCACATTGTATGTTATACTGAAATACGGAGAGAAAGAAAGGAATTGCAAATTAAGTTATGGAAAGTTAGAGGAATTAGAGTGTGACTTGCGTGAACGAACAATTAGACAAACTGAGGAGAAACCCGCTTGTAGTGCATTTATAAAGAGAAACTTGCAAATATCACTATTCCAAAAGTCGAATATCTTACTAGTTGATCAAAATATATTTAAAAGAAACCAAATATCGAATTCTAAACTTTTTGCCGCGAACAATAACACTCTTGCTGTGATTTTTCCAAACTTAAGTCACAATGCACAATATTTGGTAATATTCCACATACCGACGTTTTAGAAAATCGATCGCGGGTAGGGTAGATAGGTATGTGCCGCCGTTTGATAAGACAAACCCAATTAGCACTGAGTGCCGTTTTGTTACCACAAACTCACATAAACCTGGGTATTAACGTTTGGTGGGGGAGACTAAATCCAACCTGCGGAGTTCAGGAATGTTATCAGTTCCTTGATACTTTTCTCGGAGACTTCCTCAAGTGTATTGAAGAAAGGGCTTCCCAATGTATGTAGTCTGGTCCTAGCTAAAACCGGACAGGTGCATAAAAAGTGAATTAGGGTTTCTTTTTGTAACTTTGCAACTGCGGCAGCGTGTATTGTATGGGATGCCCAGCTGGGTCGCATGGTCACCTATAGGTTACCTAATGCCTAAATTGCGCCTATAAACATAGATTCGATTTAATTTAAAATGAAAATTCATATGTTTTTAGCTCTTATAATTGGTTTTATTTATTAAAACAATTTATTAATAATTAGTCAAATAAATATGAAAGCCAACCATTTTCCCCTATTTCGAACACTTTCTTCCTAAACTCGAACAAAAGGTTTCCTCAGTTTGAACACTTAAATCATACCTATAGCTCATCAAGAATGTTAATTTCAAGTACATACTAAGTAAAAACGAATTTGACGTAACACTTTAATGCTTGCGCTGATTTTATTTTAAGGAAAATAAAAGTAATAGTTCATTGGAAAATCTTCGACTCGAAGTTTCGAACTGGGTTCGAGTGCAATTTCATTTGGACGCCAAGTCTGCTGGCTCATTTGTGGACAATCTGCTCTACCACGTTTTAAGCTCCTTGGTTAGGGATAGCAAATACTTAAGGTCATTAGTGAAGTAATCCATAAGAATGTAAGGATTTCCATTGTTGTTTTCTGGAAACGATTCTGCGATGTCAATTGCTATCCTTTTAAAGGGCGCTTAAACATTGTATTGATGCATCTTACCTTGCGTTTTTTCTCTCGGGCCTTTGCTACTGCGAAAATGACGCATTTTAGGCACCAGCTTGCGACATAATCTCTTGCGTGAACACAGTAAAAATGCTCTCGCAATTTTTCGAGTATCTTATTTACGTCCGGAGTGGCCTTCGGACACTCTATCGTACAGTTACCTAAGCATTTCGCTGACTTTCGATCTGGGTACCACAAGCTGCATTACGACTGATGTTAAATAGAAACTTTCCAATTTTCTTCTCAAAATACCACCTTGAACTTGAAGTGAGTCCCAATGTGCCCAGTATGTCTTAAGCTCTGGACACTTATTGCAGATCTGCTGCCAGTCCGGCTTGGTTTCATGTTCCTTTCAGGCGACAATCGGGTCGATATCCGGATCCTTCTGTTGAGTATTCCGTTTCTCCCGTGCACTTCAGCAGCTAATGGGCTCAGCCCTCAACTGTTGGGCTGATACCCTATCGTGTTCCTCCTTCCGTACGAAATGTTTGCAATCAGCTTTGCAGGGCCGACAGGAGAGAGCATCTTCGTTGGAGCGAAGAGTTCCCTTTCAATGTTGTATTTCGTAGCCATACATCTGCAGTCGCTCAATACACCTCATGACTTGTCCTTCAGAATTCTTAAACTGCAGCATCACTTTAGAGTTACGTGATCCGTGTGCAGGATGAATTACAAGCAATATGGCTACTTATGGAAGTGCTCTGTTGCCAGGATCAAAGCTAGGAGTTCCCGCCTGGTTACGCAATAGTTCCTTGCCGGCTTGGAGAACACCTCACTAAAGTAGGAACTACTCTCTCTTGGACATAATTGTTTTACTGGAGTAGGGTACAATATAATGAAAGCATCACACCGTTGGTATTTGAGCACCTTGAACCTCTTTTTGCAATCACATTACCATTTGAATTGATTTCTCTTTTTCTGGAAGCTATTTGCGATCCCTAGAAAGTAGTTCACAAACGGTCTATAGTAAGTTGCACGTCGCAGGAAGGTGCGCAGTTGGAGTTTGTCTTTAGGAACTGGCCAATTTATCACTGTATCATATTTCTCTGGGTTAGTCCTTATTCCCTCGGATGAGATAATGGTCTCTGATACAGAAAGAGAAAAAAACATGTTCTGGAAAATGGTAAAAAAAAACTTTTTTGTCATAGTGACATATTTGCGAGCACCCCAACACACGTATTGTTAGGAAACTCGGTTAAAGTTGGTTTCCTTTCTCGAAAAAAGCACATACTATATAAATTTTTATTTGTCAAACTTCTTAAAATATTATAAACTAATACACTTATATGATAAAAAAGAGTTTCAAGTTCTAACGTTAATGATCTGCTTTTAAAACTTCTATTCTCAGACGTTCAATATAAGTTTTTTTTAATATTTACCGTAGGCTTCACTCATTCACAGAAATCGATTAGCAAACTGACAATTTTGTCTTCCAAAGATACATTTGAATTGTTGAGGTACTTAAGGGATGTGGAAAAGGACTATGGCCACATATATTTGTGCTGTAGTAAAGGAGGAAATCCTAGAAATATGGTTAATAGTGTTCGAAAACTTGGGATGTTCGGGAACAGGCGACTCTACCTTATGTTGTGAAAATTGAAAACATCGACCCAAACTTGGAAGGATTTGCACTTCAACTCCAATTTTAGGATTAAGGTCTCATAGTACGTTTACACCGATACATTCATTACTTCACAATTCAACCGTTTTAACATCCCCGCATATTATTTAGCAGGCGCTGAATATTAAACCGATTAGTAAGAAAACAGCAGACGAATATAGACTAGGGTAAACGTAAAGGCCGAACGAGAGAACCAACAAATCCTGCTGAAGCAGTAGCGCCATACGTAGAAGACTTGAAAATGCTGAAAATAATTTTGAATAAACAAAAACAAAATTCAATGGAAAACAATTGTTTATTTTATTTTTTTTCCTCAGATATCAGCAATCTGCAAAATCGATTCTACCAGACTGTCTGATTCGGCTCCGGAAGTTTCTCCTTCCTCATTTGTACCACCAGTAAAACTAAATGTTTATTATTGTTCATTTATTTCATTTTCCACAGAAAGAAACAGAAGTAAAAATATATTTTTGTTCGAGCATTTTTTTCCCGCTGAAACAAGAAAAACCAACAATATATTATTGCTTTTTTCTTTCCCACTGAAGCATGTTTATACGTGCAATAATTATGTTTTCCACAAAATAATTCAAAACACAGATTAAAATGTTTATCGAGCAACTTTAAAGTGACAGATGTCTAATATTTAAGTGTCAATGCAAGTAGGGGTCAATTATGCTTCGAAATCGAGATTTGCATTTATGATCTAGATCAAAAAAAATCAATTTCTTGGGCCCAATGGAAAATGAAAATTGATCCGAGATAAAAACAAACAATTTGTTTGCTCAATTGAAAACGACATCAGAGTGATATTACGAAATCTCCGATTTTGATTCGGTGCGAACAGTGCATTAAATGAATTCGCCGGGAAGCCAGGCAACAGCCGCTGTATGTGAATTGCACCTACGTTCTTTGACGCACAATTCCATATTCTATGGCTATTTCCCATATCCCATGCAACCATTTTTGTTTTGTTTCTTTCTCTTTTCATTTCAAAAGCTATTACACGTACGGGTACGACGTACCACTTCATTAATTTCTCGCTTTCCAAACTGGAAAGACACACTCGCTCTCTTTCTATTCACCAATCACCAACTTTTCATCAATATGATAATAATTGCACCTTGCGTGAGTGTGTGTTGTTTCAAGTACTCATTGGAAATAATGGAAAGACGCCGCGCCGGGCTGATGGATTTGGTTTTTTCGCCGTTGCAGCAGCAAAAACAACAAACCGCCAGCAAATTCTAATCGCACCGAAAACACACCACTTTAACCAGACGACCAGTCGGAAAATGGAAGCGGTCCAAGTTGTGTCGTCTTTTTCTGCGTCTAGTTAAACGTTTCGCGCTTTTGTCAAAAAATAATTAAAGACATTTTTGAAAATAAATAAATTAAAATGGATTGTAACAGTGCATTTTTCTAACTCATTCCAACAACAAAGGCAAAACATTTTTATTTTATATGTTTATATGGTGAATTTGTGCGAGTGCCATCTGTACGAGTGATTGGTGAATTAAAAGTGTTTATAACGGCAAATTGAAAAAAATAAAATAAAATATCCCGCTAGTACGAAAAATACAAATCAACGCAAAAGAAAGAAGAAGAATCTCTGGGATCACATAAATAAAAAAAAAGGAAAATAAAAATCGTGCCAAGTGGAAAATTTATTTGTGCGTGAACGGGTTAATGGAAAAGTCCTTTCTTATTTGTACGAGTGAAAATCCTTTTTGATATTCCAATCGCCATCAGTTTTATCTTTTTTGCTTTCGCATTTTCGATTTGAACTAGTATATGTATCCGCAGAAAAGGGGTGGATTTACTTTGTTTTCACCCAAAAAGCAAGTCCGAAGACAAAAATAGAAAGCGAAGAAAAAGGACTATAATTAGGAGAAAGGATATTTCAGCGGCAAATTTTAACATATTTATTTGTTTTTGGGTAAGCGAACATTTTATTTATATCATCAAGGGATACTAAGGGGGTGTAAAAGTAATAAAAAAAACACTTGACAAACGCAGACGGATCCCTTTTTTGGGTAACGTGCTTTTTTTCAGCTGAAAAGGAGGTGTGTGTGTGCGTTAGAAAGAGGAGGTAAGAATTTTTTGTTGTCTGGCTGGCGGCGACCGACACCATTAGTTGAATTTATGTGTATCCCATCGAAGGACACTAAACACAGACCCATTCTCAATTGTCTTCTCGCCGGGTTAACGATTGTTCTCCGTCTCTGGTAAATCTTTTCGGTTGTCAGATAAGTGGCATTGCCAGATTCGATGGAATTAGTTGCAGTGTTTGGGCTGATGTGTCCTTGGAAAATGCTTGTCAATGCTTCATTATGATTAAGGCAAGGCTAAGCTTTTTGTTATCGTATTCGTATCGTACCTTTGATAAACTATGAACTCATCGACCATGTCCCACCAGCGTTCGGTCTCACAATCTGTTGTTAAACTAAATTTCGTGCAGCTATCTAAGTGTAAACAAAAATGACGAGCTAGCCAATCTTATATTTTTGTGTGTGGATTTTTAAGCTCTCAGAATTGGACACCCAGTGTTTTAATTTGCTACCCGCTGATGGGCGTACATGACCGAGTGGCACAGACGAGAATAGGACGCACTATGGCCGTTAACCCAAAGATAGTTTTTCTGCAGTACCTATGCGTTGAAATAAATTTCTTGTCCTAAGAACGCTGTTTCTGAGCGAGCTCTAGCTAGCTCATTCACAGATTCGTTGCCAGCAATACCTCGGTGCCCAGCTTCCCAACCAAGTTTGACCTTGTTGTTTCGGGCAAGAGATTGCAGCGCATCGTAGCAGCTCTTGACTGTCTTGAGTCAATTGAATTGAACGACAGTGCCTGAAGAACAGCTTGACTATGTGAGAATATGTGTTTTCTGGCGCTCTTAATACCCTTTTCAAGGTTTGTTCTGGCGCAGATATCATAGGCATGGATTTTTGCCCGGAATACAGTGGGACACTTTCCCATAGCCCCCGTGATTTTGGTATTGGGTTCAAAAGTGCCAGCTCCAACTCCAGATTCCATTTTCTATCCGTCAGTGAACCAGACCAGACTTGTGGTACAGTGCCGGAACACCATTAGCCCAGTTCACGCGGTCCAATATTTCAACCTCAAAAAGTCTTCCAAAACAAAACTCCATAACTATAGTGTCCGGGATGGAGGAAAACATGTCCGCTTTTTTAATTGAGCAAGTATGTATTTTCAGGTGTCCCACGTGGTCGCCTGGTTTAAGCTTGAATACAAGCTGTGGATTAATGGCGCATCAATCAGCCGTCTTCCTAATGGCGGTTTGTAACTATTGCAACTTGTGCAGCAGTTTGCATCATTATAATGATACAGGAAATTCTCTTCTGGAGCCAAGCGACAGTTGACTGTCTAAGAACAAGTTGTACCTACCACTTGTCTACCTAATGTAAGTTTTGTCGAAGACATCTGTCTTTACCAAAAACTTGCGTGTAGCGACTGGAATGCCTAAGAAAAATTTTTCAGAAAAAATAGGCAGTGAAGTTCCATGTTTGGCAAGTTTATCAGTTCTACAGTTCCCTGGAATGTCAGAAGACTTGGTGTCGAATCTACGTAATTTTAATGGTTAGGTGCGAACCTCGCCAAAAAGGCAATACCAATCAATGTTCCTATAAAGTCGCGAAATAGAGGCAGGTCTAAAAACTCCTGGATCACACAAATGCAACAACACCAGCATTTGATTGGCCTCAGTTATAAAATATTTCGAAATTGAGAGGCATGCCAATACTTTTTGAGGTCAAACCGGTGAACCCCACAGGCGGACCAGTAGGGATGCACTGAAGTAAGAGGGTTATTATCCCTTTAGTGCAGATCATGACCTCGTCGTTAAAGAAAAACAGAAGAAGTGAACATTTTGGCCCGTTTAACATCTTAAAACTGTCTCGCAAGCTTACTTGAAAAAGTTGTCAGTTATGATCCGAAATCATGCCGCCTTAAATTACTTCTTTCCGGTTGAAACTGCGAACGGTTGGATTAGTAGGGATGCAGCAACGTGGGAGGATTATAATCGCTCAAAACCAGATCATAACCTCGCCGTTAAAGTAGACGAACAAGTTTCTGTTCTCTGAATTGTTTATGTCTTCGGAACTCAGTTGTTCCCTGAAAAAGATCTTCTTTCTAGTTCCGTTGAGGGCTGGACATTCACATAACATGTCTTTAAGACATAGTCGGCACTCAGGAGAGTCTTGTTAAGGTGATATCGTAAACCGTGATGACTAGTAAGGTACCCTACTCAGTTGTTCATATCATGCCTTCTTAGATTTAGAGATCTGCTCGCATTGTTATTGAAATGCCGAATGGCTCGTTTGGCCTGTCTTAGACCTGGGATGTTGTCCCAATACAAGGTGCATTATGTTCAGAGCTTTTTATTGCTGTGATTGCTGCCGATCTAGGAGTGCAGCGGAACCGTTCAGCACCTGTGAATGGTGTTTCTGAACCCTTTATGGCCATGAATCGGCCTTTTTCATTACCATCAAACCCTTCATGGCCCGGAACCCAGCATTGTTTGGTCTTGTTTACTAAGCCGAGTGTTTGAACGGTATTGAAACAGTGCATGACTGATTTGGGGTCAATGGTGTGCGAGCTAAGGGCATTTATAGCTGCTTGACTATTCGTGAATATATGAATGTTGGCGCCTTTAATACCAGATGTATGAATGTGGCTGGCGCATTCTTGAATGGCGTTTAGCTCTGCTCGAAATACGCTGGGACTTTTTCCCATGGGTATTGTAAAGCGTGTATTTGGCCCGTATATTCCGGCTCCTACACCCGATTCCATTTTAGAACCATCCGTATACCACGTTATGCCGTTCTGGCTGTTTGGTCGGTTTTTACTAACCCATGCTTCTCTCTTTGGGATCTCTGTGGAGAATCGTTTATTGAAGCATAATGCTTTGTGAAGGCCGTCTGTGACCGCGCAGTTCATATCAAATTCCGGGAGTTCATCGATTAGGGTCAAAAGTTTCGGGTGGTCGTTAAGTCTTATCTCATTTAAATGTATTAAACTTGATGCACTGCTGATCGCCATTTTTTTGAATGGTGGAGCGGTGTTTACGCAGTTAGTACCTCCGCGGCAGCTGTTGGACAGGTTCGCATGGCTCCGGAGATACCTGGGCACTCAAGCCGTTGTTTTTTTGTTAGCTTCTCTGTTGCGATCTTTTGTGTGGATTTTGCTCACCATACAATTGAGGCGTATGTTATTACGGGTCTTATCATCACAGTGGACTATCTTCGAAGTGATTCCTATTTTCTACCGTACGTGCGGCGACAGGCCCGGGCCAATAAAGCTCTAGGAGCTTTTGTAATTACGTTTTTTATATGAGACTTCCAGTACAGTCTTTTGTCTTTTGTCTAGGAGTACTCTACGACTGTGTCGTTTATTGAGATTTGACGCAGGTCTAAATCTCTCCTTTTGGTAAAAGGAACGATGACGGCCTTTCTGGAATTTATGTAAAGATTTACCCTGATGCACCAGTCTAGGGCTGTCTTAAGAGCATTTTTCATTCTTGAAGTGACTTTATTTGAGTCCTTGCCCCTAACAATGATGAGAATGTCGTCGGCGTACCCAATTGTAGTGTACCCCAAATTGCTCATTTTGTGTAGCAGGTCGACGATGACCAGTGACAGCCCCTTCCGAGTGAGACTGCTACTGATGTCGTTTCTGATGAAGCAATTATTTTACGGCTTCCCAGCATCGATTAAAGCATTTTATAGTGGTCTTATCGATGTTTCTATGGTGCAAAGCATTTGATATGGTTTCATATCCAGTGTTAAAGCACCATCTATAGGCAGAAAGGCACAAAGTGCGATCTCTTCGCACAGGTAGGCGTTTTTAATTTGTGTTCTAAGTTTTAGCGGAGCGTCTTCTCTGAATTCGCCCTTTTGGTAAGCATATTGATATGAGTGCAGAGGCATGCTGTTCATTAAGCATTCTCTAAAATGAATGTCGATAATCCTTTCCAATGTTCTTAGAAAAAACGATGTCAAACTTATAGGACGATATGATTTAGGTGATTCACTTAGCTTGTTTTATCCGCTTTTATAGAGCTTCTTATTCCAGTTCTTGTCTTACTCCTTTTTTTATAGAGGATGTGGGGATCTATGTCTTTGAGATCTTGTAGAGCTATTTGATTTGGGCTTCCATCTCATGTTATAAGTTTGAGCATGAGCTTGGTGAAGTAAAATATCAATTGAAGCCGCAGTAAATTTGGCAATTAGGCCTAAACCAATCAAAAAAATCTTCAGGGGGCCTAACATAGAAGGAAATGGGAAACGTGTTAGCCAGCAAAAGACCGAATACCTTGCTACCCATTCTCTGACCCACTCCGAGCTGTTTCAGATATTTATATGACTGGAAGAGTGATTCCCAAGTTTGGCAGTTTAATTATCTGGGATCAATGATCAATAGCAAAGCAATATGTGAGGACGACATTAGTCATAGTGTAAGCTGGGGGTGGATAAGATTGCAGGGAAGGAAGTCATACATCAAAGTATGATGCTTCGCATGACAGCGAATATCCCAGAAGAAAATGGATCGCTACCAGCTCAGTTGGGACTGTCATGTTCACTGTAGAGATACAGACATACACCAGTGACGAAGTGATTCGAAACCAATAGTTTTTATTTTAGTCAAACCATGATCCCGACTGGCTTATCATCATTCTAGTCCAGATCATACCCTTGTCGTTAAAAAAGTGGAAGCACATTATTCCTCGCAATCTCTATTAGGTATTATTTATGCGTGGAGTTGCAGACTTGTAGACTTGTAGACTTGAAGCACTTTAATAGCCACACTTATGGTTTGAATCTGCCCCGCTACAAGTGCTGGAAAGTGTTTTTTACCACAACTCGTGTACAAGTACATCACTTGTAAGTTTATGATATGAATATTGTTTGGGTATTAAACGGTCCACAAGGCGCATTGTAGCTTTTTTCATTTCTTCAACTTCTGTTGATTATTTGGCAGACACCTTCCTTTATCAACCTTGATTTGTTTTATAGCTATTTCGGTGGCTATAACATATTCATAAGCTCTCCTCAAACCCCTTAAAACCTTTTTGGAAGTAATTTGATTGCTGTTTTATTTCAGCAGTGGCTTAGTTGTTATTGTGTTGGACTACTGATCAAGGGGTCCCAGAGTCAAATCACCGCAGTACCCTATCCCTTGCAAAAGTCCGACAAACCTCCAACAATATCAGTTGTCATGCGAAGCATACATCTTTGAAGAAGGGTTTTGAGCTTTGCTGATGCTTCAATGACTAGTATTTATTTCTTGTTCTCCCTTTCGATGTTTGAACTGCACATGATCTTGCATCTAGACATTTGATGAATCTCCTTGCAAGTGTCGTTTTTGTATGATATCTTCTTAATCAACTTATGGGAACAACTTTCGCCATCTAAGAAGCGAAGAACGTGTTTGAAAAACAAATTTGTTTGTATGTTTGGTGTAATTAAACGCAAACCTGTCTGCCGTTTTGAGTGAGTCATTCGTTTTTGGAGATATGATTGGATTCTTTCAGTGCGGTTTCATGCATGGCAAGTTCATAATCCAGCAAATATTGACATTACCGCAGATCCGGAGAAAACTCAAAAAGTACAGATAAACACTCACCAACTTTAACAGCTGATTTCGCTTAATTAGTAAAAGATGGCAGTAATAATTATTGTCCTTATAATACGAACTGAGTAAAATGACAACGCAGATTTATTACCTAAGCGTTAAGTCAAAAGCAATCATGTTCTGTTGTATGTGCCTCTAGGGACAACAGCCAAAATTACTATTGATTGGACGCAATGGACAGCCGTTGGCGATGAGAAACGTAACGTAACGATAGGTCAATTTGATATCCGGCTTGAACAGTATTTGTATTTTGATTAACAAATAGATGCCCGTCTAACTGGAGCCATGCAGCTTTTGCTCTGACAAGGATATAGTATCCAACCTGCCTCCAGAGTGAACGTTATAAGCTGCATGTCCCTAATAAGGCCAGTCATCGCTTGTGGTTCAATATAGCACCGAGTTATATGGAATGGATTAGAATGTTGTATCGAATACCTCGGGTGTTTCGAATAACTAAATCCAACTTTTTGGACATCGATTTCGAAAGCAATGCTTCACGTAACACTATCGTCTGAATGCTATCCTTTCGACTATTCAATATTTACTTCACATAACTCAAGAAAGGAGCACCTTTAAACTGCGAAAATTATAAAGGCATCAGTCTCCCGAATACTGCCTATAAGGTCTGCAGTACTGTGTGAACGCCTGAAACCATTCGTCAACGACCTGATTGGTCCCTACCAGTGCGGTTTTAGGAATGGCAAGTCCACGGCCGATCAGATATTCACACTACGGCAGATCCTGGAGAAAACCCAAGAAGTCCAAATCGATACCCACCACCACGGGCTCCCGAACCGTGAAGAGTCTCTGCCTGAGACACGACAGCTGTCCGTCCTTCGACGATAGATCGGGGACACGCTACTTCCAGTTGTACAGACCAAGCGCTCTGACATCCGCATTGGCTTTGTCTTTAAAACGAAGGTTCGGTCTTCTTTGCCTTCTTGATGGCTATACCATTATTGTCCATTCGCCCTCCTCGCACAAAGGACCAATTATTGTTGATTCATTTTGACATTTCAGTATCTACGCGTACAAAAGGGGCAGAGGAACCCTTCACAGGTCCTGAACCGTTCTGCGGGATAGGAGAACACACTACACGAAGACTTCAGGAGACTGGAGGAAGAAACAAGTTCCAAAACCTTTCTCAACCTCCACGGTCTGAAGCAAGCAAAGAAACTCTTAGGGAATTATAACCCAAAGGGATTCAAAGCTTGTATTAGCCTTTACAAAAACAACCTAAGAATCCTAGCAGGCCTCCTCACGGGGCACTGCAGATTCAAAGAGTACCTGAGGACAATGGGTATATCAGAGGACGGGCTCTGCAGATTCTGCAGTGAAACCGCCGAAACTCCAGACCACATACTGGAATCCTGTAGGGCACTGGCCCACAAAAGGATAAGATATTTGAGCAGGCACCAAATAACAGACAAGGACGAAGGACCCAAGGACGCTGTGCTCTAAGGAGTGTGACATGCCAAGGATAAATCAGAGCAATACCCCGATACGCTCCAAAAGAAGTGTGCCTAGAGGGGGCACTGAAAGAGGGCATGAACCTCTCCGAGGTACAAGCAGGGGACACAATAGGCCCAATAGGTCGCAGTGTAATATACCCTAACTAATTATTATTATTATTATCTACGCGCACTTACATTTATCGAGAGTTTGTGGTTCTTTGCATCAAGTATTACCTCATTTCGTCTTGCGAGAAAAAAAAAAACATTTCTCACACACCTGGCAACACCGATCCACTCCAACATAGTTCTCTTCATTTACCACTTAAAAATAAATAGCTGTGTTCCCGATCTCTGTCTTTATTCTTTGTTTTTCCAATCTTTTTTCTGTCTGTGTTGCTGTTTTATTCCCGCGACTTGCATGGAAATTTCCTTTCCTTCGCTGCCAGGAGTGATGAATGGAGTGCGCAAGATTATTCCAAATTTTCCTTTATCAGGGTAACGCATGCATCGCCGCCAGCCAGCAGGATTTTCATTTCATGCATTTACATATTATAAAGAATTAAATAAAACATTTCTATGCTGATAAGGAAACTTTAAATTGACAACTAAATGAAGTTAAACAAAAAAACAAAAAGGACTGAATGAACATTTTCTCATGTCTTCTTCATCAGTGAGTCCTTTCTTCAATCCACTTTGCATAAGCAGAGCTGAGTAGAAAATCTGTGAAAATCGGTTGTCTGCATACTCAGGCATGAACGTCAATGAACTCGGTTGGCCGTCAAATTTATTCTATTGTTGTTTTTGAAAAATAAATCCAATTCTGATTTGCCTGTGTGCGTGGTAGGTTTGTTGAGTTTGCTGTTGGTCGCCCCCTGTTTTCCTTAAGGGAAAGATATATTTAAACCTTGGTAGCGATTTTTCCATTTTCCTGCGTCCTGCGTCGAGCAGGAGGAAGTATCGTGAGTGAACCTAATTAGATATACAAAATTAATTAAAGGTGTGTGGTGGTGCGTAGGAGGGTTGAATCCTTGTAATACTTGGCCCTTGACTAGGCGAAGCCTTAAACAAATTTTGTTTGTTTATAAAGTGAAAGGTGGACGTTTCAATGAATGTGATTTTCATGTTGATACTCAAAATAAATGTTTTTACTATTGAAGGGAGTTTTCATTGAAATATTTGGAAGGCTTCCATTAGTTGGATTCAAGAAAGTGGACTCTGATACAACTGAGCTTTTTTTTGAGTCGATAGCAACAGACGAGCGGCCACCATATTGCGAATTTCAACTATTTTTTTTTACAACTATACTCACCGTTATCTGTGACACACTTGACAAGACCGGGGGCCTGTTTCACAGATCATACAACACATACATTTCATACGACATACATTTTCATCATACATCATACAACACATACAACTTTCTGTTTCATAGATTTCATTGGAAGTGTTGTATGATAATTTGTTTTGGTTGTATGAAATGTATGATTTTGACATTTTCGTTGTTTGGCTACGATTACTCTCAGTATCAATAATAAAACATAATAAAAATAAAACAAAGTAGAATAAAGTAATTTCTTATAAATATTTTTAAAAGTAAATATATAAGACAATGGAGTTACTTTATGATGGTGAAGATGTGATGGACTTACTTGAAATTAATATAATCGTCAGAAGACGGCCTAGAATTTTAACGCGAGTGAATTTTAATATGGAAGATCCATATTTTGTGGAAAAATTTAGAATGACCAGAATGTGTGTTGAATTTTTATTAGGGCGTATAGGCGCATCAATTGTACATTCGACAAATTGTAATGACGCTTTATCACCATTACAACAAATATTGGTAACGCTTCATTGGCTTGGCAATGGAAGTCAGTACCATGGTATCGGGACAATGCATGGAGTATCAAAGGCAACAATATGTCGTTGTTTTACTAAAATTTGTAAACTTATTTCAGAAAGTCTCTAGCTTTTTTGGAAACTTGCTTTTTATTATAATTTTGTTTATTTTTTATTAGACGAAGAAGTGGAATGGCCTGAAAATGCAGTCGCTGTAGCCGAGGAGTTTTTTTTTTCGCAAAGCTGAAATGCCATGACCTATTGCTGGGGCTATTGATGGTACACTTATTAAAATTGATGCGCCATCAATTAATGAGCAAGCATTTGTCGACCGCAAAGGGCATCACTCATTAAACGTTATACTAGTGGCTGGTGCAGATTATCGCTTCTATGCTATTAATAGCAACTTCCCAGGATCTGTACATGACAGTCGTGTAATACAGTGCAGTCGATTTTATAACAAATCGAATAATGAAGGGTGGCGTCCTTTCCCAAGAGTTGTTGTTATTGGTGACTCCGCCTATCCATTAAAAACGTGGTTATTGGTTTCACTAAGGTAAAGAAACAACTTATCCCACCATAATATTTCAGCGCCAATTTTGCCAATTTACTCTCCTGAACTTGTCCTCATCGCTATCGTTGACAAGCCCATAAGCCAATGCCAGTGAAACTACCTTCTTCCACGCATCGGAAATCTCGGATTTTGTAGCGGTACAACCGGCGAATTTCCCAAAAAGTACATCTTTTTTTCGTGCATTTCTTGTAGCACAATTATTTGTTGTTCCTTTGTTGTCTTTAAAAAAGCACAAAAAACCTATTAAGACTTATAAATAGTTACCTTAATAGTAAAAAAGTACTTACTTTTGCATATTTTCTTTTTTTTAAAATTCATTGCTAACTATTGCAAACTATCTTTATTCTGCTGTATGAATTGTATGATAAATTTGACGTTCAACTGCTGTATGAGGTGTATGATAAATTTCTGTGAAACAGAATCATACAACATTCCAATATTTCCAGTCAATTCTCATTTCATAAATTTTGTATGACAGCAGATCATACATCAATTCTGTGAAACAGAAATCATACAGCAGAACTGAGAATATCGTAAAATGTATGTGTTGTATGATCTGTGAAACAGGCCCCGGGACCGTCGAATTAAACCTTTTTATTTTATTTATTTTGGTCCTAAACTTTGGATTACCAAACATTTGCGTTTGAGGGGCATTCATTTGGAAAATGAAATCGAGTGACCAGTTAGGAGCATTATGGTAGGTAGGTAGAGGCGGTAGCAAGTAGCACTATGTTGTGCCTTTTTGTTACCACGACTCGTGTGACCTATGTTGTAATGATTGTAGAGGATTTGATGTGTTGCTATATCCAACCTGTGGAGTTGAGAAAACGGATAAGATCTTGAATCCCTTTGCCGATATATCGCCGGTCGTCGAAGAATGAATGAAGAATAAACTTGGTTTAATGGTCCTTTTAGACGTTTCCAAGGCATTCGATTGTATAGATCACTCGATTTTGCTTGATAAACTTAAGAATACATTTTATTTTTCAACTACCGCGATTAAAAGGCTGGGAATGTACCTTACTAATAGAGTGCAAACGGTTGAAACTGAAAGTGGTACCTCACTTCCCTCATTGCTTAATTCGGGGGTTTCACAGGGGTCAGTTTTGGGTCCATTATTATTCTCCCTTTTCATTAATGACCTTCCAGAAATCATTGCCCATTGTAAGATTCACTTGTACGCAGATGATGTTCTGCTATATGTTTCACAGCCTAAGGGCTTCATGGATGATTGTGTGGCGGGTGTTAACGAAGACTTATCGATTATACTTTTCTGGGCTTCAGCCAATAAACTTTTACTTAACCCATCAAAAACAGTTGCTATGATTTGTTCTAGAGCCTCAGTTAACCCTAATGTTTTCCCCAGTATTGTCCTTGATGGCAAAATTATATCGTATCCTATTAATGTGAAATATTTAGGGTTCAGTATTAACTCTTCCATGAGTTGTTGTGAAGCCGTCGCTGGAACAATTAGGAGAATTTACTCTGGCTTGGGCACCTTACGATGTTCCTCAAACCTACTGTCACCTGAAATGAAGAAATGTCTTGTCAAAAGTTTAATCTTACCTTTTTTTACCTACAATTGCAATGTTTATCCATAATAATAATATTTTGTTAGGGTATATTGCACTGCGACCTATTGGTCTATTGCGTCCCCTTGCTTGTGCCTCGGAGAGGTTCGTGCCCTCTTTCAGATCCTCTCTAGATACTTCTTTGTGAAGCATGTCGAGGTATTGCTCTGGTTTATCCTTGGCAGGTCACACTCCTTAGAGCACAGCGTCCAGTCCAGTTTCTTTGATGAATCTGAGAATGAGCTATGGGTCCATGGTTTGTATGTCCTTGTCTGTTATTTGGTGCCTGCCCAAATATTTATATGTTTATCCATGCATGGACTATGAATGTAAGCGTAGGTTTAACGTTGCATTTAATGATTGCATACGGTTCATATATAATGTTCCAAGATTCACCAGCGTCTCTCACCTTAAGGTTAGTCTATTGGGAATTAGCCTTGACAAATATTATACCCTCAGAAACCTTCTGCAGTTGCACAATATAATTCACAGTAAGTGCTCTGATTATTTCCGTGAAATCCTCCACTTTTCTCGTTCGCGTAGAGGTGTGCTTTTAAATTCGCCGCGCTTCCTACACACTGTTGCAGGTCGTTCCTTTTTTGTATCTGCAATTCGACTCTGGAACTACCTTCCAGATGAACATCACTACCCATTTTTCGGAAGAGGATATTTTTATTTTTGTCATCATAGTTTTTTTTTACTAAATGTTATAGCTGATTTTCAGAATTAATTTCTCTGTTTTTCTCTTTTGCACGTGTCATTTTGAAATATTTTACATATTGTGAATTTATATAGATACTATATTTTAAGATTTAAAATCTTGTAATATCATGTTTAAGAATTAATTAATAAAATGAAATGAAGAATGGTTGATTCAGTGTCCGCAGTCTGGCTCTTGCTAGTGCCGGACATTCGCAGAGGAAATGGAAATTCAATTCAATTTATTATTCTAAAATGTAAACGGCTGTACAATGAGACTTAGGTCTCTTTTAGTACTTATGGTACAATATATATAAAATAAATTTACAATACAGTAATGTCTCGCTAATCCGAATCACCGTTAATCCGAATATCGCGCTGATCCGAATCAATATTTTTTCTCATTATGTACTCTACAGTCCGAATCAGCACCAATTCGTGTACGCTGTAATCCGAATTCCTACTAAAAACATACAAACGCTTTGGTTTTTACAGTAGTTTTAGTTTTAACAGTAATCTTGTCGTTTTGCGACCCACTAGTTATCAATGTACGAGTATGTAGGTATTTACGAATTTTTCGTTCTTCCTTCGCTCCTTTGGTAGCAGTAGGGTCTTATTTCTGTCGGTTTAGCACGTGCTCAGGAGTTTATTTAAAGTCGTAACAGAAGTTTCTAAGTTTTTTATTGTTTCGTTTATTTAATTTTGTTTGAAAATGGCGAATAAAAGGAGGCACATAACGCTAACATGAGAACAAAAATGTGAAATTATTAAAAAAATTGAAAGTGTTGTTTGCGGAAAGTCCCTAGCTAGGAACTACGGTGTTGGCGTGTCCACAATATCTGATATTAAACGCAATAAGAAAAGCATTTTCAGGTTAGGGTTATATGAGCAAACTGGATATTTTGTGCTACCGAATTTTGTTTCTCTTTTTACAGTTTTGTTTCAGCAAGTGGTGGAAAAATTTTAAAGATAAAAATATGCGGAGTACCCAGAAATAGAGAAAATACACGAATAGTTTCTTAAACAGAGAGAAAAAACGCTCCTGTCTCTGAAGATTTATTCGAAATCTCAAAATTTTCGGGGAAAAACTTTCTGCTGATTTAAATGCTGCCACCGAATTCCGGAACAACTTTTATAACAAAATAAAAGAGCTGGAACTTCACCCGTTCCAAATTCATAACGCTGATGAGAGTCTATATTGGAAGCTTTTGCCAGAGAGGACCCTAGTAGGCTCTGCCGAAAAAACAGCTCCTGGACGAAAGACAAGCAAAGAGCGTTTTACTTTCCTAGCCTGCACTTACTCAACAGGCACACAACAACTGAAAATGCTAGTGATTGGCAAATCAAAGAAACCACATTCCTTTGGTGCAGCGAATTTGCCCGTGGAATACGATTCAACTGCAAGTGCCTGGATTCCTGCTATTGGACAATGCGCCATCCCACCCACCAGCAAATGAGCTTAAAACTGATAACGGTATGATAATGACACTATTTTTACCACCCAACTGTACGTCCTGATCCAACCCATGGATCATAACGAAGCTAAACAACAAAAAAAGTCTGTTGTGTCACGTTATGAACTAATGCTGAAACCGCTGTTTTAAAAAGCATAACGTTAAGAGACGCCGTTTTCTTTTTGGCCAGTGCAAGAAAGGGGCTGTCACAGGAAATGATTAAAAATTGCTGGAAAGTCTTGCCATCTTTCACTGAGTCAGATGAGTGGGATGTGGAGGACGATATTCCGCTGGCTCGACTAATACATCAACCAAACGGTATATCAAATTCTAAAATGGCAAATTTTACAGAAACTATCGAAGGTATGTGTGGAATTCATTTGAGTGCTAATGAAGTTATCGATTGGCTGAACGAGGACAACATCCAGAATATCACAATTGTAGAAAGCGACGAAGAAGAGACAGTACACGAGCATCAACAGAAGACAAAGCATGAAGATGCAATCACAGCCTTAGCTGTTTCTACAATATGGGACTAAAGAAGTGGAAAATATAAGACTGGATATGGGGGAGGTAGTAGGATCTATTTAATATTTTTTCCTTTTCTTTCTTTCTTTTTCCTTTTTTATTGCTGCTACGAAAAATGAACAAAAAACACTGCCTTGAAATGGTCACTCCTTAATAGGCTTTTAGTACGTGAAGGCAGTGGTATTCCATTGCCTAATCGCATGAATGAAAAACAATCGGGAGGATTTCAAATAGCGAAAAATAGGGATGTCAATGTTAAATGTTCTACGAGAGCGGGAGAAACCTAATTTAGCGTATAAATAAGGTGTCATTTTCGTATTGATAATATTATGCAAGAATATGCAATTTCTCCTATTCACGTATTGCGTCAATGTGCAACCAAGAGAGTTACGAGAGTAGACAGATATCCTGTCATATCTTCGCAGCCCATGAATGTACCTAATGGCATCATTTAAAGCTACCTATAGCTTCCGTTGCGATAAAGAATCCGGATGGCCGTACACAACTTCAGCATATGATATAATCGGGATTATGAGTGTACGCACTAGTCTTTCCCGAGTTTCGGATGGAGTAAAACTATATGTAAGCCATAGTTTACGCAGACATCCATAGACGCGAGCAATAACAAGGATAACTTGGTTGTAACATGATAGGCTACGATTAATGACAAAACCAAGACGTTTTGTTCAACCACCTTAATTTTGGAGCTTGACAGCCATATATCAGGTAAAAGGCTGAGGTCAAAAGATTTATTGAATATGGGGATAGCCATAGATTTGGTTGGGTTTAACACAAGGCCATTTTCCTCTGCCCAGCTATTTATTGCTGACAACTCCTGATTAAGAGGTGTAACAAGCTGTTCAATGTTTTTAATGGGCAGGGTAAGATGAAGTTGGACATCGTCTGCATATAGATGGATTTTGGAGTGACGGCATACCAAAGGGAGGTCGTTGATAAAAATGCAGAACAAAATGGGACCTAATATTGACACTTGAGGTACACCGTGCTTGATAGGCTTAAACGCGGAATGTCTTTCACCAACAACTACTCTTTGAAATCGATTATATAAGAATTTCAAAAGCATAACACTACTATCATTGAAACCTAACAAAAGCTTTAGTTTCCAGCAAAGAATACCATGATGAACTTTGTCAAGGGCCTTCAAGTAAGCAAGCAAGGTCACAAAACCCTTGTCAAACTCTTGTTTGATGTTGCCAAGGATATTAATCATTGCTGAGGAGCAACTATGACCAGCTCTGAAGCCTGATTGGTGAAGGTTAAGCAATGAGCAATATACAAGCAAGTCTGTCCAAGAAAATCAAAATAAAAACTGGATGAACTGAAACTCGTGGCTTCAATGGCACAGTGCATGCGTGCTTGCCTGAGAAGACGCTGGTCTATGTTCGAATCCCAGTGGAAGAAATGGATTTTCGGGATAAAATGAAGAAAAAAGACAGACCGGCACCACAGAAGGAGTCTGATGATCGGTTGTGGCGAACCGTGAAACAGCGCTGTAACTCCAGCCGTCCACTTCACGTGGTAACGAATGTAAGGTTATTCATTCAAAACAACATAAAAAAATGAAATTGACGGAAAACAAAAATTAAAACCAGGAAAAATTGTGTGTATCACATAAAAAACCAATTAAAAATCGTTAAGCAATGAGTTTTGTGATAGATGGACAAGTATTTGCTTTGCCAGCACCCTCTAACACCTTTGACAAGCATGGTAAGATGCTTATGGGCCTAAAATCACTAAAAGAGGCAGGATTAGCCTTCTTAGCAACTGGTATAACTTTTCCATACTTCCAGGACTATGGAAAAAGTTTGATGAGGTTATACAGAAATTTATTATGTGCGTTAGGTGGCCAATGATTTCCGGTAGGATTAGTTTAACGAAACTTATTGGAATACCATCTTCCCCAGTCGCATTAGACCTAATTGAAGTCATGGCGGAAAGAACTTCGTTCTCTGTAATTCTGGCGACATCGGGGCGGGTTCTGTTTAGAAGATCCTTTGTTCTTCTTATGTCATAAGTAGGTCATATCTTCCTTGATATGATCCAGTTGGTTAACCTTCTCAATTGAATATTGGCTTTCTGCAGGAAGTATGAGTGTATTTGTGTCTTAACCGCACCTAGCGGAATGCGAACCCTTGGCGCGAGTGAGCCGTCTAGAGCTGAGCCCTGCCTGGCCAGCTCATCTGCACGCTCGTTTCCTGTTATATTACTATGCCCTAGAACCCAGAGTAGTGTAACACTGAAACGTTGCGGCAACTATGCACCAGCTTAGAAGATATTGGCCGAGTCAATACCTTTGATGGCGGCTTGGCTATCTATGAGGATAGCAATGTTTTGTGTGTACGTTGTGTCACGCCCTAGTTGCGTGCAGGCCTCTCGGATAGCCATTAGTACCGCCGGCAAAACGCTGGCAAAATCCGGCAGACGGTAGGATATTGATATTTTTAGTGATTCCGAGTAGATACCGGCCCCCACACCACTGTTCATCTTAGATCCGTTGGTGTATATGACGTATATGACCGTGTCGAACTCTTTCACTACATCGTCCCTCTTCCAACGAGCTCCGGAAGGGAAACTTACTTGGAAGCCTTTTTTGAAATTTAGTTTTTGTGTGATGTAGTCGGACCGTTTAGGCGGGGGAGGGTAAAATTGGGTATTTTGGTTTTGGTAGGGAACAGCATGAGTTCGGTTTTGCTCGGGTTAACGCCGAGGCAACAACTTGCAGCCCAGGTGCTTACCTTGTCTAGAGCAGTCCCCATGATTTCACTTACCGCGGAGGGAAACGTCCCTGAAACTAGTATCACTATGTCGTCCCCATACGCGACAACTTTGACAATTTCCCTAGTTTTACGAGAATTTTGTTCATAACCATTAGCCAGAGTAGCGGAGAAATGACTTCCTTTATGGGCAAATTTGTTTAAGTGACTGTTGTCTAGTGTTGCCTGAATAACTCTTGTTCCGAGCATAGAGGCTATCCATTGACTAATAGATTCCTCTATGCCCAGTTCGACCAGAGATTCAAGAATACCTTCCGTGTGTACGTTGTTGAAGGCTCCCTCTATATCCAAGAAAGAGGCTAGAGTGTATTCTTTGTAGTGTATGGATTTTTCAATTGTTCGCGCTACCTCATGGAGAGCCGTTTCCGTGGATCTGCCCTTGAGATAGGCGTTCTGGGATTTGGAAAGCGATGATTCTGGTAGAGAACTTCGCATGTGAATGTCTAGGATACGCTCTAGGGTTTTGAGTATAAAGAAGGTTAGACTAATTGGTCTGAAGTCCTTCGCGGATACGTGCCCGCGTTTGCCCACTTTCGGTATAAATACCCCCTAGCGCTTCTCCAGGAGTGTGGTACGTGGTTTAGTATTAAACAGCTTCGGAAGATCGACGCTAACCAAAGTATTGATAGGTTTTGCGTTTTCTGTAGCATGACAGGCATTATGTCGTCAGGGTCCGGAGACTTATACGGAGAGAAGCTGTTTATAGCCCAGAAAATCTCTTCCTCGGAAATTATTGAAGTGATATTGCTGTTGGGAGCAGGTTGTACTTGCCGAGTCCTCTCGGGTTCCGTACTATTATCGCTGCATCCGGGAAAGTGTGTGTTTATAAGGAGTTCCAGGGTCTTCGCTGGAGATTCTGTCCATCCTTCGTCTGATCTTTTCAGAAATCAAGGGTTGGAGTGTTCCTTGGACAAAATTTTGCTTAGCCTAGCGGAGTCCTTAAGGGTTTCTATCGAATTACAGTAGTCCATCCAGGACTCCTTTTTGGATGTCTATGGCTTTTTTATACAGACTTAGACAGTCCTTATAAGGCCGCCAGAAATAGTGTTTGTGGCAGATATTGAAAATCGCTCTAGTCATCCGTCTGAGACTGGAGAGATCTTCGTTCCACCATGCCTTTTTTTTGACTGCGTTTAACTGGGCACGAGACTTTGTATGCTACATCTATAGCCTTCTCGAAAGTCTTCACCTGTGCCTTCAGTTCTTTGATTGCAACTATGTTTGTTTCGGGTATATTTTTGAGTTTTCTCCGATGAGCATTATACTCCTGGATGCTTATAAAAATGTCCAAAAAGGAGTGGCAGGTAATCCATTTCCTCCTACTTTCATGGATTCAAACTGTAAGCCACCTGCACCTGGTAAATGCTGGTCAATTTCATTACAAAAAAATGCTTTACTCCCAAAAACTGATTTCATCTTTATCTGTCTATTGTTTTTGTCATCTTCCACAATCATTCATCAGCTGCCAAAAAAGTGCAATCTTTTCCACGGGAAACGTTTAATTTGGTGTGATCCAATAAACTGTGCGGGAAATTTTATAAATAATTAAACTAAGCACTCAATTTTTACTGCTAGTAAACGAAAAAAACGCGCAACTGCAATACGGGCGGTCGCTGCCCCAAATCAATATTTACCAAACACCTTACGCACGCAAATTTCTAATCAAAGTGCTCCAACGAATGCAGAACATTTACTTACGCACGCACACGACAGCAACGCATGTATCTGTCCACACTCTGCAATCGTGTTGTGTTTCTATATTCGTGTTTAGGAGCCGAAAGATAACATTTCATGTTTATTAGAGCGGATCCGTTTCTGCAGGGGTACATGCTGGTCTAGTAGTGTGGTGCTATCTTATCTATGTTCTACGCCTTTTTATTCGCACACAGTAAATGCGGGAAAGCGTCTAGTGTTACAGATAAGAGTTCAGGTGAAGATGGCACTTGCAGGTATGTGAACTTTTAAGACAGGGTTTTATGTAGAAATGTGTGTTTCAACGAATTTACATTTGGGAAATATAACCGTAAATAGTAAAGTGCTTTAAGGGATTCTAGGTGGCACTTTCGTATGACGTGAATATTAAGCAGGTCTTGCGTTTTATCATCAGGACTTTTGGGAAACTCGCGCTTATTAGCTTTTTATGAGTTAAACACTTTCTGTGAACATTGTTATCTTCTAAGGATAACAGTAGCTCGTGCTACTAGCACGTACGATTCGCAAACCCGAACAGTAGATGCGCTTCGTACTAATCCATACAACTACAATCTTCAACCACTCTCCTCGCTGGATTATGTGTCTTTAGTCGATGCTTGACATACTTTACTTTTTATGATGCTCTTCTTAGCTTTTCTATTCCTTGCAACTCATTTCGTAGAGGTGTTTCAAAACTACGTACATACTGCCATTCAATTCTCTTCTCACCGCGAACTGGACAGAGTTATTTTGCGTACCATGAAACATACGCTTGCTCCATAGCTTCGTCTTCATCTAGACATCTTAAGCAGGATGGTGAGCTATCGTGTCCAAATCGGTGGAGATTCTTGCGATAACCGCCAGACTGGAACTTTTTAAGATGGTAGTTGTAGTCCCCTCTTGATCTATCCAGTTATCGTTCTCGCTATAAGTTCGCTAGTCCATTTTCCTTTTATTTTATTATATCAACGAGCTTGCTACATAGCTGCTTACGCTGACTTTTCTTCAATATTAATCATCTCGATGCCAATGGCATCGAATTGGTTAAAGGTTCCTCTCACAAGCCAACTATTTGAAAAAAAAGAAGTTGATGTCGGCACAGGATTTTACTCCGCAGTTCTCGGAACATCCGGTTCAATCAGACTTCCTGACTACAGCAGCGTTTTCCAAACAGAGGACGTCCTGGCAGTGACAGCAGCTGCAAAATATGTTGCGATCAAGGTAATACGAGGGCGGGTCAATAAGTCCGTGACTTTTTGAATTTCTGACCTCTTTACTGAAACGGCAACACTGCTCCTGTCAACAGGCATCTGTCAGTTGACTCCTGTCAAAATTTAAACTTGCTGCGTCAGTTAGTTTGTGTTTGACAGCTATTTTTATCAGACTACTCACTAATTTGAGGAGAAAATGGAAAAAAGTGCATTATTTCTTGCGAAAAAAAACCATTACCGAGACCAAGGCTAAGCTTGAAAAATACTATGGGGACTCTGCACCATCGATTTCAATGGTAAAAAAGTGGTTTACTGAATTTCGTTGTGGCCGTACAAGCACTGAAGATGCCGAACGTCCTGGACGCCCAGTTGAGGTCTCTACACCCGAAACAATCGAAAAAATGCATGATATGGTGTTGGCCGACCGAAGATTGAAAGTGCGAGAGATTGTGGAAGCCGTAGGGATCCTGCTCAGTGGTTTCAATTTTGAATGATCACTTGGGCATGAGGAAGCTTTCCGCAAGATGGGTGCCGCGTTTGCTCACAGTCGACCACAAACGCAATCGTGTAACAACTTCACAGGAAGGTTTGGCATTGTTTAATCGCAATATGGAGGAGTTTTTGCGCCGTTTTGTAACCGTGGACGAAACATGGATCCATCACAACACACCAGAGACCAAACAACAGTCAAAACAGTGGGTTTCTAAGGGTGAATCGGCGCCAAAGAAGGCCAAGGTGGGTTTGTCAGCCAATAAAGTTATGGCGACTGTTTTTTGGGATGCACGCGGGATAATCCACATTGACTATCTTCAAAAGGGAAGAACAATCAATGGGGAATATTATGCCAACTTATTGGACCGATTCAATGACGATTTGAAAAAAAACCGACCTCATTTGGCCAAGAAAAAAGTTCTTTTCCACCAAGACAATGCAAGGGTGCACACATGTGCAGTTGCCATGGCAAAAAACCATGAATTGGGCTATGAATTGCTCCCTCATCCACCCTATTCTCCAGATTTGGCTCCGAGCGACTACTTCTTGTTCCCAAACCTGAAGAAATGGCTTGGTGGAAAAAGATTTGACTCCAATGATGAAGTCATCTCGCAAATAAAGGCCTATTTTGAGGACCTCGACAAATCATTTTTTTTGGAAGGGATAAAAAAATTGGAGAAGCGTTGGACAAAGTTTATAGAGCTCAAGGGAGACTACGTTGAAAAGTAAAATTATTTTTTTATCAAAAAATCTTTCCAAAAGTCACGGACTTATTGACCCGCCCTCGTACTATGAGCTGATATCACCTTTTTCATTGACAGCCAAGCGGCAATAACAATAACACTGAAGTGAAATCGAAGCTTGTAAGTCTCTGTCGCTAAGACCTACTGGTTCTTGATGCGCAGCACTACGTAAGACTATGCTGAGTCTCCCCCGTACACAGTGGGGAGCCGGGAAACGAGAGAGCTGATGAACGGGCAAGAAGGGGTTTACGCTTGAAATAAAGCAGGCAGACACTTCAGTAAAGATCTCACCCTGTAACCTTTAACAGGCAATCGGGAACAAAATACTGATAGCAGCAAACAAAAGGTAGAGTGAGCTCAACTCCTGTTCTTTAACCAGGAAAATTTGACCGCTTTACAGCAAGAACAAAAAAGAGAATCCTACAAGGACAAATAATCCTTGTCCCCTCTAGTGTCAACACCGTACACAACATGCTAAGCTTTCGTGCTAAGAAAATGAATATCAGCACAGATCACCTGTGCAGAGGTTGCGGAGACGAGGATGAGAATGAGAACACTCCACACTTCAGCTATCACTGTCCCTCACTCTGCCACTTAAGATATAAAATCTTCGAAAGGCGGTTCATGCAAGATTTAGAAGAGCTTGCTGGTAAGTCCGTTGAAATTTTTTTTATTTTTTATTTTTTATTTTTTATTTTTTTTTTTTTATAAAAAGGAAATCCAAATCCCAGAGCACTCAGACTCGGTAACGGTCCATTGTACTACCAGGCAGAAATCCTCCTTTTGGTGTAGAGGCATGTGATTGGGTGGCGTATGTTGTTGTTCCCCATTGGGATTGAACCTGCACCGCACGGGTCACAAGCCAACACACTAACCTCTACACCGTCGCTAACCTAATGACTTGCGCAAGTTCATAACTACCTCAGGATGGCTAAGAAATCCATAGCTTCAAAGGTTCCACAATCAGGGAGTCATAACCCTTTGGGAATCACAATGGGTCTACATTGACCTAAGTGTGTCGGTTATAGGTTAATCCTACCCCTCAACCCATTAACTTAACCTAACCTGACGTAGCCCAACCTCTTCTCAGTTATTCTTTGCTGACGACGGAGCCATCCCATCATTAGCGAGGGCCAAATGTCCCTGTTACGACAACTTGATGTGTGGGTGAAAGTTTCGACAGGGAATGGGTATAGTATTAGTTCGATTGTCCATTCTCTGATCCACTCCGACCTATTGCAGACATTAGCATGAATGGAAGAGTTATTCCCAAGTGAAAGGTTAAAATATCTAGAATCTATGATCAAAAGCGAAGCAAGCTGCGATGATGACATTAAGCATCGCGTAAGCGTAGGGTGGGAATCTCAGCCATCTTCGGTGAGCGAAAATGCCCCGAAGCTGAAATTAAGGCTCTACACCGCAGTTGTGCTCCCGGCGCTCACATACGGTTCAAAATGTTGGACAGCGTACAAAAAGTATGAGGGCAAATAAACTGCAGTTGAGACAAACATGCTTCGCAGGACAGCAGGAGTAACAAAGATCGGTCGAATAAGAACTTCCAAGATCCGAGGAAGCTTTCACTTCAAAGAGCCTGTCTCGAAGAAAATGGAGCGCGATCGGCTTAGTTGGTTCTGTCATGTTCAAAGGAGAGATCCTACGAACCCTGTCAAAAAGGCAATATCAATCAACGTTTCCATACAATCGCGATACAGGTTATAGCCTAAAAATCTTGGATCTCACAAATGCAGCAACAACTGTCTTTTTTTTCAATTCATTCGTAGCCATGCAAGACAAATGGCGAATGATCCTTTTAAACGATCTAGTTAATAATTAAATTATGGGGTAAAACGTAATTTTAAAAGTTTATTCAGCGAAGTATGGTTCTGTAAAATTAAATAAGGAGAAAGTATTTTTTATTATTATTATTAAAAAGAAAAGAAAAATAAATGAATTTATTTGACAAATAGTTGTTACTTAAACAATATTAATGAATACATTTTTGACTTGTGAGCTATCCATTTGGAAAAGCAAATTTTTAACTCTATTTAAAAAACGTTAAATACATATTTAAAACTTTTATTTCGTCTGGCAGTTTGTTAAAAAGTTTGGGTGCAGTTATAGTAAAAAAATTTGAATAGTGAGTCTTGTTTGAGGTTGGCACATTAACAAGTATTGACTCTTAAGCTATATACATTTGAGCTTCGGATTGTCGATGTAAAACCACTGCGAATGAAGAACACTTTAAGTACTTTATAAACGTAAAGATGCTTAAGGGGTGAGATGCGGAGTTCCTGAAACAGGGGCCAACTGCTGGCTAACCTATTCTTGTTGCAAATAATCCTAAGTTGCTTTTGGGCTAATACAAAAGATTGATTGATTGGACTCAGTGACGGAAGTGATTCAAAATCGGGAGGTCTTCCGTTATATTTTTATTTGTAAAAGGAAATCCTAATCCCAGAGCACTCAGACTCGGTAACGGTCCATTGTACTACCAGGCTGAATAAAAAAAGGTGTTATTCGGATCTCCCCTTTGATGGGTGGTATATGTTGTTCCTCATGGAGATTGAACCTGAACCGCACGGGTCAAATGCTAACACACTATCCTCCAGACCACCGCCACCCCTCCAATATAACTGAGGTCGAATCGGCGAACCCCACAGGCGGATCACTAGGGACGCAGTCAGGTGTATGATCCCCTTAATTCTCATCATAGCCTCATCGCCTTTAAGAAATATAGGGACGGGCTACAGTCCGTTTGGGCGAACTGTTGGAGACCATATTCTTATTCCTATCCCTCATAAGTGGCCGTGACGAAAGTCTTAGTATGGTTGAATTGTTAAGAACGCTCTATATATTTTGTTATATAACATTTAAAGGATTTAATCGAAAAAACGAAGCTTTTGTAAAAAAAACGCTATTTAATTGTGGGCGTGTCAGTAGGCAGATTTAAAAAATATTTAAATCTATATATATAAAAGAAAGTGTCCGAAGCGATGTAACCGCATAACTCGAGATTGGCCGAACCGATTTTGATGATTTATACTTTGTTGGAAAGGTATTTTCTCAGCACGGGTTTTAGAAAAAAAAAAATCTAAATTTCAAAATGGCTTATTTTGACCACCCAGCGTGTTACGACAGGTTTTTTTAAATTTTTTTTAATTTTTTTTCTTTTTTCATTTTGTATTTATTTATTTTGGCAACAACCAAATAAAGAGTCACATTTGAATGTAACATATCGTATCACAATTGAACTGTCAGATAGACACGCAACGTAACGCCATCTATTATCGATCAATGGAGAAGCCAATTTTGTTTCATGTTTGGTGGCGCTGTCGGATTCGGATTTCTTCATTGCGATTTTGTGAGTTTTTGTGAATTAAAATTGATATGAGAATATATCTATATCTATTTATATATATATGTATATAAAAATCAATCCATATTTGCGTTTGTTGCCGGTGTTTGGCCAAACGCGTTAACCGATTCCAATGAAATTTTTTTTTAAAGAAAGGTGACGTCTATACGAAGGATGTTATGTATGTGCGATGTCTGTATCTGCATCGGTGTGTAAATTATGTGTTTCTTAAAAAAGAAAAAAAAATTGACAATGTATTTATACACTGTGTGTTTCATATGTAGGTATCATGTGCTTTGAAAAAAAAAACAAATTTAAGTGAAATAATAAAAAGTTTTTTTGTGTAATATTTTCTATATATAAAAATCAATCCATATTTGTGTTTGTTGCCGGTGTTTGGCCAAACGCGTTAACCGATTCCAATGAATTTTTTTTCCATGAAAGGCGACGTCTGCACGAAGGTTGTTATGTTTGACTATATCTGCATCGGTGTGTGAGATATGGGCATTTGAGTGAGTACACATGCATATGTGCGTATGCGTGTAAATTACGACGCAGATACAGAGACCGTACAGACGTCACTTATTTTGTTATCCGAACAAGCATATGAAGACAACACGAATGTTTCAAGCTTATTGTGGAATTTGTGCGCACTTTCATTCTTGAGATATCGTGTATTCAATATTTTATTCAAATAACTCTTATTGAAATTTTTTGCATTTTTTTGTGAATCGGACATCGGAAAGTTGCTTTTCCAACATTGATAACAATCGATGTGGAAGTGAATGAAAAGTGATTTAATCGAAGTTTTTTATTTTCGCTTTGTTGTTTGATTCGCAGAAGTAAGGTGACATAGGCGCCTGCCAGACAACAAGCACCTACCCTAAACGGAACAACGAAGTTGTGTGAGCGGCCTAAGCCATGCGGAGAAAAACGTGCAGTCCCTTTCACCGGTTGAGCTCAAATCAGGCAATCTTCGGTATTGGCCTGAGAGTGTTTCTGTGAACTTTGGTCAAAATCGGTCTTCTTTTTTTAGGCGCAGCAACATACGCCGGATACCCGCTATAGACAATTATAAGGAAGTCTACTCGACCATATTGGCCAATAGAATTCTCGGGCACGGGCAAAGCCGGGCAGGTGCAGCTAGTGTAAGTATAAAGAGCACCTAGAGAGTCTATATTATAAATTTCAGTTTCCTAGCTCAAACTTTGACTTTTCAATAAAATTCTTTTATTTAATTGTGGGCGTGTCAGTGGGCGGATTTTAGAAATTTTATTATCCGAGCAGTATTAGGAGTCAAAGCTTATGTATATATAAAAAATTTCAGCTTTCTAGCTAAAAATTTGATTTTTTCGATAAAATCGTTTTTTTGAGTTTGTGGGCGTGTCTGTGGGCGGATTTCACAAAATCCTAAACTTGATTATTTCGGGCCCCTAGAGAGTATATGGTTAATGTTTCAGCTCTCTAGTTCCAGTTTAAAGGCCTAATTTTTGACGATAGACGGACGGACAGACGGACATGGCTAGATCATCATTACCTACTATCGATCCTGATCATAAATATAGTAACTTTTAGGGGTCTACGGGCAATATTAAGGTATGTTACAAACTTCGCGTCAAAATTAATATTATAAAGAAGAACCAGAAGCCCAACCTCTTCTATGCTGAGAAGGTGAAACCGGTTCGCCTTTGATAAGGCGTTGATTCACTTCTGGACCATTAATTTTTTCTACATGCCACCCATTTAGCAGCTGATGAACTGCTACTTCAACACATCTACTGCGCTTCGATGACAACTTTTTCATTGCTGTGTCGAAGAGCCTGCGTTTCTTTTTAAGGCCAATTTCTCTGAGTTGGGACACTTGGAAGATGGTGAGCTCAAATCATTGTTGAAGTTTGTGGATGGTGAGTGCACATCGTTGAGGCGTGTTTTCTGTAGACTCTGACTAGTCTCGTTGTGATAGGGTCTCCAACGTTGAATATCTTTTTTTAAAAACTTTTTCATCACAAAAAATTAAAATCTCTGAGGTATTCTGGAGTGCATCCATGTGAAGATGAATTGTAATTGTAACTCATCTCAAGGGTTACTAGGTAACATCAGTGAAAGCATGACTTAATAGTAACTTTAAAAAAGTTTCCTTCTGAAAATCGAAGCTATAATTGCTACAATTGGGCCCCAACATTCAAGTCCACCATAAAGCTATCTGTCTGGAGCATATTTCAACTCTCTCTCGCTCTGCTGTTGGATTGATTTGATTTTCAATGTGTGTGGTTCACAGATTTCAAACACCTATGATCTTCGTCTTTCTATATCTGCGAGGTTATGATCTGAACTAGAGCTATCATAACCCTTTCATTTTATTGCTTTCTTATACCCCCTGCGGGACTTGTTGGTCGCTCGGTAGGAAGGTATTATTAAATCGCAGATTTTAAATTAATTGAAAATGTGATAGTGCGATAATTTTAGACCAAGAATACCAACAAGTTTTATGACCTCTAGTCGGCCAATCTCCACAATTCGATCACGTTTGCTGACAACCATAAATTATATATATTTCACAGTGCTAAATTGACACTATCAGTGGATAATTACAATGAGAACCGATTCCCTGTCTAATCTTGTTTTTCCGAGGTCGTGCCAGTTAATGACTGTTCTCACTCTTTGAAACCGTTCATTGACTTAATACAAAAATGTAAACCCTCAAACGACTTACCAATGAATTGCTTCCGCACATGAAAATATTTGAAACAGAATTGACTGTCGATGAACTAATCAAACAACAAGTAGCCATTAAAGAGGTTGTTACTTCTTTCGCGGTTTCAGGAGGCATAAATATTTCAATTTGCTTTTAATGAATTGCGTGTGTGGCAACAATTTTTTCATTGGTTCTTTTTGAATAACAGTTTTATCGCCACATTTCCATGCTATGTCCGAATCTAAGTGCTATTGCATACATATTAAAGCTGAGAGAACGAGGTTTGGGAATCCACTAAGAACTGTTATGCTAATGACACCAATAGGGATGTTGAGATAACAACACACGACAGCGATTCACCAGAGGCAGCTGGATCGATTATAGTGATTCAAGGTTAGGTTAGGTTAGGTTTAGGTGACTGTCGGCAGAAGCCGACACACTTAGACCAATTTAGGTCCATTGTGATACCACGTATGTATTATCTACCTCAACTCTGTAGATGGGACTGGCCAACGACACGCGGTTGTTCTCAAACGGTCCCCCATCTACGTACTAACCGCGCCCAGCGTTGTTTAATTGCGGTGATCTGACGAGAACCGATTAACTCGACGTGGTATGGTCGTTGGTTCAAAGTGGATCAAAGTGCTTATTAGTATCTAACGAGAGCTGTTCAGGTTTAGATTCCAAATAGCGCGCCAGTGACACACTTTTTACACTACATCTCTTTGCCCTGACGCGACTGCGACATACGATTATTGTTAACGCTGTTTACTTTATAGCAAATCAAAGCGATTCATCAACGTCGCAATGAATTAGATTTTTCCTATTTAAAAACTTCTTTAAATATTATTTCCAGTAGTGTGTGGCATCACAACTCAGGAAATTCTTGAAATGAGCGATCTTTTTGTTGCAAGGTGTTGATGAAATTACGGTTGGGGAGGCCATCTTTTCTGTCCAATGCCGTAGGGCTTGATGAACTCCACCCTAAAGGGCTTTGCCTGATATGTATGAACAACTGGTGCCTTTTTTTTGATGGCACACTAACGAGACCTAGCAGGATGTGTAATAGTCTACAAACAATAGTTATTACGGCAGTTCCGATCTAAAGTAGGTACATCCGTCTCGAGTTATGCGCCCTCAAAAACGGAACCCTTATAGATTCGTCATGTCTGTCTGTCTGTCTCGGCATGTCACAGACACTTTTTTCCGAAGCTATAAGAACTATACTTTCGAAACTTGGTAAGTAGATGTATTCTGTGAACCGCATTAAGATTTTCACACAAAAATAAAAAAAAAACAATACATTTTGGGGGTTCCCCATACTTAATACTGAAACTCGAAATTTTTTTTTCATCAAACCCAACGTGTGGGGTATCTATGGATAGGTCTTCAAAAATGATATTGAGGTTCCAAAGTGGTAAAATGGCCAAGAGTACGATAACTCAGGCGACAAGAAAAAATAACGGTTTTGTGTAGAGCAGTTAGATACAAGCATTTTTTTTACTATGGGAGGGGGGGTGTCAATCTCGCCCCATTTTCTTCAAATGGGAACAAATATATTTAAAAATAACGATAATACTCGTACTTACAATTAAGTATTGCACATTTTTTTAAAGCTAAAAGTCGGTTCTATCATACTACTTTTAAATCCGTAGTTTATTTACCACCAAGTTCCACAGAAGGGAGGAAATGACACCGCCTTGCGGAATACCTCTAGCGAGCCATCCATATTCAGTTCTGTTAGTGCATTTGCGATGGCAGAGCAAAAGGATATATTCAAATAAAGTGCATTTCCCTCCCATGGAAGTTTCACTCAATTATGTAGCAGTTCAGTTTGTAGATAAAATAAAAAATCTGGGACCCTAAACTTGACTGTAACGATCATATACATTCTGTTGTTTCAAAAATATATGGTATTCTAAGGGGGTTAAGCCCGACAAAGTTCTTTCTACCTTCTGTAAAACTTAAACTGATTAAATCTTTTGTCCTACCTATTGTTCGGTGTAGACGTGAAATTTGATTCATATTTGGAGGTTCAAACCCCTGAGACCCCCCCCCTCCCCCCCCCCCCCTCCCCTGACTACGGCTTTGCTCTGAATAGTGAGTCCAAAATATACTACTATATATTTACTCCAATTGCCACCTTTAACGTAGCGCTTCCTATTACTATACTCCCAAGTCTTGACTGCCTACTATTCCTAGAACCATTTGCCTGATAAGGTACTCACTTCCCACTTCCCATACCCAAAGGTGCATGTACCACTCAAACTCATCACAAATTAAGTTTATAATTAACATTTGTGTACCTACTGCTGTTCATAATAGCTCATAAAAGCTTCCCCACTTTTCACTATCAACTACAATACATTGCAAGACTGTTTCCCACTTAAGATAAAGTTCTCGAAGAGTGATAATTTGAATTTCAAAAAGCCCCTCGTCGTCGTCGTCAGTTATATTTTGAAGAAAAAAAAATTAACACATGAGAACCATGTCGCGGGCGGGCTACGCACTTACATGGTTGCATGTTCGTGTGTATATTTGTACTTATCAAACTCATTCTATTAATTACTCCGATTAGTATGGCCATTTGTGTGTTGCGACACTCGAATTCACAAAAACTTTATCGATACGATGAACAGGAATGCTGTTTACACATGCTCTTTGAACAATACCCTATATAATTATTTTCCCTCGGCGATTAGTAGACAGATATATAACATTGATTGCTAAAGGCGAATTCATTTTATTTAAAAAGAAAACTTCATAGATTGCAGCAATAAACCGATAAAATAAATGCGATAGTGAATGAAATATCCTAATGAAATATTATTGAAACGATGCGTTAAATATGACGCTGTGTGGGAAAAGAACATATTTTATTTATGTTCCGAATCAATTTCAGAGATTGGGCAATCGATTACCGCGAGGTTGATGCATCTGAAATAGGTTAACTCAGTTGGGAAACTATCAAAATGGTTTAATAATAAAAGGACGTATTGCAAAGCTTTTTCATCCATTAAATTGTCCAAAGTTGAGTTTCTCATGCCTATAATCTCAGTATGCCTATAATCCCAGTTCGCTTTTTCGTAGAAACATATAATGAGTGAGGATAGAAGTTGATTTACGATTGGAAAAATGTGGGAATGGAACATTTGCTCACATTTAGTAGTATTCTTACTGAAGGTGATTGGTTTCCCGGCTTCCGGACGTTTTAAGGCCTCTATACTCATGAGACCTGTAAATTTAATAAAGAAATGGAAGTAAGGCTCAAAATCAACTGTGCAAGTGAGCGACGGTCATTGAAACTAATATCTCAGTTATCAGAGAGGTCATCAACGAAAGGGTTTGCCTAAAAGGCAATGTCTAGCTTTGGCCAATGCCGGACATCCGGACGAAGATAATAAAACAAATTGTCTGTAGTGGGTATTATTTCTAGAGCCTAAAGGCCAGTGATCCATACTTATCTAGCGACGTCTATACTTGTTCTACTCGTATATATCAATTTCTGTGCTATGAATTCTATGCAGTCCAAATTTAGCTGGAAATGATGCAATACGTTAAAGTAGTCCGCTAAAGCTATGCCTTTTATGTGAAGTGCACAATAGATTATCGGTGCAGGAAAATAACTACACATGGGCAATAATTTCCCCTCGAGTGGGAAATAATTTCACTTTTTTATGTGAAGTTATTGCCTATTGAATGTGGTTTATGATAATTTATGAATCGGTATATGATCGGTGATTCACGCTTGCTTGCGATACAGCGCCATATTTCAAAATACTATGGTACTTGTTGATGGGCGGAATGAATTAAGCCCCCAAGTCAAAATGGCTTCAAAAAATATGAAAAAAGGCCAGCAAAAATGGGGCTATATTCCGAAATGAAAAATGTCGCCATTCCATTTATGTCAAATTGCCCCAAACCAATTCAACATGACCCCAAATTGTTGGCACGAAAATTGATCAAAATGACAAATTACCGAAGAAAATTAAAAATGTCTCTTAAATAATGCATGGCGAACAACAACTATAATTTATATCAAATTGGGGCTCATATTTTTGGGCCTTTTTTCATTTTCTTAGTTTGGTATCAAAAAAAATGTTACTACAAGAAACGCGAAGTGTTGTTACAACGTCACTGGTTTTAAGCGGTCAATAAATAAGTGAGTATCGAGTTTGTGGGCACAAATCAAAGCCAAACGCCGGCCGGTTTATGAGTCGAATAAATGTCCAGTGTTTAAAACGCTCTTACCCGCGAAGCAGGACACCCAGGTACTGTTATCTGCCGAACTATTTCATAGAGCTTTGAAACATGACGCTTTGCGGCGCCATGATCACCTGCATTGAAGCCGAACTCCGGCCGGTTTATGAGTCGAAGAGGTGTCCAGAGTTTAAAAACCCTTTTCCCAACAGTACGTCATACAATTAAAGGGTAAATAAGAAACAACCGCTGGAATTTCCCGAGATCAAACAATGAACTACTTCAAAAGCGTATAAAGAAGGAAAAAGTGAATAAAATGTTTACATGGGATGGAAAAAATTCCACGTCTTCTGATTGAATCCAACTTATAACAACCCGGAAGTGTGGAAGGGGCATTGTCTTCTTGGAATATCCAAGACTGTCCGAAAATGTTTTTCACTTTTGGAAATGACCGTTCCAGCAAACATTTGTAATTCTTTCCGTACATTGTTATGGACAAAAACTCCAAGTCGATTGTGCCATAGTTATCTATATATTAATACGGAGTTGCCTATAACGTGTTTCCCCCCTTTTTTGCTATTATTCGTCACATAGATATGCCAACACTATATATATTTGGGTAGGGGACAATACATAGAAGTGCACAATACAATAAAATTATCCACATATAGTACACACATATATAATAATCTGCCAATCGGAACGGAAAAATTTTATATCATGAAGTTACTTGAAAATGCTAGAAGTTACTTGAAAATGCTTGAAGTTACTTGAAAATGCTTGAAAATACTTGAAGTTACTTGAAGTTACCAACAACAACATTTCTGTGCATATTATGCATTTGATAATGCTTGAACATACTTGAAGTTACTTGGACATGCTTGAAGTTACTTGAAAATGCTTGAAGGTACTTGAAAATGCCTGAAGTTACTTGAAGTTACCTGAAAATGCTTGAAGTTACTAAACTTGAAAATGCTGGAAAACTTGAAGTTACTTGATAATGCTTGAACATACTTGAAATTACTTGAACATGCTTGAAGTTACTTGAAAATACTTGAAGTTACTTGAAAATGCTTGAAGTTACTTGAAGTTACCAACAACAACATTGCTGTGCATGTTATGCATTTGATAATGCTTGAACATACCTGAAGTTACTTGGACATGCTTGAAGTTACTTGAAAATGCTTGAAGGTACTTGAAAATGCCTCAAGTTACTTGAAGTTACCTGAAAATGCTTGAAGTTACTTTAACTTACTTGAAAATGCTTGAAAATTTGAAGTTACTTGGACATGCTTGTAGTTACTTGAAAATGCTTGAAGTTGATTGAAAATGCCGGGGAAATTTTATATCATGTGAAATCAGAGAATGCAATGTCGAAAAATTTCATTTTCCGATTAATATGTTTAAAAGTCGACTTTGTTTTTTTTTGACTTATAGAATAAATTGGTCGAATTTCGACCATGGGGCGACCCCTAGTAGTATATAATAGGCTCCTCCTTTGTTCGATCATGTAAATAAAAGTTCTAACCGTCGCGTCGGGCCGTCAAGGTTAAACTTCTTTTCATCCGAAAAGACAACGCGTTTCCATTCACTGCTCCAAGCGACACGTTCTCTTGCAAAAGTCATTCGATGCTCTTTGCGGATTTGCCTCAAAACTGATTTCATTTTAAGTTTTTTTCTGTGTATAGTACAAGTTTTTCGTATTATCCTTGTTGGCTCTTATTTTAGTCCCTAGAGTTGAATTTTAGGCAAGCCGTAGAATAACCCTAACCCTCTTTTCTAGCAGTGTTGTTGCTTCTGCCGTGCGTCCTTTTTGATTTTTCCCATAGTGTTGTGGATCCGCAAGATATGTAACTGTTTACAACAGTCTTACTTCTATTAAGCCTCCTTTCAATTTATTGGCCTGACAGTCCTAACTCCTTGAAAGCATCTATTTTTCCTCTTACCGTCGCTGTCAAAGTCTTTCCGTAACCCATTTTTTTAACATAAAAACAGTTCTTTTCCACGCTTTTTTAAATATTCTCAACAAAATTTTGAAAAAAATTTATGGCCTCATCCTTGTGATCGCCAGTATATATAATGTAATTCTTAACATTTCATCCATACGAAGTTTTTTGCCAAGCTCACTTTTAAGGGGCGTTTTTTACGACTTTTCGATTAAATCCTCAAAAAACGTAAAACATAGTTATGCAAAACAAAATATGTAGATAATATCCTTTTTACTATTTACCATACCATACATTGCGCCCGAATGGACTGGTTTCTCCTTATGTTTTTCTTACGATTTCGAAATATGCATGCTACTACTGTCACAACAAGACGTATCAACCCACTGACTAATGCGACGGCACCCTTGCGGAACATCTTTGCAATGTAAATTGAGTCGCTAGGCTTACCTGAAGGTTAAAAGTGCCTAGATGTGCACGAAACACCTTGGCCTATTCTTAAATATTACTAGGAACTTCTCACCATCAATGTTGTAAAAGTGCGCGAAAATTTGCTGTCACTATTATCCTCCAACTAAAATTGTTATTTCCTATTCTTCATGTCATTTCTGTGAATACTCTTGTTTGACTTGAACTTTGTTAAAGCGCCATTAAAGCACACAAATATGTGTATACATCAATTGCAATTGTTAAAACAAATTGCCGCGTCAAGTCTGCTGTTATTTTTAACTTTTTATTTAACACGACAAACTAATCAAACATTTAATACCACTTGACGTTGATTATTACCTCCGATAGCACATAATTATTTTTTTTTTTTCACAAAAAAGAAAAATTAAAATGTTTTTTTTTTCATTGAGCATCCGATAATAATTAGCTACGTAACAACGGAAGCTGAACCAAACTCATCGGTAGAACATTCACAACCACCACTACATGTAAATTTCCACCTGCACTTTATCAAGTGTGTCGTTGTAGTTGCGGCACGTTTTAGAACAGAAAAATAATACACTTTCCAGGTGAGCTCTGATTTTACAGCCCACTTGGTTGTACCATAAAGCATCTGTCTTATGGGCTCTGTGGATTTTCTTAACATCTCTGGCTGGCTTCACTTACAGGCAGCGTCATTCAAATTAATAACAAATGTGAATGGATATTTTTAACTTTGCGCGTACTACTTATACTTCAATAGATACTTGTTTGACTGTGTCTACTTCTCTTTAACTTTTCCATTTTTTAAAATTTAAATTGGATCCAAATCTTCGTCACACAGAGGGTTCCTTTCATGCCAGCGAAGTAACACAATTAAAGGGGCGTAATTTGATTTTATTAGGGGAAATCCGGGGACAATATCTGTTTCTTCAAAAGGTCGTAAAATGTAGCTTTTATGTTCCTGTCATAGTGTTTTTTATTTTGAAATCGAAAAAATGGAGCACGAATCGGCCTTTTATTTGATTCTTTTTTTTACTTACTAATTTAAAAAGTGGTCCCTCAAGGAGGAGCACGTTCGTTTTATTTGGATTTTAGTGCTCCCTTCTTAGTTGCTAAAATGAGTGGATTGTTTTAAGTTTTCAACAGCAAAAATATATTTGTTTTTCTTTTCGATAAATCCGTTGTATTTATTATTGGAAAATCGCAAATTAAACAGCACGTGAAGAGTTAATTTATGCGAGACAATTTATTTGTTGTTTGATTTATTATTAGACAAATTTATTCGCAATTTTTTTTTTCGTTAACAGAACGCTTTCAGTTTTCGTTTTGACGATCATGAACACTAAACGCTTGTTGGATGAAACAATTTCTGCGGCAAAGACTTATTACAGTAGAATCTTAATAATGTGAACTAGCTAAGAAATATGAACTGGCCACATTTTAGAGAAGTTCACATTATACATTGAACAATAAATCAAAAAAAAAAAAAATCGTAAAATTTGTTGGTTAAAATAAATAAATACAGTAGACTCGCGATAACGTGATCTATTCAAAACCGAGCGTAGTCACGTTTGCGAAGCTGTACATGTGAACAAAAGTGCCATATAGTAAATTTCCAAAAAAAATAAGACGTGCGTTAAGTTATGATTCATATATTTTTATTGTTTTGAATCGATGGAACACTTATCATTAAAAACTTGTGTATGTATGTAAAATGATTTATGAAAAAGATATGTAGGTATTTGCGATTGTACATACATAATTTACATTTTTTAGGAAGAACACAATTTCTGTTGAATTTAATAAAAAAACGGCATATTTTTGTCTCGATTTTATTTTTTTGCGAATTGTTGAACACGGCCTTTGCGCGCAGAAGTTTAAGTACGCTACTAGCAGTTGGAATTATGTTTACATCTTCAGCCCATTCCAAAGCTTTATGTAAAATGTTGAGTGCTTCACTAGGTTCGATTCTGGTATGTGCTCTTTCAAGACTGCTATCCTCGCTTTCACTTCCATCACTTGTTAATATCTCGTTCGTTTCGGTTGCGTTTGGAAGATCTTCATTCCATCTGCGGATATCAGCAAATGAACAACCAATCTGCAAACACACAATTTAGTAACTGGTTGGAAGATTATGTTCAAACCTCAGGATTAATTGCATGAAGAAGTTCTATTGTACGTTCTTGTTGGGTTTTAATTGGCGAAGAAATCCTTTCTCTCAAAATAGCTGATGGGATATCGTCTTCACGGCCTTCTTCACCTCTTACAGAACTTTAATAATAATGTTCGTCCAGCATTTTGCGATTGTTTTCTTTCCATTGCATGGCGACGTTGCCAAGCTGAATTTAAATAGATAACGGCGCTCCGTAACGACGAAACGCGGCTTCTGAAACACTACTAAAAAACTATATTATGACTGAAAAAGTTTAGGAATACTTTAAAATATAATATTTTATCAAAACACGGTGTTCAATTAAATAAAGGGTCTTTCAATAAGGATTTGATAACTTCTTTTTTAAATAAAATGCAAACTACTTGAGATATCTCAAAAAATCACTTAATTGGCTTGAATTACTATCAAAATATTTATGAACTAGCTGACTATGCTCGCCTTGCTTCGCCAGTCTGCCACTTCTCAAATTTAAAACAAAATACTTGCTGATAAGAACTGATAAAGAAAAGTTCGAGATTGTCCCTTCTCATTATATGGATATACTTTCAGTGTGACTCCCTCTCAATCTCAATTACATTTCATACCCTAACTTTCTCAATCCCATGAGCCACAAAAAAAAAACAAAAGAAACTACAAAAGGTGCATAAAAAAAAGAAAGAAAAAGCACACAGCACAAAAGGTACAGAGAGAGATACAGATTTGTGCCGCACACACACAAATTTTCCTCCACTCAACGCTGGGAAAATCCAACGATCTAACTTCAATCGATCATTTTCCTTTTTTTTTAATTGTATACAATTTATAGTTTAATGCTTATTGTTCAACTCCGCTGGGATATGTAAAGAGAGAAATCCTCCTGCACTTCATCTCAAGGGCGGAGACTAGATGGACGAATCGTACGAACTGTGCCATTTCAAGAAAGATCTGGCCATCCTACAATGATGCCAGAACAAACAGTCTCTTAGCTAGAACGCGTGTAGATGTCGCCAGACTAACGGCAATCAGTACGGGCCATTAGGCACTAACGCAGCCAAGCTTGGCATCCCCCATAACACCCACTGCCGTAGCTGCTCTGACACAGAAAAGAGTGAAACAGTGTTCCATCTTCTCTGTGAGTGTCCGGCTCTAGCCAAAACCAGACGGAGGGCACTAGGTCATCCCTTTTACAATGACCTTTCTGCCATTCATAGCATCCACTTCAATAATCACCCCTATTGCGAGTGTCAATCGACAATTGATAATTGACTATTTTCAATTTGTGCTATTATACCTATTTCATTTGGATGAGTCATTCCAAAGCTAGGAGCTAGAAAGCATTCGAGAGTTACTTTTCTTAGATATCAGCTTAGATCTCCGCTTCCGGACAGCGGATGAATCATTTTCAGGCCGTAAAAAGTAGCCTATGTTCATCAGGGATTATGTCGGCTTCTAATGGTTAAACAATTTTTTAAATCGGTCCAGTAGTTTCGGAGCCTATTCAAAACAAACAAAAAATTAAATCTTTCCTCTTTATAATATTAATATAGGTGGAATGCGACTTCGTTCATATGTCCACCACGTGAACGTATGCCGGTCGATACGTTTAACCCAATCGCCGATGACTCGGCCGCACATTTCGACCGATACGGCCGCTATTTATCGTTCCATATTGGCTCTGCGCTCCTCTAACGTCGCCGGCTTATTGGCTAAGACCAATGATTTAATGTAGCCCAATAAGAAAAAGTCTAGAGGCGTTAAATCACACGATCTCGGCGGACAATAGACGGGTCCGTCTCTGGAGATAACACGTTCACCGAATTGAGACTTCAATAACTCGATTGTTGCACCCGTTGTGTCGCTTGTGGCACCGACTTGTTGGCATCTCATATCACTGATGTCCAATCCATGCAATTGCTCAAAGAAATAACGTCCCAACATGTCTCTGTAGCGAATACCATTTACCGTAACGTGACGGTCATTTTCATCGACGAAAAACAAGGCCCAAAGACGCCACCGACATGAAAACCGCACCAAACAGTGACTTTTAACTATGTTCTGGTGTAAGTCTCCATGGTGATTTGCCAAAGTATACTGAAAAAAGCGTCAAACACACTTTATTAGTATGGCAGCTAGTTTGACAGTTATCCCTCTCAGAAGCTTTATACCTCTATAAAAAAAAATACCCTATATATGATGGCCGCAAATTATGCCATACAATTTTCATCTCATCTCATCTGAATTCAGTTGGCCACAAACAAGCTTTATTGGTACAAAGGACGTACAAAAATGCTGGAATCGCTTAGAGTCTCACGTTCAAACATTTGTTAATAATTACTTTGACCAGAGGAGCCATCAAAGCCCCAAGCTTTTCATTTGGTCATATTTTAAAGATGTCAAGACCTCTTTGTGAACTTCAAAGAATCGTTCTATTATGTGATCTAATAACACCTGAAGGTTTATTTCAGCCGAAATCGGAGGAAAGTTATAAAAGACCTATTTGGATAGCAATTCTGCTTTGCACTACTAAATAGGATGGACAGTTTTCTTTGTCAATTGATCTTTTAATATTGTACCGGTCAGTTGAAAGCTTCTTCAACAGAAGATAGAAAAGTTGAATCTTTTTTCATTTAAATTGCTTTTCTATAGCGATTGGCACTTTGTGGTGAAGAAAATGTAACTTCTTTTACGATTTAATAACGTTCCATCTGTCGGGAACTCATTTGATTAGCAGAGGCTAATTTATAAGGATCAAAACTTGATCCCATTTCCTCAGTTTTGCGAACATTGGATCAATCGGAACTTTTAGTGAACTCCAAGCTTTTTTGCTGTGCATAAATCTCTGAAATGAAATCAAAGTTTGAAGCCATTCGCTATGCTTAAGGACATTTTGTTTTAAAATCCGAAACGAAATGCGACAATATGTAATAAAAAATAAATATAAGAAATAAGAGTACATACATACCTCCTGGAACTGATCCATTGCTAAAAACTAATTCAAAAAAATTATTTTGAATTACGAAGCTATTGAAACTGTGTTTAATAACTGACCTTTGGACAGACGGGCTGGGTAGAAAAGTCGTTATTTTGGAATAACGGGATTGGTAAACAATGCACAGACATGTCTTGTGATAAAGTGAAAAGACTTTTGGCCAACTTTTAGCGGTTCCTGCTGCACCTTAAAGTTAATTTTTTAACGGTTTCAGGAACATTAGTCTGTGTAGCTACCATTGATGCCAAAAGAGTGTTTCTGTGTATATATAAAAATGTAACATAAAATGTTACAGCATTTTGTTCCATTGGCTGGATAAGTGGCGTAAACATTCCAGTTATGAACGGGTTAATATTTGAAATTTATTAAGCTTCAACTTAAGCTTCACCGAAAAGAGTCCTATGGATATACGTATACGCCTATGATAAGACCATTTATAGCATACGCATCGGTTGTTTGGTGGAACAAGCTTTCACGTAAATACGAGGGGCGTTCAATATATTCTCGGTATCGGGGTGAAGCTGTGGTTGTATATATAAATTGACTTATTTATCAAGTAATACTGTACAATTTCATATAAATGTGATTATTAATTCGCGTTTTATCTCTAGTTAAACCGAATCATAATGGCAACTGAGACGATGATGGTGAAAATTGAGCATCGCGCTGTAATTAAATTTCTCACTAAGCAAGGAAAAAGTCAAAAAACTATTCATGAAGAGATGGTGGCTGTTTACCAGGGTTCTGCACCTTCATTATCAACTGTGCAAAAGTGGTCAAGAGAGGCAGAGAGAGCATTGAAGACGACCCCCGCTCCGGCGCCCCGGCTACTGCTTGTACGGGAGAAAGCATCAAAGAAGTCGAAAAACTTGTTCTTGAGGATGCCCGAATAAAGGTGAAAATGATGGCAGAGATCACCAAGCTTTCAATTGGTACCATTCACACTATTCTTCATGACCATCTTAACCTTTCAAAGGTCAGTGCAAGGTGGGTGCCACGAATGCTCACAGCGCCTCAGAAAAAAGTGAGAATCGCATGCTGTAGAGATGTTTTGGAGATGTGTAGTGAGAACGCGGACGGTGTTATGGATCGAATTGTTACTGGGGACGAAACATGGGTCCACCACTATGACCCTGAAAGCAAACAAGAGTCCATGCAGTAGCATAAAAAGGAAACAGACCACCTGAAGAATTTCAAAGTCACTCCGTCTGCCGGGAAGCTCATGGCCACAGTTTTTTGGGACTCAATGGGAATCTTGCTCATTGAGTAAAGGTGAAACGATCAACGCCACATCCTACGCTTCCACTTTGCATAATTTGCGGGAGGAAATTAAAAAGAAAAGACGGGGTAAACTCGCAGCGGGTGTGTTGCTTCTTCATGACAACGCGAACAGGATCACACGGCGCGAGTTTCGAAGGCTGCTGCGCGAGATTGTGGTTTCGAAGAAATCCAACACCCACCCTATAGTCCAGACCTTGCCCCTAGTGATTATTTCCTGTTTCCGGATTTGAAAAAATGTCTTCGTGGACAAAGATTTTCGGATTATGAAGAACTCATGTCGGCAATAAATGGGTATTTTGCAGAGAAAGAGAAAATTTATTTTTTTGAGGGTTTAAAAAAGCTTATCTCAAGATGTAACAAATGCATTGATGTTAGGGGAAATTATATTGAAAAATAACGACAATTTAAATTGAATTCGCATTTTCCTTCATATCGATATAGAGAATATATTGAACGCCCCTCGTACGTTACTGCTGCTTTTGCCAAACTCCAAAGGCAGGTATGTCTCGGCTGCACGGGGGCCTTCCCCAGAACGCCTGGCTCCGGCGTAGATGCACTATTGAACCTCCCGCGCCTTGATGTTTACATCATGGGCTGTACAATCAAAGCTATCTCACGTCTAAGAAAAGGTGGCTTTTGGTATAATTCGCACTGGAGTTTTTGATGAACTTGCGCAACGCCGTCTGATGCGATGACACCGGAACTTCGGCTAAAGCGCAACTACGAGGTTGAATTTCCTCGCGTTCAGGACTGGCACTGGCCGGACTCTGAACCTGGAAGGGAATGCAGTCGAATCTTCACGGATGGCTCCAAAACCGATCAAGGATCTGGTGCTGGTGTCTTCGTGGAGAGCGAAAACGTTAGACTTTTCTTTCCGTTAGGCAAATATGCGTCAGTCTTCCTAAGAAGACTATGTTACGAGGAACAGGTGGAGGGGGCGAAGTATCTGCGTCTGTAGCGATAGTCAGGCTGCGCTTAAGGCCTTACTCAAACACTTAACTACCTCCAAAGTAGTACGTGAATGCAAGATATCTCTGAATTCGGTCGGAAGGTTGAATTCACTTAAACTTGTCTGGGTCCCGGGTCATAACGGGATCACGGGAAATGAGATCTCCGATGAACTTGCTAGACAAGGTTCAGAGGGGGACTTCTCAGGACCTGAACCAGCGATCTGTCTGCCTGCGTCCTCGGTCAGGGCTTCCATTGACGGTTGGGTTTCCTATGAACACAATCGCAGTTGGCATGACTCTCCAGGGTGCAGACAGACTAAGCAAATGCTCCCCGACGTCTGTAGGAAATCCGCGGCATTCTTGTTGTCTCTCAACAGAAAAGACTACAGACAGACCACTGGCGTTCTTACGGGACACTACGTTTTTGCCAAACACCTTAAGGTGCTAGGCCTAAGCGATACCACCAACTGCGAAGCCTGTGGAGAAAGCGACGACACTGCGGAACATTTCCTCTGTGATTGTCCTGCTTTTGCTCGTATCAGGTGGCAGGTATTTGGTGCGGATATGGTGAGTGCTGTAAACCTAAGCTCCTTATCATTGAGATGCCTTCTCGTTTTTCTTAGAAGAATGAGTAAATTCCCCCCAAAAAAAAAGCTTCAACTTTTCTTTGTAAAAGGGGCACCTCTCATCCATGACGATTTTGAGCTCCTGTAGTCGACAGGAGATTCAACATTTTTAAAAGAGCGGGGATTTTGTTGCCTTTCTAATCAGTTTCCAAAGTTTAAACTAATGTAACCCTGTTGCGTTCGTACAAGCTAGAAAAGTGACACGCTGTTTTTTCCGTTTTTCTTCCAGCATCGCTTTTTTCTTGAGATGCAGCAGCTTCCAAAACAATCCGCATTCGTCTGCATATTTTGTTTTGCTTCAAGCATTTGAGCTATTATATTATTTATTTAAACCGTCTGGATTCTCAGTATCCACTGCAGTATAAATTTGATCGTGAGACACAGACCAATTTAAAAAATTCAGCTAGCAGGTTGTTCTTGAAGGGGTCCAGAAGTTCAGGGCTAGAAGATAGCTTTCTAATAAATCGCTTCTTCAATCGTTACAACCATTTGTCACTCCCATTAAAATCGCTTTGATTTTCTTTAATTTTAGAACGGAAAAATGTAGCCTACCGAGTCTACCATTATGTTTTAAATTTTTATTTCATAAGAGTGAACAAACATAAAACTTAGGACCAAAATGAAGGATGCAAAGATGATATGTCAATATTGCTTCCTCCGCATCCATTTGAACAGAAGTTTTCATATCGTCGATGTTTACTTCAGCTACCCTTTCGTCTAACTCACCATCAACGTCTTCTAAACAAATATATCTCTATGTATATCTTTAAATCTTCCAAGGAAAGTTTTCCATTTTCCTCACATATTTTGAAACTGTTCACTCTATGTCGAACTTTCGGGCCCACCCGTGCGTATGTCACAGGGTTCTAACCTCAATTATAAAATTTCGGAACAGATTTGTAAAAATGGAGTAAATCGAAAATTTCCGGAACAGATTTGAAGACGAAAGAAAGTTTTCAAAATCTGTATTTTAAACGAAACTTACGCAAATATAAACCATACCAATGAGAACTAAATGAACAAGGAATGAAGTAAGAAAAAAAAAAATGATTCCGTTCAAAACAAAACTTCAGATTAGATTCTATGTTGAGGTGGCTTTCAGCTTTAGCCAACAAACTTACCCCAATGTGAGGTCCATTGTGATGCCACGCGGATCTAGGGAGTTTCTCCCACTACTCGTTAAACAAGTTGGAGCTTCTTATGTAGCGCGATAGACTTCTAACGACGTAGATATAGATTTCTTTTATAGGAGAGATCAGGTCATGTACAAAGAAGTTGAAGTGTAGTCTCCTCCTCTTCGTCTATACAGCTTCTGCTGAAGTCATTTGAATAAACGCCAAGCCTTGAGGCGTGCTCGCCTTTTAGACAGTGAACTGTAATGACACCTACAGTTGAGCCAATATGCAGTCGGTCTAGTGAGATAAGACACAGGTCCAGCTTTGGCCAGATATGCTTAGTCCTTAGACATGTATTCAGAATCAGAGTTGGTTGGAAAATTGAAAAATACAGTGCTGTCATTTACTTTCATATGGTTTGGCTAAAGAATTTTTCAGCGTCGAAAAAAGGAGTAGATCTCAAGAAAGCAGAGTGGCGGAGCAGATTTTTTTTTTTTTAATTGGAGTAAATTAACTCCGATTGGACGCTGGTGGGTAGCATTCAAATTTAAAAAATCCTTGAACTGACTGTTGAAGCTATTTGCTTGATTTCTAAGTAAATATTCTAAAATGGCTTGGAAGAGTGCAAATTCCATATGGGGCTTCTCTGAGGTTCTTAAGGTTTTCTTCTTTCCAATTCCAGATTCCGTATTTCCGCTGAACTCAAATAGTTTTCTTTAATTTTTTATCGCTGTTATTGTAGCTTCCGATTTTCTTAAAAGTTCAGCTTTGTCCTTAATTGTGAGGAATTTATGTTGTTTTTGCTTCGTGGGAGCCATCGCTTGAGGTTTTGTCGAATTGAATACACAAACACCACAAGCCACAAAAGAAACCCACCAAAAATGAACATTTCAACCAAAAATAACAAAATTAAATTTGCAGACAAGAAGAAACAGAAATCAACATGAATGCAGACATGCGAATGTGTGTGTGCAACCAAAAAAAAGTTCGCATTTTCGAATAGCAAAAAATGGTAACGAGCTCACATTTCAGAGTGGGTTAAGCAAAATGTTTACAGTTCACATTATTGGATAGTTCACATTATAGGGGTTCACATTATCGAGATTTTACTGTACAAGATATCAAAGAAGAAAGCAAGACGTTCTCAAAAAACAAAGTACACGGTTGCATTTGGATTGAGTTTCATTCGAAAATCATATTGCATAGTTAAATATGCATTTTGTGCCCTCTATGACTTCTTTTTAAATACAATCGCAAAGCCGTTGAACACATTTTACGACCATCACCTTAAAGTTCAACCACTCTTCCATATTTAGAAGGGAAATCATTCCCTAACGCCTTTTATTAAAGTTACCCAAAGTCGTTAAATACACATCTCTGCATACCTTGTCTTGTTGCTTGTATGTACTTAACTACTCCAAATTCAATCGACCATTCTCTTGGCCAAAGCCAAAGAGGCTACTCAATTTGGCAAAACTACCATTCATTAACTAATGGCCATTTGCCTAGACACACCTTCCAAACAAATTTCAGCTTGCAACGCACACACAAATGGCCGATCTTCGAACAAATCGAAATTAAATTTGTCACTATCAGCCATAAGCCATAATCAATGTGAAAAGAAAGCACGCAGCAAACAAGACGTCCTAAAAATAGTTTAACCACCAACCTTTAATTGGATAAAGTTGCTGTTGTCCATCGCACCTAGGCCACCTTTGGCATATACATAATGCCGTCTGCTACCTTTCATATTCTCTATCCGTCTTTAAAAGGAGGAAACTAGCAAATGCGACACTATCGCCCTGCGGCCCTTTCAATTGTGTTTGCCGCTTCACGAGGCCAAAAATAGGCCATCACGTTTCGTCATACATGCCCTCTTCTTCGTCCAAATGGGTAGCAGCAATTCGTTTTCAATTCCGCATTTCCTGTGCAGACAAAGTCGTATTCGTCGTCGACTTGTCATAGTCTAAATGTACACGGGAGTCGCCGGAGCAATACTCGATGGTGTGTTGCTCTCTTCCAAACTGGGGTGAGGCAGAACCTGGAAAGACAACACACTCTTTAAACCTTTTTATAAATGACATACAGATTGGATTAATGAAAAGTAAGATGGTTTAGTGTCTTGTGATATTTACTGCGCATTTTAGGGTGTTTCGATGTAGTATTGGGGGGAAGTCAGTTGAAGTCGTATCTAGTTTTTCATGTGATTCTTTAAGGTTCACATAAAATAAAGCAATTTTGAAGAAATAAATATTCTCTTTAATAGGTGAAGCCGTAAATTTTCAAAAATGTATCCAACCATCCCCAACACTTCATTGCTATAAATCATAACTTGTAGGACTAAGGATGAATTGCTTCCATGTCAATACAACAGATTTCAGACCTTATAAAATACCATGAATTTAGTTTGGGATGCTTTTGTTCATTGCACTTCTTTTTTACTTTGCTAACGCCATGGAAACCATAACATAAACTTTTCGATGTCTAAAAGCATGGCTTTAGCCGCAATTGTCAATTTGATGTTATATCTTAGCAACCAGTGGAGTCAATCGTTTTTGTTATCTTTCTTTCGTTGTTGGCAAAACGGGAGAGTTCTTAAGAATCCATCTCAATTTTGCTCGAATTTCTGCGGTAGTTCAAAATGTCTTCTTATATTTTAAACCGTTGCAATAGGGCTCTTTAGAAAGCATAAGTATTCAATTACTGGACTACTGATCGAGGGGTCTCACATAAAGTATTTTGTTTCTAACTGTCCCATCTCTGGCGAAAATCTGACAAACATCCCAGTTCCCAGAGTGTCAATTGTCTTAGAAGCTTCGGAGTTGGTGTAAAATTGAAGATCACTTTCACTTCGCACACGCAAATTGTTGGAGAAAAAAAGTTGTAGACCCTTGCCACGTCGAATCAATCGGTTCTCGTTCGATCACCGCTATTAAACGACGTAGGGCGTGGTTAGTACTTAGATGGGGGACCACTTGGGAATACCGCGTGTTGTTGGCACCTCTAGCGAGCGCCTGACAAACATCCGAGAGCATCAATTGTTATGAGAAGCTTCTCAAATTTGCCGTTCGGATTCAGCATAAAACTGTAGGTTCCCTCCAGTTCGCATGAAAGTGGTTGGAGAAGCTAGGTTCTAGGCCCTGTATGAGCCGTTAAGGCCTAATATGTATACCCTTAATAAAGGTGAGGCTATGATCAGGATTAATGCGATCATAACCCTCCCACTTAACTGCATTCCTACTGGTCCGCCTTGGGGTTCGCCGGTTCAACCTCAGAAAATAACGGCAGGCCTCTCGATTTTGAATCACTTCGTCGCTGAGGCCAAATAAACGGTGGTGTTGCTGCAGTTGCGCGATTCAGGAGCTTTTAGGCCTGCCTCGCTTTCGCGTTTGTATTGGAACGTTGTTCGTAGGATCTCTCCTCTAAACATCTTCGAGATTAGTTCCTTGACGTGAAGGCTTCCTCGAACCTCGGAACTTCTTATTCGATCGATCTTTGTTTTTTCTGCTGTCAAGCGAGACATCTTCATCTCAGCTGCTGTTAATTGGCCCTCATACTTTTTGTACGCTGTCCAACATTGTTAACCGTATGTGAGCGCCGGGCACACAACTGCGGTGTAGAGCCTTCCTTTCAGCTTACTGAGCATTTTCCGATCACAGCAGATGGCTGAGTTTTCCCGCCACTTCATCTACTCTACGCTTACGCGATGCTTAATGTAGTCATCACAGCCTTGATGATAGATCCCCGATATTTAAATTTTTCGCACTTAAAAATCACTTGCATTCATATAAATATCTGGAATAGATGGTAGTGGATCAGATAACGGGCAGCACATATATTCTGTTTTTTTTTCGGACTAATACGATAACCATTCCCCTTCAAAACTTGCATCCATACATCAAGTGCTCGTTCCAGGGATGTTTGGTTCTCGCTAATGATAACTCCATTGTCATTAAAGAATAACTGATGGCCTTTGGGGTCCGTCACTTTTCCTTCAAGCAGATAATAAAGGACTATAATAAATATCAAGGGACTTAAAGCGCTTCCGGGTGGACACCGACCCTCGGTGACGCCAACGGGGCATCTTACTCTTGTCTTTACTCCCTCATATATGTCCATGATCATCTGTACGTAGGTTTCTGGAACTCCTCGCTGTCTTAGCGTCACCCATAACAGATCCCTTGGTTGTCTATCAAAGGGCTTTTCAAAATCAACCAACACCATATGTAAATCACGATGTGTTTCCATGATGTCCCTTATAATTTGGATTGCATCCGTAGTTGATATACCGGTGACAAACCCTCCCTGGTCTTCAGATAGCCGTATTATTTTCCGCATTCGGCTATCTAATACCCGCTCAACGATTTTCATGGCGTGTGACATGAGCTTGATTGAACGGTAAATATCGCAGTGTCGCGTATCGCGTTATTCTTTATCCAAACGAAGAAAACTTTCACTCCAAGATCGCCTTTCTTCAGTTTGGAGATGAGAATCATGAGCGATGTCCACCATATTTTTCCAGAACTCAGAGGGTATCTCGTCCGGGCAACTCCTTCGTTTTTTGGAGTTTTTTTTACCGCCTTCCTAACTTCTTCCACAGTAATTTCGGATACTTCTTCACTGTTAATAACGGCTATCGGGAAATATATCCGAAGAAATTTATCATTTAAAAATCCTTCACAATACTGCTACCACCTGTATATTTTCGTCATCCTTGGCGAACGGATTTAGTGGGCGTTTCTCCTTCTCTGAGCGGCTATTTTGAAAATTGTTGTTCCCATGTTCAAGCTGATTTGTCGAATTTCGTGGATAGCCTGGTTTCCATCTTGCAAAGTCTATATTCCGATTCGAGGCGAGCTTTTTCATCTCCATTATTAGTGGAGCACTTTTCACTTAGCACTGCTTTAGCTTCATCTGTCCACCACCATGTTTCTTTGCCGTGTTGATAGTGTCTCTTGGAGCCCCTAGCACTGATTTGGCTCTAGCGAAGCAAGATTGTTGTATTCAAATCCACATATCTTGTTTTTTAAATACACTATCAGTTCTGTGTCGTGGAGTGCTTAAAGCAAGCAACTATCACGAGCAGAAATTTGCCTTCACTAAAAGTGCTCTCACAGGCTCATCATTTAGTGCAGGTGTTAGTAAGGACAAAACAATTAAAAATACAATAATTATGTACCTATAAAATACTAACACAAACACAAATCATGCAAATAAATTAAGACATTAAGGTATTATTACGCAGAATATTTTTCAGCTTAATTTTACTAACATGCAAGTCAACCACATGATCATTTATATTATAGATTCTACTCATGCGACTAATAGGCTCATGCCTCCCATAATTCGTTGTATGATGGGGGCTAAAGATGGGCACCACACCGAAAATTAAAGCCAATAGATGACAGCAAGTCAGGTGCATCTATTTGACCGGATGCTGTAAAAAAATGATATCGCTATTAAGCCTTCGTTGAGAAAGGGGTAACATTTGAAGAAGCTTAATACGCTGACTGTAAGGAGGAAGGTTAAAAGGATCATCCCATGGAAGTCCTCTAAGTGCAAATCGAATAAATTTACCTTGAATGGCCTCTATTCGATTTGAATGAATGTTGTAGAACGGCGTCCAAACTTGTGAAGCATACTATAGACTCGGACGGACAAAACAATTGTACAATGACATAGTAACGCATGGGTCATTAAATTCTTTCACCCACCTTTTTACGAAGCCCAGCATAGGATTAGATTTATTAACAATAAAATTGATATGCTTGGCAAAAACCAGTTTGGGATCGAAATAAACCCAAGATCCTTAAAATTATCAATATTACAAAGAATATGTTGAGACAGAGAATATTGAAAGGTGGAAGGGATATTCTTTCTAGAGAATGTCATATGATGACATTTGTAGGGTTCAGGGATAAACCGTTTTTATCACATCAATTGGCGAAGCTATTAATGTAAGATTGAAGAAAAATTCTATCTTGCTGACTAGTGATAGATTTAAATATTTTCATATCATTAGCGTAGATCAGGATATTACTGTGATTTATACATGCTTTACCATCATTAATGGCTAGTATAAATAGAATTGGTCCGAGGTAACTACCTTGGGGAACTCCAGACTGAATCTTGGTGGGAAACCAAAAGCCCTGAGCATAAACTCGATTATTTCATGGGACAACTGGTCGAAAGCTTTAGAGAAGTCAGTGTATATGCAATCCATTTCGTCCTTATTCTCTAAGGCATTAGAACAATCATGCAAGAAACTTAACAGATTAGTGACAGTGGATCTGTTTCTTACAAATCCATGCTGTTCATTACAAATTAAATTGCGACAAAGAAATATTAACTTTTCACAAACAATTTGTTCAAAAAGCTTAGGGATACACGAAAGTTTTGAAATAGGCCTATAATAAGTGATATCACCACGTTCGCCTTTTTTAAATACAGGTGTGATAAAAGCACCGTAGATAAGGGAATTTACCAGTTACTTGTCCTCCGCACTCTGCATCCTAAACTTCGTTGATGATGTGATGGAGATAATTTTGCATATTTGCAATGCCCCGCCTTCCTCTTTGTCCAGATTGTACCATTTGATTCTAGCAAACTCTTTTGTTTGTTTAGTCCTATTCCATTTAAGACACATTCGTGTATTATCACCTTATGCCGTTGTGGCTATTGGGTGGGTTATTTCTAACCCATCTCTGTGGAGAACCGCCTATTGAAGCGTAATATCTTATGAAGGCGGTTAGTGCTGCGCAGTTACGTGTGAATTTCCTCAATTTCAACGATTAAGGTCATTAATTCCGGGTGGTCACTAAGACTTATCTCATTGAGCTGTACTAAACGGGTTGCCATGTGAATCGCTGCTTTGTTTATGTATCCATGTGGAGGGTGTCAGTCCTATTATTGCCTTTAATGCAGCATACATGCGGGGCACTGTAATCCGAAATGACAAAATTTGTTTCAAAAATTAAAAGTCCGATGTTATTTTTGATAATTTTGTTTCTGTTTTCTAATAGGAATATAACCAGAGTTTGAAAAACAGCAAACCAATAGTTTTCTGATAACTCGTTTGATTGGAAAAGCTCTTCAAAGTTGATCAATCAATAAAATTTGTAAAACTATGTATTTTTTTGTTCTAGTTGATTTTATTTGATTAATATTTTGACCGGTTTACTATTTTCTTCCACTAATTGACGTGAAATGTATCACTGAAACAGTTTATAAGATACTCTGATGCGCCATAAAAAAAAATTTAAAAATTGGTTGATTGACTTTATTCATCCACTGTTGTGATCAGTTTGAAATAGGCATACATTTTTTTTATTAGAAGTTCCGCAATATTTGGGACTGTTTTTTTTTAAAGTAAAACATTCTGTTAATTCCTTTTTCTGAGAAAATGTTATTGCAGCGAAAAATTCTGAAACACCCCGTGAAGGAATTTTCTTTAAATTTACCATTTTTACAGCCTTGTGAAACTGAAAACTGCTTCATTATTATTTCCGCGCCAACATGTATATATTTTCTTGTTAAGGGTGGCGACTAGTACAACATACTAAAAATTCAAGCTCATCGGAGCTGTGACTGCTAAACTAGATAATTGCCGTATTTTTTCTGACACCTGTCATCCGTCAAATTCATCTGAATTTTTATGACAGATTAGAATTTTGTAAATTACTTTGCTGTGAAGAAAAAGAATAACATCACACTGAGATAATACGTATCATGTAAATTTGTATATTGCAATCTGACATTAAAAATATTTCTGCCATATGTCATCCCTCATTTGCATTTAAAAGCCAAACTCGACCGTAACAGCTCGTTTTTTTTTTTCTTTCGCAAAAACTGACACTGGGCGCATTCATCTCTTTTGCCTAACCTAAGTCCAACTGATTGGCCCAACACCCTTAAATTTTAGGAAATGACAGACGAGCACATATCAAAAAAATGTCTTCACTGTCTGTTTTTACATTGAATGCCGACGAGTTTTGTATTACTCTGAAGAATAAGATTTCTTAATCTTTTATAATCGACGATTTTGAAAATGACATTTTAAGTAAATAAGCTTTCACTCAAGAATTCATTTTGTGGTGTTATACAAATGGTTTTTTTTTTCACTTTAATTTATTATGAGTTTGTTGTATACTTCAAAAGTCTAAATCACTTTAAATTCGTAGTTTTCTTATTTTATTGTGAATTTTATACTTATTTTTTTAAACAAAACAAACGAAACTCCGATAAAGCACAATCACGGCGTAAAATTTCGGCTTGGTTATGACGGATGATTTTGACAATTCTCGATTGCCTTTCATTGCAGGCAGGATTTTTTGCCTGAGCCTAACGTGCTTGTCAAAATTTCTCCCTAATATGTAGCCATTTTGACCAATCAGTTAGGCTGTGGCATACTGAATGCCCTCACTAATCCTATTTTCCTGTCATCTGTCAAATTTCAAATCATGAACGTCAAACGATGTTGAATCGGTTGACGTTCATTATTTTTGTTGCTATATGTTGCTATTAAAAATTATTTCACCGTCGCTATGAAACTTAAAATTAATTCTGTCCACTAAAAAAGTGCCTCCAATATCTTATCTAACATTTGTCAATATGGTATCATTATTTCTGACAAATGTTTTAAAAAAAGTTAAGTGATAAGACAAAAGATGTATTAACCTCTCATTTCCTTGTGCCACTTTTCATTTCGTAATTCTATTATTAGCTGTCACATGTACACTAATAATAAGTCGACCGTCTGTCCACTGGTTAATTTTCTTCAGATTCATTGCACAATCTGAAACACATTACGCTTGATTTCGATATTGTATTCAATTTATAGAAAGATAAATACATGTACATAGGTGTGAGACACCGACAGTAGATAACATGCGTCCATCGTGCGATAAAAATTAGACACAGCAAGTACCTACCTACATTTATTTCTTATTTTTGTCTTGGTTTGGGTCTACTTCATTCGTATAAACGTGACACTAATGGCATTGTCTTAACGTCAAACGCGCACTGCTACTGCTAATGACATATGTCAAGCAATCATGGCCAACGTCATGGACAGGGTTTTACTCGTACTATGTCTAGGTGCAATAAGCATTGGTTTAGCTTTGATTGTGCGGTTAGCAAAAAAAAGATACTTTGCTTTGAGTGACACATGCCAGTTCATTAAGCGTTGAAGTAATGATATTTTGGTTACACGTGCATGACTTAAATAAATGCGATTTCTGTTTATGTATAATTTTTTGACATAAAGACAGGGTTTCCTCACTGCGGATTTGCCAATAAACCTATATTAATCAACATTGTCGCAAATATTGTCAAAGGAAATATGCATCTTCATAATCGACTGACAGCTGGTGAACCTACGCGTACGTGTATTGGTTCACCTGCAACAAGATCAAGCTTATGCCGAATTGTAGTTTAATGCATAAGGTATGTTCAGCTGTTGTTTTTTGTTTTCTTTTTTCTGTAGGTATCATTTTCTGTGTGCGTGAATTTCACAGTAAAGTGGGTTAATGAGCACCACACACAGACTGTATACATAGATGGGTACATAAGCATTAGCTTAAAGAACGGTAGAAATTTGATGAGCTGCAATCATTTCGTAATTGTTGCTAATTTTTTTCCCTCTGCAGAGACTGCTGAAAAGATTCGGTATTTTGAAAGTTTTAATTTAACTTAACTAAGTGATTTTGCCATTAATAGTTTTAATGCTGGGTCACTATGGAGGGGCGAGATCTGATTTGAGCTAAATGCTGTTACTGTAATTTAAATTTTAGAAAATCTTTACATCACGGTAGATGTGCGGTAACTTTTAAATTGATGAATTTTGTTTGCTTTTTGGTTAGATTTGAATTATGAACTATGGAATTAAAATTTGGCTGCAGGAAATAACCACGCAAAGGGAAAACAAAATACAGTCGAACTCAACTCAACTTTCCTAATGTTTAAAGCTTCCGTTTTGTAGTAATATCTTCAAAATACTTTCGATCATGGCGAAATTCTTGAATCATGTTCTGCATATTTTAAGGCTTTGATCGAACCGATGTTAAATTTACAACTTTTTTTATACTACTTTTCGTATCTTTACCTGGTTTTTCAAAATGGTTGATAATGGACATCACGGAATACCAAATTCCGTAGCCCTTTCAAACGATTTTGCTCTTCTTTCGATTTCGTCCATAGTGAATCATTTTTTTGTAAGTTTTTAATTTACGCTGCGATGTTTTTCTTAACAAATTAAGAGCTTTGGTTCAAATATTGTGGAAACGTATATGGCTGGTTTTTTATTCGCGAAAGCTTTATAACCATAAACATAGGGTCAATTCGGGTGATATAGATGTATGTATTCATGTTTTTAAAAAAAAAAAACAAATTACAAAATCAGGGAGATATTGCAAAATGGCACCGGATTTTATTTAACACACTCGGTCAACCTTGAAACACAAAAATTGAAACTATCGAAGAAAAAAAAAATGTCAGAAAACCTAAAAAAATACAAAAGAAAGAATCCGAAGACAGCACCTAGGAGGATGATAAAATGTTTATCCATCATGAGTCAAATGGGAACGAGGCTTTCGGGTAAAACATTCGTCTTTAATGCGATGAACAATAGTTTTATTTGTTTTTTCAAAAAAAAAACAACGTCTCACAAAATTATAAATAAACATAGGAACGGGCTACAGTCCGCTTGGGCGAACTTTTGGATACCTTATACATAAAGAGTCTATAATTATTATAAATTTCAGCTCCCTAGCTCAAACTTTGGTTTTCAAAAAAGTTTTTTTTTTTAAATTGTGGGCGTGTCAGTGGGCGGATTTTGAAAATATTTACACATGAGCATAAAGGGCCCCTAGAGAGTATATATTATAAATTTCAGCTCCCTAGCTCAATCTTTGGTTTCCCAAAAAACTGTTTTATTTAATTGTGGGCGTGCCAGTGGGCGGATTTAGAAATTCTATCACCCGAGCAGTTTTAGGAGTCAAAGATCATATATAAAAAATGTGGTGTAGGGAACTAAGTCCACGGGAACTAAGTCCACTGAGGGACTTAGTTCCCATTAAGTGGGAAATAAAACCACTTTCGCGAAGTGGACTTAGTTCCCATGTAAGGTGGGAAATAAATTCCCAAAACTCTGAGTGGTTTTAGTTCCCTTTTAATGTGAAGTAAATTCTCACTGTCGACTAAGAACAAAATAAAATTAAAGAGTCAAGTAGGTACTTTGCAATTTTTATTAACAAAATAGAAATTAACTTCTAACTGAGACAGAGTAATATAGGTACCGTGACCTCGCACCTACTCCAAATCAAACAGTGACCCCAAGCAGGGGGGTTGCAGGGGGGCAGCATGGCCCCCCATATGCATTGCACTGTTTATGAGATTAGTTACGAAATCGCAAGTAGATTCCATAAATAGTGTAATGCATATGGGGGGCATGCTGCCCCCCTGCAACCCCCCTGCTTGGGGTCACTGTTTGATTTGGAGTAGGTGCGAGGTACGGTTTTGAAACTTTGGCTTTATGTCACCATGATAAGCTTAAGACTTTGCTTAAAGAGTGTGATAACTAACTGCACTTTACAGTTTTTTGTTTAATTCTAAATGTTGCACGTTAGTTCAGTCTTCTTATATTTGAATGTGGACTAAGTTCCCATAAAAAAATGGACTTAGTTCCCACTTAACATGGGAACTAAGTCCACTTCGCGAAAGTGGTTTTATTTCCCACTAAGTGGGAACTAAGTCCCTCAGTGGACTTAGTTCCCTTGGACTTATTTCCCTGCACCAAAAAATGTCAGCTTTCTAGCTCAAAATTCGGTTTTTTCGATAAATTTGTTTTTTTTTTTTTTTGAGTTTGTGGGCGTGTCTGTGTTCGGATTTCAAAAATTCTTAAACTGTATTATTTCGGGGCCCCAGAGAGTATATGGTTAAAATTTTAGCTCTATAGGTCCAGTTTAAAGGCCTAATTTTTGCCGACAGACGGACGGACGGACGGACATGGCTAGATCGACATTACTATTAGTGATGGGATGATTAGCATTAGCAAAATTAATTCACGATGAAAATTTTTTTCGCATTAGCAGTATGAAAATAACTTGCCTAAATTTGATGAATTGCTATGCTATTTTTCTGCTGTATGCGGTGCGTTGTGTACAGGGTGTATCTGCCTCTGTCAATGTCAAACAAAACAACCAATGACAAAAGGATGTGAATGAGATAAAACAAGAAGACAGAAGTGAGAAAGATAAAACAAGAACAAGAAGATGAACAGAGCTCCCAACTGCAGAGGTACACACAGCGAAAGAAGGAAGTAGGCTTTTCAAAACGAAAACACACATTATGAATACTGCGTACACACTTACTCCTTACGTTAATTTCCGTTTTGAAATGTTCCACTGCTCTAGCTGCATAATTCATTCGATTTAACAAAAACGGAAAACTACGCTTTTCTTCTCATTTTAGCAAACCATTTTGTTATGAAGGAGAAGGCCCATTTGCGAATTTTTGTTGTTTAAGCAAATGAATATTTTTTGACGATGCTAATGCTAATGCTAAATGAAATAGCATTATCTTTAGGGAAATATCGCGAATAATGCGCTTCACTTATTAGGTTAATGTATTAGTCTGCTAATTTCTTATATGTATTGAAATTAGGATTATTCATATATATATATACAGTGACCGAAATAAGTATAAAGACACACTCAACTTCAATGCTCGGTTGGATTTAAGTACAAAAATAATAGAAATTATAAGTTTATTTTATCGTAGATAGTAAGTTTATTTTATTCAGTAAATAATGAAACGAAAAAAGAAAATATTTATCACCACAAAGGCTAGTTTTTGAGGTTCACCTTTAGGGAATTCCAAAAACGTTTAATTTTCCTGCGAAATAAGTATAAAGACAGTCAATATTTAAAAGCATTTAAACACCGAATTTTTTGGTTGTACCTATCAACCTGAAAGTTAGTACTTTGTACAACCTCCTTGATTTTCAATAACTTGGAAAATTCTATTAGGCATAGAATTTATCAAGTTTTGTAGGACTTCTTCGGTGATCTCAGACCATGTCTGTGTTATTCCTCTTTTAAGCTCTTCCAGATTTCTGTACTGCTTCCCATTTGAATAAAGGTTTCTTGCCATAATACCCCACAAATTTTCGATTGGGTTAAGGTCAGGACTACACGAAGGCCATGGTAAACACTGAATTTGACTCCTTTCAAACCATTCGCGGACCGTACTGGCATTATGAATAGGAGCATTGTCCTGTTGAAAAATAAAATTTTCACCCGCTGGAATGTCTCCAAATGCATCCAAAGCATATTCCAACATCTCCCTGTATTTTTCACCATTCATTCTAGGTTGAACGAACATCAAGGGGATTTTACCATGAAAACCAAAGGCACCCCAAACCATCAAACTTCCGCCTCCAGAGTGCCGACTCATTTTTATTGCTTTTTCGTCCCTCAAATCACGCCAATAAAAGCTAAAACCGTCCGGACCATCCAAATTAAATTTCTTTTCATCACTAAAAATAACGGATTCCCACTCCCTGGTCCAAGCCATGTGACTTCTTGCAAATCTTAACCTTGCTTCTTTATGATGCTGTTGCAGGTTGGGTTTTTTCGTCATTTTCGTGTAACGAAGGTTATGATTTGCCTTCAACACTTGCTCCACTCTTCTTACCGTCACTGGGAGATCCAACTTGCGCTTTATCTGGCCAGCATTCAGCTTATTACGCCTTGCTTCGTGGTAAATCGTTTTTTTGTTGCGTGAGGTCAAGAGGCTTGGTCGACCAGATCTTCTTGCAGTGCTATAATTTTGGCCCAAATTTAAAAAATTACATACGACGGAAAGAGATCGTCCAATTTTCCTGGCAATGGATCGGTTGGATAAGCCGTGCTCCTTATGAGTCGTAATAATTGCCCTTTCTACTGTCGTCAAATGAGTTCCGCGAGGCATGGCTTAATAGTTTAATGATAACAATTTATTGATAACAATTTTTGTGCCAACAAGCGAAACAATTTACCTTTTATTGTTTTTCACTCTTTTTATTTAAAAAAAATTGCTATAAAATTGGAATACTTTTGGATAACCGAAGTGTCTTTATACTTATTTCGCAACTTTTTCACAATTTTTTTATTAGAAAAGACAAATCAGTCTCTTTCTAACACGATATGACCGATAACGGTACAATTTTTTTTTGGAGTTAAGAGAAAATTAATTCTCCAAACATTTATTGAACAATTTTGTTGCATATATTTAGGCGCTAAGCCTACAAGCCAAATTGAAGAGTTTGAGAATTACTGTCTTTATACTTATTTCGGCCACTGTATATATATGGATATAGTCCAAATTTGTTCCACATTTTTTTCCTGAAAAACGAAATACCAACACCTAAACATCTACCAAAAGACCAGATAAATGATGCCATTTTTGGTCTATTAACCTTTCTTAAAAACATGCAACAAATATGGTAAGAAAAATGCCAAGAATGAGGTACTATATCACCTACCAGTGGTGCCAAATTACCCTCACATTTTTTAAACCTTTTTTAATCTTGTTTTTTTTTTTTAAATAAAGTATTTTTAAATCTTCAATTATATGTATACGTTCCCATTTTGTATTTTAAAATTAATAAAGAAGTTATATATTTTTGTTTAAAGTTAGAATCTGTTTTATTTTTTGAGTTATGAGGAAAATAAAAAATGGGCACCATCTCTTCCGACTTTACCCTAATATTATCTTGAGAAAAGACCAAGTTTAACCAAGTGTACGATAACTTCGACGCCACAAAAAATACGGTTTTTTTTTGTTGAGTGACAAAATAAACCCCTTAGGGTGCCCAGGATTTAACTAAAAAAATAGTTTCGTAATTTTAAATTTACTCAAATAAATAGGAGGCTCATTTTTGTTGTTTTTTTGTCTCCAGTTGCGTTTTCTGTTGAGTGTAGTTATAATAAAAAAGAGAGATTTATTTTCTTTACTATTATTTTATTTTCAAATTATATCACAACTTATGTTTTGTTCGTTACTTATTTTTTAATTTTTCCGCTACGCGTTTCGAAACTTAGTTTCATCTTCAGGCGCTTGTACTAATCTTCTATTGTTTGTTTCGGGTACGCATAGGTGTCTATAGTTGTTTGCTTCTTTTTCTTGTTGTTTATGTGCTGTGCTTTAGTACATTGGACAAATAGGAAGAAGCTTCCTACACCCATCCACATATGCAAGAAGAGCCGATTACTCTATGAGATAAGGAGCAACGTTTTATTCTTCAACTTGGGTGTGTACTTCAATACGTTGGGACCAATTTCGTTCTTAACTTAGATAAACTCACCAACTTTTACTTAATTTCAAAAGTAGGTACACTTACCGCTTTTGCTTATGAAGTTGGTTTTTCCAATGGTTGAAACACTCCTTTGGACCTGGTTTCTAACAGTAACTGAGTTTTCAGCGTTTTGGCTCCAAAACTCCCAACGGAATTGTCAGCAATGATCCCCGGGATTCTTTTTAGTGAAATGCCTGAATATAGCCGTGTTTCTTTGCACGCGGATGTAGGGATGTCATCAGAAAACGACTATCGCCGCTTAAGAATTCATCAAAAAAAAACTTGGCAGCACACATGCACCTATGACATGCATCGTGACACAGCTGTAAGTTGTAGTTAAGAAATTTGTATTGAAAATCCTGAAATTGAAAAATATTTACTTCCGCCTATTGAAATTGATGCCAAGCATATTCTAAAATTATGAAAAACAATTTCACATTAACAGATTTGCTAAATTCAATTACCCTTAAAATGAGGTTTGAAAAATAATAATAATAAAATCACGAATAAAATATTCGGCGGGATGTGTGAGTGGTCGGTTTGACATTTCCTGAAAAATTCATCGGAAGGATTCATCAGAAACGAAGAAAATGGATTTTGGAAGCACTGTTTATCCCCACTAAAGGACTTAGCGGCGATAGCTATCTCCGCTAAAGTTAGCGTATATAGGATAAGTTGTTGTTGTATTTTACATGCAAATTTCAAATTATCCCTATATCCGCGTGCAAAGAAACACGGCTTATGTATCTTCTTCTTTAACGTCGACTATTACAGGGATTATAACCATCCCACTTTAGTGCATGCTTTCTGGCCAACCAGTGGGCTTCGCAGGTCCGATCTAAAATCTACGTGTTAAAGAAAGCAGCGCGGACAGTCCTAACAATAAAGCTACCAGCATCCGATCGACTCAAGCTCATAAACGCAAAATGCGTCAAAGAGTGCCTACTGGCAATTAGCTATCAATCGGTACTACTCTGCTGGGTTGCTGGCATGTTAGTGTGTCAGGACACGAGACAGCAGATATGCTGGCCAGATGCGGATCTGATATGAACACACTTTAAGCTGACGTGCAGGTACTACCTGTCATTATTACAACTAAGAGCTTCATTGGCGGTGTCGCGATAAGACTGGCTAAGGAAAAATAGGACAACACCAGTCGTTTTGTCATAACTTGTAGCATGTGGCCCGCTATCGACAAAAAGAGGTATAAGTCCCTATTGTCGTTTGAAAGAAACCAAATCCGTGGGCTCGTGGGTGTATTAACCAGACAGTGCATAATCAGAAACATTGCCAGAAGGCTAAGGATCCCTTCAAATGACTTCTGCAGAAGTTGCAGAGACGAGGAGAAACTAAAATCGGTGGTTCATCTCCTGTGCCACTGCCCGGCACTATAGGAACGACGGTTTCCCTGTATGGGAAAACGGTTCTTTGACTGCTTTTGGATACCTCTAACATATATCAATCGATTCATAAACAGATTTCAATTGTTTTGTTAGTTGCATGTCCTACCATGCCCTCTAAGGGTACTTACAATGGGTCTTTTTGGCCTCTGGGTTATACTTGCACAATTGTGTATGTTCCTTCCCTAACCTCCCTAACCTAATCTAACCTAACCTTACATAACCTAACCTAACCTAATAACCTATGCTAACCTAACCTAACCTAACTTAACCTAACCTAACCTAACTTAACCTAACCTAACCTAACTTAACCTAACCTAACCTAAAATAACTTAACCTAACCTAACCTAACAGTCTAAAACTCAAACTGCCTTAACGCTTGACTCGAGAACTGGTAGGAGTATGATCCAAAATGGTATCGATGAGGAAAATGCCTCAACCAGAGAGAGTCGAAATCTTCTTATTTAACGACGAGGTTTTTATCTAAATTAGAGAGATTATGGCCCTCTGACTACAAATGTAAGACCCTACTGATCTGCATTATTTGGCTTTGCCGGTTTGATGTAAAATGTTATCGACAGGCCTCCCGGCAAATGCTGGTGTTTTTCCATTGGAGTGATCTATGCGATTTTTAAGCCTCCCTCTGTTTCACGGTTATATAGGAACGTTAATCGCTTCCATCCGTCGGTCGGCCCGTATGTCCATCTGTGATATGTCACCGGTCCTCCTGCACCAACGGGTGGACGGATTTACTTCAGACTTTGTACAAGCAGTTTTTGGACTTAAATATCGCAGGGTTTTTGTTTCTTCAGAAAAGTATTTTTCATTATATAAAATAACGGAACCTACCATCCCAATTAGATTATAAAACATAAAATCACTTTATTTTGTATACCCTATTCTAAGGGTATATTATATTTGACTCATAGTTTGTAACATATCTTAATATTGCCCGTAGTTAAGGGGTCTACGGGTACGTTACTATATTCGTGAGCTACCTACGAGTATCTCGAAAAAAATGAAGCGCGACCTGCTCAGTTGATACTGTCATGTTCAAAGGAGAGATCCTAGGACCCTGTCAAAAAGGCAATATCAATCAACGTTCCAATACAAATACGAAAGAGAGAAGGCCTAAAAACTCCTGGATAACACAAATGCAGCAATACCCGCATTTGATTGGTCTCAGCGACGAATTGATTCAAAATCGGGAGGCCTGCACCTATTTTCTGAGGTCGAACCGGCGAACCCCACATGCGGGCCAGTAGGGATGCAGTTATGTGGGAGGGTCATGATACCTTTAATCCTGATCAACCTCACCGCCATTAAAGTAAGAAGAAGAATATTTGTGATTAGCATTGACAGTAATGTCGATCTAGTCATGTACGTCGGTGGGGAAAAATTAGGCCCTTAAACTAGAGCTAGAAAGCAGAAATTTCAAACATATACTTTCTAGTGGCCCGAAATAATCATATGTAATAATTTTTAAAATCCGCCCACTGACACGCCCACAATTTCAAAAAATCAAATGTATTTTCAGTTAGAAAGCTGAAATTTGGAATAAATTCTCTCTAGGGGCACTTAATGCTCATTTGTAAATGTTTTTAGAATCCCTCCACTGATACGCCCACTTTTAAAAAAGAAAGTTTTGTTAAAGAAATCATTGTAAATCACAGTCCTATTCTTCCCAAAGTATGTAGACAAAGCCGTTTTAAACAAGTGCTTTCTATAAACTTTTCTGCCATGCCACTTTTAAGTGGAGTTTTTGTTTTACAAAAACTTAGTTTTTTCGATAAAATCCTTTAAATGTTGTGTATAACAAAATATGTAGATCCTTGTTAAAAATATACCCATACTTATGTTTTTGCAATGCCCACTTTGTGAGTAATAGGAATAGGGTATCCAACAGTTCGGCCAAGCAAACTGTAGCCTTTCCCTATGTTTTTGTATTTGATCGCAAACGAAATTGCAAATCTAAGTGTTTTGTAAAAAACAAGTCACGAGTGACGTAACGTCGACAACTTCTCAATATTTGTTTGAAGTCGAATTATACTATAAGCAGCAATTTGCCCGGCATCTTGGAACTGTATTTTTAAGATTTACTGTCGCAAACTATACACACAAAGATTTAAGCTGTTCGTAGTGTTAGGTTAGGTTAGGTTGACGTGGCTCTCAGCAAAAGGCCAACACACTTAGACCAATATAAGGTCCATTGTGGTACCACACAGATCTGGGGAATTCCCTCACTGCTCGTTGAACCAGTAGGAGCTTCTTATGAAGCGCGATAGACTTCTAACGCCAGTGTTGGCTAAGTCACTTATATCATTGAACATGAAGTCCCCCAGAAAGAGATTTCTGTTATGGGAGAGCGCAGGACAAGTGCAGGGAAGGTGAAGTATAGTCTCCTCCTCCTCCTCGTCCATGCAACTTCTGCAGAAGCCGTTTGAGTACACGCCAAGTCTAGCTGCGTGCCTGACTATTAAGCAGTGCCCTGTAATGACACCTATAGTGGAGCTAATATGCAGTCGGTTTAATGAGATTAGACACTTAGAACGTCGCAGATCCAGCTTTGGCCAGATCCGCATAGTCGCTAGACATGTATTGCTATTTGTCCACCTAAGGTTTGTTCTTTCGATTGCGGATAGCTTGAGCAAGAGTTTGCAAGTAGCGATTGGTATACCTAGGGAACCTTTATCAGGTAAAAGAGATAATGTGGTTACTTTTTTGGCGAGATCGTCTGCCCAAAAGTTACCTGGAATGTCTCTATGTCCCGGCACCCAACAGAGGTGAATGTTGAACTGCTCTGCCATCTCCGAAAGAGATGAGCGGCAATCTTGGGCTATGATGGAATTTGAAGAGACTGAGTCCAGGGACTTAATCGCGGCCTGACTATCTGAGAAGATACGGATATCCTTTGAGGATATCACATTCGTCTTTAGTCAAGTCAGGGCTTCTTTTATCGCCAAAATTACCGCCTGGAACACGCTACAGTAATCAGGAAGACGGAAAGAGAGGCTAAGATTTAGCTTTTCTGAGAAAACGCCACCATCTGTCCCATCGCTAGTTTTTGATCCATCGGTATAGAAGTGGATCGATTTATCCTCCGCAAATGCATCATCATCCCAGAATGATCTGGAAGGAATGGTGATTTGGAAGTCTTTCCGAACTGCAAACGGGGTATGGTGTAGTCTATGTTTCTAGGTAGAGACTCAAAGGCGTCCAGAATGATGGAGTGTCCAATATACTTATTGGTCCACTGTGAGGTAGTTTTTAAGCGGACAGCGGAACAGGCCGCTGTTTGCATGCTAAAGATGTCGAGTGGTATCAGGTGTAGCAGAATGTCAAGTGCTGCGGAGTGGGTTTTACGGAGTGCTACGCTAATGCACAGACAAGTTGAACGCTGGACTTTGCCCAGCTTGTAGCTTTTACTAGGGCAGTCCACCAGACAACCACTCCGTAAGTAAGAATTGGTCTTACCACCGATGTATATAGCCAATGCGTGATGCGGGGTTGTATACCCCACTTGTTGCCAATGGCTTTTTTGCAAGAGAAAAGTGCATACTGCAGCTTTCTTGTCTCTTTCTTGTATATTGGGTTTCCAGCTTATGTAACTTCCTATCGAAGATTAAGCCCAAAAATTTTGCTTCGTCAGAGAAAGTTAAGCTTATATCGCTGATAGAGTAGTGTGGAAGTGAGTCTTAATTAAAGCTTCGCCCATGTATTATTACACTCCTACTCTTTAAACGTTTTCCACTGCACTTTAAATGATGTATTACTTACAGTTCAACGCACACTATTTAAAGAAACCAAATCAGAGTTTTCTTCGTTCCCTTCGACTTGATTGATGTCACAATTTTTTGAACAATCGTCCTTCTAAGTTGCAAACTTCTATGCGCAAGCCGTATCGCAGTCTATGTTACGAAACCGAATAAAGTTCATTCATTAAATGCAGACAACCACAGCCAGGGATTTGCAAATTCCTATCCCCCCGACGACTGGCATATATCAAAGTCGTGTCAACTGGCACTACCAAAGGATTTACAATTTCTTTTTTTTTTTCAAATTAGATATTCCCGGCACTGTCAAAGTAGGGCTCAGTCATCACCTCCAACGTTGCGAAAAACATGTCACCCTTCATAGTTCATTACTTAAGTAGGTATTCCTATGCAAATGCAATCTAGTGTTGCACATAAAAAGAAAAAGAAAAAAAATTCCCTTGCACTACTCGTTCTAGTCCCCTTTTTCTATTATTATATTTTTGCACATTTTCTCCGGCAGGCAAAGAAGGAGAATTAATTGAAAAATTGAGAATTAAACGACAAAATGTCATTCAAAGTTTGAATTGAAAAAAATAGAAGGAAAACCTCCACATTCGCTCATCGATGTGACAGCCAGAACGTGACCCCTATTATAATGTATGAGAAAAAAATAAATAAATTATTACGAACTTCACAGGGGAAGAAGAATAATTTTGCAATTAGAAGTAATTCACACGGGGGTAAGTGGGTAGCGATGGTCGCCTATAGACGTACAAGGTGTGTGATTACTTTTCGAGAAACCCAAGAAATCAACCCGTAGATACGTATATATAAATGAGGGTATAATCCAACAATTTCCGGTGTAATATTCTCGGCAATTTGCGCCTTCGTACTGTTTGCTGTGCTGTTGCATGCGCGACAGAACAGCAAAACCGGAGGTACGTTTGCTCCGGATGTGCAAAGTCTTTAAAGAAAAAAAAACGAAACTAGAAGATACTGGGAAGCAAAGAGAACCAGTTGTTGTGATTACTAACTAGAACATTACGTAGAGTATTGCGCGATATGGTCATAGAGCATAAAAGTGTGTGTACCTAGTTTTAAAAGACTGCCGCTTGCCCTTGTTGCTCGTTGGTCGTCCCTTCTGCCTACTTCACTCCATCAGTTTTCCAAGTCTCTGCTTGTGCTGCCGTTTATTGAACTCGTTTCTTGTTTTCTCTGTCTCTCGCGGCTGGCATTTCGTTCTCATCCTAGTTTTTCCGATTTTAACTCTGATTCCTCGATTTCTCAACCCAGCCAGCCTTCTCGCAGTGCAGAGATGATGTTGCTGCATCCATTTGGCTTCTGTGTGTGTTGTTGTACTGGGGTTTATCAGCGCATGAATGTTGCTTTGTACTTAAAGTAGGTCTTATGCGGCAAGTGAAGTGTAAACTGCTCATAGCAGGGAGCGAGCGAGATACAAAACTTCAAATAGCCTCTTCGTTCTTCAATGAAGATAATTCAAACTTCAACAAACCAGACTGTGAATGTGAATGTGAATGTGCATATCTTCCAAACAAGGCACAACGAAAAAACAGTATCAGTCTATGTATCCACGTATCTACGGCTGTATCTTCTTCCAGCTGATGATTTATTACGTATGAAGTTGTAGCGTATTGTATGGTTATGATGGGTTTTTTTCCTTCCCTGTTCTCTTCCATTTAAGTTCATCATCTGTTGGTCGGTTGTTTATAGCAAAGGTCGTTTACATTTTGACTTTGTTCCGCTGTCGAATGCCCATATCTTGTGCGTTACTTGTTTTTAGATAAATGAATCTTGTGTCAAAAATGAATAGTTTGCCTTCCCGTTGTCTTTTTTTTGGTTCAAGTTCTAGTTGAAGAGTTCAAAAATAAAAGTCGAGTAAATTTTTCGAGTGGCTTTTTTCTCTAACGGATATAATCGTGTTGGAAGAAAATATGCTCTTAATTTACCCTGACCGAGGCAGGTAGGTAATTAATCATAGAACATGCCGTTTTCCTGGGGTTTTGCTAACCTAATGAGTTGGGTAGGGTTGGGTTGTTGAACTGACAATTAGCAATTTTTGAGTGATTTAAAGTGTTAATAGGAAGTTAATCTTTTGTGCCATTAGTCTCTGCTTAGGTAGACAAGGTGTTAACTACAGACAAAGGAGGCATTTCCCGGATAAGAATTTATCAATGCTAATTTCTCAGTTTCTCTCAGAAGACTGTTGGGGAATGTGGTTAATTTAATTTGGCAAAAGTTATTTCCTTTCAGTCAGAAATACAGGCTGGGGCAGAGTAAAGAGCGACTGCGGAAAAAGGCTGTGCAAAAAATGCCAACAATATTTCCAAATTTTATTTTTAATTTTTCACCACCTTAAATTACTTAGAAAAAGCATTCAAGAAAATTAAAACAAGTTTTTTACTGTGCAACTACAATCCATGGTTCACGCGTAGTACAAGGTGGCGCAAAAGTCATCATCCTATCGGAAGAAGCTATAATTTTTGCAAATGGCGGCAAATGTAAATTCTACTTTGACATTTGTGAAGTTAACTATACAGAAAAAACTTAAGACACCAATTAACATAATCCAAAAGCAGAACCGAAGTTTTTCATTCATAAAAAAAATTACAGCGAAAGAACATCGGGTGACAACGTTTGCGCCACCTGACAACTTTTGCGCCACCTTGTATATGGATTTTAAATAAAGAAAGGGATAATGCTTATCCCTTGGAAGCGTTATCGACTGAATGCGTTGCGACGTACCTAAATCCCAATTTTTTCTTATCAGCTTGATAGCTGTTTAAATGGTCGACAATTGTGGTCCGCAATACTGGCATTGGCAAATCAAGGAGCGGGCCTGCTGAGGATATAGATGGTAATACACTCAAGTTGATGATGCCGATGTTGTCGAAAGTTTACTTTCTATAAAGTCAAATGCTGTTGGCCTAGATGATATTCACCCCAAATTGTTCTATATGATTCTGCCTTATCTTACACTTTTAATACAATTTTATCCGGAAGGTTGTTTACCACTTCCCGAAAACGCAAATGATGTTGAATGTAGGCCAATTCCAGTACTACCTTCTTCTTCTTCTTCTTCCTTTAATGGCGGTGAGGCTATGATCAGGATTAAAGGATCATAACCCTCCCACTTAACTGCATCCCTACTGTTCCGCCTGTGGGGTTCGCCAGTTCGACCTCAGAAAATAGCTGCAGGCCTTCCGATTTGGACTCACTTCGTCGCTGAGGCCAAACAAATTCTAGTGTTGCTGCATTTGTGTGACCCAGGCATTTTTTTTTTTTGACCTGCCTCTCTTTGTACTGATAAGACATATTTTTATTTCGTTTATAATTTACAATTTGTTATAGCACAATTTACATAATTTAAATACAGAGATATGACAAATTTATGTCTTTCTACTGAAAAAAGTTTACAAGTGACAAAATTAAACAAAATTAGAAAAATGTTTGTTTTTGAGAAAAAACCATGACTAAAAACCTCAAATTAAGGGGACAAAAAAAAAGATAATAATAATAAGTAAAATTTGCATGAATGTATAAATAAATAAATTGATTAATAGGTAAATAAATAAATATATAAATAAATAAGTAAATAAATAAAAAAATAAGTGAATAAATGAATAAATAAGTAAATAAACAAATAAACATAAATGAATTGACAAAATAGATACATTTGAGTAAATAAATATATAATATCAAATTGACAAACAATTATAGTAATGTAATAAAAAGATAAATAGATAACATACAAATAAATTAACAAAAAGTTGAATATTGCGTTAGTTAATATCAGGTCAGTATGTGATATTCAATATTTAATTGATTGATAAGAAAATTGTCAGGGATATCACAGCTGATCTTTTCGATTAGTTTGCGTATTCTAAAGGAGATCATTTCAGCATTTGCTCTTGTTTGTAGATCTAACGTGGAGTTATGCTATGGGAGGTTAAGCATCATTTTTAATAATTTGTTCTGTGCGATTTGTACATTTTTAATGTGACATTCAGCACAATGTGCCCAAAACCGGGCAGCCGTACAATAAGATGGATTGAAAAATTGTTTTATGGATTAATATTTGTATGCCAATATTTATTTTGTTAAGTGTTTGCGTAGTGTGTTCTTTAAACGTCAGTTTTGAATCAAGATATACCCACGTATCTTACAGAAGGCTTCCATGCAATTGAATTGAAGTTCTTCTTTTTCATGTGAAAAACATAGCTTGTGTTTTTTCAGCATTTACTGGAAAGCATTTTGTACTGGAAAGTTAATTGATATTGCCTTATTAACAGGGTGCGCTTTTTCCAACACAGTTGATAAAATTGAGCCAACTAAAGCTGTTGTTATTAGCCAACTCACTTGGTTAAAATAAACCAACCTACTTGGTTGAATTTTACTTATTTACTCTGTTGTCATTACCGAACCCACTCGGTAGAATTCAACCAACTTACTCTGCTGCTATTATCCAACCCACTTGGCTTAAATTTAATAACCTTCTTGGTTGCATTTAACTAACTTACTCTGTTGTTATTAGCCGACCTTCTTGGTTGAAATTAACTAAAAGGCTTGAAATTAACCAACGTACTTAGTTCAAGTTAACGATCTCATTTGGTTGAAATTACCCAACAATTTTGTGTTGAATTTAACCAACTAAATACAAAGCGTGGACTTCAACCAGCGAAGAGACCCTGGGTCTACTGCTGGATACCCATTTCCCAGCCAACAAAGTAGATATCAATCTTCCTACAATTCACCATCACAGGGTCCTTCCTTACAGTACCGTATAGCATCGTTGGCACCCGCAAGCTAGTGTGGGCGGTCAACAGCTTTCCTCCATACAAAACACCCGGACTAGATGGAGTTGTACCGATAGAGCTACAGAAGGGCATCGAAACCTTGGCACTCTGACTCTTGGTGATCTTCAATAGCTGCCTTAAATTCAACTTTATTCCCACAACTTGGAAAAGAATTAAAGTGGTCTTTATACCGAAATGCGGCAACGCATCACACTGCTCTCCGAAGGACTTCATACCAATTAGTCTAACTTCATGACGGCTTAGTAGCCATTTTGTAAATCTTTTTTTATAATTCTAAGTATGTATATTTTAGGGAAAAACAATTAAGATCAAAATAATAATTAATAATATTAATAAAAAAAATAAAATACATATATAGATCGTCCGTTATCAATTTTGAGGCCTAGCAATTTTCCACTGACACGCCCCTGTTTAAATAAATCGCTTCATCGAAGGTGAGCGTGCATGTTGTTCTCAATGTCCTGTTGTTAACAATGTCCTTCTTAACATTGCAGTCATACAGTGTTTTGCCACTCCCACGTTTTTACAAAAAGGTTGTTTTTGAGATTCATTCCTTAAAAAACAAAGAAGTGTTAACAAAATATGTGTGGTATTCAATATTTATTAACAACTTGCAAAGTGAAAATGTTTGTCCGCACCCACTTTTCGGCTTCGTTTTCTTCCAAATATTTTTTTTTTTGGTAAAATTGCAGAACAAATTTGTTACAAAATTGACTCTTAACCGAATACCACACCCACTTTTGGGGTTAGAAATATGGATAGATTAGCAAAGGCTACATCCTTGCATATTCGTTTAATGTAAAATGAATAATTAAAATACTAAAAGTCAGGAATCATTCAACCATATAAAAGGGCCGGTTTTAACACATATTTATTTAATAATTTAACAGGCTATTTTTTACGACATCACAAACGAGTAGCTAATTTATTGTTAGTTAATATTTTTTTTATTGTCCACACATTTGTTTTGATTGTCGGTTGCTGTGGTAAAAAAAAATGCGTATTCAAATTTGGTTGACTCTTGGGCAATTTGTTTTTATTGACGTATCTTAATTTTGTTATTGTTCGAGAATATTTTTTACACATAAGAAGCTTTCACGACCAGTTGAAGTTTAACATGTGCACATCGAGTTACGGAAAGAGTACACAAAAAAAAAAATAAAAATCATTGCGAAACGACTTCACAATGAATATTTTCTCCAGTCGACATTGACCTTTAGCTTGATATTTATTTGCTCGATTTCTTTTTGTAACCATGAGGCTAGTAAATTTAATGATGAGCATAGGGTGGAGCAGAAATACAAGAAAAAAATATGTTGAATGAGAAATGTATAGAGCCGAAGCCCCTGCTGCTAATGCTTTTAAAATTGATATCAAAATTTAACTGGTTATAAGTAAACTATAAAAATAAATTAATAATCAGAAGCGTATTCTTCTTAATTGGAAGTTTGCGCCGATGGCCTTATTTGTGTGACGGTGTATTTTACCCTAGGATGAGACTTGGATTTTAGGTATTCCGTATCCATAGTAATTCACGACTCATCCAACTTAAGACGGTTTCATATTCAATATGTAGTATCAATGGTCCTGTGCCTTGTTCAAAGATTGATGGAATAAGAAGTTTTCAGATCCGAGGAGGACTTCAAGTCAAAGAACCTATTTCAAAGAAAATGGAGTGCGACCGGCTAAGTTGGTACTGTCATGTTCAAAGGAGGATCCTACGAACCCGGTCAAAAAGGCAATATCAATCAAATTTAAACTTACAATCGCGAACGAGAGGCAGGCCTAAAAACTCCTGGATCACGCAAATGCAGCAATACCAGCATTTGATTGGACTCAGTGACGAAAAGATTCAAATTCGTGAGACCTGTCGTTATTTCCTGAAGTCGAATCACTGAACCCAACCTGATTAGTAGGGATGCAGTTAAGTGAAAGGGTTGTGATCCCTTTAATCCTGATCATAGCTTCACCGCCATTAAGGAAGGAGAACGTCAATGATCCTGCGACTTGTTTTCGGATAATAAGCGTGCACGAAAGTCTATTTTATGTGATTGTTACAGTACGCTTAAAGTGTTAGGAACACACAGCAGCTATTATGTTGGCAACTAGCAATAATTTAGTCAGAGGATTTAATTGCATGCCTCTTAAAAAAATAAATAAATAACATCCCATACACGGCCTAAAACCTAGCTTCTCCCACCACTTGCTTGTGCGAAGTGCAAGGAACCTACAATTTTAATTGCATGGCGTTTGAGAAGATTCTCATGACACTTGATACTCTTGGATGTTTGTTAGACGTTTGTAAGAGGTGCGGCAATCGAAAAAAAACTTTAGGTGTTACTTGGCCCCGGCGGGATTTGAACCTGAGAACTTTCGATTAGTAGTAAAACGCACATCAGTTGGCCTTTAAGCCTGTATTGGGCGTACAGCGAAATAAAAAGAATCGTCCCTTAGTCGTACCACACGCATGTGGAATGCTCTACCACACTCTATCTTTCTTTCGCATTACAATTTACAAAATCAACGTGATCGGCATCTCCTCTTGTTCCACCAGAAAATGGATTACTTCTTCGAATCAGACAGTGCTTAAGTGGCCCGCTTTGCGCAGTACACAAAAGACAATTTTAAAGTAAGATAAATGAACATGAAGGGACAATTTGTGAAGTTATAGCCCACCCAGGTGGAATATAAGTTCACAATTGATTTGTGGACTTATGACCTACCAAAGTGGGACATAATCATAAGTTTACTGTGGACCTTTTGCCTGTTGACTTATGACCCTACACTTAAAAGCATCCTCTAACTTTGAATCATTTATAGACACTTTAACCAGACGCTAGCTAGTTTTTGGTTTACAACGACCCTTCAAGAGATTTCGACCGAACTCGCAGAGTGACAGTTCGGAGAGGGAGAATATTAATTAATATATATATGTATTTTATTGGTATGAAAGTGTACATTTCTTTTGTTATCGCACATATATTTAATACAGAGATATGATATTTTAATGATATCTTTCTACTGAAACATTATTGGATATAAAATCGACTCTTCTGAGTACAAAAAGATAGCGAAAGAATGTTGCGTTTAGAGGAAAAATACCAAAAAAATCTCTAATTTAAAAAAAGAAAAAAAAAAATAATAAATTCAAGCATATATGTAAAATATAGCATATGACTCAAATCAATTAGGTTGTTTTGTTAATAACTTAAAAGTTATAATAATAAATAAATAAATCAATCAATAAATAAAAAAATATATAAAAAAAATAAATAAAAAAAAATAAATAAATAAATAAATAAATAAATAAATAGATAAATGAATAAATACACAAATCAATTAATAAATAAATAAATAAATTAATTAATAAATAAATAAATAAACAGATAAATAAATAAATAAATAACGAAACAAATCAATAAATAAAAAAGTAAATAAATAAATAAAATAAATAAATAAATTAATAAATAAATAAATAGATAAATAAATAAATAAACAAATAAAACAAGTAAATACAATTAAATAAATCAATAAGCAAAAATTATATAAACAAAAAATAACAAAGTAATACTTATTATGGTTAACATTTTAACAATCAAAAGAATGAAATACCAGTTATATCACAAAAAGTACAAAAAATGAGGCATTCTTAATAAGTCATCGCGTTAATGAGAGGATTAACTGCATAAACGCATCTCGTACTAAATGCATTGGTAAGTTTATGTATTCTATCGGAGACCAATTCAACATTGCTTCTAATATGGAGGTCAGCGGTTGAATGATGCTATGGGAGATTTAGCATTATTTTTAGAAGTTTATTTTGCGAAGTTTGCAGTTTTTTGATATAGCAATTGGCACAATTACCCCAAACTGGACATCCATACATCATTACTGCTTGGAAAATAGCTTTGTGGATGATTATCTTATTTTCTGCCGATAATAGCGATTTTCTGTTAATGAAGGGATAAAGAAGATTAAGAACAATATTTAGCTTCCTTATAGTTTGTGTATTGTGTACATTAAAAGTAAATTTTGAGTCGAGATATACTCCTAAATAGTTTACTGAGGATTCTCATTCAACCTGAGTACCATTGACTATGCACTGATTGCTAGGAAAAAATAAGTTTTCTTTCTTCTAGTAAAAAAGATTGCATGATTTTTATCAGCATTCAACTTGATCTTCCACTTATTGTAATATGTTTTTAATATTCTTATCGCATTGTTTAGATTTGTCTCAATGTTAAGACCAAATGCATGCGATGAAAATATTGCTGTGGCATCAGCATAGATAGTGGCTTCACATAAAGTTAGTTGTGGGAAATCTGAGATATATAGATTGTGCAATATTGGACCGAGGACAGAGCCTTGAGGAACACCTGAGTTAAATAAAATAGAGCAAGAAGGACTACTATTAACTAAAACACTAAATCGACGGTTAGACAGAAATCTTTGCACTATTTTACATATGAACGAAGGAAAAGAATAGCGAAGTAATTTATAGACAAGACCGTTGTGCCACACAGAGTCAAATGCTTTTTCAATATCGAGTAACAACATTCCTGTAGATTTACCGATATCGCGGTTTTGTTTAATGTGATTGCAGATTCTAAGCACCTGGTGAACAGTACTATGGAACCTCCTAAAGCCAAACTGCTCATCAGGATAAATATTTTTTTCCGATACAATTTTTAATATTTTCTCTTTAATTATTTTTTCGTAAATTTTACTTAAATTACTAAGTAAGCTTATAGGCCTATAGCTATTAATGAAGGAGACAGCCATCTACGGTCTGATACCAATGAAGAAAAAATCGATCTACCTACCAAATTTCACAAACAGCACATTAATGCTTTCCGCGAAGGTACGGTCAGGTAGGCTTGTTATATTTATATATATTATAGGTGTTCCATAAACATTGAGAGTCTCACGTCAAAGAACCTATCTTAAAAAAAATGGATCGCGACCGGCTCAATTGGTACTGTCATGTTCGAAGGAGAGAACCCTGCCAAAAAGGCAATCGGCCCTAGCGAGGTATCCGTCGGAACGGAAAATTCTCCGATCTGATTAGAATCGGAGGATCTTCGAAGCAAAAATCCACCGATTCTTATCAGATCGGAGAATTTTCCGTTCCGACGGATACCTCGCTAGGGCCGAATATCACTCAACGTTCCAATACAAACGGGAAAGACAGGCAGACCTAAAAACTCCTCGGTCACACAAATGCAGCAACACCTGCATTTGATTGGCCTCAGCGACGAAGTGATTCAAAATATTGGGAGGCCTGCCGTTATTTTCTGAGGCGAATCGGCGAACACCGCAGGCGGATCAGTAGGGTTGCAGTTAAGTGTGAGGGTTATGGTCTCTTAATCCTGATCATAGCCGCCTCACTATCATTAAGCGAGAAGAAAAAGAAACATCGATAGTTTTTTTTTCGATAGCATCGATGTTTTTCTAAATATCGATAGTCTTCAAATTTTAAGAAACTCGAGAAAAATTTATTGGATTTTATTTTTCCAATATAATGAATTTAGCTTTTGTAGCTTTTTTTTCCCGTGCAGCGACAGGCTAGAATAAACAAAACAAACAGCGCTTGTCGTAAAGGACGAATGGGTTAAATCACATCTAAGCAATTTTAACATCCAGGTGAGCCTAGCGACATTTTTAACATTTTTAAAGCTGTCCCGCAATTGTGCATGCAAATCCGTGGGTTGACAGGAGAAGATAGCGGTGCGACTGGAAATAACCTGTGTTTCGTAAAAGTCGATCAAACAATAATCAATCAACGGAGCATGCACGTGTTAAAATCTTAGAAAAGAGGTAGGCCTTATAATTGCCAATGCAACAACACCAGCATTTGATCGGCCTCAGTCATGAACTGATCTGTAATCAGGAAACCTGCTGGCGTTGATTGAGGTCGAACCGTCGAACCCAACAAGCGGACCGGTAGTAATGTGGGAGGTTTATGATCCCCTTATCCAGGTCATAACCTCGCCGTAAAGGAAGAAGATGTATATTTAGACGCTTGCCTTTTGCTTGATTCCGCTTGTAATTGTGTTGGTCCTAGGGCCCTTGTGAGGCCTGTCCTAGAAAATATCCATTTGCTTTTAACTAAAGTCGCAGATATGGAAAAGTAGAGTTTCGCATACTTCTTAAGTCCATCTAAATGAAAATCGGTCCAATATTCTGCAGCACGTTTGCCAAATTCAATTGGGCTATTTTTCTATATATTGGCGAACGTTAATTATTGCATCATTAACCAGGCTTCGGTTTCCGTATGCTTCTGTCACTCTCACCACTTCAGAGAGAAACAACAAATGCTCTTTGGATTTTGCATCATTATCTCCTCTTGGAGGTAGAGATTTCTTCTCTTTGAAGAGATGTGTTTATAGATGCTCTGCATTCATCTACACTTTCATACTCCGAAGTTTTAGTTTCTTTTAATTTAGAAATACTGCATACTCCTTTTGCAAACAATATGCCGTATTATTCGCCACTATCGCGGTTTTAAAGCCATGTTTCTTAAACATTGGCTCTTAAATGGTGGTTTAAATTGTTGGAGTTCTTCTTTTCAAAGAGCACTGTGCAAGTGTGCACCGGTGACATCCATTTTATTTGACAATGAAAAGGAAATTTCCCGAGATACATAAATCATAAAAAAATATCGATGTAAATAAAAAAACATCGAGATTTTCGATAGTTAATAACTATCGATAGTTATATCGATGTTTAAAAAACACTGTGCAGACACAAGAAAAAAATAGTAAGTAAAAATGCGGTTTCGGGGCTTTAACTTTAGGTGTGTTTTTTACTCAAGCGTATAATACGCTTTGATAAAAAGATTAAAAAATCGTTCAACTGTGACTTGGCAGCACTTGGCAGCTGGCTGTCATTTGACAGGCTATTTTCTCCAGTCAAACTAGAGTATATGAAACCTGAAAATTAAGCTCCAGTTCTTATATTTATTATTATACCACCGTATAGGCCGAGAAAATTGGGAACTTAAAATTATAAAGTTGATAAGTTCTTCGGAAATAGTACGGGCTTTAATATACGATTTTTGGTATTTTCAGTCAAACAAGTACCTGGAAGCAAAATTTCAAAATACTGCTCGGATTCAAAACCTTATGATACCACCGTGTAGGGCGAGATAATTGTATAAAGTTGACCCTTACAGGACAAGTGGCTTGAAAATGGCAGCGGTTCAATATTTTTCTGGTAAAAATAAACTTCACACGCAAGTATAATTTGGGAGTATGTGTCAGTTCAGTAGGTGAGAAATGGCAACGTTCTGACATTCGATAACAAAAGTTATCGGAATACATAGAAAATGGTGTTTGGAAGCACTGATAGCACTGAACGGCGATAGTTATTCCTGCTAAAGTTAGCGTATATAGGTTAAGTAGTTGTTGTATTTAACATGCAAATGTAAACAGGCGTAGATATATACGCCAGCGTAAAATATTTTTTTTTTCTTCAAAAAACACAACTTTTATTTCTAGGTGATAACAATAAAGTAGGCTTATTTCAACTGTAAATATGAGAACATCTAACGCCGTGTCCAACGTGAATGCGATGCGTCCGACGCAGGCGATGCTATGTTTAGGTACTGCGATGAACTTTTGCGATCAAACTACTGGTATAACAACGCATTGGTGTCCAAATACAATCCTTTGCGTCCGATTGTATTTCGTCGAAACAATACAGTCTTTTAATTATGCACTTACTTGAAAGTCCACATTTTGTTGCCACTATTTCCCATTCACACTCCGTTGTTATTTTGTCTTTGTACTTCCATCCTTTTTTACTCCACAAACATTTTCTTTTTTGCACTTCACTAATAAATCCTTCCATTTCTGCTTAGGATCGCACACGACTGCGTCTAAAATCAAACCAGTTTAAAAATCAAACATTGCGTCCATGCGAAAACGTCGCAACGTACGCAACTTGCCTTACTTTGGACAGCTTTATTTGTCACCAGCAGTTTGATCGCAAAAGCTCATCGCAGGTACTAATCGCATCGCCTGCATCTGACACATTCACGTTGGACACGGTGTAATTTTGATTATGTCACGTGCCCATACAACTTTAAGTGTAATTTTTTTCGACTATAAATTTGCGCCGGTGTCCTTTAATAATTTAAATATTTAACAGAACACTCCACCCCATGCGAGCTCAGTTTGTGCAGACGAAATCATACCAACAAATTAAAGCTACTCATAGCAACAACTAGCCACCTTAATATATGTAGAACCTAGTAAACCGTTTTCTTTCCTTGCAATGGAGCCAGAAGTCCCCTTTCCATACTATCTGACTGACTCTAGGTTGAACGTCTGATAACAAAAAACAACGGTTCTCAGGTAATTAGTTAGGCTAAAAACTTGTTCATCTTTTGCTGCTTTTTCTTTAACCCCGACTTTGAACCAAATTGTTTCGTGTCTGCATTTTTTCGTTTTTCTGTTTTCAAACAACAATTAACTACCTACTTAATAATTCTTTATTCTTTGTCATTCCAGGAATAAATGTGCTTCAACCTTAGTTTGCAGACACCAGCAGAATTACGCAGTGACCCAGTGGTTATTCCAAGAATTCATTTGCAGTTCGACAAGTTTGTTTATTGTGCTAGCGAAAATAAAACAATAACAAAAATACCTTAAAATGTCGAATCGACGTAATAAATTTCAACTCTTTGTGGTTTTTCTAATTCTGAAGGAGACTTAATGTAAAAATTTTATTTTAAAACATCGAAGTGGTAAAAATTTAAGATTAAAAAATATACATACATTAAACGTAATCAAAATTAAGTAAATTAAGTGGAATAGTGTGCTGTTCATTTGCAAAAAACAAAAAATCAGTGAAATATCAAATTGAAAAGATACGCGCGCATCCGTTTGTCTGTATCGTGTTGCATTGCCAAAGTTTTAAAAACGAAATCGAAACTTTTCGCTTTTGTTTGTTAATTTTTTTCATTTGAATTTAATTTAATTGCGCGTAAAAGTTTTGCAAATACATACACACAGTTTTGTGCATAATTAAAGTCGTCTATTGCGTCAACAAGAAGATAAAATATACTTCTTAGTTTTGTGTTTATTTAATGTTTTTAAGCGATACACCCACAGCCAGAAACATGGATCTTAGTTTGGAACGGGATGGCTCCGCCCTAGGCAGTCTGTTTCAGCAGATCATCACTGATATGAAGGTGAGTTTGATTTTAATGAATAGAAAACCTGTCAAGTGGTGTCATTTAAAATATTACAAGACATGTAAATTTGGGTTAAAAGCATTTGCATTGAATTTACAGTAGGCGTTAGGTGCGGTATTTGTAACCCGAATGCGGGTATGTCACATTTATCATAATGAAGTGAAGGTGTAAAGATACATATTTAGTTCGATGTCACTGCTTTTGAACTGACACATGACACATCGCTTTTGAAGCATGGTTTTTTTCCGTGAAGCCACGTTCAACTTATTCTTTTATGTGGAAATTGCTGGCGCAGTGGTTTGTGCGTTGGACTACTGAGGAGGGGGTTCAATGTTCGAACTCCATCGAGAAAACCTAAACGGTTTTTTTTTTTCAATATCCTACCTCTTGCCAAAGACAAATATCCAAGAGTATAAATATTGACAAAAAATGCCATCTCTCAAAGCACACTAATATCTTAAGGGCAGCCTGCATGGGGACAATGGGTTATATGCAGACTTATATGGAGGTACTGCTTAACCTCTGACTCTTGGACACATACTGCAGCAGTATTGCCGCTGAAACTGCCGTTATGCCGAGTGGGTCTGAAATGTGGTATCTCAAGCCCTTGGGCCCTGTTCTCTGTTATCGAATTGGAATGCTCTGAAAGAAAAATCAGTCACCGACTACTAATCACCCAGCTTTGCTAGTTACAGGAGAATGGCTGCAAGAAGCGATTGGGACAACAAAACTGCTATGCTGAAAGTAACTACTGATATAAGGACGGCCTTAGACAACGACGATTTCACTGCTCTCGTTCTACTTGATTTTTCTAAAGATTTTGACAGACTATAACACAACCTCCTGCTTAGAAAACTGAGCTTTTCCTTCAATTTAAGCTCCACAGCTATTCGTTTGATACAAACTGTTCCAGATTTAGTTAAGCACGTTTTATTTCAGTTTTGACATTTTATATCGTTACAGTAGTTATCATAGTTAAGCCAATTCAATAATACAAAAGTACAATACTATAATAGAGTGCTGCCAATACAACATCTCCCTTTAGATATTAAAATTTAATTTATCCTTACAATTTAATATTTAATTTGGATTTCTACTAAATTGTTATTATGCTCCTTAAATGGAAATCAGGGAGTCGAGGGTAGTTGATGAGGCATCTCTGTCTGACCACAGATGGATACGCTTTAAAATAAATTTTCAGCATAGGGCGTGTAATTTCTATAGAAATCCAAAAAAGGCAGACTGGGATAAATACATAGATTTCATTAATCTTCGTTTAGATACCCAGCCGATCACCGGCGAAAAAATGTTGGACTTAGATAGGGCAGTAGAAGCCGTGAGCAGAACCCTAAACACGGTGTTCGAAAAGGCATGCCCGGCAAACAAAAAGCCAAAAAGGGCTCAACCGAAGTGGTGGAATAAGGAAATCGGCCTTAAAAGAAGGGAGGCAAGAAAATTTTATAATAGGGCAAAACTCATTAAAAACGATACCACATGGGATGAGTATAGCGAAAGCAAGAGGGAATTTAAATACTTAGTGAGGAAATCCAAAAGATCTTCATCGAAAAAGTTCTGTGAATCTATTGAGTTAACTGAAGAGGCGTCGAGACTGCGTAAAATGCTCTCAAAGGAGGCTAGCGTACCTAGCTACCTAAAAAATAACAACGGGACATGGGCCGTGAGTAGTCAGGAGGTTCTGGCAACCCTGGTGGAAACCCATTTCCCCGGATCCACAACCCCAATGGACCTAGGCCTACAAGGACAGGAGGAAATCGACTGTCCCTCTTTCGAGTGGGAAGAAATTGACAATATCATCAACCGAAAAAAGTTACGGTGGGCCATGCATACATTCAAACCGTATAAATCTCCAGGGCCGGATGGTATTCTACCGATCATGCTCCAAAAAGCGCCAGAGCATGCAAAACAAAAGATTTTGGATATACTGAGATTCGGTCTAAGAACAGGGCATATTCCAACAGCCTGGAAAGAAGTCCGGGTTGTTTTTATACCCAAAGCCAGCAAACAGGGTCACACGACGGCGAAAGACTTCAGACCAATCAGTTTGTCGTCCTTTTTGCTCAAAACCCTTGAGCGTCTGGTGGAAGCTCACATTAGAAATAAATGTAGCAATGGTTTTTTATGCGAGTCACAGCACGCATACTTAAAGGGTAGATAAAAACTTGACGGAGAGGAACTGTTCCCCACGGACAGTGCGAAGTATCTGGGCGTAATCCTAGATAGAAAATTAAATTTGAATCTTAACATAAGGGAACGAATGAAGAAAGCGTATAATGCCCTCTTTATTTGTAAGAGAACAATAGGCAAAACAATTGGACCTGAAACCCGCCATGGTACACTGGATATATACAGTAGTGATGATACCCATACTTACATATGGCTCACTTGTGTGGTGGAGGGCAACAAATAAAAGAACCATAATTGGAAAACTAGCGGCGGTGCAGAGAACGGCAAGCATAGCCATTACTGGTGCAATCCGTACTACTCATACGGCAGCACTGGACGCCGTCCTGCACTTTATCCCGCTAGATTTAAAAATGAAGCAACTTGCTGGCAACAGCGCTTTGCGCCTCAAAAATTTAGGCCAGTTTAAGGACTGTAGTTTTGGGCACTGCACGATCTTAACTGATGTGCTACCCGGAAATCACGGACTGATGAGATTTGCCCCTTGGTCGACCATGACATCCCCTATGAGGTGTCATATCCGCGAAGGGAGGAGTGGCAAAGAGATGCAGTCGCAATAGCAAACGAGGTTGATGAAAAGATCTTAAAAATGGCTGACCTCAGATGGCAGAACATAGAGGGACATAGGGTGTCTAGAGCCCTTTGGCCCCACTTGGATAAGAAAAGATCTAAGGAAATTCTAAAATTGAGCAGGGAACAGCTTAGAACAGTAATTGGTATTATGACACGTGCAGGTTCTGTGGTGATGTACAAGCCGAGAAAGACATAACACATATATTGTGTGAATGCGAGGACATAGCACGGAATCGTAGGAGGATTCTAGGGGAATACTTCTTCGAGGAACTAGGGGAGCTGAGCGGCATAGACCATAGGAAGCTGGTTAAGTTCTGCAGGAAGATTGGGCTCTGTCTAGGAAAAGTTTTTTAGGTTTTTAGGTTTTTCTCCAATTGAAGTTTTTCAAGTGGTTCCCTAGGGATCGCGATGGGCCCTTCTGGTGCCTAGTGCTGTATGCGAATTGCATACCCCTTTTTAACCTATGGCCTATGACCTATGCTCCTTAAATTCAGCTTGAGCATTATTATTGAAATACGTATTCCTATGAACGGAAGATTCTTCTCCCGGATCTGGTAACTAGAATATTGCTTTAACATGGTTCAGAGAGCACCTCAGGCTCCTCCGAAGGTATCTCGGTGATCATCGGTGCTGCTATATTCCCTAGGTATACATCGACATTGGGTTTTATCTGTAACGATTTTAAATATGGAGCTTGTATTAAATGATATCTGTTTCTGCGAATAACGCGTTTATCAGTTTCGATTAAATAGGACCTATGTTGAACTTTACGAATAATTTTCCCATGTCGCCTTAGATCCGTAACCCATACAAACTCTCCAGGTGTTAATTCAGGTAGTTCTCGTACACCTGCCGCTTATCATAATTTGCTTTATACCTGCTCCTATACCTTTCTTCCTTCTTTATCAGGTTTCGAAGATCTGGTTTCTCCATAAAATTTAAATCTGGAAGATTTTTCCCGAAGTCGCCTTCCGAAAAGTAATTCTGCTGGGCTAGCTCCATTCTCCAGTGGAGTATTCCTGTATGCAAGTAATGCTAGTTCAACATTCTCGCCGTTTTTCTTTAAAATAGTTTTTGCTATTTTTACAGCTGATTCCGCAGCTCCATTTGCTTGATGGACTACTGGTAAATATTTTAAAAGACCATTCCTTGGCAAATTGTCGAAAATCTGAATTAAGTGTAAGTTTTCAAATTGAGTCCCACTATCATTGTATATAGTCTGCGGTATCCCATGCCGACTAAATGTTGATTTGCAAACTTTTATTACGTCAGACATACGTAGACGTTGTATCTCTTCAATTTCGAAGTATCGTGATTAGCAATCAGTGATTACGATAAACCATTTGTTCTTTAATTTAAATAGGTCCATAGCAATTTTCTGCCACGGGAAATCCGGGAAAGTTGATGGTACTAACGGCTCCTGTTTATTTGTCCTATTTTGAACGCAAGCAGGGCAATTATTAATTTTTTGTTCAATATCAAAGCGATTCCGGGCCACCACATAGTTCTATTAGGTCGTATCCATGTTTTAGTAATACCGAAATGTCCGGCATGCAATTTTGTTAACATTAAGGGTCTTAACGTTTTTGGAACTACAATCCTATTTTTTCGTGATAACAAATCATCAATGATCGTCAATTCATCTTTGACAGAGTAGTACTCTTTCATCTCCGTACTCAATTTATTTTTTGCTGACCATTCCGATCTGATATATCGTTTTAAGTCCTGACATTCTCGATCAGACATTTGCGATTGGATGACTTGAACGATGTTTTCGTCATTGGTGTGTATATTGTGCATTGATATTTTTCGGATGTATGCTTCAACTTCCTCCTCTAGTTCATCTGGCAGTAAAGATTCTTTAAGATGCATTCTTGACAGGTTATCCGGTGCGAGAAGATTTTTCCCTGGCACATAGGAGATAGAATAGTCATATCTCATTATTCGAATGCGGATACGCTGTAATCTTGGAGTTAAGTCGTCTAAGGTTTTGGTTTTTAGAATTTGTAAGAGTGGTTTGTGATCTGTTTGAACCGTAAAATTGCGTCCAATTAAATAAATTTTCAGTTTATCACAAGCCCAAGCTATAGCCAATGCTTCTCTTTCAATATTTGCATAGTTTTTCTCGGCTGTTGTAAGTGCCCTCGATATATATGCAATGGGACATAGATCTTTCACGTGCATTTATAGGAGGACTGCCCCCAACCCCAGTGAGGAAGCATCAGACGATAATTTTGTGGGTTTTGAGGGATCAAAAATTCTTAAGTTGGGAGGTGATATTAACCTTTCTTTTATTTCTTTAAAAGCTTGCTCTTGAGCACATCCCCAAACAAATGGGTTGTTTTTACTAATTAAACTTGAGATAGGTTCAACGATTGACGATTTATTGGGAATATATTTTACGATAAAGTTGACCATACCAAGAAATCACTGAACTTCCTTAACCATGATAGGTGCGGACATTTCCATAATCGCTTTTGTTTTGTCTACATCAGCTTTAATTACCCCATCGGAAATTGTGTGCCCTAAAAAGTTAATTTTTGTTTTCCCAAACTCCGATTTTTGTTTGCTGAGTGTTACTCCTCCATCCCTCAATCGTGTGAGCACCGTTTGTACTAACTGATCCAGTTCTTCCATCGATCCTGCCCAAATGAGAACATCGTCTACATGCACTATACAGTTTTTTATACCCAACAGAAATACTCTGGAGCCGATGTGATACCGAAAGGAAGCCTCTGGAATTTGTAAGTACCAAAAGGCGTTATAAACGTTGTTAGTTCCTGCGATTTTTTTGACAAAGGAACCTGCCAAAAGCCACTGTTCGCATCCAGCTTGGCGAACAATTTGCCTCCAGCCAACTGCGATAACCAGTATTCGATACCGTGTATGGGATGAAATTGTCTTTTAACACATTTGTTTAGTTCTGTCAAATCAACACAAATTCTAATACCCTCTTTTTTGGTACTACAACCATCGGCGCACACCAGTCCGACGCTTTTTCCACCGGCGCAATCACTTTGTTTTTTACCATCCTTCTTAGTTCTTCTAAAACCGATGGCCTTAAGTGCACAGGTACAGCTCTTGGAGTTGATATGGCAAATGGTTTAACATTTTTTTTCAACTCAACCCAAACCCTCAAAAATATCTTTAAATTCCTCGAACCAATTCCTTTTTGACACTCCAAATAATTTTTTCATTAGTCCTAGTTTTTCAATCCCGGTCTTTCCTAACAGTGGTGTTATTTTTTCCACGGTAACATAGATGACCTCTTTGATTGATTTTTGTTCGTACTCCAAATTGACGGTTGCCTTTCCCATAATTTTGATGGCCTGATTTACGCTATATAATTTTGCTCCTGTTTTTTCAATCGATATCCCCTTTTCTGTTTTAATAGCATCCCAAGGAACTAATGTGACGTCAGCACCAGTGTCGACTTTAAATTCTAGGCTTTCGTCATTCAGTCATAAATTAACCGACCAATTTTGTGACACGGCTCCTACAAAATACTCCTCTTCTTCCTCTCTAACTTCATTAACTCGTTTTGTTCGGCATTGCTGTGCAAAGTGACCAATCTTTTTGCACGTGTTGCATGTTGCATTGCTGCCCCCATGTTCGAGATTTAGTTAAGCACGTTTTATTTCAGTTTTGACATTTTATATCGTTACAGAAGTTATCGTAGTTTAGCCAATTCAATAATACAAAAGTACAATACTATAATAGAGTGCTGCCAATACAATACAAACTTTCTTATCTGGTCGCATGCAAAGTGATAAAATTAAAGATTCCTCGTCATGGAAAGAGCACTGGGTAAGATTATCGGTTGGGCCACAAGCTGTGGTCTTAGCATTAACCCAAGCAAAACCGAACTGATGCTTTTGCCCACCAAAACCAAAATACCAACCTTTTCACTTTCCCGCTTAAAAAAACCAAAATCTGCCTTTATCCACCAGTGCAAAATACCTTGGAGTCATGATTGACCCTAAACTCAACTGGAACTGGAGTGCGGAAGGCAAGCATTGCTTTCTACGCCTGTAGTTAAACTTTCGGCAAGAAGTGGGGGCTTCAACCAAAGATGGTTCGTTGGATGTACACAGCGGTGGTACGCCCCATCCTCACCAACGAATCACTGGTATGGTGGCCCGTCTTAAGCAAAGCCTATTAACATTGTTAGGTTGAAGGAATCTAAATGTTGGTCCGAAAGGCCTGATGGCCATACCAGCATCATACTTTACCTTCCTGACGGCATAGGTTGTATATCTGCGGACTACATTGTACCCAAACTCAACTTCCATAAAAACTTCTCTGTTAGATTCCCCTCTAGATCAGAATAGGAGCAGAATGCGGTCGTTAATGAATTCGGCATACCTATCTTCACAGATGGTTCTAAGATGAACTCTGTAGTAGGAGCAGGCATTTTCTCAACAGAACTAGACATCTTTAAAGCTCTTCGCCTTCCCAACGGAGCCAGCGTCTTTCAAGCAAAAGTATTTGCAATTAAGGAGGCGTGTAGATAGCTCCTCAACATAGTGACACCCAGGACAAAAAGCTGTCGGTTCAACTAAGTCACAACAGGGCTTGTCATCGGTTTGATATCACTCTCGTCTGTGTTCCCGGCCATAACACCAACTGCCGAAGCTGCGCTGACACAAACAAGAGTAAAACAGTGTTCCATCTTCTTTGTGAGTGTCCGGCCGTAGCCAAAACCGGACACAGTGCCGTAGGTCATCCCTTTTACGATGACCTTTCGGCCATCTAAAGCATATATTTCAACAAGATCATCAAATTTCTCAACTCCACATGCTGGTTTTGAGCTTCCTTAACATCATTCTCCCTCCTTAATTGCAGGTTCCGTTAGTTGTGGTATCAAAACGGCGCTCAATGCGTTACTTGTGTTTTTCCCTTGTCAGGAGACGGGAAATACGGCCACTTAAACCAACCAACCAACCAACCCCAACCTTGTCTGATCAATTGTTAGTCCCTCAAGGAGTACCAGAAGGATAAACTCTTGGTCCATTATTTTTGAATTTATTTATCTACCAATGACATCCCAACTTCCCTTAGTTCTTCTAGATGATGTCCAACTTTATCTAAGCAGACCTATAGGGGTGATTGAAGACTGCATAGAAAGGATTAATTGTGATCTAGATAATATTGCACGGTGGGCAGAAACAAATTTATTAACTTTAAACCCTAGCAAATCGCATGCTATTTATTTGTTTAACAGGTGTATGCCCTCTAGCGAGGTGTTCCACTCATAACACTCAAAGGATCTCAGCTACCCATTGCATATAAGGTTAAAAATCTCGGCATAGTTCTAGGCTCATCAATGCAATGCTGTGATTTTGTCAAATCGATGCCCTGTAAGATCTATGGCGGTCTGCGAACACGACGACTTACGGCAGACTTCATCTCATCTGAAGTTCGTCTTATACTTTTTAAAAAACTGCTTTTACCCATATTCACATATGGACGATGTATCTTCCCCAAACTAGATAGCATTTGTGCCCGTCGAGTTGAGGTAGCTTTCAATGATTGCGCCCGATATGTGCTTAATCTAAGAAAGTTCGATCTCATATCGCCATATAAAGATATTTTACTGGGAAGCTCTTTGAACACCTATCTACAAAGACTGCAATGACTTTCCTTTTTAAACTTCTAAGAAGTGACTGTCCACCCTACTCACGCGAACTTTTTAATTACACGACATCTCCGCGAAATCTCGACATCGTTATAGGTACCAAGATTTCACAGGTTGGTGAAGGAGAGATCTTTCCCTGTCCAGAGTATTAGGCTATGGAACTGTCTTGATAATTGTGTTCAGGCGATACAGACTGTCTCGGTTTTTGAACCACGTGTAGGCTGTTTCCACATGACATAATAATAATTTAAGTTCATAATAATAACTAATTTCCCGACAACTGTTTCTCTTGAATGTTTGTCGGACTTTCGCAAGAGGTGGGGCAGTGGAAATATACTGAGTCTTACTAAACTCATCTGTCTAGCCGTGCTATGTGCAAATTAAGAACGTCGTCCCTTTTCCAAAAAACGAGAGCACAAGCCAAATACTTGTGCAGCAAACGTAAGTTTGGTCGTACCCGGTTCAACTCTTACCGCTCTGGCCTCGGATTACTGTTTATTATCAGAATGTTGGTGGCTTCCGGACGAACTCACAATGTATATCTTAATGACATTTTGTTTGATCCTATTAACGTATCATCTGGCGTACCCCAAGGTAGCGACTTGGGCCAATTATTATACCCTATTCTAAGGGTATATTAATTTTGACGCATAGTTTGTAACATACCTTAATATTGCCCGTAGACCCCTAAAAGTTACTATATTTACGATCAGCATCGTTAGTAATGTTGATCTAGCCATGTCCGTCCGTCCGTCCGTTCGTCGGCAAAAATTAGGCCTTTAAACTGGAGCTAGAGAGCTCAAATTTTAACCATGTACTATCTAGGGTCCCGAAATAATCAAGTCTAAGAAATTTTTTAAATCCGCCCACAGACACGCCCACAAACTAAAAAAAAACAAAATTTTCAAAAAATCGAATTTTGGGCTAGAAAGCTGAAATTTTTTATATATGATCTATGAATCTACTAAAACTGCTCAGGAGTTAAAATGTTTAAAATCCGCCCACTGACACGCCCACAATTATTAAATAAAACAATTTTTTTGAAAAACCAGAGTTTGAGCTAGGTAGCTGAAATTAATAATATATACTCTCTAGGGGCCCTTTATGCTCATGCTTACATTTTTTTTTTTAAATCCGCCTATTGACACGCCCACAAATAAATTAAAAACTTTTATTGAAAAACCAAAGTTTGAGCTAGGGAGCGTTTTTTTTACAAAAGCTTCGTTTTTTTTCTATTAGAACCTTTAAATGTTATATAACAAAATATGTAGAGCGTTCTTAACAATTCAACCATACTAAGACTTTTGTCACTTTTTTTGCTTTCAAAACGTTCGCATAATTGTCCGTTGTACTCGAATATACTTGATTAATCTCAATTTGAAACTCTCAAACAACTCACTACTTCATTTTTTAAAAACTCTGCTGTATGCCTTTTTTTAAGCTGTATCATACCGAGTGTATTGACACATTTTGAAATTGTCTATATATTGGATATTTATTCCCAAAATACTTTTGTCCATACATCATCTAATTGCACACCAACTTTGTATGCACTATTTTTGTTATCATTTGTCACAACTTGCGCCAAAAAATATTTCCACTATATTTCTCGAATTGAGATTAGTTTCAAAAAGTTTCTCGTACGGCTTCAAATCTCTTTAAAAATTGTTCGTCGTCCAAAATACAAAAAGGAATATTTTTAATCGTAACCAATCCCACACAACATTTAAAAAAATTACACTTCTTCATGTCAATTAAGACCGATTTACTTTTTTCTCTTCGAACTGACACACTTCTTCTAGTGTCTTTATATATTTCCTGTTACTTTTTTTTTTCAATTTCCTCTCACAAAGTAACCATATTCTACCTGAATTTCTTTTTTCCGATCCCACGAACGAGAGTTACAGAAAACAAAGGATACAGTTCGTTCGTGAGAGAACTATACATTTTTAAAGATCGAAAATTTTATCGTTCGCGAACTTTATTTTTTTATGGTTTGTGAGAACATCGATAACACCGATTCAACACTGTTTCCCCACACAACTTACTCTCTTCCGATGATGAATACTTAAAAGCGACGAAAAGCTGATGGGTCTCCTTGAAATTCTTTGGTCTTAACAATTTTTTTTGTAAAATATTTATTTATTTATTTCATCAATTGATTTAAGATCTGCTGATTACAAAAAACAAAGTTACAATACATTAAAAATAATAAATTAATAAATACTTCAATAGTTATATACAAATTTCTAATAGTTTTTTTTTTGAAAACATCTCTATTTATTGAAACTTCAATATTACTGCACATTTCATTGAATAACTTTAAGGAACGCGTAATTGGTTCATTTAAACCGTAGTTTGTCTGTCCTATGATGAGGAACATAAAAATAAACGTTACTATTACAATTTCATAATATGGTGACCAAACAACACAACCATCCAAGACTGGAACAACAAGAGACAAGAATAATGTTTTTAGCGTATATGCATCCTGGAAATCTTGTGAATTTCTTTTTAAAAAACCTAATAATGAGTTACCCTTAGAGACGATATAGTCAATGAGTGACCTGAAATCCATTTTCGAATCGATATAGACTCCAAGATCTTTGATACAGTTTAAAACCATTAAAACAATAATCAAATTTAACGATAGACGCAGACCTAGTCACACTTAAAATTTAGCATTTCGAATTATTCAATTCAAGATGGTTAAAATTACACCATTCCAAGAAATTGTTTATGTCTTCCTGCATGAAAAAACAGTACTGAGACAAAGAAACCGGGAAAAACACTTTGACATCGTCGGCATACATTAAACAACTGCAGTATTTCATAACAGAAGGCAAATCATTTGTGAAGGTGATGAATAGAAGTGGACCTAAATGATTTCCTTGTGGAAGACCCGACTTAACGTCTATTAGATTGGATGTACACTTTTCAATCTTTACTATTTGTTTCCTTCCAGTTAAATAAGATCTCAGCCACTTAATAAAAGATGAATTGAAACCTAATCTATCTAATTTCTCTAAAATAAGACCGTGATGTTCACGATCGAAAGCTTTAACAAAATCTGTGTAAAGAACATCAACTTGTTTGCCCGATTCCATTTGGTTGCAGCAAAAATTAGTAAAAAGACTTAAATTAATGCAAGTTGATCTACCCTTCAAAAACCCGTGTTGGTACTGGGATAAAGTTTTCTTTAACGAAAAATATACGAGTAGCTTTTGGGTTATAATTTTTTCAAGCAATTTAGGAATGGCGGAAAGCTTAGACATGGGTCTGTAATTTTTGACTAAATGTTTAAGTCCATTTTTAAATATTGGATCAACCAAAGAAATCTTCCATTCATCCAGAAAAACACCATCTTCTAAGGATTTATTGAAAATGCAAGTGATCACATAGCTCAAGGAAGTTGCGCATTTCGATAATAACAACGGAGAAATTTTATCATACCCAGCTTTTTTGGTAACATCAATATCGTTCAAAGTTACCAGAATCTCTTCTTCAGAAAAACAATTTAGGCAAAAATCGGTGATGGGATTTATGCAACGATAATGTTCATTAATGTTAGAAATTGTATCACTGTTGTAGGATGTTTGGAAGAACTCCGCAAAGAAGTTACAAGATGACTCTAAATCATTAGATATTTTGTCATTGTATTCCATACTTTGAGGGAATGACGAAACTTTCCTTTTAGAATTAAGGAATATCCAAAAAGATTTAGAATTTCTTTTAATGATTGATTCTGTCTTAATAACGTATTGCCTGTGTAAAAACTTGTTTAAAAAGTCGAACTCTTTTCGTAACTGACGAAATATTACGTAGTCATTGGGGTTATTGTTAGATTTATAACGCTTAAAGGCCTTATTTTTGGCATTTGCCAAATTTTTTATCCTTTTATTACCATCGAATAAAATACCTTTAAAACAAGAATACATATGTTTCAATGACATATCCTTCAATAAGTCGTCCCAGCCAAATAAGCTATAAAAATTATTCAATGAGATGAAATCTGCTTTTGCATAATTATACATTAAAAAGTCAGTTTTACTCGGTGACACAATGGAAAAATTATAAAATTCAAAAGATAAACAAATAGCTTTATGATGAATAGAATTTTTTAAAAGTGGAAAATCAGATATTTTTAAAAAGTATTTTATGTCATTATTTATAAATATTAAATCGAGAATTCTATGTAAATCATTTTTGATATTATTAATTTGAAAAAGACCCATAGCAGATACAACTTACATTTCTGTATCTTTATTTACATCAAAAGGAAATAAAATTTGATCATCTTCAATATAACACCAGTCAATATCACCGATGTTAAAATCTCCAAGGATACAAGGAAACTGGTTAGTTTTTAATTCGTTCACAATTGTTTGGGCATTATTAATATGTTTGTTATACAAATCAATACTGCTAGCAGGGCAAATGTAACTTACAACAAAAAAATAGTCCTTGAAATTCAGCAGAATCTTTAGGACAAACACTAACACAAAGTTGTTCAATTTCATCTGCATCATTAAATAAACTTCTCTGAGTGCTGTTTAAAGACGTTCGTACAGCGATAGGGACACCACCGCCTCGATCCCATCCAGTTGTAGACGCATGATCTTTACGATATACAATATAAGAAGAATCGAAAAGCTCTGATGACAAAAAATGTGAATTAAGCCATGTTTCAATAATAACAATAACATCGAATTCATGCAGTGATGAAGATAAGAATAGCAATTTGGCTCAGAGTGACTATTGTCGATGTGGCAACTTTTTCTGTCAGAACACATTTACTTAATCCGTCGGATTGATTTATTTTTCCTGAATTAAATGAACATTTTATTTTTCCATTAAGCTTATAACCTAATGGAGGGGATTATAAATTGCAAAAAAGAAAAGAAAAGAAAATCAACAACCACTGCTTAATAAAAAAAATAAGAAAGGAAAATCTCCTTCGCTAATCTATGTTTATATTGCAATCGTTGCTATTATATTGTCGTAGAAATATCTCATCATTGTTTACAGAAATATTTTTTGTTTGCAAACATCCCATATAAGTACTTTACATAATAAGGAAGACAGACATTTTCTGTGAGACAATCAGACACAATATCTGGGCACTTATTTTTAAACTGTGAAACGGTACCAAACACAATTTCTCAGCAAACTCTCAAATTGTGTTCAATTGTCACACGAATTTCAGATTCCCATTCAAATGCCTTCCACATAGATCACACAACCATGAACACCCACACGCTCTAAATGGTCATCAGAGTCGAGAAATGGTCTCAGGTTTTTATTTTATCAAAAAAAAAAAAAAAAAAAAAAAAAATTAACAAATTTGCAATTAATTAGCGCCACATACGAGCGTTGAATATGTGGAAATCGAAATCGATTAATTTGCCAAAGATTCGTGGGTAACGTAAGAATTATCTTGCCAAGCAGATGGGTGGTGCTATAAATCCGCTACCCACGTGTCCACGATGCAGTGGTTGCGAGTAGCTCAGATCTGAGTATCTGTATAATTTTGTTCTCCAAAAACGAAAGTGGAAAGGCAATAAAATTAATTAGTTGTGGTCGGAAGAAGGTCTTCCCACACGCATTACACAGGGAGTTTCTTACAACTAGAGTTTTTTTTTTGTATATTTTATTTATGTTTGTTTTTTTGGCATAAACTGTGTCCCCCCCGGCAAGGCCTTGATAACTCGTCGTCAGACGACATTGTTTACGGCGCTAAATTTTGTAAATTCCTTTAGATCACGCGCCAACCACTAATCATATCATTGAGCCAAAGTTATGTTATGAATATAATTAAATTGGCTCATTGGTTATTTAGATTTATTTTTAAATAAGCTATGATTCTGAATTCATTATAAGCGGGATTATCTGCTGTAATGAATTCAGAATGGTGTCACTTTCAACGCAGTTTAAAAACGCGTTAACATTCGAATTATTATTCAAACACAACACAACACAGCATTGGCTCATAGTTTAGGTGGAAAATATGCGTATTTAAGACGCTTAATTAATTAATGTTGCACTTTTAAATTTTTTGAATGCAAATGTGCAATCCACCGGTTAGGACTTGATAGCCGTTGAAATATTCATTTGAAATCGATTTAAATGCAAAACAATGACACAAACTGGGTGGGGTGGTAACGCTCTTATTCATAACTTACCTGTTTCCACTCAACAAACTGTAATAATGGCTATTTGAAGTGTTCACTCAAATTGTCATCAGGAAATCTGTAGAACTTAATCGTTTGTTTAGGGAACATTGTGTTGTTGTTTTATTTGTGCATTGCAGTGTTTTATTGATCGAATTTATCTCTGCGAAATTCGAAATGATTACCAATAAAGCTTAATTTTGACATCTATCTATAGTGGGATGAATGAATTGAAAATTTGCAGTGTGCAATGTGATGCTGCCTAAACGTATGAAATTAATTTATCTATTAGAACGTTGTTGAATATGTATTTGGATTTGCTACCCTGTAAGATATAATATTTCATTGATAGTAGAACTTAAGGATTTTACAATAATTTCTACAGACAAGTTTCAAGACTTTGGAAACTTAAAAAATGATAGATAGATAGATGGATAGATTTATTTCGCATAATAATGATTTACATTCGGCACACATTTTACATAAGTACAGAGATATGATATTTTTGTATCTTACTACTGAAACAATATATTTGACAAATCTGAAGAGAATTATGATTTAGCAAATAGCAATCTTTTTGAAGGAAAGTGCGAGAAAAACCTAGAATTTAACAAAAATAAATAAATAAATAATTGAATAAATAAATAGTAAATACATAAATACAAAATAAATAAATAAATTAATAAATAGGAAGATAAATAAATAAATAATAAATAAATAAGTAATTAATAAATAAATAAATAGATAAATAAACAAATAAATAAATAAACAAATAAATAAATAAACAAATAAATAAATAAATAAATAAATAAATAAACAAGATTACATAAGATGGAATTTAAAGACTTATTTGATTGATGAGTGGATTTTCTGAAGAGTTATTTTTACTTATGAAGTTATCGGTTAGTTTTTGGATTCTAGCACAAATAATTTCAACACTCGCTCTTCTGTGCAAATCTAGGGTGGAGTAATGCCATGGTAGATTCAACATCATTTTTAATAGTTTATTTTGAGCTATTTGCAGGTTCCTAATGTGACATTTTGCACAATTCTCCATACTTGGTTTTTATATAAGGTCTCATTATTCCATTAATTTCATTAGAATCGTAAGCTATTTCTAATATAAAGTTTAATCACTCTCACAGAATCCATCGTATTCGGAATTTCGATACCAAGTCGAAAATATGCTCTCAAGGAATTTATAGAGGGGGGTAGATTCTTAGAAAGCGGTTTCACTGAATACAAATATATTGAAATTTTGAGATTAGTTTGTTTGTTACTATCGATCGTTCGTTTATGCTTTTTATTTCACCTGGTTGTGAATTCCATAGGCGAAGAGCCGATAAAATATCAAGGAGATGGTCATCCCCCTGAATTAGGAAAGACACAACAGTAAAACTCCCACCCTTTTATCGTAGACAGGTTATTTGGAACAAAATACTGGTGGCAGTAATTGAAATATGAAGTAGCCTCCTCTTCTTCCCTTTGTTAATAGCGATGAGGCTATGATCAGGATTAAAGGGATCGTAACCCTCCCATGGAGCTGCACCAGTACTATTCCCCCACGGACGCACCTCAGAAAATAACGGAAGGCCCCCCGATTTTGCAACACTTCGTCACTGAGACCTGCCTCCCTTTCGCTATTGCATGGAAACCTTGATTTTTATTGCCTTTTTGTCTAAATTCGTAGGATCTCACCTTTGAACATGACAATACCAACTGATACGGTCGCGTTCCATTTTTTTCGGGATAGGTTCTTTGACGTGAAGGCTTCCTCGGACCTTGAAACTTCTTATTCAGATTTTTGTATGCTGTTTAACAAAGTTGTGAGCCGTATGTGAGCGCCAAGCGCACAACTGCGGTGTAGGGCCTGCCTCTCAGTTTAGGGGACATTTTTCGATCACTGAAATTGGCTGAGTTTTCCCGCCACTTCATCCACCCGACCCTTACGCGATGCTCAATGTCGTCATTACAGCTTGCTTCGCTATTGATCATAGATCAGATATATTTGAACTTTTCGCACTTGGGAAACACTCTTCCATTTATATAAATGTCTGGAATTGGTGGCTGTGGATCGGAGAACGGGCAGCGCAAGTATTCTTTTTTGTCCGGGCCAATACGATACATATTCTGCTCCAAAACTTGCTCTCATACTTCCAGTGATCGTTGAACTGACTCGCTCATGATGGCTCCATCGCCAGCAAAGAATAACCTATGCACTTTGGAGGCCGTCACTTTTCGTTCAAGCAGATAATCAAGGACTGCAATAAATATCATGGGACTTAAGATGCTTCCCTGTTGTACACCAACTTTAATTGCGAATTGTGTTGTGTCTATGTCTATGATCATCTGTACGTAGGTTTTTGGAACTCCTCGCTGTCTTAGCGCCACCCATAACAGATCTCTTGGTGGTCTTTCAAAGGCCTTTTCAAAATCAACTCAACGCCACATGAAAATCCTTTAAGGAACCACTATTTTTCCACCATGATCCTTCGACTTGGGATTGCATCTGTGATTGGTTTACCTGCGAAAAAACCCGCGCTGGTCCTCAGATCGATATATTATTTTCCGCAATCGGCTATCTAATGCGCGCTCAACGATCTTCATGGGTTGTCATCATTTTGATTGAGCGGAAATTATCACAGTCTCGCGTATCACATTTTCCCTTGTACAAGTGCCTTGTGGAGTGTCCTCTATGATTATATTGTGACCAGCAAAATGTGGCCACTTTATAACAAACAAAATACCTAAAGAATCCTTCAAACGAACGAAAAATGTTTGTCCTCCCTTGTGGGTGTTATCACCGGACACATTATGCCGGGTTATCAGGCAATGAAATTGAAACTGAGCCAGTGAGCCCAGATGAACTTTGCAGTGACGCTGACGAGGAGGTACACGAGGGTGCTCCGCATTTCCTCCGTCACTGCCCTGCACTCTGCCACATTGGAAATAACATCCTTGGAACCGTGGAAGACATTTCTTTCAGGATTTAGGAGAACTTTCTGGCAAGAACGTAAACGTCTTGCACAAGTTCATAACATAATCGGGACGGTTTGCAAGCCTGTTCGCTTGTTCATAGGTCTTTAATAAGTTCTTCAGTATGTGAACCATGACCCCTAGGGTATCACAATGGGTCAAGATTGGCCTAAGTGTGACGGACGCAGTATTATCATATCCCGTCAACCCAGTTAGCTTACCTAACCTTATCTCCCATTAAATATGTCTCGTGAGCAGAAGCCGGAAACCAGCCACATACCAGGTGGGTTTACTACTTTGGACCTCGGAGTCTTCCAATATCTTACATTTTATCATTATAAAACCAATAAGTTTTTCGGGAATATCTCTATTGTGCAAAACATTACAAAAAAACTCTTAGTGTAATGAGTTAAAGTGGTATATGAAAGAGATTCTAAGTGAAAACCTGCTTGTTCGACATCAAGAGCTAATTCTAGATGCTCTTTGATTCTTTTAAGATAACCCGAGCTTTTATTTTGGGAATCGCATACAGGACAGCCCGCATAAACTAGGTCTCACAAAGGTCATCACCCTATCGGAAGACGCAGTTATTTTTGCAAATGGCGGCAAATGTCAAAAATAGACGTTTACAAGACATGAGTCACTAAACTATACTCCTAAAGAACGTGGAATAAATGTTTCGATTTTTTGACGGAATAATTCGTCGATGGTATTGGGGCAGAGAAAGTTCTGGCAAAAGTGATGCAAAATGGCGGCGCCCTCTTAGCCGACATCAGTTTCTTGACATTTTGGAAAAAAGATTTAAAACAGCAATTAACATAATCCAAAAGCAGAACCAATGTTTTTCATTCGCAAAATAAATACAGGCAAAGAACACCGGCTGACAACTTTTGCGTCACTTTGTATAGGGTGTTTTTTTTATATAGAGGTATACAACTTCTGATAGGGATAACTGTCAAACTAGCTGTCATACTAATAAAGTGTGTTTGACATTTTTTTTCAGTATTCTTTGACAAATCACCATGGAAAGACTTACACCAGAACAACTTTTACTAATAGTGGAAATTTATTTCCAAAATTCGCGCTCTGTTCGTCAAACTTATAGAGCACTTCGTCAAGTTTACGGTGCGCATAATCGTCCATCTGAGCAGCTAATACGTAATACTATAGATCGATTCATGACCACATTTACTCTTTGTGATAATATTCATCCAAATCGAGCAAGTACCGTGCGTGCAGAGAAGCCATCGTCGCTGTGGACGTGAGTGTGAGAGAGGACCCGAATTTATCGATCCGACGCCGTTCTCAGCAACTCGGTCTCTGCCCGTCCAATACTTGTAAAATTTTGGGGAAAGATCTTGGCCTACATCCATATAAGATCCAACTGGTGCAAGAATTAAAGCCAGCGGACCATCAATTGCGTCGTGTGTTCTGTGAATGGGCTGAGAATCAACTGGAAGTTGAACCAGATTTTTATCGTCAATTCATCTTCAGCGATGAGACTCATTTCTGGCTTCACGGGTTTGTAAACAAGCAGAATTATCGTTGAGTGAGCACAATCCTCTGAGACTCCATTACATTCCAAAACAATCACTGTTTGGTGTGGTTTACATACCGAAAGCGTCATCGGTCCATTTGTCTTTTATTCCGAAACCGGTGCCAACATTACCGTGAATGGCGAACGCTACAGGCAAATGATTCGTGATTTGTTTTCCTCATGTCATTGGAAATCTTTTGGAAATGGTTCAAACAAGACGGCGCAACATGCCATACAGCGCGTGCAATCACGACTTTGTTGAGCCAAACGTTTGGTGGCCGAATTATCTCACGAAATGGACCTGTGAGTTGGCCACCTCGTTCGTTTGATTTGACACCTTTGTACTACTTTTTGTGGGGGTACGTCAAATCGCTGGTCTATGCTGATAAACCAGCAACGATTGATCACTTAGAAGCCAACATTCGACGCACTATTGACGAATAATAATAATAATATTTTGTTGGGGTATATTGCACTGCGACCTATTGGTCTATTGTGTCCCCTTGCTTGTGCCTCGGAGAGGTTCGTGCCCTCTTTCAGAGCCTCTCTAGATACTTCTTTGTGAAGCATGTCGAGGTATTGCTCTGGTTTATCCTTGGCAGGTCACACTCCCTAGAGCACGGCGTCCAGTCCAGTTTCTTTGATGAATCTGAGAATGAGCTGTGGATCCATGGTTTGTATGCCCTTGTCTGTTATTTGGTGCCTGCCCAAATATTTCATCCTTTTGTGGGCCAGTGCCCCACAGGATTCCAGTATGTGGTCTGGAGTTTCGGCAGTTTCACTGCATAATCTGCAGAGCCCGTCCTCCGATATGCCCATTTTCCTCAGGTGCTCCTTGAGTCTGCAGTGCCCCGTGAGGAGGCCTTTTAGGATTCTTAGGTTGTTTTTGTTAAGGCCGATACAGGCTTTGAATCTCTTTTGGTTGTAATTTCCTAAGAGTTTCTTTGCTTGCCTCAGACCTTGGAGGTTGAGAAAGGCTTTTGCCCTTGTTTCTCTCTCCAGTCTCCTGAACTCTTCGCATATAGTGTGTTCTCCTATCCCGCAGAATGGTTCAGGTCCTATGAAGGGTTCCTCTGCCCCTTTTCTTGCCAGAGAGTCCGCTGCCTCATTGCCTGTAATGCCAACATGGCCAGGTACCCAGCAGATGGAAATTCTGTTATTCTTGCCTAGTCTATTCAGTCCGTGTAGACCTTCCCACACGAGTTTTGACTTGATAACGTAGGCGTCAAGAGCCTTTATGGCTGCTTGATGGCTGTCAGACATTATTGCTATGTTGCAATTCCTGTAGTTTTTCTCGAGGTTGATTCGAACGCACCTGTCTATGGCTCATATTTCTGCCTGGAAGATGCTGGTACATTTGCCCATGGATTCGTAGTGCTTAGTTCCTGGCCCAAACACTCCTGCACCAGTTCCCTCCTCGGTCCTCGAGCCGTCCGTGTACCACTTTGTTGTGTGGTTGCTCAGTACATAAGTTGTGGATTCATTGCTCCAGTTCTCCTTATTGCTGAGCTTTGTTTGGAAATTCTTTTCGAAGTTGAATTTCCTGAAGCTATCGTCCCTAGGTATGCCAAGAAGTGGGAGTTTTTTGAGTAAGTCACCGTGTTCTTTCGAACCGATGCATTTCCCTCTCCCAATTCCCTCCTTTGCCATCCTAAGGATTGTTTTGTCTTCCTCGTGCATCACCATGATGTGTAAAGGGGTCAATTCCAATAACACCTCCATGGCTGCGGTTGGGCAGCTACACATTGCTCCGGTAATGCACAGGCACGCCAGTCTTTGCACTTTGCCGAGTGTTTCTCGTGTTGTGACTAGACTGGTTCGTTTCGCCCATGCTACCGCTCCGTATGTGATCATTGGTCTCACGATTGCAGTGTACATCCATCGCAGGATGTTTGGGCTGCATCCCCATGCCTGCCTCGCTAGGCTCCTACATATCATGAGAGCGCGGGTGGCCTTCTTGGATATCTCCTCTGTATGTTTTCGCCAGAGGAGTTTACTATCTAGATGGAGTCCTAGATATTTTTCTTCTTTGACTGGTATCAGTGTCATGCCTGATAGGCTAATGTCCTTAAGTCTTTGAAGTTGTCTTTTCATTGTGAATGGTACTATCGTTGTTTTCGCCGGATTGATGTTAAGTCCGACAGTATGGCACCATTCCTTGGTTACTTTAAGCCCCCTTTGTATAATGTCCCCAAGGGTTTCTTCGAACTTGCCCCTGGCAATCAATACAATGTCATCAGCGTACGCCTGACAGTTGATGCCAAGGTTGGTTAATTTTTCCAACAGTTCGTCTACATCTAGGCTCCACATTAAGGGTGATAGTACCCCTCCTTGTGGACATCCTCTTGTTGTGTTCACTCTGATGGTTCCAGATGGTGTTTGAGTCTCTGCTGATCTAGTGCTCAGCAGCTCACACATCCATTTGGATACTGTACTGTCAACTCCTTTCCTATCCAGGGATCGTTTAATCGCCTCATGTGAGGTGTTATCAAATGCTCCCTCTATGTCTAGGAAAGCGCACAGTACTATTTCTTTTGCTTCCAAAGCACTTTGAATTATCTCCGTCAGCTGAACTATTGACGAAATATGACCTGGTATGCTCGAAAAAGTGGTGCAAAAATGGAGCGACAGGATGGCTTTCATAAGGCGCAGTCGCGGAGGCCATATGCCAGAAATTATTTTTAAACATTAAATGCCATGAAATTTGTGAGCTAATAAAGCCAAAATTTGGTCATTCCATTAAATTTGTTGTGTTTTATTTTTAAAAAAAAGTTCTATGCCGCTATAAAAAAAACACCCTCTACTTACCTTTCCGGTTGCCGCACTCCATGAGGCAGTTTTTTTTTGGGAGTTTTACGTTCATCTGGCTTAACACTCTTCCGAAAAACGTGTGTTTCCTTGGGCATTAGTTAATAGCGGAGGTAGGGGCTCAGCTGATGTGTTCTGGAGATGCTTGCAAAAGTTCAGCGGGATTCCGTCAATACCAACCACTTTGTAGTTTTGTGGCGTTTTAATGGCTGTTTTGTTCTCGGACACATATAAATACATACATATAGTCAGCAATCGGGTACAAGTTTTCATGCCAAATTGCGGAATTCCTGATTCATCATTCAAAGCATAAATATGATAATGCGCTTAAATAAGAGTCGCTGAATTTCGAATTAGTTTCAGTTCTTCTACAAACTAATATCTATAAAAACTGTTAATAGTGGCTTACACGAGTAGCACTGTGATTTGGAAGAAGTGCCTTCTATCTGATTGCAAAAAAAAAACGGCTCCACAGAAGTTTTAGCAACTGAATATTTTTCGTAGGTGTTGGGTCGCAAATCCAAATTACTTGATATTAAAAAAAAATAGATACTTGTACTGCTTAACAACTTCAAAAAGGGTCTGAACTTTAGATAAGAATAAATAAGATAAAAATGAGTTCCTCTTGTTTTCATGGCATTTTGACAACGAGGAATTGTCTGCATGTGCTGTGCACTCGACTAGGTCGCCCTTCGCTGTTGCGCATATCCTTGCTCTTAAAGTAGGATAAATTATTCGGTAGATGAAATAATTAATTGAGAAACCTTACAGGTTATTATATTTGCGTTTGCCTTCTCATCATTAGTTACTTTGTTATGTAAATCGCCAACTTTCCTGTTTAAGGCAACGCTGTTCTGCAACTAAAATAATGATTTTATGGCTGACCCCATTAAATTGTTTAATAGTTAAAAAACGAAAATTAAAAACGTATTTTCTTCAAAAAACTTATGCTCAAGCATCCACATGCATGCAATAATTTGATCGTATTTCTTATGCAGCAGCTCAACCACAACGCACGGCCCGAACCAAACCTAAATGCATTTACAGAGCAACTTCCCCGTGTCGGCTCTGCCAAAGACACGATACACTGTAACTTATTCGGGTGTCAAAAAATATATGTATAAAAAAGTACGAGAAAAAAAAAACACTAATCATAAACTACTCGTCATAACACCAATAAAAAAAACAAACGAAAAAGAAATGTTTTTGTCACGAAATGTTTTTTTTTTGTTCTATAAGTTTGACATTTTTATAGTTTTCCCAGTGTAAAACAAGGGAAAACAATGAAAGCAAAACAATACCATGACTGTTGAAGAAAATATGGTCATTCGCATCATACAATGTCATGTCAAAGTGGTTTAACATTTGTATATGACTGCTGGCCAAAGGAACGTGCGATTTAGGTGTTTAAGAGGCACTTTTTGACACTGACGCTATAGCCCTTTCGAAACACGGAGAGAGTGCCACCTCTTTTTCCATGTCAGTAAGCAACGTGTTGATATGCAGATAGACTGAATGAAGTTATTATATAAAAACAAAAATCAATTTTTCTGTTGATGTTTACCTGGCAGGTAAATAGAACGCCAATCATGAATCTACCTCTTGTGCCAAAGAGAGACTGATGCACATTCGACATTCAAGTATAGTACGAGTCGATATGTGATTGCCACTCAGATGGAATGAAATATGTGTTTGTTTGAAAAACGTTCCGGTCCATGATGCAGTTTTACACGCGCAGCAAACCACATTAATTGCGGTTGTGCATCCAACATTATTGCTGTGTCGGATACCACCTCTGGCGGGTAGATATTTGTATTATCTCGGATAATTCACATTTCCGGATGGTAAACCATAAAAGCAATTTGTTGCTTGCACTCGTATACATCTGCGATTAAAAAATAATTAAATTCAATGCAAAGTGAGAGAAATTGCAAATTCATTGGGCTTTGCAACCCAATTTTAACGGCAGGGCTTTGATCTGTATTGGAGGAATCATAAGCCGCTCATTAATTTTTCACTTTTAGTTTTGGTCGAAATTTCACGTAATAAAAGTTGGGGTTCATTTGTTATAATGGCAAATTGACAAAAGTGGAATGAACTGTTATTTGTTTATTTCGGGTCATTAACAGTTTTGGTTTGAGACTAAATTTCATGTAGCCTCCATTTAGGACGACAGTGTTTGTTTCTCGCATAGCTACGAATATGTACATTGTGGCACCTTTTATTTTCTTTTCAAGGTTTATTCTGGCGCGAATCTCAAGGGCATGGATTTCGACCTGGAAGACTGGGGGATACAATCCAATAGGTGCCGAGACTTTGGTGTTGGGTCCAAAGACAACAGCTCGTGCCCCAGATTCAACTTTAGATCCATCGGTGAACCAGACATCACTTTTTGGGCACATTGTTGGAACACCATTGACCCATTTTACGCAGTCCAATATTTCAACCTCAGATAGTCTTTCAAAACAATACTACCTAACCAAAGTGTCCGGGATGGAACAAAACATGTCCGTTTTGGGACTTGAGTGAAGTGTTTTTAGGTGTCCCTTAACCACACCTTATTACACTTGTATTACAGCTGCAGCTTAATTGTGCATCTAGCAACCGTCTTTTTAATGAAGATTTGTAAGGGGGAGAGCCCAACTAAAGCCTCTTGTGGCTTGATGGGATTCCTCAAATCCTGCCATATATGCGCCTACTGTCCCTTGTGGCTCTAGTGGCACCTTCCATGACGGACTTGATGTGGGAGTTCTAAATTAGTTTTTTTTTTTTATCAAGGATTACTGCGAGATATATAACCTCATCAGGCAGACGGCAGTATTGCCATGTCCTTATTCTTAAGTATACCAATTTGTAAACTTTATGATGAAAAAATAAAGAATCTATCTATCTATCTATCTCATCTATATAACCTCACTTGAGTAAATTAAAGTGGTGCCACTAAGGGATATAGGCTTTAAATTGACCAGTCTTCTTGTAAATAACACTAGAACGGTCTTGCAAGGGTTGAAGCAGACTTCTGCATTATTGCACCATATCATTGCAACCGGTGATGGTCGTGGCGGGGCTGTATGAATAATCGCCCAAAACAAAATCGTCCAAATTGCAAAAATGAACAAACAATTATTTTGGGCGAATATTCATTTTCATTTGATAGTCCAGTCATCGGGCATGTTTTCTTTCACCCATACTTGACTGATGATTTGGTGCATGCGCCCTACCAAAACATCACCACCGTATTTGAAGAGCTCCGCTGGTAAGTCATCAGAGCATGCGGCTTTGTTGTTCTTAAGCTTTTATATAGCTAAGCCAACTTCTTCTATACTGAGTGGTGGAACTGGTTCTTCATTGACTGGACGTGGGCTTTCTTCTTGCCCTATCACTCTCTCTGCATGTTGCCCATTAAGCAGCTGCTGGAAATGCTGCTTAAACACATTTACTATTCCCTGCGCTTCGGTGACTAGGTTTCCTTCGCTGTCTCGAAGAGCCTGCGTTCCGGTTTTGAAGCCAGCAGCCAGTTGCTTGGCTTTCCTATAGAACCTCCGGATGTTGTTACAATCGCGAGACTCTTCGATCTCCTTGAGCTGGGATACTTCGTAGGCCCTCTTCCGCAGGATCTTTTTCTCCTCCCTTATCCTGACTCGATACTCTTCCCTCGCTGCCCTTGTTTTGCGCTGCAGCGTTTTCTTGTGTGCATCTTCTGTCGCCTTTTTCCTGTACACGCATTCATCATCATACCACGGGCTCTTTCTCTGGGGTGGCTGGTACCCTACAGTGGTTTCGGCTACCTCCTTGGTGTTGTAGCGATACTGGCACCACTGATTTTTGGCGTTTATGGTAGGTGAATGCACAGTGGGGAGTTTCATGCCCGATGACTGGAGTATCAGCTCCATATGCCCCATCTACAAAAACAGCGATCCTACTCGTATGTCTTTCAAGAACTATCGAGGCATATCCGTGCTTAATGTCGCATATAAGATCCTATCCAACGTACTTTGTGAACGTCTTAAACCGTTTTGCAACACACTTATCGGCATGTACCAGTGTGGCTTCCGACCAGGCAGATCGACTATAGACCAAATTTTCACACTGAGGCAAATCCTGGAAAAGACCAATGAATTTCAAGTCGAGACACATCACCTATTCATCGACTTCAAAGCCGCGTACGATAGTATACATCGTCAGAAGCTCTATATGGCGATGTGTCGCGTGACTCTGGAAAACACGCGGTGCAGCGTGCAGTTTGGAAATAGTTCTTGCGAACTACCGGATTTCGGCAAGGGGACTCGCTACCATGCGATTTCTTCAATCTCGTACTGGAGCAGATAGTGCGCAGGGCAGGTGTCAACACGGAAGGCACTATCTTCAACAGGTCCGTCCAGCTGCTGGGTTATGCGGACGATATTGACATCATCGGCCGATCACAGCGCTCCGTGATAGAAGAAGCTTTCACGGCGATTGAAGAACAGGCGAAATCTGTTGGCCTTGTAGTAAATGAGGACAAGGCTAAATACATGCTATCAACAAACAAACAAACATCTGTCCGCCGCCTAGGACAAACGTCACTATTGATAGCAACAATTTCGAGGTAGTTAAGGAGTTCATCTACCTCGGAGTAAACATGAACTCCACGAATGACACCTTAGTGGAGATCCGGCAAAAAATTACCCTAGAAAACCGCTGCTACTTCGCTTTGACAAAACAGCTGGGTTCAAAACTCCTAACTCGGAGGACGATTTTTTTTTTTTTTTTTTTTTTTATAATTTGCGTGCGCTAAAGGGATTTCTTTTTTCTGTAGTGACACAGTACCCTTATAATGGTAAAACCACAGCGCAGGCATTTAGTTTGTTGCGCAAGTAGCTCCCAGCAATTCATTGCCTATTTTTGGGTGCTACTTACTGAAAGAATAGAAGGATAGGAAAGAAGTTTGGTGCGATGGGATTTTTTTTCTCAACAGGTGGCGCCTAAATTGGTTTAGGGAGATCAGTTTTTGTTGTGTGTATTCAATTTATAAAAATCATGGCCCTGGTCGGGATTCGAACGCACGACCTGCCAATCACTTTAGTGAATACACTACCATCGTACCATTGCCACCTGCAAAATGTATGAAATGTATGCCTTACAAAACCCTTATCCTACCAGTTCTGCTTTATGGCGCCGATTGCTGGACGATAAGCAGGAAGGGAGAGCTGATAATGGGCTCCTTCGAAATAAAAATTCTTCGGCGGATTTTTGGTCCTGTGTGCGAGGAGGGCGAATGGAGGAGAAGATATAACCGCGAACTCTATGAGCTGTACCAAGATGTGGATTTAGTCCAAAAAGCCAAAATACGTCGACTATATTGGCTCGGCCAGATCGAACAAATGGACAATAATGCTCCAGCTAAGAGGATCTTCGAATCCCAGTCCCCAGGTTCGAGAAGGCAAGGAAGACCGAACCTCCGTTTCAAAGACCAAGCCATCGCGGATGCCAGAGAGCCCGTTAAGTAAGTAAGTATTCATTTTCATTTGGGCGATTGTGCATTTTTATATGTTAGGCGATTGTTTATAGTAAAAATTCGCCCAAAATGGCAAGAAATCCAATATGTCCGGAATGTTATGCGAACAATTGCCCTAAACATCGCCCAAATCACAAAATGAACAATCCCCTAAAATGTTACGGCGACGTAGAGTTGTGAATTTACAAGTAATCCTATGGTGCAGTTTAATGACACGGAAGTAAGGCCTGTGGGTTTTATTCCCACGGCTTTATTTCTTTTCTATACCAAAAAGCATTAACGCCCACAGTTGTAATTGCCATTCGAAATTGGCCTTAAGACCCACACCAGAAAAAGATTCATACTATGCTTTCAATCAATTTCTCATTGAAAGAGCGCCTAAAGTCACTGTAACTCTATTGCAGGTGCTCACTGCGCCGCTATGCGACATTAGCCGTGTTTCTTTGCACGCGGATATAGGCATAGCATTAAAAAACGACCATCGCCGCTTAAGAATTCATAAAAAAAAAGAGCTTGGCAGCACACATGCACCTATGACATGCACCGTTTGTAGTTAAGAAATTTGTATTGAAAATCCTGAAATTGAAAAATATTTACTTCTGCCAATTGAAATTGATGCCAAGCATATTCTAAAATTATGAAAAACAATTTCACATTAACAGATTTGCTAAATTCAATTATCCTTATAATGAAGTTTGAAAAATAATAATAATAAAATCACGAATAAAATATTCGGCGGGATGTGTCGGTGGTCGGCTTGATGTCAAACTTTGACTTTTCCTGAAAAATTCATCAGAAACGGAGAAAATGGATTTTGGAAGCACTGTTTATCCCCGCTAAAGGACTTAGCGGCGATAGCTATCCCCGCTAAAGTTAGCGTATATAGGATAAGTTGTTGTTGTATTTTACATGCAAATTTCAAATTATCCCTATATCCGCGTGCAAAGAAACACGGCTATTGTATTCAGTTCCTAGACAATTACATGTCAAAGCGTCAACAACTATCTGCTGTTTCGTAATCTATGTTCAATTTTTTTTCTAATTAATATCCGCGGGAGTTATTACACTGCACCAGATCCCATAAATAGTGCAATGTGTATGGAGGGCATGCTGCCCCCATGCTTGGGATCACTGTTGGATTTGGAGTATGTGCCAGGTTAAGTATATGCAAAGTTTCTTGAAATACATGAACATGGATTTATTTTGTTCAATCTCATCCAGTTTGAATTCGCCATAAATCCCTTTTCGCATGAATTCCATGAAACTTAGCATACACCCAAATTTTCACCTTCTTCAAATCCAATAGTGAGCCCGATCAGAGGTCCCATACACATTGCATAGTTAATGGGAACTATTTGTGATTTTACAACTCTACGTCGTGATAAAATTTTGGTCTATTATTAATTTCTTATTTGGGCGATAATGTTTTGTGTTATTCGCACAGTCATTGACTTGTGTTTTTGGGCGAATTTTAATTAATTGTTGGCGACTGTATCTTTTTTGGGATTTCTTACATTACGCATCCATAACTAGTGATCTTAATAAAGGAGATAGTAAACCTCCTTGGTTGCCGCCTTCAACTGTCTTCACAGAAACTGACACCCATCCAGGTGAGGAATTTATAATTCCACTTTGCATGACATGGCTCTGATCCACTGGTTGGTCGAATCCCCGTTCGTTTACGACTTATTGCTCTTGCAATCGAGTCATAACCGGTGCTATCGAAAATACCCTCAGGAAGGCAATTTCCTGAGATTTAAGTGTTCCTTCTATATTTAACACCTGATAGAGCACTCTCATTAGATTTACCCTTCCGGTACGCACACTGATTTGGGTGTAGAGGCATACTTCGTTCTATCTTAGCTCTGATATCTATAAGTCTTTTCATGGTTTTGAGAACAAAATATGTTAGACTGATAGCTCTACAAAATTAAGGCACTTGGCCTGTTACCAGATTTGGGGATAAAGATGACATTCACCTGTCTCCAGCTCAATGGTATATATCCCCAGTTGTAACTTGCGACGATTGCCGTTAGAATGGGACCTATTTCCTTCTGAATTTGAGCTGGTCTAAAATTCATCTGGACTAAAATAAGTCAAGGTAAACTGTTAACTCTATTGGCTTTCGAGGCCCTTTGGTCCGTTCCGTAGAGCTCCAAACATTCGTTTAACAAGTGAATGAAGTGGAAAGTTCAGCTTTATAAACCATTCCAAAAATCGATTGTTGCATCTATGTACTTTTGTCAAGTGTGGGGTCATAGTGCGGTGGCAGTCCCGTTACGGACACAATTCGCTCTATTTGGGTGGAAGTAGTTTAAACCAATAAGTATGATGTACAACAATTGGCCAAAGGGATGTGAGTTTTCATCACACAAATGTCCTTCATCTATGAAAGAAATATTAGCATGAAGGGAGTAATAAAACGAAACATACTTGGAGTCAGTTTAATCGAAATGTCGGCCCGTTCGACTTGTGTCATATGGCGTCCTTTTTTTTTAACTACAAACAAATATTTACGACGGCTAACGAATGACATATTGACTTAATCGCAATCAGCTTATACATATGTCCCACTTGAGTGAGACATACGTCCCAAAATAAAAAGTTGGGACTTATGTCCCAATGAAATAACGCCCGAAAATAGTAAAATGAAATAAGGCTGCGGAACAAAAACGTAAATATTTTGGATGTTATTTTATTTGTTGGGGCTTAATTAACTTCTCAGTGGAAGTTCTTGAAATGTGGCCGATTTTGTGAATCGCGGATTTTGACATATCTCCACGTTTCAAGGTCACCAGAATCCAACTCCAGCGTTTTTATAGAAATGCCTGTGTGTGTGTGTGTACGTATATATGTGCGTTCGGAATTATCTTTCGCCACGATTATCTCGAGAACCAAAGATGATATGGACATGGGATCATTCGAAGCGTAAGTACGTAACTCAGAACTGATTAAGTTTTCAGTAAAATCGGTCCAGCCGTTTTTTCTGAATAGCACACATTTCAACAAGGAAAGTTATATTTCCGCACCCTGTACATAACTGTTTTTTACGTTTTTAAATGATTTTATTAGAAAAAAACAAAATGTTTGGTTAAAAACGCCCTTACAAAGTGGGCATGGCAAAATGCTTTGCGCGAAAAAATTGTTGAGAATGACTTTATCTACATACTTTGCGAAGAATATGATTTCCATTTCCACTGACTTCATCAATAAAAAGTTTTGTGGGCTCCTAGAGAGTATCTGTTCCAAATTTCAGCTTCTCGATCGAATTTTGGGGGCCTAAAAATTGACAACTGACAGCCGCACGGACAAGGCTAGATCGACTTTCGATACTACTTACTTAACGGGCTCCCGACCCGTGAAGGGTCTCTGCCTGCGACACTGCAGCCTTTCATCCCCTGCTATCACGGACACGCTGCTTCCAGTTGTCCAGACCAAGAGCTCTGGCATCCGCTTGGGCTTGGCACTTAAAACGGAGTTTCGGTCTTCCTTGCCTTCTCGAACCAGAGCGCTGAGGGTCGAAGATCCACCTCTTGGCTGGATCACTATTTTCCACTTTACTTTCGATGCTGATCATAAACATAGTAACTCGACGGGGTCTACGAGCAATATTAAGGTATGTTACAAACTATGAGACAAAATTATAATACCCTGCGAATAGGTTATAAAAAGAAGAACAAATCAGCAAATTATATCGTCGTTGGTTTGATCCACGGTGTTATTTTTTTCGGACGCCATTATAAGCACGCGATTCCAAGCAATTATTTACTCCAAAGAACAAAAGAATAATAATAATAATCACCAACTATCCAGCCAGCTTCATGACATTTCCGCTCGACCGGATTTGAACGTTATGTAAATGACGTTTTCGTTGACACACAAAACGAACTGGATAGCGTCACCTAATGACGGCACCTGTTCAAAGAACTTGGTACTGACTCGCGTTGTTTCAGATCATTGTGTTTGCCAAGTCCAAATATTGTCGGCCTGAAATTTGTTTAAGGTGTTTTTTTTTGATTTTTTTTAAAAATTATGTTTGAATTAATTTTGCTTAAGTGTCGTGCGCATGAACCATTGCTGGCTCTTTGTTTTTTATACCCTATTCTAGGGGTATATTAATTTTGACGCATAGTTTGTAACATACCTTAATATTGCCCGTAGACCCCTAAAAGTTACTATATTTATGATCAGCATCGATAGTAATGTCGATTTAGCCACGTCCGTCCGTCCGTCCGTCCGTCAGCAAAAATTAGGCCTTTAAACTGGACCTAGAGAGCTGAAATTTTAACCATATACTCTCTAGGGTCCCGAAATAATCAAGTTTACGAATTTTTGAAATCCGCCCACAGACACGCCCACAAACTCAAAAAAATCAAAATCAAAATCTAATTTTGAGCTAGAAAGCTGAAATTTTTTATATATAATCTAGGACTCCTAAAACTGCTCGGGATAAACATTTTTCAAAATCCGCCCACTGATAAAACAATTTTTTTGAAAATCCAAAGTTTGAGCTAGGGAGCTGAAATTTATAATATATACTCTCTAGGGGCCCTTTATGCTCATGTGTAAATATTTTCAAAATCCGCCCACAATTATTATTTTTTTTTTTTGAAAATTCAAAGTAGCTAGGGAGCTGAAATTTATAATATATACTCTCTAGGAGCCCTTTATGCTCATGTGTTAATTTTTTTTAATCCGCCACAATTAAATAAAACAATTTTATTGAAACACCCAAGTTTGAGCTAGGGAACGTTTTTTTGATAAAATCCTTTAAATGTTATATAACAAAATATGTAGAGCGTTCTTAACAATTCAACCATACTTAGACTTTTGTCACGCCCACTTATGAGGGATAGGAATAAGAATAGGGTATCCAACAGTTCGCCCAAGCAGACTGTAGCCCGTCCCTATGTTTTTGTACTGGTTTTATCTGAAAAAGTCGCTCTAGTAAAAATGCATGTTATCACCAAGCAATGCCTATTTAAGGTTGCATGGTTCAAAGTCAGTCGCCTAATAAAAAGCGAATTCTTAAAATATTAAAAAAAAGATATTTAATTTTGTATGAGATTTTCAATGTTCATGTTTAGTTTGGTTTTTGTTATTTCTTTGCTGACGATGGAGCCATCATAAGCGAGGATCAAACGTCCCTGCAAAAGTGTTCCTTGAGTGATGTATGGGTGGAAGTTTTGGAGAGCGATCGGTATAGTATTAGTCCGAAGAAAACAGAGTACTTTTACTGCCCACTCCGACCTATTCCAGACATTTATATGAATGGAAGAGTGAGTCCCAATTGCGAAAAGTTCAAATATCTGGGATCTGTGATCAATAGCGAAACAAGCTGTGATGACGAAATTCAGAATCGCGTAAGGATAGGTTGGATGAAGTGACGGGACAACGTAGCCATCTTCTGTGATCGAAAAATGTCCATTAGGCAAATTAACGGCACCTGAAATTAAGATGCTTCGCGTTATTCAATAAGAATTTTCAACATCCGAAAAAACCTTCACATGGAAGAACCGATCTTGAAGCTTAAAGAAAATGAATCGCCGCTAAGTTCCGTCAAATAGTCAATCAATGTTGTAATGCAATCACGAAAGAGAGGCATGCCTAAAAATGGACCACTCAAAAGTAACAACTGCAGCATTTGATTTAGCTCAATGAACACGTGATTCGAAATCGGGAGACAGTCTATACTTTTTGAAGTTAAATCGGCGAACCGCACATACGGACCAGTAGGGATGCACTTTAATCAAGATCATAACCTCGTGGTTTAAAAAGAAGAAGAAGGAAGAAGAAGAAGAAGAAAGAACTCGTTGTCACATAATATACAAGGTGGCCCAAAAGTTGTCACCCGATGTTCTGTGGCTATGTAATTTTTTTTATAATTAAATGAAGTAAAAAGATCGAAACAATTATTTCGCTTTCTTTAGGAGTATAGGGATTCATGTCTTGTTGACATGTATTTTGTATCTGTTCACTTCACAATTCTCAAACTAGAATTGGCATAGCTGTTTTGCGGCATGCTTTCTGTTTGCTTTAACAAGCGCAGGAAATAGTAAATGTATTTAAGCAGCATATCAATAGAGAGTGATAGGGCCAGAAGAGCTTCCACGTAATGTCAATGAAGAACAGATTTCACCACCCACTACGGAAGATGTCGGCTTAACTAACAGAAAGCTCACGAACAATAAGCCGGCTCTGATGGCTTACCAGCGGAGCTTTTGAAATACGGTATAGGGATGTTTTGGTTGGGCGCATGCACCAAATCATCAACCAAGAGTGGGTGGAAGAAAGAATGCCAGATGACTGGACTATCAACTCCGTGTGCCTAATCTTAAAGAAAGGCGATCCTTTGTCTTCCAAGAACTATCGAGGCATATGCAAGCTCTTCCCAACTTGTACCGGATTTCGGCAAGAAGATGCGCTATCATGTGACTTCTTCAACCTTGTTCTGGAGACAAAAAAGTGCGAAGGACAGGTGTCAACACTGCCTTCAATAGATCCTTCAGCTACTGGGGAATGCGGACGATATCGAAATCATAGGCCGTTCCCAGCGTGCCGTGTTACAGGCTTTTACGGCGGCGATTGAAGAACAGGCGATATTGGTTGGCCTTGAAGTAAATGAGGGCAAGACCAAGTAGATGCTATCAACAAACAAACAATCATCTGTTCTAGCTAAGAGTAAACATCAACTCCACGAATGACACTTTTGTGGAGATTCGACGGAGAATCACCTTAGAAAACCGCTGCTATTTCGGTTAAACGAAACAAATGAGTTCAAAACTCCTCACTCGAAGTACAAAACGCATTCTCTATCGAACCTTAATCCTGCCAGTCCTTATTTATGGTGCCGAGTGCTGGACGATAAATAGGAAAGGGGAGCCAATATTTTGTTCTTTTGAAAGCAAAATACTCCGTCTGATATTTGGTCCTGTGCCCGAGGAGAGCGAATGGACGAGAAAATACAACCGCGAGCTCTATGAGCTGTACCCAACTTTGAGTCACGAAAGATTGACTTTCCATTTCAACATTTATATGTTGCTAATGCGTACATTCCATCGCCTCGTCTATGTTCTTTGTATTCGGAACTTTCTATGGTACTAGACCATATTTTTGACATTATCTTGTTGTGACAGCACTGTCGTACTTATAGGCGACTTCATTCTGCCACATATTGGATGGGTACCTTCTGAGGATGATTCTCATTGCATTCATTATTGGTGGCAATGGTGCGATGGTAGTGTATTCACTAAGTGATTGGCAGGTCGTGCGTTCGAATCCTGACCAGGGCCATGATTTTTATAAATTGAATACACACAACAAAAACAGATCTCCCTAAAGCAATTTAGGCGCCACCTGTGGAGAAAAAATCACATCGAACCAAACTTCTTTCCTATCCTTCTATTCTTTCATAGAGTAAGTAGCACAAAAAAATAGACAATGAATCATTTGCTGGGAGCTACTTACAGCAACAAAATAAAAATGCCTGCGCTGTGGTTTCCACTATAAGGGTACTGTGTCACTACAGAAAAAAAAGAAATCCCTTTAGCGTACGCAAATTATATAAAAAAAAAAAAAAATCCATCCTTTGACTCTGCCCAACAAGAGCTCGCTTTACTAGACAACATTTTGTCTTTTGACTTACAGCAAACAAACTGTATACAAAATTTCAGAAATCGAACTCTCGATCTTGTTTTCTCTTCTGACTCTGTTAGTACTGTGGTTCTGGAATCCCACTTCAGTATAACTAACATAGATAACAATCATCCACCCTTGGATGTATTTATTAAACTAGGCGCACATTTGTACGAAAATAGTAACTCGTATGACCGTTCGCAATCTTTTGACTTTCGGAAAGTAAATTTTCAAAGGCTTTCTGATGAAATTAACAGCTTTAATTTTAACCTAACTGCCTTATCTAATATTGAAGATGCAGTAGGTTCTTTTTATTCTTTGATGGATAACTGCATGAAAAAAGTGATTCCTGTGAAATCCTCTAGGAATCTGAAAACGTCCCATCCCTGTTACACTTAAGAGCTAAAATCGATACGAAACGGACGTAATAGGGCTTGGAAGAACTATTTAAACAGTCCCTGCCACTCAGATCTTGAACTCTATTTCACATTATTCAATGAATTCAAATCTTTGTCCTGCAACTTATATATTGACTATATAAGTAAAATGGAATGCTCTTTAAAATTGAACCCCAAACTTGTCTGGGGTTTTGTCAATTCTAAGAAAAAAACCGATGGTTATCCATCGAAGCTTACTAACAATAGTTCTACAACTGCTGATTCGCTAGATGCATGCAATATGTTTGCAGATCATTTCAGTAAGTCATTTAGGGTGACCCCTCTTCACATTGATGATCAATATTTTAGTTATCTAACTAGCTGTTCCCAAATAAGTTTTAGTAGTATGTCATTCGATTTGGAAACAATTTTAAAATGTTCTTCTCTGATGAATGACTATTCATCAGGCCCTGATGGCATTGCACCGAATGTTCTTAAAAATTGCTCCATATCTTAAGTATCTGTTTGAATTGTCCATTAGTACTGGTAAATTCTCTAATCTATGGAAAAGTACTTTTATCACACCTGTATTAAAAAAAGGCGAACGTGGTGATATCACTAATTATAGGCCCATTTCAAAGCTTTCGTGTATCCCTAAGCATGGATTTGTAAGAAACAGATCCACTGTCACTAATCTGTTAAGTTTCTTGCATGATTGTTCTAATGCCTTAGAGAATAAGGACGAAATGGATTGCATATACACTGACTTCTCTAAGGCTTTCGACCTGCTGTCCCATGAAATAATCGAATTTAAGCTCAGCGCTTTTGGTTTCCCACCATGTTTCATAAAATGGGTTAATTCATACCTTAGATCAAGGGTTTAGCAAGTGAAATTTAGAGGATCGCTATCTGTATCTTTCACAGCTCAGTCTGGAGTTCCCCAAGGAAGTCACCTCGGACCAATTCTATTTATACTTGCCATTAATGATGTTACGGCATGTATAAATCACAGTAATATCCTGATCTACGCCGATGATATGAAAATATTTAAATCTATCACTGTGAGCAAGACAGAATTTTTCTTCAATCTGACATTAATAGCTTCGCCAATTGGTGTGATAAAAACGGTTTATCCCTGAACCCTACAAATGTCAACATATGACATTCTCTAGAAAGAATATCCCTTCCACCTTTCAACATTCTTTGTCTCAACATATTCTTTGTAATGTTGATAATTTTAAGGATCTTGGGGTTTATTTCGACCCCTAACTGGTTTTTGCTAAGCATATTAATTCTATTATTAATAAATCTATTTTTATGCTGGGCTTCGTAAAAGGGTGGACCAAAGAATTTAATGACCCTTACGTTTCTATGTCCTTGTACAATTGTTTTGTCCGTCCGATTCTTGAGTATGCCTCACAGGTTTGGACACCGTTCTACAACATTCAGTCAATAGAGGCCATTCAACGTAAATTTATTCGATTTGCACTTAGAGGACTTCCATGGGATGATCCATTTAACCTTCCTCCTTACAATCAACGTATCAAGCTTCTTCAAATGTTACCCCTTTCTCAACGAAGGCTTAATAGCGATAAAAAATTTGTACAGCAGCTTATATCCGGTCAAATAGATGCACCTGACTTGTTGTCGTCTATTGGCTTTAATTTTCGTGGTGGTGCCCATAATTTACGCAGTGTTGAATTATTGTTTAGCCCACATCATAGAACGAATTATGGGAGCCATGAGCCTATTAGTCGCATGAGTAGAATCTATAATCTAAATGATCATGTGATTGACTTGCATGTTAGTAAAATTAAGCTAAAAAATATTTTGCGTAATAATGCTTTAATGTCTTAAATTGTTTGCATTATTTTGTGTTTGTGTTAGTATTTTATAGGTACATAATTATTGTATTTTTAATTGTTTTGTCCTTTCTAACACCTGCACTAAATGATGAGCCTGTGAGAGCACTTTTAGTGGCGGCAAATTTCTGCTCGTGATAGTTGCTTGCTTTAAGCACTCCACGACACAGAGCTGATAGTGTGTAAAAAAGAGGTATAGATGAAGTCCGAAAAGTTAAATTACGTCGACTAATTTTGTTCTAAAAACATAACAGTTGCAAGCAGTTTATATGAAGCTTAACTCATAAACTTCCATAAACTGAGGCCTTTTTTTGAAGAAGGTACCTAATGAAACGCGAAAACTTTGTTACGACGTGGTCTTAAAAGAGTATTTTCAATTGTTCAACAATACCTGGATAAATGTCTTATTTAAGACTAACGTTAAACAATCCACAGTTCCTCAAATCTTTCTAATTATTCTCAATCCGAATATAATATAACATTCTTTTAGTACAAATAACTATCATTAGGTGTGTTTTTTTGGGAAATGTTTCCCCAGCAGTGCTCGTATTTGCACGTTAAGCAACAAAAAGATTGTATAGCCAACACCACTGGGGATAACATCCACAGCATTGGCTGCGGTGGATACATGCTGCAAATATAATGCTTCCGAAACTTCGTATCTAAACACTTTTCATCAAAATCAGGGATGGGACTTTTTGAAAAAAATGTCCGCAGTAGATTTGAAAAAAAAAACGGAGTGGAGTCAACTGTTTCGTAGTAGATTTTTATATTTTCAAAATATAAGGAATACATAACATATATATACACATAAGTAATTTAAAATAATAAAATAAACATTAATTTTTCTTTAAAACATAACAAAAACAGAACAAAACAAAAATTCATATATATTCATGTCATAATTTTTCTTCTAATTTCTAATAATTCTTTGTTTTGATTTTACAGCAAAAGTAATCAAATTAATATATAATATATAATTATACATTTTCATTTCAAAATTATTACAAAAGTACAAATTGGGAAAACGAGAAATAAATTGTTGCTCCAGGCTCTCTATCGCTTTTAAAAACTCTTGACAAGAGTTTCTTTGAAATCTGTGAATATGGAGGAAACACTAGGTTTCTGACTTAATTTCAGCTCACACTTGTGTTTTTGACGTTTTTTTTTAAATGTAGCCTGCAAAATAATAAAACGCATTTTCGCTACCGAAATCAACAGTTTTATAGTCAGATTGGGGTTTGAAAATGTTGTTCACATTGGCCTTCTTTTTGAGTGATTGTTACTGCATTTTAATGTCGGCAAGCTCTAAATCGACAGTTGGCTCGCAGTTTCCATGAGTTTCCTCCGTGCACTTTGCTGAAAAGGATCTTTAAAACGAACAAATAAATTGAAATGGAGTCAGTTACTTGTTATGTCCTCCTCAGTTGCGTAAATCTCGAAGGTATTTTCCAGACAATTTGTTTTTCCTCTCGACCGCAGGCCAAATACTTTAAAGTATGTTTCCCATTTGTTCTTACAATTTTTTTAAATTAAAAAACAGTTGAACTTTATCTTTTAAAAAACACGTACACTCTTATTTGTTTGCTCTGAGAACTAACAGTATTGCGTTTTCTTCACTTGTTTCGCACGACTGACAAGAATTTAAGTCAATACGCCTTTAAAAATACATTATGAAAAAACGCACCGCCTTCCCAACCAATTGCAAAACCAGTGTGCACAACAACTATAAAAACTAGCAAATAATGATTCAAATCATTTTTATTGCTACTAGGCTGAACACCGGATTGCATTATTTTTAGCGAAATCAAAGCAAAGAAGAAGCATTTATTTTCATATTTTTGACAAGTACAATTGTAGAGGTTCATAATTAGGTGTAAACAGTAAAAAAATAGTCAGAAAAACCAGCCATAAACCATTTTAAAAAAGCAAAGCAGGTAGCACTGCACGAAGTGAAAAGATACGCTCAACGAGGATCAAGTCGATACGCCTTTAAAAAGCATTATGAAAAAACTCACAATCATTCGTCTTACGAAGCATGCCGCATGTAGTGAAATAGGCAAAATATACTGTGTACCATAAGCGTTAAAACACACCCTTTTGACCTGCTTCCACATATTGTAGGTTTTTTTTCAGCATTTTACTTTGTAGTAGTAGGAAATGCATATGTAGAGAGAGTGTCCCTACTTATATGGATATACTCTGGTCACTTGCCATCACAATATAGCCAATTGCCGAAAGAGGTGTGAACATTATAATTAGGTAATAGTTGGATTTCATCAGGAAGAATGAGACTGACTGCATTCAGTGACAGAATTAAAAAAATATTTTGTGGATTACATTTGCATATTGCATGATTTTTTTTCGTAAGACCAACAGGGCAGTAGATTGTATTTAAAGGCAGTAGATTTATTTTTCGAAAAAAAACAGTAGATTCACTGTAATTGCAGTAAAGTCACAACCCTGATCACAATCTGTTCAATGTTTTTTTTGACAGTTTATGTCAGCATCACGGTTGGAAAAAGGTGTACAGTTGTCCTAAATTTCCAGGGACGAAAGTACCACTTCTCAATATTCAGTGCTATTTTCTCAACGTTTTAAAAGTTGAATTTTATTTTACATATATATTAACAGTTGAGTTTTTACAATACGTGATTTTTTATGGCAAAAAGTACGGAGCCCAATGCGAACTATTTTACGGTTCTAAGAATTTAAGTGCAAATTTGACTTTTCTGACATTTGTAAGAGAGTTTATTAAGAAATTTATATTGAAAATCCTTAAATTCAAAAATATTAATTTTAGTCAGTTGAAAGTGATGCCAAACAAATTCTATACTATACATGTTCTGAACCTCATAGGTTCATGGGTTCTTAAAAACAATCCGTAAGAACTGAACTACTCAAGTCATAGAGCAGGATAAAGCAGTACATACTGAAGGAAAACGAAGGAAAACGAAAAATATTCAGGTGAACTTGTGTTCTAAAGGTCTTTTTCACCCTAATACTTGGTTTGCTTTTTATCTTATTAATAAGTTTTTAATTATTTTTTTTTTTTTGGTTTTAATAAAATATTTACGTACTTTTTTATCTGTGTCAGTACTACTTATTCCATCACTGGTTCAGCATGGTTGACATATTAGTGCCAGCATTTGAAAACAAAAACGCTGCTGCCTATGTTGCTGGGGATCGATCTTTTGGGCAGCCGCGGATACATTTCCCAAAGATACACACCTATTGTCACACAGCACCTCCTCAAATCGTTGTCAATCAACAGCGATATGTATATTTCAAACCGCTCACAGAACCCGTTACCTTAAAAACACATAATGTTGTCATAACAATAAAATGGATCACAACCACTTCCGAAAACTGGCATCCTACTTAAGAGTTCAAAAACTGATTAACAGCCGTCATTAGTCCACATTGCCTGCAGTCACTTTCATTTTCAAGAGGCAACACAAACACAACTTCGCTCATTTTCGGATTAATTATCATTCGAAATCGAAAAAAAACAAAAACTCAGAACCTGAAATCCTAAAATAGCACTTGAATTCGTATCTCGTTAATGTATGCCTCCTGGGAAAATTCTGTTCCCCACCGCAACGATGCGATGAGCGCGTCTCCTTGAGAAGGGGAATTACTTTTGTCGTAATTATTACATTAACAAACGAGTAACATTGTAAGAAGAGAAGTTCGCCCTTTTAATACATCTGTATATATGGCCTGGATAGAGGTATGCGAATGCAACGATACGGTCTGTGTTAATATTCGAATAACTGAAGGATAGATGTTGGCGAACAGGAATAAAGAAAATACCAAACTCACAAAGGAAGCCGAATCGCAGGTGCTCTCATTTTGTTGTTTTGCAGTAAGTAGGGTTCTTTGTTCATTGCGGAGACATTCATCCTGGGAATTCTTTCAAAGAAATTCGACAAAGACGTTATTTGGTTAATTGTTTTAGAATTTAGAAGAAGAATAGGAGGGGGGAAATTCTTCAAAAACTTATAAAATAAATTGACTGAAATAAACTGGCTGAACACAATGGACTAACTATAGTGAGCAAACTCCTAAGCTCACTTTTTGTAAGTATGTAGTACATAGCTAACATAAATTGTAATGGTTTTACTAAAATCCTATTAATAATCGATTTAACACTTTAATATTGCTTTCATTTATCTAGATACTACAATTGCGCTTGATCATTAGTTGGCAACGTGAGCCGACGAAGGCTCGCTGCTTATTGGCGATTAGTAATAGAGTCAGTGAGAGAGAACCTGCCAGTGGCCTTGGCAAAGCGAAGGATATTAGCAAGTTCTATATCCCCCATCTCATCTTCGTTGACGAATTGTTTACCTATAGTGTTGAGCCTGGTTTTGGCGAAAGCAGGACATTCACAGATGAAGTGAGATGCCGTTTCATCCGCTTCTAGGCAGCACCACATAGGCCCGAGCTCCTAGTGTGGATGGTCTTTAGGTGCTCGTTAAGAGGACTGAAACCAGTGACGAGACCAACCAAGGATCTCAAGTCTTTCCTATTTAGTCCAAGCAAAAACTTAGCTCTGCTGATTTTTGGACCGTCCACCAGCTCCTTCGAATACATGCATGAGACCAGGTCATGCCAGTATTCGAAATGTTGTTGGCGTGCCCAGGAACCCAGGCAAGTGATACCGACTTACATCTTCCCAGACGGTTAAGCTTATCCATGGTTTCCTCAACGATTTTTGAGTTGAGAGAGCCAGCTGAACAGGCTTTGATAGATAGGTTTTACCCATAATCCTTCTCCTTAACAGGATATTGGCGGCAGTAGCAATCGCAAAGTTTACTGCCTGAAAAACAGTTGTTTGTCTACCCAAGGCTGCAGATAGATCTAGAGTAGACCCCGGCTGCGGAGATACCGTCAATGAGTGAGCCATCCGTATAGACAATGACATCACCCGGCCTAAAGCCATTCCACCCCTCACTATTCCATTCCTGCCGTTCAGGAAGGATGACCTGAAAACGGCGCTCAAAGACTTGCTTCATGCACACAGTGTCAAGTGCTCCTCCCCGATGGCCAGGTAGGCTGTCATAGAGAGCTCTGTACCTAGCACCTCTGGCCCCATCGCCGAGATTGACCTGCCGTTCAAGTACTACGCACATACGGTATAGATATTTTCTGGACTCACTCAGCAAGGAACTGCAAGGGAGGTAAGAGAGCAACACTTCGATAGCAGCAGTGGGAGTTCCTCTCATCGCACCTGTATTGCATAAGCACGCAAGGTGCTGTAGCTTCGTCGGTTGACGTTTGAGGATGTGAGCTCTAGCCCACCATACAATCGCACCATACATAAGGTATCGCCTAACGATGCACGTGTATATCCAGTGAACCAGCCTGGGACTAAGTCCCCAGGTTCTGCTGAACATCCTACGGCACTGCCAGAGAATGTTAGTTGCCTTCGATACCCAGATATCTAACTACGCTTCTTACCGCCGATGGCTGCCCATTGTGTATAATAATGGCCCATTTCTTCCAGTTTTTTCTGGTATCCCTTCTGGTATCCCTAGAGCCAATGTTGTCTGAACAAGATTGTTTCCGTCTTCTGAAAGTTGATTTTCAACTTCCAGTCGGCGCAATATCCCTTGATTTGATCGATGTCACGCTGCAAAAGAATGTTTATGACCTCGATTTTAGGACCTTATCCGTTGCCACCAAATTGCCGCCAAATCGTAGGCATACCCTATATCATATCGGAGTGAACCTACCAGATCATTCGTGTAAATGTTAAACAGGATCAGAGAATTCTGCTGAAAAATGCTGTAAGAAGTTTATAACTTCACAAAGTTCAAAGTCACTTTGCCACATTTGACAACGAAATTCTTCTATAAATTACATATACAGGGTGTTTTTATGGGTCCGTAGCCAAATGGAAAAAAACGGAACCCTTATAGATTCGTAATGTCTGTCTGTCTGTCTGTCCGGAAATGTCACAGCCACTTTTTTCCGAAACTATAAGAACTAACTGTTGAAACTTGGTAAGTAGGTGTATTCTGTGAACCGCATTAAGATTTTTACACAAAAGTAGAAAAAAAAACAATAAATTTTGGGGGTTCCCCATACTTAGAATTGAAACTCAAAATTTTTCATCAAACCCATACGTGTGGGGTATCTATGGATAGGTCTTCAAAAATGATATTGCGGTTTCTAATATATTTTTTTTCTACACTGAATAGTTTGCGCGAGAGACACTTCCAAAGTGATAAAATGTTGCCCCCCCCCCCCTCCCCCTCTAACTTCTAAAATAAGGGAATGATAAAACTAAAAAAAATATATGACGTACATTACCATGCAAACTTCCACCGAAAATTAGTTTGAACGAGATCTAGTAAGTAGTTTTTTTTTAATACGTCATAAATCGTAAACCGCAATTTACCTTTCATTCAATCAACTCAAATATAAAAAAAAACATTTAATTTCATAAACATAAACCGTTCAAAGTTACAACGAACTACAAGAACTTTTATATGATGTTACTTGCTGCTACGGAACCCTTCATGGGCGAGTCCGACTCGCACTTGCCCGCTTTTTTTTATAGAGGCATACAACTTTTTTTTTAAAAATGAAACACAACAAATTTGATGGAATGGCCAAATATTGGCTTTATTGGCTCACAAATTTCATGGCATTTAATGTTTAAAATTAATTTCTGATGAACTCCATCCTGTCGGCCCGATTTGGCACCACTTTTTCGAGGACAGGTCTTATTTCGTCAAAAGTGCGTCGTATGTTGGCTTTTAAGTGGTCAATCGTTGCTGGTTTATCAGCATGGACCCCCACAGGCCCATTTTTTGAGATGATTCGGTAACCAAACGTTTGGCTCAACAAAGTCATGCTTGCACGCGCTGTATGGCATGTTGCGCCGTCTTGTTGGAACCATTTCTCCTAAAACTGATTTCCAATGACATGAGGAATAAAAAAATCACGAATCGTTTGCCTGTAGCGCTCGCAATTCACGGTAATGTTGGCACCGGTTCCGGATTTAAAGACAAATGGGCCGATGACGCCTTCGGGATGTAAACCACACCAAACAGTGTTTTTTTTTCGGGATGCAATGGAGTCTCAAGAGTCTCATGAGGATCGTGCTCACTCCAAAAACGACAATTCTGCTTGTTTACAAACCCGTGAAGCCAGAAATTAGCCTCATCGACGATAAAAAATTGGTTCAACCTCCAGTTGTTTCTCAGCCTATTCACAGAACACACGACGCAGCTGATGGTCCGCTGGCTTTAATTCTTGCACCATTTTAGTGTAAGAGCCAACAGCATATTTTGGGAGTGGAGGTATAACCAAAATTCATTTACTTGTTAGTAAAGGTACTAGCATCGTGATATCAAATGCAGTCGTCTGGCAGGGTTTTTTTTTCGGCGGGGGTTTGAAAACGCTGATTTTTCGGATTTTTGTGTCAAGGGTATAACCATTTTTAAATATACACAAATTATGGAGAACTATGCACTAATTAAGAATTTTTGGGTCCCCCACATTTTAAGTGTCGCATTCGCCCCGCCAGACGCCCCCCAAAAGGGGCAAAAACTCACTTTTTGGTGTCAGAGGTACGAGTATAACCAAAAAAAAAATTTCATCAAAAAATCAGGAAAAATCCCCTCATTACAAAAAAGTAGGTGCCAGACGTTTAAAGTGTCGCATTCGCCCCGCCAGACGCCCCCCAAAAAGGGGCAAAAAAGGTCCTCTATAAGTTTGGCGAACAGAGCGCGAATTTTGGAAATAAATTTCCACGATTAGTAAACGTTGTTCTAGTGTAAGTCTTTGGATGCTGATTTGCCAAAGTATACTGAAAAAATTCAAACACACTTTATTAGTATGACAGCTAGTTTGACAGTTATCCCTTTTTATACCTCTTAAAAAACACCCTATAGTAAGGGTTTGTGCATCTCCAATCCTGGTCAACTTGTAGAAAAGTAACTCTAACCATACGATGTCGAAAGCCTTATAAAAAACAACCAGACAAGCGCCCCTGCATTGGTTCTTGCATTTATTCCACTGAGCGTCGGAAACCAGTTACGATGCGGCATGAATAGAGACATGCCCCGTCCTGAAACCAAACTGGTTGTCCGAAATTATGTTATTGTCCTTGACCCACTTCAACAGGGCTTTATTGACAACTTTTTCAAAGACCTCGCTAATACTCGGACGCTTTGGACTATATTCATATATCAACTGACTGATAAACCCCATAATCGAAAACATATCAATTGCAAATGGACTCAAAAGCCCAGTCGAACACATTTCAATATTATATCTGTGTAATTAAAGTCCGTGTACCTAAAATCCGTGTAATAAAAATCCATGTTCAAGTGAATAATTACATGTCTTAAGATCACTGGTTTGTATTTGACTTGGACTTAATATACGGATTCCGTAGGCCCTATTTCAAATACCAGTGACATTTCAAAAATCAAGACTTCAAAAAATCGCTTAAAGTTCGGAAAAACTTCCGTGCTGTTTTAAATCGCATATTTGAAATTTAAAGTCGGATGTCAGTGAAACCGGTGATCCCATTGTCCTGATAGTAGCCCATTGGACCTAAAATGGGAGTATCACCTGTTGATAGCTATTATTTAAAGCCGTTTGCCAGATACTACATCTTTGGCCTTATATGTGGACGGAAGTTAAACAAGATTCCATCATTCTCATTGTCTGATTTGACTGTTGTCACTGGTCGGACTATTGTCTAAATCTAAGTCAAACAAGTAATCAATTTTGGCCATGAACTGACACCTAGATAACTATCATCGCTTTGCCCAGGAGTTCGTACTTTCATACGCTTTCTCCAACCTTGCACCAAAAATAATCGAACTCAAAAAGGAAACTATCCTGCAACTAACGTTGCATTCTATAAAAAACATTTCCATTTTCAATCCAATTAATTCATTTAAATATGTATTTCGGTCTGGAAAAAGTGCACACATTTCCTTCATTCCAACCTTCGAACTCTTTTATCCTAAATTCAATGCTTCGATAATTCAGGGCAAGCAAAAACCTTAACAAAAGCAAAAACATCATGATTGCTGTTCCGACATTGTTTGTGCTCTGCACTGCAAAAATGTCAGCGGCAGCTGCCAACAACACAACTGCAGCAATTGTCTTCTTCAGCTGGAATCGTTATAGTCCTGGTGGTGCATTGCAATTTCGGTGCCAGGTACCGAGTCAAGCACGAGTCTTACTATTCCACTTGCGGTCATCATATCACGTGAACGAGTATATCTGGAAACAATGGCTCAACTTTCGAGCTCCTGGTATTCGCTCGAATCGAGGTGAATGCGATTTTTTGAAGTTTGAATTTCAGATGTGAAGTTCGTGATGTCAAACTCAAATTGGGATTAGATAACCATGGTGCCACCACCATCAGACAGACCAACGTCAGCGTTAGGATCTGACTGAACATTTTATTATTGTACCTGGCAATTCAATTAAAGTACTTATCGTTGTCATGTTTGGAGTTGAAGTTTGATGGTGAGCCGATGACAGGCGACACAGGGACTGAGATGTTATCAACGTTGATCGCACGCAGCTAATGGCTTACAAATAATGGATGCATGCACGGCACACAGCCCTCTTAAGTGTCAATGACTCTGTCAACAAAAAAAGTCTTGAGAATAGGGACTCCCTTCTCCCGTGTGTAGCTAGTTGCCGCCACAACTTTGAGATGTGATTCTATGAAAATAACTTGCGCCACAAGTGTACTTATTGTTTACTTCCTAAATCAGGAAATGCGTCTCTATTTTAAGTTAGGGGGCGGCAGGCAGATGAGCGATTACACAGTACGCTAGGTAATCAGTTGCGTATAGGGTGGCTCCGAGTGTCTTCGGCTGTTATTGTTTGTGTTTGTTTTTCTTTGAGTCTTTAATCGCTGTTATCTGTAAAACTTTAACTTATTTTATTTATGAACTTTCCGGAGACATTCCGGAAAAGTTTCTTGTGGCAAAGTTATCGTGCGGTGGGGTTTCTTATATTATATACAGGTTGAAGATAAGTCACAGACCGCAATGAATACTACTACTGGGCGTTTGAAAAAAAATTACCACCGAAAGGCTTTCCGAAAGTTTGTTTAGATGTGGAGATATTCTTTTAAATACGAGGGACATTATTAATAAATTTCCAAGCCACATCCTTTTTGGTTGATGAAATTCGGGGTCGTTGGGACAGTAATTTATTTAAGCTTTCTTTTGAATTCGTTTCGCTGGAAGGTAATAAAGTATTGGGGTAGATAAAGGGCGTTTTAAGAAAAGTTGTATTTCGTTCTTTTATGGTAGGAAAGGTATAATAAAACCAACATACCCGTCCACCTGACTTCGTTCAGATGTACAACTGGCTTAAGAAGTGTGAGAGGAAACCTTTTCGATAGCCTTTCAAGTATAGTCTTAGGTTTGCTAAGCATTATTGTATGTACAGTGGTACGTAGGCTAGTTGCATCTGTTTTTCCAAAAATAACTTGTGTGCGAATTTGCAATTTTGGCAAAGTGCATGCCACTTTACAGGGCACTGCTTAATAGGCAGGCACGCATCTAGACTTGGCGTGTACTCAAACGACTTCTGCAGAAGTTGCATGGACGAGGAGGAGGAGGAGACTATACTTCACCTTCTCTGCACTTGTCCTGCGCTCTCTCATAACAGAAATCTCTTTCTAGGGGACTTCTTGTTCAATGATATAAGTGACTTAGCCAACACTGGCGTTAGAAGTCTATCGCGCTTCATAAGAAGCTCCTGCTGGTTCAACGAGCAGTGAGGGAAATCCCCAGATCTGTGTGGTACCAGAATGGACCTTATATTGGTCTTAGTGTGTTAGCCTTTTTCTGACAGCCACGTCAACCTAACCTAACCTAACCATGATACTGCTACTAGTGCTACGGACATGCAGGACCGGTATCTGGGATGATTAAGGTCTTATACAATATCTCCTTGGTTCTATGAGAGAGGGCTTTACTTCTTAGATGCCTTCTTAGACCGAAGAAACAGCGATTGGTTAGAGTGATTCTGCGCTTGATCTTTGCGCCGATGTCAATTTGCGAAGTGATAGTGGTGCCCAGGTAGACATAGTCTTTAACTACCTCGAAGTTGTATCTGTCCATCGTGACGTTTTGTCCGAGTCGCCGATGTTGAGAGTCCTTTCTCGTTGACAGCATATACTTCGTTTTGTCCTCATTAACAGCCAGACCCATCTTCGCCGCCTCCGTTTCGATGCTTACAAATGCGTTACTGACAGCTCAACGAGTTCTCCCAATAATGTCAATATCATCAGCATAGGCAAGTAGTTGAACGGACTTTTGAAAAATTGTACCTCTGGTGTTGGCTTGTAAGTTCCGTTTCAAGAACGATGTTAAAGAAAGTGCATGATGATAGCGCGTCGCCTTGTCTCAAACCTTTTTCGACATCAAATGGTTCGGTGGTGTTCTTACCGACTTTGACGGAGCAACGAGATTTCTCCATCGTCATCCTGCACAAACGGACGAGTTTGGCGGGGATTCCAAAACTTGACATGACTTTGTATAATTCGTCCCTATATACGCTATCATACGCGACTTTAAAGTCGATAAATAGATGGTGTGTATCGGTCCGAAATTCCTGGGTTTTTTCCAAGATCTATCGGAGTGTGAACATTTGATCGATCGTTGATTTTCCTAGCCTAAAACCACACTGATATGGCCGATCAGGTTGTTGGCGAAAGGTTTTAGGCGCTCACCCAATACAGCCGACAAGATCTTATACGCGACATTCAGGAGACTTATTCCTCTGTAGTTGGCGCAGTTCAGAGTAACTCCTTTCTTGTGGATGGGGCACACGATGCTGAAGTTCCATTCGTCGGGCACGCTTTCATCCGACCAAATTTTACAGATGAGTTGGTGCCTGCTCCTTACCAAGCCATTTCCCGCAACTTTGAAAAGCTCGGCCGGAAGGCCATCCGCTCCAGCAGCTTTGTTGGTCTTAAGTTTGGATATCGCTATCCTCACTTCGTGTAGGTCGGGTGGACGGACGTTTTGGTTATCATCGTCCAAGCTGAACAGATCATTCTGCCTGACAGCGGGTTGTTGGCTGTCTCCGCTGTTTATCAGTCTGCAGAAGTGTTCTTTCCAAATCCTCAGCACCGACTGTGAATCTAATACTATATTCCCATGCTCATCCCATGCATAGCGTCCCTCAATTGATTCGATCGCTCGCTTCTCGTGCTCCTTCTTCTTCTGAGAAGTCGGTGTTCCTCTCTTCTTTTTTGCCCGTAGAGCTCGCGGGCAGCACTCTCAGCCGCTCTGGTTCTTGTCTGCAGTATTTATTGATAGGCCTCGTTCTTGGCTGCATGAGCTCGGCGGCATTGCTATCGACCCAGGGGTTTCGTTGTGGTCGCCTAGTGTAAAGCAATCTCCGCTGTCCAAATAAAATAGAAGCATGTGAAACGGTGTCGCGAAGAGTTGAAGTTTCTTGTCGGATACAGGGGTATATAGGGTAATAAAATTGCTGATGAATTAGCAAGGGGTAGAACCATCAACCCGAGCCCTGAACAGGCGGACCAATCGGTCAAACCACAAAATTGTGCTATCTAAAGCACGGGTAGGGTAGAAAATACTTGAAGAGGGTCAAAGTAGATAAATATATTCTATGAATTTGTGAACACAACAAATAACGAACTTGAGTAATGCAAATAATCTAATAATCCGATTAAGCATCAGGCCCATGCCTCCCATTCAAAGTGTTTATTTTTGCCTGTAGTTATTTCATGTTATAATTTTAATAAATGTATAAAACTTAAATGTGTGATTTTTTAAAACTTTTTAACTCAACAGTTAAACGTAGAAAGTTAGTAGCACTGTGACAGTTGTAAAAAGCACTTTTGAAATTAAATAATTTTTTTAAAATAAAATAAACATTAGGCATTAACGGCCCATATAGGGCCTAAAACCTAGCTTCTCCAACCACTTGCTTGTGCGAAGTGGAAGGGACCTACAATTTTAAGCCGAATCCGAACGGCAAATTTGAGAAGCTTCTCATGACAATTGATACTCTTGGATGTTTGTCAGACGTTCGCAAGAGGTGGGGAGTGGAAAAAAGCTCTAGATGTTTATTGGTCCCGGCAGGAGTTGAACCGGGCACCTTTCGATTAGTAGTCCACTGCATTGAGCCACTGCGCCCGACAAAATAAATTTATTAACCCGCAACAGTCCACACTTTTCATTCGCTCACAATAGAAAGAACATTTGATTTCGAAAGTAGAAACTATATTTAATGTGCGGCAATAATAATTTTGAGACTGGCTTTCGTGAATCACAAAAGAGTCGAAATTACGCCGCCTATAGTTAAGTATTCCATATAGTAAGCCAACTAAATGAAACTCTTCCGTTCGCTTTTAGATCTTTATTACAACTGAGAAAACATTAATTGTTACAATAAACTGAGACTTAAATCTAATGCGAAATTCAGTTCTCTTATCTCGATATTCCCACAAAGATCAAGACGAGAAAAAGAATTTGCGTGGGCAATTCCTGGAAAAGGCGGAATCTGATTTCGAGTAAACAGACTCGAAATGTAACTCCGCGTAAACATGCAGGAATGTTCCCAGTATGCATTGTGGGGGTGCCGCTTACAATAGGATGTGACAATATGTATTCCAAATTCGATATTTGAACTAAAAGTGAACATAGCGTTTTATTGGGATTTCCATTGCTGAGCTTGAAACAAGTTCCCAATAAAACGCTCCTCATATTAGAAATGGGTTGTCTACCCAAATCAGAAAAAATTAACAAGCGACAAAAAAGTTTGGAAACCTTTGGTCTACATGGACATCACCATCGAGATGGAGGAAGACACCTCAAAACACGTGGAACACCTATAGACATCACGATGAATCAGCATTGACCTGCGTGTGATGAGGAAGCAGTAGCTTCTTCATCAACTCACCAACCCATCCTAACCTAGGCTTGCCTCTATTTCGCGATTGTAAAGGAACGTTGATTGATATTGATATTGAATGACCACATATTCGAAGTCGCCAAGAACGCTGCGAAATGTCCATGTTTCCTCAATCGATGCAAGAAATACTTCACCCCATCTGATTAAGCGACAATTTATAAGGCCTAAGCTTGAGTACAATGCTCATATCTGGTCAGGTACACCTAAAACATCCTTGTACCTGCTAGATGAAACATAAAAACGTGCGGTAAAGCTAATAGGTGACTGAAATATAGGTGATTTTATACAAGCGATTCTATACGATTCTATATGTCTCATGTCTTTCCTTATTTTATCGCGACTTCTATCGTCAATGCTCTGATGAGATAGCTAATTGCATTCCGGCCCCTTCATCAATTCAGCCGCAACACTCGTCAGACATCGAATGCCCATCAATTTACCCTTCAGCCTACCTTCGAACATAATGCAAGACAAAGAAATTCCTTCTTAAGCCGAACAATACGCATGTGGAATGCTTTGCCTCACTCTGTTTTCCCTTCTCACAGCGACCCTGAATTGTTTAAAACCAACGTGCACCAGTTTCTCTCTTCACTAATTCCTATTTATCCTTCAACTCGTGCTGTGCATTAGCATTATAAGGGTATCCAAACCCTTGAGCATGAGTGACATATAAAAAAAATATCCTTTCTGATATGGTTTGTACGATCTCTTGTTTGAACATGACAGTACCAACTGAGCCGGTCGGGCTCTATTTTCTTTGAGTTGAGTTCTTTGATGTGAAGGCTTCCTCGGATCTTGGAAATTATTATTCTTTAGTTTTATGTGCTTTTTAAAGGCTACCAGATGATTTCAACATTTGTTCCTACTGAAAGAGTGAATTAATAAAAGTGTAATAAAAGTTTTTTTTCACTGACCTACCTCTTGCGAACGTTTGACAAACATCTAAGAGTATCAAGCGTTATGAGAAGCTTCTCAAATTTGTCGTTTTGGTTCGACTTAAAATTATAAGCTCCTTCCACTTCGCACAAGCGATTGGAAAAGCTGGTGTTGGGCCTTTTTTGTTTTTTAACAAATTGTCATTCAAATTTCAGTCGAGCCCCTCGATAAAACGGTTTCATTATTTCGGTGATCTAGGTAGTATATTTTCCCAAATTTCTAGTTCAAATTTTAGGGGCTAGATCACAAATACAGTCATTGTAAGGAGAATTCTCCCAACATAAATGCATATTACAAACGGTGCAGGAAAATAACTTCACGGGCAATACCTTCTTATTTATTAATTTTAATTTCTTTTAACATTCTATGATAATTCAAGAACCGTACCTCGCACCTACTTCAAATCAAACAATGACCCCAAGCCGGGGGGTTTCAGGGGGGCAGCATGGCCCCCCATGGGTATTGCACTGTTTATGGAATCTACTTGCGATTTCGCAACTTTTTCCATAAACAGTGCAAAGCATAGGGGTGGGGGGGGCATGCTGCCAACATGCTGCAACCCCCCTGCTTGGGGTCACTGTTTGATTTGGAGTAGGTGCAAGGACACATTGTTAAAAACAGCACCAATGGAAAGTGAAATAACGCCAAATTGGCCTTATTGCTCAAGGCCTTATTTCACGGCACCGATATAAATTGCTAAAAATATACGAGTATTGTTATATTTTGTTATAAATGAAATTATACATTATATCATAAATAACTCCATTTCACATTTCCTCTTCAGTTATAATAGACAAATTCTCAAATTATAGGTGGAAATAACTTCACAAAATTTACGGTGAATTAAAAGCTCACCGTCACTGGGCAATAACTTCACAAAAAAAGTGAAGTTATTTCCCACTCGAAGTGAAGTTATTGCCCATGTGAAGTTATTTCCCGGCACCTTACAAACTATTGGTCAACGTTAATATACCCTTAAGATAGGGTATACAAAACGGTACGATATTTTTTAATTAAAATATGATCCTACGCTGCTGCTCCAAACAGGCAAAATCTATATGAATTTATTTATTTTAAGTTTGTTAAAATAACTTTAAAGTTTATTAAAACTACCAAAACCTTTTTGAAATATATTTAATAGTCAACTATTCAATTTAAAATGTTGGACTATAAAAAAAAATACTACATTGAGTATGTTCAATTGCAAAAACTACAAAATAACTTAAATGGCGAACGATACATTAAATATTTATAAAAAGATTTTTATTTTTATTTTTTAATCCTTGAGTATAAATATTTAAGGTATCGATTCAAGTTTTTTATGTTAATTTATTTTACGTTAATTTATGAATAAAAATTCTTTGCACCCGCCTTCTTAGTAATTGATTTAAAGTTTAACAAAAACATAGGGACGGGCTACAGTCCGCTTGGGCGAACTGTTGGATACCCTATGCTTATTCCTATCAGATACCTAGAGAGTCTATATTATAAATTTCAGCACCCTAGCTCAAATTTTGGTTTAAAAAAAAAAAAAAAAAAAAAATTGTGGGCGTGTCAGTGGGCGGATTTTAGAAATTTTATCTCCCGATCAGTTTTAGGAGTCAAAGATCATATACAGTAGACTCTCGATAACGTGAACAATTAAAAACTAAGGGAGTTCACGTTTGCGGGAGAGTTCACGTTTGCGAAGGTCAAATTTTAATAAAAGAATATTGCAATCCCCCTGCAGATTTTCATTTTAAAACGTCTTATGTTTAACAAATTAAAAATAAGTAGCTTTTACTATTACATAACAGCATATTTAATTCATTTATTTAATTTTAAACAAAAATTTATTGCATAGGAACATATAAAATAAAAGGTTATGACATAAAAAAGTAACATTAAATATTGACTGAGCACGGACATGATTACCGATACGAAATTTAATGGAAAAAATCCGTCATTTGGTTTTGCATTTTCTTCTTCTCCAAAAGCATTCTCACTGCTTTTTCCCTAAGGCGCCTTAAGACACTAATATCATTTTGGCTAACCAGCTCACTTCCAGCTCACTTCAAAATTTGTCCACTCTTTTTGTTAACGGCACAAATAGTAGACTTTGCAATGTCGTATTTTTTTGCCAAACCTGTTACATTGGAGCCACTACGGAATTGCTCAATTACCGCGCATTTGTCCTTAAGTGACAAAAACGTTGGTTTCTTTGAGGATATGTTTAAGCCAAGAACTATAAAACCATAACTGTAACGCGTATAAAACTTGTGATGACAAAAACAAAGAAAATCGCGAAAATCGAGCAGATCAATCAAAAACAATTATTGTAAGGAATAACGAGAAACAAACTGTCACGAACTCATATGCAACAAACCGGAATCTGTACAAGACAAAGTATTGTACTAAGAATAAGGAATTTCAAGCTAAAATACACTTGCTCAAACAGCTTACTGTTACGAGTAACTTGAAGCAAAAATTGTTGTTCACGTTTTAGAGTGTTCATAATTTGTTCAGGTTTTAGAGATGTCAAGCAAAAGAAAAATCTTTTCACGTTATCCGGTGTTCATACTAACCGGTGTTCACGCTAACGGGAGTCTACTGTATATAAAAAATTTCAGCTTTCTAGCTAAAAATTCGATTTTTTCGATGAATTTGTTTTTTTAAGTTTGTGGGTGTGTCTGCGGGCGGATTTCAAAAATTCTTAAACTTGATTATTTCGGGCCCCTAGAGAGTATATGGTTAAAATTTCAGCTCTCTAGGTCCAGTCTAAAGGCCTAATTTTTGCAGGCAGACGGACGGTCGGACATGGCTAGATCGACATTACTATCGATGCTGATCATAAATATAGTAACATTTAGGGGTCTACGGGCAATATTAAGGTATGTTACAAACTTCGCGTCAAAATTAATATACCCTTAGAATAGGGTATAAATTGTCACGGAAATACTTATAAAAAATGTATTTATTTAATGAATACTATATGTGTCGTTATTTTGTTCCGGGCAGAAATTTAAATTACATTTTTTCCTTTAAATCGCGCATTTGTCCCGTGGGGCAGAGTAACAAATATATGAACCCTAGCATCTCTCTCAGCTGGTTCTAAGGTTCTATCATTAAGGTATGGAGCAAGCTGATCCAAGCCGTCGACTTTTTATTTGCACCAAATCCATAAGGGGGAAGTTTCTGTAATCTTGAAAGGATTCCTGCATTCTCAGGCCTATGTCAGGCTTTATCTTTTGGTGAGCCCCTTAACAGGGCTTAAAAGAGCCCTTTTGCTAGATGGGATAGTTGTTCCAGCTGAAATATTTGAACGTGTTTGAAAAATTATTTTTTGAGGGTTAGGGTTTATATTTTCTTAGCGTGAGAGAAAACTTACGAAATAGAATAAGAAATTGAAACGCTAGGGCGAACACACTACTAAGAAAATTACTTATTATCCTCTGAGGTGCAACGAAGGGTGACGTCCATCGGACGTTTCCGATTTTCAGTAGAAACAGTATTTCTGTAGGACACTCGGCTGTGAACATATTGCGCACATGGTCCAGATGACTAACTGAAACTTAATTAATTCACCATATCCAACGGCATATCAGATGTAGTGCTGAGCAAACTAATTACTTCCAACCATGACATCCCCAACAGCCGACCAAATTATCGATCTGCGCCATAAATAATGTACGACTTCATCTTCACAATCAATATTCGTTCAAAATGGTTCAACGCAAACTGCATTCGAAATCTGTAGGCAATGACAGTTGGACCATAGAACTCCCAAGTGTATTCAACGACCACTCTTCCCAATGTAAGTCTCACTGAATGATTAAAAACCTAATATAACCCTTACGCCACCCGAAAAAAAACCAATTCATCAGCTACTTTATTACCAATTCGTGTTTTGGAGAAGAAACGTTGGCCTACTGTGTGGACGAAGCCCAATAGCAAAACAGAAATGAAATCATGTCGACCACAATTTCCTTCCAAATGGACATTATCATGGCGACGACATGAAAAACGTGCGCTGGCATTCACTCGCTCATACACTCTTTCCACTCCTTAAACATGAACTTGTCATGAAAAGTTGGTATTATTCCCGTTCCGCTTTAAACAACAAATAGAGTCTCCCATTGAAAATATCAGGAAAATGAAATAAAAACCGGCCCGCAAACAATACTCAAAGCGTTGTTCCTCATACAAAACATTTATTGATGCGTACAAGTGTCAAATTCATTACATGCTATCGATCATGATATGATATTCAGGATCCGCACATTCGATTTCGTATTCATAACACGTTACGAAATCAATTTGACAAATGTGCTCGTATCTGTCACAGTCACATCTTTTCAAAATTCTTCTACAGAACAGAAGAAAACCTACGAAAGGTTTCGAAACCATAGTAGGTAGGTGTGTTTCTTTTTTAATTGACAGCAGAGCCCGAGTTGTCAAAAAAATAATGTAATTCTTTTTTAGCTCTGACACATCAGAGCGTTCAAACTATATATGTATATTCCTTTTTTTTATTCAGACCTTGATCAGATCTATCAGTCTGAGTAAAAAAATTAGCACAGCCAATGACAGACTGAGAGAAGGGAAAGTAAAGGAAAACGAAATCAAAAACAATTAAAAATACGGTCGGGTGTTGTTTTTCTGGAGTAGAAAGTAACACAATTTAATAAAATAATTTTTATTTAAAAACAAACACGATTTCTAATCAAATGATAGCTGAGCGCTCAAGTATGTTTCATAAGTAAATCAGAACGCTCTGAGCACGCTCGGTTCAGAGCGTGCTCTACTTGCTCACACTCTGAACTAAAAAAGGAAAAACGCCTATTTATGACTTATCCCAAGTGTGAGATATGTCGTGGCTATGCCAGGTAAAGGACTGCTTAGATTTTTACCAGACTTTTTCTTGTATGGAAGCACCTGACAGTTAGTTTGTTTCATTCTTATCATCGGATCTCCGTCGGACATATTGATTGCAAACTGCGCTGTGCACTTAAATAAAAGTCGATGACAGAAAGATAATAATGGGCGCGTTCAATTTGCAAGACAACTACGAGTCCCTACTAAAGGGTGTTCAAATTTGAGGTATGATTTTAAATTTTGAATGAAAGACATAATTTGTGTGAAATCTGTATTTATTTTTATTGGAAAATAATGTATGTATTGGTTCCGGTTAATAATGAAAAAGAATGTCGTCCAAGTGACCTCCTCTGCTAGCTAGGCAGACTGTCAACCTTTTACCAAAATGTTGAATCTCTTTTTCGCATTATGATGGTTCAATAAGTGATATTTGCTTGATGATGTTGTCTTTAAGGTGTTGAACAGTTTGAGGATTATCCGCATAAACTTTACTCTTCAAGAAACCACATAAGAAAAAATCGAGTGGTTTTAAATCGCATGATCTTGGTGGCCAATTGACGTCTGTTCTTCGGGAAATTATGCGATTCTTAAATTTCTCTTTCAAAAGGTCGATTGAGTTCGTTGCTGTGTGGCATGTTGCACCATCCTGTTGAAACGACATGTTTTGCACATCAATATTTTCCAATTGACTCCACAAAAAGTTTCTAATCATCGCTTGATATCGAGCTTCATTCACAGTAACTGCATTGCCATTTTCATCTTCGAAAAAATTAACCAATCACGCCACCACACCAAAATCCACACCAAACAGTAACTTTTTTTTGGTTTCATTGGCCTCTCAAACAATCTTCTAGGATTTTCTTCAGCCCAAATGCGACAGTTTTGTTTATTGACATAACCGCCAATTTCAAAATGAACCTCATCGGTAAAGATAATCTGCTTGAAATTTTTTTTATTTTGTTGTTGCTACTCTATGGCCAAATTAACGAATTGCCGACTCACTGCGTGGTCAGTTGGCTTTAATTATTTTGTTAACTGTATTTTGTAAGCCTTTAAATGCAGATCTTTGTGCGAAATGTTAAACAAAGTTGTTGGTTTGAGGTTTAATTACTGTGAACGACGACGAATTGACGTCCTTGGCTCTTCAGCAACACATCTGCTAACAGCTGCAATATTTCCACTCGAACGGCCATTACGATGATAGGCTTTACTTCTCTGATCTTGAACCAAACCAGTTTCTTCAAATTTATGAACGATAAGTTTAATAGCACGGTTTGACGGAGCGTTTTCTTTACCGTATTTTGAATGAAATGTTCTTTCAACTCCTGCAAAACTTTCACCATATTTAAAATAAGTTTTAATAATGAAAATACGTTGCTCAAAAGTGTACCGATCCATTTTTGCTAAAGGGAATAATGTATTTACTTTGTATCTGAAAAAAAAAAACGTGTGGCACTCGGGGACTGCCGCGGTAAAGCTATTGCATCGAATTTTTTATCAACATATCCAATTACATATAATTATTTATTTATTTTTTATTTTTTGTGGGCGTGTCAGTGGGCGAATTTGGAAAATATTTACACATGAGCATCAAGGGCGCCTGGAGAGTCTATATTATAAATTTCAGCTCCCTAGCTCAAACTTTGGTTTTTTGTCGTCCGACCTGAAAATCTGACGGTGACGCTGAAAGTCTGACGATGACGGTGACGCTCGATATTTCCAACTAGCCCCTACCGAGAGCAAAGATGTTTATGTACATATAAAAAAAAAAAAACAACGCGGACACGTAACTGTTCACAAGGTTGTTGTTGTGTTCAAGGTTGTTTAGCCAAGAGGTCCGTGGAAGCCCAAAAAAGGTCCTCAAAACCAGAAAAAGGGTATTTTTCCAAAATGCCCTTAGAGTACTGTATTTCTGTGTTCAAAATTATTTTTTATTCAAATATAAACTTATAATGCAATCAAACGAGGAAAATCGCAGCTCCCATACACGCTGCTTACCATTGTAAAGATCAGCGACAAACTAAATATTCATACATTAGAACTCATTTTCTGTGAGTGCACCACTCTTTACTGGGTTTTTGATTGAAATTAATTTTCAACTCACATGGCCATCATCAGGTACTCAACTCATTAACGTTTGTAAGCTATGAGTCTTACGAGTTGAGTATACCAAATAATATTGAATATCTCAATGCAGACCTCTAGACTATCTACTCACTACTAGTAATAGTAAACATAAGCACTTAACTGGTTGGATATTAATTTATAAATAAATAAAAATTGAAGGCGCAAAATATAGGCCTCCAAGGCCTGAATAGTTTGTAACGGCTAAACATAAACCCACAAGAAGTTATCGAGTGGCGTCAATTTGTTCAGAATAGTTGGCTGGACTGGCCAATTGGCAGCAGATCAAGGCAGCATCCGATACTTCAGAAAAGACAACGAAATCGTTATGCAGGCTTATTGCTTTAATCGGAGGACAAGCAACAAAAAAAGAAGACTGCTCATATCAATTACAAACTCCATCCTTCTGTGAAGCTTGGGCTGATGTCCTCCGACAAGAGAAATACAGGAACTCAATTCGAGAATCAGAGAAGGGCTGAAGTAATTTTGCTGGCGTTTGGTATGTCTTTCCTTCGTTCACACTCGTATGATTGGAAATATGTTCTGTTGTTATTGGTGTTGTTGGCGTTGGTGTTGGTGATGTTGATGTGTTGTATTTTAAATACAAAATAAAACAACCGTATACGTGTGCAAAACACGGCTGTGCTGCATTGTCGTAACTGTTATGATGATCAATAAAGCATTAACTACATTCGGCAACAAGCGGAAAAGTGGAAAAATAGAAAAGTGAAAGCTCACACACATACGCATCTGCCTCCTGGTAGTCAAAATCTAACCCAAAAAGCTATTTTTTGACATCCGGCTCTGTGCTAAAACATTAATAAAGCAAACAAAAGGGTTGTTCGTTTCGATATTTCTTCGCATCAGACCCATCTAACGATGAAATCATGAACTACCGCAAGCTATTTTGTGTTAGTGTATTAGTTTGTTCTGAGCTTTGAAAAAGTGTGTTACTTGAAAGTTAGAGGTATGCCTAACTTTCAAGTAAGTTACTTTTCGAAAAGTTGAGAGAAATCTACAGATCCCAAATGGTGTGAAAAGAGAAAAAAACATTTTCGTGCACACACTTTACTTTTTGACGAATGTAGTTAAGCCTTAAAGCTTTAAGCAGATGTGCAGCAAAACCAGTGCAGTAATATGATTTTGTCGTGAAAATAACACATTGCTTCCTACATGCCAACTCAAACAGCAAGTTGTCTCTTTTTAGGGTTCCGTAGCCAAATGGCAAAAAACGGAACCCTTATAGATTCGTCAAGTCTGTCTGTCTGTCTGGCTGTCTGTCTGTCCGGGAATGTCACAGCCACTTTTCTCCGAAACTATAAGAGCTATACTGTTGAAACTTGGTAAGTAGATGTATTCTGTGAACCGCATTCAGATTTTCATACAAAAATAGAAAAAAACAATAAATTTTGGGGGTTCCCCATACTAAGAACTGAAACTCAAAAATAATTTTTCATCAAATCCACACGTGTGGGGTATCTATGGATAGGTCTTCAAAAATGATATTGAGGTTTCTAATATCATTTTTTTTTTAACTGAATAGTTTGCGCGAGAGACACTTCCAAAGTGGTAAAATGTTGCCCCCCCCCCCCCCCCCCCCCCTCTAACTTCTAAAATAAGGGAATGATAAAACTAAAAAAAATATATGATATACATTACCATGCAAACTTCCACCGAAAATTGATTTGAACGAGATCTAGTAAGTAGTTTTTTTTTAATACAGTGAACTGTCTCTTAACGGACACCCCTCTTATGTGGACGATTCCCTTAAGCGGACAATATAAAGTGTGATGGTTGGCTGCTATGATTTTGTTTGAGTTTTTCTCCTCTAAAGTGGACAATTCTATTAAGTGGACATGGACAGTATTTTCATTTTCATTTGGTAAAAAACATTCTCTTGAATGGACATTTCTTATTCACATAAGCATGCCATTTTCTTTTATTTACACGTTTATTGTGTAAGCATTCATCTCATACTCGTGCATGTATTTGTGCAACTGTAACAGCAAGCGCGTGGCGCGTGCACATTCTACAAACAGTTGTCGGTATAGATACACACACATTGTACATAAGTAACATCACTATGATATTTTTCGCAGCAAACATAACGTCCATTTGTCAACCCTTAGACCGGGGCATCATCAACAAATTTTAAGTTTTTTATCGGGAACAAGTTTTAAACCACCTTATTGCTAAAATGGATCACGTTGGTAATGTTAGAGAGCGTTCTTCATTAATTACTGTGGTAGATGCCATTAATTGGGCTGCTGCAGCCTGGAACAAGGTTTCTCAAGAAACGATAAAAAAAAAAATTCAGAAGTTTTTACGAAATCCAACCACCCAACTTGAAGCGGATGACATACCATTGATCTGTTTTAAAAATGTATCCTCGCTAGTCAGACAAACCGTCTGCAATCAAATTGATTACTTAGAGTGTGCCGCATGCGACAAAAATGTTCAGACAGATGAGGGATGGAATGGGAACTTGATCGAAGATGTCTTAAGCGTTATAAGTGTGAATAACAAAAGTAACGATGAAGAGGACATGGCTACTTCGGAAGCAAATACTGAAACAGATGGTTACTCTTACAAGAAGGCGTTGAGCGCTTGCGAATCTTTGTGCAAATTCGCTTTAATAGCTTTGATCTCATTATGAGTCAGTGGTAGCTAGCGGTTGTAATCTTCATCAGAGCCGGATTGAAGATTTTTTAAAAAAAATAATTATGGACTATGTTTGTGTATGTACCTATTTTTGAAAAAGCGAATTAAATGAAACAATTTTGTGTTCTTTTCCCTGGAGCGGACACTCTATTATGTGGACAAAAAACACCGGTCCCTTGGGTTAAGAGAGATTTCACTGTACGTCATAAATCGTAAACCTTAATTTACCTATCATTCAATCAACTCAAATATAAAAAAAAAACATCTAATTTCTTAAACATAATCCTTATGCGTAAACCGTGAACCATTATTTTCTAATAATAAATCTGTAATAGGTGCCTAAGTAAATAATAATTATAATTCGCGCGGAACCCTTCATGGGCGAGTCCGACTCGCACTTGGCCGCTTTTTTTCTAAGTAGAACAACACAATTTGGTTACATATTTACCCTTTGACGTTTTGTGCTGCGAAATTCTACTGCAAAATGTTAATGCACATCTGTTTCATGCGCGATACTGCTTCCAAACACTTTCATTTATGACTTTACTATCAGTGCTCTGCTCAGTGGGATCAATTTGTCACTACAATGGAGAACTAGTCACAAAAGTAGAGCTCGAAAATAACTGTCAACCTTTATTTTCAGTTGGTATCTCACTGAGAGATATTCCATTCAGCATTGACATTTAGGTCTTGCTCTGAGATATATTTATATATACTCACTTCGCTTGAGATTTATTTTTTAATTTCAAATATATCACTCCTTTGTTGATTTTTTTCTATAAAAGTTAAATGGAAATGATCAACCTGAAACCTTTTTCATCGGGAATAAATCAAAAGTGTCACCTCTAAATGTCTTGTTAAATTAGTTAAATGAAGCCCACGCAACTCCAAATCACAAAAACTGCACTTCGATTTTCTGTGGTCGCATTATATTGAAAAAAAATTCTAACTGTATTATCTGTCACTTTCACTTGCACTCACTTCCATAGAATGTTGTTTTTAATACGAGTGTTTACCGATGACGAATCAAATCACTAATCTCCAATTCCGCATGAACTGGGCGACACAATAGGTAGTTAAAATGTCTATATGAGATTTTTTTCTCTCAGCGACATCTCTCAGTGGTTCGACCATAACCTAAAATAAAATAAATTGAAGCAATATGTACGGCGATACAAATCGGTTAATATGTGATCTTATTTCAAAATCTTAATAACTGAGAGTAATTCGAAAACCTTTCAAAACTTTGAGAGTTATTTTCGAGCTCTGCACAAAAGTATGATTTTCCAAGAGAGCGATTTGTAGTTTTAAATTTACTTTTTCGTTTCCCTTACCTACCACTTTCGTGAGAAGGACGAACGTCTACTGGCAGGCATGGTCTCTTCGCTCCAGATGAAGTCTATCGCCTAGGATAGTCTATTTTATGAACTTGGCGGTTGTCAGACAAATACTTGCTTATAGTATCGTAACTTAGGGGCCTGCGGTATCAAAGAAAAGCCACATGAGCGCCTTGATGCGAGTCCAAAGGTCAGCCTGCATCTGCAATACTGGAGCTTTAAGGTCCACACCGACGGCAGCCTTAGAAACTATGATTAACCTCCTCCCCGTTGATATGTTCGGGAAGCTGGTAGCTTCTAAGGCAGCGCTCAGACTGAGAGAATCGCATGTATGACAAAGCTCACACATAAGTCACGCGAGCATCTTAATGGGCCACAATATTCTCTATAGTACGGACTACTTAGGCTCAATAATCGATTTCAGTAAGAGCCGGCTGGGAGGCAGGTCAACTCTTAAAAAAGACGCCATTGAGATATACACCGACGGGTCAAAGACAACGGGGACCGGCATCTTTTCAAATGACCCTGAACTCAATGTTGCGCTAAGACTTCTGGACCACTGCAGTAAATTTCAGGCGGAAGTTATTTCCATCCGCGAAGCAGCATGCAAACTCTATGAGCCCGATAGACAGCCGAACTATCGTGATCTACATAGACAGTCAGACAGCAATACGCACATACATATTAGGCCTTAACGGCCCATAAAGGGCCTGAACCTAGCTTCCCCAACCACTTTCTTGCGAAGTGGAGGGGACCTACAGTTTTACGCCGAATCCGAACGGCCAATTTGAGAAGCTTTCTCATGACAATTTGATACTCTTGGATGTTTGTCAGACGTTCGCAAGCAATAAGGCAGCAATACAACTAGATCTAAGTTGGTAAAACAATGTCGCGAATCTCTAAATGAAATCGCTGACAGATGCAATAGTTCACTGTGCTGGGTTCTCGGACATAGTGACATTCCAGGCACCTGCGAGGCGGATGAGTTAGCCAGGAAGGGAACCGCACAGGACCTCCCTGACAACAGCGAGGCACCTGTCGTTCCGAATTAATCGCTTAAGTTCAAACTATCAAAAAATGCACTGGTAGAAGTGAACAATAGATGGATTAACATCAGCACATGTTCGTCCTTCAAACAGATATTGAAAAAGTACGATGCAAAAAGAACATCCAATAACCTCGCCATAAACAGGAAAAATATAAGCTCGGGAGTTGGAGGTATCACTGGCCACTGCCTTATAGGCAGACATGCCACCAGAATGGGAGTACCTTTCAACGACTTCTGCAGAAGCCGCAGGGACGTTGAGGAGGAGGAAACCATCACACACCTACTGTGTAACTGCATTAGCCACTACAAGGAAACAAATAGTTGGCAGGTATTTTTTTGAAGATCTAAGCGATCTTAACGAAACAGATGCTTGCTGCATCAGCAAATCCGTCACTAAATCCAAATGGTTAAACTAACTTGAGGCTATACCCCCCTCCCTCCTCCCCCGCCTTTCGACCGTAGCAACCACCCCTCCATGTCCTCTTTCCATGGACTAGCGCGGCTTGAGGTTCGTACTGCAACAGTCATCCCAAGCCCCTCTCCACTCATGATACGCGTGACACGTAGTGGTTCGGGTGCCGCAGCCACTATCCTCAAGAACCAAAATTCGACTGTGCAACCATCCCATCCCAACATCCCTCTCCTTGGATTCAAATAACGTTTTCATGAAGCAGTCACCCGACTCGGTATTACCTGCAAGAGAATAGAAGGTAGTCTTTGGGGTTCGACTGAAACAGTCATCGCAAATCAGTCTCCTTTCCGTGGATTAGGAAGCAAGAGGGGTTCGTACTGAAACAGTTACCCCAGGTAGCTCTTCCTCCGCTGAGCAGTGAATCGGGATCAGTCTGGGGTTTGTACTGAAAACAGCCATCCCAATCGGATCCTAACACATGGTCTCTGGAATCGGGTTTTGCGCGACTGCGCTAGTCACTCCTTAAGATATGCAGCCATAGTAGCCACACACCGGCCCCTCACCAGGGATTTCGAGCAACAGGCTGGGATTCGACTCAGATCAGTCATCCTTACCTGCACTCCTGCCAAAGAAGAAAGAGGAGGTTCGACTGCAACAGTCACTTCATTCAGCACTCCACACTTAGGGCCAGATAAGATACAAGTGGTTAGACTGAAGCAGTCACCCTCGGCCGCAGGAAATAACCCTCCAAATGAAAGATGAAATAACTCCCCAAAATTTGTATGGAGGTGGGGATTTATTTCATGGGTTTTTGGGGACTTATTTCATACTTCAAATTGGGGGGTTATTTTATAGTGAAATAAATCCCCAAATTCAACTATGAAATAAGTCCCCAAATTTGGGGACTCAAAGTGCAATAAGGCCAAGTGCTAAAATAAAACCTCGCACCTACTCCAAACCAAACAGTGACGCCAAGCACGGGGGTTGCAGGGGGGCAGGTGCGAGGTTTTATTTTAGCACTTAGCCTTATTGCACTTTGGATAAATGAATTCGTATGGCCTTAATTCACTTTCAGAAAGCCATAGTGAGTCATAACACCTTGACTCATTTCATCTTCGATTTGGGGAGTTATTTCATTTTTCATTTGGGGGATTATTTCCTAGAGCCATATTTTATGTTGGTATGTGGGCCGGACTTAAGCTTTTATAACGCATATGTGAATTGGCCGGAAAGTGTGAACGATTCAAGGGTGAACGATGAAGTCCAGATTATTTTCAAAAATTCGAAAGTGGATTTCTACCTTTTTCTCATTCTGTTCAATGTTCAATTCGAAATTCTGAAAATATTGATGGCCGGGCTACCTTAGAATATTTTTTAAATCACTTTTCATAAGCAAATATCATATTAAATAACGAGACTTCAACTTTAAATGAAATATTATGTTTATTTATTTTATTTTTATTTTTAGTAGTCACTTAATTGAAAAAGGGTATTCTTTCAACACTTTTCTCTTCTCTTCCAGCTCAGTTAGATGGTTTTTTGACAACCCCAAGTTCCGTTCCTTTTTCAAGGCGTCTAACTGCAAATTATAAATTTCGAGTTGAAGCCTCCTTTTCTTCAATAGAAGAATATCCACTTGGTCAGATAGCATTTTGTTGTTCCGTTTCCGCTTTTTTTTGATGACACTTGAGGTCTGATTAAATATAAAAGAAAACATAGGGACGGGCTACAGTCCGCTTGGGCGAACTGTTGGATACCCTATTCTTATTCCCATCCCTCATAAGTGGGCGTGACAAAAGTCTAAGTATGGTTGAATTGTTAAGAACGCTCTACATATTTTGTTATATAATATTTAAAGGATTTTATCAAAAAAGGCAGCTTTTGTAAAAAAAAACGTTCCCTAGCTCGAACTTTGGATTTTCAATAAAATTGTTCTATTTAATTGTGTTCGTGCCAGTGGGCGGTTTTTGAAAATTTTATCTCCCGAGCAGTTTTAGGACTCATACATCTTATATAAAAAATTTCAGCTTTCTAGCTCAAAAATCGATTTTTTCGAAAATTTTGTTTTTTTGAGTTTGTAGGCGGATTTCAAAAATTCGTAAACTTGATTATTTCGTGACCCTAGAGAGTATATGGTTAAAATTTCAGCTCTCTAGGCCCAGTTTAAAGGCCTAACTTTTGCCGACGGACGGACGGACATGGCTAGATCGACATTACTATCGATGCTGATCATAAATATAGTAACATTTAGGGGTCTACGGGCAATATTAAGGTATGTTACAAACTATGCGTCAAAATTAATATACCCTTAAAATAGGGTATACAAATATGTACATATATTAATAAAAAAAATTGTGAGAAACAAGCATTTGTATTTACCTTATTTCCCCTTAAATATCCCCCACGTTTGCGCACTGGGGTGATAGTACCTCTTCAGTAGGTACTGAAGTGGACCCATCAACTATGTCTTGAACTGTTGGCGATTCTTTCCCGACAATACCAATAATGATATTATAGAGATCGGCTACAATGCAATTAATGCCACATTGGGAACCAGTCTTCTTTGAATTATCAAGTTTAAGCTAAAATATAAAAAAAAACTAAGATTGTTATATTTGAAAAGAGACAATCAAGAAGGCGAGCGGAAGAAAAATGGTCTCTAAACAATACACACATTGAGGTTTTACAAGAGTTTAAATATTTGGGTGTCCTCTTGACCTACAATTTAAGCTATCTAAAGCACTCCAAAGAAAAAAGCAACGAAGCTAAATTGGCTCTTAATATAATGTGGCCAAAGTTTTTTTCGAACGAAAATGTTGATATAACGTCCAAGTACAAAGTTTTCAACGCGACAGTAAATGCATGCATGGCATATGGCGTCCAACCCGTCGGATACACACACTTCGAAGCTTTTGAAACTGTACAAAGGAACTTTTTTAAGAGGATATTTCGTTTGCCTAACTCAACACCCAACTACGCCATATATGTAGAGTCAGGAATAGTCCCTATATATATACAAAATTTGAAGGCAAGTGCGAACTTCATTACTAGAGTGATGAAAAGAAGTGAAACTTGTCTTCACAAAATCATCTTAAGAAAATTACTTCGAGTGAATGCTTCCCCGTTTAAAAACTGGAACGAACTAGCTTTATCTTACGAAACAAGTTTAAACTTAACAGAAACTAATGTGACCGATTGGCAGGCTCAGTTTTCTGATGTGATTGCTAAGGTGGATCACAAAATGTTTCTGGATAACCTTTCCAGAGCATCTTCATCTACTTCAAGAACTATTTATAGTCATTTAAACCATGAACTGCCCTCGGAAGTCTCTTACTTTAGTAATGAATTTTCAGCCTCGGTTATAAGTATTATTTTTAGAGCAAGAGTTGAAATTTTAAATTTGAACTTTATACCTCATCGATCAGACTTGCCCCAGCTATGTGATCTATGTAACGGAAGAGTGAATGAAGATATATACCATTTCGTTGCTGCTTGTCCTATTCTACAAGAAATTCGCCGGTTGCATTTTCGGGAAAGTTTTATATCTTTGGACAAACTTTTTGAAATTTTAAATGGAGCAATGGGCTGGCTCAGCCTCTTTAAATATTGCCAACATGCTCTTTCTTACCGTAACAGTTTCACATATTAAACTTAGTCGATTACCCACTTATTGCAGTTTTGACCAAATTTTATACCTAACTATTTATTGTTTTGTTGCTGATCATACTAAATTTGATAATATCTCTTTTGTGTTTCAAATCACGTTAAAATTTATAATATTGTATAAACAGCTATTTCTAACCAAATTGTGTATTATCTTGGGTTTCAAATCATGTTAAAATTTATAAAATTTTGTATAAACAGCTAATCAAATTAACCAAATTGTATAATATTTTGTGTTTCAAATCACGTTAAAATTGATAGCATTGTTTTATATAATAATATTTCTTCATATCTTTTGTTAAACATTTTTTCTTTTTTCCTTTTCTTTAATTTTAAAATTTTTGCTTTTTATTATTTCTTTTATTTTTAAATCATATTATGAAATGTCATCTCAGGCAGACGGCAGTATTGCCATGTCCTTATTCTTAAGTATACCAATTTGTAAACTTTATGATGAAAAAATAAAGAATCTATCTATCTATCTATAAAAAAAAATAAAAATTAATAGAAATTGGGGCCGAGGTTGTTGCACTTACCGGGTTGTATTTTTTTTTTGATACAAATTATAGTTGAAATAGCTTATTTTCTTATAGATAACGACAATGTTATGAAAAAACTTTAGTGAAACCAAAACAAACAATTATTTTCGATCATATTTTTATTAAACACGAAAACGAAATGTTCCAATGCAGTAGTAGTGTATTCGCTTACGGAATGGAAGGTCGTACGTTCGAATCCCGGCCAAGTCCATTACTTTATACCGAATACATGAAATCGTAATCTCCCTAAGTAACTTAGACACCACCCGTGGAGAAAAACCCTACAACTGCACCCAAACACTTCTTTCCTATCTCTCTATTCTTTCTAAAAAACCAAGTAGCTTACACTGTGTTCTTAGCATTATAAGGGTACTGTAACAACAGAAAAAAAAATCCCTTTACCGCAAGCAAATTATATAAAAAAAAAAAATATGTGATACATACAGAACATTTAGTTTTTTTCTTAAAGAAGTTAGATATTTTAGATTAATTTTTTTACGAATTAATGTTTTTCTTTAATTTTTTGTAGCAATAAAATCTCTTCTAGTGGAATATTGTTCTCTTCGGCCCATTGCAAACATATGTTTGTGTATTATTTTTACAAGGAATTTCGTTCAGACAAACTAGCTGTAAATTAACGGCAGGAATACAGAATCAAAAGGAGAGCATGCCAATAGAAAGCAGATGAATAAACACAAGAAGTTGCACAAATAGAGGAAGCATTTTTAAAAGTTGCACTTATAGAGTCAAGACGTGCTACAAATTTAGTGTTGCGAAAATCGAGGAGGTGCACGAATCGAGGGTTGCGTAAATCGAGTTCATACTGTACCTACATTCCTACTTACCACAGTTACAGTAGCCCGTTTTTAATTCTGCCACGCAATATCTCGAAGACATTTCCAATCCTTTCCATTCAAAATACCTTGAGAGGATAATGAAATTAAAATATCTTTCCACGCGTTTACTTTCACCCCGTGTTAACGCATTACAAAATTTGCCAAATAAAACCACCTTCTTTTGTCTAATCAAAGAGACAAAAAAAATCTTGTTTTGCTTATTGATTTTAATTCAGTGAGTGCACGACGATATTTCACAAATTTATGAGAAAACACTTGTGGATTAAACATTGCACAAAAACCCGGTGCAACGGGAATTTTTACACTTGTAATCAACCTGTTTATTCTTACAATTTTTTTTTCTAATCACAAATTTGTGGGTTCATATATTTTTTATTTGGTAAAACGGAAAAAATAAATAAATATTAGGCATTAACGGCCCATAGAGGGCCTAAAACCTAGCTTCTCCAACCACTTTCTTTGCGAAGTGGAAGGGACCTACAATTTTAAGCCGAATCCGAACGGCAAATTTGAGAAGCTTCTCATGACAATTGATACTCTTGGATGTTTGTCAGACGTTCGCAAGAGGTGGGCCAGTGGAAAAAAACTCAAGATGTTACGAGGGCGGGTCAATAAGTCCGTGACTTTTGGAATAAAACACAGATTTTTTGATAAAAAAATAATTTTATTTTCAACGTAGTCTCCCTTGAGCTCTATACACTTTGTCCAACGTTTCTCCAATTTTTGTATCCCTTCCAAAAAAATGATTTGTCGAGGTCCTCAAAATAGGCCTTTGTTTGCGAGATGACTTCATCATTGGAGTCAAATCTTTTTCCACCAAGCCATTTCTTCAGGTTTGGGAACAAGAAGTAGTCGCTCGGAGCCAAATCTGGAAAATAGGGTGGATGAGGGAGCAATTCATAGCCCTATTCATGGATTTTTGCCATGGCAACTGCACATGTGTGCACCCTTGCATTGTCTTGGTGGAAAAGAACTTTTTTCTTGGCCAAATGAGGTCGGTTTTTTTTTTCAAATCGTCATTGAATCGGTCCAATAAGTTGGCATAATATTCCCCATTGATTGTTCTTCCCTTTTGAAGGTAGTCAATGTGGATTATCCCGCGTTCATCCCAAAAAACAGTCGCCATAACTTTATTGGCTGACAAACCCACCTTGGCCTTCTTTGGCACCGATTCACCCTTAGAAACCCACTGTTTTGACTATTGTTTGGTCTCTGGTGTGTTGTGATGGATCCATGTTTCGTCCACGGTTACAAAACGGCGCAAAAACGGCGAAATTCAGTAAACCACTTTTTTACCATTGAAATCGATGGTGCAGAGTCCCCATAGTATTTTTCAAGCTTAGCCTTGGTCTCGGTAATGTTTTTTTTTCGCAAGAAATAATGCTTAATAAGCACACGAAATTCACTTTTTTCCATTTTCTCCTCAAATTAGTGAGTAGTCTGATAAAAATAGCTGTCAAACACAAACTAACTGACGCAGCAAGTTTAAATTTTGACAGGAGTCAACTGACAGATGCCTGTTGACAGGAGCAGTGTTGCCGTTTCAGTAAAGAGGTCAGAAATTCAAAAAGTCACGGACTTATTGACCCGCCCTCGTATTTGGCCCCAGAATTGAACCGGGGAGCTTTCGATTAGTAGGCTGACACACTAACCATTGAGCCACTGCGCCCGACTGGTGAAACGGAAAACCAGATTACAAATTTGTAATTGTCATTCACAAGTACAAATTTGTGGTTGTATTTTGACGTTTGGTGAAATAGGCCACTGATCATAGCCTCACCGTCATTAAGGAGAAGAAGAAAATTGCACTTGTATGATTCCGACCTGAGTCTTTTCTTCGTTTTAGATACATGCATGATCCCTGTAGATTAGATTAGATTAGATTCTTTATTTCATGAAATATATGTACAATAGTTTGTGTTTGAGAACACGAGCATGGCAGAAATAGCCGTCTGATCCCTGTATTGATATTAGATTGATCGTCTTTTTATGACGCGCGGCGGTGATCTCCAATCGTGTCAACCATCGCCTTTGCGGGAGAGTTTTAACATGTAAAATGCGTCGCTAGGTTCGCCTGAATGTTACAATTGCCTAGATGTGATATTTATCCCCTTAGTCGCCTTTTACAACAAGAGCTGTATTTTTGGGGGCGCTGCAGTAATATTCTTAGGTCCGGAAAAACGGTATTATAAAGTTATGAAGGCAAACAATCTGGGGTAACGGAGGACAACTTGTGTAGAATAATCATCGTCGGTTCTGAGGACGAAAATGAAGGGAGGATAACGGCCGCTGCAGCTCGTCCCTGCATAGGAACAATATACCACGGGCATGATTCAGGACCATATTGGTTGAGTCTGCATCCTCGCATCAGATGCATCATCTCATCTAAATCCTTAATTAACTTATAACATTTTCTATTCATATAGCAGCACAGTATTACACAGAAAGTCCCGCTGTGCATTTCTTCCAACAGTCGCTAGTAATTCGGATCCCGTAGACATCAAATACATGCCAACTTCTATACCGACACACGTAATCCGCTTTAATCACTGAATATAATGAAATTACAAAAGTTACATACCCTCATTGGTTCAACTCTTTCAGTTATCCAATATTCACAAAGTTGTTATAGTCTTACGGAACACTAAGCCCACACTTCAATAAACACGTCGACCATCCCTCAAAGCAGTGCTTGAAAATGTAGGCAGTCGCCCCCCTCGAGGCGCACGAACTACAACAATTCACCGCAGAGGAAAAACTTTACTATTCAATTTTAATAAAGTTTTTGCTTTCATTGCACCACAAAAAAAAACTAAACATCTGGCAAAAGATATTAAGTAATACGGTTTCTTATCGACTACACCATTCGGGTGGAGTAAAACTGTAGTGCAGCTCCTCGATTGAGGCACGGTTAAAATATGATACCAGCTGGAATGAGGGCCACAGAAGTTAGTGAATTTTGCAACCAACCACCCACTGTAATTGACAGTCGTCGTTCTTAGTGCAGAGTGCACCACATTTTGTCCTCGACATGCAAAATGCAAAGTATCTGCAGCCATGTATGTATCTATGTCTCCATGGCAAGCGTTTTATTAACAAGTTATTAAATATCAAAGGTTCTTCTGTTGAACAACAACGGTCGCATTAACAGCAGCCAGCAGCGCATTCTTTGCGGTTGGGCAAGTGGAAAACCTTTATTCCAGTCTGAAACGAATGCGTCGCATATTCAAGTAGTGGAATCGTTTCCTAAGTAAATCGCTTGAGGAATCAATTCACAGCGCAAAGGCTTGAATTCAATTGTTGTTCGTTCGGGCTGGGCTGGGCTGGGACAGAGTCGAGATTTCGAAGGTGGAGAGTGTGTTTATAGACAAAGCAGAGAGCGTTCGACAGTCTCACTTAGCGATGGCTGTGAAGTGGAATTAGATACATCTGTTGAATGTAACTGCGCTGTGAGAATTGGATTTTTCTTTTCGTTGTTGGTGGAGAAAGGCGCATTGTCATGATGACAGGCGTGGAGATAATTATCCATCGTCTGGTTGATGTGACATGAGTGCTGGGTTTTATACTGAAGGGGCTGCAAGAACTCTGTCTAAGTTGTTGAATCTTTCTCTGAGGAGTTGTCTGTTTATTTACGCTCCAATTCGGTTCTGTTTTTTTTCCTCTTTGTATGATGTAGTTGAAGAGGAAACAAAGAATTTCAAACAGTTTAAGAGAGCTATTAACTGGTTGAAGTGGAGATGTTACATGCGATCGATTGGAAGTGTTAATGAGGCTCATCAACCTTGACACTGAGATTCGGTGAAGGAGTCTACATGTTATTCTCACATCACGTTTTCGCATTAAGCGGCTTATTAGGGTTTTCGAGAACCTACTTTGATCTATGGTCCTAGCGAGACCAAAGGTAATTGACGCGTACTTACGGAATAAGTATAATCCTAATAATCCTATATAATCTTGGTAGTGGTATGTTGTCTGTTGGACATATTGTTCACCTGCATAGTTCGCATGTCGGTTTAACAGATAATCGTTTAAAATATAATTAACCATGGAAAACGGAAGTGGGTGATCCCTTCATGAAGTCCTTTCAATCCTATTTACATGTTATAATGTTTTTTTTTTCTTATCCAAACTCTTTGAAGCTTATATTGACGTTTTTCTTTGTTTTCTTCTTCTCTGTTTTTAGGTAAGATGTCATTACCGTTTCCCTTTAAAGCTTTTCAATATCGGTAAGTGGAATGATACAAAGATGAAGATGCCGAGACTTGCTTCGAAATAAAGTATTCACCGAATTTTGTTCATGGCCTTTTTCGTAAGTGTTCTTGCATATGAATGATAAGCGGATCGAAGTGATTATTGAGCCAAATGTTGCCGTCTGTCAAAACAATTGCGAAGCCTTATCATCTCGTTGACTCTATGACTGGCTTTGTAATTTGAGTTCCACCACCTTCCACTGGCATACATTCCAACACCCTGGCGCACACTAAGATTGGCATTTATGCAAAAAATTGTCAGAAATGACTACTCATTCGCCAAAAACTTCAGAGCAATCGATCTGACTTCCTTCTTGCTAAAAAACATGGAAAGACTGGTGGAGCTTCATATTCGCAAACCTGCTTTGAAGTTGCAGCCCCTATCTCAGATGCAACATGCCTATCAACGCGTAAAATCTTTCCAAGTTGCGCTCCAGTACTTCCAATCCATCGAAACCCTCAAGGACTCCGCAAGACTCAGCAAAATATTGTCCAAAGAACACTCCAACCCATCTCTTCTGAGAAAGTGGGACAAAGAGTGGACTAAGTCAACTGCAGAATCCCTGGAACTATTAATAAACGCCCATTTTTCCGGATGTAACGATTACGGTACAGATCCATCTAGCTCACAACCCGACGCCTGGAAAAATATAACATCCATTATTACCGAGGAAAAATTTCCTGGGCAATAAACAGCTTCACTCCCTTTAAATCGCCTGGCCTGGATGACATTCTGCCCATCATGCTCCAGAAATCGCTGGATCGGCCAATTCCATGGCTCACATCGACTTGTAGGAACTGTATACTCTACAATCATGTACCCCATTCATGGAGACGAGTGCGAGTTGTTTTCATTCCAAAGGCGGGTAGACGCGGCAATGAAAATGCGAAAGATTTCAGACCAATTAGCCTGACCTCCTTCGTACTGAAGACTCTCGAACGTCTCCTAGACAACCACCTGAGAGGTGCAATAGAAGCGTCATTCCTCTCCAAATCTCAACACGCATACCTCAAAGGAAGATCTACAGAAACAGCTCTTCACGAGGTAGTGCGTACAATAGAAAAATCCTTACATTACAAAGAATACACCTTGGCCACCTTTCTAGACATAGAAGGAGATTTCAACGAAGTACAAACTGAAGCAATTATAGAGTCCCTGAGGGAGCTGAGAATAGAAAACCATCCAAGCCAATGGGTCGGGCGCATTGGCTCATTGGTTAGTGTGTCAGCCTACTAATCGAAAGGTCCCCGGTTCAATTCCGGGGCCAAATAACATCTTGAGTTTTTTTCCACTGCCCCACCTCTTGCGAACGTCTGACAAACATCCAAGAGTATCAGTTGTCATGAGAAGCTTCTCAAATTTGCCGTTCGGATTCGGCTTAAATTGTAGGTCCCTTCCACTTCGCAAAGAAAGTGGTTGGAGAAGCTAGGTTTTAGGCCCTCTATGGGCCGTTAATGCCTAATATTTATTTTATTTATTTTTTCTAAGCCAATGGATTGTTTAAATGCTCATCACTAGAATCAAATATGCCAGGAGGAGAACACCTCAAGGAGTCATCTCACCTCTACTCTGCCTCCTAGTAATGAACAAAATTCTCTTAATTTTAGACAGAGAAAGAATCAAGGTAGTCGGGTATGCGCCATGCGGACGATATGGTGATATTGGTATCGGGAATGTTCCCCTCCGTGATTAGCGAAATCATGGAAAATGTTCTAAGCAAAGTTAGCACATGGGCAAAAAAGTGCGGTCTTGGAGTCAATCCGGAGAAAACTGAACTGATGCTCTTCACCACCAAAACCAAAATACCTGACTTCACGCTTCCTCGCCTAAACGGCACACCCCTATCCCTTTCAACCAGTGCCGGGTAAGAACCTTCGGCAAAAAGTGGGGCCTGCAACCAAAATTGACCCTGTGGATGTACATGTACACAGTCATGGTACGACCAATCCTCACGATTCACGTGAACAGAAAATTGCTATCGTGGGATCCGTCGGATACTCTCCCTTACCGACCACTATCGGTGATTAGGAAATTCAATTGTGGCAGCTCATTTCAAACACATTTGTTTTGTAAAAATTAAATTAATTTTCATTCACATTACCGACATGTGGATGGTTCACGTCTGCGGATTACACGATGCAAATTGTTCACTATTAGCGGATCGTTCCCCCCGACGGATTCCACGATAGGGGTGTACAATAAAACCAAACTTAATAAGGTACAAAGAACGGCATGCATAGGAACCACGGGAGCTCTATGGTCAACACCGTCAGACGGACTCACAGTCTTACTGCATCTTTTACCTCTTGATCTTTTACATAACAAACATCGCAGCACACAGCGCGATCAGACTCAGAGAGGCCGGATGCTGGACTACCCTACGGCCACAGTATTATTCTAGATTCTCTACCGATAAAACTAGTTCCGCCTTCAACAGACTATCCCAAAATATACCCAAAATGGCTTTCATAAAACTTTTCGTCTTTTAAATCCCCACTAGATCAGAATGGCGAAATGGACTAGTGACAAGGAATTTCGATCAAACAATCTACACCGACGGTTAAAAATGGACCGCAGCGTGGGCGCAGGAGTTTTTTCGGAATCCTTAAAAATCACAAAATCGTACAGACTTCCGGATACTGCAAGCGTCTTCGAGGTGGAGCTACTGGCTATCCGTGAAGCCTGTCGCCAGATCAAGCTTCACTCAAACATAAAACCGAGGCAAAAGATCGCTATACTTATTGACAGCCAGGCTGCCATTAAAGCGATCGCTTCAGTCACTATATCCTCTAAGTTAGTACTAGAATGCCGTAATGCTGGCCATGCTGGATAAGTTTAAGGTTACCCTGATCTGGGTTCAAAGGCCCAGTAACGGTTATAGAAACGAACATGTCGACGAACTGGCCAGGCAAGGTCCAGCTCTCCACTGCTCATTGGCGGAACTAGTCCACATTCCGCTCGGAGCAGTTAAGGCAAATATCACCGCAGAATACCTCAAGAAAGCCAACCTCAGATGGAGAAGGCTGACTACATGCGTCATATATCTATGTAGAACCCGAAAAGATATTGCAAGAACAACAGCGATCGTCACGGGACACTGGCGTATAGTAGACCATGCGGCCAAGCTGGACATCCCATACAATGTCCAATGCCGCAGTTGCAAAGTGACAACTGAAAAAGAAACCCTATAATTCACATTATATGCACCTGTCCGGCTTTAGCTAGGACCAGACTACGAACATTGGGAAGATTCAATACACTTGAGGAAGTCTCCAAGAAAAGTATTAAGGAACTGATAACTTTCCCGAACTTACAGGTTGGATTAAGTCTCCCCCACCAAACGATAATACCCAGGTTTAATATTTGCGAGTCATCCTGGATAGCAAACTTCTTTGATCCAAGCTTGTTGACCTAAAGACTTCCCGCAGTGGAAAGGCTTTTTCGGCAAGACATGGAGCGTATCACCGAAAAGAGTCCTAAGGATTTTCACGGCTATGATAAGACTAGCATATGCATCGGTTGTTAGGTGGAATACGCTTTCACGAAAATAAGTTCCGGCTACTTTCGCCAAACTCCAAGGGAAGGTATGTCTCGGCTGCACGGGGGCCTTCCCAAGGAACGCCTGACTCCCGCCCAGATGCATTATGGAACCTCCCACCCCGTGATGTTTACGTCATGGGTTGCACAAACAAAGCCAGTCTCACGTTTAAAAAGAGGTGGCTTTTGGTATAACTCGCACTGGAGTTTTGATGAGCTTCAATAACTGTCTTATGGATATGCCGCCCGATGCAATGACACCGGAACTTAGGCTGATGAGCAATTACGAAGTCGACTTTGCTCGTGACAAAATACAATCTGAGCCTGAAAAGGAATGCAGTCAAATCTTTACGGATAGCTCAAAACCGATCAAGGATCTGTTGCTGGTGTTTAATTAGAGAGCGACAACATTAGACTTTTCATCTCCTTAGGCGAACATTCAACAGTCTTCCAAATGGAGACTTATGCTATCCTAATTGCTATGGACTTATGAGGAACAGGTTGTGGGGGAGGGTATCTGCGCCTGTAGCGACATTCAAGCTTCGGTTAAGGCCTTGCTCAACACTATCCACTTCGAAAATAGTTCGTGAATGCAACATCTCTCTGAATTCGGTCGGAAGGCTGAATTCATTTAGACTTATCTGGGTCCAGGGTCATAGCGGGATCACAGGAAATGATATCTCTGATGAACTTGTTAGACAGGGCTCAGAGGAAGACTTCTCAGGACCTAAACCAGTGTTATGTCTGCCTGCGTCCTCGGTCAGGTCTTCCATTGACTGTAGTGTTTCATATGCACACAATCGCAGATGGCATTACTCTCCCGGGTGCAGAACGGATTCTTGCCGACGTCTGTAAGTAATCTGCGGCATTCTTATTGTCTCTCAACAGAAAAGACTGCCGACAGATTACTGGCGTTCTTACGGGCCATAACGCTTTTGACAAGCATCTTAAGGTGCTATGCGGAGCCTGTGGAGAAAGCGATAACACATCCGGAACATTCCTTTTGTGATTGTCCTGCTTTTGCTCGTATCATGTGGCAGGTATTTGGTGCTGATGGCTGAGTGTTGTAAACCTATGCTCCTCTTCACTCAAGCGCCTATTCGTTTTTCTTAGAAAAACAAGAAAATTTCAGTAAAAGTGTGGAGTCTGAGTGCTCCAGTGTAGAAAGTCCCGCACCCAAAAAAAATCCTCCATTAAGAAGGACTCAATTCTCGCTCAATCACATTCACTTATCAATAAAAAGCCTTCAAATCAAGTCGTAACATTTGAATCCAAATTTCCACCAACACAAGGAAATGGAAGAGAAGGGTATTATCTTTCTTCAATTTAATTATATGCCATTACTCCTTTGGTGTTTCCACACTTCAGCCCTAGGCTAAGGAAGCCGTACAGACAATGCCTCACCACCTCATCCCGGGCTGTAACATGAACGGTAAATAGCAAAACAAAAGCGCGAAAACTTAGGCGTTCCTTGCGCTGCACATTGAAGTCACAAATAACTACTCTCGTGCATAGCTTCCATATTCGCAGCACTCGCACACCAACAACGACACAACCGCATTTAAGAATTATGAGGGCAAAGTGAAAACTGCAAAACCATTAAAGTGAATTCTGCGATTATTAATGGGATTTTCATTTTGTTTTGTGTGGCGCAAATGTATTCTGCAAAATGGATTTCTCGTCTTTGCGAGACGGGCGAATACTAATGAGTTGATCTCCGAGTCTATGCGTTGCGGCTGGGGACATTGGTGGCTTAAGGTGGTCGACACCACACTCCCGCTTGAGTTTAAGTTGAAGAGAAACGCCATGGATAAGTGCGAACTCATTAGAAAGATGAAGTGCGAAAGAAAAATCAAATAGCTTCAGTGTTTTTCTTGCACTCAAATGATGGTGTTTGTCTGGCTAATAGTGGGTGACGATTTTTTAAAACCACGCATTAGTGTAACTTTCACTTGGTTCTGATGTTCGATGGGTTTTGAAGACGTTTTTAGTTGTAACTCAAAACTTTTTTTTTTCTTATAAATACCGCTAACTGAAACAGTTTTTGTATCTAAAGGGTTGACTATATCAAGAGACGTACCAGTTCCATAATGAAGCAGAGTCGTTGGTAGCAACGTTTTTAAGCACTTGACTGCCGTAGAGTCCATTGAATTGGACGACAGTGCTTGAAGAGCAGCTTGACTTTCCGAGAATTGAGTATCCTGGCGCCCTTCAGCACCTTTTTAAGGTTTATTCTGGCGCAAATCTCAATGGCGTGGATTTCTGCTTGGAACACAGTGGGACACGTTCCCATTGGCACCGAGATTTTGGTGTTGGGTCCAAAGACGCTAGCTCCAATTGCGGATTCTATTTTAGATCCGTCGATTAACCAGGCCAGGCCTTTGGAGCACAGTGCCGGAACTACATTGGTCCAGTTTGCGCTGTCCAATATTGCAACCTCCAAAACAATACTCTCTAACCATTGTGTCCGGAATGAGACACTATTGAGTCAAGTATTTTTAGGTGTCCCAAGAGGTCCCCTGGTTTAAACTTGTGTTCGTGTTCCAGCTGCAGCCTGATAGCGCATCTGGCAGCCTTCTTCCTAATGAAGACTTGCTGTCGCTGAGCAGGTGCGCATTGTACCTGTGTTGCCGAGGCAGGGAATACACTGCAGCTTTTAGAGCTTGGTTGTCCCTTGAAGAACTTTGGGCCACCAAAGGATGTCCGCGTATGTTATAAATGACCTTCATGATATACAGCCCGTATATCATTTTGGGACTCAGACCCCAAGTTCTGTCATACAGACGCCTGCTGGTCAACATGGCTCTGGTGGCAGACTCCATGTGCGCGTTCCTGATGAGTCTTTTATCGAGGACGTCGACGAAAACGTGGTGGTTCAAAATCTACCAGTCTTTGTAAAGGAGAATGGTTTTGCAAAGATTGACGGAGAGCCTTTTATTATAACACCGCTCTAAAACGTGTTTGTAGAGGTTTAGTTAATTTTATCCGGTCTCTAATATGAACATTTTTAGTACCGCTCTCGGTTGGGATTTCTACCAGTAGTGCCGCAGGGTGTGTTCTAATAAATTCCGGAATGGGTAGATAATATAAGTCGATAAACAAGCCGCCCTTGGCATTTGCTCCCCACGACTATAAATCAACTTACTTGCCCTGTTCGTCAGACCTTTGTTTCCGGTGATAACCCAAGGTTCCTGTAGAGGACCTAGGTTATTTTCCCTCGGCAAAGGGTAGCGGGCCCACCATTAGCAAGCACATTGGGCATGTGCTGCCGAGCCCAGCCTCTCCCAGAAACGCCCTAGCTAACTTAGAGTAACGCACCGTCTAAGGAGGGCATGTTGACCCCTCCACCTCAACAAGCCACAATAATGATCGGCCTTTTAAAAACCACGTAGCATATGACCTTCACTCTGAAGTCAAGTTAACTGCTATGAAACAGTTTCCTTATCAGAGCATACGCCTTCTTGGCCCCAGCAAGACAATCAACTACATGTCTATCGAAATACAGATACTTTTCAAGCCAGATACCCAGATATCTAACTACGCTTCTCACTGCCAATGGCTGCCCATTTTGTCCAATAATGTCAAATTTCTTCCAGTTTTTTCTGGTGTCCCTAGAGGCCCCAGCAAATGTCCTTCTGTACAAGATTGTTTCCTTCTTCTGAAAGTTGATTTCAACTTCCAGTTGTTCCTTGCAATAGCCCTTCATTTGATCGAAGTCACGCCCAAAAAGAATGGTGATGACCTCAATTCTAGGACCTGATCTACATGCCACCAAATCGTCCCGAAATCGTTGGCATGCGCTATAGCATGTCTGAGTGAACCTACCAGATGACTCGTGTAAATGTTAAACAGGATCGGAGATTTCACAGTCCCCTGCTGTAAACCGTTTTTAATTTTAAAAAGCTCAAGTTGGCACATTTGACAACGAACTTCTTTCCCATAAGTATATTATAAATTACATAAAGCAAAGGTTTGTGTACTCCCGCCTGGTCAACTTGTACAAAAGCCCCTCTAACCATGCGGTGTCGAAAACCTTCTCAAAATCAACCAGACACGCACTCGTGCATTGGTTCTTGCATTTATTCAACTGCATGTCGGAAATCAGTTTAAACGCGGCATGAATAGTGTCATGCAACGCAATGAAACCAAACTGGTTGTCCGGAATTATGTTATTGTCCTCGAACCACTTCAACAGGGTTTTATTGACAACTTTTTCAAAGACCTTGCTAATATTCGGAAGCAAACTAATCGACCGGAGATTTGCACTGTTCGTCCTATCTTTACCCTTTTTCGGGATAGGGTGTACCACAGCTACCTTCCAATGCGCCGGATAATGTTCATTATTCAGTGTTAAACAGGGTGGTAAAAATATCTACAGCCTCCAGAGGCAGATGTCTCAATACGACGTTTGAGACACCATCCATCCCCGCCGACTTTTTATTATTTAGTGACTTAAAGATGCACAGAAGATCATCTTTCGACACGAACATGTGCAATGCATCTCGGCCATTGGCGACAACTGCATCAGCATGGTTTTCATCAATGAATACTTTTAAGTTCGGTGCGCAGATAGTGGCTCACTAGACCCCTATTCTCAATGGCTTGGTTACAGCCAACAGGATTATTCACCGTATACACCGCCTCGAAACAAGCGCCCCGCAAATCCACTTTCTTCTGTTGGTCCTCGACCACGATCCTAAGCCAGTAGAACAATAGGTTTGGAAGCTAAACCTATATCATTGTGTTGCTTGTAAGTGGCATAGAGCTTTAATGTCCCTATTCTTAAATACAATGTCTCTTTTGTAAGGTTTTGAGATGGTAGTTGAAAGCTGTTTTAGGCCTTTCCCATCGTATAATATTGCGATTGTTCTACTTTGTCCGCAGTGCGGCAATCATTCGCTGCATTCAAATTTATCTAGTCCCAATATATATGTAATATGTATTAGCTTTCGTCAACCAAAGAAAATCACATCACCCAATTACTTTAAGATTTTTTGCAGCTTAGCCCAAACAAAATGACAAAAACAACATAACAACACAACGCAAACACAATCTTCTCTCGGTACGAAAAAGCAGAATTGCCTTTGAGAAATCTGTTCAACCTTCCTATACCCGGGCCACACAGATAACACATATACAGTCGTGTCTGGATATAGTGAACTATTTTTTGCAAGGCCTGTTCATAGTATCCAGTTTGTTAACTATAAAGAGGCTGAAATTTTGTTTAATCGTTTTATTTACTCAAAGGAAAACACATATGTATATAGATAATAGATATATATCGCACCCTCAGAACAATAGAGCGATAACTCAAAAAATAGCATTTTGAGATACGTGTACTATCAAATTTCGAAAACATACTTTACCTTGTAGATTTTTCCAGCAAGTTGCTATTAATAATAACCAAATTGAATCAAAAAGAAAATACAATTAGCTTTTGAATTTCAGCAAACGTTTTTATTAAAGAATTTTAGTTAACATAAATAAATTAGTATTTTTAGTTAGTCTTAAAAATTTGAAGAAAAATTTAAATGCAATAGAGCGACAAGTCGAAATATCGCTGTTTTGCACTGAAATAATCGAAGGGACATAAGCAAATATTTCGGTTTAATTCTCTGTTGCACTAAAAGAATTGAACAAATTAAATTCAAAATGACACATTTGGAAATGTTTCTCTATTGCACGGACTTTTTTGAGTTAACATCAAAATAAAATTGGATTTTTAGAATGATTTTGAGTTGTATTCTTATTGCATTTGAATAATTCTCGAATTTGGATGAAAAATAAGGAAACATTTTGTGTTAGCTCTGTTTAGTATTGGCAAACGGGGAAAAAGTAAAAACGTATTTAATTATAATTTTTTATAAATTGCCCTACCACACGTATTTTTTTGAGCTTGGCAACGACAAGCCCCTTCAAATAAAGGAAATTTTGACAGCGAAATTTCCTCATCATTAACTCAAAAATGATATTTTTTGACTTAGCGCTCTATTGTTCTGAGGGTGCGATATATTCAATGTATGATTATTGAAAAAAAATCACGAATACATGTTTGCCTCTTGCGTTCAAAAATTGACTTTCACCGCTTTTTCGCGTAGATTTTGTAATGCTAGTATTCCAGCATAATCAGTCGTGTTGGCTTCAGTCCATGCGATAGCTTTATCGAAGCTTTTAATAACTTCAGTAGTTTTTACAGTATTTGCGATTTGTGTTTCCTCTTGGTCGTCATCATCAGATTCTACAATACTTTCGGCATCTTTTTCAAAATGAATAAGTTCGTTCTCTTCGATTGCATTCCATTTTTCAATATCGGTTTCAGTGTATGTTTCCTAAAATGAATAAAGCAACAACAAAATGAAAAGGTTGACGAAAACAAGGGTCAATACATTTGCAATTTGCAGTAAACTCTGTATGGCATGGACTTCTGCATTTTTTTCCTGCAATATTTTTTGTCGAATTAAACTCAAAGGAACATCATCGTTTTCATCATCGCTTTGAATTATCTCAGTTGTGTTAAAGCATTCTAATAAAGGCTTCCATTTTGCTATGACATTTGCCTGCAGCTGATCCCAAGCAAGCATTAAAAATGAAACAGCATCTTTTAGAGTCGAAAGTTTTTAAAAACTGTGTTATGTCATCCTTTCCCACAGCTAACAACAATAGGTGTTTTTTGTAGTTCAGCTTAGTTATGGGAATCACATTTTGATCCATGGCATTGAAGCAAACAAAAGGGGAATCCCCGTAAAAGTACAATTTACGGGGAATACCCGCTATGTTTGTAATTCTCTTGTGATTTTTTGTTGTTTTTAGCTTGAAGTTGCTGCGAAAATTTTGTTCACTATTTAGAGGTTTTCGACTGTTCACTATTTAGAGTACTCCAAGTTAAATTTTAGCTGTTCACTATATCGAGGTGTTCACTATTTAGGGTGTTCACTGTATCCAGACACGACTGTATATACCCGAGCACGGTCCCTGGGACAGAAATTTCTTGAGTATATTTGTCATATTTTTTTACGAAAGCCTTGGTCAAAATAAATTTGTATGAATACTAATGGATGTGCTTAAAAGTATTGAATAAAATATATTGAAAATATTTGCTTTAATTAGTGACTAACAGCTTTTTATTACAACCTCTGAAAATAGTCGGTTTTTCTGACGAGTAACGCAAATTTTATAAAAACTTAATTTTTCAAAACAAACTAAAAATATATCAAACCTTAAGGTTAGACCTTAACATTAGACAAAAAGTTATATAAACTAATTTTCCACAGACGTCTTACAACAGCAGTCGGAGCATTTCGTAATTACATGTTCCAAAAGAAACGACCGATTGATGCGATGTACTGACTGACGCGATTTGGGCATCAGCGCTCGCGCCACGCTGAATTGAAGTACGCGACGAATCATGAAGCTACCAGTAAGCTCATTGCGATAGCATTCTCCTTTATTGAAAAAATTACGAACATTTAAATTAGTGGTCTGACAGACCAACCCCGCGCGTTGGTTAAAAAGGAAGGTTAAAAATTAGATGGGGTTACCACTGGTCCATCCTGACATGCTGGTCCAATTGGCAAATTATTAGAAAATTGCGAGAAATTAAGAACAACGAATTATGAAAAAATAGAAAGTGAACTGCCCCAAATTCAGTTTGATGATCCAAATACCGACCAGAAATACCTGTATGAAATAACAAAGTCAGTAATAAGTAGACAATGTTCTGATGATTCGGCTAACCAGGAAAGATCTACATGCCTGATGGTTGACAAAAGCTGATAGAATATTGCGGCTCTATATTTCTTCTTTAACTCCATCAAATAATTTATAACTATTAGCTGAATATTGTGTTAAAGTATACGCTCCAGTATGGTTTGACATAAAAACAAATCCTACTTGTATAGGTGGATGTTAATTAAAAGTTTTCTATTTCTGCCAGCAGAGTTGAAACTTATAATAGATCCCGTAATTCAACGAAATGCCTATTTTGGTCATCCAGAGAATTTGCTTCTGTCGATGTTGTCTGATCAAAGTAAAACAGTCAGGGAACTTGCTGCCAGAAGGATACTAAAATCACGAAATTCACCTCATACAGGAAAGCAGCCTCGTGTATTTGAAGTGCCGCTTATTAATTTCGATGCTGAAAGCTATATTGACATAAAAGATTGGCGGCAAAAGTTTTACGATCCACCAATTCTTCGACACATCACTTATCAAGAAATAAACGATGTTATAAGTTCTCAGGACGACGATAACCTAATTTTTTTTAAGGTACCATGTCACACGCAGGCAGTCGAACGTTCTGTTTAAATATGTAGTTACCGAAGCATCTATGACCTTATGCGATAAAAATTCAAGAGAAGCGAAACTTGCGTCCAGAAAACTAATGCCTCGATTTGAGAGTAAACGCGATTTCTTGCCTAAAATATAAAAAAAAAATGATTTCTTGGTTACATCATATTTATGATTTCCATTACCAAATTTGTGTTCTATGTTAATTGTTTATGAATTATTTTTAAATTTTCCATTAATATTTAATTTTTTTTAATAAAATATTTAAATTTAACCAAACGTTGTTTTTTAAAAAATCTCCGAAACTTCAAAGCTCATGCGCGGGCTGAAGATATGATTTAATTGCCCTTTTTTTTGGCAATTATTATTTGTTTGGACCATACACAACATAGTATTACTATTACAATATGATCAAATAACTTTTATTTTTTCCCATATAAAATCGACCCACCCTAGTGTATATGAGTATGAGCTAGTTGATTGACGGTTAAGAAGGTTTGTTCTGGAAACTGTTTTTTGTTTTGTTTTTTAAATGCATGGTAGACTTGATGATCTAATTCATAATAGCTTAAGTATGCATATTTAAAGCGTTTAAAGATTTCTCTGTTAAAATTGTGACTGTGATTTCTCAAAGCATTTATAGATATGTGCCAAGTAAAATTGTGGCCCCCAATAAACGAGGTATAGAAATGGGAGAGGCACATGATAGTCAAAGCAATGAATATTCGCTCCGCTTTATTGAGCAATACTTTTTTTCGACGACCATGAAATCACTTAAAAACAGTCGTCCTTGTTCTTCACTATGCCACATACGTAACTAACAACTGCAATATCAGCTGACGGAGATAATTCAAAGTGCCTTGGAAGCAAAAGAAATACTACTGTGCACTTTCCTAGACATTGAGGGAGCATTTGAAAACACCTCACACGAGGCTATCAAACGATTCCTGTATAGGAAAGGAGTTAACATTATGGTATCCACCTGGATGTGTGAGCTGCTGAGCACTAGATCAGCAGAGACTCAAACATCATCTGGAACCATCAGAGTGAACACAACAAGAGGATGTCCGCAAGGAGGGGTACTATCACCCTTAATGTGGAGCCTAGTTGTAGACGAACTGCTGGAAAAATTAACCAACCTTGGCATCAACTGTCAGGCGTACGCCGATCACATTGTATTGATTGACAGAGGCAAGTTTGAAGAAACCCTTGGAGACATCATACAAAGGGGGCTTAAAGTAACCAAGGAATGGTGCCATACTGTCGGACTCAACATCAATCCGGCGAAAACAACGATAGTACCATTCACAAGGAAAAGACAACTTCAAAGACTTAAGGACATTAGCCTATCAGGCAGGACACTGATACCAGTCAAAGGAGTAAAATATCAAGGACTTCATCTAGATAGTATACTCCTCTGGCGAAAACATACAGGGGAAATATCCAAGAAGGCTACCCGCGCTTGCATTGTATGTAGGAGCCTAGCAGGGAAGGCATGTGGATGCACCCCAAACATCCTGCGATGGATGTACATTGCAATTGTGAGACCAATAGCATGGGCGAAACGAACCAGTCTAGCCACGACAAGGAAGACCCTCACCAAATTTCAAAGACTGGCGTGCCTGTTCCTGTGCTGTACCGGAGCAATGCGTAGCTGCCCAACCCCAGCCATGGAAGTGTTTTTGGAATTAATCCCTCTACACATCATGGTTATGAACGCGGCAGACAAAATAATCCTAAGAATGGCAAAGGAGGTAATTGGAAGAGGGAAATGCATCGGTTCGAAAGAACACGGTGACTTACTCAAAAAACTTCCACTTCTTGGCATACCTAGGGACGACAGCATCAGGAAATTCAACTTCGAGAAGAATTTCCAGATAAAGCTCAGCAATAAGGAGAACTAGAGCATTGTATCCACAACTTATGTGCTGAGCAACCACCCAACAAAGTGGTACACGGACGGCTCGAGGACCGGCGATGGAAATGGTGCAGGAGTGTTGGGGTCAGGAACTAAGCACTACGAATCCATGGGCAAATGTACCAGCATCTTCCACGCAGAAATATGTGCCATAGACAGGTGTGTTCGAGTCAACCTCGAGAAAAACTACAGGAATTGCAACATAGAAATAATGTCTGACGGTAAAGCAGCCATAAAGGCTCTTGACGCCTATGTCATCAAGTCAAAACTCGTGTGGGAATGCCTACACGGACTGAACAGACTAGGCAAGAACAACAGCATTTCCATCTGATTGGTATGTGGCCATGCTGGCATTACACCGTTCTGCGGGATAGGAGAACACACTCTACGCGATGAGTTCAGGAGACTGGAGGAAGAAACAAGGGCAAACACCTTTCTCAACTTACAAGGTCTGAGGCAAGCAAAGAAACTCTTAGGAAACTTTAACCAAAAGAGATTCAAAGGTTGTATCAGTCTTTACAAACCAACGACCATACCACGTCGAGTTAATCGGTTCTCGTCAGATCACCGAAATTAAACGACGTTGGGCGCGGTTAGTACGTAGATGGAGGACCGTTTGAGAACAAACGCGTGTCGTTGGCCAGTCCCATCTACAGAGTTGAGGTAGATAATTATACGTGGTATCACAATGGACATAAATTGGTCTAAGTGTGTCGGCTTTTGCCGACAGCCACATAAACCTAACCTAACCTATCAGTCTTTACAAAAACAACCTAAGAACCCTAACAGGCCTCCTCACGGGGCACTGCAGACTCAAGGAGCACCTGAGGAAAATGGGTATATCAGAGGTGTGACCGAAACCGCCGAAACTCCAGACCACATACTGGAATCCGGTGGGGCACTAGCCCCATTTGGGCAGGCACCAAATAACAGACAATGACTACAAACCATGCCCCACAGCTCATTCTCAGATTCATGAAAGAAACTGGACTGGACGCTGGGCTCTAAGGAGTGTGACCTGCCAAGGATAAATCAGAGCAATACCCCGATACGATTCATAAAACAAGTTTGTCTAGTGGGCGCTCTGAAAGAGGTCATGAACCTCTCCGAGGTACAAGCAAGGGACACAATAGACCAATAGGTCGCAGTGTACTATACCCTAACTAATTATGTATTAATTTTATTATTAACAACTGCAATAAATCAAATAAGAGCCTTGTAAACTACGAAGTCGAAAATACTAACTCCCAACCTACCGAAGGATTAGTAGAACAAAAAAAGGAGCACACAAAAGATATCCCCTAAAATCCACTCAGCAAAACTAATAAATAAAATTCGAATTTACTTGATATTCATTTTTGTTTCTCATTCAATAAAAATGTCCTCCAATAAATTGCTGCTCATAATTCCTACATGTTCCCCTAGTCAATCGATAATCATACAACACACAAACTTCAATAGCATCCCTGTTTCGCTTGTTCCCTATTGACATGTGTTTATAAATCACCTATTTCGACTAACCGTATAAAAAGTTGTGGTTATTTTCAAGTATGGTGGAGAAAAACACTATTTTCCTCGTAACTAGGACAATAAACTTTGGATCGACAAAGGCGCCATCAGTACAACATCATTCATCTCCATCGTCCATGCATCTGTTAATCCGAGCAATACCAAAATGGCGTCAGAAAAAAGAAAAGAACAAAAAAAAGTATGTACATAGAGCAAAGTCCTGTAAAATTCGATTGTGATTTGAACGTTTCTATGGCGTTCAGTCAGAGACAGCGACCAACCCTCAAATCATTTTCAACCCCCGTTTGAACGGCGCGCACTGGAGGAATATTGTCATTGTCACCCCATGTTGCAAGTACGCGTTACTTGCGAAGTATGTTTTATCTTCCATTGCCATAGAAACATCAACAACTCACTCACTATACTCCCCCTCAAGTTGGCTCACTCTTTTCAACTGCATCCGACACGCAGGACATTTTCAATGAGCCACTACACTGCCGCTCAGACTCTTGATAAGAGTTTGGCGCAAAACATAAAAATTGTCGCTAATTGACTGTGGAAAGCATTGAAATTCATTTTTTAATTGCAATCAAGGATAAGAGTAGCTAATTTATTTAAGTTGACTGTACCAGCGCTTAAGCTTTGACGCTATGAACTGAATAAAGTAATAAAGTATCTGAGCAAAACTCAAGAAGCTGCAGCCGAGAAACAAAGACGCCGCCCCTCCGAAAGCCACAACCAGTTGATCGCTGCTAAAGACCACCCGTCGTCGTATTCCCATTTTCGGGAGACTCAAGTTGATCAGCAAGGACTTTTCAAATCGTGTTGTATTCTGTTTGAAAAAGAAAAAGGGGTGCAAGATAGTAGCCACATTTGAGTGGAGCTATACTCACATAATTATGTGAAGTTGCCTTGAGGGCGGTATAGGTCATGACCGAGCAAAGATCTACACATTGCTCGCATTTGGTATCCTTCCAATTGGCTTTGACTAGGCATAACATTTCTTTGACTGTGCATATTGGTCCAGTTGCGACAACATAGAAAAACGGTTTGCAGTTGCATAGCTTGAGAGCTGCATTGATACGACACTCGTTTCGACATAGGATTGGACGGTAGGTCTGTGAAATAAATGCATACAGAGAAGATACATAGTATGTATTTATGCTTGAATTCACCTTAAAATATTTTAAATTGTTTTCATTGGTGAAACGACATTTCCTGTATTTGATTGGAACATTTCGAACTTCCTTCTCGGCCGACATCAGCTCCAGATCCACATCAACGTTTGTTATTTCATTCGGAACCATTTCGCGTCGAATCACTGCTTTGTCATCCTGTGGTACAATGTCCTCATTGTTGTGAATGTACTAAAAAAAAATTATCCTTCAGTCATAAGCCTTTAGTGTTTTTGTATCCTGTATTACAGCGGTAGCCCTACCGCCGTCATTGAGGGACGGTGATACTTTCAAGTTGCACACGTCGAATGGGCTGCACATTTCTGCGTTTTGGCGCTTATCAGATTCCCTTTAAAGAAAATTGTTAAGCCTCTAGATGCACTAATCATTCCATACGAACCTTGAAGTTCCAAGAGGATCCTGATATTTGTACAGAAAAGAGGTCGTGACACACATGCCTACTTCGGTGATAACACTGTGCAATTGTGACACACTCTCATTTAATTTGTCCACATTTGGGCTGTTGACACCGTATTCTATTGTGCCTCCGTGGGCTTCTGTTTGAATTGAACTTTGAGAGAACATGGTGGAACGTATCTGTTAAATAAAGTAAGAAGTTGCAATAAACAAATTCGATGTTCGTTTGGGTCTTACACTCGAAATAATCTTCAAAAATGGAACGTTGTCGACACTCGAATCATTTACATAAGGCTTAAGGACATCAAGCTGGTCGTACTCAATGCTGGTCAGTACCTTCAAAAATGTCAGATAGTGACTAAATTTGGTGTCGTTAACGCTGATGTTCCAAGTGCTGGAATAAAACGATTTTGGAAAATAAATATAGGTTTTTCGTATCTTTCATGTGTCTTCATTAGAAGTCCAAGCTAAAGTCGCAAATGAGCTTGTAAAATGATTTTTTTCTTCTTTTTTTTTAAATATTTTATGCTGGAAAATAACTACACTTTTTTTCCTACTAAAGATGGGACATGTCGCTATCTCGATTAATAGTCAGACTGCACTCAAGGCACTGGAACCAAATAACATCATTTCTAAAATTGTCTGGAGGTGTCGAATAATTTTTAAGGCATTAAGGCTTTGGCAGAAGCATGACACTGTGGTACGCAAGAATGGGAAGGAGTTTGGATAGCAGTGCCGGAAGGTACACTTACAAGACAACATCAACGAACGTATCAGGGAAACCATTGTTTACACTTGCAAAAGGACATTAGGCTAATCATGGGGCCTACAGCTGTATATAATGCATTGGGTGTACACGTCGGTAGTAAGACCGACTCCCTTTTATTGAGAAATGTCTTGGGTGACCGCCCTGGAGAGAAATTATATTCTTTAACAGATGAAGAAAATCTGAATGAGTGCCATGTCTCAGTACCTATCACTGGGCGCTGAGAACCTCTCCAACAGCGGCGCTTTAAACCATGCTACATCTCCATCCAATCGACATCATATGTAAGCAATTGGCTGCCAACTCAGCGCTATGTTTTTTTTTTACAATGAATCGCTGTTTATATTCAAGGATGGGTCTCAGGTCTAAGCCCCAAGGAGTCGGTGCCGGAGTCTTTTTAAAAGACCTTAACTCTGCTTTAATCTCCCAAAATATTGCAACGTCTTTCAAGTCGAAACGGTAAATACAATACCACAAAGTGGCACGTTATATATTTTACGACAATCAGGCAGCTAAAAGTCCTTACAACCACCACAATAAGATGCAAGGCAGTGAAAGACTGCCGCGTATCTCTAAACGAGATAGTCACATAGATAAACCTCACCCTTTGCTGGGTACAAGGTCAAATTGATGTCAAAGCGATTTGTGAAGCTGACGAATCAGCTAGACGGGGCTCCTCTGGTACAAATAGCATCACCATACACAAAATTGGCGCACGAATGTCGTCCCAAGCACTGAAAAAACAAACTCTAGATGCTTAGCTAGTGCAGCACCGCTACAATGGCGAATGCTTAATCAAGGAAGATCTAACGGGCTTCTGAAACGTAAGAGAGGATACCTTTCTACCCTGATAAACATAAATAATTAGACACTGTGCGATAGGTAGGCATGCTCAGAGACTGGGCACCACCTACTATGATTTCTGCAGCAGCTGTAGAGAAGAGGAAGAAGAAGAAACATTCATCCACTTCCGGCGCAAGTCTGCCCTACTTGCCAACATTAGGAGGGCTACTTTAGGTCAATACCTTTTCCACGATCTGAATTGGTTCTAGAAACGGACAGCGTAATCCGCCTGCCCTACAGATAGCAGTGAGGCAGTAGTTATCAAACCACCCCTATGCTTAGTTAAGGATACTATCAGAGAAAACAAATCACAAACAAACCTACGTGGGCATAGGCTTTCCCCATTTTGGCAACAACAAAAAAACATTCAAGGGAAACTCTGTAAGTTAATCAGGGGCAGCTGAGGACATTGGCTGGTATTGTGTCTTGACACTGTCTCGTGGAGAAACATGCCAAGCGGCTCAGACTGGCAGATACGGGCACTGCTTTGAGCAGCTAAGAAAATTATTTACACAAACTATAAGCGACTACTCGGCCCCTGAAGTGAAATTGGGTGTTTCTCGAGGAAAGGGCTCAGGCAATTAAAACAACGCTGGCAACGGCCGATAATGTCATATCCATAGTTCTTTGACTCCAGCTCTGTGCACTACAATTGTTCCAGAACAAGATTTAAGAAGTCACATGATAGCGCATCTCCTTTCCGAAATCTGATGTTAGTTCAAACAGACGTTCTCTGGACAGGCTTCATAGGATCCATCTAGAAGTCATTAAACTTATTCTTCATAGTGTGTACAACCTTTTATTCAGTGGCATATTTGAGCACATATTGTAAGGCCAATGAAAGTTTGATTCGGATCACTTATCAGTTTGGTGTATTGAAATAAAGCAACATTTTCGATGCATGCTTTTTGAGACCCGAATCAGATCAAAGTAAAATACAGAATTCCAAATTGACCTTAGGTCAATTCGTAAACGTGAAATAAGGCCAAGCATTCGAAGTGTTAAGCATTTGAACTGTTAGTCAGTCGTCAACATCCTAAAACTCTTCCTCATAGTAATTTATTTCCCTACAAAACCCCACTAATTTGTTGCAATCAGTTGACGCTACCTCTTGTAGATTATGGGGAAAACAAATTGCGCAGACATCTTCTATACCAAACAATAGCCTCGCGTTCGTAAAGTATAATGAGTAATGTCCTCCGTGACGCAATATCATCAAACGCACTCGTACGTTTCTGATAGACCCAGCTTTCTGGCGCGCTTCCCATGAAAGCAAAGTTCGGACAGGATGCCGATTGTAATTCTAAGCTGACATCGACTTAGGTTCCAGATTGCCCAGTTGTCTTCTTGTTCAAGTTGGGCCGCAAGGACTTCGATACCTTATGCCCCGCAATGTTTTTTTTTTTTTAATGTACGCGCACTAAAAGCATTTTTTAGTACCCTTATCATGTAGTAGCTACACAGCGCGTCCGTTAAAGACCTTAGGATGAAAAGAAAAGGAAAGATGCAGATTGACGTTGCTTTTGAATGTTTGTAGGTTAGAATAGAAATTAAAAATTGATCGTTTAAGAGTATTCGACATTCGTGTTGCACGTCTGAGGAAATATTCTTTGAACTTGACTGTGCGTCCGAATTAAGGATTAATCTATCTTTGACTAGCCTTTCTTTTGGCGCTTCAAATACTTTCCATTTGACCACGCACAGGGCTGGCTAAATGCCCACTCACAAGTTTTGCAGATGTAAACAAATATCTATGTACGACACAGAGCCATACCCACAACTAATTTCTGCATTTATTTTGTATAGCTTTTCTCTTTTAACCCCATACCTATATTAAACAAAAAAATAACACCTCACACAGTATAAATGCATCAGAAACAGTCCACGGCATAAATTTTATTCCCAATAAGAAAAATTGGATATACATACTCCCATGCACTTGAATAGGGACAAGATTTCTTGTGTTTCTTTTGCGGTTTTCCAATAAAACAACTTAACATTTGTACGAGTATAGCCATATATTTTTTTAATGGTCGGATATATTTTTTTTTATTAAAGACAAAACTAAATTAGTCAGCAAAATCTTTCCGTTATTTTTAAACAAATGTTTTTCAAAAGGTTGTTTGAAAAATGCGTTTTTCTATTGCCGCACATGAATAGGGACAATAACTGAAAACAAGAATAATTAACAAAGTGTTGCAAAATTCAGTTCAAATTTTTAGTTTTTATTTTGTTTAATATTTGTTAATAATGAGTGTAGCCGCCTTTGTTGGAAATTACTTCATAAATTCGATTTTGAAGTGAATCATACAGATGGCTGCTGTTAATGATTCAGCGTCTGAAAATTGTCTGCCGGACTAATAAACTTTCCGTGACAACCATCCCCAAACATTCTCCATTATATTGATATCAGGGAAATAAGGTGGCCATTCCAGTGCAGGCACGTGTTGGTTCCGAATCCAATCTTTTACCACGCGTGCGGTATGAATAGGGGCGTTATCCTGTTGGAATGTCCATGACATGGGTTCAAATAAGTTTGCGTATTAAGAAAAAGCCTTCTGCAGTACGCTTTTGTAGTTGTTTGCGTTCATTCTTATTGGCAAAAACTGCAATTCACATTGGCCATAGTAAGAGATCGCATCCCATACCATTACACCCCCTTAACGGCTATGGTGCCGAGATAAATAGTGTTTTCCTTGCGTATGACATGAAAATAGTGATTGTAACCATCAGGGCCATCTAAATTATATCTTTTTTCGGCCGAAAGGACTATTTGACGCCACTCGCTATTCCATGACATGCAAATCCGAGCAAAAACCTTGCGAGACTCCTTACGAGCAACGGTAAGAGGGAGTTTTTGTTTTAGTTTTAACCTTTTCAGATGTCCAGCTCTTCGAATTACTCTTCTTACCGTGTCAACACTAGCAGTGATTCCCAAATTTGAACGGATCTTTGAGGCGGAACGGTGAGAATTTGATGCTGCTCTAACAATCCGTCTATTTTCAGTAGACGTAGTTGCTGTTTTTGTTCTCCCTTTCATGTTGTTTCCATAGTTGCACTTATTTTTAAGAAAATTGCAAACCACTGACTTGCTTCTTCCAATTTTTTCGGCAATATTTCTATAGGTTAGATTACCATCCTTATAGGCAGGTATTTTGCCTTTCTCTTCTGCCGTTAGAACTTTTCCTCGACCCATTTAGTTTAAAAACGATAAAAAAATATCGCGAAATAAAAAAAAAAAATGTAAGTTTTAATAATCCACAGTGAAAGAATTGCTTCCGTTCCACAAAATTCACTTTTTTTGCATGGTCAAAGAAAAACGAAAATAACATATACATACATATGTAGTTAACAGTAAAATTGTGGGAATTTTGTTCCGTTCCTAAAAGTTGCCTATAATTATGTACTAAGTAAGAGCACAATGCAAATATCAATAGTTAAGAATGAGAAAGAGAAACATAACATAAAATTATTGGAAAATCGTGTCCCGTTCATGTGCATGGGAGTGATACCTGGATGTACATCGCGTTTTGTCAAGAGACCAATCAATGTATGATACTTATGCAACTAATTATCAATTGTTTGTAATCTATCTCTATCTATCAACTTAGAAACACTATATTCACTTACGAAATCATCAGCATAGTTATTATAATTTATACACACAGTCAATATTTTGTTGATTAAATCAACAAACCTTTTTTACAAAAAGAAACATTTTATTTTAAAAGTTTTTATAAATGTTTCTTTAACTGAGCTCCTGAATAGAGCGGAAACCTAAGTGATTTGCCTTTTGATAATGTACTTTTTTTTTACAACGTTCAAGATTTTCAAAAGTAATGGCATGAAAAATACAGTTTGCAAACGCTTCCCTCCCCTTTTTATGGAATAAACAATAATTTTTGATATGCATTTGATTGATTTGAAGAATTTTGAATCTTTAGAAAAAATCCGCACTCAAACCCATGGGGCAGAATCGCAATTTTGTTTCTACGTACATATACTTCCATTTGCCTTTCATGTACGTAAATGAGTATCCGAGGGCCCTATTGTAATCCAACAGCACAATACCCCACCAGGAGGGCCATCCTTTTATTCGACTCGAAGACATCAGGCTGGATGTTGGGGTGTTAGTAACCCACTTCGAAAATTTGAGTGCTGCCGTTGGCCCATAGTATATTTCAACACCCGAACGCATTTTTGGATAATGCAAATTTGCAGTGATTTACGAGTAGGCAAAAACTTAATAATCTGCAGACGCCTTGGGCGCTGTTATAAGTTCGTCTTTCCTTCGAAAATTGTATACAAAAGCGTAACTTTTCACCACTTTCGAAAATGTGTTAATGGTTATATATGTATAGATTTCGGCATGTCACGACCTGCCACAACACAGAGACAAATAAAGCTCGCTTAAGCAAACGAGACATATCTACTGAAGACAATAAGGACTAAATTCGTTACGTATAATGCATAACGCGCATAGTTCCTTGTCTGCATTTTAATTAAAATCAAACTACCGGCATCCTTTATGGCAGACATTTTGTTGATTTTCAAAAGACATTCAACCAATATCTCTAAGCTCAACAGATGCTTATAAAAAGGTTGGTTCAAAGGTTGGTACTATAAAAGTTTTATCATTAAGACCGCCTATTTTGAATTAAGTGCAATTTTGTTTTGTGTCTTTCGTATAGCGTTGTTTTTGACATTGAACATTAGGGAAAATTACACGGACCGGACGCACAGCGCATAAAAATTATGAGAGTCCACTACCGAATTGGTGTGATTTTTGGACGTTTCCAAAATGTGGATTCATCGTTCACGTTTATGAGCCTTCTTGCCGTACAAAAATAAATAAATATTAGGCATAAACGGCCCATAGAGGGCCTAAAACCTAGCTTCTCTAACCACTTTCTTTGCGAAGTGGAAGGGACCTACAATTTTACGCCGAATCCGAACAGCAAATTTGAGAATCTCATGACAATTGTGGATGTTTGTCAGACGTTCGCCAGAGGTGGGGCAGTGGGAAAAAATTAAGATGTTACTTGGCCCCGTCGGGAATTGAACCGGGGACCTTTCGATTAGTAGTCCGACACACTAAACATTGAGCCACTGCGCCCGTACAGTGGTCCCAATAATGGGAAATTTCAGTTGATTATGTCGAACCCAGAAGAGACTTGTGCGTGTTCGTGCAGCTCGGTCTAATGAAAACATTTACAACCAAAGTGCATCCGTTTCTCCTCTCTTTCTCCCTCCTTTTCCCCATTTCCTTAATGCCCGCACTATGTAACTATAAACCCTGGAAAAATCGCGTTGGTGGGCGTAAATTATAATAAAAAAATATATTTAAAAAAAATTGCAGCATTTAGTAGGAATGTTTTTCTGAATTTTGACTAAAGATTTGCATTTGCATGCTAACAAGATTCAGTTTACATTTGAAGCCAGTAGAACATACCCAGCGTCGAACGTGATTGATGAAGAGTGATTTTTCATAGAAAATCATCTTCTCCTTTGAGGCGCATTTCGAACTTGATGGCTATGTCAACAAAGAGAATTGTCGCATTTGGGGAGCTGAGAACTCAGAAGCGATCCATCAACGTCCCACGCATCCAACATGAGGTACTGTTTGGTGCGCATTTTGGTCTAGCGAAGTGATGAGAGCGTTCTTCTTCGAGAATGCGGCTAGCAACGTGATCACCGTCATTGGCGTTCGTTGCCGTTCTTCAAGCCTCAAATTGCTGAAATATGTAATGAAGACGTGTGGTTTCAACAGGACAGCGCAGCCTGCCACACAGCCAACAAAACATTGGCATTTTTGAAGACAAAATTGGAAGGGAGAGTGATCTCGCGTCGCGCTGATATAAATCGGCTACCAAGATCGTGCGACTTGTCGCCATTGCATTTCTTGTTTTTTTTTTTTTTTGTTTTTGATAGGAAACGTGCATGCCAATAACCCAAGAACAAGTCTTGAGCTGAAAGGCGAGATACGAAGCGCCATTGATGAAATTCAGCCGGCACTGTACCAAATTGTCAAAAAGATCAACGTGTGCCATCAGTCACGCGGCGTAGGTTGTGTTCCATACACACAACCTCCATGTCTACACTTTTTATTTATATAACAACATCAGAGCTTACTGTGACACCCCTTACAACCATTCTTTGAATTTGCTATATATATTCAGAAACAGTAAAAAGTGAGTCTAATGACTTTGCTCTCCACTTACTTTTTTATGATTACTTCCGCTTGTTCGCCATCGAAATACTTCGAACACATCGTGACACCCACATATGGAAAGGCACGTGTTCCAATGACTCGCTCAACACCAAAAACTGTCGGATTTTCCTTGTACCGCTCCCACTGATTCCAGCAAATACTTGTTGACCAATAAGTGGCAAAGAGTAATGTAGCGCTCCAGAGTATCCTTTCCATCCAGTGGATATCGGTACGTGGAATGTAGGCAAATCCATGAAAGGAGGCTTTTTCGAAAACTTTCCAAATGAATTCCATCAATACGTGTTTGCGGCCGTTCTTTAATACAGTAACTATCAAAAGCCCATGTAATGTAGATACTTTTATAGGCATGCAATAATTCATTGATTGCACGGGACAACAAGGATGTTCCTTCTAATGGTATTTGGATGTTTTTCGGTGTGATTTTTTCGAAACAATTTGCGGATGAACACATGAATGGCATGTTGAAGGTAGAGGAATTGTAACTTAACATGAGATTGATGTTGTTTCTTGCGTGCAAATAGAAATAGATTGTGTATCTGTTGTAACTTTTGTTAAAGGATTGCCAGAGTGGATCTAATGACATCGATTTGCTCTCCAGAAAATAATAACAATAAAACTACCGCAAAATCCATTTCAGAAACGTGTTCGTGAATTATTAATAAGCAATCAAAAGGAATGAAGGGGGATCGAAATATCAAGAAGTTTAATCATGATCTCAGTATTCAACGCACGCAATGTTGATAGGTCATAAGTCGCCTTACAAATAGCCCCCCCACGCAGAGTGAGCGATAGTTTATAACCAGCTTCACGCTACCAACGAACGCTTATTGAAGGTCAGCCTCGCAATCCGTTCAACTTGTAAGCCACAATTCAATGACAATTAAATAGATATTTTCGTGTATATTAGACGCCTCGTTTATTGGTTGGCTCACAGAACAAAACCTAATTAATGTGAAACAAGTTTGGGAATCGGTAAGTGGATTGCCTTTTTATAGAAACCATTCGTGATTACTAAGATGCGACTAATGATATGGCAATCATTTCGAACTTTTTTCAATGACATTGGTAGGTATCGCTAACAATAACAATCAGTCAGAATCTATTTTTGTAAGGAAGAAAGGCAATGTCGGAACTAGAAGATAGTTGTCTTTAAAACTGTTTTATTTCTTTTTTCCAAGTCGTTTGCTTCATTTCCAGCAAACATTTATATTCATATTGATTCCCTTTAATGAATTTTTAGGGAACAAAAGGGAACAAATATCAGTTGTAGATACTTAAAAGATGTGCACCGGAATTTGCACCTATTTTATACAAATTTTCCAATTTGTCGTTCTCCCAACAGATTTATCTTTCTTTCTGTAAAACCGCCCGCATTCAACAGATTGCCAAAAAATGCTGACAAATCTTTGCCCCAAAATGATCGTCCAAAATGATTATTGTCCATGTTGTTAAATGATCTTATATTTATATCAAAACTGAAAACTATGAGCTAATCACGCATTTCGAAAGTCGATTAAGGCTTTTAAAGCTGAAACTCAACGGAAGATCTACTCAGCTATGTAACTCTATCTATGAACACATGTAATAAAAAAACATGGTGAATTAAAAGCTGTAGATTTGGTCATATCAAAATCCTTTGCTGTGAGTCTCGTATTGAGCGTTGCTGATTAAACTGACTTAGAATGATGCAGAATTTCCTGGAAGTACCATCAATTCAGGTTATGGTCGGTGGAGTGTCTTCGTACTCCTTTGCTTAATATCTAGGAGGGCCAAGGGTTCATTGGTCATGAAGGCGGTCAAAGAAGCCAACAAACATAACAACGGTGTGTCGAGTTCTTAAAAAAGGTGCAAAGCATCGGGTCCAGATGTAGGGAAAGTTATCTTCTATAGTCCGTACCAAAACAGTTGGCCAACGGTCGATTGCGCAGAGAGAGGATTTAAGAGAACAAAAATGACGCAAAAGAGATTTAATCACTAAGCGTTTTTGCCTGTAATTTACAATGCGTAACCCAACTTTACACTGCTTAGAACTAAAATGCGCTATTGAATCTCCAACTAAAAGAGTACCACATACAAAATGGAAAACTGGATTGGACGAATTTGGTATCACAGCTGTTCGGCGAATTATATACAACTTCCACATTGAAGAAAAAATGATAATAACATTAAAAATGTTAAGACAACGGGTGTAGGAAGATTTGGAGCTGAACCTAAGCAATATGTCGCTACATAGGATTTTAAAAAGAAATGGATTTTCTTATAGGAAAACGGAGAACAACCGTAAATTTCTTTGCGAAAGAAATGAAATCAAACTTTTACGAGTGAAATATCTGAGGAAGGTGCGGGAGTACAAGTCAGAAGGATATGAGATTATTTATTTGGACGAGAGCTATATTCACAGCTCTCACACAAGGCCAAGGGCATGGACTGACGGCACCAGTCAAGGTTTAAAGGCGCCAATTTCAAAAGGCCAAAGGGTGATAATGGCGCATGCAGGTGGAGCGAAGGGCTTCGTGAATAATGCCTTGCTTTTATTTAAATCTGGGTCGAAAACAGGAGATTATCACGATGAGATGAATTTTGAAAATTTCTCCAAATGGATGAAGGATCAAGTTTTAAATAACCTAGAGGAACCATCGGTTATTGTAATGGACAACGCATCATATCACAACAAATGGGAACACAAGCAAATCACTTCTGCTTCCGTTAAATCGGAGATGTTAGAATGGCTTTCCGTCAACAATATACCGCATTCTTCAAAAATGCACAAAGTCGAACTTTATGACCTTATAAAGCGACATCGGACTAATCACCACCCCAAGCATAAGATTGACGATATGATTCACGGCGCGGGACACGAAGTACTACGATTGCCACCCTATCATCCAGATCTCAACCCTATTGAAAAGATCTGGGCAACAGTCAAGGGAAGAGTCGGAAGCCGAAATACAACGTTTAGATTATCGGATGTTCAGAAACTAGCTGAAGAAGAATTTTCAAAAATTACAGTTGAAGATTGGCGCAAAGTTTGTGAAAAAATTATAAGGACAGAGGAGGAATACTTTTCACACGAGCAGATGTGGGACACAATGTCGGATGCAATAATTATCAATCCAGGAGATGATTCTTCAACCGATTATGAAACTGACAGTTCTTCGAATTCAATTTAATATACATTAATATTAACTATTTCATATATAGGTAGCAAAATCAATAAATATTTTTATCTTAGTACTAAAACGTGTGTGTTTTTACTTCTTAATTCAAACCAAACCGAACCACCCATTTGGTATACTGGTGTTTTGTTTTGCTGCTCGCTGTAAATCTGTTTTATATTTGCAATTCATCGTCAATTTTATCTCGCTATAATTTACACTTTTAATAAAGGTTACAAATTTAAAAGTGGTGGGTAGTTCAAAAAGTTTTAAAAACTGCATTTCTTAAAAAAAATTATTGAAGAATCAAGAACGTTCACCATTTTGTCTTTAACGAACCGTTTAATACCCCATCCTCTTTTTTGTGACAGAAAATCGTGCCTATTGTTATTGGGCATAAAATCGTTTACGTTTCCAAAAAATTCCCAAATTGTAAATTTTTTATTAAATTTACCTACCTCGCCCAAATTCAATGATATAAACAAAAAAAATTTGGTGTGGCACTGCAATTTACTTTACTTTGCGTGCCAATATCAGTACCTACATGATAAATATGCACGACACAATTAATAATGATCAACGAAAGCATAATGAGCAAATAGGGTTTAAATCTACAACCGTACACCTTCATACAGACACAGTCACACAATCAATTCATGTGCAATGTTTTGCTTAATCTATCCGACCGTGATCACATCATACTCCTACAAAGAACCGACAAGACAAAAAACGAAACAATATATTTGCCTCCAAGTAAAGTTGACATATAATGGTCTATATTTTTCCTCCGCTCCTAATTTCAGTATAAAAGAAGGAAAATGAAGAAACCACCCTCAGTGAGATCGCGACAGCGATCTTGAACACAAGGCAGGGTATACGTCGTTTTTTATTATGGCTCCGCCCATTTTCGTCTCTTTATGCTTGTTTTTGCAATTTAAGAGATTGTAAAACACATTTTAAGAGACCTGCGCAGTAGAATGGCCAACTGTTTTGGTACGCATTATATTTCCTTTCTTCACAGGCCAAGGGAAACTATGATGGCACACTTCATTTCATAGAATTGAGCCGATATTACGCATGCATTTTCCAAAATAATACGGCTAACTGACAAAATAAATACAAGAGTGAAATGCCCCGCTGGGTTCACCAATGTGTCTCCCATCAAAGTAGGTGTACAACAGGGAAGAGCTCAGCATATGCGGCATTAAGGGCCCATGCAGGGCCTAAAACTAGGCTTCTCCAATCATTTGCTTGTGCGAAGTGGGAGGGACCTACAATTTTAAGCCGAATCTGAACGGCAAATTTGAGATGCTTCTCATGACTATTGAAGCTCTTGGATGTTTGTCAGACGTTCGCAAGAGGTGGGACTTTTTTTTTTAGATATTACTTGGCCCCGGCGGGATTTGAACCTGAGACCTTTAGATTAGAAGACCAACACACTAACCTCTACGCCACTGCGCCCCACATGATATTAACCCCAACAAGCAGAATCAAACGTTCCTGCATTGAACACTTGATGTATGGGTGAATGTTTGTGAGGGGAATGACTGACGTATTATTCCGAAAATAACAGAATCCGGGATTTGCTGTTCTCTGATCCACTCCGACCTATTTCAGATATTTATATGCAGGGAAAAGTGATTCTATGATAAAAAGGGAAGCAACCTATTATGACAATATCAATCGTCGCGTAAGCGTAGGGTCGATGAATTGGCGGGAACATTTAGACGTCTTCTGTTACCGAAAAATCTACCCTAAGGCTCTTAACCTCAGCTGTGCGCCGTTGCTCACATACAGCTCCCAATACTGAACAGCGTAGAAAACAATGATGGCTTAGTAACGGCAGCTCAATGGACCGTTACCGAGTCTGAGTGCTCTGGGATTTGGATTTCCTTTTTGGAAAAAAAAAAAAAAAAAAAAACGGCAGCTCAGATGAAGATGCTTCGCGGCAAAAGAGTAACAAAGATTGATTGAATAAAAAGCTCCAAGATCCAAGAAAGCCTTCACGTCGAAGAACCTGCCTCGAAAAAAATGGATCGCGACCGGCTCAGCTGGTACTGTCTTGTTCAAAAGAGAGATCCTACGAACCCTTTGAAAAGAAGCAAAATCAATAAATTTGTTTCTACAATCACGATAGAGAGGCATGCCTAAGAGCTCTTGTATCACACAAATGTTACAACACCAGTATTTGATTGACCTCTTTGACAAAGTTTTCCGAAACGGTGGCCTACCAGTAGTGTTTGAGATTCAACCAGCGTACTCTAGGACCAAATGGAATTTTTCGTGGCAAAATTCATAACTTTGGAACGAATAAAGATATTGGTAAATTTTGTTGTGCTTAAGATATTCCTAAAACTATATTTGTAATTGGAAAATTTAAGGAAGAATGCTTCACAGGGTGCATTTAGTAAAGTTTGAAATTTTCAAAAAAAATTTAATATGAATAACAAAGTTATAAACGATATAAAACAAGATTTCAAACATTTTTATTTACAAATTCGTTGCAAATAGTCGGTGTGTAAATTGTCTTCGGATACCTTGACCCGTTTTTGAAAAGTTAGCATTTTTGTAAAATAGCGTTATACACTATTTTTGCAAAAATTCAGTACGATATTTTCTTACGCACTCCTCAATTATTTTATTTGTCAACAATTTTTCAAATATTAAGAGCCACTTTTGAGAAAATCGGTGTTTAAAAAAATCATTAGTGTGGTATACCTAACCTTATATTTAAAAGGATAGAAGAAAAAACAAATGGCCGCAGGCCTACAAACCCCAAATAAGAAGTTTAAAGTAAATCCATTCACCCATTGTAGCTGCAACCTCGGTGACAGACCTACCGACGCGACGGAAATGCGGGACACACTTTTTTGGACTTCTCTTAAGCCCTAATAATATTATACCTCATACTCACTTTTAGTTCGAAATGTCAGCACGATTGCAATATCTTTTTCTTTAGTATAGGTACTTCAGTTGTTAAAAATAGATGTTGACATTGACGTGACGAACTTAGGAATAAGATGCTGGAATTGTCAAGAAAATCGAGTTGGCAAGTCTTGAGTTATCTTGAAATTTAAAAATCGGACAAACAAACCAAACACAAATGGCGTTGTTCAAATTGTTTAATTAATAGTAATTGTTCCGATTCATGCCCTAAGAATCCTTTTAACGTTAATTTTAACTGTAACATAAATTGCTTACGTTTGAAACCGTAACCCAGTTTAAATATGTATAGGCGTAACAATCGACAGAAGTCTCTGCAATAGTGTGCTGTAAGAAAGATTAGTAACGCTGCCCGTATAGCGCATTCTAGGGAATTTTTCAGAATTACAAATATTCTTCCTGTTAGGCCTTTATTTAACTATAAGTTGCTAAAGGTTTTCTTTGCGAGAGGTGGTTATATGCAGGGTCCAAATTCTGGCACACATAATTTACACAGCATTTTTGCGCGTGTTGCCATCCCGGCCGTTCGTAAAACTTATTTTTGAAGCTCTTACTCAATTTAAGCCAGGAAGTTGTTAAACAACTCCCTGCATATATACGAATCATAAGAACTCTTTTTTCTCCTTTTCAAGTAAAGTTAAATCTTGGCTTCTTGGTTTCAATCACAATGAAATTGAAGTTTTGCTGCCTATATTGCTTAATTTTGCTTTCTTGTTTTTAGTTATATTAAAGAAGACTTGGAATTACTTGCTTTAAATGTTAAAATGTTTTTTTTTCTCTTTGTCATGAAATTCAATTCAACTTTTGCCAACTTACCATACAAAATAAAAGCTATTGACTTAACACCCTTACATTTTTTATTCAATTCTTTTTATTTTTTGTTCTCTATTCATTTTTATTTGCCAGTGCTCACCGTACAAAATAAACGCTATTGGTTAAAAGTGCTCTGTTTCTTTATAAATAGGTATAAATGTCACTTACTTTAGACAATTTAGAAGCGCATACAAGTCTATATTACTTTGGGTACATCTGTACAGGTACAAAAAAAGTTATGGCTCCTTAAACTCAAAATTATGAAAATTTGTTGTGCCATTTTTTTTAGGTACTTAAATCGCATTTTTCAAAATGTTTACTTAATACATTTTTTTATGAAATTTTTATCCTTGAAAAATGTCTTAAAAATTATTTTAGTAACTAAGTAGTTTTAAGCCTGAACTACATCAAAACAAAAGTGGGAAAAAGTACAAAAAAGTGGAAAAAATCGGATATACTGCTTCATCGCATAGTGCGCTCTTTATATTTCTTCTCATTTTAAAATTTTACTGTGGTTCAAAGCTCGAACATGTTCCAGCTTTCACTTTGCGCAAAGGTCTAGAAACACACACAATCAAAGAATACCTTACCGAATTTTTCGCTAGATGACGCTTCCATCACATAATTCCTGTCAGTTTCGCAAGGAAAAGCGCTTCTGACAAGCAAGCGACAATTAATAAACGATGGAGAATACGATTCCAAATGGAAATTTTATAATATCCAACGAAAAGCTTCTGAGCTTTTTTAGTTCAGATTTTAATAATAGATGTCGTATAAATATGCGTGTGTTTTCGATGAGTTTCGATGTTTTCACTTTTTTGTACTTTTCTTCACTTTTGTTTTGATGTAGTTCAGGCTTTACGTACGATCAACACAAGTTATAGTAAAGGCCATTTTTTATCAGACAAAAATGGTCAAAACGTAGTATACTGAATTACTCTTAAAATCTCTTAATTATTTTTTTTGTTGTCCTGAAAAGGACCTTTTAGGAACAGTTTATGGAATGTTTATAGGATTTTATCAAAGTGCCTTCCTTCCATTTGAATACACTTTCGGGAGCTTTTAAGCATTTTCAATGGCAGATTAACGAGCAGCAAACTTCTTCTCATCTCTCCTGATGCGGCACTATGTTTTTCTTGGAGCTCTTCCAGACTTAACAAATCTTTAAAATAAACTTTTTTTCATAGCGCACCAGAAGAACAAATCACTGGGTGTTAGGTCAGAAGATCTGGGTGGCAAGGGTTGGGGTCAAATCGACCAATCAACCGTTCGTTCAAAGTATGGTTGAGGAACGAAGTAATCCAGCTGCATCTGTGACACTGTGCTCCATCTCGTTGAAAGAACATCGCCCTTCTCTGAACAGGAGGAACATCTTCAAGGAGCTATGGCAATCGTTCTTCAAAAAGCTCCAGGTAGTGATGGGAATTAAGTGTATGTAGAAGAACGTGCGGGCCTACTAAAGTGTTTTTTATTAATCCAGCCCAAACATTTACGCTAAGCCTCTTAAAACCTAATAAGCAACACATTTTGAAGAAGTTCTTTACAGTAATTAAATTCTTACCTTCGAAAGGATGTTGTGCGTATTAAATGGGGGTTGGAGTCTGACCAATGGTGCAATTTATGGTGGTTTGTAATCCAATCTCTTCTGAATTGCGCTTCGTCAGTCCACAGAACTTTCTTGAGGAATTGCCCGTCTTCTACCTGTTTGCACAGTAGCCATTGGCATAATTGCACTCTTCTTTGCGCATCGCCTTGTAGTAAATTCTGTTCCGGTGTTAAATGGAAAGGCTTAATCTATTACATTGTAGAGTTCTGTGAATCCTGTCTCTGGGAAGTTACACCTGCTCAGCTAGTCTGCGGGCGCTGCCTGAAGGTTGAACTTCCGCAGACCGCAAAATCTCACCCTCAACTCGCTGCGTCTGAACTTCGTTCCTTTTTATTTGGTGCAACTGACCCGGTATTAACATGGCGCTTATACGCATCAGCGAATAGCCGGCTACATCTTGTTCTACGATTTGGCGTAATTCAGTAGGTACACTTGATGTCTTACTACAACTTCTGTTGATCGTTCGTAAAAAAGTTACTTAACATAATTTTTAAGCATACAAATTTCATAAAACAAAATTTTTAAGTACAAATTTTAAAAAAAAGTGCATTTTAAGTAAAAAAAAAATGGAACAACAAATTTTCATAATTTTGCGTTTAAGGAGCCATAACTTTTTTGTAGCTGCACAGATGTACCCAAATTAAGACTTGTATGCGCTACTAAATTGTCTTTCCGAAATGTACAAAATACCTATTGTACCTACCTATAACAGCTTAAAGTCGTTACACCTCCAAATTAGAGGTCACGCACTTTGATGGGCTATCACTTGAAATCGGGGTGATAATAGACCCCCCTGTCATACAAAAAGTTGCAAAAATGTGTTAAATTTATAATCAAGAATATGAGTAAATATATATATAAAAAAACATATTAAGGGATTTTCTTTTAGAGCTTGACATTTTAATTAATTTTACAACCAAAACATTCTATGTTTATATTCTTATAAGAAATTAAAGACTAAATAATCAAACAAAAACATTGGATTGATTTTTGACACGACTTAGCATTTGGGCAACAGGCCAACACCGCGTCACCGATTGAGCATTTTCAGCTGTCCCTCTTACGGACTCTGGGTCAACCTGAGGCTTGATCCCGGATGTAGAAGTTGGTTTCCCTATACATTTCAATGCCTCTTCTTAGGGTCTTCTCTGGTTTTTAAATCATTATAGCGGCATATCGCACTCTTCGGCCATCCTCAATCAAATCCAGCTCGCTGGCGACTTATTTTGCCGTTATTTGCATATTTTCCATAAAAAAAACAATTGCGGGATAACGGAAGCCACAATTGGTATGTATCTCACGTATAGTATGAAAAAACAATTGCAGTACGGTTTTTCTCAATATGATGCGCGTTTCACAAGGAAAATGAAAAGAGATTATGCAAACAGACATACAAATAAACCATTAAACCGGTAAACTGCTAAAAAGCGGCATATTACCAAAATGATAACAACACATGACAAAGTATGACCGCGATACATTTTTTAACTCAGTGTATAATATCAACACCATCTTCCCTCGTCGTCTTTGTCATAAAGTGACTGACCTGTTCCAAAGTGCGTACATTGTTGTTTTGATTCCATTAGGACTGCTTCGTTTCCATTGAAAGTAGACACATGTATTTATATTGTAAATATTCTATTTTCATTTTTATGCGGATGCAAATCCCTTCCAGGAAGTTCACTTTACCTCATCCAAAATTTATTCAGGGTTATAAAAGCGAGATAAACAGAAGGAAAGAAAATAAAAGATGGCATAAAAGTTTTTACTTTTGTTGTGTTCTTATTCAATTTGTTTGCCTCTTTTCAATGCCCACACACTCTTGTCGTGTCGTTGTATCACATATGGATGAATTATGCAAAAATGTGTGACTCTTTCACATTCTGATCCTTACGTGACATACTGGCCCAGATGTCGTTTGAAAGAAAAGTGAAAAGAACATCAAATACAAATTCCACATCCACACCTATATCGAAATCGTTTCTTTGATCCTCCATCAAGGTCATTACATGACCTGAATCATATTTCATTCAAACCAATAGAATGGAGCAGAAAAGATTCAATTCTTAAGTGGATATGACCCGAAACAATGAAAAGAAATCTTTTAAGTGGCTGCCACCGAGTACATGGACTCTGTGAGTGGGAACTCGTGAATGGGCTGTCTATATTGGCCTAGAAATGGGTGTGTGGTGTGTAGGAGCACTTCTTAAAAGTTCAAACAGTATGTACTGAACACCTTCATGTTTCGTAGTAGTTTACATTTCGAGGGCAACGTCCAATGATTGCTCAATTAGACTCGTAGTTTGTTTTGACCCACAAACGAATGCATTTGGAAGTGATTTCGATTTCAAGAGAAAATTATTGTTTGTTTATAAAATATTTGTTTGTTTATGGCGTGGATTAGTGCTGGGGAATGTAAACAAATTAGATACATATATGCCGAATAACAACACGGTTGATGGTAGATTTATGTTTGGCGCAATTGCAATTGAATCTGTGAAATTCTTTTACATGATGTTTAGTAAGGTCTTGCGAAATGAATTGTGTGATTTGGAGTTCGTTAAGTTCCTGTCAACGCGTTGACACTCAAGATCAGATATCAGAATTCGCCTACAAAGTAGTCATATCGTGCAAATCTGACGTCATATACCTGCGTGCGGACGTAATGAATCACAAAAAAATCGAATATTCTGAAAACTGCGAAGAGACTACGGATTTCAATCTCTTTTGAGTAATCTTGTGTGCGGAGTCGGGTTACTAATAAGTGAGTAAGCCCAGTAAGGAATCTTTGGCGATTTCGCAAAGCCTTTCGCAAGACCTTCATAAAATCATGCTTAGGAAGCGAGTTGGTAATGGGTCTTATTTTGAAATTCCAACTACTTTCAAAACTTGAGCACCAATGACATACCCACTTCGCTTTTAATGGAATGACCTCTTTCAAGTCTGTGTTTAGGCATTGCCAAGGAAGCGAGTTGGTAATGGCATCTGTTTTGAAACTTCAACTACTTTTTTAATTTGTACGTCGATGGCATTACCACTTCCCTTCTCTGTAGACGGGATAGTAAGGTATAATTGTACAGCCTCTTGGTAGCCCATGAAAGGAGGCCTGCATAAGGAAGAGAGATGACAATCGCTTGCTTTCCTTAAATGGTTCTATTTTTATGGAATACGAACCTTCGCGCACTTGTTCAGTGGTTAGTACATTGGCCTACTAAACGAGGGATCCCAGGTTCAAATCACTCCGGTACCATGTAGGGATTTTTCATTATTGCATTCGAAAGAAACTTCACACGGAAATGGTGTGTGCTTTTAATTTTTGTTCTACCATTGCAATATACTGGTCCTCCTACTCCCCTTCCCTGGAAGGGATATTGGTAGCCTATTATGAAACCTTTCTGGTAACCCTTCAATGAAGGCCTGCTAAAGGAAGTGAGATGGCAAGCGCTTGCTTCCTATGACTTGGCCGTGTTAAAATTGGGCATGAAGTAAGGTCTTTAACATGGAACGCATGCAAAAACTACCTGGGGTATTCTGTGAATTCCCTACTGGGCGGCTTGTCAATAACCCTTTTCCGTCTATTGATTACCTACTACGGCAGATCAGATACAGATAACACAGCTTCAACATATGGAGGATGTAGTGGATGAATGGATTCATAAGTATTCATTTTCGAATGATATGCTGTCTGCCCGCCGTCTTCCTCAGTCTGTCCACAAGGTCTCGTCGAAAAAGTATTTCTTCATCCCCTCCTTTGTATAACAGTGATTTGCGTTCTTTTAGAAACAAAAGAAATAAATTATGGCGGTTACACCTGAAATCACACACTGATTTTGACCTTTCAAACTATCAATGCGCCAACTCTCTCTTCACACAACTTTGTGATTCTCTTAACCAAGAATACCTTCATCGAATGCACTCCTGTATCAGAAAGGATAAGCGCTTCTTTCTTTTCATCAATGCTAAATGAAAGACTGATAGCTAGAGCTACCCATTCACTTTCACTTACCTGAATACTACACAATCGCAAACTTCGTTGCTCAATTCTTCCGCCAATCTCTTTTAGATAGCACCTTACAGCCTGATTCGGAATACTTCTCCTTCTTAAAATCTTTCACACAAACTTCCTTAACGTCAATTACAATACTTTCTGAAATTGCTGAACAAAAAATTAATAATCGGAAGGATGATTATTCTGCGGTTCCTGATGGAAACCCTGCGATCATTTTGAAAAATTGTCGTTTACGTTTAGTTAAACCTTCATTTCCACTTTCAATGTCACTAGGAGTTATTAAAAAACTCGTTTTATAAACCCTATTCACAAAAAGGGTCATAGCAAAATGAATCTCCAACTACCGCCAAACTCTCTTGCAAGTGTGGGACCACTTAGGTGGAATGAAATAACGCCAAACAAAATAAGGCCAAATTTGTTACACTTTGAGAAAGTGAAATAACGACAAATTTTAACGTTTTGGCTTTATTTGAGTTTGTGGAATGAAATAAGTTCAATTTGCAATATTTCACTCTCCATTCATTGGTGCTATTTTCAACAATTTGCTCACATATTAGACAAACAGCTCAGTCGTTCGCAGTGGCTCAATGGTTAGTGTGTCGGACCACTAATCGAAAGGTCCCCGGTTCAATTCCCGCCGGGGCCAAGTAACATTTTGAGTTTTTTCCTCTGCCCCACCTCTTGCGAACGTCTAACAAACATTCAAGAGTATCAATTGTCATGTGAAGCTTCTCAAATTTGCCGTTCCGATTCGGCGTAAAATTGTAGGTCCCTCTCACTTCGCAAAGAAAGTGATTGGAGAAGCTAGGTTTTAGGCTGGGCCGTTAAAGTCTAATATTTATTAGACAAACAGCACCTTCCCCAACCTCGCACCAACTCCAAATCCAACAGTGACCTCAAGCAGGGGGGTTGCAGCGGGTCAGCTGCCCCCACATAGGCATTACACTGTTTATGTGATCTACTTCTGATATTCATTGCGACGTAGAGTTGCTATTCCATTAACAGTGCAATGCTGGTGGGATCATGCTGTGCCCCTCTGCACACCACACTCGGGGACGCTGTTGGATTTGGAGTTTCATCCACTTCAATTTTAAAAGAATTTCCACACTAGCTGTAAACACATTTTCCCATCCAAAAAGTGTAACCTGTGCCCATGTTCTATAACTCATGCGATAACTCTTCGCATCGAAAACTTTGAACCAAAAATGCCGCCATTTTTCGCATCTGCAAAATAATAGGGTTCTGTTACAACGTTTACCTACATGTCTGAATCAAAAGATCAAACTAAAGAAGATTTTCTGGTAGGATCGAGTGAATCTTGTTTCGATTCAATCTGCGTTTACATGACATTTAATTCGGATTGAATCCTTTATGTAAACGGGATATGTAACTCCATGCGAAAAAATATCCCTTAGTAACTTTTAATTCCATGGGAATATTGGAAAGACTAGCTCCAAGCTGTCGAAATACTGGAAATCGAATGGCTTCGAAAGGGGCGATGTATTGCAAAGCAAGATGATATCAAAATACTAAGGAGGGCGAAATTGTAATTGCAGTAGTTTGGCGAGTAAATTCATTCTGTATTCCCGTTTTGTTGAGATCGATAGTGAAGTTGCGCGAGTTTCTCATGTTAAAAGATTTGTTAAATCCGCCCACCCACAATTTAAAAAAAAACACAGCTTTTTTCGAAAAATCAAAGTTTGAGCTTGGAAACTGAAATTTGGAATATATACTCTCTAGACGCCCTTAATGTAAATATTTTTAAGACGCCATGGGTAAACATTTTTAAAATCCGCCCACTGACAAGCCCCTTTTTGAAAATAACCGTTTTATTGAAGAAATTATTCACAAAGTATGTGGTTAAAGTCGTTTGGAACATTTCCTTTATATAAAGTTTTCTGCCACGTTTTTACAAAAACTTTGTATTTCCAATAAAATCATTTTTATTGATTTATGTCACGCCCACTAAATGAGGGATACCAACAGTTCGCCCAAGCGGACTGTAGCCTTTCCCTATATTATTGACCATTTTTGTCCTTCAAAAAAAGCTTTTCCTAAAAAAAAAGTTAAGTAAACATTTTGAGAAAAATTATTTTTAATTAATTATTATCATAATTTTGAGTTTAAGGAGTCATGAGATTTTTGTGGCCGCAAAGATTTACCCAAAAAGTTTAAGGCTTGTTTTTCCAAAACAATTTTTGTACCTATAAAAGTTTAGAAGTTATAACGTTTAAAGTGGTTACACCTCCCAATTATATAAAAATAAAATGCTGTCCGTTAGTAACCGCATCCCTTAACAGCGCTGGCTCGATTTCGCTCTGTTTTTTTTTTTGAATGTTCGTAGTATTCCGAATCAGGTTCTTACGGACCGAAAAAATGGAAAATTCGGGAAAGGGATCATAATTCTCCCACTTAACTGCATCCCTACTGGTTTGCCGTGTATTTCTTTTTATTAGGCGCAGCAAGGCACGCCGGGTACCCGCTATAGACTATAATTATTTAGTCTACTCGAACATATTGACCAATAAAATTCTTGGGCACGTGCAAAGCAGGGCAGGTGCAGCTAGTACATATAATTAACAGTCTGAGGACTGGAGGACAGATGACAAACACGAAACCGTCTATTCGTCTTAAAGAAAGTAAATAGAAACAAAATGTCATCTGAGTAGTCTTCCTAAAAGACATAAAGAAACAACAATAAATCTAGCCAGCAGTGACCATTATTTGATCAATCATTTGATGTATACATTCATCCACTAAAGTCTTTTCCTGGAAAGCCTATAAAAGTTATATAAAGCTAAAAGGTAGCCGATATACTCGTATCGCTATCATTCTGAAGCAGATAAATCCCACTTTAAGCTGTAACATTAAATCCATATTTATTTAATGGTATACGTAATTTAACCGACTTTAACATCCACACACTTTGATGGTCGTATCGTATCGGTGTTACAGACTCACTTATCGAGTTAAGAGTAAAGCCGGTTCTCATAAAATAACAAAATGACAGTAAACCCATTCCACAGCTGCTGAAAACCTCTTGGACATGTGCTTTCATTAATTCCGCACAGTGTGTGTCCCTTGATGTGCAAAGTGGGAGTGGGGATGCCCTCAATTTTTCCGTACTTCCACTTTTCATAACTGTGATAGTTTATTGTTGATGTGCAGATGCACATACATAACTGCAACAGAAGTATATCATGAGCCACTAGGGTTGCTTTTGATATGCATTTTTTTGTCTCTATGTATTTGTAATATGAAATTCTTGTGATGCAGTGCGGTAAGGACTTCAAGGACTGACCCAGATTTTTAGCTTTAACATATTGAATTGTAGTTGATGCAGCGTTACCTCGGGTAACTAAATTCGCTTTTAGCGAACATTTTTCTTCTTTGCGACTAAGCGCCGCCTTTAAAGGAAAGAAACTTTGTTTGTTTGCAATTTTTATTTTTTTATTTTTTAAGGGTTTTATTTTCTGTTGCGAAATTGCTTATTGCAAATTGATACGCTAGGCGAGGAAAGGGACTTAAATCCGGCATAAAGTTGAAGATGTTTCTAGCACGAGTGGTATAATATTGTCCTTAGTACTTTGGCTAATTGGAGTTGATCAGTCACAGAGGTTATAAGGTTGAGATATATGTTCTATCCAAACCAAGAGAACGCATACAAGTGATAGGAGGTAGGTTGGTGTGACGGTTAAACATCCCAGGGTCATTTTGAAACCATAACCTCATGCAAACAGGTTGTTAGCTTTTCTTGATGAGGAGCCTCTAGGTTCTACCTTAGGGATTTTAGAAATTTATGAGTTTGTGCCGGAGAGGCAGAATTAATGGATTGGATTTGTTTTTTCGGTTGAAATATTGCAACTGCGGCAGTAGGTGTTGCGTGGGACGCCTTGTTTGACCGCGTGGTCAGTATAGGGATGTGCGTTGTTGGTAAAACATCGGCATTGATATCGATGTCAACATCGACGACTGAACATCGATTCATATATATATCGCGATTATAATCGAACTCAAAACCTCGATGTTATAGAATCAATTTATTTTATGCCGATTAATGTATCGCATTCATGCACACAAACGACGAAAGAACGTAACTAAGTATTGATGTTTTAGGATACGTCACAGTCAGTCACAACGTTTATATGCATAGTTGAACTCAGGGTCGGTTCTTTTTTGCCAACATCGAAGGCCGATGTTTTGATCTTATCATCGATTGTGCGATTTTGTGCGTACTTAAACTTCCATGTTTAGACTCTCACCATCGATGTTTTGTAAATATCGATAAGCATCGAACATCCCTAGGTCAGTGTGGCTAGTGTCCCATGTTAGACTCTCACCATCGATGTTTTGTGAATTTCGATAAACAGCGAACATCCCCAAGTCGGTCAGTATGTAGTATTCCATGTTAGACTCTTACCATCGATGTTTTTTGAATATCGATAACTATCGAACATCCCTAGGTCAGTATGGGCTAGTATCCCGTGGAAATCGCTGCGTTATTCTGGCGATATTTTTCCGCGTTCTGCTTAGGAGGTCGATTTTGTTTACCTTATTGTAATTTTCTCTGATAATCCTGTATATGAATATGACGCGTGTTGTCAGCCTTAACCGTCTGAGGTTGACTTTTGTTAGGTATTCTGAATAGATGTTTGCCTTAACTGCTCTGAGCGGAACATGCAATTATTTCGCAAGTTAACAGTCGAGGACTGAGCCTTCCCTGACCAGTTCATCCGGCATATTCATTTCAATAAACGTTACTATGCCTTGGAAGCCAGTTCAGGGTAACCTTGAACTGACCGGCATTCTAGTACTTACGTATTATCATTCGACTCTCAAAAGCGTTTTGTGAACTACCACAGTGAAAAGAGGTCCGTGTGCGCTCGAAGTATGGTATGAAACCGGTAGAATATAGTCTCGTGTGCGATGACCAATTCAGTTCCATTTTGAACCGTGCTTCGGTATAGATTGTTGCATCAAAATCTTTAGTCACTTATACCTTTTGCCGTTCTGATCTTGTGGGAAGTTTTACTTTAAACTGCCGGTGAAAAACATTATGGGAATGATGTAGCCTGTTGAAAGCAATGCGAGTTCTTTCGGTAGAGAATCTAGAATATTATTGTGGCCGTAGGGTTTCGAAGTTTAACAACAAGATACTCTGAGTCTGATCGTGCTACATATGGGATAGGTGAAGTAAGACTGTAAGAGCATCTGACGGTTGACCGTAAGGCGCCTGTTGTGCCTATACATGCCGTTCTTTTGTTAACCTTGTTGAGTTTGGTTATATTCTAGCTTTTTCCTATAGCCGGCCACCATACTATTAACCCATACGTAATGATTGTTCGTACCTCGGCTGTGTACCTACATCCCTAGGGTCAATTTTGGTCGCAGATCCCAATTTATGCCGAAGGTTTTGTTATAGGCATAGTACGCTAGCACATGCTCAACTTAATTGAAAACTAAAAAAACATAGGGGCGGGCTACAGTCCGCTTGGGCGAACTGTTGGATACCCTATTCTTATTCCTATATCTCATAAGTGGGCGTGACAAAAATTTAAAGGATTTTATCGAAAAAACTAAGCTTTTGTAAATAAAAACGCTCCCTAGCTCAAACTTTGGTTTTTCAATAAAATTGTTTTATTTAATTGTGGGAGTGTCAGTAGGCGGATTTAAAAAAAATTAAAGTATGAGCATAAAGGGCACCTAGAGAGTAAATACTATAAATTTCAGCTCCCTAGCTCAAACTTTGGACTTTCAAAAATAAAATAAAAATAATTGTGGGCGTGTCAGTAGGCGGATTTTGAAAATATTTACACATGAGCATAAAGGGCCCATAGAGAGTATATATTAAAAATTTCAGCTCCCTAGCTCAAATTTTGGTTTTTCAAAAAAAATATTTTATTTAATTGTGGGATTTTGAAAATTTTATGTCCCAAGCAGTTTTATGGGCCAAAGATCATATATAAAAAATTTCAGCTTTCTAGCTCAAAATTCAATTTTTCCCAAAATTTGTTTTATTTAATTGTGGGCGTGTCAGTGGGCGGATTTTGAAAATTTTATGTCCCAATCAGTTTTATGGGCCATAGATCATATATAAAAAATTTCAGCTCTCTAGCTCAAAATTCGATTTTTTCCAAAATTTTGTTTTTTTGAGTTTGTGGGCGGATTTCAAAAATTCTTAAACTTGATTATTTCGGGACCCTAGAGAGTATATGGTTAAAATTTCAGCTCTCTAGGTCCAGTTTAAAGGCCTAATTTTTGCCGACGGACGGACGGACGGACGGACGGACGGACATGGCTAGATCGACATTACTATCGATGCTGATCATAAATATAGTAACTTTTAGGGGTCTACGGGCAATATTAAGGTATGTTACAAACTATGCGTCAAAATTAATATACCCCTAGAATAGGGTATAAAAAAGAATACTTCTGGTATCTAAGATATCGTTTAAAAAATAGATTTATTAACTAGGTTCGTTATTTTTATTATAGGTGGTGGGAACGCATTTGTATCAAACTGTCAAAAACTGCGGATGTTTTTCCACAAATTGTAATGCTTAACAAAAGTCTTTGAGTGTCTGCGCAGAGAATCACTTATGTTTCCAAACACATTTAGCAAATCAAAAGCCAATGAGGTTTTGGTACTCAATCAGAAGCTGAAGACGCGGCAGCGGACGTGCTATGAGTTTGTCTTGGATGTGGGGACGCATGATTAATACGGCACCAAGATTTCATCATCATCAAATTTCTTCAACCCCGGGCCGTATGCCCGGGTAACCAAAATTTCCCGGTCTGCGGCTAAATATTTTAGCTGTTGCCATTGCCACGTTTTGCTCTTCGTCGCTGTTTCTGCTAAGATTGTTGATCTACACCTTGTTCTTGTTCTTCAAACTTGCCGTGCATCCTGAGATGAAGGATCTATTATAATTCCCATGTACCTAGGCACTGTTCGAGAGGGACAGGGGTGTGCCGTTTAGTCGAGCAAGTGTGGTGGAAAGCATCATTTCAGTTTTACACGGGTTGACTCCAAGAATACACTTTTTTTTATGAATGTGCTTAATTTACTAAGAGCGGTCCTGTGGATTAACACGGCTATGATAAGACCATTTTTAGCATATACGTCGGTTGTTTGGTGGAATAAGCTTTCACGTAAATACGTTACTGCGGCTTGCGCCAAACTCCAATGGAATGTATGTCTCGCCTGCATGGGGATCCGGCGTAGATGCCCCTTGATGTTTACATCATGGGTTGCACAATCAAAGCTATCTCACGTTTAAGAAGAGGTGGCTTTTGGTATAACTCGCACTGGATTTTTGATGAGCTTGCGCTACGGTTGTCTTTTAACTCCTGCCTTATGGATATGCCATCCGCTGCAATGACACCGGAACTTCGGCTGATGAGCAATTACGAAGTCGACTTTCTTCGTGTTCAGGACTGTGAAGAGGAATCTTCACGGATGGGTTCGAAACCAATTTAGGATCTGGTGCTGGTGTTTAAATGGAGAGCGACAACATTCGACTTTTTTTTCTCGTTAGGCAAACATGCGTCAGTCTTCCAAACGGAGACTTATGCTTTCCTAATGGCAACGGACTATGCTATGAGGAACAGGTGAAGGGGGCGCAGTATCTTCGTTTGTAGCGACAGTCAAGCTGCGCTAAAGGCCTTAATCGACCCTTTAACCACCACCAAAATAGTTCGTGAATGCAAGATCTCTCTGGATTTGATCGGAAGGCTGAATTCACTAAGACTTGTCTGGGTCCCGGGTCTTAACGGGATCACATGAAATAAGATCTCCAATGAACTTGCTAGACAAGGCTCAGAGGAAGACTTCTCAGGACCTCGAGCGGTGTTTTGCGTGCCTGCGTCCTCGGTCAGGGCTTCCATTGATGTCAGATGGCATGACTCTCCAGGCTGCAAACAGACTAAACGAATTCTTTTCGACGCGACGTCTGAAAAACATCTGCGGCATTCTTATTGTCTCTCAACAGGAAAGAATGCAGAAAAATTACTGGCGTTCTTACGGGCCATTACGCTTTGCCAAGCATCTTCAAGTGCTAGGCTTATGCGATACCACCAACTGCGGAGCCTGTAGATAAAGCGATGACAATGCTTAACATTTCCTTTGTGATTGTCCTGCTTTTGCTCATACCAGGTGGCACGTATTTGGTGCTGATGTGGTGAGTGCTGTAAACCCAGGCTCCTCATCACTGAAGCGCCTACTCGGTTTTCTTAGAGAAACGAGAAAATTTCAATAACAGTGGTCTGTCTTCCTGGCAACACAATTTACCAGTATTGAGTGTGAGTGTAGAAAGTCCCGCACTCCGAAAAAAGAGATCGTTTTCCATGATTTCGCTATCACTGAAGTAAAAAGTTTCCTTCTTTAATTTTTCGTTCAGAAAACAACAAAAAAATCGCGAAAAACATTAGCGACCTTGTATTACATTTCCGTTTCACCCAGATATGGTGGTGTAGGACCATCAGTGGATTTTCCACAAATACAAATGAAAAGGGACTTCAATTTGTCTTCGATTAATATTCCACAGGTGCATGTTAAATTAATATCTTGAAAGAGGTGAATCTTACCACAGTAAATTATCTCAGCACGATAAAATTAATTTACGAATATGGCACCTAAAACTGCAGGGATTATTAGCTTACGAAGAGCAAATAATAGGTCCGTTCTCTTACTTAAGAATTTAATTTTTATTCCATGCCGTTCCCCTAGCTTGAAAATTAAAGAAAAGAACTCCACTGGAAATCTTACTTCATTTTTTACTCAACAATGTCTTATAGCACGAGTTAGTTAGAAAATCTGTCAAATGAATGGCAGTTGACATATGATTTGAAAATAGAAACAAACATTTTTTGTTCAATAAACTGAATAACATAAAATAAAGAAATGTCGAAAATGAGAGAAGTGTTTTGTGTTTCTATTTTGGTTTAAGTGGTGGTGATGTGATTGATGTGCTTCGAGAGTTTGCATAGCAAAAGATTAACTTGACAGTGGATCCTTAAATCTAGATGTCAAGAAAACTTAAGATCTTATCTTTATTCCCAATTTCGTGTTAAGTTTGTTGTTTGCTTTCCTATACTTTATCTATGCATTTTTATTGCTTTTGTGGATAATTCTCCTTTAAATTTGTGCATACTAACAACAATAACAAAGCAAATATATTAGTCTCGCAGTATTTGTTCGGCTCTGAATTTGTCTATGTTAGACTAATGCAAACAGGACCTTTTCTGTGTCATATTCCAATCTGTCAACGCGCGACTGCTTTAAGCGGCATTGCTTTATGTAAATATAAAAAAGTGTGCGACATTGTGAATTGGGCATTAGAACTAACCTTAGGGACCGTATTTAACCAAATCATACAAGTTCAGACATAAAAATAATTCCTGCCGCCTGGTTTGACTTCTTTGTGGCATTACGAAATTGCCCGTAAACCATCTGAATTCCTTTCATGTATTTATGATGGGCTTTTAGCATCAGGTACGAGCCTTTAGGAAATCGTGTGAATTCCTGTATTTTTGACCAAATATGTGTCCTGTTCATCCATTGACTCAATGTGGGGCAAAATAAAAAGAGTTCATGGAAGCTGTGTCGGAAACTGTGCCCAGGCAGCCTAGACCTAGACACTTTGGATATCCCAAGACACCTGGAACAAAACCGCGTATCATAGATCATTAGAAAACAAGAAACAAAACAACAAAAAGGAATATCGGATAGTTCATAGGACAGTTCATCGATGTGTGAGACGTGACAGGAGGCTAAGGTTGGACGGTCTTGTGGAAAGCGCTGCAAAAACGGGAGATATCAGAGAACTGTACAGAAAATTTTAAGAAGTTATCGGCCAAGAAAGCAACAGCAACCATATACTGGACGGCAATCTATTGGTAGGTATGAATTGAAGGTCAGACAAGCAGATGGAAGGAACAGTTTTGTGCCCTGCTTAATGACGATTCCAGCGTGCAGAGAAAAACTATGGGCCCCCTCGAAATCGCAGAGGATGTCAGGCTGCAGTGTCTCAGGCAGAGACTCTTTACGGGTCCTGAGCCCGTTAAGTAAGTAAGTATTATTCTCGAGCGGATAAAGGTTAGAATCGAGACTAAGCTTCAACGGCATCAAGTGGGCTGTAGCATTGGTCTATCACAGCTCTCAGACTCTTTGCTTAGCAAGAAGGTCCCAACAGGAATAGAAAAATGGTTCCGGTTGCTTTTGAATCGGTGTGACTTTATGGAATCCACATTTCCTGAAGCAGTTGCAAATTGTTGTTGGGGTCACATTTCTCCAGGCCTTATCACTCACGGTCATGGAATGCTGTTCAGTAGCAGGGACACAACTTCTTTGCGGTAAAACGTTTAAAAATTTTGGATGACTCCTTGATCTAACGGCATTAGCTTAGATGTCGTGTTAGGAGGGAAAAATTGTAGCTTGATGTGGGAAAGCGGAGGCTGATTGTTATGAACAGTGCAATTGTCCACAAAAAAAATTCCGTTTCCGTTTTGCCATGTCATGGTTCAAATTTAGAATCCACTCATTACATAATTCAGTTGTCATCCACGATTTTTGTTTGAGCGGTAAGTTGTATTAACTGATTTCACACCCTTGAAACATCGTGGCTTAGGAATTTTTCCTATCACCACTGGTTTTAACTTATCTGGTCCGTCCATGTTCACTGCTAGCAATATTGTGATCCTTTCTTTTCTGTGTTTGCCACCGTTCGGTCAGGAAGACATTTAAAAAAAAAGACCGGTCTCATCCGTGTTGAAAATGTTACATTGCTCATAGTGTTCCAATAAGCGGTGTAGTTCTTCCTTCCACTCTAAGCAAACTGTACTAATCTGGCACTTTCGCCACAAATATTTTTAAATAAAATGCTTCGACGTTCATTAAAATTGGTCAGCCAGCCTTCAGTAGCAGTAAAAACTTGAATGCGAGCGACGTTGCAAACGGCTGAGCTTTCTCTTTCAGCACTAAACCTCCAACTGGTATGTTTTGTTCACTAGTCTCACAAAGCCAATTAACTAGACATTCCTCTAGACGGGGATACTGACCTTCCAGGCACCTTTTCCTCCTGCATCCACTTTCCTTGCATCCGACGATCTGGGCTTTCCTCTTCAAAATATTGGAAATTGTAAAAAATCCCAAATTGTTTCGCGACGTCTTTTTTAGAAGCTTCCCCTCCTTTCTCCACTACCTCAATAAGTCTTTTTTTTTTTCTCCGATAGACAGGCAATTATTCGTACGTCGACTCATTTTTTTTCACGACACTTACATTAACGGAACATAAGTCAAAGCCACACACGCCAAAAGTCACAGCCAACTGTAAACTGAATTACGTAGAAAACAAACTCACAGTTTTCAAAAAAGTAGACAGGTTCAAACAACTGGAAGTCATTGGTGTCGTAAAAAGGAAGATCAAACAATAATTATTTATAGAAGCATGTGCGTGTCGAAATCGTAGAAAAACAAGGCAGGCCTCAAAATTCTTGGATCATCACACAAATGCAACAACAATAGCATTTGATGTGCGGCAGTAAGCCGAAATCGGAAGGACTGGCAAAGGTCAGAGTTAGGGCGAGGCGGGTCCGTGGTATGTGCGTTAGATTATTGACCTAGGGGTCTCAGGTTCTAATCAAGCCGGGGCTCAGTAACACCTCAAAATTATTTTCCACTGACCAAAAAAGATTAATAAACTCCCAACGGTATCAATAATTGTCATGCGAAGGTTCATGCTCTATATGGGCTGTAAAAGCCTAATATTTTTTTTATTATTTTGTTGGCTTAATTTTTGACATCAAAGCGATTTTTTTAATTAATTTAATTAAGCTACTTTCCAAAAATAGTCAATGGTAACACTGAATGGGTATGAAGAACGAAGGAAAGAGAGAGAAACAGAAAGCATTATTTTCTCACAGACCCCGATATTAAAAGGAAGAATGATATTGGGTTTTTTCTGTTAATCGTAAAATGTGTTCCACCTGGCACATGGCTATTGTATCCACTGAGATAATTGCATTCAAAATAAAATTTTAAAACAGATGTGTTAAATTCAAGAAGCAATTTAATTTGTAAAAGCAAAACTCCTTGAGAGTCTTTCATCAAGAACAATTATTATGTTGTGTAGTTGACTCTCGAGTGGAACTCTTTTTTCATGGGTCGTTGACGTTTTGTTCATATGTTCGAGTTTTTAAGGACTTTTGCTATTTGCACTTGATGCAAAATAGCACTTCATGGAAGGGTGTTAAATATGGAAGGGCATTCAAAAGGAAAATGCAATTTATTTTATATAAACGATTTTTTATTGATTGTTGAAAATGAACGACACTGTCGAAGAACGACTTTGCACAAATGGATTAAGTGCATTCGACACTGACCGGTAGTTCAATTCTGGTGTCATTGAATAACATTAAAATTCGATATAACTCGAACATCAGCTAAAACCAGAGACCTAAGCAGATAAAAAGTAGTTTCCCTTCGAATTAAAGGGAAGGGGTTCGCTGGGAAAAAAACTTTGTCAAAGTTAAATGACGAGGAGTTTAAATGTCGGCCTTATTTCGAACGCTATTTGTTCATGCCGGTCCCATTTGCGTTGACGGGCTTTGGAGGAGGAAATTTAACAGCGAACTCTATGAGCTGTACAGCGACATCACCCTGGTCGTACTTAATCACTCGACTAAGATGGCTAGGACATGTTGAGCGAATGGGCACCAACGCTCCGGCCCGAAAAGTTTTCGATTCCAACCCGGAGGGACAACGCAGTAGAGGAAAACCTCGCCTTAGGTGGCGCGCACAAGTGGAAGGGGACCTATACCAACTTGGAGTGTGCAACTGGAGGCGGTTAGCCAAAGATCGGGCTAACTGGAGAGGCGCGTTGGTTGAGGCCCATGTCCACCCCGGACTGTAGCGCCACTTAACTGGAAGAAAAAGATTTGCTCATGCTACCCATCGGAGAGTAGGTATAGTTGTTTTAAATAGAAATGTGAATTGGATATCAAACACTTCTCCCAAGTGTATTGTAACGTTCCATAATTCTGATTAGGAATGTCACCAGTACAAAACTACATCGCCCAAACGACTTTAACTAACGATGTTTATTTATTTGACTTCAAGCGTCAATTCGTAATTTCGTAGTTTTTCCAGCGTAGAAGAACACCTCTTCAGAACGACAGGAGAAATACCATCTAGACCAGCGGATTTGTGTATGTCAAGATCTCGAAGTACTCTAGCCACTTTTCGAGTGCGAAAGTGAATTGGTCTCATGTAGTATTCTACGCGCTCAATTACAGGGGGAGTTAACGCACAATCTGGGAGCGTAGAGCTAGCTGCAAAGTGAGCAGCAAGCAAATTGGCTTTATCCAGAGAGCTAACAGCTGGAATGTCGTTGTAAATGAATGTCGGGATAGATGATTATTCCGAGTTCTTGATGTTTTTGACATACGACCAAAAGTTTTTACCACCCGTGCTAGACTACCAGGTAGAATAAGCTCTGTTAAATCAGAGCCATGCTTACCTGGGTTTCATTAGGTGCCAAAACAGCTGGATTGATGTGGAAAGCGTGGGTGTATAACGAAAAAAATGTTTCCTCAAGCCACGAATGTTACTGGCATCCACCACCACAAAATTTCTGCACATTATAAAATACAAACATAAATGAAAACAGAAACACCGACGCTATCTAAGCAAAAGCCGTGAATCGAAGATCTGCGTTAGATTTCCAAAACGATTTACCGCAGCAGTCCACCAACAAAATCAACAACTCACGACCCGCTATCCGTCTGATACAGCCTTTACCCACCATTACAAGTGCACAAACGAAAATCGTACGACACCTGCAACAGCAAATCAAATGCAACAGCGCTGGAGTGGGATGGGGCACGAAGGAATAGCCAGCGCTGTGGCTTTTTGTCTTTTCTTTTTTGGGCACTGGCATCGGCACATTATATTATTTTTGCGGTTTTTTTTATGACACACTGCATTTGCACAGGATGTTGCGATGTATATTTGTGAATTTCTTAACGAAAAACAAATAGAAATAAAACAAAACAAAACAAAACAACAAAAGCTTTGTAGCGGAGGCGAGCGCGAGACCGAAAAGCAAGCTTTCGTCGGGATGCAGACAGCAACTCCTATCTATCCTAATGGCTAAGAGTAGGTATTGGGACCCTTGGGACTGGGAATTCTGAGCTAGAGCGAGAGGGAAGATATGAGGTTGGAGCTAGAGCGAGAGGTAAGATCTGACCTTGGAGTGACGCGCCGGCCGCCGGTGGTGGTTGTTAGTTTTTGTTATCAGTTTTGTGTGTTTAGAGTGAATAGCTTGGAGATATTGACTTCCATAGTAATTAAACGGTTGATGCGATAAAGAAACCCCATGGATATTGGAAGCAACGGTGAATAGTGAGTTCAAGATCGTCTTTGTTTATACGACTAAATTGTGTATTGTAGCGATCTTGAGCTCATTTGTTTGTTTAGGACATTGCATTGTATATGGTTTCTTAGTTTGATTAATGTTAGACATTACATGTGTATGGTTTCTTAGTTTGATTATTTAATGTTTTATTTGTTCAGGACAATACATTGTGGGGCGAGATAATATAATATTATCGGCGTCAGATATGGCTCGCTCCCCCTTAAGATTCGCTGACCATATTGCTCTGTGTTACTTTTATCTTACTGACCACATTGTTTGAGAAGAAATTGTGATATTTTCGGAGGTATTTTCATGTATAAAAGGCGAGTGTTGAAGGTACTAAGTAACAGTTTATTTCAAATTAGACATGCAAAGAACATGAATTTCCTTAACCAACTGGGTAAAGTAAAGCCCCTAGAGGGTCTGAAAATGGTAGAATTGGGGAAACGGAGTCGTATCTTGAAGGCGATGCGGTGTCAGACCAAGTATGGACCAAGGATCCTGGTAGAGCTGGAGGCGAAAAAGGTATTTTTGCCTCTCAGATTCAACGCAATGGAGGAGGACACCATTACCCAACTCCCCTTATATGAGATGGAAGTCATCAAAGCGGTTGGAAATTCCTTTGAGTTGGCGTTCCATCCTGTTGCAGAGGAAGACGATGAGGTGCAAGTTCCCTACTCACAACCATTTTTATAAAATAAAAAATAAATTAAAAAAAAAAAAAAAAAAAAAGTGAAACAAAGAAATTAACTGTTCTTTTTCTTTTTTATTGGTTTATTCGACTTTTAAGTGCTTTGAGGTGGTTAAAGATTACCCAACCTTTGTGAAAAGATTCAATTTGCGTGGTCGTAAAATTGAATTCCGGATTAGGGATGTAGCAGACAACTTTGAACCATCTAGCTGGATTCAGAATGCAGTGAAAGGGATATTTAAAAAAGTGACTAACGATTTGGATCCTTCTGATATGGTGGGTATAACATTTACAGGGAAGAATTTCGAACACCATGGTCCTGGTTGGATGAGCTATAGAAAGGCATCCGATTTAAAGTGGAGCGAGGTATGGGATTTAATCACTAAAATTTTCCAAAGCAATTCCGAGGGCTTAAGCACGGATACTTTCCGTATAAATCTTACATCGATAAGGCCTCCTAAAGGACAAGGAAATGATCGAAATAAGAAATACAATTCTTTCGATGAAGAATGCAAAAAGCGGAGGGGAATCATTGTAATAAGAAACAAAGACAACCTATGTTTACCTCGTGCGTTAGTTGTTGCAATTGCCTTTATTGATAAAGACTCAGAATATGCAAAAATTCGGCGCAATATTGGTAAATCTCAAGATCTTCGAACGGCTAATCTAATAATTTTGACCGGTGTTAGTATACCTTCCGAAGGTTGTGGTATTCCAGAGCTTCGCACTTTTCAAAGTTATTTGAAGAATTATAAGATCACAGTCTACGAATATGAGCAAAAAGGACGAAGTATTATATTCGAAGACGATACATATAACAGTGATAAGAGAATAAATTTACTGTTTTACAAAGGTCACTTCAATGTTATAACATCTTTGACAGCGGCATTTGGTTGTGCTTATTTTTGCGAAATTTGTAGTGTACCATTCAATAATAAAACCGATCATAGATGTGTAAAGTCATGCCCTCAATGTCAGCAATCACCTATATGTCCTCAAAATCTATCCGAAATTGTATGTAAAGATTGCAATAGAAGTTTTAGAGGACAGGAATGTTTTGATAACCATAAGGCTTCGGGGTCAACAGGAAACCGAGCAATTTGTGAAACAGTTAAAAAATGTGTTGATTGTCTGAAAACATATAGAAGAGATAGAGAACATACTTGTAATGAATACTATTGTAAAAATTGTAATAAACACGTTTCCCAAGAACACTTGTGTTATATTCGATGCGACACTAGAAGACCAAAATTAGGCAATGTTCTCTATGTGTTTTATGATTTGGAGAGTCGTCAAGAAACGATTATTGCTGAAAAAGTGATAAAAGACTATGCTGTTCCAGTAAAACTTCATGAACCGAATTTATGTGTTTTCCAGCAAAGATGTGACCTTTGTTTGGATGAGAATAATCTACACTTCTGTCAGAAATGTAAATTCAGACTTAATATAAAAAAGGGTCAGAATGTTATATCCGAGTTCTTAGAGCACCTTTTGAACGCCCGAAAAAGTTTCACAAAAGTTATTGTTTTGGCTCATAATGGGCAGGCATATGATCACCAATTTATTTTAAACTATATCTTGCAAAATACAAAATTTCACCCCGAATTGATTATGAGGGGAACTAAAATAATACTCATGGGATTGGGGAATGTGAAATTCATAGACTCATTGAACTATTTTCCCATGGCTCTATCAGTTCTTCCAAAAGCTTTCGATTTACCGCAAGAGTTAAAAAAGGGGTATTTTCCGCATTTCTTTAATACCATCGAAAATGAAAACTATATTGGTCCACTGCCGCCTGCAGAATATTACAATCCGGATGCCATGAAGATAAATGATCGGGATGTATTCTTTAAATGGTATGAAGAAAATAAACAAAGTGAATTTAATATGCAGCGAGACCTTGTTGCATACTGTGAAAGCGATGTACAGATCTTATCTGAAGCATGTATAAAATTCGGAAAATTTTTCCTTGAGCAGTGTAATGTGGAACCGTTTTTGGAAGCTGTGACTATAGCATCAGCATGCAACTTGGTGTACCGTCGTAATTTTCTTAAACCAAACACTATAGGCTTAATACCTAGAAATGGATACAGACAAACTGATAATCAGTCGATCCAGGCAATTAAATGGCTTATTTTGGAAGAAAGGAGACGGAATTGTTACATTCAACATGCAGCTAAGCAGCGAGAAGCGGTAGTATGTGGTGTGAAAGTTGACGGTTTTTGCAAGGAAACCAAAGAGGTGTTTGAGTTCCACGGTTGTTATTATCATGGCCACTCATGTTTGAAAACGTTTCGCGACATGCCTTTAAGCAAAGATCCGTGCGACACGTTAAATCTACGCTATGAAAAAACCATGGCTAAATCTACACGGCTAAGGCAGTTCGGGTACAAGGCAATTGAAATGTGGGCTTGTGAATTCGAGAAACAATTGAGTACTGATGATGTCAAATATTTAAAAACACATCCTTTAATACAACAAAGCCCATTAAATCATCGCGACGCATTTTATGGGGGCCGTACGGGGAACACATATAATTATTATAAATGTAAGGAAGGTGAAAAAATCAAGTACATAGATGTATGCTCCCTATACCCATGGGTTTGCAAATACGGGAAATATCCAGTGGATCACCCTAAAGTTCACACCACCGATTGTTCTCAAATCGACTTAAAAAACACGAATGGGATTATAAAATGTAAAATAATACCTCCAGAGCAATTGTTACATCCGGTATTGCCTATTAAACAAAATAATAAGCTTATGTTTACATTGTGTAGAACATGCAGCAAACAAATGTCTCAAGACGAACGCTGCGCCCATACTGATGATGAAAGAGCTATACACGGAACCTGGATTATTGATGAGGTCTTAAAAGCAAAGGATAAAGGGTATAAGATAGTAGATATTTTCGAAATATGGGAATATTCTATGATTCAATATAATAAAATGGAAAAATCAGATGGCCTTTTCAGTCAAATGATGAATAAATTCATTAAAATGAAACAGGAAGCATCAGGGTGGCCAGATAAATGTGCTACAATGGAAGAGAAAAAGAAATATGTAGCTGACTTTTTGAGTAATGAAGATGTTAAACTCGATTTTGCACAAATTTGTGATAACCCTGGGAAGAGATCTTTTGCTAAGCTCATACTTAATTCATTTTGGGGTAAATTTGGACAAAGAGAAAATCAATCGAAAACATGTATAATTAATAGTCCATCAGAATTATTCCAAATGCTTACAAATCCAACTATTGAAGTCTGTCACATTCTACCTATAAATGAGGAAAATGTTATAGTAAGTTGGTTGTATAAAGAAGAAGAAGCGGAGACCTTATCAACTGTTAATGTGTGTATTGCAGCTTATACTACCACACAAGCTCGTCTGAAATTGTATAGTTACCTGGAAATATTAGGAGCTAGAGTCTTGTACTACGACACCGATTCTGTAATCTATGTAAGTCGTGAAGGAGAACCTGATCCACAGACTGGTGAATTTATAGGGGATATGACTGACGAGTTACAATGCTATGGGTATGGAAGTTATATTACTGAATTCGTAAGTGGAGGCCCCAAAAATTATTCCTACAAAGTCTTTAGTACAAAAGATGGCACTGAAAAAATCGTGTGTAAAGTAAAAGGAATCAATTTGAATTATTCAGCATCGAAGAAAGTAAATTTTGAGACAATCAAAGAAGCTGTACTTAATGCTGCGAATGCCGATGATATCCAAATTTTATCAAATAATATTCGCCGGACACGAGAGCACGAGGTCATAACAATTGCTGAAACAAAAACATACAAACCCAGGTCAGAAAAACGTAGATTTCTCGAAGACAATAGTTCCCTTCCATATGGTTATAAAAGACGTAAATAAAGAAAAAACATTTGTATTTAAAAAAGAAGAAATTGGTTTTTATTTAATTTCCAGATAAGAATTTGTCCAATAGGTATACATTTTGTAGGGCACAGCATTTGCTATGGAGCGAACATTTTATTTCACAAGGATAGAGTCGCTTCAATTCGTTGAAATTAGGACAGCCAACTTCTTCGATATTCATCACTTCAACATTTTCATCGCAAAGTAACTCCTTTATCCATTGAACTTTTTCAACTCCTTTGACGTACAAAATTGTATTTTTTATTTTCACGCGAAGGTATTTCCGAACTTTCTTAAATTCGGTGAAACCTCCATCCCAAACTAGGCCATGATGATTTTGGTAAAGCCATTGAACTTGTCTTCTTAATGCAGATGATAATTGGTCAGAGTTGAATGGTGGTTTGATGATGAAATGATGATGATGGCCATTGTGTAGTATTGCTATTTCTTTAGCGATAAACTTATTATTAGGTCCTTTGAAACCTTGTACGTCAAGTATAAAATACATGGTTTATGCATGAGTGTCTTTTCCCCACAAGAGTTAACTTTGAACTAAGAAATTAGATTTCTCGCGAAACTATTTGACTGAGTGGATTATAATTTACGAGGCGATCGTGTAACATTAAACAGTAGGCTGACGTATTTGCTGGGATTGGTTTTGTTCCTGTTGTTTTGAATTCAATGCGAATATCAACTGGACCATTTTTGATTATTTCACTCTGATGTCTGCAATCTATAACGAAAATTGTCGCTTGAGATTTAAATGTATCTCTTGGTAAGAGTGGTTCAGCAACTAGTCGGTTGTAGTAGGTTTTTTGAAAGTCGCAGTACATATTGTATAGTAAACTGTAATTATTTTTATCAAAGGATAAATTTAAATCTTCACAGGGGTAAGCGTCAGAATTTAAGTATGCCTTCACGTTTGTAATATCACAATGATCAAAATAAGTTGGATTTCCTTTTAGTAGATTACGTTTGTTAGTTTGCAATGCAAGGAGAATGTAGCGTGGCTTCTCCATTTGTGAGGTTGTCTTCACATTCCAAATATGATGATTGGTGCTGGGCAAAGTAGGATATTCATACAGATCCCAGTTACGAAAGGCAAGCTTCATAGTTTGACCATTATTAATAGGTTTGTAAAGTTTTAATTTGTAAGAATCAGACAGTGTAATATGAGGAATTTTCCATTGTATTTTAAGTAATTTTATCTTTGCTTTTTCATCATCGTCAGCAATTAATGAATTATCATCTGTGCGTGACCGTGTTAGAATCAAATCATGGCGTCCATTGGGTATTACTCTCTTATAGTCTTCAGCAAAACCCAGTAATTTATTTAGAGGTATACAAAAATTAAAGTAGAAACTATCCAGATTAATTGAAGAGTTGGGCGACCAAGATGCATTCAATAGCATATCGCTTTCGTTTTTGTTTAAAGAAATGTAGTTTTTAATAGTTGATGTTATGCCAACATTACGATTGCTATCAATTTCCACGCCATTTAATTCATAACGTATTTCGTCAAATAAGAAAGCTATTCCGTTGTTTACAAGTTTTGTTTTCGTAACTGCCGATCCATCAGATTTCGATACAGTACCTTCAATATAAATGTAACTTTCTGAAGGCAAAATATTAAGATTTTGATGTTGGACACAAATTTGTATAATGTCATTTTTCTCAAAGTTATTCAGATATGGTGAATAGGTGTGATAATTCAGTTTTGAGATACTCTCCTCAAACTTTGGTTCTTCGAAAATATTCAGCATGTTGTTAGGATTGATTTAATGTTTTAATTTATATCCCAGTGACAATAGAAATTGTTGATTTTCTATAGTAAGTTTTGATGTTCTCTTATCAGAAGATGATAGTATATTGCTAGAGTTAGTAGTGTTACCTGCTCTTTTATAACTTGAGGGGTAATTATATACTATCATTATTGTGGTTTCAAATGCAAGCGAATTGTTATGATTTCGTTTCGAAAGTTTATACGATTTCCGTCCTGATCCAAGAGATTCAATGTTATAGAACTTATCCTCTTAGCGTTCACTGGCAAATAGATGGCATTGTGTGGAACTTCAACTATTTTATATCCTGGACTAACGTTGACTGAAAATTCATGTAGTATATGAGCAGGTTGACTATTGATATATGTTTCGTCAATTAAATTACATTCAACTCGTACAATATTCACTCTATTGATATTAACATACTGGTCAGATACATGCAGAATATTAGGAGCTAGTTTCTTCTTACTGAATCCTAAAAGAGAACCAATAGATCGGTCTTGTGTAAAATCGATTTCCACATTGCTGTACAGTTCACATTTCAAAGTATTATTATTGGCTTTTAATTTGATTATAACTTTTTCAACGCTATTCTCATTGTGTGTGTTCAGAACCTTTTGAATTATTTTATTAATATCCTCAATTTCATAAGAGCCCTCTGTAAATTCAGTCTTGATTTCTCCATTACCACCACCACCACCACCATCACCACAATGAAATAAATTATTTAATTTATCCACATTAGGTATAGAATTATAGGTCTGCAGATCAACTAAGCCACATACATAATCAGAATTTAGGACAATTGGAGGAAAGTACTCTGCAGTGAGAGTAGATTGGTTTCCGCTTAAAGTGAGTGTTAACGACATAACTATTGGAATAGAAATGAAACACAATATATTGATTTTACTCTATTTATTTATATTTTGCTCAATTAGAAACTTTAAACATAGATGACCACATATAAATGTATTGAAATTTTGACAGCTGTTATAATTATAGTGAATATTTTCACCTAAATATCGTACAACCTCTATGGGTGGTCTTAAGTTACCAAAACTATCGAAATATTTGACAATATTTTTATTCTTAATGTATGCTACCCAATGTGTCCCTGGCCCACTCTCATTGTCCAAATTAATTACACCACATTCCTTGTTATCAGATCTTACTGGTAATTTATCACTCATGTAAACACCCCTGAAGCATGGTATATTCAATTTTCCAAATTTCATAATATCAATATTGGTGAGTGGACGATTATGTAGCGAATTTAAAAGTTTTTTTGAATCGTATGGTTTAAGGAAAAGTCCAAATCCTTTTTTATATGGCTGTAGATAAAGTCCACTACCATGCTTAATTTTAATTCCTTCCATAGTCTGATTGTGACGTTTATTCTCTTCCAATTGTTTCTTGGCTACCTTTGATTCATTTATAGCTTTAACTACGCCCGCAGCTCCTCCAACTACTGATCCAATAGCCGATAGCCCAGCTAAAATAGGTAACAATGGTAAGAAACCACCAATTTTCGGTAGAGGTATTACTCGAGGAATTGTAATGCTCTTTCGTTTATTTTTAATGATCTTTTTAGCTGCTTGTAGAGCAGTTGTTGCAATTATGTTAGGATCTTCGTTTCTAGTGTCTCGAATAGCATTTCTAGCCTCCATAATGGCTTTTTTAAATAAATTATACTTTTTGCGTGGGTTTCTTTTCCTTCTCTTGGCTTTGCTGCAACCCATACCAAGTTTCGTTTTAGCTTTCATCATATTCGTTACTAATATACTATTTATTTTCTCTGCTATCGATGAGTCTTTTGCCTTTACTCTCTGCCAGGCCTTTTCAGTTAAAATTTTGTCTGCAATATGTCGTTCAGGTAGATTTTTATTGTTAGCATATGCAATATCGTGTTCGCGACAAGCTTCATCCAACTGATTAACTCCCCTATCTCCTCTAGCAAGGCGTTCTTTCAATTTAGTCCCTGGCCCACAGAAGTTATATGAGGGAAGATGTAATTCAATTGGTAATTTTTCGATTAAGGAATTCACTAATCCGTACCCTTTGAATGTATCTTTCCAACTGTTGGCTTTCACACTATAATTTATCATTTTATACGACTTTCTTGTTGTATATGTTGAACAATTATGAATTTCTCAACTATAAAACATGATCTTTTATATTGATTAGTTTCATTCAATAGCAGAATGAGGTTCATAAAACAACAACAACGAGATTTTATTAAAGTTAAGAACTTTGATAGTAAAATTAAAGTACGCAGGAAACATGGAGCAATATTTCCTAATAGTATTAGAGGAATAATTGTGGGTCCATCAAATTGTGGAAAAACCAATGTCATGTTGAGCATTCTCCTCGATCCAAATGGTTTAAAATTTGAAAATCTCTACATATACTCAAAGTCTCTGCATCAACCAAAGTATGCATACCTGAGAAAGCTAATAGAGTCCATCACGGGTATGGGATATAATGAGTTTTCAAATAATTGTGAAATTATTACGCCTTCTGAAGCAAATCGAAACTCAGTTTTTATATTCGATGATGTGGCTTGTGATAAGCAAAACAATATTCGAGAATATTTCTGCATGGGTCGACATAATGACGTGGATAGTTTCTACTTGTGTCAATCTTATACACATATACCAAAACACTTGATTCGAGACAATGCAAACTATTTAGTTATTTTTAAGCAAGACGAACTTAACCTGAAGCATATATACAACGATCATGTCAACTCTGACATGACATTCAATCAATTCAAGGAATTGTGTAAAAAATGCTGTAAAGATACATATGGGTTTTTGGTTATTAATAAAGATTTTAGATTGAATAAAGGCCGATATAATAATTCATTTAAAGAAACTGTATCTATATAAATCTATTCAGTCATAAATCAGCGGTTTAAATGATTACATACGATTAGAGCATTCGTCCCTGTATTCGACAATTATGGATGTTGATGAAAATTTACTTAAAGATTTAGTAAAAACTAAAAAAGCTTTAAAGAGAAAATATATGTTTCTTCAGTATGGAAAAACTACGAAGGATGCGGAACTTGAGACTACTTTTAAACCAATAGTTGAACCCTTAAAAGAAATCGTGAAAAATGTCAAAAGTGCTCATACTCAAAATGATACTGCTGCTGCAGATATTGCTTACAATAATATAGATATGAAAATAAAGAATCAACAACTACTACGACGACGTTTACAATACCCAGAAGAAGAAAAAAAATCCATTTCTAATGCAAGTTTTGACTTCTCATCTCCAGAATCAAATCAGACAACGAACAATGATAATTCATTTAGGACACCCTACGACAATAGCTTTGATCAAAGCACTCCAGTTAATCGATCATCCCCATCAGATTCGAATCGTGACAAAATCTATGGTCCACATTTCGACGTGGAATCAAATTCAACGAAATTAGGTAGATCAAGTTTTGTAATTAACGAACACAAGAATTTCGTCATTGATGATGAAATCTTCCATGGAACGAATGGCCTTTATGAATTAATATTTCGAAAAAACCCTAGAAAAGATCGATATACCAATGAAGACTTGGATCAATATCTAAAGATATTACAAAAAACAAAAGCACACTTGAAAAACTATGATAGTAACTTACAGGTTAAAGGCAACAGAGGTTATAAGTATAAACATATAATCCAACCTTTACTTCAGCACCTAACGCAGAGAGTCATAAAGAAAATTGGAAAAGCATACAATAGTAATTCAACTGATATGAGTTATTCAAATAAACCCGTCGAATATGTGTATTGGGATAACCCCAATGAACTCGTCAATAGATTAAGGCTTTTAATTGCATCTCAAAGAGCCGGCAATAATAATCTTCAAAATGAGGTTAACTCAATTGTAGAAGAATTACGTGAATCAGATATCATACACTAATAATCAATTCAATCCATTAAAAGCAAGCAAATCAGTATGGCCTCACACCTGAACCGACCGGATAGGAACCGACCGGATAGAAATCGCCCTGCATGGATTTAACCTCAACACTTGGTTCAGGAATTGGCCTATATAAAATCAATTCGCGTTGGAAACGAACATTATCTATATATTAGACATCGTTTAGAGAATAATCTTCATTATTAATAAAATGAGTGTTGACAAGTTCGGACGAAGCTCCAACCAATTTCATAGAACAACCGAGAGTTCGCGAGGACCTGCTGGCGTAGGATTTAGACTACTACCTAATGGTGATTTCGATATTCAGGGAAAATGTCTAAACAATGTTGGAAAACCTGTAAACCCAACACAGGCGGCAAATAAGGAATACGTAGATAGCAACATAGATGTTCAAGATAAAAACATGCTAAATCATCGACGGTATGTAGACAACAATTTCAACGCACTCATGGGGACTATAAATGATGAGGCACTGAAGCTACAAATCATCGAAGATAAACTGGGAAAAATGGGTGCGGATTTGCGGTCATACACCGATGAGCAAAATTTGAAGACTCTTGAATTATTAAACAAAATTGGAAAGTATATGTTGGATATTTTCGAGAAGTATAAAAATAGTGGTGAACCTATTAGAGAGGCAACAACTAGTTTTTCACCAATTTAGTACGCATTCGGAATTCGATTTGAAATCATGTCTGCAGTAAATACGTCTACGATCTTCGATGAGATGTTAACATTTCTAAAAACAAATAACCAAACTCTTCTTGAGGAACATTTCAATGAAATTATTGATTGCATTAGTTTTCTGAGGAACTTTGAAAACGTATCTTCCACCACCTCTGTTCATGGGTGTCATTTTATAAATTGCCCCTGGTCTGCAAATCTCTGTCAAGAAGGACCAGATACTTGCGCATGCTATATGGTTGAAAGCAGATTGATTAGAATTAAGAAATTGATGTTACTTTATCGACGATTGGTCAAATAAAATATCTAATAAAATACAAAACCTCTCCTTGTTTCTATTCACTCGTTTTTAGGATGAGTAAAAGAAAAGTTGTTGGTGAGCTGCACAAGCCAGCCCGAAGGAATTTCACCAGACGAAGAGTTATTATTAAGGGTTTTGATGATTTATGGCAAGCAGACTTGGTTGAAATGATACCATACAGTGATGAGAATGAGGGGTTCAACTATTTACTAACCGTAATTGATACTTTTTCAAAGTATGCTTGGGTCGTTCCTTTGAAACATAAGACTGCATCAGCTACAACACAAGCTATGAGAACAATTTTTACCAATTCAAATCGAGCACCTAAAAATTTGCAAACCGACGATGGTAAAGAATTCTTCAACAAGGCCTTCCAAAATTTGATGAATACCTACAAAATTAATCACTACTCAACGTACAGTACATTAAAAGCATCAATTGTTGAACGCTTTAACCGCTCCCTTAAGGAGAAAATGTGGAAAGAATTCAGTTTCAATGGGAACTACAAATGGCTACCCATTTATAAGGATTTGCTGCATGCATATAATCACTCGGTACATAGAACAATAAAAAAACGTCCCGTTGATATAAATAAAAACAATGTCAAAGAATTACTATCAGGAGTTTATAAACGAATAAAAATTGCTGAGAAGGGAAAATACGAAGTTGGCAATAACGTTCGAATAAGCAAGTTTAAACATGCTTTCGAAAAAGGATACACACCAAACTGGACAACTGAAATATTCAAAATAAGAAAAGTTCAGATAACAAACCCTATTACATATCTAATTGAAGATTTTCAAGGTCAGCCTATTAGAGGGAGTTTCTATGCACACGAATTACAAAAGACGAATTTTCCCAACATATTTCTCGTGGAAAAGATTCTTGCAACAAAAGACGAAAAAGTATATGTCAAATGGTTGGGTTTCCCATCCACTAACAATTCATGGATTAATAAAAAACAATTAATTTAATGGTTTTTTTTTTTTTTTTTTTATTTTATGAAATGGTCATTATATATGCTTGTTTCATCGATTTGAGATTCACTAGTTCCATGTTGGGCTCATGCCTCAATTCCTGATTTGTAAAGAACTCGATTTCACCATTACTTAAAATCCTTTCCTGTTCATATTCTCGATACTCGAAGCATGAAATACTCAAAGATCGTAGCTTATAATTGCTATCATATGTGCAGCGAATAGCTAATTCCTTGTTGTCATCGAGTATTTCTTATTTCGATCATTTCCTTGTCCTTTAGGAGGCCTTATCGATGTAAGATTTATACGGAAAGTATCCGTGCTTAAGCCCTCGGAATTGCTTTGGAAAATTTTAGTGATTAAATCCCATACCTCGCTCCACTTTAAATCGGATGCCTTTCTATAGCTCATCCAACCAGGACCATGGTGTTCGAAATTCTTCCCTGTAAATGTTATACCCACCATATCAGAAGGATCCAAATCGTTAGTCACTTTTTTAAATATCCCTTTCACTGCATTCTGAATCCAGCTAGATGGTTCAAAGTTGTCTGCTACATCCCTAATCCGGAATTCAATTTTACGACCACGCAAATTGAATCTTTTCACAAAGGTTGGGTAATCTTTAACCACCTCAAAGCACTTAAAAGTCGAATAAACCAATAAAAAAGAAAAAGAACAGTTAATTTCTTTGTTTCACTTTTTTTTTTTTTTTTTTTAATTTATTTTTTATTTTATAAAAATGGTTGTGAGTAGGGAACTTGCACCTCATCGTCTTCCTCTGCAACAGGATGGAACGCCAACTCAAAGGAATTTCCAACCGCTTTGATGACTTCCATCTCATATAAGGGGAGTTGGGTAATGGTGTCCTCCTCCATTGCGTTGAATCTGAGAGGCAAAAATACCTTTTTCGCCTCCAGCTCTACCAGGATCCTTGGTCCATACTTGGTCTGACACCGCATCGCCTTCAAGATACGACTCCGTTTCCCCAATTCTACCATTTTCAGACCCTCTAGGGGCTTTACTTTACCCAGTTGGTTAAGGAAATTCATGTTCTTTGCATGTCTAATTTGAAATAAACTGTTACTTAGTACCTTCAACACTCGCCTTTTATACATGAAAATACCTCCGAAAATATCACAATTTCTTCTCAAACAATGTGGTCAGTAAGATAAAAGTAACACAGAGCAATATGGTCAGCGAATCTTAAGGGGGAGCGAGCCATATCTGACGCCGATAATATTATATTATCTCGCCCCACAATGTATTGTCCTGAACAAATAAAACATTAAATAATCAAACTAAGAAACCATACACATGTAATGTCTAACATTAATCAAACTAAGAAACCATATACAATGCAATGTCCTAAACAAACAAATGAGCTCAAGATCGCTACAATACACAATTTAGTCGTATAAACAAAGACGATCTTGAACTCACTATTCACCGTTGCTTCCAATATCCATGGGGTTTCTTTATCGCATCAACCGTTTAATTACTATGGAAGTCAATATCTCCAAGCTATTCACTCTAAACACACAAAACTGATAACAAAAACTAACAACCACCACCGGCGGCCGGCGCGTCACTCCAAGGTCAGATCTTACCTCTCGCTCTAGCTCCAACCTCATATCTTCCCTCTCGCTCTAGCTCAGAATTCCCAGTCCCAAGGGTCCCAATACCTACTGCTAAGGCATAGCCTTTTTATTTAAGTCTAAAGACGACGATAGCGCGCACACAAAGCTGAACTAGGCTGTTGGGATGCGATTTACTAAATCTTATAAATGGGTCTTTATTTCTGAACAATAAGTCTTACCTAGATGAGTTTTAAATTAAGAAATTGGAGTAAGGGAAAATTGAGTCTTAATGCTACGACAGATAAGTAAGCATGTGCGCCCTCCGTGTGTTCGAAACTTATAACATAATTAAGGTTAGGGGATAAGTAAGGGGCCAACAGTGTCCGTGTTTTGACTTAGGCAGTGAGACGATTGAACTCTTAAATGGGTGCGCGTAGTCTCAGCCTGGCCAGAGATATCCATTCTAACGAAGAATAGGATTCCGACCATTGTCGATTTCCTAATCGGTCTTGAAGCCATCCAAAGTAAGGATTCAGTAAAGTGCCAAAGACTTACGCTTATCACGAAGCTCACGTACTGGCAACAGATCAAGCCCGCATATCAGCGAACTTCGAAGATCACACATTTTTGAGCCTACTGAAGGCAAACGTTGTTTGGCCCACGGCCAGCGAACGCAAACTCCTGATGTCGATTATGCATTCTATTCTCTGCTGGATGCGAGATCTGGGCAGCTGCACATCGACAAAAGAAGAACAGGAAGCAGATGGCAGCAGTGCAGAGACGAGGAGCTCAATGAGTGACTAGGTCGTATGGAACGGTTGATCCAGCCGTCGCACAGTGTGTAATTTCACACATCTAGCGGGACTTTATTCCTGTTGCGTTAAAATATATGTATTTGTATTGTTGTTTACTTGTTCAATGGAGTAATATATGAAGTTTCAGGAAGTTGTTACGCATATTGGTTCGGTGATATAAGGCGTATACCTACCCCACCCCGGGCGATACTTTCCTGAGTAAGTGGATTTCTTTTCCTGTGGATTGCACGACTCGATAGATACTGATCCGAAGAAAGTAGAAATCTGTTCAGTACATCCCTTTTTGTATTTGACCTTGCCTGATGTTTCATATTAATAAGTTCATAACAAAAACAAAAAAAATGTATGGGGTGGGCACTAAGAAGCAGAAAAGTTAATGGATTCTGATAGACAAAACACAGGAGGAGGTACTAAACAACATTTCACGACGGGTACATGCGGGTACAATTTTTAAACGCTTCACAAAGTTCAAAGATCTAAAAAAAACATACAAGACAAAAGCTCTCAAACAAAACGACCATTTCTTCCATTGTTTATGTGACGACAAATATCTACCTTACCTTTTGAGAATCAGTAGATAATATAAAAATAAAAAACAATATATGTATTCCGGTAGCGTCACTTATTACTTGAATCACGCTCGATCAATTTGACTCTTAATATGCAACTGACCTGCATTATTTTTTTGCTCTGAAATTTTCACTGTTTGTAATGTTGCCCAACCTAAGATAACTGTTTCATGCAATCTGTTTTGCTAGAATGTTTTTGCCTTTGCCTGGAGCTCTAGCCGTCGTGTGTCATATCAAACATTTTCAAACGGCATTGAATTTTCAATTAAGTCCCGCTAGATTTGCGAAAGTACACACCACTATGATCGCAGGAGTTACTCATTTCCATCACCGAGCGGCCTAGAAATACATCCATGACAAAAAGCAGAAGTTGGTACGGACATGGCAGAACAGGAGGCAAAAGTGCTCACCACAGCAGTGGCAGGAGCTATGGAACTCGGGAAGCGTTTTATTATCCCAATGATCTTGATACGGATCCGATCTGATAATAAAACGATCTGGATCATCAGTGGCAAGTTGTGGCAACAGTTGTTTTTAACACATAACAGACGATACCAGGTATTTCAAGTTTCGATTGGCACTCAGCCATATTGCAAATATAGCGTACAATGTGACGTCACAATATGATCGCTTGTTGTGTCGGGGGTGTTGCCATTTGAATACAAATCAACATACATTTTGCACTCAATATTTTTTTTTCAGAAACTATGTTCAAATGTTATGTTCAAATATGCAACATATTAACAGTATTGTACTGCTAATATTTCCATTAATTTTTGTGTATTATATTACGAAACAAAACGTCTCAAAAGTCGCAGTGGTAAATTATTCGAATATGAAAATATGCTAATTGATTTTTTGTGTTATTAATAGTGTTTCATATTTTGGTCTGGCAATATTATTGTGTTCCTATAATTTCCTATAATTTAAATAAGCAACGCCACGAAAAAACAGGTAGTGAGTTTTGTAATTACATTTTGGATCACGATTAATGATCCCGATAAATAGCAAGATCCTGTGTTGTTTTTGTTTTACGTATTAAATTGATCCAGATCCAGATCCGCATGGATAATAAAACACAGCTTATGTCACCCAGTTTCTTACTGGACACGATTACTTTAAAGCTTTCCTTCATAAAATCGGCAGATTGCCTTACCCGGCAGTACGGGGACTCTCCAGCAACCACATATTCTTCGCCTGCAGTAGGTGGGAATTGCTGCGAAGGGATCTGGAAAGAAGCACCGGATAACATAGCCGGGAAGATGCTTTCATTGAAACAGAACTGGAGACAAGTCTGTTTTGTTTTGTAGAAAACATTCTCCGGACAAAAAGATGGAAGAATACCAAAACCGAGCGAGAACTCAATACGGTTTACAAGCACATACGTCTTAGGCAACATAAGACTTTAAAGACGGAGTCGTTTTATGGACACACAAAATCGGCTCCATCCTGATGATATGCAAAGAGCGATTCCAGGTGAGGAAAGTTCAGTCCGTGAGAGTCGGACACACCAAGGGGTGATGGCCTACCACTTGGTGGTATCTACATTATGTAAACTGCCCTCAAGAGAAAAGAACATTATATAATGAGGAGGCGGTGGAGGGAGTATGTAGGTAAACAACCTTTATAGATAGTACTTCAAGACCTCGAAAACTTTCTAATGGGAAAATAAGTACCAGCTCAAACCAGTAACCTCAAAACGCCTTCCACAAATTGAGTAATCGAAAACTTGCGCTTTCTCAATTATTCATAAAGAAATTTCTTTCAATTAGCAGTGTCAACGAAGATAGTTTGTATCGCGAAACCTTCTTGTTGGAGACAGTCCAAAGTTATTGGACACATCTGAGAACTAGCTTGACACAAGAAAATTTACTTTTATTATCACGACCAATTAAATGTCAATTTTTGTAGACCTTTTTTTTGTTGCTTTGCAAATATCGCGCCAATGAAGCTATTCAGATGCCGACCGATCGCCGGTCACATTAGAGGAAAGTCTGGCAAGTGTTAAATTTGAGTGTCCTCAACAAACACGTATGTCGTCATAGACCGGTCGGCTGGTCTGTCATACATTAAATTTATGTCAGTCTCAGCATGTACTTGTTAAAACGAAAAAAAAGAAGGTTTTTATCACTTTTAAGTGATATGAATTGTTTTCAAAAAGAGACGCCTCTGTCATGAGGAAAATTAAGACGCATGTTAGTATGGGGAGGGTATCTGTCACAGTCGTCTTCCTATGAGGGTGTCTGAAAGTAGGACGACTGGGTACTTAATGCCCTGATATTGTCACCGATGATTTATGCAAACTAATAAAATTCCACCACGGTTTTCCTCATTACGAGCAATGACTGCACTGCGACTGATGGCGGGGGCGTCTATTAAGAATGCCGATGACCACGTTCCACGGCCGGCTGTGGAGCAGTTATTTGTCCAATAGTCGATGGTTGAGAATGCAAATAAGTGGCCAATTGTGGTTGTCTGTTGCAAAACTAACCACTATAGAAACATGACACTGATTGAGGCACCTCGTGCGGTGATGAGATACTTTCAACTATAAATGGGCGTTTTGCTTAAGCTAATTGCACTAAGTGGTCTGAAAATTGCGCTTAAAGTTGGTACGGGCAGACGCCCAACTGCGACAGGCTTTAGCAATTTTTAATAGAAGAATATTGTGTCAATTTAATTACATTTGTAACTTTGTATCCGCTCCAGCTAATTTTCTCTTCTTTTTCTATTTTCAGGTAATGATTCTGAGAGCAGTTGGGAATACATTTTGTAACTGAGTTTGACGGTAAAGTTTTGACCTAGCTTTCGAAGTCGTGAAGCAAAGTTATCTAAACCAATCCATTATCTACGTGCAACTGAATCGAAAAGTTGTTACTGAAACTTAGCCATCTTAATATTAATAAATAATGTGTTTGTTAATTTGTTTTGTATATTCCCTATGGACAAGTAAGTCTTGTTTTTTTTAGGATTGTTAGAAGTAATTGATCTGAAATTAGCATAATTATTTAAAACCTTGAAGCGATAGTTTAGCGCAGTTCCTGTGAGAAGAACGGTTAACAAACAAACATTTTTTTTTTTTAAATCTGGTCATAACTACCTTGAGGGCTTTTTCGGGTGTTCCCACAATATTATTCAGCAAATTGATTGCTTCGGATCGTTAAAATTTGTTAGTTTAGTTGTATTTATGTAATCTTGATTCTTATTTCAGCGATGAATACGTGATATCAGTTTGACTGTAACTTGCGGCAACCAAGGTAATCTAAATTTTTGAATTAAGTGGAAACAAAAAGTCTGATTCAGTACAATAACTCGGGGAGAAGAGAGAGGCTTTTTTTTATACATATATGGATATACATATCCTTAAAGTTGTTGGGCGATTCTTTGCAACGCAAGGCTAGAGATGTGAAATCGCAACACATAAAAAGTGCAATGTATATTGGGTGGGAGGGGGTCATGTTTGCAGCCTGCTTTGGCTCTTTATTGGATTTGTAGAAGGTGCAAGTTTCTTAAAATTCATGCGAAACATGCGGCGAATCCTGTCCCATCACTTCGAGGAAGGCAGGCAACCGTCCACCGTGGTGGAATGCAGAACTTAACAACCTTTGCTGCATCAGCAGGAAGCAATTCAACAAAGCCAAGGCAACAATGCTACATCTGAACTGGGATATCTACAAAGCAAGCCTTAAGTGCTTCAAAGCAGAAGTTCGAACGGCCAGACGTAGATCCTGGCACAGTTTTTGTCAGCGTACCGACAATACGTCTCAATCCTCTAGGCTACGCAAAGTCCTTTCCAAAAACCCAACCATACCAGGTGTCCTCATGAAGCCCAACGAATCATGGACAGAATCAGATGTAGCATCGCTTGATTTGTTTATGGACACTCACTTCCCTGTCTGCACGCCTATACCTAGCGAAAACATGCCCTGGTAAACGCTACACGCCTACCGTTACCGCCTGACCTCATAAATGAGGATAAACTGAAATGGGCAGTGACCAGCTTGATCCTAGAAACAATGCCGGCCGCGTGGACTGAAGTATTCATTCCCAAGGCAGGAAAAACATCGCACACTTCAACGAAGGACCTTAGGCCAATAAGCGTAACATCCTTCCTTCTTAAGATCCTAGAAAGAACTCTAGAACTTTACATTAAGGGCACCATTGATAGCAACTTGCTATCCACGTCACAACACGCCTACCAAAAAGGCAAATCTGTTGAAACGGCCTTGCACTCTATCGTCTATCACGTCGAAAAATCCATATCTATCGAAGAACTTGCTTTAGTGACATTTCTGGACATAGAGGCAGCTATCAACAACGTTGAAACCAATTCGATTACCAATTCGATCTGCTGCTTTGTGGAATACATGCTCAAAAACAGGGTACTAACTGCATCCTTCGGAAGTAGCAATGTTAAACGACGTGCACACAGAGGCAGCCCCCAAGGGGAGTATTGTCTCCGCTACTGTGGAATCTAGTTCTCAACGAAGACCTTCTGAACATTGAATACACTGGAAGCAAAGTTATCGCCTATGCCGACGATGTCGCTATACTTATCACAGGTAAATACCCGCAGACGCTGACCGATGGCATGCAAACTGCTATCAACATATTAACAAGTTGGACCGAAAGATGCGGCCTGTCCGTTAATCCAACAAAGACTTAGCTTCCCACGAAGACATAAACAGCATAAGCGTCACCGACATCGAGGCGCCAACGTCTTATGTTAAACACCTCATAGACACCAATGCGGTAAGCGAAGCCAACCGTCGCGTCGTTGGCACCAACTCGACCACTGCAACACCGCAAGGCTACTTTGGCCGACATTAAATAAACAAAGGTCCATCGGACATCTGAGGCATACGAGATGAACCCTCTCCAAATTAGTAAACGCCCTCATAGGGCACTGTGCTATAGGAAGACATGCTCAAAGGCCGGACATTCCCTGCAATGACTTCTGCAGTGGAGACTATCAGTCACTTTCTTTACACGTGTCCTGCACACGTCAACCTGAGGAAGGCTACACTGGGTGAATACCTTTTCAATGATCTAAACGATCTCAACAACGCCTGCACAGCAAAGATTAGCTCCTTTATTCAGAGGAGCAAATGGTTCCCTGAGTAAGGGGGTGACCCACCCACCTTACACATCGGCAGCACAATGGACCTACCTCTGGTCTAAGTGCATCCTCATCGAGGGCCGGTTCCAACCAACCAACCAACCATGGATATATTTTGTTCAACCTCATCCAGTTGCAGTCGCCAAAAATCCTTTTTCGCATGGATTCCAAAAAACTTAGCATATACGATATACCCAACTACGCACCTTCTTCAAATACAAAAATGAACCCAAGTAAGGGGGCTCTAGGGGGCAGCATGCCAACATATTTTGCGATTGTTTATTTTTTGTAATTTGGGCGATTATTCATACAGCGTTATATAACCGTTCAGGGAGGAGTTAAGAATATCACTGCAGCACCTTTCAAAAAACACGGGTTGTCGTCTTGGCGAATTTGGGGAGAACTCACATATAGGCAATTCTATCATTTAAGGTCAAAACGGCGAATCCCACAGACGTAATTAGAATGATGAAATGCATACTGTGACGCGTACACTAATGTTTCATTAATTAAATTTATTAACTTACAATAAACCTTGTGTACGTGTCAAGGTAACTGGGTACTTGCTTAACGTAATTTTCAAAAAAAAAAGTTCAACTGGTACCACCATCTCGGTATTTTCAGTACCTACATTCCTCAAAAACCTTTTTGTGTCAAATGGGCCATATGTTTCTTCTACAAATTTCTTTTGTTGGCTTTTTCTCAAATATGACACCTGGGTACTCCGATATAATCCGGTGTTTAATGTTGATGTCAATGTCTGTCAACAACCCGGACATCACTGCGACTAATAAACGGAGGATGTGTTTCTCACCAACATGGCTAAACAACTTATGCTGTCAGGTATAGAAGTGCGTTCAAAAATGCCGAGAGTGAAGGCTTGATTATTAAATGAAGTGTCGAGGAGTAAAAACCGATGTGGTGAAAATAAGGCTTGCTGCTAAAATATTTCCTGGTCAAAACGATCGACGATGATTATTTCATTTGGGAATTCAGTTGGTGTTTAGGTTCTTACTTTTCATACCTAAGGGTGGGCCTTAGCCAAAAAGTGGCAATGGTGCGATGGTAGTGTATTCACTAAGTGATTGGCACTAATCCGTAATAATACTAGCGAACTTCTTCGCAAACTTTTTTAAACAATCTTTCGCCGACAGCTCTTTCGTACCTGATCCCTCTTATTTTTATTATCTACTTAATTTCTCCTTTGGTCCCTTTCTTTATCTTACCTTCGACCCTGCAGTAATTAAAACAAGCTTCAAAAATGCAATGATGAGTTCTCACCTGGTCCAGATGGTCTTCCCGCTATATTTCTTAAGAAATGCAGCTCCAATATTTCCCTCCCCCTTTCTCACCTTTTCCGGCTTTTACTTTCCCATGGAGAATTCACTCAGATTTGGAAGAGCTCATTTATAACCCCGATACACAAAAAAGGACTAAAGAGCGAAATAACCAATTATCGCCCTATAGCTAAACTCTCACATATACCCAAGCTCCTCGAAAGTATCGTGCACGAAGATCTTAGCTTTCACTGCAAATCTCTTATCTCCCAAAACCAACATGGCTTTCTTAAGGCAGATCAACTACCACAAACCTTGTGGAATTCATGTCCTCCGCCCTCTCAACCCTGGAAAGCGGCAACGAATTCGACGTTATTGCAACCGATTTCAGTAAGGCGTTTGATAAGATATCTCACAATTTAGTCCTTTTTAAACTGTCTTCACTCGGCTTCGAACCCATATTGTTAAAATGGATATCGTCCTACCCATTTTTATAGTGTTCGCTTCAGGTCCATCTTATTGGCGCTTTTTTGGCCACATCTGGGGTTCCACAAGTTAGTCATCTTAGTCCCCTTCTCTTCATTCTAACCAATAAACGACCTTGATCGAATCATTAAGCATTCCGTCCTTTCGCTCTACGCTAATGATACCAAGTTTTGTATACCCGTATCTTCACCACAAGACTCTTGTCTTCTACAAGATCTGGATACTTTTTCCACCTTGTGCATCAAAAACGGCTTAGAGCTCAATATCGTCAAATGCCAGACTATTACTTTCTCACGCAAGATGAACAAGTCCCCTCCCCGTCCTTACCTCCTCCATGGTCAACCTATATCCCGCGTTCAATCTCTTCGTGAGCTTGGCATTCTATGCGATAGTGAGCTTAATTTCCGATTACATTTTGACGAGATAATTCTTAAAGCAAACTCATCACTTGGCTTTGTTAAACGGTGGTCCAAAGAATTCTCTAACCCTTACGTGACCAGATCTCTTTACACTTCATTTGTTTGCCCGCTTCTTGAGTACGCTAGCCAAGTATGGTCTTCTTTTCACCAAGTCCATGTGTCCAGAGTCGAGAGCTTCCAACGTCGCTTTCTCCGATTCGCTCTTCGTGGTTTAACCTGGAACGATCCTTCAACCTTACCCCCCTATCTAGACCGTCTCCAGCTCATTAAAATGAATAGCCTTGATGAACGCAGAGACGCTGCAGACATAGTTTTCATCCATCGACTCCTCTCTGGCTCCGTCGACTCCGCGTCACTTTATAACTCTATCTCCTTCAATACCAACCCTCGTAACTTACGATTCCCTCGTCTCTTCTATCTTCCTCCCCACCGCAAGTCCTATGGCTCTAATGAACCAATCTCTCGCATGCTGCGGAAGGTTAACTCAAACCTTATGGCCTTCGATTTCAATCGCATCACTCCCTGCCTTAAACTTGACCTTCTTCACCAACCCTAACTTTTAATTAGTCTTAAGCCATTTATTAGCTTGTATTAGGCCAAATAAATGGGGACTTATGCCCCACCAAAATTAAAATTAAAATTAAGTGATTGGCAGGCCGTACGTTCAAATCCCGACCAGGGCCATGATTTAAAAGAAAATTAATACACACAACAAAAACAGATCTCCATAAAGCAATTTAGCCTGTGGACAAAAAACCCTATCGTACCAAACTTCTGTTCTATCCTGCTATTCTTGCAAGTAGCACCTAAAAACAGGCAATGAATCATTTGCTGGGTGCTGCTTGCAGCAACAAAACAAAATGCCTGCGCTGTGGTTACCATAATAAGGGTACTGTATCAATCACAGGAAAAAACATAGGGGCGGGCTACAGTCCGCTTGGGCGAACTGTTGGATACCCTATTCTTATTCCTATCCCTCATAAGTGGGCGTGACAAAAGTTTAAGTATGGTTGAATTGTTAAGAACGCTCTACATATTTTGTTATATAATATTTAAAGGGTTTTATCAAACAAAAACAAAGCTTTTGTAAAACACGCCCTAGCTCAAACTTTGGTTTTTCAATAAAATTATTTTATATAATTGTGGGCGTGTCAATAAGCGGATTTAAAAAAAAATAAGACATGAGCATAGAGGGCCCCTAGAGAGTATATATTATAAATTTCAGCTCCCTAGCCCAAACTTTGGATTTAAAAAAAAGTTTTTTTTGTAAATTGTGGCGTAAAAGTAGGCCGATTTTGAAAATATTTACACATGAGCATAAAGGGCCCCCTAGAGAGTATATATTATAAATTTCAGCTCCCTGGCTCAAACTTTGGATTTTCAAAAAAAAGTTTTTTTTAAATTGTGGGCGTGTCAGTAGGCGGATTTTGAAGATATTTACACATGAGCTTAAAGGGCCCCTAGAGAGTATATATTATAAATTTCAGCTCCCTAGCTCAAATTTTGGTTTTTCTGTTTTATTTTTTTGTGGGCGTGTCAGTGAGCGGATTTTGAAAATTTTATCTCCCGAGCAGTTTTAGGAGTCATAGATCATATATCCTAGCTCAAAATTCGATTTTTTTCAAAATTTAGTTTTTTTTTAGTTTGTGGGCGTGTCTGTTGGCGGATTTCAAAAATTCGTAAACTTGATTATTTCGGGACCCTAGAGAGTATATGATTAAAATTTCAGCTCTCTAGGCCCAGTTTAAAGGCCTAATTTTTGCCGACGGACGGACGGACGGACGGACATGGCTAGATCGACATTACTATCGATGCTGATCATAAATATAGTAACTTTTAGGGGTCTACGGGCAATATTAAGGTATGTTACAAACTATGCGTCAAAATTAATATACCCTTAGAATAGGGTATAAAAATCCCTTTAGCGCACGCTAATTATAAAAAAAAACGTGTGGCACTCGGGGACTGCCGCGGTAAAGCTATTGCATAGAATTTTTTATCTTTTTCTTTTTAGCGCTTTAAGTTTTTCTTCTCTATAAAACGAAGATAGCTAGGTTTCAATAATAGGTATAAATAATTAGGTATAAATAGTGTAATTACACACCAAAAAAATTATTCATTCAAAAAATTTGAACAAAAAGAACGTTATTAAGAGTTTGATCATCGAATTTCGCGTGATGTACATTTATATAGATATAATATCATATATAATTTCTCTGCGCAGCATTAATGTGTATTACCTATACACAAAAAAGGTGTGAGCCACGCTGCACTCACGGTATAGTTGATGTGTAAACATGTAGGCTCGTCAGCGTTGTATTGATTTAAATTGTGGGCGTGTCAATGGGCGAATTTTGAAAATATTTACACATGAGCATCAAGGGCGCCTGAAGAGTATATTATAAATTTCAGCTCCCTAGCCCAAACTTTGATTTTTTGTCGTTCGACCTGAAAATCTGACGATGACGGTGACGCTGAAAATCTGACGATGACGGTGACGCACCATATTTCCAACTAGCCCCTACCGAGAGCAAAGATGTTTACATATAAAAAAAAAAAAAACAACGACACGCGGTTGTTCTCAAACGATCACCCATCGACGTACTAACCACGCCCAACGTCGTTTAATTGCGGTGATCTGACGATTAACTCACGTGGATAGGTACCTATACACCTATATACTTTCTCACAAAGAGCTGCTTACGTATGCGCAGCTGCTATGTTTGTGAGAAAGTATGGGGTGTTAGGTTTTTTTCGGTACGGAATTTCTTGATTCGGTCGCCGCGCTCAAAGCCCGCGATAAAAGCTATGCAATAGCTTAAAAAAATTAGTTGATCGAAATTGTAGCTATGCCCAATACTTTGCACTTTCATGTAAGGTTAAGGAATCCTGAAAATTATTATTTTTGTTTAACGTTTATTTTGTTTGGTATTTTCTAATAAAATACTTAAGCAAAGACGGGCAGATGTTTAAAAGCAGAAGACAAATGGCAGGTCTCATGGATAATCGTATGCTATTTAAGTAAATTCAATAATGGAATTCTGTAAGCGGGCGTATTTACAAGAAAAACTTGATCCTTCTCTTAGCTCTAAGGAGCTATGGAGCAATCTGAAAAAATTGGTGTTGAAGAAGAGAAAAATAACAGTAAATGCCCGTGTAGAGCTGAAGTGATGTCGAATATTCTGATCCCGTCCTTTTCAGGTTCACGCATTCCCCAAGATATTTTCGATAGGTCTGAAAGTGAAAACTTCTTTACGTTCGACTGCATAAGTGCTAATGTGTTGTTAATTGCGTCATGTCTATCAAATCTAATACTGTTGGCCCAGATGATATCTCGCCCGAATTTTTAAAACTCATATTCCCTATTATAATGAAATACCTACTTCACATTTTTAATTATTGTATCTATAGTAGTGAATTTGCTGAGGCATGGAAAAGTGCAAGTATTATACCAGTTCCCAAAAAACCAAACCCTTCCAACCCTTCTGAATACAGGCCTATTAGTATTCTATCTTTCTTGGGTAAATTATTTGAAAAAGTAATCCATGACCAAATTCAAGTCTATTTAAATGAAAACAATTTACTTACACAATGGCAATCTGGTTTTCGTAGTAAGCACAGCTGTGAATCTGCAGTAATTAAAGTTACGTCGGACATTCGATTCGCTTTGGACTCTGATAAGTTTGGTGTCATGGTGCTGTTAGATTTTTCTAAGGCATTTGACTGCATTGATCACTCCATCCTTCTCTCTAAACTGAAGAGACATTTTAAGTTTTCTACCACTTCGCTTAAACTATTGTGCAATTATCTGCAAAATAGAGTACAGCAAATAAAAACTGAAGTAGATATTTCAGAACCGATTACAACCAATACCGGAATACCCCAGGGCTCAGTACTGGGTCTACTATTATTCTCGTTATTTATTAATGACCTACCCGATGCCATTCGAAATTGCCAAATACATTTGTATGCTGATGATGTGGTACTTTATATTTTTCGTACAATTGGTTTGATGGAGGACTGTATAGCAAGATTAAATGAGGATCTAAATCTTATTCTCACTTGGGCTAATGCCAACGGTAAAACAACCAAGTAAATTTTCCCCCAGTTGCTATTGGTAATGAAACCATTGATTATGTGAAGGATGTTAAGTACTTGGGATATAGAATAAAGAGTGACCCTAGCTGTTGTGGGGCAATTTCAGCCACGATTAGACATATTTACTAAGGACTGCGAACCTTGAGATCTTCCTCGAACTTATTATCAACAAATATGAAAATATACCTCGTTAAGTCATTAATTATGCCGTACTTCATTTCCAACTGTTCAGTATACCCAATTCTGGATTGTGAATGCAAGCGCAAAATAAATGTTGCTCTAAATGATTGTATTCGGTTTATATACTGTATTCTGAGGTATTCCAGTGTATCACATCTACAACATACTCTCTTTGGTATTAAGCTGGATGAGTACTTGAGGTTCAGGTTACTTCTGAAGCTTCATGATGTCATCAACAATAGATGTCCTAATTATCTTAGTGAATTCCTACATTTTGCACGCTCACAAAGGGGTTTGAAATTAATATTACCTCGTCACTCACGCAACATAGCAGAACGCTCATTTTATGTGTCTGCGATTCGTTTGTGGAATTTACTTCCTACTGAATTGCAAAGAATTTCTGCACCATCAGCCTTTAAGAGGAAACTATTTTTGCACTTCTCTAATTAAAACTTTTTTTTCTCTTTTTGTATATGATTCTAATATTATAATAATATGTTCTTTAATAATTCCATTATTTTTTTTATTTTTTTATCAGGAAAATTATGTAAATTAAATTCTAGATACTATAAAAGATTCAAATCTTAATGTGTCATTGTAAATGAAATATTTCTCGAAATAAATGAAATGAAAAATTCTTCAAGCGTATGGTCCGGTCCTTCTTATAAACAACGAAATGGTGGATACGAACCTTTCATAAAACCTACAAGACAATGTATGAATACTCATCAGAAAACTGCAACAAGTAGCTCATTTTGTGAGCCACTCGAAACATTCATTCCCTCAACAGCATTCGCACACATTCACATTCATCCCAGTTCTTAAGGTTCAACTTGCGACTTATCTGACCAGCATTCAGCTTGTTTCGCCTGGCTTCGCGTGAGATAGCGCTAAGAAGACTTGTTCGACCGGATCTTTTAGCAGATCCATAGTTTTCCCCAAATTTAAAAATAAAATTCCACCCACAGAAACAGATATTGTGACAATTGATCTTTTTGGTAGGCGGTGCTCTTTATGCGTTGTAATAGTTGAACACCGTAAATGTATCCCTGTCGCAAAAATCAACCACAAGAAAAGAATCTTTTTTCATTTTCATTCCATATCCGTTTTGATTAGCCCAAAATCTGCTACTCTTGCTGCTGCCGATATAAACTGCATCTCAATCTTAAACTGAAAGAATATTTCAACCCTCCCATCGCAACCAACCGAAGTTGAAATACATTTATGATGACAGGAAACGCAAATACAAACTAACAAACGCCACCCATGTCGTTGTTTCTCAATTTACACTACAAATTAAAAATCTTAAAACTTAAAAAAAAAACCGAAATCGACACCATTATGATTGACACATGAAAATTGACATATTGCATAAGGCCCAACACAAAAGACAATCGTTTTGTGCTGCATGAGAGTGTGGATTTGCGATAAAAAAAAGAAAGAAAGAAAACCAATCCCCCAACCAACAAGCCCTGAATCACTTTAGTTTCATGCTCAACACAAAATAAGGAAAGTGAAAAGCACGGGCCACAAGATTAACGAGAAACTTATCTCTATCAAAAGTCCAGACCATAAGACACATTGGTTGCCACCGGCAGGGCTGCCTCTAATAGAGAAGCATAACAGCAACAGCATGATGCGGTAGATCTCAGATTACATGTTGACGGTTTGTCGGATAAGATTTCTGTTTAAACATCAAACAGATACTGTTCGCTGGATGTTTCTTTTTTTTTTTTTTTTTAGAAAAACATAAGGGCGTCGTCGCCGGGCTACATTTAACAAACAACAAATGGACGACACAATGCTTCGAGGTGGTTAATGGTGGCAGTAATTGTAATTGTATATCGACTCAAGCATGTTGTACTTTTATTTGCATATTCGACATCGACTCGGGACAAATGCAAACAAAAGCTGCTAACCAATGCCACTAAGTGATACAAATATTATCTAGACGACGACACGTTTAGTTCAGGGGAGTTGTATTGCATTTTTGCATGTCGATGCGCCACTAGTAGGCAAAGGCGTCCTGCCGTGTCAAATCCTCGAACAGTGAAATGTATCGCTTATTTATGTAAAACAAAAAAATCTCACTTTAGTAGGGCGGATACTTTTGGTGGTTTTCAATTAGATTTTAAAAAAAGGTTCAGTTAATTGATCTTTGGAGTTTTTAGGGGGGAAAATGCTTTAACGGGCGATTGGCTGGGTTAATTCAGGAAAGATATGGTTTACATGGTTTTTTCTGGTGCTGATTTGGGAAAGCTAGCAATAGGTGGAGGGAAGTTATTTAATTTGAAGGTATTATAATTGGGAAAAGAGTTTCTTAAGATTTTAACAGTAAGTTAAAGAGTGAAAGCCATTTATTATGTTGTTAGCCTCGGTCAATCATTCTTCTTACTGAAACGAGACTCGAACAAAGCCCTTTTAAGTTACATTGAGCGAAATGTGCTCATATGGTACGGTCGAAATATGGTGGCAAAGAACAAATATTATGACCAAAGCTGGACCAGATAAGATCCAACGGACTTTTGAGACATACACTTACAACCATAACCACAGGACACTGTGGTATACGTATGCATTGTCACAGACTGGGCATCCTGTACAAGGATTTCTGCAAAGCTGTAGAGACAATGCAGAAGAGGAGACAGTCAAGCACTTCCTGCCCACTTGCCACCATTAGGAGGGTTACTTTAATAATAATAATGATTTAGTTAGGGTATATTACACTGCCACCTATTGGTCTATTGTGTCCCCTGCTTGTACCTCGGAGAGGTTCATGCCCTCTTTCAGAGCCCCCTCTAGACACACTTCTTTTATGAAGCATATCAGGGTATTGCTCTGAATTATCCTTGGCAGGTCACACTCCTTTGAGCACAGTCCAGTTTCCTTTATGAATCTAAGAATGTGCTGTAGGTCGAGGGTTTGTATGTCCTTGTCTTTTATTTGGTGCCTGTACAAATATGTTATCCTTTTGTGGGCCAGTGCCCCACAGAATTCCAGTATATGGTCTGGAGTTTTGGCGGTTTCACTTCAGAATCTGCAGAGCCCGTCATCTGATATACCCATTTTCCTCAGGTGCTCCTTGAGTCTGCAGTGCCCCGTGAGGAGGCCTCTTAGGATTCTAAGGTTGTTTTTGTTAAGGCTGATACAAGCTTTGAATCTCTTTTGGTTATAATTTTCTAAGAGTTTCTTTGCTTACCACAGACCTTGGAGGTTGAGAAAGGTGTTGGCCCTTCTTTCTTTCTCCAGTCTCCTGAACTCTTCGCGTAGAGTGTGTTCTCCTATCCCGCAGAACGGTTCAGGACCTGTGAAGGGTTCCTCTGCTCCTTTTCTTGCCAGAGAGTCCGCTGTCTCATAGCCTGTAATGCCAACATGGCCGGGTACCCAGCAGATGGAAATTCTGTTCTTCTTGCCTGGTTTGTTCAGTCCATGTACGTCAATACCTCTTAAACCCACGATCATTAACTATTTCATAAGTATAGATAGATAGATTTATTTCGCATAATATTGATTTACATTCGGTACGCTACCACACATTTTACATAAGTACAGAGATATGATATTTTTGTATCTTACTACTGAAACAATATATTTAAGAAATCTGAAGAGAATTCTTATTTACAAAATAGCAATCTTTTTGAAGGAAAGTGCGAGAAAAACCTTCAAATTAACAAAAAGAAAAAAAAATAAATAAATAAAAAATAAATAAATCAATAAATAAGTAAATAAATAAATAATAAATAAATTAATAGATAATTATATAAATAAATAAATAAATGATAAATAAATTAATAAATAAATAAATAGATAAATAAAAAAATAAACAAATAAACGAATAAACAGGTAAATAAATAAATTAACAGATAATTAGATAAATAAATAAATAAACAAATACAAAAAATAAACAGGTAAATAAATAAATTATTAAACAATTAATAAATAAATAAAATGCAAATAAATAAATAGACGAATAAATAGATATATATACATATGTATAAGCAAATAAAGAAACACATAAGTAGGTATATAAACAGGAACAACATAAGATGGAATTTAAAGACTCATTTCATGGATCAGGGGATTTTCTGAAAAGCTATTTTTACTTATAAAGTTTGCGGTAAGTTTTTGGATTCTATCACAAATCATTGCAACATTCGCTCTTCTGTGCAAATCTAAGGTGGAGTAATGCCATGGTAGATTCAACATCATTTTTAATACTTTATTTTGAGCTATTTGCAGCTTCTTAATGTGACATTTTGCACAATTTCCCCATACTTGGCACCCATAAAGAAGAATGGATTGAAAAATAACCTTATGCATTATTAATTTGTTTTCAGTGGATAGTTTTGATCCTCTGTTGATAAAGGGGTATAACATTTTAATGGTGATGTTAATTTTTTTTATAGTTTTGATGGTATGATCTTGAAAAGTTAACCTTGGATCAAGATGCAATCCCAGGTACTTCACAGATGGTGCCCAAGTAATGTTAGACCCGTTAATATCTATTTGGAAGATTGCACGATTTTCTTTTTCTGGTAAAAAAGATGGCATGCATTTTCTCAGCGTTCAATTTGATTTTCCATTTTTTTTAAATAACTTGCTAATATTTCCATCGCATTTTGTAGATTCCTCTCAACGTTGAGGGCGAATATATGTGATGAAAAAATTGCAGTGTCATCCGCGTTCGGTACACTCGGTAAATCAGAAGTGTATATATTGTATAAAATGGGCCCGAGTACGGAACCTTGCGGCACACCTGCGTGAAAATAAATTTCATAAAGAAAAGCAATTGTTTCTACGCGCGACTGCAGCCTCTTGGACAATGGCATCACAGCTGGCGTACCTTGGTGCTTGGTCTAAGTGTACCTTAGCGACGGCCATTTTAAACCAACCAACCAAAGAACAATATTCTCTCATTACCCGGAGGGATATGAGTACCAGATAGCTGCATGAATCCATTCATTTGCAGTTGTGAAACATCCGTTTTAAAACGAGCCATACGCAGTCTCACGCACACAGAATAGAAACAGGTGTGAATCGCATTCGTGAATATGCGAATATGAATGGATTCAAGTAGCTCGTATTGATAATGAAAAATAAACAAGACAATACAGAATACAACATTATGCACACATAGTGAATTACCCAGCTACTCTAATCACTTGGCTTTCCCTTTGATATCCTTTAGTGTTCGTTTCCGCTAACTATGGCCTATCGTTTTTCATCATTGCATTACACCTATCAATAAAGTATTGTAGAGATTTGAAGAATATCCCGGGAGCCATTCGAAACATTTCACAAACAGATTCGCATTTCATCGAGCACATTAATACCTGAATTTCTAACTTTGATAAGTCGCAATTGCAGCAGCATAAGGAGGCCATGTTGAGGTTCAGCAGAGACCACATGGCATGGAGCACAGAGCCGGAAATCCGTTATCTTTAACGATGCAAACAAATAAATAAAAATAATATAATTTAGGACGATTTCAGCTTTTATTGGTCTGATTTTTCAAAATAGCCGCTCAGTGAAAGAGAAATGCCCTGGAAATCCGTTCGCCAAAGTTCATCAACAATGATCAAGCGCGGATTCTTGTGGATGAAGAAAAAATAATACACAAGTGTTGTGAATGACTTCTAAATGAACAATTTTCTCGAGTATATTTTCCAAGAGCCATTCCTTACAATGAAGAAGTACCTGGCATTACTATCAAAGAAATTCCGCCGCAACTGCAGATGAAAAGGAGGAAAAACACGATCGAGATTGTCATAGAAACCATCGATCCACAATTCATTTTCAAATTCATCGCAGAAAATGTAGTAGGGGTTGTTCTTCTAAGGTGGGTATCCTTCAAATAGAAATCATCGAGAATTATAGTGGAAGAGGGCAACCATTATCTATAGGTGATACAATACATTATGCGGTCGCAGTACACTAGCAGCCATATTAATAAAAAAAACACTATCCATACTAACATACGAGTTAAGCAGGCACACGGATAGCGGACTTGTCCATATGATATCTTTTCTGATTTTTTTATCACTTACAGCACGACAACACTTTACCAAATTATACTCAAAAATCGATTGTATCTGTCATATTTCTGACACTCATTTCTGTGTATTCCGTTCCAATACTATGGTACTACTGTGGAGTCAACGCATTATGAAATATGTAGTAATATGCCCAAATGATAGACAGTGTTCTCTCTCATCCTCTCAATGTCTTCACACATGCTGTGTATCCTCTTAATTTGTGAATGCATGAACTACAATCTGAGAATGTGTGAAGTTATCCGTTAAAGTTAAGAGTTAAAGAGTTAAATTATCCGCTTGTTATCGCATGTCATTTAAAGCTAACATACATTTATTAATATGAATTATAAGTAAACAGATGAGTTATTGCTATCTCGCTGCTATTTGGTGTCGAAGGCGCACTTTAACAATTTCGTTTGAATATTGGCCTTACATCGTTTGACAACTACCTTCGACGACACTCACAGAGCATTAAGTTTTATAAAATACGGACTCTGAAAGTATCTAACTTTTACAAATGACATATTGTCAACATAAAAATTCAAATCGGTTGACAGAGTTGGCTGCGGCCACGCAGTAAGCGATTGAGCGACGAGTCTGAGCGATGGGTGGCCATTTACTGAGCGACATCGCTGAGCGATTAGTTGCAAAAATGCCATTGTCAAGTGAAGTTCGTCGTTGTCTTTTAATTGAAATCATATTTACAGAACTATTATAAGAAGGAGAAAGCGAAGTGTTGGTATACATCCAATAAACCGATTTTGGCAATACTTTTCCTTTTCCTTTCCTTCAGTGACATTTTTATTTTTGTAATCTTTGTGGCTGTCCTGCCATAGATCTGGGCGGTTTTGGACAGTTGAAATTAAACTTTCCGCATTTATTTTATACATCGACTTACTTCGTCGCTCAGCGATGAACTAAAAAATTAAAACAGATTTGATTGCAGAGCGACGTCGCTCAGTCGTTAAAAAAAATTCGCTAGTCGCTCAGGGCATGCGTGGCCACCCCCATACGATTTCATGTGTTTTAATTTTTTTGCGTCGCTCACTGCGTGGAAGGGGCCTAAGCTTTTGATTTCGCCAATTGTCTCAATGGCATTGCCGTATCGTTTTATAAATATTCTGATGACCGATTAAGAATAATGAAGCGTCATAATCGCTTGCCATGAGCAAATAGTGAGATCGATGGAAAAATATTTCCCTTAGGCAACAAGCTTAGATCACCCAGGAAACAATTTAATGACCTAAGACAATCATTCAATACTTTATGTAGAGAAAATATGAGTAAGAATAACTCTTATTAAGGTATGCACATGCACACGTTATATTTCAAAAAGAAAAATATAAATTTCTCTAGAGGTCTACGAAATCCGCTTCTGCAACTCCATCTGAACTGGACTCTAGTTCATCGCATAAAATCTGCATCTATCCAAAGAAAATCAATTTCACAAAAATACAACAAGTTAATTGCCTCTTGTTGATGTGGATATGCAACAGAATCAAAGGCTTCTCCGTCGGTTTGCGTTTTCAAGAGGCACGAGGTCGTTTTCATAGCTTTGTAGCTTGAACGGGTTAAGAGTCCACCACCACTGTACTGGTCGGGAGCGCACACAAGTCAGCAAAGTAGTACATGATTTCCATGCGTTCATTTAGAATTTCTGCGAATAATTAATTTGTAACTGAAAACAACAACCCATAGAATGAGATGCGATTTTATTGTGTAATTGCGGGCAATTAATGACATAAATGTGGGCTGAAAGGAACAGACCCCATGATTCCACTCCGGCCATGCTACATAATAGAGATCAAAGGAATATGCGATGAGATTACTTTGAAGTCGTGATACTTAGGATGTTTGTTGTTGATTTATTACCAAGGCAAACTTATTTAAAGTGACACTTCGATATCTTAGGTGGAAAGATGATATGGAAATGCTTAAAGGGTGGGGAACCTATCTTTAAAAAAAATCCGCGGGCCTTATTGAAGTAAGATCGAAAGTCTGTCATATGGTCTACCGAATCTTTGAATGCACTCTTATACTTACTTCCTTTATCTAGACCAGTTGTTCTCAACAGGCTCGATAGAGCCCCCCAGGGAACATTTCGGTCTTTCAGGGTGGTGTTAGGTTTGGATAGAAGACTTTCAGAGGGTATTCAGCTTTCGTTGTGGCTGCACACACCATGGTATTTGCCATCGTTACAGTAGCAGTTGACAAGGGGACGATGGTTCCCTGGCAAAGGAGTGGTCATATTTTCTTGGTACATTAAAAATTCATTTGCTTCTAAAGGTTCACAAAAATAAGCATTGGCCTTTGCCCTCAGCCGAAAAAGAGAGTTTTAGAATTCCAAAATAGATTATTATTAATAATTTTATTTTTCATTATTATTCTCTAATATACACTTCGCTTCAACTGAATAAGCACAAACATTTTCTAAGCTACGTTGTCCATTTTTTCAAAACCTTGTGCCGTAATAGATCATTTGATGATGCTAACTGTTTGCTTATGATGTTGAGAAAATAAATCGCAAAGAATGATTTAAAAAGTACCGCTATTTTTTCCCTGGTTCTCTTACAAAGCATTCAATATGGAAAAATGCAGTTTTATTTTGCGTCAACTGAATAGACACAAATATTGGAATTGGAAATAAAAGTTATTGTGATTAAATGAAACAAGTTTTTCTTAAAATAGTTTTTTTATTGGTTAATTTTAGAAGTGGTGATAGCTTCGTAAATTCGATCCGGTATGGAATCGTACAGCCCCTTTATGCCGTCCAGTGAAATTTCCCTCCAGGCGAATTTAATGGCTGCAATAAGCAATTCTCTGTCCTTAAACTGACGGCCAGACTCATAAACTTTTCGTTCTAACCATCCCCAAACGTTTTCTATAAGGTTCAGGTTCGTTGAGTACGGCGGCCATTGAATCAATTCCACCTTTTGCTCCTCTATCCAATATTTTACTATTCGCGCCGTGTGGATGGGGCGTTGTCCTGCTGAAAAGTCCCGAAAATGCCTGAAAATTTAGGGAAATTCCTTTCCAAAATTCATTTATAAATTAATCGGTAGGGGACATCAAATACATCATAAACTCCATAAAAGTGAATAAAGCTGGATGGCTTGATAACATAAGGAACGTTTACATTAAACGATTGCCTGGCTCTACAATTAAAATATTGACAGCGATAATAAATGCATGCCTTAAGTTTTATTACTTTCCTCCTGTCTGGAAAAAAGCCAAAGTTGTTCCTATTTTGAAAGCAGGTAAAAGTTCAGAATGCCCAGGGAGTTACAGACCAATTAGCTTGCTAAGCAGCGTAAGCAAAATCTTGGAAAGGGTAATAAATTAAAAATGAATGGGTGTTATTTATGAAAGGAATATATTCCCGAATGAACAGTTTGGTTTTCGGCGCTTCCATAGTACATACTTGTCACCAAGTCCTTAGAATCGCAAATAGCATCAAAAGAAACCGTGAACAAGGAAAATCAACGGGAATGATACTATTAGACATAGAGAAAGGATTTGACTCTGTATGGCACGCTGTTCTCATACACAAAATGATAAATTTTAATTTTACATCGTATCTATGTAAATTAGTCCAAAGTTTCTTGTCAAACCGTTCTTTCAGAGTGCATGTTAATGGTAGCGCGTCCAACTTAGTGTATTTTCACGCAGGTGTGCCGCAAGGTTCCGTACTCGGCCCCATTTTATATAATATATACACTTCGGATTTACCGAGTGTACCAAACTGTGAAATAGGTATTTATGCGGATGACACTGCAATTTTTTCATCGCATATATTCGCTCTCAACATTGAGAGGAATCTGCAAAATGCGATGGAAATATTAGCAAGTTATTATAAAAAATGGAAAATCAAATTGAACGCTGATAAAAGGCATGCCATCTTTTTCACCAGAAAAAGAAAATCGTGCAATCTTCCAAACAGCCATATAAACATTAACGGGTCTAACATTACCTGGGCAACATCAGTGAAGTACCTGGGTTTGCATCTTGATCCAAGGTTAACTTTTCAAGATCACACTAGCAAAACTATAAAAAAAAATTAACATCGCCATTAAAATGTTATACCCCTTTTGTCAACAGAAGATCGAAACTATCTGCTGAAAACAAGTTAATAATGCACAAGGTCATTTTTCAAGCCATTCTTCTTTATGGGTGCCAAGTATGGGGAAATTGTGCAAAATGTTACATTAAGAAGCTGCGAATAGCTCAAAATAAAATATTAAAAATGATGTTGAATCTACCATGGCATTACTCCACCCTGGATTTGCATAGAGGAGCGAATGTTGAAATGATTTGTGCTAGAATCGAAAAACTAACCGATAACTTCAGAAGTAAAAACAACTTTTCAGAAAATCCCCTTATCAATCAAATAAATCTTTAAATTCCATCTTATGTTGTTCCTGTTCATACACTTACTTATGTGCTTGTATATATATATATATATATATACGAGTATTAGGGTGCGCCTTATTTGATCCAAAAAAAAAATTGTTGAATTTTGACCGTCCCAACCAGTCATTTTGTTCTTTCTCATGAAAAAAAAATCTCTGAAAATGTTATACAAATCGGATAATTTTTAGGGGTCGCTACCACCCACCAAACTTTGCAGGGTGATCCAGTAAATAATGGATTAATGGATATAATTATAAAAAGTTACAATTAAAATTTGGTTTATAAATTAGATTTAATTTATTTAAAAAAACATAAATACAAGTAATAAATTAATGGATAAATATAAATTAAGATGATTACTTCACTTCAGCAATGTTGATTTCTTCCTGTCAGGATACTTCTTTCTATAGTCTTTAACCGCCAATAATAGAAACTGCTTCTGTTCTTCGTTATTAGTGTGTAGCTTGTACTTATCCATAAGCTTTACTCCTCGCTCAGCGATGTCATTGACTACTCTGATGTTGCGTACTCCATGTTTCACTTAATTGTATACCCTGTCCTTGGGCCACTCAACCGCATCCTTAGTCAAGAACTCTGAAGATAATCCTGTGATATTGAAGAATCGGCGGGTATTTGAGCTCACGAAATCCTCCAAACCTTTTGATTAAATATTGGCGATGTCGACAGTTATTTGCTTTAAGGGGTTCTCTCCTCCCTCAATTTCGAGCGCGGAAACCATCCTCTTTTTTGTTTCATTGGAGACTCCATCATCGAAAAATCCAAACCAGTCATAGCTACTGCTTCCAACATGATCTCATAGATGTGGTGGCGGCATGCCAACCACAGCATGTCTTTGTCCATTTTTTGTTCCAAAAGAATACACGTCAAATCCTAGACACTGTACCTTATCGCAGATTCCCCATTCTGCTGCTGCCTCATAGACCGCTGTTGCAGCCTCACCTGTGCCAGAACTTAACTTCGGGACTCCTAGAAGTTGATCTATTCCTTTTCCACTTACTAAAATAGGAAGGCGATCAACAATATCACTTCCAACTATATCCTCCAGAAGTTTACCGTCCCAGTGAATTGTCAATATAGCTTCTGGGGTTAATTCAACTTTTAAACTATCAGCAATCTGCAAACGGTGCTTCGCAAGCTCTCGACGAATGAGTTTAGATTGACATTGTATTCTGCGTGGTCATGTCCAAGAAGTTTAAGCACAGGAGTTAGAACCAATGCTGCAATCCGATCCCTTACCTTAGCAACGTCAAGACTAGCCGCTAAGTTTTCATCTTATATGTTCTTTCGAACTCTCTTTGAAGGCGGCACTCCGGATGACGACTGAACTGGTCGATCAATGACTCTGCGATGTTCGGAATCTACTTCCACCTCTGAATCAGATGATGAAGCAAAAATTACCCTCTCTTGGCAAGAATTTATTTCTTACTCCTCTTGCCTCCTCCTCTTTAAACTTTCTTTTTTTTTGCCAAGAACAATTCTTTTTTCGCCAGAGTTGAATCAATATTACCAATTTTCCTGCGACGCCCTTTTTTACGTTGTGCAGCTAGAAACATCTTGTCCTCTTCAGTTTTGATCATTCCTAATGCTTTAGCATGGGCAATATCGAATAGATTACCTAGCTCCTCCTTCCAGTCATCCTCTTTTTTTTGTAGTCCGTCTAAACGCTTCGCCTTGTTGTCTTTATTTTTTTTAAATTTCTCCCATTCTCTGAAAATGAGTTCCACTTTACCAACCACATGATCATACCGCTTTGTTGGAATACGGGCCTTGTGCTTCCACTTTTTTGTAATGGAAGTAACATTCTTTCACTAAGACTTGATGATATTTGTCCGATTAACTAAATCTCAGTTTTTTGTCTAGTGACAACGTAAGAACTACAACTAGCTGTCGCCATATTCACTATTCAATTCACAGTTTTATTGACAAAGGCAGAACAATTATTATAGAACCGTAATTTAATAAAAATTTGCTGAAAAACGCTTAAATAAGGGCCGACCGGTCACAGCAGCAGCAGACAAATGCAACAATTATATGTTTCAAACTAGTTCGTTGTGTTTTGATTGAAGCTCTAAGACCTTTATTTTATGTCAACGGAGGTTTTAAATTTAAAAAAAAAAAACTTTTTCTTGACTTTTGAAAAAAAAAAAAAAACATCTGATTTACTGATTTTGTGTATTTTCAAAGCCTGGTAGCGACTCCTAAATATTATCCGATTTGGATAATTCTTTTTGTGAATTTTTTGTTCATGTGAAAGAACCGATTGACGGGTTGGGAGAAGGTAATATCAAAAGTTTCAAAATAAGGCGCACCCTAATATATATATCTACATATTTATTCGTTATATATTTTTTTGTTTTTTTTTATTTATTTATCAATTTATTAATTTATTTATTTATTTGTTTATTCGTTTTTTTATTTATTTATCTATTTATTAATTTATTTATTTGCTTATTTATTTATTTATTTATTTATTTATTTATTTTTTACTTATTTATTTATTTACTTATTTATTTATTATTTATTTATTTTTTATCTATTTTTTATTTATTTATTATTTATTTATTTAATAATTTATTTATTTATTTATTTATTTGCTTTTTTTTGTTATGTTAAATTGGAGGTTTTCTCGCACTTTCCTTCAAAAAGATTGTTATTTGCTAATGTATATTTCCCTTCAGATTTATTAAAAATATTGCTTCAGTAGTAAGATACAAAAATATCATATCTCTGTATGTATGTAAAATATGTGGCAGCGTACCGAATGTTAATCATTATTATGCGAAATAAATCTATCTATCTATTTATAACTTAATGCAGTCATTTTTGAGGTTTGGAACTCAAGCTCAACAGTGCCATAGTAGCTAACTGCTCCCCATACAATACCACCACCTTCTCGACTAAGATGCCGCGTTAAAAATCGTTTTTCTTTCTTCACATCGTGGAAGTAATAATTAAACGCATACAGGGCCATCAAAATTAAACTTCTTCTCATCCGAAAAAACTACGTAACGTCATTAATTTTTCCAACTCTAATCGAGTCTAGAGAATTCTAAGCGCATACACTTCCGTTTCTCGTTAAGTGGTGATTTTTTTTTTTTTGAATTTTCATCCGTTTCAGATGTTTGGCACTATTGATAACCCTTCGCTTTATTTTTGCCGCAGAGTCGCAGGAATTTGAAGCAAATCTTAAAATTGCTCGTCGATCATTGCTCCTTTCATATTTTTTCCGTACGAATCTTTGCTTCTTAAATAAGAATAGACCACACTAAAACTTCGTCCAATTTTGTCATCTATAGAACGCCCGGTTATTTCTTGTTCTTTTAGTAAATCGATTTTAGCTCTCTCAACGCTATTTAGAGATTTTGATCTACCCATTTTTCTTTTAAATACAATTAATCAAATAAAATTCACTTAGAGCATTTCAACTGTTGATCTATTGTGTCAATCTCCACAGAATACTCATAAGCAGTGAAAATAATGACCTTGTGTCTATTCAGTTGACGCAAAATAAAACTGCATTAAAAATGCTTTGCAAGAGAGCCAGAGAAAAAATAGCGGTACTTCTTGAGCTATTCTTTCTGATTTATGTTCTCAACATCATAAGCAAACAGTTAGCATCATCAACTGATATATTACGGCGCAAGGTTTTGAAAAAGTGGACAACGAATGTTAACAAATTTTTGTGCTTATTCAGTTGAAGCGAAGTGTATATGATTACTACAAAGCTTCAGTTATTATTGATTGCCGGTATGTCAGAGCGGTTTTCAAGTATTTATATTGTCCTATTTTTTCCCCATTTAAAATGCATAAGATTTCATCCGACGTATGACTGTTTTTCCCCCAGCTAAATCTTCTGATTGGGCTGAGTATAAGGCAGATTCCAATGAAATGATGAACATCTTCTCTGGCTCGTTGATTGCACAATGTACACTCGGCATTTTCTTCACTACAGTGCGGAATGTAATTTAGTTGTTATCGTAAACGTCATGCTGAAGAACTTTATACGTGTTTCTTGTTTGGCTTTGATGGCTTTAAGTCCTGAACGCGAACCTTCCGCGACCTTAACTAGTAGTTTCTCTATAGGCTTACCCAAGGTTCTTTCATTTTCAGAATGTAGAGGAACGTTTTGTTCCTGACTTATCCTCTCCCATTCGCAAAAGAACTGAAAGTTTCTGTTTTAAAGGTGGGTGACAATCTTTTCTGGGAGGCGATGATCTGGTTGACCTTTTAAAATATATAGAAAGTGCAATGTCATTGTATGGATATACAGCGGTGGTAGACCAGTTGCCAGATGCAGCAGGTAAGTTGGGGTGTTTTCTGGTAGTCTGAAAATGTTCTTAATGAAGTATCTGAGTATTTTTTCTGCCTTTGCGAACTGGAAAATACCCCAAACTTGTGCTGTGTAGCACATGATTGACCTCATGACGGCTTCGAAAATCTTGTATTTGGTACTAGGAGAAACATTTCTTTTGCTCATTAACCCTTCCAAGCACAATCTGTTGCACGTTTGCATTCCTTGATTCCTTCCTCTTGCACATATTTTTTAAGAAAACTGGGCTGTTATCAGAACTCTGAGATATTTTAATTGTTTTACCCTTTCAAATTCCTCATTTTGCCAGGTCCACTTTTCGTCGCTTGCATATGGTCCCGTTCCATTTCAAAACACTCATTTATGACATTCCAACTGTTAGCTCTCTAGATAAAGCCAATCTGCTTGCTGTTCACTTTTCAGTCAGTTCAACCCTCCAGATTGTGATTTATCTCCACCTGCACTTGAGCGCGAAGAATACTCCATTGGACCAATCCACTTTCGCACTCGTACAGTGGCTAGATTACTTCGAGATCTTGACATTCACAAATCCGCTGGACCAGATGGTATTTTCCCTATCGTTCTGAAGAGGTGTTCTTCTACGCTGGCATAAACACTACTTTTCTATCTATCCTATTCTCCAGGGCTCTTCCCGAGAGTGTCGAAAACAGCATTTGTCCAGCCTGTCGCCAAAAAAAGGCGAATCTTACGTCCCTTCTTTCCAAGGTCATTGATACTGATTAACCACCAGCTTATGAAATAACTTAAATCCCGAAAACTTCTTAATGACATGCAGTAAGGTTTCCGCAGTAACAGGTCCACTGTTGATTTGATGACATATATAACCGAAAATTGGAACCAATCTCTTCACAATGGTCGTGAAAGTAAGATCTTTGGCAGAGTTTTCAATCAAGCTTTCTTGTTGAAAATACTTGCATTTAGAATCGATGATACTCTTCTTCAATGGACTAGAAATTGCCTTTTGGACCGTTCAATTCAAGTTGTTTCGGACGGTTACAAGTCTGCAACTCACCAAATAAATACTGATGTTCCCCAAGGCTCTGTTTTATCTCCTACTCTCTTTCTCATTTTTATAAATGATCTCTTGTCTGTTACTTCCTACAGATTCATTACTTCGCAGATGAAAGTACCCTCACCTTCTCATGCTCGTTTCCTGGTTCACGCCCCTCATCTTCGCGTGTGGAACTGGAACGGCGACGTATGTTAAGCGCATTAAATTCCGATCTGGACATCATAGCTCAATGGGGTACAACCAATAGGGTGGCATTTTATGATTCCAAATCACAATGCTGTCTTCTGTCATTGAAGCGAAACGTGTGATCACAAATAAAGATGTTGTTTACATAATCGATTAAATAAATACTAACGCAAATAAATAAATAAATAAGAAGATAAATAAATAAAAATGAGATAAATAAATAAAAATGAAAATAAATAAATACATAAATAAATAATTAAACAAGTAAATTAACAATTAACAAATAAAATCTATGAACATCAAAATAATATATATATCACAGTAATGTATATAAATTAAACATAACACCTTAAGTTGTTAAATTTAAAATTAAGTTATTATTAGAGCAACTGCACACATCATCCATAAATGGTTCCATTGCATCGCTGAAAATTTAAGATTTGCCATTCCCAGTATGTGTGTTAATGACAACGTTCGTTGGAATAACCACATATTCGATGTCGCCAAGAACGCTGTGAAATGTCTAGGCTTCCTTAAGCGATGCAAGAAATCTGTCACCCCTTCTGATCTCGCTACAATTTGTAAGGCGGAAACTCGAGTACTACAACGCTCATATCTGGTCTGGTGCACCAATAACTTAATTGGAGCCCGATTCAAAAGCGACACGCACTCTGTCATCGTCGCAATGTCTCCTGTCTCTCGTTGTTTAATTTTATTTTACCTCCCTATCTTCTTATCCTAATTTACTTATCGCCCGCGCTATGTAGCTATTGTGACAGCAGTGGCGCAGAGGTTATTGTGTCGGGCTACTAATGGTGACAGGTTCAAATCCCGCCGGAGCCAAGTAACATCTAACAAGTGTTTTCCACTGCCCCACCTCTTGCGAACGTCTCACAAAAATACAAGAGTATCAATTGTCATGAGAAGCTTCTCAAATTTGCCTTTGGGATTCGGCTAAAAACAGTAGGTCCCTTCCAGTTCGCACAAGCAAATGGTTAGAGAAGCTAGATTTTAGTCCATGTTAATGCCTAATATTTTTTTTTTGTGTGTAGCTTTTACATTACAAGGGTACTATACAATTCTTTTGGTCGCGTACACTGTAAATAAAAGACCTATCCTACAGGTTGTACCTCATTCTGCTATGATAGCATCTATGCAATGACTGCTGTGCTTCATTTGATTTTTTGTCGTAGAGTATGGGCCCCAATTCTCCGGAAGATTGTTGAAATGCGGGCTTAAAGATGAATGGTGACCGTCGGGTGCTTAGCGTAAGCAGCCTGAGGGTAGTTTTTACAACTCTTTAGACAATGTTTCTTTTGGTTGAGAAAACGTGATTTAGAATCAATGTTGGTAGCCTTTCTTCTCCCATCGCCATAATTCATCTTACTATGTAGCCAAAATGCATTTTGAAGATTTTTAAGAATAGAGGAGGTTCATCTATCACCAAGTGCATCATGTAGCTCCCCACAGTCGTGCACCATATTATTGAAGCTGCTGTTGCCCGAAATACCTTGTGCTTTGAAGAGTGTGATATGTATTTGTTTTCGAAAAACATCAATGAATATTGTTTAGTATCACAGATAGCGGATGCATTCGAGACTCTTAATCGATAACCAAGAGAAACGAGTGGTCCTTGATCCCCGACCCCACTTCACAGAAAAGTTACAGCCATTAGGCTGTACAGGTTGTTGTGAAAAACATACAATTTGATGTTTCTTCATGTTCTTTTGGGGGCAGGGCTCAGTGGTTAGTGTGTGGGACTACTATTCCACGGGTCTCAGGTTCAAATCGCACCGGTGCCAAGTAACACAAACAAGCACACCTTAAGTATTTTTAATAACTGATTGCGAACGTCTGACAAACATCCAAGGTTATCAATTATCAATTAAAGCTTCTCAAATTTTGCCTTTGGGATTCGGCTTCTTTAAGAAAGGGTGAGTTTTCATTCACTGCCTACCATAAACAAAGAACAATCATAAAAATCCATTTTCATCTCGCCGTATTCCACCCAGCTACCCTCCCAGTAGCATTAACCTTTAGTTTCGGAATTAAGTAGAGAAACGTGGACAACTTTCTTGTATCTGCGGGTATACTTCTTGGTGTGTTTTGTGTTTTGTACTCCAAACTAACAGCCGACTGTATCCACATCTTTTTTGTTGTCGATTTTGTTTGTTCTTCTTATTAGAAAATTCACAAAACGGCGCAAATTAATTGTCGCCAAATTAAAGGCCAAATATACATACATTGAAGATGTCTACGATATCTACTGTGCTCTCGACTTAAGAATAAATAAATAGCAAAGAAAAAGAAGATAACAACCTCACAGCTAAATTAGAAACAATGTTCCAGTATGGTGTTGTGGTTGTGACATTTAATTCATTTGAAGCCATTTAAGCTTTTAGAGAATGTAAGGCAAACCCAGCCACCAGAAGGCACCCTTAAGTTGGGGCATACGTTTAAAGTGGGTAGACAATAATTGTTTTTATTGATTAGCTTGACCTAATTATTCTTCAAACATTTTATATTGGTTTTCAAGGTGAACTTAGGGTGCCGGAGTATAAAGTAAAACGCTTGGAATCGCTCAAAGCTAAGAAACAGCGATTTCGGATTTATGTTTTAGGAGCTGTCGGCAAAACTTGACATACGTAAACTAGTACAATGTTATTTGTGCTTACACGTGAATCTGGAAAATGTTAAACTCGTTAAACTAATTAGAGCTTCTAATGAAGGTTAGATAATGAGTTGAGCTGGTAGAAGAAACCCGGATCACCGCGCCACAAGTGGGCGTAATGTGATATCTGCTAGTTTAATTCTCATTCAGGTATAGGTATTTTGGTGAGTTGTCTTCTTTTTTTATAAATAAATCCAAATCCCAGAGCACTCAGACTCGCAAAATCATACGTTTTAAACAAATAAAGATAGCGCCATAATTTTTAAAAATGGTAATTTTCAAGGAATGTCCGGATGCAGGTCAGTGGGAGAGTTATGATTCCTTTAATCCCAATCATAGCCTCACCGTCATTAAGGGAGAAGAAGAAAGTAAATTTCAAGCAAATTGCCCACAGGGTGTTTCAGAATCTTTGGCCGAAATAAGTATTTTTCTCAGAAAATGGAATTTACAGAATGTATTACTTTAAAAATATGGGACTATATTGCGGATCTACAATAAAAAAAGTTCATGATTATTTCAGTGTTAACAGGGTGTTCCAAAATAAAACTGATCACAACAGCTTAGTGGTTGGAAGGTCGTGCGTTCAATTCCGGCCAAATCCATTACTTTATTTCGAATATATGTAAAACTTGATCTCCCTAAACAACTTAGACAACACCCGTGGAGAAAAACCATACAACTGCACCAAAAACACTTCTTTCCTATCTGTCTATTCTTTCTAAAGCAAGTGGTGCCAAATAGCATGTTATGAAATATGCCATTGCTAGGTGCTACTTGCTGTTCACAAATGCTTGCGCTGTGTTCATAGCACAATAAGAATACTATAACATTTACCGTAAAAACCTCTTAAGCGTAAGCAAATTATAAAAAAAAAAAAAAAACAGTGGATGGATAAAGTTAACGAACCAGTTTTTAATATCTTTTATTTTGTGGCGCATCAGAGTATTTAAAACTGCTTCAATAATATATTTCACGTCAAACAGTGTAAGAAAATAGTAAACGTGTCAACATATTAATAATATAAAACAAACTTGAATAAAATATATATAAAGGGTATTTGATTAGCGACTTGACTTTAGCGGGGATAACTATCGCCGTTCAGTGATATCAGTACTTCCAAACACCGTTTTCTACGTATTCCGATTACTTTTGTTATCGAATGTCAAAACGTTGACATATCGCACCTACTGAACTGCCACATACCCCCAAATTTTACTTGCGTGTGAAGTTTATTTTTACCAGAAAAATATTGAACCGCTGCCATTTCCAAGCCACTTGTATACTTGTATATATAGAGGTCAACTTTATACTTTTAAGTTACAATTTTCTCGCCCTACACGGTGCTATAATTATAAACGGTGTTTCATAAGCGACTTGACAACTTCAAACTTTCAGAGTGAACGCACCCTTAAACCGATTACCAAACCAACGACCATACCACGTCGAGTTAATCGGTTCTCGTCAGATCACCGTAATTAAACGACGTTGGGCGCGGTTAGTACTCGTACGTAGATGGGGGACCGTTTGAGAAAAACCGCGTGTCGTTGGCCAGTCCCATCTACAGAGTTGAGGTAGATAATATACGTGGTATCACAATGGACCTAAATTGGTCTAAGTGTGTCGGCTTCTGCCGACAGCCACATAAAAAACCTAACCTAAAAAACCGATTACCGAACTGTCAATGTCTAAATATTCAGTAAAATCAACATTTTCATCATGGTGAGGTACACGAAGGAACAACTTTTACAAATAATAAAAATTCCGAGTCGGTGGTCGCAACTTTAAGAGCGTTAACGCCAATTTCGGCCGTTATTCTCCTTCCAGTAGACAAGCAATTCATAGTCTAGTGGAAAAATTTGCTGCCACAGAGGAGTCCGTCGCAAACCAGTCAAATCAGTCAATTTCACGGCGTTTTCAAGAATTGGGCCTCTCCCAGATCACATTATGGCGAATTTTGCGTAAGGATATTGGCTTACACCCTTGCAAGGTCAAGCTGACGCAAGAACTACAGCGACTTGATCATATGAAGCGACGTACGTTATCGAATTGGGTTCTGGACATGATGGAAGAAAATTAAGAATTTCATAGCAAAATCATCTGCAGTGATGAAGCGCATTTTTGGTTAAACGGTTTCCGCAATAAGCCAAATATGCGTTACTGGACAGTTGAGAACGCTAATGTGCCGTTTTCATGCCGGTGGCGTCATTGGACCGTTTTTATTTCATCGATGAAAATGACCGTCACATTACGGTAAATGGTACTCGTTACAGGGGCATGTTGGAACATTATTTCTTGGATCAATTGTGGCATGAATTGGACATCAGTGATATGTGGTTCCAAGAAGACGGTGCCACAAGCCACACAGCAGGTGCAACAATCGAGAAACGGACCCGTCTATTGGCCGCCGAGATTGTGTGATTTAACGCCTCTAGAATTTTTTTTTGTGGGGCTACATTAAATCATTGGTCTATGCCAGCAAGCTGGCGACGTTAGAGAAGCTCAGAGATTAAACGAGAAATAGCGGCCGTATCGAAAATTGGGTTCAACGTATCGACCGCTGCTTACATTCCCGTGGTGGACATATGAAAGAAGTCGATTAATTTTGATAATAATTCAAGTAAGTAGTTTGCATTTTATTTTAAAAAGAAGTTGTCAAGTCCTTAATCAAAGACCCTTTATTTATAAAATAAAGTAGAATATATGATAAGTCTCTTTTGCAGTTATAAATTTCAATTTATAGTGCTATCTCTATTTGTTTAAAAGTTATGATTTTTGCAACGAAAAAGACATTTTGAACCACAGTAGGGCGTGAAAGTGGGCGGATTTTTTGAATAATATTCTGTTCACATTTCAAATATTATTTCTATAGTCAAAGAACTGACAACTGAACAGTATCCTTGTATACTAGGCGACTTCAATCTTGGTGAGATCGACTGGTGTTTCATAGAAAGCGAACAAAAGTTAGTTCCATTTAACGTAAATAGTGAAATCGAAAGTTTAGTTGTCGATTCATTAGCTGCTCTTGCACTCTTTCAAATTAATAACATAAACAACTATCTGGGCAGAATTCTTGATCTTGTTTTTATTAATAATGATTTAAAACATCATATAGAAATTGTTCAATTCCCATTGTTAAAAAATTCTGTTCACCATACTGCAATTGAGGTAAATCTTGAATTTTATGAGTATGCAAATATTTCACCTATTGAAAAAAAAAAAAAAAAAAAATTAACTTTGAGAAGGCCGACTTCATTGCATTAAATAACTTTTATAATACATTTGATTGGGTAAATATATTTCAAAATGGTTCACTTACAGATATGTACACAAGGTTAAAAAGTATTCTTTTCGAAGGTATAGAACTATTCGTCCCAACTTCTAAAAATAAGAGAACATTTAAGCTACCATGGCATAATAGCAGAATAAAAAATTTGGAAAATGCCAAAAACAAAGCCTTTAAGCGTTTTAAATCTACGGGTCTAAATGAAGATAAAATTCGGTTCCTTCAACTCAGAAGAGAATATGATTTTCTTAATTGCTTTTTATATAAGCAGTATATAAGTACAACTGAGTCAAACATAAAGGCAAATAGCAAATCTTTCTGGATTTTTATTAATTCGAAGCGCATTAATGTGTCACAGTTCCCACAATCAATGGAATATGAAGATGAAAAATCTAATGATTTAAAGTCTTCTTGTCATCTTTTCGCACAATTTTTTAAATCATCATATAATACAGACTCAATCGGAGATCTAAGATCAATGTATTCAAATTTTGAACCTAATATTAATTTTATGCTTCCGCAGTTATCTGCAGATGAAGTTTTAGATGCATTATGTAAAATAGATGTTTCTAAAAAAGCAGGCTATGATACTATTCCGCCCCTTCTCTTATCAAAATGTTCCTCATCTATTTGTTTTCCTCTCACTTTCCTCTATAATAAATCTCTCTGGTCAGGAGAGTTTCTAGATGAATGGAAAGTATCATTTATTAATCCTATATATAAAAGTGGGTCGAAGCAGTTAATCAAAAATTATAGACCCATTTCGAAGATTTCGGCTATACCAAAACTTTTGGAAAAAATCATAACTGATAAGTTCTACTACTCTGTGAAACAACTTTTATCACCGGGACAACACGGCTTCATAAAAGGTCGCTCAACGGCTACAAATCTCTGTATTTTCACTAATTTTTGCTTGAATGAAATGGAAAAGGGATACCAAGTTGATGTACTCTACACAGATTTTATTAAAGCATTTGACCGAGTCCATCACGGTTTACTACTTCATAAGCTGAAGATGCTAGGTTGTGATAGTCGTTTTCTTATATGGCTAGAGTCATACCTATCTAATAGAAGACAAATTGTCGATATAGGTGGGCTTTACTCTATACCAATTAAAGTTGACTCAGGTCTTCCTCAAGGAAGTCATCTAGGTCCATTGCTCTTCCTTCTTTTTATAAATGATTTGCCATTGATCTTTCATAAGTCGATTTGTCTAATGTTTGCTGACGATGTTAAAATCTTATATTCTATCCGATCGATAATTGATTGTTCCATTTTTCAATTGGATATAGATCTTTTTCTAGGCTGGTGTAAGTATAATCACCTAGAATTGAATTTTTCTAAATGTAAGATTCTTAGTGCAACTAGATCACTGAACGCTATCAATTATTCTTATAAATTCAATCAAGACCCACTATTAAGAGTTAAACTGGTGAAGGATCTTGGTGTGCTTGTGGATTCGAAGTTGGATTTCCGGCAGCATATCGATTTCATTACTTCTAAAGGTAATTCAATGCTTGGTTTTCTAAAACGTAATTCAAAAGACTTCAAAGATGCTTACACACTTAAAACCTTATACAATTCTTTAGTACTTCCTTATCTTGAATACTGTTCTATAGTTTGGTGCCCATTTTACGCAAATGGGATCCAAAGAATTGAACGAATTCAGAAAAGATTTACAAGATTCGCACTTCGAAATTTAAATTGGACTGGTGATATGCCGAACTATTCTTCAAGATGTGCTTTAATTGATTTAAAAACGCTTGAAGTTAGAAGAAACGCACAAGGTATAATTTTTATTAGAGATATTCTTTCCAATAAAATAGATTCCATCGATTTATTGTGTTTGGTTACGTTCTATGTTCCGGAAAGACTACTTCGAAACAGAAATGTACTATTTTATATACCTATTCATAGAACTAACTACGGTCTAAATGAGCCCATCTCGCGGTCTTTAACAATGTACAACACCGTTTGCAATGAAGTCGACATTGTAACGAATAGAGATACATTTAAACGAGAAGTCTTACAGTTTTTAAGTCTTCGTCTGTAAATTTTCTTGTATGTATGCAAGTAACAGAAAATTGTCATAATTTATGTAAATATATTAAGTATTGTATATAATATAAATTTTTAATGTAGTCAGCAGATTTAATCCATTGATGAAATAAATAAATAAACTTACAAACTAATAAAACTAATTGTAATAATAACGGTTAAATTTAACGTTCTTAGCACTTTTGAAAAATTATTAACATAAGTTAACTTAAGTTGCTTAAGACCTAAATGTTAATATTAACCCTGGCCACACCAATTTGACTTAATCGTACAATAACTCTTTTCACTGCCAATATAAACATCTGAAATTAATGGACTTCTGTTTCACAGTTTTCTAGATCTAATACAGCCCATGTTGGGTCAATTCGGATAAGTTTGTAGTAGAAACCTTATCTCAAACAAAAAAAAAACTGCTAAAATAGCCTGGTTGAACGACGACAATTTTTTCAAAGAGCATATTTGTGCATGCATTAAACTATATGCATAGGGACATAAGAAATTAATTTGCGGTTGTCATTTGGTAAATTGAACTTTTTTTCTCTGTGTTTGGCGAAACGAAGACCTTAATTGATGAAGTGAAGTATGTGTGATTTTTACACTGTCGATATGATCAATAAGCCATCAAGAATTCAACAACGCCCAGCATCTGCACAAAAGGAAGCTGCTCATCAAGATACTGATGGCATATCCTGCCAATAGCTACAATGATGATGAAGACGAACCATTTGCTGTAAGTGAGGACGATGCAGATGACACATCACAAGATATTGGTTATGAGGGTGATGCGTCTGATGCACAGACCGATGCTGATATTCCTGAAACTTTTGAAACATGGGACGAGGAGGAAATTAAATATCGGGACTTAGCTCATGTTGGTGGAGCTTTGTTAGATGTATGCCTAGAGAGAACTTAAGAAAACCCCGACAACTGCTTTATTCTAAAAATTAACTGACATAGCTTACTAGGTGGCGCCTGGCAGCCAACTAGCAACTTCCCTAAGCGCAGCAAATTAGTTACTTGAGCGGGCTCTGCGGAGAAAAGGGTTAAATCCTTTTAACCGCGATGCGGTCCATCCAATCACTGTTTGAATTGAAAAAGTTGCGTGAGCGGGCTAAATTATGCGGAGGAAGGGATTATATCCCTTTAACCCATGGAGCAGGCCACAATAATACTGTTTGAAAAGCTAACTGAAATAGGCGGACTTGTGTCCGATTTTCGATAGAAATTTGGCATTTATGTCCCGATGGGGTGGAACATAAGTCCCGAAGCCAATTCGAGACTTATCTCCTACTGGAGTGAGATATAAGCTTCAGAGTTCGGGATTTATATCCCTGCCACGGTAGTCCCCGGTCAAGAAACCAGTGACAAGTCGAATCTGACTCCTGGTTAATAGTATGAATTGTTTCGTTCTTTTACGGGAAGTGCTTGGCATAAAGTTTTAATTTGGCCTATTACCTTCGGTTTCTCTCCACTAGAAGTGCATTTTGTGTTTTGAGTTGCAGATTCTTTTATGGCTAGTTCGTCTGCTTTTTCATTGCCTTCATATCCGCTGCGTTCTGGTACCCAAATGAGGTGGACTCTTTTTGTGATAGCCAATATCAAAAGAGGTTGATGAAAATAGCCAAGCTGCTCTGCTATCAACGAGGAAAATGGTCTTATTAGTTATAGATCTGTTAAGATTCTCTCTGACGCCTGATGAAGGGCAACCGACTTCTCATATCAGTGTTAATTTGTATCATTAAGATACGTGGATACGCTTCCAGACAGAGTTTTTGTTGGTAATAATAAAGCGGGTCATGTGTAGACAAATATAATAGGGTCGTCCTCATCGCCGTCCATGCAGATTCAACACAACTCAATTGAGTAAACGCCGACCCCTTTTGCATGCTCATAGGCGGCTGTGCCGATTAATGATATTGTGAAAACCTTTTCGAGGTAGAAAGATTGCAGAGACTGGTCCGAGAAAATGCGGATATCTTTGAGGGGATATCACGTCTTCTCTAAGCCGTGATTAGACTTATTAAATCGCGAATATATCCGCCTTAAACATGCTTCACTGCTTGGGAAGACGGAGGTGGGGTTAGGTTAATGGGGTTAATATGATTTCCGTTGTGGTACCACGTGGATCTGAGAATGTTCCCCTACTCGTTAGAGCTTCTTATTAATCGAAAGAGGCTTCTACCTCTAGCGTTAGTTAAATTGTTTAGCTCGGTGTAGAAAAAAACACTCAAATGCACTTTTCTGGGAGATAGCTGAATATATATAGAGAAAGTGGAGAATAGTCTCCTCCTCATCGTCGCCCATGCAGCTTCTGTAAAAATCGTTTGAAAATAGGCCAAGCCTTGTTGCATACTTATATATGAGACAGTGTCCAGTAATGACACCTAGAGTGGTGCTTATATGCAATCTGCCCAATTAGGTCTTAGGTCCAGCTTAGGTCACTTACAACTTGTCCGCCTTTGTTTGTTCTTTCGATTGCAACTATCCTAGAAAAGAGTTTGCATGTATACCTAGGAAACCTTTTCCATCTGATTCCAATGGCAGCTTCTTCTTGCGTGTTAGCTTTTCAGCTTAACTTTCAATGTTAAATAAGACAAAGGTATTGTCAGCAAATGTGAGCATGTACCTACCATTGATAGAAAAAGGTTCAATGTGCTGGAGCTGTACTTTATAGAATAGAGAAGTTCGGTTTTTGTGGGGCTTTTGTCCAATAAGATCCTATCCAACGTACTTTGTGAACGTCTGAAGCCGTTCTGCAACGCACTAATCGGCACGTACCAGTGTGGCTTTGATCGATAATAGACCAAATCTCCACACCTAGGCAAATCCTGGAAAACACCAATGAATTTCAAGTCGATCCCCACCATCTTTTCATTTTAATACCGCATATGATAGCATTCACCGTCAGGAGCTCAACGTGGCTGCCGTATTTGGGCTCCCGGTAAAACTGATCCAGTTGTGTCGCGTGGCGCTGGAAAACACTCGGTGCAATGTGCAGTATGGAAACAGATCGTCCTTACTTTTCCTTAAAATCGTTTCTATTATAATAAAAAAAGTGCCCTACTTAACTTCATTTAGTCGGTCCATAACTTTTGGGAAAATTGTATGTAATTTTATTTCTTAAGAAACGAGGACTTTTGTAGAAAAAATTTGTAGTGTAATTTCCGGGAGTCAGATGGCCAATAGCGATGCGAGTCTTGAACGGCAATGACCCTTTTTTTATAGCACCTTCGGTCGCACTGCGTACTTCAACAGACTTGTTGCTTAAATAAAAACACTCTCTCTATAGAAAATGTGATTTAACAAAAATTCAAAAACGTCTAAACGCGGTTCAAAAATATGTCTCATTATCCACCACGGAACCAAAATAAGTCACAGCGGCCAATAGATGATGAAAAACTTCATTGTCAACGTGAGAAACCAGATAAACAAAAACACTCTTCAGAAAAGCCATAAAAGATGATTGCAAAGTGGTCTCCATTTTCAATGTTTAACGTCTGAGAGTCTACACGACAAGTTATAACGCGAGAGTTGCACAAGTCGCACCGCACTCCAATCGACAGGGAGTGGGTTAGTTATCCATGCCACCAAAAACTCGAAGGAAAACGTGTTGCTTCTTACTATACTAAAATAACTATTCTCCTGTTTGTCTCACAAGGTGGTTCGGTACAGGGTACCGTATACATGCAGTGAAAATAAGCCAAAGGCGAAAAATTGCAAATTAATTCACGAATCATCTAAGTACCAAGTTTTTGCCTGGAGGCGATATTGCTTTCCAATACCCTACTAACGTCCTACGCGCGTGAGTAAGTTGTGCGCACATTTTCAGCGCCGAATTCGTATGAAAGTCACGTGTATCTGCATCGCTAGATAGCTGCAGATGCACAAGACGTCTCCGATAGCTTGTCGTCCCACGTTACAAATCAGCGATTTTGTTTTGCTTTCTGTGGGTTTGATGGAACCATATATGCGTTCCACGCAACCGCACATTTTTGTATTTGTGATAAACCTTGGAGCCAAAGGGTCTATGGCAGTGTCGTATTTATGTGAGCGTCCGTCTTTATCAAAAGGAAGTCACACGCGATCTAAATTACAGGAGAATTATCACGCTTGATTTAAATTTATCGCACACTATGATAGGAGGCGGAGGACGCGAAGGAGGAGGCAACTACCTCCCTCACAGCTTCATTGCTGGACTAATTGAGAACATAGAATAGCAGTCGTGGCGTAGGTGAATAGAATGCACTCTGGCAAAGTGCAGACCTCCAGAGTACACCGAACGGTGTCATGCCACGTAAATTGATATAAATTGGAAGCTATTTAAGAGACAAGAGTCTGCCTGCCTGCCTGGTCGTCACTACTTAGCGACTACATCAATTTATTCGCCGGGCTTGGCTCTTGAATTGGTGCCTACTTGAGTTGGGATAGGGGGTTTCTTAAGTTCAAGCGATACAATCAGTTTTTGTTTTTTTTCTCAAATTTGCATACACACGTGAGGCACTCGCTGAAACAATCGAACCCACAACGACCCGAGTCGTGATTTTTAATTTAGCGAAACCGTTTTTTGATTGCAAAATTATGTTATGATTTTAAATTGGTCGCAAATAAATCAGATCTGACAGTGAGACTGAAAGTAGATTGGTTCCAAGGCGAGGATGTCCTGAAAAGTTGTTGCACATTAATTTATCTTAATTGAGTTGATTGACAGACTAGCTGTGATTTTGTTGGGGGCAGTTTTTATTGTCGGAACTACACTTAGGCTCTGAGAAGGATTTTGTTTTGAAGTTCATTCAAAGGGAAATGCAACAATTTAACGGTTTAACGATGCCCCTAAAAGTCTGCAAGTACTTGCTGTATTCGCATATTCAACAGTGACAAATGTGAGAGCGGGATTTAAAAACAATGACCTGTGCCAATAACAAATTCAGTGTGAAGCTTACAGATTTTGTGTCCCTATTACTTATGAACAGATCATTTATACTTCTATTGTTTTCTTTGGCGGCTTTAAGATTTCGATGGGTGAGTTTTCTAGGAGTCTGATGTGGTGAACAGTTTTTAGCAAGCTCAACGTTGCTCAAACCAGAGATAATAACAAAAATAATATAGTTTGTCAGCACATATGGAACAAAATGTACTTACGACGATCTTTTAGGAACATTATTTGGTAGTTCCGGTTCCGATAGTAAATTTATTATCCTTACATGTGATTCCATATTCGCGGTAGTGCCCGGAACTTTTTGCAAGCCAATATTCACATCCACCGTTCCCTGAAATAGACGAGGTTGGCCATGGCGGTCCGTATTATTATCTGTGTTCTGAATTTGGAAAAGGATGTTATCTCAATCACTGGAAAATATACCTGAATTGAAAGTTTTTTTTGGCAATATAAACACAATAGTACGCTTCTTTAATAAATCAACTAAACGTTCAAATATTTTAAAACAAATAGCAAACAGACGCATGCCGGGAATATCAGAAACTCGCTCACATTACCATTCCCGAATAGGTAGTTAACGTTATTTTTAACTGTGTATTAGATATTATTGAAACTTTTAAGCAAATATTAGACCATCCAAAAGAATGGGACACTGACGCACTTTCAATGGCCGAAAGTTTATTGCTTAAGTTAGAAGGGAAAGATTTTTGGTTTTTACTGCACGCGGTATTGTTTAATTCAATACAAAATAAACAAACAGATGTTGAAGTTGCTAAGCGAGAAATCGAGTGTTTTGAGTCTTGGCTTTCTACTGAGATTTGATTTAATTTTTGAAAGTATAAATGATTGTGCTGAACCTCCACGGAAGCCGATTACTTGATTTTGATTTAAAGACTCACTATAAGCGCCTTTTTGTAGAAATAAAGGACAATATTATATCTCAAATTAAGACACGATATAAATCTTTCACGGATTTATTTTTTTTGGAATTACTCAATAAATCAAAATACAGTCGTTTTGCTCAGTCAAGCCCAGATGATAAATATCTTCGGTGATTAACTTTTTCCCTGGAATTTTCGATTTTGCAGGTTTAAAAAATGAGCTGAAAGTTCTCTATACTACGTCTTCACTTCAACCACTTGACGTTTTATCCTTCTATAAACATTTAAGAAGTGAAATATTGTGTGAAACATTTCCCCAAATCTTAAAATTAAGTGGACTATTTTTAACACTACCAATGGCTGTTGCTTCCGTGGAGAGATCTTTTTCCACTCTGAAAAGAGTTCATTTGAGAAATTCTCAAGGAGAAGACATGCTTTCGGATTTAGCACTTTTATCCATAGAAAAGCGACTCCTTTTAAAAATAAAAAGTAGGCCTAACTTTTATGAAAGAGTTCTTGAAGAATACGTGAAAAAAGGTAGAAGAATAGACTTAGAGTACAAATAAAAAAAAATATTTAACAAAACTTTTCACATTTTTTTCCAAGTTCTACTGTTTTTGATTTTAAAAAATATTAATCATTAATATTTTCTCTTTTTAACTTTGTACAAAAACTATTATTTTTATATATTAAAATATTTTTATATATTTTAGATAAAATCTATACATTTTTGTAAATATTATGCTTGAAGCTTTTTAATTTAAATTTTTATTTATGTATTTATTTATTTAACAAACCGTGATTTATGAAGTTCCTTTTTTTAAATTACTTACTATCAATTTTATTTAATGCAGCATTTGCATCTGCCAAAAAGGTTTCTTTCGAAGCCACTTTTATTATACTTTAGGTTCATTGTAAATTTAAGCTTAAATGACTTGAAGTATAAAAAATTGTCTTGAATTGCTTTACTTCTATGCGATTCGTAGTACACAATATAATTTCAGAAAGCGTTTGCAGGTGCATATTTTTTCCGACTTACCATTTAAGATTTTCCACGCCACGCCACTGTTACACCGTGCACCTATTTAATATTTTCTGTTTATATTCAAGATGGAAAAATTGTTCAAATCCTCTACTGAGTTCCAAAGATTGGAAGAAACGACTCAGTTCATTGTGGATCAAGACATTGAGGAAGCAGATGCCCTTAGTGTACCTCCAAGGCCAGATCAGAATTGCAAGGCGGATGAATTAGCCAGACGGGGTTCCGCACAAGAACTCTCTGACAACAGAGATGGCGGTAGCCATTCAGACACTGAAACTCAAACTTCTAGATAACGCGTTAATAAAGCAAACAATAGGTGGAATAGCATCAGTAAGAAAATTTCGATCAAATACGATGCAAAGAGAACATCCAAACTTTTCTCCATTAGCAGGAAAAATATCAGCTCTGTAATCGCGGCAATCACTGGCCACTGCCTTTTATGCAGACATGCCACCAGATTGGGAGCTCCCTCAAACAACTTCTGCAGAAGCTGTAGAGACGTCGAAGAGGAAGAAACCAACACACATATCCTGTGCAACTGCCCCGCACTAGCCAACTCAAGGAAACAAATTCTTGGCAATTATTTCCTCGATGATCTAAGCGATCTCAGTGAGACAGATATTGGCTGTATCAGCAAATTCGTAACTAGGTCCAAATGGTTTAACTAAACTAGAGGACGGATTGGACGATGACTTGAGGCCCTCCCGGTCCCTTCCCGCAGATCACCCCAAACCGGTTCCCCTGCCAAGGAAAAGAGATCTCACTGAAGCTAGATTGCATCAGTTACTTTAGTCAGCACCCCACTCCGAGGGCGAGACAGTAAACCCGACGGATCGACTGAAACAGTCTCCCCCGGTCTTGCTGCGGGAACAGAGTTGAGGTTAGATTGTATCAGTCACCCCACTCTGTTTCTCTCCCATGCCTCAAAACCTGCACCTCAAACCCCCGAACTCAGTCACCATAATCCAAAATCGACTATCAAGGCCGCCCCTCCCTGCTCCCTTTCCGCGGAACATTGTAACTTGAGGTTCGTACTGCAACAGTCGCCCCAAGCTACACCCCCCCCCCCCCCCCGCGATGCGTACCCCATCTAGCACAGTTTTGTAATCAATTACTTGACTGTGCAGCCGGTACACCCCGATCCCCCCTCCAAGGAATGTAATAGCTTGCTCGGGATTCGACTGTATCAGTCTCCCCGGCACGATATTGCTTGCAAAAGAGAGTAAAGAGCAGTTTGAGGTTCGATTGTAACAGTCATCTCAAAAGACTCTTCCCTCCCCCGGTGATCAGGTAACAATAGCTTCCCTTCCGCGGCGCAGAAATTGGGATCGACCCGGGGTTTGATTGATCAATCACCTCATCTCGATCCCAACCCTTGGTGCGGATGTCAATACAAATACAGTCAGGCTGCATACCCTGACCCCTTCAGTAGTACCCCCCCCCCCCCCCCCCCCGCGCTTTGTGGTATCACAACGGGCAGAAAATGCGGCCTAAGTGTGCCTGGGCTCAGGCCCTCACAGCCACCTTACCTACCTACCTATGCCCGTAATTTGTGATGGATCAAAGATATCATAGCTACAACAAGCCGTATTGAAATTGAATTAAGCTAAGTACTGTACTGCCACCGCATGGCCATCGATATATATTTTTTATTTATTTTTCTGTTCATTAGATTAAAACTGTCCAGTTTCTGAGACATTGGCAAATAGTCTGAACCCTAATTTACCTTTAAACTTCTTCACTCGCATTAACTTCCCAGTTCACTTCCCCGTAGAACATACCCCCAGAAATCCCTCCATCCACTTAAGCGGATAAGGTACATAAATCACAAACCCATCAGCTATTAAGAAAACAGTTGCACTACATCAACCCTAAGGTATCCCACTAAAATATATTATCTGAACTAAGTCGAAGTTTCTCCTGTTCCCATTCCTACATCGCGCAGCTCCTTTCACGTCGTAAATCTTTTTTTCAATTACTCCCTCAAATGAAAATCAATCCGAGCGTCCCATTCCATCGTCATCAACAAATCTTCCAGTAATAGCTATATCATATCTCAGCTCCGTTCTGAACCTGCCCAAGTGCTCGTACAGTAATACTCCATCGCGATTGAACGTAAGCCCCTGTAAGTACAATTTGCATAGAAATATCGCATTCGTGCTGGCCTATGGGAAGAAAAACCCAACTACAACAATACTATGTAAGAAAAATTGTGAAATACGCTAAAGAACGATACCATCGATTTGCTGCTAGCTAACAACCATACAACATCCAAGTGAAGTTGGGCCCCCTTTGACGGGCCGTGTCGTCGCGTATTTTCGCCATCATCGTTATATTTTGCCTTGCTTTCCCCCTTAATTCGATGGGGTTTTTCTTGTATTTTTTATTTTATTTGCTCTATCTGCTGTCTGGTGGAAAATTATTTTCTCATTTCCCTAGAAAAGCGATTTGATCAATTTTCCTTTGCAGCAGAGACGTACTGTATTCGTTGTTGTGTTCTATTCGGGTGTATATGTTTGGAGTAGAACATCTATGGGCCGGAGGAACGAAGAACCCCAAGACAACGTGTGCGTTTGTTTGGTAAAAATATTTCCACATACACGAATTCGCCGACATCGTGACTTTGAGGGAAACACAAATAAGTTTCTGGTTTCTGCGTTCTTCCGCCTAGCGTGCAATGGGGATGGATGCATTAATATGACGTATTAATCGCCTGAGATAGAAATTATGGATGAATGACTTCATTTTTGTTTTTTCAGCACCAAAACGACGGGTTTCTGCTGTTTGTTGTGAAGTCTCCTATTTTGTAGGGTTTGAGGAATTTTGAAAATTAAATCAATGTGATACAATTAACGAGTTTTGGAAGACGGACGGCCAAGTTTGTCGTTAACATTGTTTTTAATTGTTGTCAAGGACGGCACCCATATCTTTGCCTGATGAAAGGAAATAATTTGAAATCTACTCTAAGGCGGTGTCGCTGTACCATATGGCTGTTTGATTTGATCTAAGTAACTATATTTGTCAACCCATTATTAATAATCTCAGTGAGCTCATCACCAAACTCCATCATTTATTTCTCATCAATTCGCGAATCCCGTCCGCCTCGTCGCCGTATTGAATCACAACCAATCAAAATAAATACTTTGTGACGTACGTAGTAACAAGATTTATCTGCCAACTTCCCATGGCAAGTTGGGTAAAACAGAACCAAACACTGCACAATAAGATGTAACTATAACATCTCCGTGGGTATGCATGAAGTTACTGTGGGGAAATAAATTCGCCTCATGAAACAATCGCCATTGAGAAGAGTTCGACAACTTTCAGAGTTAATCCTACGCAGAGATTTCTAAACATAAACTGCAAAAACACATCTCACAACGTCACTCTGTATCTTGCCATTCCGACAAACGACAAACGACATATTGTTGTGGGTTTACAACTCGGAACGAACGACTACGAATTGACTTCGATACAAATAAAAGTGGTTAGATGTTCTTAGATTAGAGACAAATTGAAGTTTGGAAGTCTCGCCCGCCTTGCGCACTGAATTGAATAACAAATGCTGCACTGGACTTGTAGCATTTTTACAATGTTATACGATAACCGGGAGAAAGAGTTGTATTACGGTTGCTGTTGCGAGGGATTTATGAAAGACTGACTGATTTTTTATTGCGTCAGATAGAATGGATTGCTTTAAGGATGCGGTATCGCAGAAGCTCTGTTCAAAGCCGTGCCGTATCTCCAGGTGTTATTATCCTTATTTAAGTACTATATTTACTTGTTTTTTGAATGGTTAAGGTACGTTTTATTCACTCCAAGTTGAACACATTTTGGTTATTTTTATTGCCAATTTGAGAAGTTTATTTTATTCACTCGAAGTTTAAGTTTAAGCGAATGGACTACATTGTCTTAAAACAACATATTCGGAATATTGATCAGAACTACTTAAGCAGCATTTCCAGCAGCTGCTTAAGGCTGAAAACACACCGGGAAGCAAAACGTTTTTGATTCGATAGTCAAAAAAACATTTTTTATTTCAACACACACCAAGCGAAACAGAATGTAACAAAACAAAACGTTTTGTTTTCTTGCTTCATTTGGTGTGTGTTGAAATAAAACAAAATTGAATTCGCGACTTGCTTTTAGTGTTGTTCAACATGTGGTCGGACTCAGACTATTTCTATCCACAGCTTATCAATATTAACTTTATTAGCATGTTCCTTTTCTTTATAATTATAGATAGGGCTTTATGCCTCAATTAAAAAAATCTATTTTTCTCCATCTACGTCCATATTTGCTAAAATTTGCGCCAGAAACCAGAGTATATCCATATAATGAGTAGGGACACTCTCATATTTTTGACTGAAGGGTTATTGTAGAGGTTCATAATTAGGTGTAATCATTAACAAAAATAATCAGAAAAACCAGCCATAAACCATTTTAAAAATAAATCAGGTACCACTGCACGTAGTGAAAAGGATCAAGTCATGCGTCTTTAAAAAAGTATTAAGAAAGAATGTTTTGCAGAAAACAACAGGTCAGCTATCGGCAACGAAGTACGTTTTCTTGTTTTGCTTTTGTTTTTATGTTTCGTTTTATTTGGTGTGTGTTGCCCCATAAGAAAGTAGGCAATTATCGTCAACGACGCTGGGTCGAAACAGTTTTGTTGCATTCGGTGCGTGTTGCTCGTATACAATGGCATGTATTTTCGACAACCACCACGAAACACTTCGAAACAAAAACCTGTTTTTTGTTTCGTTTTCTCTGGTGTGTGCGCTCTCATAAGAAACAATGTTCTCTTGTTTCACGAAACAAAAAAAAAACGTTTTGCTTTGTCCGGTGTGTTTTCAGCGTAATGGGTATCATGTAGAGAGAGCGATAAGGCAAGAAGAGAACCCACGTCATGTCAATGAAGAACAGATTTCGCCACCCAGTATAGAAGAGGTTGGCTTAGCTATAAGAAAGCTAAAGAACAATAAGGCCACCGGCGCTGATGGTCTACCAGCTTAGCTAGCAAATCGCCAAAACGAGAGATGAAGCGACCCGGGAACGCCGCCTTTAGAATATCGGCTATGACTCGCGCAGTGTGTGCCGTAGCTCCGTCCTGTTGGAACCACATGTCCTCCAGTCCTAATTCGTCTAATTGCGGCAGAAAAAACTCTGTTAACATGGCCCTATTACGCGCGCACCGTCCACTGTTGTCGTTTGACCAGCAGCGTTCTCGAAAAAAAATGGTCCGATGACTCCTCCAGCGTGAACAGCGCACCATGCAGTAACTTTGGGCGGGTGTAATGGCTCCTCGTGCATTACTCGTAGATTTTCGGTACCCCAGAAGCGACAGTTTTGCTTGTTCACGTACCCGCTGAGGTGCAAATGAGCCTCATCCCTCATTATGATTTTGGTCGAAAAATCGTCCTCGAGATTGAGGATGGCTTGGGCGTAGGTTACACGCGTTTGGCCGTCGACAGGCAGCAGCTGATGCACGGACTGGACTTTGTACGGGAACATGCGCAAGTCTTTGACCAAAATTTGCATAAGGGACGACCGGCTGATGACTAATTGCGAGACACGGCATCTGGTCGATGTTTCCGGCGACAGCTCGACATCCTCCACAACAGCGGCGATATTCTCGGTACAACGGGCGCTCCGGGCCGGCCACTCTTGGCATCGTCTCGTGTGGTCCCATACTCCTCAAGGTTGGTGGCCGAACGTCGCAGTGTTTGCGTAGTCGGTTTCGGGCGGCCGTGGAATCGGCGACGGAATTCGCGCAGCGCCAACACTACAGACGAATTGTTACGCAAAAAAATAGACACGATTATTCCGCGTTTTTGGGGAGTGTATCGCTCCATGGCTTGTTCACTTGTATTCTACATCTGTCTAGTCCACAAATGTCAAAACAGATTAGACATAGGCGGCCATTTGCAAAAATAACAGTATCTTCCAATAGGGTGATTTCTTTTGGCCCACCTTGTATCAAGTAAGAACAGTTTCCACGTAAATTGTAATTAGAAATTAATCGAAAATTACGATTACCAGATTTCATGAAGAATTACTTCAATACTTTAAAACAATACAGATGACGAACAGGAAGGATTTTCAGGTCACAAAACAAAGGAAAACTAGGATATCTAACAGGTTTTCGACATAATTTGCTTAATAAATGCTTCTGAATAACTAATAGAGGTTGTATTTTGTTAAGATAAGCACCACCCCAACAAGAAATTCCATATTGCAGCTTTGAGTGAAAAATAATTTTAATTTATAATTTTATTTATTTCAAAATCGCTTACAGAGTAGGACAAAAGTCTTATAAATTTTTGAAAGCCTTTAAATTAATTTAAGAATTTGAGTTTAATGTATTTATTAAGCTATATACCGTAGTAGATTTTCTTAAGAAGCATTGTAGAGCAGACATTCCGTAAATAGTAGAAGTGTCTCAGAGTGGAACGAAAATACTTCCTCAAAGATTCCGTGTGATTCGAAAAGCTCATATTGGAGTCGATAATAAGCCCTATGTGTTTATACTCATCTACTTCCTCGATAAGAAAACAGTTAGCACTACAACTAAGAGTACTACCAAAAGTGGGGGTAGAAGGTTTATGCGTACAATTGCAATTGGTAAATCTAAATTTTTGACACTCAGGAGCATGAAAGTGGACATTTGCTCCTAAACTGTGTACAGATGACAAGGTGAAATACATTATTTTTGTTTAAGAGCTAATTAATAGCTTGTGAATCTAAAACCAGGTTCTCAACAAATTCAAATCCCAATTAATGTCAGCAACGAGTTCCAAAGGACTGTTCTGACCATAAGAAAAGCCTATGTCATCCGCGAAAGCAGTTAGTGAGCCTTTAAATTCAAGTACAAAGAGTGAATTAATGTAGATGAGAAATAGAATTGGACCCAAGACAGAGCCTTGGGGTACACCCAGGTTAGACAATTTTAATTCGCTCCTTATCTCATCAATTTTCACTCTATGTGACCTATTTTTTAGGTAAGACTTGAACCAATCCAGCATAAAACCACGAAATCCGGCTTTTTCCAATTTCCCAACCAAAATATTGTGATTGACCATGTCAAATGTTTTGGTGATATCAATGAATAAGCCAGCTGAACACTTTTTACCATCAAGATAAGACATATATCTGCTCAACAATGCTCCTTAAAACGATTTATTATGCAATTTTCCATTCCAAACTGCAATATGGAATTGTTTGTTGGGGAGGTGTTTCTTTGAATAAAATTCAGCCACTATTAATTCTGCAGAAATATATTTTACGGAAAATATGCCGTAAACCTAGAAGACATCCTGGTTTTCCATTGTTCTACGACCTCAAAATTCTCCCAGTCCGACACTTGTACTGCTTTAAAGTGTTGAAGACTTTCTTTATGAAGTCTGGAAACCGCAATTATCGTTTAATCTCAAATTATAATTTACGTGGAAACTTTTCCAATATGGTATCTGTACCAAACTTCCGCACTACTGCATTTCGTAATTTTTATTCAGTTTTATCTTGTCGTTTATTTAATAAGCTTCCTTACTCCATCAAAACAATAACAATGCCTGGAATTAACATGTAAAACACTGGCTTCTAAATTTGACTTATAATAATTTGGAATCTTTCCTATACTTTCTAATATTCTGGTTCAATTTCAGTTTTGATATATTTTGTTTGTCTTAAGTAATCAAATCCTTAAAAGTAATTTATTTTCTTTGTAGTATTTTTGATATGATTTAATGAATTCAGTCGAATTTGCTGTTCTAATAATTTTTGTTAAATATGATGCAAATTGTCTTATAGGGTCACCCCACACAAAAACATATATTTGAATTATTTAAGCCCATTGAAGTGGCATTCAACACTATTTTTAATAGTTGTATACACACATACTGAATGTCGCAAATATTTCTTTACTCCTACTTAATGTCATTAATGAATATTGTGAATTTACAATGAATTTTATAAGAAATAAAAAGCTATATCTATCTATCTATCTATCATTTTTTTTCGCTCGCGAAGTGGCCCTTTTAAATGTGTGTTTCTCGACTTCGCTCCTGTCAAAGTCGAGGTCGGTGTTGTTGTATTCAGCTGTTTCTATTATAAGTATTTATTTATTATTTGAACAACTGAATCGAAAGGCTATTCTCTCTATATTCCAGAAGCAGCTTTTAATAAAATGCTTCGCTTACTTTTTCATTGCAACGCACGTCATTTATATTATGTTTGCTTAACTAAAGTTCTAATGCAATCTAAGCCGGAAACAAACCAAAAAAATACCCCAGCTTTTATTATTGCTTCCCTCTTTTTTATGTCGACCATTAATGGCAAAGCGAAAATCCTACAATCAAATAATGACTCTTATCTGCACTATCGCGGCTGTTTCATATTCAGCATTGTGTCACCAACATCTGTGTTAATATTATTATGCAAAATATAATTTACGATGCTAATTAAAATCCATTATAAATAACTTGACATTTACACTGGTTTTTCTGTTCAGAATTTAAGCTTTGATTAATTCGAAAAAATATTAAATTGAAAGCTATTCAATTGTGAATGCAAACAAAAACCAAAATAATTTAAATATAAATTAATTCGTATTTTATTTAGTCAGACGTTGATGGGGAAATCGCCTGACTGAATGAAATGTGTTTAATTCCTCTCTCCCGGTCAGATCGGTTTTGTCTATTCAACGGCATTTATGTCAGTCATTCCTGTCATATCAATCAATTATTAAAAGAAAAAATCAGTTGCTTAAACAGTGTGTTAAACAAGATAAGGCACACACTCAAATTGGGGGGACTTAAGTTGGAATTTATGAGGTATAGTGGACAAGTTGGTCCAACAGGTATTTTAGTTTTTTTTTTTTGTCGGTTTTAGATTTTCTACATTGGACCACTCAGACTCAATACTGATCCATTGTAATGACAGGAAGAAACACCACTTTTAATGACATTGTCTCATATTTTAGAGAAAATCAACCGAATTGCTCCGCAGCCACAAGTTTTGTAAAAGTTCATACAAGAATACAGCGTGACAACTAACTAAAACCACAGATAATCTGCCCTAGCGAGGCAACCGTCGGAACGCATACTCCTTCGGAGACTCAAATTGTCTTCGAGGTGTCTGTCATCGGAGGAAAATTATATATCATTGCGATGGCGCACCGCGTCGCATTGATTCAATATGCGACAGACTTAAAGTTCTAAAAGAGATGTGCAAAGTACATTTAAATGTCGATAAGTCAATATGTCTGTCGATACTTATATATAATGAAGACTTAACGAGCTTAAGTACCATCTCTATAATTCAAACATATCTAATTACCGAGTTGTCAAAAGATGAAAACAATTCCATTTAAAAGTAAAAAAAAGCAGTGTGTTTTGATAGTCCTCATTATGCATTTGTTTTTTTCGTCTTCAATTTGAGACATCAATCGGCGGTTTTCATTTGATTGTAGCATTACGTTTATTTACATTTATTTGTACTTTAATTTGTTATGGTAGATTTTGTAAAGTGAATTCTGAGTGAAAAGTGTCAAGCTACGGCTGATGTGCCAGCCACGGTGTCATGGTCGGGTGCCTGCTGAAGTGAGAATCGGTTGGCGTGAAGCTCTGGGCCCTCATCACGTACCTTTGCGGACGATTGTCGTCCATGCGATTGCACTGAACGCTATCGTCAATAGTTTGATTCACGAAACACAATCGTTCTCGTGTCGTCCATCGCTCTCGTTTGGCTACAGTTTGAGAAACACTGAAAACAACATCTAATTGTGAGAAATGACAGAAACGAAGACAACTGACTGCTGAGATTTGTTTATAGCTGCTGTTTTTTTTTTTTTTTGATAAATAATATTTATTAATATTCTATTCTTTAATATCCCTTGTTAGCTAGTACGAATGTTTTCGGGGTGGCAAATTTTTTTCATGTCCGAAACTTTTTTAACGTCTTCGCTTACTCACTGAAGACATCACCGGATACATATAATTGTTGAAATAGAGTTTCTTATTTATAATAAATTGCATTAATAACAATCTGCAGCATATAAAGAAAAGATCTAAAGCCGATTATTTACTTTAAAAACCATGAAAGGGCTTTAATAGTGTACAAAATATGTAAGGCGATACCTCATTAGCTATCGCGCAAATGCTATCGTCTCGACGACAGTTTTGTGACGTTTTGTGAGTTATGTGAAGTAAATATTGAATCGTCATAACGATATCATTCAGACGCGAGTGTTACGTGAAGCATTGCTATCGAAGTCGATGTCGAAAACGAGATCGTCAGCCTTACGTGATGAGGGCCCTGGTTCCTAAATTAAGTAGGCATGTGCAATTGTACGTAAATCACGCAGCCCTATTCTTAATATTTCCCGGGAATTGTTTTCTCAGGGGAGCTTGTACGATTGCTGGAAAAAGCTAAATTTTTGACATTTTGAATGAAATTGCCGTATTTATTATTATTTAAAAACGTCATCGCTAAATTGTAAAAAGATGAATAATAAAAAACAAAACAAAATATAAATTCAGTAATTAGTTTGAAATCACTCTAAATCACATTGCATATTTAACAAAAAAGAAAACTGCATGGGAAAGTTGTACCAAATTGTGTTCAACTTGATATATGACTTTTTAAGTCCCCAATTTCTAGAAGCCGACAATTTTTTCCAATGCTGTCTTTGCTTTCTTAAGTTTTCATTACCCAGTTTTGCCGCTTGGCTTCTTGAAGGTTCTCGTAGATTCTGTCGAGGGAATGATATATTTTTTATAGCGTTTCGGTGGGTCTCCTTTAAGTCTCTCACTACATCCTTGAAAGGGTGGCGACGGTGTAGAGGTTAGTGTGTTGGCTTGTGACCCGTGCGGTGCAGGTTCAATCCCCATGGGGAACAACAACATACGCCACCCATTCTCATGCCTCTACACCAAAAAGGAGGATTTCTGCCTGGTAGTACAATGGACCGTTACCGAGTCTGAGTGCTCTGGGATTTGGATCTCATTTTTCTTTATAAAAAAAAAAAAAAAAAAAAAAAAAAACATCCTTGACAGCCGCACACAAATCCTTTTGGACAACGACGTTCTCTTTAACGCCTCCGACTACATCCTTAACAGCATCACACCACTCCTTTTGAAACTCATTTGTCGTTTTAGACCTAAACAATTATTTCCCTTTAATTTAGTTTCAATGTGCAAAAATGAAAAACTTAAATTTTTTTTATTAAACTCTCGGGCAAATATGTGGGGAAGAAACTCCCGGCAAATGACATTACATTCTCCCTTGTTTTGACATTTAAAGTCCCTACTTTTTTCCCGGAGTATGTTTTCCCATTTTAGAAGTTTGTTTAGAATAAGGGAAAAATGAACAAATCCCCAGAGAGATTTAATTCAGAATAGGAGTAAAGGGAATTAAATTCCCCGGGAGTTGTTATTTAGAATCGGGCTGACTAGTGTTTGTCTAATTAGGTACCGTATGTTTTAATTGTTCGCAATAGCTTTTTTGTTCGCAGTAAATTTGTATTAAAATCTGTGCTTATACCTATAAAACGGTTGTATGTTGCATTGTGTCTTCGGATGCGGAAGGCCGCCAATGTCGTGTTCGATCAATGAAAAAGTAAAACAAGAATCTTATCATTATATTAATAATTATTAAAAATTACTTTTAAAGTGTTTCCACCGAAGAAATGTAGATTAATGTGACGTTTGGCTCTCTGTTTATACCCTATTCTAGGGGTATATTAATTTTGACGCATAGTTTGTAACATACCTTAATATTGCCCGTAGACCCCTAAAAGTTACTATATTTATGATCAGCATCGATAGTAATGTCGATCTAGCCATGTCCGTCCGTCCGTCCGTCCGTCCGTCCGTCGGCAAAAATTAGGCCTTTAAACTGGACCTAGAGAGCTGAAATTTTAACCATATACTCTCTAGGGTCCCGAAATAATCAAGTTTAAGAATTTTTGAAATCCGCCCACAGACACGCCCACAAACTCAAAAAAACAAAATTTTGGAAAAAATCGAATTTTGAGCTAGAGAGCTGAAATTTTTTATATATGATCTATGGCCCATAAAACTGATTGGGACATAAAATTTTCAAAATCCGCCCACTGACACGCCCACAATTAAATAAAACAAATTTTGGGAAAAATTGAATTTTGAGCTAGAAAGCTGAAATTTTTTATATATGATCTTTGGCTCATAAAACTGCTTGGAACATAAAATTTTCAAAATCCGCCCACTGACACGCCCACAATTAAATAAAATATTTTTTTTGAAAAACCAAAATTTGAGCTAGGGAGCTGAAATTTTTAATATATACTCTCTAGGGGCCCTTTATGCTCATGTGGAAATATTTTCAAAATCCGCCTACTGACACGCCCACAATTATTTTATTTTTATTTTTGAAAGTCCAAAGTTTGAGCTAGGGAGCTGAAATTTATAGTATATACTCTCTAGGTGCCCTTTATGCTCATACTTAAATTTTTTTTAAATCCGCCTACTGACACGCCCACAATTAAATAAAACAATTTTATTGAAAAACCAAAGTTTGAGCTAGGGAGCGTTTTTATTTACAAAAGCTTAGTTTTTTCGATAAAATCCTTTAAATTTTTGTCACGCCCACTTATGAGATATAGGAATAAGAATAGGGTATCCAACAGTTCGCCTAAGCGGACTGTAGCCCGCCCCTATGTTCTCATTTTGACTTTCAACTTGAGAGCCTGAATGACGTTTCAACCGAGAACAAATAAATGCTTTTATTAAACGTCAAACGAAGCGAAAAACAAAAAAGTGGTCTGGGTGCGACCCGCAAGGTCCACATGACTAAATTCCCAGTGGGATCAATATGATTTATGCGATTAGTGGGAAATTTTGAAATGTGGTTAACCATAAGATATGGTTAAGATATGAAGAAGAATAAAGAGACCTGTAAATTTACAATATATACGAAATAACGGAGCACAATGTAATAATGATTGGCTTAATGACAAATGACAATAAATAGTGGGCAAATTATTTTACTTATTTATTTACTTACAAAAAACGGTTGGACCGATTTGGAAACTTAACTCTGAGTTACGTAATTACGCTTCATATAAACCCGGTCCCATGTCAATATCATTTTTGGTTCTCGAGATAATCGTGGCGAAAGATAATTCCGAAGGCACATACGAACATACGCACATACCCACATACGTACATACACACACACACAGACATCTCTATAAAAACGTTGGATTTGGATTCTGGTGACCTTGAAACGTGGAGATATGTCAAAATCCGCTATTCACAAAATCGGCCCCATTACAACAACTTCCACTGGGAAGTTAATAAACCAAATAAATTGTATTATAGACATTTGATATATGTTTCTTAGCTTAATAAAAAGTGAGTGGCTGTAGATTGCACCGTTTTATTCTCCAAACTAATATGAAGGTTTTCATGGCCAAGAGAAGTCGCTATTACCGCCTTCAGTATATCGGTAATATATCGGTAGCTAGAAATATCCGCCAACAACGGAAACGCCAACAAAATGCCCTTAGATGCGCCATCAATACACAAAATTACGATGTGGATGTTTGTGTTAATGAACGTTTGGCAGGGCTAATTACGTATAAACTCTGCAGTGATGCGTTTTCGAATTGGCCCTTCTTGATGAAGTTGTGATCAAACACAAATATTTCACTAAAAATTACAGATCCCCATCCCTGTAATAAATTAGAACCATGGCATTCGAAAGTTATCTAATGCTTTAGAATCAGTTTTATTGGCTACTTTAAATTTAACAAAATCAAAATAACAGACTCCTGCTCCAACGCCATGGTTTCATCTTCCTCGCTGTGGCTGTCACCCGTCGATTCTAGAAACCAACCGATGGGTTGGTTCATTCGCTGAATTACATGCTGGAATGCACTCTGATGCTCCGAACCGGAATACTCATTGTTTTGTCGCTCAGGTACCCATTAGATGGACCCAATCTGATTGCTGCTCAATTTGCAAGCTAGCTCAACTCTCCCTGATTATGATTTATATCCCCATGTACTCGAGGGCGTACAATACTCCATGAGACCAGTCCATTTTCGCACTCGTACGGTGGCAAGAGTACTTAGAGATCTTAACATACACAAATCTGCTGGACCTCTATCGTTCTGAGGAGGTGTTCTTCTAGCTGGCAAAACCACTGCGTAAGCTTTTCTATCTGTCCTATTCTTCAGGGCTCTTTCCGAGAAGATGGAAAACTGCATTTGTCCAGCCTGCCCCAAAAAAAAGCCGAATCTTCTCCTCCATAGTCGAACCGACCAATTGCACTTACGTCCCTTCTTTCCAAGGTCATGGAAACGCTGACTAACCGTCAGCTTATGAAATATCTTGAATCCCGGAAACTTCTTAATGACCGGCAGTATGGTTTTCGAAGCAATTGGTCAGGTCCACGGGTGATTTGATGACTTATCTAACCAATAAGTGAAACCAATCACTTCACCAGGGTGCTGAAAGTAAGATAGGTGCGCTTGATATTTAAAAGGCATTTGACAGAGTTTGGCATCAAGCTATCTTGTCGAAAATGCGTGCATTTGGAACCAATAATAATCTTGTGCCATGAATTAGAAACTTCGTTTCGGACCGTTCAATTCAAGTTGTTTTGGGCGGTTACAAGTCCGCAACTCACCAAATAAATGTTGGTGTTCCCCAAGGCTCCGTTTTGTCTCCGACCCTCTTTCTCATTTTTGTAAATGATCTCCTGTCTGTCACTTCTTATCCAATTCATTCCTTCGCTTATCGCAGTACGCATTCTTGATACATGCACCCTAAAATATGACCTCTATGTATGGAGAATTCCACTTCTTGATCATCTGAGCAAGCGGCCTTGTTGGTTGTCTGCTTTTTAATTGATTGGTATACCAACTTCTTCGATACTATGGTACCTCCTGATTGACAGGGCGTCTTTTTCTTACTTTCCTAGCGTTTCTCTCTCTCTCTCTCTCTCTCTCTCTCAACATTATTCCCAATCAACATATCGTCGGCTTAATACGAAAACCTCGTAACTCCAAAATTTGAAATTTTACAGGAGGAACGAAAGTTTCTTACCGAGCCCAGCTTTTTAGTTACCGATGTTATTTTATATCGTAAATTAATAAAAAAATCACAGGTTTTTGGACAAAAACTGTTTTTTTTAATACGACTACGTCTATTTATTTCACTGGAGTTACGAGTATTTTGTCATTCTTCCCTTGGAGTTATGAGGTTTGCTGCTAAATAATACTTTCTACCTTCTTAATAAATTTGATCGAAAACTAGTAGTAGTTTAGTAGCTAGTAGGTAGAAAACGCTTTATTTAATGAATTTTCACATATAATAAATTAGTACAAAAATTTTATTAGTTCTGATGTGGTATGTTGTCGTAAAACTCGTGAAAATCCTTGGGTAATGACATTTTTAAGTCTTGCAAATCATCGTACTTCCTTTTCGTGATTTTGATTTTCTCCTGGTACAGTTGAGGAAGACTAACCACAGGAACGAATGATGATGCTTTTTCTCGCCTCGTTGGTAAAATACTCCAAGTGTCACTGAATTTCAGTTTATAGAAAATATCTCCCTGGAAATATTTGAGGGCTACTATATCAGTAACACAGGGATCTCCCTTTTTTTGCCGGGTCTAATTGATTTGTAAAACGAAACCGAATCGAAACAACGAAAGTAAGTGTGATTCAAGTTGACCTTATACGAGTTAACCTTTCTTGATCTCTTGCAGATATTTATGTAGTCCGCCGGAACGTTAATGTCCGTTTTCCTTACAATTCGTTCAATACATGAATGCATCGAGTCTGCCTCCATTTGGATATGGCCCTTACATAAAAACTTTTGTTCAATTGTTATTTTATGTAAAAATGAAGCATTGAGCAATGCATTAGCTAGCGTGGCATTTCTGTTTTGGCTGTACAAAACAAAATGGTTAGGACCACCACTTTCTACTTGTGTCAAAATGAAGCTGGTTATGATTGTGGAAAATTCTTGAGCAGTTACATTTCCTTCAGTTTCATTCCAAAGGAAACAAAATCCGTCTTTTGATTTTAGATCGTAAAGGGTGAAATTGTGTACAACCAATTTTGTTTTGTAGTACATCGTAGAAATATTAGACTTAGGGCTCAAGAGCAGCGATTGGAGATCCATTGTAAAAACAGATAATTTGGGGTTTTCTTTATCTGCTTCTTTTTCTTTTCGTGCTTCATTCGCTTTAAGGTTATGCAGATTATATATTTCTGCAATAATATTTTTAGATTCGAAGGCTCCACAAGTTTCGCACCTGTCTTTTTTTGGCGAAAACAAGCTCAAATTCTAAGTACAACTTGGATGAACTTGACCTACAGTAATGCGATTCCATTTTTGAAAGAGAGTTGAAGAAATCCACCAAGCTTTTTTTCCTTTCTTCGTAAAGACTTTTTCTTGATGCCGACTTGGTGCCAACAAATTCTTCATCATCTCTTTCAACTTCGACATCCACCATTGTATCCTTTTTCGCCCAATTTAAAGCTGACCACTCGCCCAATGAGAGTGTATTTAAAAACATTTTTTTACACACCCTTAGCTTCTCGTTATTAATTTTTAGGTGATAATATGCCGTAGCTTTTCGTCTGCTTACATTTTCTTGTTTTCTATCACGGTGCCTTTCTGTATTAGTAATATCAACAAGCAATTGAACAAACAATTTTTTTTCTGACCACGTTCTTGACCAAAACCCCTTGAAAATCTTATTTCTTTCAATTTCTGTGAACAAAAAGCATTTCATAATTCCTTTCTTATTTCCTGAACAATCGCACCGTGGCTTGATGATTCGACTTGGTTTGTCAACTGTATAAAGCCACTCTTGTCCATCCTTTTTCTTTGAATCGTATTCCAAGCCCAACTCCCTTTTACGCTTTTGTTTATTTTGAGACCATTTAGATTCCTTGACGTGCTGCCTTTTAGATCTTCTTATTTTTGGGGATGGCAAATCTATGAATTGTTCTTCATTCTCAATAAGCATGAGATCACCACCACCATTTTCAAAACTTCAGGTCCCGTCTGCTCATGCGTTTGCTTTACTTCGACATCCGTAACTGTTTCATCATTTATACAAACCTCTTTAGCAGAATGAAGTACATATAAAATTATCCGCATCAATTTGGTCCACATCCATAAATATTACTTCTACTTCTTCCAAATTAAAGGTCTCTCCAGTTTTAACAGCTCCAATATCTGGGCTGACTACAATTTGTTGGTTAGTTGGAATGGTTGCATTATTGCCGTCAAGAAATCTATTTGAAAATGAAATTTTCTAAAATGTCTTAGATTTAATGCTGTGCAATGAGAAGAAACTTACAGAAATGATGGCTCATTCGTGCAGTTTTCATTTTCATCAGTTTTCGGTTGATCCTCTTCCAATCTTTTAAATACGGGGAAATACATTTTGTTGAAAAGTGAAATAAATCATTGCTTATAGGTAGGTACTTACAAAATGTTTAAAATTGCAGATGCAGGTAAAGAAATTTTTACTATTTTTGTTTTCACTTTATACCTTCACACTTTACCAGGATTATAACAATGCAACTAAAAACTATATTAAAATAGCACACTTACAGTTGAAATTTAAATAATTGGGGACTCCCCGCTTTTTCCATACCACTTTTATACCTTTGGATATTGGAGTTACGAGTTTTGATTATTATAAGCAGGAGTTACGAGGTTTGCTCTTCAGTAATTTGTCGGAGTTACGAGGTTTTTCAGGAACTTTGACTACATTGGAGTTACAAGATATAAACAAAATGATTTTTATGAGATTTCAAGTTATTAAGGAGCTACGAGGTTTTCCATAACAGTGCGCCTACCGAGTTTCTATAAGATAGCATCAAAAAGTAATTTTTGCCAAAAATGGAGTTACGAGGTTTTCTTATTAAGCCGACGATATGCTCAAAAAAATCTACTATTTACTGCGCTTCTTTAACTAGGTTTCCTTCCCTGTTTCAAATAGCCTGAGTCCCTGTCTTAAAAACTATTAACTAGTTGCTTGGCTTTCTTATAAAACCTCAGCTCCGAGTTTTTTTTCGATTTCTATGAGCTGACAGACTGCGTAGGCCTTTTCCTTTCAACGCTACAACAGCCCCGTACCCGTACTAGTTATACATAAAGGGTCGAAATAAACCTCCATTTCTCGAACATCGGAACATCGCTCATTCGTACGGAAGCTAAGTCGTTTTTCGTAAAACCTGTGCAAACGTTTGCTTGCTAATAATAACTTACAAAGTTACGAGTATCAGTACCAACGGAACAACAATATCTAAAATCAACAACAAAACCGTGAACAGCAATCCCACATACATCTGTATATGTACAACAACAAACAGTTAGGTAATCGAATTCAATTATTCTTTGGCATTTGCAGTATTTTACGTTTTATATCTTTACAATCCCCTTTCGGATGTTATCCCAAAATCCGGTTTAGGGGGAGTGGAACTATCAGCTTCCAGATTTCTTAATCCAAATTTTATCATAATAATTCACCCTGGGCATTGAGGCATATCATAGTGAGCTGGTTTTAAGGTTATTTTAACATTTAATGGGATTTTGTTTTCATCTTTTCAGCTATCCACTTTACAGACTGATTGATGGTGTATCTTTGAATCAAAAGAGTGACTCGGGAAATTAATGTGCAAACTGTCGTGAATTTTAATTCGTTATTTTTAATGCTTTTCAGTTGTTTTATTTTTTGTTAAGTCAACGATTAATAAATTTTGTATTCGAGAGCAATGTTTTGCTACCGAAATAAAGTACTGTGTGATGTAATGTGCCCTTGGGTGGGATTAACGAGCGTATCTATTTAGAGGTGGTCTAACAGTCTGTCTAACATGCTTTTGCAGTTTATGGTGGCTACGTTTCACTAAATGATCTTAAGATCTGGTCGTACGCCAAACTTTTTTGAGATACTTACAATATTTTTAACGTTCAGGTTTTCTTTCTCTAGATCTCGCTCTATCACCTTAGAGCTTTACTTTTCAAATATAAACGTTTGTGGGATTAGATTTAAGATAAAAAAAAGGGAATAGGTGTTAAAAATCTACTTGTGTTACGCTAAGATATTTTTGCTTGTTGTTGGAATTTATGATAATCCTATTAAATTTTTTGATAATGTGATACACTCGAACACGTACATAAAATTTTGTAAGAAATTCTTTGTAGAAATTCTTTGTTTTGGTTTTTACAGCGAAATTTATCAAATTCATGTTTTAATATATTACACATTTTTATTTCAAAACTATTACAAAAGTACAAATTGGGAAAACGAGAAATAAATTGTTGCTGCAGGCTCTCTATCGCATCTAAAAACTCTTGAGAAGGGCGTGTTAAATGCGCATCCTCAAATTTTTGGATATCTGTGAATATGGAGGAAACACTAGGTTTCTGACTTAATTTCAGCTCACACTTGTGTTTCTGACGGTTTTTTTTTTTCAATGTAGCCTGCAAAATAATAAAACGCATTTTCGCCACCAGTTTTCATTTTTTCAACAGTTTTATAGTAAGATTCGGTTTTGAAAATGTTTTTCACATTATCCTTCTTTTTGGGTGATTGTAACTGCATTTTCACGTGGGGAAGTTCTAAATTTACACTTGGCTCGCAGTTTCCATAGGTTATATCCTATATGTACTTTGCTGATAATGATCTTTTAAATGAACATATGAATTGAAATGGAGTCAGTAATTCCTAAAAATGGCCTTCTGGATTTTTTGGGGTCCTTAAACTTAGACAATTAAAAATATCGCAATACTAGTCTTTCGATCATTTAAGCAGTATTGTATTACAACATTTTTAAATTAAAAGACACGTACACTCTTTTTTGTTTGCTCTGAGAGCTAACACGCTTGTTTCGCACGACTGACAAGAATTCAAGTCAATACGCCTTTGAAAATACATTATGAAAAAACATAAGCACCGCCGACCCAACCTTATTGCAAAATTAGTGTGACCAACCACCATAAAAACTAGCAAATAAAGCAAGGTTCGCAGAACAATAAAATATGATTCGTTCACTCATGAAAATTTCGCAAAGGAATTTGATTTCTGATTTGATCGCGAACATTATTTTTCGGTTCACTTAAAAATAAAATTCGTTTTCACGATTGAATCAAATCTGCTGCGATCTGTAAAATATAGTTCGTTTGCGAATTTATCACGTGCGAATTATTTGAGACACGTTCGCGAATGGTTCTCATAAGAAAATAAAAGGCATTTCACATCAAAATTATACTACATATTTTATTATTGAAAGAACATAGGTGAAAAGTATTTTTATTACATATTAAGATTTTGGAATAAATTTGCATTCAGTTTAACTAACAAAACATTATTTATTATTTCTTAAAAAAATACTGGTAGAGCGCTAAAAGCCCATTCAACAGAGACTTGAGTTGATGGCACTGCCAGTACTACTTGTGCAAGTTTTCCTGGAAGAACCTCTTTGCTGCTCAATGTTCTCCAATGCTCAATTTTCTCTCACAAAGTAAAAGAGTTGATTCATCAGCTTCTTCATTATAAGCAACATATTTATTTAACTCAAATGTCTTTATTTTCCCGATTTCAAGCAAAATAATAACTATTGAAAATATAAATCGCGAATCGAGAATAATTTGTTTTATGGAGCTTTACGGATCCTTATCGCGAGCGAACAATATTCTACCTGAATTTCTTTTTTCCTATCTCTCATGAACGAGAGATACAGAAGAAAAATGATACAGTTCGTTCGTGAGAGAACTATACATTTTTAAAGATCGAAAATTTAATCGTTCGCGAACTTTATTTTTTATGGTTCGTGAGAAGATCGATAAAGAACGATAAAGATCCTTATTTTATCGTTCGCGAGCGATATTTTACGAACCCTGAAATAAATAGCCAAATCATTTTTATTGTTACTAGGCGGAACACCGGATTGTATTATTTTTAGCAAACAAGAAGCATTTATTTTCATATTTTTGACTGAAGGGTAATTTTAGTGGTTCATAATTAGGTGTTATCAGAAAAATAATCAGAAAAACCAGTAATAAACCATTGTGAGAAAAGCAATGCAGGTAGCACTGCACGTAGTGAAAAGCTACACACAACGAGGATCAAGTCGATACGTCTTTAAAAAAGTATTATGAAAAAACCCACAATCATTCGTCCTACGAAGGCGGCGTGTAGTGGTACAGGCAATACATATACATATATTGTTTACCCTTTTTTCCACAGCTGTCTTTCCATAAGGGTTAAAACACATCCTTTTGACCTGCTTTCACATATTGTTGGCTTTTTTCTGCATTTTGCTTTGTAGTAGTAGGAAATGCATATGTAGAGAGAGTGTCCCTACTCATTATATGGATATACTCTGGTACCTACTCACTGATTTAGGACATTGAAATTCAGTCGAAGGCTCTAGCCGAAGCTGGATACTCGGATGGCTTATAGTTATTTGGACCAAGGGTTAGCAAGTTGAACGAAAACTGACTTTCACTATATTCCGTAAACCTTTTGCGATATACTGCACTGATATATGAAAACCTTACGCACGATAACTATTTATATTTTATATTATTTCTGCAATGCATTTTACAAATTTTGTTTTTTTTTTCAGGTAATGATGGCTTTCGATTGGTAATTTGGTAAATTTATAAAAAAATATTAATTAATCAACAGCTTAACTACCTACCTAGCTGATTTTAATAAAAGTTCTAAAGTTTGTCTGTATAAATCTTCACGCCCGACAAATTAAATAAGGTCACCTCTCTAAACCTTCGACCGCCCTCGCAGAATTGGAATACTTTTTTTTTGACACACAGATCTGTGCAGATCTGATGCAGCGTCATATGTCTACAGACAAGGTCAGTTGTCAAATTGTAGGTGTTTGTAGTATGAGGAAACAACCTGTGATGACGACATTAATCTAAGCGTAAGCGTACTGCATCTCGCTAATCGGCACGTATCAGTGTGGGTTCCGGCGGTGCAGGGAAATAAGTCCACGGGAACTAAGTCCACTGAGGGACTTAGTTCCCACTTAGTGGGAAATAAAACCATTTTCGCGGAACTAAGTCCATTTTTTTATGGGAACTTAGTCCTCATTCAAATATAAGAAGAGGGAACTAACATCCAACATTTAGAATTAAACAAAAAAACTGTAAAGTGCAGTTAGTTATCACACTCTTTAAGCAAAGTCTTAAGCTTATCATGGTGACATAAAGCCAAAGTTTCAAAACCGTACCTCGCACCTAATCCAAATCAAACAGTGACCCCAAGCAGGGGGGTTGCAGGGGGCAGCATGCCCCCCCCCCCCCCCCCCCCAGTAGGAAAGGGGAGCTAATATTGGATTCTTTTGAAAGAAAAATACTACGCGGATATTTGGTCCTGTGAGGGTGGAGGGCGAATGGAGGTGAAGATACAAACGCGAACTCTGTGAGCTGTACCAAGATGCTGACGTAGTCAAAAAGCTTAATCACGTCGACTTAATTGGCTGGGCCACATTGAGCGAATGGACATGCTCCAGCCAAATATATCTTCGACTCTCAGCCCGCATGCGAGAAGGCAAGGAAGACCGAACTTTCGTTTGCAAGACCAAGCAATCGCGGATGCCAGAGCGCCGTGTCTGGAGAACTGGAAGCAGCGTGCTCGGGATCGCAGAGGATGGAAGGCTGCAGTCTCTCAGGCATTCACGCCAGTTAAGTAAGTAACTAAGCGTAGTGTTTATAAGCTGGAGGAAAAAGCCATCCATCTTCTGTGACCGAAAAATGTCCTGAAATTCTAAATTGATGGCTCTTCACCGCATTTGTGAATGTAGCGACCTGTGCTTTCATACGGTTTACAATGTTAGACAACGTACAAAAAGTAGTAGAGCAAATTAACGGCAGCTGAGTTGGACTAACAAAGCTTGATCAAATAAGAAGTTCCACGATCCGAGGAAGCCTTCCCGTCAAAGAACATATCGCAAAGAAAATTGAGTTCGGCCGGCTCAGTTGGTACTGTCATGTACAAAGGAGAGATCAGACTAACCCCGTCAAAAAGCAATATGAATAAACTTTCCTATACAATATAGAAAGAGAGGCATCCTTAAAAACTACTGTATCACAGAAATGCAAAAAACATCATTATTTGACTGGCCTCAGTGATGAAGTGATTTAAAAGTGGTAGGCCTGCCGATACTTTTTGAGGCCAAACCGGCGTACTCCACAGGCGGACTAGTGGGGATGCAGTTAAAATGGAGGGTTATGATTCCTTGAGTCCAGATCATAACCTCGTCGTTAAAGAAAAGGTAGAGAAAGAGTTGTCTAACAGGCGCCTATGTGAGCTCTTTTCTGTGTATTCTTTCCACCAGAAAATGGACTACTTTTTTGAACCAAACTGTGGTCAGGTGCCCTGCCCTGCTTCACGGGTTAAAGGAATTTTATCTTTTTACCTCCGCATGGTTTGGCTTGCTTACGTAACTTCGTTGACCCACTAAGAGAAAGTGCAAGTTGTCTGGCAGGCGCCTTTGTTTGCTTAGTTTTTTGAATCAAATAGTGTGTGGGGCAAACATCGCGGGTTTAAGGGATTTCACCCTTTACTCCGCATGGCTTAGAGGATTGACATTGATGATTCTACGCTATTATATCTATAGACAAAACAAAGTTTCAACTCAATCGGATAAACGATCCGCTGACGCATAGAAGACAAACACACGACATTAACTTATTTTTATAAAGGGTCCAACAAATAACTTTTTTTTTTTTGAAAATGCTATAAAAAAAACTACTGAATATTTTCTCAAATTTCTTTTTTTATTTGAAAGTACAATACTTCCGGTTAATAATGGTAAATAATTTCATTTAAATGGCTGCCTCGGCTGGCCATGCAGTAGCGTTGTATGGAGTTATACCAAGGTCTTTATGTAAAATTCGTCTCAATGATGTCTCCGAAATGTTCAATTTTTGAGAACGACGGTGTTGATGGCGCTTCACGCACACTTTCTGCCACAGCAGCAATATTCTCGGGTGTACGCACTATTTTTGGCTTTTCACGCTTTGGTTTATCAATGAGGATGCCAGTTTCTTTAACTTTTTTCACAAGATAATGAACATACGGAGCTGACGGTGCTTCTCTTCTTCCAAAATCCGTACACAATTTTCGCACACATTCTGCAACATTACCATGTTTTTCAAAGTAATGTCGCAATATTTCCCAGCGTTGTTCAAGCGTATATACAACCATATTTGTTCAGCGGAAGGATAAAACTAATTATCTGTCAAATCAGACATGAGCTAAGTGTTACCATTCACGAAATAAGCACTAGTTGAAAAAAAACGTTAGATGGCGGACCCTTTATAAAGATTACATAGAGCGGGGGTGGCGACGGTGCACAGTGTGCAATTTCGCACATCTAGCGGAACTTAATTAAAAAATCAAAGTCTTCCGATTGATCATTTTTTGGTATGAGATGATAGTTAAAAACCTAGACAGAAGCATGTAAACAACAAAAAGGTTATAACAACGGTATTTCCCGCTGTGTAGCTTCACAAACAGCAGCAAAAACTTTCTAAAAAAAATAGACTTAATCAGTTGCATATTCTTAGTCAAGTTGGTCATTGCCGTTTAAAGTGATAAGCATAGCTAAGTTACATAATATATTTTTTTTATTGTTTCTCTATAATCAAGTAATTTGTTAAGGTAAATCGAAATCAATTATTAGCTTTAAAATTGGAAGAATTAAATGTTTTGTGACAAGACTTTAAAATTGTTGTTTTTTTTGTGTTTTGTGACTTTGTGAAGACTTTTAAAAATGTATCTTCATGTATCTTCTGTGAAATGTGCCTATAAATGTTCTGTGATGTTTGATTAATCAGAATCCAGTCATAATTTTTGCTTTCGAGTGCTCACCCCACACAATTTTTTTTTTTTTTGTTAGGCCTATAGCAAAATGAAAATCCAAGAAATTTTTGAGGTATGGAAAAACACTAAAAAAGTGGACCGAAATAAGCTAATTTCGGCTCACATATTGGAAAACTTTGGCATTGCGGATACTAATAAAGTCCCCAGAGTGCTGCAAATATATGTAAGCTCTTTGAGTTGCAAAATTAATGAAAAGTGGCAAGGAAGTATGCGAGATATGAGAAGGTTTCAAACCAATAATATGAAATGGTTGGAAGAAGACATTCAATTGCCGGCAGAATTTTATGATAGTCTGCCAACAACAAGCATAAAATCAAATCCTGGGCGACCTTTAAAAGCATTTGAAGAATGTGCATCTAAAGTGCAAAAAAGAAAAATAAGAGAGCTTGTATGTACTAAAACTACACGCGAAATTGCTATTGCTGCAGAAGTGAGTTTAAGATCAGCTGGCAAAAGAGACGCTGCAGATCTTGTAAAGGAGCTTGCATGTAGTTCCCCTGCAAGGGCTACTAACCTTAAAAGGGCTAGGTCCAGTAAAGGAAAAGAAATAAAAAAAGTTAGTCCAGAGGAAGCCCTTTTGCTCATGGTGAACATTAAATTAAGTACATTTCAGTATAAAAACATGCGCCAGCAGCTTAAGGATATAAACTCCAATGTGTACCCGCCCTACTACTTAGTGCAAGAGGCAAAGAAAGACTGCTACCCTGAAGAATCAGCTTTCAATGTAACTGATGTGTCTGCTGAAGTGAAACTTCAAGCTTTACTAGATATCATGGTAAAACGTATTATCAAGGCGCAAAGCGATTTAGCTGAACATTTAACAAAATTGGGTGTGAATGTTCTATCTTTGCGTTTAATTTCCAAATGGGGCTGTGACGGTAGTTCAGCACAAAGTCGCTACAAGCAAAATATGGATGATACAGAATGTAGTGACGAGAATTTATTTTCAATAACATTTGTGCCCCTTCGTTTGGTTGATTGTGTATCAAACAAAATTATATGGCAAAACCCTAGGCCTAATTCAACGCGGTACTGCAGGCTCGTTAGATTTATTTTTAAAAAAGAAACCAAAGAACTTATTAAAACCGAGAAATACCAAATGCAAGATCAAATAAATCAACTCATACCAACAAATTTCAATGTTAATGACATACAAGTGCAATGCAAGCACGAGCTTCTATTTACTATGGTAGACGGGAAAGTTTGCAGTGTTTTGTCGCAATATGACTCCTCCCAAAAATGCTATATTTGTGGTGCAACTCCTAAGGAGATGAATCATAAAATAAGTGTCATTAAACAACCACATGAAGAAATGTTCAACTTCGGGATGTCTCCATTGCATTCTTGGATTAGGTCATTTGAATGTCTATTGCACATCTCCTACAAGTTGGGTATAAAAAAGTGGCAAGCACGATCACAAGAAGAAAAAAATTTAGTAACGAACAAGAAGAGTTACATACAAACACAATTTCGGGAAAAAATGGGATTGTTAGTGGACATGCCAAAGCAAATAGCTGGAAACACAAATGATGGCAACACTGCACGTAAATTTTTTAGAAACGCGAAAATAAGCGCGGAGATAACAGGGATCAATGTTGATCTTATTCAACATTTTCGCATTTTACTCGAAGCTATGTCAAGTGAATATGAAATTGATCCAGACAAATTTTCAAGCTATGCCACTGAAACCCGAAAAATATATCTCGAGCATTACGCTTGGTATTATATGCCAGCAAGTATTCATAAGCTTCTAATCCATTCAAAGGATATTATTCAAGCTTGCATTCTTCCACTTGGTCAGTTGTCGGAAGAAGCGCAAGAAGCAAGCAACAAAGAGTACAGACGATTCCGCGAGCATTTCAGCCGAAAGACATCAAGGAAAAATACTAATAGAGATGTACTAAACAGGTTTTTGCTTTCGTCAGATCCCTATCTATCGAGTCGCTCTACAGGGCTTCACCGAAAGAGAAACCCACTTCCTCAGGAAAGTATTGACCTATTGAAGACTCCCCAAGCATTGCCAGCAAGTACCAGCTCCGATGAAGAAGATGATTCGTCCGACTAATCTCAAAACTGTATTCCAAAAAAGTTGAATTTCAAAATAAAATGAAAAATGAAATATTGATTCTTATTATTTTTTACTTACGCGATAAGGCGTATGAAGAACCTTGGTCTTCTTGAAAAGAATAAAGTTTTGTAAAAATATTAGAGCAAGGGAGGTAAGTGGTAGTGGTAAGAGTCATAGAAGCATAAATGTTACACCATAGAAAAAAAAAAGAATTATTGCAAATTTTTTTTTTGGGTGGGGGAGGGGTAGGTGGGGGCGGCTGTGTGAGTGAGGTATTTGTGTGTAAAACTTATTACAACTTAATATACTACATAACTGAACAATTTCATATCAAAATATATATAATCAAGCGTGCTAGGAATAAAGTTCCGCTAGATGTGCGAAATTGCACACTGTGCGGTGTAGAGGTTAGTGTGTTGGCTTGTGACCCGTGAGGTGCAGGTTCAATCCCCATGGGAAACAACCACATACGCCACCAATTAATGGAGAGAAACGAATGACACCTAGTTTTATCTGACCTCTACACCAAAAAGTGGATTTCTGCCTGGTACTGCAATGGACTATTACCGAGTTTAAGTGCTCTGCGATTTGGATTTCCTTTTCTTTAAAAAAAAAAATGAACAGCTATGAACACAGCGCAAGCATTTGTGTTTAACAGCAATCAGCTCCTAGCAATGGCGTATTTCATTGCATGCTTTTCGGTGCTACTTACTATAAGAAAAATAAGAGGGATACCAAAGAAGTTGCAGTTGTAGATTTTTTCTCCACGGTTGGTATCTAAGTTGCTTAGGGCTATCAAGCTTTCATGTATTCGACTTAAAATAATAGACTTGGCCGGGATTTGAGCGCACGACCTTCCAATCTAACTTAAGTGACGCTACAGCCTCAACCAACACACCTCTTCAGTTAGCCCAATCTTTGGGGCTAACCGCCTCCAGTTGCGCACTCCAAGTTGGTTGAGGTCCCCTTCCACTTGTGCGCGCCGCGTAAGGCGAGGTCTTCCTCTACTGCGTTGTCCCTGCGGGTTGGTTGGTGTCCATTCGCTCTACATGTTCTAGCCATCTTAGTCGACTGATTCGTACTTTTCTGACCAGGTCGATATCGCTGTACCTCCTCCAAAGCCCGTCAACGCAAACGGGACCGAAAGTCCCTCGAAGAATTTCGCGTTCAAAACGACCAGGAAGATCTTCATCCGCCTTTGTTAACGTCCACGCGTCTGCGCCATATAGCAGGACTGGGATGATGAGAACCTTCCAATCAGTAAGCGAATATACTTCTACTGCACCGTTGCATATTGTATAGATTATTTCAACAAATGGTGGCAGTTCAATTAATATAGTTACGGCAGGCTCAAGAACTTTGCTTTTGTTCAAGCGCTTCAAAAGTAAGATAAGGCTTATTTTTAATCAAAATATCCATAGATGTTGGCTCAGAATTCACTTAATTACTTGCGTAGAAGCCATCTAAATTATATTCCAAATCTAACGTATCAAACCTACAAGACGTTAACAAAATGGAAGATTCATATCCCTCAAAATTATTTCATGCTTTTGTGGAAGAAAGTTATTTAGAAATTCATTACGCCCACTACTCACTCTTCAACCAACAACGTTATATACTTTCACTTCTTTTATTAAATGTCAAAGTCAGTCCAAATAAGGTAGGTACAGAAAAATTAAATGACACATGTTGTCGTCGCCTCCCCAAAAGGTTAAAATGTTCCCCAAAAACGATTAATAAGCGGAAGATAATAAAATTCCCAGTTTCCGCATCAGGTGGGTGTACGTGTACAAGTATATAAAATATTAATACCTTCCCAAATCGTTCGCCCCTTCTGCCGAAGAATATTGTATTCGCCTAAATGTATTCACGTTTAACATCCCGTACTTACGTACCTGTCGCATCCTTAGACCCCCGCGCTCCCCGCCATATACAACTGATTCAAAGCCAAATCGTTTGAATCACAAATAAAACTCAAATCACATTAATGGGATTTTAAATTAAAAAACCTCCTACGTACCAATTTAAAAGGATTTGGGACTGTAACATGTTATCACCGATCTAAGGAGGACGATGATGCTTGCCAATGACCCAAACTACGATTATCGTAATACTCGTGCGGATACATTTGCAGCTGAAAAAGATCTTCAGTTTCTTTGAGTATTCATTCAAACGGTAAAAAAGCGTTTTTATATTGTAGTGTTTGTCGTGTAAAACGGGATAAAGGACGAGGGCAAGTCATCAGCAGCTGCGACTGAACTGTTTGGCTCTTTGTGTTCTCTTATAAATTTCACCACGCGCGCAAACATTCATAACTTTTCCGCGGCAGACTTTGATGGACTATTGCCATTTTGTATTTTCATTGTAATTATTTTCGTTTTCTTTTGTGGTGTATCCTTTAATCGTGCATTCTCTTGTCATTTGCATATTTTTGGAAATTTTTAATGCATTATCCAGGCGCGGTTAACATTTTTTAATGGAAATGCCAGGATGCAACGAACGGGGGGTGCCTTATTTTACTGAATTGTTGTGTAAGAGTCAAACAATAAAATGACATTTTCCAAATATCATGATCGATCTTTCAATAGGAATATTTTCAAACCGTGCTGTCATTTTGACAGTTCTTTCATTTTTATATTCACCATTGTTCGACTCATCATCATGTCTATTCATTATGACACCAAAAACGTATTAATGGCGTTTGCTTGCCACGCTGGGAGGCTGTTTGCCTTCTGTGAGGTGATGATTATGTGGATATAACTTCTAAGAGGGAAGTTGGATTGTGCAGAGTAGAAGCAGTATGCACACGATTCTAGTACCACTGTAGAGGAGCAGAGTGGAGTGACTGTTTCAGTCGAATCCCAGTTCTGGACCCATTTTTTTGCTCGGCGGGAAGGTAACATAAAGAGGGTGACTGCTTCAGTTAACATCTTGAATCTTATCTGGGCCTCAGTGTGGAGGTGAAGTGACTGTTGCAGTCGAATCTCACGCAGTCGTCTTTCTTTGGCAGGAATACAGGTTGGGATGATTGATCTCAGTCGAATCCGAGCCTGTTGCTCGAAATCCCTGGTGAGGGACCGGTGTGTGGCTGCATATCTTGAGGAGTGTGCGGTCGCGCACAACCCGTTTCCAGAGACCATGTGTTAGGATCCGAGTGGTTCGACTGTTATCAGTACAAACTCCAGACTGATCCCGATTCACTGCTTAGTGGAGGGAGAGCTACCTGGGGTGACTGTTTCAGTATACGAACGCCTATTGTTTCCTAATCCACGGAAAGGAAAGTACTTTGAGGTGACAGCTTCAGTCGAACCCTGAAAACGTTATTTGAATCCATGGAGAGGATGTCGGGATTGGATGACTGCACAGTCGAATTTTGGTTCTTGAGGATAGTGGCTGAGGCACCTGAACCACTAGGCGTCACAGCCTAGTTTGGTTAACCATTCGGATTTAGTGACGAATTTCGTACCACATACAATCTACATGACGCAAGGCTGACAACGGGTCGACGTAATGAGCATACCTTTGTCCTTCCACTATGTGGACAATTCCGAAAATCTCTAGCCCTACACCCGTTTCAGATTTGGCTGATGCAGTAACTAAAGCCACAATGCCATTACTTGCGTCCGGAGGTCATGGATTGGGCACTCGAGCTGATTATAGCCTGCCCTTAATTTTTCGTGTTAAGTGTCGAGGCTTACTTCTGGCTTAATCGGTTTGTGAATTGGCAAAATTACCGCTTCTGAGGTAAAGCAAATAAACAAGAGACCTATGAGACTCAATTATACTCGCAAAATGCTACTTCAGAAGAACTTAAAAGAGCTGTTTGCAGTTTCGTAGAAAGCTTACCAAAAGTCTGATGAAAAAGACGATTTACCGGAAAACCGATTGAACGAGTGATCCGTCAATTTTGTTATCTCAGAAGTTTATTTGTTAGTTAAACTATTTTTTTTGTAAGATTTTCTGAAATATTTTTTTTTTTTTAAATTATTATTTTATCTTTGTTCATAGTAAAAACTGAATAAATAAAAATGAACTAAAGGACAATATTTCTTGGAATCCTGTATTATTTCCTACCATCAATGATTTAAGCGCCATTTACCCCTGTATCAAGCGATAATCTTTAGACCGTAAAAATATTCTAAGCGACAAAAACAAATCTCAATGAAAATTATGCTTATCACTATGAAATATTCAAATAATTACCTACACAGGAAGTTTTTTTTTGTCTCCTGTAAAATTTTAAAAATGTCGCTTAGTACATTCTTACGGAAAGGTATCATAATAAATAATTAAACTCAATTCCCGTCGTTTTTATTTTAACAACAGTTTTATAGCTTTAAAAAAAACAGGAAAGATCAAAAGTCAAATTGTTCACTTCAAAAAAGACATGAAAACTGCTTTAATTGTCTGCAAAATATGTAAAATCGATGTGAGACGATAGCATTTGGGCCATAGCTAATTAGGTATCGTCTCCCATCGATTTTACATATTCTATATTATAAATTTCAGATTTCTAGCACAAAAATCGATTTTTACGATAAATTGCGGGTGGCAATGGTGCAGTAGTAGTGTATTCGCATACGGAATGGAAGGTCGTGCGTTCGAATCCCGGCCAAGTCCATTACTTTATACCGAATACATGAAATCGTAATCTCCCTAAGTAACTTAGACACCACCCGTGGAGAAAAACCCTACAACTGCACCCAAACACTTCTTTCTATCTCTCTATTCTTTCTAATACCAAGTAGCTTACACTGTGTTTTTAGCATTATAAGGGTACTGTAACAACAGAAAAAAATCCCTTTAGCGTAAGCAAATTATAAAAAAAAAAAAAAAAATTGTTTTGTTTTAATTGTGGGCGTGTCTGTGGGCGGATTTTAAAAATTCTTAAACTTGATTATTTCGGGACCCTTGAGAGTATATGGTTAAAATTTCATCTCTCTAGGTTCAGTTTAAATGCCTAATTTTTGCCGACAGACGGACATGGCTAGATCGACATTACACATTACTATCGATGCTGATGATAAATTTAGTAACTTTTAGGGGTGTACAAGCAATATTAAAAACTATGAGTCAAAATTAATATACCCTTAGAATACGGTTTAAAAAGAGGTGATATTTAAAAATCGTGTCATAGTGGCTGTCTTAATTTAACATGAGTTCAAGCATTCGTCCAATCGGTTTTGCATCCCCAATGACATATTTTACAACTACAAATTACACCCACAAATTTGCAATACCCAGAGTTTGGCGAAACTATATCTTCTTCTTCCTCAACGTCATCAGGATTAAATGGATCATAACCCTTCCAGTTAACTGCATTCCTACCCGGTGAACGACATAAATCCAAAAAATCGCAAATTTTGCTGAAGTTGGCGAAATAGGCCAAAGATCTGTATAATCGTTTTTTTTTCTCGCTTTGACCTGGAAAACATATCCGTATCGGTATTGTATCTCTCGGCTTTCGTTCTCCTCAGCTCATTTACCACCAATTGTGCTACAATAAGAAATTCAAATAACTTTTTTTTTAATCAATGTATTTAATTTTTTTTAATTGTATAGAAAATTCAATTTTATCTAATTTTATATAACTTATTGTTTTTGAAGATGATAGACCGTTAATGACCTCCATGCTCATCCACGCATATGCAACACCTGATCAGAAAATTATTCATTGCGGCCAGAAGGGTTGAAGTCGTGATCGCCTCAGTTATTGTTTTAATGGACTGCTTCAATTCAGTCAAATTCCTTGGTTTCGTTTTGTACACCTTAGGGGCCAGCGGAAAGTGGAGTTTCTGTTGAAACGGATACTTCTTCGGCGCAGTTCTGGGTAAAAAAAAAACTCCTTCAAAATCTTTAAATAACGGTCCCCTTTGACAGTTACTGTTACACCGTTTTCTTCAAAGAAGTGCTACAGCCGCGATTGTGTCTTGAACATAGGTATCTCGATGGTACGGTCTTCGTGCGATGATTTCAGATTCGGAAAACATGTTTACCAGCCTCATAATGGTCCATCTACTCGAGTGCTGCCAAACTCCCGCCTAAATTCCAAAAAAGCCGATTACTAGCACGATTCCTTTATTATATTTAGTATTATATGTTTCGCCATCGTTGCTATTGATATTTCTAAAGCATTTAACAGAGTTCGGCATCAAACTCTTTTGTCGTAAATGAGTGATTTTAGGATCGATGTGTCTCTTCTTCTATGGATTAGAAATAACCTGTCTGGCCGTTTAATTGAAGTCGTTTTGGATGGCTATATGTTCATATAAATTCTGGTGTTCCCCAAGGCTCAGTTCTTTCACCGACACTATTTTTTATTTTTATTAATTATTTCCTCTCTGCCACTTCTAATCCAGTACATTCCTTCGCTGATTTTTTTTTTTTTTTATAATTTGCTTACGCTAAAGGGATTTTTTTTCTGTTGTTACAGTACCCTTATAATGCTAGGAACACAGTGTAAGCTACTTGGTATTAGAAAGAATAGAGAGATAGGAAAGAAGTGTTTGGGTGCAGTTGTAGGGTTTTTCTCCACGGGTGGTGTCTCAGTTACTTAGTGAGATAACGATTTCATGTATTCGGTATAAAGTAATGGACTTGGCCGGGATTCGAACGCACGACCTTCCATTCCGTAAGCGAATACACTACTACTGCACCATTGCCACCCGCAATGATAGTATGTCTCAGTTTTTCACATTCGTTTCATTATTCACGGCTATTATCTTCTCCGGCCTGGTTGCTGGAACGTCACAACGAATGTTAAACTCATTAAATTCTGATCTTTACAGCATAGGGTGAAATCAACAGGGTAGAATTTAATGCTTCCAAAACGCAGTGCTGTTTCCTATCATTAAAGCGTAGTACAAATAACACTCCGTTATCCATGAACGGCCCTTCCATCGAAGAAACCGAAGGACTCTATTCTCGGTATGTGTGTTAATGACAAACTTCTCTGGAATACCAGAATCGAAGTCGCTGCGAAATGCCAAGGTTTCCTCGATCGATGCAGGAAATACTTTACCCCATCTGATTTAGTGACAATTTATAAGGCCTTTATTCGGCCAAGCTTGAGTACAATGCTCATTATCTGGTCAGGTGCACCTAAAACATCCTTGCAGTTACTAGATAGAATGCAAAACGTGCGGTAAAGCTGATAGGTGACCGAAATATAGGTGATTATATACACCCGCTGGGTCACCGTAGAAATGTCTCATGTCTTTCCTTATTTTATCGCTACTTCTATCATCAATGCTCTGATGAGATAGCTAATTCATTCTATCGGTTTTCGTGTTCAGTCAATTAATTTTTTTGTTACCAAGTGTAGCTTTTTCAAGTTCAACGTAAGGACAAAAATCGTTTTTCGTTTATTCACATAACTTTGCCTTCCGAAATTGAAATTGAAATGGAAATTGAATTAGATCTTCTCAGCGCCACTCTTAGCTGAAAGTTTGAAGCAAAGGGAAGTCTATTGTAATCTGAAATTTCAACTGGTACTCCTTGGAACGAGGTCAATGAGACATTGAGATTTAAAATAAGGATAGGGATACATCTAGGTAAATATATATTGTCTGTATCCTCGTCCTCTCGTGACGTCACATTCGTATTGCAAACAGAAAGCCGTACGCTAATCGCCTATATTTACCCCAAAACGGTTCCCTTTAATTGTTAAGCACAAAACAGTTGTTGTTAAATTATTTCGTTACCCACCCTTTTGTCAATATTGCAGACAACAACGCTAATAAAATTAGGGTCATAGTCTCTTCAATCATGAATGATCTCGTACCGGTATTCAAACAATCCTGGACCCAATTCAATTGTTCTTTGTCTGCTTGTCGCGATGGGAAAAAAAATCATCTCACGACCTCAACGCGGTGTAGTCACCCTAAAACAGAAAGCTTCCCCGTCCACCGTTTTGCATCATTGGGCTAAGCGTCACGCGCAGATTTCCCTCTATCCGACCGGCAAACATCACAGATTCACTTTCCGACATTCTGCCGATTTAAAATCACACGATTCGTTGTCGGATGTTTGGCCCAAAACTGATAGCAAGAGGATCCCCCTAGAGGAAACTATTAATAGGTTTGTTCCTCTCTTTTTTTTGAACAAAAATTATCTCCTGACAGCTTGTCCATACAATTTCTATCATTTCCATTCATCACCAAGTGCTTCATTATGAGATACAGCACATCTGATGAGAGATTTGTGTCTGGTTCGATGTGTTCTCCTCTCTGGAGTCTAAACGCTCCATTTATGATAGGAAAATCTAATAACAATTTTGCATTTAATTAAAGAGCGTTGAAGGGGGAGAAGTGAGAAGTCTTGTGGCCCAAAAATTAACAACAAAATTAAGTCGGCACATATAACACAGCTCCCCAGGGTGTCGGTCGTAGCACCACCATCAGCTGGTGCGAAGAGTTCCACTAGTACTACATGGCGTATGTGTAACGTAATTACCACCCGCAGCGACCACGATGTGCGGGTGCAATTTACAATTCTCCATGCCAGATAATCGGAGCACATAAAGGTCGGGCATTTGTTTCCCTCTGCATGAACTTTTGCGAGTATGTAAGAGTATGTATATGAGTATCTAGTAAATTGAGATATATTGGCACCGAGGTGAATGCTGGTGGAAATGGACGGAGCCGATTTATTGTTTGCGTTTGTTTTTGCTATTTAGTTTTACGACTCTGCAATTGGCGTATGAATATTTTGGAAGTTTAAGTGCTTTTATTCGAGATGGTTGTGAGGACGAAAAAATGTATTCAACTGTAGGACTGCGTTTCTGTTAATGGTCATGTATTCTGGGCACGAAGTTCGAAATGTGTGATGAAGTAATATTTAGTGGTTAATTGGTTAGAACTTTTTAAGGGCCTTCAGCGCTATTGCTAACGCTTGGAAACTTGTTCCTGCTAAATGAGATTTCCCAGATAAATAGGAAGACTTTAATAAATAAGCAGTATCTAGGTCAAAATAAATTTGGACTCTTTTTCTGTAACTTTTGTGAGTTCTGTGATTATTCCGTTAAATTACTGGAAAAGGGGTTTCAGGTTTAAATTACGCCGGGGCCCAATAATATTTGATGTTTTTTTTCATACTTTTACAAAAATCTGACAAACATATAAGAGTATCTATGAATAGCTCCTCAACGCCTTTCCGCGTCGGCGTTAAATTGTAGGTGCAAATAAGAAAACATCGCACACCCAAATGTGAAGAAGTTAGGTTTGAGGGCCTGTGTGGACATGTTATGACTTATATATATGTATTTACTTTTCTGTTAATTTCAGGGCGTATACAATTAAAAATTGTGGGCTCAGTGGTAATGCGTTGATCTACAGACCGAGGCGTCTTAGATTCAAATCACAGCGGGGCCCAGTAACACCTTATTTTTTTCTTCCACTGCCCCACCCTGTCTGACAAACATCTAAGAGTATCAATTGTCAGAGTAAAATTGTAGGTCTCTTCTATTCGTGCCAAAAACATAACATTGCACACAGAAATGGTGGGAGAAGCTAGGTTGTAGCCATTTATATCTAATGGAAATGCTATAAAACGCTTGCGGTGAATCATTTGATACTCTATCTATATTCCTTCCCTTTTGAGTAGGCTTGGTAATAGGTTTTTTAGTCGGCTACACTTTTAGAGAGATACTTCTTTTACTATTGTTAATTATCCTTGAGAAAGCCGAGAAGTCACTTCACTCACGAGAACCTTAGCATTGAGCACATCAGCACCTAGGGTCTGAAGCCTGGTTCGAGGCAGGACATTCGCAGAGAAAATACTTCAAGGTGTCGTTGTCTTCTTCATATGCATTGCAGATTGGTAAAGGGTTGAGCCAAGGAGGTGCTTTGTTAAAACGTAGTGGCCCTCGAGAAAACCCGTTAGGCACCCGTGGTCTTTTCTCCTTGGTGACATCAAAAATCCCACAAACTTATTTATTTTTTTATTTCATCAAACGGAGCTACACTTGGTCCTCTAATAGATTACATACTTAATTCGACAAATTAATTACATACTTAATTAACCTCACCAAAGTTTGTTAAAAGCATAAGCAATTGATTTTTAAACGTATTTCTACTTATATTAGAGTGAAGATCAATGAGATTCCCAACTGAATTGGCTTCTCTTAAGCATCTACAAGGTGGCGCAAAAGTAATCCTCCTATCAGAAAATGCTGTTTTGACATTTGTGTAGTAAACACATGCGAAATACACGTTAATAAACAATGTTACGCTACACTGCTCCAGAACGCTGAATATTGGTGACTATTTATTTGAGCAATAATCGGTCGGTGACTTTGGCACAACGTGAATTTCGTCGCAGATTTCCTACCCGGCCAACGCCTACTGGTGAAACACTGCGACGTTCAGCCGCTCGCCTCGCAGAGACTGGCACAACACGAGATGCTGCCAAGCGTGGCAGACCCCGGAGTAGCCGTTCTGCAGAGAATATTGCTGCTGTAGCCGAAGATGTCATGGAAGCGCCGTCGACATCGACCAGACGACGTGCCACGCAAATGGGTAACAGTCGACGGTCTTTACAGCGAATTTTGGTACAAGATTTGAAGATGTTTCCGTACAAAGTCCAGACGGTGCATCAGCTGTTAGCTGCTGGCCGCCAATCGCGTCTAACATACGCTCAAGCCATCCTTAATCACCACCAAGAGGAAGATGATTTTTCATCAAAAATAATCATGAGTGGTGAGGCCCATTTCCATCTTAGCGGGTACGTAAATAAGCAAAATTTACGCTTCTGGGGCACTGAAAATCCGCGTGTAACCCACGAAGAGCCATTACACCTGCTCAAAGTCACTGTATGGTGTGCTGTTTTCGCTGGAGGAGTCATCGGACCTTTTTTCTTCGAAGACGTCGCGGGCCAAACGGTTACTGTGAATGGTGAGCGCTACAGAGCAATGATCAACGAGTTCTTTTTGCCGCAACTTGATGAATTGGGATTGGAAAACATGTGGTTCCAACAGGACGGTGCAACGGCACACACTGCACGTGACACAACCGATATGCTGAAGGATGCATTTCCCGGGCGCCTAATCTCCCGTTTTGGCGATTTTCACTATCCAGCAAGATCGCCTGATTTGACCGCTCCAGACTTCTTTTTGTGGGGCTTTTTGAAGTCGCGGGTTTATGTCAACAAGCCTCAGACTCTTGCAGCTCTTAAAGACAATATCCGTCAACAATGTGAGGACCTATCGCCGGAAGTTTTGGCCAAAGTGATGGAAAATGCCATAAAAAGGGCTCAAATGACAATCAACTGTGGCGGCGGCCATTTACATGACATCATATTCTCGACTTGATGTAAAACAAATTAAAAGACCAAATAAAAATAATCCACAAGAAGAATCAAAGTTTTTCATTTTTTTTAAATTACAGCCAAAAAACATCGGAAGGTTATTTTTGCGCCACCTTGTAGTTATTGTTTCATTATATCCATCTTGTACTCTATGAATAGGCTCAACAAAAATATTTTGATTTCTCAATTGTACCACAGGTCTTCGATATCTGATCTATGTAAGCAGGTAAGGACAATCTATATTTTAAGTTATTAGGTCTCTCACAAACATGATCGAAAAATACCTCCGCCGAATACATAAAGGCAAGATTCCAAGCAGTTGACATCTAATATTATATGGTGGCAAGTCGATATTCCAATTAAGCTTTTTTATCGCAGCTCTAGTAAACCATTTTTGAATCTTCTCTATCCTTGTAGAGTGAACCATATAATATGGATTCCAGATAACAGAGCAGTAATTTAAGGAAGACCTCACATATGCAAAATATAAGTATTTTAGGGTATGCGGGTCAGAAAAATCTTGAGAGTTTCGCAAGATAAATCCCATCATTGAACTGCATTTTGCGACGAGGTAGTCTATGTGACTAGTGAAATTGAGCTTATAGTCGAATAATACGCCTAAGTCTTTTTTGGATGAGATTGTTTCCAAGGGTAGATTTGTTATACTTCAGGTAAACTGAATTTGTGCCCGTTTCCGGCAGAATGTAAGGCTATTGCACTTTAAAACATTAAGATTTAAACAGTCAATTGTACACCAATCTGATAATCTATTGAGGTCTTCCTGCAACAATAAACAGTACTGAAGTGATTTAATAGACCGAACAATAAAGGTCATCAGCGAACATTAAGCATTCGGAATTAAGGATGACATTGGGAATATCATTAACAAATAAAAAACATAGGGACTGGCTACAGTCCGCTTGGGCGAACTGTTGGATACCCTATTCTTATTCATATCCCTCATAAGTGGGCGTGACAAAAGTCTAAGTATGGTTGAATTGTTAAGAACGCTCTACATATTTTGTTATATAACATTTAAAGGATTTTATCAAAAAAAAAACGCTCCCTAGCTCAAACTTGGGTGTTTCAATAAAATTGTTTTATTTAATTGTGGGCGTGTCAGCAGGCGGATTTAAAAAAAAATTAACACATGAGAATAAAGGGCCCCTAGAGAGTATATATTATAAATTTCAGCTCCCTAGCTCAAACTTTGAACTTTCAAAAAAAAAAAAATTAATTGTGGGCGTGTCAGTGGGCGGATTTTGAAAATATTTACACATGAGCATAAAGGGCCCATAGAGAGTATATACTATAAATTTCAGCTCCCTAGCTGAAACTTTGGATTTTCAAAAATTAATATACCCTTAGAATAGGGTATAAAAAAATTATTTTATTTATTTGTGGGCGTGTCAGTGGGCGGATTTTGAAAATTTTTTATCCCGAGCAGTTTTAGGAGTCATAGATCATATATAAAAAATTTCAGCTTTCTAGCTCAAAATTCGATTTTTTCCAAAAGATAAACTTGATTATTTCGGGACCCTAGAGAGTATATGGTTAAAATTTCAGCTCTCTAGGTCCAGTTTAAAGGCCTAATTTTTGGCTACAGACGGACGGACGGACGGACGGACGGACGGACGGACGGACATGGCTAGATCGACATTACTATCGATGCTGATCATAAATATAGTAACTTTTAGGGGTCTACGGGCAATATTAAGGTATGTTACAAACTATGCGTCAAAATTAATATACCCTTAGAATAGGGTATAAAAAAGAAATAATAAAGGCCCAATATGGCTGCCTTGGGGGACCCCCAATGCGATCTGAGACAATACCATTAATCCTAACAAACTGCAAGCGTCCTCTTAAGTCAGAATTGAACCATTCTAAGAAACTTGAGTGAAAACCAATGTTACGCAATTTGTTAAGAAGAATATCATGGTTTACCCGATCAAATGCTTTTGCAAAATCTGTGTAGATGACATCGCACTGCATCCCATTTTCCATGTTGTTTGCGATAAAATTTGAAAAAAATTATAAGATTAGTCACTGTGGATCTTCCAGCAATTAAACCATGATGATACGAAGAAATTGTGGAATTAAAAAGAGCTGTAAGTTTACCACAAACAAGTTTTTCGAACAGTTTCAGGATAGTGGGAATTTTCGATATGGGACGATAGTGAGTAACATCTTGTTTGGGGCCAGATTTATAAATCGGTTTTATGAATGAGATCTTCCAAGCATCTAGAAAAATTCCCTGCTCCAAGGAACTACTGAAAAGCATATGAAGGGGCACGGAAAGTTCATCTGCGCATCTTTTTAAAATACTGGGAATACCATCTCCCCTCATGTCGGATACTTAATCGGACAGCCCAACTACTACTTCAGAAATCGATAAATATAAGCTACCAACGTTAATCAAATTCGATGAGTAGTCAGATATTAGGTGTGTTTCTTTGGGAAATGTTTCCCCAGCAGTGCTCGAATTTACACGTTAAACAACAACAACATTGTATAGCCAACACCACTGGGGATAACATCTACAGCAGTGGCTGCGGTGGATACATGCTGCAAATATAATGCTTTCGAAACTTCGTATCTAAACATTTTTCATCACAATCAGGGATGGGACTTTTTGAAAAAATGTCCGCATTTGATTTGAAAAAAAACGGAGTAGATTCCACGGTTTCGCAGTAGATTTTTATATTTTCAAAATATAAGGAATACATAACATATATATACACATAAATAATTTAAAATAATAAAATAAACATTTATTTTTCTTTAAAACATAACAAAAACAGAACAAAACAAAAATTCATATATATTCATGTCATAATTTTTCTTCTAATTTCTAATAATTCTTTGTTTTGATTTTACAGCAAAAGTAATCAAATTAATATATAATATATAATTATACATTTTCATTTCAAAATTATTACAAAAGTACAAATTGGGAAAACGAGAAATAAATTGTTGCTCCAGGCTCTCTATCGCTTCTAAAAACTCTTGAGAAGAGTTTCTTTGAAATCTGTGAATATGGAGGAAACACTAGGTTTCCGACTTAATTTCAGCTCACACTTGTGTTTTTGACGTTTTTTTTAAATGTAGCCTGCAAAATAATAAAACGCATTTTCGCTACCGAAATCAACAGTTTTATAGTCAGATTGGGGTTTGAAAATGTTGTTCACATTGGCCTTCTTTTTGAGTGATTGTTACTGCATTTTAATGTCGGCAAGCTCTAATTCACAGTTGGCTCGCAGTTTCCATGAGTTTCCTCCGTGCACTTTGCTGAAAAGGATCTTTAAAACGAACAAATGAATTGAAATCGAGTCAGTTACTTGTTATGTCCTCCTCAGTTGCGTAAATCTCGAAGGTATTTTCCAGACAATTTGTTTTTCCTCTCGACCGCAGGCCAAATACTTTAAAGTATGTTTCCCATTTGTTCTTACAATTTTTTTAAATTAAAAAACAGTTGAACTTTATCTTTTAAAAAACACGTACACTCTTATTTGTTTGCTCTGAGAACTAACAGTATTGCGTTTTCTTCACTTGTTTCGCACGACTGACAAGAATTTAAGTCAATACGCCTTTAAAAATACATTATGAAAAAACGCACCGCCTTCCCAACCAATTGCAAAACCAGTGTGCACAACAACTATAAAAACTAGCAAATAATGATTCAATCATTTTTATTGCTACTAGGCTGAACACCGGATTGCATTATTTTTAGCGAAATCAAAGCAAAGAAGAAGCATTTATTTTCATATTTTTGACAAGTACAATTGTAGAGGTTCATAATTAGGTGTAAACAGTAAAAAAATAGTCAGAAAAACCAGCCATAAACCATTTAAAAAAAGCAAAGCAGGTAGCACTGCACGAAGTGAAAAGATACGCTCAACGAGGATCAAGTCGATACGCATTTGAAAAGCATTATGAAAAAACTCACAATCATTCGTCTTACGAAGCATGCCGCATGTAGTGAAACAGGCAAAATATACTGTGTACCATAAGCGTTAAAACACACCCTTTTGACCTGCTTCCACATATTGTAGGTTTTTTTTCAGCATTTTACTTTGTAGTAGTAGGAAATGCATATGTAGAGAGAGTGTCCCTACTTATATGGATATACTCTGGTCACTTGCCATCACAATATAGCCAATTGCCGAAAGAGGTGTGAACATTATAATTAGGTAATAGTTGGATTTCATCAGGAAGAATGAGACTGACTGCATTCAGTGACAGAATTAAAAAAATATTTTGTGGATTACATTTACATATTGCATGATTTTTTTCGTAAGACCAACAGGGCAGTAGATTTTATTTAAAGGCAGTCGATTTATTTTTCGAAAAAAAAAACAGTAGATTCACTGTAATTGCAGTAAAGTTACAACCCTGATCACAATCTGTTCAATGTTTCTTTTTGACAGCTTATGTCAGCATCACGGTTGGAAAAAGGTGTACAGTTGTCCGAAATTTCCAGGGACGAAAGTACCACTTCTCAATATTCAGTGCTATTTTCTCAACGTTTTAAAAGTTGAATTTTATTTTACATATATATTAACAGTTGAGTTTTTACAATACGTGATTTTTTATGGCAAAAAGTACGGAGCCCAATGCGAACTATTTTACGGTTCTAAGAATTTAAGTGCAAATTTGACTTTTCTGACATTTGTAAGAGAGTTTATTAAGAAATTTATATTGAAAATCCTTAAATTCAAAAATATTAATTTTAGTCAGTTGAAAGTGATGCCAAACAAATTCTATACTATACATGTTCTGAACCTCATAGGTTCTTACAATCCGTAAGAACTGAACTACTCAAGTCATAGAGCAGGATAAAGCAGTACATACTGAAGGAAAACGAAGGAAACCGAAAAATATTTAAGTGAACTTGTGTTCTAAAGTTCTTTTTCACCATAATACTTGGTTTGCTTTTTGTCTTATTAATAAGTTTTTAATTATTTTTTTTTTTTGGTTTTAATAAAATATTTATGTACTTTTTTATCTGTGTCAGTACTATTTATTCCATCACTGGTTCAGCATGGTTGACATACACTCTGCTTCAACTGAATAAGCACAAACATTTTCTAAGCTACGTTGTCCATTTTTTTAAAACCTTGTGCCGTAATATATCATTTGATGATGCAAACTGTTTACGTATGATGTTGAGAAAATAAATCGGAAAGAATAATTCAAAAAGTACCGCTATTTATCCCCTGGTTCCCTTGCAAAGCATTCAATATGGAAAAATTCAGTCTTATTTTGCGTCAACTGAATAGACACAAGGTCATTATTTTCACTGCTTATGAGTATTCTGTTGAGATTGACTCATTAGATCAACAGTTGAAGTGCTTTAAGTGAATTTTATTTGATTAATTGTATTTCAAAGAAAAACAGTTAGATCAAAATCTCTAAATAGTGTTGAAAGAGATCAAATTGATTTACTAAAAGACCAAGGACTAACCGGGCGTTCTATCACTGACAAAATTGGACGAAGTTCTAGTGTGGTCTATTCTTATTTAAGAAGAAAAGATTCGCACAGAAAAAACATGAAAGGAGGTCAAAAACGGCAACAACAGCGGTTTATCGAAGAGCAATTCTAAGATGTGCTTCCAATTCCTGCGACTCTGCGGCAAAAATAAATCAGAAAGCCGGTGTTACTGCAAGCGTTTTAACTGTGCGAAGGGTTATCAATAATGCCAAACATCTAAAACGGTTAAAAATTCAAAAGAAACCACCACTTAACGAGAAACGGAAGTGTATGCGCTTAGAATTCTCTAGACTCCATATTAGTTTTAAAAATGAATGGCGTCACGTAGCTTTTTCGGATGAGAAGAAGTTTAATTTTGATGGCCCTGATGGGTTTAATTATTACTTCCACGATGTGAGGAAAGAAGAACGATTTTTGGCGCTGCATCATAGTCGAGAAGGTGGTGTTATGGTATGGGGAGCAGTTAGCTACTATGGCACTGTTGAGCATGAGTTCCAAACCTCAAAAATGACTGCATTAAGTTATAAAGGAAATTTGAAAAGATATTTCCCTAAATTTGCAAGCATTTTTGGACCCATAAACTGAACTTTTCAGCAGGACAACGCCCCCATTCACACGGCGCGCATAGTAAAAAATTGGATAGAGGAGCAGAATGTGAAATTGCTTCAATTGCCGCAATACTTACCGGACCTGAACCTTATAAAAAACGTTTGCGGATGGTTAGTACAATAGTTAATGAGTTTGGCCGTCTGTTTGAAGACAGAGAATCCCTTATTGCAGCCATTAAATTGGCCTGGGAGGAAATTTCGCTAGACTACATAAAGAGGCTGTACGGTTCCATGCCTGATGGAATTTACGAAACTATTATGAATAAATTCGGCAGTACCCACTACTAAAATTAACCAATGAAAACCTATTTTAAGAAAAACTTGTTTCATTTAATCCCAATAACTTTTATTTCCAATTTCAATATTTGTGTCTATTCAGTTGACGCAAAATAAAACTGCATTTTTCCATATTGAATGCTTTGCAAGGGAACCAGGGAAAAAATAGCGGTACTTTTTGAATTATTCTTTCCGATTTATTTTCTCAATATCATACGCAAACAGTTTGCATCATCAAATGATATATTACGGCACAAGGTTTTGAAAAAATGGACACCGTAGCTTAGAAAATGTTTGTGCTTATTCAGTTGAAGCGAAGTGTATTAGTGCCAGCATTTTAAAACAAAAACGCTGCTGCCTATGTTGCTGGGGATCGGTTTTTTGGGCAACCGCGGATATATTTCCCAAAGAAACACACCTTTATACCTGCTCGTAAGGTAGGCGCATTATTTGAATAGACCGATTTGAAATGGCTAGCAAACATGTTGCAAATAACTAAGGTCTGATGACAACGCGCCATTATACTTCATACTATTAGGAATTCCAGTCGATTGTTTTTTGCAATTGATGAAACTCCAAAATCGTTTACTATTGACTTTAAGGTCTGATTCCACTGAAAGGACATATTGGTTATATAAAAATTTGTTAAGAACTTTAAAATATTTTTTAGGCCTCCTTTATTTCAGAAGTATTTCTCGATCATAAGATGATTTGCGCATCTGTTTATAAGTCATGTTTTTGAAGTTATTTAGATGGATTAATCTTTTATTTAACAATATGGGCTTTGAGTTTGTCCTAACTTTAACCATAGCTGTGTTTACGTCGATTATGTCATTGACTATCATGATCAGGGTATTATATGAGTGTTTAAAGTCTATGCCATCAAATATTGAAGACCACGCAATACCATTTAGACAATTTTTAATATTACCAAAATTGGCTCTATGAAAATTATACTTAAAGTTTGAAACAGAAATTGGTTTTACAAATTTGTAGAATTGAAAATCTAAGTTTAAGGCAACATGGTGGATTGAGTCTGGCGCAAATGGAAGGATACATTTACTAATGTTGACGCTAAACTCAGTATCGACAAAAACTAAGTCAAGAGTACGGTCTAAAGAATTTTTAATATTATTAATTTGCCGAAGGTCAAATTGCCCAAAAGAATCAACTATTTCACTCTCAAAGTCAAAATTTACATTAAAAGGAACGATTTTTAGGTCATCGGAATCAAGTAACCAATCTAAATTCGGCAAATTTAAGTGCCCTATAATGAGGACATGCTGATTATCATTCAAGTTATTTAATACAACTTCAAACAGACATTCAGACTAACTAGTTTGATTTGCGTGCAAACAAAAATTACAACTAAGAGATTTGAAAAAGATTAATAATAATTACGTATCTTAGGATAGAAAGTGAAAGGTATAGTATACAAAAGTAGTAAATAAAAACTAATTGAGATAGCTAAGAGGGAGGAGAATGTTTCGAAGGACTGATTTGGATATGAATCGAGAACATATGATTAATCGTGGCATTACGTAGCATACGAGACATACGATTATAGAATCTATAGTTATTACGGTGAAAAGGAATGCGGAAAAGGTGGCACTGACCTTAAATTTCAATTATTGTTGTTGAAGAAAATTACATTTAACAGTCAATAACCGAAGTCAATATTACCGGTTAATGGGTCGTGAATAAAAAGTATATCTGCGGCTTCCCATTGTTTTTTCTGACGCCGATGATGTACGTTTTAGCCCCCATCATAGAACGAATTAAGGCATTCATTAGCCTATTTCGCATGAGTAGAATCTATAACCTAAATGATCACGTTGTTGACTTGCATATTAGTAAAATAAAGTTTTAAACTATTTCGCGTAATTTTGCTTTAGTGTCTTAAACTATTTGCATGATTGGTGTCTGTGTAATTAATTTATAGGTACCAACATAATAATTATTATACTTATTTGCTTTTCTATATGTTTTATTATGTGTATTTCTTTACTAAACGCCTAACGCCTGCAAACCCTACAACTGCACCCTAACACTTCCTTAGTAAGTAGCACCGAAAACCATGCAATGAAATACGATATTGCCAGATGCTGCTTGCTGTTAAACACACATGCTTACGCTGTGTTCTTAGCACTATAAGGGAACCGTAACAACAGAAAAAAACACTTTAGCGTAACTAAATGATGATAGAGCACTTTATGCGCCGGCAAATATCTGCTCGCGATAGTTTTAATTGCTTTAAGCACTCCTTGGCACAGATCTGATGGTGTTTTAAAAACAAACATTTTCATGTCGTCCGCATGTGTATAGATAGATCACAATCGAGAACCTGAGCAATATTGATTGCTGAAAATAAAAACAATAGACTTAAGTGGCTGCCTTGTGGTAGCCAGGAGGGGCGTTTTAACGAAGAGAAAGTGGTGATCCAAACGGACAACATATTTCCTATTGCTCAGGTACAAGTTCAAGCATAAAATAAAGAGCCCATGATCTTTACTTTATGAAAACTGATTTTATGAAATACCAGCTTTACCTGGCCGGCTTTTGGAAATAACTGAACATTTCCCAGTTGGAACAATAAAGCAAAAATATTCATTAACGACATCTCGTTTTGGCGAAAGAAAATAATGTCGGATACAAAAACAAATATCTATGTACGACACAGAGCCATACCCACAACTACTTTTTGCATTTTTTTTTATAGCTTTTCTCTTTCCACCCCATATTGAACAAAAAAATAACAGTTACACGGCATAAGTTTTATTCCCAATAAGAGAAACTGAATATGAGATGAATGTATGATACTTATCCAACTACATACCATACATTCTCAATGTTTGTGCTCTATCTCAATCTAACAACGATACAAAATGTTATAATTTATACACAGTCAATATTTTGTTGATAAATCAACAAAACTTCTTTAGAAAAACAAAAAACTTGTATTAAAAGTTTTTCAACTTTCCTGTAGCTCAGCTCCCGAATGGAGAAGTGATATCTTAAAATACTCGGGGGAGTGTTTACTATTGCTAATTTGTTTACATCACTCAAGATTTACAAAAATGGCAAGTTGAAGGAAGTAAAATCATAAAAATGCATGAAAAATACAGTTTTCACCCTTTCCTTCCCTTTTTATGGAAACAAAATGTTTGGTATGCATTTTATTGATTTGAATGGTTTTGAATCTGTACACAAATAAATCCCCATTCAAATCCGCTGGGAAGATTCAGGGTTATGTTTATACATACAAATATACTCGAAATTGCATTTGCCTGTTATAAAAGTAAATGAATGAATGATGATTTTGTCGAAAGCCTTGCTAAAGTCGGTAGCAATAACGTCGATTTCATCTCGTTCTTCCATTGTACACAGTACCTGGGAAACAATTGCAACCAGATTTGTAGTTCTTGATCTGCCTGACACGAACCCGTGTTGAACGGGGGACAGAATGTATTTGCATTGAAAAGATAGTGCTTCATAATATATAATGCTCTCGAACATTTTCAATATGCATGATAATTTTGCAATAGGGCGGTAGTTGGCATCATTTTTGGGTCTTGGTTGTGAATCGGAGCAATATACGAAATTTTCCATTAGTGGAGAAGGGTGCCATGTATAATTGATGGTCTACATACAGCAGCGGCTGGATCAGAACATTAAGACATTTTTTTAAGAACGATAACCGGAATCCTATCTGTTCCCGTAAAGTATTCATCATTGAACTTATTGATCTGTTCTTTTACAGAGTCCCGAAGAACTTTAGATACGTAAGTGACTTTTGGGGAGAATTGTTCAAATGGTGGACAAACTGAACATCAGGTTCAATGTCACAGTCAGTAATTGATTGTTTAAAAAAGTCCCCAAAGTCTTTTTGCCTCCATAGCCAACAATAATATCAAATTGAAAACTTCGCCGGAGAATCAAGGAAACATTTGGGATTTGAGAATTGAGCCAGAGAATTTATTTCTCTTGTTACAAGGAGATAGAAGTTCTTTATTATACCAATGTAAAGAAGTAGGTAGAAAAGTTTTTAAGTGACGAAAACGAAAGAGAAAAGGCAAAACAGCTGAAGATTTCAGAATAGAAGGTCAATGCTTCCTCAATTGATTTTCAAGCAGAGTTAAACTCAATTTTACTGCAAAAAAACAACAATAAAAAATGTTAGGCATTAACGCCCCATACAGGGCCTAAAACCTAGCTTATTCAACCATTTGCTTGTGCGAAATGGAAGTGACCTAGAATTTTAAGTCGAATCCGAACAAAATTTGAGAAACTTCTCATGACACTTACTCTTGCAACTTTGTCAGACGTTCGTAAGAGTGGTGACAACAGCAGTGGAAACAACTTTTTAGATGTTACTTGGCTCCGACGGGATTGAAACCCGAAAACTTAAGATCAGTAGTCCAACACACTCACCTCTGCGCCACTGCGGCCACAACCTATTTTACTGCGAAGCGAAGCACATTTAATTGTTGAAAGTTGTTTTTACGAAAGTTGAAATTATATTCGGGAACTGTGGACATAAGGGGTTTTTCATTAGTGACTTGACAACTTCAAATTTTCAGTGTGAACGCACCCCTAAACCGATTACCGAACTGTCAATGTCAAAATATTCAGTAAAATCAACATTTTCATTATGCTGAAGTACACGAAGGAACAACGTTTACAAATAATTAAAATTTACTACCGAAATTCCGAGTCGATGGTCGCACCTATACGAGCGTTAACGCCAAATTTTCGGCCGTAATTCTCGTCGCAGTAGACAAGCAATTCATAGTCTAGTGAAAAAATTTGAGTCAGAATATTCGCTGCTTGATGTTGCCGTGCCAGTGAGACTACATTTTGTCCGAAGTGTGGAGAACATTGCTGCCGTAGATGCGTCCGTCGCAAACCAGCCAGCTTGATCAATCAGTCAATTTCACGGCGTTCTCCAGAATCGAGCCTCTCCCAGACCACATTTTGGCAAATTTTGCGTAAGGATCTTCGCCTACACACTTACAAGATCAAGCTGACTCAGGAACTAAAGCCACTTGATCATATGAAGCGACGTACGTTCTCGAATTGGGCTCTGGACATGATGGAAGAAAATGAAGAATTTCATCGCAAAATCATCTTCAGCTATGAAGCGCATTTTTGGTTAAACGGCTTCGTCAATAAACAAAATATGCGTTACTGGACAGGTGAGAACCCTCATGTGGTTCATGAAACAGCACTTCATCCGCAAAAAATCACTGTTTGGTGCGGTTTTCATGCCGGTGGCGTCATTGGGCGGCTTTTTTTCGTCGATGGAAATGACCGTCACGTTACGGTAAACGTTATTCGCTACACAAACATGTTGGAACGCTATTTCTTTGAGGAATTGCATGAATTGGACATCAGTAATATGTGGTTGTAACAAGACGGTGCCACAAGCCACACAACGGGTGCAACAATCGAGTTATTGAAGCCTCAGTTCGGTGAACGTGTTATCTCGAGAAACAAACTCATCTATTGTCCGCCGATATGGGGCTACATTAAATGATTGGTCTATGCCAACAAACCGGTGACGTTAAAGGAGCTCAAGCCAATATTGAAGGCCGAGTTATCGAAATTGGGTTCAACGATTCGACCGTTCGATACGTTCCCGTGGTGGTCATATGATCGAAGTCAAATTCCATTCATAAATGTTTTGATAGTACACATACATATTAGGTCTTAACGGCCCAAACAGTGGAGGGGACTTACAGTTTTACGCCGAATCCGAACCCCAAATTTGAGATAACAATTTGATACTGTTGGATATTTGTCAGACGTTCACAAGAGGTTCCAACACGCGCGGTATTCCCAAGTGGTCCCCCTTCTATGTACTAACCACGCCCTACGTCGTAAATTGCGGTGATCGAACGAGAACCGATTGATTCGACGTGGCAAGGTCGTTTTGATAGTAATTCAAGCCAATCAAATTTGTTTTGAGATATCTATCTCAAGTAATTTGCATTTTATTTAAAAAAGAAGTTGTCAAGTCCTTAATGAAATACCCTTTATAAAACGTTTCATAATAACAAGAAATAACCCGGGATGGTTGAAAACGATCGAGAGCGGAAAGAGGATGGTTACATCAGATTACAATACAATTTTCAGGACTCAGGTCAAGATCGAGAGGTCATGTTGCCTACCAAGACTGTTCGTAACGCCACTCTGCAACGCTGTAATCTGGAATTCAATCACCCAGTACACAGTAGTTACCCACAGTTAGCAAGAGACCATTCGATGTGTGGGAATACAAATTTTCCAAACAAATGATCTCATCATTTATTCCAGCCACGCACCGTATCAACGAGAAAATCGATTGCGTCGACTACGAGTTTATACGATCGCTATCTTATAGGTGATAATGGGGTTAAGTATGGCCTTAAGTGCAGCTTGGCTGTTATGGCAGAAATACAGAGATGGTAAGCCATGAGGATAGAGTAGTTTTCTGTCTAGAAGACCGTCGCAGTAGTTGCCTTACAAGAAATGAAGCCTGACGTTGTTGCTGCATTCCTCTCCTGGCTCAGATCCTCTCCGGCGCCATTCTTAAGCTCCGGGAAAATCTGCTTTAAAATTAAGACGAAACCGATAGAAAAATTGGTGCCATGAAATAAAGTCAAAGCCAAATTTAAGACTATTGAACTTTTAAGAATGAATAAAGCCCAAATTGCATTGGACTTAATTGCATGGCATCAAAAATTCATATTTTGATTCAAAATTCCTCTAACAAAAAAATTCATCAGGAAAAAGTTTTAGTCAAAATGTCAACCAGTCTGTTGAAAACGGCACTTATTTAAAAAGTGGATCGGATTCCTCCTTCAACAAGTTTTTATTCCGAATTTCAACTTCCCGGCTCAAATGTTAAGGCCTGCGAAGAGGTCTTAATCGAGATTACTTTCGATGCAGATCACTTTTGGCGGACAAACATTGCATTATGTCACAAACTATATGTTTCAAAGTATATGCACCCCTAGAAAAGAAGCTTTCTCTCCTATTAAAGTCCGGTCAAGGAATCTACAGCCCAAATGTTAAATTAACTTTAGCTTTTGTTTTAACCGGCCAAAGTCCTTGTGAAGAATATGCTCAATTGGAATCTGCGAACGTCGAAGCTCTTGAAAAAGACACAAAATATCGTGGGTGTTGTGCACCCACCCGCATCGCACAGTTATTGGAAAATCAAAGCCTGCTCCCGCAAACTTTCCAACATAAAAAAGCGCTCCAGTGAACTAAACAAAGCAAGCATTTAAAAACGTTTGCAGGTGTAGTTTTAACTTTCTTGGAAGTTCTATCACGAATCAGCAGCGGCTCGTCTCTCAACTACTTTGCAATATGAGTGGGCCTGCCTCAGGGCTCTATACTCTATCCAGTTGTATTTTTTTTTCTGTAGAAACGAATCATTAATAAGTGAATGATTTTTATTTAAAGGGCCGTAAAGGCTTAACTCTTTAATTGCGATATGTTTGTATCTTATAATTACGCACTTCATTTACCCGAATCCTAAGGAATATTTCTAGACCCTTCCTCTGCAAGGTAACTTTGAAATTCAAACGAACTTTTTTTGACACCTTAAGCAAACGCTATTGATTCCCCGCATTGATTTCGTTGTGCCAAAAGAGGTGGCACTGGCAAGCAGCTATCGATATTCGCCACATTACCATCCTTGAGTATCTAAGCTTAATTTTAGCATAGCAATTCAGTACATCTACGCTTTGGCTATTTTAATTCAATTGAAATGTAAATCCCCTCAATTGATGCCCTTTTAACTTACTTTCATCAGCCCGTCCACCAACAATGGTCGCCACTAGCGTTTCCAGACGTCCCGGTTTGCCCGGATTCAGGACATAATTTCGGTTTTCTCGCCGGGACAGTTTTTATCCCGGGTTTTGACTCAAATTTACAAACAAAAAGCGCAAACATCTTTTATTGTTTACAACACACTGACTGCATTGTAATTCGGCCTGTATGTATGAAGAATTTCAAATCATAGGAAAGTCCTTAGAAGTTATTTCAGAACTCACTAATAAAGAAATCAGCTTTTTCACAATGGAACAATATTTTTCAAAATTTTCCATTGGATAGGTACTAAATATATTTAAAATACATAATTTGCTTCGTGTTTAAAGTTCTAATTGTTTTGCGGAAAGAGTGTTTTCTGAAATCGACGGATGTGACAAATAAATGTTTACCAGATTTGACAAAAGCCTACTTACGACTTTTAACTTTAATAACACGTGTTCGGAATTTTACAATTTTTAAAAAAAATAATCCTAAAATGGTTAAATTTGCTAAAAGTACCTAAAATATATAAAGTAACTTAATATTACGTTAACAAAGAGACTGAATATTTGTTATGAGATATTCAGTTTAGCAACATGAATTTAAAAAAATATTAAACGTTTATAATTTTAGATTTAATATGAATTAATTTTGAATCATTTGTTTTTATTTTTAATGAATTTTATTTTGTTCGCATTCTTTTATTTTATTATAAATATATAAAGGGTCTTTCATTAGGGACTTGACAACTTCTTTTGTAAATAAAATGCAAACTGCTTGAGATATCTAAAAAAAAAAGAATTACTATCAAAACATTTATGAATGGAATTCGACTTCGTTCATATGTCCACCACGAAAACGTATGCAGCGGTCGATACGTTACGCTATTTCTCGTTCAATATTGGCTCTGAGATCCTCTAACGTCGACAGCTTGTTGCCGTAGACCAAAGATTTAATGTAGCCCCATTAAAAAAGTCTAGAGGCGTTAAATAACACGATCCAATTTTTATTGGCCGCCGACAATAGACGGGTCCGTTTCTCGAGATAACAAGTTCACCGAACTGAGACTTCAATAACTCGATTGTTGCACCCGTTGTGTGGCTAGCAGCACCGTCTTGTTGGAACCACATATCACTGATATCCAACTCATGCAATTACTCAAAGAAATAACGTTGCAACATGTCTCTGTAGCGAATACCATTTACCGTAACGTAATGGTCATTTTCATCGACAGTGACAAACAGTGACTTTTTGCTGATGAAGTGCTGTTTACTGAAGCACATGAGGCTTCTCACTTATCCAGTAACGCACATTTTGCTTATTGACGAAGACGTTTAACCAAAAATGCGCTTCATCGCTGAAGATGATTTTGCTATGAAATTCTTCTTTTTTTTCCATCATATCCAGATCCCAATTCAAGAACGCACGTTGCTTCATATGATCAAGTGGCTATAGTTCTTGAGTCAGCTTGACTTGTAAGGGTGCAGGCCGAGATCCTTACGCCATAATGTAGTCTGGGGGAGAACCAATTCTTGAGAACGCCGTTACCTCTACGGCAGCAATATTTTCCACACTTCGGGAAAAACGTAGTCTCACTGGTACGGCAACATCAAGCAGCGAAGATTTTGACTCACATTTTTTCACTAGATTTTGAATTGCCTGTCTACTGGGACGAGAATTACGGCCGAAAATTTGCGTTAACGCTCTTAAAGTGGCGACCACCGACTCGGAATTTCGGTAGTAAATATTTTTTATTTGTAAACGTTGTTCCTTTCTGTACTTCACCGTGATAAGAATGTTGATTTTACTTAATATTTTGACATTGACAGTTTGGTAATCGCTTTAAAGGTGCGTTCACACTGAAATTTTGAAGATGTCAAGGCGCTAATGAACGACCCCTCAGATATTTGGATTTATATTTCACAATGAGATTTTATGAATTAAAAAACTAGTCCCTCGTTTAAAAAAAAACAAAAAAATATTTTAATATGTATCTTATATTGTATGTTTTTATTTTGTCCCGGGAGAAATTTGGAAATCCCGTTTTTTTCTATATTTTTGCCATTTGTCCCGCCGAGCTGCGAGCAAAATCTGGCAACCCTAGTCGCCACACCCTTACAACTGTGCATAATTTCACACAAAAGCTATCTCCTTTGAACAATGAACTTCAATGGGACGCGTAAACATTAGCAAACACTTTGTTGACATCTCCGTCAATTAGTCGCCGAGTGTGGAATTATCCACGGCAGTGGATGCACTAGGAGTTCATAAACCCTAAGCCCCCAACAACTCAATCGCTCTAATTTGCACTTTTTATCCGGTGTTATTGTAAATTTCCCCATCACACATACCTACATAGATCCATCATGCACACTCTCTTTCCACTTCCACTTTCTTTAAAGTTTGCTGCGGTTGGTAAACACATTCAAAGAGTAATCGATTATGCACAGAAACTGTTCTGTTCGGATCCATAAAGCCAAATGGTAAATAGTTTTCCCACTCTGGAAAAACTATTTCACAATGCGCCGCAAGTTTGCCAGCCATTGCCCAATGCATTCATCCCCAATGTACAAAAATATATATATAAAAGAACACTATTCAACCTTTCCTTAGTGTACGCTGTCCGGAATTGGGTCAAAAACAAAAATCAACATGCAACGAATTTGTGGCATTTTAGAGATATTTAAGAATCGGATACGAATGCGATCTCAATCAGTGTGGACGCCCACAAACTGAATCCGCGCTAAAGAAAACACATCAATTTGCCGCGCGCTATATCCGATGATTTGGGATTTTCTCGATTTTCTTGATTCTTGTTCTGTGAATAAGTTTTGGATTTGTGTACTTTCTGCCCACACGGATGCTGCTAATCCACACGAGCACAGTTTCGGTTTAGTTTTTTTTATTGAATTTCCTCCACCCACAGCTGCCGGGACAACTTTCTACAACGTGCGGAGGTTATGTAAGATTTGCTTTTCCAAAAGAATAGGTTCGCGATCATAAGTCAGACACTGAAAAAGGCAATCCCACCACCAATGCATTGTCGAAAGATTTCACTTTTATTTGCCATTTATGGTGACAGTTGTTATGGTTGGCATAGTCAATCTGTGTCGGCTATCGTCGGGGCCAATTAAATGCCACTTTGACTAGGTGAACTTCATTTTTTTTTAGTTCGGAGCATGGAGTAGTTGTTGAATCGAATTAATTTGTTGGTACTGGCGGAATTATGGGATTGTTATGAGTTAACGACTATCACAAAGAGGTCTAGGTCGGTAACGAGTTTAGATCGATCAACAATTGTCGGTGGCTTGACTTCGATCTAGGTGCGTGGTATTAATAACCGAAAATTGAGTAGAATAATAAATCTAGGTCAATCTGGGGAATGAACAAAAACTCCCACGACTGAAGTGAGATGCAGATTGTTACTAATTTACTGTTTCGTTTTTTGCGAAATTTTGGATAAAGTAGAGGGTGTGTTTTTTTAAGAGCTGTAGAATTTGGCATTGTAAAAAAATAAAAACAAGTTGAGTTGATACATAATTTTATCCAACGTACTGTGTAAACGTCTTCAGCTTAAGGGGCGTTTATCGTTCACAGAATTTGTCTTAGTTTTCCCGCCACTTCATCCATCCGAAAGATCCTCTTGAATGTACTGTGTGAACGTCTGAAGCCGTTCTGCAACACACTGTTCGGCCCGTACCAATGTGTCTTCCAGCCCGGCAGATCGACAATAGACCAACTTTTCACACTGAGCCAAATCCTAGAAAAGATCAACGAATTTCAAGTCGAGACACCCTATTTTCATTGACTTTAAAGTCGCATAAGATAGTATTCATCGTCAGGAGCTCTATACGGCGATGGCCGATTATGGGATCCCGGCAAAACTGATCCAGTTCTGTCGCGTGACACTTGAAAGAACGCGGTGTACAGTGCAGTTTGGAAGCAGCTCTTCCGAATTACTCGCCAAACTTGCAACACATTTCGGCAAGGAGATAAGCTATCATGTGACTTCTTCAATCTTTTTCTGGAGTAAATAGTGCACAGGCCAGGTGTCAACACGGAAGGCACTATTTTCAATAGACCCGTCTAGCAACTGGAGTGTGCGCACGATATCGACATTATCGGCAGTTCTTAGTGTGCAATGTTAGAGGCTTTTGCGGTGGTCTTGAAGTAAAAGAGGAGAAGACTAAATGCAGGCTAGGTTAACCTAACCTAACCTAAGTACATGCTATCAACCAACAAACAAACAACTGCCCTCCGCCTAAGACAAGGCGTCATTTTTGATAGCAATAACTTCGAGGTAGTTAAGGAGTTCACATTAACCAACGACCATACCACGTCGAGTTAATCGGTTCTCATTAGATCACCGAAATTAAACGACTTTGGGCGCGGTTAGTACGTAGATGGGGGACCGTTTGAGAACAACCGCGTGTCGTTGGCCAGTCCCATCTACAGAGTTGAGGTAGATAATATACGTGGTATCACAATGGACCTAAATTGGTCTAAGTGTGTCGGCTTCTGCCGACAGCCACATAAACAAAAAAAAAAAAAACAAAAAAAGGAGTTCACCTTCCTTGGAGTAAACATCAACTCCACGAATGACACCTTAGTGGAGATCGGACGGAGAATCACCTATGAAAGCCGCTGCTACTTCGGTTTGGCTAACCAAATGGGTTCAAAACTCCTCACTCGAAGGACAAAATGCATGTTCTATCGAACCTTAATCCTGCCAGTCCTGCTTTATGGTGACGAGTGCTGGACGATGAGTAGAAAAGGGAAGCTAATATTTGGTTCTCTTGAAAGAAAAATACTCCTTCGGATATTTGGTTCCGTGTGCGAGAAGGGCGAACTGTACGGAACTCACAAGCCAACACTAGAGGTACAATTTTTCAAAAGTCCATTCAACTACTCGCCTATGCTTATGATATTGACATTATTGGCAGAACGCACCGAGCTGTCAGTGGCGCATTTGCAGGCATCGAAACGGAGGCGGCGAAGATGGGTCTGGCTGTTAATGATTACAAAGCGAAGTATCTGCTGTCAACGAGAAAGGACTCTCAACATCGGCGACTCGGACAAAACGTCACGATGGACAGATACAACTTCGAAGTAGTTAAAGACTTTGTCTACCTGGGCTCCACTATCACTTCGCAAAATGACATCGGCGCTGAGATCAAGCGAAGAATCACTCTTACCAATCGCTGTTTCTTCGGGCTAAGAAGGCATCTAAGAAGTAAAGCCCTCTCTCATAGAACCAAGGAGATATTGTATAAGATCCCGGTCGTGCTGTATAGTGCAAAAGCGGATGAAAACCTTCTGGATGCTTTGAGAGAAAGATTATTCGAGTGATATATGGTCCAGTTTGTGACGATGGAGTGTGGAGAAGAAGATTCAACGACGAACTATACGGGCTATACAGCGACGCTGACCTGGTCAAAAAGATAAAAATACAACGGCTGAGATGGCTGGGACACGTGGAGCGTATACGGACAACAACGCACCAGCCCGACGAGACTTCGAATCCACCCCTGAGGGTCAACGCAGCAGAGGAAGACTCCACCTTAGGTGGCGCGCACAAGTGAATAACTATTTCAACCAACTTGGTGTGCGTAACTGGAGGCAGCTAGCGAGGGACCGAGCTGGTTGGAGGGGCTTATTGGTTGAGACCGTGGTCCACCCCGGACTGTAAGCGCCACCAAAAGTAAGTAAAAAGTGCGAGAAGGGCGCATGGAGGAGAAGGTACAACCGCGAGCTCCAAGAGCTGTATTAAGATGTGGATGTAGTCCAAAAAGCTGAATCACGTGGACTACATTGACTCGGCCATTGACTCTGCCACATTGAGCTCAAGCCAAGACGATCTTTGACTTCGGGAAGCCAAGGAAGACCGAACCTCCGTTTTAAAGACCAAGCCATAGCGACAAATAGAAGCAGCGTGCCCGGGATCGCAAAGGACGGAATTCTGCAGTATCTCAGGCAGAGACTCTTCACGGGTCGGAAGCCCGTTAAGTACATACTTTTATCACATCAAGAACTGCATGCTGGATCTCTACTTTTCTACCACTTTTTTCGAGAATCTCTGGTGCTCTAGATGTTGGCTTCACGGGTCGGAAGCCCGTTAAGTACATACTTTTATCACATCGAGAACTGCATCCTGGAGCTCTACTTTTCGACCACTTCTTCCAGCATCTCAGTCGTATCTCACGATGTTGGCTTCCAATGCTAGAATTGTTGTTGACATCCGAGCAGAAAATACGAACGTGGAGGTTCGGACCACGTCTTAATTTCTGCAGGTAATATTGTCATCGAACACTTCCTCCACCTTCATTAACTGGATGGTGTTGCCGTGGCACCATCCTGTTGAAACCAATGTCCTGCAGATAATGATCACGTTCTTTTGGAAAAAAATCGTTGATCATGACTCCGTAGCGGTGACATTTTGATTTTGTTAATTTTTGAACCGTTTTATACAGTTAATATTTCGGAGTTTATCGGTAGCTGATGGATCACATTTGGATTTTCCCGGGTCCAAATGCGAGAATTCTGCTTATTAATCAAAGCTACTGATACAGAATTGAGTCTCATCAATGAACAAACTTCCGACTTCACCGGCAAAACGGTTTTCGCAGCAACTGGTAATTTGGACTACATTTCTGACCGAAACGTGAAACCAATCTCCTCACTATGGTGGTAAAAGTAAGATCGTTGCGCTTGATATTACCCAATCTTGAGTACAACGTTCATATCAATACAAAGACGCCCGATAAAACTTAGAGGCGATCGAACAACCGCGTGTCGTTGGCCAGTCCCATCTACAGAGTTGAGGTAGATAATAATACGTGGTATCACAACGGACCTAAATTGGTCTAAGTGTGTCGGCTTCTGCCGACAGCCACCTAAACCTTACCTAACCTAACCTAGAGGCGATCGAGACATCGCGAAATCGCTTGACATTAGCAAAAGGGCTTTGGAGGAGGAGATTTAACAGCGAGCTGTACAGCGACATCGACCTTGTCAAAAAAGTACGTATCAGTCGACTAAGATGGCTAGAGCATGTAGAGCGAATGAACACCAACACTCCGGCCCGAAGAGTCTTCGATTCCAACCCGGAGGGACAACGCAGTAGAGAAAGACCTCGCCTTAGGTGGCGTGCGCAAGTGGAAGGGGGCCTCAACCAACTTGGAGTGCGCAACTGGAGGCGGTTAGGCAAAGATCGTGCTAACTGGAGAGGCGTATTGGTTGAGGCCCAGGTCCACCCTGGACTGTAGCGTCACCTAAGTAAGTAAGATATAAAAAAATCGTTCGTTAGCCATACAATACAAAGGTGGAATGCTTTTCCCCGCTCTGTTTTTCCTTACCATTATAATGTACAAACATTGAAAACGAACGTGCATTGGTTTCTTCGCTACCATCGTTATCCCCATTTCCTCAATGCCCGCAATTTGCTAACCAACACTGAATACAAAGATGTTGTCAGATGCAATTTATCTGTCTTATACATAGGTTATATATAGGTTAAACAATGTGAAAACCGCGTTCAGGGATTGAAATAACTAACAATTTATCAAAACAAAAATAAAACACCACTTTTGTTCGGCGACTTAAAATTTATATTGTTAAAACTGTGGGACGGCTTCATAAATCATCCAAGCATTTTGAATTTGCTTAATTTAGAAAAAAAGTTGTTAATGGTAAAATATATGTTAAAATGAGCGTTTGAGATAAATTAACAAATAAAATCTCAATGTTGGACATACATGTGCTGTAGGAAATTTATCAAAGCTGTCATTGCGCTGCAAAAGCGATTTGTGAACTGCGTTGCTTTCGTCAACTAGTCAGATTCAATTTATGACTTCTCTTCTAAATGAATATCAAACCATCAATAAATATTTTTCGTTAGAAGGTCTTTTCTGGTGCAATAAAAATGACAGTGTTATAGCTGCTGTCATTTTTTATATTTATCTAAGTGGGTCACATCGCTCCCAGATCGTTCTAGGAGGAAGGCGCCCCCCTGTCGAAGATTAATCGATCCACTTCTACACCAATGGATCCAAAACCGACGATGGGACTGGCGGTGGTGTGTTCTCTACCAGGTTGAACCTCAGCCTCTCTTTTCGTCTCCCTAATCACTGCAGTGTGTTCCAGGCGGAAATTGTGGCGATTTAAGAAGTCCTATCGTGGCTGGAGAGGAACGTGATATCCGCTATGGACATCCGAATCTTCTCAAATAGCCAAGCTGCGCTAAAATCTCTGGATTCTGGATGCTGTCTCTACAAACTCTATCGTAGTCCTAGACTGTCCCAGAACGATAAAATATGATTCGTTCTCTCATGAAAAGTTCGCAAAGGAATTTTATTTTTGAATCGATCGCGAACCTTATTTTTCGGTTCGTTTAAAAATAATATTTGTTTTCGCGATCGAATCAAATCTGTTGCGATCTGTAAAATATAGTTCGTTCGCGAATTTGTCACGTGCGAACTATTGGAGATCCGTTCGCGAATGGTTCGAATAAGGAAAAAAAAGTAATTTTACATGGAAATTATTTTACATATTGTAATATTGAAAGAACATAAGTGAAAAGTATTTTTATTATATATTAAGATGTTTGGAATAAATTTGCATTCAGTTTAACTAACAAAACATTATTTATTGTTTCTTTGGATAATTTGTTTCTGTTTTTTGGCCGTAAAAGTTTCTCGTATGGCTACAAATTTTTTTTAGAAAATTGCTCGTCGTCGGAAATTCGAAAAGGAATACATATTTTTAATCATTACCAATCCCACACAACATTCAAAAAAAACTCTTCTTCATGCCAATTAAGACCGATTTACTTTTTTCTCTACGAACTAACACACTTCCACTTCCGCTTCCTGATGGTTGCTCATTAAAGCCCGAATCATTAAAATTGACACTATGTACTGTTGTATAGTGTCTTTATATTCCCTGTTACTTTTCCTTTCAATTTTCTCTCACAAAGTAAGCAATATGATTTGTCAGCTTCTTCATTATAAGAAACATATTTATTTAACTCAAATGTCTTTATTTTCCCCATTTCAACCAATATATTAACTATTCAAAATATAAAAATAAATCGCTTCACAACATGGATCTTTACGGATCCTTATCGCGAGCGAACCATATTCTGCCTGAATTTCTTTTTTCCGATCTCTGACGAACGAGAGATACAGTAGCGCTCGTGAGAGAACTATACATTTTTAAAGATCGAAAATTCTATCATTCGCGAACTTTTCTAAAGCTTTTTTTCTAAATTTTTCGCCGACACAATAACCCAATTGTTATGGCGAAGAACCAATACCAAACCAACCAATTTAGAGTTCGTGTGGTAGTGAAGGAGAAGATCATCCTAGACAGATCTACCAAGCAAGGTCTATAATTTTCTGAAAACTCTTGGAATTTTTGTGATAATAGACTCGTTCAAATATTTATCCTTGTTGTGGGGATATTGAACTTTGGTATTAGGAAATAAAAATCACATTGTAGAAGAAATTTAATTTTTATATTTTCAATTCTTAAATTCACTTAGTTTTCCGAGAACAATAAGCTTTAGTGTTTAAGCCAAAATGCCTTCTAACAAACTGCATTAACAGGAGTGTGAAATGTCTCCATAGATGGCTCTACGCAAAAGTAAAGCTCTTTATGATCATCTACGATCTATGCCTTTTTCTCCATTTTCCAAACTACTAACTTCCTCTTTTGTAACAAACCCTCCTCGAGGTAAGACTCAGTTCCTGAAAAAAAGATATTTCTACATTACTAAATAAAACTTTCGTTTTTCATTCTTTATTTTTTCGTTTGCTCATCCAACAATTTGAGGATCGCTCCGCATCCCAATACTTAGTTCTCTGTCAACACAAAGGGTTTTTCACAGGAAAGTTATATTTATACATTTTTTGAACAAAAGTCCTGTATTGATTATGCACACCAACATAACCCATTTCCAATTCATTTACCCCTGGAAATATTGTACAAATCCAATCGGAAATCCTGGCAGTTATCAGTGGATTTCTATCAACATTGACCAACTTATGTCATGACTTATATGTCAATGCATCCTCGTTTTATATGCATTTTTTTTTTGTATCCATGAAGGTCCAATTCTCAGGACAATAAACGTTATGTTTGACAAAGCACAATATGCACACCACAACGATGAAGTTAGCCATCGATCGACCCAAATTGGCACGAGTTACATGAAGAAGCCACAGAAAAGAATACTTTACTGGTGACGGAATCATTGGAGTGTGGCGGCGCGGTCGGCTGGAGTCGTCTGCCCAAAACAGGGCATACACGACTTTAGTTGCAACAAGCTTTTTACATAATTATGCGGCACTCGTGCGCTTAGCTCTTGACTTTCGAGGAACCTACCGACCTCGTAAGAGTTTTGTCATGTAAATGTGCAGCACACGCAATGCAACCGAGAGTTCATGTTCAACTAAACGGAGAAGTTTGTAAGAAACTTACCAGAATGGGGTGCTACTGCTCTGCCGTTGCATGGACAGAGGTGGTTAATTAATTTCTTCTTCGTTTTCTTCCGCACACGAGACCGCTAGTGAACATAAAACTTGCGTCTCGGGGAGAGTGCACTTAATGTGGTTTACCGGGAATGGAAGTAGACAACTTTATGCTTATGTGAATTGTGCACAGCGGTTTGAGTATTTTCTTTGTGGCCTGCGCCTGACATTTGCATTGAGTTTGGACCGGAAAATGTAAGCTTTTGGGTAATACGTCAACAGCGTTCAGGTTTCTAGGTTTCTAAATGGTGTTCGCACTATAGAGGGATACTGTTCTACTGACGCAACTTTTAATGAATTTTGCAACTCATTTGCACTCTGCCATTTTAGTTGGGCTGCGCGGAATAAGGTTCCAAAAATAAAAACGAAATAAGGCAACAAAAATCTTGGTACAAAAAATAACAACATAAGCAACTCGATTTGGCCCTTCTAACAGAAAGACGATCCTATATCTTGCAAGAACTATCGAGGCATATCGCTGCTAAATGTCGCATATAAGACCCTATCCAACGTACTGTGTGAACGCCTGAACGCCGTCCTGCAACAAACTAACTGGCACATACCAGTGTGGCTTTCGACCCTGCAGATCGATAATCGACCAAATGTTCACACTAAGGCAAATCCTGGAAAAGACCAATGAATTTCAAGTCAAGACCCACCACTTTTTCATTGACTTTAAAGCCGCATATGACAGCATTCATCGTCAGGAGCTGCCGAATACGGGATCCCAGCAAAACTGATCCAGTTATGTGGCATGACACTTCAAAACACGCAATGTAATGTGCAATTTGGAAGCAGCTCTTCCGAATTATTTCAACCCTGCACCGGATTTCGACAAATAGATGCGCTTTCATATGACATCTTCAATAGATCCGTCCAAATACTGGGGTATCGGACGATATCGACATCACCGGCCGTTCCCAGCGTACCGTGTTAGAGGCTTTTTCGGCGATTGAAGAACAGGCGAAATTGGTTGGTCTCGAATTAAATGAGGGCAAGACTTAATACATGCTATCAACAAACAAACAAACATCTGCCTTCCGCCAAGGATAAAACGTCACTTTGGACAGCAATAACTTCGAGTTGGTATAGGAGTTCGTCTACCTTGGAGTAAACATCAACTCCACGAATGACACCTTGGGGGAGATCCGACGGGGAATCACCTAAGAAAACCGCTGCTACTTCGGTTTGGCTAACCAAATGGGTTCAAAACTCTTCGCTCAAAGGACAAAATTCGTGCTCTATCGAACCTTAATCCTGCCAGTCCTGCTTTATGCTGCCGAGTGTTGGATGATGAGTAGAAAAGGGAAGCTAATATTGGGTCCTTTTGAAAGAAAAATACTGCTTCGCACATTTGGTCCTGTGTGCGATTAGGGCGCAGCGAGGAGAAGATACAACCGCGAACTCTATGAGCTGTACCAAGATGTGAATGTACATGTAGTCCAAAAAGCTAAATCACGTCGATGCTTCAGCCAAGTGGATCTTCGACTCCCAACCCCCAGGTTCGAGAAGCTCCGTTTAAAGTACCAAGCCATGGCGGCTGCCAGAGCGCTCGGTCTGGACAACTGTAAGCAGCGTGACCGGGATCACAGAGGATGGAAGGCTGCAGTGTCTCAGGCAGAGACTCTGAGGGAGCCCGTTAAGTATTCTAAGAGTACATTATTGGGACTCATTGTTTGTAACATTCCTTAATTCGTGATTAGAATCGATAGTTATGTCGATCTAGCCATGTCCGTCCATTGGCAAAATAAGGACCTAAAACTCGAACTCGAAAGCTGAAATTTGATGCATATTCTCTCTAGGGGTTTGATAATCAAATGCAAGAATTTTTAATATCCGCCTATACAATCTTGACAAATTTTTCGACAAAATTGAGTTTTGAGCCAGAAAGCCGACATTTTTAATATATGTATTGTCTAAAATGCTCGTGTGTTAAGATTTAAAAAAAAAATGTTTATTGAAGAAATCGTATTCTTCGCAAGGTATGTTCAGAGTGGCGCAAAATTAATCATCCAATTTTGTTTTTGAATAACTTTTTTACTAAATAAAAAAAATGATTTTGAGTGATGGAAATCTTTATTTGGACCTTTATAATTTTTTTTTCTGTCTGCCGCCAGTGTTGATACACATTTGTGCCCGTTTTACTACATTTTCCATGACTTTCCGCAAGATTTCCGGTTCGCATTCCTGGCTAATATTCTCTTTAAGGGCTGCAATTGTCTGTTGGCATAAAAACGCGACTTCAAGTAGCCCCAAAGAAAGAAGTCTGGGATGGTTAAATCGGGCAATCTCTCTGGCCATGCCAAATCTTCAAACCGGCAGATTACGCGATGAGGACACGCTTCCTTCACAATATACATTGTAGCTCGTGCTGTGCGGTCTTGTTGAAACCACATGTTCACCAAGCCCCGCTCAGCCGTTTTCAAGGCCCTGTAGCGTTCGCCAGTAACAGTGACCGTATTGCCGATGGCGTCCCCAGAAAAATACGGCCCAATCACTCCTTCCCCGTGAACGCCGCACCACACAGTGACTTTGAGTGGATGTAATAGCTCTTCGTGCATCACACACGGATTTTCAGTGCCCCAGAAACGAAGATTCAGCTTATTGACATAACCGCTTAAGTGGAATGCGCCTCGTTGCTCATGATGATTTCCGACACAGAATTGTCCTATCCGTTGTTGAGATTGAGGATGGGTTGACAGTAATTCACACGCGACTGACGATCAGCAGGTATTAACTGATGCACTCTTTGCACTTTGTACGGAAACATGTGTAAGTCTTTCACTAAAATTCGCTGTATGGTCCGTCAGGTGATGCCCAAATGCGTGGACCGTCGTCTCTTTGATGTTTCTTCGGTCTAAGCGACATCGGCAGCCACAGCCGCAATATTCTCGACCGAACTGGTGGCGGCCACGCCCAACAAGGTCTCCTGTGGTTCCAGTCTGTTCGAGTCGAGTAACTAAGCGCCGCAATGTTTGTCCAGTTGGCGCGACACGATTAGGAAAGCGACGTCGAAATTCACGCTACGCTAACACCAGCGACCGATTATTGGTCAAAAAAATCGACACAATTCTTCCACGCTCTTGCGGAGTATAGCGCTCCATTAGTTGTCTGTTTGTATACTGCAGCTGTCTAGTTCACAAATGTCAAATACGAGTATGATTGACGTACGACGCCATTTGCAAAAATTATAACATCTTTCGATAGGGTGATTAATTTTACGCCACCTTGGACAACTAGCACCTATCCTTAGCTAAGCAACAAAGTTTCGTGCGCGTTTTGAACCACGTGCAGCAAAAGGATCTCTTTGACCAGCGAAGGGGTCCACCTAAACACTGTTTGATCCGAAAAAGTATGAATTTCTTCTTCTTCCTTCTTCAAGGCGAAGCTATGGTCAGGATCAAATGGAACATAACATGCCCACTTTTTTAAATTCATACTGGTCCGCCTGTGGCGTTGCCCGGTTCGACTTCAATGAATATTGGCAGGTCTCGCGGTTTCGGATCAATTCATAACTGAGACTGCTGGTGGTGTTGCGTATGTGTGGCAGGTGTTTTTAGGTCTGCCGTTTTGAACAATTCCTTTATAAAAGGTGTTCTGCCATGCCCACTTCTAAGGGGCGTTTTTTTTACAATAACTTTTTTCTTCTTTTTCGATAAAATCCTTTAAATGTTGTATAACAAATTATGTAGGTCGTTCTTAACAATTCACCCAGACTCAGATTTTTCCCCAGCACACTTTATTACGGATAGGAATAGAGTATCCAACGTTCGCCCAAGCGGACTGTAGCCGTTCCCCATGTTTAAGTTAATCCTTGAGCTGACGTGGGTGCTTGCAGGACAACTAGCACCTATCCTTAGCTAAGCAACAAAGTTTCGTGCGCGTTTTGAACCACGTGCAGCAAAAGGATCTCTTTGACCAGCGAAGGGGTCCACCTAAACACTGTTTGATCCGAAAAAGTATGAATTTCTTCTTCTTCCTTCTTCAAGGCGAAGCTATGGTCAGGATCAAATGGAACATAACATGCCCACTTTTTTAAATTCATACTGGTCCGCCTGTGGCGTTGCCCGGTTCGACTTCAATGAATATTGGCAGGTCTCGCGGTTTCGGATCAATTCATAACTGAGACTGCTGGTGGTGTTGCGTATGTGTGGCAGGTGTTTTTAGGTCTGCCTTTTTTATGATTTCGACACGTGTTATTAATTATTGTTTGATCTGCCCTTAACGACACAGGTGATCTCCAGTCGGGTCAACCCACGGATTCGCATGTACGCTGGCGTGGCAGTTTTAGGATGTTAACTCGCTCACGTGATTGCTAAAATTGTCTAAATGTGATTTCTCCCCTTAGTCTCTTTTTACGACAAGAGCTTTCTTGTGAGGGGAGCCCGGGGGGAGGTGGAGATATTCTCTGCCCGGTCGTGTCGTGTGAGATTGATGATCTACACATATTTATTCAAATAACGGAACAATGCTTGACACTGCCACTCTCATTTATTCATTTCTTGCTTCACATTATTCTTTGAGCGATATTTGCTCTTTATTGCAGCTACGGCTTCGCATTAATAGGGCGTTGCAAAGAGAAAGAGAATCCTTATAGGTTCTTAAATTAAGGTTGGATAATCATTCTGGACCGTTATCAAGAACTTTACCAAATCGAAAAAGCGAATTTTGTTTGAAAGCTGCTGTCGCAAGAGAGTCTCTTTTCCTTTCGTGAAGTGAATTCTGCTGGAAGTTGAGCATGGAAAGGATCTTGGATGCAAGTCAATTTTTGGACATTATCCTCCATTCAGTGAGCTTTGAAAGGTGTTGCATAAAAAGTCTATGTACTCGTAAGCACGTAGAGTTTGAGTTGGAATTATTTGGGTTTCGTATTTGTTTACTTTAAGCCTGCTGTTGGCATGTTTCGTCCCATTACGCTTGTTGTAAGTTAACTTTCCGGAGAAGAGGAATAGAAAGAGCTCCTCGCGGTCCAGGGCCCCACGGTGCACACCTGGTAAGGCCATTTGAGGCTACACAAAAAAGGGAATGGAATCGATTGCTGATGCTGACGGTCAGGAGAAGTACAGGTGTCCTTGTTACAGACAGCTTGTACAGAATACAATGCAAGTGTTTGTATAAGCTTTTGGGGTCTTATATCCATTTAAATGGGGGTACTGAAATATGAAAAGTTTCAAAATTTTAGGACCTTTTTTATTTTTTGCTTTTGGGGGCTAATTTCGCGGAGCCTTTTAGTTGTATTGGAAAATGTACGAGCCTTTGACTGTTAGCATGTCTCCCATTCCTCGATAATACGAATCATTTCCATTTTAACTGGCTGAACCTCTCGACCTTTCCGTTATCCATATCGTACATCGATTTCTGCAATTATTTAAATTCTTTTCTTCACAATAAGTCGGGAACTTAAAACTAATTGAAACTCCAAAAGCACTCTTTAATTATACGCCAATTAGAGTTCAATCACCTGTCACACGTTAAGTAAAAATTAAATTACCATTCCGATGATAGTGGAAGCATGTGTGCCAATTTTCGGGTTGCCGTCCCGTCCCAAGAGATTGGTTGACAAACGTGATGAACACAATCAATATACATATTAACTGCTACCGGCGTGTTGACATGCAATCTACGGCAAGGAGCAGCCGATTATTATCGCCCACAGCGTGGCTCGATATCCTTGGGTACCTTGCTGATATTTTTTGTTCGTCTGCTATACCTACCTGTCGATGTGATGAAATTCTAATTAAATATCTTGTCTCAAGTGAAACGTGGATCATCTCAGCTCCTGATAGATTTTGATTCCTAAACAAGGCAGACGAAAAGTAAAGGCGCCTGGATCAAAAGCTAATTTATTTAACGGCCACTTTCAGCCTGCAGAGGGGCTAATAGATATTGATCCTTATTTTATGGACAATTTGTTTCTTCCTGAGTAAACTTCCTAATTCTGTTTGTGGATTGAGAAAAGTCCGCCATATTTTGATTGAAAATAAAAAATTCTTGGGAAGGTAACTTTATTTCTATCGATTGTTTTTGTTGCCAATAACTTTTTTTTTATAATTAGCGTGCGCTAAAGGGATTTTTTTATTTTTCTGTAATTGATACAGTGCCCTTCTAATGTTGCCACAGCGCAGGCATTTTCGTTGCTGCAAGTAGCACCCAGCAAATGATGCATCGCCTGTTTTTGGGTGCTGCTTACTACTGAAAGGAATAGGAGGATAGGAAAGAAGTTTTTGGTGCGGATAGGGTTTTTTCTCCACAGGCGGCGCCTTAATTGCTTAACGGAGATTTGAATTGTTGTGTGTATTGAATTTTACAAAGCATGTCTCTGGTCGGGATTCGAACACACGACCTGCCAATCACTTTGCGAATACACTACCATCGCACCATTGCCACCTGCCCATAACTTTCTATTTATACGAATGTAACACTTAAACTAAATTATGTAACCTTACAGATATTCTATAAATATCGCTTTGCAATGATTCAGCACGAGAATGGTATGATTGATTAAGGAGAACAGCAGGAGTACATATTATGTGAACTTTGATGACGACAACTCAGGGCAGACAATGCTAACAAAATAAGTATTTATGGCATTTGTGAAGAATGGAATATGCGGAGCTGATTGACATTCAAGTATCTCTCCATCGAATGTGTCAACCCACGTAAGAGGGTTTTTCCTTATAAGATGGTTATGAGTTTATCGTATGTTCTCAAGTATTGCGGACTACGTCAACTTTTTTTTTTTAAATAAAAACGAAAATTCTAAAACGGGACATATTCTTTTCCGTCAATAATCACCTTCTTTTTATAACCTAACCTAAATCTATACGAAAAGTAGTAGATGGTGATTGTTGTTCAAAAAAAAATGACTATTGTAGAAAGAACCAATCTTATAAAGCTTAAGTTTGAATTTTGATGACGCTACGTTGTTTATTATTTGTTCGGCAGGCATCAATAGTGAAGGCGCTTAGTGAATCTGCAAACATGGACAAAATTGGTCCTCTTTATGTGATACAAATAAATTGAAAATTGGCAACGGTACAAAGAACGGCTAGTGTTGCTATCACGGGTGCCTTACGTACAACGCCCACAGTGACAATGGAAATGTTTCTACACCTACTGTTTGCTACAGGCATGTTACATCTACAGTAGATATACAGGTAAAATACCATGCAGGAAATAGTGCATATCGTCTCATCAGTTTCTGCCTGTTCAAAAGCAGTCCAATTGGACATTGCTCTATTTTGGACACTTTCAGAAAATTCGGATGATAGCTTGATTTCAAGATACCCTATACAATGGTGTATCCCGATAGACCGGAGTGGCAGAATAACGCAGTAATTAACTAATGTGACATTGCAGTATTCACGGATGGCCCCAAAACCAACGATGGCAGGGGGTCCTCACTCTGCGGAAGAGCTAAGAGAATTTCCGCGGCTTCAAACAGTTGCAGTGTCTTCCAGTCAGAGGTTCTGAACGTTTTTAAAGCTGGGGAATTACTGCCAATGAAGCCGATATCCGAACGGAATATCACCTTTTACATTGCCAGTCAGACCGCCCTCAAGGCGCTCATCACATCTGAAATAGTGTGGTATTGTCGCACAATGATTAAGGCACTATTCGAACAGCACCTCGTTAGACTGTGCTGGCTGCTCGGGCACCTCGACATAATGGGCAATGAGCTCGCAAGAAAAGGGGGAGAAATGCGCCTGCAAAGCATGGGATTGGACATAATACCTCCCCTGTGTGTAGTCAAAGCGAAATGATCGGAAGCGGTCACAAGAACGGCTAGTCAAATATGGAGTCACATAGTGGGTCACAAGCTATCCAGGCCCTGTTTCCCTACTTGAGAAAAAAAGAAAGCTGGAGATTTTTGAAGCTATGTGTCAGCTAAGAACGAAAATCCATCCTCTGCGGACATTGCCTTCTGAGGAAGCACGAAAAAATATTGGAACAGACGCGTGCAGATACTGCAATGATATTTGCGTCAAGGAAGACATAAGGCACATAATTTGTGAATGCGAGGGTATCGCTCGACATTAGAGAAGACACTTGGGCAACTTATTTTTTGATAGTCACGAAGACGTAACGTCGGTTGACTGCAACAAGCCAGTTGCATTCCTCCCCTTGAACATTTCAACCGCAATACCCGCCATGCAAGGAATGCTCATCAGTTCACCCTCAAGCCTGTGTTCGGACGTACAGTGAAGTTCAAAGAATATTTCCTCAGCCGTACAACACAAATGTGGAATGCTCTTCCCCGCTCCATTTTTCCTACACATTATAGCCTACAAACATTCAAAATCAACGTGCATCGGCAACTCTCCTCTTCTCCTCACCCTAATTTCCTTAACGCCCGCGCTGTGTAGCTAATATACATTATAAGGGTCCCAACAAATCCCTTTAGTGCGCGCTTATTATAAAAAAAAAAAAAAAAACTAGTGAGATTTTGTAGGTAGATAAGTGCTTGAGGAAGAGGTTTATGATAATTTTTTTTTTGTTTTTTTTATAATGTTCACGCACTTGAGGGATTTTTTTAGTATATATAATGTAAAAGCTAGGCGCGGGCGTTTAGGAAATTAGTATTAGAAGAAAGTGAGAGATGCCGATGCACGTTGGTTTTAAATGTTTGTAGAATATAATGTGAAGGAAAAATGGAGCGTGGAATGCATTTCACATTCTTTTTGTACCGCTAAGGGAAAATTCTTGATTCTTTGTATTTCACTGTAAGACCGAATACAGGCTTAAGGTTGAACTGATGCGCATTCGTGGCATGGCGGGTATTACGATTGAAATGTTCTACGGGTTTAATGCAACTGGCTATTTCGTTGAAGCACTTATGGTGGAAATATCGATAAAACAGCGATAGACAGGAGACACTACGACGATGATAAAGGCCCTGCCCACAAAGTGAGCGACACGTCGCTGAGCGACGTAAACAAATTACAACACATGTAGTCGTTCGTAGTCGTTTTTATCAATTCATTCTGCATTCAGCGAAAAAAAAAAAACAAATAGAGAAAGAAGTTTGTTCCTTCAGAATATGAACCTAGGATTAAGTACATAATAAGTGATAAAGAGAGAGAGAGGGATGCACGATTGGATTTGTTGACTTATTAAGTTCACAGACTTGGTAGCAGCGGCCGTTGATATAGGGGATTAGCAAACGAAGGCAGATTAAGCTAGTCATCGGATTGGCGATGCAGCCAGACAGAAGGGAGGGTGGCAGAGAGCACGACCACCACCTCAAGTGCACTCCTTAGGAAGTTCTGCTGTGCTGGACGAACGAACGAAAAGAAAGAAGGAAGCTAAAGAGAGCCGAATAGTTAAGGTATGTGAGTATTCGCCGCAGACGGCGATCGCGGAGAGTTATGGGAGATCAGCAAGAACCGCGGCCTAGCCTGAGCTTTAGCCGAGCCCCCGCGTGCAAGTCCCAGCTGCTCTCCAGTCCACTCCGGTAGGTAGATTGTTCCGCCGAATGATGGTAGTTACTCGTAGTTTAGCGTGATAATCGGCGGCGGACATCGACATAACATATGGCGCCCAACGTGGGGTCCGAACCCACGACCCTGAGATTAAGAGTCTCATGCTCTACCGACTGAGCTAGCCGGGCTCGAACGTCCCTGAATATTATTATTTTATACTGCATACAAATCCTTGGCGTGGTATACCCCGACGTATTTCCCAGCCTCATTCTCTACTTCATATAAGCTATTCCCTAGTTTCTTCCTAATCCTACTCTTTAGAAATTTCCTTGCCAGTTTCGCGTTAAAGCCTTTTGCTAAATTGCTTTGCTGGAAGTTGCGGCGAAAGATCTCCTGGCCTAAACTAAAGGAGACTGGTCGGGACCTAGTATTGTACACCTTTTCTGACTTGTCGTGTGCCGTTTTGAGATTCAACCTGACTCGGTTGTGCAGGAGCTCAAGATTGGTCCTGGGTGCTAGTGCCCTCGTCGACGGGTCTTGCACGCTGTTCAGTTTTCTCAGCACTTCATAAGGAGGTGGCCACGCAAGCTCTGAGCGACTAGCGAATTTTTTGAGCGACTGAGCGACGTCGCTCCGCAATAAAATCTGTTTTAATTTTTTAGTTCATCGCTGAGCGACGAAGTAAGTCGATGTATAAAATAAATGCGGAAAGTTTAATTTCAGCTGTCCAAAACCGCCCAGTTCTATGGCAAGACAGCCACAAAGATTACAAAAATAAAAATGTCACTGAAAAGGAATGGAAAGCAGTTGGAAACATTTGTAATTGTTTAAAAAATTTTATTTAAATAATTTTTAATAAAACTAGTGTTTTTTGTTCAATGTCCGATTTCCCAAAAATATCGTCTTAACTCATTTCTCATATTGATCGCTCCCATAATTTGACAAAAAATATAAAGAAGAGGGCGGCAACAATCAATTTGGACTCTGAATTTTTGCAGTTGGAAAAAGAAAAACTTAATATTTTAAAGCAAGAGGTAGACAAAAAAGAAGAGGATAACGATGACCTTCAATTTTTTAAAAGTCTTTTGCCATATATGACAAAATTTGACGATTTCGATAGAGGTAAGAAACGACTTTCAAAATATTATTTTGTCAAAACTAAAAAATAAAAATAAAGAATAATAAATAAAAACAAACCTCAGTAATAAAACTAGCCGCTGTTCCGCGCTAATTTCTTTCCATTGTTTTTTTAATCTTGGTCGAACTTTTTCTAACAGCAAATAAAAAGTTGGTACTGACATACGACAGTATTGCCAAAATCGGTTTATTAGATGTATACCAAACTTCGTTTTCTCCTTCTTATAATACCTCTATAAATATGGACGCGACTTTCAATTAAAAGACAACGACGTACTTCACTTGACAATGGTATTTTGCAACTAATCGCTCAGCGATGTCGCTCAGTAAATGGCCACCCATCGCTCGTCGCTCACTGCGTGGCCGCAGCCTAACAGAGTCACACTTTTCCGCGATATCCCGATCGTCAATAAGTTTTATCGCTCGATTTTGTATTCTGTTGAGTAGTTCCACATACGTTATTGGAGCACCGCCCCAGATATCAGCGTTATACTGCAGTTAGTTAGTTAGTTATGGTAGACGGCCATAGGCCAAACCCATTATGACTTCGGCTAAGCTTTAATTGTAACATAGTTATAGGAAATAAAAGTCAATATAACTAATTTAACTAACTACTCCAGTTTGGGCAAAATAAACGGCTTATAAATTGTAGCCAGATCAGATAGGGTAGAATATTTCTAGCATCGCTTATGTAAGCCTAGACATTTTGCAGCGCTCTTGGGGACATCGAATATAAGGTCGTTCCAACAAAGGTTGTCTTTAACACACATACTAAGAATGGAAAGCCATTCGGCTTCAGCCACGCAAGTGTCATTCATGGACAATGGCAGGCTCTTTGTGTTTTGCTTTAATGACAGAAGACAGCATCGCGTTTTTGAAGCATTAAATTCCACTGGTGTGGTGGGTGGCGTGAACCAAGAAACGAATATGAGAAGCTGAGGGTACTGTCATCAGCGAAGGAAGTAATTGGATTAAAGGTATTGGACAGGAGATCATTTATAAAAATTAGAAAGAGAGTTGGCGACAAACCAGAGCCTTGGGAAACGCATTTATTTGGTGAGTTGCAGACTTGAAACCGTCCAAAACAACTTGAATTGAACGGTCCGAAACGTAATTTCTAGTCCATTGAAGAAAAGAATCATCAATTCCAAATGAACTCATTTTCGACAAGAGATCTTGATGACAAACTCTGTCAAATGCAATCAGCAACTGATGACTGACTTTATCTTTGGTGACCCGGGTATCGTGATGGGGCCATTATGGTCCCAATTGATTCTATTGCAGCGTCATAGCTGTACCTAATCTAAACTTACCAAAGCTATGCGATACAATCACCTCTATCGCGAGTGTCAATTGATCATTGATAATTGACTAATTTCAGTGTGTGCTTTTGTGATCTGAAGGTTTTCCTCGATCTTTTTGTCGATCGCATCTTTTTAGCTAACTGCGATTGACAAAGTGCTCCGGAATCACTTGTTCACAATAGCAGACATTCAAAATAGTCTGAAAATTATCAATTGACACTCGCAATATGGGTGTCTAAGTTTATTTGAAAGGTCTAACTCCAATCAATATCAAAGCTGAGCTAGATTCTACCCTGAGGTAGTCAGTCTGCGTCTTCGTTTGAGCTGCCTAAACGAAAATCGCAGTGGTCGATCAAATGAGGTGACTACGCCAAAAATTGAGTAAAAATCATAAAATTTCTATTGGACGTGCATCAAAAAGGCTTTCAAAAAGTTGAAAGAAAATGTTGATATTAGAAAGTTTTTTTTTTATATAATTTGCGCGCGGGGATTTTTTTTTAGTACCCTTATCATGTTATGGCTACACAGCGCGGGCGTTGCTGTTCGCAAAATGGGTGCCGCGATGGAACAAAAACAACGTCGTCAGGATTTTTCAACCGAGTGTTTGGCGAGGTTTCAAAGCAATTAAACCGAGTTTTTGCATCGATTCATAACCATTGATGAAACATGAACTGTCAAAACAGTGGATTGGAATATAAGAATCCCGCTCCAAGGAAGACGAAGAACGTTCAATCCAAAAGCAAGGTCGTGGCTTTAGTTTTTTTGGGGATGCGCGTTCGCAAAAATTGTCATTAATTATCTTCAGAAAGAAAAATCAATTAACTGCAAGTATTATGTGAACTTATTGCTGCGTTTGAGTGATGAAATGAAGAATGTTTTTTGTTACATTAAGACCGATGGCGATGGCCAAAATCAATGAGTAAAAGTTCTAATTACTTTCTCATGCACCCCATTCGCAAGATTTAGACCACTCGGCAGAGTCCTGACCTTTATATCAAAAGTTATGTCGATCTAGACATATCCGTCAGTCACCATCATCATGACCTTTCAGTAAAAATTAATAAATATTGGTATTAACGGCCCATACTGGGTATGAACCTAGCTTCTCCAACTATTTAAGCGTGTGCGAAGTTTATATTTGGGGCACAAAGGAGGGACTAACAATTTTATGCCGACTCCAAGCGGAAAATTTGAGAAGCTCCTCATGACTATCGGCAAAAATCGCTACCTGGTGGTTCGTTGGGAACGCTTAATTTTTCAATTCCATTCTGTATGGGAAATAGACTTGAGGGGCTTGGTTGAGGTTGTGTTTGGGCGTTGAGTAGTCAGTGGCAGTCGCAGCTAGGTCCCCGGATAGCAGGTCAAGCCACTTACTATGAGCGTAGGGTTTATATGCCCATAACCCAAATGCGCTGCAAGATGCAGTAAATCTGATGTAAGGGTCGGGAGGGAGGAGGTGTAGCCGGAGACGATCGAAGAGCCCCGGTTGCATCAATCCCAGCCGATCTCTGGACTCGATTAGGTTAAGTGATGTTGTTAGCTTTACTTTGAGCAGTACACCATACTAGTGGTCCGTCGGTGAGGATAGGACGCATAACGGCGGTGAAAATCCACAGCTCCATTCTAGGCCCGAGACCTCACCTATTGCCAAGAGTTCTGCTACAGGCGTACAAATCTACACATGCTTTGCGTACCCTGTGTTCTATGTTTTGCTTCCAGCTAAGCTTTGGATCTAGGTAGATGGGGTATATTGTTTGTAGATATCGATCGTCTGCATGACTTCATGCAGGGTGGGCTCCGTGGACTTGTCTTTTCGGTAGGCATGCTGAAACTTCGAAAGACCAAGATGCGTTCGATGGCTTTTAGAGCAAAGGATGTAAGGCTGATGGGTCTGTAGTCCTTCGTGGATTCGTAGCCGCGCTTACCGACCTTTGGGATGAAGACGACTCTTCTCCAGGTCTGAGGTATGTATATAGCGGGTGGCATTGGTGCGATGGTAGTTTATTTACTAACTGATTGGCAGGTCTCGCGTTCGAATCCCGGCCAGAGCCGTGATTTTTAATTGAATTCACATAAATAGAATCTCCGTAAGCAATTTAGTCGCCACCCGTGTAGAAAAAATACTATAAAAAGCACCAAAACTTCTTTCATATCCTCCTATTCTTTCGAATAGTAAGTAGCACCTAAAATCATGCAATGCAATACTTCATTGCTATGTGCTGCTTACTGTTCAACAAAAAATGCGTGCGCTGTGTACACAGTGTACATAAACAGAAAAAACACAGCCCCTTAAGCTTAAGCAAATTATATAAAAAAAAATGTATTTGAGCTTAGGTGGACTTAGATAAATCACCGTTTACCAAGGTATAACCTCCTCCATGTTTACCTTATCGGTAAATCTCGTCAAGCCCTGGTGACTTCTAATGGTGAAGCTGCCTATAGCCCATTTAATATTTTCGTTGGTGATGATTGACTTACTCCGTGGTGTACTCGTAGGTAGCCTTATGTGTGGGATAAGCACATCGGTGCAACGATCTTTAAATCTAGGGTTGTTCATAAGTCCATCACGATTGATGAATGACGCGTTGGAATGTTGTTTGGACAGGATAACATCCTTTAGGGTTTCAACCGACTGGCAGTACTCTGCCCAGGCCTGCGACTTAGCCTTTTTATATACATAGCTTAAGACGGTCTTTGTAACATCATAGTTTTTACTTATTTGAACTCATCGCAATGATAGCTGAACGTTGACAGATCAACAAAGACGAGAAATTTAAAATGACACCTCTTGTTGATGACCGCATGCATTCAACACAGCATTCAACATTTTAGTTATGAACCAAAAATAAATATCTAATGGATATTTTTATATAATTTTTGTTCTCCACAAAATATCCCAAGCACATTACCTTACCCAACATCTCGCTTTTAAATTGAAATTGAAATTTGCATAAAAACAAGTATTCCACTACGAATGGCCCTTGAAAGGACCCATATAATTAGATCCGGGAAAACTTGGCAGAATACCAGAAAATCGTTCCCAGTGTTATACCATGTACCTTTGACATATCTGCATTACGTATTTCGGAAATATGTACAACCAAATCTACTACCCGAAGTTCAGCAAGACAACTGCAAACGAATTTATTTCATTTATTTTCTTTTTGCTTTTTCCCCTCGAGACGAAAGTTCAGTGTCCCCCGAAAAACCGCAAAGCTGTGCAAAATTCACTCCGCCCCGTAATAACACTTAAACGAGTTTCAGGTTATATCGCCCACGAATCGTATCTGGATGCCATCCAAAACTCCCCAAAATGAAAATTCTTAGTGCTCGGCCCCACCTAAATTGTTGCAGATACAATTTCTATCGTTTCGTAAGAAATAAACTAACTCTATTGTCACATATAATTTTGAAATAAAAAAGAAAAGCGGAAAACTCATGGCAAAGGTCGAAGTGAGCCAATAAATTCAATCAAATGACACTGGGTGGTCACTGGTCAGTGGGGATCCCGATGTCATAACACAAATCGATAATGTTCTCCCCTTTCCTCATCAGAAATGAACTAAAATAGGCGCTTTATGCAACCCATACGAATGCAATCAAATACGGGTGACTGTGAGGAATGTTTATCTATTTTTGGCTTCGGTGCCAATCAACAACAAAAAAGAAACAGGACTCCGAGTGAGGTAAATTTTCATTCATTGAATTCCACCCTGTCGTGTATTAATTTAGGTTAGAGACACATATAGTCATAAATGGTTCTCCCTGTGGTGCCGAATCTTATAAAGCAAAGCCTATTCTGGTAAAACACTCAAAACACAATTCTCGAAGGACATTCGGTGTGAATTGGCAACGGCTGCCATAGTCGCAATTGGTGGAGGCGTCCGCCATTTAAAGTTTAAATTTCCGTGAAACGTTGACTGTTTTGGGTCGGCTTAGTAGGCAGGCTATAACTGGTGGTTGATGGTTTGGAAAATTCAGTGGTTCGTGGGTTGCAAAAGAAAGTATCTACGTTGTTTTTTTTTTTCAATTTGCTTTTAATGGCTTAACGACAACGAAACGATTGTGTATTGTTATGCCAAAAATGTATTTGGCATGAAATCGCTTTTATTGAAAGCGGATTTAAGCCGGCAAAATAGCGATTTAAATTTTGTTTGTTATTGACGGAATGGTGGGATTTGTGCGGTGAAGGAGCAAATTTCACTCTTGTTGACAAAATTGTTTGATAAGAGGGAAAATTGCAAACTGTATTAGGCTGTAATGTAACCAGAGAGCACGACCGGGATACCAAATAAAACAGATGCATTTAACCTGTCAAACTTTTTAAGCTGCAGTTGATTCGAAAAAGAAACATTGATGAGCACAGCAGGACTCACGTTAAGTTGAATAAAAAATAAAAATCACAATCTACGGCAATTCTTATTCCAAAAATTATGTGTTCCAGAGCGTACTAATTTATATATTAACTAACGAATGATACCCGGCGCACTGTGGCGCCTTTTTGCAAAAGTGCTTGCAAAATTCAATTCTCGTGTGTGCTTAAAATCCAAAACTAATTTATTTGCTGGATTAGGAAATATTGGAAGCTTCAAAAGCCGAAAGAAATTTTAAAATCGGTCGAAGGATTCGGATGATACAGATAGTCAATGTTTCCTTATTTTTACAATCAAAGAAAAAATATTTGTTTTATGAAAAGAACCTTGTTTAAAAATTATATTTTTTTTATTTGAGCTACTAAAAAGGACTATTTGTATTACAATTATGATCCATTTTTTTTTTTTTTTTTTTTTGCAAAATTTTAAGATTTTTGAAAAGCTGTTTTTGGATCAATTTGTTGACTTTAAGTTGAGTTATAATAGGCGTGTTTCGGTGCTAGTGTATACCCAGCTCAGCAAAATTTTACAAATAAAACGCCTAGATCGTATTCTATATTCATTTTTCATTTTTAAGGATGTGTTCGCAGTGTTTGTACTTTAAAAGATTGCGATTTGGATTATTATTATCTAAAGCAATGATGCAAATCCAAACGTATTTTTTGAAAGATTTTTAAACATCATAAAATCCTTTGTGTTTGACAGCAAGGAAAAGAACGGATGCTTATTTTTGCCATTTTTTTTTTAATTTTTTTTAATGAGGATTTTTTTGTTTAATCGACGAACACATCCACTATCTCTGCATAACAATCGGAATATTTTTGCTCCCAAACTATTTTACCGCCATCTAGTCGCTTCATGGCATCAACACTCTATGTTCACTTCCTCTCAGTCCTCGACTGCTGACCTCTTTATCTTCAGCACTCCCCTTTGTTATTGTTTACGTGTAAAATTATGCTGAGCTGGGTATACACCTAGCACCGAAACACGGCTAATAAATCCTTTAATAGTCTTTGGTCTAAGATCAACGGAAATTAAATCTTTGACTATTTCTGGAACATTTACTAAGAAAACCAGCTGCCAGTTTTTGCCTATTTGCGGTTTAGAGAGATTTTATTAAAGAAGGTTATTTTTATTCATGTATGGCTTTTTTTTATTATATCCTTAAAAATACAAGTTGTAATAGAAACATTATTTTTACATGTAAAAATGTATTCTTAACTACATATAATAAATATTTTACGGTCCTCCTGTCATTTTCTGACTTGAATTTTGGAAACCAAGAGTGAACAGGAATTAATTGGACTTCCAAGAAGTCTGACGTTACAAGCAAGTGGGGCTGTGACGGATCATCTGGGCAAAGTGCCTATAAACAAAAAATAGTAACACATGATGGTGAAACAATAACGGATGTAAACATGTTTATGGCCTCAATTGTTCCCCTAAACTTAAGTGTTCAAATAGTGAATATTGGAAAAACCCTCGCCCATCATCAGTTCATTTCTGCGGACCAATAATGTTCCAGTATGCAAATGAAACTGTAGATCAGTGTAGCACAGTGAATGACAAAAAAAAACCAAATTGGTAATCTTCAACCTTTTGAATATAAAGTTAATGACGAAGTAGTTATTGTTGTTAACCACGAACTATTTTTAACGATGATTGACGGAAAAGTGCTGAATGAAATGACCGAAACAAAGTCGACAATTTCATGTCCCATTTGCAAAAGAACGCAAAAAAATATCAACAATTAAGACCAGTCAACAAATGACGAGCATAATTACGAATATGGAATTACATGCCAGAATCAGATGAATGGAATTCATTTTGAAACTTGCATATACACTCAAACAAGATGGAGAAAATATTGATGAAAGTATTGTAACTAAGGAGGCAGAAAGAATAAGGAAGCAAGATATCCAAAGCAAATTTCGCGAGGAAATGGGACTCGATGTGGATAAACCAAAACAAGGATTTGGAAACACTAACGATGGAAATACATCGAGAAGATTTTTTGAAGAACCGGATGTAACAGTCGTATAGCTGGAGTCAATTTATTGAAAGAAGTATCCCGAAAAGCAACTTACTACTTACTTAACGGGCTCCCGACCCGTGAAGAGTCTCTGCCTGAGACACAGCAGCCTTCCATCCTCTACGATCCCGGGCACGCTGCTTCCAGTTGTCCAGACCAAGCGCTCTGGCATCCGCGATGACTTGGTCTTTGAAACGGAGGTTTGGTTTTTCTTGCCTTCTCGAACCTGGGTGCTGGGATTCGAAGATCCTCTTAGCTGGAACATTATTGTCCATTCGCTCGATGTGGCCGAGCCAATGTAGTCGACGTATTTTGGCTTTTTGAACTACATCCACATCTTGGTGCAGCTCATAGAGTTCGCGGTTGTATCTTCTCCTCCATTCGCCTTCCTCGCACACAGGACTTACTTAAAGCAACTTACACCTACTCCTTATAAAATTTTGGCTCATGGCCACAGTATAATTGAGTATCAGTCGTTACCAATCGGAGATCTGTCAGAAGTTTCCAAGAAATCTAGTTTTTTGTTTTTTATTTATTTTTACTTATTTATTTATTTATTCTCCACTGTTAAACTGGAACTATATTATTAACATGAAATTCTTTTCTTTTATTCATTTATAGCTTTTTTATAATTTGTGAAGTAACAGAAACATCTATCAGAGTCAGCCTTCAAGACACCTTGGATCACACAAACAGAAGAATTTTGGAAACCAAGAGCAGGAATAAATTGGACTTCCAAGAAGTCTAACGTTACAAAGCAAGTGGGGTTGTGATGGATCATCTGGGCAAAGTGCCTAGTAACACATGATGGTGAAACAATAACAAATGCAAAGATGTTTATGGCCTCAAACTCTTCATAAAACGTTGGCTCATGGTCAAGGTATAATCGAGTATCAGTTGTTACCAATCGGAGAACTGTCAAAAGAAGCTCAGGAATCCAAAAATAAAGACTACAAAAAATATAGGTTCTAAAATACCTGCAAGGTTTCAAGGATGTGGCAGAATGAAGACCTATTTAACATGCTTGCAGCCTCATCGTACCCTCTTAATTCTTCGCTAAGGCATGTTAGAACTGAAAAAAACCTCAAAGCACGATAATCTAAATGAATTGATTATTTTTTTTGAAATTACCTCTAGTGGAGTGTCTGGGGGTTTGACCTCAGACTTTTGTTACAGTGAATGAATTTATATGGTCGAGGGGGGTTTTTCTTTTTATACCCTATTCTAAGGGTATATTAATTTTGACGCATAGTTTGTAACATACCTTAATATTGCCCGTAGACCCCTAAAAGTTACTATATTTATGATCAGCATCGATAGTAATGTCGATCTAGCCATGTCCGTCCGTCTGCAAAAATTAGGCCTTTAAACTGGGCCTATTTGTTTTTCGTATCTATACGTTGAATAATACCTAAATAGACATAAAAGAATATTTTCTTAAAATTTTGGAGCGTATGAAGGGGTCATAACGACCTTGGACACGTAGTAGAACGTGGAGAGGGGAGAACGGCAACGGCAGCTGCCGTTATGTAATACATTAATCATTAAATGTATTCAATTGTTTTCTAACAATGGATGAATCAAGGACTAGTAGTATAACTAATGATTACAGCTGCATTATCTGTGAAAAATTGGGTTCATATTCCGCAACGCAAATCCAGGCGGAGACTCAACTTACGTTCATAGTATCCATTTTCCGAAGGTTTGACATATCTGGCAAACTGAAACAGGCTTCGAATAACTACGATCCTAAGTCGACGGACTGGAAAATGCATCGAGGACTTGTCCTCTCAAAAGTCAAGTGAGTCCACGTGAGACCTGGATGAAGCAGCGTTCTAGCTCAACAAAGTGCTGCTAACCTCCTACGATTGTAGTTGTGTCAGTAAAACCAGTAGTAAGGTTTCCTGGTGGAATGACAAACTTGCTAAGCTCGGGAAGAATGCTAGGAAGCTCTTCATTGAGCCAAGTAAATAAAATTGTGGGACCATTACAGGATCGCTCTCACAGAATATAACTCAGAATTGAGAAGATCGAAACAAGCTACATGGACTAAATGCACCGAAGACATAGCAGACATGCCAGTTGCAACGCGTATCTATAAAGCTCTGGGTAAATAGCATACTAACTGTGTAGGATTACAAAAGAAACAGATGGTACCTACACGACGTAACCCGAGGATATTATAAGAAACTTACTTTAGGTTCACTTTCCAGGCTCATCTATCCCTGCTACACACGATAACTAAAACTCCACAGACCCCAAGGCCTTTGTAGCCAGTAAAGTCAACAGTTTCTTCTTTTCCCGTCAATTAAAGATTTGAACTCATTGAAGTTAAATTTCTTTGTAAAAGGAACAGCCAAAAAAAGAAGTGTTCTTTTGTCATCATTACCTCCTACAGCTGATGCAGCGTTTGAACACCTCAAAAGAGTATATCTACAAATCCAGTTATGATTAGGAAAAGTAGATATTGAAAACGTAGACATAGAAAATTGGGGCTGGAAGTATTTTAATAACTTTATCCCAATAACAATGAATCAATCGCCAGCTCCAGATAATTTATTGCAAAATGTTGTTTTGTAACTGCAAAAAGGGTTGTGTAGCTGCATGTGGATGTCCAAAGACTGGCTTGTACTGCAGTGTAGTCTACAGTGCAGCGAAAATACTTCTTTTAATACTCCGCCAATCATTGAAATAAGTGAAGTTGAAGAAAATACTTAAATAGACAAAAATGTGAATTGTTTATATAAACAAATGATTTTTTGATAATTTTTTTTTTCTTTCTTTTCCTTCATTTATTTCCTAATTACTATCTCTATATGAATATATAATTTAACTTAATTTTGGTGTATACAAATGTTCTACAGCCTAATATAATGAGGTATTGTATCATTAACTATCATAAACTATATCATAAACTATCAAAATTATAAATATTTCATTATTTTTTTTTTAATCGAGATCACAATTTTTTAATAGGTAAACTTTTTTGTATATATTATAAGCTAAACATTCCACTTTGAATTATAAAATTTCATTCACTGTAACGGAAATCCGAGGTTTTCATGTTTTTAACGCCCCAGACACTCCACTACTCGGACTTTGACGAAAGTTTCCAAGAAATCTAGTTTTTTGATTTTTATTTATTTTTACCTATTTATTAATTTATTTATTCTCCACTGTTAAACTTGAAATATATTATTGAAATAATTTGTTATGTTGATTTAGTGGCACAAATAAAAAAAAAAAACTTTTTGCAACAAACAAAATTTAAATGGTTTTTTTTCCCCCCTACTGTTTCACTTGAACTAATTTTTAAATACTCTGCAATTACTGCAAACATTAATATTTGAGTTTTATTTTAAGTGAAATACTACTTTTACCTTTTTGGATCAAAGTGTTTTTTTTTTAACATGAAATTCTGGAACTTCTTAAATTTTATTATTTTATAGCACTTAACATAGATACTTTCTCTATGCTTTGACTTAAAATGTACCACTGAAGTAGTATAGTTTCACTCTAATGTGCAGCAAAATAATAAAAAAAAGGCTTTTGATACACATGCAGAAATATTTAAAAAATGTATTGGGTGTTTACTTTCATGCACCACTGTGACCTTGTTTGACTTTAAGACACCCTGTTTTAACTTCAGTTATTTACTGTTGACATATTTTTAAGGTAAATTATTAAGTCCATTTTCTATTGGGATAAAGACGAATTTCAGCATAAAATTTGGAAACACCCTAAATAAATATTTTTTCTTAAAATTCACAAAAAATGTACAGCTTTGGAAATTTTCTTCAAGCTGAAACGATATCACGATATCTTTATTTGTTTACGAGTTATGATTTTTGCAACCAAAAAAGGCAATATGCGCCACTGTGCGGCGTTGCCCGGGTCGTTATTATTCTTATTTTTTGAAGAACCTTCTGTATAGCCCTCACGAATAAAACTTCAACGAAAATAAGAATTATATTTTCGAAGTAAGTCCTTATGAGTGCAAAACTCACGCGTGCCCTTAAGCTAGTACGTAGTTATGGGACCGTGGTCGTTATTGTCCTATCAACAATCTGTAATTAAATTATATTTTTTTACTCTTATGATTTATACTTGTGGGATTTATGATATCAAAATTTATATTTTTAAATAATTTTTGAATTCGGTCCTCTCTGGAAATCATCGTGACAGTCTGCAAACCTTTGTGTAACCTCGATTTAAAATTGCCGTGCGCTTATCACGGTTCCGATTCAAGTTTCGTCTTGGTTATTTAAAGGCGTTCAATTTCGATTTCAACAAATCGTAGTTTTTGTTATGTTTGTTATCAAATTGTGTTCCTTCCTGTTCTTAGAAGGTATCCTGCTGATATCTTGCCTTCCGCACATACAAATAACCTCAGCTTGTGAACAAACAGGTCTTCAATCTTACAATCTCGAGCTTTAATTGAACTTTCTGAAATTCTGCATTTACTCTTTCCAATTTACCGTTTTGTTAAAATAATTTATTTTTTGCAGTATTTTTCTACTTGTCATCTAGTTTCAAACCTACTCTTATCTTTCATTCCAGAACACATCACCACTGTGGGATGACTTCCTAGCAAAGGCTGGCAAATTACATGCGTGTCTTAGGTAAGTGACAAGTCAAACGGAAAATCTATCGCTCAGATATTTTTTTTTTGTAAATAAATCTCCGGCGACGAAAAAAATACACACTGTTACTGCCGGTTGTTGGTGTGCTATTTTTAGGTGTTTCTTCCATTTCTCTAATCACGTAGCCAGAAAAACTAGTTCATTACGTTCCAATTCCCACATGAAGTGTCGGTCACCTGAGACTCAGACTCAGTTCGCTTGGTATCCGATAGATACTTCATCCAACACCCCTTGGCGTATTTGTCTTCCGCATATGGAGCAGTTTGTAGTGTATCCTTGCGAACTGCAACTCAAAAACAAACAAAAAATACGCATTCTAGCGGGAGAATCAGCCTCCATTGGCAAAAGCATTACCTCACGTCGCACGGTTTACGAGAGGTAACGATTCCCTGTCCCAGCGGGTTATCTTTTTCACTGAATAATGATGACGCGGGCACTGGCTATTGCTACGATGTAGTTCTTTTTCATCGCTAATTCGTTAGATGCAATTAGGCATGCAATTTTTTGTAATTCTCTTCCACTTTGGGTTTCTGTTTTGCATTCCGCTGGTGATGGACTCCACGAGAAAGATATCCACCATTAAATATGTGTGTTAAATATTTTGTAAACTTCAGCGAGAACATTTTTTGTGACTAAATGAAGATTTCGCGAAGCTATATTTAGGTCAAGAATAGGTTACACTTGAACGTTGTGTGTTCGGTACGGTTCCTCGTTTGGGGATTTTCTTCGGAAACACTATCAGGCGTGTATCTCGGACTCAGATGTGCAAATATAATGGTATGGTATGAACGGGTATTTGACTGTAAGGCAGGTGTTTACTTTTCGAACTTGTTGTGCGGGAAACGAGTTTTCTGTTTGAAGTCGCGCAGACTTGAGCAAAGGGAAATGCAAATGCGCATCAGCTGTTTGTATCCTTGGAGTTATCTTAGCTGTTTATAATTTCACTTTTATGTAATTCTTTTATGAATGTACTTAAGATATGATTAGGTGAAATGATAGCTGATTTATGTGGTAGATAAAAAATACAATTTACGGTGATGAATTTGAGGTCTGATAGTACTCATGTTATGATTGTGTTTGTGTAAGACATTCTCTTTGTGCAGGGATTGCTAAGCGATATTCCTTATGAATTGAGTGGTCATCTCTTGATTTGAGTTTGTTGAGAAAAAAACTAGATGAAGGCTTTTTTATCCATATTTGGATACCTATCTGCCTTCATTTGTTTCTCACGGCGTTATTATCGCGTTGCGTTTTTGTGCGCCAATGTTCCCTAGATGTACGCTGAACTTTAAACTGAAAACATAATGTTGAATTTAATGTTACATAAAGCTTTTTACAATCTTCCCCTTTGACCTATAATCATATATTCATACATCATTTCTTCCCCAATCTGAAAAAGGAACAAATCAATTTGGTTCAATTAATAATGAATAAAGCAACTAAGCTTTGGCGGAACCTAAGGGTCGCGAGTTAAAACGAACTTTGGAAATATGAGTGGTCGCAGCTACGAGCTTGAATATGGACATGAAGACCAGTGGACATCTTGTGTGTCAAGCTTCTATTTATTATAAACACCGCGCTTAGACTAGAATATGTTCCCAGACAATGGAAAGTCGCCTAATTAATTATGGTTCTTAAGCCCGGAAAACTGCCGAATGAAAAAACGTCTTATAGACCAATTTCGAATCTTCCAATTATATCCATAGAGTTCGAGAGAATATTGATTAGGCGAATACATCCGGTAATAGAAGGAAGGCATCTCATTCCGGATTATCAATTCGGTTTCAGAAGCAAGCATTCTATAGTTACGGTGACCATCCGTCCTTTATTTAAGAGGACAGTCCTTTCTTTTTACCTCTGACCTGTATTTTTGTATTCTTAATAAAGGACGTATTTTGTCCTTTATTTTTGAAACTGTCCTTTAAATAATGAATAATGTTTGGACCAATCACAAATCACAAATAAATGTAGTAAATACTCTTTAAGGTATACTTATAACAAAATATAATTGCTGCAGAACCTGCAAAGAATTAGACATTTTATAAATAATAACGAAAAAGTGAAAGTCAGAAACAGGAATTAGTAGCGTAAAACTATGTAATTTTAAAGTGAAGATTCGAGAAATTTCGGTGTCTTTTATTAATAAAAACAAGACTACAATTTCTTCCTTTTTTTAAGTCAAGTGACAGCCAGCTGATCTCGAATTTTACTAGGTCCGTTCTTGTATGAGTAGTAAAATGAAGGCTATCTAATCTCCAAAGTCGAGAGAGCATCCTCTCATTTGGAAAGCAAATTACTCTAACACGTTTGCGTGTAAAAAGATGAAAAAGTCAAAGTTTAGCTTGAAAAGAAGCAACCGCTGTTTCCTTTTTGCTGTCAAACTCAGAAGATTTCATCATTTGACAGTTTTCATTTTCTTACCAGCTGAAATTTTGTGTGAACAAAAGTTAACGAAAGTATAAATTTTTCTTTCATTCATCTTTTTACCATTTTCTCAGTACGCGAACTTGTTTGTGTAGTTTCGCATTAGTACTCGAACGGACTTACTATTTTTAACTAAAGAGTGATAGGGACTTGAGTGGTCTTATGAGCGCTAATAAATCTGCTGTACAAATTAGCGTCCTTTATTTCACCTTGACAAATATGGTCACCGTATCTATAGTTGAAAAAACGCATAGAATAACGCATGTAATCGAAAAATCTCTTGCAGAAAAAAGGATTTATTCAAGCGTATTCCTTGGCATAAAGGCTTAAAGTTTAGATTACGACAAGTTCTGCCGGAGCATCAATATAATATTTTGAATAATTACCTAACTGATGATTATTCCGCGCCAAATGTGGAAACGAATATTCAGATTTTAAGGAAGTAATGGCTGGGGTGCCGCAAGGAAGCTTCCTTTGTCCAGTGTTATGCTTGTTATACACTCGTGATATACCACACGTAGAAGGCACTGAGCTAGCTACATTTTCGGACGACACTGCTATCCTGGCAGTAGGTAAAACGGTCGAAAAGACTACGGTGGTAAGAGGTATTGTGAACGCGCCTTGGTATATCAGAAATAGCGATATCCAGAGAGATCTCGGCATTAAAGCATAAAAGTCGACTAGAAAGTCACGTAAATATTGCAGTCCTCCAAGTTTTGGATGGAAGAAATTTACTGTGCCGTCTACAAAGAACCAAACCTTTAGAGTAAGTAACCGCGTCTAAACTGCGTAGTTAACAGGAGCTTCAAATGGGAATTTACCTGCAAAACGTTCTTCAAAACTCAGAGTCGATAACGGTCCATTGTACTACCAGCCAGAAAGCCTCTTTGAGAGGTTGACGAAAACAAGGTGTCATTCGTTTCTATTCATTAATGGGTGGCGTATGTTGTTGTTTCTCATGGGGATTGAACCTACACCGCACGAGTCGCAAGCCAACACATTAACCTCTACACCGCCGCCACCCCTACACACGCACATAAACATACGTTTCTCGAGATAACACGTTCACCGAACTGAGACTACAATAAATAGATTGTTGCACCCGCTGTGTGGCTTTTGGCACCGTCTTGTTGGAACCACATATCACTGATGTCCAATTCATGCAATGGCTCAAAGAAATAACGTTTCAACATGTTTGTGTAGCGAATACCGTTTACCGTAATGTGACGGTCATTTCTATCGACGAAAAAAAACCGCCCAATGACGCCACCGGCATGAAAACCGCACCAAACAGTGACTTTTTGCGGATGAAGTGCTGTTTCATGAACCACATGAGGGTTCTCACCTGTCCAGTAACGCATATTTTGCTTATTAACGAAGCCATTTAACCAAAAATACGCTTCATCGCTGACGATGATTTTGCGATGAAATTCTTCATTTTCTTCCATCATGTCCAGAGCCCAATTCGAGAACGTCTGATCAAGTGGCTTTAGTTCTTGAGTCAGCTTGATCTTGTAAGGGTGTAGGCCAAGATCCTTACGCAAAATTCGCCATAATGTGGTCTGAGAGAGGCCCAATTCTTGAGAACGCCGTGAACTTGACTGATTTGACTGGCTTGCGACGGACCCCTCTACGGCAGCAATATTCCCTACACTTCGGGCAAAACGTAGTCTCACTGGCACGGCAACACCAAGCAACGAATATTTTCTCTCAAATAGACTATGAATTGCTTGTCTACTGGGACGAGAAATACGGCCGAAAATTGGCGTTAACGCTCTTAAAGTAGCGACCACCGACTCGAATTTCCGTAGTTAGTTTTAATTATTTGTAAACGTTGTTCCTGCGTGTACCTACTTTACCCTGATGAAAATGTTGATTTTATTGAATATTTTTACATTGACAGTTCGGTAATCGGTTTAAGGGTGCGTTCACACTGAAAGTTTGAAGTTGTCAAGTCGCTATATTTAGTAGCTATAACTTCAAGTTATCACCTATTGGCTTCAGATTTAATTTATTTTCAAGAAAGGCGGACCTACAACGCTGAGTTAGCGCCCCGACATGCTTTCAGAATAAAAGTTGATTCTGCTCTTAATCGCATTAAATTAATTTTGCGAAAATTCCATCGACGCATTTCTATCATCGGTATTTCCAAGTCGTTGCTTTGGTTTATACACATCGAGCACATTCCCCGAATTTCCATGAATATTTTGTTTTCTGCTCCTTTAATTCCATTATTTTCATAACTATTTTCACATCCTATTTCAGGTTTTTATGTAAGTTTCAAAATAAATTCCATTCATCTGGGTTTGTCATTAGTATCTTTATTTTTACTTTTGCGTTCTTGGGACATGACCGCCTCGACTATGTCTCAGTAATTTTATTCGAAACTTTTCCATCGTTTATATTAAAAAGAGTTCGGGACTTACAACTATTTTTATTTCCTCATTAACTTTATATTCAGAAGTTTGAAGACCAGTAATTTGACTGCTGTGCTTGTGCCTGTGTGTCCTGTGGAGTCTTTCGAATACTGAACATAATAGGTTTGCAAAAATAAGTAGGTCATGGACGAGGATTCCTCCAATATTCACCAATTGAACTGTTAAGCCTCAGTGGAACAACTGACACCATAAATATATACAGCCTTAATATATGCATCTATGGAATTCCAATAAATTTACGTGTGCTGTGCAAAAGCTTTTTAAACCACATGACTTCCTTTAACAATCAGATACATTGCTGAATCACTGGGTTTTTTTGAATATCGGCAAGTAAACGATATTCAATGCGTATTATTTGTTTAAACAAAAAAATCGTTAAATTTACAATTGCATATGCGTGAAATCTGATCTCAAAAAAGAGTCAAAACTGTTGTCATACTTTTAGGAGGCTACCAAAAGTATTACTCAATTTCGTTTACTCCGCTACATTAACACTGAACAAATTAAAATGTGCCAAGTTATTGCCATCAGCAGCTGGGGAACAATTAAATATCTGATAACATAATTGACCTTTTTCCAATTGGCGTTTGGAGATGTGGCGGTGTAGGTACATTCCATACGCAATTTTGTTCTCGTTATGTAACGAGAATTTCTGTTTCTTTTTAGACAATCAACCAGTAACGAGTTTATTTGGTTATACATTTTGAAAGTCGATGTATAGATTTATTGAAGCAGATGGAAAGTGTATTGTGGGAGGTAGCTGTGGTCAGCCCACAGCCAAAGTGTTGGGGTGGGTTTTTTTTAAAGAGCTTTGTGATTTCAAATAGAAATAAAACGCGTCGAATGCTGGTGGTGTTGCATGTTGGTTGATCCAAGCGTTTTTATAGGCACTCCTATTTTTTACGATTTCGACACGTGCATGCTCCCATTATTTATTATTTGATTTGTGATCCACAGTCTTGTCAACCCCAAGGATTTGCTTGCGCACTTGGGACAGTTCCAAGATGATAAATGCGTCGCCAGGCTCACGTGAAGGGTAAAGCTGCCTAAATGTGATTTCTCCCCTTAGTCGCCTTTAACGACTTGTTGGGGGCCGCTGCAGTGATTTTCTAAGCCCGTCCCTGCAAGGCCAAACGAAGGTTTTCATTTTATTTGTTTAATAATTTTATGACAGCTGAATATTGATTTGGTTAAAATGGACACCTCGGAAGCGTTTCATGAACTGCATCCTGGAGCTCCTATACTCCATCCGGAATTAATAGTCAGTACAGTGAAGATAGGACGTTTGCTTCTCCCTCTGGCTATAATGCTTTACATAAAACTTGTCTCTCTTTAATGCTCTCTCAGGGTTGCCAAGCTTCCAATATTGACCGTCACAATTTTTGTTTGTTCATGGTTCATGGTGGCATACTTAGAGTTTGCAGGTAGTAATGGTGCGATGGTAGTGTATTCACTAAAGTGATTGGCAGGTCGTGCGTTCGAATCCCGACCAGGGCCATGATTTTTATAAATTGAATACACACAACAAAAACTGATCTCCCTAAAGCAATTTAGGCGCCACCTGTTGAGAAAAAAAAAATCCCATCGCACCAAACTTCTTTCCTATCCTTCTATTCTTTCAGTAAGTAGCACCCAAAAATAGGCAATAAATTGCTGGGAGCTTTTACCATTATAAGGGTACTGTGTCACTACAGAAAAAAGAAATCCCTTTAGCGCACGCAAATTATAAAAAAAAAAAAGAGTGGCATCTCTCTCCCCGTAAGCTCTGTACTGACTATTATTTCCGGATAGAGTATAGTTTCCAGCATTTGAGACCGTATCTCGCCAAACTACTTTATTTGTTTGCCTCCTCCCTAGTTTCTTTCTTAGTTCTGTACAATTTGGTCGTGAACTAATCTTCTACCGCTTTTCTTGAAACCAAAGCTGGTGTCCCACAAGGGTAAATAATGGGTCCGCTGTTGTTCACACTGTTCAACAATGGCATCCCATCAGTCCTCTGGAACAGAATCTGGAACTATTGAATCGATTCCCTGGCCGAAATCTATTTTCATTTCTCGACTAAATCCAAACACTTCTTCAGACGATGTCTTGAACCATTTGGTCTCGAGATACTTGATTCCAAAAGATGACTCAATCAAATGAACCAAAATCAGCAAGGCTGATGGGTTTGTTGCGTCTTTCAAAATTTTTGCCCCTTCAGTATATTTTGAAAAGCTGTGCAATAGCACTGCATGGCCTCAAAATACAATAGTTAAAGAATTTACAAAAAGTAGCAGGAAAGATAGTCCGTCGGTGTTAAAAAACCAAGTAGGCTGTCCCTCTACTATTAAAATGGAAGGGGACTCCGCACAAAAACCGCTGAAGTATATTTAAACTCTCTCATATCTTCTCCTTGACGGAAACATGGCTTAATGCCGGAATTTTAGACATGAGTTCTCCGTATTCAGAAATCATGAGTTCTCCGTATTCAGAAACGACCGTCAGAACAATGACCTGAAAGCGCTTGGAGGTGGTGTCCTGATCGCTGTTCGTTCCAACTTTGGGTCACGAAAGATTGACTTTCCATTTCAACTAAATGTCGAAATTATCTGTGAGAAAATTACACTTAAGAACAAACATTTATATGTTGTTAATGCGTACATTCCATCGTCTCGTCTATGTTCTTTGTATTCGGAACTTTCTATGGCACTAGACCATATTTTTGACATATCTTGTTGTGACAGCACTGTCTTACTTATGGGCGACTTCAATCTGCCACATATTGGATGGATACCTTCTGATGATGATTCTCATTTCATTCCATCCTTTGACTCTGCCCAACAAGAGCTCGCTTTACTAGACAACATTTTGCCTTTTGACTTACAGCAAACAAGCTGTATAAAAAATTTCAGAAATCGAACACTCGATCTTGTTTTCTCTTCTGACTCTGTTAGTACTGTGGTTCTGGAATCCCACTTCAGTATATATATATATATATATATATACATAGATAACAATCATCCACCCTTGGATGTATTTATTGAACTAGGCGCACATTTGTACGAAAATAGTAATTCGTATGACCGTTCGCAATCCTTTGACTTTCGGAAAGCAAATTTTCAAAGGCTTTCTGATGAAATTAACAGCTTTAATTTTAACCTTACTGCCTTATCTAATATTGAAGATGCAGTAGATTCTTTTTATTCTTTGATGGATAACTGCATGAAAAAAGTGATTCCTGTGAAATCCTCTAGGAATCTGAAAACGTCCCATCCCTGGTACACTAAAGAGCTAAAATCGATACGAAACGGACGTAACAGTGCTTGGATGAACTATTTAAAAAGTCTCTGCCACTCAGATCTTGAACTCTATTTCACATTATTCAATGAATTCAAATCTTTATCCTGCAACTTATATATTGACTATATAAGTAAAATGGAATGCTCTTTAAAATTGAACCCCAAACTTGTCTGGGGTTTTGTTAATTCTAAGAAAAAAACCGATGGTTATCCATCGAAGCTTACTTACAATAGTTCTATAACTGCTGATTCGCTAGATGTAAGCAATATGTTTGCAGATCATTTCAGTAAGTCATTTAGGGTGACCCCTCTTCACATTGATGATCAATATTTTAGTTATCTAACTAGCTGTTCCCAATTAAGTTTTAGTAGTATCTCATTCGATTTGGAAACAATTTTATTTTTTCTCTGATGAATTACTATTCATCAGGCCCTGATGGCATTGCACCGATTGTTCTTAAAAAATGCAGTCATGCAATTGCTCCATATCTTAAGTACCTGTTTGAATTGTCCATTAATACTGGTAAATTCCCTAAGCTATGGAAAAGTGCTTTTATCACACCTGTATTTAAAAAAGGCGAACGTGGTGATATCACTCATTATAGGCCCATTTCAAAGCTTTCGTGTATCCCTAAGTTTTTTGAACAAATTGTTTGCGAAAAGTTAATATTTCTTTGTCGCAATTTAATTTGTAATAAACAGCATGGATTTGCAAGAAACAGATCCACTGTCACTAATCTGTTATGTTTCTTGCATGATTGTTCTAATGCCTTAGAGAATAAGGACGAAATGGAATGCATATACACTGACTTCTCTAAAGCTTTCGACCAGCTGTCCCATGAAATAATCGAGTTTAAGCTCAGGGCTTAAACCAAGTTTCATAAAATGGGTTAATTCATACCTTAGATCAAGGGTTTATCAAGTCAAATTTAGAGGATCGCTATCTGTATCTTTTACAGCTGAGTCTGGAGTTCCCCAAGGTAGTCACCTCGGACCAATTCTATTTATACTAGCCATTAATGATGTTAAAGCATGTATAAATCACAGTAATATCCTGATCTACGCTGATGATATGAAAATATAGAAATCTATCACTAGTCAGCAAGACAGAATTTTTCTTCAAACTGACATTAATAGCTTCGCCAATTGGTGTGATAAAAACGGTTTATCCCTGAACCCTACTAATTGTCAACATATGACATTCTCTAGAAAGAATATCCCTTCCACCTTTCAATATTCTTTGTCTCAACATATTCTTTGTAATGTTGATAATTTTAAGGATCTTGGGGTTTATTTCGATCCCAAACTGGTTTTTGCCAAGCATATCAATTTTATTGTTAATAAATCTAATTCTATACTGGGCTTCGTAAAAAGGGGGGCCAAAGAATTTAATGACCCTTACGTTTCTATGTCATTGTACAATTGTTTTGTCCGTCCGATTCTAGAGTATGCCTCTCAGGTTTGGACACCGTTCTACAACATTCATTCAAATCGAATAGAGTTCATTCAACGTAAATTTATTCGATTTGCACTTAGAGGACTCGCATGGGATGATCCATTTAACCTCCCTCCTTACAGTCAACGCATCAAGCTTCTTCAAATGTTACCCCTTTATCAACGAAGGCTTAATAGCGATATTATTTTCTTACAGCAGCTTATATCCGGTCAAATAGATGCACCTGACTTGCTGTCGTCTATTGGCTTTAATTTTCGTGGTGGTGCCTATAATTTACGCAGTGTTGAATTATTGTTTAGCCCCCATCATAGAACGAATTATGGGAGGCATGAGCCTATTAGTCGTATGAGTAGAATCTATAATCTAAATGATCATGTGATTGACTTGCATGTAAGTAAAATTAAGCTAAAAAATATTTTGCGTAATAATGCTTTAATGTCTTAAATTGTTTGCATTATTTTGTGTTTGTGTTAGTATTTTATAGGTACATAATTATTGTATTTTTAAGTTTTGTCCTTACTAACAGCTGCACTAAATGATGAGCCTGTGAGAGCACTTTTAGTGCCAGCAATTTCTGCTCGTGATAGTTGCTTGCTTTAAGCACTCCACGACACAGAACTGATAGTGTATTTAAAGTCCTGAAGCCTTGCAAGATCCAGTTGTATGCAGATGACGTGCAGTTGCATTTAAGCTATCCCTTTGGACTTTTGGAATATGTAACGGAACGATTTAAAGAGTATCTGAATTCTACTGTTTGTGGTCCCTCAGAAACAAATTTACGCTTAATTCCTGCCAACGTTTGGCCATCGTTATAGCCTGATCATGTAACGATACCCTAACCATACCCCAACTTGTGATTGATGGCTCACCCTTAACTTATGTCCCCAGCGTCAAAAATCTGGGTGTAACGTTTAACCAAAGAGTTGGTAACATTTGAGGCTCGCTGCGAGCTCTTTATTAAGCGGAGACTGTCTGTCCTTCAATATTTAAGCTATGTTAGTGAAGTCACTTCTGTTACCTATTCTGTTTTACGTCCATCCAGTTTTCTGTGATTTAGATAGCTACAGTTTTCATAAGTTTATAAGGTCGCTTTAAATAGTACAGTGCGATTCGTCTACAACTTGAGTGGAAGAGACCACATTTCCAGGCGTGTAAAAGCATTTCTGGGAATGGACCTGCAAGGTTTTATGGATCACAGAATATTGGCTTTGCTGTTTAATCTTGAAGACAGCCAGGCGCCAGATTATCTGTTCCAAAGATTACAATTTGCTTCCTCAGCTAGAAGTAGAATGCTAATTTTGCCTATAAATATAACACAACGAAAAAGTAATTTTTTGTGTACGCCATTTGACTGTGGAATACGCTTCCGGTTTACATAAGGAGATCATCAGGCTTCAGCGATTTCCACAGAAAATAAATAAGTAATGAGGGCTCAGTGGTTAGTGTGTCGGACTTCTAATCGAAAGGTCCCCGGTTCAATTCCCGCTGGAGGCAAGTAACATCTAGAGTTTTTTTTGCACTGCCCCACCTCTTGCGAACGTCTGACAAACATCCAAAAGTATCAATTGTCATGAGAAGCTTCTCAAAATTTGGCGTTCGGATTCGGCGTAAAATTGTAGGTCTCTTCCACTTCGCACAAGAAAGTGGATGGAGAAGCTAGGTCTTAGGCCCTATATGGGCCGTTAATGCCTAATATTTATTTTTTATTTTTAATGAGGATTAAAAACCGATACGACTCATGAAATGACGACGATATTTTCGACCAAGGACGGCTATCGAGGCCATTGAACTATTAACAGTTATATCCTACACCAACATAAAACATGTTAAGGAAATTATTTTAAAACTAGAATTATTAATTTGATTTATTTTATAATTATTTCGCTCAAAGCCCTCGTAGGTAGAGCTCAATTCTTTAATAAATTATATTGATTTTGTAATTTATTTATGAATCAATAAAGTTGTAATAATAATAATAAATTCGAGAGGAATTTTTTTGTCTACACAGCTGGTGCAAAATGTATTGAAAGCTCAAACAAAGCCCAGGTAAAGTTTGCTGTGAATGCTTCAAAGGGTTTTCGTAAACTTTTTGTGGAAAACTTAGTTTTTGGTTCGTTTTTAAAAAAGGGTATTAAGGCCAAATACTATCCATTGCTCTTTCACTTTGAATCTATCAAAATATTGCGTTCCACTGACATCCTTTTTGTAACCTTAGTCGGAATTTGGTAATACAGTGACTATGTAAGCTCAAAACTATTTTCACATAACTAAAGCGACCACAGCCTGACGAATTTACATATCCCACAGATGTAAATATTAACAAATAAATATTTTTGTTTCTAACGATTGATGGACGGAACTATTTCTATCTTTAATACTTCCATTATCCTATGCTTAAGCTCGGTGTCTGTACTTAATTCTCCGGACAGTCTTGTAATTGTATCCATGCTCAGGGGCAATCTCAGGCCCTTGAGGTGGAAGGTATTGACGCTGTATCTCTGGTGGTGAAATGTACTGAGGTTGTGGGTGTTCTTGTGGAATATAAGTTTGCGTCGGTAGTGGTGGAATATAGGTAGACACTGGTCTTGGTGCTTGTGGCATTGGTGGTGGCGGAATGTAGGTGGGCACCGGCCTTGGTGCTGGTGGGATATAGGTAGAAACTGGCCTTGGTGGTGGCGGAATGTAGGTAGGCACAGGCCTAGGTGCTGGTGGAATGTATTTAGGCACAGGCCTTGGTGCTGGTGGAATGTAGGTAGGCACTGGCCTTGGTGGTGGTGGAATATAAGCTGGAGCAACCGGGGCTGGTGGAATGTAGGCAGGCACAGGTTTTGGTGCTGGTGGAATGTAGGTTGGCACTGGCTTTGATGGTGGCGGAATGTAGGTAGGCACGGGCCTTGGTGCTGGTGGAATATAGGTATGCACTGGCATTGGTGGTGGTGGAATGTAGGTAGGCATATGCCTTGGTGGTGACGGAATGTAGGTAGGCACAGGCCTTGGTGGTGGTGGAATGTAGGTAGGCGCAGGCCTAGGTGCTGGTGGAATGTATTGAGGCACAGGCCTTGGTGCTGGTGGAATGTAGGTAGGCCTTGGTGCTGGTGGAATATAAGCTGGAGCAACCGGCGCTGGCGGAATGTAGGCAGGCGCAGGCTTTGGTGCTGGTGGAATGTAGGTTGGCACTGGCTTTGGCGGTGGTGGAATGTAAGCTGGAGCTAACGGTGCTGGTGGGATGTAGGTTGGTAGTGGTCTCTGTGGGATATGTTGAGGAGCTGGAGGAATATAAGTCGGTGTAGGAGCTGGAGGGATATACATGGGTTTAGGTTGTTCCACTGGTGGCAGATATCTGCTTCCCAAGTGTGAAACATCTGCGGCTGTCAAACCAATTACGGCTACAAGGACTACAATCAAATACTACAAAAAGAAGGATATATACAAATTTATTTTCGACAGCCAACTGATCATCGTTACGACTTACCATCTTTCCAGGCTCTTGATCTACCTTATCCAAAGACCACTCGAGCTGATAATGATTTTGAAACGATCGTGTTCATATTTATATCTCGTCGAGAGTCTGGTATTCAGGAAACGTTATTGCATACAAAATAACCGTTGTTACGCGCCATCAAACGTCAAATATATCTAAAAACTAATTAAAACAAATAGATGCGAGCTTAAGAAAGGGAACTAGTTTTAGATACATACGTATAATTTCGTGTAGCTAATAATTATCTGATTAAGAAATCACAGAAGATGATGGTATCGCTGCCAGTCAAGGTATTCTTAGCAAAGGTTTGTATTTGGTAAACGCACGAACTTCAACCTCGCACTAGACCTAAAGTCTACAATGCTTCGTTTTCCAGTGGCAATTTATTCAGACTTCTACGACCGTAACAAACTGAACGATGTGAATTTAATTCTCTTGTCTTTATCGGCAGGAATCATCAGTAATTTTAAATTATGTTTTTAAATTTAGAAGATGTCGGAAATTCGCATTGAAACATTAAGATTTGATTAACGTGCGAAAATGGAAGTGTTAATTAGTGGAACATGAATTTGAATACGCATTCTGAGTTTGAATTAGGCCAAGGGCGGCAAGGTTCTTATTTATGAAATGTAAATGAGCGTCGAGGTATTATTTTCATTGGCTCAACGTGACGTGATGGAGGATGGTTGGGAAAACGTTGTCGTATTAATCGAAAATCGTGTTAACAACTCTTATCCGATCCATTATTCGCTTTGAAGTGGTGTATCATTTTCATAATTTTTCCGCTCAATTAATCAATTGATTAGAACGTTATCCAAAAACAAGCAACTCTTTGGATGTATGCATAGTGTTTATGGGGGAAGGATATGTATGGGTGTTTTAATTATATTTGTCTATTAGGTGATGGAGGTATAGGGTGTTTTTCTAACTCAGTACATACAGTTATATCTGTCAAACCAATTGTCAGATTGCAAACTGTCGGTGTCATTTATATTAAGTAGTTTTTGCAATTTTATCGTGATGACATACACGCTCCAACAACGTTACTAAATTTCGTTGGTAAATGTGGCAACGTGACATCGAGCAGAGTCTTTGACATTAAAAACGGTTTACAACAGGGGGTATTTAATTCTCCGATCCTGTTTAACATCTACACGAGTGATAAGATTTAGTGGCGTACAGATCAGGAGTCTTATTCGAACTCATCAACATACTCTTTCGTGTGACTTCGATCAAATTAAGGGATATTGCGACGACTGGAAGCCGAAGATCAATTTGCAGAAGTCGGAAACAATTCTATTCAGAACTACATTGTCTGGTGCCTCACGGATACCATAAAACACTGGAAAAGTTTGGCCATTGTTGGACAAAACGGAAGGCCTTTGGCAGTGAGAAGCTTAGTCAGTTTTTTTTGTAATGTACACTCACTAAAGGGATTTTTTGGTACCCTTATCATGTATTGGCTACACTGCACGGGCGTTAAGGAATGTAAGATTAGAAGAAAAGGATAGATGCCGATATAAGGCCGAAAATAAAGCGTGGAAGAGTATTCCACATTCGTGTTGTACTGCTGAGGAAAGATTCTTTGAACTTCACTTTTTTTTACTTTTAAATTCATTTTTTATTGAATAGATACAGTAGTGGAAATTCCCATAAAAACACTGTTATATCCCATATAAAACTTGTTGCACCGACTGCAACTTGGCAGCACTTTTTATTCAATTAATCCAAAATCATCAGTCAGACCAATGGGAAAAGAAACGTTATGTTTTCAACGTTATTTATTCATATTGTTTTGCGAAGTGATGTCTAAAAAATTATCACTATAGGTAAAAATTCGCATAAAAACAGTCGAATTAAAAGTGGTTTATCTCTAATTTTTTTTATTGAAACGGGTAGGAAATTATTTATTGTGTCTTTAAATGAACATACGCATAAATTTTGTTTGCAGAATTTAAACATGCCAATCAGGAGAAAAATTAGCAGATCAAATACAGTCATTCATAATTTTTTAAGATTAGGTGAGAATTATGGAAAAATTGCTAACCATGCACAAAATAAAAAACTCACAGCACGTCAAGTCCGATTGATATCCAGTGAAGCGGTCAGAAACAAACTGTTTTCATCCCAAATTAAACCCAAACTTGACTTGCCTGTTTCAGCAAGACGCGTAAGACAAATTTTAAAAGCCAACCCAAACATTGTCTACAAAAAAAGATCCAAGAAGCTACCTTTGAATGCAGCTCATAAGACAGCAAGGCTAAATTTTGCAGAAAGTCACATCAGGTGGACCGAAGAATGGCGAAAAGTTCTCTTCAGTGATGAGAAAAAAATTCATTTAGATGGCATGACAAATGTCTTACAGATGAGGTGAGAATAAGTCGCAACTTCGGTGGAGGCAGCGTCATGGTCTGGGCAGGTTTTTCGGCAAATGGAACCACGGATATTGCGGTTGTGAGTGGATGAATGAACTCGGAAAATTACATTCAGCTCTTTGAAGAAATGGTGATCGAGAAAGCTGAAGAGTTATGCGGAACCGATTTCATATTCCAGCAAGATAACGCTCCTATCCACGTCTCCCGAAGGCTGAAAAACTGGTTCGAGGAGAAACAAATTACAATTCTCGATTGTACGTCTCGAAGTCCCGATTTGAATCCTATTGAGAATCTCTGGGGAATACTGGCCAGGCGTGTTTATGCCAATGGGACCCAATTTAATAACGTTCAAGGGCTTTGAGACCGTATTATTGAACAATGAGCTGCGATTACCACGACAGAATTGAAGAACCTTGTTGATTCAATGCCAAGGTGGATGCTGGCGGTTGTTAGAGCAATTTTTGGATCTACAAAATATTGAATTAACCACAGAATTCAGATTTTGCAATTTCACCCACTATTTATTTTTACTGAATTCCATAATATTTTTGTTAAAAACTTTGGTGTTTTTATTTGAATTTCCACTTTTTTTAGTTTATTTTTGTTTTTTGTTCATAACTTTTATTTAATTTAGTTAAAATATGAATACTTTTACTTTTTTTATAATAACTTAAGGTATTTTATCTATGTTCATACAAATTTATAATAAAGTTGCATAAAGCAAAGAAAAAATGCGTAAGTATCATACTAGAAAATAAAAATTTTTAAATCTAACTTAAAATTAACAGGATACTTATTCTTAATTAATTGTCGTTGTGCAGACATTGTTAACTTAACTATAACCTTATAATTATTACCTTTCGGCCTAAAAACTATTTTACGAACTAATTTAACATAATTATTTCCATCTAGAAAATGTTTAAAAAACTCGACATCATTATTTAAATATTATATTTTATATAATAACAAAGGGCCTTGCGCAACAAGTGGTCAAAATCCCAATTGCTTTCTGAGCGCCTGGCAGTCGTCAATGTGCAAACGCCCCGCTGTGAGACCACTGAAACCTTACAGCGTCAATCACCTCCCGGAAGCACCACCACTAGTTGGCAAGCCCGGCCTCTCCCAAAAACGCCCTAGCTAACTTAATCTAACTTATAAAATAAGAGGATGTTACCTACAGTAACGCACCGTCCTGGGAGGGCATGTTGATCCCTCCCCCCTCAACTCGAGTCGAACTCTCAGGCGAATTACTGCTTTTTAGGGTTCCGTAGCCAAATGGCAAAAAACGGAACCCTTATGGATTCGTCATGTCTGTCTGTCCGTCCGTATGTCACAGCCACTTTTTTCCAAAACTATAAGAACTATACTGTTAAAACTTGGTAAGTAGATGAATTCTGTCAACCGCATTAAAATTTTCACACAAAAATAGAAAAAGAAAACAATAAATTTTGGGGGTTCTTCATTTTTTTTTTTTTTTTTTTTTTTATAAGAAAAGGAAATCCAAATCCCAGAGCACCCAGACTCGGTAACGGTCCATTGTACTACCAGGCAGAAATCCTCCTTTTGGTGTAGAGGCATGTGAATGGGTGGCGTATGGGGATTCCCCATACTTAGAACTGAAACTCAAAACTCTTTTTTTCATCAAACCCATACGTGTGGGGTATCTATGGATAGGTCTTCAAAAATGATATTGAAGTTAGTTAGTCTGTGCGGGCGTATTTTGTTGCTCTTCATTATTTTTGACATTTTCTGTCAATTGAGGCACCGATATGTCTTCGTTTTCTCCGAAATTACGGCCAGGTGGATCGATCGCGTGTTGAAGATTGAGTAGCCCATCTACAGATTTTTCTAGAGTAGACAAGGAAACTGATGAACTAGGCCCACCACCGGTAACAGTCACTTCTTTCTTGCTGGAAACTATTTTTAATTTCCCACTGGAAGTTCTTGTAATGGTTCCGATTTTGTGAATCGCGGATTTTGACATATCTCCACGTTTCAAGGTCACCAGAATCCGAATCCAACGTTTTTATAGAGATGTATGTTTATGTGTATGTACGTATGTGCGTATGTACGTATGTGCGTTTGAAATTATCTTTCGCCACGATTATCTCAAGAACCAAAGATGATATTGACATGGGACCGGCTTTATTCGAAGCATAATTACGTAACTCAGAACTGATTAAGTTTCCAGCGAAATCGGTCCAGCCGTTTTTTGTTAGTAAATAAACAACTTAAATAACTTGCCTTTATTTGTACTATTTATTGTCATTTGTCATTGAGCAAATCATTATTACATTGTGCTCCGTTATTTCGTATACATGTAAATTTACAGGTCTCCGTGTTCATAACAATGGTTGCATTAATATATATCAAACTTCGCTGTTATTAACAATTTTTAATTTCCATGAACAATATAAAGAGCATTTTTTAATATTAAATAATTCATATCTTATGGTAAACCACATTTTAAAATTTACCACTAATCGCATAAATCATATTGATGCCACAGTGAAGTTAGTCGTGTGGACCTTGGGGGTCGCATCCAGACCAGCTCTTTAGTTGAGCTTAAACCTTAAGCATTTCCAAATTAATAGAAAACTTAAAAACATGTTTACAAAATAACCTTGTGTTATTCATTTCCTTCGCATGCAGAAGGACCCAATGCATTTATTTCCACGGCAAATACCTCCCAGTATTCTTTTTGGCTTTTTTTTTTGATCAGCCAAATTATCCCAAACCCTTTGCCATGTCTGGATTTGCCTTCGACCAGTTTTTCAAATTGCCGAAGATTGTTTTTTTTTAAAGTTGTAGAATGATAACACATTTATTTTGTTGCTTCTATATTTATTTTTGTATTAATTTACCTTTTTCTTGACTCACTCATGTCTATCGCTACCGCAATCACAAGGAAATTTCATTCGACTGATTTTGACATAAGAAATGAAGTTCTGGTCGAATGTTCGCTAACCGTAATAAAGTGAAGTCATAATTCGTCTAAATTTTGACGTTTGAGGCGAATGAAATTTTGGCGAATCCTTAAGGTGTGTCCACACCAAAGAAACATTTCAGGAAACATTGTTTAAAAAACGTTTCTGAAATGTTTCCCATTTGTTTAAAAAACATTTCAGAAACATTTCAGAAATGTTTCGCGAATCGTCCAGACCAAAATAATCATTTTTTAAATATTTGGGAAACATTTCAGAAATGTTTCTTTGTTTCTGAAATTTTTATGAAATGTTTAAAAAATGTTTCTTTGATGTGGACACACCTTTACAGTAATACGAATCAGTCACATTCGCCTACTTTTTCGTTCGATTCGCTAACCGTAATAGGGGGGTTAGTTTAGATAGAATTCAACACATAAATTTCTTTTTTATTGTTCGGAACCTCAATCAATCCAAAATCAGATCCGTTTAATCAATTACGCAAATTTAAATAAAAAGAATGAAACTGCAAAAGTGGACATGAAAAACTGTTAATTTCTTTGATCAAATAGTCACCTTTAAAGCTGTAAAAGGTTGTCCTAGAATTCAAATAAAGACCCAACCTTCGCCGTGAACTCTGCTCGGATTTTTATGGAACGTTTTCATGCAAATTGGCATTTTAAATGTTAAACCAACAACAATGGAAAGTTTTAATAGGCTTATTTTACTATACTAACAAGCTCAATCGAATATTGGAATTTCATATCTTTGAGATAAATTACCGACTCTATTGTGCGAATATACTCGAGTATGCGTTTTATTAGTCAATCGAAGATGGATTAAGATAAAGTAACTAATAGCAATATATCTCTTCATAAAGTCGATAAAAGTTTGGTTTTAAAATTGCAAACAATCGAAAGGGAGAACTATCACCTCCACTTGCCCTACATATTCATCCGGTTGAACCCATTTTTAAGTGTTCTATTTCCGTGTATCTTAAAATTATATAAAATTGTGCAATAATCGCAACTACATAAAACAAATCTCCCCCGCAATCATCTCCGGAAAATAGCATCCATTAAAAAGGGAAATTTTAGTATCTGACATAAATTCCTTCTCAGTGTTCGTTAGTGTTTGTTCAACGATGTGTCTAATGACTGTTCCGTTTTTATTACTCTCCTTCGTTGCCTGTATGCGTTCATTCATTGTGAAACTCATATCTTTCTAATCTCTCATAAAGTTGGGATCACCATGCACAGCGTCTGGTGGCGCTGTGGCTGTTCCCAAATTAAGTGTCATAACCGATCTGTGGTTTTTGAAGGCATGCCAAAATCTCCTCATCATACGCACCGTAGAAACTGCAATCATACTCAATTAGAGCGCCTTTATTGCACCATTATTTTTGCCTCAAATGTGTGACCATAAACTGATACAAATTTAGAGCTATAAGGTCGCTTCGACCTCTATAATTACTTCAATAAACTTTCTCTGCACGTGTAAACAACGAACCGCCATTTTGCATTTCCTTCGTTGTGGGTTACAATTAATATAACGAGTGACCGAGTAATGTATTCAAATACGAATTAATGACGTCAGATAGGGGATGGTGTAGATTGCTTTGTTTACTCCACAGAAGTGGGGATATAGTTTTAATTTTATAAAATAACAGTTTCCAATGAATGTTTTTGACTACAAAAATGAATAAACCTGATTTTGTTGTATATTTTCAGAGCTGCCATCCAGGCCATTGCCTCGTATTTGGATGCCTTCCAAAAAATCGCAGACGCCGCAACAAATTCACGAGGTAAGTTTGTAAGCACACATGACGTACAAGGGTGGTCTATTCGCGTCGAGACGGGAGTGTGGTTTTTTTAGACTTTTGGCAGTCGTTTTGAGAAATGTGTACCTACGTAAACTATTCTTAGTAATTTGTTGTAAATATTATACAATGTCTTAGGAGGGGAAAGCTGTTGAGTTAAGAGCTATTTGTGGGCCAGTGGTTTGACATTTGGCCAGTGGTTTGACATTTGGCACAGGATATGTTTAAATTGCCGCTATGAAGTTCATATGTACGCAAGAAAGTCTGACTTTTTTTTATTTGAAACTGGGCCAAAATATTTGTTGTTATAAGTCATTTGACGTTTTTACGGCTAAACCATATGTTGCATGACAGCTGCTGGTACTTTGTTAGTTGAATGGGTTCCGTTTAGTACTGGAAATGGTTATATCAATAATGAATTGTTTTCATTGATGTTGGGGCCAGATCTTAACATTAATCTCGTTCAGGGTGATACTCGATGGTGCAATGCAACTTAGCATCTTGCATGATGATAGAAAACATAATGATAGGAGAAAACATAAATGTCAAAAACGACAAACTCAGTTATAAAAAAAACTGCTTGTCAGCCATGAAAAGTAGTAAGATCTTAAACAACGTGAAATTCTTAATTTCCGCTTAATTAATAAAAATTTAAGTGTAGCCAAGGCAAGTTGGCAAGTTTTCAAAAATTTCAAAATTGTGGGTAACGAAAGGAGAACTTGCCAAGAAATAGCATAAAAATCAAGTTGTGTAAGATTTTACATAGATCAAGATCAGATTACAGAACAGTTGGAACCTACAACAGTACCTTTGTTACTCAGGTTGATTCGATGCAGTACTGATATCAGTACTAATTACACTACTCACAATAGGGTATCAATACCCATCGAGTATCAAATCAATTGTATCAGCACCTACTCGTACCGAAACAAAGACTTTCTTCAACAAATGTTTGTGGCAAGAGTAACAGCTGTGGCTAAAAAGCCACGAGCCCCATTGCCTGGTGATTTCCGTCCAATTAGCTTCTTACCGTTATCGAAGGTGTTTGAGAAAGTCATGGTAGACAAATTGTCGGAATTCTTGATCGAAAGAGTTTACTGTATCCATTTCAGAACAACCATAGTTGTATAGACCAGGGTGATCTGACTTTACTCTGTTTTCTAGATTTTTCAAATGCCTTTGATAGAGTTGACCGTCAAATTTTATTCTGCAGCTGCGAAAGCCAGAGAGCTGTTAACTAATAAAAGATTACCTTAGCAATAGATGGCATAAAGTGGTTGTCGGTAGTAATCATTCAGGTCTCAAAAGTCCACAATCGGGTGTACCGCAAGGTTCTATATTGGGGCCTATACTTTTTGCATGTATGTTAATGACTTGCCAACGGTATGCTGGAACGTATCTGCTCATTTGTATGCAGATGATGTTAGCTTCACGTGACGAAATCGTAAAATAATCATATGGACGGGCTACAGTCCGTAAAGTCTAAGTATGGTTGAATTGTTAAGAACGCTCTACATATTTTGTTATATAATATTTAAAGGATTTAATCGAAAAAAAACGAAGCTTTTGTAAAAAAAACGATCCCTAGCTCAAACTTTGGTTTTTCAATAAAATTATTTTATTTAATTGTGGGCGTGTCAATAAGCGGATTTAAAAAAATTAACACATGAGCATAAAGGGCCCCTAGAGAGTATATACTATAAATTTCAGCTCCCTAGCTCAAAATTTGGATTTTCAAAAAATGTATTTTTTTTAAATTGTGGGCGTGTCAGAAGGCGGATTTTGAAAATATTTACACATGAGCTTGAAAGGCGCCTAGAGAGTATATATTATAAATTTCAGCTCCCTAGCTCAAACTTTGGTTTTTCAATAAAATTATTTTATTTAATTGTGGGCGTGTCAATAAGCGGATTTAAAAAAAATTAACACATGAGCATAAAGGGCCCCTCGAGAGTATATATTATAAATTTCAGCTCCCTAGCTCAAATTTTGGTTTTTCAATAAAATTATTTTATTTAATTGTGGACGAGTGGGCGGATTTTGAAAATTTTATCTGCCGATCGGTTTTAGGAGTCATAGATCATATATAAATTATATATATATAAATTTCAGCTTTCTAGCTCAAAATTCGTTTTTTTCGAAAAATTGTTTTTTTTTAATTTGTGGGCGTTGTGGGCGGATTTTAAAAATTCTTAAACTTTTTTATTTCGGGACCCTAGAGAGTATATGGTTAAAATGTCAGCTTTCTAGGCCCAGTTTAAACGCCTAATTTTTGCCGATAGACGGACTGACGGACGGACGGACGGACTTGGCTAGATAGACATTACTATCGATGCTGATCATAAATATAGTAACTTTTAGGGGTCTACGGGCAATGTTAAGGTATGTTACAAACTATACGTCAAAATTAATACACCCTTAGAATAGGGTATAAAAATAACAGGCCTAAAAACTTCTCGATCATACAAATGCAACACCACCAGCATTTGATTGGCCTCAGTTATAAAGTGAAACGAAACTAAGAGTCCCCCAAATATACATTGAGGTCGAACCGACTAACCCCACAGGCGGACCAGTAGGGATGCAGTCGAGTGGAAGAAGATGAAGTGTTCGATAGTATTATCTCCAGATATGAAACTGTGGCCTGGCCTCCAAGCTACTGTGATTTGACGCTTATTGAAGCCAATATCGAAAGCACCATTCATGAGATGCAGTCTCAAATGGTCGAAATAGTTCTCGAAAATTTGAGCTCCACGATACAGTTCCTGAGAATCATACCGACTAGCTTGTGATTTGGACTAAAGAGATCATAACTAACCCACTTTACTGCACTGGTTCGTCAGTTTGACCTCAAAAAGTATCGGCAGGCCTCGTTATTTCGAATAACCTCGTCGCTGAGGCCAATCAAATGCCGGTGTTGTTGCATTTGTGTGATCCAGGCGTTTTTACTGCCTCACTTTCGCGATTGTAAAGGAACGTTGATTGATTTTGCATATTTAAGAGGGTTTGTAGGATCTCTCCTTTGAACTTGACAGTACCAACTGAGCCGCTGCGCTCTATTTTCTCTGAGGTAAGTTCCTGGACGTGATGGCTTACTCGGATCTTGTTAATCCTTCTGTCATGTGAGGCATCTTCATCTCAGCTGCATTTAATTTGCCCTCATACTTTTTGTCTGATAACATTGTAAGGTGTATGTGAGCGCCGGTGTAGAGCCTGCCTTTCAGCTTAAGGGGCATTTTTGGTTCACAGAATATGTCTTAGTTTTCCCGCCACTTCATCCACCCGAAGATCCTCTCGAATGCACTGTGTGAACGTCTGAAGCTGTTCTGCAACACAATAAGTGGCACGTACCTGTGTGGCTTTTAGTCCGGCAGATCGACAGTAGACCAAATTTCCACACTGAGACAAATCCTGGAAAATACCAACGAATTTCAAGTCGAGCTTCACCATCTTTTCTGTGACCTTAAAGCCGCATATAATAGCATTCATCGTCCGGAGGTCTACATGACTGTAGGATCCAGTTATGTCGCGTGACACTTGAAAACACGCGGTGTAATGTGCAGTTTGGAAACAGCTCTCCCGACTTATTCCAGACTTGCACTGCGCTTTGTCTAGACAACTGAAAGCACCACTCTTCACGGGTCTCGCCCGCAATGATTAATGTCGTCTTCACAGGTTGCTTCGCTATCATCCATTGTCAAGGAAAATCAAGGGAGAAGGTAATTTCCCTTCACCGGTAAGGCATTGGATCGCCTATCATCAGTTTGCATTTGAGAATCATGAGCCATCTGTACCCGATGTCTAGCATCTGTTTCCAACACTCAAAAGGTATCTGGTTCGGCCCAACCTCTATTCGCCTTTGTAAAAGTCTTGCCCGCCTTCCCAACTTCGTCGAAAGTAATGCCGGTTACTTATTCATTGTTAGGAATGGCTCTTGGAAAGTATATCCCAGTTTATCAGAACTTCACAATACCAGAAGAAGCTGCCCCTGAGCATTGTTAATGAACTTTGGCGAACGGATTTCGTGCCTTCTTTGAGCGGCTATTTTAAAGATGTTGCCCTTGTTCAAGGTAGTTTGTAGCAGTTCTTGGATAGCCAGCCTGGTTCGTATCAGCAAGCGAAGGGTGAATTTCTTCCAACTCCCGATACAGGCTTTCCATACACTTTGCTTGAATTTCGGCGCACTTTCTCTTTGCGATTCCTTTGCAAAGCCCGTATTCGAATTTGAGGCGACCTTTTTCATCTCATCATTATACGAGGGGCACTTTTATATTCATACATCTATATACATCTATTATAGTACTTAGATAGTATGATATACATACTTAGTGATTACAACGGTATACGGAAGAAAGCAGAAAATGGAAAAAGATTGGGAGAGGATTAGGGTTGAGTTGAGAGGGACGAAAAATGTAGAAAGATAGCATGTTTGAACTGTTTGTAATTAACAATTAATTTGATTTGAGACGGGAGCGAGTTCCAGAGTCTAACAGCACGTATGAAAAATAGACGGGAAGAGTTCAAGTAATTACTGCTGAGGTGAGGAATAAAATTGATACTTCTGGCGGACCGATTGAAAGACAGTTTCGTAAACAAATATGATGGAGCTTTAGAGCCCAACCATAATGTGCATAAGCTTGCATATGCAAAACTGTCAAAAATAAACGTATGCACTGTCAATGCATAGTCAAACCACAATAGCATAAGCAAGCTGTCAGTTAAAATTCAAATTACATTTTTTTTTAACCAAACCCAAACAAAATGGAAGTTTCAAAATATAATATTACAAGTTTGTTCGAAGTGTTTCGTTTATTAAACGAATTAAACAGTTTGCAAAAAGAATTGTAAAATGGAAGGAAAAAACGCTCGATTTGGATAAGGAAAATAAATTTGGATCGCCATGAGCATGGATTTTACCGTGTTACTTTCCTTAAAATAAAAGAAATAGATCCACAGCAATTTTTTATTTATACCAGGATGACACGTTCAACTTATGATGGTTTGCTCAATATAATCAAACCTCACCTAGTTAAGGCTTCTATCAGAACTCCTGTAGAACCAGAATGCCGTTTGGCGATTTGTTTGTTGTAAGTTTACAAAAGTTAAAGAGTTATCTGTTGGTGTGATAATTCATCTCTCATCAGGTACTTATCACAAGGATATTCGGTCCAAAGTATAGCTTGGTCTTTTAAATTGGGAAAGGAAACCGTTCGAAGCATAATATTCTAAGTTTGCGATCTGTTATGGAGGGTGCTCTCTCCACTTTATGCTCTCTCCACCAAACGCAAGTGATTACCAGAATATAGCAGTGGATTTTTGGAATATTTGGAATATGCCCAATTGCGTTGGTGCCATAGATGGGAAACATATATCAATAAGGTGCCCAGAATTCTTCTGCTACAAACATTTCTTTAGTATCGTGCTAATGGCTGTTTGTGATGCAAAATAAATTTTTACGTACATACTCGTAGATGTTGGGGCTTTTGGTAGCCAAATTGATGCTGGTAACATTTACTCCTGTCCATATAACCCATGTCTAGTAATACCTTTCCTTTTTTTATTATGTATAGGCATTTTTCAATTATCAAGTTTTGGAAAGATACTTTTAAATTGTGAACTTCCATTTCCTCCACCAAAAGAATTACCTTATAATAGTGAAACAATTGCGCACTACTTTGTCGGTGATTCAGCATTTCCGCTAGGACTTAATTTAATGCGACCATATCCCGAAAGTTTGTTGACACCACCAAAAGAAATGTTTAACAAAAGATTATCCAGAGCCCGTCGTATTATTGAAAATGCCTTTGGAATCCTTGTAGCACGGTTGCGAATACTCATGACAACGCTACATATGACACCGCCGAACGCTGAGCGTGTTGTATTAGCATGTGTTAGGCTTCATAACTTACTGCGACACAATATCGAAAGCCAACAAGAATATTGCCCAAACAATTTTGTAGATTGGGAAGATGAAAATCATGAAGTTCAAGATGGACATTGGCGAACAGAGGTTACAAATAACTTGCCATCAATTCAATCGTCCAATAACCAACATCGTTATGGAGGAAATGCGTCGAGCAAAATGAGGGAAATTATTTGTAAATTTTTTAATAATCACATGCTAAAATAATTTAATAAAAAATGCCCATGTTTATTTAATTAAGATATGTCGATCTCACATGTTCGGGAAGATCTGTCATCATAGAAACTATTGTTTTCATAAAAATTTCGTCCGATGAGTCTGCAATCGCTGGATGCCGTGATGTTGAAATTTGTGCATCGAATTTTTGCAGGTGCAGATGCAGGGGCAGCTGCGGGTCCAGGTGCAGATGCAGGGGCAGGGAAGGTGCAGGTGTTGTATGTGGTATATATAGTAATGTATTTCATTATAACGTATATCTACATATTTTATTGAGAATTAAACTTACTGTCGTGGTTGAACAAAATCTTTTAAAAAAAGCATTTGGTCATACAAGTACCACTCCGTACTATCAGCCCATCCACTACCAGATGGTGTATTTTTCTTTTTCACTTCTTTGGCGAATCTTTCTCGTAATAAACGCCACCTTCGTTTGCATTCATCTCATGTTAGAAAAATATTAACATAATTTCATTGAAAGAATATTTCTGTCATTACATGATATTGTCTTACTTGATTTTCCGACTGATTTGCTGATTTCCTCCCAATTTTTTTCTTTAAATACTTTGTTGGAGTAACACGAATGCCTTTTATTACAAATGGCTTCATATTGCCTCACATTATTTATTAATAATTCAAAAAAAAATACTTCTTCTTCCATTGAAACGTTTTGCACATCAACAACTATTTTGAAATGTCTAGATTCCTTATGCAATGTACGGCTGCTGGCATACTTTGCATAGGCTTAACGAAACGGAAAAAAGTTAACGAATGCAGGGCTATTCACATTGCGGTTTGATAAAGGGAGTCTAGTACATTCGTACTTTGCAGAGCCTTTGCATATGCAAGCTTATGCACATTGTGGTTGGGCTCTTAAGATGAATTAATTTATAAAATATACAGTTTCTTGCATTGATGTATTGCTGCAGAGTGCAACGAAGAAGATTCTTTGAAAAATTAGAAACGGGGTCATATCGTCGTAACCCGTAGACATAGCGAACAGCGTCATTAAATGCTACTTGTAATTTACCCTGAGATTTCAGCATACGAAATTAAGGGCAGAACTAAAGAGACTATCAGTTTGTGTCGGATTTCAACAGGGATGAAGTGAGCAGAAGGACAGAGTTTTCGTATAGTCATCCATAAATGCGACTAATACCCACATTTGTATGTTTCTAGGCAGATAGATGACGGTTTATAGTAAAGCCAAGGCTGGTGCAGTGATCGGCTGCTTTAATTTTACTATCACGGAGCCATATGTCAGGTCAAGTGCTTAGACCGAATTTTGTTCTCAATATTGCGATGACTTGAGATTTAGCTGGATTTAAAAGTAGGCCGTAAGCAATAGCCCAAGCAATTATTTGGTTGAGGTCCACATTAATAGCAATGGACAGTCCATCAAGCTGATGGAATGGCCTGGCCAGATGAAGCTGAACATCATCTGTGTATAAGTGAACAGAAACATGTAAGCAACATGATGTAAGATCATTGATAAACATGCAAAAGAGTATTGGACCGAGCGTCGACCCCTGGGGAACTTCTTCAATAACAGGTCTTGGAGCTGAGCATTTCCCACTAGAAGTGACTCTTTGAAATCTTCCCGACAGATAACCAGTTATGAGCTTACATGCCCAGTCACCGAAGCCAAAGAAGTTTAGCAGTTTCCACTTGAGAACATCGTGATTCACTTTGTCGAAAGCTTAAGAAAAATCAAGAAGGCAGATTAGATTGATACGAGGGCGGGTCAATAAGTCCGTGACTTTTTGAATTTCTGACCTCTTTACTGAAACGGCAACACTGCTCCTGTCAACAGGCATCTGTCAGTTGACTCCTGTCAAAATTTAAACTTGCTGCGTCAGTTAGTTTGTGTTTGACAGCTATTTTTATCAGACTACTCACTAATTTGAGGAGAAAATGGAAAAAAGTGCATTATTTCTTGCGAAAAAAAACCATTACCGAGACCAAGGCTAAGCTTGAAAAATACTATGGGGATTCTGCACCATCGATTTCAATGGTAAAAAAGTGGTTTACTGAATTTCGTTGTGGCCGTACAAGCACTGAAGATGCCGAACGTCCTGGACGCCCAGTTGAGGTCTCTACACCCGAAACAATCGAAAAAATTCACGATATGGTGTTGGCCGACCGAAGATTGAAAGTGCGAGAGATTGTGGAAGCCGTAGGGATCTCGCATGGCTCAGTGGTTTCAATTTTGAATGATCACTTGGGCATGAGAAAGCTTTCCGCAAGATGGGTGCCGCGTTTGCTCACAGTCGACCACAAACGCAATCGTGTAACAACTTCACAGGAAGGTTTGGCGTTGTTTAATCGCAATATGGAGGAGTTTTTGCGCCGTTTTGTAACCGTGGACGAAACATGGATCCATCACAACACACCAGAGACCAAACAACAGTCAAAACAGTGGGTTTCTAAGGGTGAATCGGCGCCAAAGAAGGCCAAGGTGGGTTTGTCAGCCAATAAAGTTATGGCGACTGTTTTTTGGGATGCACGCGGGATAATCCACATTGACTACCTTCAAAAGGGAAGAACAATCATTGGGGAATATTATGCCAACTTATTGGACCGATTCAATGACGATTTGAAAAAAAACCGACCTCATTTGGCCAAGAAAAAAGTTCTTTTCCACCAAGACAATGCAAGGGTGCACACATGTGTAGTTGCCATGGCAAAAATCCATGAATTGGGCTATGAATTGCTCCCTCATCCACCCTATTCTCCAGATTTGGCTCCGAGCGACTACTTCTTGTTCCCAAACCTGAAGAAATAGCTTGGTGGAAAAAGATTTGACTCCAATGATGAAGTCATCTCGCAAATAAAGGCCTATTTTGAGGACCTCGACAAATCATTTTTTTTTGGAAGGGATAAAAAAATTGGAGAAGCGTTGGACAAAGTTTATAGAGCTCAAGGGAGACTACGTTGAAAAATAAAATTATTTTTTTATCAAAAAATCTGTGTTTTATTCCAAAAGTCACGGACTTATTGACCCGCCCTCGTATGACCCTTATCGTATTCAATTCTTATATCTTCAAGGAGATTTGTCATAGCAGCGGAGCAGCTGTGATTCGCTCTGAAGCCCGATTGTTTCTCCTAAAGCAATTTGTTATTGGAAATGTTTCTTAAGATTTGCTTCTCGATTATCTTTTCAAAGACTTTAGAAAGACAAAGCAGTATGCTTATTGGTCTTAAATCCGATGGAGATATTGGGTCACGTTTCTTAGCAATGGGAAGTACTCTGGCAATTTTCCAAGACTGGGGAAAAGTAGTTGTAATATGCCGCCTCTTTTTAACTAACTACTACTCAAGCTCTATTTGTCCAACTGTGTGTGTTTTATTTCAAATTCAAATCCTACAGCTCTTAAAAAACACCCCTTAAATGGTCTAAGTAACAATGAACTTTACTTATCCTTAGGTAAATCATTGCGGATCTGAGATTCCCTTGGTAGAATTAGTGATAGCAATGATTATATTGTTGTAAAATGTACCTTACAACCTAATACTAAAGCACTACAGTTATTATTCTTACTGCTTGTGTCAAGTTAGTCGTACTTAACTTCGGTGTGAACGACATTTTAAAAAATATATGTATCTGAACCAACATGAATTAAATTCACTTCCAGATAAACTTCAGATTCAAATTACAAGTATGTACCTCACTCCAGTTACTTCATGGCACAGTAATTCAATTCCATGTCATTGCCTTGATAAACCAGTTCCTGAAATTCTAGATTATGGTTTCGAATTCTTAACCTAATCTGGAAAACAACTTCCATTCCACCCACTTCCTAAAAATTCTGAACCTCTTCTCGGAGAATTTGTGCAATTGCACTGCAATAAGAAATAGAAACACTCGCGGAATCTTTCTGGTGGAACCACCACCGTTACGGATCTCATGCTCATGGACACCCACAGAGTGCACATTGCATTATGAGCTTCAAATCAATACGTCGGATACCCTGAGTAAGTTTCATGAAATATTAACACACTTGCTCTACTTCACTTGGTCTGGCAAAACTAGAATGCAACTCACATCGGAGAATGATATTTGAGCGCGCGCGAAAGACCAACGAACTGCGGCTGGTTACGTCAAATGCAGAAATAGATACAAAAACAGACGTAAAAAAAAGTGAACAAATCGGGCATTGATACAAATCCTATGGATACACTTGTGCAGTTATTATTGCAGGTGAACGTTCGTTATGGCTACATGCAGCTAAGCACCTTAATGTCTTCTCGGTGCGGTGGCTGCAGTTGGCAGTTAATAGTTTGGCATTTCCTCCTCACACCTTCACTTCGAAACGTGCCTAGCAAGTCATAGATATAAAGTGAATGGCCTCCGCCGTCATGAGTCAAGCTGTCTCAAAAGTCTAACGCTCGTCTGTCCAGTGCCTCTTGTCCATTTGTCACACAAGACACTCCAACGTCTATCCAGGTCAGTAAGGAACCTTATCCGTTCTCGACTCGACTACATTTTATTTTCTCTGGTTATTTTTATTTATCATGGAAGCAGGCTCTGTGTCTCTGCAGAAAACCTGCTATTTGCAGTTCCTCGTCACTCAAAATGCTAATGCGGTTTCATATCGCTTTCGGACGCTTGGTTACCCACAGACAAATTGTCGCAGCTCGAGAATGAGGACTAAAATACATTTAATTTGAATATTAATTTATTCTGAATGAATTTATGAATTGAATAGATAAAAGATAGGTTGTTAGTTCGCCATTTTTATACTTATAAATGGAATTGTATTTTCATAGAACTGATTGATGAGTGGATTGTTTGGGCTTAGCCGTCCGATTAGGAAGTATTTCTTGCAGCAATTGGAGAATATTAAAACGGATTTCAACGTGGATTTGCTGACATTTATTCAGCTTTTGATTGATGTATTCATTTGGAACTGTTTTGCATTTTATACACGAGCTGTTCCTTGTATAAGATTTGATTGAGGAAGCACTCACAGTTGCTGTTTGTTTTCAATGAGTATTTCGAAGTGCAAGAAATAGCTCAAATGTCACTTCAATCTTATGTCGTGATTTGGCGTAGTTCTACAATTATTGTAAATTAAGTGCAAAGTTATACAGGTCTATTGTACCCTGCCTTTTTGTCACGAAACCTTACGTTTACGTTGGTTATGTGTTGCTCTTCCCGTGCAAGGACAAGCTAAGAATGTCGCTGCAGCACTTCACCGAAAAACAGCGCTTGTCGTAAAATGCGACTAAGAGGAAAAATCATTTCTAGACAATTTTACCATTTAGGTGAGCCTAGCGACATATGCAACATTTTGGAAATCTCCCAAAAGTGTCGGTTGACACGACTGGAGATCACCGGTGTAGTAAAAGACCGATTAAAAAATAATCTACAATAGCTGCATGTACACAGGACGGTGTCCTATTCCCGCTCCTCTGGAACTTAGTGGTGAACGAGCTGCTGATGTGCCTTGAAAGGAAGGGCTGCAGGGTGATTGCATATGTAGACGACGGTGCAATTGCCGCCACAGGAAGAACGCACCCTGAAAGAACTTCTCCAACACGCTCTTATCAAGCTAACGACATGGGCAGATCGTTGTGGGTTAGGTGTTAACCCCCACAAAACCGTACTTGTTCTATTCACTAGGAAATACATATAAAATTCCACACATTGATCCTCAAACAGGGTCATAAGCTTAGTCTTCTCTGACGAAGCTAACATTCTGGATAAAAAGCTCAGCTGGAAACCCAACATACAAGAAAGAGTTCGTAAAGCTATGGTAGCACTCTTCTCTTGCAAAAAAGGCATCGGTAATAAATAGGGGGCTTCAACCCCGCATCACCAACTGGCTATACATCTCGGTAATATAACCGATACTTATGTACAAGGTGGTTGTTTGGGGGACTGCCTTAGACAAAGCGATAAATCGCGATAAGCTAATCAAAGTCCAACGAACCGCGTGTCTCCGCACTGCGCACTACTCCCTCTGCTGCAATGGACATTCTGTTTCAACTGACACGTCTTTACATCTTTAGTAAACAAGCGGCTGCTAATGCGTCTGTCCGCCTCAAAACAACGTTCCAGTGGTCCGACAATGAAATCAGCCACGCCTCTATTATAAAAAAAAATTAGAATCCTTCCTAGCAACATAGACTACACCACAACTCAGACCCGTTTTGACAAAAACTTCAAAGTCAACATCCCCCCCTCCCGCCCACGGAACATTCTGGGAGGTAGGCCCCCCTGTCGAAAATAAATCGATCCACTTTTATACCGATGGATCCAAAACCGACGAGGGGGTAGTTGGAGGTGTGTTCTCTGACATGCTGAACCTCAGCCTCTCCTTTCGCTTCCCAGATCACTGCAGCTTGCTCCAGGCGGAAATCATGACGATTGAAGAAGTCCTATCGTGTCTGAAGAGGAACGTGATATCCGCTATGAATATTTGGGTCTTCTCAGAAAGCCAATCTGCGCTAAAATCTCTGAATTCCGTCTCCGCAAACTCCATCGTAGTCCGTGACTGCCGATCATCTCTCGTGGAGATGGCGGAGCAATTTAACATTCACCTATGCCGGGTGCCAGGACATACAGAGAATTAAAGGGCGGATGAAGTCGCCAGAAAAGGAACCCTACTGCCCCTTCTACCTGATAAAGGTCCCTTAGGCATCCCAATTGCTACATGCAAACGCATGTTCATGAGGGAGGCCATTGATAGAACTAACCTTAGGTGGAAAAGTGGCAACACAGATTTGGCCAATGCTGGATCTGAAACGCTCTAATGTTTGATCTCTCTGGACAGACTGCGCATTGGTGCTACAATTGGTGTAATCACCGGACACTGTCTCATAGGCAAGAATGGAACAAGCCTTGGTGTCTATACAAATGAAGCTGTACGGACGAGGAGGGGGAGGTCTCCACTTTCTCTGCACATGCCCTGCTCTTTCTCAAAGACGAAAACTTCATTTAGGATCTTTCTTTTACAATGATTTCATAAACATCGACATCAAAAGCTCCAACTGGTTCAACGAGTAGGAATAAGATAGATCCGTGTGGTATCACAATGGACTTTTTGATCTAAGTGTGTCGGCCTCTGCCGACTGCCGCTATAACCTAACCTAACCTATCCTGCATGTACGCGTCAAACTCCTCAAAGTCACAAAAATCTGTGAAGATTTGATGACTGAACTTGGAATAGTAGACCTTAAAGCTCTTGTCAAAGCCAAACCTGGGTTTCTCGCAATCAGTAATGGCCATAAACCCCCTCTGATTAAAACTGTCAAGTATGCGCTAGTGTCCGAAACTTCACCGCTTCCAAATTTTAATCTCTCTCTCCGTCCAACAGTTGAGGCTGCAGTTGCTCAGTGACTATGCGTTGGACTACTGAGCCAGAGATCTTAGGTTCAAATCACCCCGGGCCCAGTTACATCTAAAGTTTTTTCCCACTGTCCGTCTTTGGAAAATCTGACAAACATCCAAGAGTATCAATTGTCATGAGAAACTCCTCAAGCTTCCCGTTCGGAGTCGGCGTAGAATTGTAGATGGCTTCCATTCGTGCCAAACATATAACTTCAAAATGGTTGGAGACGCTAGGTCGTAGGCCCAGAATGTTAATTCCTTATATTTTTTTATTTGTCTGGGCGCGTATTTGGCTACCACGTTCTTTGTAAAAAGTTACATGGATTGTGGCTTCAGTAACGTTTGCAGACTCAGTTGGGACGTGGATTTTATTGAACCAGTTACCGCCAAACAAGCAATCCCATATACCCTGTCCAGATTCTGAGAAAGAATTTGGAGTTACCCGCCTCCCACCAAACAATCGAACCATATGTAAAAATGGATGTCACAATCGTACAACCAGTGTACTATGTTCGGCTGTAAGCCTAAAAACGTATTCAGTCCTTTCTTCATTATCTCTTCTTTATTCCGTTTCCAGTTTAGTTTCGGGTTGAATACAAAGCCTTGGGGTTGGGCGCAAGGCCATTGAAGGTCCTTTCCTGAAATAAGTACAACTCTGTCATCTGCGTAGGCAACTATCTGGATGCCTCTACTGCTAAGGGATTTAAGAACTTTGTTGATTGTTACTTGCCATAGAAGAGAAGAGAGGATTCCTCCTTGCGTCGTTCCCAGGTTAACTTTTTTCTTAATTACGCAGTCCCCAAGACCGCTGTTGAGCATTGTCTTTACCCAGTTTGTCAGAAACTGTGAAGACCCAAGTTCCTCTACTGAGGAGGTGATGCTTTGTCAATCGTTCAAGGTTCTTCGTGTAGGCCTGACATCGTTTTTTCTGAAAACAATGGAAAGGATTATTGACGTTCATTTTAGAGAATGCTTATCAAAAAGCATGCCTCTGCACCCATATCAATATGCGTACCCAAAGGGCAAATCAACGGAATGCGCACTGTTAAAACTAAAAACAGAGATTAAAAAAACGCCTACCGGTGTAAAGAGATTGCACTATGTGCCTTTCTGGACATAGAGGGTGATTTTGACAACACTGGATATGAACCCATATTAAATGCTTTGTACCATAGAAACATAGGCAAACCAACTATAAAATGGATCAAAACGATGCTGGGAAGTCGAAAAAATAACACGGGGAGTACTTTCACCCCACTTGTGGTCCTTGGTCATCGATGACCTGCTACACAAGATGAGCAATTTGGGCTACACTACAATTGGGTACGCCGATGATATTGTCATCATTGTCAGGGGCAAAGACTCAATTGGAGTCACATCAAAAATGAAAAATGCTCTAAAGACAGCCTTAGACTGGTGCATCAAGAAAATCTTTCCATAAATCCCAGTAAAGCCATCGTTCCTTTCACCAAAAGGAGGAAATTAGACCTAGGTCTAATCACAATTAACGACACGGTCGTTGAGTATTCCGAAGAAGTCAAGTATCTTGGAGTAATTCTAGACAAGAGACTTAAATGGAACTCTTACATTAACAACAAAATCACTAAAGCTAATAAAGCTTTATTGGCCTGTCGCCGCACATATGGCAGAACCTGGGGAATCTCTCCAAGGATTGTCCACTGGATCTACACAGTGATGATAAGACCCATTATAACATACGCCTCCATAGTATGGTGGACAAAATCCACACAAAAGATAGCAATAGAGGAGCTCAAAAACGTACAACGGCTTGCGTACCTTGGTATCTCCGGAGCCATGCGAACCTGTCCAACAGCTGCCATAGAGGCAATAGCAGGACTAACACATCTCCACATATACATTCAAAAAGTGGCGATCCGCAGTGCAACAAGTCTAATACAGTTAAACGGCTCCGGGCAATAACCCCCCAATGAAATAACCCCCCAAATGAAAAATGAAATAACTCCCCAAAATTGGGGAATAATTTCACAGTGAAAACAAATCAAAGATGAAATAAGTCCCCAAAATGGTATGAAATAAGTCCCCAAATCCTATATGGAAATCCCATCCCACAATGCAATGCATATGGGGGGGGGGGGCATGCTGCCCCCCGCAACCTTGGGCCACTGTTTGATTTGGAGTAGGTGCGAGGTTTTATTTTATAAATTTGGGGACTTATTTCACTATGAAATAACCCCCCAATTTGAAGTATGAAATAAGTCCCCAAAAAGCCATGAAATAAGTCCCCAATTTTGGGGGCTTATTTCATATGAAATAAATCCCCACGTCCATACAAATTTTGGGGAGTTATTTCATCTTTCATTTGGGGGGTTATTTCATTGGAGGGTTATTTCCTGCAGCCCAGTTAAACGAGATAATACGACCATCCGGAACTTAAGACCCTTCTCGATGAACTTCCGAAACTTAATATGAACGGCGCGGTCACAGACCGCATTCAACAAACGATTCTCCACGGAAATCCCTAGGAGAAAAGCATGGGTTAGTAATAAGAATAACCCACCAAACAGCCACGACGGTATAAAGTGGTATACGGATGGTTCTAAAATGGAAATTGGGGTAGGAGCGGGAATATACAGACCAAATAAAGGCTTTACGATACCCATGGAAAAAAGTCCCAGCGTATTTTAAGCAGAGCTCCATGCCATTTAAGAATGCGCTAGCCACATTTATTCATCTGGCATGAAACGCGCAATCATCCATATATTCACGGATAGTCAAGCAACTATAAACGCCCTCAGCTCGCCTACCATTGACTCCAAATTAGTCATGTACTGCTTCAATACCCTTCAAACACTCGGATTAAGAAACAAGACCAAATTATGTTGGGTTCCGGGTCATGTCGGGGTAGAAGGTAACGAAAAGGCCGATAACTGGCCAGAAAAGGTTCAGAAACACCTTTCATAGGTCCCGAACCCTTCTGCTGCACTCCTAGATCAGCAGCAATGGCAGCAATAAAAAGTCTAGGAACAAAGAAAATGTATCTATCATTGGGAAAGCATCCCAGATCTAAGACAGGCAAAACGAGCCATTCGGCCCTTCAATAATAATGTCAGCAAATGCCTAAATCTAAGCAGGCATGATATCAAAGACTTAGTAGGTTACCTTACTGGTCACCATGGTTTAAGATATCACCTAAACAAAATGAAAATAGCAGACTCTCCTGAGTGCCGACTCTGCCTTGAAGAGGACGAGTCAGCTGAACACATTATATGTGAATGTCCAGCCCTTAATGGAATTAGAAAGAAGATCTTTTTTAGGGAACATATGAGCCCCGAACACATAAAGAACTCTTCTACTGGTAAAATTATCCGCTTTACACGGAAAGTAGAAATTCTACTTGTTTAAATTTTTTCTGGCCCATATGGAACAAAAGATATTTTAGGTCGAAGTATACCCCTTTTAAATCGCCTTGGCGAGCCAGACGTTTTTTTTTTTAAAAAAAAGGTCTGTTTTCACAGATCTGCCTTTGACATATGCGTATTGTGCCCATCATATTTGCCTTGAGCCTGTTCCTTAAATACAGCTCCAATATATTTTCCGAAGTTTTCATGAAAATGATGTAAGACTTATACAGTTACTAAAGGCAGATCTTCTTCTGTCCTTGATGGCGATGTTATGACTAGTATTAAAGGGATCATAACCATCACACTCTACTGCATCACTATCGGGCCGCCTGTGTGGTTCCAACTTCAAAAAACATCGGCAGGCTTCCTGGTTTTGGATCACTTTATCACTGAGGCCAATTATATGCTGCTGTCGTCGGCTTGATGTGATCCAGGAATTTTTAAGACTGCCTCTTTTCTACGATTTCGGCACAATATTGATTATTGTTTGATCGACCTTTTACGACACCATTCGTGTCAGCCCACGGACTGGCATGCACACTTGCGGGACAGCTTAACGATGTTAAATGTATCGCTAGGCTCACCTGGATGTTCAAATTGTCTAACAATGACATGCGCTGTTTTTTTTTATATACATATTTATTTTGTGAGCGGAGTAGGGGGTAGTGATGTAGTGATAGTTAGCCCATCCCAGCACTGTGTAAGAGCAGACACACTTAAAAAATAAATAGACTGATCCTTCCCATTTCTTCGTGTTTTTGAATATTCTTCTTTCACTTTAACGACGAGGTTATGCTCTGAACCAAAGTGATCATAATCCTGTGACGGCTTTCTCGGATCTTGGAACTTCTTATTCGATCGAGCTTTGTTATTGCTGCTGTCATGCGAAGCATCTTCATCTCAGCTGCCGTTAATTTGTCCTTATACTTTGTGTACGTTGTCCAACGTTGTGAACCATATAAAAGCGCTGGGCGCACAGCTACGGTGTAGAGCCTTCTTTTCAGCTTAGAGGACATTTCTCCGTCACAGAAGTTGACTGAATTTTCCCTGCACTTCATCCACCCTACCATTAAGCGATGATTAATGTTATCATCACAGGTTGCTTCTCTATCTATTATAAATTCCAGATATTTGAACTTTTCCTACTTGGGAGTTATTCTTCGATTCATATAAATGTCTGGAATAGGTCGGAGTGGATTAGACAAGTGAACTTTAATTCTCCTCCCAACATATTTTTCCGAGGTAAAACACTCAACAAATTTGACAGACGTAGTTTCCCTTCTTTTTGGTTCTATGAATTTCCAACTGGATTTCCAAACTAATAACTAATGTCTACCCAGGATATTAAGCTAAAAGTATTTCCTAAGCCCTTCAACTTTCAACTTCACATCGAAGAAATACAATTAAGAGACAGCTCTGAAAATACTACCTCCCGTTCTTCCAGTGTAAATCGTGTCCTCTCTCTAACCCCATGTAATTAATTCCTTATTTTCTTTTGCTCTTCATATTCGCATCAAGTAGGAGTATGTGCAATTAGGGATGCCATATGTGTTCACTTATCCATTCATCCCTGGCACAAGGATAATAGTGACGTTAGTGTTGCGAAACACTTGATCCAGGGTACTTGTGCCTTTTTCTTTTACTCCCACCACACGACTTTGGTCTCCAGAAAGAAAAACTATTCTGCGCATAAACGCAGTACAATGTGTCTTTTTGGACTGGGGCGAAAAATAGTGTGTCAAGCAGTTTTAATGTATTTAAAGACGTTTTTATGACTTCCTCAAATTTAATCCTGTATCTCTTTTTCTGTCCTACATTACACTGTCTTCCTTCTGTTGTATGCTTTCCTGTTGCCTGCTCTGAGCGTGTGCCAAGTGTAATTCTTCAAGTGCAAGCATGTGAGGATTTACAAGGTACGTCCACCCCTCGCCTTACACTCGACCGGACAAACTTACCCTCATTCTGTTGTTAGTGAACCGCATCCGTAACAAACAAAAAAAAATATAACGTCGGCGATTGGATGGCTTTAAGCCAAACTGTTTGGACTTATACCCCATTTTCAACATCTAGTTCGCTCATCAACTATTGAAATGGAAATTTTATGGTGTGGAATTTCAACAAACCCTCACTTAAGGATTAAACCTAACCGTGGTAAGCAAAATAATGGAACCAGGGTTGTATTTCTATGGATCCACTTTCGTTAGGACTCTCTTAGAGGTAATTAGAACTACCACTCATGCATTATTAAGCCATCGAGGATTATTGAAAGGGAGGGTGGTGAATCCTTTTTTGAAAGCATTTTAGGCTACATTTGTTGTGTACACATTTTTTGGGCCATTATTGAGGACATTTTGTGTAGGGCATGTGGTTAGATAAAATAGAACATTGGCGGTAATGGAAATAGTTTAATTGGGGAAGGCATAGAACTGAAAATACTTGAAAAATAATTGAAAATGAACAAAAAGGATGTGAAACCAGAAGGAATTTACATTACAGTACTTAGCCCCCGATAGACTTAAACCTAGTTCTACTTCAAGCTAAGATGGCGCTAATATGCAGAGCAATCAGCTGTAATAAAAAGGTCATGTGCTGAAATTAGAGGTAAAAACTATTCTTGTCCATCTTCAGCCTTGCTCAAATTATGTCTTTCTTGAAATTGTATCGATTTTAAATGTTGACTTCTCTTAAGATGTGAATCTCGTTGTGAACTTTTTCTGGCTTCAAAAGTGGAGGTATTTTTGCTGATATTAAAGAATCAGCTCCGTCGTCGACTTCTTCAAACGCGTCAGAATGGAATGCCAACATAGACAAAACCAATATTCTATTCTAAGCTCTCTAGATAAAGCCAATCTGCTTGCTGCTCACTTTGCAGCTAGCTCAACGCTCCCAGATTGTGCTTTATCTCCCCCAGAACTCGAGCGCGTAGAATACTCCATGGGACCAATCCACTTTCGCACTCGTACAGTGGCTAGAGTACTTCGAGATCTTGACATACACAAATCCGCTGGTCCGCTGGCAAAATCACTGCGTAAGTTTTTCTATCTGTTCATTTCTTCAGGTCTCTTTCTGAGGAGATTTGTCCAGCCTGTACCAAAAAAAGGCGAATCTTCTTCTCCCTCCTCCTACAGACCGATTGCACGCACTTACGTCCCTTCTTCCCAAGGTCATGGAAATGCTGATCAAACGTCAGCTAATGAAATATCTTGAATTCCGAAAACTTCTCAATGACCGGCAGTAGGGTTTTCGCAGCAACAGGTCCACCGGTGATTTGATGACATATCTAACCGAAAAGTGGAACCAATCTCTTCACCAACATGGTGAAATTAAGATTGTAGCGCTTGATAATTCAAAGGCATTTGACAGAGTTTGGCATCAAGATCTCTTGTCGAAAATGCGTGCATTTGGAATCGATGATAATCTTATTCAATGGATTGTAGCTTTCGGACAGTTCAATTCAAGTTGTTTTGGACGGTTTCAAGTCTGCAACTCACCAAATAAAGGCTCTGTTTTGTCCCCGACTCTCTTTCTCATTTTTATTAATAATATCCTGTCTGTTACTTCTAATCCAATCCATTCCTTCGCTGATGACAGTACCCTCAGCTTCTCATATTCGTTTCTTGGGTCACGCCCCTCTTCTTCGGGTGTGGAACTGGAACGGCAACGTATGAAGCTCATTAAATTGCGATCTCAACAGAATGGAATTTAATGCTTCTAAAACGCTATGCTATCTTCTGTCATTAAAGCAAAACCCTCACACACTGCTATTATCCATAAATGACACTTGCATCGCTGAAACCGAAAGACTTTCCATTCTCGGTATGTGTGTTAATGACAACCTCTGTTGGAATGACCACATATTCGATGTCGCCAAGAACGCTGCGAAATGTCTAGGCTTCCTTAAGCGATGTAAGAAATATTTCACCCCTTCTGATTTGGCTACAATTTCTAAGGCGTTTATCCCCCCGACACTCGAGTACAACGCTCATATCTGGTCTGGTGCACTAATAACTTATTTGGAACTACTTGACAGGATCCAAAAACGCGCGATAAAACTCATTGGCACATCGCGAGATTGATTGACTCTCTTAGTCATCGTCGGAACGTCTCCTGTCTTTCGTTATTTTATCGTTATTTCCACCATACGTGCTCAAACGAAATAACCAGTTGCATTCCACCCCTAGAACATTTCAACCACAATACCCGCTCATCAGTTCATCCTCATCCTGTATTCGGACGTACAGTGAAGTTCAAAGAATCTTTCCTCAGCCGTACAACACGAATGTGGAATATAACCTACAAAATTTGAAGCCAACCTGCATCGGCATCTCTCCTTTTCTTCTTATTCTTATTGCCTTAACTTAATTAATCGAACCGCTTCTTGTTTGACTGGCCATTTGCATATACATTATTTAAAAGAGTACCTAGACTATGTCTAGTGTCTACACCCACCTATTCGTTGTATTGCTTACACATTTTTAACCTAGTCCTGTAGGGAATCTTTAGCGATTTCACAAGTCCTTACCAAATAACCACTTACTTGATCAATGAAAATCAAGGCGCATGGGGGTTTTGTGGAAATTGTTTGTTTCGTCAAATTCACAATACACATGCATGCTTATGTTTGTCTATTGCAGTTGTTTCGTAAGTTTTATCTCTCAAACAAGGTTAATTACCTGGGCGTGGTCTTTAACTCCAAACAAAACTGAAAACGGAACACCGAAGCGAGAATGAAAAAGGAACTGAATGTCTTTTACGCCTATAGGAAAGCTTGGGAAGAAATGGGGCTTACAGCTGCACATTTGTTGTATACCTCGAAGCTTATAAGCAATGGAAACGCTTTCGTTGTGAAGGTCTTCATGACTTATACCGGACGCTCCGAAATAATGTCGTTGCGGAAGTACGTAAAGCCAAGACAATCGTTTACACTCGACGTTTAGGCCCATCTGTGAACCGTAGTACGCTCTGGAGAAACTTGCAAACTTTAGGCATCGGCAAAACTAAGTCCAATAGCAATGTGGACATCGACCTCAATGAGTTGAATACTAAATTTGTATCCTTCCAACAATCCGTTATTGTATCTGATGAGTTTTCAATACAAACGCAAGGCCAGTCTATTGTATTTACTACTCCCAGTTTCGGTTTCACTGGTGTGAACTGTTCTGACGTATTAAAAAGTTTACTTTCTATTAAATCGAATGCAGTTGGGCTTGATTGTTTACATCCGCTGTTCCTAAAGATTATACTTCCGATTTTACTGCCTTACATAACGCATATTTTTAATACCGTACTAATGACTGGAGTTTTTCCCCCTCAATGGAAATTAGCAAAGATAATACCTGTTCCTAAAAACCAAAAAGGGGATGATTTCAGGCCGATCTCCATCCTGCCATTCCTTTCCAAAGTATTGGAAAAAATTCTGCAGAAGCAAATAAGCCAATATATTGGAGACAGCAGTATCTTAACACCAATGTAATCCGGTTTTCGGAAAAAACACAGCTGCATCACTGCGTTGCTTAACGTAACCGAAGATATACGGCATGGTATTGATAGAGATGAGGTAATATTCTTAGTCTTGCTCGATTTTTCAAAGGCGTTTGACACCGTTGACCACTCCACCTTATGCTCTAAGCTTCTGCATTTGTAGAATTTTTCTCCGTGCGCCGTAAGTCTGATATCGTCATATTTAACCAATAGATTCCAAGCTGTTGAATCTAATAGTCTTTCTGACTCTTTACCTACTGTCAGTGGTGTGCCGCAGGGATCTATCTTGGGACCTCTATTGTTTTCGTTGTATATAACGGAGCTGCCCTCGATTGTTAGGCATTGCTCTATACATTTGTATGCAGACGATGTACAACTCTACATTAGCTGTCCGTTGGGTCTTATCGATCAGGCCGTAAGCTGTATGAACGACGATCTTTCAGAAATAGCACGTTGGTCTCTAAGAAATGGTCTCTTGCTAAACTTTTGGTCATTTGTTAAAAACATCAAGAATTCGGCCTCGTCATCTATCCCGACACTCATTTACAACGACATTCCAGCTGTCAGCTCTACAGATAAGGCCAATCTGCTTGCTGCTCACTTTGCAGTCAGCTCAACGCTCCCAGATTGTGCTTGGTCTCCCCCTGTACTCGAGCGCGTAGAATTCCCTATGGGACCAATCCACTTTCGCACTCGTACAGTGGCTAGAGTACTTTAAGATCTTGACGTTCACAAATCCGCTGTCCAGATGGTGTTTCCCCTATCGTTCTGAAGAGGTGTTCTTCTTCGCTGGCAAAACCATTGCGTAAGCTTTTCCATCTGTCCTATTCTTCAGGACTCTTCCCGGGAAGATGGAAAACAGCATTTGTCCAGCCTATACCAAAAAAAGGCGAATATTCTTCTCCCTCCTCCTACCGACCAATTGCACTTACGTCCCTTCTTTCTAAGGTCATGGAAACGCTGATAAACCGTCAGCTAATGAAATATCTTGAATCGCGAAAACTTCTTAATGACCGGCAGTATGGTTTTCGCAGCAACAGGTCCACTGATGATTTGATGACATATCTAACCGAAAATTGGAACCAATCTCTTCAACGAGGTGGTGAAAGTAAGATCGTTGCGCTTGATATTTCAAAAGCATTTGACAGAGTTTGGCATCAAGCTCTCTTGTCGAAAATGCGTGCATTTGGAATCGATGATACTCTTCTTCAATGGATTAGAAATTACCTTTCGGACCGGTCAATTCAAGTTGTTTTGGACGGCTTCAAGTCTGCAACTCACCAACTAAATGCTGGTGTCCCACAAGGCTCTGTTCTGTCCCCGACTCTCTTTCTCATTTTTATAAATGATCTACTGTCTGTTACTTCTAATCCAATCCATTCCTTTGCTGATGACAGTACCCTCAGCTTCTCATATTCGTTTCTTGGGTCACGCCCCTCATCTTCGGGTGTGGAACTGGAACGGCAACGTATGTTAAGCTCATTAAATTCCGATCTTAACAGCATAACTCAGTGGGGTAAAACCAATAGAGTGGAATTTAATGCTTCCAAAACACAATGCTGTCTCCTGTCATTAAAGCAAAACCCACACAAAATGCCATTATCTACGAATGGCACTTGCATCGCTGAAACCGAAAGAGACTTTCAATTCTCGGTATGTGTGTTAATGACAACCTTCGTTGGAATGACCACATATTCGGTGTCGCCAAGAATGCCGCGAAATGTCTAGGCTTCCTTAAGCGTTGTAAGAAATATTTCACCCCTTCTGATCTGGCTACAATTTATAAGGCGTTTATTCGCCCGAAACTCGAGTACAACGCTCATATCTGGTCCGGTGCACAAATAACTTATTTGGAGTTACTTGACAGGATCCAACAACGCGCGATAAAACTCATTGGCGACCGTGACATCGCGAGATCGATTGACTCTCTTAGTCATCGTCGTAATGTCTCCTGCCTTTCGTTGTTTTATCGTTATTTCCACCATAAGTGCTCAAACGAAATTGCCAGCTGCATTCCTCCCCTTGAACATTTCAACCGCAATACCCGTCATGCAGGGAATGCTCATCAGTTCACCCTCAAGCCTGTGTCCGGACGTACAGTGAAGTTCAAAGAATCCTTCCTCAGCCGTACAACACGAATGTGGAATGCTCTTCCCCGCTCCATTTTTCCTACACATTATAACCTACAAGCATTCAAAACCAACGTGCATCGCCATCTCTCCTTTTCGTCTCACCCTAATTTCCTTAACGCCCGCGCTGTGTAGCTAATACATTATAAGGGTCCCAACAAATCCCTTTAGTGTGCGCTTATTATAAAAAAAAACCCTTCTAAGTCTAAATGTTTGCCGATTTCCAGAAAATCGTTGGACTTATCTTATTTCCCCACTATCATATTAAACAACTCTCCAATAGAGTACGTTCAAAATGCTCGTAACCTTGGAGTTACTTTTAACCAGCAGTTAACATGGGAAAATCACATTAATACCGTTGTTGGAAAATCGTATGGTATTCTTCGTGCATTGTGGACCACGCAATTTCTCACGCCGTTGGCTACCAGAATTATTCTAGCGAAAACTCTCATTATGCCTGTCTTAACTTATGGTTGTGAAATATATTTAAAATGTAACTTCGCTAGTAAACGGAAGCTTAATGTCGTCTTTAATTGTATAATTCGCTATGTTTTTGGTTTGCGAAGGTATGACAGGGTTTCTGACTTTTCACCTCGATTGTATAATATGTCAGTTGATAGTCTTCTTCAGTTTCGGACTTTATGTCTGTTCTCTGATGTTCTGCTAACCAAAAAACCAACCTACCTTCATGACCGAATAAGGACCGTCTCGTCAAATAGGCCAAATAGGTCTGGACATTTAATTAACCCTCGTCACTCAACATTAAACTCCGAACGTCAATTTTTTGTCAACTCTGTCCGTTTGTGGAATAATCTACCACGACAACTTAGAAGAATAGATAACGCAGCACAGTTTAAAAGGGAACTAAAAATATATTTATCAAGATAATCTCAAACACCATATACCTACAAACTTTGTAATATCACTTGCATTTTATTCTAAATTGTATTATTATTATTATTGAAATTTGTTTTTCTTTTTTTAATTGTTACTATCAGTCTGTAGCTTTCATTATTAGGTTCGACTATAGCTTAGCAATAATTTAAAAGATATTATATCTTACTTTGTATAAGCTCCCAATAAAATAAATAAATAAATAAATAAATTGTGAGACCCATTCTCACCTATGGCTGGATCATCTGTTGGGAGGCTGCTTACACCAAATCCTACAAGGTACAAAGCATTGCTTGTCTGGGGATAACTGGTTCTATAAAATCCATTTTCCAACTGGGTCTTGGAACATTATTTAACCTACAACCCCTGGAGCTCTTCACGAAGAAAGAGATTGAAACAGATCGCAATTTGGAAGCCGTACACCAAAAGACAGAGAAGGGAACAGCAGCAGGAGTCTTCAGCGGCACATATTATCAACCAGTCCTACCGACTGCCAGACTACTGCAGTGTTTTTCAAGCTGAAATCTACGCGATTAAGAAAACAGCGAAGACAGTCCTAACGATGAAACTTCCAGCAATGTAATTGACCATCTGCGTGGACAGTCTGGCAGCTCCTAAAGCGATCGACTCCAACCTCACAAACGCGAAATGCGTCAAAGAGTGCCTCCAGGCACCTAGCGCAATTAGCTATCACTCGGTACTACTCTGCTGGGTTCCTGGGCACGTTGGCGTGGCACTCTGTCATCGACATTTGGCTTTCAACTCAGCTTCTGTCGAGAAGAATTCCTAGATATTTCGCACCCCGCCAGATTCAGGGGTATTCCCTCAATTGCTGGTGGTTTGAATTGTGGTATGCTTCTCTTTGTAGTGAACAGAACCAGTTCAGTCATTTGGCGATTGATCCCAAGACCGCATTGTTGTGCCCACGTACTAAGTGTCCGTTGGGAGTTTTATAGCCGTTCGCTCAGAGTTGATAGGATTTTTCCCGTCGGAGCAATACTACGTCATTTGCATATGCAATTGCTTTGACCCCTCTGTTTTTGAACTTCAAGAATATTTCATTAAGGACAAGGATCCAACGTAAAAGGGTCTGTGGTGTGTCACTTAAGATATAATTTATAATTTTATCAAATGAGCCAAACGCTTTTGTTCGAAAATCTTATTTTGTACCCCGTTTTTTGTTTTTTCTTTTAGGTGCTTCCAAAGAAATCGGTACCGCCCTAACACGTGTGTGCCTGCGTCACAAGGCAGTGGAAACCCGCCTAAAAACCTTTACATCAGCAATAATGGATTGCTTAGTATTACCCTTACAGGTTTGTAATCCCCTTCCTAATTTAATTAATTCTCTTGATTAAAACGCTGTTTTGCTCATTTAGGACAAATTAGAAGACTGGAAACGCCAAGTCGCTACAATCGACAAAGAACATGCCAAAGAATACAAACGATGTCGTGCCGAGCTAAAGAAACGCTCCACCGATACACTACGTCTACAAAAGAAAGCACGCAAAGGTCAGTCCGATGCAATACAATCGTTGGTTGACTCCCACATGCACGATGTCACGATGCGTCGTGCTGAACTTGAAGAGGTTGAAAAGAAATCATTACGCTCCGCGATGGTTGAGGAACGTATGCGTTACTGTACGTTCGTTCATATGCTCCAGCCGGTAGTCAAGGAAGAATGTGAAGTAATGTCTGAGATGGGTCATCTACAAGAAGCAATGCAATCGATTGCTAATGTGACAAAAGAGCCCAACGTTTTGCCACAGTCTTCGGAAGAACTTATCCATGATGCTAAATCTACGATGAATCTTTACCCAGAATCGCCAGGAGGTGGATCGGGTTCACAGGGATGTTCCAATTCGTTAGGGTCGCGAAAGAGTTCCGTTTGTTCGATTAGCTCAATGAATAGTAGTGGCTCCAGTGGTTCGCCGGGACATCATCATTATCCAAGGTCGCTGTCGCAAGTAAGTGTGAAATATCAAGGATTTTTCATTGACACGGAGAAATGGCTTTTTTGCGGAACAATTTTTGAGTTTCATGGTCTTTTTTGATTTTTTTTTAGTTAATTTCGCCTACGATTCGCTTAAAGCCTGGTGAATCCAGTGATAGTGGTTTTTGTTCATCGCCAGCTTTGACTTCACAGGTTTTTATTTTTTTTGTCTTTGTTTTCTTTTCGCTCCAAATTGGAAAAGCTTTGTATTTTTGAATTTGAAAATTATGATCGTGTCTCTGTTTATAGGCTTCAACTGCGACCAGTCAGTCGCACGCTGTATCAACATGGCCACCACATTCCCAAGACGTTCCGACCGCAGATCGTCCCCACACAATATCATCGGCCTACGAGAAGGGACATCAGCGACCAGCTTTGACAGTGTACACCTTTCAGAATCCAGAAACCATAATGGAAGCGGCCACAACGCCAACAGCTGTATCGCAGAAGTCACCAGGGAACGTCCTTTGTCGCCCACCTTTGCCAGTGGTAAGTTATTGCAGGTGATAGACTTGAGACTTAGTTACTTAATTGTTCTGCCGTGAGGAAGGCTTAAAAATTGTCCGCAAGGATACATTCCACGGACTAATTGGCAATATTTTTTGTTTTAAGTTAAAAAACCTATCCTTACATTCCTTACAACAACAAAACCAGTTCCCTGTTTGACCTAATTCTAATTCTTTTCCACGGCCACAGTCAGGATATCGGTCGGTAAGTAAGAGTAAGGGACTTCCTTTGGTCGAAGTACCAATGTCTCACCATATGCTATCTGCCTGTGCTTGCTCTAAGAAAACCTGTCGAAACCCCTTTTTACATTCCCACTTAGCACAACTAGTTAGAATATCCCCCCTTCACAATCGAATGTAATCATTCCCAAGGCAGTGCCTTAAAAGAATTTGATATAAAATCTGAATATTTTGCATTACCGCATTCATTACATGTAATTGAGACAAATTAAGTGGTATTACAACACATCCATTACAGGTTATCAGTTTTAAAAGTTTTGCAATAGATGTACAGGTACACTGTTTATAAAAAAACATATATAGATATGTCATACGCACTTCTAATATAAAATAATTAAAGTAATGAATGCGGTTATATGTAATTTCCTACCTCAAGCATACAAAATAAAAGCGTTCCAATAGCTTCCATAAAAATTCTTTTGTTTTTTTAATTTGAACACTGCGAAACCCATTCCATATTTTTATTTGAAATGATTGGTTACTTCAATCATTACTAGTAACCGATATATTTATAAAAAGTGGTTTAAAAAATCAGCTTTTCAATTTTAAATCTATCCCTTTTTTAGTTAGGTATGCAGCTTGTAATGAATATGGTAAGGTGTCTTCCACAATATCAAATATTTGCAAATTTGCAATATATCAAAATTACAAAAAGTGAACACTTGGTAATGAATGCTTTAACGTTTACCTACCTATCAAATTCACAACCCTTAGACACATGTTCCCACATTTATCATATGACATAATATGTATTACATTCCCATACGATTACTATTACCCAAAGCTAATCGTTGCCGTAACGCTCGTATTTTTATATCTCCGCCAGCATCCTATCTCAGAATATCCCGACTTTTCTCAGATTACTAATGCTACCATTTTTCTCTGATTTTTAGCGATGCTCTTCCCTTGAACGTCCTCTACCGGCTAATAACAACAACACACGCAACGGGACAGCTCTCCTACAACGTCAATGTCCATCTCCGATTCCAGCCCATGTAACAAAAGGTACGAAACTGTCAACCTCAAATGCTCCCCTTTCACAACACTAATAAACTAACTTGCATCAATTCATTTGCTTTCTAACTCTATAGAACTGTCACTTATCCCTCAACAACAACAACCACAACAACAGCAGCAGCAACTTCAAAATCCCCAATATCTGCAGCAGCAGGCGCAACCGCAGCCAACTTATGTTAACATGTCCGAATTAGCCTATATGGCTGCCATGAAAATAACGAACCAACAACAACAGCAGCATCAAATCATCCAGCAGTTGCAACAGCATCAGCAACAACCCAATCAACAGCCGCAACAACAACAACAACAGCAGTCCCATCATTCGCAATTGCAGCAGCAACAGTCGAGCGACTCGCACAGTTCAGTTTCCTCGGAATCCTCTCTAATTAACCATCCCAATCATTCCTCGTCGAATACTCCCTCCCTGCACAGTCATCCATCCATTGAGTCGCACCAGACTAATGTCGGTCATACATACACACCGTCCAGTGGTGCTTCCACGCCACATAATCATTATTCGCCGCTGTTAACGAATTCGCCAGCGACACCAATGACTGCAAGTGCACCATTGGTTGTTGGCTACATTAATCCGGCTTCAAATAATAATTCCTCTTGCTCCTCGTCATCGTTACAATTTAAGGACGATGCTGGGGAGGGGGAGGACCTTTTAAAAATCACAGAGACTGATAATCCTACTAATCACAGCACTACTAGCAATTTCACTAATACGATTTACTCAATCAATGATCAACAAGAAAATTGTACCGCAGAAACAACATTAACTGATGCGCCCAATCAGGATTCGACTGAATGTGACGAACGAGTACGTGCGTCAGTTTTGCAGAAGGCTTCAATGTTTGAGAAGCAAGCCGCCGCCGTGAATAGTGGTCCCAGTTTGCCGTTGACTGGTGGTAGAAGCAATCATTCGATATCGTCCGGTGAGAGTATTTATTCAACGCGTAAAGATGAACTAACGGTAAAGAGTGCAACTGATACGGCTGCTAGCGATAAGGATAACGGTAAGTGATGAAGAGATTTTTTTCGAATTCGTAGTTTACATACTTTGATTCCATTTCCAGAATGGTTGTAGATTTGGTTTGAAATATTAAGAACAAGGTTTTGAGTGTTTGAAGCGTTAAGCAGTAGAAAAGTAGTAAAGTGGAACTAAAATATAGTTTGTTTGATGAAAAATGAATGGTGTTTGCACTGGATTTATACATAAGCAGATAGAGTGTGGACCTGACTAAGGTTATTAGTCGTTACGCCTGTGGATATTAAGTTATGTCTCAACTCTCACCATTGGCACATTTGATTGGACCTTCTTGGTTAGATTTATCCAAAACGCGTCACAATTGGTCAGTTAAACAAAGTGCTCTCACTGCCGTAAGTGTTCGTTTAACGTTACATCCAGAGACTCAATACATCCAGACGCTCTTGTGAATAAAGACCGATTTATTGTATATTTCTCGAATTTCACCCAGTGGTGCTGATTTATTTCTGAGTGTTCTGATATACTTTTGAAATCAGAATCGGTCTATGCTCAACGTTAGTTCAGAAATTAGCTTACCAGAGGCCCCACGACAAGGTGATTATTCAAATTTCTCCCAACGTGGTGTCAGGTACATACCTGTATTTGTCGAAATATCATCTGTTGGATGGTATGGTATGTCCTTGCATACTTTCTTGAACAGTCTTCTTTTCGATTTGCCCGACCAATCCACTGCGACTTCCGTCGTTGTATGGTTGTTCCTATTGGTTCTTCTCACTTTGGGGATACGATTCGGCCAGAAGATCCTTAAGCTGTTTTCTAGGCACCTTTGAACTTACGTTGTCAGCTTTTTCGTGCTCGGTCACTTTTCAAGTGTGACACTCATATTACAGCACGGACTTAACGATGGAACGGATGTTTAAAGTTATTGCATTGATTCACCATAATTCAGATTACATTCCAATCGCAAATTTAACTTTGCCAACTCAATGGGCAATGTTCAGTTCGGTTCCACCACCGTTCGCAAAACATCCTAGATATTGCGAAATGTCTTCTCCTTTACCGAATGTTCAGCAAGTTATAGTCGAGCTGAAAAGTAAGTCCAATGCCTCATTTGGTAAGAGTCCGTTTTCCTGTGAGAGAGAAGGCATTATAAATGTGTATGAGTCCATCGGACTTCTCAGTTTCCACTTTGCCAAAGCGGCACATTGCTTATAACAACAAGAAAAAAAAAACATGTTGGTGCACGAACACATAAGCTTCTGGTGTGTCCTCTAGATTATCCGTGCTTAGAAAAGTAAGCAGCACGCAGATGCCCTTTTAATTTTCGTTTAAATAAGATTTTCTCACATAGGGACGGGCTAAGAATATTACCGCAGCGGCGCTTTTCTTAAAAAACGACTAAGGGGAGAAATCACATCTTGGCAATTCGAACACCCAAGTGAGCCTACCGATACATTTAACATCTTTAAGCTGTCCCCGCAAGTGTGCATGCAAATCAGTCGGTTGGCACGACTGGAGATCAGCGTTGCCGTCTAAAAGGTTGATCAAACAAATAAAATCAACAATGGCGGACCAGTAGGGATGCACTAAATTGGGAGGGTTACCATTCACTAATCGCGGTCATAACCTCGCCGTAAAGAAAGAAGAAGACGATTTTCCCTCGTACGTAGCTTGACGATCAGTCTCTTCTTCCACTAATCAGAAACTTCTCTCTATTTTACGTATTTGGGAATTCGTTACCTCAGACAGTTCAGTCTGACTTGGTTACATATCACTGACTGAAACTAAGTTTTAAACCATTACAAACTGGCCCTCATTCAAAGTAATTCATGAACAGTTAAAAGCTTTCATCAGATCTTGGTCGCAATTGTGACAATTATGTCTTGTGATGGCTCGAAAAATACATCGAAGTCTCTGGTGATCTCCAACATGATCTTACTTCATAAACCGTATGTTCAAGAATATTTCTTCATTGGGAGGATTTCTTTTTCAGCTTGTCTTTGAAAATGTTTGTTTGCATTATCACGTCTTTTAGCGTGGGTATAAGCCTTCCCTGTGTCGCACAGCATACACTGAAGATCACTAAGTTTCTAGTTTAAATTGTGTACCATCGATGTTTTATTTCATTCCTAATTCTCAGATACTATGGCGTATACGTAACTATTTCTTTTTCAACTTCTGCCATTTCCGTCGCAACAGACAATAGAGTTTGGGCATAATTATTCTACAAGGTGGCGCAAAAGTTGTCAGGTGGCGCAAAAGTTGTCAACCGATGTTCTTTCGCTATAATTGTTTTTATGAATGAAAAACTTTGGTTCTGCTTTTGGATTATGTTAATTGGTGTCTTAAGTTTTTTCTGTATAGTTAACTTCACAAATGTCAAAGTAGAATTTACATTTGCCGCCATTTGCAAAAAATATAGCTTCTTCCGATAGGATGATGACTTTTGCGCCACCTTGTAGCTTTCACTGATATTGTCTGAACTCGTAGAATGCATTGTATTCCCCTATTTTGCTGCACGACACCCCTTATAAGATATTATTTTCCATTTCAATAATAATGTCGTTTGTAGTTCAACAGCGTGCACTAACCCACATTTCACTGTGTTTTGCTTGATGCGATGACAGTGCGTCGTAAAATGTAAAGGTTGTCTCTGACTAGGCTGACTGCAATCGATGAATGCGCTTGCGTTATGGCGTATACCGTATTTCATGTTGCGCATCGTCTTCAGTTCGATTGACATTAAAAAAATCATCATGCACGAGAGCAAATCATTAATTATATTGCCAGAATAGAATTGTAGAATTTCTAATTCAACTGCAGGGGCAAGAACATGCAAGGATTGGCTTTACGTTTTTTTTTTTTTACAATTTCTATTGATTGCAACACGTAATGTGTGCAATTAAAATAATAATGATTGAATTAAACAGCGCTGGAATCTTATAAATTATTTATCATTCGCTGTAATGGGGAGTAGTCAGAAAATTTGCTGAAGTTACTAGTCTACAAAATGAGGATAAATGGATGCATATTGTTTTTAATTGTCAGAAACTGCTTTGCTAATAGGGAACATACATATTTTGAACATGATGAATGTGCTCAACAGGTGAATGGGCTTAATTACATAAATAGTACAGTAATCGGCTTCAGAAACAAATCATTTAATCGTGGTAAATGTCGAAAGTAATACATTTGATTGGTTTATTAAACAAAAAAAGCACCAACAAATTTAGGAGGAACTGTGCTGGGGTTCGTTTGAAGCCTGCTTCGAGTGTTTGATTCATTTTCTCTGCTAATTGTCTTTAAAGATTGATTTCAAGTTCATAACAGTATTAAGTTAACACATTCAAAAATAAATAATGTATCCTGAGTTCATAAGTAAATAATTGCTGCACTTGATCTTCATTCATTGAAAGTACAATCAAGTAGCATTCACTTCAGACAAAGAATCTATTACATCAGACATCGCGTGTTTAATAGCAATGAAAATCCCGAGATCCTGAGATTAAATTTTGTTTGCGCTGAATATGCAGTCGTTCCGGAAGAATGGCAACATTTCTTCTTCAATAAGGTCTGATAAACACTTCAGATACCGTGTGCTGTTACAGTCCAAATGAAATGGGTATTGTCTAATAATGGCACTATGGTTTTTTATGAAATTTCTTCAGACAACGCAGAAGCATTGTAGTTCTTTCACATTCAGCAGTTACCTAAAGAAAGAGTAACGAGCTTTCCTTTGAGTTTTTTTTTTTCCTTCTACTTGTTGGACGATTTCTTTTGCTGAAAGGAACACGTGTTTTACGCTTTTCTTAGTCGTTTGTTTATATAAACCGTCGTGCTTACTGATACTGATACTGAAAAATGTTCTTATTATTCTTATTTACCCCTGCATATTTACGACGAGCCTATTCTTAAGGCTGTGGTTCCACTGCAAGCGAATTATACTTGCGCGAATTCTCAAACTTCGCTAAACTCATTCAAATTTACGCATATCCTATGTTGTGGTTCCGGTGCATAAAATTTACTTCCGCGAACTAAGCGAGTCAATTTTCCGATGGTTTCATTTCTATTTTACTTGCGCGAAAGTGAATTCAAGATAATTTGTTTGATTCTTAAAGGATTTGGTAAAAGAGTGTACACATAGTAGATAGAGTTTGCAACGTATGTATGAGAGCAGGGCGAATGGGTGATCATATATTTTGGTAGAAAAGTGTGCAATGCGCTATGGTGACATTGGCGTCACAAAATTAGTTGACATTTGCTCTATCGTGGGCTCCATACTTGCCAAAATAAACTGGAATGTCTGGAATATCTGCAGTCGTTCTTTGATCAACGAATTGTGTTAATTCTGAAACTCTCCATATTGCAGTTTTTTTATAAATTGAATTTTTAACGCATTTGTACCTCAAAAAGATATTTTGTAACAAAAAATGTTCTTTACAAAGCGACAACGACATGATAAAACTTTCCCAAATCACAGCACTTCAGAACGCGATTATTTTGTTTATAATGAGCGTGCGCTAAAGGGATTTTTTTTCTGTATTTGATACAGTACCCTTATAATGTATGTACACAGTGCAGGTATTATTTTTAACTCTGCACTTACAAATGCAATGCCACTGTTTACCTATTTCTTTTCCTACTGTAAGGTGCTAGAACTAGGAAGAAGTAGAACGATAGAAAAGATTGATTTGGGCATTGAGTAGGGTTTCTTTCGCCACGGGTGGCGTCTAAAAAACTTAGGCAGCCTTTACGTTTAAATTTTGAATTCAAGTTTAATCAACAGCTTCATGGAAATGATCGTCATTTGAACGCGCAACCTTCCGATCAGCAAGTGAATACACTACCACTGTACTTAAATCTACAAATCAATGTTTCTTCCCCACTACATACGAGTATCTACATAAATAAATTGAAACTTCGCATGAGTAAAATTCACTTGCTCCGGAACCACTGTGTTCGCGCGAGTAAAATTCGCACCGGAACCGCAGCCGTAACCATTAAAAACAAATCCTTTTCTAACTTTATTATCCACTTGTGAAATATCTCGGGAACTAACGATAAGAGCCAAACCATGAACAGGGGTTGGGTCCGACGAGATACCTTCTGAGTTCTGGAAAAACATGAGGCATATGGTCCAGATGACATGATTCGCTAAGCGATTTGTATATGCCGTTGGTTGAGCGTTCAAGTCAAAGTATCTATCTCAGAGTAAATCGAACACTGACGAAGTGATTCGAAAACAGTAGGCCTGCAATAATCTTTAACGGCTCGAAAAACCATCACTGTCTAAGTTGGTTTAATGTTAAGTATTAACGGCCCTTACGACGCCAACTATTTGCTTATGCGAAATGGAAGGGGGCTACAATTTTAAGCCTCATGACAATTGATTTGCTCTTGGTTTTTGTCAGACGTTCGGCAGGCAGCGGTCAACTTTAGATGTTACTTGGCCCCGGACGGATTTGAACCAACCACTAACCACTGTCTCCACATCTAAGTTGGTTGGTTTGGTGGTCCTAAAGTTCCATGAGGATACACTTCAGTTTCGCTGTCACTTGGGGAATACAACGTCATCTAACTGAACTTGTAATTTGCTTCCTGGATTTTGTTTGTTAGAACTTGCATTGATTCTTGTAGTGGTAACTAGTAAAACCGTTTCCCGATAATAGAGCTTACAGAGTCTTCGGGAACTATTACTTAATTAACAGGCTCCCGAGCCATGGAGATTCTCTGCCTGAGACACTGCAGTCTTCCATCCTCTGCGATCCAGGACACGCCGCTTCCAGTTGTCCAGCATCCGCGATGGCTTGGTTATTAAAACGGAGGTTTGATCTTCCTTGTCGTCTCAAATCTGGGACTGGGAGTCGAAGACCCTCTTTGCTGGAGCATTATTGTCCATTCGCATACAGTTCGCGGTTGTATCTTCTCCTCCATTCGCCCTTCTCGCACACACGACCAAATATCCGACGGAGTATTTTTCTTTCGAACGAACCCAAAATTAACTTTCCTTTCTTGCTTATCGTCCAGCACTCGGTGCCATAAAGCAGAGCTGGCACTATCAGTGTTTTTTAGGACTTCCACTTGGTCTTCCGAAAGAGGAGTTTTGAACCAATTTATTTTGCCAAACCGAAGGAGCAACGGTTTCCTAGGGTAATTCTTCGTCGGATCTCCACTAGGTGCCATTCGTGAAGTTGATGATTACTCTGAGTTAGGTCAACTCCCCTACTATCTCGAAGTTGCTGCTATCAACAGTAACGTTTTGTACTCGTTGACTTCAAGGCCAACCAATTTTGCCTATTCTTCAATCGCCATTAAAGCCTCTGTCACGGCACGCTGAGATCGGCCGATGATGTCGATATCGTCCGCGTATCCCAGTAGTTGGACGCAACTGTTGAAGATAGTACCTTCCGTGTTGACCACAGTATCCGCTTCAGAACAAGATTGAATAAGTCACATGTCAGCGCATCTGCTTGCCAGGATCCGGTGCAGTTTTGACATGATCCCTAATTCGGCCATCGCCACGTAGAGCTCTAGGCGATGAATGCTATCATATGCGGCCTTAAAGTCGATAAAAAGATGTTGGGTCTTGACTTGAAATTCATTGGGCTTTTCCAGGACTTTCCTTAGTGTAAAGATGTGGTCTATTGTCGATCTGCCGGGCGGAAAACACTGGTACGTGCCGATTAGTGTGTTGCAGAACGGCTTCAGACGTTCACACAGTACAGCGGATAGGAACTTCGGGAGCTACAGTTTGCAAAAAATTCTAAATATTTACAGCTAAATCTACACCATGAAACTTACAGAATGCACGCTCTAGCACCTAAATAGCTATTGCACATTAAAATCCTATATAAATGTAAATGAACAATTGTTTGGTTAATTTAATTTTTATTATTTATATGGATTAGTGATGAATGCTTTTGTAAATTTGTTCATTTATTTTTTTTCTGTTTATTTTCTTTCTTTTTATTTATTTTTTTCTTATTCACCCGCTGAAAACACACAAATAAAATAAACACCAACGATCCTGTTTGACAACTCCTCTTGTATCCAATTCCAAAATCTACCCTCAACACACACTCTCACACGTGTAGACAAAATAGACAAACTTTACGAAGACTCCATTCAAGAATTAAATGATCTTATTGGCGAACTAGACTCGTTTCAACGCGAGCATGAGGCCCGTGAAATGTCCCACTGCAGCAGTACGGATAGTGCAACCCTGACCCCATCACTGAAGGATGTCCTTAAGCCCAGTCAGCAACAAATGCGAACAATCAGCAATGGCAGCTATACCGATGTAGATTCGGACAAAGTCTCCATCGGAAGTTTCAATTATTCTACCCAAAGTACGACAGCAAGTGATGCCGCAAAATTCGCCTACTCAGACTCTGAACTGAGTCGTTTTGTCAGTGAAACTAGTTCAATGGGGTTTGAGAATCCCACATTTGCTCATTTAGCCCAGTCAGAGACAAATGGCGATGACCTGTCAATGGCTGGTGATGACTCCATTTCGAATGCACAATGCTCATTGAATGACAACGACTCTGGTAGTGGAGTGGTTGTGATATATGATCATACGATCCCTTGTACTCCAGACATTGATTATGTCAAACAGAATTCAGAGATAGTTGTACTCCGTACAAAAGATCCACAAACACCTGAGTCATCAGCATTAGTGTCTGCAACTGCTGCTGCTTTGTCTACAACGCTGTTCACACCGGAGAATCCCAAACAAAGGCTGAGTTCATTTCGCAGCGAACAGTATGCAACGCCGGACAACAACAATCGCTCATCCAACACACTTCTCAACAATAATCAAGGTACGAAAACAATGAAGAAGTCCCAACTTCCGACAGTCGATAGTAGTAGTAGTAATGACGGCGATTACAAATTGTCCAAGTTGAACTTGAACCGTATCGTCGATAGAAATACACCAAATTTAAATAGTTTAAGCAATAATAATAACAATGATATAAGTAAAAACAACAACAATACAATTTCACCACTGAGCAAAGACTTCAAAGCGAGTTTAGATGAGAAGCTACGCTCTCAACAGCAGAAGTTAGAAAGTCAACTGCAACCAAAACCACATCAGCAACAACAACAACAGTCATCACCACAACAACAACAAAACAAACTGAATTCAAAAACAGTTTCGAAACCATTGCCACCATTGCCACCCTTACCACCAACATCATCATCAATGCTTTCGCATCAATCCCTTAAATCATCATCATCTCCATCGATGCCAATGTCGTCGTTGCATCCATCGGTGGTGACAAGTGGTGCAGCACCAGTGGTAGCAACGGTGAAGCCGAGCATTTCACCACGTCCGGCTTCGTTGTCGGGTTTGTTTTTGCTTTCTCATTACTTTTCGTTTTTGTTTAGTTAAAGGGTTTTATATTTTTCTTGTTTTTATGTTGTTAAATTTTGTAAACTTTAATGAAACGATGATTGAATGATGATACTGATTTTTTGTTAGATATAACTTAACTAATCAACCGCACATCTATTACATCTTTGTAGATATCAATTAAACGAAGAAGAATCCTCACTAAAAACTGATTTTCAGTCTAAAACTATGGCGACCGATGCGGTTATCTGTTTTTTAAACCACTTCAAGTCCTCTTAGAATTTGGGGGTCAAGATGGAAGACGCTTCCAGCAGTCTAAGTCCGTCTTTTCAAACAGCAATTACAAAGCACACGATGTACTGCAGCTACTTTAGATTATTTCTAAGAAACGCTGTTTAAATGCACACAAGATCTAAATTGTAAAATTCAATTTAGTCCGCGTTTTTTCATTTGCAAAAGGTCAACTTTTCTCAACCTATTGGTTGCTCCAGTGGTAGCTCAATACCACCAACTAATAGTGTATATTTAGTTTACTGTCACGTGTGTGGCTTAAATTAGGTTCTCATTTCTCAAACTAAGGAGAAATCAGTCTCATTATTCATTCATCGCCCTCTTTGCCTCTTAACTATTGGGTATAGTCCCACCAACCCTTCTTTCTCATGGTGAAGGTATGCATTAAACAATTGATTGCTGCTTACTAACTAAAGTGAATACCCTGTGATACAAACCAAATCAGCTTCATGCATTTTATTTGAATGTCACATGCGTTTTAAGAGATACCCCCACCGCCTTGATCCTTAAGTCCACTCTTCCACCCTGGTTTTATTGTTTATTTATATGTTTTTGTTGATATCTTTTGCATTTTATTGTTATTTTTTTTGTTCCTTGCTTTTGTTGTTCATAACTCATTTGTCATTTATCATCTATCTGCCATTCTCACACGTGAATATCAAGATTTAAAAACAAAAATAAATCAAACACTGACGAATGAAATATTATAACACAATAAACACGGAAAACAAATAACTCTCCAAATTGGCTTAAACAAAAATAAACACTACTATTATTGAGATTGTAAATGAAATCAGTATAATATTGGTATTATTGGTGTCTTGTGGTTGATTGTATATACAATACATACACTATAATTGTTTTGTATGTTCGTTTAATGTATATATATATTGTAAACAAAAGAAATAATAATAAATTAACAAACTTTTATTTCGAATTCGAACATGTGAATGCAACTAATGTATTTATTTTTGTATAACCAACATTAGGCTGTGGTACACGAATTGCAAGACGTTCCTCAGTGAATACAGCTAAACCACCACCACCAGTACGACGCAGCTCATCTGTTACACCGAGTCATAATCTATCAACACCGGTAAGTAAAAAAATATATAATTCAGAAATATTAAACATTAGTGGGGCTAACATTTAAGCTAAGCGTAAATATTAACATTTTTAAGTTGAAGTTTTGAGGATTAATATTTTTGTTTTGCTATCGAATACGGAGCTGGTATATATCGCACATTTTGTCTGAGAAGATCAATGGGCAATTGAATTAGTAAATAATTCGTGCTGATCCATGTTCCATGTTCAAATCATACCTTAAACCATTCGGTTTGTAGTCCATATCACTAACCACTACTGCCCACAGAGCGTTTGATCTGGACAAGCAAAAGCAGGGACTTACACCCCTATTGCGAGTGTCAATCGACAATTGATAATTGACTATTTTCAATGTGTTCTATTGTGAACGAATCATTTTCATTGATATTCTTGTCAATCGCATTTTTTCAATTGATTGCGATTGACAAAATCCTTTAGAATCCTTCGTTCACAATAGTACACATTGAAAATAGTCAATTGTCGATTGACACTCGCAATAGGGGTGTAAGTCTCTGCTTTTGCTTATCCAGATCAAACGCTCTGTGGGCAGTAGTGGTTAGTGATATGGACTACAAACCGAATGGTTTAAGCCCTTGCAGTACCACCTACAGTTTTTTTTTTCTACCCAACTTCATGCGCTAAAGGGATCTTTTTTCTGTAATTGATACAGTACCCTTATAATGTTAGCACAGCGCAGGCTTTTTTGTTTGTTGCTGCAACCAGCACCCAGCAAATGATTCATTGTCTGTTTTTAGATGCTACTTACTACATGAAAGAATAGGAGGATAGGACAGAAGTTTGGTGCTGTTGTATGGTTTTTTCCCCACGGGTGGCGGCTAAATTGCTTTAGGGAGATCTGTATATTTGTGTGTATTCAATTTTTAAGAGCATGGCCCTGGTCGGGACTCGAACGCGGGACCTTTCAATCGCTTAGTGAATACACTACCATCGCACCATTGCCACCCGCTTAGGTCTTAAAGTATTGCTTAAGTCTGACAAACATATAAGCACAGACAATAAATATACAGATGTCTTATCCATATGGGAAAAAGTAGAATATGAAAACGAAATTTACTTCAAGAAAAAGCTTTTTAAAAAGCTTCATAATTTTACAAGAGATATAAATGAATCCCCTAATTTTTTTTTCTGCCTTTATTACCTACCTATATTTCACACAACGTTTTTTTTTTTTTTTTTTTTTTTTTTTTTTGTCGGGATGTGTGAAACTTTCTGCACTGGAGCACTCAGACTCAATACTGGTCCATTGTACTGCCAGGCAGACACACCACATTTTACTGTGGGAATTTACTCGTTTTTCTAAGAAAAACGAGAAGGCGCTTCAATGATAAGGAGCTTAGGTTTACAGCACTCACCATATCCGCACCAAATACCTGCCACCTGATACGAGCAAAAGCAGGACAATCACAGACGAAATGTTCCGCAGTGTCGTCGCTTTCTCCACAGGCTTCGCAGTTGGTGGTGTCGCTTAGGCCTAGCACCTTAAGGTGTTTGGCAAAAGCGTAGTGTCCCGTAAGAACGCCAGTAGTCTGTCTGCAGTCTTTTCTGTTGAGAGACAACAAGAATGCCGCGGATTTCCCACAGACGTCGGGGAGCATTTGCTTAGTCTGTCTGCACCCTGGAGAGTCATGCCAACGGCGATTGTGTTCATAGGAAACCCAACCGTCAATGGAAGCCCTGACCGAGGACGATGGCAGACAGATCGCTGGTTCAGGTCCTGAGAGGTCCCCCTCTGAGCCTTGTCTAGCAAGTTCATCGGAGATCTCATTTCCCGTGATCCCGTTATGACCCGGGACCCAGACAAGTTTAAGTGAATTCAGCCTTCCGACCGAATTCAGAGATATCTTGCATTCACGTACTATTTTGGAGGTAGTTAAGGGTTTGAGTAAGGCCTTAAGCGCAGCCTGACTGTCGCTACAGACGCAGATACTTCGCCCCCTCCACCTGTTCCTCATAACATAGTCCATGGCCATTAGGATAGCATAAGTCTCTGTTTGGAAGACTGACGCATGTTTGCCTAACGGAAAGAAAAGTCTAACGCTATCGCTCTCCACGAAGACACCAGCACCAGATCCTTGATCGGTTTTGGAGCCATCCGTAAAGATTCGACTGCATTCCCTTCCAGGTTCAGAGTCCGGCCAGAGCCAGTCCTGGACGCGAGGAAAGTCGACCTCGTATTTGCGCTTTAGCCGAAGTTCCGGTGTCATCGCATCAGACGGCATATCCATAAGACAGGAGTCGAAGGACAACCGTTGCGCAAGTTCATCAAAACTCCAGTGCGAGTTATACCAAAAGCCACCTCTTGTAAGACGTGAGATAGCCTTGATTGCACAGCCCATGATGTAAACATCAAGGGGCGGAAGGTTCAATAGTGCATCTAGGCCGGAGCCAGGCGTGCTGGGGAAGGCCCCCGTGCAGCCAAGACATACCTGCCTTTGGAGTTTGGCAAAAGCAGCAGTGACGTATTTACGTGAAAGCTTATTCCACCAAACAACCGATGCGTATGCTATAAATGGTCTTATCATAGCCGTATAAATCCATAGGACTCTTTTCGGTGATAAGCCCCATGTCTTGCCGAAAATGCCTTTGCACTGCCAGAAAATAGACAGCGCCTTGGCAGTCTTCAGCTCAACATGTTTGGACCAAAGAAGTTTGCTATCCAGGATGACTCCCAGATACTTTGCTTCATTGGAGAGTTGGATTGTGACGCCTTTTAGCACTGGCTGAGTCAACCCGACCAGCTTCCTCCTTCTCGTAAAGAGAACAACCTCAGTTTTAAGAGGATTGACCGAGAGCCCATTCCTAGTGCACCATTCGTCGATCACGTCAAGGGCCGCCTGCGCCTTGGCGCATACAGTCGCTAGGCATGATCCAACAGAAAGCACGGCAACATCATCCGCGTACGCCTGAGCGTAAATATTAGAACTGTTGAGTGCGTTCAACAGAGAGTCGACCAGCATACACCACAGCAGTGGAGACATGACGCCGCCTTGCGGGCAGCCTCTGTTTACCCCCGCCATAACATAGCGGCCACAATCCGCATCCGCAACCAACGTTCTATTCATTAGCATTGCTTTAATCCACAACACCAATGGTTCGTCTACTCCGTGTTGTCTGGCGGAGCTGCACATGCTATCAAAAGTCGCATTGTCAAAAGCACCCTCAATATCGATGAAAATGCCCATCGCGTATTCTTTTCTGTCAAGCGCGCCTTCAATTCTACCAACTAGATTTTGGAGCGCAGTCTCGCAGGATTTTCCGCGTTGATAGGCATGTTGCATCGGAGATAGTGGGTGCAATCGCAAAGCACCTTTGCGCACGTGAAGCTCGACCAGCCTTTCCAAGCTTTTCAGCAAGAAAGAAGTCAGACTGATTGGTCTGAAGCTCTTGGCGAGCGAGTAGTCACTTCTGCCAATTTTTGGTATGAATGCCACTCTAACTGTACGCCAGGGTGTTGGAATGTATGCCAGTGCTAGGACAGCGGTGAAGATTTTCTTCATAGTCGGTAGCAGCTGGTTTGTACATTGTTGCAGCATGGCTGGGTATATTCCGTCCGTACCAGGCGACTTGAAGCCGTCAAAAGACGCAAATGCGTATTTAATGGCCTCGTCCGTCACCACGGCCTTCGCAATATACCAGCTACGCCGAGTTGTTTGTCTTGGCTCACTCATAGTCTCGGTAATCGGGGCTGGTTGTGAACCAATTGTAATCTGGTTACCCGGAAAGTGAGACTCCAGCAGATAACTAAGAGTTTCCGCTTTCGTCTCAGTGAAGGTGCCATCAAGTTTTCTAAGTGAGTCCAGTTTGGCTGGTTTGCCCTTTTTCAGAACTTTAACCAACCTACTAGTTTCACCCAGCTTTTCAATCTTTTCGCAGAAATTCTTATAAGAAGCACTTTTCGATACCCGAATTAGCCTCTTATATTCCTTCTGCTTCGATCGGTAGAGATTCCAGTCTGTCTCCAAATCAGTCTTGAGTGACCTATTTAGAAGCTTTCTAGCTTCTCTACGAATTCTTTGCAGTTCCGAGCTCCACCAGGGAACCGGTGTTCTGCCAGGGGGTTTGCTTACTGGGCACGTCAGTTCAAAACAGCTAGTAATGGCACTATTCAGGTCTTGAACAGCTTCCTCTACCTTTTGTCTCGTCCTGAGTTTGGTTGGAGTTTTGAGAGTTTTCCCTAATTCCTCCCTGAAGCGTATCCAGTTGGTTTTTCTCGGATTCCTCCTCTCCTGCAAAGTTATGGCTTCGCATTCGATTTGGAATTCGATATATCTATGGTCTGAGAGGGACACCTCCGAAGAGACCCTCCAGTTAGTAACCGCCTTAAAGTATCTATTTGATAAAGTTAGGTCGATCACTTCCTGTCTTCTTGACGTCACAAAAGTTGGTTGCGAGCCAACATTGTTGATAGTAAGATCAGATGATAGAATGAAATCCAGGAGATGGTTTCCTCGCATGTTGCATTTGCTGCTGCCCCAAACAGTGTTTTGAGCATTGGCATCACAGCATATAACTAGGCCCATCTTCCTGGTGTCGCAATAGTCAATGAGTTCAGCAATTGCCCTCGGTGGTGGAGGCACTACCGAATCATAGGGGAGATAAGCTGACGCCACGATGAAGGTCTTCCAATTTCCATTCGTTTCGTAGCTAATGGCTGCAGCAACCAAATCTTGGCCACAAAATTGTCCAAGCTTAGTCGCTGAGAAAAGGTTCGACACAGCAAGACAAGCCCTTGGTCTCTCGGACCGCTCGTCACAGAGTATCGTAGTGCCACGGACACCTCCAAGGCCACAGATGCGATTTTTCCACACCCATGGCTCCTGTATGGATATTATGTGGGCTTTTGTATTCAACACAGAAAGCTTCTTACTGATGAGTGCAGTAGCAGCCTTGGAGTGTTGAAGGTTAATCTGAGTAAATCCAATCATTGGAAATACATCAGTCATACTAGTGGAAGGGCACGCAGAAGGTGCGCGCGCAGTTACACCGACAGGAGTGCTTGAGGTCTTCTTCCTCCGTTTGTTCCTGTTCGAGCTATTGGAAGGGGAGGCAGCGTTGGTTTCAGTCAGCTGGCTGGTTTCGGTTGGGGTAACCTCTGCCGACCTGCATCTCTTTTCCGTCGCCGCCGGGGAAGGGTAGTTCTCAGCGCTTGCGCTTTCAACTGGCGGTGCAGTTTCTTCGCGCCGCACGATAGCCGCCTTTCTCCTTTTCCTCTTTCGCTGGCTCTTAGATGGACGCTGACCAGTGGACGCCGCCTCTGTGGCCCGTTTCACCTGTTCGGTTTCGCAGGCCTCGTCGGCAGCATCACACCTATCGGCTGTCTGTCTATTGGTCTGAAGATTAAGCGTATCAGGTTGAACCTCTCCGCCACTTTCTTCATGTTTCCAGCCCAGTCTACCGAACGTGTCGGAGATAGAGCTGCAGGAATCTTCGGAAGCAAACCTTTTCGCAACTCGAAGGTCAACGCCTGTACAGGCGGGGGGTATATGTATGTCGGTTGGGGCCTCCAGAATCCGTGCCCCGACCGTGGTCGAAAAGACCACGGGTGGATTTTCGCCCATGCGAGTACCACCTGGAGTATTTGAATCATTAAGTTGTTCCTGCATACTTGTTTTTTGGTTTGGTTCGCGATAGAGCTTTGACGGTGGATAAAACGCCGCTATGACTCTAAAACCTCGGATCACGAACGTATCGTACCGAGGTCCCCCTATCCACCACCTGGGGACGCGCCTGGTGGGTAACCAACCCGACAGGTCACACAACGTTACTAGTTGTTTACGTGTGGTGCAAAAAAGGAGAATCGTTTTGTTGTTGTTCTGTTTATTTTAACTTGCGGTTTGTGGGTGCATGGCTGTGTGCCTGTGTTGTTTCAGCACGGAACGTATCGTACCCATGCGAAAATGGTTTAGTGGATGTGTGCTTGTTATCTTGTTTCGTGTTTGTACCTTGCTGCACAGATAATAAACATAATGTTCATGGATTAATGTGCAGTGCTAATTTTAGGTTTAGTAGGTAGGCTATTAAAACTCGGATCATCAACATCCTGTAGAATGTTATTTAATTAAGCAGCCAGATTGAATGTAGGAATAATTAATATCCAAATCTTTTTCTAGTCTGCAACTTCGACCTAAGATAACGGGGACAAAAGTAACATTTTGAATGAAATCTTATTATGCATTTTGTCAATTGAAAATAAATAATAAGATAAATTTAAAAATCCAAATCTAAAAATGTATATTATGATGAATGATCTAAGAAAAACTAAAATAAATAATAAAAGAATAGCTAAAAAAAAAAACAATAACAGAAAAAACGTCAGTTAATTAGAAACGCACAGATACAGTAAATCCCACACTTTTATCCACATACTATATGCCGTTCCATATCACTTGAAACCAAATTACATGAAAAAAACTGTTGATTTCCTATGGAGTCTGGAATCAAGCGATTCGAAACGGATTATGCATGCCTGCTGTTGCCACAGTATGAGAATCGCATAATACCGATATCTCTATGATTCTTCCCACTCCGCCGGCCGGCGCCATGTTTACTTGGTGTATTATTATTTTTTTTGTCTTTCATTATTCGGCAATTATGTAATTCCTTTGCTCTTGCTGTGTCACAAACTCACAGCACAAGCACAACCACAACCACAAGGCGTAAGGGAAGCTCTTTCCCTACACAAATGAATGGAACGGAGAGAAAGGTGCTCGGAAAAGAAAAGAGCTTTATTCTCGACTCTTATTTTGAAAACTCTTTGTCTGGTAAGGTCATGAAAAATGTTGTCTGGTAAGGAAAAAAAATGAACCAAAATTTTGTACAGGTATAAGACATCTGTATATTTATTGTCTGTGGTATAAGAGTAACGTTTGTCTTAAGAAACTTGGAAAAACTCAGTTTGATGCCCTTTCATCTTCTAATTTAACAGCAAGGTTATTATCTAGACTAGAGGGATCATAACCCTCCCACTTCAGTGCATCAGTCCTGAGCCCCCTTGAGAGATTCGGCGGTTTAACCTCTATAAGCATCGGCAGGCTTCCCATTTTCAAATCACTTTGTCACTGACGCCAATTAAATGCTGGTGTTGTTTCATTTGTGTGATCGAGTGGCTTTTAAGCCTGCTTTTCTTTAGGGATTGTAAAAGAACGCTAATAGATATTGCCTTTTTGGCGAGGTTCATGGGATCTCCCCCTTTGAATATGAAATGTTCCAACTAAGTAGGTAGCTCTCCATTTTCTCTGAGATAGGTTATTTAAAGTGATGGCTTCTTTAGATCTTTGAACTTCTTATTCGATCAAACTTTGTTACTCCTGCTGTCATGGTAATGCGTGTCCCTCAATGGGCTGTTAATGCCTCATAAATATTTGTTTATTTAGACAAGGCGTCCTTGATGGCTTCGAACAACTGTTCGGAGAATACCTCGAAGCAAAAATCCCTCCGATTCGTATAAGATCGGAGAGTTTTCCCATCCAACGGATACCTCGCCAGGGCCGAATATGATATTAAACAATTAGCCCTATCGTGGTATCAATTCTCCGAGCCGTACAAAATCAGAGAATTTTCCTTTTGAAACGGATAGATCCCATGATGTGAAAGCCCTTGTATTGGCCTTTCTAACTTTACTTAATACTTTATAGTACTTTTTGTGCTAATATTCAATACTTTTGCTAGTATTTTTATGATAATAATTTTTCGAAGTCGCATTTGATTGATAGTGTGCTTGGGTAGAGCCATTGTTTGACCGTATTTTCAGTATTATTCATGCATAAACATGTTTAAATGGATAAAAAAAAATAATGAACAGTACGGTTTATGGCGTATATAACGGTACATTTCAATTCTAATAAATCCAGTCGATTAATGCTGCCTTTATTTTATTAACTACAGCAAGCTAAGTAGCCTTCTTAAGGAAATAGCAAAGTCCACATTCAAAGTAACATCTCTGAATAATAGTGTGTGGAAAATAAATGTAAGCGATCCTGAGAGCTATCGCGCAGTTTCGCAGAAACTGAATACTGAGAAGGTACAATGGTACACTTATGAAAACAAGTCTGAAAGGCCACACTGAGTTGTAGCCAGAGGGCTCCACTCTTCGTGCCGCAAAGATGATGTTTTGCAAGATTTTAAAACTAGAGGTTTCAAAATTATCGACGCGGTTAATATACTTAAAAAAGAAAAGCAAGAAACGGAACAAGACGAGGAAATTGTTGTCAAACGCGGACTTCCGCTATTCATGTTTAGTTTCGAAAAGTCTGAAAACATCGAAAAAATATACAATATTAAAAATATCCTAAATATAGTGGTTAAAATTGAACCGATGCGCCAAAGGACTCGTCAGATTCCTCAGTGTAAGCGTTGCCAAAAAGAGCCGCGTTGCGTAAAATGTGCCGGTAAACATTTATCGAAGGAATGCGCTCTAAGTAGACAAGACCTACCAACATGCATAAATTGCAATGGAAAACATCCGGCAAATTATCGCGGATGCGAAGTAGCTAAAGAACTTCAAAATAGGCGCGAAAAAATAAAGAAAACTATGCTACCAATCGCAAATGAAACCAAGGACGCGAACAAACAAATAAAACATTTGATCCAGTCTCCCAAGTTGTCTCTGCAATTCTTGCCAGGCTAGAAGAACAGAGTCAAATTAATAAACGTATGTTTGAAAAACACAACAAGCTCGAAAATCAATTTCGAAGTACACGTGCAATAATATAAATATGACGGACTTAGTTAAATTAGTGACATGGAATGCGAACGGCCTTCTGCATAAGATGGACGAGCTCGAGATATTCATTCATAAATATGATATTGATATTTGTTTTATTTCAGAAACTCACCTGACGAAAGAATCCAGCACAAACATTCGAGGATACATTGCCTATCACGCATATCACCCTTCGGAAAGGGCGAGAGGCGGGGCATCCTTGTTGATCAAAAATATCATTGAACACTCAATCAGTGCAACAATTGAGCTTGACAAACTGCAATTATGCACGGTGAGCGTAAAAATTAAACACATAAGATATGATTTTGCAGCTATCTATTGCCCCCCACGTGCAACGATGGAAAGAAGCGATTTTATAAGTATCTTTGACTCACTTGGACGAAATTTCGTCATCGGATGTGACTTTAACGCAAAACATACCTTCTGGGGCTCGAGATGCATTTCAGTAAAAGGTAGAGTTCTTTACGAAACCGATATGGAATTGGGGGTAGACTTTTATTCCTCAGGTAAACCGACGTACTGGCCCTCGGATACGGCAAAAATACCAGACCTCATCGATTTCTTCATCACGAAAGGGTTGTCCCTTCTTCGATCTTTCTTCTGATCATTCACCGGTCATTTTGACAATTAACGGCTGTCTACGGAAAAAAGAAGGTCCGCCCAGACTAACTAACATGAAAACAAACTGGGAATCCTTTTAAAAATACTGTGGAAGCAAAATCGATCTCAAAGTGTCTCTTCGAACACCCCACGAAGTTGAAGACGAAGTCGATCAATTTATTAACGTCATACAATGCTCAGCCTGGAAAAATACTCCCCATAAACGGAAAATAACCACAAATTGTGAAATAAAATATCCCTTGGAAATCCCTCAATTGTTAAAAAAGAAAAGGAGAGCGCGCAAAAGATGGCAACAATCTCGCGCTCCACAGGATAAAACCACTCTTAACTACCTTTGTAGTAAACTTAAGAGAGAAATTCGAGACTTTAAAAATCTTCAAATTTCTACATATCTTGGACGCCTAACTGCGGATAAAATTACAAATTACTCGCTCTGGAAAGCCATGAAAGGCATTAAAAAACCAAAAACGCAAGCGCCACCCATCAGGAAATTCAATGGAGAATGGGCGAAGATTGACAAGGGAAAAGCCGAAATATTTGCCGAACATCTGGAAGAAACATTTAAACCATTTGATGGTCAAGCGTTGCTCGAATTTCCTGTCCCAACCGTGGCACCTGGCAATTATAGAATAAAAAGTGTATCGCTACCCGAACTACGCTTCGAAATAGAGAAACTAAAATGAAACAAAGCTCCTGGATATGACTTAATCACAGGACAGGTTCTTATTGAGTTACCTAGGAAAGCTTTAATCAAGTTTGCCTATGTTATAAATGCATTGTTCAGGTTATTGTACGTTCCCCGACAATGGAAGGTAGCTGAAGTTATAATGGTTCCAAAGCCCGGTAAACCACTAAATGACAAAAAATCATATAGGCCAATATCGCTCTTACCGATAATGTCGAAGGTATTCGAAAAACTTGTTAAAGCGCCTACATCCGATTATCGAAGAACGTCGATTAATACCTGATCACCAATTCGTATTCAGGACTAAGCATTCTACAATCGACCAGGTTTACAGAATAACCAATGTAATTGAAAAAGCCCTAGAGGAGAAAAAAATATGTTCTAGTGTTTTTCTCGACGTCTCTCAGGCCTTTGATAAAGTATGGCATACGGGCTTGAAACATAAGCTAAGACAAGCTTTTCCGAAACAGTTATCTGATATCCTTGGTTGTTACTTATCAGACAGACTCTTTCGTGTAAAACACGGAAATGATTACTCTGAATTTAAAGAAGTCGCGGCAGGAGTTCCCCAAGGAAGCGTTCTTGGACCGATCCTATTTCTTATATACACTAGTGATATTCCGCAAGAAGAAGGCACAACAGTAACCACGTTTGCAGACGATACAGCTATTTTAGCGGTCAGTAATACCGTTTAATCAGCAACTAATAAACTCCAACGTTCTATTGACAAAATTTGTGATTGCTCAAAGACTTGGCGTATTGCTCTCAACGAGGCCAAATCAACGCACGTGAATTTTACTTATAAAAATGTAGACAACTTACCCATTTTCATTGATTCGGTACGAATTCTGTACGCAAACGAGGCAAAATATTTGGGGATGACACTCGATGCGAAATTAAAATGGAAACCGCACGTCAAGAAGAAACGCGAAGAGCTCGCCATTCGATGTAAACAAATGCACTGGCTGCTTGGTAGATTTTCCCAACTCAGCATGCAAAACAAGCTGCTTTTATACAAGCAAGTACTAAAACCGGTTTGGACATACGGTATACAACTTTGGGGTTGTACCAAATCCAGTAATATCAAAATTTTACAAACTTTTCAAAACAAAGTGCTAAGAAAAATAGTAAATGCACCATGGTTTATCAGAAACACTGATATCCACAGAGACCTAAGTATGGCTACCGTCGAAGATGAAATAAAACATTTTGCCCGCAAAGAACAGACACGCCTTCACGGTCATTGCAATAACACCATGCTACAAATTCGAGACGATACTAACCTAGTGCGCCGATTACAAAGGATAAAACCATTTGAATTAGCGCAATAAGATGTAACCGCGTGCTTATGGCGGTATTAGCAGGTGCCTCCACTGGGAAGCTGCCTGCCAAACGCGTATTTAACAGTTTAAATAAAACTACTAGATAGGAATAACCTAGTTGTAGTATGAAGGTTTCGATGGGAGGTGGTTTTTGTTTTCTTATCTTAAGTGAGAAAGAGTCGCATGTACGATTTTCCACCTACCCCTATTATTCGTCCGAGCCTAGTTCTGGTTCCAAGTCTCGTGCTTTTAACCAGGAGAGTAACGTTAATATTACTATGGCTTGGGTGTAATATTAGAAACTCTAAAAAAAATTATTAACTTCATCTTACAATCGGGGTTCATAATCGGAACTGACTTCCCAATTTCTCGGATTCCGGAACTTTGTCGCTATTTGTCGAATCTTCGAACTTCCGCTTTCGCAATTTCCCAGATTTCGGAACCCACTTGCTTCCTTTATCGAACTGTTGGGTTAAGAAATCCGATAAGTTGCTAAGAAACTTCCAATAACCGACTCCTTCCGTTACACCCGTCTCCAAGAGCAATATTTCATAGCTTAGTATATTTCATAGAAAGATAAACTGTCATAAAATGTACGGCCAAGTAACATATAAAAAATGTTTCCACTGTCTTGCGAACGTCTGACAAACATCCAATTGTCATGAGAGGCTTCTCAAATTCGACGTTCGGATTCGGCTTAAAATTGTAGGTCCCTTTCTCTTCGCACAAGCAAATGGGTGGATAGACTAGGTTTTAGGCCTATATGGGCCCTAAATGCCTAATATTTATTTATTTTTCCTATTGGAGGTGGTATATTCTTCGAAAACGTTAAGTGTTACTGGGCCTCGGCGTGATTTGAACTAGATACCGCTCAGTAGTCCAACGAATGACCACTTATCCCACAAAGTCAGTCTTAGGCTTAGTCATATCCCTTTGCCAAAATTTGCTACCAGCATATTCGTAGAAAATAATTTCCATGTCTTTACAAAAACAATTTGACTTCCTGACGTTTATGTTTCGCTTCAGGTTATCTTCCAGCATTTATAGTGCAGGAATAGAAAATTTCGAATATTTCGGACAATGTCTTATGACTCCAATTAAGAACAAAGTTTGCTAATTTGTCCGAATTGTTTCTCTATCACTCAAGAGATCTCTCGCTACTGGCCTCTCATGTTTCCGAAGCTAACTACACATCTTAGATACTTTAGTATGTTTGCTTTCTCAGATTCACATTCAACATCATTTAATGCTAAATAACAATGTAAAAGTATAACATTTATAATGTAGGTAACACTTCCATTAGCTTAACCATATAACACTTTAGCTCTAAGCAAATCTGTACTTTTTGATATATTTTAAATGTATTATTTAATTGGATTAAAACAATAAACACCTTACTACTATCCTTTCATCTCCCGGTCCCAATCAATTGCTATAAATGCCGCCCACAGACATCCCCGAATCTGATTCAACAGAATACAATGAATAACTCTGTGGAGAGTCTACCACCACCGCCAGCGTACTTGTTGGATCGGGCACACTCGAACAGTATACCACAAACACTGTCGACCACTTCATCGATTAAGGTGGCGGAGACTGTGAAAGCATTATCTGCGATAAGACATACACCGGCGAGCCCCAGCGCAATCAGGAGAGCACAAAACATGGTAAATCAACAACAACAGCAGACTGCAACGATTCAGGTGAGCGATGGAGTATACATTTTCCCCGATTCAAGTCTTTTAATTATTTTTTTGATTTTATTTTTAATTTTGTATGACCTTTCCATTCCTTTCCAAAAAAAAAAACAAATCCACAGAGTCAAATACAAGAGAACAACATTTATTCAACAACTCCCCTGATGCATGATGCTCCCTTCTTAGTAGTTGAGAACTCACACAATAAATCACCACCACAAATACCACCGAAAACACAACAAATCTATCAACACTATCAACATCCTCAAACGGTATCACCATCCCAGATGCACCACCAATCGCAGCCGCAGCAGCAGCAGCAATACAACCATCACAATCATCATAATTACCACAAACAACATGGTCACTATAATAACTATAATCAACAACAACAGCAGCAACTGCAACTTTTACTGCCATCGCCTCCACTTCCGCCGCATGAGCAGTCAATGGTGCCTCCACCATTACCCCCACCAAATCCCCAACCACCACCAAAACACCACCAACACAACACAATGAACACAAACAATCATAGCACTTGTGATAGTGATTCTGTAAGTTTTTATTTTGATTTGGTTTTTAATTTTCATTTGGGGATTCGTAGGCGATTTAAGGGATTTCGTGGGATGCCTCAGGGTTTTCATAATGGGTCTGGGTTGTTAAGCCATTCTTCTATGATAGAACATATATTGAACTTTCATCTAATGCTTTATTTTATCTCATCCGCAGTCCTTCAGAACAACATGTAATTCGCCGGGAATCTACGCTCAGCCCAAGCAGGTGAGCAACATGTCAAGCTTCCGTTCGTCTAGTCCTGGTCCACAGCTGCAACAGCAGCAATCGCATACTCCACCAGCTCAGCCAAAGACGAATCCGGTTCTCATTGCTCAATTAAACGCACGCCTCAATAAGCAACAGCAGCAACCCGAGTATGGCTCGTATCAGATAGCATCACATCATCAAGACAATAATCGATCAGCGATTGGGGCTCAAAATCAACAACCATTGTACGGGTCGACTCCGAATTCGCCGCATCATCAGCCACACCATCAGCATCAACAGCAACAGCCGCAGCAACACCATCACCATCATCAGCAGCAGCAACAGCACCACCAAAGCTACAATCAAACATCAACCGAGCAGATATACTCTCGCCAAGTGAACGACCGATACTGTCAGTCTCAGCAGCAGCAACAACAGCAGCATCATCATCACCAACAACAGCAACATTACGACGGTAAACAAAATCAAATCTATGGTAGCACTCTTAGTAACACTTCCACCCACAACCATCACTATTATAACAATCCACCATCTTCAAATTCATCATCTCTCTATCACCCTCCATCTCAACCATCACCACCACAATCATCTTCATCTCAATTACAAAATGCAGCAGCAGTTGCAGCAGCTCAAGCCATATCAGTTGCCGCTCAGCATCACCACCAGTATCAGCAGCTTCACTATTCCGGTCCTCCTCCGCAAGAAGAGCCACCACCGCCGCCCATTACATCTGCTACCATGCCGCGAAGCTTACGCGGCGCCACTCATGGCAACTCCTCTATAACATCTAATCATGCTGCAGCAATTGTTCCTTGCGCTTCATCCACATCTACTATTCCTAAGAATCATCATTTACGCTCGCAACAATATCACCATCTTCAGGGCATCAATAACAACCATACCCAACGACAACCGCCATCGGGTATCGCTGCCAGTGGTGGGCATCTTCACCATAAGCAACCTCCAGTTCCAGCTCGGCATAGTAGTGTCCAGCAAAAGATTATCGTCACTACAAATCCTTTCATGTCCACAACGGCGATTCATTGTTTAACGGGTAATCCAACGCCTACATGTTCCTCTCCGTCGTCAGCTGTCTACGCGCCAATTTATGGTAGCACTGCAAATACCGCCTCTAGGCAAACAACATTTGGCCATGGTCCGGCCCATCCACAGCAACATTACCAACAGGCAGGAATTGCTCCCTCGGGAGGACAATATGCGACGAACACAAGTAAATGAGACTTAACAACATTTTGTTGTGTCGAGATTTTGTGTTATGGTTTTATTGTTCATTCTCTTAACCGATAATTGCGTGAGAATTCTTCGACAATATGTTAAAAATGGCATCTTCCTTGTATATGTGACACGTCCTGCTGACCCGCCATGTGGAAGGAAGAAACATTTTCGCCGACTATAATATGCTGCATTTTGTTGTTTGATGCTTGATTTAATTTTTTCTTGAGTTCTGTTGTTTTCTAAAGTTGCTTTTGTCAGATTGTTTTGCCAATTTTCAAAATGGAACTACTACAAAAGATGTTTCTTTAGACTTCAGAATCCCTAGATCTATTTAAATGGTATCATTAAATTCTATCGCATCTGTATGACAAAGGAAAAATAATATCTTTAGTTTGTTTCCTTTGACTGGAAATTGGCAAACATGAAGACAACAAAACACACATAAGCAAGTTTATTCCGTTTCAGCTTAAATAAAATACTTAATCCCAATATGCCCATAAATTAATCAAATTTTTAAAAATATTTATCCTGATTGTGTTGCTTTAGCTTTTTCTCATTTCCCGAGTGTGGTGATTATTAGTCTTCATTTGCACATAAATATTTTACCAATAATAACGCTTCTTTTTTTTTATTCATTATTCCATCTTTAAATTACTTTTTTTATTCTCGATGGTGATGAGCAAACAAATCTTTGATTATTTTTTATTTTATTTTACTTTCAGATTATTCGTCTGCGAATAACGATAAAGCGGCTAGCATCCGATCAAAGACTAAAGCTGAATTCCTAGAGAATCTCAATGCAAAACTGGCCAAACAGGGCATCTCTGGACGTGCATTCGCAGTTCGAAATCTAATCAACAGTAAAGCATTGGTAAGAGTTTTAATTAGTTATCTATTCCACACGTAAAATTTTAAAATGTGCTTGTGTCTACAAAAAAAAAACACCACAAAATTCTAGTTGTATCAAAATCCAAAAAAATTATCACGTCCAAGTTCGCAGTATCATCAACAACAACAACAACAACAACAACAACAGCTACAGCGACCGGCGTCAAATGGTGGCGATGCTCGAAAAGATACACGATGATCCAGATTAATATAACCAAAGTAAGATTAGGACATGGACATGCTTAATGGAACTAAATAAAATCTAAAGCTAACGATATGGTTTAACCTATGAATGAGACGATATATCGAACTGATGGCGTTTTTCGAGTTCTTAATATAATATAATAACACACTTACCAACTAAAATATAACTTTTTCCTCTATGAAGATCGTAGACCGATTGATTGGTAATAGTTGCAAGGTGCAAATCAAAACAATTGTTACCAGACTTATGTTAAGAATAAGTAGATGCAGATATCATCATATGAAAGATTAATTTTAAAGAAAGAGAGAAGAATAGATTACAATGAGGAGAAGTTCGCAAATAGAGCACTAATAAATTGCTAAGCTCCTATTACTTGTTTAATGGTAGGTTAGGTAAGGTAAATGGATGCCCTTGTGGCGGGTGTTTTTGAATTCTTTAAAATTTATAGACTTGAAAAGAGAAACAAACAAACAGGAGTTTTTCAGCTCTATATCAACCAGTACCTGCCAAGAATATTTTATATTTTAGTTCTAAGGGCAGGTCATTCGGAAAGTAGGTGACGTATATATTCTATTTCTTCAACGTCACTGCAGCTCCTGCAATAATCGTTGTGCAGTATGCCCAGCCGTTCGGTATCCACTACACAGTGTCCTGTGCGGACTTGTGTCAGTGTGCGAATATCTTTGCGGTTTAGCCCGAGCATGGTCTTAGATCTCCTTTTGCTAACCGCTGGCCAGAGCTCCCTTGTGTGTCGGCATGTATCGTTGTGGATCCAACGATGGTTTGTTCTACTCATTGATTCAGTGCGATATTTCGTGATAGTGTGCTTAGCAAGTAGGTAGGTAGAGGTGGCGGTTCGGCCTGAACCCAATTAGCACTTGTTGTGCCTTTTTGTTACCACGACTCGTGTGACCTATGTTGTAGTGGTTGTAGAGGATTTGATGTGTGACTATATCCAACCTGTGGAGTTGAGAAAACGGATAAGATCTTGTATCCCTTTGCCCGATATAGCGCTAAGGTCGTCGAAGAATGGTTGATTCAGTGCCCGCAGTCTGGCTAGTGGGGACATTCGTAGAGGAAATGGAAGAGAGTTTTTCTTTCATTTACATTCCCGCAACTTCGGCAGTGGGGGTTAAATGGGATACGTAGTTTGGCCGCATGATAATTCTGGAGACTTCGGGCGGGTTTTGTTTAGAAGATCCTCTGTTCTTCTTTTGTCATAAGTAGGCCATATCTTCCTTGATATGATCCAGTTAGTTAACATTCTTCATTGAAGATTGGCTTTCTGCAGGAAGTATGAGTGTATTTGTGTCTTGCTTAGCGGAGTTCTAATGGATTTTCGGGCCAGAGGTTTATAGATCTCCTATCCGTACCTTGCCAGTTTATCCGATTTTTCAATACCCGAGAAAGTCTTATGCCCCGGTACCCAGCATAGGTTTGCCGTATCGACGGTTGATATTAGTTTAGGTGTTTTTTGCATTGAAATGTCGCCCTTGACTTGACTATTGCTGACTCCTTGACCTTTATAGCCGCTTGGCTGTCAGAGTATATGGTAATGTGTTTGTCGGCTAGCTTGTGCCTCTTCACCTCCTTGGCAGCCGAAGTAATCGCAGCTGTCTCTGCCTGGAACACGCTGCATACATTGCTGAGTCTAAACGATTCACTCAGGTCCAGAGTCTCACACTTCTTACTGTTGTATATACGAGTAGCTATCCTCCTCTTCGGTGACCGCTTTTTGCTCCATTCGCTTCTTTCGGGGATCCTGGGAGCGAATCTCCTTTTGAAGACGAAGAGTGGATGGTAAGTAGTCAGTGGCTGCTTGCTTTTGGATGCAGTCCATCATGTTTTCACGGAGGCGTGTCCGTATGGTTTGAAAGACCACAGTCCCGATTCTCTGAGTCTGATGGCCGTTTTAACTGCCTACACCATCATCGGAAACTTGGCTGGAAGGCTAGGCCTTTTTACGAATGACTTCTGCAGTAGACGAAGAGGAAATATAATCTGTGAAACACATCATATGAAAATACTCAGCCATCCAAGAACGCCGTTCACTTGTCTGTCCAACTACTGGAATACGCGGACGATATCGACAACAGCGTGCAGTGTTAGAGGCTTTCATGACAATTGAAGAACAGGTTTGCCTTGAAGTCAACGAGGACAAAACGAAGTATTGATAAGCAGGAAAGGAGTGCGTATATATGATTCTTTCGAAAGAAAAATACCCCATTGGATATTTGGCCCTGCGTGCGAGGAGGGCGAATGGAGGAGAAGAACTATCTGAGCTGTACCATTTGGATGAGTCCGAAAAGTTAAAACACGTCGCCTACATTGCTTCGAACTCATCGAGCGAATGGACAATAGTGCTGCTGCCAAGACGATCTTTGACTCCCAGCCCCCAGGTAAAAAGGGAGATCGAACATCGGTTTTAAAGACCAAGCCATGGTGCATGCCAGAGCACTTGGCGGAGGATGGAAAGCTGCATTGTCTTAGGCAGACCAAACCCATTTGCCTTAAATAATTTAAATTCTCCAAAAGGCCTAAATTCCAAGCAGGTCATTCATTTTATTACCTGCAGGCTACAGCGCAAACGTTTTATTACTGTTGCTTGTTAATGAATAGCGGCCTTCTTTTAATAGTCTATCGTATTATTGGTATCGTAGTACCGTGTTCCCTAATTTAATGATAACAAACACCTTTGCCAGACACTTGTACTAATAATGTCAACACATTTGAACAAATTCTTAGAGTGTGCGCACAGATTGTACTGTAAGCCTTGGTTTCATTGTTAAGTCATGAACTAAAAAATCAAAATTAAACGACAGAAATTGCGTTTACCATTTGTGAATAAACAGTTATTGGCTTTTTGTTGACGTGTTCTTTAAAATTGTGTTAAGTTTAATGTGAACTACTAATTTAAAGTGATTGTTCTTTGCATTAGGATGAAAAATATTCAAAAATGTTTACTTTAGCAAGTTCATTCAGCTTTGGATATCTTATCTCAGCCCAAGTGAAACACATTTTCAATTGTATGATTTACTTTGAAGGTGTTTGTCTTTAGTTGCGCAGTTACTTGCTATGCCAATATATTGTGTCGCTGCAACTTGGAAATTTAAATCTTCTTCTACAAAAAAATATATGATTCAACACCTGTTGAATCATAGTTGTTATATAAATTTGTTAAATGTTTTTTTCTATTTATCTTAATTAACTGTCGCGCTCGGTGTTGTTGTTAAATTATCGCAATTAAGAATATAATACAAATAATATTCTTAATTGTGATAATTTAACAAAAATATACAAATAATATTCTTAATTGCGATAATTTAACAAAAGCGTGACAGTTATTTACGTTACATAACACAAAGCATTTAACAAATTTATACAACAACTGTGATTCAACAGGTTGAATCATAGTTTTTTTTCGTAGAAGAAGATTCAATATACAAATTCTTTAGTCCACCTGCAGACTGTCTGCAATGTTTTGTTTTTGCATGTTACGCTTTATACTACGCATGCGAGAACACAAAATAAAACAGATACGGAACAGCAATTTGAAATCAAGACTTTTAAACGAGGAATAGTATTGCAACTCAAAGCTAATAATGCTATGATTAATAAATCTTGGCGTATGCCGCAACAGATACTGCAAAGATGCGATTTTTGAAGAGTTTTACGAACGGATTAGATTAGATTAACACAAAATTATTGATGTCGTGTTAATAACAGGGGACTCAAACGCAAAAGTGGGACAAAGAAGAACTGAAGACGAAGTAGGAGACTAGTGGCTACTAGGCTAAAGTTATTTGAATTTTGTCGAATAATAATAATAATGTCGAAACTAGTCATCACTAAAAACAAGGTTAAGATAACCTCCAAGAAGGCTTTTAAGTGGACCTCGCTAAAACACACAGCAGAATCAATAATGAGAAAGCAAATAGACTGTAGCATCATAAACATGTTGGTGCTGTCATCTTCAAAGGAGAGATTCTGGGAACCCCATGAAAGAGGTAATATCAATCAACGTTCCTTTACAATTGCGAAAGAGAGGCAACTCCTGAATCACACAAATGCAGTAACACCAGCATTTGACCTTAGTGATGAAGTGATTCGAAATAGGGAGGCCTGCCGATACTTAAATTTGATGTGAGATCAAACCGTCGAACCCCAAAAGGCGGACCAGAAGGGATGAGCAGGAAGTGGCAGGGTTATGGACCAAATCATAACCTCCTCATTTAAGAAGAAAGATAGAACTAGGAATCAACAAATAACGAACGTTGAGCTAGAAATAAACAACATAGTCATAGAAAGAGTCGGCAATATGAAGCATCTATAAACGATAGATACACTGTAGAATAGAACAGGTGAGAGCAGTCTTTTATTAAATGAAAAAGTTATGTGAAGCAGAGAAATTAACTAGGAATAAGTTTTGAGGCAAAAAAGCTTCTCAAATTTGTCGCTCGGATTCGGCTCTAAATTGTAGGTCCCTTCCACTTCTCACAAGCAAATGGTTGGAAAAGCTAGGTTTAAGGCCCTCTATAGGCCGGTAATGCCCAATAATTATTTTAGAAAACCTCACGCAATGGTTTTGCTAGCGTAGAAGAACATCTCCCCTTGAAAATATTATTTGGACCAGCGGGTTGGTGTTTGTCAAAATCTCGGGGTAATCTTACCATGTACTAGTGCGGAATCGGATTGATCACATTTATTATTTTATACGCTCGAGTTCATGTACCATAATTATAAATTATTATCGAGAAAATTTGTTTAGACCCAGTCGTGCATTTAGTATTTTAATGAATCTTTGACGCACATATTTTATTGTGTAACAGTGGCCTTAGTAATTACAATAAATCATGTTAAGGAGTAGGAAAGTGGATAATAAAGAGATCAATAATTAGAAAATTAGAAGCATTCGAAAGATGATTATATCGAAGAACTCTACTCAATTCCTCGAATAAGAATGAACATTTTCATCCTCCGCAGCGGTGAGAAACTTTAAGAAGAAGAAGGGTAATTCTTCGTTGGATCTCTACTAAGATATCCTTCGTGGAGTTAATATATAGGTACTACCCTTATCTATCTCAAAATTACTGCAATTGACAGTTTGCAGTGCAGTTTTCTTCTACTCAGTGAACAGATGGCTGTGTATTTGTTGAGAGCATAACCAATGTTGCCTGTTGTTATATCCTACGGCACGCTGGGATCTCCGATGATGTAGATATCGTCCTGGAACTCTAGTAGCTGCACGCATCTGTTGACACCTGCCCTGCTCAATAAAAACTCTAGAATAAGATAAAGAAAGTCTCATGATAACTCATATCCTTGCGGAAACCCGGTGCAAGTTTGTAATAGTTCCGAAGACCTATTTCAAAATAATTTCACAATACACCGCTTGCTTTTCAGGCTCACGCGGCAGGGCTGGATCAATTTATCTAGAATCCCAAATTCGGCCATCGTCACGTCATAATAGATGCTGCTAGTCTTGGATTAAAAGTCGCTGGGTCTTTTCCAGGATTAGCCTTAAAGAAAACAATTTGAATTTTCATCTATCTGCCATGCTGAAAATCATTCTGATACGTTGTAGCGTTCGCACACTACTTTGGATAGGATCTAATATGCTATATAGCACGTTTACTCCCAACAATACGAATTGTTGAATTTCGTCTCTGTATAATCCAACAAACCATTTAAATATCCCCGCACGCCATTCAGCGCGCTGAATAAAAAACCAATTGGAAAGAAAAACAGGACCAAAATATTTATTCAAATCAAGACAATGAGGAACTAACAAATATACAAAAACAAAAGCAGAAAGTGGACAATCAGGGGTTCAAATAAAGTCACTCAATTCATCTTAAGGTTAATTTTATTTGAGAATTAAATATTTTGCTTCTGATTTCAAAAGAAAAAAAAAGCGCGCAACCAAGTTTTGACAGCAGGTGTCATATGAAATGTTTTCCCTTCAGTGGGAATGATGTAATTGTGGAATTTTGGATTTGGTGTAAAATAAGCCTGCTATTAAGCAGGAAAATGCCTTGTTAGTTCTTGCAAATCATAGGATCGCCGTTTCGGTTGGTGTATCCATAAGGAGCTGACAGCAGTCATCGGACATACTACACTTAGTTTGTTGTTCTTAAGTTTTCTTTTTATTATCTTTTATAAATCGTTTATGCTGGAAGTGATTTATTGACTGGACGTGGGGACGTGGGTTCTCATCTTGCCCTATCGCTCTCTTTACATGATGTTCATTAAGGAGCCGCTTGCACTACCTCATAGTAAAATTTATTTGAAAGGAATCTATTTAACTAACTAAACACCCTTTTGTCTTTCAGTTGTTTTGGGTGCCGGGACACAGAGATATTCTAGGGAATTGTAGGGCTGATAAACTCGCAAGAAAAGGAACCATACTGCCACTTGTACCTGATAAAGGTACCTTAGGCATTCCAATTGTTACATACAAACTCATGTTTATGGGGGAGGCCATTAAGAGAACTAACCTTAGGTGGACAAGTGGCAACGCTCTAAGTGTTTGATCTCTCTGAACAGACTGCACATTGGTGCTACAATTGGTGTTATCACCGGACGCTGTCTCATAGGCAAGCATGCTTGGCCGAGGATTAGGAGGAAGAGACTATTCTCCACCTTCTCTGCACATGCCCTGCTCTATTTCAAAGACGAAAACTCCATTTGGGATCTCTCTTTTGCAATGATCTCAACGATCTTATAAACATCGACATTAAGTTTTTCAAGCTTTATCAAAAGCTCCAACTGGCTCAACGTGTAGTTAGTATGGTATCACAATGGTCCTTTTTATTGGTCTAAGTGTGACGGCTTCTGCCGAATGCCACTGTAACCTAACCTTCAGTTGTTTTGTGGATGTTCTCGACAGAAAATAAATAAATTGCTCACTCATTTTATTATTCTACTTTTGAAAATCCATTTCATTTTCTCATTGAGCCTGAATAATCAATATTTTTTTCTTTAGTTTTGTAATACGAAATATATGGAGCTTTAGATATTTTATTTTTGTTGTCACAGAGTACAAAAGTAATTGAGTAAAAGATCACGGGCAGTATTTCTATCAGTTTGTATTTGGGATCTATGTTTCAGCCATCATTTCGTCAAATCCTTCCAACTCCGTTTATGGTACTTTTTGCTTTGCATCGTCTGCAATATTATGTACCACAGCTCACGCAATGATGAATAATTTAGTTGTTGTCAATTTAACTCTCATGCTCATAGATAAAACTGGGAATCTTCACTTAAGTACGCCAAATGTACATTGACATTTCTGCATCCTCCCTATATAGAGATTGCATCTTTATATAGGTGCAATCAATAGCACCAATCGTTCGCGGAAATCGAGCAAATTAATAGAATTCGTCGCTACCTGCAGTAACAGTTTGACGCATTATATTGAATATCTATCGATGTTTAACGACTGCACGCTAGTTTAATAAATAAATTACATACAAAAGCAACGCTCACCGCATCAAAATCACTAACAGTAATTTTCAACGTAATAACGTATGCAATCAGCAATTGAGCGATTTGACGATGATAACATTAGGTCCGTTCGCGTACTTTATGTGTAGAAAAATGAAAAGTATCAAATCTCCAAAATCGAGAGAGAATCCTCTCATTTCTAAGAAAAGAAGCAACAGCTGTTTTTTTTGCTGGCAAATTCATAGGATTTCATCATTTGACAGTTTTCATGTTCTTACCAGCTGAAATTCTGTGTGAAGAAAAATGAACGAAAGTACATTTTTCTTTCGTTCATCTTTTTACCATTTTCTCAGTACGCGAACGCGTTTGTGTAGTTTTGCACAAAAGTTTATATAAATTTACGTTTGCATATTAGTTCGCGAACGGACCTATTATCTAAAAAGATAGACAATTCGATTGAAATTATTATCTTTATAAACAATTTTGTTATGTGAACGTTTTATTTTCTAGAGAGTACTCCAAACCTGGTCGAAAAGTTGCAAGTACTTTATCCGCTGTAGTTTAGTCAAACTAAATCGTTTGAAGAAATCTTCATCTACCATTTGTTATTGTTTAACGTTTAACGATATGTGATATTTGTGTCATCACTCAAATCCAACGAATATTGTAGATATGTCCATAACGCACTTTCACAAATAAAAAGACAATAACCAAATGTAATACACACCTACACGCTTTTTCTGTTGTCTATCTGTTAACGCTAATTGAGAGTGAATAAATAGAAACGCTCTTTTAATTCTCAATTAGCGCGAAAAAAAACTCTTCAATTGTGGATTTTGACCTATTAGCTAACCAAATTTAAATTGTTTGTGCCAATAGTTAATTGCGGTAGCCTCGATAAAAATCTCCCATCGAGTGTGAATAAATTGTATTTTCTTAGATCTATGAATTTCCCTTTCTCAATTGAGGGTCAATAAATTGGGCCTAAGAGTATAAATAGGAAACGTTTTTACTAAATTTGTTTTTGCGAATTTTACGATCCTTTTGCCAGCGATAAATTTTTAACAGCTTTCATAATAATTTCGGCCACCTTAACCAGCTAAATTTTGTTTATCGTTTTAATTTTTAAAATAAACCAAATTACTTACTCAACATTTTATTCTCCTTACAGCCCGATCCTCGATTGTGTCACGAATCCTTGATGGATCAAATTAAACGTGGCGCAAATCTGAAGCGAAATCAAAAAATTAACGACAGAAGTGCTCCGAAAATACATTAAACAATAAAATCAATTTTTTAAGCTAAACTATACTAAAAATTTAAGAAAATATTTTTTTTTAAAGTTATTCTTTTTATTTTTATTTGTTGAATTTACTAACTTATTATTTATTCATAAAAAAAATGAAATCTACTGCAAAGAAAATTAAATTAAGTTTAATTTATTTTTTTTTTAAATATTTCTTTATTTTTATTTATAAATATAAAAGAAAGAAAATATTTGAATTTATATAAACTATTCAAGTGGAAGACAATGTTGTAGTTAAAATAAGTTTTTTCTTTGCATTTAATTAATTAAAAAACAATAAAACTTTTATTTAAGAATTAAAATTAATCCTGTTTACTAAATGAAAAATAAAATCAACATACAAACAACAAATATACCGAATAATGAATAAAATATAACTAACTTTATATAGATATTGTGAACAAAAACACTATGAGCATTGTATGAATTTATTATTAACAAAATAAAACTTTAAAACAAATATACATGTGGAAAGAGATTTTTTTTTTTTATGCAAATGTGGATCAGATTAACATATTTAATTTTACATTTGTTATAGTTTTTTTTAAGGCGAGCCTGCATTTGTAAACGAGAATAATATTGTCCCGGTATAAATTAATTGTGTATTACTTTTTTTTTCTTATAGTACACACTGATTGCCATTTCATGAGGTTACAAATATTTGAAATGCATTTTCTACGTCTTCATGCAATGGCAACAAAAGTGATAACTGTTTGTACTACTTATTGAACGAATATAAAAACAAAACTTTATTTAATATTTTATATAAACAGTTTAAATTGAGGAATTTTTTCCCAATCCTATTGAAGTAGATATCTTGCGTTTTTGAGCAGCTAATTACATATCCTTTTTGAAAGCATTTATTAAATGTGGGTACACTTTTGCACCATGTAATTTATTTGAGACGATTTTCAGAAAAAAAACTACTATTATCAAAAATAAAATGAAGGAGATGTCAATTGAAAATTTAAATTAAATATAATAAAACGGAATTTTAAGACAACACAAAATACTAGAGAAAGTCTGAATTCACTTAAATTTCAAAAGCATAATTTCGACAGACTTAAAATATCACACATTATGCAATTAGTTACGAGAACGTTTTCAGGTCTATAGGGAAGGATATTTTCAAATTTAATATGTGAGGATGGTTTCCGTGTTTGTTTAGTCGTTTTTAATCAATGAAAATCCAACACGAAACAAGACAATGACCAGTGTTTTGCTCTTAAATTGGTTAAGAAATAAGTAGTCTTCGTCTACTGCTTTAACGATGAGCTTATGATTTGGATTAAAGGGCATTACACATGACTCTCACTGGTCCGCCAGGTGGGTTCACCGGTTCGACCGTAAGAAGTATCAGAAGGCATCTCGGTTTCGGATTACTCTTTCGGATCATCAAATGCTGGTGTTGTTGCTTTTGTGTGATCCAGGAGTTTCTAGCCCTGTCTCTTTTTTTAACGATTTCGACGCGTTTGTTCTTGTTATTGATTGTGGTTTCATCTTATACCCACTTATTTGTGTGCACACTTGCGTGACAGCTTTATGTGTCGTTAGGGTCACTAGCAGAGTCTTTTATCAAGGAAATGCGTCGATTTACTCGATTCTCGTCCAGGGGCCTATTTCATAAAACTATTAGTCTAATAATTATTAGCAAATTTTCTAATATTTTGTGCTTATTAGTAAAATAGTGTTTCATAAATATTTTTCCTACACTAATATCTTATTTCTACAGCGCCAATAAATATTAGTGGGAAATTATTACTGTAGCAAGATTATGTTTCAAAAAAACAATTTTTTTTTAGTAATTATTTCTGCTGTACTAATAACTAATTTTTTTCTATTAGTCGAGAAACATGGGTAAAAATGTTTTAGTAAGAAAAGTGTGGTTAGTGAAATACGATTGGCCGTCAAGAAATGTGCTTAAACTTTATTTGTAGCCATCATAGTATTTAAATCATTATCGTATATTAATTTTTAAAAATAAAAAAAATAATATGTTTTCAAGCAGTGGTGATGAGTTTAATGAATACGATTTTATAAGAGTACATCGCGGTTGGGTATTCAAACAAAGAATCAATTATGTTATGAATACCACTTACGAATTCAATTAAAAATTCCGAATTAATAGTGAATCTCTTGAATATTTGTTGCAACGAATAGGACCTTACCTTGGAACTCCAACAAGACGAAATTGTGTTTTTTCCCCTAACCAAAGACTACTTACAGCACTTCACATGGCTTATCCTGAAATACACCACTTGCAGCGGCTTTCTTCCAAGCATCACTCTTATCTTGCTTGCAAATTTTATTAGAAAATGCTCCAAATAGCACGTCTTTCTGTTTTAAAAATAAGTTTAACAAATGCAATTTTAATTCCTTGGAACACATCGGTTTTTTAATGGACGTTTTCTCCTTTGATTGGGTATCACTTAATTACTTTAGACGAATGTGAATTTAAAAACGGTAAATTTATAAACAACCATCATTATTTACACACAGCATACTTGAGAATTAATAACGGGCATATATCGCAGGCTGATAATTATTTGTCAGCAATGTTCAGCACTAATAATTCCTATATCAATCATAACGGAATTATTAGAACCCGACAATGCTTTTATGAAATTTTATTAGCCCATACACATACATTATTAGAGTTAATAACTTGGAAAGTATTAGTTATAGACTAATAGTTTTATGAAATAGGCCCCAGGTCTGCGCTACGTAGAAGAGGACTTAATTTACAGATCTACGATAATGCATTCGTGATGCATTTTAAATTGATTTATTTTTTCTATGCAGCCAAGTTTGGATAATTATTCCCAATCTTGCTTGGTTTGAAGAAGTGTCTGGCAGAGTGTGATAGTCATTTTTTCAGGTCGTTAATTTTATTGAGCGAAGAAACAGTTGCACAGCAAACAACTAGACAATAGATGCCTACGCTAAGGGTGTAGTTATTGGAAAACCTAAATCCTCTTACTGTCATTTGATCAGATAGCTAATTGCATTCCGGCCCTTCAAAAATTCAGCCGAAACAGTTTTTATTCATCGGACGCTCATCAATTTATGATTCAGGCTACCTTCTCGCTCGTGCTGTGTTAAAATCTAGGCGATTTTAATATTAGCATCATAAGGGTATTTAAAATTAATGGGCTTAAGTGACATAAAAAAATTAAATCCGGCGGTCGAGCACATCCTCAAAAATCGATCATTAAAAACGTAGGTATCAAATCTCCATACAAAGGGTGACATCCTCAAAAATCGATCATTAAAATCGTAGGGATCAAATCTCTCCATACAAAGGGTGACATTTCTTGTATGCAGGTTAATCGTTTCGGCTCTGAGATTCATGTAGGCAGACGTGAAAACTATGACTCTTGAAACGATTTTGATTTTTTATGACGACTTCATATTAGCAACTCATATCCACACGCTATCGAGAAAACGCGCTTATCGTAAGAGGCGACTAAGGGGACAGATCACTAGCGTCTTAAAAGGTCGACCGCTGTAATTTTTCAAATACGTCTTTTGTTTTTTCTGAGTCGTATCGGTTTTCAATCCTTATCACCTAACGCAGACCACCCGCCGAAATTGTAGTAGATTTGTACGCGACTGAGAAAGAAACTAACGATGAGGGAAAAAGAAAGTTGTTTGCCGAGTAAATTCAGTATGTATTCACGTGTTGTTTGGAAAGGAGTAGGTACTGTGCGAGTTTCTAGCGGACTATCTAAAAATAACGCGTTTGCGTTGGATTTTCAATGATCGCTTGGATTTCCTGGAATTTTGGGCTGCCTCAGTTTGAGATGACTTCATAATCATGAATTTAATGCTTTCAAAAATTTACATTTTTTTTGTCAACGTCCATGGAAAAATATATAAAAATTAAATAAAATACAAACTTTTTTTAAAAATGTAAACACTTTTTGCCAACATTTGCCATCTTTTGTTCATTTTTGTAGCTATACTCTCCGGAGAATGTTTAAAATTGATCTTATTTAAGCCTTTGCGGAGTCCTTTCGTCAGATGTTTATTCTTCTCCATTAATAAAGTAAGAACTTCTGACTATTTTTTATTAGGTATTTTTGAATTCTTTTTAATTTTTTTTATGGACAATTTCATTTTCAAACGACAAAAAGGGTAATTTTTAGGTCGTTAGTCGTATTGACTTTTCTTAGGTAATCAAAATAAAGTCATGTAACTACAAACTAGTAGAAGAAGATATTCCACATTTTTATGCGACCTTGTGTAAAAATGAAAAGTCTTGTATTTTGGAGCCGGTAACGGTAATCGAGGTGAATAACAGGATCATGCATTGAAATCGGGGAAAAAAGGCGGACCTACATTCTACTCTTGGGTCTCACAAATGCATTTAATTTGATTGGCGTCAGTAAAGAAATGATCCGAAACCGACGGACCCCATATGCAGACAAGTAGGGAGACAGGTCCCTGATTATGGATTACGATTCTCGTTGCCTGACTGTCGTTACTGTCAAAAAGCATTTACAAGTAACGATATCGTCGTTGTGTTAAAATGGAAACCGAATAATAGTGAAGGGAACATTTTTGTTAAATACTAATTTTCATTTATTTCGATTTTTAATGAAACGATTTTATTTTCAAATGTTTCGAAGTACATACAAACAATTTGTTAAAATAGAAAGGAAACACATTGTTGTTTGAAATAAAAATATCAAAAACAAAATGTTTACTGATATTGCACTGAATGTTATTTATACTCTTACACGGCGTTTGAAGGGTTTATAGGAACAGAAGCATGTCTTATTTGTCCTATCGGAACACGATTATCAAACTCTTTCAACATTTAAACAATAATCGTTGTGTTATTGACCATTTTACTTTATAGTTTTGGTTATTTTTGACATTATTTGTCATTAAAGGTGAAACTGGAAAATTGTGCCTTTTTGTATATTAAGAATTGCAACCTTTTCACGTCGTTGTTCTTGTGATTTGAGATATGCATAGGTCATAGGTATCGTTACGGCAAAATCGTTCTTCGTGACGCTCCTCTCGTTGTTCGTAATCAGGGCCCAGTAAAATGGGAGGTTTATGATCGCTTTATATAATCTATTCAAGAGCCTTTGATATATCCACGACATCACAACTTTCTTTAATTTCTTGCGTTTATAGGTTAGTTTCGTGCCCCGAAAAGTCTGTAGTTGTGCAAACATCTGTTTCAGGAGTCATACGAGGTGTGTTTAATAATGAACCTCAGCTGCACTGAAAAGTGCAGGATTTCCATGAGTAAAAATCTTGCCACAAAATGTTTTACATTCTGACACTGTGTTCCATTAACCTGTGCAGATCAGTTTAGCACGAGATTTTCTGCATCTAGCTTTGAGGTAGGGCAGTGAGTAAAAAATATCAAAGAAGAAACTCAAGTTGTACTGATGTCAACTGATTTATTTGTTTGGCGTGGGTCATCCTATTTCTTAGTTAAATGTTACAAATATTTACATACTTATAAAAAAATCAAAAGAATAACATAGAACAACAAATCGACGTGCCCAGGCTTTGCTCAGTACTCTGCTCAGAGCTCAAAAAGAAAAACGCCTCTGAGCTTTGAAAAAACCTCATACTTACCCAAAAGCGTTCGCGTACTTTTCTCTGAAACGACAGGATTCTCTCTCGATTTTGGAGATTTGACAGTTTTCATTTTTCTACACATAAAAAGAACGGACCCGACAAAATTCTTCTGCCGACATTTCGTTTTGGAAAAGTTGTTTCACAAACAAAAAACAGGGATTGTGATTGACTAGAAATTAGAGAGCTATCAATATTTTTGACAACGATAATATCAAAGTTTTCACAATAGATCGAAAATCGGCATAAAATTCACAGTTGATATGTAATTTTGATGATTGATTTCGATAATACCGATTCACCAATTTTGTAGATCATTGCCAATTTTCGTATTGATATTATATTATTATGATAGGGTGGCGATGGTGTAGAGCTTAGTGTGTTGGATTGTGACCCGTGCGATGCAGGTTCAATCCCCATGGCGATCAACAACATACGCACCCCAACAGTGGAGAGAAACGAAACGTTTTTCCAAACTTTACGCGAAAAAGTGAATTTTTGCCTGGTAGTACAATGGACTGTTACTGAGTCTAAGTGCTCTGGGATTTGGATTCCTTAAAAAAAAAGGTATTTGACAACCATAATAAGGGCCTGATCTCATTTAAGATGTACGCACCTCGTATAAAGCACGTAAGTCTTACAGCCGTATTAATAAATGCAAATTATGGGGGAACCACCTTAAATCAATGAATTAAATTGGAACCACATTAATAAACATGCAGTTAACTAATTCACTGAAATCGGTGAATTAACGAGAAATTTAGTTGAAATATAACTGACACCAGTTTTTAGTGAATCTTTGAACCAATTGGTATGTTGGATAAGATTTCATCCAATAACTGAACTTATTTCCATATGTATTACTTAACGATTTCAAATTTCCCTACCATTTATTACTTAACGACAATTGGATGGACAATGGACATTATATATTTTTTATAAATAAGCCCTGAATTAACTATTAATCCACATTTCAGTCCATTTGTGAATTAGAGGAAAATTAATTATTTTTATTAATACGGCTGTGGATATGTTCATACTTACTGATCTGTTGTTTGAATTCGAATGATGAGTAGATTATCTTATTTAAGTCACTAACCATGGAGTGAGGGGGTATTATAGTAGACACATTTTATGACAAATCGATCAGTGTGAAAGTATGGAAAAGTCAATTAGACAATTATAGAAAGATTTTTAAAATTGCGGAACTGCATCGTCGATTGTAGTGAAGGCAGAATGTATATCAGACAATTCATGTCGCGCAGTTAGTTAATAAACTATTTATTATATTTAATGATATGTTAGGAGGCACTCATGATTAAATAGTTGCATTGAAGTTTAAATGTCCTCTACATAAACTGAAAAATATCCTTCTCTGAAACTGCATTAAGTAGAAAAAAAAGTAATTGGAAAACCGTTGTCAAATCAAAAATTTAGAGCAACCAATAATTGGACTGATAACTTTTATAAGATGAAAAAAAAATGCTGAACAGAAATATAATTTTCAATAAGACTTTAAGAAATCATATGAAAGCAAAATTATTGTCTTTCTAGAAAATATCAATTTTTACACCTCTACCTACCATAAATTCCTAAGACTAGGCCAATATAACTATATATCCGAATGGTCAAAATCAATTTAAGCGCATTTTATTAAAAAAACATAAAAGTCATGCAATTTATTTTTAAAATAATCTCTTCTATTCCTGTCGGTAACCTCTAAAATGGACATCGATCTAAATATAGAGACCTCTCGAGACTGGTTTAAACAACTTTCATTATAGCTTTTGACTGAATTTAAAATAAATTTGCTTAAAAGAAAAAACAATTATCTTTGCAATTTCACCGAATGCATTTCAGAACTTAAATTCTCCTTCAGATTACATCAACTATATATCATTCTACCTTCCTTGACATAATACATATTTTTAAAAGTACATATTTACATATATCTTAATTTACCGATTAGCTAGAGGCTATTATATTTTCGTTGAAAAACCGAAATTAAATAAATGTATGGAGGTATATTGATTTCTTATACAAACAAAAAAAAACTATTTATTAAGTGTAACAATTATTCGCTTTATTTAATAAGTTACTTTGTATATTAAATGTATTTTAAAACTAATATCTTTGTGAGATTAATTGATGTTTTATTTGATCATATTTTTAATGCGAACACATACATATTTACATAACTACATATATTGCTAGCATTAAAAAAATAAAACAATAACTATATTTAAATCAGTGTTTCTTTTTTAATTGGCTAATCATGTAACTAATGTCGCGAAATAAAATATAAACACTAAAGAATACTTCAATAAATTTTTATCAATATTAAAATAATTCTTTTATTGATAATTGTCAAATTAGCTATACAAAGAAAAAAGAAAATATTCAAAAGAATGTAATTATATATATATAAAAATATTATATGTGGAAAATTATAGACTTTTAACAAAGTCCGGAATAAAATAAAATGATACAACAAAAATTGAAAATTAACGTTTGGAGGTGAAATAAAAGCATGAAATGTGAAACTAAAACTGTTGCATTTTCTTCTTTCTTTTTGTGGTTACGGCAAGAATACACTTGACTTTTGCGTGCTGCGTTCAATGGTGGTTTCTTTCTCATTTCTTATGTCTAATATGGTTGGCTTGCTGTATCACGCGATGAACAGTTGATGTTCCAGCTTCAACTGCAGTTTCTGCCTTGATTATACTTAGGGAAAGTCTTGAATTTGGAGCAGCTCTCAGTATCGCCCGTCGATTAATCATCTCTCAAAGGGAGGAGAGTAAGTGAGTACATTCGTAGCATGGGACAAGGCGTCAATAGAGGCTAGAGAGGCCTTACTCCCTCCTAGTACCGATACTTAAATAAACATTTTTCCCTATTCAAAATTAAATAAATTACTAGAAAAATAAAAAGAAATTCTGTATGACGAAAAATTAACGAACCACATTTTACTTTTGTGAGGTTCGCACTGAATAAGGAGATACTGTCAGCTGTCCTATTAACTATCAGCTGTCTGAGCCATATTGAAACAAAAACTGAGAACAAGACCTTTCTTTACAAATTTTTACGATTTTATACGTGTGCAGACATACTACTACCATTTCGAACAAATCTGCTACTCAGTTTTTCGAAATATTTTTAACTTCCCAGTAAAAGTTCTTGTTTTTATTTCTTTTATTCATATAGCAGTCTACAACTTCACTTTTATTGGTTGACTGGATGACTTATTTGTATGAGCCAGATAACCACGTCCCACGGATGACAAGGTGTTGTTGTTGATCGTCCGGATGAACGCACTTTGGTTTTATTTTTGTACAGAAGCACCATTCAGTTCAGTTGATTTGTTCTGCACGGAGCAGAGATTTAATTCATTTCAATTGAGTAGCGCATAAATACACGTCTGTTGTGTGCTAAAGAAAACACGGTAATCGCTTCGTCAAAAATTACAGGTTTGCGCCCTGTCATCCAGATGACCCATTTTGGTCAACTCTAAAGTGGTCATCCCGTATAATCGCCTGCCATGCAGATGACCAAGCGAACCATTTATTCATTTTGTAAAAAAAAGTCGTTCGTTTAAATGGGTATCATTTGGCAATGAGGCACTCATGAATGACGCAAAGATTACGCCCGGATGACTAAATTTTTCTGGCGTCATTCGGATGACCGATTTGGATGACCGTCCATCGTAACTTAACTATTTTCATCTTTTTAACTTCCCAGTGGAAGTTCTTGTAATGTGGCCAATTTTGTTATTCGCGGATTTTGACATATCTCCACGTTTCAAGGTTACCAGAATCCAGATCTAACGTTTTTATAGAGATGTCTGTATCGCATAAATCATATTGATCCCACTGGGAAGTTAGTCGTGTGGACCTTGCGGGTCGCACCCTGACCACTTTTTGGTGTTTGAAATATAGGGTGTTTTTTTTTAACCCGGTACTAACTTTAAACAGTAATATCTGTCAAATCAATCGTCAGATTGCAAACTATCAGTGCCACTTTTATTCAATATGCGTTTTTCTTTTTTTAGCTAAGAGTAGTTTAGTAAGTAGTTTAGTAGTTAGTAAAGTTTTTTTTTTTTTTTTTTTTTTTTTTTTTTAATTTTTTATAAAAAGAAAATCTAAATCCCAGAGCACTCAGACTCGGTAACGTTCCATTGTACTACCAGGCAGAAATCCTCCTTTTCGTGTAGAGGCATGTGATTGGGTGGCGTATGTTGTTGTTCCCCATGGGGATTGAACCTGCACCGCACGGGTCACAAGCCAACACACTAACCTCTACACCGTCGCCACCCATAAAATTAAAGTTAGTACTGGCTTAAAAAAACACCCTTTACTGTTTATTAATAAAAATTACTTAATTTGCCTTTAATTCACAAATTAACTACTATATACTATATTAATTAAAAATCATATCATGCATTAGCTAATTGTCATTTAGTAGTAAATGGTAAGAAAATTGGAAATCGTTAAGTAATAAATTGTGTGGAGATGCCACATCCAACATCCCATTTGGCTCAAAGACAGTTGTCAAAAATGCTGTGAGTTATATATTAACTTAATTACTCGTTAATTAACCTACTTCGGTGAATTAGTTGATTGCATGTTTATCAAAGTCGATTAAGTTTGTGATTAAGATTCCTCATTTAATACATTGATTAAAGATAATTCCCCCTTAATTGAATTGCTAATAGAGGGGTCTCAGGTTCAAATCACGCCGTGGCATAGTAAAACCTAATGTTCTAACCACTGCCTCACCTCTTGCGAACGTTTGACAAACATGAAGGAGTATCGATTGCACACGCAACCGGACGGAGAAGCTGGGCTTATGTCCCTTTGCTTCATGCCTAATATTTATTTAAATTTTTGTAAAAAAAAAGTTTTACGACCCACTCGTGTAGTTTATTTTGTATTGGTATTATTCATGTTGTATGTCTAGTACCTGCCGTATTAAGACCAACATCAAATAAACGTTAATATGTTTTAAAAGTTTAATGTCCGCTTGACGAATCGCTGCTTATTATTATCGCCGAAAATTTATATCGTACACATTAGCAAACTCCGCGCACCGAATGCCCTTCATTTTATTCGTTAGTTGTTTTGTTCGTATTAATAAGGTTAAATGAGATTCTAACACAAGTGGGACAAATGCGCAAACAAATTCGATGGGTATCGGAAAGAAACTAACCCCTTTTCCATTTCCATTGTTTGATACTTTGCCACCTGCTTTTATACACTGGCGATCACATGGATGATGGATGAGGCCATACATTTTGCAATAGATTTTCAGTCTTTATACCTGTTGGAAATTTTATACCCGGAAACTTTTACATACATATTTTCCTTAAGTCGTAAAATTAAAGAGTAAATAATAAACGAACAATGAACTACTTGAAAAGCGTATAAAAAGATGCGCCACATAGAATGAGGCCATTGCGAATATTTCGTTGCAGGAGTTCACATCAGCTTTTTTTTTCAAAGTTTTGTTAAGAATGTTTAAAAAAAAGCGTTGAAAAGAAATGTTTTTATTTAGTTAAAAAAATGGGTTCCGGAAAGACTTTGACAGCGACAGAAAAAGGAAAAATAGATTCTTTCAAGGAGTTAGGACTCTCAGGCCGAGAAATTGCAAGGAGGCTAAATAGAAGTAAGACTGTTTTAAACAGTTATCTTGCGGATCGACAACACTATGGGAAAAATCAAAAAAGGACGCACGGCATAAGCAACAACATTGCGAGAAAAGCGGGTTATTCTACGGCTTGCCTCAAATTATACTTTACCAGTGACTAAAATAAGGGCCAACAGCATAGCAACGGTCCGAAGGATAATACGAAAAGAGAAACATAGGGACGGGCTACAGTCCGCTTGGGCGAACTGTTGGATTATAACGTTTAAAGGATTTTATCAAAAAAAAACGAAGCTTTTGTAAAAAAAAACGCTCCCTAGCTTAAACTTTGGTTTTTCAATAAAATTATTTTATTTAATTGTGGGCGTGTCAGTAAGCGAATTTAAAAAAAAATTACACATGAGCATAAAGGGCCCCTAGAGAGTATATATTAAAAATTTCAGCTTCCTAGCTCAAACTTTGGATTTTCAACAAAGGTTTTTTTTTTAAATTGGGGGCGTGTCAGTAGGCGGATTTTGAAAATATTTACACATGAGCTTTAAGGGCCCCTAGAGAGTATATATTGTAAATTTCAGCTCCCTAGCTCAAATTTTGGTTTTTCAAAAAAATTGTTTTATTTAATTGTGGGCTTGTTTTGAAAATATTATCTCTCGAGCAGTTTTAGGAGTCATAGATTATATATAAAAAATTTCAGCTTTCTAGCTCAAAATACAGTTTTTCGAAAATTTTGATTTTTTGAGTTTGTGGGCGTGTCTGTGGGCGGATTTCAAAAATTCGTAAACATGATTATTTCGGTACCCTAGAGAGTATATGGTTAAAATTCCAGCTCTCTAGGCCCAGTTTAAAGGCCTAATTTTTGACAACAGACGGACGGACGGACGGACATGGCTAGATCGACATTACTATCGATGTTGATCATAAATATAGTAACTTTTAGGGGTCTACGGGCAATATTAAGGTATGTTACAAACTATGCGTCAAAATTAATATACCCTTAGAATAGGGTATAAACAGAGAAGAAAACTGAAAAAGAAACCTGTTTTGAGGCAAGTACACAAGGAGCAACGAATGATTTGGTAAGAGAACATGTCGCTTGGAGCATTGAATGGAAACGCGTTGTCCTTTCGGATGAAAAAAAGTTTAACCTTGGCGGCCCCGATGGTTACAACTTTTATTCCAATGATCTAAGAAAGGAGGAGCTTATTTCGGCAAGACAGCACAACCGTACAACAGGTGTAATGGTGTGGGGAGCTATTACCGACTATGGCACAATCGAGTTGGAGTTTTTGTCCACAACAATGAACGGAAACAACTATAATGTTTGCTGGCACGGTCATTTCCAAAAGTGAAAAACAATCACCTCGATTACCGTTATCGTTTTCGACTCCAAAATACACGACTCTTCCAAATCTGTATTATGCTTGTCGTTTCACACGACAAAAGTCGGATGAAAATGTCAAATGTCTTTTTGTACTAGATTTGAAGTCGTCTTACGACTTTACTTTAATTACCTAAGAAAACTCAACACCACTAATGACCTTAAAAACTACCTTTTTTGTGGTTTGCAATTTTGCTTCCGACAGGTAGTCGCGTGATTCAATAAGACTGTATTTCAGCGTTTGTAATGGATTTTTTTTAAGCAGAATTCATTTCTTCTGAATGGAAATACCCACTCCATTCACGCATTCGTTTTTGAGTGGAAAATATTCAGTTTATTTGCGTTTGTCCGTTGATCAACTTCAACAGTTAGAAATACCTAAAAATGGAAAAGAAGTTGAAAATTACAAACAAAAGACAGTCAGAAGTTCTTACTTCATTAATGGAGAAGAATTTACATCTGGCAAAAGGATTAGCAGAGGGTAAACAAAATCGATTTTGAAAAAGCTTGGACCTGTATTGCTACAAAAATTAACAGCTATGGCCCTCCAACAAGAGATTAGTGCACATCAAAAAGGAATCACGTGCAACTGGAGGAGGCAACTACAAACAGGCGATACTTTCGCCTCAAGAGGAAGCTATTTCGAATCTGCTCTCGGTCGAAAAAATTTTAAATCTAAAAGGAGTGGCTCTAACTATTTCAATAGTTCAGTCACAATCGCCTGATTGTAATATCAACTATCCGTCGACATCGCAGGCAGTTTCCACACCAATCCCTTCTACGTGGAACGATTTTTCGGAATCAACATCCCCATAGCTCTCTTGCCAAACTCTCCAACAACAGACATCCAATCCGCTCACTGGTCGCATGAGGCTGAAATGAATCCAACTCCAACTAAATCAAGGATTCGAAGTGATTTAAGGAATCGTACTAAAAGTCACCGCTTTAATGAAAATAGAGAAAATTTGTTAATAACAAACCAAAGCGCAGGAAAATTTGTACTCAAAAGTCAAAAAAAAATTTCAAAAACATAGGAAGCGGTTCAAAATAGAAGAGGAGCGCCTTACAATTTACAAGGAAGAAGTACAAAAGTATGATCAATATAAAATGGAGGTCACCAAATGGAAACTAATGGACCTTGAGTTACGTGCGAAGAGAGCTTTTCAAAAAAGACACACTTTTTGACAGTTCCAGAAGAGTGATACCAATCTTTCTCAAAGATTTTACTACATTCTACTCGTGTACAAATCTGCTACGAATTTGACGGGTCGTGTGCGTTAGGTAATAAGTGTTAATTTCGCGGCCAACCAAACAGAAAAAAAGAATCGGGATAATTCGACTCCCACTAATTTATTTAAATACGGAAACACGAAAACACTATGTGTCAAAAACCGCGATTATAGATAACAAGAATAACCACAAAGAGGCTATTTCCCGGTAACTCAATCTGGGGTGGGTTCGTTTAGAAAATACCAAAAAAAAATCTGAAACGTTAGCTTACGCTGCTGAACGATTTTCGACGAGCAAAAAAAGAAAAAAAAAATGGGCGCCACACAATTTTTTGGAAAATTGTGAAACCTTGGTACAGAACCACTGAAATAAAAAGATAATTTCCCAAAAAAACGAAGACACAATGGTTTTAAACAACGTTATAAAGCTCCGTTGGAGCGTGGTCACTTTATTACTGGAAGTCAAAAAAAAATTAAAGTTAGCACAAGAAATCCGATGGCAAAAAGGGTTAAAGTGATTGTGGCCTGAAGGGCGAATAAAGGTGACCGGCGTGACCCGCTATGGCGTCGCCCGGAATACCAAAATGATTTAATGGGTCGCGTGTCCCGATCGTTTCGCGGGATAAATTCGCGGCAGAACCCTACCAGACTATTAAATTATAACGCACCTACACAACCGAATCAACAAAAAATGTATGCACTGACTAATTCACTCTACTTAGCTTTGCTCTGGGATCCCACTCCATAATCCTGTTCCTCTGAAAATTTGTCCTGCTATTTCTACTCCTTCGGATGTCCTTTCCTCTTCCACGTTAATTGTCCCGTCTCCACGTTTATTTTTCCTTTTACTTTTTTTTTTTAAAAAAACTTCGCTTTTATTTCCAGTCTAACTTAATCGCTTTGCACTTTAACAAAACTCCTGTCGCAACAAAACTGACTAACGAGTTCGGTGGTTGACCAAGAAGTGATCTGCCAGAACTTTCATTGTTCCAGTTCGGCCAACTCTCATCTTTCACACACTCGCACACCCATTGGTAGTGGAATCCCACTCATGGCGTGCAATGGACGTCCGCCTATGTGTTGGTGGTTGTCCGCCATATCCCACTACCTTCATTCGTTCCAGCGAGCCAACGGCAGACCACATTCAGCGGCACCGGAGCGTGTTCGCAATGGTGTGCGTGAGTCTGAACGTTACCCCCTCGCTATTATTCCATCCACTCAATCCATTCACTCTTATACCCACGATCCACCACTGGAAAGTCGGTTTATTGAGCTGTTTGACCGACCTGGAACAATCTTCTTATCACATCAGAATATAATCTACATTTGACATTTCTCGTCTGAGTTCTGCCAAAGTGCAAAGCAGTCAAAACAATACATATCCCCAAATCATTAAAATTACCCTTAAATCGGTGAAAAATAAGTGATTGGATTTCTAAAGGGGTGACCCATATCAGGAGGAGAAGAAATTTCAGGACGACGTTGTAATTAAACCCTCCCAGCGCGTGGAGTAGTGCAAAAATCCCCATAGAACCCAAAACAAAGCAAAGTGAGTTATCATAAATTTTAGAAAGCCGCGAATTTTACTCTTGTCTGGTGGAATCCTGTTCAGATAGGATGTAAGGGTCTTGCCAATTGCGGGTCATTCCTTACATTCTGTTTCGTTATATACAGGATTTCTCCTTTTTATTTATGTTGTACGTTGTTTCAGTTGTGTTGTGTTGTGTTGACCAATCGTGTGTGTGTCTCGCGTTCCTCTTCAGTGTTTGCTCGTATGGCCATGTCTTCTACGAGGGTTTTTCGTCTTGGCCTTTTTATTGATTATGTTGTTGTAGTGTATCGTGTCAACCAGGATCTGTGCCTCGTGTTTCTTCGTGTTCTTCAGTGTTTGCGTCGGTGTTATTGTTGTGATGTCTTCTACGGGAGTGTCTTTTTATCGTGGCCGTCCGCCTACACTCCTCTGTTGCTCCTCCGGTGCTCCTACGACGGAGTAGAAAGGAAGAGCGTCTTCTTCCCCCTCATCGAACCTAACACCCCACCGTGTCAGTGGTGGTTCTGGTGCAGATGTAAATGTGTGGGCCGTCCACCCACACTTATCTGCTGCTTCTCCATGTCATTGGAGGGCACTCAGGCTAAGGCCCTTCACCTCTCCGCCTTGCTTTCTGCCTCGCACGGTTACTTGTGTGCAGACAACGTTGGGCCCATTCTGCCGAGTTGGTGTGTGGCAAGAAGGTTGGGCACTTTACCCCGGCTCTCGATCTGCCGGTCGGCGGTCCGCCTCTGCTACTCATTTTCACCTCTCACTTTCTCGAATTGTCTCCACTCACGGGGTTGGGTACCTGTGGGGGTGGTACCCTCGAGGTTCGGGGAAAGTGGCCCAATGGCTGATGGGACCTTGGTTGCCCTCCCCTGTCCTATGACCTCGCAGATGCCACCCAATAGAAGAAGGGTACGGGGAAGGAAATGAAGGACAGAAGGTGAAACTTGTTGCGTGAAAATATTCCGCAACAAACCCCACCCTCACCTCCGAGAAAATGGTCTTGGTTTCCGAAGGAACCCAAACCATTTTCCCAGACTAAGGGTAACGCCACAACAGGGGAAACACATTTCCATCAATGGCCATATTGCCCGTCTAGCAGGATCAAAATTGAACGAAATTACTTTACTCTTTATGTTAGAAGTATATGGTTGGGCCTTCAAAGCAAAAGCTAGACTAATCGTCGCTGGCATCGTGAAAGGGCTTAAGGTCCTTCACGTGCCAGGTACCGCGTTCTTTCCCGTCTTCGTCTATAAGTAAATAGGTCCATGGCGAGAGGCGCTTCGGGATCCGAAAAGGTCCGACATATTTCGGAGCTAATTTGGCGGCGTAGTAATTCGCGGCATCGGATAGGATGAAATTTCGTCGCCATACAACCTCATTCGGCAGGTATTGAACATCCCGCCGACGGAGGTTGTAGGTTTTCGCGGACTTCTTGGTCGCCTGCGCTAACTTTCTACCTATATCCTTTCTTAGCTCCTTAAAACGCCTACCTAGCTCCGACATTCCTATTCCCTCCTGTTCTAATCCCATATTCCCATCTGCTAATTCCCTGTCACTACCCGCAGAATCTTTTTCGGTATCGGGCCTATCGCCCCTCCTCCTTGACGGCATCCTTTCGAAGGAAGAGTCACGACCATATGTGACCATATCCCTTCCAAAGTTTGCGTAATATGGGGAAACTCCTAGGACCTCATGTTGCGATGTTCGTATGCAACAGGCCACCTTTGCCAGGTGCATATCCCACGTCCTATGGTTCTCCGACACATAGGCACGTAGCGTTGTTTTTATTATTTGGTTAATCCTTTCAGCAGGATTAGCCTGCGGATGGTAATGCGCAGTAAATTTTAGTTGTGACCCGTACGCTTCGCATAGCGCTTTCAATTCCTTGCTACGGAATTGGGGACCGTTGTCACAGACGATCCACTTTGGTACGCCGAACAGCGTGAAGACGTTGTCTTCCAGATCCTTACATACCGCCTTCGCGGTTGCGGATCTCAGGGGAAATAAAAGGGGAAATTTTGTAAAATAGTCAACCACAGTTAAGATATAAATGAAACCCCTACTCGATTTAGGAAGAGGGCCTACCAAATCCACGCAAATCATCTCCCATGGGTTCGAAGTCCCTATCCTTTCGACCATTAAACCAGCTGGCTTGTCATTCACCGGTTTCACACTTTGGCATATTTTGCAATTACGGACGTATTTCGTTACGTCTGACCTTAATTTCGGCCAATAATACCTCGAGGCCACCTTCGCGAACGTTTTCCTAACCCCCATATGTCCGGCCAATGGATGGTCGTGACATTGGTTTAACATCCTAAGTCTATCTACTTTCGGAACTACTTCCTTTCATTCCTGACCATTTTCGTGAACTACGATGTGATTTGCTTTAACGAATTTAAATAAAACCCCTCTATCGACCCTCCAGGCGGGGTAAGCTAGAGCAGAAGGTTGGGCACTTTACCCCGGCTCTCGATCTGCCGGTCGGCGGTCCGCCTCTGCTACTCATTTTCACCTCTCACTTTCTCGAATTGTCTCCACTCACGGGGTTGGGTACCTGTGGGGGTGGTACCCTCGAGGTTCGGGGAAAGTGGCCCAATGGCTGATGGGACCTTGGTTGCCCTCCCCTGTCCTATGACCTCGCAGATGCCACCCAATAGAAGAAGGGTACGGGGAAGGAAATGAAGGACAGAAGGTGAAACTTGTTGCGTGAAAATATTCCGCAACAAACCCCACCCTCACCTCCGAGAAAATGGTCTTGGTTTCCGAAGGAACCCAAACCATTTTCCCAGACTAAGGGTAACGCCACAACAGGGGAAACACATTTCCATCAATGGCCATATTGCCCGTCTAGCAGGATCAAAATTGAACGAAATTACTTTACTCTTTATGTTAGAAGTATATGGTTGGGCCTTCAAAGCAAAAGCTAGACTAATCGTCGCTGGCATCGTGAAAGGGCTTAAGGTCCTTCACGTGCCAGGTACCGCGTTCTTTCCCGTCTTCGTCTATAAGTAAATAGGTCCATGGCGAGAGGCGCTTCGGGATCCGAAAAGGTCCGACATATTTCGGAGCTAATTTGGCGGCGTAGTAATTCGCGGCATCGGATAGGATGAAATTTCGTCGCCATACAACCTCATTCGGCAGGTATTGAACATCCCGCCGACGGAGGTTGTAGGTTTTCGCGGACTTCTTGGTCGCCTGCGCTAACTTTCTACCTATATCCTTTCTTAGCTCCTTAAAACGCCTACCTAGCTCCGACATTCCTATTCCCTCCTGTTCTAATCCCATATTCCCATCTGCTAATTCCCTGTCACTACCCGCAGAATCTTTTTCGGTATCGGGCCTATCGCCCCTCCTCCTTGACGGCATCCTTTCGAAGGAAGAGTCACGACCATATGTGACCATATCCCTTCCAAAGTTTGCGTAATATGGGGAAACTCCTAGGACCTCATGTTGCGATGTTCGTATGCAACAGGCCACCTTTGCCAGGTGCATATCCCACGTCCTATGGTTCTCCGACACATAGGCACGTAGCGTTGTTTTTATTATTTGGTTAATCCTTTCAGCAGGATTAGCCTGCGGATGGTAATGCGCAGTAAATTTTAGTTGTGACCCGTACGCTTCGCATAGCGCTTTCAATTCCTTGCTACGGAATTGGGGACCGTTGTCACAGACGATCCACTTTGGTACGCCGAACAGCGTGAAGACGTTGTCTTCCAGATCCTTACATACCGCCTTCGCGGTTGCGGATCTCAGGGGAAATAAAAGGGGAAATTTTGTAAAATAGTCAACCACAGTTAAGATATAAATGAAACCCCTACTCGATTTAGGAAGAGGGCCTACCAAATCCACGCAAATCATCTCCCATGGGTTCGAAGTCCCTATCCTTTCGACCATTAAACCAGCTGGCTTGTCATTCACCGGTTTCACACTTTGGCATATTTTGCAATTACGGACGTATTTCGTTACGTCTGACCTTAATTTCGGCCAATAATACCTCGAGGCCACCTTCGCGAACGTTTTCCTAACCCCCATATGTCCGGCCAATGGATGGTCGTGACATTGGTTTAACATCCTAAGTCTATCTACTTTCGGAACTACTTCCTTTCATTCCTGACCATTTTCGTGAACTACGATGTGATTTGCTTTAACGAATTTAAATAAAACCCCTCTATCGACCCTCCAGGCGGGGTAAGCTAGAGCATTGGATTCCACTTCCGTGATCATCTTGGCGATCCAAGGATCCGAACTTATCTCGTCGATTCCTGCCGCGAAAGCGACATTCCTCGAGAGCATATCCGGAACCACATGGTCTTTTCCTTTCCGATGCACGATAGTAAAATCAAATTGCTGAAGCCGAACCGCCCAGCGCGCTAATCTACCACACGGATCTTTGAGATTACTCAACCACACAAGGGAATAGTGATCCGTCACGACCGTAAACCGAACGCCTTCGATGTATGGCCGCAACTTCTCTACTGCCCATAGTACGGCCAAGCACTCCTTCTCCGTGGTTGAATAGTTCCTCTCGTTCCTATTCAACGACCTACTCAAGTAGCAAATCACTTTTTCTCCGTCATCAAAAGTCTGACTAAGCACTGCTCCAACCCCATAGTCCGATGCGTCTGTTTGTACTACAAAGGGACGCTCAAAATCCGGACAGGTCAGAATCGGGGCCGTTATCAAGCATTCCTTAGCTTTCCGGAAACTCCCCTCGCACTCTTCAGACCAAACGAACCTACTCTTCTTCTTTAATAAGTCGGTTAACGGCTTGACCAGAACTGCAAAGTTCGGTATAAATCTCCTGTACCAGGATACCGTTCCGACGAAACTTCTAACTTCCTTAACGTTTTTGGGTGCAGGGATCTGGAGCATACTTTCGACCTTCTCTGGGTCGACATGCAACCCATTGCGATCCACTACGTATCCTAGGAATTTCAGCGATGGCCTACAGAAGTTACACTTCTCCCTGCTAACCTTGAGACCAGCCGCACACAACCGCTTAAAGACTTCTTCCAAAATTTCCAGATGTTGTTGGAATGAGTTCGTAACGATGACAATGTCATCGAGGTACACGAATACGTGCGGTTCCAGATCGGCCCCAAGCACAGTATCGATGAATCGTTGCCAAGTTGCCGGTGCATTGTGCAGCCCGAATGGCATTCTCTTGAATTGGAAGAGCCCACGATTGGGTACGGTAAATGCGGTATACTGCCGCGAAGCTTCCTCAACGGGAATCTGCCAATACGCCGACTTGATGTCCAGCGACGAAAGATACTTGGCATCCCGGAGTTTGTCTAGCGTAGCAGAGATATAAGGAAGGGGATACGCATCCCGTTCCGAAACTTTATTCAACTTCCTGTAGTCTACGCAGAATCTAAATGGCCCATCTTTCTTTTTAATCATAACTATGGGCGAAGCCCACGGACTATTCGATTTCTCGATGATGTTTTCCCTAATTCCTTATCTATGTGACGTTGAACCGCAGGCGAAACCGGATAGTACCGCTGCTTAATTGGTTCAGACGTCGTCCTAATCTTATGTTCTACCAGATGGGTGCATCCAATGCCTTCGGGCATGGACTGAAAAACTCGCCCTATTAGTGTTTCGAGTTGTCCATTTTGGGTCGCATCCAACTCTGATCGTTCCATGATCGTGGAAATCGAAGCCACCGCGGCTTGATTTGAAAAACTCCACTCGCCTGATCTCAAATCCGGGACGATACCCGTTCGGGTCCAGAAGTCGGCACCCAGGATAAGTACATGTGGAAGAGTTGGAATGACCAGACAATCTAACAACACTGTTTTTCCTTGAACTATGAAAGGCAATAAAACACTACCAGCTACTTCTACCCCCGTCCCATCTGCTAAAGCTACCTTCCTAACGTTGCCTTTCCCTAAAGCTAATCCGAATTGGTTTAAAATATTCCACCCATCCCTACCGATGATAGTTCGCGATGCCCCGGAATCCAAAAGACCGATAAATTCTACTCCATAAACGCTAACCCTCAAATATGGGCGCGTGTCATTCGCGTGTGCCTCAAGTGTAAAACCTAAGTGAACGACCTCCTCTTGTCGTCCAGCCAACTGGTTGCCAGCAGGCAACCTATCCAGACTTAACGGCGCTCCCGTCCTGCTGGCCCAGGAGTCCGTTGCCCATTTCCCGAACAGGTCCTACAGTCCCTACGCATCACCCCGGCCCTGCCACAACCTACACAACGCCTAGGAGCGGAACAAGTATTAGAGAAGTGCCCCTCTTGGTTGCAGTTGAAACACCTCAACCGACGAGTTGGTTGAGGGCTCCGACTGACAACGGCAATTGCTGGTTCCTCGGCCGCTATATAGGCCTAATCTGGTTCCAGCAGGTTTCGCGAACGAGATGTAGGAGGTGGCGCGAATGTTTCAACATTCGCCCGGACCATCTCCAGTCTCCTTCCCAATACCACCAGATCATGAATGGACTGGGGCTCTGCAAAACCGAGTTGGGTTTGGTAGAATGGGGCTAAATTCCGCTGAACGATGCTAAGTTTGCGTCGTTCGGAAAGTGGCTCAGAGAGCCGGCCAAACATGTTCCCCATGATGGCGACATAAACCCCGATGGATTCTTCCTTCCCCTGTGTCCTACGCCTAATTTCCTCCAACAGCAGATCGTCGTAGTTAGGGGGGAGGAATTCCAATTTCAGCTCCCGGACCAACTCCTGCCATGACCCAACATTTCTCCTAACCGCCCTTAACCAAAGGAGAGCCTTCCCACTAAATAGATCCACCGATGACTTAAACAATTGGGCCTCACGTTGGGCGCCAATTTGTTATTTAATTTCGCGGCCAACCAAACAGAAAAAAAGAATCGGGATAATTCGACTCCCACTAATTTATTTAAATACGGAAACACGAAAACACTATGTGTCAAAAACCGCGATTATAGATAACAAGAATAACCACAAAGAGGCTATTTCCCGGTAACTCAATCTGGGGTGGGTTCGTTTAGAAAATACCAAAAAAAAATCTGAAACGTTAGCTTACGCTGCTGAACGATTTTCGACGAGCAAAAAAAGAAAAAAAAAAATGGGCGCCACATAATTTTTTGGAAAATTGTGAAACCTTGGTACAGAACCACTGAAATAAAAAGATAATTTCCCAAAAAAACGAAGACACAATGGTTTTAAACAACGTTATAAAGCTCCGTTGGAGCGTGGTCACTTTATTACTGGAAGTCAAAAAAAAATGAAAGTTAGCACAAGAAATCCGATGGCAAAAAGGGTTAAAGTGATTGTGGCCTGAAGGGCGAATAAAGGTGACCGGCGTGACCCGCTATGGCGTCGCCCGGAATACCAAAATGGTTTAATGGGTCGCGTGTCCCGATCGTTTCGCGGGATAAATTCGCGGCAGAACCCTACCAGACTATTAAATTATAACGCACCTACACAACCGAATCAACAAAAAATGTATGCACTGACTAATTCACTCTACTTAGCTTTGCTCTGGGATCCCACTCCATAATCCTGTTCCTCTGAAAATTTGTCCTGCTATTTCTACTCCTTCGGATGTCCTTTCCTCTTCCACGTTAATTGTCCCGTCTCCACGTTTATTTTTCCTTTTACTTTTTTTTTTTAAAAAAACTTCGCTTTTATTTCCAGTCTAACTTAATCGCTTTGCACTTTAACAAAACTCCTGTCGCAACAAAACTGACTAACGAGTTCGGTGGTTGACCAAGAAGTGATCTGCCAGAATTTTCATTGTTCCAGTTCGGCCAACTCTCATCTTTCACACACTCGCACACCCATTGGTAGTGGAATCCCACTCATGGCGTGCAATGGACGTCCGCCTATGTGTTGGTGGTTGTCCGCCATATCCCACTACCTTCATTCGTTCCAGCGAGCCAACGGCAGACCACATTCAGCGGCACCGGAGCGTGTTCGCAATGGTGTGCGTGAGTCTGAACGTTACCCCCTCGCTATTATTCCATCCACTCAATCCATTCACTCTTATACCCACGATCCACCACTGGAAAGTCGGGTTATTGAGCTGTTTGACCGACCTGGAACAATCTTCTTATCACATCAGAATATAATCTACATTTGACATTTCTCGTCTGAGTTCTGCCAAAGTGCAAAGCAGTCAAAACAATACATATCCCCAAATCATTAAAATTACCCTTAAATCGGTGAAAAATAAGTGATTGGATTTCTAAAGGGGTGACCCATATCAGGAGGAGAAGAAATTTCAGGACGACGTTGTAATTAAACCCTCCCAGCGCGTGGAGTAGTGCAAAAATCCCCATAGAACCCAAAACAAAGCAAAGTGAGTTATCATAAATTTTAGAAAGCCGCGAATTTTACTCTTGTCTGGTGGAATCCTGTTCAGATAGGATGTAAGGGTCTTGCCAATTGCGGGTCATTCCTTACATTCTGTTTCGTTATATACAGGATTTCTCCTTTTTATTTATGTTGTACGTTGTTTCAGTTGTGTTGTGTTGTGTTGACCAATCGTGTGTGTGTCTCGCGTTCCTCTTCAGTGTTTGCTCGTATGGCCATGTCTTCTACGAGGGTTTTTCGTCTTGGCCTTTTTATTGATTATGTTGTTGTAGTGTATCGTGTCAACCAGGATCTGTGTCTCGTGTTTCTTCGTGTTCTTCAGTGTTTGCGTCGGTGTTATTGTTGTGATGTCTTCTACGGGAGTGTCTTTTTATCGTGGCCGTCCGCCTACACTCCTCTGTTGCTCCTCCGGTGCTCCTACGACGGCGTTATGTTATGAGTCGAGGCTTGGCCACAGGGGCATCTTCGGAGTAGTGGAGGAGGACGGTGGCACGCTCGCGGTTGCACGGCTATCGCTCGTCGGACGGGGGTAGTTCTTGTCACCCCTCACACTAAACCACCTGCTCACAAACAAAATATTCGTGCCAGAAAAAAAAAGAATAAGAAGATAGGCAGAGAACTAATCGGACGGACGAAAAAAGAAAGGAAAGAGAAGAGAAGAGAAAGATAGGATAGATGAAAAGAAAATCTCAATTACCTTTGCCCTACCAAGGAGAGAGTACAGGAAGTCAGATGCATCTTAACTACCCTAACTATGCTAACTAATCCTATTCTAATCTAAAACGTAAGCTAAACCTTAATATAAATCCCTAATCTAACTTATATCTAACCTAATTCTAATCTCCTTTGCATCCACTGCTTCCTGATGTCGCTCCCTGATAAGGTTCGTCTCGTTCCTGAGACTTGCCAGATGATGACGGCTCTGGCTCGGCCTACCCACCCTATGTGTCGTTCGACACTCCATTGGCTATCTCTCTGGCCGGAAATAGTGAGAGACAGCCCCTTGACCAGAATCCAGCCACTCGTACGTCAAACGTCCTTGTAGTGGAGAGTTCGTTCGTCGTCACGTCCCGTCCTCATGTCCGTCGGTCGTCTACGTACTGTTCCCGTCATGGCACAAGCGGAAGGACGGCCTTCCCAAATCCCCACACACCAAACCACACTTGTTTCTACTCCATTAAAACAAAATTATTAACTCAATTGTAAAATCCACTATAATTCATCATTTAAATCTAAAACTACGTTAAAACTATATTCAAGGAGTCCAATAGATACCGGAGTTCGCGCTAGTGAATGTCCTAACCTTACACTTAATACAATGTATTTAGGCTTAATCCTCGCCTCCGTATAAAAGAACAAGAGAAAAAGAAAATGCAATAAAAAAGACTTACGTGACCTCTTAATTGTCGTCCCTCGTCGTCCTGCCGGCAGCACTTTGGAGCGAAGGAGCCTGTGAATTTAATTTAATTTGGGCTTCACCGCCTCTTTTCGCGTATTCACTTTCACTAAATCCATATCCTTTACAGGTAAATTAATTTGAAACTCAAAAAAAAAAATCAGAAAAGCTAATCAAAAAAAAACCAAAAAAAAATTCAATACTACTTGGGCTCTACCGCCTCTTTCCTGCGTTTTCACTTTCTGAACACTATAATTTACGTTCTAGCAAAAAAAATCCAAAGCAAAAACTTAAACTACTTTACTAATTCTATTAAATTATTCACTAATTCACTATGTTGTTTGTCTTTAAACGTTTCTTTTTCCTGATGCACTATTAAGGGGGATATGACACTACAGGAGCACAATGGTTGACGGCAAGCGGAGCGCCTTCTGACCGCGTTGTCCTTTTCAAGGGCGAAGTAGCTGGGGTCTTTGTCTGGTCTTTTCGTTGCGTCCGTTGCTTGTTGTGGTGCTTTCTACACCGTTTTTACGCTTATAGCACTTGAGGACAGCTAAGCCAACGTCTAATGGGGTGTCTGTGGCCGACAATCACGGTTTTACCGATCCCCAGACCAAAAAAAAATCAGCAGAGGTGAGGGTCGCCTCCTGACTTGACGCCTCAACCCAATACCTGTTAGGATCAAGGAAGTTTTAGAAGGCTCATAAACATCACTTTATAGAGTCACCTACCTCTGCTATGTTTTTCTCTTTTTTTTTTATTAATTTCACCTTTTGGTGCCTTCCGTCTTTCGCGATAAATCCGTTCGTAGGTATCTAGGATTAATTTAGACACTTAGTACACTTTGGCTTTGTCATTTACTTTAATTTTTTTTTTTTTTTTGCTCACCAAATTTTGTGTGTGTTTTACACTAGAAATTAATTCCGTGGACTTTTCTTTTGCAAAACTAATTTTAATGAAATGAAGCGGATGTATCGCGATAAATCGACTCAGTTCTTAAAAAGACTCTTCCGTTTGATTTTTGAATTCGGTCTGTTACGCACCGGCTGATTAAATATGGGGCAATGACCCTCAACCGTACTTTCCCAACAAAATTGAAAGTCTTATGTACAAGCTACATACATCGTCACATCAATCTGTCTCTATCAGCTGCGGGTGAAGATTTCTTATCAACAACATCTTTCGCAACATGTTGACCACTCCTTACTTTACATAAGCATAACACAAACAGACACTTACAATACTATACATCATACGTAACCTTAACCTATATTGCACTTTCCTAATTTTAATATTGTACTTTCCTAATCCTAATATTGCACTATTCCTAATTGATTTAAAATCCTATCACAGTTTGTATATATTTTAAAAATATGTAACTACTTAAACGTAACCCTACCTTATCATACCTATATTGCAACATCCCATTTATCGTGTAATCGATAACCTTTGCAATTAACTGCGAGGTGCGAGCAGCCAAGCATGTGAAATGGCTAGTGCGTGCAAGTGAGTGCAGTCTCTTCTCTTTTGATTAAATGTCATTAATGTATTTTTGTTTTGGTTCGCGTAATGTGGTGTGGAGTATTCAATTTGTACTTGATCGTCTGGTAAGTGTAATTGTTTTATATATTGTATATTATTTATTTTGTCCAACCATTTAATGATTTTCTTTCTTTTTATTGGTATTATATTGCTGTACCACCGATGGAGATACTATGGAATGAAACTAAATTCGGCGAAACCAATGACCAACCCTTCACGTGGTGCTGGAAGGGCATCAAACAAATTGCACGAAATCGGAAATAAATAGATCTACAGGTAGGTGAATTGAATACTTATGCTCGTATCTAATAAATAAATTGTGTCTATCATTTGTACCTACTTGTAATTTCCAAATCGAAATAACATTTTCTTTTTGGTCGGGCAAAGACAGGCACAATTGAGTTGCACATTGCTATGTTTGTATGTGCATGTTGTTATAACAGTAGAAAGGAAGAGCGTCTTCTTCCCCCTCATCGAACCTAACACCCCACCGTGTCAGTGGTGGTTCTGGTGCAGATGTAAATGTGTGGGCCGTCCACCCACACTTATCTGCTGCTTCTCCATGTCATTGGAGGGCACTCAGGCTAAGGCCCTTCACCTCTCCGCCTTGCTTTCTGCCTCGCACGGTTACTTGTGTGCAGACAACGTTGGGCCCATTCTGCCGAGTTGGTGTGTGGCAAGAAGGTTGGGCACTTTACCCCGGCTCTCGATCTGCCGGTCGGCGGTCCGCCTCTGCTACTCATTTCCACCTCTCACTTTCTCGAATTGTCTCCACTCACGGGGTTGGGTACCAGTGGGGGTGGTACCCTCGAGGTTCGGGGAAAGTGGCCCAATGGCTGATGGGACCTTGGTTGCCCTCCCCTGTCATATGACCTCGCAGATGCCACCCAATAGAAGAAGGGTACGGGGAAGGAAATGAAGGACAGAAGGTGAAACTTGTTGCGTGAAAATATTCCGCAACATAAGGATTGAAAACCGACACGACTCGGGAAACGACAAAAGACGTTTTCGACAAATGACAACGGTAATAAAGGTGAATGCCCCTATCCAATTCCAGGGTTGTCAGAAGTTGGATTAAATTAGAAGATGTGGAACTTATGCCATGGCCGCCCTATTCCCTGGACTTAAACATAATCCAAAAAGGTTTTGGAGTGGTTATCTCGTAAAGTGTATGAAGGCGGCAGACAACTTGAAGACAAAGACACTTTAATCGAAGCTATTCGTGATGCCTGGGCCAAAATTTCTCTTTATTATTTAAAAAAAAAAACTGTATGATTCTATGCCAAACCGTCTCATAGGGGTCATATCGAAAAATGGCGGGCATTATTAATGTAGAAAAACATAATAAATAAATGTTTTAAAACCATAAAATGTAAACATTTTGTTCATTTTTTCCTTTCTTTCGAAGATTTTGCATGTGGCCTCATCCTAGTGGCGCATCTTTTTATACACTTTTCAAGTAGTTCATTGTTTGAACTTGGGAAATTCCAGCGGTCGTTTCTTATTTACTCTTTAATTTTATGACTCACTGTTGGGAAAATATGTACCTGTTCCCAGGTAGTAAAAGTTTCTGTGTATACAATTTCCAACAGGTATAGAGACTGAAAATCGATTGCAAAAGTTATGGCCTCATCCTTGTGATAGCCAGTGTATTTTAAATTGCAAATTGGTCGAGTATTCTTTCACGATCAAGAAAACTTTACTAAATTCATTTTATCTGGCACGCTTCGTCCAACCAGGTTTTACAAATCCTCTTGTTGATGCAGCATGCATCTCCTTCACCGCGGTATAGGCATTCAACGCGTGCAACTTTTGTAAGGCTTAAGTTTATAGGCGCTATCTTCAGTTTATGTTGATCATCAGTTAACTATTTACACAAACATGGCAACTTCTCAGCTAATTAAAATTCCACCAACTTGCCGACAAAGTATTATGCACGTAAGCATTCAATTTAATTTAACAATGTCCGCTTCCGATTCACGACAGACATTCCAAACGATTTAGTACTTTAATTGCAATGTCAGACGAGGCACCTTTTAGGTTTTTTTTTTTTTTTTTTATTTAATTTTGATAATTATCCGCAACTTAACTCTATAAATGAGAATTGATTGTGCAAATTATTCGGATGAAAGAATTTCAAGGTAAACCACAGATTTTATTTTAATTAAAAAATTTGATTTATTAAGGCTCCCAACCAAATCTTCTTAACATTACGTTACAGCATCGCACTAAAATTATGGAATATCATTTCAGTTGTAAAACATAAAAATATAAAATGTTTATTAAATATGAAAGTCAATTGTGTTAAAATCTTATTCGTATCAATAGGTTTTCGTTTTTTTATGGTTTACAATATTTGAGAGGACTTTATTTTCAAGCTACACTTGTTTACATTTTACTTAATCCTACGTACAATGCTAGACCTTTGTTATTAGGCTTTTCCCAGAAATTCGTGAGCATATGCCTTTTTCCGGTAGCCCTTAAAGGCGAACAACTTAAATGCAACAATCATCATGACAATACAGAACCCATAGAGCAACATGGCCACTCGCATGTCCATGTCGGAGAAGACGTCTCCGATCATACGTTTCCGACGGACTTTCTCAAAGCCAAGCTGATCCTGAATAATAGCTGGAGTGTCTAACCCAAATCGGCTTATGTAATTCGGATTGTAGATGTTCTTTAAGAAGCTAAGAGTTGCAACACGATTCCAAGATATTGGTGATGATTTTGAGTTAGAGACATTAACCCGACAGTCTCGACAACTATCCAAGGAGGGGAATTGTGTTTTTGGAAAACCAGGATCTTCTGTAATATCGCCGGCTAGACGACCATTCACTACGTTGTGAGCTTCCCATAGCCAAAGAACGGCGTCGTCTTTGGTGGCGGTCTTCCAGATGTCTCGTTGTTTGGCCATTTCCTGTAAGAAACATAAAAATGAAAAGGTGAAATGACGGCAAGTTTAGTTTGTAAAAATAAGGGAATTAAAGTTTCGGTTTTTCCGTTCGGAATAAGCTATTTAGGAACGTTTTTATTAAAAATGGTTCGCCACAGTTTCTGTCTACCTGGGTTAGGAAAATAAATGCTCAAAAGCAGAGCCATTTACAGCAGCCTTGGCGACTGTGTGGTTAAGAAGCACGTTAACTACGGAACGCCACAAATGCGTGCTCTCTCCTCTTCTGTGAAACATCTCAATCGACAAGATTCTCAAATCCCTGACCAGTAAAGACATAAATATGATTGCATACGCAGATGACATAGTCATACTAATCACCGGAAAGTTACTTTCCGCTATTATTAGTCATGAAATCTGCGCTATCAGAACTATCAGGATGGACGGATGACAACGGACTTGCGGTCAACCCCAAAAAGACCGAACTCACCCTATTTACTAAGAAATACAAAACAACCATATGGAACACACCGAAACTGAAAGGTGTTTGCCTAAATCGCTCAAAAGACGTTAAGTACCTGGGCGTGGTCTTCAATTCCAAACTAAACTGGAAACGGAACACCGAAAAGATAATGAAAAAATGGACTGAATACCGTTTATGTCTGTACGAAAGCCTGTGGAAAGAAATGGGACTTACAGCCGCACGTTTTACACTGCTTGTATACCTCGATTGTGAGACCCATTCTCACTTTTGAGTCGATCATCTGTTGGGAGTCAACACCAAATCCTACCTAGGTACAAAGGATTGCTTGTCTGGGAATAACTGGTTGTATAAAATCCACTGCCCAACTGGGTCTGGAAACATTACTGAACCTGCTCTTCACGAAGAACGTGCCTAAATGTGCTCTCAGACTGAGAGAAATCGAAATTTGCCGTACACTTTCCGACACTCCCTTGTACTTGACACCTATCAAATAGGGCTCATGACACTAACTGATTATGTGAAACCCAGATATGACTTTAATAAGAACTTCAAAGTCTATAACTCGCTTGACATGACTGGAATTCACCCAGCACGGTCGCCAAAGCTATTTCTATCTTCACAGATGGGTCAAAGACTGAGACAGGAACAGGAACAGTCTTCTCAGCGGCACTTTTTTTTTTTTTTTTTTTTTTTTTTTTTATAATTAGCGCGCACTAAAGGGATTTGTTAGGACCCTTATAATGTATTAGCTACACAGTGCGGACGTTAAGGAAATTAGGGTGAGATGAAAAGGAGAGATGCCGATGCACGTTGGTTTTGAATGTCTGTAGGTTATAATGTGTAGGGAAAATGGAGAGCATTCCACATTCGTGTTGTACGGCTGAGGAAAGATTCTTTGAACTTCACTGTACGTCCGAACACAGGCTTGAGGGTGAACTGATGAGCATTCCCTGCATGGCGGGTATTGCGGTTGAAATGTTCAAGGGGAGGAATGCAACTGACTATTTCGTTTGAGCACTTATGGTGGAAATAACGATAAAATAACGACAGGCAGGAGACATTACGACGATGACTAAGAGAGTCAAACGATCTCGCGATGTCTCGGTCGCCAATGAGTTTTATCGCGCGTTTTTGGATCCTGTCAAGTAGCTCCAAATAAGTTATTGGTGCACCGGACCAGATATGAGCGTTGTACTCGAGTTTCGGGCGAATAAACGCCTTATAAATTGTAGCCAGATCAGAAGGGGTGAAATATTTCTTACAACGCTTAAGGAAGCCTAGACATTTCGCGGCGTTCTTGGCGACATCGAATATGTGGTCATTCCAACGAAGGTTGTCATTAACACACATACCGAGAATGGATAATGGCAGTGTGTGTGGGTTTTGCTTTAATGACAGGAGACAGCATTGAGTTTTGGAAGCATTAAATTCCACTCTATTGGTTTTACCCCACTGAGTTATGCTGTTAAGATCGGAATTTAATGAGCTTAACATACGTTGCCGTTCCAGTTCCACACCCGAAGATGAGGGGCGTGACCCAAGAAACGAATATGAGAAGCTGAGGGTACTGTCATCAGCAAAGGAATGGATTGGATTAGAAGTAACAGACAGTAGATCATTTATAAAAATGAGAAAGAGAGTCGGGGACAGAACAGAGCCTTGGGGGACACCAGCATTTATTTGGTGAGTTGCAGACTTGAAGCCGTCCAAAACAACTTGAATTGAACGGTCCGAAAGGTAATTTCTAATCCATTGAAGAAGAGTATCATCGATCCCAAATGCACGCATTTTCGACAAGAGAACTTGGTGCCAAACTCTGTCAAATGCTTTTGAAATATCAAGCGCAACGATCTTACTTTCACCACCTTGGTGAAGAGATTGGTTCCACTTTTCGGTTAGATATGTCATCAAATCCCCAGTGGACCTGTTGCTGCGAAAACCATACTGCCGGTCATTAAGAAGTTTTCGCGATTCAATATATTTCATTAGCTGACGGTTTATCAGCGTTTCCATGACCTTAGAAAGAAGTGACGTAAGTGCAATTGGTCGGTAGGAGGAGGGAGAAGAAGATTCGCCTTTTTTTGGTACAGGCTGGGCAAATGCTGTTTTCCATCTTCCCGGGAAGAGTCCTGAAGAATAGGACAGATGGAAAAGCTTACGCAATGGTTTTGCCAGCGAAGAAGAACACCTCTTCAGAACGATAGGGGAAATACCATCTGGACCAGCGGATTTGTGAACGTCAAGATCTTGAAGTACTCTAGCCACTGTACGAGTGCGAAAGTGGATTGGTCCCATAGAGAATTCTACGCGCTCGAGTACAGGGGGAGACAAAGCACAATCTGGGAGCGTTGAGCTGACTGCAAAGTGAGCAGCAAGCAGATTGGCCTTATCTGTAGAGCTGACAGCTGGAATGTCGCTGTAAATGAGTGTCGGGATAGATGACGAGACCGAATTCTTGATGTTTTTAACAAATGACCAAAAGTTTTTACTACCAGTGGGACTTTGTAGTATTTTTTGCCTCAACTTTTGGTCATAGGAGAATTTGACACGATTAATGTGGGCATTGCAGTCATTTCTGGCTCGTTTAAACTTTTTACGGCTTTCCTCAGATGGGTTGGATTTGAATAGCCGAAAACTTACCTCTTTTAACCTGATAGCCTCTTTGCAGCTCGAGTCACACCACGCTTTAACCATGGGTTTGATACTATTAATCCTGTTAGGGATAAAAGTCTTCATACCCAAGTGAATTATGTTTGTGACCATATCAGCAGCAGCATCCACGTCGCTGTCGAGGAAGCACAGCGACCAGTTAAAACTCTTAAAGAAACCGTTTAATTTTTCCCAATTGGCTTTCTCGTACTGCCATACGGTTCTTTTAGGAGTTTGTTCTTTAACTATGTGGTTGGAGTACGAGAAATTTGCTGATATGATGCAATGGTCTGACGAACCTAGAGGCGATAATACGTTCAAAGCGTGTTTATCAGGGTGAGAGGTAAGAAACAAGTCCAATGTGTTGGCAGTTTGGCTGCTAATGTCCGGTATTCGTGTCGGCTCATTTACAAGCTGAGTCAGGTTATTTACCTCAGCAAAGATCTCGACGTACCTTCCTTCGGGTGTTGTCTGACCAGAATGTCGAAGCCAGCTTGAATTGTGTATATTGAAATCGCCCGCAATAACGATTTCAGAACGAGGATGAAGGGTCACAATTCTTGTAATAGAATCAGACAGGGCATCAAACTCATTATAAGTTGAATGTCTGTCCAAGTTGGGGCTTCTGTAAATAAAACAGTAGTGTATTAATTGCCTACGGACATGGAGTTTTAGCCAAATGAAATTAAATTCTGGGTTGGCACATTGGCCATATTGAGGCTGAAGTTGGTAGGCTACGTCACTACGTATATAAACGGCGATACCGCGATGGGCAAAGAATAAAGGCACTAAGTTGTACCCAGGTAGACTAAACTCTGTTAAATCAGAGCCAACGCTAACCTGGGTTTCACTAAGTGCCAAAACAGCTGGTTTGTTGTGAAAAACATGGGCGTATAATGAAAAAAAATTCTTTCTCAACCCACGAATGTTGCTGACATCCACAACGAAATTCCACTTAGTATCAACCAGTCCTACCGACTGCCAGATGCGATTAAAAAAGCAGCGCAGACAGTCCTGATGAGACTTCCAGCAATGGAATTAACCATCTGCGTGGACAATCAAGCAGCTCTTAAAGCGATCGACTCCAACCTTATAAACGCGAAATGTAGTATCAGAGTGCCTCCTGGCACTCAGAGCAATAAGCCATCACTCCGTACTACTCTGATAGATTCCTGAAAACGTTGGTGTGACAGGGAACGAGACAGCAGATATGCAGGCCAGATGCGGCTCGGATATGAATCCACTCCAGGCTGACAGGTACTGCCTGTCTTAGCCACAGCTAAAAGATTCATCGACGATGCTACGACAAGACTAGCTACGAAAATATGGGACAACACTACAAGTTGTGTTAACTCGTAGTCTGGGGCCCGTCATTGACAAAAAGAAATCTACTAGTCCCTACTGTACTTGACAGAAATCAATGCGTGCTCGTCGGTGTATTAACGGACACTGTCTAAACCGGAACATGACCAGAAGGCTAGGGATTCCCACAAATGACTTTTGCAGAAGCTGCAGAGATGAGGCAGAAACAGAATCTGTAGAACATCGACGGTTCTCCTGCATGGGAGCAAGGTTCTTTGACTGCTTGGGCGAGCTAGCAGAGATAGGTTAGGTTAGGTTAGGTTATAGTGGCTCTCGGTAGAGGCCGGCACACTTAGACCAATGAAAAGGTCCATTGTGATACTACACGGATCAATCTTCTGTAGTGTACATAATAACCATACTAACAAATAGCCTTATCATCAAATACAATTCTCACACCAACACAACAATATAGATGCACATTCCACAGTTCTCACAAGACAGACATTTCCCACCAAATCCACTCGACACCCGATACACAGCTAATGTTCGCCATAGAGTCAAGGCCAGTGACGATTGTACCTTCTTCGTGTCGCAGCAAATTGTGCTGAGTAATTCATTTTCTTTTCTTTTTGTTTTCTCAAATTCCTTAGTTTATCTTATTATAATGTAAGTAGCAAGTAAGATATTTTTGTATAAATAGGCTAAGCTCTTTTGAATAAACAACCAATGATTATCTGATTTTTGAATGTTATGCTTGGCTTCTTAGCAGCTCCTTTACTTCCAGTTCGGCTTCTTAGCCATCATATTCAGTTCGGCTCTTTAGCCAGCAACCTTTCGGCTTGGGTTAGCCAAATTATCCCCATAGATTAAATAGGAAGGTAATAATAAAAACCAAACATATTACACTTCTTCCTACTCGTTGATCCAGTTGGAGCTTTTGCTGAAGCTTGCAAGACTTTTGATGTCGATGTTTATGCGATCGCTAAGATCATTGTAAAAGAAAGTTCCTAAATGGAGTTTTCGTCTTTGAGAGAGAGCAGGGCATGTGCAGAGAAGGTGGAGAATAGTCTCCTCCTCCTCCTCGCCCATGCAGCTTCTACAGAAGTCATTTGCATAGACGCCAAGCCTTGTTGCATGCTTGCCTTTAAGACAGTGTCCGGTGATTACACCAATTGTAGGTGTAGCACCAATGTGCAGTCTGTTCAGAGATATCAAACACTTAGAGCGTTTCAGATCCAGCTTTGGCCAAATCTGTTTTGTCGCTAGACAAGTCTTGCCACTTGTCCACCCAAGGTTAGTTCTCTCAATGGTCCCTCCCTCATAAACATGAGTTTGCATGTAGCAATTGGGATGCCTATGGGACCTTTATCAGGTAGAAGCGGCAGCATGGTTCCTTTTCTGGCGAGTTCATATAGTTCCCTGGAATATCTGTATGTCCTGGCACCCAGCATAGGTGAATGTTAAAATGCTCCGCCACTAGAGATGATTAGCAGCCACGGACTACGATGGAGTTTGTGGAGACAGAATCCAGAGATTTTAGCGCAGCTTGGCTATCTGAGAAGACCCGATTGCTATAGCGGATATCACGTTCCTCTTCAGCCACGATAGGACTTCTTTAATCGCCATGATATCCGCCTGGAACACACTTCACTGATCAGGGAGGAGAAAGGAAAGACTGAGGTTCAGCCTGTCAGAGAAACACCTCCACCCACCCAATCGTCGGTTTTGGATCCACCGGTATAAAAGTGGATCGATTTGTTTTCGACAGGGGGTCCTACCTCCCAGAATGAAGGGGGAGCAGAGATACCTCTAACAGATATTAATAAATTCATTAACAGATCCAAATGGTTTTGTTAGCTGCCTGTCGTACCATGTACTTGGGTACTCATAATGGGCCTTTTTGGCCTCTGGGTGACACTTACACAAATGTGTATGCAACCCTCCTAACCTAACCTAATCTATTAAAAGTCGACTTCTACATACAGTTTTTGTTAATGGAAAAGAGGCACCGATCTTAAGTTGTTGAAACATTGAAAAGTTTGAAATGGTTTTTTTCTGTGATAGCTTTAAAAAGTTGTTATTTTGCAATGGTACTAAGATTTTTTGTTGCGTGACTGCACCATGCTTTCCAACAAATTAAAAAGTTAAAAATGCTTAGGTATATGGGAAACAATAATACAAATAATCTCGATTGCCTTCGAAGACCCGGTAAGGTGGTTATGTATTGCCAACAGTGCGGAAAGTCTCTTGATGTCTCATAAATTGCCTACAATCCATGGTATGTACTTAAACACATGATGAATGACAATGCATTTGATACGCTTTAGTGCTTCGATTAAATATGGTGGGGGACAGATGAAGCTAAAGTAGTGATAAACAAAGAAGAAAGTGTACCCGCTTTAAGACCATTTTTCATAGAACAATTTTCATTTTCAATCAACGAGATTTTAGACAGACAATTTAACAAATGATATTCAACGAATGCTATTCAATTTCTAGGAAAAGAAATAAGAGACAGAACTTGAATGCGTTGATTTCTTTATTCTCATGTCTCTGGAGTTTTTTTGTCTATAACTATTGTTGTGTGTACAACAAAACGATATATATTGAGTTTCAAAGATGAATAACTGAGTAAATTTAAAAAGAGATTTGGAGTCCGTTGTCAAGACATCTGGGGAAAAATTATCTTCACAAGCTGAGCTGGTGGAGCTAGGGTTGCCAGTTCGAAATCAGTACATATCTGGACATTATGTTGAAATTCCGGGACTCGTCTGGACATTTTAAATTTCGACTATTTTATTTTTGTTTATTAATAAAAAAAGGGAAATAATTTGTTTTATTAATGTGCAAATAAGCGTATTTATTTCAATAAAAAAACAAAAAAGAATTACAATAACAAAAACAAACAAAAGATTTCAATCACATTTCTCTTCATATTCATATTATATTATACGAGTAGTCAAACATCGAAGTTCAGTCGCTCCTAGGGTCTAAAAATACATCAGCCAAAGGCCGAAATAAAACCCACCAATTTCGAGCTTTGACTGAAGTATTTTTAATCAAACCTAGGAGCGCCTGAGCTTCGGCCTTTGACTACAACATACGAGTATATACAATAAATTACAAGCGTGTTTATGTTTATAGATGATTATTGCCACATATATTTAGTGTTGTCTTTTACCGATTTTACAAGTTTAGTGCCTTCAGGCGTATTTAAAAATGACTTAAAAACTTAGACAGCTTTCGTCAAAATTCAACCGAATTAATAACTCGGCCTTTATTAAGTCAAATGACATTCGGTTTCTTTCTTTAGTATAATGTAGGTCGTTCAGTAAACTGAAAACTCTTTCGCAAAACGCATTACTAACGGGTATTGCAAGTACGAATGATATTAGCTTCTTCAAGTTTCTCAATTCATCAAAAGAATTCTTAAAAAAGAAGGACCATATTTTGTCATTTAGCAGGTTTTTCGCAGACAACAGTAGTCGCTGTACAAACCGTCATTCTCGATTCTATCTGTGATGACATTCTGTTATGTGCTTGATATTTTCGAAAATATCCTTGGAAGCTTCGAATGGCTCTTCATAAAAATCCAAAAATTTTCTACTAATACCCGATACTGGATTAAAATATTGGACAGCATAAGGTTTCCGATATTTGAAGCGTCACTGCTTACTGCAAAGAAAACAATTTGCTTAAGGTCTTTAACAACCTGCTCCTGGGCATATGGACCAAGTATGTTTCGAACTATAGCTGCTGCTTTAGTACGCATACATGATATTTTAGTTGCAATCTTGCTATCGCTATAAATTTTTGAGCATAACTTCAGTTGGCAATTGAGACTGTTATAACTTATTCCATGCATTACATTGTGGAAAACGCTTATCAACTCAGCGGTTGAGACCAATGTTTCAATATGCGAATCTTTTTGAATAACAAAATTCGTGAGGCCGACAGATGATTTCTGAATTAATTCGATTTTTGAATGTTTTTTAGTCAACTTGTGTTTTTCCAATGCACGACTGCCTTCATACTTAACCGATACTTCAATCTGACAAAGCTTACACAAAATAGTGTAATCATCTTTTTTCTGTATCCATTTAGAGAAGTCTGGATTTCTCTCCCAATTTTCAGAGTATGTTGTCAATCTTTTTTTCTTGGACGGTCCTGGTTGTAGGGATTGGTCTAATTCTAATTGGTGTTCCGACAAATTCATTATTTTCTGGAAAAATATATATCAGACACAAAGGCACACAGAGAAACAGAAGCTCCCTATTTACGGTTTCGTGAATCGTGGTACTTCTAGTCTAGTTGTCTAGTTTTTGATTCATCATATGAGAAACCAGAGTTCAGTTGCCTTGCATCACACAATATCAGGTTTTATTTTGCTGTAAATAAATGTTAATTAACTCGTCCATTCATGTGAAATATTTTATTCTTTTACTATTAGCAGATACAACACGCGAAAAACAGCAGCAAATTGAAAATTCAAAACAAAACATGACAGGGTTTGATTAAATGTCATTTACTGATGGTAGCGTTCAACTTAAATTTGAAAGTGATTGCAATTTCGTTAAGTGGATGAGTTCAGTCAAATCCTTACCCTTTTAAATTGAAAGTATTTCACAGTGATTGAATTTTTTCGTTTTTTAATTTGATGAAATTGGAAATACATACACTTTTTTCAATAAATGATGAAATTTGAAAAATGAGTTTCGCCGCGACTTTTGACTGGACAATTCATTTTTCACCGGGACTCTGGACACCGCTTAGAATATCTGGACAATCCCGGCGAGTCCCGGCCGTCTGGCAACCTTAGGTGGAGCCCTCCAAAAGTCGCTGGCAGAAATATTTGGCAGGAAAAACTGTCTGATTTCACCTATGTGCACTCAGAAGAAGAAACAATTTCCAAGCAACGCCTTACGCCTGCTCTAACGCATAAGGAGCCATACAATTTGAGCCAATTTATATCGGCCAAGCCAAGAACCCGCGCTCATTCAAAAACAATTTCCAATTAATTGGATTAAAGTAATCTTCAAAAGTAAGAATGAATTATATGGTGGACTACAAACCCGCCATGCAAAAAATCTTGATCAAAGCAAATTTGGTTACGCCTAGAGCCACGGTGTACCGTAGGTAAGGTTTGTACTAAACGTGTGCCAAATTTTTGTTGCATTTTGTCTTTTCGTTTTGATATGTTGCGACTGTGAGCAAATATGCATCTTTTAAACGCCAAGGAAATTAAACAAAGTTTCGGTGTGAAGCAACGGACGATTTTGTTGTTGTTTTTGTTCCTCTAAGGGAATCAAATAAAACAATGTCTACCAGATTTACTTGTCCGCTTCCAGTCAAGGGAGTATCTGTCTAAGGGAACGTTAAATGTATGCAATCTGATACATGCAACCACAAAAGCTTAAGAGCCCAACCCATACAATCCGTTGATCCGTCGGATCCATTTAACCAACGGAGAGAACTATAGAATACACGCACTCTCTTTTAAGGTGACCCATTTCAAAAGGAACCATGAACGTCGACGGATCTACTTTTCTGTCCGTCGATTTATGTAAACATTCAAAAATTGAAGTTAACACATTGTGGAATTCAGGTTCACGTAATACAAAATTTAAAGAGGCACATACACTGGCGATCACAAGGATGAGGCCATTCATTTTGTAATCGATTTTCAGTCCTGTTAGAAATTTGATACCCAGAAACTTTTACTACCTGGGAACTGGTACATATTTTCCCAACAGTAAGTGATAAAGTTAAAGGGTAAATTAGAAATGACCGCTGGAATTTCCCAAGATCAAACAATGAACTACTTGAAAAGCGTTTAAAAAGATGCGCCACTAGGATGAGGCCACATGCAAAATCCATTCTTCATATCATTTATTTCATCAACTGAAAACATCTACTGTTCCACTAGATTACTTAATACAATTTCAATACTTAAATTCTACCACCAAAGCCTAACGCCAAATCAAACTCGAATAGACTGCTATGCTTATTGCATTCTTTACGGCATCTGGTAATTGGTTCATTACAACCGTAATTAACTCTATGATATGGAGTATAAAGCAATAAACGATTTCTTAGTACTCTTGATGGAGCATAAAAACCAATTAATGATAAAAGAAAAGGGCAATCGATGGTTGTTTATTAAATCACGAATAAACATAAGTGAAAAATATTGCCTACGCCTGAAAAAGAGGTAAGATACCAAATAATTTGCATCTTGTCTCATACGAAGGCATTTCAATATTCCAGCGTAATTTACGCATAGCAACCCTAGTTAAACGTTTTTGGATCTTCTCAATTCTATTGGAATGTACTTCATAACATGGATTCCATACTATACTACAGTATTCGAGATTAGACCTGACAAATGCAAAGAATAGACATTTGAGAGTAAGTGGATCATGAAAGTCTTTAGAATTCCGCAATATAAAACCCAACATTGAATTGCCTTTAGCAACCAAGAAGTCAATATGCTGGCAGAAATTTAGTTTTTTGTCAAATATGACTCCTAGGTCTTTCTTAGAGGAGATAATGGACAATGGGGAATTATCGATCATGTACGTAAATGAAACTGGGGAGAGGTTACAACAAAAAGATAGGCTTTGACATTTGAAGGCATTGAGTCGAAGGTCAATGTTATGACACCACATAGAAAGTCTCTCAAGGTCTTCCTGCAAAAGAATGCAATCATGCTCAGACTTAATAGATCGGAACACTTTTAAATCGTCGGCAAACATTAAACATTGGGAATGCAGAAACAAATCAGGAATTTCATTAATGAAGAGGAACGAAAAGCAAAGGGCCCAAATGACTTCCCTGAGGGACTCCAGACGTTACATACACTGGTGATGAAAGAACGTCCTTAATGCGAACATACTGAATACGATCTGTAAGATATGAGCGAATCCACTCTAGAAAATTGGAGTGAAATCCAAACTTGTTTAGTTTGGACATCAATGTATTGTGATTAACGCTGTCAAACGCCTTAGCAAAGTCAGTATAAATAACATCACACTGTAACCCTTTCTCAAGGTCATTCAAGACAGTGTGACAAAAGACTGAGAGATTTGTAGTGGTAGATTTACCAGCCGCAAATCCATGTTGAAACGGAGAGATAAATCTTTTTAAGAGAGGTGTAAGTTTCTCATAAATAAGTTTTTCAAATAATTTAGGTATGGTCGAAATTTTGCATATTGGACGATAATTAGTAATCTCCTGCTTTGATCCAGATTTATAGGTTGGTGTTATAAACGAGTTCTTCCAAACTTCCAAAAAATTACCAGTCTGCAGAGACAAGCTAAATACTAAACATTAAGGCACGGAGAACGGATAAGAACACTTTTGAAGTAAAATTGACGGGATGCCCTCGAAACCAGGATTTTTTACTAGTTTTAATAAAGAAAGAGCAATTTGAACTTCGTGGATTGAACACTCTAGATTACCAACATTTAAATAATTACCTGACACTAAGCTATCACTTGTATTTATAGGTGGAATAATACCTCTTGAATATACAGACTGAAAGTGGTTGCCAAACATATTACAAATAGCTAAAAGGTCGGAAGATGATACATCATTATGACGCATACAGTTAGGAATACCATTAGATTGCTTTTTGCTATTGATAAAGCTCCAAAAACGATTACTATTATTCTTTAAATGAGATTCTACAGAAAGAACATACTGTCTGTAAAGAAACTTGTGTAAAACATCAAATTCTTTTTGTAGCCTCCGATAAACTAACAAAAGATCAGGATCATTGTTTCTTTTTCGGAACTGCTTATAGACTTTATATTTTCTATTATTTATATTCACGATTCTATTATTGAACCAAATAGGTTTAGCGCTCGATACAAGCCTTACTTTAGGTGTAAACATATCGATTGCCACTTTAACTGTTTTAATAAATAAATTTCTTTAAAAAAGCCAACCAATCAATACTATCTAAATAGTTAGAGATGCTATTGAAATTGGCTTTTGCATAATTATACTTATAGAAATTGACAAAAGGACCCGGTCGAAAATACTCGTAAAATTCAAATTGCATAGATAACGCTACATGAAAAACAGAATTAGTAAAAAGTGAATTCATAGAATTACTGATACTAATACTCAGCTCAGAATCTACAAAAACCAAATCTAGAACATTATTGAAATCATTGGCAAAATGATTAATCTGCCTAAGATCTAACTGGGCAAGCGGATCAACAACTTAAGAGGAAAAAGTATGGACTCTTAAGACCAAATTAAATTAGGCAAGTTAAAGTCTCCAAGTAGGATAACATGCTGATGATTATCTAAATTATTTAAAATTAAAGAACATTTATAGATATGCGATTTATATAATAAATAAGAACTCCTTGGTGGTACAATAAGAATAATTTCTTTACCCGGAATACATTTGATCTTAACTGCTACTTGGTCCACATCAAGAGCTGTTGGAGGTATAACTAATTCGTCAGTGCGCAATGATTTCCGCACGGAAACTAATACTCCTCCGCCCCTTTCACAGTTGGTAAGAACGGGACAACGATTTTTTTCGGTAAACTTCGTAGATGTCCTTGTTGAACATTTCTTCATTATGATGGTCACCAGTGAGGCAGGTCTCTGTAAAAACAATTACATCATATTGACAAGATGAGGAGAAAAGTAAGACATCACGCAATTTAGTACGAAGACCACCAGTATTTTGGTAATAAAGGTTGAAGGTTGAGGGAGTTACGTCAGTGGTTCTCAGTTTTTTGGAAGGTTTTTTGGTTGAGCTTTCTTGATGTAAGGCCTGCTCACAAATTCCTTCAGAAGCATATCCTTTGGCCAAAAACTTGGATTCACCAGTAAATTCCCAGTTGGTTGAGGCGATAACAGTTTAAAAGATGAGGACACCCGGCCTGGCAGGTTATCCGCTGTCAGGCAGTGGCATTTTATGTTACTGGTATCGATGCCTTTACTAGCAATATATTCAATAATATCGCTACTTTTGGTACCATATTCCAGCCGTGACAAAAATACCACAAATGGCGGTGCTACTACTTTAAGAGAGCAATTCATATCAGGAACTTCATCCAAAAGCTGGCGTGATTTTTGCGCTTCCTTACAAAGCTTTGCGATCCAAAATTTAATGAAAGAATTATGCGAATACAAAAAACAAAACGAAATGAAAGACTCGCAAATAGCAAGTCTTCAAACAAAAATAAATACAATGGAACAAAAACAAATCGAAAAAAATATAGAGATAAAGAACATTCCCATGAAAGCAACTGATAACGCATTTGAAATTGTTAGTGTAATTGGTGCAGCCCTAGAAATGAAAATAAATGAGAGCGATATTTTAGAAATGTACGCATACACAGACAGTGCTAACAAACAATTGCGAAATCTCAAAATAAGCTTCGCACGCAAACAAACAAAAATGGCATTTCTCGAAAAAGCAAAAAATAAAAAAAACACAGGGATGGGCTACAGTCCGCTTGGGCGAACTGTTGGATACCCTATTCTTATTCCTAGCCCTCATAAGTGGCCGTGACAAAAGTCTAACTACGGTTGAATTGTTAAGAACGCTCTACATATTTTGTTATATAACATTTAAAGGATTTTATCGAAAAAAACGCTCCCTAGCTCAAACTTGGGTGTTTCAATAAAATTGTTTTATTTAATTGTGGGCGTATCAGTAGGCGGATTTAAAAAAAATTAACACGTGAGCATAAAGGGCCCCTAGAGAGTATATATTATAAATTTCAGCTCCCTAGCTCAAACTTTGAATTTTCAAAAAAAAAAAATATTATTGTGGGCGTGTCAGTGGGCGGATTTTGAAAATATTTACACATCAGCATAAAGGGCCCATATAGAGTATATATTATAAATTTCAGCTCAAACTTTGGATTTTCAAAAAAATTGTTTTATTTATTTGTGGGCGTGTCAGTGGGCGGATTTTGAAAAATTTGTATCCCCAGCAGTTTTAGGAGTCATAGATCATATATAACAAATTTCAGCTTTCTAGCTCAAAATTCGATTTTTTCCAAAATTTTGTTTTTTTGAGTTTGTGGGCATGTCTGTGGGCGTGTCTGTGGACGGATTTCAAAAATTCGTAAACTTGATTATTTCGGGACCCTAGAGAGTATATGGTTAAAATTTCAGCTCTCTAGGTCCAGTTTAAAGGCCTAATTTTTGCCGACAGACGGACGGACGGACATGGCTAGATCGACATTACTATCGATGCTGATCATAAATATAGTAATTTTTGGGGTTCTACGGGCAATATTAAGGTATGTTACAAACTATGCGTCAAAATTAATATACCCTTAGAATAGTGTATAATTAACATATTGAGAGATGTGTCAAAAGGTAAACAGAGAGAAAGATTCAATGCACTCAAATCAAAAATAATATATATAAACAGTCAGCTGACCCCACACTTCAAGAAACTACTATCGCTAACAAAATCAAAAGCAAGGGAAGAAAACTGGAAGTATGTGTGGTTTAGAAACAACAAAGTGATCGCGAGAAAGAACGAGGGAGACAAAGTGGTGGAGATAGAGTCCACAACGGATCTCGATAAGGTAACATAACCAATTTATTGGAAAATGTAAGCAATGCAACAAAGATTTAACATACACATAATGGAAAACGAAATAAATAAAGGATCAAATATTAGCTTTGCGAAATTGGAAACTTATGATGATATGAAAAATTATATTAAAAAAGTAAATGGATTGGCAGTCTTTTTTTAAATATACAGTCTATTAAAACGAATTGGAATGACTTTATGATAAATATATATGAATTCTTACAAGCAATTGATGTAATCATTTTGTCAGAAATAAACATAAGAAAAGAAGAAAATGAATTTTACAAAATTAATGGGTTTAACAACGAATCGTATAATAGATCTAATAGAGGAGGAGGAGGTATTTCAGTATTTTTGAGAGATGATATTTTATATGAGAGAATCGAAAGAGAATCAATATCCTTTGAATCCGTAGTTTTGAACGTGCGTAGAGGAAATATCGAAGCTACATTACTCACAGTGTACAGACCACCAATACTGAACGCAAATCACTTCATTGCTGAATTAAGTGACCACATAGATGAGATCGACAAGAAAAATGCATTACTGTTAATAGGAGATGTAAATATAAATATTAACAACTTGCATGATCCTGTTGTAAGCAACTATCTTTCTATGATATCATCGAGAGGTCTTTTAAATACAATACACTCAGTAACGAGAGTGGAAGTGGCTAGAAATAGTAAAACTCTAATTGATCATTGTATGGTACGAGCAAGAAATAAAATTAGGTCTGGAGTTGCTGAAATAAATGTATCGGATCATTATGGCCTGTACTGTGCGCTTTTATGCAATAATACGGATGAAATTACAAAAAATGAAAAACAAGACTATGTCGTTAGAAGTGTTCTCACAAGAAAATTAAACGAGTACAATTGGGAACACATGAATCAAATCACTGAAGTCAACGAACTCTATGAACATTTCAGAAATACTTTTATAAATATCATGACATCTTCAAAAGTCATTACAAATAAAATCAAAATAAGAAAGAATGAGCATACTCGTAACTGGATGACATATGAAATTAGAAACGCATGTTTGGAATGAGATCGATTGTACAGGAGGTACAGAAACAATAGAAGAAATATATTGTATGAAAGAGAATTTAAAAAATTTCGAAACGATTTAAATAAAAAAATTATCACGACAAAGTCTAACTTTTTTAAAGAGCAATTTCACCGAGCGAGCAATAATCCGAAAGAAACCTGGAAAATCGTCAACGCAGTATTAGGCAGAAAATCCGCCAATTTAGATGATATTTTATCTAAAAACTTTGCAGGCGAGAAAAACTTTGGTAACTTGGCAAACAAATATCACTCGAAATAGAAAATACGATTCACAAATGCGAATATAAATGTTATAATGGTCCATCACTATTCAGCGGTCAATGTATTTGGAGGAAGTCGCTGACAGAGAAATACAGAACATTATAAACTCATTAGATGAAAATAAGTCGGCGGGTACGGGTATAGATGGGATAAGACCTAAAGATCTTAAAAAATGCTCGATGGTTATGGCTCCAATCATAACGTAAATAGTAAAGATGAGCTTAGATCAATCTACAGTGCCAACAATGCTGAAAACATCAATCGCTCGACCAATCTATAAGAGTGGAAAGAAAAATTAAATTTCGAATTATAGGCCTATATGCATCCTTTCAAACGTAGATAAGATTCTAGAAGAAGTTGTTGCCAATAGGTTATATGAGTACGTTGAAAAATATAAGATCCTAGAAAAAAATCAATTTGGTTTCAGGAAAAAGAAAAGCATTAATCGACTACTCGGAGATTTCACAAACAGAATCAATTTCAGCCTTGAAAAAAATCACAATGTAATTGCACTCTTCATTGATTTTAAGAAGGCGTTTGATACATTATGCCACAAAAATATTTTGAAGCAATTAGAAAAGGTTGGAGTAAGGGGACCTATCCTAACATGATTTGAAAACTATTTAAAAGAAAGGAAGTACAAAGTTCGAATCAGGAGTACCACAAGGATCCAAGTTAGGCCCTCTCCTTTTTATAATATATGTGAATGACTTGCTATCAATTCTGAAACATAGCACCGGTTATGCATATGTAGATGACACAGCCATTGTAGTTAGCCATAAAAACGTGGAAGCAGCGGAAAAAAATATGCAAAATGACTTTAACGCAATCCTAGCATGGTGTCATGACCATGGACTGATCATGAATGCACAAAAAACAAAAGTTATGCACATACGACCACCACATGTATTAAAATATAAAATCACCATTAAAATGCACACCGATGAATGTATACACATAGCAGGAAATCAATCAAAATTACAAAATGAGGATAACTGCTCAACAACAATCGAGAATGTATCAACATACAAATACCTTGGTGTAATCGTTGACTATAACCTGAAATGGAGCCAACACTTGCATGCTCTTACAATCAAACTTCGGCAATCAGCTTATGCACTATTTCATCTCAGTTACTTATGCACACCAGATGTTCTCCGACAATGCTACTTTGGGCTGGTTGAATCGCACCTGAGATACGATATTTTAGCGTGGGGAAATGCACCACAACAACAAAATCTAAAAGCAACGGTTATAAGGATACAAAAAATGGTGTATCGATCAAAGCTACGCATGCATGATATTGATTGGCATCAAATCGATAGCAGGACGAGACTACTTAACATAGAAAGACAACATAAGCTGGAGGTAGTATCACAGTTCGAAGATGACATCACCTTCAAGATACCAACACAGCAAACTGTCAGCACAAGAAGAAGGTACCAACACAGATATGTTATTCCGAGATACTGTAACGAGTACGGACGACGAAAATATGATGTAGCGATTCCCACAATATTTAATGAATTACCCGTGAAATTTCGCAACTTCGAAAAGCAATTTTTTTGAAAAAAGTTAAACAGTTTTATCAAAATACTGAACAGTTTTAATGCAAAAATACTCAATCCAAAACAAAAAACAACCTGAATTAGAAATGCTACAAGAACTCAAAAAAACAAAAAATAATATCCTTCCAGAAATAATCTTCTAATTTGAATAATACACATATCACAACAGAGCCTAATCCCTTGGCAAAGCCTGGGATAGGTATTTTCCAACTTCATAGAGGTTGAGAAAAATATTGAAACTCTATTGGTAGAAGGGTTATCCTTTCGAAATAAATCACTTCCACAGACTGCCACTTCCCTATCAAGGATTTCACAGCTTCCTGGCGGAGAAGAAGTACTACACGATTTTACTGGCGCATTTGACCGAAGAGCCCTTTTCGTCCGAGGAACTTGAAATAGAGGAACACCTTGCTGAGCATCCCGATTCGGAGTGAAACAGTTTAATCTTTCGTCGAGTATTCGATTGGTTTGACTCAGAGGATTCGGACTTTGACCATTAGGATGGATTCTCCTTTTTGGCTGAACAGGTTGAGTCTCTGTAATTGGGTCAACAATGATATTGTTGCTCACCTTCCGAGGAATAGTACCATTATTGGATTCTTTGGTATTATCCGTTGGTAGGGGTTGAGGACTTAACAAATTTAAGATAAGGTCGTTTGATTGAGGCAACTGTTGCAGTAAATCCTTCTCAATATTTGTAAAACTCTGCAGCATCCTTTGTGCATTCGCAGAATCAAAATCAAAAAATCTTCGAAAGAAAGGAAAAAAATTATAAAATGTTTACATTTTATGGCTTTAAAACATTTATTTATTATGTTTTTCTACATTAATAATGAGTATGAACGCCATGTTTCGATATGACCTCTATAAGACAGTTATCATACAGAAAACTGTATGATTCTATATACAGTTTTTTTTTTTTTAAATAATTAAGAGAAATTTGTGCCCAGGCAAAGTGTCCTTGTCTTCAAATAGTCTGCCGCCTTCATATACTTTAGGAGATAACTATGCGCAAACACTTTCGATTATGTTTAAGTCAGAGGGTGGCGACGGTGTAGAGGTTAGTGTGTTGGCTTGTGACCCGTGCGGTGCAGGTTCAATCCCCATGGGGAACAACAACATACGCCACCCATTCTCATGCCTTTACACCAAAAGGAGGATTTCTGCCTGGTAGTACAATGGACCGTTACCGAGTCTGAGTGCTCTGGGATTTGGATTTCCTTTTTTTTATAAAAAAAAAAAAAAAACATAGGGACGGGCTACAGTCCGCTTGGGCGAACTGTTGGATACCCTATTCTTATTCCTATCCCTCATAAGTGGGCGTGACAAAAGCCTAAGTATGGTTGAATTGTTAAGAACGCTTTACATATTTTGTTATATAACATTTAAAGGATTTTATCAAAAAAACGCTCCCTAGCTCAAACTTGGGTGTTTCAATAAAATTGTTTTATTTAATTGTGGGCGTGTCAGTAGGCGGATTTAAAAAAAATTAACACATGAGCATAAAGCGCCCCTAGAGAGTATATATTATAAATTTCAGCTCCCTAGCTCACTTTGAATTTTCGAAAAAAAAAAAAAATAATAATAATTGTGGGCGTGCCAGTGGGCGGATTTTGAAAATATTTACACATAAGCATAAAGGGCCCATAGAGAGTATATATTATAAATTTCAGCTCCCTAGCTCAAATTTTGGTTTTTCAATAAAATTGTTTTATTTTTTTGTGGGCGTGGCAGTGGGCGGATTTTGAAAATTTTATATCCCGAGCAGTTTTAGGAGTCATAGATCATATATAAAAAATTTCAGCTTCCTAGATCAAAATTCGATTTTTTCCAAAATTTTGTTTTTTTTGAGTTTGTGGGCGTGTCTGTGGGCGGATTTCAAAAATTCGTAAACTTGATTATTTCGGGACCCTAGAGAGTATATGGTTAAAATTTCAGCTCTCTAGGTCCAGTTTAAAGGCCTAATTTTTGCCGACGGACGGACGGACGGACGGACGGACATGGCTAGATCGACATTACTATCGATGCTGATCATAAATATAGTAACTTTTAGGGGTCTACGGGCAATATTAAGGTATGTTACAAACTATGCGTCAAAATTAATATACCCCTAGAATAGGGTATAAAAAAAAAATGTTTAAGTCCGGTGAATAGGGCGGCCATGGCAAAAGTTCCACGTCTTCTGATTGAATCCAACTTCTAACAACTCTGGAAGTGTGGATAGGGGCATTGTCTTTTTGGAATATCTGGAAAACAGCGTTCTATAAATTTTAACTGGAGATTTTGTATCCTATTTGAAATCAATTCAACAATTGCCTTACAGTGAACATCTAAGTTTGAATGATGCCATGGTAAATTAAGCATCGTTTTTAACAGTTTGTTTTGAGATACTTGTAATTTTTTAATATGACATTTTGAGCATTTACCCCATACTTGGTAACCATAAGGCAGAATAGCCTGAAAATGACTTTATGGATGATCATTTTGTTATTGTCTGAAAGTAATGATTTCCTTTTTATAAACGGGTATAATATTTTGATTGCAATACCTATCTTTTTAAGTGTCTTATTGATATGTTCGTTAAAGGTAAGTTTTGTATTTAGATATATTCCCAAATACCGAACAGAGGGCTTCCAATTTATAAACTATTTGTCTCCAACTGACTACTGGGAAGAAAACAGGACTTTCTTTTTCGTGTGAAAAAGATGGCCTGCGTTTTAATTTTCCATGATACCGCAGTATCATCTGCAAATATTGCAGTATGACATTCAGGCAACTTGGGAAAGTCTGATGTATACATACTGGTTAAATAAAATTGGGCCAAGAACTGAACCTTGTGGTACACCCGAATGAAAAAATATCAAATCAGAGACACCACTATTGATGTGAACTTTGAAACTACGACGAGAGAGAAAATTTTGGACAAATTAGATGTTCGAAGATACGGTTAATCAATGAGGCCAAAGAATCCAACTTAAAACTCCATACAACACCCCAAGGCAAACTTTAAAAATTAAAAGTCATCTGTATAGTGAATATCTATCAAAACTGAAAAGCTACTAAATCAACTGTTAGTTTGATATGGCTGCAGGGAGCTCGGAACAAGAGTTATTCAGGCAACGCTAGGCAACAGCCACTTAACCAAATTTGCCCATAGAGGAACGCGAACAGGGTGGCGTCATTTCTCCGCTACTCTGGCTAATGGTTATGAACAAAATTCTAGTAAAACTAGACAGGGAAAGGGTCAAAGCTGTCGCGTATGCGGACGACGTAGTGATACTAGTGTCAGGGAAGTTTCCCTCCGTGATAAGTGATATCATGGGGACTGCTCTAGACAAGGTAAGCACCTGGGCTGCAAGTTGTGGCCTCGGCGTTAACCCGAGCAAAACCAAACTGATGCTGTTCACTACCAACACCAAAAAAAAACTCGATTTTACCCTACCCCGCCTAAACAGTCAACCACTTAGACTATCCTCCAGCGCTAAGTATCTGGGTATCGCGCTCGATCCAAGACTTAACTGGAAACATAACATTGAACACAGAGCGAGGAAGGCGTGCATTGCTTTCTATGCCTGTAGCAGAACCTTTGGAAAGAAGTGGGGACTTCAACCAAAGATGACCTTGTGGATGTACACAGCTGTAGTACGTCCAATCCTCACCTATGGATCACTAGTATGGTGGCCCGCGTTGAGTAAAGGTTACAATCTCACAAAACTGAAAAGATTGCAAAGAACAGCTAGTGTAGGCACAACGGGTGCACTGAGATCGGCCCCAACGGACGCCCTCACTGTGCTCTTGTACCTTTTGCCTCTTGACCTACACACAAAAGATACCGCACTATGTAGTGCGGTAAGACTCAGAGAGTCGGGGTGCTGGACTGCAAGGCCATACGGCCACAGCAACATTCTGGACTCGCTACCAAAAGGCATGGTCTCGTTTCCAACCGACTACACCACACCAAAACTAAATTTCAAAAAAGGCTTCCAAGTAAGTTTCCCTTCCAGAGCTCGTTGGAAGAGGGACGAAGTAGTGATAGAGTTCGACACGGTCATATACACCGACGGATCTAAGATGAACTGTGGTGTGGGGGCCGGTGTCTACTCGGAATCACTAAAAATATCAATATCCTACCGCCTGACGGATTTTGCCAGCGTGTTCCAGGCGAAACTATTGGCTATCCGAGAGGCCTGCACGCAACTATGGCGTGACACAACGTATAAACAAAACATTGCTATCCTCATAGATAGCCAAGCCGCCATCAAAGCTATTGACTCGGCTACATATCCTCCAAACTGGTGCAGGAGTGCCGGAACGAGCTTGCCCTACTGGGCGAACGTTTCAGAGTTACACTACTCTGGGTTCCAGGGCATAGTAACATAACAGGAAACGAGCGTGCAGATGAGCTGGCCAGACAGGGGTCAGCTCTGGACGGCTCACTCGCGGCTAGGGTTCACATTCCGCTAGGTGCGGTTAAGACACAAATACACTCATACTTCCTGCAGAAAGCCAATCTTCAATGGAGAAGGTTAACTAACCGCATCATATCAAGGAAGATATGGCCTACTTATGACAAAAGAAGAACAGAGGATCTTCTTAACAGAACCCGCCCCGATGTCGCCAGAATTACGGCTATAATCACCGGGCATTGGCCAATTGGAGACCATGCGGCCAAACTAGGTATCCCATTTAACCTCCACGGCCGAAGTTGCGGGAATGTAAATGAAAGAGAAACTCTCTTCCATTTCCTCTGCGAATGTCCGGCACTGGCTAGAGCCAGACTGCGGCACTGAATCAACCATTCTTCGGCGACCTTAGCACTATATCGGGCAAAGGGATACAAGATCTTAACCGTTTTCTCAACTCCACGGGTTGGATATAGCCACATCAAATCCTCTACAACCACTACATCACACGAGTCGTGGTAACAAAAAGGCACAACAAGTGCTAATTGGGTTCAGGCCGAACCGCCACCTCTACCTACCTACCTATGTACCTGGCTGCAGGGAACTTAAGTAAAACACCTAATTGTTCCAACAGCACAAAACACTTTCATATATCCACTCAAATGTGCACACTATGCTATTGCTGCTCGCCATTGAATGACGCATTTCGCACACACTCACACATCATCAGTATATGGTGACTTAATTGAATTAAAAATAATATTTCTACCTCTTCTAAGGCGATATACGTAACACTAAAAAGAGAAAATAAATAATCCACTTTAGGAGCGGGCAGTTAAATTCAAATTGGCAACAAACTTCCTAAAAAAAAAAACAAATCATTTTTGCAACAACACTTTGAGATAGAAAACGTTTTACGTTTTATTTGGAGAAATTCATTTGATTTCACCTTTAAATTCTATTTATAGAATTTCCATAGAAATTAATTAGCAGGTATTTTGCATGCACCTATCAACTTTATCAAAAAGGTACGAGTGTTTTGGTTATTTTTTAGCAACACGTCACAGTTAATGAAAATTGCGATTTGGTACAAGGTCACATTGTGGTAGGTACTAGCCTAGAGATTGCTAACAAAGGAAGTTAATTTACATTTAACAAAAAACTAGTTTTATTGAAAATAACAACATTCGCTGCGTCCGATCAGCATTGTTGAAAGTAGGAATATACGATACGTGGACGTTTTTATAGAAGGTTTATACCCCCGTGGGGGTTTGGCCTTTCTCGACTTCAGTCAATTTCAGCTTTACACAATTTATTGTAATTTAATTTTTTAATGATGGACACAGACAGGCATCAACATTTATGACCCTATAATGATCTTTTGGAAAAGACTAGCTGATGACGCTAAGGTGGATAAATTAATGGTGTCGTCGACAGGCAGATACCCTATATGAGATGCACTTCGACAAACATATTTGAACGTTTTTTTTGGGAGTAGCCAGGGCGTCACAAAAAATAATATTTGAGAATTTACTTATGAATGTTGACGGACGTGACTAGGAACTTCCCAACCATGCCACAAAACAAATACTCTCATATGACAATCAGACCCAAAACTTCAACATACGCCGCCATGAAAGTATGCACGATGAATATACGGCTGCTTTATACCGCTAGTGCTAATCAAAAACATGTGTCTGACCGGCAGACATAACCGCGATCCTGGATACAATTAGGTATACGAGCAAAATATCTGTTTCTTCGTGGGAAGCAGGCTTAGTGATTGACTTTAAGCCGATAAGTGATCGTTTGATCCAAATCAAATTTTAAGCTTTGTGCGCCAATGTGCGTGCTCACGATCCGTTCGACGAGGCGGAGTTTTATGACATCCGGAAGCCTGTCCGGACAACGATGTCGAAGTGTGCTTAGGGATTAAAATGCTGAAGTCGGAAAGGAAGGTACAGCCTCCACGACACGACAACACGACAACAGATTTGTATGACCAAGCATGACCAATTCAAGTTTTCGAAACCATTACTGTCGTTTGCGCATGGAGTATAATTTTCTTAAAAAGTTTTTACATAATCAATATTTATGGTCACTCAAAAATAATGCTAGGCTTTTTGGCAATTCTGTAATGTAAAAAGAAAATCAGTTGGGATTCCCTCTAATATGAAGTACAACGGAAACTTAAGTAGTGATCTCTCTGAAGTCTGTAATATGTTTGCAACATTCTTTCAATCGAATTTTATTATCGATGACTCTTTGGAAGTTTTGCCTTGCATTTCTCTAATAACTTATATGGGTTCTATGTCGATAACCGAAGATGAGACTTTCTGGTCTTGATGGCAACCTAAGCATGAGTCCGGATAATATACCTTCAATATTTTTAAAAAAGTGTGCATGTAATTTGTCGAAACCTCTACATATTATATTTAATCTGTCACTTTCTAGTGGTGAGTTTCTTGATTTGTGGAAATTTTCTTTCATCACTCCCATCTATAAATCGGGCCCCAAGCAAGTAGTTGAAAACTATAGACCCATCGCTAAACTGCAGTTGCTTCCTAAGATCTTTGAGTCTATTGTGAAGAAAAAAATGCATAATGCTGTTAGGAATCATATATCTGACTATCAGCATGGATTTGTTCATGGTCGATCTACCACAACTAATCTGACCCTTTTTACGAATTTCTGGCTAAAAAATATGGAAAACAAATATCACACAGATGTTATTTTTACGGATTTTTTCAAGGCTTTTGATAAAGTCAATCATCGTATTCTATTAAAAAAACTTAATTTTCTTGATTTTCACTCTACCCTTCTTGAATGGATTACAAACTACCTGACGGGTCGTTCTCAATATGTAAAAATTGGGTTTGAAAAATCGTTTGAAATACAAAACCATTCTCGGGTACCACAGGGCAGTCATCTAGGTCCCCTATTGTTCCTGCTTTTCATAAATGATCTCCCCTCAGTGGTCAAGGCATCAAATTGTCTAATGTTTGCTGATGATGTCAAGGAATTTAAGGCAATCAGTGCCCGTGTTCTGTAACTATCGCATCGTTATATTTATCACATGAACGATGTGAATTAAAACAAAATTTCATTACCTATATCACATTTTCGTGTTCTGTAACTGTGCGATGCGAAAACTATACCACATGGAACATTGTGAAATGAAACCCCTGGAAATATGTGATAAATCGGTGTTCTGTAACTTTCGAATGCGATAAATTATTCACTTCAACTGTCAAAATTTATCACATTTCAATTGGCTTGCGAGAAAGGGATATTGAACAATTTTAAACGCATAGTAGACAGTGAACATTTTTAATTTTTTATTTAACAAAATATACAGTTCGTTGATCAAGTTCAACGTTTAAAAAAATGGAAAAGAAATAAAAAATAACTGATAAATACAGTCAGAATTAGTGGAGAAGAATATAGGTATCTGCATTCTGTCGAAAGAATTCCGCAAGTACTTAAATAAGATCCATTTTGAACATTCTTGGAACTGCGTTGCTATAAAAATAAACAGCTTGATACATCCAACAAGAGAGAGCAAAAGATTTTTGTTTTAAAAAAAAAAATTATTTCATTTATTTTTTTCATAGACAGACAAAATACAGTGAACTCTCAGTTATATGAATTATTCCAATATATGAACCACAGAATTTTTGTACTGGAATTCAGTTATATGAACTGATACTCTTATAAATGTACTGCAGTGTCATATAAGTGAATTTGTGTTGACATTTTTCTGAAGTAAAAACAGTTATTTTGTCTAGACAGATTTTTTTACGTTTTATTTTACTTATTTGTATTTGGACGTGCAAGTCAGTTCGTGCTCATTTTCGAAGAAGCAACATCGGTTCGGTGGTGATTTGTTTTTTTTTTTGTGTAAAAAATACTAACGTTATAATGTCGATGGTTGCGCGGAAACAACGAAAAATTCGTAAATGTTTGAATATGGAGTAAAAGGGACAGATTATAATGGAATTAGAAAAGGGGCAGTCTGCTTAAACTCTCTCAAATAAATTCAACATTTCAAAGTCCACCATTGTGGGAATAAAAAAAAACAGTGCAAACATTAAATCTTTGACAGCTAAAATGGTTTCTGGAACCGCAAAACGAAAAAAGTTTCACCAAGGAGATTTTCCGGAGATGGAAAAGCATTTGTACAAGTAGTTTCTCAGGCAAAGAGAAGCCAATGTGCCCATTTCAAGTGAAATCTTACGAAATCAAGCTTTAATTTCGTTCAAACTCAAATACGGAGAAGATAAAACCTTTTCTGCCAATAACGGCTGGATGGCGAAATTTAAAAAGAGGTTTCGCATCCGATTTTTGGCTATATGCGGAGAAAAGCTCTCGTCTCAGCCGGAACTTATTCCTCCATTTAAGCTTGAACTTGACCAGAAAATTAAGCAACTTGGACTAGAAAAGGAGCAAATCTATAATGCAGATGAGTCTGGGCTCTACTTCAAAATGCTTCCAGGTAAAACATTTGTATCCGCCTGTGAAAAAACTGCCCCCGGAAGGAAAATAGCAAAAGAGCGAATAACATTCTTAGCTTGTACTAATGCTACTGGCACTCATAAATTAAGGCCTTTAGTTATTGGTAAAGCCAAAAAGCCAAGATCATTTAAAAATTTTGAAATTCCAGTTGATTATGATCATTCAAAATCAGCTTGGATGAATGCTTCGATTTTTAGAAATTGGTTTCATAATTCTTTTGTAAAAAAGGTATTTTTAAACATTTGTTAATCGAATTCAAAGTTAATTCTCCATTTTTTCAGGTCCAAAATTATCTAGTGGAGAGAGGATATCCCCCAAAAGCATTGCTTCTTTTGGATAATGCTCCTAGTCATCCTCCTGCCGATGAGCTGATTAGTGCTGATGGTCAAGTTACAGTTATGTTCTTGCCACCAAACGTCACCGCACTTATACAGCCCATGGATCAGAACATAATAAGGCTGACAAAGCTGTATTACCGCAATTTTTTACTGCATAACATTATAACACGAGGGGAGAAGAGTATATACGACCTTTTAAAAGCAATAACTATAAGAGATGCTATTTTATATTTAGCCAGTGCTTGGGAGAAAATCAGAGCAGATACAATCGCAAAATGTTGGCGTGAGATATTTTACAATCCTGATGAACAGGACTTTACTGAAGAAGATGATGTGCCTTTGTCTAAGTATTTTCAAGCAATTCAGCCCGAACTAGCTGAAGTCGCCCCTGATGAAAATGTCGGCAATCAAGCTTGGAAAGAGTTAGCAGAGGACCCCATGCCTATAACAGAAGATACCGATGATGATGATGACGATTCACTAAGCCATGATACTCCAGAGGATAAAACAACAAAAAGAGTTCAGCTTGGGGAGGCAATGAAAGCTCTTAACACACTGATGGATTGGGCTTCAGAAAATGAGCGTCCTTACGAAGAAATATTGATGCTGAGAAAAATGCGTGAAGGAGCTATTGAACTTGGATTTAAAAAAACTGCTCCAACAAAAATATCCAACTTCTTCAAACGAGTTTAGCTCAACAAAATTTAAACGAATTATTTTCTGTATTGTAATATGTAATTTAATTTCATTACATTAACCGTTTCAATAAAATATATTTTTTGCTACATAGTTCCAATATATGAACTTTTCGGTTATATGAACTAGCCCAACAATCATAAGTTCATATAAGTGAGACTTCACTGTAAATGCAAAATTTTAACTTCATTAAATTCATCAACATAATGTTGTCTCACATCAGCGTTAGGACAAGCACGTAATTTTCGGATAATCCGCTAAAAAGTCGCGCTACACCACTCCTATCCCAACAACATGTAAATACACACTGAATTTCCCCGCCAAACTACCCTTCGATTTCCAGTATTTTGACAATCCTTCCAATTTCCCATGATATTAAAAGTTACCAAGGTATATTTTATCGCATAGAGTTACAGAACACCACTTCTTTCTACATGCGATAAACAGTGGAATTTTGTGTTCCAAAGTTTTCGATGCGAAGTGTTATCGCATGAGTTAGAGAACATGGGCACAGGACTGTGGCAGACTGCTGCGATTTGCAAGCAGATATCGATAAATTGAATGCATGGTGCTGTTCAAACTGCTTGCAATTGAATAGTAATAAATGCGCCGTAATTACTTTTTCCAGATCTGTAATGCCTATTGTCTTTGATTATAAGCTACAAAATCAAAAACTTAACAGGGTAATCAGTCAAAAGGACTTAAGTGTTATTTTTGATTCTCATTTATCTTTCATTTTGCATTTTGATTATATAATTTCAAGGGCTAACACAATCTGGGGATTTTTATTTAGGAATTCTGCTGATTTTCGTGACGCTTATACATTAAAATCACTACTCATCGCGTTAGTTCGCCCATTGTTTGAATATGGCTGCGTAGTATGGTCTCCCCTTTTCAATAAAGATCTACAACGCATTGAAAAAATTCAAAAACGATTTACGAGATATGCGCTCCAAAAATTGAATTGGTACATTCCCTTACCATCTTATAATAGTCGGTGTGCATTGATTGGCTTAAAGCCTCCATCGTGCAGAAGAACATACTTTTTTATTATGTTTGCTAGGGATGTCATAACGGGACATATCGACTGTGCACCTCTTTTAGCTTTATTTGGTATTTATGCCTAGAACTCTTAGGCCTCGAATTGATGGTTTTTTCCACATTCCTTGAATGTGAACTAATCACTAATGCCTGCTCAAATTTTAACAGTTACGCAAATGTAATCGATCTTGATGTACACAGAAATAAATTTGAATGTATTATTTTGGAAGCCATAAATTAAACACGTATATTTTTATAGGGATATATTTAGGTATTTTTGGTAGACTAAGAAAGTTTGTAACTTATAGACGGAAATAAATAAATAAATCGCTGATAGGAAGCACACAGTTTCCAAGGATAACGATCTACACAGCAGCCTGGCGGTCTAAAAACGATTGAACTGCCGATTAAATCGAATCGATGTGCTGGTCTGTGCCACTGGTCTATATCACAAGAATGCGAACCGGGCGCTTTAGCACACCTAATCTAGTACAGTGAACACCCGATTGACAAAACTCCACTATGCCTTGGTTTTACTTAGACCTATCACAGACGACAACAGCCTGTGCCACGCCATAGAGACATCGAGGGTGCTTTTGGCAATGGTGGAAACCGGATATGATTCCACATCAAAAGTTTTGCATCACAGACATGTAGACCAACCCAAATAAGGTCAAACCGATGCTCGAAAACCGGAGAATAACTGCTTTGTCAGAACTGACTTCAGTATCAGTATCAGCCGTAAGGGGCTGCCCACAGGGAGGAGGGGGATAGTACCCCTCCTGTGGTCATTTGTCATTAATGATTTGATCCATGAATTGAGCAATTTACGTACGACGACGGTACGGTCATCATCATTAGGCGCAAACACGCAAACAAAGTTACAACACGAATACAAAACGCCTTTAGGAAAATCTATCCATCAATCAAATTAAGGCTGTCATAGTTCCTCTTTCCAAAAGAAGAAAGTAAAACCTCGTTCGAATTTCACTTAACAAAACGGCCATCGAGGCTATCTTGGAGCAATCCTCCACCAAAGGCAGGTTCAACTGGAACTCTCACACCAACAACAAAACTACAAAAGCTAACAGAGCTTTATGGGCTCAGCGCCGCATGTTTCATAGAACCTGGATAACCTCTTCAAAGAACCCACTGGATATTTACCAATGATGAACATATTAACATATGCTTCAATAGTATGATGGATTAGGTTTGGGTAGGTTAAACAGGAGTATGTAGTTCGCATACAGCACTCGGCACCAGAAGGGTCCATCGCGATCCCCAGTGACCCAATTGAATCCAAAACTTCAAAAGTAGAAAAACCTACACACTTTCCATAACAAAACATCCAATCTTCCTGCTGAATTTTACCAGCCTCCTGTGGTCTGTGCCGCTCAACTCCCCTGACTCCTCGAAGAAGTACTGTACTAGAAACCTCCTACGATTCCGTTCTATACCCTCGCACTCACACAGTATGTGCGCTATTTCATCCTCGGCTTTCAGGTCCCCACAGAACCTGCATGTATCCACATCTAATGGTGGACTTAATCCACACAAAAAAACGCAATAGCAGAGCTTGAACCTGTCCCACAACTGCCATAACAGCATTAATACACATCATATATATTAAGTTGCGATTTGCAGTACTCAGTGCTGGTGTTGAGATTCTTGGTAAAAGCGTAGTGACCCGTTAGAGCGCCAGTACTATGTCTGCAGTCTTTTATGTTGAAAGACAACAATAATTATGCCGCAGAGCTTTTATACACGTCGGAAAGATCAAGTCAATAGCTGTCAAACACAAACTAACTGACGCAGCAAGTTTAAATTTTGACAGGAGTCAACTGACAGATGCCTGTTGACAGGAGCAGTGTTGCCGTTTCAGTAAAGGGGTCAGAAATTCAAAAAGTCACGGACTTATTGACCCGCCCTCGTATAACAAAATATGTAGAACGTTCTTAACAATTCAACCATACTTGGACTTTTGTCACGCCCACTTATGAGGGATAGGAATAAGAATAGGGTACCCAACAGTTCGCCCAAGCGGACTGTAGCCCGTCCCTATGTTTTTCTTTTCGTTCTGTTTAAGTGCGATAGTTAATTGTACAGAAGAAGTTGACGAAGCCAATATCACAAAAGTTGGTTCTATGTGGGTGCTTTATCTTTTTTGAAGGTTTGTACATAAAAGGTTTGATGGCTGGCTACAAATCAGCCTGCTTATGAAATTAATTGAAGAAGAAATTGGAACGCAAAAAATACTTTCAGACGCAACTACCAATGCGATTTATTCCGTTAAAGACAACAACCTTTTTAAGAATTTTAGATTAAGATAATTTATGAGTTCATCGCATTCTTATAGAACGATGAATAATTGTTTTGGTCTTTCCGATACCGTTGAACAGCTTTGAGATACAAATGTTCTATCGACTATAGCCTAGCTGCATATATTAAATTATTCTTTTGTGTGCATTTATAATGTTTGTGTTTACGATTTAAATTATTTGTCATCATAGCCCTATGTGCAAACAAAGCAGATAACAAACACGTCTTCAACAGCGATGCTGTGTTTTGACGTAAAAACAAAGCAAATTGATGTAAAAATAAAGGACTTTATAGCGAATACACAATTCGAATTCAACAGCGATGCTGTGTTTTTTTCGAAAAATTATTTTAGTGCAAACCGTCATTTAACCGATTACGAAATTCTGAATATTGTTTTTAGAAAAAACACGCAGTAACTCAAACTTAAAACTTAAAAAGACGCCCGTTCCCATCCACAGTCCATTTTAGAACTATTTGTGAAGATTTATTATACTGACTAGTCCGATCATGATGGGATTCCTTCAGAAACACATTTTTGGAAGTTGTGCAGTCAGTGGCATTTTTACTACTTGATAGCGAATACAATACTCAACTTATTAAAAGGATCAACAAAAAAACGGTGATTTTCAAACTCCGAAAAAAAAAATCCGGTTTGAATTTACAAAAAACCATTCTAAAGCTGCGTTTTAGTTTCCGAATTAAAAAATCGAAATTGTTTATCATTCCCCAAAGTGCCCTGAGAATTCAGGGAAAGGAGAAGAAAATATGTAATCGCTTATTTTTTTTAAGAAATTACATCATCTCCACGGGCTCAGAAAGAAATTAAAAACATAGAGACGGGCTACAGTCCGCTTGGGCGAACTGTTGGATACCCTATTCTTATTCCTATCCCTCATAAGTGGGTGTGACAAAAGTCTTAGTATGGTTGAATTGTTAAGAATGCTCTACATATTTTGTTATAAAACATTAAAGGATTTTACCAAAAAAAAAAAACGAAGCTTTTGTAAAAAAAACGCTTCCTAACTCAAATTTTGGTTTTTCAATAAAATTGTTTTATTTAATTGTGGGCAGATTTTGAGAATTTTAAATCCCGAGCAGTTTTAGGAGTCATAGATCATATATAAAAAAAAATTCAGCTTTCTAGCTCAAAATTAGATTTTTTCGAAAATTTTGTTTTTTTTTTTGAGTTTGTGGGCGTGTCTGTGGGCGGATTTTAAAAATTCGTAATATTGATTATTTCGGGACCCTAGAGAGTATATGGTTAAAATGTCAGCTCTCTAGGCCCAGTTTAAAGGCCTAATTTTTGCCGACGGACGGACATGACTAGATCGACATTACATACTATCGATGCTGATCATAAATATAGTAACTTTTAGGGGTCTACGGGCAATATTAAGGTATGTTACAAACTATGCGTCAAAATTAATATACCCTTAGAATAGGGTATAAACAAATTCTGAGTAAAACATTTTGAAGGACTATGACTTTCGTCTTAAAAATGTTTTTTTTTTTAAATTGTCTTATTATTGCTTGTTGTAGGTTAGGTATTTACTAAATAAAATCAATCCTTCAATTATCCAAAATTTAAGTACTATAGAAGACTAAGTGTTGTTTGTCCACACCAGATTAAATAAATAAACTGAAACTGAAACTGATATAAACTGTCCTACGATTTTCGTTTACCGGGTTTTGAGCTGTCAAACCAAAAAAACAACTTTTGACTTTGAATGTTCCTAGCTCCTAAAGGAAACAACCTACAACAATTTAAAAAAAAAACCTTAGAAGGCTGAGAATGTGCTCTTTATAAAGCTTGCGCTCCGTTTTTTTATAAAAAAAAATATTTTCTTGTCCCGAGACAACTGATTTAAAAAGTTGCTTAAAAACACATTTTTTTTTGTTTTGTTGATGTAGCCGCCATTTTGTTCAAAATGACTTAGCGCTTTGAAAATAAGAGTTTTATTGAGTTGATCTAGCTGCGTCCGTATGGTCTTGCAGACATACAGCATAAATTGCATTAATAACAATCTGCAGCATATAAAGAAAAGATCTAAAGCCGATTGTTTACTTTAAAAACCATGGAAGTGCTTTAATGGTGTACAAAATATATAAGGCGATACCTCATTAGCTATCGCGCAAATGCAATCGTCTCGACGACAGTGTTTTGACGTTTTGTGAGTTATGTGAAGTAAATATTGAATCGTCGTCACGATATCATTCAGACGCGAGTGTTACGTGAAGCATTGCTATCGAAGTCGATGTCGAAAACGAGATCGTCAGCCTTACGTGATGAGGGCCCAGATTATTTCAATCTCCCTCCACAACACGATACCATGTATTTATACACAGGTAAAGAGGAAGAATGGTTGGCTTGACCGAAGGGCTCCGTTGGTTCCAATTCCAATTATTCTTTTAACTCTGTTCAATTTAGTGATGTTGTTTGCCTTGCCTTAGGCAAGCAGCCTACCAGAATTTATACGACGCTCATACGAAAATATACGTTTGAGACACTAAATACCAGACAAATTGACATCATTTATTTTTTGCGTATATGTGCTAACAGCATTCGCTCAATTGTTCCGGATGACAGTGTGGAAACATTTTTTTTTGTAACGGAACCGCAACCAAATCGGCCGAAATATTCTTATCCGCAATGCAAGCTATCGAACCGAAGGTTAACGATCCAGTTAGCGCGCTGTCACTGTTCTTGTTTATTTAACGATGCATGCAAAGGTAGCTCTTCTGCGATGGGAGTTAATGAACCGACGACGGTTGACGATCTGGTCAACGGTATCTACTTGCGGAGGCTTAAAAGACGATCGTGCACAGATACACAGCCTTATTGCGAAGATCAATCGACAATAATTGATAATTGACTATTTTCAATGTGTGCTATTGTGAACGAACGATTCTAAAGGATTTTGTCAATCGCAGTCAATTAAAAAAAGCGATTGACAAAAATACCAAATGAATCGTTCGTTCACTATAGCACACATTGAAAATAGTCAATTATCAATTGTCGATTGATCTCCACAATAAGGCTCACAATTTTCATCTGAGAATCAGAAACATAAGTCTTTGATGTTTTGTTATTTTTGTTTTTCCTTTTGGAGACACATTCGTCTCACTATCGAACTCACTCAAATTTGTTAAACAATTATTGATATTTTACCAGATTTTCTTGTACTTCATTGTCACTAATGAGACTAGAAAACGTATTTTTTTGTTGCGTTATGATAAGGTACAATTGCGCAATTTTCTTACAGTTGCTTGTCTTGCAAGACCAACGAAGACCGTTTGGTATTTACTCCCGCACATTTCATATGAACTGCATGCAAATCCAACGATTGACGATTTTGTCAAGATCTTTGATATTGACTGAACAATTTATAGCGAAATTTATAAAAAAACCGGTTCCAATAAGTCAATAAACGATGAAACAAAGGACGAAGGCGCAAAGCAATGAAAGTTTATTTATTGCGAATTCAATAAAAAACAGTTTTCAGTCACAAAGACTATACAGTGCTCACACACGAAAGCACTTGTTTGTTAAATAAAAACACTATATAAACATAAAAAAACAAAGGTAAATGCGGAAGCTTTACAGCACAACTTCAAGATGAAAGCAGTGTTGCCACTTACGTTTAAGATAGGCGTGTTGAAATTTACAAAAGGGGGATGAAACCAGGGCCGTCATCACGTAAGGCTGACGATCTCGTTTTCGACATCGACTTCGATAGCAATGCTTCATGTAACACTCGCGTCTGAATGATATCGTTACGACGATTCTATATTTACCTCACATAACTCACAAAACGTCAAAACACTGTCGTCGAGACGATAGCATTTGCGCGATAGCTAATGAGGTATCGCCTTACATATTTTGTACACCATTAAAGCACTTTCATGGTTTTTTAAAGTAAACAATCGGCTTTAGATCTTTTCTTTATATGCTGCAGATTGTTATTAATGCAATTTATTATAAATAAGAAACTCTATTTCAACAATTATATGTATCCGGTGATGTCTTCAGTGAGTAAGCGAAGACATTAAAAAAGTTTAGGACATGAAACAAATTTGCCACCCCGAGAACATTCGTACTAGTTCGCTAACATGGTAATATCTGAGCCAACGAGAATAACCCCAAGCTCCAGAACTCTGATCGATTATGTTTTGACAAATAATAATCATTCAGTTAGCGCATGTGTCGTCCAACATATAAATGTAAGTGATCATGAAACTATTCAAATTTTAGTAAAGTGCGTAGAAAAAAAACTACCAAATAAAAAGCTCATTAGGTACTTAAAATATGACAGAGCAATCTTTGTTTCAAAATTAAGACTGAATTCGCTATTTTCAAAAGACGCTTCTGGTCAACTAAGAAATAGTAACCAGTTAAGTGAACATTTCGCGGATGAACTAAAATGTGTAGTGGACTCTATGATAAAAACTAAAAGCGTACCCTTCAAAAATGCTGAATGGTTTAACATTGAACTTCAACATGCAAAATCATTAAAAATAGGTCTATACAGAACAGCTGTGATATCGAATAATATTCGTGATTGGGAAATCTACCGCAATTTTAGAAATAATTATAAGCTAATGATAAGATCTGCCAAGTCACTTTTTATAAAAAGAAAAATTGACAATGCTTGTACACAAAAAGACATGTGGAGACAGTTAAAAAAGTATGTTCTTAATACAAACAAAGACTTTATTATTGAAGTGCAATTTTTAAATGGGGTCGAGATAAACGAGAGTGCAATATTATGTAATAAATTTAACCAGTTTTTTGTGAAAAGTATAGTTGAACTAAACCAATCTGTGATATTTCTACAATATGTAAACCTAATAGAAGAGTGCAATATAGACTTTAAGTTCCGTGAAATAGGTATACCTGACATTACAAGTGCAATAAAACTGATCAATAAAAAAACGACTTTAATTTTATGAACACCCGTATGATAAAAGATGCTACTGACATTATTGGCCCTATCCTTGTTCATATTATAAATACATCATTAACCTCTGGTGTTTTTCCCGAGTCATGGAAGGAATCCTTAGTTATACCGATAAAAAAAGTGATTGACGCCAAAACTTGCACAGAGTATCGCCCCATAAATATGATGCCAATATATGAAAAAATATTTGAAAAAGTAGTGCAAGTACAATTAAAAGACCACCTCGACAGCCAAAATATTTTAACAGCGTATCAATCTGGTTTTAGAGAAGATCACTCTTGTGAAACATGTGTAAATTATGTGTTAAGTGATTGGAAAGTAAATGTTGATCAAAAAAACGTAGTTGTCGGAGTGTTTCTTGACCTCAAGCGAGCATTTGAAACGGTAGATCGGTACATCCTAATTGATAAACTATCAAAAATGGGCGTTAAGTCTAATGAATTAAATTCGTTTAGATCATTCATTACTGGGCGAACCCAACGTACCAAAGTGAATGAAAATGTGTCAGCCGCGGTTAGGGTCGATATTGGACTGCCGCAAGGAACTATACTCGGTGTGTACCTGTTTTTGTTATATATAAATGACATGGTCAAAGTGGTAACGTTTTCAAAACTTGTATTGTTTGCTGACGATGGACTTTTGTATGTATGTGGGAGTGACTTTCTTAGCTGTATGAATAATATAAATAGTGATTTAAGAGCTATAAGTGCGTGGTTAAAAATGAATAAACTCATTCTAAATACTGATAAAACTAAGTGCCTAATTATTAACAATAACTCGATCGATACACCCCCCAACATCGTAGTTGACAATGTCCAAATCGAACTTGTTGAGAAAGTAAAATATCTTGGCATCATGATTGATAAAAAACTATTGTTCAATGATCACATTGAGTATACATGTAAAAAAATATCAAAAAAGATTGGGGTCTTAAGAAGAATAAGACAAAATATTTCGTTTAACAGTGCAGTGAAGGTGTATAACGTTATTATTAAACCACATTTTGAATATTGTGGTAGCTTGTTATTTACATGTCCTCAGTTTCAAAAAAATAGACTCCAAGTCCTCCAAAATAAAGCTATGCGGATAGTGTTAAAATGTGACAGGTATACCCCAGTAACTTTAATGTTGAATTCGCTAAACTGGCTAAGTGTAAGCCAAAGACTATTTATGAATGCTATGCTATTCGTTCACAAATTAAAAAAACGGATTATGCCCAAATTATCTTTTGGAAGGTGTTACAACAAACAATCATCATTCACCGTATAGCCTAAGATCCGCAGGCGATCTACGAATCCAAAGAGCGAGGACCTCAAGCGGACAGCGGACAATGTACTACATGGGGTTCCAAACCTTTAACAATTTGCCACCTTATTTAAAAAACGAATCAGATTTCAACGTATTTAAAAGAAACATTATTGACTTCATTAAATATACTATAAATTAAAAATACAATTTGAAAGTTAAAGATAAAAAACTGTATTCCAAAATTAAATCTTAAACCTTATATATTTATTGTCATTCATTACAAAAGCTTATTAATTTATTGTAAATAATGTTTAAACTAAATGGCTTCTCGAAAGCTAAATAAAATGCATCTATCTATCTATCTAACAAGGGATATTAAAGAATAGAATATTAATAAATATTTTTGACAAAAAAAAAACAGCAGCTATAAACAAATCTCAGCAGTTAGTTTTCTTCGTTTCTGAAGTTTCTCACAATTAGATGGTGTTTTCAGTGTTTCTCGAACTGTAGCCAAACGAGAGCGATGGACGACACGAGAACGATTGTGTTTCGTGTATCAAACTATTGACGATAGCGTTCAGTGCAATCGCATGGACGACAATCGTCCGCAAAGTTACGTGATGAGGACCCAAGTTCGACCTAGCGAGAGCGGTGCGATAAATCACTGACTTTGACAAAAGATACCGCTCGGACGTTATAGAGGACTTGTTTTCTGACATTTTTATTTCTTTCTACGCACAGAAAAAAAAATTCAATAGATCTGGCAAACATAGAGCGATCAAAAGGACTTTTGTTATTTTCTCAAAATGGAAAAAAATGAATTTCGTTTTTTGATCATTACACTGCGTCTCCACGAGCAATATTTCATAGCCAATCAACTGATTGCTGGCTTTAAGACCGGAACGCAGGGACTTAGTTCCCATTAAGTGGGAAATAAAACCACTTTCGCGAAGTGGACTTAGTTCCCATGTAAATCACGTCGACTACATTGGCTCGGCCACATTGAGCGAATGGAAAATAATGCTCCAGCCAAGAGGATCTTCGACTCCCAGCCCCCAGGTTCGAGAAGGCAAGGAAGTGCGAACCTCCGTTTTAAAGACCAAGCCATCGCGAATGCCAGAGCGCTTGGTCTGGACAACTGGAAGCAGCATGCCCGGAATCGCAGAGGATGGAAGGCTGTAGTTTCTCAGGCAGATACTCTTCACGGGCCGGGAGCCCGTTAAGTTAAAGTAATTAAAGCTTTTGCAGCATTATGAGCAGGATGACTTTTAGATCTCTCGATATATAAGAGAGCTGTTAATTGCCCAGGAAATCTTTTCCTCAGTGAAAATCGATTTTATTTCCGCTCAGGATGCTGGTTGATGCTCTGTGCACTCTTCGAGGCGGCGCATTGGTCTTGCCAAACCGGGAAAGTGAGTATTTCAGTAGATTCCGTCCAAGTTTAATAAATTTTCTTTATAAAGAAGGACTGAAGTGTGTTTTGGATAGAATCTTACTTAAGTCTAGCAGAATCTTTTAGGGTTTCGATAGATTAGCAGTATTCTGAGCACTCTTATCTCAATCGACAGCTAATTTCTGAGATTTTATCAATTGAAACAAGAAAGATATAAAATGTCTAATTAATTATGCATAACTGCAGAGGCGTCGAGTATTTTTTTATTTTTTTTTAGTTTATAATAAATAAAACATTGAACATAACTAATTTGCGTTTTAGCTTTTGGCAAAATCGTATTTATTGCAAATTAAAACAAGACACAAGTCAAAGAGAACGTGTTTTATAATAAATCAAACTTACGCACGAAATTGGAAGTCATAATCAGTGACCGGTGGGATTCTCCATTTCCCATATTAAGAATATATAATTTTTGCCAAAAATGGAACAGCAGTTTCGAATTTGGTACTATACATATTATTATGGAACTTCTTCGTCATATAATAATTATGGATTGATTATGGCCATTCCTAATAATTTATCAAGTACCTTTGTTTTTAAAGCGTCCAAAGGCTTAGAAAAACATAGGGACGGGCTACAGTCCGCTTGGGCGAACTGTTGGATACCCTATTCTTATTCCTATCCCTCATAAGTGGGCGTGACAAAAGTCTAAGTATGGTTAAATTGTTAAGAACGCTCTACATATTTTGTTATATAACATTTAAAGGATTTTATCAAAAAAAACGCTCCCTAGCTCAAACTTGGGTGTTTCAATAAAATTGTTTTATTTAATTGTGGGCGTGTCAGTAGGCGGATTTAAAAAAAAATTAACACATGAGCATAAAGGGCCCCTAGAGAGTATATATTATAAATTTCAGCTCCCTAGCTCAAATTTTGGATTTTCAAAAAAATTGTTTTATTTATTTGTGGGCGTGTCAGTGGGCGGATTTTGAAAATATTAATACATGAGCTTAAAGGGCCCCTAGAGAGTATATATTATAAATTTCAGCTCCCTAGCTCAAACTTTGGATTTTCAAAAAAATTGTTTTATTTATTTGTGGGCGTGTCAGTGGGCGGATTTTGAAAATATTTATACATGAGCTTAAAGGGCCCCTAGAGAGTATATATTAAAAATTTCAGCTCCCTAGCTCAAATTTTGGTTTTTCAATAAAATTGTTTTATTTTTTTGTGGGCGTGGCAGTGGGCGGATTTTGAAAATTTTATATCCCGAGCAGTTTTAGGAGTCATAGATCATATATAAAAAATTTCAGCTTCCTAGCTCAAAATTCGATTTTTTCCAAAATTTTGTTTTTTTGAGTTTGTGGGCGTGTCTGTGGGCGGATTTCAAAAATTCGTAAACTTGATTATTTCGGGACCCTAGAGAGTATATGGTTAAAATTTCAGCTCTCTAGGTCCAGTTTAAAGGCCTAATTTTTGCCGACGGACGGACGGACGGACGGACGGACATGGCTAGATCGACATTACTATCGATGCTGATCATAAATATAGTAACTTTTAGGGGTCTACGGGCAATATTAAGGTATGTTACAAACTATGCGTCAAAATTAATATACCCCTAGAATAGGGTATAAAAACAAACGTACAGAAATATAAAAACAACTTAGCCAAGTATGGAGTTCGTTAATGTCGATATCTGTCAGGCTTTTTCGGTATTGGTGGTTGGGTGTTGTAGGAATAGGGTAAGCATTGACGTGAAAATAGCACCACTATAATGCTCTGCTAAAAATGGCTGGCTGATGAGTCTCGGAAATTTGCATGAGCCTCTCAGAAGAAGGACGCACCGCGGATGAACTTAGGTGATTGGGTAAAGGGTGTCGTCAACAGGCAGCATGATAGATATCTTATATAAGGGCATTGAGCTTTTTCAAGACTTTGTCATATTTTCGAAGTGAACTACTGACATCCGTTCTAGAAGGAGTTTGGAAACTCACTCTCCAGGTTGGGGGTTGTGACGTGGGCGTAACTTTCCTACCAAGTAAACAAAATTAAGTTCTAAGAAATACGCGCATCCGATATGGACACCCCTCATTTAAAATCACGACCCTTAATGTCAACGGATTAGGAATTGAGAGTATGAATCAGGAACGAACGAACATACACTGTACAGTATATACCATAAGGTCAATATTATAAGGTCAGTATAAGGTCAATATTACCGAGATAACAGGAGATACGATCAGGTATGAAGAAACGACGACAGTGCGGCTTTTATTACAGCTCTTAGAAAAAGATGCACATGCAAGGATGCGGTTTCGTCGTGGAAAATCAGCTAAGATCAAAAGTCATTGATTGCAGGCCGCAAGTGATCGCCTGGCTGAAATTCTTACCCAAGTCACATTTTAAAACATCAGTCTTCTATGGGCACATGCTCCTACTGACAAAGCATAATACCCAATCTAGGAGGAGTTCTATGACCTCAAGGTCGTGCTCGGTGACTTCAACGCCAAAATCGGTAAGGAAAACATTTTTCGGAGTTTAGTCGGCAAGCACAGCCTCCACGACACGACAACAGCTTTATCGACTTTGCAGTAGCCCTTAATACGGTGAAAACTATCATTCCACAATCCGAAGTGGAAAATGACACTCACTACTGATCTCAAGAACTAATAGGCCTAGGAAACTAAAAGTTTGCAATTATTTGGAGATGATTATTTCTGCCTCTTTAAGACGCCGTTTAGCTGAGCATATCCATGTGAAGTTCATGAAGCTGTTTTTTGAAATAATCATCTTCAGGGGAAAAGAAGGGGGATCATTTGTTGATATGTTTAAAAGCACACGGGAAAGAAACTTATTCCCAGAGATATGATGATCCGTATCAGACGGATATCAACAAATAACATGATAACTGCTTTTTCAATTTAAAATTATTTCCGTAGCGAAGCACGAGTCAGCTTTTTTTATGCATCCATAAATAACGATTTAAATGATTAAAATTACAGTGCTAGCTACCAGTAGTTATGGCGTCTTTGATAAATATATTGCAACTGCAACCTTAAATCATCTAAGTAATCACGACTTGCAAACAAAGTAACGACACTGAATTATGTAAGGCTGTTAAGGCGGGGCTAACTTATCCTGATGCAAGGAACAATAACTTCAATTTTGCACGCTACATTAAACTAAATGTTGCAGTTAAAATCACGTCCATAAAAAGCCCATAAACGTCTATTCAAAAACGGGTAAACCCAATTGCTGTCGTGATAGAAAAAATAGAAAACTGATTGCATGGTTGAGTTCATGACTTGATATTAAAAAACAAAGCTTACAATACAATCTGTGTGCAGATCTGAAGAACTTGTTGACATATGTTGTCATTAATTGTACAAATGTCTGATAAGGATGATGGTTGTCAGTAAATGTTATCAGCAAATCAGTATTCCCACTGACATAATACGATAGACCATTAAAAGAAGGCCGCCATTCATTAACAAGCAATTCTGATAAGACCTTAGCGCTGTAGGCAATAAAATTAATGATCCGATTGGAATTTAAGGCAATTGCTTTGCTATCGCCAAGACGCACTTCCGCAAAAGTCCAAATATTTGGGTGTGATGATAGATAAATTCTTATTTCAATAAAAAGTGATACAATGTACGAACGTGGTAATTCTGTCATCTGCCGTTTTTATACCTACCCTATTCTAAGGGTATATTAATTTTGACGCATAGTTTGTAACATACCTTAATATTGCCCGTGGACCCCTAAAAGTTACTATATTTATGATCAGCATCCATAGTAATGTCGATCTAGCCATGTCCGTCCGTCTGTCGGCATAAATTAGGTCTTTAAACTGGGCCTAGAGAGCTGAAATTTTAACCATATACTCTCTAGAGTCCCGAAAAAATCAAGTTTACGAATTTTTGAAATCCGCCCACAAACTCAAAAAAACAAAATTTTTGGAAAAAATCGAATTTTGAGCTAGAAAGCTGAAATTTTGTATGTACGATCTATGACTCCTAAAACTGCTCGGGAGATAATATTTTCAAAATCCGCCCACTGACACGCCCACAATTAAATAAAACAATTTTATTGAAAAACCAAAGTTTGAGCTAGGGAGCTAAAATTTATAATACAAGGTGGCGCAAAAATAACCTTCCGATGTTTTTTGGTCACCGACCGATTATTGCTCAAATAAATAGTCACCAATATTCCGCGTTCTCGAGCAGTGTAGCGTAACATTGTTTATTAACGTGTATTTCGCATGTGTTTACTACACAAATGTCAAAACAGAACTGACATTAGGGGCCAATCGCAAAATTTATAGCATTTTCTGATAGGAGGATTACTTTTGCGCCACCTTGTATATACTCTCTAGGGGCCCTTTATGCTCATGTGTAAATATTTTTAAAATCCGCCTACTGACACGCCCACATTTTAAAATCAACTTTTTTTGAAAATCCAAAGTTTGAGCTAGGGACCGTTTTTTTACAAAAGCTTCGTTTTTTTCAATAAAATCCTTTAAATATTATATAACAAAATATGTAGAGCGTTCTTAACAATTCAACCATACTTAGACTTTTGTCACGCCCACTTATGAGGAATAGGAATAAGAATAGGGTATCCAACAGTTCGCCCAAGCGGACTGTAGCCCGTGCCTATGTTTTTTGTTTGTATCAAGCCGAGGTGCGAAATTGAAAGTGGCCAGACATAATCACTGGAACGTGGGTGTCCGCCCAAAGGAGCTTTCACTGTATATGTAATTGCTAGTCTTAAATTCACAGTCCTTTAAGACCATGGCATTATCGAACAAAAAACCAATTGCACTTTCGTTTTGAATGTTTGTAAATCATAATAGAGCGTGATAGAGCATTCCACATTCGTGTTGTACGGCTAAGGAACGATTCTTTGTATTTCACTATACGCCCGAGAGTAGGCTTAAGAGTGAACTGATGCGCATTCCTGGCATGGGGGCAATTGCGGTTGAAGTGTTCTAAGGGTGGAACGCAGCCGGCACTTTTGGTGAAAATATCGATAAAACAATGATAGGCAGGAGACATTACGACGATGGCTCAAAGAGTTAAGCGATTTCATGATATCTCGATCGCCAATGAGTTTTATCTCGGGTTTTTGTATTCTCCCGAGCAGCTCCAAATATGTGATTGGAGCAAAAGCCCAGAGTTTGGGGCTAATAAACGCCATATAAATTCCAGCCAAATCAGAAGGGGTGAAATATTTCTTGCATCGCTTTAGGGAGCCTAGACATTTCGCAGCGTTCTTGGCGACATCGAATATGTGGTCATTCCAACGAAAGTTGTCATTAACACACATACCCAGAATGGAAAGTAGTTCGGTTTCAGGTATGCAAGTGCCATTCATGGATAATAGCAGACTGTTAAGGTTTCGCATTAGTGACAGAAGTTAACACTGTCTCTTAAAAGCATTGAATTCCACCCTATTGGTTGTACCCCATTGAACAGCACGGAATTTAATGTGCTTAACATACACTGCCGTTCCAGTTCCACACCCAGTAAAGAGTGGCGTGAACCAGGAAACGAATATGAAATGCTGAGGGTACTGTCTTCAGCGAAGGCATGAATTGGATTAGAAGTTACAGACAGAAGATCATTTATAAAAATGAAAAAGAGGGTCGGAGACAAAACAGAACCTTGGGGAACACCAGCATTTACTTGGTGAGTTGCGGACTTGTAACCGTCCAAAACAACTTGAATTGAACTTTCCAAAAGGAAGTTTCTAATCCATTGAAGAAGATTATCATCGATTCCAAATGCACGCATTTTCGACAAGAGAGCTTGATGCCAAACTCTGTCAAATTCCTTTGAAATATCAAGCGCAAATATCTTACTTTCACCGCCCTGGTGAAGTGATGGGTTCCACTTTTCGGTTAAAAAAATTAATCAAATCACCCGTGGACCTGTTGCTGCGAAAATCACACTGCCATTGAGAAGTTTCCGGGATTCAAGATATTTCATAAGCTGGCGGTTAGTCAGCGTTTCCACGACCTTGGAAAGAAGGAACGTAACTGCAATTGGTTGGTAGGAAGAGGTAAAAGAAAAATAGCCTTTTTTGGGACAGGCTGCACAAATGCTGATTTTCATCTTCTCGGAAAAAGCCGCAAAGAATAGGACAGATAGAAAAGCTTGCGCAGTGGTTTCAGAAGAACACCTCTTCAGAGTGGTAAAATGGACTCGTCCCATTGAGTATTCTACGTGCTCGAGTACAAAGGGGATAAAGCACAATTAGGGAGCGTTGAGCTACCTGCAATGTGAGCAGCAAGCAGATTGGCTCTGTCTAAAGAGCTGACAGCTGGAATATCATTATAAAAGAATGTCGAGATAGAAGACAAGGCCGAATCCTTGATGTTTTTAACAAACGACCAAAAGTTGTTGCTACCCGTGGGACTTTGTAGTGTTTTTTTTTCGATTCAGTTTTGGTCGTAGAAGAATTTGACATAATTTAGAAGGGCATTGCAGTCATTTCTGGCTCAGATGGGTTGGCCTTATATGACCGAAGGCTTACCTCTTTTAACCTGATGGCCTCTTTGCAGCTCTCGAGTCACACCACGCGTTTACCTTGGTTTTGATACTTTTTATCCGGTTAGGGATAAAGCATTTCATACCCAGTAAAATTATGTTTGTTATCATATTAGCAGCAGCATCCACGTCACTGTCGAGGAAGCACAGCGATCAGTTAAAACTCTTACAGAAACCGTTTAGGTTTTTTCCAATTGGCTTTCTCGTATTGCCATACGGTTGTTTTGGGAGTTTGTTCTTTAACTATGTGGTTCGAATACGAGAAATTCGCTGATATGACACAAAGGTATAACGAACCTAAGGCGATAATACCTTTATAACGTGTTTTTAGGGTGAGAGGTAAGAAACAAGTCCAGTGTGTTGGTGGTTTGACTGCTAAGGGCTGGTATTCGTGTCGGCTCATTTACAAGCTGTGTCAAATTAGTTACCTCAGCAAAGATCTTAACATAAAGGGTGTTCAAATTTAACGTATCATTTTAAATTGGCCGCCACTTTTTTTAGAGCTATTAGATTACATCGACGTTTTTTCAGGTATGAAGTAAATACATTCCCGTAAGCTAAAATGGATCGGTACACTATTGAGCAACGTGTTTTTATTACTAAAACTTATTTTGAATATGGTGAAAGTTTTGCAGAAGTTGAAAGCAAATTTCGTTCAAAATATGGTAGAGAAAATGCTCCGTCAAACCGTGCTATTCAACTTATCGTTCATAAATTTGAAGAAACGGGTTCGGTTCAAGATCAGAGAAGTAAAGCCTATCATCGTAGTGGTCGTTCGAGTGGAAATATTGCAGCTGTTAGCAGAAGTGTTGCTGAAGAACTAAGGACGGCAATTCGTCGTCGTTCACAGCAATTACCAACAACTTTGTTTAACATTTTGCACAAATATCTGCATGTAAAGGCTTACAAAATACAGTTAACCCAAGAATTAAAGCCAACTGACCAAGCAGTCCGTCGGCGATTCGCTAATGGGCCATAGGGAAGCACCAACAAAATGACAATTTGTTCAAGCAAATTATCTTCACCGGCGAGGCTCATTTTGAAATTGGCGGTTATGTCAATAAACAAAACTGTCGCATTTGGGCTGAAGAAAGTTCCAGAGGATTGTTTGAAAGGCCAATGTTTTTGTGGAGTCAATTGGAAGATATTGATGTGCAGAATATGTGGTTTCAACAGGATGGTGCAACATGCCACACAGCAAAGAACTCAGTCGACCTTTTGAAAGAGAAGTTTAACAATCGCATAATTTCCCGAAGAACAGACGTGAATTGGCCACCAAGATCATGCGATTGGATTTTTTCTTATGGGGTTTCTTGAAGAGGGAAGTTTATGCCGATAATCCTCAAACTGTTCAACACCTCAAAGACAACATCATCGAGCAAATATCACTTATCGAAATCGAACCATCATTATGCGAAAAAGTGATTCAAAATTTTGGTAAAGGTTGACAGTCTGCCGAGCTAGCAGAGGAGGTCACTTGGACGACTTTCTTTTTCATTATTAACTGGAACCAATGTACTGAATTTCCAATAAAAATAAATACAGATTTCACACAATTTATGTCTTTCATTCAAAATTTAAAATGATATGTAAACACCGTTTACATCCTTCAGGTGTTGTCTCACCAGAGTGTCGAAGCCAACATGAATTGTGTATATTGAAATCATCCGCAATAACGATTTCAGTTCAGTGATTCAGTCTGACAGCGCATCAAACACGTTAGAATTTGAGTGCCTGTCCAGATTTACACTTCTGTAAACGAAACAGAAGTGAATTACACACTTACCAACGGACAGAGTACTTAGCCAAATAAAATTAAATTCCGGATTGGAACATGGACCATATTGTGGTTGAAGTTGGTAGACTACATAAACGGCGATACCGGCGATGGGGAAAGAATAACGGCACTATCCAGTTAGACTTAATTTTGTTATACCAGAACCAAAGCTAACCTGGGTTTTGCCAAGTGAAAGGACTGGTTTATTTCGAGAGATGAGCGCATACGAAAAAAGATTCACCCACGGATGTAACTCACATCTACTCTAAAATTTCTACACATTATGAGTATTTATGACAGACAAACATAAAAAAAAACTCCGGCGCTACCTAAGCGAGTCCGTGCAGAAAAGATTTTTGCACCAGTTTTCCACAACAAATTACCGCAGGTGTTATGCCCGTACGATGCTTTGCGTCCAGTCCTAGCATGGACCTGCTTTAGTTTGTTCTGAGAAAGCTTTTGTTAGGTTAGATTAGGTTAGGTTTGAAGGGAAGTGCACAGTAATTGCTGTGCTTGCACGGGGGCCCATTGGTCCATTGTGATCAGTTTTTGTTGATCGTGGTAAAAACTTCACTTATAATAAAAACACTTACCATACTTCGTTTAAATTATTCCTGCTGGTTGGCCTATTGGACACAACCTGTTTTCTTGACAAACCTGATTGTGTCCGTCAGTGGTACCTGCGCTATGTCCTCTAAGTCTTCGAAAAATCTGTTACCGAGATAGCGAAGTCGAGATGTCTGGAGGTTTGGACACTCGCAGAGCAGGTGTTGGATAAGGACCAAGTTATAGCAATACGTAAAAAGTGGAACAGTAAACATATTGAAACCAACACATCATAGGAAGGATTTGTATCACTTCTGTGAATTGACTGCGAAGTTAAACAGAAAAAGCTTTCCGTACGGAAAAATTAATGAATTCGTTTTCTATCCAATTTTATGTTCAATTTCTACTTTTTTATACCCTATTCTAAGGGTATATTAATTTTGACGCATAGTTTGTAACATACCTTAATATTGCCCGTAGACCCCTAAAAGTTACTATATTTATGATCAGCATTGATATTAGTGGCGATCTAGCCATGTCTGTCCGTCCGTTCGTCCGTCGGCAAAAATTAGGCATTTAAACTGGACCAAGAGAGCTGAAATTTTAACCATATACTCTCTAGGGTCCCGAAATAATCAAGTTTACGAATTTTTGAAATTCGCCCACAGACGCCCACAAACTCAAAAAAAAACAAAATTTTGGAAAAAATCTAATTTTGAGCTAGAAAGCTGAAATTTTTTTAATATGATCTATGACTCCTAAAACTGCTCGGGATATACAATTTTCAAAATCCGCCCACAGACACGCCCACAAATAAATAAAACAATTTTATTGAAAAACCAAAATTTGAGCTAGGGAGCTGAAATTTATAATATATACTCTCTAGGGGCCCTTTAAGCTCATGTGTAAATATTTTCAAAATCCGCCTACTGACACGCCCACAATTTAAAAAAAAAAAACTTTTTTGAAAATTCAAAGTTTGATCTAGGGAGCGGAAATTTATAATACAGTAATGTCTCGCTAATCCAAATCACCGTTAATCCGAATATCGCGTTAATCCGAATAAATATTTTTCCTCATTATGTACTCTACAGTCCGAATCAGCTCCAATTCTTGTACGCTGTAATCCGAATTCCTACAAAAAACATACAAACGCTTTGGTTTTTACATTAATTTTAGTTTTAACAGTAATCTTGTCGTTTTGCGACCCAGTAGTTATCAATGTATTTACGCATTTTTCGTTCTTCCTTCGCTCCTTTGGTAGCTGTACGATCTTATTTCTGTCGGTTTAGCACGTGCTCAGAAGTTTTTAAAGTTGTAACAGGAGTTTCTAAGTTTTTTATTCTTTCGTTTATTTAATTATGTTTGAAAATGGCGAATAAAAGGAGGCGCATAACGCTAACATTAAAACAAAAATGTGAAATTATTAAAAAAAAAAAAAATGAAAGTGGTGTTTGCGGAAAGTCCCTAGCTGGGGACTACGGTGTTGGCGCGTCCACGAACAATATCTGATATTAAACGAAATAAGAGAAGCATTTTGAGGTTAGGGTTAAATACGTCAACTGGATACTTTGTGCTACCGAATTTTGTTTCTTTTTTTACAGTCTTGTTTCAGAAAGTGGTGGAAAAATTTTAAAAATAAATAAATTACACGGATGGTTTCTTAAACAGAAAGAAAAAAACGCTCCTGTCTCTGAAGATTTATTGAAGATGAAGTCGAAAATAATTTTCCGGCACATTTGTGGTGTTGAACGTTTCTTCAATGCAAGCCGAAGATCTATTGCAAATTTCAGAAAACGTTTTGGCATCCGAAATTTCAAAATTTGCGGGGAAAAACTTTCTGCTGATTCAAATGCTGCAACCGAATTCCGGAACAACTTTTCCCACAAAATAAAAGAGCTGGAACTTCACCCGTTTTAAATTTATAACGCTGATGAGAGTGGTCTATATTGGAAGCTTTTGCCAGAGAGGACCCTAGTAGGCTCTACCGAAAAAACAGCTCCTAGACGAAAGACAAGCAAAGAGCGTTTTACTTTCCTGGCCTGTACTAACTCAACAGGCACACATCCATTGAAAATGCTAGTGATCGACAAATCAAAGAAACCATGTTCCTTTGGTGCAGCGAAATTGCCAGTGGAATACGATTCAACTGCAAGTGCCTGGATAAAATCCACAGTTTTCAAAAAGTGGTTTTTCAATTTGTTCGTGCCTCAAGTGAAAAGCTTTATGCGTGCAAATGGACTACCGGAAAGAGCGTTGCTGCTATTGGACAATGCGCTATCCCACCCACCACCAAATGAGCTTAAAACTGATAACGGTAGGATAATGACACTATTTTTTACCACCAAACTGTACGTCTCTGTTCCAACCCATGGATCAGAATGTAATAAGGATAACAAAAAAAAAACTCTGTTGTCTCACGTTATGAACCAAAATGCTGAAATAACCGCTGTTTTAAAAAGCATAACGTTAAGAGACGCCGTTTTCTTTTTGGCCAGTGCATGGAAGGGGCTGTCACAGGAAATGATTAAAAATTGCTGGAAAGTCTTCTCATCTTTCACTCAGTCAGATGAGTGGGATGTTGAGGACGATATTCAGCTGGCTCGACTAATGGACCAACCAAACGGTATATCAAATTCTGAAATGGCAAATTTTACAGAAACTATCGAAGGTATGTGTGGAATTCATTTGAGTGCTAGTGAAGTTATCGATTGGCTGAACGACGACGACATCCAGGATAGCACGATTGTAGAAAGCGACGAAGAAGAGGCAGTACACCAGCATCAAGAGAAGACAAGCATGAAGATGCAATCACAGCTTTAGCTGTTTCCACAAAATGGGCGTTGGAGAATGAAGCCTCCGCTTCAGACATATTGGCTTTGCAAAATCTCAAACAAAAGGCTTTGATGACATTGCAAAAGCAAAAGAAAAAACAAACATTTATTACTGATTTTGCGATTAAAATAACATAAGCAGTGTAAGCGTAAGTTATATGATATTAAATTGTTGTTTAAAAATTCTCACAGATGAAAAATATCTAATTTATGAATTTCTTTTGAATTTTTTCTTAAGTTATTTTTGTTTTTACAAACGTCGTTACAAATGTCTTTGAACTGAATTTTAGCTTTAAGTTGTACTAAATAAAGATTATTTTCGTTAAATAAGCAAATTTTTCCTGTTCCCGTCTTGTACTCATTAGTCCGAATTTTTCGATAATCCAAATACCCCCTTGCAATAATTGATTCGGATTAGCGAGACATTACTGTATATACTCTCTAGGGGCCCTTTATGCTCATGTGTTCATTTTTTTAAAATCCGCCTACTAACACCCACAATTAAATAAAATAATTTTATTGAAACATCCAAGTTTGAGCTAGGGAACGTTTTTTTTCGATAAAATCCTTTAAATGTTATATAACAAAATATGTAGAGCGTTCTTAACAATTCAACCATACTTAGACTTTTGTCACTCCCACTTATGAGGGATAGGAATAAGAATAGGGTATCCAACAGTTCGCCCAAGCGGACTGTAGCCCGTCCCTATGTTTATACCCTATTCTAAGGGTATATTAATATTGACGCATAGTTTGTAACAAACCTTAATATTGCCCGTAGACCAATAAAAGTTACTATATTTATGATCAGCAACGATAGTAATGTCTAATGTATAAATCAAATAATTCATAAAAAACATTTTGAGACAAAGATTGTGTTGATCTATTTATTTTCAGTGCACTAAAAAAGGAAATAAAAGTTTTTACGTTTTCATGTTACGTATGCTATAACTTGGGCCGGCAAAGTCAATTTCGGTTAATGTTGTTTCGGCTTACGTCGCATATCCAATCCCGAAAGCAACGTTTCGCCAGGCCCACCTCGGGTACTATAGCGATCGAAGTATAACGAGTTTCAAAGGTCGTCGCTTTGTTCTTGTATGTGCTTTGAAGGGTCACCGTTCTGAAAAGTTTGAAAGTGTTTTATATCAAAATGTCTAAATATGAAAAGTTTCCCATTACTCCAATTACAGTGCATGTGCCTAACTAATAGACACACTGTAATTATTGCAATGATCCAATGATATGAATACGAACTCATTCCACGCATAAACCCAATTAAAACAGTACTAAATGCGCCAATTGTCTCCTCAAAGATCACACGCAAAGGGCAAACTGTATGTTTGTCGACAAAAGAAAATAGACTCGCCGAATGACGTTCACTCTTGCTTATTACTTGTAATTACATTTGTGTATATTTCGGGCACCCAGTGTGAAATGTGATCAGTCGAAGTATAACTTTTGTTAGCATATTGGTGTGTCTACTGATTGAACCAAAGACGGTGTGGGTCATTAACATGTCATGACAAGTGTCATAGAACTTAGGTTAGGTTTGGTAAAGTGGCTGCCTGGGAACGAAGCTCAAGCTCATTTAGACTTCACTTCACGAAAGATTTATAGAACATTAACCAAAACAAAACACAAAGTCCGACTACGCTCTACACTTAAACGACAACAACCATAACTTTTCCGTCTTTGAAACAAACCTTTCGCCCATCCACATATTGTGTAAGAAGAGCAGACTACTTGACGCCCTTGAAGAAATTGAAATATACTCGTACAAAGCCAACAAAACAAAAGTGGACAGCACACATTTCTGTGTATTCCGTTACAATACTATGGTACTACTATGGAGTAGTCAACGCATTATATTAGCTGTGTTTTATTATCCATGCGGAGCGGATCTGGATCTGGATCAATTTAATACGTAAAACAAAAACAACACAGGATCTTGCTATTTATCGGGATCATTAATCGTGATCCAAAATGTAATTACAAAACTCACTACCTGTTTTTTCGTGGCTTTGCTTATTTAAATTATGGGAAATTATAGGAACACAATAATATTGCCAGACCAAAATATGAAACACTATTAATAACACAAAAAATCAATTAGCATATTTTCATATTCGAATAATTTACCACTGCGACTTTTGAGACGTTTTGTTTCGTAATATAATACACAAAAATTAATGGAAATATTAGCAGTACAATACTGTTAATATGTTGCATATTTGAACATAACATTTGAACATAGTTTCTGAAAAAAAAATATTGAGTGCAAAATGTATGTTGATTTGTATTCAAATGGCAACACCCCCGACACAACAAGCGATCATATTGTGACGTCACATTGTACGCTATATTTGCAATATGGCTGAGTGCCAATCGAAACTTGAAATACCTGGTATCGTCTGTTATGTGTTAAAAACAACTGTTGCCACAACTTGCCACTGATGATCCAGATCGTTTTATTATCAGATCGGATCCGTATCAAGATCATTGGGATAATAAAACGCGGCTATTATGATATTATGAAAGAGTAATATATGCAAATGGGACTCAGTGTTCTCTCTCATCCTCTCAATGTTTCCACACATGCATGTGTATCCTCTCAATTTGTGAATGCATGAACTACAATCTGAGAATGCGTGTAGTTATCCGCTCCTTATACGCCAAATTCGCTGAGTTAAATTATCCGCTTGTTATCGCATGTCATTTAAAGCTAACACACATTTTTTAATATGAATTACAAGTAATCAGATGGGTTAGTGCTATCTCGCTGCTATTTGGTGTTTATTAATATGGGGGATAAAAAATAACAACATAATAAGAAAAACGCTTGAAGATGAAACTTTCGTTTCGAAACGCGTAGCGTAAATATAAAAAAAAAATTAAAATAAGTTGTGATACAATTAAAATAAAAGACACAATATTAAAGAATTTTATTCTATTATTTTTTATTTTATTTTATTATTTCTCTTAACACACAACTAGAGACAAAAACAACAATGAATCACTTAGACCGTTATATCGGACTTGAGAAACTCTGTTTGCCTACTGTGAGGTGGTAATTATGTGGATATAACTTCGAAAAGGGAAGTTGGAGAATGCAGAGTAGAAGCAGTGCAATACCCCTGAAGAGGAGCAGAGTGGAGTGACTGTTACAGTCGAAACCCAGTTCTGGTCCCATTTTTCTGCTCGGCGGGAAGATAACATACCGAGGGTGACTGCTTTAGTCCAACTCCCAGTATCTTATCTAGCACTAAGTGTGGAGTGCGGATTGAAGTGGCTGTTGTTGTTGCTTCTTTGAAAGGAGTGCTCTTTCTTTGAAAGGAGTGCTCTTTCTTTGAAAGGAGTTCAGGTTGGGATGACTCACCCGCATCCAAGCCTGTTGCTTAAAACCCTGCTGAGGCACCGGTGTGTGGCTACTATAGCTGCATATCTTAAGGAGTGACTAGTGCAGTCGAGCTCAACCGGATTCCAGAAACCATGTTTAGGATCTGATTGGGGTGACTGTTATCAATACAAACCCCAGACTGATCCGGATTCACTGCGCAGCGGAGGGAGAGCTACCTGGGGCGACTGTTTCAGTACGATCCCGTTTTGCTTCCTAATCCGAGGAAAGGAGAGTGTTTTGAGGTGACTGTTTTAGTCGAACCTCAAAACTAACCTCTATTCTTTTGCAGGTAATACCGAGTCGGTGACTGCTTCAGTCAAAACCTTCATTTTACTTTTACTTTTGGTGGCGCTTACAGTCCGGGGTAGACCACGGCCTCAACTAACAAGCCCCTCCAACCCTCCTACCAGCTCGGTCCCTCGCTAGCTGCCTCCAGTTACGCACACTAAGTTGGTTGAAGTTGTTCTCCAATTGTGCGCCCCACCTAAGGTGGGGTCTTCCTCTGCTGCGTTGACCCTCAGGGATGGATTTGAAGACTCATCGGGCTGGTGCGTTGTCCATACGCTCCACGTGTCCCAGCCATCTCAGCCGTTGTATTTTTAGCGTTTTGACAAGGTCAGCGTCGCTGTATAGCCCGTATAGTTCGTCGTTGAATCTTGTTTTCCACACTCCATCGTCACAAACTGGACCGAATATCACCAAATAGCAGGACCGGGATGATTAAGGTCTTATATAATATCTCCTTGGTTCTAAGAGAGAGGGCTTTCTTTCTTAGATGCCTTTTAGCCCGAAGAAACAGCGATTGTGTAGAGTGATTCTTCGCTTGATCTCTGCGCCGATGTCATGTTGCGAAGTGATAGTGGAGCCCAGGTAAACAAAGTCTTTAACTACTTCGAAGTTGTATCTGTCCATCGTGACGTTTTGTCCGAGTCACCGATGTTGAGAGTCCTTCCTCGTTGACAGCATATACTTTCGTTCAGTCAAACCCGGAAAGTGTTATTTGAATCCATTGAAAGGATACCGAGATGGGACGGCTTGGTTCTTGAGGATAGTGGCTGAGTCACAGAAATATGTCACGCGCATCGTGGATCTAGTGCGGTTGGAAGGACTTTTGCAGTACGAACTTCAAGCCGCGTTAGTGCACTGAAAGGGGACATGTTGGGATGGTCGCCACAGTCGAAGGGGGTTCAACCTCAAGTTAGTTTTGGATTTTGTGACGAATTTGCTTTTGCAGCAAACATCTGTCTCGCTAAGATCGCTTAGATCTTCATAGAAAAGGCTGTCAAGGATTTGTTTCCCTGTATTAGCTAGTGCAGGGCAGTTGCACAGGAGGTGTGTTATGATTTCCTCTTCCTCAACATCCTTGCAGCTCCTGCAGAAGTCACTGGAGGGTACTCCCATTCTGGTGGCGTGTTTGCCTGTAATGGCCAGTGATAGCTCGAACTACAGAGCTTAAATTTTTCTTGCTTACTGAGAGAAGATTGGATGTTCTTTTTGCATCGTACTTTGTCCATATCTGTTTGGAGGACGAACATATGCTGATGGTAATCCATCTATATTGTTCCCTTCTACCAGTAAATTTTCTGATAGTTTGCAGTTTACCGATGTAATGGGCACGGCCGGCGCCTCTCTGTTGTCGAAGAGCTATTGTTCGTTTTCTTTTCTGGCTTGCAGTTGCCTGGAATGTCGCTGTGTCTGGGGGCATTGTCAGCGATCTAGCATAGTTCCTAAGGCTGAAGTCGGTGTGGACCTTAAGGCTTCTGTAATGCAGACGCAGGCTGACCTTTGGACTCGTTCCAAGGTGCTCACGTCATAGAACTTTGGTTTTGACATAAGGCCACTATCATTTGCGGCGATATAATTTTCAAAACATAATTTTAACAAAAACTTGAATGACCAAATAAACATTTCAAAACAACGAACTTGTAGATTAGATTAGATTAGATTCTTTATTTCATGAAATATATGTACAATAGTTTGTGTTTGAGAATACGAGCATGGCAGAAATAGCCGTCTGCCGGAAATGACATTTCATAGATATTAAAGAAATTATTACATAGAAGTTAAATTGAAAAGGAACATTGAAAAAGAAAGAAATACTTATTTACAACACAAGATTTTGGGTTTAAGCATAAAAGATTAATTCGTTATGTCTTTAATAATTAGTCGTCAGAAAAGATGAAAAAAAAAATATATATTTATATAAAATAAAAAAAATAAATAAATGCAATTTGTACATCAGTACCTAAGTATAAAACTAGATTAAAGGAATGGAATGGATCAGCGAGGGGGTCTAAAACAATTTTGATGATTTGCAACATAAAGATTTATAATTTTGAAGTGATTTAGAACACAAAAAAAAAATCAATTTTAAATGATTTGAAACATAAAAGAAAAATTTTGGATTATTAAAGCAATAACTTAAGAAGAACGACAAAAGTGGCTTGTAGCTTGGACTTTTTTTTTTTAAAGCTATTACGATATAACAGAGCATATTTGCAGTATTTGCACAAAACAAGCCACCTCCTAGCTCCGTTTAGTATATCGTACAGACCATTTACGGACAGATTGCTTAATCGGAAGTATAGTCGACGAATCTCTTGTAAAATAGGGCATTCCGCAATGAAGTGGTGAATATTTTCAGGCACTCTCATGTTGCATAGATTACACGTTTCCTCAAGATCTGTTCTGTGTGGCATGGAATTCAAATTTATTAATTCTGCTCTCGCTCTAAAAATGGTGCTTATAACTTTCGATGAAAAATTTATATTGAAATAACTTTCGTGAGATAGCAAATGATGGTTTAGGTTCCTATAGATTAACCTTGAAGCTGAGGAAGATGCTCTAATTAGGTGCTGATCGTATAATTTGTCATCCACTTTAGCAATGATCATTGCAAAAAGCCTCTGCCAGTCGTTAACATTAGTTAAAGTAAAGGAGACATTCAGTTCGAGAGATATCGCTAGCTGGTTTCAATCCTTAAATGGAGAAGCATTGGTTTGTAGCAATCTTATTAAGATAGTCTTGGAAAGATTATTCCTGCTTCTCATTACCACTCTGGTTAAATAATCAGAATGAGCTTTCAAGTTTCGCACGTAGATGGGAGGCAAACCTGACTCTACATGAATAGCGTAGGTCGGAGTCGCATTTGGTAGCCGGAATAGACGCTTGAAAAAGAATCTTTGGACTGCCTCAAATTCTTCGAGGGGGCTCACGCCAAAGGCCTGCACACCATAGCACATACAAGTATTAACTGTGGCGTTAAACACTTGATACTTCGAAGAAAGGTCAATGTTTTGATTGGCGAAGAACTTCGGCCACATCATGTTGAGTGCCAGTTTGGCTTCAATACTTTTTTCTCTGGCATGCTTGTTAAAGTTTAGATTATACGACAACAAAACACCCAGGTACTTGAACTCACGAACTACCTCAATTTGTTCGTTGTTAAGGCGCCAAGTTCCTACCCCAGGACGTCCTCCCTGCCGGTTCTCAAATACCATGACCTTGGTTTTTGCGACGTTGATATGGAGATCCCAAGTTTTACAGTAGGTTTGCAATCTATTAATTTGCAGTTGCAAAAAAGAAGGATTTTCCGCCAGTAACACTAGGTCATCAGCGTACAGAAGTACTTTTATGTGATTGCCCGCAAAGTTAACGCCACCCGGAAGAATATCAGATATTGCATCAATGTACAACGCGAATAAAATTGGGCTTAATATGCAGCCCTGAGGGACGCCTGCAGATGTTTCAAACCATTCAGACAGGTTCGACCCATCCCACACAGCTGCGCAAGATGACGAAAGAAATTTGGCATACAACATTAAGATCTTTCTTGACACTCCAAGGGATGCCGAACTTGTATATTGAACGAACTTGTATTCTATTCTAAAGATATAGCGCAGAAAAAAAAGGTCATACATTTTGGCCCATTTTGTATAAAACTATTTTTAAAATTATCGGTATGCGAATGAAAAAGTTCTGTTGTTCTATGGCTGAAAGATATTTAATTAAATGTATCAACAAAAAGGAAAGACAACTTCACTGTAGGACAAACTTTAAAAGAATGAATAAAACCCAGATGAACACAAAGAGAGAATACATTTAAATAGAAAGAGATACAAGTATAAACGATACGGTGTAAGATATAATATTTGATAAAACCTGTGTTGCCAATTTTAAGGTATAACAACAAGTTCTGATTTTAACATGCAGAAGAACAATGGCCCATGAAGATGCAAATCTCTGCAATTAAGTAGCCACTCGTTTGAACTATCAAGATTCAGATTTCATTTTATGTACATACATAGTTTGGAAAAACCTTTGTATACATATGTACTTACCAAAACTTGTAAAAGGAAATTTGCGTCATATAGTCCAGTCAAATTAGACTTTGAAGGTTACATTAATTCCCATAGAGCTAAAAATTGGAATGAATGTTCAGAATACTATTATAAATGAATTGCGAAAAGTCCCCATCAATCCCACTTCGGCAAAAAATGTTATTAACGGTAAAAGTTTGCAAAAATAGGTTTTTCGCGTTTTTCAGCGAAACGGTGAGCTTTACAGCAAAATACGAGTAGTACAGGCAAAAATTGTAGATCATCCGATTCTCTACAAAAAATGTATTTACACTTTTTTTCATAAGTATTGCCATTTCCGTGATATAGCGGTTGAAAGAATTGAAAAAAAAAATTTATTCGTAATATGCACGTTAATGTACTTTTATATACATTTTAGAACCGTTATACGAGTAAACATATGAGTCCGTATGTCTTATAAATACAAATTAGAAAATTCTTACGATATAAATGAACGTCAAAAACTCCGCCCCTATTTCCATTTAGGCCCGCCATTCACTACACAAAATAACAGCGCAAACTGAAATAGAAACGCCAATTTGGAGCAGTTATTTTGTACAGTAAATGGCCGGTCTTAGGCCACAAAATAACTGCGCAAATAGATTTGAGCAAAAATCAAAATTGTTTACTGTTAGTCGTAAGCATTCCTTCGTAGTGACAACTCGTGGCTATATATATATTAGTAATACTTATATATATATAGCCACTGCTCGAACTCCAACAGAAAAAAATATTTATTCATCAAAATGCCAAACTCACACTTTTTCTACACGCAATAACTGGCTGCGATACAACATCAGCATTTTTCAAGAGGGGCAAAACAACGGTTTTGAAATTGTTCGAGAAACAAAATTTAATTTATTGTGCTGAAGTTTTTAAAGATAGTAGCTCTACTCATGAAGTTATAATCACTAATGGAATTCGCTTTCTTCTTTCTATGTACGGAGCTCCAAAAAAAGTTATCTGCTTGGATAAACTCCGATACTTATCTTTTGCAAAAAAAACTTATAATAAAAAACAAGTGCAATTAGCTTGTCTTCCCCCAACCTCTGCTGCTGCTTAACAACATCTTACTTACTTACTTAGGTGGCGCTACAGTCCGGGGTGGACCTGGGCCTCAACCAATACGCCTCTCCAGTTAGCACCATCTTTGGCTAACTGCCTCCAGCTGCGCACTCCAAGTTCGTTGAGATCCCCTTCCACTTGCGCGCACCACCTAAGGCGAGGTCATCCTCTACTGCGTTGTCCCTCCGGGTTGGAATCGAAGACTCTTTGGGCCGGAGCGTTGGTGTCCATTCGCTCTACATGTCCTAGCCATCTTAGTCGACTAATTCGCACTTTTTTGACCAGGTCGATGTCGCTGTACAGCTCGTAGAGTTCGGTGTTAAATCTCCTCCTCCAAAGCCCGTCAACGCAAACGGGACTGAAAACTACTCGAAGAATTTTGCGTTCGAAACGACCAAGGAGATTTTCATCCGCTTTTGCTAATGTCCACGCTTCTGCGCCGTAGAGCAGGACTGGGATGATGAGGGTCTTATACAAAGTCTCCTTAGTGTTTCTGGACAAGGCCTTACTAGTCAATTGCTTCTAAGGCCAAAGAAACAGCGGTTGGCAAGTGTAATTCTTCGTTTGATTTCTGATGTGATGTCGTTTTCAGAATTTATAGCGGAGCCAAGGTAGACAAAGTCCCTAACTACCTCAAAGTTGTAGCTGTCTATCGTGACGTTCTGTCGTTCTGTCCGATTCGTCGATGTTGTGTGTCCCTTCTTTTTGACAGCATATACTTGGTTTTGCCCTTATTCACCTCAACAACATCTATTCCGGGTATATTATCAAGTTCAAGTGTGGCTTGGTAATAAAATGGATCCAGAAGACTGGGGTTGGAAGTTAGTTGACAATGCATTGGAACCAATTCATACGTTATTCCCACCTGCACCAGAAAAACTCCTTAACACCATCTTTTGCAAAAGGTTGTAATGCTAAATGCGGCTGTAAAAAGGTTGGACTGTTTTGTTCTTTAGCATGTACCAATTGTCAAGGACAGTCGTGCTCCAATGTTGAATCAATACTAGATGAGAATAATTACGATCTCAGTGATGAGACGACATAATGATGCATCACTTTTAGAACATATTTGTATCCAGCAGGAAGATGAAGAAAAAGAAGAAGAAGAAAACGAAGACAGTACACTAGAAGTTCTATTGGATTATTATGAATCCGACGAATAATTTTTCCAAATTATTTTTTCATTTTTTTTTTTTTTTTTTATAATTTGCTTACGCTAAAGGGATTTTTCTGTTGTTACAGTACCCTTATAATGCTAAGAACACAGTGTAAGCTTGGTATTAGAAAGAATAGAGAGATAGGAAAGAAGTGTTTGGGTGCAGTTGTAGGGTTTTTCTCCACGGGTGGTGTCTAAGTTACTTAGGGAGATTACGATTTCATGTATTCGGTATAAAGTAATGAACTTGGCCGGGATTCGAACGCACGACCTTCCATTCCTTAAGCGAGTACACTACTACTGCACCATTGCCACCCGCATATTACATAATTTACACAGCTTTCATCATTTTCAATACTCAATTTGAATTCAATAGGATCACAATGGATCGTGGAATAATCCTACCGGGGAAACCACGTTAAAAAAAAGCGCCAAGCACACTACCTCATAGGTGATGTGGAAACTTGTGCATATTACGAATAAATTTTTTTTTTCAATTCTTTCAACCGCTATATCACGGAAATGGCAATACTTATGGAAAAAAGTGTTAATACATTTTTTGTAGAGAATCGGATGATCTACAATTTTTGTCTGTACTATTTTGCTGTAAAGCTCACCGTTTAGCTGAAAAACGCGAAAAACCTATTTTTGCAAACTTTTACCGTTAATAACATTTTTTGCCGAAGGGGGATTGATGGGAACTTTTCACAATTCATTTATAATAGTATTCTGAACATTCATTCCAATTTTTAGCTCTATGGGAATTAATTTAACTTACCTCTATTTTAAGGGCTAATTTGACTGGACTAATATATCGTGCAGACTTTGAGTTCATAAAAGGGCGCAATCAGCACGGATAATTAACTTGCTTGCGATTATAGTAATTAAACACAGTTTGCGATAAGGCAGTGCGATTAGATAGGGAATCTTTACAATATTTGCAAACGGGTACAAAATATTGAAATTATCAGACTGAATTGAATGAGTTCAATAGTTCATCACTGTGCTATTTAGGTATAGCTTGAAGAGTTGAATAATTGAGTATTTTGTTGAAAATATCGATAAAACAACGACAGGCGGTAGACACTTTGACTTTGATCAAAGTAATGGATTGTTTCCCGTTCTGTCAGTCTCCTTTAAATTGCATTGCGTGCGAGCTGCTTGTATAACATTATTGCTTTTATGTGATTTTCTCAATGCCAAAGACACCTTAGTGCAGATCCGACGAAGAATTAACTCAGGAAGCCGTTGTAACTTCGGTTTGGTCAAACAAATAGGTCTAAATCTAGATCGCGATTGACCGCAAACACAAAGTGAGAGCTCTAAAAAACACAGATCCAGCCAGGTTTGTTATACGTCGCCGAGTGCTTGTTCATAACCATAAAAAGTGATCGGGTATTCAGCAATTTTCAGCGAAAATTTCTGTGTAGGATTTTTTTTTCGGGGTGCGAGACTTTCTACACTGCAACACTCAGACTCAATACTGGTCCATTGTATTACCAGGAAGACACACCGCTTTTACTGTGTAAATTTACTCGTTTTCCTAAGAAAGACGAGTAGGCGCTTTAATGATATGGAGCTTAAGATTAACGGCACTCACCACATCAGCACCAAATACCTTCCACCTGATACGAGCAAAAGCAGGACAATCACAGAGGAAATGTTCCGCAGTGTCATCGGTTTCTCTACAGAACTCGCAGTTGGTGGTATTGCTTAGGCCTAGCACCTTAAGGTGTTTGGCAAAAGCGTAATAGCCGTAAGTACACCAGTAGGGTAAGGCGAGGAGGGTTTGACACAAAAATGATGATACGTCATTTTGAACCAAAATTTAGCGCACCGTTAAAAATGTCGGGGTATAAAACTTTCCTTATATATTTGACTTTAAAGTGGTGTATATTCCAATTGTGTAATCTAAAGGGTTCTCATGATGTGGAGCGAAAAAGAAATATAGTAAAAGTGTCAAATCCTCCCACTTTATAGGAGGATTTGGCATTGCCTTAGGAGGTTTTGACAATAGGTAGGAGAATTTGACATTCTGCGAACTTTCATTTAAAAACGTAACACAAAGATAGTTTTATTTTGAACAAATTAACAAAATATACAGAATAGTTCATAAATTAAGTTGTAATAAGTTATTAGACGGGCCAAGCTTATGTTCTCGGGTTTTCGCAGACTAATAGTTGGATTTCGCCGCATGAACCCCGAAAGCCAAACTTGTCCAGCTGCTTGCTCCCTAACCCAGGAAGAAGGACATTTTATATTATTTTTTATATCATAATCGTAAACAAATCGCTTAGTCATATCAAACGTCAGGCCATGGTGCAGATTTGAACATTTCTTAAAATAATCTGTAAACTCTTCTTCTTGTGACGTGGTGAGGACTTGCCCTATAGAATATTTGGCGCTAGCCCTGCTTTGTAGATTGATAGCGCTTCGATTTTCCTATATAAGCTTTAAGCGATATAAAAGTTTCGTTCTATTAACGTTATATTTCCGCGCAGCAGTTGTTGGAGTTTCAATTTTGCGGCTTATATCGTTCAATGCTTGTTTGAGGGCTTCCTCATCTAGGACCCTTTCAGGGTGTTTCCTTTTATAAATATTTGGCATATTTGGCTACATAAAGTAATTATTTAATAAACATTGATTAAAAAATAAATAATGGTCTTTAAAAGAAACGATTAGGAGGATTTGACAAATTGTCAAATCCTCCGTATTCTAAGTTGTTAAATCCTCCTTTGATCGCACTTTAAATTTATATTTCAACTTACCAAAATTTTGCAGTATTTTCAATAAACACTGTTGTTATATTTAAAATGTATGTTTTAATAGTCACAATCACTAAAGTTTAAAAAACAAAAATTGGTATTTACACGTAGTTTCCCAACAAAGAAAATATACAAAATTACAAATAATAGTCGACCAAATACAAAAACACGTGCGTTGGGCTGTAAGGCGGAGGTACAAGTGATGTTTTCATTTGTGCAACTCATAACATAGCAGGTACCGCAAATTCGGATTTTTGCTCTCCTTCGCATTAAGTGTGGCCTTATATTTGAAAATGACAAAGCCTCCTTTTGTCAAATCCTCCTCGCTCTACCCTATTCTGTCTGCAGTCTTTTCTGTTGACAGAAAACAAGAATGCCGCAGATTTTTTACAGACGGTGGGGAGAATTTATTTAGTCTGTCTGCGCCCTGGAGAGTCATGCCATCGGCGATTGTGTTCATATGAAACCCAACCGTCAATGGAAGCCCTGACCGAGAACGCAGGCAGACATATCGCCGATTTAGGTTCCGAGAAGTCCTCCTCTGAGCCCTGTCGAGCAAGTTCATCGGAGATCTCATTTCCCGTGATCCCTTTATGACACGGGACCCAAACAAGTGCAAGTGGATTCAGCCTTCCGACCAAATTTAGAGAGACCTTGTATTCACGAACCATTTTGGCGGTGATTAAGGGGTTAAGCAAGGCTTTAAGCGCAACCTGACTGTCGCTACAGACGCAGACACTTCGCCCCTCCACTTGTTCCTCGCAATAGTCCATAGCCATTAGGATAGCAAAGGTCTCTGTTTGGAAGACTGACGCATGTTTGCCTAACGGGAGGAAAAGTCTAATGTTGTAGCTCTCTATGAAAACACCAGCACCAGATCCTTGATCGGTGCATTCCTTTCCAGGCTCAGAGTCTGACCAGAGCCAGTCCTGAACACGAGGAAAGTCGACTTCGTAGTTGCTCTTCAGTCAAAGTTCCGGTTTCATTGCATCGGACGGCATATCCATAAGACAGGAGTCGAAGGAAAACCGACGCGCAAGTTCATCAAAACTATAGTGCGAGTTATACCAAAATCCACCTCTTCTTAAACGTGAGATAGCTTTGATTGTGCAACCCATAATGTAAACATCAAGGGGCGGGAGGTTCAATAATGCATCTAGGCCGGAGCCAGCCGTGCTCTGGAAGGCGCCGTGCAGCCGAGCCATACCTTCCTTTGGAGTTTGGCGAAAGCAGCAATAACTTACTTACGTAAAAGCTTATTCCACCAAACAACCGATGCGTATGCTAGAAATGCTCATATCATAGCCGTAGGACTTTTTTCGGTTATAAGCCCATGTCTTGCCGAAAATGCCCTTGCACTGCCAGAAAACCGACAGCGCCTTGGCAGTCTTCAGCTCAACATGCTTGTACCAAAGAAGTTTGCTGTCCAAGACGATTCCCAGATATTTTGCTTCATTGGAGAATTGGGTCGTGAGGTATTTTAGCACTGGCTGAGTCAACCCGATCAGCTTTCTCCTTCTCTTAAAGACAACACCCTCAGTTTAGCGAGGATTGACCGAGAGTCCATTCCTGCCGCCCTGGCGCAGACAGTCGCTAGGCATGATCCAACAGAAAGCACGGCAACATCATCCGCGTACGCCTGAGCATATACGCTAGAACTGTTGAGTGCATTCAACAGAGAGTCGACCAGCACGCACCACAGCAGTGGAGACAGAACGACGCCTTTGCGGGCACTCTCTATTTACCCCCGCAATAGCATACGGCCACAATCCGTACCTGTGTAGGATACTTTGTCGTGGGTGCGAGGAGCATAATGAAGGAGAAGATATAGCCACATACTCTACGAGTTGTACCAAGAAGTGAAAACCGTTTAAAACGCACCCACCCCCTCTTTTCCCTTTCCGTTATCAGCCTACATTGAATCGGTCACAGTGCTTAGGGCAAGAAGATTTTCGAATCCCAGTCCCCCAAATAAAAGATGACCGAATCAGACACTTGGTCTGCTTAACAGGAAGCAACATGTCTCATCAATCGAATTTTGTCTGGCCAAGTGAAAATAAAATCATTTACAGGCTACTTGAAATTTATGGAGGAAAGAATCCTGGGCCAGGTACAAATGGTTGTACAAAAACCTTAACCCAAACGCAGAGAGAGCAAGATATCCCGAAAACGTTCCGCCGACTTAACTGAATACGTGCGTTAGACTTAGAATGAGCCACACAATCACTGCGCATAAACATCTTATGGAAAAAGGAACACCACCGCTCTGGCAACTATGTGCCGATAGAACTAAGTGCAATCTTTCAACATTTCTCTAACTTATCCATTTAAATTATTTCCCTCATTATCCACTCCCTTTCTTTATTTACTCTTAAAGCCAGCTTCTATCCTATCTCACAAGATTAAGATAAATATTGTTATTAGATTTAAGTATTTTGAATTATTAAAACTAATGTGTAAAATACTAAGTACTATAAAAGATCATTATCTTAATGTACAAACCATTTAATTAATGAATTGAATTGAATTCAATTGAATTGAAACTACGCTGACCATTATTCATTAATGCAAATGATTACCATTTCAATTGGCCAACAAATCATATATTGAGATAAGTCATCTCTTAACATGCAAACAAGTAGACAGAATTTGAAGAAAAAAATTTCAAACCCAAACGTTCTTTAACGATTAAAGGCTACAGGGTGCGCCATCTTTATGTAAACATTTGTTGTATCCAAGGGCTGAGTGGCTTCAATTAAACGCAATCCAGTTTAATTTCATTTATAACAAAATTCAATACTTTATTTCAATTGTTTAGGTTAGTGTTGAGTTGAGTTACGTTAAGTTTAAAGGTTAATAAATTTATTTGTATTCGTACTACAAGATAAAAGCGACTTGCTTGAAGAGCGAATGAAATAAGAATCATACAAAAAGGAAAGCACAGAAAGAAAAAAGATATGGCACATAGTTGTCAAATGACTTCTGGGCCTGTTCGGCAATCTGATATATTTCAGTTCGGTGTAAGTCTGTTTGTTAATATATGACAACATTAAATAACATTTATCCACCGATTGCTTTGAGTAGACATCGTCGCTTGAAAAGCAAACTGACATAAGTCCAAAAACATACATTTTCAGAAAAGCCATTTGAAGTTTTTCATAACTTAAAAAAATCATTTTAGTTTTGAATTTCAATGAATACCAAAAAGTTGTAAAGTAAAAAAGTATTATTTTGTTCTCTTTTCAAGTGGTATATTTAACTTATGTCGTTTTACATCCAAATTGCTACTAATTTAAGAAAAAAGTGTGAAAAAGTGTCGTTTTGTTTTGAAATTTGTATTTTTTTGCGTATTTTGTAGAAACAACCCACTTTAAATAGTATTAAGTTATATTAAAAAAAATATAGTAACTTTTAATGAAAAAATCGACTATAATAAAATTAGGTATATAAAATAAAACCTAGTTTAGCGGTAAAACGACACTTCTTAAAGAAATCAAAATAACTTTGAAGTTCATAAACTAGTTTTGTTCCAAGGCAAAATGACACAACACGAAAAGTGTCACTTTTCAAGAAATTTATTTATCACGAATCCATAATTTGTTTAGAAGCAAAGTGTTACAAATGAAAAAAGTCATTTAGCTGGGAAAACAACAGGGATTTTTCCTTAAATTCAAGACGACACTTGTGCCCTCATGCTGTCAGTTTAAGAGTTATAGTTATGACGGTTTGATAGAAAAATTTTATTTTTTTTTGCGATTCGTTTTGTATAAGGCGTTTTTCTTTTTTAGCTCCGAACGGGGCACTGAGATGTTAAAAAAAGAACTGTGTTACTTTTTTAGCTCGGAGCGCTCTGAGCACAAAATTTCTATTTCTTTTTATCTCTGAGCTAGCTCAGGGCTCGCTCGATGAGCTCGATTAAAAATGACCGAGCACATCGAGCAAAAAGCTGAGCGCGGCTGACTTTATTCATTATTTGTGCTTTTTCCATAGTTTATTTACTAGAAATTATAATTTAAATAGAACAATCCTTGACAAACACCAATTTCAGAAGCAAACCTGACTATTTTGAAAATTAATAAAAAAAAAAAATTATCTAATGACAGTTCAGTGCTCAATTCTGTTTCTTAATTAGCTCGGAGCGCTCAGGTTACGTTCAGCTCGGAGCGAGCTCTGATCGCTCGGACCCCGCTCTGTTCCCCGCTCGGGGCTAAAAAAGAAAAACTATAGTTAACTCAAAATCGTCAAATTTTGACTTATGCCAGTTTGCTTTTCAAGCGACGACATGTTTTTGAAACGTCAATTCAGTACATTTTTTATCACAAATCGGTTCAGATCGAAAACGCGCCGAAATAGTGACGTTGTACATTGAAAATAGTCCTTCAGTGGTGTTCTGTTAACTTGCTCAACGTGCATATCGTCGAAAATATCGTGGCCAACAAAATGGCGAAATTGACGGGCCACCCAGATCTTCAGATTTGACCCCTCCGGACTTATTTTTGTTTGGTTATTTGAAAAGAAAGTGTTCGTCAGCAAGCCTCAGACCATTGACGAGCTCAAGGCAAACATTCGTGCCGAAATCATCGCTATTCCGCCAGAGATGCTCGAAAAAGTGATTTAAAACGCAGCAAAAATGGCATATTTTGCTTTGCTCATTAGAGAAGGCCATTCGATTGATGTTGTATTCATAAACTAGGCGTCACATAATATTAGAACTTAAATTAGAAAAATAAGCTTCAATGTATGTAATTAGCCGTAAACCCTAGCAGCTAGTTATGATGTAGGTATTATTAATTTGTAATTAATTACCAATTAAAAAATTATAATAAAATCTGGAAAGAGATAAATACAATCTTCATCCTTTTGCTTAGCTAACAAAAAATATGCAGTCACAGGAAGTGCTAAATTGAAATATAGCTGATGAACACATTTAAGGCGAACAACGCCTTCACCTTCACAAAAAATGTTCCATCACTCATTCGTGTTCACAGTCACTGAACGCGGACCGATCAATGAACTTTAAGAGCAAATTCAATACGCAGAACCACGGATAAGTGTTCTTTCCCCAATCTATTGGCATACGTTTTGTCCAACCATTTGTGTGTGCGAAGTTATATTTTTTGCATGAATGGACTAGGTCGCTTCTATTCATTCTACAAGGCCAATTTTGGATATTCATCCGACTTTAGCAAGAGGTGATTGCAGTGAATTCCCAATGACCTGACTATCAGCTCCATATGCCCCATCTACAAGAGATGCGATCCAATGTCTTGCAAGAACCATCGAGACATATCCCTGCTAAATGTCGCCTGAAGACGTTCTGAAACACACTAATCCGGACGTAACAGTGTGGCTTCCAGCCCGGCAGATCGACAATAGACCAAATCTTCACACTGAGGCAAATCCTGGAAAAGACCAATGAAAGCGTCTAGGACAAAGAGTAACTGTTTATAGCAATAACTTGGAGGTAGTAAGGGAGTTCAACTACCTCGGAGTAAACTTCAACTCCACAAATGACACCTTAGTAGGGAGCTGTTGGTACCTCGGTTTGGAGAAACAATTGGGTTGAAAACTGCCAACTCGAAAGATCAACCGCAAGCTCCACAAAACACTGATACTGTCAGTTCTGCTTTAAGGCGCCGAGTGCTGGAAAGGCGAGCTAATTTTGGGTTCCTCCGAAAGAAAAATACTCCGCCGGATATTTGGTCCTGTGTGCGTGTACCAAGATGTGTATGTATCCAAAAAGCTAAAATACGTCGACTAAATTGGCTCGGCGACATCTAGCAAATTGGCAATAATGCGCCAGCGAAGAAAATCTTCGACTCCTATCCCCCAGGTTGGAGACGACAAGGAAGACCGAACCTATGTTTTAACGACCAAGCCATAGCGGAGTCCAGAGCACTTGGCAGTAGCCCAACGCACTAACAACGAACCTACTGCACTACACATGTGCACTCGTTTTTTGCAAACATCTACATATTCGCAGTCACCGCAAAACTCGTCTTGAAATAAATATTTCCTTCAATTTCTTCCAAAAGCTGTGTAACCTTTAAAAACAGAAAATCTAAAAAATTTTGAGAGAAGCTCTTACGAGGAAAATGCGAGCAACTTTGCTTATAAGAAAAACAATTAAAACTTCTCCAACGTCAGGCGACAAAGAGGTCAGCTGAAACAGCTGTTTCTTTTGGTCCCGATTTAGGTATCTAAATATAAAAAAAAAAATATTCCATACTCCAACTTGACTGTTGTGTGACCTCAGTGGAACTCAAAACGTACAATCTATGTAAATATCACCGACAACGTTAACACGCCACGCAAACGGCCGCTTTCACTCCTCAATTAGCGTCTTATTTAGTGGCGCTTCCAAAAGATAACAACCAAACAAAACGTGCAAACACAGATGTCATCACTTTGTTAGTTCCAAAAAGCACCGAAAAAAATAATTACAGACATAATTATTTAGAAAAACAACGCACAATGAATAGGCGGCCATTCAACCTGGCCACAACATGTTTCTATTTGCATGTTCAGCGATTCATAGAAGGGCAACAACAATCGATAAGAGACTCACCTGGAAATGATTCGAACAGTCTGTGCAGCCAAAGAAGTGCTTCACAAAGCCGTGCATTGCTGTCAGCACTTCGAGTGGATCCTGCGAGTGGTCTGTGTTGCTAGCCTGCACCGTCAGAAAATGGAACAACTTCCAGAGACTGCACGTGAAGCCTCGATACGTGTCCTTAGAGCCCAAACAGCCGACGTACTGAGAGGACGTATAAATCGGACCGAGATCCGCGCTTAGCTGCTGGACACGGTCTTTCAAGTCAGTGGCTATTATCGTTTCAACGTTCTGGGTGACGTACGGCACCAAGGCATTGAACAACCCCACTCCATTCGGTCCCAGCGGGTTATACCGCTGAAGTACGATGATGAGGCGCTGCAGGGCCTGCAGGCTGTCGCCGCTGATCTCGTTCGTGCGGTAAATCTCTGTTGTGATGATTTGACGAATAGCCTGCTCCAGATCAGCTTGGTAGACAAGGTGTTTGTTGCGTTTTACCTCATTGAGGACTTTTTGCTTCTGCTTGTCTTTTTCAGCCGTCTTAGGGTTTGGGGTGGTGGGTTTGTCGACGGATTTCTCTGTGGTGAACTTTTTCAGTAAGACAAATGTAGATATCGCCTCCTTGTAGTCCTTGGGCGTTTTGGCGGAATGAGGCAGTAGTTCCACGTTTGCATTGCGATCGACGGCAGCAAGGGAATTGTTGAAACTTAAACTGAATTGTTCTGCCACTAGTGGATCAGTTACCCGGCGAATGAGCAAATCAGTATAGCCAATAAAGTTGAGAATGGTTTGAGCTCCAATAGCGGATGAATTATCCGGAGTTGACGAAATCAGCACAAGAATAACGAACTTCACATTGTCGGGAACCGATTTGAATAAATTCTTGGCCTCCTTTGGGGTTACCTCCAAAAAGTTTGGCCATTGTGCATCCTTCGATGTTTCATTCATTACTAACTGGGCTAGGTGCTTCCTGATATCGTCCGGGTCCCGATGATCAAAAGCAGTTCCATAATGACCCTCACTTGACCGGTAATTCAAGCCAAAGTAGCGCAGTGTCGGATAAGCCATTACCTCGTATTCCCGACAAATGTCGTTATTCTCCTCGACTGCACAGTCCATGGCCATGATTTTGACTACATCACTCCACGCAGAGACGCTTTCGGCCAGTTCTTTGTACACCGGAGCGAAGCGTTTACAGTGGCCACAGTACGAGTTATAGAACTCTATCAGGCAGGCGTAGTTCTTCTCGATAACCGAATCTTTGAAATTTTGTTTATTCAGAATGTACACTTTGTCGGAGGTGGAGTACAGACCAGAAAGATTGGACTCAGTTACAGAATTCTTTGGAGAATCACGAGAGTGAGGAACACCGGAATTGCAGAGAGGTGGTAAGGTGAATAGGAAAAATACCAGAGTGGAAGAAAAAGCGACTGAAATACGCTGCATTTTGTGATTTACTATTTGGATATTGACACTGGGAGTAACATTTCACTTCGCGGCAAAGCGACGCGTTTATAACATTCGATACACACGTTAACAATTATGATTCAGATTCAGAACTGAAATGAGGTGGCGTTTCAGCTGAAACTTTACTCACGAGTACTTGAAAAGGTTGAGTCGAGATAGCGCAGCGACATAAAAAAAACCTTTGTGGAATAAATTGTTGATTGCGATTGAGAGTGCTGCGAGTTCTCTAATGCTTCTCATGAGTATAGGTATGGGATTGGGTTACATGACAGCCGACATTTCTTTCTCTGACAGCCCAGCTGATGTGGTCGCGTTCAGTGGATTAGTGGCAGAGGCTGTCAAAGTATAAGTTGTGTGCTCGTGTGGAACGTATGTGGATTATGTAGGGTGGAAATGAAATGTTTAAAAAAATATTCAAACATTATAAAGATTTCCGTGGGCTTTTCAGGTTTTGCTCTCAGATCTCACATTGTTCGAGCCCAATGGAAAGCAAAACCAAATTGTTTTTTTGTGTGATAGTATTATTGGGACATTTGACAAGGCAAACTGCGGAGTAGACTACTTTTATTGCATTTATAAACAAAAACTTGCAAATATTTCTATTCCTATAGCTGGATATGTGGCTATTTTATAAAAAAACTTTAAAAAAAACAGGGTTCAGTACGATTCAATTAGCCAAATATCAAGTTCCAAAATTTTTGCCGAACAACAACAAGTTTTCAAAGATTAATTACTCCAACTTAACCTAAAAATCCTAGGGTCGATAGTATTTGCTTGCTTACTTACTTACTTACTTAAGTGGCGCTACAGTCCGGAATGAACCTGGGCCTCAACCAACATGCCTCTCCAATTAGCCCGGTCCTTAGCTAACTGCCTCCAGTTACGCACTCCAAGTTGGTTGAGGTCGGATTCCACTTGTGCGCGCCACTTAAGGCGAGGTCTTCCTCTACTGCGTCCGACGTCTGGCTGGGAATCGAAGACTCTGCGAGCCGGAGTATTTGCTTGCACTCTTCCAAATTAAGATTGCGTGCGTCTGCGATCTTCAAATTGTGTTATGTGAATGAAGTATCATATTTTGAGAATAGCCGGTCGGACGCGAAAAATTGGCCGCTGTCATATGAATGCTCCATTATTGTTATTCATTTTATTTTCTACAGGAACGAAGCAGAAACTAAAATATATTATCGATCGAGCAATTTTTGCTCCAACAAACAGAAACAAAAATATACAGAATTGTTTTTTTACTGAATTTCAATAATATTTTCCGTATTCTCCCGAATTCATGAAGATATAAAAACCTAACAAGAGGCGTTTTCTTTTTAAACTCAACGAAGTGACAAGCATAACGGGTAGATCCCAAGTAGAAGCCCTTTCCCCTTGACTCTGTAATCTTCTTCTCAATGAAATCTCCTTAGTCGACGTTGCTATCACCATATCAGGCTGTTTGCAGTAAATAAGTTTTTTTTTAACTTGACAAAAACCGGCGGTCTTAATTTCGACCGAAGACTGAGTAGCTCCTCTTAACTAGGAAAAGAAAAATCCCACTTCTTCCATTTCTGAAATTAATATCTCAAGCAGTGCTAGCTTCCTAGGACTAAAGTTGAACCGGAAGCCTTATGGAAATGAGTAGTTAACGAACGAAAATTAAGAAAGCCGTGGTTGCCCTGTACAACTGCAAAAGGGGCAATAGGCTCATCATGGGCCCTACAACGGCATATAATACATTAGCTGTACACATCGGTAATCTGTAGTAAGTCTGTGGTGATCGCCCTGGAGAGGAATTCCATTACCAAAGAAACGCAAAAGCTCAACAACTGGCATGTCTCAGTAGCACGGGCCACTGATAATCTTCCCAGCTGCGGCTGAGAAAAAGGTAGTATGTAAACGTCGGTTAAGCCTATAATTGCGAAATATATTTCTGATCTTTGAATTCCAACAGATGTGTTAATTGTTCCGTCATCATATTGACAGAGGTGATTTGAATGCAGATTTATTTAAAAATTACTCACGAGCCTATAATATAAAAGATTCTCTTTTCTTTTTCCAACACGTTTCGCAGATATTCCTAGTCTTCTTGATGTAGCAATAGTATCTGACCTTCTTTTTGATAGCTTACTTTCATACCTTATAAAATTATGCCACTTTCGCTCTGCTAATAAATTTGAAGTTGTTGAAGAGAAGATTAGTAAGCTTAGGTTAGGTAAGCAGGGTTGTTTGTTCAGTAATACAAGTATCACCCACTGGCCAATAGAGGACCATTGTACCCTTATTATATATCTATATATTTATTATAATGTACGCGCACTGAAGGGATTGTTTAGTACTCTATAATGTATAGCTTCACAGTGCGGACGTTAAAGAAATTAGGATTAGAGTAGGGAGAGATGCCGATGCACATTGGTTTTGAATGTTTTTAGGCTATAATATGAAGGAAAAATTGAGCGTGGAAGAGTATTCCACATTCTTTGAACTACACTCTACGTCCGAATACAGGCTTAAAGGTGAACTGATAAATATTTCTTGCATGTGGGATATTGCGGTTGAAATGTTTTAAAGGGTGGACTGCAAATTTCTATTTTGTTTGAGCTGTTATGGTGTAAATATCGATAAAACAACGAAAGACAGGAGATATTGCGACGATGACTAAGTAAGTCAATCGATCTTGCTTTGTCTCCATCGCCAATGAGTTTTATCGCGCGTTTTTGAATCCTGTCAAGTAGCTCCAAATATGTTATTGGTGCACCAGATCAGATATTAGCATTTTACCTGAGGTTCGGGCGAATAAACGCCTTATAAATTGTAGCCAGATCAGAAGGGGTGAAATATTTCTTACATCGCTTAAGGAAGCCAAAACATTTCGCAGCGTTCTTGGCGACATCGAATATGTGGTCATTCCAACGATGGTTGCTATTGACGCACATACCGAGTATGGAAAGTCTTTCGGTTTCAGCGATGCAAGTGCCATTCATGGATATTGGCAATGTGTGTGGGTTTTGCTTTAATGACAGGAGACAGCATTGTGTTTTGGAAGCATTAAATTCCACTCTATTGGTTGTACCCCACTGAGTTATGCTATTAAGATCGGAATTTAGTGAGCTTAACATAAGTTGAAGTTCCAGTTCGACACCCGACGAAGAGGGGCGTGACCCAAGAAACGAGTACGAAAATTAAAATGAGGGTACTGTCATCAGCAAAGGAATGGATTGGATTAGAAGTAACAGACAGGAGATCATTTATAAAAATGAGAAAGAGAGTCGGGGACAGAACGGAGCCTTGGTGAACACCAGCATTTATTTGGTGAGTGGCAGACTTGAAACCATCCAAGACAACTTGAATTGAACGGTCCGAAAGGTAATTTCTAATCCATTCAAGACGATTATCATCGATTCCAAATGCACGCATTTTCGACAAGAGAGCTTGCTGCCAAACTCTGTCAAATGCCTTTGAAATATTAAGCGTAACAATCTTACTTTCAGCACCTTCGTGAAGAGATTGGTTCCACTTTTCGGTTAGATATGTCTTCAAATCACCGGTGGACCTGTTGCCCCGAAAACCGTACTGCCGGTCATTGAGAAGTTTTCGAGATTCAAGATATTTCATTAGCTGACGTGTTATTCTTTTCTCACAATAACACCAGGCGGCCACACAACGGACTTACACAAATTCCGTGCAATCGCCAGCGACCACCACACACGCCTTTAATCCTCTCGCTCGCAGGAGAACCGGTGGATTTTACATCATAGTGATTGGGCATCCCTTCCCCTACAATGATTTCTGCAGAACCTGTTCAGACGAGGAAGAAGAGGAGATAGTTCTGCACATCCTGTGCACGTGTCCGGCACTTGCCAAGGTAAGGAAGGACACGTTCCACATCGTGGAAATCGACTGATGGATGACCCCAACTACCACATCTGGGTGAAACGCCAAATTGGAAAAAGGTCACTATTATGTACTCATATATCTTTAAAGGTGCCGCAATCTTACTTTAATTCAATTATGCGGAATAATAAAAATATATATATTTATTTTCGAATTTGGGCTTAGTCGAAAAAACAACGTTCGAAGGGTTCCGCTAGTTCTATTACAAACTGTTTCTTTCCTACTAAATATACTCTATCGTTCGATCGATGGCAACCCTAACATAACCGTTCCGCAACATTAGAGAATGTATCTAAAACAACACCGTTGTATTGTAGCAGAAGGAAAGTAGTGAGATATTTCACACTATAAACTTGTTACTGTTGGGGGGAAGATACATTGTTGTTTGCAGTACACCGGCAGCGCAACCAACTGTGTACTCGTATCTTTCATACACACCAGTGCGCTTGTACCTGTACCCGAAACTGATTGCAAGTGAAGGGTTTGACAACCTTTTTTACTTCTGCAACACACCATCGTCCATTAAGTCTTCTTGCACTTTTTGGTTCAAATTTTGTAGGTGTATGCGTGAGTTTTCTATTCAAAAACTTGCTCAACTTTTGGGAGAGTCGATTTTACTTTTCGTTCGGTGGTTTCGGTGTGTATATTTTACACATTCTTATTTTGTATAGATTTGACACATAAATCCAAGTAGTGGTGGAATACACTAAGGACGGTCAGTTGGTTTTGTTGCTTGTGAATTTGTGATGTATACCAAGACCAACCATACGCAACGATTAGATGGTTCGAACGAAATACCCCCGATGGTAGTTGCATCTTTCAGTCACCATTCATCCGCCTCTCATGCGAGATTGTAGTGTGAAGAAATCGTTCAGCAAACTGTCATTCGAATTAACTGGTGTTCAGTGTATCTCAGGGATTTAACTTAAAATTTAAATCACTAAAAAATTCGAGCAAACAAAAGTCATCACAAACACAATACATCGCGTCACCGTCATCGGTGTCGCTTGCTGCTTCGCGGTGTTCTTGTATCTTTTTCTGGAGACCGGGTATTAAATACAAAAATATATACATATATATATTATACATAAAAGCTCAAGCTCCAAATACAAACTCTAAACTCAGACTAAGCGCTGGTCTGCTAGAGTAAGAGTAGTCTAAATTTAGCAGTCGCCATGAACGGTTGATATAAATTGAATTAAAGCGGGATTTTTCGATGAAGAATGAACAAAAGTATCGGTTGCTTAGAAAGAAAGTATCTGTTCATCTATCACGGATAAGATATTGTTGAATTTTTAAGTACAGTGACTAATTCGAATGTTAGCCGAGGATTCTACGACATTTGTGTCTCGACTTTGTGCAACAGGTGTATTAAAAAGAATATCAGTGATTAACTAATAAATTGATTGTATTTTGTTTTTGGGTTCCCTATCCAAACACGTGAATCGGTTGTCAATTAGTATCCGAGCTACTGCTTTGGAGTATTTATAAGGTTGTCTCCAAATTAATCTGTAATTTTCTATGCTTTTTTTTCTTAGCTTTTTGATGATTAAAATAAAGTGTTTTGAATAATAAATGAGTTTTGATTAATTAAAATAAATATTAATGGTGTCGTACGTGTAATCATATACATCATTTTTTTGAATTCTTTTGTAATTTTTGTGCGAACGGTTTTTCTTGTTGTTGTTTTAATTCTTCACATGTGTGCAGAAAAAATCTCTGTGATGTAGATTTGACTTTAAATGATTTGTTATTGTTTTGTGTTTTTATGACAGCGGGCTTATGGTAAAAGATTGGTAAGTCGGTTGAACTGCTGTAAAATGAATACGCTTAAGATGCTATTTGATTAATAAATTTGAAAAAAAAATCACAATTTGTTTAATACTCCATAACCCTTTCGACCCGACAACGGCCTGCGGGAAATTTGAAAATGTTGTAGAGCAGATGTTATAATTAAAAAATGTATATAAATTCATTGTTGGCTCTATTTTCTCACAAGGACGCTGCAATGGCTTGGGACATAGTCTTCTTCCATTCAAATTGGGATGCATTATCTTAATCGTACCTTAGAAAGTGGCGCAGAGGTTAGTGTATTGGAGTACTAATCTAAAGGTCTCAGGTTCAATTCCTTCCGGGGCCAAGTAACACCTGAACGTTTTTTTCGCTGCCCCACCTCTTGCGAACGTCTGACAAACAATTGTATCAATTGTCTTCAGAAGCTTCTCAAATTCACCGTTCGGATTCGGCATAAATTGTTGGTTCCCTTCCACTTCGCCTCAAGCAATGGTTGAAGAAGCTAGGTTTAATGCCTAATGTTTATATATTTATTTTTACCTTAGGGCAAGAAAAACTCTGTGAAAATCGTCTGAAAACCTTATTCAAGAACTCTTTTTTATACGTGAATAGGGCGCAGTGGCTTAGTTTTTAGAGTGTTGGACTAGGTACTTATCTAAAGGTCCTCGGTTTAAATCCCATCGGGCGAAGTAATATCTAGATTTTTTTTCACTGCCCCACCTCATGCGAACGTCTGACAAATATCCAGGAGTGTCAATTGACATGACAAGCTTTTCCTATAATGATTACTTATTTGTTATTTATCTTGGCCAGACTTTACCGGCACAAATTAAAAAAAAAAATGTTTTCGTTTTTTGTCGTGAAAAAGGACTAAAACAAGGAAACAGCGATTGGCGGGTTAAAGGAATTTAACTCCTTTCTCCGCATGGCTCACGCAACTTCGTTGCTCCGCTAAGGGTACCTAATTGCTAGTCGTTGGCACGCGCCTATATGTGTGCTCTTATGTGCTTGCAAAGTGACATACGCTAGGCATTTTTTCATTTTTGGGGTTTATTTATTGTCTTTAACAACTTCCAATACAAAATTATTGTTTGCATGGGACCATCCTGTTCAAACCAATTGCCTTGCCAAGCCCGTTTTCAGACCTTTGGAAACACAAAATCGTTGATCATGGCTCTGTTAGCGGGCGTCACTCATGCTGACATTTGGAGTTTGCTCATTTATGAATAACTACGACCCGATGATGCCGCCAGTCCATAAACCGCACCACTTTTTCGGGTGCATTGATATATGATCGGTCATCTTTGGATTTTCTTACAATTTTAATCTGGCTTCAATTATTATTGCAGCATTTGAATCTTGGAGGAAGCTTGCGGAAAACTGTCTATCACAGTCGATGGACACAGGCCAAGTTCCATCGCACGATGAAGAATCAGTGAATTGGGATCATCCTCAACACTGGCCGCAAGGATTCCAACATTTTCATCTGTACGTACGCCGAATGTTGATCGTGAAATTGTCATTGCATTCTAAAAACCTTTTTTTTACTGAAAATAAGTTTCCATAATAATTTGTTAACACTGCATGTTGCCCCATTTCTTATTTCACTGCACCAAAAGTAGTAGAAGAGCACAATTTGGTACAACTTTTCAGGTTTGACGAATTCAGTTGTAGAATTCAGCGAAATTACCTAGCATTTAGTCTGATCGTTCATTGACATTCAGGTCAGGCAAAAAGCTACTGAAAGATGTGAATTTCTTACTGCACATGTGTTTCATATCTGTTGCTGCATGCACTTCTGCGTGCCTCTTTGCTGCACATCTGTTCCAGGCATAAATTCTTGTATGATGATTTGCCAAACAGTTAGTACTGAATAAAAGATGGTGTCAGCTGTCTGAGTGTTGCCATATTGAAAATAAAAATAAATAAATATTAATCATTAACGGCCCATAGAGGGCCTAACCTAGCGTCTCCGACCACTATCCTTGAGAAGTGGAAGGGACCTACAATTTTACGCCGAATCCGAACGGCAAATTTGAGAAGCTTCTCATGACAATTGATACACTTGGATGTTTACCAGACGTTCGCAAGAGATGGGGCAGTGTAAAAAAACTCATGATGTTACATGGAATTGAACCGGGCACTTTTCGATTAGTAGTCCGACACACTTACTTTTACTTTTAAATTCATTTTTATTAATTATTAGCTTATATCAACTTACATACTAGACAAAAATGATTAAATCTAACTTAAAATTAACAGGATACTTATTCTAGATTATTGATCCTTATGCGGACGCCCTAAACTTAACTCTTTCTTATAATTATTGCCTTTCGGCCTAAAAACTATTTTACGAACTAATCTTACATATTATGTTTTCATCGAGAACATTTTTTAGAAAACTCGGCATCTTTATCAACTTTTATATTTTTATATAAAAAAACAAATTACAAACTACCTACTCTACTTACTTAAACTACTTAACATATTTTAACTATAATTAGGATTCTGAGCACTCGTTGCATTACGAAACTGGCAGTCGTCAACGTGCACACGCGCCGCCGTGAGCTGACTGATGCCTTACAGAATCAATCACCTCCCTGAAGCACCACCACAAGTTGGCGAGCCCGGCCCCTCCCAGAAACGCCCTGGCTAACTTAGTCTATCTTACAAACTAAGAGGATGTTACCTAGAGTAACGCACCGTCTTGGGAGGGCATGTTGAACCCTCCACCCTCAAAAAGCCACCAAAATTCGGCAAATTGCTTTTCCGTATCGAATTTATCTCTCTCCGCTATTGCGGTACTAAAACGGAGGAGCTCATGAGCATTGGCGACGTTCTAGCCGCGGATGAGCCGCTTATCTCTCGCGCTACGGAAGCGGTGGTATAATACCGGGATACCATGCCTCGTCCGTACCAGCCCTTTTGCATCAATATGGATAAATGCCTCCGGCGGGATAAAGCCAGACCGGAGCGTACTCTCTATGTACATTTCATTGGGGTAGTAAGCCCCAAAGATCAGACTATTATCGCTGGCCATCGCCCTTGCAACGTGCCTTCGAGTCACCTTAATGAGGAAATTGTCAATCCTATTCAACTGAGCCCCATCGTATAGGACCTTGTTGGGATAGTATTTTATATAGTTGGATTCAGGCGTTCGGAACAACCGGAGACAGGTCCTAAGACATTGTCTCTCCAAAACCCGAATCTTTTCCATATAGCTAGGTGCTATATTAAACCATAATGGACAACCATAAGCGATGATCGGCCTTATAAGGGCCACGTAGCAAATGACCTTCACTCTGGAGTCAAGTTGACTGCTATGAAACAGTCTCCTTGTCAGAGCATAAGCCTTCTTGGCCCCAGCAAGACAAGCAACTATATGTCTATCGAAATATAGATACTGGTCAAGCCAGATACCTAGATATCTAACTGCGCTTCTCACCGCCAACGGCTGCCCATTCTGTCCAATAATGGCCAATTTCTTCCAGTTTTTTCTGGTATCCCTAGAGGCCCCAGCCAATGGAGTTCTGAACAAGATTGTTTCCGTCTTCTGAAAGTTGATTTTCAACTTCCAGTCGTCGCAATATCGCTTAATTTGGTCGAAGTCACGCTGCAAAAGGATATTAATGACCTCGATTTTAGGACCTGATCTGTATACCACCAAATCGTCGGCATACGCTATAGCATGTCTGAGTGAACCTACCAGATCACTCGTGTAAATGTTAAACAGGATCGGAGAATTGACCGCTCCCTGCTGTAAACCGTTTTTAATTTCAAAGACTCTGCTCGAAGTCACGTTGCCACATTTGACAACGAACTTCTTTCCCATAAGCATATTATAAATTACATATAGCAAAGGTTTGTGCATCCCCCGCCTGGTCAACTTGTAGAAAAGTCCCTCTAACCATACGGTGTCGAAAGCCTTCTCAAAATCAACCAGACAAGCACCCGTGCATTATTTCTTGCATTTATTCCACTTAATGTCGGAAACCAGTTTCGACGCGGCATGAATAGTGTCATGCCTCGCCCTGAAACCAAACTGGTTGTCCGGGATTATGTTATTGTCCTCGACCCACTTTAACAGGGCTCTATTGACAACTTTTTCAAAGACCTTGCTAATATTCGCAAGCAAGCTAATTGACCGGAGATTGGCAGGGTTAGTCCTATCTTTACATTTTTTCGGGATAGGGTGTACCACAGCTACCTTCCAATGCGCCGGATAATGTGCATTATTCAGCGCATTGTTAAACAGCGTGGTGAAAATATCTACAGCCTCCAAAGGCAGGTGTCTCAATACGACATTTGGGACACCATCCATCCCCGCCGACTTTTTATTCTTTAGTGACTCGAAGATGCACAGAAGATCATCCATCGACACGAACAAGTGCGATGCATCTCGGCCATTGGCGACAACTGCATTAGCATGGTTTTCATCAGTGAACACGGTGAATCCGTTATTCTCAGATCGCCAATTCTCAAGTTCGGTGCGGAGATAGAACTGGCTCACCAGAGCCCTATTCTCAATGTCGTGGTTACGGCGAACAGGATTGTTCACCGTATACACGGCCTCGAAACAAGCGCCCAGCAAATCCACTTTCTCCTGTGGGTCCTCGACCACGAAAAAATCGTCGTTTGAAGCGACACTTTCTGGACTTATTCCAGCAGTCAGTATACTGTCTGTCTGTTCTCTGCTGTCTGGGAGATTCGAACACAAGGAATATCATTGTGATCTTTCCTCCTGAACAACTTATTTATCTGTAGTCCGACACACTAACCACTGAGCCACTGCGGCCGACAATATTGAAAACAAATTATAAAAACACCCTTTAGAAGGATAACCTCCTCTTTTGGATGCATTTTTTCTCTGATTGGGTTAGGATTCGCTCTAGAAAGTTGTAAGTATGCTTTTTTAAAGTAATTCCATCTTGCATATTTGTTTTGTTTTCAATAAAAAAGGCAACAAAATCCGCCCAAGCTGAACTCTCTAGGGAAAAGGGTGCGTGCCTACAACTAAACTCTGCGATCCTGCGGATGCTACTTCCAGTTCTCCAGACCAAGCGCTCTGGCATCCGCGATGGCTTGGTCTTTAAAACGGAGGTTCGGACTTCCTTGCCTCCTCGAACCAGGGGTTGAAAGTCGAAGATCCTCTTGACTGGAGCATTATTGTCCATTCACTCAATGTGGCCGAGCCAATGTAGTCCACGTGATTTAGCTTTTTGGACTAGATCCACCGCACGCTGGGAACGGCCGATGATGCCGCATACCCAGTCGCTGGACCGATCTATTCAAGATAGTTCCTTCCGTGTTGACAACTGCCTTTCGCACTATTATCTCCTTACCTACTTGCCGAAATTCGGTACAGGTTTGGAATAATTCGGAAGAGCTGGTTCTAAACTGCACATTACACATCGTATTTTCAAGTGTCACATTACACAACTGGATCAATTTTGCCGGGATCCCGAATTTGACCATCACCACGTAGAGCTATCATGACGATGAATGCTATCATATGCGGCCTTAAAGTCGAATTCATTGGTCTTTTCCAGGATTTGCCTTAGTGTGAAGATTTTTGTCTATTGTCGATCTGCCGGGCCGAAGCCACACTGGTACTGTGCAGGGTCATAAGTCCACAAGCCAAAAGTCCATAATGGACTTTTGACCCATTTGAGTGGGTTACAAGTCCACAAATCAATTGTGGGCTTATAATCCCCCCCAGGTGGGCCAAAAGTTCGCAAGATATTCTTGTGGACTTTTGACTCATCTGTTGTGGTGTTATGAGTCACTATGGTGGGTCATTCTGAAAGTGAACTAAGGCCATACGAGTTCATTTACCCAAAGTACAATAAAGCCAAGTGCTGAAATAAAACCTCGCACCTACTCCAAATCAAACAGTGACCCCAAGCAGGAGGGTTGCAGAGGACAGCAATCCCCCCCCCCCCCCCCCCCCCCCCCCCCACCCCCTTGGCATTGCACTGCTTCTGGAATCCACTTGCGATTTCGCAACTAATCCCATAAACAGTACAATGCATATGGGGGGCATGCTGCCCCCCTGCAACCCCCCTGCTTGGGGTCACTGTTTGATTTGGTGTAGGTGCAAGGGCAAATTGTTGAAAACAGCACCAATGGAAAGTGAAATAACGCCAAATTGGTCTTATTTCACTTTCACATCATTTGGTGAGACATAAGTTTTGTAAGTTCTTTGTAAGTTTTTTTATACGTATAATGTCGTATGTATTGCATTACTCTTTTGTATCCTATTAGTATGTATATAATTATTAACCACACAATTAAAATGCCAAACATTCCCATACATTCATTTTGTTTTAATATACATCAAACAAATAATTGTGGACTTATGGCCTACCTACTTCCTTTCAATATTGTGAAACTATGGCCCGAAATGTTGTGAACTTTTGACCCACCCAGGTGGGACTGTGGAGTTTGCCAGTTTGACCCCAATAAACTTCGGCAGGGCTCTTGCTTTCCGATAATTTTTTTTTATGAATTTCAATAAATGTTGACGTTATTCTCTGACTATTTTAACAATTTCGAAACTTGCATGCTCCCGTTATTGACATTGGTTGATCGTCCTTTTACAACACCGGTGATCTCCAACCTGTCAACCCACGGATTTGCATGCACATTTGTGGAATGTGAATGTTAAAATTGCCTAGAAGTGATATCTCCCTTAAGCACTTTACGTCAAGCGTTAGTTTTTGTGGAGCGCTCCGGTGATATTCTTCTACTAACGCTTCTATTTTCTCGACCTTTTAATCACAACGCAAACCCACTCACTTACTAATCACCTCCGCCGCCGATCCAATAACCCAGCACAAAGTGAAATCTCTCAGGTTCCACTTTTTACATGTAAATATCATAATCTGTCATAATCATTGCATCAATGCAATAACTTAGATATATATCGAAATTCCAGGCAGTGGCAATGCTCGTAAAAGCTGCTTATTACGCCACCTGTCATAACCAACCTATTTGTCTGCCTCCGCACATTCTTTTAAAAAAAAATCGCAACGAAATAAAAGCAAAGGTCTGCAACATTGTTAAAAGTTTAAGTGGCGGCTCATTGACAAGGTAATGACTTGTATAAACACTTTAGAAAGCTGGCTTCTACCCAAATCGTACGGCGAATGCCATTTATCATTGGCTCTCTTAGACCGTCAACCAATGGTGTGGACGACTGCCACCACATGCCTAAGTCCCCTTCATCATTATTCAATCGCCAAATGATCATAAATTTTCCTTTTGACTTTTGTCAGCGAAAAAAAAAATAAAAAAAAAAATCACCAAACTCTTTACGCCATATCAGTGGTTATGTACTCGAACAAAAACAACAACAACAACAAATCAAGTCGCCATGTGTATCCCTTGGTATCAGCGGCGATTGTCCAAAAACCGATATTGACCTTTACGAGGCTTCGATAAGCTGACGAAGAAGATCTCTATATGTGACGAACAGTGGCCCCACAACAATTAAGTCTCATTACCCGCTAAGGACGTAATTGCAGGCGAAATTGAAATCGCCATTTCTAATTAAATGAGTCAATAAACTCGTTGAATTTCTCAAAGGCGCCAACACACAGTTCTGCGGCTCAGACAGGCTTGTTCTATCTCAAAGTACGGAAGTTCACTTAAATTGAATTGTTCGAAACGCACTCGTAACACTGCCCGAGGTGCAGGGCTACTCGTATTTATTAGATGCGTTTTCTTTTTTCTTCTTCTATTAACAATAATAATTATTTTGAACGTTACAATGAGCTTAATAGGTCGTCAAGTGCGTGGTCTACATTCAAGAAGTTCGTAGATAATAACCATAAACATGAGATGACAGCAAGGCGTCAGTGACAACGTTTTGGAAGTATCCAACAAATGAAAGCTCCTTTTTTAGATTGATAAACGGATATTCTTAAATTTATTATAAATGGTGGCTTTAAAAAAAAGAGGCTTATCAGTAACCTATATGTGGGAACGAGGTGGCTGATCGATAATTGAGTCTGAGTCATGGGAATGCAGGGGCAACGAAACTAACATGCAAGGGAAAACCACATTATATTAGAAGAAAGCGAAATTTGAATAAAAGAAGAGAAATATTTAACGGGTACCTACCCACGAATCGCTTTAACTGTAGATTGAGAAAGAACAAAGTCTGTTTAAAGTTTGGGAAAGAAATCACTAGATACCATCCGTTACACTCGATTGGATGGGTAGATCGATTGGATTAAAATAAAATGTTACCAATTCAAGTTTTCAGATTTACGACTTTTCGGAATTGTACTGAGATCTGAAAATACTTCTTGCTAAACAAATAAATTGAAAGTTCTTAAAATGAATAAAGCCGGATGAAAATTTAAAATCAAAATCGAAGAACTGTTATCCTTTGTAGGTACCCTTGGTATATATTGGGTGCTTTTTAAGTCAGTTCTTTTGATTTGAACTACGAGTAAATATATGAAATTTCATTAAGTATCCATTTATTTGTGCTCAATCAACCACCGATGCAATCCAAAGTATAAGGATCATGGAAAAACATCGTGATTTCTTAAAGGTTTTACATATGGTGTTGGTTGATTTTGAAAAGGTTTCCGGGTGATCTGTTATGGGTGGCGTTAAGACAACGGGGAGTTACAGAAACCTACGTTCAGATGATCATGGACATGTATGAGGGGGTAAAGACAAGAGTGTGATGCCCCGTTGGCGTCACCGATGAGTTCGCAATCAAAGTCGGTGTACACCAGGAAAGCGTCTTAAGTCCTTTGATGTCTATTACATGCCTTGATTATCTGCTTGAAGAAAAAGTGACGGACCCCAAAATGCATCAGTTATTCTTTGCTGACAATGGAGTCATTATAAGCGAGGATCAAACGTCCCTGAAACGAGCACTTGATCTATGGGTGGAAGATTTGGAGGGGAATGGGTATCGTATTAGTCCGAAGAAAACAGAATACATCGTTTCAGATGTGGCATCACAACAACTTAGTTTTCTGTTGATTCTAAATCCAAGGTATTTGAACAGCTCCATGTAGGGAATAGTGACATCGTTCACAACAAGAAGAGGTAAATCAAGTAATGAGATTTCACTTCTGGAACAAACCCTTTCCAACGATTTAGCAGGATTTAGTTTTAGAGTATATAGCTCAGACCACATCTGAATACACGACAAATCTTCATTTACTCTAGCCACGCAATCTTCCATCAGCCCCAGTTTTCTGGACATGTATACACTCGTCACCACTTGAATAGGACACCCTGTACACTCTATTTGCAATTGCTCATAACTCGAAAGCGGAATGATAAAATAATGATATTATGTCCGTTATCTTTGACCAACTCTTTTTCTTTCTCTGTGACAAAATTGCAAGTTCTGGAAAAGAGCCGTTATAAGTTTTTTTCCACTTTATGTTAACATTCGTTGGAATTAAAACAACATTTTTGCGCCACTTAAATAGAACATGCATTTAGTTTGATCGTTATCTTTGGCACGCGGACTCATATTCTTCGTTGGTCGACTTTTTTTTGTTAATTCCGACTATTTAATTTAAAAAAAAAACCTAAACTGGGTGGAGGCAAAGCATTTCCGACGCGGAAACAGGACAAATCAAAGCTTACAAGGACGCTGGCTTATCTATTGTCAAAATAGCTAAAAAAAATGGAGAGGAGCCGACACGTTATATCCACATTTTTAAGTAATGAGTATGAATATGGAAAAAACATGAAAGGCCGGACACACAGCGTGCTTACTAATGCGGAAAGGCGACTTATTTTAAGAAAAGCGTCAAATTCTTACGACTCTTTGGCAAAAATCAGGAATAAATGCGGTGCCAAGGCAAAGTCTTGCAACGATGCGTTATTTCGAAACCTAAACATGTAAAAAGACTGAAAATCAAGAAGAAGCCACCTCTCAACCCGGTTCGAAAAGAGCAACGCCTCAGTTTTTGTCGCGCACATGTGACCTGAACTTCGAAATGGCATATTTAATTTGGAAGGCCCCGATGGCTATAGCTACTATTTCCATGACCTTCGCAAAGAAACACATTATTTGGATCGGCTGCATAGCAGAGTTAGAGGTGTGATGGTGTGGGGGGCCATTTCCTATTATGGAACCTGTCAACTACAATTTATGTCAACCACAATGAATTCATTGTCTTACAATGGCATATTGAAAAAGGCTTAAAGACAGAAAACAGAAGTTGTCCTAACACTGACCCTTGAGAAACACCTACGTTAACCGTATATGGATTGCAGCTTTCCTGATCGGTTTGAACTCTCAGTAAGCGATCGTATAGATATTTGTGAATCAGTTTCAGGGCAGAACGAGAGAACTGAAAGTTATTCTTAAGCTTGTTTATTGGTATTGAATGATTAATTAAATCAAACGCTTTAGAAAAATCTAGAGTCACCATTACACTTATTTCATTTAAGTCCAATGCTGTCCTTAAATCGGTTGTGACCTTAATTATGGCTGATTAACAGCTGTGCTTTCTTCGAAAACCGGATGGGAACTTGGAGACCTTATTCCGCCTATCCAAATCTTCCTGAATTTGCTGCTACGAATTCTTTTCAAAAGCTTTTGAAAAAAAGGAAAGTACACTTATGGGTCTAAACTCAGTGGGGTTAGTAGGGTTTGATTTTTTTGGAATAGGAATAATTTTGGAGCACATCCACTGCTGTGGGAACTGACAGCTATGTAACCAGTAATTGAAAACATGAAGTATATAGGGAAGAAGAAAAATGAGAATAATTCAATAAATTTTGGCGAGATATTATCAAGACCAGATGCATTGGATTTAACCGAACGAATTGCTATTACAGCATCCAGATTACTTATGCATCTAAAAGCAAAGCACTCGCTTGAAGTTGAGTCAGTGAGGTTAAAATAGCAAGCATTCGATGAAGTAGGAATGAGAACTGAGACTATTTTCTTTTTTTATATAATAAGCGCGCACTAAAGGGATTTGTTGGGACCCTTATAATGTATTAGCTACACAGCGCGGGCGTTAAGGAAATTAGGGTGAGAAGAAAAGGAGAAATGCCGATGCACGTTGGTTTTGAATGTTTGTAGGTTATAATGTGCAGGAAAAATGGAGCAGGAAGACCATTCCACATTCGTGTTGTACGGCTGAGGAAAGAATCTTTGAACTTCACTGTACGTCCGAACACAGGCTTGAGGGTGAACTGATGAGCATTCCTTGCGTGGCGGGTATTGCGGTTGAAATGTTCAAGGTGAGGAATGCAACTGGCTATTTCGTTTGAGCACTTATGGTGGAAATAACGATAAAATAACGAAAGGCAGGAGACATTACGACGATGACTAAGAGAGTCAATCGATCTCGCGATGTCTCGGTCGCCAATGAGTTTTATCGCGCGTTTTTGGATCCTGTCAAGTAGCTCCAAATAAGTTATTGGTGCACCGGACCAGATATGGGCGTTGTATTCGAGTTTCGGGCGAATAAACGCCTTATAAATTGTAGCCAGATCAGAAGGGGTGAAATATTTCTTACAACGCTTAAGGAAGCCGAAGTCTACCTCCCTTGCAGTTTCTTGCTGAGAGTGAGGCCAGAAAATCACTATACCGTATGTGTGTAGTACTTGGTCGGCAGGTCAATCTCGGCGAAGGGGCCAGAGGTGCTAGGTACACAGCTCTCTATGACAGCCTACCTGGCCATCGGGGAGGAGCACTTGACACTGTGTGCATGAAGCAAGTCTTTGAGCGCCGTTTTCAGGTCATCCTTCCTGAACGGCAGGAATGGAACAGTGAGGGGTGGAATGGCTTTAAGCCGGGTGATGTCATCGTCTATACCGATGGCTCACTCATTGACGGTATCTCCGGAGCCGGGGTCTACTCTAGAGACTGTCGGATAAATCTATCTGCAGCCTTGGGTAGACAAACAACTGTTTTTCAGACAGAAATCTTTGCGATTGCTACTGCCGCCAATATCCTGTTAAGGAGAAGGATTAAGGGTAAAACCTTATACATCTGCTCAGATAGCCAAGCCGCTATCAAAGCCTGTTCGGCTGGTTCTCTCAACTCAAAAATAGTTGAGGAAACCATGGTTAAGCTTAACCGTCTGGGTAGATGTAACTCGGTATCACTTGCCTGGGTTCCTGGGCACACAGGTATCGATGGAAATAAAAGAGCGGATGCTGTGGCCAGGAAGGGCTCTTCAACAGCCTTCATTGGCCCACAACCATCTATAGGATGCTGCTCATCCGTCCACAAACGTGAAATGGATTCGGCTCTACGCCAACAACATTCCGAATACTGGCATGACCTGGTCTCATGCAGGTATTCGAAGAAGCTAGTGGACGGTCCGAAAATCAGCAGAGCTAAGTTTTTGCTTGGACTAAACAGGAAAGACTTGAGACCCTTGATTGGTATCGTCACCGGTTTCAGTCCTCTTAACGAGCACCTCAAAATCATCCACATTAGGAGCTCGGGCCTATGTGAGTGCTGCCTGGAGGCGGATGAAACGGTATCTCACTTCATCTGTGAATGTCCGGCTTTCGCCAGAACCAGGCTCACCACTATAGGCAAACAATTCGTCAACGAAGATGAGATGGGGGACATTGAACTTGCTAATATTCTTCGCTTTGCCAAGGCTACTGGTAGGTTCTCCCTCACTGTATCTTACTAATCGCCAATAACCAGCGAGCGGGCAGCTATGCTGAAGTACAATGGACCAATAGGTCTAAGTGCTTGTCATCTACTGATGACCCCACTGCACATACAATACAATACAAGGAAGCCTAGACATTTCGCGGCGTTCTTGGCGACATCGAATATGTGGTCATTCCAACGAAGGCTGTCATTAACACACATACCGAGAAAGGAAAGTCTTTCGGTTTCAGCGATGCAAGTGCCATTCATAGATTATGGCAGTGTGTGTTGGTTTTGCTTTAATGACAGGAGACAGAATTGTGTTTTGGAAGCATTAAATTCCACTCTATTGGTTTTACCCCACTGAGTTATGCTGTTAAGATCGGAATTTAATGAGCATAACATACGTTGCCGTTCCAGTTCCACACCCGCAGATGAGGGGCGTGACCCAAGAAACGAATATGAGAAGCTGAGGGTACTGTCATCAGCAAAGGAATGGATTGGATTAGAAGTAACAGACAGGAGATCATTTTAAAAATGAGAAAGAGAGTCGGGGACAGAACAGAGCCTTGGGGGACACCAGCATTTATTTGGTGAGTTGCAGACTTGAAACCGTCCAAAACAACTTGAATTGAACGGTCCGAAAGGTAATTTCTAAATTTCTAATCCATTGAAGAAGAGTATCATCGATTCCAAATGCACGCATTTTCGACAAGAGAGCTTGATGCCAAACTCTGTCAAATGCCTTTGAAATATCAAGCGCAACAATCTTACTTTCACCACCTTGATGAAGAGATTGGTTCCACTTTTCGGTTAGATATGTCATCAAATCACCAGTTTCTGCGAAAACCATACTGCCGGTCTTTAACCCTAGAAAGATAATCTACGTCTGCGAGACGTATGACGCGCGGAAAAAATGTTATATCCTTTTAACTATAAGCCGCATTGGGTTGGTTGCTTAAACTAACTCAGTCGGTGGTCGGAGCTAGCCCGTAACGGTCGTGGCGCGATAGTAAGTAAATGCGGTAACAAGTTATAGCTATGCCGGACTTCTGGGGGCATGTGTGACCTGTGCCATTCTTACATTTAATTTAATCGTATATAATTTAAAATTACTAAGACTTATTAGTAGACTTATTTTTAACCGAAAAATGAAAATTTGGCAAACAATTATGACTTAATGTCAATTTTAAGGTTCCTTTAAAATATAAGTTGTTTTTTGTTGATTTGTAATGGGGCTTAAGATATTTGTTTTTATTGTTTAAATTAATATTTGTTTATACTAAATCATTGATTTATTTTACTTAATATGAACTACATAAATAAATAAAATGTTAATATTTTTTTAAAAAGTTCATGGGTTTCATTAAATACACTACCAAAGTTCCATACGTCTCTGAGACGTATGATTATCTTTTACGTCATAAAAAATATGATTATCTTTCTAGGGTTAAGAAGTTTTCGCGATTCAAGATATTTCATTAGCTGACGGTTTATCAGCGTTTCCATGACCTTAGAAAGAAGGGACGTAAGTGCAATTGGTCGGTAGGAGGAGGGTGAAGAAGATTCGCTTTTTTTTGGTACAGGCTGTACAAATGCTGTTTTCCTTCTTCTCGGAATTCATTATCAACCACACCTGAATCCTTCAAGTTTTTCCACAGGACTCTAGAGCTTCAGAACGTATCGCGGCAGTGACTCTATTTCGAGAGAAGATTGCCTCCTATTGTAATCAGAGGGAGCTCTCATACACCAATACAACAAACGCGAAAGAGAGGCAGGCCTAAAAACTCCTGGATCACACAAATGCAGCAACACCTGTATTTGAGCGACGTAGTGATTCAAAATCTGAAGGTCTGCCGCTATTTTCTGTGGTCGAACCGGCGAACCCCACAGGCGGACTAGTAGGGATGCAGTTAAGTGGGATTGTTATGATCCCTTTAATCCTGATAATATCCTCGCCGCCATTAAAGGAAGAAGAAGAAGATTTGTGTTCAATCGAAGGAATATCTTCGGCAATTATGTAATTAGTTTTTGAGCACACTTGTTGTACAAAAATGGTCAACAATACGAGGAATAGCGGTCCCAAATGAACGATTATGTCGGTTTTAAAATGGAGCGAGTGCTCAAATTTGGCTCATAGAACCATAATTTTGAAACCAAATTTATAAAGTTTGTTAACGTTGTTGATGGTAAAATTAATCAAAAAAAAAAAAAAATATAAATATGAGGCATTAACGGCCCATATAGGGCCTAAAACCTATCTTCTCCAACCACTTTCTTAAGGGGACCTACAATTTTACGAACGGCAAATTTGAGAAGCTTCTCATGACAATTGATACTCTTGTATGTTTGTCAGGCGTTCGCAAGATGTGGGGCAGTGGAAAAAAAACTCATGATGTTACTTGGTGCCGGCGGGAATTGAACCAGGGCCTTTCGATTAGTAGTCCGACACACTAACCACTAAGCCCTGAAATTGTAGTAGTCGTGATTTTTTGGCAAATTTCAAATAACTATTTAGAAACAGTGCCTCCAAAATCCAGTAATCTCAGCCAAGGCACAAAAGCAAACCCAAGCTTCAAGATCACTTTCCGGCCATACAGAAAAAGGAAAACACCGCCGATCGATTGAGAATGAGACGTAAGCGGGTTGTTCGATATTAAGCAACAACTCAGTATTAAGAAAAAATGCCGCCAAAACGAGTTAACCTTAGTCGGCGCACGACTGCATGCATATTCATTTTATATACCCCAAAGTGGGCAAGAAAGCTTTATGAAAATGTACTGCTCCGGTAGGTGGTGTCTTGAGCACAGATCAGGTATGCGGAATGGTGGAATGGGCAGTGTCTAATCCTCTCTCGAAATGTCCTGTCAGTGAATACATGGAAATGACGTTACCTGACAATTATTTTCGTTAATGGTACTGTCCAGGGATGTCTGAAATGATGTTTTTTTTTTGGAGAAAAGCAAACAAACATTTATTATTTCTGCTTTACGGATTCAGGTAGTTAACGTAGAAAACGAAGATTAATGTACATTTGTTTTCGTGTCTACACGCAGACCGTCCGAAAAAAAGAAAGAAATCGGTTGAATAACTTGGCCAATAAGTTTTTTTTGGATTTTTGCATTTTTCATAGCATATTTAGCTTATTTTCATGTATCTGTTAATTATGCATGCAGATTAAGTGAAGAAGATTACTCAAGCATCCCTGCCCCAAATGCCTTGTTTTTTTTTTTTTAAATAAAACAGCCTCAACAAGTGAACGTGGGCCTTGTTGAACTATGAAAAGATTGTGGATAAGTTTATATCTGAAATAATCATTATAAAATGATTTGTTTCAGAGTGATTTACTCAAATGCAGAATTTACTTTGCCGGTAAACCGACAAATTTCTTCAAGTGTAAACTATTCAAAACTGTATATTTTTATAAGGTTATCACATAAACAGAACAGATTTTCTGTTGCAGACATCGTAGAAAAGTTTAACATCATTTTCCATGAAGAAGCACATCTTCCTAGCTTCCACCGCCCTCATAAAAATTGTAACTCTAAATAAATATCTAGATATACAATATTCCTGTTAATCAATGTACAGGGTGAGTGTGTGCTAGGTTTGATTTTTATCATCATGGATAAACAGAGCAGCTGCACTTCTTACTCATCATTTGCTTGGAGAAGATACACAGTTCCATGCAAATATAAATCAACTCGCAAACACAGATGTTCGTGTTTCTAGTGAGTTTGCCATATCCAATAGCTCGTTCACCTCCCCTTAGTTTATGAAAAATAAACTACGAGTATTAATTTCTTATAAAAAAAAAAACTTTATGACAACGGACATTCTTGTAGCTTTTTAAATCGACAGACTTGATATTTTTTTTATTTTAAAAATAAATGCATGCAAATTAACATAATTACGTTTCTCCCCTATCTTTTTATATACCAAAGCTTTTACAGATAAGGTATAACGGCGCCAGAGAGCATTGGGGATTGCTGCGTACGTTGTTTAGTTACATTAAGTTTGTAAGCGGAAGGTCACGAGAATGGTCTGATGATTTCTGAGTTTCGGCTGCGAACAAATCCAACATTTATACATTATCGGATCAAATTCCAGGCGGACTATGTATTTCATTCCGCTTGAGAACAACCGCGTGTCGTTGGCCAGTCCCATCTACAGAGTTGAGGTAGATAAAAAAATACGTGGTATCACAATGGACCTAAATTGGTCTAAGTGTGTCGGCTTCAGCCGACAGCCACATAAACCTAACCTAACCTAACCTATGTATTTCATTTATTTATTTTTCAGTTCATTTATATTTTATTTAATCTTGTAATGCCTATACACTTTAAGATATAATATCTTATAAACTAGTGATAAGTTCAATTCTCCAGATGAAAGCTACAATACGAACTAATTCAATAATATTATATATCTATTAGTGTTTACGTGGTCAATACTTAAAACTAATAATAATTAATCCAATTAAAATTAATTTGAGTGTGCCAGATAGTTCCTTAATTTATGTTTAAACCTTCTTGTGTTATTAATTCTTCTAATAGGACGCGGTAAAGAGTTCCATAGACGAATGGAGTTAATAAAAAACTGACGCTCAGAGGTAAGGGAGTAGTAACGCGAAGGAATCAACTGACTTGACCTGTCAGAGGAACACCTAGCCAGTTTCTCGTACAGACCGGGAGGTTGTCGTGTTGTCAGGATGATGGAAAGAAAAGTTAAAATGCGGAACTGCAGTAGACTGTCAAACGTCATGTTAAGAAGGCGCGTAGAAAAGTATGACAAACGATCGTATTGTTGTAAGCGACCTGTAGTTTCCTTTTGCTGGCGAAGCTGCACTTGGTAAAAACTTCGCACCCGTACATTGAAGTTGGTATGACCAGCGTTTTGGCGAGCATGAAACGTGTTTTTAAGGGGTTGAAAGCTTTAGTAGCCCATAATGTTCGGAGTACAGCATAAGTTTTACCGGAGGCAACATTTATGTGGTTATCCCAGGTCAGCTTTCGGTTAAAGACCATACCAAGATTTTTAGCCGTCTCAATGTATTCTATAGGTGAATTGCCTAAAATCACAGAAGGAAAGTACGACAAGTCCAATGAAATTCTTGAGATCAACAGACACTTCGAAAAGTCTAGCAACACTAAAAAGCTTACCTTACCTTCATCCATCTTTTGCCGTAAATCTTTGACGACGTTCACTAAGGAGGTTATACAACTGTGACCCTTCCTAAAATGTATGTATGTATAAATATATAATATAGTCATAATTTACTGATGTAAATTACCCCTTCAATCAATTACATATTTAAAATGGGAATCCCTAGCCGTTTGTGAAACTATATACGCACCTTAAGGAAGGCAACTCAAAGCAGGGATATCTTGGAGTAGGTACGAGGTTGTGATAGGTGCTACCTATGTATCTAATTTGTAAGCAAATAGTTGAAAATAGCACCAATGAAAAGTGAAATTATGAAAAATTAAATTAGGCCCTAATTGGGTTTGAAAATAAAATGTGGTAAATAAAATGGATAAAACCAGTTTCTTCATTGAATGAAGAACAGATTTCACCACCCAGTATAGAAGAGGTTGGTTTAGCTATAAGAAAGCTAAATAACAATAAGGCCGCCGGCTCTGATGGGTGGAAGAAAGCATGCCCGATGACTGGACTATCAGCTTCATATGCCCCATTTTCAAAAAAGGCGATCCTATGTCTTGCAAGAACTATCGAGGCATATCCCTGCCAAATATCGCATATAAGATCCTATCCAAAGTACTGTGTGAACGTATGAAGCCGTTCTGCAACACACTAATCGTCGCATACCAGTGTGGCATCCGGCCCGGCAGATCGACAATAGACCAAAATCTTCACACTAAGGCAAATCCGATACGCCGATGATATTGTCATCATAGTTAGGGGCAAAGACTCAATAGGAGTCACATCAAAAATGAAAAATGCTCTAAAGACAGCCATAGACTGGTGCATTAAGGAAAATCTTTCCATAAATCCCAGCAAAGCCGTCATCGTTCCTTTCACTAAAAGGAGGAAATTAGACCTAGGCCTAATCACAATAAACGACACGGTCGTAGAGTATTCCGACGAAGTCAAGTATCTTGGAGTAATCCTGGACAAGAGACTTAACTGGAACTCTCACATAAACAACAAAATCAGTAAAGCTAATAGAGCTTTATGGGCCTGTCGTCGCACATATGGTAGAACCTGGGGAATCTCTCCAAAGATCGTCCACTGGATCTACACAGTGATGATAAGACCCATCATAACATACGCCTCCATAGTATGGTGGACAAAATCCACACAAAAGGTCGCAATAGAGAAGCTCAAAAAGGTACAACGGCTTGCGTGCCTTGGTATCTCCGGAGCCATGCGTACCTGTCCAACAGCTGCCATAGAGGCAATAACAGGAATTATACCCCTACACATATACGTCCAAAAAGTGGCGATCCGCAGTGCAATAAGTCTAATACAGCTAAACGAGATAAGTCTTAATGATCATCCGGAACTTAAGACCCTTCTCGATGAACTGCCAGAACTTAACATGAACTGCGCGGTCACAGACCGCATTCAAAAAACACTATGCTTCAACAAACGGTTCTCCACGGAGATACCCAAAAGAGAAGCATGGGTTAGCAATAACCCACCAAACAGCCATAACGGCATAAAGTGGTATACGGATGGTTCTAAAATGGAAACGGGGGTAGGAGCGGGAATATACGGACCACACAAACGCTTTACGATACCCATGGGAAAAAGTCCCAGCGTATTTCAAGCGGAGCTCCACGCCATTCAAGAATGCGCCAGCCACATTATCTTATCTGGCATAAAAGGTGCAACCATCCATATTTTCACGGACAGTCAAGCAGCTATAAACGCCCTTAGCTCGTATACCATTGACTCCAAATCAGTCATGTACTGCTTCAATACCCTACAATTACTCGGAGCAAGAAACAAGACCAAATTATGGTGGGTTCCGGGTCATGTCGGGGTAGAAGGTAACGAAAAGGCCGACGAACTGGCCAGAAAAGGTTCAGAAACACCTTTCATAGGTCCCGAACCTTTCTGCTGCAACCCTAGATCAGCAGCAACGGCAGCAATTAAAAGCTGGGAACATAGAAAATGTATCTATCATTGGGATAACATCCCAGGTCTAAGGCAGGCCAAACGAGCCATTCGGCCCTTCAATCATAATGCCAGCAAATGTCTAAACCTAAGCAGGCATGATATCAAAAACCTAGTAGGTTACCTTACTGGTCACCACGATTTAAGATATCATCTACACAAAATGAGAATAGCAGATTCTCCTGAGTGCCGACTCTGTCTTGAAGAGGACGAGTCAGCTGAACACATTTTATGTGAATGCCCAGCCCTTAATGGAATTAGAAAGAAGATCTTTCTCAGGGAACAATTGAGCCCCGAGGACATAAAGAATTCTTCTACTGGTAAAATTGTCCGCTTTACACGGAAAGTGGAAATTTTACTAGTTTAAAATTTTTCTGGCCCATACGGTACAAAAGATCTTTTAGGTCGAAGTACCCCCCCTTTTATAAATCGCCTTGGCGAGCCAGAATTTAAAAAAAAAAAAAAAAAAAAAAAGGCAAATCCTGGAAAAGACCAATGATAGCATTCATCTTCAGGACAAAACGTCACTGTTAATAGGAATAACTTCGAGGTAGTTAAGGAGTTCATCTACCTAGGAGTAAACATTAACTCCACGAATGACACCTTACTGGGGATTCAGCGGAGAATTACCTTGGGAAATCGTTGCTACTTCGGATTAGCGAAACAAATGGATTGAAAACTCCTCACTCGAAGGACAAAATGCACGCTCTATTGAACCTTAATTCTGCCAGTCCTGCTTTATGGCGCCAAGTGCTGGACGATAAGTAGAAAATGGGAGCTAATATTGACTTCTTTTAAAAGAAAAATACTACGTCGGATATTTGGTTCTGTGTGCGAGGAGGGCGAATGGAGGAGAAGATACAACCGCGAACACTATGAGCTGTACCAAGATGTGAATGTAGTCCAAAAAGCTTAATCACGTTGACTACATTGGCTGAAAAATAATGCTTCAGCCAAGAGGATCTTCGACTCCCAGCCCCCAGGTTCGAGAAGGCGAGAAAGACCGAACCTCCATTTTAAAGACCAAGCCATCGCGGATGCCAGAGCGCTTGGTCTGGACAACTGGAAGCAGCGTGCCCGGGATGAGCTTCCAGCAGACAAGCAATATTGTTGTGCAATAATACTGCCTGAAATCAAAATCGGTTTGATATTTACTGCGCAATACAGAAAAATGTATCTCGTCTGTTGTTAATGTTGCACAATATATAATATTTACAATGATGAAATAAAAAAAATGGCCACGATATATACCCAAAAACTCCAAATACGAAGTTAAATCCGTCAACCCATTATGGCTGGAGCCTCGGTAACAGACGAACAAAAGGACCGACGGACTTAAATTCATAACACACTTCTTCGGACTTCTCTATAGTCGTAAAATCATCCTCATACTCAGTTGAGTTCGAAATTTTAGCACGATTACAATATCTTTCCGTTTAGTATACTAAAGTATATGAGACAGTTAAAAATACTACAGAAATCCCTTTAATCACGTCAGTCCAATCAAGCTTAGCTGTTGCAGAATATTAATGCACATATTTCTGCTATATCGAAAGCTTCGAAAACAATTACCGAAAACTTGCTAGGTCCATGTGTGTTCGTTTTTGTGTGAGTAAGGAAAATGCAAAAAATAAATACATTATAGAGATAGTGCTTTCACTCTCCTGTAAAATTTGGACTTGGCAGCCTTTCACATTTAGCCGACGATATGTGTTTTACAAATATCGTCGGCTAAATGTGTAAGGCCGCTAAGTCCGCTTTACCAAAGCGACGTAGTTGTCTCAATCTCAAGGCTGCACTGCTCGCCAAGAGTTGACAGCACATCGTCTGTAACCGTACAATATAGTTGATATACACTCCTCGCCACTTGAATAGGACACCCCTTACGTCTGTTTTCTATCCTTCATTGCTCCCAAACCAAGCATGCTAGAGACTTAATTTTTTTGTAAATTAAAGTTAATTTAATTGCTATAATTTGATCAAAAGGAAGATTCAATGCTAAAGCTTTAAGTTTTAACAAAACATTATCAACCGAAAACCGGCAAAATGCGGGGTCGAAAATTTGCGCCACTTGAATAGGACAGTTTGATAAAGAAAACATTTTAGAAATTTCTGATTCTTTTTATTACAAAAATAACTTAAATTTAAGATAATTGGAGTATTTTACATTACAAAAAAAAAAATTAATATTGTGTTGAGCCACCTTTCTGTTCCAAAACTTTTCACATTCGGTTTGGAAGGGATGTATACAAATCAGGCAAATAATTCAGTGAAATCGAGCTCCAAGCTAATTCGATGGCTTGGGTTAGTTCGGGTATACTCGAATATTGTTGTCCTGATCCGTATACTTGATGTGTCAACCATCCCCAAACATTTTTAATGATATTTAAATATGGAGAATAGGGCGGCCAGCTTCATAGCTCCACATTTTGGCTCTGTATATAGGTTTTAACTACCCGAGCTGTATGTATTGGCGTATTATCATGTTGATAAATCCACGGCAGAGGTCCAAAAAGGGTATGCAAGTATGGAAAGGCCTTTTTTAATATGCCATTGTAAGACAACGCATTCATTGTGGTTGACATAAATTGTAGTTGGCAGGTTCCGTAATAGGAAATGGCCATCCACACCATCACACCTCCAACTCCGCTATGCCTATGCGGCCGGTCCAAATAATGTGTTTCTTTGCGGAGGTCATGGAAATAATGGGCATTTCAAATTAAATTTTTTTTCATCGGGGAAGACTTCTCTATGCCACTCCGAAGTCCAGGTCAAATGTGCGCGACAAAACTGAGGCGTTGCTCTTTTCGAACCGGGTTGAGAGGTGGCTTCTTCTTGATGTTCAGTCTTTTAAGATGTTTAGCTTTCGAAAGAGTTTTAAGACTTGCCTTGACACCGCATTTATCCCTGATTTTTGCCAAAGAGTCGTGACAATTTGTCGCTTTTCTTAAAATAAGTCTCATTTCCGCAATGTTAAGCGCGCTTTGTGTCCCGCCTTTCATGTTTTTTTTTTTCCATATTCACACTCATTACTTAAAAACGTGGATATAACGTGTCGGCTCCTCTCGATTTTTTTAGCTATTTTGGCAATAGATAAGCCAAGCTTTGATTTGTCCTTTTTCCGCTTCGGTTAATGCTTTTCCTCGACCCATTTTAGGTTTCTTTTAAATCAAATAGTCGAAATTAACAAAAAAAAATCGATCAATGAAGAATATGAGTCCGCGTACCAAAGATAACAATCAAACTAAAAGCATGTTCTATTCAAGTGGCGCACAAATGTTGTTTTAATTCAAACGAATTTTTTTTTTTATTTTATTTCATTTCATCAACAAACTTAGCTTAAGATTACGAATGTATTTTTTTAAGTACAAAAAACAAGAATAAAATAACGTAATAAGAGATAATAAATAATAAATAATAATAGGAAATTAAGCAAGCAATGTAAATAAAATTGACTTAAAACGCTCCCTTGAAATATGAAAATCTACATGTCTACTGATTTCATTAAATGATTTCAGAGATGTAGTAATTGGCTCATTCTGCCCGTAATTTGTTCGATGCCCCACACAGTAAAAGAAGTGACGATCCCTTAAAACCCTCTCAGGAGCATAAATAGGTAGCATCGATAAAAGTGGAGGACTCTTTATACGAGAAGATAGAATATCTCTAACAAACATAGTGTCATGTACATACCTTCTTGCGCTAAGTGTCATTATACCTAATAATTGACATCTAGCTTTATAAGTAGGCCCAAAGGGCCAACGCATTTTAAAGAAAATGTATTTTGTAAAACGCCTCTGTACTCTTTCAATGCGATCAGAAAGGTATAGATAGTTAGGATTCCAAACTACATCAGCGTATTCAAGAATTGACCTGACAAGGGCAATGAAAAGGGACAGAAATGTATAAGGATCAGAGAAATCTCTTGAGTTTCTTTTAATGAAACCAACTAGTGAATTAGCTTTAGAAACTATATACTCGACATGGGATACAAATGTTAATTTAGTGTCAAGAAGTACGCCGAGATCCTTAATTTTGTCGACCCTTGTTAAGGGTATGTAATCAATACAGTAATTAAAACATTTTTGTATTTGAGATCTATTAAAAGATATAGTTGAGCATTTACGAACATTTAACTTTAAACAATTGCTAACACACCAAGTTGACAAATTGTTAAGGTCAATCTGGATCTTTGCACAGTCATCGAAACATTTTATTTTGAGGAATAATTTAAGATCATCCGCATACAGTAGATAACTACAAAATTCGAATTGACGAACAACGTCATCAATAAAAATAATAAATAGGAGGGGACCTAAATGACTTCCTTGAGGAACTCCAGAAGTGCAAGAAATTAATCTAGAGTAGTTATTGCCAAGGCATACTTTTTGAAACCTTCCGATTAAAAATGAAGAAATCCAGTTCAACATTGCTGAATGAAATCCAAAATTTTCTAGCTTTTTTAACAGCAACACATGGTTCACAGAATCAAAAGCTTTGCTGAAGTCAGTGTATACGGCGTCGACCTGGCATCCACTTTCAACAGCATTAATTACAAAAGATGTAAAGTGGACCAGATTGGATGTTGTCGAACGGCCAGAAACAAAACCGTGCTGAAACTCAGATATATGCTCTTTTGTGTGGAATTCAAGCTTATTTTTAACAACACATTCAAAAAGCTTTGGTATAGCGGAAAGTTTGCATATACCTCTATAGTTTTCGATATCATTCTTGGAACCAGATTTAAAGATAGGCACCAAAAATGAGAGAGAAAAGGAACAAACCCGAACTCAACGACTGATTAAAAATCCTTAACAGAGGTTTGCAGATGGCATTGGAACAGTTTTTTTAAAATTATTGCAGGAATCCCATCAGCCCCAGGTTTAGGATTCGGCTTAAGCCAACATATAGCAGTCTCGATATCATGAACATTCAGAACTAATTCCCCAAAATCAATTTTGGGCATTGCGCATAGTTCAGGCAAAGTAAAATTCACTGGGTGAGAAAAGACGGATTCAAAAAACTGAGCAAATAATTCGACGGAATTTTTAATGTCATTAGACGCACAATTCTTATAGAACATTTCCTTAGGCAATCCATTGGAACACCTTTTTTGGTTAATGAAAGACCAAAATGATTTGGAGTCATGTTTAAGTTTGATTTCAACATTATTTATGAAAATGTTATATAAAAATGTACTTAGGTTAGGTTAGGTTTATGTGGCTGCCGGCAGAAGCCGACACACTTAGACCAAATTAGGTCCATTGTGATATCACGTATGTATTTATCTACCTCAACTCTGTAGATGGGACTGGCCAACGACACGCGGTTGTACTTAAGACCGTAAATTCTCTACGCAACTTAATGAAGATAACTCTATCACTATTGTTTCCAGATTTTTTTACTCTTTTATAAGCTTTTTTTTAAGTTTTTCAAGTGCAAAAGTCGCTTATTATACCATGGGGGCTTGGTATTATATTTCCTAGTGGAGCACGGAACAAACAAAGAGAAACCGACATTAATTATTGAGACAAAATGGTTATACTATACATTTCACGTAGACATAGATTTTCAAATTCACTATCCCAGTTGTAACCGTTAAGATATCTACTCATTTAAACCCGCAAAATTACATTTAACAAAATTTAAGGAATGTTAACATAAAGTGGAAAAAAACATATAACGGCTCTTTTCCAGAACTTGCAATTTTGTCAGAGGGAAAGAAGAAGAGTTGGACAAAAATAACGGGCATAATATCATTATTTTATCATCCCGCTTTCGATTTATGAGCAATTGCAAATATATTGTATAGGGTGTCCTATTCAAGTGGCGACGATTGTACATTTTGAAATTGGGTTACGAAGAATTTTTTTTCTCTGCTCTCTAACAAAAGAATATAGGTAAAGCAAAATGTAATCTTCTTAAGAAATTACACTTAAATTTCGTCTCAATGGGCGCGTTCAATTTGCAAGGCAACTACTACTGACTTGAATAACTCGCGTGACCATTGTTTGGCAAGTGATAAAAAATTAGCTAGTAGGGAACTCTCAGTTGTCTTGCAAATTGAACGAGCCAAATATCAATATTTACGGATCCTGAGTAAGCTTTAGCTTCCAATATGTAATTTCAAATTAATCTTTTCTGAAAAGAAACCGTTATTTTATTGATTGAGTGTCCGCTTCTTAGGAATTTACTATTACTGGGAAGGTTATGTACATAACGCCAGTGGTTTTCCCAGAATACAATTTTTATCTACAATTTCGTAAAAATCCTCCTTTTAACGATTTAACAAGATATCGCGCGATCTACCCCTCTCCGATTACGAACGTCAATAGATATCCAAGAATTTGCCAATTGCCACTCCTATTCCAGCTATCATATCAAATAGCTACCATTACTGTGTCCGCGCACTGAATTCTATAACAAAGTACCGATAGCACTCCCCTTATCGTCTGGTTCGTCATTTGCGAATTCTTCGATAGACACATTCCCTGCAGTTTAATTTGCATAGAACGTGTACTACAAGCAGCTCGAAACATAGCAAACGCACACATGAGAATGTGTGAACAATTCAATTCCTCCGCTTCTAAAGGATCCATTTAAGCACTCCCGTTCCTGTCCCAGGTGCACAGCGCAGACACCTTTTCTCGGGTCTTTAAAATTCTGTAAGGACAAATTAAACCAGCCAGTAAAATGGAATAAGCAGAAACAAAACAAAACAGGGTGGCCGTTCGTTCACAAAAAACTCAAATGAATGCAAAAATGCATTTACCACAAAAACTGGTTTCATTAGTCCTTCCTTCTGCTCGCCTTGCTTTCGCGCAGGTTGCAGGTACAAACAATTTATGAGATATGTACTATGCGAACATTTTGAAAGAATGTCTGTTAAAAATGATAAAAACCCACCAATACCACAAAGATTCCCACCAGATACCAAAAACAAACGAAAAGGTGTTTCGAAATTGGAAACAGCCAACCTGAGGACCATCAAAAGTGAACCAGCCAACAAACAGCAGAATCAGCAGCGGCTGCAAAAAAAATGTAAAGAAAAAAACCTTTAGGACAAAGATGACTTAAAACCACATTTGGTGGATGCCACACCATCGATTATTCCCGATCCGCTGCCGTTGACCGGCTGGGGCTGGCTGGATGGCTGACTGCCTGGCTGTGGTATCATCCCAATCCCATCCTAAATGCTTTCTTAATGTTCACTCATCCATGGTTGCCACAATTCGTGGGCTAAATAAAATAAAGAACAAAAAGAACCAGGCAGACCCATCGGCGACGATGGTTCTTGTATTCTCGTATCTGCGTATCTTTCGTTGCAGCCAAAGCCAAGACGTGCGCGGTATCTTTGGCGTCACTCTGTCTGGCAGGTATTTAGAGGATCAAATGGTAGAGTGGTTTTTTATTTCGTTGTTGTTAGTTTGGTTTTTTTTTTCTTTTATTCCCTCGTCTCAGTCCTCACTCACGCCAGATTGTCTGGCTTGGTTTGGTCAATAGAATTGTAGATCAGTATCGGAATCCCGGAGTCTTTGTCGTCGTATTCCATGTCTTTGGTACTCATGAGGAATACATAAATCGAGGATCCATTCAAGAAGGTTCTCCAAGGCATATTGTCATTATGTCTGATAGCATTATCTATGCCTGTATAGCATAACATAGCATACATGGATATTTTTATTTTTTGCTGCAGCAGATACTTTTAGAGCTTGTATCTGTCAGAAGTGGGAACGAAGACGAGTGTGTTGGTGTGGATTTTATCACGGGAGTCGGGAATTATTTATTTTTATTGTTTGTATTCTGTTTTTTTTTGCTCTTTTTTCCTCATTTTTGAATTCATTTTCATTTCGTTTTCGAATTCTTTACAATTTGACAGTGCACGAGAGCGGACTTGATAAAGATCTTGTTCTTTTTGTTTATGTACACAATTTTGACCATTCTGTTTTTTATTTTATGATCGTTTTAAGGGTTTTCTCACTTGCTGGTCGTTTTTCATTTCGTTTTTGAATAATTTTATTATTGTTTGGGGAAAATAAATAACTATGTACATGTACATATATGTATCTACTGTACAGTCGAGTGCACACATAAATCGGATATTTTATGACAGGTGCGACCAGTGTGATGTTTTTTTTTGTTGACTAGAAAATTAACTTCGATTTTTGTTGCTAATTAAAAACCTACATTTCCCTTTATGTTTTTTTTATCGGTTTTGTTCCTTAAAGCGTGTCATAATTGAGCCCGTTATGTAGGTATTTGCCATAATTTAAACTGCAGTAGGACCTAGGACGGTGCATAACTAGATCCCACAACCTACCTTGTCTTCTAGAATTTGGGGTCCTGATCTCTAGGCCTGGAGATACCTACCATACATGCAATTTTTTTCAAATAAATTGAACTGGAAAAAGTGTGATAAACCAAGGTATTAACGAGCTGGTCAACATCTCGAACAAATAAGATTTCGTAAGGACAAAATTAAATTACATAAATAGTAATTTGAGTGGGTGACGCGCTGCGCTGACATTGGGCAGGTCTTGGCCCACGATCTGGAGTGATGCCAGACTTTGGGAGCAGATTTTACCACAGTGATACCCAAAATTTCCCTTTTATCCCACGCGCCGTTGTTATAAATTTACCGCAGATTTACATTAGCAACCTCAAGGCCAACGCAGATTACTTTAACCCCATTTAAAGAGTGGTATGAGCTTGCAGGACCACACGAGATCAACTTGGATTTGAATGTAAGGAATGTTATCACTTGGAAGAAAATGTTTTATAGGTGTATTGCTAGGGTGGACGAGAGTTTCTACAAGCAATACTTAAACAGGGCGCTCGCATCACCATCCAGAAATATGTATAAATGTCTTGATCAAGCCTTAGGTGCTGGCAACTATTTTAAGGACAGTCTCTCAGGCAATGAAATAAGCATGATTTTTAAAGCTAGAACCCAAATTTTAGGTCTCAACTATGTCCCGCATAAACAAGATCTTCGAGGAATCTGCAGCCTTTGTAATCTAAATGAGATGGAAGATGTACTCGTATTCCATATTCTGGCAATATGCCCCATATTACGTGATCTACGTGTTCTTTACTTTTCTAAGAGTGCTCTTACTAGAGAAGAAGCTATATCAATATTGAATGGTGCCTATGTATGGAGTCTACTTTTCAAATATTGCAATCACGCCTTAGCCTATCGTAATAGTTTCATGAATTAACTTGTGGCCAAACATAAATGTAATAAAAAAAGGAATTCTCTGATCCCTACGTGGCCAGATCTCTCTAAATTACTTTTGTCCGCCCCCTCCTCGAATACGCGAGCCAAACTTGGACACCCTTTCAGCAAGCTCATGTAACCAGAATCGACAACATACAACGACGTTTTCTTTGATTTGCCCTCCGCGGACTTTCTTGGAACGATCCCCTAATTCTGCCTATCAAGACCGCCTCAAACTCATTAACTTGAATAGCCTTGAAGATCGCAGGGATGCAGCAGACATTCTCTTCATTCATCGCCTCCTCTCAGGCTCTATCGATTGCCCGTCCCTTTACAACTCCATCTTCTTTAATACTAACTCTCGTAATTTAAGACATCCCCGTCTCTTCTATCTACCAACCCACCGCACGTTTTACAGCTCCAATGAACCAATTTCCAGTATTCTACGGAAGGTAAATTCAAACATTTCCAATTTTGTTTTCAACCTCAGCACTCCCTCTATTTAACCTAGCCTCCTTCTCCATAAACCCTAGCTTTATTTCCTAGTCTTTAGTTTTAGTATTATAAGTTTTTCTCTAGCTTGTAAGTATAAGTTTTAAGTCTAGCTATAAGTCTTAGTTTTGTAGTTTGAAAACATATAGCTTGTATTAAGCTGAATAATAGGGCGGACGCCCCCACAATTAAATTAAATTAGGCACTACAGTCTCGGAACAAGTACTACAGCCCGGGGTGAACCCAGGGCTGATGAAATAAGCTTTTCCAGTTATTGCAGCTAACATGTGCAAAATAGTTCTTTTCATAGCTTACTATATTTTATTTTATTTTCATTGTATCCGTGAAAGCTCCATCTCATTTATTGTTTTCTTTTACAGATCCGCATCATCAAACCACAGGCACCCTTCACCGAACCAAGCTATGGCATTCCTACAAAAAAAATAAAGATTAATTTTATTTAACGGGAATATTACCGTATACGTTAGTGCCGAAAACTATAAAAAAAGGTCATCCGTCCAGTTGTATTATATCATTTTGTGATCCGCGCCTTATCAAATCGAAAACGGCCAATAGCCAAATACGAACAAAAAGTTTGAATATTAAATTTACTTAAAATTATCTAGAATATTTCATTTTGTTTTCACTACTTTTATTGTTTATTTCAACGACTAAGTATTTGGAATAATTTAAGGCTTTAAAGTCCAATCATTTACGAAAAAAAAAATATAATTTTTTAAATATGATTTTAAGAAGTTGTGTGACATTACTAGTATTGATCAGTTCGGGATTATCAGCGTCAGCGACATCCGCCAAGGAGAGACCAGAACCTACGGTAAGTTTGATATAATTTTGAGGTAAAATATTTGTTGTTAAATACTTTGTTAACCCTGAGATTAATTTAACGATCCTAACGCGATTAAAAACAAAATGTAAATTACTTTAACCGCCATTTTTTCGTTTTGAGAATTTAAGTCTACTATCGATACTATTGTACGTACGGAAGATTTTATTTTTCGCGAGACATTTGACCCGTTCACTGTCAAATGTTGATAATGAGATATTTTGGTAAAGAAAAAACCTTCTACACAAGCATGATGAAATCAATAAAAAGAAGCATGCTAGTTACACTTTTTTTTAACATATAAATTTAAGTATTTTTCCCATAAAGGAACGTTTTACTACATCCCGTTAATGCCTCGTAAAATTACATTTATATGGAATAGAAGTGTTCCAGAGAGGTATAAAACGTGATTAACTTGTGTCGTGGTAATTTTGGAAATCAAAATCTGGGATCGCCTCACGTAAGAACATTATCGTCTAACGATATAATTTCGGCGATTGCTGTGAACGCCAAGGATGAAATCGAAATAGATGTCGTGCAATCGACAAGACAATAGTATTTGACAGCTTTTTGTACTGCGAGATACAAATGATACAGTCGCTATCATGCCGACGATAAAGATTTGGTATGCATATGCGAAGTGCATCTATCACCGGTACGATATTATCAGACAGATGAACGCCTACATAAATAGGGTCAGGGCCCTGATGTGGTTCTATTGGTCTATGAGTTTATCCATGAAATATAGGTCTGCCGGTAGAATGACTTCGATGAGCACTTTGGTATAACAATTCAATAAAGCTGGTAGTCCAGTCACTGGTACATCACTGAATCGATCGTCGCTGATATTGCCTATTTGACAGACATATAATATTATCTGTTTTATATATATATATGTATGTATATATATTTTTTTTTGGTTCTTTTTAATTTTCGGATATTGTCTGTTACATTTAAGACTGTTTCTATCTCGGAGCGCACAACGATTACTGCAGGAGCTGTAGAGACCTCTAAGAGACGGAATCTATTCGTCACCTATTATGTGAATGCCCTGCCCTTAGACCTAACAGATTTAAGATTCTTGGCAGCTACTTCTTTGAGGAGCTGGAGGATCTGACCGACATTGAGCTTAACAAACTCCTGAGATTTACATATAGATCCTTGTGGTTCTAATAAAGCGGATCACTGAGCTGTGTAACAGTGGCATATCTTTTGTATTTGCAGGTTCAAAATTTTGGAAATCCCAACAGCAATGGACATAATGGACCCAAACTGATGGTCTAAGTGAGCCGTGACACAAGGGCATCCATTCACCTACCTACCTACCTATCTCGGAGTAAATGTGGTTTTGTAGTCGGATATTGTGTGACTCATCGTGCTTTCACTTCTGTTACCATGTCTATTTGTAGGTCACGATGCAAAACGCTCTTTCAAGGGGCATTCATTATTCCACGAAGGACTTTGTTTTGGAAAGTCTGTATAGTTCGATATTTGTTTTCTTGGTACAGCCCCAAAATGGGATGTCGTACGTTCAAACTGGTTTCAGTACTTGCTTATATAACAATCTTTTGTGCTGGGTGGATAGGTCTGAATTTCTTCCCTGTAAGAACTGAATTTTTCTATATTTAAGGTTGTTACTTTTTTTTCTTTTTGATATGCCCATGCCCATTCCACTTCTTTGTATCCAGATTCATTACAACTCCATTGTCAGGGAATGTAAGAGCATTGCTTATCTTTTTATTCGCAATGTTAATATGAGGTGATTTTGTCTTGTTGAGTTTGATACGCCATTGTTGAGTTCAATCTCTTACTTTGTTGACTGCATTTTGCAGTTTTTCTGCCGCCTTCACAACACATTTATCAAGCACCAATATTGCCGTATCCTATGCAAAGGTTGGCATGGTAGCATTGTTATCCTGCGGAATACCCCTAGTCCTATGACACTTCCTTGTGGAATACCAGCTTCAATTTTCATCAATTCCGAATTTTCTTGATCATGTTCTAAAAAATCGGTCTGAAATATGTGTTTTTAGAACTTCGTACTACTGTGTAGGTAAGGCCCAGTTTGTACTCAAGTCGCCGATGAACACTGCCTTTTCCACTACATCCGTAAATTGATACATTTGATCTGTCGTGGAATGTTTATTACTAAAACCAAACTGATGGCTCGGGATTAGTTGACTGTCTTCTATGATTTTGCAAAGGAGCAGTTTTTGCGAGATGTTTGCCATGATTGGTATTTAGCGATATTGGTGTGTACGATGTTACTTCTGTTGGTGGCTTACCTTGCTGAAGTAAAATGTCTTTCATTAAGAACTTGACAACTTCTTTTTAAAATAAAATGCAAACTACTTGAGATTCGGAAATAAAATGTTACTGGCTTAAATTACTATCAAAACATTTATGAATAGAAATTGACTTCATTCATATGTCCACCATGGGAACGTATGCAGCGGTCGATACGTTTAACCCAAATTTCGATGACTCGGCCGCACTTTTCGACCGATACGGGCGCTTTTTCTCGTTCAATATTGGCTCTGAGTTCTTCTAACATCGCCGGCTTGTTGGCATAGACCAATGATTTAATGTAGCCCCATAAAAAAAGTCTCGACGCGTTATATCACACGATCTCGGCGGCCAATAGACGGGTCCGTTTCTCGAGATAACACGTTCGCCAAACTGAGACTTCAATAACTTTATTGTTGCACCCGCTTTGTGGCTTATGGCTCCGTCTTGTTGGAACCACATATCACTGATGTCCAATTCATGCAATTGCTCCAAGAAATAACGTTCCAACATTTCTCTGTAGCGAATACCATTTACCATAACGTGACGGTCATTTTCATCGACGAAAAAAGCCGCCGGCATGAAAACCGCACCAAACACTTTTTGGTGATGAAGTGCTTTTTCATGAAGCACAGAGGGTTCGCACCTGTCCAGTAATGCATATTTTGCTTATTGACGAAGCCGCTTAACCAAAATGCGATTGATCGTTAAAGATAATTTTGCGATGAAATTCTTCATTCTCTTCCTTCCAGAAAATTTACTCGTATAATACGCGCACTATTTAAATTGACTAGGGGTCGCCCCATGGTCTAAATTCGACCAATTTATTCTATAAGTTAAAAAAAAAACAAAGTCGACTGTTATACATATTAATCGGAAAATGAAGTTTTTCGACATTGCATTCTCTGATTTCACATGATATAAAATTTTTCCGGCATTTTCAAGTAACTTCAAGCATTTTTAAGTAACTTCAAGCATGTCCAAGTAATTTCAAGTATGTTCAAGCATTATCAAGTAACTTCAAGTTTTTAAGCATTTTCAAGTAACCTCGAGCATTTTAAAGTAACTTAAAGTAACTTTAAAATGCATTTTCAAGTAACTTCAAGCATTTTCAAGTAACTTCAACCATTTTCAAGTAACTTCAAGTATTTTCAAGCATTTTCAAGTAACTTCAAGTAACTTCAAGCATTTTCAAGTACCTTCAAGCATTTTCAAGTAGCTTCAAGCATGTCCAAGTAACTTCAAGTAAGTTCAAGCATTATCAAATGCATAACATGCACAGCAATGTTGTTGTTGGTAACTTCAAGTAACTTCAAGTATTTTCAAGCATTTTCAAGTAACTTCAAGTATTTTCAAGTAACTTCAAGCATTTTCAAGTAACTTCATGATATAAAATTTTTCCGTTCCGATTGGCAGATTATTGGCTCACACAGCAATGTTGTGGTTGTTGTAATTTCATCCAATTCGCTTCATTTTACCTGCTGTAATTCATGTGTGTTATATACAGTCAAAATCGGTTATAACGACTTTCAAGGGACTGACGAATTTGATCGTTATAAGCGATAGGTCGCTATGACCGATATCAAGCTTTATATATATCAATTGTTAAGATTTTTCTTTTGCGGCTTATTTTCCGATAAGAAGGTACATACAACTTTTCGCCTCACAAAATTAAATTAAACTTCTACAACCACTTGTCACACTGAAAAATTTGCACTGAGTAAAACTTCCCCAACGTAGAAAAAGCTCAATAAACGCAAAAGCAAATAAATAACGTCTATAAACGGTACCTGTCACATATCCAAGATTCTACGAACTTAGATACATCGCATCTACAGAGAATCAGTTTACTGTTTTAGAAAAAAAAATCAGTTGCGCAAACAGCTGCGTCGATTTTAGTCGTTATAGCCGATATTAAATTTATAAAAGGGTAAAATCCGTCGTTGTAAGCGATATGTCGTTATAAGCGATGTCGTTATAAGCGATTGTCGTTCAATGGAATTACAATGGCGCTGATTCGGGACCTAAGAATTTGGTCGTTGTAACCGATACGTCGTTGTAACCGATGTCGCTATAAGCGATTTTGACTGTATGTGGATAATTTTTGTATTGTGCACTTCTATGTATTTTCCCCTACCCAAATATATATAATGTTGGCATATCTATGTGACGTATAATAGCAAAAATGGGTGAAAACACGTTATAGTCAACTCCGTATTAATACAGTGTACTCTCTCCTAACGGGCACCCCTCATAAGCGGACACCTCTCATAACCGGACAAATTTCAAAGAACCGAATAATCTACACAATTTTTAATGTAAATAATTCTCTCATAAACGGACTCTTTCATAACCGGACGCGGACATCAGTTTTCGTAGCCGCAGTAGAATTCCACTATCTCTTAAACGGACAAAACGCATTTGGCACACTTCGTTGTCTTTTATTTTGTTAGCTTTTTTTCCTTTTTCTTTGCGCTTTGCCCTTGATTTGATACCCAGCAAAAAAACGGTAAAGAATGTAAACATAGTAGGCTGCGGCGCCGGCGACCGTCTGTCGACTATCCGACTAAAATTCTCGTGGCGCAATACGTAGGTTTGTGTGCAAGTGTATGCATAATGCAAAAATGCTTTTTTAAAGGCTTCTTGTTTATGTTTTGTTATTATCCTTTTTATTACCTACAATTAATGTTTATCACAAAAAATGCAATCAATTTTAAAATAAAATATTATAGGTACCATAAATGCATATGGCTTGTTTCTTTATCTATTTTTTCTCATAACCGGACACCTCTAATAAGCGGACAAATTTCTTGGTACCGTCAGTGTCCGCTTATGAGAGAGTGCACTGTATATACTCGTAGATTTTTAAGCAATCGTGCACAACGCCACTTTTTATGTAAACGGCTACACCGCCGGCAGAATAAGTTTCATTGCAGTTACCAAAGGATGTGTAACCTTCGTTGTCGAGTATTAAAAACTTTCAGTAGATGAGTATGAATACATTACAAGAATACTCCGGGAAGGTTCGTTAGTGGATTATTAGAAGCCATACGTTTTAACTACATCGTGAACTTGACAGTAATAACAGGTGTTGGGCAACGCGTTCAAATAACTAGTCGTATCGTAAGTGAACTTGCAGGCGACTTGTGTGGCTTTAAACTTGAACTTGCCCATTGTCTTTTGTGTTTTTTTTTTTCTTTTTTTGAATGACTTACAATTTAAGTGTTGCCAATGGCAAGAAAAAAAGGCAGCAATTCCTCTTTTGCGATGAAAATTAACCTATAACTGGTCTAAGACCCAGCCTTGCGTTGTAAATGCATGAAATGCATGATGAATGAAAGTAAAATAAATCTTGAAAGAATAATCTCATCAGATATTCCACAACAGCTTTATTCAGGACCATCGAAGAGGAAATAATTTTCAGCTTCATATCCCTCCACATCTCTGTAGATTTACGCGGATATATGACACTGAACATCCATAAAACAACAACTGTGCATTCCTCTAAGATCTCTCAGGTGCAGCTCCTTTATTAAATTCCAAATGACCATACTGTGCACAAACATCTATCGAACAAAACTCGCCTCTTGAACAATTGACGCGGGCGTGGCAAATAAATAAAAATAAAATTTGAAATGACCGAAGAGATTTCGCTAGCGGCACTACCTTATCCTACCAAAGGAACAAGATCATGCAAATGTGTGAAGAGTGTAGCTTTCTCGCTCCTCTACGTTTGCTTCTAAAAAGAACTCAAATGCGTTCAAATTTTCTCACAACACGCCAGACATCGTGGCAGGAGTTTTCTGAAATCTGACGTTCCTTTTATTAACGTGTGGCTGCCGCTGCAGAGGTGTTTAGTTTATCGGTTTCTGGTTTCCTTTGGTTTTTTTTTTCTTTTTGTCTCCATCTGTCAGCTTCAGTTTAGATCTCTCACCTTAGTATTATTGTTGGTGTTTGAACCGATGCCGATTAAGGATGGGATTTTCTTGGTCATCATTCAGCTCAAGTGGGTATTCAGAAATTCAGATACTTTTATATTGCCTTTAGATTGTATTGGTTTTTTTTCGGTTTTTTGTGTATGAATTAATTTGAACAAGGGCACTTATCCGGTTTATAGTCGTTTGCTTTTATTTGTGGCGATTCTTAAGACCGCTATTAGTTCTTTGAATGGAAAAAAAGAAATATGTTCGTACACATCTCGGCTTCAGTTAAGATACTTTTTTGGGTTATTTTTAGAGTGGTTTTTGCCATTAGTTGGGTGGATTCGGTGTTTATGCGTTATCTTGTGCACAGGTGTGTTGTTTTTTGGATTCAATTGGAAGGGGAAACCTTTTATTTTGCTGTTACACAATGATTTATAATGGAGTAAAAATTGCAAAGGTCATTTTTTGTTTGAAGAGAAGTGGTACGGTTAAGTTTAAATTAAAAAAAAATTAATATGTATAAGCAAACCCCTGCCATTGCTGCCTTTATCAGTTTCATTCCTCCCTGACTACCTACCTACCTCATTTGCAGCAGGGTACTTTTGCTCATATCACCAAAGTAGGTAACTATTGAATAGAAAATATGCGTATGTTTAATTTACGACCAGCTAATACTCGCACTCCAATCCAGTGTTGAATCATGGGAAAAATAACTTTTTGTGGGATTTTGTGGGAATTTCTTTTTGTTTAAACAAATTATTCGAACAAACGAGATTACCACGAAAATTCCAACCGATTCAGAGTTTTTATTTACTAATATAAGACTAAAGGAACTCGCCTTAAAATGTCGAAAGAAATAGCTCATTGTGTTTGAGGCCTAAGTTTTTCTTCGTTCATGTTGGTTTCCCCCGCATTTGGTTTTTCATTTATTACTGCCAACATCATATGTATATGTATATGAAAATAAGTGCAAGCAGGCAAACTGAGCTTAAACAAGGAAAACAAAATAAGGTAATTTTCTTACCTCTTTTTCCTTTTTCGGGCTCAGTGGTTAGTGTGTTGAACTACTAATCGAAAGGTCCCCGTTCAATTCCCACCGGGTCCAAGTAACATCAGGAAATATAGAGTTTTTATTTTACTACCCAACCTCTTGCGAACGTCTGAAAAACATCCAAGAGTATCAATTAGCATGAGAAGCTTAGCTTACAAAATTGGCCGCTCGGGTTCGGCTTAAAATTGTAGGTCACTTCCACTTCGCACAAGAAAGTTGTTGGAGAAGCTAGGTTTTAGGCCCTGTATGGGCCGTTAATGCCTTATATTTATTTTTTATTTATTTTGCACTCATAAGATTTGTATCGGTATCGATCACATATCTTTTATAAAAATATTAACATATAGTTAAACAACATTATGCATGCTGTACATTTACGCCATACCCCTATAAAATGCGACTTTACTTCTTTACCGATTTCCGGCCTCTGCAAAAAGGTATAAAATTAAATTTCAATATTATTATCGTATGGCCCAGTCGTGCACTTCATTTTCTTTAGAAAACTTTATCAAAATAGCAATTTTACCTAAAAGTGAACTTAGAAGTTTTACGCATTTATCCGATGATATGTTTCCATTTCGATATCGGAATGTCACATTTAATAAGGTCTTTTGATAGCAGTTGCGACTAGTATGTCAGCTTTATACAGTTGCGGAAGTTCGATTATGAACAGCAAACAAATTTTGTTTTTCTAAGAAATTAAAAATATTTATTGAATTTTTTAAATGAACATTAAAGCGTAATGATAAATGATAAATAAAAAAATGTAACATAAAATTGACTTCCAAAATAAAGGTTTAAGAAAACAGGAGAAAACGATGAAAAATTATAGGAAATTCGATTATGAACACAATGAAATGGTTTTGCAGTTTTTTTAAATAATGATGGAATTTTGTCGAAATATTTTTTAAGCTATTGCATAGCTTTTATCACGGGCTTTGAGCGCGGCGACCGAATCAAGAAATTCCGTAACGAAAATAAAACCTAACACCCCATACTTTCTCACAAACATAGCAGCTGTTTGTGAGAAAGTATATAGGTGTATAGGTATCTATCCACGTGAGTTAATCGGTTCTCGTCAGATCACTGCAATTAAACGACGTAGGGCGCGCGGTAGATGGAGGGCCGTTTGAGAAGAACTGCGTGTCGTTGTTTTTTTATGTAAACATCTTTGCTCTAGGTAGGGGATAGTTGGAAATATCGAGCGTCACCGTCATCGTCAGATTTTCAGGTCGGACGGCAAAAAACCAAAGTTTGAGCTAGGGAGCTAAAATATAGTTATAATATAAACTCTCCAGGCGCCCTTGATGCTCATGTGTAAATATTTTCAAAATTCGCCCATTGACACGCCCACAATTTAAATTAATGCAACGCTGACGAGCCTACATGTTTACACATCAACTACACCGTGAGTGCAGCGTGGCTCACACATTTTTTGTGTATATGTAATACACATTAATGCTGCGCAGAGAAAGTATATATGATATGTAATATATAAAATTCGAGTGTCACAGTTTTAGTGTTTATACTCCTCCGAAACGGCTTGACCGATTTTGATGAAATTTTATATGTATATTCCGTAGGTATGAGAATAGGTTTATAACTAATTTTTATACCACTAAGTGATAATGGTGGTCTACCACAAACATTTTTTTTTTGACAAAATTTTTTATTTTTAGTTTTTTATGATTTACCATTCAAAAATACATATAACCCTTAATTTTCAAACTTCTACCACCAATCCCCATTTTTTAATAGCAATATTAGTACTGTAATAATCTTCAACTCTCAGTGATCGATAACTGATTTATCATTTATTAGTTTGTTTATTATTCAGTGCTTGCAAAATCTTAAGGGGAACAATTTAAAATAAAAGAGAAATATATACGTGTTTTATGATTGTGAAAGGAAGGTAAAATAATAAAAGAACGAATACATTGTCAGTATACTGTTTTTCATAATTAATTACTTCAATTTAATCTATTTATGTGTGTAGTAAACAATGCCAGCAAGACGCAAAGCGAACAATTTGGACCGTCGAACGAATAGAACGACATACATGCGAAATAGAAGAGCCCAAAGATCAGACGAACGAGTCCAACAGATAATGCAGATGTGCGTATGAGCATGGCACAATTTCGTGAATCACAATCACAAGAGGCACGAGCTGAACGAAATCAACAAAGGCAATTGGATTGAACGGCTTACTTATCGGTACGGATCCAGATTCTAACCTGTTCCTGAAGTCAACATTTAATTCATGTTTCCAAATGACATCGTTCGGAGCAACAGAAATAGTTAAAAATAATGCTGCAAATGGTCAACAATTCCATTCAAAATTCAAAATCAAAGGCCGAGTTTATCACAAAGTGGGCTCATTGCTGCCAATGCCGAATGAATCACATAATTTTTTACAAATTTACTTTATGGGTGGTGAGGACTCCGAAAACGCACTCGCAAATCGCGTGGATGCACGTTGCGGCTACAATAACCTCAATTTAACATATGCCAGACGCATCGTCGGCGAGCTGGATGCTCTATAGACATTTTCACCAAGCTACCAAGCTGTATCTCTTTCTGAAGTGCGGTATCCCTGTCTTAAACAACAGAAACAAATTGAATGATAAAATTGCAGAAATTTGCTCAAATCGTATGGAATAATCATTGTGATTGTTAATGAACTGAAGAACAGAAGCTATTGAAGGGTAAAAAGTAACAAATTATAGAGAAAAAACGTGAGAAAGTATGTTAAAGCAAAACAAACAATAAACTATCCTCTATCCTATTCTTATTCCCATCAGACACCTTAGGAGTCTATATCATAAATTTCAGTTTCCTAGCTCAAACATTGACTTTCCAATAAAATTGTTTTATTTAATTGTGAGCGTGTCAGTGGGCTGATTTTAAAAATTTTATCTCCCGAGCAGTTTTATGAGTCAAAGATCATAAAAAATTTCAGCTTTCTAGCTAAAAATTCGATTTTTTCGATAAATTTGATTTTTTTTAGTATGAGTTTTTACCGTGTCTGTGGGCGGATTTCAAAGATTCTTAAACTAGATTATTTCGGGAACCTGGAGAGTATATATGTATGGTTAAAGGCTCAATTTTTGCCGACAGACGAACGGACATGGCTAGATCGACATTACTATCAATAAATATAGTAACTTTTAGGGGTCTACGGGCAATATATAACTTCGCGTCAAAATTAGTATACCCTTAGAATAGGGTATAAAAACAGTTTATATGTTGACCGAAAACCCTGTTCAATTGTATTTAGATATCTAAAATGTTTGTTTAGAAAACTTTTCAACTTATTTGCTTCCAAACAAAAAATTTTTTTTCCACAACGTGATTGTCATGGTTTCACTTTTATTTTTCGTATTCCAAAACGTGGTTTGGATACTCCTTCTTAGAAACTTTTTTTTGTTAAAATTGGATTTGTTATAAACTTTTTTGGAAATATTCGCGAAGAACGTATTTCCCGCCATGCGAATTTGCCATTGTTTTCCTTCATTTCATTCAGCTGTTGGTTTTTTTTGTGTTCATTTGCCACTGACGTTGTCCTGAGGTACTCTATTGAATAAGCACAATGAATTGTTCAAATTATTCAAATCACACATGCACAAATTACAAACTGACAATCACGCTATTGTCATCAATCCTGATAAAACACCAGCACATGCGTGGATTTCATGCACCTGTTATTGACGACTTTGCTGGAATCATGGTTGGCGACCGTACAGCGACGCAACAAATCGTGATTTGAAGAAGAAATAATCATGCTTATTTTGAGATTCGAATGAATAGTCAAGTCGTTCGAATGTCTATTTTCGTTCGAATTATACCGGTTTTCCTCAAATAAATTTTCTATTTGATCGAATCTCAAAATACAAATTCTTCTAATTCGACAAACTATCGTTCGAATTCGAATGTCAAAATCAGCATGAATAATCTTGAGTTCATTGCTGATACACATCGTTCATTCAACGCTCGCCAATATCGGCTAATGTTCTGAAAGGGACAAAACGTCCACAGCGCTCAATTCCTCTTTCAGTCATAGACCACATCCCCACAAACTTACAATAAGTTAGTTATTTTTCATTTCCCTACGAAAATATTCACTAGAAATAATTTATATGGCAAAACAACGTTTGCCGGGTCAGCTAGTTATATCTATATAAATGTACATCGCGCGAAATTCGACGATCAAACTCTTAATAACGTTCTTTTTGTTCAAATTTTTTGAATGAATAATTTTTTTGGTGTGTAATTACACTATTTAACCTAATTATTTATACCTTATATTTATACCTAGCTATTTTCGTTTTATAGAGAAGAAAAACTTAAAGAGCTAAAAAGAAAAAGATAAAAAATTCTATGCAATAGCTTTACCACGGCAGTCCCCGAGTGCCACTCACTTTTTTTTTTAATAACGAGTGGGCCTCCTCTATTTTGGAGCACTTCTGTAAGGCGCTTTGACATATACATGGTAAGGCTTTAAGGCAGATCATCAGGGCTGATTGACGACCACGCGTCTTAGCTTCTTTAAGGTGATTGACGTGGTGGAACTGTCTGCCATGTGAGTAAACGTTACGTCCAAGAATCCCCCACACTTTTTTGATGGGGCTAAGGTGTGGACTTCGAGCCGGCCACTTCATTACCTCGATATTGTTTTGTGAAAACCATTCCTTTACGGACTTTGCGTTGTGGACTGGCGCGTTATCGTGTTGGGAATTACATTTTCTAGAGGAAACTCTTTAGACATGATCACTACATTGAGATCTAGCACATCGATGTACAAAGAAGCTTTAAAATTGCTTGGTAACCACGCGATTTGTGATGTTCCCGCAGTGCAAAATGGTGCCCAAATCATAACCGAACCTCCCCCACTATATCTGCTTATTTTGACCTGCTGAGTTGTTCGCAAATCATGCCAATAATTTAAAAAAAATCATCGGGGCCGTCGAAATTTTTTTTTTTCGTCACTGTATATAAGATTATTCCCTTCTTTTGTACAGGTTATGTGACTTCTCGCAAACTCCAGCCTCGCATCTTTATGAGCTTGAGTAAGCGAAATTTGTTTGACACCTTTACGGTACTTTAGCTTTCTGTCTTCATGTAAAATTTGTTGTACCCTCCTCGCTGTGGTCGGACTAGCAGATTCCCTTTGATTATCAGTGGATGTGACATTATGCCGTCAACTTACGTATAAAATACGCCTCTTTTCATGAGCTGAAATTTGTCTGTTGTTGTCAAATTTGCTTCCTTGACTTATTTTTTTTTGTTTTTTTTTTTGAGAACACGAGCATAGCAGAAATAGCCGTCTGCCGTCTGCTATGATCAGTATACGAGTATTAAAGGGGTCATAAACCTCCCATTTTACTGCATCCTACTTGTCCGCCGGTTCGACCTAAATAAATGCTTTCAGGCCACCCGGTTTCGGATCAATTCAACACTGAGCCCAATTTAATGCTGGTGTTATTGCATTTGTGTGATCCAGTAGTTCTTAGGCCTGCCTATTCTTTTACGGTTACGCCACGTGCATACTTCCATTTTTGAAAAAGAAAGAAGAAAAACTCTGTTCCCTCACATGTCCTGATCTAGCATAAGATCCTAATATTCGAGCAAGTGGTTCTGAGATAAGACTGGAGAACGTTGATAGTGTGTGCCGAAATGCAACAGAATTTCAAATCAGCAATCCAACTTTGAGACAATTCTTGCATTAAGATTTACATTTCAACCCTTACAAGTTATCTATTGTGCAAAACTTGAACATGGCTAGGCACACACACACACTCCGTACCACTTCATTAAGGACAAGTACATTTTTTTGAAAGCTGGAATTTTTTTCGCAGGATATATAACGACCATGTTGTAAAAAAAATTAACGGTTATTTTTTTTTTTTATTTTATGCATTTTTTATCCAATAAAGTCTAAAATTTTTGTAACAGTTGACAAAGGACAAATGCAAAATCTACCTGTTATGACATTAGTTCAAGAGATCTCTTTATTGTAGCAACAACTATTGGAAAAGGAAAGACATTAACTGAAGGAGAAAACGGCCAAATTGGAGCTTACAAGGAGCAGGGAGCAAAGTATCCGCAACATAAAATAACGCTAAACTTCAATGTTGATCAATATAGTAAATCAGTTATATTTCGTAATTTTCATGGGGTAACATTTTTTTATTTACCGTGGTCAAACAGTTGCAGGTTTTAGCTGTAACTAATAAAAACTTGTTTAATACGAATGTGCCCTTTAAAATTAAGCTCATAAAAACGAGGGAAAAACCTAGGATTGACCGCATAATACGGTCTTTAATGGTAGTGGTAGAAACAGATCAACACAGCCACTCCGACTTCGACTTTGACTGGGTGAGAACTTTAGCGTTCAAAGTCGAGTCAGACACATCAACACTTCAGTGACAGCTAAAAAAATGGGTAAACAAGAATTTTCTTCTAAAATTAAAACCAAAATCATCGCTCCGATTATATGCGAAAATCGTTCTAAACAATTATGGCATTTTTGTCATATTAAAGTATCGTTTCTGTTATAATTGGTGGCACCAAAAAAAAAAAAGTGAAAATAGATCAGCAGCAGTTCCAAAAGCTTGCAGAATGGGAGTAAGGCAATTCGAGTTGTTTAAATATATGGTTTCCAAACAAATTCACTCGTCGCCTCACTTAAAAATGCAAAGCCTAAGTTTTATCTACTGGAAGATGATTTTTTATTTATTTTTCAAATATTATTTAGCAAAGTCATTTAAATGTAACAAATATTTGTGTTTTCTAAATTTTCGTAATGTACTTTAATTTATTGGGAGACCAGTGCATAGCAAAGGAGATCGGCGCGAGTTTTGCGCGAATATTTCGTAAAAAAGTTTATAATAAATTGAGTTATAACAACAACAAAATTCGAGTATTGACAAGGAGTATCTAAACACTATTTTTGAATACTTTAAAGTTAATAATAGAAAAGGATTGTGTACAAAAAATAAAAGTGAAATAAAACCGTGAGAATGGCGTTGTTGTGGCAAACAAATATTTTTGTTTGAAAACAAATTAAGTTGAACCATTTTCTTTACATAGGTTTTATACTACTAAATACAAATGAACAAAAACAATTAATCAACAAGAGTGAAAATTCCTGTAAATTGCTGCATCAAGAGCTGCAAAGCCCTTTTGGTCAACATTTTATTGTTTTGTTTGCCTTAACATTCTTTCTCAGGTTTTTTGTATACCTATAGTTTGATAGTTCTTACCCTACTATAGATTTTGGTTTCACTTACAATTTACTAACAATCGCAATTATTTTTCCGTACGATTTCTGCAAATTACTGTAATTGTATCAAACAATTCATTTTTGAAGTTTCAGAAAGAGATTCACTTCAGAAAGATATACGAGTAGCTTCGCGTAGTACCATATTGTTTTAAATTTAGGAACTTTCGATTTTGTTTCAACTCATTTGCATAGTCATTTCCTGCAAATTTTGTAGATTTTACCTCATTTCGAAATGTGAATTTGAACGCAAATGAGGTAATTTTAAATCGAATTTGGAAATGCCTTACAAAATGAGTTCATTTGGCTTAATGAAAACGAAGTTTAATCTTAATTTTTTTAAAATAAGTATTACGCTTTACATGCCTTATAATTTTTTTTTTTATCGCAATGCATATGGGGGGCATGCTGCCCCCTGCAACCCCCCTGCTTGGGGTCACTGTTTGATTTGGAGTAGCTGCAAGAGCAAATTGTTGAAAACAGTATACTCGTAATATTTTCTACTTAGAAATTTATGGATTTTTCTAGTAAAAATTAAAAACTTTAAAAATAAAAATAAATAGAAAGAAAGTTTCCTCACCAAAATTCTTTCACAGAACATCTTAGAATAATCCATATTAAATAAAAAAAACATTAAAATTTTATTAAAAAATAAAATTTAAATTTAATAATAAAAAAAAATTACTAGGTAACTAAAAAAAAATGCATTTCCTCAAGAAAAAAATATTATATTTATGTTTTTTAGGCCATTTTAAACCAGAAAAACAAAAAAAAAAATTTGCTTTTGCGCTTAATCGAAACCTGAGCTTCGATTTCTTCAAACATTGATCTTTTTAAAATGTTTTATGTTGTCTAGAGTAGGCCAACACTGTAAAACATCTGAATCACCATTTTTATTTTTAATTTATCATTTCTTCTTAAGTCAATATCATTATAAAAAGGAAATGCATTTACAAGCCACAAAATTGTCTGCAATTCATTTCTGAAGTATAAATTCAATCGGTTTTTCAACTTTTAACATATAAAGGGTCTTTCATTAGGGACTTGATAACTTCTTTTTTATAAAATGCAAACTACTTGAGATAAAAAAAGTATTGGCTTGAATTACTATCAAAACATTTATGAATGGAATTCGATTTCGCTCATATGTCCACCGCGGGAAGGTTTGCAGCGGTCGATACGTTGAACCCAATTTTCGATGACACGGCCGCACCTTTCGACCGATACGGTCGCTATTTCTCGTTCAATATTGGCTAACGTCTCCGGCTTATTGGCATAGACCAATGATTTAATGTAGCCCCATAAAACAAAGTATAAAATCGCACGATCTCGGCGGCCAATAGATGGGTCCGTTTTTCGAGAAAACGCGTTCACCAAACTGGGACTTCAACTTGTGGCACCATTTTGTTGGAACCACATATCACTGATGTCCAATTCATGCAATTGCTCAAAGAAATAACGTTCCAACATGCTTCTGTAGCGATTACCAGCTACCGTAACGTGACGGTAATTTTCATCGACGAAAAAAAATGACGTCATGAAAACCGCATCAAAAGGGAAGCGCTGTTTCATGAAGCACATGAGCGTTCTCATGTGCTTCATGAAACAGTAACTGTCCAGTAACGCATATTTTGCTTATTGACGAAGCCCTTTACCCAAAAATGCACTTCTTCGCTGAAGATGATTTTGCGATGAAATTCTTCATTTTCTTCTATCATTCCATCATGTCCAGAGGCCAAGTCGAGAACATACGTCGCTTCATATGATCAAGTGGCTTAGCTTGATTTTGTAAGGGTGTAGGCTAAGATCCTTACTCAAAATTCGGCATAATGTGGTCTGGGAGAGGTCCAATTCTTGAGAATGCCGTGAAATATTCTGACTCAAATATTTTCACTAGACTATGAATTGCTTGTCTACTGGGACGAGAATTACGGCCGAAAATTGGCGTTAACGCTCTGAAAGTTGCGACCACCGACTCGGAATTTCGGTAGTAAATTTTTATTATTTCTAAACGTTGTTCCTTCGTGTATCTACTTCACCATGATAAAAATGTTGACTGAATATTTTCACATTGACAGTTTGGTATTCGTTTTAAGGGTGCGTTCACACTGAAAGTTTGAAGTTGTCAAGTCGGTAATAAAATACCCTTTATATAATTTTACCTTTTGTTGTTTAGGTTTTTTCAAATGAATTTTTTCCTGCGATTTTGCTTTAGCTTATAATTTATTTGCTATGATTTTATGTTATTTTCAATTAAAATTATATGAAATACTATGATAATATTGTTATCTGTGATTTGATATTGTTTATGTTTAGAGTTTTTCTATTTATTAATTCTACTTTTATGAAAAATTGGGCATAATTAGCATGACATCAGGTGGCAGCTCTGAGTCCAACACGCCAACCATTGACCCCACTGCACGAATTTTGCAATTTTTCCTTTGTAGACATATTTTTCGAGAATGATATCATCTGTTTTACATAAACAAGAACACCAAACTGAGGGGAATATGTTCGTAGAGTGTGTTCGAAATAGATACTCCGTACAGTCGACCATAGAGGTCTTGAAAGTGCGTCGAGTTGAAACTGGTTTCATATGGTTGCATGGGACTGTGTATTTCCGTGTTTGTGTACAGATAAGTTCGCATAGTGGGTACTACAAGGTGGCGCAAAAGTAATCCTCCTATCAGAAAATGCTATAAATTTTGCGATTGGCCCCTAATGTCAGTTCTGTTTTGACATTTGTGTAGTAAACACATGCGAAATACACGTTAATAAACAATGTTATGCTACACTGCTCCAGAACGCGGAATATTGGTGACTATTTATTTGAGCAATAATCGGTCGGTGACTTTGGCACAACGTGAATTTCGTCGCAGATTTCCTACCCGTCCAACACCTACTGGTGAAACACTGCGACGTTTAGCCGCTCGCCTCGAAGAGACTGGCACAACACGAGATGCTGCCAGGCGTGGCAGACCCCGGAGTAGCCGTTCTGCAGAGAATATTGCTGCTGTAGCCGAAGATGTCATGGAAGCGCTGTCGACATCGACCAGACGACGTGCCACGCAAATGGATATCAGTCGACGGTCTTTACAGCGAATTTTGGTACAAGATTTGAAGATGCTTCCGTACAAAGTCCAGACGGTGCATCAGCTGTTAGCTGCTGACCGCCAATCGCGTCTAACATACGCTCAAGCCATCCTTACTCACCACCAAGAGGAAGATGATTTTTCATCAAAAATAATCATGAGTGATGATGATAAGCAAAATTTTCGCTTCTGGGGCACTGAAAATCCGCGTGTAACCCACGAAGAGCCATTACACCCGCTCAAAGTCACTGTATGGTGTGCTGTTTTCGCTGGAGGAGTCATCGGACCTTTTTTCTTCGAAGACGTCGCGGGCCAAACGGTTACTGTGAATGGTGAGCGCTACAGAGCAATGATCAACGAGTTCTTTTTGCCGCAACTTGATGAATTGGGATTGGAAAACATGTGGTTCCAACAGGACGGTGCAACGGCACACACTGCACGTGCCACAACCGATATGCTGAAGGATGCATTTCCCGGGCGCCTAATCTCCCGTTTTGGCGATTTGCACTGGCCAGCAAGATCGCCTGATTTGACCGCTCCAGACTTCTTTTTGTGGGGCTTTTTGAAGTCGCGGGTTTATGTCAACAAGCCTCAGACTCTTGCAGCTCTTAAAGGCAATATCCGTCAACAATGTGAGGACCTATCGCCGGAAGTTTTGTCCAAAGTGATGGAAAATGCCATAAAAAGGGCTCAAATGACAATCAACTGTGGCGGCGGCTATTTACATGACATCATATTCTCGACTTGATGTAAAAAAAATTAAAAGACCAAATAAAAATAATCCACAAGAAGAATCAAAGTTTTTCATTTTTTTTTTTAAATTACAGCCAAAAAACATCGGAAGGTTATTTTTGCGCCACCTTGTATGTTGTGAAATAAATACAGGAATGCAATTCCTTTTTCTATGATTTCTACTAATTTTCAACTCAAGTCCAAATCCACCTTAACTCATGAGTCAAAAACCTGCATCGAAGTTTCAACGATGCTCTACAAACGAAGCATTAAATGTATCAATCGTACCAATAAACAAGAACGAACCAACCAAAAGTTCATTCAAGTGGTTCGCAGCGGGATCTTGTATTTGTAATAAGTGTAAAATCCTACTTCAATATGGATAGATTTCCTAATAAAACAGGGGTATTGTTGAACTATCAACACTCAACTATCATTGCGATATTTTGTTGGTAAGCAAAAACAAAACGGCTATTGAATATGTATCAATACATAGTAGCACAAGGTGTTGACATAATTATATGTAATTAAACCGATTCATTTGAACGTCTCGGACAAGATTGTGCGGCAAGGTCATTTGAAAATACCAGCCAAGCCACTACGCACTTCGCATCGTAGCCACAAGGTCAGCTCAGCCTGAATGGAATTTGATTGCTTATCTATTTTAATGAACAGATAAAAACAATTCAAAGCAATCACATGCGAATTACAGTTCATTTTGGTTTCTTTCTATTTCCCCATAGGATCAATAAGCTAACTACAATTAGTATCCTTTATGATGATGGAGGGAACCATGCCAATATTCCATTCGATCATGCCTTCGATCATTATCCGATCACATTTTCGATGAAATTATCCGTGACATATAGCCAAACCTGCATTCAACTGCCAACAAAGAAAATATGAAATAAATAATACCGTAGACCTCGCAAACCTACCACTCCTTCGAAAAGTAATATCGGAATTCAATTAGAATTTCAGCATGCACATTGAGATGTCAGTCATTCGTTTTGGTTATAAATTCCAAAGTCATCAATGAATCTGCAGCATGAAGTTGCCTGTCTTTGTGTAGGCGCAGCAAATATTTTTTCCTTGGAAAAAATATTACAACATGACAAATGTCATTATTGGACAAAGGCCATTATTGAATGTCGATTGTCGATCAGCTCAGGAATTTTATGCAACATTATCGTACTCGTATTTCTGTTTTGTCCCCAACAAACGGCTAATTTATGACACCCCGTCGTCAAACCGTCGCAACAATATTGCCCTTAAGCATAGCGCAGATGATAACTGCCAGTCTTGAAAAAAGTTGACATAGAAATCCATCAAGTAGCTCAGGATCGTGATTTTAATGTTTATTAGCCAAGAACGCATAAATAAATTGAAACCTATCATTATATCATTAGTGCGGCGGCATGCTTTCCTATGTTCAAGTCAAAGAGTAATGCGATGCAATGGATTGTATAAAATATTAATTTTATGAAATCTTGCGGGCGCCATTGCAAGGACACAGTGAATTTGTTTTGCCACCTCCCGTGAATAGTGTTGAACTAGTTTTTGCGTTCGATCTTTTTATACGCTTAGTACAGAAAAGCTACTGATTTATTGGCAGCGAATTTATTTGTGACACCTAAAATGACAGACTTGAATACAAAAGTTTTAGTAGTTTTGTGATGGATATTTACTTACGACAAAATGTAAGTTTATTTATTGCAAAAGAAATATAAAATGTCTCTGATCATGTATATACACAAAACTATGGAAGTTTTACATCGAGTTCAAGTCACTGAGGGCCACAAAACCTTGCTTCCCCAACCATCTGGAAATGTAAAGCTATATTTTTTGTTACGAATGAAGAGGACCTGCAGTTTTATGCAGGCAGATTTATCATGCCTAGTTTCTACAAAAAAAAACCCTTATGTTACAAAAGTATCTTAACAAATTAAATCGGTGCTCAGAGGCAGAAATAAGGTTTTGTCTGGAGGAACATGAGTCCTTCAAACATATTCTCGCGACTGTGTGGCACTTTATGGACTAATACGTATTTTCCGTAAGGAATTGAGGAACCCTCTAGCTAAATTGAGGAACTCTTCTAGTAAGGCGATATATGTAAATAGTTCATAAAAGACGTTATATGTCTTTAATGAATGTTTAACCATTAATTCAGAATAATGTAATATTGTAAAAGACTTTTAAAGTCGAAAATAAAATAATAAAAAATTTTTGGAATCAGAAACTTTAAAAAAATGTGCAGCAATGGCGGGTCACTACACCAATTAACGATGCTGCCGATGTGCAACATAGCTAAAGCAATCTTCGTGATCCCGTTTTGCGTTTCAGTATGGTAAAATCGTTTTTAGGGTTCCGTAGCCAAATGGCAAAAAACGGAACCCTTATAGATTCGTCATGTCTGTCTGTCTGCCTGTCTGTCCGGGATTGTCACAGCCACTTTTTCCGAAACTATAAGAGCTATACTGTTGAAACTTGGTAAGTAGATGTATTCTGTGAACCGCATTAAGATTTTTACCACAAAAATAGAAATAGAAGAAGAATGATAAAACTAAACAAAATATATGATGTACATTACCATGCAAACTTCCACCGAAAATTGGTTTCAACGAGATCTAGTAAGTAGTTTTTTTTAATACGTCATAAATCCTAAACCGCCACTTATCTATATTATTAAAACATCGATCAAAGTTACAACGAACTACAACTTTTATATGATGGTACTTGCTGCTACGGAACTCTTTAAGGGCGAGTCCGACTCGAACTTGGCCGCTTTTTTATACTCGTACCCTATTCTAAGGGTATATTAATTTTGACGCATAGTTTGTAACATACCTTAATATTGCCCGTAGACCCCTAAAAGTTACTATATTTATGATCAGCATCGATAGTAATGTCGATCTAGCCATGTCCGTCCGTCCGTCCGTCCGTCCGTCTGTCGGCAAAAATTAGGCCTTTAAACTGGACCTAGAGAGCTGAAATTTTAACCATATACTCTCTACGGTCCCGAAATAATCAAGTTTACGAATTTTTGAAATCCGCCCACAAACTCAAAAAAACAAAATTTTGGAAAAAATCGAATTTTGAGCTAGAAAGCTGAAATTTTTTATATATGATCTATGACTCCTAAAACTGCTAGGGATAAAAAAATTTCAAAATCCGCCCACAATTTTTTTGAAAATCCAAAGTTTGAGCTAGGGAGCTGAAATTTATAATATATACTCTCTATGGGCCCTTTATGCTCATGTGTAAATATTTTCAAAATCCGCCCACTGACACGCCCACAATTAATTTTTTTTTTTTTGAAAATTCAAAGTTTGAGCTAGGGAGCTGAAATTTATAATATATACTCTCTAGGGGCCCTTTATTTTCATGTGTTAATTTTTTTAAATCCGCCTACTGACACGCCCACAATTAAATAAAACAATTTTATTGAAACACAAAAGTTTGAGCTAGGGAGCGTTTTTTTTTATAAAATCCTTTAAATGTTATATAACAAAATATGTAGAACGTTCTTACCAATTCAACCATACTTAGACTTTTGTCACGCCCACTTATGAGGGATAGGAATAAGAATAGGGTATCCAACAGTTCGCCCAAGCGGACTGTAGTCCGTCCCTATGGTTTAAAAACAGAGTTCGAGCGCGTCGAACACTTTTTGAACCGAACGTGTTTAAAGTATTCAGATTTTTTTGTGAAGTACCCTTGAGTGTTTAGCTTATATGCAACGTTACTTTTATTGCTTGATTTTTCGATAGCCTTTGAAATGGTTAATCATGAAATCCTCTGCTGGAAGCTTGAAAAAATATTCGGCCTCAGCGATAGAGCTATAAAACTTTCTTTCCCGTGCAGTTCTGGTACCACTTGGTCGATTTTATGTCAAAAATAGCGTACTACGATTTGATAATATGTGGGACCGGTTCTGATCTGCATGTTAATAAATGACCTGCGATCCATCTGTAAACCATCATACATCTTTATGCTGATGATGTTCAGCTTTACTTGTGTAAAAAGATACATTGGCTTCTCGATGACTTGTCGCTTATTAAACACTGGTCGGCCTCATACAGGACCTAAAACCGAGATTCTAAAACCATTTGCTTGTGCGAAGCGGAAGGGGCCTACAATTTTAAGCCGAATCCGAATGGCAAATTTGAGAAGCTTCTCATGGCAATTGATACTCTTGCATGTTTGTCAGACGTTTGCAAGAGGTGGGGCAGTGGAAACAAAATCTAGATGTTACTTGGCCCGGGATTTGAACCGGGGACCTTTCGATTAGTAGTCAACACACTAACCACTGAGCCCACGTCGGATTAGCTCACGTAAAATGAAAACGATCGTTTCGACCATTGCAGTCTCTGTCTATATATATATGGATATGATAGAGATTGCTATGGTAGAAACGATGTCGTTCGATGGTTTTCCCCTGAACTTTAGCAATCCCACATAAATCTTGCATCCCTTGAATCGTTCACAAATCTGGGATTTTTTATTAATCGCAACTTGAGGGTTTTTAATCACACCTGGGTACACCTGCATTCGCAGAAATCTGTTATTTTCTCTAATTCACCTCCTCATAGAGTTCTTATGACATCATAAGTTATAGTTAGGATTCGACGACAGTTAGGATTTCTAAATACTCCAGAGGCGCCTGCACTCTACAACAGCTCATCAATCTTTTTTGTATCTCATCTTTTTAACAATAGCATTGCTCCTTTAGCAAGGACTTTGAATACTATTTGACCCTGTCATTAACACTTCAATTCCTCACTTTTACTTTGCAATGCGTTTCATAAAAACTGAATTTTGGAAAAACAACACAAAAGATTTGTATTTTAAGTTTGGAAACAACAATTTTTTTGTTCGGAAAATATGAAAGAAATGTTGGAATTTATACCAGGACAATGTAGCAACATAAGAAAGGCTACGGTTCGCTTTTGTGAACTGTTGGATACCCTATTTCTATTCCCATCCTCCAAAAAGTGGGCGTGGCAAAAATCTAAGTATGGGTCAGTGGTTAAGAAGGATATTGTCTACATATTTTGTTATTCATAACGATTTTTAGGGCAGTTTTTCGAAAAAATAATGGTTTTGGTAAAAAAAACGTCCGTTAAATATGAGCGTGGGAAAAACACGTAGTATGAAGAATTTCCTTTGATTTCTTCAATAAAAGGTTTTTCTTTTTTTCAAAATGCCGCGTCAGTATGCGAACTTTTAAAATATTTACACTGGTCATATTATGTTCGAAATTTGACCTTTCTAGCTCGAATTTAAGGGCCTTAAAATTAACAAAGGAAAGACGGACATGGCTAGATGGAACTTAAAAGGGTCTACGATCAATATTTACGTATGCTACAAACTATGAGTCAAATTTGTAAAACCCTTTGAAAGGGGTATACTAAGGGCCAGGAAATAAAATAAAAATAAAGCCAGCAAATTAATATTTTATGCTCTAAGTTCCTAAGATCAATTTCGAGAAAAGTCCAGAAAATTCAGTAAATTCTGTAAATAATGAAAAGATTGCGTTTATATAAGAACGCTTTTATAAGAACTGGGTCACAATCGTTGAACCCGTACATGATCTGATTTTTTTATAATGTTTTTTATAAAAAAATCTTTGACCATTTGAGTGAACAAATTTGTTCAGGATAGTAGCATTAGCATTAATGCCAAATTTCTTTGAATGTTTTAGCCGTTTTTCGAGATATAGGCGTTTTTTCTTATGTGCTGTTATTCGAGTCTTTTGCGTAAATCTGAGCATGCCATATTCTTACATTTACTCCAAGTATTGAAAACTCAAAAAATAATCAAAATCTTTAGAGCAGTTTTTAAGAAAGGAAGAGTCCGGAAGCATTTCGAGTTACAAATGGAAAACGACAAAAATAAAAAGCTGCCCACGGCCAAAGTCGTACTGACAGCAGAAAAATTAAGGAAAAATAAATCCAAAACAGTTAATTAAAATATCTAAAGAAATAACTTGCAATGAACGCAAATCCGAACGTTTTTTCATCAAAGTTAATAGAAATTGGGATCCTGTTGCTCACAAACTACGTCCAAACATCTCGTCCAAGCAAAGTTTTTTGACATGTCTAGTTTTTTAGGGGCTTTAGACCCAAATGTTGAAAAATTGGTCATTTTATTTAAAAACCAACAAAAATGTACAAAATTAAGAAATATCAAGTTAAAAGTGTTAGGCTGTTATCCACGCCCACTTTGGGGCGGTAACAAGACATTCAAGCGAAGCCAGTTTGGTCTGCCTGTAAAGATTTTGAATATATACGAGTATTACGAGATATTTAAGCATTGGTATGAACTGGTTTCTATTTTGTTGCACTAGGATGAATAATAATCAATTTTCCTTTACAATATAATTAAAATTTAACACAAAAATATGCTTCTTTTTTTCTGATTTCTTGTCTGAAAATGTCTCATGTATGTATTGTATTGTATTGTATATATATATCAGTAGATGACAAGCACTTAGACCTATTGGTCCATTGTACTTCAGCATAGCTGCCCGCTCGCTGCTTATTGGCGATTAGTAAGATTCAGTCAGGGAGAACCTGCCAGTAGCCTTGGCAAAGCGAAGAATATTAGCAAGTTCAATGTCCCCCATCTCATCTTCGTTGACGAATTGTTTACCTATAATGGTGAGCCTGGTTCTGGCGAAATCAGGACATTCACAGATGAAGTGAGATGCCGTTTCATCCGCCTCTAGGCAGCACTCACATAAGCCCGAGCTCCTAATGTGGATGGTTTTAAGGTGCTCGTTAAGAGGACTGAAACCGGTGACGAGACCAATCAAGGATCTCAAGACCTTCCTGTTTAGTCCAAGCAAAAACTTAGCTCTGCTGATTTTAGGACCGTTCACTAGCTTCTTCGAATACCTGCATGAGACCAGGTCATGCCATTATTCGGAATGTTGTTGGCGTAGAGCCGAATCCATTTCACATTTGTGGACGGATGAGCAGCATCCTATGGATGGTTGTGGGCCAATGAAGGCTGTTGAAGAGTCCTTCCTGGCCAGAGCATCCGCTCTTTCATTACCCTGGATACCTGTGTTCCCAGGAACCCAGGCAAGTGATACCGAGTTACATCTTCCCAGACGGTTAAGCTTAACCATGGTTTTCTCAACTATTTTTGAGTTGAGAGAGCCAGCCGAACAGGCTTTGATAGCGGCTTGGCTATCTGAGCAGATATATAAGGTTTTACCCTTAATCCTTCTCCTTAACAGGATATTGGCAGCAGTGGCAATCGCAAAGATTTCTGCCTGAAAAACAGTTGTTTGTCTACCCAAGGCTGCAGATAGATTTATCCGACAGTCTCTAGAGTAGACCCCGGCTCCGGAGATACCGTCAATAAGTGAGCCATCCGTATAGACAATGACATCACCCGGCCTAAAGCCATTCCACCCCTCACTGTTCCATTCCTGCCGTTCAGGAAGGATAACCTGAAAACGAGTGTCTCAAAGACTTGTTTCATGCACACAGTGTCAAGTGCTCCTCCCCGATGGCCAGGTAGGCTGTCATAGAGAGCTCTGTACCTAGCACCTCTGGCCCCATCGCCGAGATTGACCTGCCGTCCAAGTAATACACACATACGGTATAGTGATTTTCTGGCCTCACTCTCAGCAAGGAACTGCAAGGGAGGTAAACAGAGCAACACTTCCATAGCAGCAGTGGGAGTTCCTCTCATCGCACCTGTAATTCATAAGCACGCATGGTGCTGTAGCTTCGTCAGTTGACGTTTGAGGATGTGAGCTCTAGCCCACCATACAATCGCACCATACATAAGGTTTGGCCTAACGATGCACGTGTAAATCCAGTGAACCAGCCTGCGCCTAAGTCCCCAGGTTCTGCTGAACATCCTACGGCACTGCCAGAGAATGTTAGTTGCTTTCGAAATTCTAGCAACCAAATGTTCAGAAAAGTTAAGCTTTGGGTCTAGAACAATACCCAGATACTTAACCTTGCTTGATAGCTTTAGTTGAGTGCCCTGGAAGTAAGGCCATCTCACTTGAGGTATTGCCCTTCTTTTCGTGAACAGCATCATCTCAGTCTTCGCGGAGTTGACTGACAGAGCCTGCTCGCGGCACCAACTCCCAGCACTATTGAGCGCTGTTTCCATCCGCTCACAAAGAGTTGGTAAACTCCTGCCGCTGCCAATGATATACACATCGTCAGCGTACCCAATAACAGGGTAACCTTCCCCATCAAGTCTTCTCAACAAGGAGTCGACCAACAGGTTCCACAATGTAGTGGGGAGTATACCGCCCTGCGCAAAGCCTTTAACAGCGCGCACAGTTCTGACGCAGCCGCCAAAAACAGCTGTAACTTCTCGGCTCCTAAGCATTTCCAGGATCCATTCCACAGTTGTAGAATCGACGCCCTTCAGTGTTAAGGCAGACTCAATTCTGCAAAACGTGGGATTGTCAAAGGCACCCTCAATATCCATGAAGACAGCAAGAGCATAGTTCTTGCGGTCGAGCGCCCTACGAATTCTGGCCGTCAGATCCGTTAATGCCGTCTCAGTGGACTTGCCTTTTTGATAGGCGTGTTGGCTATCATGAATACCCAGCTAAGCTGGAATGCTCTTAAGCCGTACGTCAATCAATTTTTCAAGGCCCTTTAACAGAAATGATGAAAGGCTAATAGTCCTGAAGCTTTTGGGAAGATCATAGGCGGCCTTTCCCGGTTTGGGAATGAAAACCGCCCTAGCTCTTCTCCAGGCCAAAAGAATATGTCGCAGAGACACACTAGCTCTGTAGATTCTAGTTAGCAGTGTGAGCAAAATCTCTATACCCTTTTGCAAGAGTATGGGATAGATGCCATCAGGTCCAGGAGCTTTGAAAGGAGAAAAGGGCAGGATAATAGCTCTCGCCCTCTCTCTCGTAACAATACTCGCCGCGACCCGCCACTGCTCAGTGGTAGCTCTGCTTTTGTTTGGCCACACGCAACTATCCACGGCTTTGCTGCCAGGAAAGTGGGTATCCATTAGCAGTTGAAGTGCCTCCTCATTGGAGTTGGTCGAGGTGCCATCAGGCTTCTGAAGGACGTCAAGCCTGGCTCCCGGATCAGCTGAGAGGACTCTCTGCAATCTCGAAACCGCGCTAACGTCCTTCAGTTCTCCGCAGAACCTCTGCCAAGATACCTTCTTAGCGCTCTTAATTTGCCTCTTGTACTCCTTCTGCGCATCCGCATGAGAAGACCAATCGGCTACCAGGTTAGACTTCCTGGCACTGTTAAACAGCCTCCCCACTATTTTCCTGAGAAGGGATAACTTAGCGTTCCACCATCGGGTTGGTTTCGCACCGGCAACCTCCTTCTCCGGGCAAGCAGTATGGAAGGCCGTAATAATACCGCTGTGTAGCGTGTCGGTCGCCTTATCCAAGTCATCGCTACTAAGTATCCTGATAGGCAGGGAACCTATCTGACCCCGCAACTCCGTGGAATACACTTCCCAGTCAGTGCGTCGCACATTTATGATTTTGTTTCTGATCTGTCGATCTGCTCTTAACTTAAAAATAACATACCGATGATCAGATGCAGTTTCTTCCCTTGAAACCCTCCAGCTCGAAACGATGTCAGATGTAGCAGCGGTTGCTACTGTCACATCAATAACTTGCCGCCTCAGCCGAGTGACAAAGGTTGGCTCATTACCAGTGTTCAGTATATCGAGCCGGCTGGCAGCAAAGAAGTTTAGAAGGGATTCAGCCCTGCTATTTGAGTCAGTACTCCCCCAAACGCGATGATGCGCATTCGCGTCCATACCAACGATCAAATGCTAGTTACCTCGTCGAGCATGCTGGACAAGCCTTACCAGTTCCACCGTTGGAGGTGAGGCCAGTGAGTCGAATGGGAGGTACACTCAGGCTAAAATAATCTCAGTAACCAACCCTCCTCGCTTAAGACACATTTTAATAGCTGTACAGTCTCGAGAACTGAACTCAGGCATAAGACTAGCATCTAAGCCCTTTGCTACAAAGATGCACGTGCGAGTATTAACAATCCCAGGCTTTACAAAAATTGCTCCTGGTCTATTAGAACGGCTAAGACACAGTCGTGGATAGAGTACTACCAATCCATCGAAACCCTCAAGGACTCCGCAAGACTCAGCAAAATATTGTCCAAAGAACACTCCAACCCATCTCTTCTGAGAAAGGAGGACGGAGAATGGGCTGAGTCAACTGCAGAATCCCTAGAACTATTAATAAACACCCATTTTCCCGGATGCAATGATTACGGTGCAGAGCCATCCAGCTCACAACGCACACAACCCGACGCCTGGGAAAATATAACATCCATTATTACCGAAGAAAAAATTTCCTGGGCAATAAACAACTTCGCTCCCTTTAAATCGCCTGGCCTGGACGGCATTCTGCCCATCATGCTCCTGAAATCTCTGGAACTGGCAATTCCATGGCTCTCATCGATTAAATCCATAAACATCGCAAAATCGTACAGACTTCCGGATACTGCAAGCGTCTTCCAGGCGGAGCTACTGGCTATCCGTGAATACTGTCGCCAGATCAAACCTCACTCCAATATAACACCGAGGCAAAGGATCGCCATAATTATTGACAGCCAGGCTGCCATTAAAGCGATCGCTTCGGTCACTATATCCTCTAAGTTATTACTAGAATGCCGTAATGAGCTGGCCCTGTTTGATAAGTTCAGGGTTACCCTGATCTGGGTTCCAGGGCACAGTAACGTTTATGGAAACGAACATGCCGACGAACTGGCCAGGCAAGGCTCAGCTCTCCACTGCTCTGTGGCGGAACTAGTCCACATTCCCCTCGGAGCAGTTAAGGCAAATATCACCGCAGAATACCTTAAGAAAGCCAACCTCAGATAGAGCAGGATGACTGCATGCGTCATATCCAGGAAAACGTGGCCAAACTACAACAAGGCAAAAACAACCGACCTTCTAGGTAGAACCCGAAAAGACATCGCAAGACTCACAGCGATCTTTACGGGACACTGGCCTATAGGTGACCATGCGGCCAAGCTGGGCATCCCATACAATACACTCTGCCGCAGTTGCAAAGTGACAACTGAAAAAGAAACCCTAATTCACTTTCTATGTACCTGTCCGGCTTTAGCTAGGACCAGACTACGAACATTGGGAAGCCCCTTCTTCAATATACTTGAGGAAGTCTCCGAGAAAAGTATCAAGGAACTGATAACTTTCCTGAACTCCGCAGGTTGGATTTAGCCTCCCCCACCAATCGATAATACCCAGGTTTACGTGAGTTTGGGGTAACAAAACGGCACTCAGTGCTAATTGGGTTTGTCTTATCAAACCGCCACACCTACCTACCTACCTACCTACACCAGAGATGCCCCTTACCGCCCCTTATACAAATAAGGTTCCTGTATGAGGCACACCTCTGTATGCAGTTTTCCAAGACGACGACACAATGTAGGTGAAGCCGCCTTGGAATGTTGCAAGTTAATTTGAAGGACCTCCAGTGATGAGCTAGCCATAGAGCTAATTACCACTGGAAGTTTCAGCCTTCTCTCTTTTCTGGCCTGAAGAACAGGCGACCAGTGAGGAAAAAACGCCGATAAGAGCACTTCCCAAGCATCTTCGCCGAATCGTCATCAACACCAAAAGTATACAGACGGCTATCCTTCATTTTGTTGAAGTGATAGACCTTCCACTTGGCGGTAGATAGACCCGGGTTTTGACCCTTGAGAAGATCGATGATTTCCTTACTCTCCAGATCAGTTTCCGGGACAAAGACCTTCATCTTGGTATATCCCACTAGCTCTGACGGGTGAAGACAGACAAGGTCACTCCCGTCAAGCTTAGGGAAAATCCGAGCAAGATCAGCTTTGACCCACGCATTCGTGGCTTCATCACTACAGCAGAGGACAAAGCCTCCATTTGTCTTGATGATGCGCTCAAACGCCGGGCTATTGCCTTCCTTAACTCGCCTCCTCACAGCGTCCTTCGAGGCCTTGTCCAGAACGCAGATGTTTTCCGCAGTATACTTCCTCAAGTGATCACCCGGGAAAACAATCGCCAATCGCAAACCAGACAGGGCCGAGTCCGTGTAACTCTTCTTTGGTAGAGGGGGGGTCCTGCATCATTGCTAGTGCAAGACCTCTTTGTGCCTTTGGCTGCTTTACTAGCTACCTTAGGTGGCCCCTTAACCACTCTTGTGTTCGTCATCATGTAGGTATGACAGCTAACAAAAAATTTCGTCTTATTTTGCGGTTTCTTTCATTTTAATTCAGAATTAAAACCAGAATATTTAAACAATATGAACGTCAAAATCGGTAAATGTCATTTTTGTTGTGCTGCTTGGGATAATTTTGACGAAGTTCACTGAAAATATGTAATTGACAAATTTAATAAAAAAAAACCAAATCATTTTATAATGGGTTTTCTCGTGACGTCCAGAACTCTCCGATTCATTCGGATTTCCAATGGAAAACGGAATTTAATGCACATTTTGAGCTCATAGATTGCGCTCTCATAATTTTCTGAACAATAAAAAAAACACAAATTCAAAGCTCTGATGTGTCTGAGCTAAAATAAAAAAAGAAATAAGAACTTTTTTGACAACTCAGGCTCTGCTCTGAACTAAATAAAACGATTAATGTCACAATATTAAAACTCTCTTTTAACAGTCGCATAAATCTCACAATTTGAAAACCACCAACCAAGGTTTAAAAAAAAATCACACCTCAACATCCGGTATACCAGTTTTGCAATTGCTGAAAGTGTCACCCAGCCCTTTCAAATAATTATTATTGATTGACATTAATCCTGACACATGCCCACAAAGAAGCCAATTAATTTGTCATAACAACGCATAATCTTTACAATCAATCGCGACATTTTGTAACTAATTACTCCAATCACGATGATCTGATAAAACAGTTAACGAAAGAATACTTTAACGAAAAAAAAACGCTCGTTTAAATAAATAGATCCATGCTTCCTAAATAAATATTGTAAATCATGTTCGTAGTAAATCTAATAATTCTGTATCCCGGCTGCATTGACACAATGTTCATTTATCTTTTTAAGTATCTGTCATTCTGATTGGCTAATAAAAGTCAAATTTGATATGAAAATTCCAACTTTAGTTGTTTATTTGACGTTAAACTGACGTATGTATGTACTTGATTTTGTTCGTAAACATGTTCAACTCAATGAAATTAGATTTAAAAAAAAGACGAAGAGAAAACAAACTTCTTGAAAGACCGGTAGCCAAACTGCAGGAGCAGCAGATATCAGCGATTGTAAATTATGTGAACTGTCAAGGGACTCAGATTGATTTAACAGATAAACGGTACTCGCTGCGGTTGCATGGAGAAGTTATGTCAAGAGTTTGGTAATCGATTTTTTTTTATCGTTTCAAAGGTGTATGATCGTTTGCATTAGATATGATTGGCATACATTTTTATTCAAATGGAGAGGGTGTTTTTTTTTGTTGAGAAATTTATTTGTTTAGTTGGTTTGGTTTATTTTAATCATGATCATTTTAGCACAAGGTACATTCCGTTACTTTTGTTTGTTCGAAAGACCGTTTCAAAAAGTCGATAATTGTTTGCATAATCTGCACCCTCGTTTGGGTAAGCACCTTTGATACCGACTCCCATTTGGAATAAGAACAAGGTTATTTATCCCCTCAGTGATTGTGTTCCTAAGATTTTCCAAAGCAGCTTACATTTTATGGATTGCTCCATTTACGAGTATTACCATCCAGAAGGTAATGTACGGATTTTAATTCATAAAATGGAAAACTTGGGAAATAAGCAAAAACAAGTGCCGTACAGGGATTTCATATTTCATGTACCTATCTCTGTTTGGAAGTCTTTAGGAGAATGCATTCATTTATTTCTTCTCTCATCCTTCGGTACTGACCTTTTATGCATTTACCCATGCGGGGGAGAGCTATTTAATCTATTTTTATTATTTATGTTTGCAGTTTCTTTTTTATTATGGAACAGGGGATGCATTAGAACTGAGCAAGCAACCTTTGGCACTTATATTTAACTTAATAGGTATCTGCATGTACATCAGGATGGTTTTTAAAAGATTCCATAAAAGAAAATCCCCTAAATGGGAGGAAAAGATAGGTGGGAATAAATAGTTTGATCTTAAAGTTGAAATAACTTCTTTAAATAGCCTGAAGATAAAGATATTCCATGCATTTTCTTTTTTAATTGTAATGAGCGTTTAAAATTTGAGAAGGAGACATTTGAGGTCATGCCGCGATAGCTATACAGATAGCGACAGCAATATGTCGCAACACGTGTATTCAGGTTTGTTCATTCACACCGAGTGCGATAATATGCCACAGGTAATCTGCGACACTGTGCCCACAACAACAACAACGCACCATACCATGTGATTTTTCTTAACTGGATTGAGAATTTCCTCATTAAGTTGATTCGAAGACGGGTTGCCAGGGTGTTGGCCAGCGAAAGTAGTCTGATCATTGGGGCTTATTACCCCCATAAACTGTACTTATATGGTACGCTCCGACTTTATCCCACCATCCATATAATCGCAAAATATAAGTACAACCATGGGATGGTATCCCGGTATATTACCACCATATGGCCACCATGCCACCGCTCAGGCGCTCCTCCGTTCCCGGAGGGTAAGGGGCAAACACGCCCTCTCAGGACGGTGTGCTTCTTTCAATAGTATCCTCTTTATTTATGTAAGGTTCTGTGGGTTGATGAGGTGGCGGTGTTGATGCTGCTTCATTGCACTCAGTCACTTGCGTTATGTTGTGGTGTCTTCCTTTGTCTCATTGGTGATGTCCGTTTGTACAAATAAATTTCCTAAAGTTATTTTTTATTGAAGAAGGCCTGGCTTGGAAAGTGGCATAGAAAGTGGAGAGTTTCCTCATCACCGCAGCCCCTACACAGGTCATCATCAGTAAGATGCATTTTCAGTTCTTTAGTAGGTTGCGTCCAGTAATTATTCCCACCAACATCGAAACAGATTTCATTTTAGTTATAAGTTATTTTTATGTAACATAGATTCAGCTAGACAGGTTGTGGGAGACCCGGGTGCGCTAACATGAGTTGATGCCTCCGAAGCGTGACTGACGTTTCAGTCCTCAGTCGGATCCCAGCGATCCCCACTGCAAGGCGCGTAGAATGTAGTTAGAATTGTGAACGGGCGTGAGGCAACGACTGCTCATCATCCTTAATTAAGTGACTGTACGTTAAGTCGCTCACGAGGTATAGGTAGTTTTCTTTTGTCGGGGTGCCAGACTTTCTACACTGGAGCACTTAGACTCAATACTGGTGCATTGTACTGCCAGGAAGACATACCACTTTTACTGAAATGCTCTGGTTTTCTAAGAAAAACGAGTACGCGCTTCATGAGGAGCTTAGGTTTACAGCACTCACCTGATAAGAGCAAAAGCAGGACAATCATGAAAGAAATGATCAGCAGTGTCATCGCTTTCTCAACAGGGTTCGCAGTTAGTGGTACCTATAGCTTAAGCCTAGCAACATAAAATGCTTTGAAAAGCATAGTGGCCTGTAAGAACGCCAGTAATTTGTCTGCAGTCTTTTCTGTTGAGAGATATAAAGAATGCCTCATGATGTACTCCATCGTCAGCAACGAATAATTGACGCGCTTTCGAGTACGCCACTTTTCCTTCAAGCAGATAATCAAGAACTGTAATAAAAATGTTAAGCGGCTTAAGACGCTTTCCTGGGTTATACCGACTTCGCTTGGGAACTCCTCGGTGAATCCAGATGGGCATCTTACTCTTCTTTACTACCACATACAGGTCCATGATTATCTGTAGGTTTCTGGAACTCCGTTGTCTTAGTGCCACCCATAACACATCTCTTGGTTGCCTATCAAAGTCTTTTACAAAATCAAACAACAACATTATGCAAATATTTTAAGGAATCACGATGTTTGTCCATCATGAGCTTTATACTTTGGATTGCATCTGTTGTTGGTTTACCTGCGACAAACATGCACTGTTCATAAGATAGCCGTATTAATTCCCGCAACCGGGTATCAAATACCCGCTCAACGACCTTCACGGTTTGTGACATCCGCTTGATAGAACTCCAATTATTACAGTCTTACATTGCCTTTTTCTTTTGTATGAAGGAAGAAAATAACTTTCTGTCCACTGGTTAGGCATTCGATCGCCTCTAATCAGTTTGGAGATGAGAATCGGCTGGTGATTTGGACCCGATGTACAAATTATATTATTCTACCTTTGACTTACCTGTGGTGTTTCTGAATAATCAATGTAATAACTCATACTAGGGGTCGCCCCATGGTCGAAATTCGACCAATTTATTCTATAAGTTGGAAAAAAAAAACAAAGTCGACTGTTATACCTACATATTAATCGGAAAATTAAATTTTTCCACATTGCATTCTCTGATATCACATGATATACAAATTTTCCGGCATTTTCAAGTAACTTCAAGCATTTTCAAGTAACTTCAAGCATGTCCAAGTAACTTCAAGTATGTTCAAGCATTATGAAGTAACTTCAAGTTTTCAAGCATTTTCAAGTAACCTTAAGTAACTTCAAGCATTTTCAGGTAACTTCAAGTAAGTTCAAGCATTTGCAAGTAACTTCAAGTATTTTCAAGCATTTTCATGTAACTTCAAGCATTTTCAAGTACCTTCAAGCATTTTCAAGTAACTTCAAGTATGTTCAAGCATTATCAAATGCATAACATGCACAACAATGTTGTTGTTGGTAACTTCAAGTAACTTCAAGTATTTTCAAGCATTTTCAAGTAAATTCAAGCATTTTCAAGTAACTTCAAGCATTTTAAAGTAACTTCATGATATAAAAATTTTCCGTTCCGATTGGCAGATTATTGGCTCACACAGCAATGTTGTTGTTGTTGTAATTTCATCCAATTCGCTTCATTTTACCTGCTGTAATTCATAATGTGTATTATATATGTGGATAATTTTTGTATTGTGCACTTCTATGTATTGTCCTCTACCCAAATATATGTATATAGTGTTGGCATATCCACAGTCCCTGGCCAAATTATTAGACGCACTTTAAGGTTCTATGTAAAATCTTAATTATCAGGTGACCTTATTCAGCGTTAATTTTATTACTAGATACAATGTATATTTTTCATTATTTACCTTATTATAGAATTCTTGAAATAAATAAAACATCATACGAGTAGTAATAAAAAAAATATATATTTATGAACATAAAAATATTAAAAAACTACAGTGCGTCTAATTATTTGGCCAGGGACTGTATGTGACGTATAATAGCAAAAATGGGTGGAAACACCTTATAGGCAACTCCGTATTAATATATAGATGATAGGAGACATGACACAAGCCACTATACAAACTTATAGCTAAATCATAATCTTGACATTTTAGAAAATAAAATTCGATAACAAAGTTGGGCCATGGTACCTTGCTTCCTTAGAGACCTTGCTACGAAGTTCAGTGTGTTAAAAACCAGTTGTAGTGCAGTTACCGTTATTTAAATTGATAGAAAGATAAAAAAATGCTGCGAGATATAAGATAAGAAAAGCCCAAAAATCCCAAAGACGAAGTTTAAAAAAAAAAATCTATGCACCCGTTAGGGCAGGAGGTGAAACGACGGACGCAATTGGGAGACAAACTTTTTCGGACTTTCTATAGACGTAATATCATGCTCTATACTCAGTTTAAGTTCCAAATTTTTAGCACGATTGCAATATCTTTCTCTTTTGTAAAGTAACGTTTAATGCTGGGTTTTCACTTCTTGATTTTAAATTGACAGATGAAGTATTCTTACGTCATATAGAAAATAAGCAAGTGAAAATAGCGAAAAACTGTCTGTTATTTAATTGACTAACAGCGCTTGTCAATGACTGACAGCGAATATACGTGACAAGTGGAAATAGTTGAATTTTTAAACAAAATGTCACTTTGTATTTAATTAACATTATTAATTTAGTGTTCGATTGTTTATCATTCAAAAGACAAATTTTTACGCACAAGCACAATTTATCTTTTCTCTACAAAGGAAACTTAAATAAATAATTTGGGTTAGGATCGAAATCCCGAAATCCATCCAGAAAATCCAAAATTTCGAAAATCCGAAATCTCAAAAAATTATTATTGTAAAATAATAGAAGAAAATTTTGAAAGTTATTAAGGGTAATGTTTTGATTCTCTCACAACGTCACGTCTCAATTCGCAATTGTTAATTATAACATAATAACAATTAAGTGAACTGACAAAGGCACATGTCGAAATTTCAGTCAATGAACCGTTTTTAAAAACTTAACGAAATATTTTTGTTCAAATCAAATGGAGTGTTCTCTCACAAAAGATGAGAGAACACTCGCACCACCCACTTTGATTTTTAAATGATTCTAAAAACACCGCACCACTTCTATATGACATTTTCTCCAATTTCAAAATTAATTCAAAAGATTACAGCCTTCATTCTGTTGATCTCTTTATTCAAGGAACACTCTCAATATTCTCCACTTATACCACACACTTACGACTTCATGGAACTGCACTCCCTTTTTAGAGCCAGTATTTTCTCGATTGAAAATACTTTGTTGTGTGGGCATCATTAATTCCATTCAATTAGGCAGCGGTTGACAATTAAATTAGCTGGATTGCAACGCACGTCATCTCTTCATTCATCCACTTGTTTAGAGAAATTTGTTTTTGACTAAGCAATTTACAGAGCCATCAGCGACATTCACGGAAATACCAGAGGTAGTTTCTTCTTCAATGTTCCTTAACCACTGGCACACGCTACGCCCACATACTCTACTTGTGAGGATAATTCATTTATGTCTTTCACAACTCAAGACCATAGGCAACGCAAAGCTGACTTTCTTACTAATGCGATTAACAACTCAATTGCAACATGAACCACTTGTCCAAGTGCGAGTATCTAGCACTCGTAACTTGTATCGTGGTGATGTTTATTCTCATATCCAAGCCATTAATCATTCCATACTCCGTTGGATTAGTCTAGCCACTTGACTAATTAGTCCGACTGTACGAGAGCTGGCGCTTACGCCAACAGAGACACAGAAGTGACCGTCCATTGTCATTGTGTCGCTATCGCATATCCAAGCTGTGATCTTTATATACGCGAAGGAATTTCTGCGTAGGCCTACGTCATGTGGTTCAGATGCGATCCCATCAGACAGGTCTGGTGGCATTAGCTTGTTTTCCTTTTTCCAAACACAAACAACATTTTTGTTGCTTTCCAATGAACTCATAAAATTAAGTAATTTCTTGTTAATTGGACGTATCGCGGTTCTAGTGGGCGTTAGTTGATCATTTTAATGTCAACCGTGGATCATAAATCTCAAGCGATATAAAGTTATTTGGCGCCTGCTCTGAATGTCAACTTTAAAACACTAAACCGCAAATATGCAAAGACTGAAGCAATTACTACGAACATCATCCGAATTTTTTCCGTGTCGTCTTCGCCATCAGCAGACTAGATAATTAATTCAACAAAAAGTGCAAATAAAAATAAAGACCTGAAGAGGCTAGTTGATTGCACCGTTGAGTAGTCGAAGCCGAACCCCATGTAGTGCTCGACGAGGCAAGACACGAATTATTCGTTGAAAATTTATATGATGCGAATGCGATATGCTTAAATTAGTTCTAGTTCATTGCGTAAATTCGTCGTTTAAAAGGCATTAAAACGAAATCGGACTGCGATCGTAAATAGACTATACAAAATTTTAATTTGTAGTTATTTCAAATGGAGCTTGTTGAAGTAAACTTTATATTGACGGTTATTACCAGTTTTGGTTTTGAATACTATGGGAGCGGTAAAGAATGATGAAATGTCACTGGTAAATGGCAGGTTAAGTTAAGTTTTCTATTTTTTATATAAAAAAAATCAAAAAGCCGGTCAACTACTACTTGATATATTGTACATAAAATCATACATAATGGTATCTGCAAATCAATTGCTAAGGCGACATAGAAGATCACGGTCCGTGGTATGAACAACAATCATATTCTTTTCTTCAACGACGAGGTTATGATCTGGACTAAACGGATTATAAGTCACCCACTTCATGGCATCCCTACTGGCCCGCCTGCGCGGTTCGGCGGTTTAACTTCAAAAAATATCGGCAGCCTCTCCGGCTTCGAACCACATCATCACTGAGGCCAATCAAATTTTGGTGTTGTTGCATTGACTCAGTGGTTAGTGTGTCGGACTACTAATCGAAAGGTCCCCGGTTCAATTCCCGCCGGGGTCAACTAACATCGAGAGTTTGTTGCACTGCCCTACCTCTTGCAAACGTCTGACAAACATCCAAGAGTATCAATTGTCATGAGAAGCTTCTCAAAATTATCAGTTCGGATTCAGCGTAAAATTGTTGGTACCTTCCACTTCGCACAAGAAAGTGTTTGAAGAAGCTATTTTAGGCCCTATATGGGCCGGTAATGCCTAATATTTCTTAATTTTTATTTTAAACGGAGTTTCGGTCTTTAGGTGTCTCGCGAGTGAGCGCTGGGATTCGAAGTTCCTCTTCGCTGGAGCATTATTATTCATTCGCTCTTCATCTCCATCGTCTTCATATAACCTGCCGTTAATTTGACCTCATACTGTTTGTACGATGTCCAATATTGTATGCCATATGAAAGAGCCTTCCTTTTAGCTTATGGGGCATTTTACGGTCAAAGAAAATAGCTGCGTTTTCCCGCCATTTCATCCACCCAACGGAATGATTAAACGCCTCTTCAAAAGTTGCTTTTTATCATAGATCCCAGAAATGTTTGCTTCTTGCTCTTGGGAATCACTCTTCCATTCATATAAATGACTAGATTAGGTCAAAGTGGATCAGAGAACGGGCAGCGCAAGTATTCTATCTTTTTATTTAACTAATACGATATCCATTCCTCTCCAAAACATCCACTCATACATTAAGTGCTCGTAGCAGAAACGTTTGATCCTCGCTGGTGTAGGATTTTTAGAGTGGATGTGAGCAACTTCCGTGAGTTAAAAAAACATTTTGTTCTCATTGTACGCCCGTGTAATCCGTAACAAACCTGCTGTTTTGGCATTTAGTGAAATACAGGTACCTGGGTACAGTCGAAAATGCGTGCGCACTAGGAATCAATGATATTTAATAGATTTGAAACTACCTTTCGGACCGTTTCAAGTTGTTTTCTACGGTTCAAGTCGGCAACTCACCAAATAAATGCTGGTATTCTCCAAAGCTGCGTTTTGTTCCCGACCCTCTTTCTCATTTTTATAAGTGATCTTCTGTCTGTAACTTTTAATCCAATTCATTCATTCGCTGATGACAGAATCCTCAGCTTTTCATATTCGTTTCCTGGTTCACGCCTCTTCTTCGGGTGCGGAATAGGGACGGCAACATATGCTAAGCTCATTAAATTCCGATCATGACAGCCAACCAATTGGGTGGAATTAAATGCTTCTAAAATACACTACTGTCATTAAAGCGAAGCCTGAACTGTCTGGCATTATCCATGACTGGCGCTTGCATCGTTGAAACCGAAAATATTCAATGCGCGGTATGTGTGTTAATGACAACTTTTGTTGGAATGACCACATATTCGATGTCGCGAAGAACGCTGCAAAATATTTATTAAATGTTTCACCCCTGCTGATCTGGCTACAATTAGTAAGGAATTATCCGCCCTAAACTTGAGTACAACGCTCATATCTGGTCTGGTGCACCAATAACCTATTTGGAGCTAATTGCCAGAATTCAAAGACCCGCTATAAAAATTTTAGGCGATCGAGATATCGCGAAATCGCTTGACTCTCTTTGCCATCTCCGTGATGTCTTCAGCCTATCGCCTTATTACCGATATTTCCACCATAAGTACTCAAACAAAAATAGCCAGCTGCATTCACCGTTACAACATTTCAACCGCAATACCCGCCATGCCATGAATGCACATCAGTTCACCCTCAAGACTTTTTTCGGACGTTCCGATTTGCTGCCGCCCTGCAACCCCCCTGCTGGGGTTCAAACCCTATTTACAAGTGTGAACGCTTCCACTCAAATAGTTTGTTATCAACTTCACCTATCATATACACCCACATACAACCATTTTGACATTATTATCAGTGATAAATTAAATAAATTTGTATGGAAAAACCTTAAATTTGCAAATATTAGTTTGCTTAAGTAGGTATAAATTGATGCAGAACATATTCTAAAATTATAATAAACATTTCCACATCAACAGTTTTTGGAACTGCGAGAACCTTTTTGCGAAACCAAAGATTCGGGCGTTATTTTTGACTCCAATCTTTCATTTCCTCCACATATTGTTGCTGTTGTCTCCAAAATTGACTCCAAGTTAGGATTTATGAAAACAAATTCAACTGAGTTTTCTGACCACTACACTCTTGTTTTCTAAAGATACTACCTTAGTAGGATGAAATTTTAAATATGCAGATGTCATGTGGAACCCTCGCCAAAGATGGTTTTCAGATAGAGTTCAGAAAGCTAAGAATCGTTCTACAAGCTATGTGTCATAATTTATATAATGCGTTGGAATTTTTGTCCAAATTCCTAAGCCAGGCAAAATATCCTGGGCTTGCAATTTTTCATATTCCATGATGTTTTTGTGCGAGACATTTTATGTTACCACAAGAACACCGAAAGAAAGACACCTTATTTTCGCTTTACTTCAGAACTAATTACGGCATGCACAAATCTATTTCCAGGTCGGTTAAGGAGTTCAATAAAAGTAATGGTCATATTGATTTCACATCCTACAGAGATAAATTCAAAAACGAATTGTATAACTTCTTTTTAAGAATTTAATCACTATTGCTTAACTTTAAATTAGTTTCATTATATTTATTGGAATGTAATCTGTTGAGGGCTTTAACTGAGATGACATGTTAAAAAAATTAATATGACATAAACAAATAAATAAAACGGCATTAAGTCCACCAAAACTTCTGGTAAAATCAGTTCGGATCGGCCGATGACGTCCAATCATCCGCATACCCCAGCAGCTGGATGGATCTATTGAAGATAGTGCCTTCCGTTCCGTGTCGACACCTGCCCTGCGCACTATTTTATATTTTTTATCAGATATCAGAGCCGGCAGCCTTATTGTTCTTAAGCTTTCTTATAGTTATAAGATATTGCAATTATATAAACGAATTAAAAGCGAGCAGTTGTAAATAAAATTCAAATCAAAATTATGACGTTGAAATTGACTATTGTCACAATTGCTCTCAACTGCGCGACATTTTAATGAACAAGTTAAAAGTTAGTGGCCGGTTGAAAAATGGAAGTTCAATTCAATTCAATTCAAGTGAGGATACGTTAATACACACGACCTCATGTTTCAAGTTAGGTTGCAATACAACTAATGAAGCTTCATACTTCCTGACCAGCGGCATATCGTTTCATCAGTTGATGAATTTAAAATGGAATAAAGGTCGAAATTTATTATTCTATATTAACTGATTCATTTAACAGTAAGTTTATGAAATATTAACCAATGCATAAAATTGCCATTTAATTATGAGAAAATCATTCATCTTCAACTATTCCGTCGAACCCCACCGGCAGACCAGTAAGGATGCAATGAAGTTAGAGGGTTATGATTCCCTTAGTCCAGATCACAACCTTGTCGTTAAAGGGAAAAAAGAAGATCCATCTTCAACTATGTATATATATACTTCCCAAACATAACTTTTATAGGGACACCAAACAATCAATAGCATTAAGCAATACATAATATCTAATTATATAGATCACGAACCTCGAAGCATCTTGCCCATTATCGAATGCAAATTATATCTCACCATCTCACTAACGAAGCGTTTAGCTAGCATAACGTACACATTGATCTCCGCAACATTAATAAATATTCAAATTCACATAGCAAAACATTGTTTATTTGATTTAATTAAACTAAAGCATTGCATGTATGTCCATTCGCAGAAAAAAAAACTCATTCAGCATAATACAGACAACACTCTTGAAGAAAGGTATCGGCACGCTTACTGCCAATGAGATGCACTTCCGTCAGAGAGTATGATTACGCAGGCGTGTGGCGGGTGGAAATGGTGCAGTAGTAGTGTATTCGCTTACGGAATGGAAGGTCGTACGTTCGAATCCCGGCCAAGTCCATTACTTTATACCGAATACATGAAATCGTAATCTCCCTAAGTAACTTAGATCACCACCCGTGGATAAAAACCCTACAACTGCACCCAAACACTTCTTTCCTATCTCTCTATTCTTTCCAAAACCAAGTAGCTTACACTGTGTTCTTAGCATTATAAGGGTACTGTAACAACAGAAAAAATCCCTTTAGCGTAAGCAAATTATATAAAAAAAAAAAAAAAAAAAAAAACTTACAGATAAAAAACATCAAGTCACCGGCGGCGCCACATCTCCAGATTAATCAGACATAATTTGCACATCATAAATTCTAAAAAACACTGCAAAGTTGTTTGTTATGGATCGTATTCGAATTCCATTCGCCTGTGGAATTAAGTCATTCGACTGAGGCTCCCAGATTTCAAGCTGATAGCGTCCAAGGCGGGACCATGCGGTATCATTAGAAGCTAAATTAGGATGCGGAGACTGCCGGCACGTGTTTATTACTGTATGATTAGGTTTCCTATTGAGGAATCAATTTACTTTGTAAATTAAATGGGCAGAAGGGGCTTGGAATTAACATGCAATAGTTGCGTGTATGTAGTTGTTATAGAAACATGCCTTCAAGCTTAAAGTGCATGACCTTGGTTTGTAGTATTTTCATTTGATTTTTATAATTAGCGTGCGCTGAAGGGGTTTTGGGTACTCCTATATCGAAATAACATAGCGCCGGACGCCGACGGTATAGAGGTTAGTGTGTTGTATTGTGCCTGCAGGTTCAATCGCCCACGGGAACAACGATCGGGTTGTTAAAGCTTTTTAACGACATCTGTGAAACTCAAGCCCAAAATTATTTTGCTTAACTCTTTTCTGATCTTGCTACGAATTGATGCTATCACCAGCACTAGTCATTAAAATATATTTTGTCAAACTGTGGGTACAATCACATTTTAAAACTGACCTGATTGCTACACATTGTGGAAATCTGTGGAATGAGTCAACTGTTATCACCTTCTGATTATTACTTGGGCCGAATTTAGTCAGGCTAAAAATAAATCAGGGGAACGGCTAATCACGTTTGGCTTGTATTCATGATGAATAATTCTTTTTTGTCATTTCTAATACTAAATCTATGTGACCTCTAAAAGTTACTATATTTGTAATCCGCATCGAAAGTTATCTCGCTCCTGTCATGTGCGTTCGTCCGTTACCAATTTTGAGGTCATTTGATTCCAGCTAGAAAACTCTCTAGGGGCCCGAACTAATCTAATGTAGAGATTTTTCAAATACGTCCACTGACGATTAAAAAAAAAACCTTGTATCGAGTAAAATGCTGGAAATGATGGTCGTGTTTTTCGCATTACGACAACAATCTGGTTTGTTCGATTTATTCCTTAATAAAGAGTACCAAGGTAAGCTAAACACCAATTTACAAAACCTCAAGCTTCAAAAATACCGATTAGAGGTAAAAGACTTATGCGATATAGTCAAGAATTCAGCTAAAGAACAGAACAGTAACTTAAAGTTTTTAAAGCAAAAAAAAAAGGTACAATTTTGAGTGCTAAACAGCAAGGAAAAAAAATTATATAGATTGCTTAATATTTTCCGAAGAAATGGAAACCAGGAGGCAAAAGATATTTAATCAATGACCCAAAAGGAATATAAAGGACAATTTGCAGAAGGAATATGACAGCGTACTACTTTCAGCTTGAACTCAAAATTGGCAGGGTGAAAGACAGTACAGAGTGGTGGAAACTGGCAAAAGAAATACGAAACCAACCTGAAACCCCTGAGTTCAGAGCATATTATAACTCACTTCTTAACTAACCAAAGTGCAAAACAGATTCTCTATGCATCTTATCTACTCAAAGATCGCGATTTAGACAAGCAAATAACAGTAGATGAAATTAAGAGCATTCTGAAAAAAGTAAAACTCAACAAAGCACCTGGGGAAGACAGGATTAAATATGAGTTTTTCATAAACGCAACGTACCTGGAGGAACAAGCTGTTTCCTTTAGTAGGATGCTGAATGACTGCACAATAGAGGAAGCTTTTAGTAAAACATAAACTTTTACCATAATCAAAAATGCTAATATAAATCAACCCAGCAACTACAGGCGTATCTCTTTTATGAACTGTGCGAAAATTATAATGGGAATACTTAACGAGAGGCTGAATGCATGGGTGGAGAGAAATAGTATCTTGACAGAATTTCAGGCGGGCTTTAGAAAAAAATATTCAACTGGGATAACATCTATAATCTAGCTTCAAACGTGCACCTGAAGCTGGCCGAAAAAAAGAAAATATAGGTACGCATTTTTTTTTCATTTTATTTTTATTTATTTTCCAGAATGCAAGACCATTATTACCTGCGAAGCCAATTGGCTTATCTGCAGGAGATTATTTTTAAAACTATTTACTATTTATGTAAGAATTTATAAGTGTTTCATTGCAACATATTTTTTTTACATTTTAATAATTCATATTTAAATTAAATTATCAATTATATTAATATTTTTAATTTTACTATAGATTTAAAATAGTTCATTCAAATTAAGTTTAAAATTAAGTAATAGCTTTTAATCGATCATTGCGTCAGTTGCATTAATTCCGATTTGAATAAAATCTCTAATTGGTCGCAACAAAATTCGCATCTAATTAACCCTAAGAAGTCTAAATGCATTGTCATTTCAAGGAAAATCTTAAACACGTCATTCTTCCCACCTATCTACCTTAACGATGGTCAGATCGAATATGTTGAGACCGCAAAAAATTTGGGTATGTTATTTAATAAAACCTTAACGTGGAGTGATCACATTAACTTAACAGTTGGCAAAGTTTATGGTATTCTTCGTTCTCTTTGGACGACTCAATACTTCATTCCCATGAAAACGCGGATCCTCTTAGCTAAGACCTTAATTATACCAACCTTAACATACGGTTGCGATGTTTTTGAAAAGTGCGACTCGATTAGTAGCCGGAAACTTAATGTAGCCTACAACAACACAGCTCGATATATCTTCGGTCTTCGAAGATACGACCACATTTCACTTTTTTCTTTCCGGATCGGTAATATTACGTTTGATTCACTTTTAAAGTACCGTACCATTTTAATGTTACATAATATAATTTATTCACGTCAACCCCGCAACCTTTTTAACCGCTTAACGTTTTGTGCATCCATCAGTACTAGACATATTGTATCCCCGCGCTATTCTTGTTTAACGTCTTAACGTTAATTTTTTGGTAATGCCACTAGACTCTGGAACTCTTTACCGCGCCAAATCAGAGAAATAGGATTGAAAAAGAGATTTTCTACTGAACTAAGATCTTTCTTGTCTGCTAGTTAAAATTTTTGTAATTAAAATTTGTTGAAACTTGTTTTTATATTATTCTCATGTAACTAAATCTTATTGTATTTATGAATTTGAATCGGCCGTTTATATTCTTATATTATTTTTTTTTCTTTTTAAATTTCTAAGTATTATGCTCTTCGTTTTATGGTAGTCCTCATTGTTCCTTGTTAATCGATTAATCAGCTTATCACTATGTATTTTAAAAGATATAATTTATCTTACTGTGTAAGCCTTCAAATATCTACTTAAATAAAAAAAAAAAAAAAATACCTTAATGCGAGAGCCATTTTCTCTTGACATCAATTTGATCGCACTGTGTTGGATGTTTTGCAGTTTTTCGATGTTTGTTTGCGCTGCACCTCCCCATGCCAGTACACCGTAACGTAGCATAGATTCTATAAGTGCGTGATACACTTGTTTTTGTACACTAATCTAGGCTTTGTATTGAAGACAACCTGGCGCAAACAGGGGCCCTCTCAGCTTCTTTCGTAGATGATTAATGTGTGGCTCCCAGCGAAAGTGGCAGTCATTGATGACAAGATACTTGTATGTATCCACGACTTCAATTTGCTCAGAGTCAGACACACTATCACATTTAAAATTTTTAAGGACGATTTGTGACGCTGGATACATTGGACTTCGAATGTGCATAAGTTTTATTTTTTATTAAGTGCAATCCGTTATCTTGACACCATTTTGAAACTTCGTCGAACTCCTCCTGTATCACCGTTGTAGCATCCATCACACCTGTGCTGAATTTTTGCACATTAACTCACATCACTTGCAATATTGTAACTTCAAGGAGAATCTAACTCAAAATAGGGTGCTTTCTATAAATCTTGCCCAGGGCGCTTGTTTGGCTGGAGCCGGCCCTGCCGTATTATCAGCATATGCAAAACGTACACTTTTTTTTTAAGCATTTAAGCATTTCGTTTGTGCGTTGTTTTTGAATGAACAACCATATTTCTTACAATTGCTACCACGTTAAGTGGACGGCTGGAGTTACAGCGCTGTTTTACGGTTTGCCACAACCGATCATCAACTATGCTTGTCAAAAAATGTGGAACAATTAGAGAAAATATAGAAAGAAAAACCTGAACGAATAACATAATATACTTACAGGCGCTGGGCTGCCCAAAGAAAATCAAAAAATACAAACTGGACGAACTGAAACTCGTGGCTTCAATGGCACAGTGGATGAGTGCTTGCCTGAGAAGCAGCTGGTCTAGGTTCGAATCCCAGTGGAAGTAAATGGATTTTCGGGATACAAGGAAAAAACACAGACCAGTACCATAGGAAAAAGGAGTCTGATGATCGGTTGTGGCAAACCGTGAAACAGCGCTGTAACTCCAGCCGTCCACTTAACGTGGTAGCAATTGTAAGAAATATGGTTGTTCATTCAAAACAACGCAAAGGAAATTGATGTAAACAAAAACAAACCGGGAAAATTGTGAGATACCACATACAAAACCAAGTCAAATTTCGTTTGTGTACATAATAAAAAGGAGAGGGCCAAGCTTCGAGCCTTGAACCTTTAAACTTAGAACTTCTTTCAATTTCTCAATGAGCGCTGCAAAATTGATTTCCTCTTACTTGTCAGGCAGGAGTCAAGCTGTCGTAGTAAATGATAGAATGTCAGATTTCATACCAACTTTTATGGGGGTACCACAGGGATCTATCTTGGGTCCTCTACTGTTTTCAGTTTTCATTAAGGATCTGCCTGGTTGTTTAACTCACTCTTCAGTTCATATGTATGCGGACGATGTTCAAATGTATTTAAGCTGTAAGTACGGACTTATTGAGGATGCAGTTACTAAACTAAATGAAGATCTTGATAGTATTAACCTTTGGTCCGAAAGAAATTGCTTACAGCTAAATCCTAAGAAATCGAAATGCTTGGTTATATCCAAAAATGCCGTGGATACAGTTTGTTTACCAATTGTTAGTTTAGGCAATGATATAATTGAATTTACTAATAAAGCCAAGAATCTGGGGATTTGGTTTAACTCTCGATTAAGATGGGATGATCATGTTGGTACCGTTATAGGAAAGATATATGGGTGTTTAAGAAATTTGTCTATGTCACAACACTTTACGCCCCTAAGCACAAGATTGATGCTTGCTAAAGCCCTAATTGTTCCAATTATTAGTTTCGGTTGCGAAGTTTATTGTAACTGTTCGGCGGAAACCAAGAGAAAACTTGATATTGCATTTAACAACGTTACTCGTTACGTTTATGAACTGAGGCGCTATGATCACATATCGACATTCAAAAAGAAAATTCTTGGATGTACTTTGGATGTGTACTTAGAATATTGTACTTTAAAATATTTGCATAAAATCATTGTAACTAAACAACCTGCTTATCTGTATGAAAAACTTCGTTTTTCTAATTCATCACGATCTCTGAGCTTAATTCCTCCGCGCACTACCTGTGTAACTACTGATAGGCAATTTTTTATTCATGCTATTCGCTTATGGAATTTACTTCCTCTCGGTATTAGACGACTTTGTTTTGTGGGTGGTTTTGCTGATTCTCTCTTCACATATTTGGCTGGCAATAATAGGATAAATGGATCGTAGGGTCTAGGATAGGTTTATTTTCATAAATTTATAATATTCAATTTCGTTTGTTTCCTTGTTTTTATAATCAATTTATTTAAAATAATTTCATTTTGATCACATCTACACTTTATAGATACTTAGTTGTAATCTTTTGTATATGGTTGTTTAATTAAATAAATAAATATCTAAATATCTAAAATATCTTGCAGTACTCCATATTGAACTTTATGTGCAACACTACAGCAATTCATGATTTTTACTTGAAACGTTCTGTCTGCAAGGTAGTTGCAATACCTACTCTATATAAAGCGTTGATGCGTTAGTGTGTTCGAGCGTATCAAATACCTTGAAACTTGAAAGCTGTCGACTTCAAAGCTGCATTTGATAAAATTTCAAGAAAACTGCTTATCTACAAGCTAGGTACACGAAATGACTTGCATGCAGTTCTAGGAGAAGAACTCTATATCGAGCTCAACATAAGAATTCAGCTGTGGAATTGAGATATGGTAATTTTGGCGGATTATGCCAAGGTGATGATAACGCGACTTGAAGCTTACTGTTTGAAATGGGACCTAGAAGTAAACCTATCTACATCAGAGATTATGGTGTTTAGAAATGGTGGGAGGCTATCGTGCCAAGAAAACTGGACATTAAATGGACAAGGAATACGTATTGTTTCAAATTATAGGAGTCTCTCTGACTCCGAAGATGTCATTTTCAAAGCATGTGGAGAAGAGAAACAGTGCAGCAAAGAGCAGCATAAACTCGATGTGGAATAACTTTTTGGCAAAAAAAAATATCAGTCTCACCGCAAAGTGGAAATTGTTCCAAGCGGTCTGTAGAGCTATCCAAACTTATGGCGCTCAGATCTGGGGTTTCGGAATGTTCGAAGAAGTTGATAGATTCCAACGGTACTTTTTAAAACGAATTTTAAACTTACCTCCATTTACTCCAAACTATGCGTCATCATTAAAGACAGGAGCAGAAGACGAACATTACTATACCCTTGATGATCTTCACATGAGATACAGTAGTGGAAGTTCGATTATGGACAGTTCACACCGAAAAGCCGAAATTCCATTTAAAAGACCAGGAAGTGCATCTCCTACTCCAAAGCGCTTTCAAAGCAGCTGTCGACATTCCATACAATAAACCGTTACCTTACAAGAGCTTTCTCATTCTTCGTTAGTGAGCTCACTGGAATTTATTGAGAAGGTGATAGAAAATGGTGCATTTCTGGTGGAAGTTCGATTGTGAACAGTTGCGTTATTTTTGCTATTGCGGGGAAACTGCTCAAAAAGTTTTGGATGTTTTTTCACTAAATTGTTAAAAATAAATAAATTTAATGAATAAGAATAAAAACTTAAGTAAAATTTGAGACAATTAAAAATGGGACGCGGTAAGGACCTAACTCGGGATGAAATAACAAAAATAATTTTTTTCAGTGAACAGGGTTTGTCCATGGGGGAAATAAGCCGTAAAATTAACAGGTCTGTTGGAGTCGTATGCAATTACATTAGACTTGGTGAAAATTACAGTCAAAGAAGAAAATTTGACAATAACACAAAAATTTCAGTTCGTGAAAAGAGGAGTATTTTACACGAAGTTCGAGGGCATAATGTCACATCCAATGATATTCAAAGGGAATTTGCTCTTCCTATCACAGCGAGGAGGGTACGGCAAATTTTACATGAAGACAGAAACCTAAAGTACCGTAAACGTGTCAAACAAATTCCGCTTACTCAAGCTCATAAAGATGCGAGGCTGGAGTTTGCGAGAACTCACATAACCTGGATAGAATGGAACAATGTTATATTCAGTGACGAAAAAAAATTTAATCTCGGCGGCCCCGATGGTTTTTCAAATTATTGGCATGATCTGCGAACACCTCAGCAGGTCAAAATAAGCAGACATAGCGGAGGAGGTTCGGTTATGATTTGGGCCGTATTTTGTTCTGCGGGAACATCACAAATCGCGTGGTTACCAAGAAATTTTAACGCTTCTTTGTATATCGATGTGCTAGATCTCAATAGGCGTTTTTCTTTTTTAGCTCCGAGCGGGGCACTGAGCTGTCAAAAAAAGAACTGTGTTACTTTTTTAGCTCGGAGCGCTCTGAGCACAAAATTTGTATTTCTTTTTTATCTCTGAGCTAGCTCAGGGCTCGCTCGATGAGCTCGATTAAAAATGACCGAGCACATAGAGCGAAAAGCTGAGCGCGGCTGACTTCAGTCATTATTTGTGCTTTTTCTATAGTTTATTTACTAGAAATTATAATTTAAATGGAACAATCCTTGACAAACACCAATTTCAGAGGCAATCCGGACTATTTTGAAAATTAATAGAAAAAAAATTATCTAATGACAGTTCAGTGCTCAATTCTGTTTCTTAATTAGCTCGGAGCGCTCAGGTTACGTTCAGCTCGGAGCGAGCTCTGATCGCTCGGGCCCCGCTCTGTTCCCTGCTCGGGGCTAAAAAAGAAAAACGCCTAATGTAGTGAGCATGTCTGAAGAGTTTCTTTTTGAAAATTTAATTTTCCAACGCGATAACGCGCCCGTTCACAACGCAAGGTCCGTTAAGGAATGGTTTTCACAAAACAATATCGAGGTAAAGAAGTGGCCTGCTCGAAGTCCAGACCTTAACCCAATCGAAAATTTGTGGGGGATTCTTGGACGTAACGTTTATTCACATGGCAGACAGTTCCACCACGTCAATCAGCTTAAAGAAGCTATCCGCGAGGCTTGGTCGTCAATCAGCCCTGATGTGCTTAAAAGCCTTACAATGTCTATGTCAAATTGACTTTCAGATGTTCTCCAAAATAGAGGAGGCCCCACTCGTTATTAAGATTTTTTTTTTTTCCAAAAAATTCCATCATTATTTAAAAAGAACCGCAAAACCTTCATGTGTTCATAATCGAATTTCCTATAGTTTTCATTGCTTTGTCCTGTTTTCTTATACCTTTATTTTGGTCTTTTGGAAGTCAAATTTTATGTAACAATTTGTTATTTATCATTTATCATTTATTATAACGATTTTATGTACATTTGAAATTTTCAATAAATATTTTTAATTTCTTAGAAAACAAATTTTTTGTTGATGTTCATAATCCAATTTCCACTACTGTATATAACAAAAACAATGTTCGAATATAGTGAAAAAAGACTACCACACCAACTAACTAAACTTCTCTTAAGGGGGAAAGTGTTCTGGCTCAAAGAAGTAAACCATCTTGGGCGTAGTTTTGGGCTTCATTGGGATGAACACACATTTCTATTAGCGCTTGGATACAAACGAGATTAGATCTACTGCGGCTGCTGAAATCGGAGGTTCAACAGGTAAAATTACGGAGGGCATCGGGAAGCAGTTTGCTGGATCATTCTAGAGGGGCAGGTTACATCACCGAACGGTTCACAATTAACAATATCACCTGGATATTTAAGGCAAGATGCGGCTTAATTCAACTTAACGGAAATAGACTTGTTGAGAACGGAACATCTCTTTGTACTGCGTGCAGCTTAAGGGAAGAAGAGAACATCCAGCACTTCTTAGGCAGATGTCCGGGGTTACGAGAGTTCAGGCTGAGTTGTTTTGGGAGAGCTTGGTTAACAGAAGCCGAAATTATTTATATACTCAATGGAGAAAAGAGTACAGATTTTGATAGGCTCTTTTACTACTACAACAACTACTACTACTACTACTTCTTCTACTACTACTACTATTTATAAAGATCGACGACAGCAAAGATTTGTCTTCTCTTAAAACGAAGCGGAATCAGCCAAAAGACAGAAAATAAAGGGGAAATAATAACGCTCTGGGTCTGGCCTCGGGATTCGATGCACTAAGAATCAATAAAAAAAAAAAACTTAGAGTGTGAGTTTACCCATTCGTCTGTGTGCGTTTAGCCTGATACTGAATGGTTGTCATCAGCTTCAGAAACGGCGTGTACGTCGCGTCGTCTGGTGGAATTTGCGAAATTCCACTTTCATCACCCTCATTTTCTATAAAGGACAATAGATCAGCGTACCATATTTTCGTTTCACGTTCGTCGACAAATGAGATGTTATCAAAGTCTCCATCGCCGCTGCAGTTGATTTTTTAAAAGAAGTACATTTTTTTTATCCGTTTACTTTATTTCCCAGTATTTTGACAGCTTAGCTTAAGCTTTCCAAATTTTCCCATGATATTAAAAGTTACCACATCGCATAGAGTTAGGGAACACCATTTTTTTCTAGATGCGTTTAATGGTGGAATTTTGTGTTCCAAAGTTTTCGATGCGAAGAGTTACACGAATTTAAAATGGTTTCACTTGTCCAAGTTCAATCCATTAACTTCAACTGATTCAATCATTCAGTATCTTTCATCGAAACTAAACGTGAACTCTTCATATTTTAAATGTCATAAATTGCTGATAAAGGGATCTGACGCAAACTTGAGATTTGTCTGCTTTAAAATTGGAATTTCAGCTGATTTAGTAAAATCCGTTTTTAATACATCTTTCTGGCCCTAATATGCAATAAAGATGCGTAAATTTAACTACATTCCAAAAAACGTATCGTAGATGGGGAAGTAAAGATCAGTAATGTTTCTCCATCAAAGTCCGATTGTTTGAAAGTATATTATCATAATTCCAGTGGAATTCGTACGAAAATCTCTTTGCTGTACCTTGCTACCAGTAATATCGACTATGATGTAATCATAATTATTGTTGAATCTTGGCTTTGGAGTGGAATCTCTGATTCGGAAATTTTTGACGGCAACTCTTATGTGGTTTTCCGGAGAGATTGTTGTGTTTCTACTGGAGATCATGGAGGAGGACTACTTGTGGCGGTTCGCTAATACTTGAAATGTCAATCTATTACACTGCCTATCACCGATATTAAACAAGTGTGTATATCCATCAGTCTTGAACCAGGCTGCGTAATGTATGTTATCGTAAGTTATATACCGCCAAAAAATATTGAACTTTATAAAAAACATCTTGGCAACATATATTTTGTTGATAACTTAAATAATGATCTGCATAATATATTTATTATTGGCGATTTTAAGTTGGCTGATATAAATTGGTCTTATTCTTTCAGTGAAAATATGCTTATTCCTTGTAGTTTAAAAAGAGATTTTGAACTAACTTTTATTGATCATTTACTTGCTCTGAACTTATATCAAATTAATAGTATTGTTAATAATTTAGATAAAATCCTCGATCTTGTTTTTACACCACAAGATTGGTCGAAAGTATCAATCACTGATATCGTTCCATTTAAATTGCTAAATGATTCAATCCACCATAAAGAATTTTATATTGAAATCCAAACGTATAATTATTTAAAACCCAATTGTAACAATCCTAGGTCATTTAGCTTCTTAAAATCAAATTTCATTGAACTTGATAATTATCTTATAACTGTTGACTGGAAAAAAGAATTTTTAAATTTAAATTTGAAGAATATGCTAGACCATTTAATGGGTATCTTTACTGAGGCTTTTAACCTATTTGTGCCTTATAGGACAAAAAAGAATGCCTCAAAACCTCCATGGTACAACATAAGGTTGACTCATTTAAAAAACTTGGAAAATAAATCATTTGCTAAGTATAAAATGTCAAACACGTTAGATAACAAACTTAAATTTTGTAAACTCCGTAACGAATTCATTGTCCTCAGTAAATTCTTGCAAAGAAATTATATCTCGAATATTGAGCTTAAGTTGAAGAAAGACCCAACGCATTTCTGGAGTTTCATTAATTCTAAAAGGAAATCGCTTGCGACTCCAACTTGGATGAATTTTAAAAGAGACAATTCTACGGATATTAATAAAACTCTTGAGCTATTTGCTCAATTCTTTGAATGGGTTTACTCAAACTCACAAAGAAACCCTATAATAATTTTTATTGTAGCCAAAAAACATTACATTTCTAAGCTTAAACCTATATTGCACAATTTACAGAGATTGGTATATATGCTACCTTACTACTGCCAAGTAAAGATAAATTGTTTAATCAAAAAGTCATAAGTGCTAATTAGGGAATTTAAAGGAAAAGCTACTGTTAAAAACCTTCATTAAAGATGCAAAAAAGAAAAAAAAACTATATAATAAATATAAAAAAAAGGAAAGTTGTGAGAAGGGGTGACTTAAACACAAAGGCGTACAATACCCAGTTCAAAACAGCTTTTACAAAAAACATTAAGAATAGATACTCACTTAAGGATAGAAAATGTGTAATAAGATACATTTAAGAAGCTAGATTTGAGATTAGGGAATTGTCGGAAGATACAGATGAAATGTTATATCGTTCACTTAACTTTGAGATTCTGCCCGATACCATTTCGATATTGGCTAAAGCGTGCAATTCAGTTGTTGAAAAGTGTCATGGAAGATTTTACATCATTTTCAGGAGCTTATTTTGTGAAATTTGAAGTCTTCGCACGTGACTTTTTGCACAATAACCCCAAGCAGGCGATCCGTAAAACATAATCGCCTGAAAAATCGCTTTATAAATCAGTAATTTGTTATCACTACTCAAACTAGATTTCCTATTTATACAAGGGTAAAGTATTTTTATTGTTAAATTAATTTTTTTAATGATTTCTTGTACGTGTGTACCAAAAGTTAATCTCTTATCCAGATACACCCCAAGATATTTAGCACTAGACGCAACCACTGATAATGAGATTATTGCTAGGTAGGAAACAGGGTTTTCTTTTTCGGGTGAAAAAGACAGCCTGAGTTTAGAAGCATTTATCTTTATCTTCCAGTCGCTAAAGTAATCTTGTATAATATATAATGCAGATTGCAAGTTAGTTCCAATAGTGGAACCAATTGAATCTGTTGAATAAATACAAGTGTCGTCAGCAAAAATAGCTGTTTCACAATTATGAAGTCTTGGGAAATCAGACGTAAACACATTGTAGAGGATTGGACCAAGGACTGAACCCTGAGGGACCCCTGCAGCACAAACAAAAACTTGAGAAAGACAATTGTTGACAGACACAAAACATTTTCTTGAGGACAAAAACGATTTTATGATTTTAACAAGGTACATTGGGAAATTAAGAACTAATAGCTTATGTAGAAGTCCTTCATGCCAAACAGAATCAAAAGCTTTCTCCACGTCAAGCAACACCAGTCCTGTACTTTTGCCTATACTAAAATTACTTTTTATGTGTTTTGTTATGCGATGAACCTGTTGCACAGTACTGTGAAATTCGCGGAACCCAAACTGCTCTAAGGGCAAAATATTATTTGAGTTAATGTGCTCAATAAGCTTTTTCTTGATCACTTTTTCAAAACACTTGCTAAGCGAGCTCAGTAGACTTATTGGTCTGTAGTTACCAGGCAAGTAAGCGATCTTACCAGGTTTCAAAATTGGAATTACCTTTGCTATTTTCCATTCACTTGGAAAATATCCGAGCTAAAGACACGAATTAAACAATGCTTGTAAGAATATTAAACTTGACCTTGGAAGATGTTTTAGATACAAGTTTTTTACATAGTCAAAACCCACTGACTTTCGAGTTTTTAAAGAACGCAGAACGTCCCTTATGTCGTTGGTTGTGACGAAACTTACATCATTATTTACCTCAGAGGTGTTAATTAAATTAATTGAATTTAGAACTGAGGATTCAACAGTGATATTACTTATAGTACTGCTAGCTAACAGTTGAACTTTACAAAAAGTTTATGCCAGAGCATTTGCCTTTTCAGTGCCCGACGTCATAAATTGATTTCCTACTTTCAGTGCAGGAATATGGGAATTACGCTTTTTAATTACTTTTACGACATTCCAAAAGGGTTTGCTAGATTTGTCCATTCGTAACAATTTTTGGTTCCAGGAATTATTTCTAAAAGTCGCAATGCCTTCTTTAATCAATGCGTTTAGGACTTTCATTTCTGCCAAATACAAACAATTTCTCGTTCTTATCCATCTGTTTCTGTAGCTGTTCCTTATTTTAATTAGTTCAAGTAAATTACTAGGTAGGGTATTAGCGCTTCCAAGTTTAATCTTTTTTTAGGTACGGAAAGTTCCTATTTTTAAATCAGAAAATGTCCCAAAAGTGGATATTGGCTCAATACACTTGGATTCCTGTGATGTTTTAAAGGACTTACAGGATCTCAAGCCAAATCACATTCCTGGTGTCGATGGAATTTCTGCCCTTGTCTTAAACATATGCTCTAATTCTATCTACAATAATAAATTAACAAACTGGAGAACCTATAGTGAAAATCTGGCAATCAGAACTGATCTGCTACCAGATTCACACCGAGTGATGCGGACGCTGCACAATGTCAGCTTAACGACATCATTATCTCATCCTTTAGGAGTAGTTGTAAGGTAAAGCGCACCGTGGTAAAAAGAAGCGTACCCTGGTGAAATGAAAACCTGGAAACTATCCGGAAGAAGGTGAGAAAACAATTCAACAAATCGAAACGCACTGGCGTATGGGATCAATATCAATCCCTGTTAACCAAATACAACCAAGAGTTGCGAAGATCTAAAAGGGCCTCATGGCGCGCAAACTGCGAAAAGCTGGAAAAACTTTCAGCAGTGGCGCGGCTCCAGAGCGCACTTTTAAAAGATCCTTCAAACTGCATGGGATTGCTCATCAAACGTGATGGAACAATCACAAGCGACCGGGAAGAAACTCTCGCTACCTTGCTGCAAGTTCCCTGGTTCCCTAATTATCGATCACACAACTGATCACACTACTGAGGTTTCATATCCAACTAACCTCAGCAGAAATAATAGTTTATCTGGTAAATTATTTAGTTCAGATAAGGTAAAATGGGCCATAAACTCATTTAAACCATCAAGGCGCCAGGAAATGACGGAATTTTTCCAGCCCTCATTCAAAAGGGTATGGAAATCTTCCTACCTAACATGATTGCCTTATTTAGGTTCAGTTTCAACTGGGGCTACATACCACGCACTTGGCGGAAGGTCAATGTAGTATTTATCCCCAAACCAGGTAACAAACCTAGTGAACTACCTAAATCTTATCGTCCCATAAGCTTGACATCGTTTTTCCTGAAAACAATGGAAAGAATAATTGACGTTCATATCAGAGAATGCGTAACTATTAGCATGCCTCTACACCCCTGTCAAAATGCGTATCAAAAAGGCAAATCAACGGAAGGCGCCCTGTTAAAACTAACAAATCACATAAACAACGCCTACCGTTGCAAAGAAATTCCACTATGCGCTTTTCTTGACATAGAGGGTGGTTTTGATAACACCGGTTATGATTCAATATCAAATGCTTTAATTCACCGAAAGGTAGACTTTCCCACCATAAACTGGATAAAAGCGATGCTCGAAAGTCGGAAAATTACTGCTTCGTCAGGACAGACTTCAGTATCAGTATCAGCTATAAAAGGCTGTCCACAAGGAGGAGTTTTATGATTAATGGTTTTTTATGTGATACCACACAATTTTTCCTGGTTTTAATTTTTGTTTTCCGTCAATTCCTTTATTTTGTTTTGAGTGAATAACCTTACATTCCTTACCACGTTAAGTGGACGGCTGGAGTTACAACGCTGTTTCACGGTTAGCCACAACCGATCATCAGACTCCTTCTGTGGTGCTGGTCTGTCTTTTTCCCCTCCTGTGGTCTTTGGTCATAGATGACCTACTTCAAAAACTAAGTAATTTAGGCTACGACATAATAGGGTATGCCGATGACTTGGTTATCATTATTACGGGCAAAGAATCAAACGTAGTTACTTCACGTATGCAAAACGCCCTTAAGATAGCTATAGACTGGTGTGTCAAGGAAAATCTCTCCATAAACCCCAGTAAAGCTATCATAGTTCCTTTCACAAAAAGAAGAAATCTCAGCTTAGCCCAGATTTCACTAAATGGCACGACCATTGAGTATTCCGACGAAGTCAAATATCTTGGAGTAATCCTGGACAAAAGACTTAACTGGAACTCTCACTTCAACAACAAAATCACTAAAGCTAACAGAGCTTTATGGGCCTGTCGGCGCACATATGGCAGAACCTGGGGAATCTCTCCAAAGATTGTCCATTGGATCTACACAGTGATGATAAGACCCATTATAACATACGCCTCCATTGTATGGTGGTCAAAATCCACACAAAAGGTCGCAATAGAGAAGCTCAAAAAGGTACAACGGCTTGCGTGCCGTGGTATCTCCGGAGTCATGTCAACCTGTCCAACGGCTGATATAGAGGCAATAACAGGAATTACACCTCTCCACATATACATTCAAAAAGTGGCGATCCGCAGTGCAATAAGTCAAATACAGTTAAACGAGATAATTCTTAACGATCATCCGGAACTTAAGACCCTTCTCGATGAACTGCCAGAACTCAACATGAACTGCGCGGTCACAGACCGCATTCATAAAACATAAAGTCGTATACGGATGGTTCTAAAATGGAAGCGGGTGTAGGAGCGGGAATATACGGACCAAACAAACGCTTTACGATACCCATGGGAAAAAGTCCCATCGTATTTCAAGCAGAGCTCTACGCCATTCAAGAATGCGCTAGCCACATAAATCTATCTGGTATAAAAGGTGCAACCATCCATATATTCACGGATAGTCAAGCAGCTATAAACGCCCTTAGCTCGCATACGATTGACTCCAAATCAGTCATGTACAGCTTCAACACCCTACAGGCACTCGGAACAAGTAACAAGACCAAGCTATGTTGGGTTCCGGGTCATGTCGGGGTGGAAGGTAACGAAAAGGTCGACGAACTGGTCAGAAAAGGTTCGGAAACACCCTTCATAGGTCCCGAACCCTTCTGCTGCACTCCTAGATCAGCAGCAACGGCAGCAATAAAAAGCTGGGAACACAGAAAATGTATCCATCTTTGGGAAAGCATCCCAGGTTTAAGACAGACCAAACGAGCCATTCGGCCTTTCAATAAAAATGCCAGCAAATGCCTAAACCTAAGCAGGCATGATATCAAAAACTTAGTAGGTTACCTTACTGGCCACCATGGTTTAAGATATCATCTACACAAAATGAAAATAGTAGACTCTCCTGAGTGCCGACTCTGTCTTGAAGAGGACGAGTCAACTGAACACATTTTATGTGAATGTCCGGCCCTAAACGGAATTAGAAAGAAGATCTTTTTCAGGGAACAAATGTGCCCCGAGGACATAAAGAATTCTTCTACTAGTAGAATTGTCCGCTTTACACGGAAATTGGAAACTCTACTAGTCTAAATTTTTCTGGCCCATACGGCACAAAAGATCTTTTTAGGTCGAAGTGCCACCCTATTTTACCGCCTTGGCGAGCCAGAATTCTAAAAAAAAAAAAATTCTATCTGCTTCGCATTGCTTATTATTTTCAATCTATCTTTATCGTCCGGATTACTTTAATATTCCAATTTATAAATCCGGTTCGAAAAATAACATTGAAAACTGCAGAGGAATTTGCAAGTTGTCCGCAAATTCCTAAACTATTCGAAAGTTTAGTAAACAACAAACTTGTTTTTTTTTTTTGTGAAAGAACATGTGAGTGACGCCCAACACGGGTTTATCTCGGGTAGATCAACTATCACCAATCTGGCATGTGTTTCCTCCTTTGTTACTAATTGTATTGAAAATCAAAGTCAAGTAGATGTTATCTACACGGATTTTAGTAAGGCATTTGACTCAGTATGCCACAACATACTGCTTCGCAAGCTTGAAAGTTTTGGGATTCACTCAAATCTCCTTCAATTGATATGAACCTTTTTAACTGATAGGGTTCAAAGAGTCAAAATTGACAACCTAACTTCGAGGTCTATTAGATGTACCTCAGGAGTTCCGCAGGGTAGTCATCTTGTTCCACTTTTGTTTATAATTATTATCGATGATATTTGTGATAATATAAAATTCAGTCAGTGTCTCATATATGCTGATGATCTTAAACTATTTCTGAAAGTTAGATAGTTCAATGAAATTAATGGTCATATTGATATAGCTTTCTTTAGAAATAAATTTAAAAATGATTTGTATTATTTATTTTTAAGAATTTAAGCACATATTGTTAAATCTTAGTATATCACTATGTATTTATTGCATCGCATTCTTTGGAGCCTGAGGCTCGTAGATAAAATAAATAAATAAATAAATAAAAAGAACATGGTCACAGATCACGGGGGGCCAAGGGGCGGCAGGTTTATTTTTTTTAAATATTAAAAAAAAATTACAAAACGGATTCTTTTTTCAGTCCCACGAATTTATTTACTAAGTTTACCAGCATTAACAGTAAGTAATCAGGCATTCCTTGTGTTGCTTAACAACAAAATCCAATGAACGCTGCTCCCTAGTGCAAGTATGCAACTAACTTATTAAAAATGACAACCCTTTACATCACACACAAATTATAACTCAGCATTCGAAAATACTCTTTTCCCTTTTCTCGATAGCAGTTGTGTGTATGCGTTGCGTATGCAACTGTAAGCGGTGTATAGCTGGAGACTGGACGGGATTTTGTGCGAATAATTTATTTTGTTTTTTCTTTTATTAGGGCATTAGAGGTATCTAATGAAGCCGTGTTTCTTTGCATGGAGATACAGGGATAATTTGAAATTTGCATATAAAATACAACAACAACTTATCCTATATACGCTAACTTTAGCGGGGATAGCTATCGCCGCTAAGTCCTTTAGCGGGGATAAACAGTGCTTCTAAAATCCATTTTCTTCGTTTCTGATGAATTTTTGCGATGAATTTTTCAGGAAAAGTCAAAGTTTGACATCCCGCCGACCACTGACACATCCCGCCGAATATTTTTTTTTCGTGATTTTATCATTATTATTTTTCAAACTTCATTATAAGGGTAATTGAATTTAGCAAATCTGTTAATGTGAAATTGTTTTTCATAAACAATCATTCATCAATTTCAATTGGCGGAAGTAAATATTTTTCAATTTCAGGATTTTCAATACAAATTTCTTAACTACAACTTATAGCTGTGACACGGTGCATGTCATAGGTGCATGTCATAGGTTTTGATGAATTCTTAAGCGGCGATGGTCGTTTTTTTATGCCAATCCTATATCCGCGTGCAAAAAAACACGGCTAGAGTGTGTTCAAATTTGAGGTATCATTTAAGATTTTGAATGGAAGACATAAATTGTGTGAAATCTGTATTTATTTTTATTGGAAATTAATGTACCTACATTGGTTCCGGTGAATAATGAAAAAGAATGTCGTCCAAGTGACCTGGTCTTTTAGCTCGGAAGACTGACAACCTTTTACCAACAATTTGAATCACTTTTTTTGCAGAAACCAAAAAAAGTTACTGTGTGTGGATGGCATAATTGGTCCATTTTTCTTCGAAGATGAAAATGGCAATGCAGTTACTGTGGATGGAGCTCGATACCAAGCGATGATCTTTTGAAAGAGAAGTTTAACAATCGCACAATTTCCCGAAGAATAGATGTGAATTGGCCACCAAGATTCATTATTAACTGGAACCAATGTACATTAATTTCCATTAAAAATAAATACAGATTTCACAAAAATTATGTCTTTCGTTCAAAATTTAAAATGATGGATACCCCAAATTTGAACACCCTTTTTAATTAGTAGAGACACTTTCGCTACATAATATACAACTCCTACTATACAGATGCGTGCTTACATTCCAGGTATACTTGTCTATTGAGTTCGTGAATTGTGTTTTATTTATGGAAGGAGTTAGAGGCCAGACTTCGAACAGGAAAGACAATTAAAAAGATAAAGGAAAATATCATTGCCAAAGAAACAAAAAAATGACAGGAAATTCTTACTAGAATGGTCGATATTATTAAATTCATCGAGAAACAGAATTTGCCCTTTCTAGTACAAATAGGGGCAACTTCTTACTGGTGCACCTACTCGCAAATTACAATCCAGTGCTTCGAGAACACATTTTACGAATAAAAATGGGCGGAAGAACTATCGCTTATAATTGTATCACCACAAATTCAAAACGAGTTCAAAAATATTTTAGGAGATAACGTTCGTCAACGAATTTTCAGTCAAATTAAAAAGACCAAATATTATTCCATTATATTCGATAGCACCGCAGATGTATCACACAAAGATCAATTCAGTCAAGTATTGCGTTATCTTAAAATGAAAATCAGAAAGTATCGAAACAAAGAACGAAACAGCTGAAGGCATTTCTGACATGATTTTAAGTTAGCTAAAATCTGATGGTCTTGATGTAATGGATTGCAGAGGTCAAGCATAAGACAATGCTGCTGGCATGGCTGGAAAATATACAGGAGTGCAGCAAAGACTGAAAGACATAAACCCCTAATCAGATTTTATACCCTGCTGCAATCACTCTTTGAACTTGGTTTGCTTACATGCTGCTGCTGTTAAGTCAAACTCGGTAACTTTCTTCGGTACCTTAGAATGCATATATTCATTTTTTCCGTGTCCACACACAGTTGGGAAGGTCTGCTTGGTACTTCAGGCAAAGCATTGAAGAGGCTGCAAGAAACAAGATGGAGTTCAAGAGCTGATGCAGTCGAGAATACCTGGAACCATTATGTGCGCATCTAGTGCGCATCTTTATACCCTATTCTAGGGGTATATTAATTTTGACGCATAGTTTGTAACATACCTTAATATTGCCCGTAGACCCCTAAAAGTTACTATATTTATGATCAGCATCGATAGTAATGTCGATCTAGCCATGTCCGTCCGTCCGTCCGTCCGTCCGTCCGTCCGTCGGCAAAAATTAGGCCTTTAAACTGGACCTAGAGAGCTGAAATTTTAACCATATACTCTCTAGGGTCCCGAAATAATCAAGTTTAAGAATTTTTGAAATCCGCCCACAGACACGCCCACAAACTCAAAAAAACAAAATTTTGGAAAAAATCGAATTTTGAGCTAGAGAGCTGAAATTTTTTATATATGATCTATGGCCCATAAAACTGATTGGGACATAAAATTTTCAAAATCCGCCCACTGACACGCCCACAATTAAATAAAACAAATTTTGGGAAAAATTGAATTTTGAGCTAGAAAGCTGAAATTTTTTATATATGATCTTTGGCCCATAAAACTGCTTGGGACATACAATTTTCAAAATCCGCCCACTGACACGCCCACAATTAAATAAAATATTTTTTTTGAAAAACCAAAATTTGAGCTAGGGAGCTGAAATTTTTAATATATACTCTCTAGGGGCCCTTTATGCTCATGTGTAAATATTTTCAAAATCCGCCCACTGACACGCCCACAATTTTTAATTTTTTATTTTTGAAAGTCTAAAGTTTGAGCTAGGGAGCTGAAATTTATAGTATATACTCTCTAGGTGCCCTTTATGCTCATACTTAAATTTTTTTTAAATCCGCCTACTGACACGCCCACAATTAAATAAAACAATTTTATTGAAAAACCAAAGTTTGAACTAGGGAGCGTTTTTATTTACAAAAGCTTAGTTTTTTCGATAAAATCCTTTAAATTTTTGTCACGCCCACTTATGAGATATAGGAATAAGAATAGGGTATCCAACAGTTCGCCCAAGCGGACTGTAGCCCGCCCCTATGTTTTTATACGCTTTTCAAGTAGCTCATTGTTTGATCTTGGGAAATTCCAGCGGTCGTTTCTTATTAACCCTTAAAATATGTACCTGTTCAAAGGTAGTAAAAGTTTCTGGGTATAAAATTTTCAATAGGTATAAAGACTGAAAATCGATTGCAAAATCTATGGCCTCATCCTTGTGAACGCCAGTGTATGTGTAGGTATAATTGGTTGAAACCTTAGACAACGTTTTTTTTAGTGTGTGAAAAAATTACTACGGCATAAATTGGGTTTGCCCCGGGCGGCCCCAACCCTCGCTACGCCGCTCGTGTCGAATAGTTTCGACGCAGAACGAATGGTGTCATGCCCCGTCCTGAAACCAAACTGTTTTTTCGAAATGACGTTATTGTCCTCAACCCACTTTACCAGTCCATGCTTAATTGGCCGTACTATTTACCATGGCTCAATGTATGTCAATTTTGGTTTCCTTGTTCGTCGGCTAGGATCTGGTTTTATTCTTAATGATCAGACTTTATAGGCTGCGAACTTTTTCGGATTTCAAAGACTTTTTCTGCGTGCATTTTATCAAAACCCATAAAAATGTCACAGACGGAGACCCGAACAACAAAAAAAACATTTTAGATTCCCAATCGCGATAATAACAACTTAATTTTCCAAAACAGAGAAAACATCATGAACTATCTTCGGTTTTTTCTTCTTCTCCTTCTAGGCGTATTTGGGGCGGTCTACACTAAGAAGGTATTTTGTCATTGCGCAAAACATGGTGTTATCTGTCTGCATCTGTGTTGTTATATAAAATGACAATTTTTTCTGTAATGAAATGATTGTTTGTCGGCAGGTGGGTACAGGTAGTAGGTACCCCCCACTGAGTGGCGTCAACAACAGAATCAGCGGCAATTACACCAAGTCGACGTATCTTAATGCATAGTATATAGCACAGAATCGGTTAAGTAGTGAACTTATGCATTCAACTGAATGACAGGTAGACGTGACACTTTAACAGCATGGGAGGGTTGTTTAGTAAATTGTATTCACTCAGTAATATGACAATGAAATGCGAAATTTGTTTAAGTGGCGACGGACCAAAGTGATTGCCAAAGTGCTGATAACACTCTGATGACTTGAACCCTGTCTAGGACCCTGGACAATGAATATGTTAGGTAGATTTTAGGATGCCCGTAGTTGGAATAGCAATTTAATAGAAAAAAATGTTTCCTATTTCAGATATCGGAATGTGCAGCAAAAGGAGGCGAGTGTGATGAGACAAAAGGTCGACCAGTGTGCGGTACAGACGACCAGACATATCCATCACGGTGCCATCTAATCCGGGTGCAGTGCAGTGGCCATCAAGTTAGCTTAAAATATCGTGGTCCATGCAAAGGTAAGTCAGTCGGTTTTTCTAAGTTCTAAAACACATTTCAACTATCATCTCCTCAGCCTGTATTGATGCCCGCGAATATGCCCTCAAGCACAAAGCATTTGGCAAAAGCCCACCAAAATTTATACCTCGCTGCAAGGCCGACGGAACATATGCCCCAGTTCAGTGCTTAGGTGACAGCGGTTGCTGGTGCTCTGATATCACAGGCAAACCAATCGAAAACACTTCTGTGCGAACGGGCAAGCCCCGTTGCCGAGAGTTCAACAAGGCAAATATTCGGCGGTCACCGGCACGTCATCTTAATCCGTCCGATCGGGCGGCGGGACGTCGTGCTTGTACCCAAGCAGACCGAGCCCTCTTCAATGCGAATCTAATCAAATTCTATCAAAGTGAATATCTACGAATGGGGCTGCATAAAGAAGCTTCGACTGCTCCCACCGATAAATCGATTCTCGACTGGAAATTTACGCATTTGGACGGCAATGGAAACCATATGTTAGACAAGATCGAGTATAGAGAACTCAAGAAGGCCGTCAAAAGGGTGAGTAACTCCAGATACAAGTGATGTACTTGAACTTGAGGATTGACGTGAGAATAAAAAAATTGTTTTATTTTTCTCTTGTTTTTGTTAATCTGGTCCTTGGTGGATGAAGGCTGTCAAACCTCGACGTTGTAGTAGAGCTTTTGGAAAATTCTGTGATATCGATAACGATGATAGACTGTCGCGGTTGGAGTGGAGTCATTGCATCAGCAAGGATGGCGTCAATCGTAAGTTGGCCTGTTTATTGCTCTCAGTGAGAGTTTAAATAATGGTTCATTTTTGGTTCGGTAGTGAGTAGATTCATTTAAATCGATTTGCATTGTCTTTGTTTTTAGTTTTTAGTTGGATTGATTTTTTCTTTGTGAAATAACTATCATCATTCATTTGTTAGGTCTAGTAATTTCATCCATCGTCTTCATGTTCATTGGTTTAATTTTTTTAATATAAAGTTGTGTTCCCTTTGTGTTCGGTGTCGTAATAAATATAAATAACACAGGCATGTACGCGCCGATATCTTAAAAAGAGGCAGACCGGAATCATGCAAATGCAAAAACACCAGCGCTTGACTTTTCTTAGTAGAGAAGTGACCCGAAGTTCCTGGCTTCCTGGCGTGTCAGTGTTTATTGGGGTCGAACCGGCAAAACTACTAGGCGGACCAGTAGGGATGTCGTAGTGTGGGAGGGTTACTATCCCTTAAATTCTGATTGTAACCTTGCCGTAAAGAAAAATAAGAGGTTTTGTTCTCTGAGTGATATGCATTTGTTGTCAACAAATAAAAGAAGTGCGTACATAGAAATTAGTTCTGTAAAAATAAAGTATGTATATGTATATTTTATTTATGTTTTTCGATTTAGGTCTGAATACTTGAATATACAATTTTAGATAGGACCCGTGTCGACTTAATATCAAACTGAGAACCTGTCATATCTGTGATTAAAATAAGACGGCAAACTCAGTTGGAAACTAAATGTACAAGACCGCATAAGGAAGGCAACGGTAGCCATGAACTCGTGCAAGAAAGCCCTAGGCTCCAAATGGGGCCTGAAGCCTAGGACGGTCTATTGAATTTACTTGGCGGTTATCAGATCAATGCTTACTAATGATATCGTAGCTTGGTGGCCTGCGGTATTAAAGAAATGCCACGTGAGCGCCTTCGAACGAGTCCAAAGGTCAGTCTGCATCTGCTTACAGGAGTCTTAAGGTCCACAACGACGGCGACCTTGGAAACTATGCCTCCGGGAAGCTGGTAGCTTCTAAGGCAGCGCTCAGACTGAGAGAATCGCATATGTGGCAAAGCTCAAACATTGGGCACACGAGGATCTTAATTCGCCACAAGATTCCCTATAATATAGACTACTTATTCCCAAAAAATCGATTTCAGCAAGAAATATAGGACGGTCATCCCGGACCGAGCGACTTAGAGACAAGTCAAATCTGATCTGAAATCGTGATCTACATAAACAGGTTTAATACCCACAAGGAAAAGCAACATATGCCACCCATTAACTGTAGAGAAACGAATGACACCATGTTTTCTCCACCCTCTACAAAAAAAAGGATTTTTGCCTGGTATGGACCATTACCGAGTCTGGGAGTTGGATACCCTTTCTTAATATAAGAAAAAGTTTGTAAACCAATATCACGATTCTCTAAATGAGATCGCTGACAGCTGCAACATTTCGCTGTGCTCGGTCCCCGAATATAGTGGCATACCAGGCAACTGGAAGGTGTATAAGTTAGCCAGGAAAGGAGCCGCACAAGACTTCCCTGACAACAAAGAGGCATGGCCGCAGGGCTGGCCCAACCATATGTGCAAGATGTGCAAATGCACAGGGCGCAAAATTCCGGGGCGCATTGCTAAGAGTAAGACAAATTAATTTTACCTTGCGCGGATAATGCCATTTGCATTTATAGCAACATCCATTGCTTATTTCGCTGGAGCCCGCCTTGGGCATGGGCCATTCCCATTCAATAGCTAAAGTTCAAACTATCAAAAAATGCTCTGGTAGAAGCGAACAATAGATGGATTAGCATCAGCACATGTTCGTCCTCCAAACAGATATCTACAAAGTACGATGCAAGAAGAACATCCAATCTCCTCTCAGGAAAAATATAAGCTTGGTAGTTTTAGCTATCACTGGGCATTGCCTTATAGGCAAATACACACCTTCTGTGTAACTACAATGCACTACCCAATACAAGGAAACAAATCCTTGGCAGCTATTTCGAAACATATGCTTGCTGCATAAGCAAATTCGTCACAAAACCCAGGTGGTTAAACTAACTTGAGGTTGAACCGTCTTCGTCTGTGGCAACCACCGAGCGGCTTGAGCTTCATACTGCAACTGTCATCCCAAACCGCACTGCACTCATGATGCGTGTGACATGAAGAGGTTCGTATGCCTCAGTCACTGTCCTTAAGAACCAAAATTCGACTGTGCAGCCATCCCATCACAGCATCCTCTCCATGGATTCTAATAACGTTTTTCAGGGGTCGACTGAAGCAGTCACCCGACTCGCCACTGTCCTTAAAAACCAAAATTCGATTATGCAGCCATCCCATCACGGCATCCTCTCCATGGATTTTAATAACGTTTTTCAGGGCTCGACTGAAGCAGTCACCCAACTCGGTTACACCTGCAAGAAAATAGAGGGTAGTTTTGGGGTTCGCCTCAAAGCACTCTCCTTTCTGTGGATTAGGGAGCAAAAAGGTTCGTACTAATCCCAGGTAGCTCTCCCTTTGGTGCGCAGTTAATCGGGATCAGTCTGGGGTATGCATTGATTACATTCACCCGACCCGGATCCTAACACACTAGATCAGTTACTAGCTTAGGAGTTATCACAGTTTTACTGATTCCAGGTAGAGTGCGCTCGGCGGAATTTTCTTCCATACTATCTTCAGAAAATGAAAATGAATCTTCTCTTTCCTTAATGGCGTTGCGGCTATGACCCGGATTAAAGGGATCCCTACTGCTCCGCCTGTGAGGTTCGACCTCAGAAAACGGCAGGCCTCGCGATTTTGGATCACTTCGCCACTGAGGCCAATCGAATCAAAGAGTTTTTAGGCCTGCCTCTCATGTGTGGAAACGTTGATTGACATTGTCTTTTTGACAGGGTTCGTAGGATCGCTCTTTCGAACATGGCAGTAGTAACAGAGCCAGTCGCGCTCCATTTTTTCGAGATATGTTTTTTGTCATGCAAATCATCTTCATCTGCCGTTAATTTGTCCTTATCAGTTTTTGTACGCTGTGCAACATTGTGAACAACCAGATAATCAAGAACGGTAATAAATATCAAGGGACTCTAGACGCTCCCCTGATGTACACCGATTTTGACTCCAGCGGGGCATCTTACTCTTGTCTTTACTCCCTTATACATGACCATGATCATCTATACGTACGTTTCTGGAACTCATCGTTTTCTGCGCCACCCAAAACAGATCCCTTGGTTGTCTATGAAAGGCCTTTTTAATAATAACAATAACCATAGGCAACACCTTTAAGGACTCGCGTTGTTTTTCCATCATGATCCTTATACTTTGTATTGCATCTGTGGTTGATATGCCTGTGACAAACCCGTACTGGTCCTCAGATAACCATATTATTTGCCGCATTCGGTTATTTTATATCCGCTCAACGATCTTCATGGTGTGTGACATCAGGTTGATTGAACGGTAATTATCACAGTCTCGCGTATCGCCTTTTGCTTTGCACAAAAGAAGATCATAACTTTCCCTCCACTGGTTAGGCATTGGATCGCCTCTCATCAGTTTGGAAATGAGAATCATTAGCCATATGGACCCGATGTGTCCCATCTTTTTCCAGACTTATAGGGTATCTTGTCCGGCCCAACTGCTTTTCGCTTTTTTAGTCTTTGACTGCTTCCTTCCTTCTTCGACAGTAATGCCAGGTACTTCTTCATTTTTACGAACGGCTCTTCGAAAATATATCCGAGAAAATTGTTCATTCAGATGTGCAAACTCTTGACGCCGCTTGAACAAGTCTCGATCCTAAAACTTGGTATAAGTCCACGATCTTCTCTTCCCAATAAGGTACCGCTTAGGTTGGGATCCGTGCTTCTATCTAAAAAAAATGAAACATTCGCGTAAGATTTAAACAGTCTATTTGAGGGAAGTTCCGAAACAGTTATTGGTGTTATGCTCCTTTTATTAAAAATATATTTTTTTTTTATATCTACGCAATTCCAGCGATATGGTAAATACTTAAAAGCATGTATGTAAGCACTAACATGTATCGATGCAAGTCGGCACGGGTTCTATGATCCAAAGTTCATAGAATTTTATTCAAATATGTTTTGACACAAGACGAACAAAATAAAAGGGTAAGTGTTAAAAACACTTTAATTTTTCTGGGACACCCTATTGTACATATATGTCATTTCTTCGTTTCATTCGCTAAATAAATAAGTCTCTGTTTGGAGATTGGATGTCAGTGCTGATCCTCGATTCACCGGACTATTCTATCTGTTACTTTGATTGGTGTGCAATTACTCCACCATAAATTTTGTGAAGTTATTTCCCATCTATAATTTAAGAATTTGTCTATTATAACTGAAGAGCAAATGTGAAATTGAGATATTTATGAGGTTTTTGTATAATTGCATTTATAACAAAATATAACAATTATTTTTAGCGATTTATATCGGTGCCGTAAAATAAGGCCTTCGGAGTAGGTGCGAGGTACGGTTCTTGAACTATCATAAAACTAGCTGTCCCGTGCTTGCCTTGCTTCGCCAGTCTGCCACTTCTCAAATTTAAAACAAAATACTTGGTGATAAAAACTGATAAAGAAAACGTCGAGAATGTCCCTACTCATTATATGGATATACTCTGATTGTGACTCCCTCTCAATCTCATTTACATTTCATACCCTATCTTTCTCAATCCCATGGCCATGCGCCATAAAAAAAACAACACAAACTGCAAAAGGGGCATAAAAAAAGAACGAAAAAGCGCATTGCACAAAAGGTACAGGTAGAGAAACAGATTTGTGCCGCACACACACACAAATTTTCCTCCACTGAACGCTAGGAAAATCCAACGATCTAGCTTCAATCGAACATTTTACTTTTTTGAATTGTATAAAATTTATAGTTTAATGCTTATTGTTCAACTTCAGGGTAACCTACAAAGATGATTTATATCTTAAAATCTTTGTATATAATTGAACTTTATACATCCTATTTCATTTGGATGAGTCATTCCAAAGCTAGGAGCTAGAAAGCATTCGAGAGTTAAAACTTAGATATCAGCTTAGATCTTCGCTTCTGGACAGCAGATGAAGCATTTTCCCGCGGTAAAAAGTAGCCTATATCCATTCTCAGGCTCTATACTATCTGTGTACCAAATTTCATTTAAATCGGTTCAGTAGTTTTGGCGTTAAAGCGAGACAGACAGATAGACAGACAGAGTTACTTTACTATAATATTAGTATGGATGTTAAGAGAAATTATTTCCCAGAAAAAAGTGATGATATTGCTCACCTATTGCTCACCTATTGTGGGCAATAACTTCACAAAAAAAAGTGAAGTTATTTCCCACTCGAGGTGAAGTTATTGCCCATTTGAAGTTATTGCCCGTGAAGTTATTTCCCGGCACCATATTTGGCGAGTTTTATTGGTTAGTGTATACTGTATAGCCAGCACAGTAAAATGTTAATTTTACTGAAAATTAGATGAAAATCAGCTGTTTCACAAAAGAGTACAAAGAACGCCACCTATATGTAGTTAAGTATTCCATTTGTATTTAAAATTTGACATTTGAACTAAAGGATTTTCATTTGCTGAGCTTGAAATAAGTTCCCAATAAAACGCGCCTATTGTACATATGAATATGATTTTGTTATGTTATAACCGAGTTGATTATGAGATGACGCTAATAAGATGCATATGATGCTGATGATCCATTTGATCCGCTGGATGGATGAAGTATTTTCCCAGATAGTGTGATAAATGTCGAATTTTATTTTCGGTCAGTTTTTAACCAATTCTCATCGTTTTACGTACGCGAAAGGAATTTCATGAAAATTCGTAGTTTTCCGTAAGAATTCGTTGTTTTTGGAGGATACGCGAACACAACTGATACAAATCGTATTCGTACATACGTACCCATCCAAAAATTACATTTCAGCCTTTCAGAACAGATTGGCTGTCACTGGCACCACATATTCCTCAGAATTGACAGAATGCAAGCCTCCCTCTAGCTAAAATGGTTTTTCATTGAAAATCTAAATAATTTCTCTCAAAATCTTGAGTTGCACGTTTCAAAACAACATGTTTCAGCTCTGACGCTTCAATTGTCTCGTATTGCTTGACTATCTGCATGTGTATACATCACTGTTGCCATTTAGGCATTTTTGAATAAGGAAGAAGCAAAAATAATATTAATTCAAAAAATGTTAACGCTTGGATTATAGATTCGTTACAATTAAATATTTCATTACAAGTAAAAACTTTTCTGCTTATTCAGTTCTGCACCCTCACCAATATGCGTACCAAAAGGGCAAATCCACGGAAGGCGCTCTGTTAAGACTAACTACAGAGATAAAAATGCCTACCGTTGCAAAGAGATCGCATTTTGTGCCTTTCTGGACATAGAGGGTGCTTTCGACAACACTGGATATGAATCCATATCAAATGCTTTGTACCATAGAAATATAGATAAACCAACTATTAAATGGATCAAAGCGATGCTGGAAAGTCGCAAAATAACTTCCTCGTCAGGAACGACCTCAGTATCAGTAACAGCCGTAAGGGGCTGCCCACAAGGGGGAGTACTCTCACCCCTTCTGTGGTCATTGGTCATCGATGACCTGCTACACAAGATGAGCAGTTTGGGCTACACCACAATTGGGTACGCCGATGATATTGTCATCATAGTTAGGGGCAAAGACTCAATAGGAGTCACATCAAAAATGAAAAATGCTCTAAAGACAGCCATAGACTGGTGCATTAAGGAAAATCTTTCCATAAATCCCAGTAAAGCCGTCATCGTTCCTTTCACTAAAAGGAGGAAATTAGACCTAGGCCTAATCACAATAAACGACACGGTCGTAGAGTATTCCGACGAAGTCAAGTATCTTGGAGTAATCCTGGACAAGAGACTTAACTGGAACTCTCACATAAACAACAAAATCAGTAAAGCTAATAGAGCTTTATGGGCCTGTCGTCGCACATATGGTAGAACCTGGGGAATCTCTCCAAAGATCGTCCACTGGATGATAAGACCCATCATAACATACGCCTCCATAGTATGGTGGACAAAATCCACACGAAAGGTCGCAATAGAGAAGCTCAAAAAGGTACAACGGCTTGCGTGCCTTGGTATCTCCGGAGCCATGCGTACCTGTCCAACAGCTGCCATAGAGGCAATAACAGGAATTATACCCCTCCACATATACGTCCAAAAAGTGGCGATCCGCAGTGCAATAAGTCTAATACAGCTAAACGAGATAAGTCTTAATGATCATCCGGAACTTACGGTATGGTATACGGATGGTTCTAAAATGGAAACGGGGGTAGGAGCGGGAATATACGGACCAAACAAACGCTTTACGATACCCATGGGAAAAAGTCCCATCGTATTTCAAGCGGAGCTCCACGCCATTCAAGAATGCGCCAGCCACATTATCTTATCTGGCATAAAAGGTGCAACCATTCATATTTTCACGGACAGTCAAGCAGCTATAAACGCCCTTAGCTCGTATACCATTGACTCCAAATCAGTCATGTACTGCTTCAATACCCTACAAATACTCGGAGCAAGAAACAAGACCAAATTATGGTGGGTTCCGGGTCATGTCGGGGTAGAAGGTAACGAAAAGGCCGACGAACTGGCCAGAAAAGGTTCAGAAACACCTTTCATAGGTCCCGAACCTTTCTGCTGCACTCCTAGATCAGCAGCAACGGCAGCAATTAAAAGCTGGGAACATAGAAAATGTATCTATCATTGGGATAACATCCCAGGTCTAAGACAGGCCAAACGAGCCATTCGGCCCTTCAATCATAATACCAGAAAATGTCTAAACCTAAGCAGGCATGATATCAAAAACCTAGTAGGTTACCTTACTGGTCACCACGGTTTAAGATATCATCTACACAAAATGAGAATAGCAGATTCTCCTGAGTGCCGACTCTGTCTTGAAGAGGACGAGTCAGCTGAACACATTTTATGTGAATGCCCAGCCCTTAATGGAATTAGAAAGAAGATCTTTCTCAGGGAACAATTGAGCCCCGAGGACATAAAGAATTCTTCTACTGGTAAAATTGTCCGCTTTACACGGAAAGTGGACATTTTACTAGTTTAAAATTTTTCTGGCTGGATCTTTTAGGTCGAAGTACCCCCCCTTTTATAAATCGCCTTGGCGAGCCAGAATTTAAAAAAAAAAAAAAATATTCAGTTCGGTTAGCAGTTTTGTATGCTTAAGAAAATTGTGTAATAACGATTTTTTGAGCAGCAAATTATTTTAATTTTATGGTAACTCTGGATTCTTCAACAAATAAAATAGAGATTCCCTCGGTTTTGACGGTTTCACAAGAAAATTTGAATTTGTTTCAAAGTATTGTACTCTTTAAAGACAAAGTCTTACATGTACTTAATTATTGGCAAATAAATTGAATTGATTATTGGTAAGTTTGAGAGCAAATCATCCGAAAATTTGAGATCGCCTCTTTCTTATTAGGAGCAAACCTAGAATTGCTTATTTTCTTCAATGAAACATGCAAAACCACAAAACAAGCATCTAAATTTGCTCTTTTAAGTAAAAGTTTGTGTGAAACTACAAAATAATATGAAATCGTTTGTTATCTGTCAAAAAAAATAAATATGAGGCAATAACGGCTTTATCCTAGCTTCTCCAACTATTTCCTTGTGCGAAGTGGAAGGGACTTGGAATTTTAAGTCGAATGCGAACCGCAACGGCATCTGTCATAAAGGAGCAAATAAAATCACAAACTTTTAAACATCTGGGTCAAAGGGGAGGCTTTTTACCTAAGGCATGTGAAAAAACTTTGTATGGAGAATTTAATAAGCTTAACATACGTTGCCGTTCCAGTTTTATATCCGAAAATGGGAGGCTTGACCCACGCAACAAATATGAGGAGCGCATGGCACTGCCATCAGCGAAGAAATAGATTAGATTAGAAGTAACAGACAGGAGATTATTTATAAAAATAAGAAAGAGAGTCGGAGACAAAACAGAGCCTTGGGAAATACCAGCATTTATTTGGTGAGTTGCGAGCTAAAGCCGTCCAAAACAACTTGAATTGTGCGTTCCGAAAGGTAATTTATAATTCATTGAACAAGAGTATCATCGATTCAAAATGCACGCATTTTCGACAAGCGAACTTGGTGCCAAACTCTGTCAAATACCTTTGAAATATCAACCGTGATGATTTTACTTCTACCACCATAGTGTAGAGATTGCGTTTTTCTGTTAGATAATGGCATCAAATCACTGTTGCCATTAATGGACCTGTTGCTATGAAAACCGTACTGCCGGTAATTAAGAAGTTTTCGGGTGGACGGTTTATAAGCGTGTCCATGACCTTGGAAAGAAGGGACGTTAGTGCAATTGGTCGGTAGGAGCAATTGAGAAGATTCGCCTTATTTGAGGACAGGCTGGATAAATGCATTTTGCCGTCGTTTCGGAGAGCCCTGACGAATAGGATAGAAAGAAAATCTTACGCAGGGGTTTTTGAAAGTGTGGTAGAATACTTCCTCAGAACGATGGGGGAATTATCATCTGGACCAGCGGTTTTGTGTTCACCGAGATATAAAGACCTCGAATTGATCTCGCCACTGTAAGAGTGCGAAAGTGGGTTGGTCCCATGGAATATTCTGCCCGCTCAAGTACAGGGGAAATAAAGTTTAATCTGGAAGCGTTGACTAGCTGCAAAGTGACCAGCAAGCAGATTGGCTTTATCTAAAGAGCTGACAGTTTGAATATCACTGGAAATGAGTGTCGGTATAGATGACCACACAGAATTCTTGATGTTTTTAACAAACAACAAAAAATGTTTACTATTCGCAGGACTTTGTAGTATTTGTTGCCTACATTTTTAGTCGTAAGAGAATTTGAGACGATTAATGCTGCCATTGCAGTCATTTCTGGCTCGTTCAATCTTTTTCGGTTTTCCTCAGATGAGTTGGCCTTATATGACGGAAAGCTGACCTCTATCAACCCGATAGTTTCTTTGCAGCTCGAGTCACACTACGCGGTTACATTGGGTTCAATTTGTTAATCCCTATTCTTAGGGTATATTAATTTTGACTCATATAGTCTAAGACCCCCCGCGAATTTTGGGCGTGAAAGGTCTCCAAAAAGTAAACTCAAATGTCGAAGTCTGGCAGCGCTTAGTTGCAGCTGAGGTTAGTAATAGTAGGTTGAAAACGTGTTTTTTTCTTCCAAAATCTGGATTTTTTATATAACCACTTGAATATAGTATTAAATGAAAAAACAGACTGCCCTGATCACAGAAATATAGGTGCCAGACGTCTTACGCGCAGCCATACCCTTGCCAGACGTACTAATAGTATGTTAAAAATCACATTTTGAAATAATTGGTATAACCAAATAATGGTTACACCAAAAAATTTGTGAAAACGCCCAGATCACAAAAATGATGGTCCCAGACGTTTTACGTGCAGCCAAAACCTTGCCAGACGTCCTCAAATTATGCTAAAAGGACATTTTTTTATCAATTCTGATAACCATATTGTCATAGCAGAAACGAACCATTATTGGTTACAAATGTTGCACTAAAGTGCAAGTGATTGACGTAGATCATGCAAAACAAAAAACCGTTTCTAAGAAGTAGATAGTACATGTGTTCTTCATTCAAGTGATAGTCAGAAACAATGCGGAAATATAATTTTGTTTGATGACAAAACATTGGAAAAATGTACCCAAATTTTGACATGTCGGAAAATTCGAAATTTTAAATACCTACTCGGATATAGATCTTCCAATGAAGGTTGATAGTGTAAGTGTACCATAGCAAGTGCTATCGGCTATTTACAGCTGTTTCTAAAAAGGTTTTATCTTCGATGCAAAGAAATGAATGTAAGTTATATTTAATTATTAGGTTAGGTTAGGTTTAGGTAGCTGTTGGCATAAGCCGACACACTTAGATCAATTTAGGTCCATTGTGATACCACGTATAATTATCTACCTCAACTATGTAGATGGGACTGGCCAACGACATGCGGTTGTTCTCAAACGGCCCCCCATCTACGTACTAACCGCGCCCAACGTCGTTTAATTTCGGTGATCTGACGAGAACCGATTAACTCGACGTTGTATGGTCGTTGGTTCAATTATTAAATAATCTACATAGGTCCATTAACGTAATTATCTCGGTCTTTTGTGTACACAGTGCTTGAAAGCAATGAAATATCCAGTGAAAACATCGTACCTGAAAATACAACAAGGCATAACAATACAGTAGCCGTGTTTCTTTGCACGCGGATATAGGGATAATTTGAAATTTGCATGTAAAATACAACAACAACTTATCCTATATACGCTAACTTTAGCGGGGATAGCTATCGCCGCTAAGTCCTTTAGCGGGGATAAACAGTGCTTCCAAAATCCATTTTCTTCGTTTCTGATGAATTGTTGCGATGAATTTTTCAAGAAAATTCAAAGTTTGACATCCCGCCGACCACTGACACATCCCGCCGAATATTTTATTCGTGATTTTATTACATATTATTATTATTCAAACTTCATTATAAGGGTAATTGAATTTAGCAAATCTGTTAATGTGAAATTGTTTTTCATAATTTTAGAATATGGTTGGCATCTATTTCAATTGGCGCAAGTAAATATTTTTCAATTTCAGGATTTTCAATACAAATTTCTTAACTACAACTTAGTGCATGTCATAGGTGCATGTGTGCTGCCAAGTTTTTTTTTTTTGATGAATTCTTAACCGGCGATGGTCGTTTTTTAATGCCATGCCTATGTCGCGTATGGAAGAATGCTGTAGAAAATGAACCAATTCTGTTATCACCATCACAGAGTGGTTGGGTATTAGATGCCAACAAGTATAAAGTCAAATGGTTCGACGGAAATGTTGCCCCTGATAGACTGGAGGACATATTAATTAATGACGTGGATGTTTCCGATGATGAAGATAATTTTATAAACGATTCATCGAATGAGTCTGATAATGAATAACTTTTAGAACGTATTATATACAAGTATATATTATTTTTCAGTTATGTACATAAATACATATCATATAATAAACATTGAAGTTCTTAATTTACAAATAATAGTGTATAAATACTTTTATATTATCTTTAAGATAATTACACTTTTAGGGCAACATTCACTAGACATAAGTGAAGTATTTAACAGTTATCTTTTATGACCATTGACCAGTGGCTCTGACAAATTCGTTTCTGTTGTCACAATATGGTTATCAGAATTGTTAAAAAAATGTTCTTTTAGCATACTTTGAGGACGTCTGGCAAGGTTTTGGCTGCACGTAAAACGTCTGGGTCCATCATTTTTGTGATCTGGGCGTTTTCACAATTTGGTGTAACCATTATTTGGTTATACCAATTATTTTAAAATGTGATTTTTAACATACTATTAGTACGTCTGGCAAGGGTATTGCTGCGCGTAAGACGTCTGGCACCTATATTTCTGTGATCAGGGCAGTCTGTTCTTTCATTTAATACTATATTCAAGTGGTTATATAAAAAATCCAGATTTTGGAAAAAAAACGTTTTCAACCTACTATTACTAACCTCAGCTGCAACTAAGCGCTGCCAGACTTCGACATTTGAGTTTACTTTTTGGAGACCTTTCTGTTCATGTATCAGCTTTTTGGTTATACTTTCACGCCCAAAATTTACTGTGGGCTCTTGGTCTAAATGGTCTGACAAACCTAAAGGCGATAATACGTTTAAATCATATTTGTCAGGGTGAGAGGCAAGAAACAAGACCAGTGTGTTGGCGGTTTGACTGCTTATGTCCGGTATTGGTGTCGGTTCATTTACAAGCTGAGTCAGATTTTTCATTTTAGCGAAGGTCTCTACGTACCTTCTTTCGGGTGTTGTCTGTCTAAAATATCGAAGCCAATTTGAATTGTGTATGTTGAAATTGCCCGCAACGATGACTTCAGTCACAATTCTAGTAACGCAATCGGACAGAGCGTCAAACTCATAAGATGAGGTTCTGTCTAGATTTGGGCTTCTATAAACAAAGCAGTAGTGAATTAATTGCCCACGGACATGAAATTTCGGTTTTTATTTTATTTACTCACGTATATACTGGTTGACTGAAGACTGGGAAAAAACATCAGCTGTGAAGAAGCAAGCACGTATAGAAACAAAAAGTCCATTCTTTCTATTGATCCCAGCTTTATAGTTGTTCTATGAATAGGTTTATATTTACGAGACTCCTCGTAAAAAGTGGACGAACTAGCCCCGCCCTACCCTAGTCATCTATCAAGAATTTGATCTTATAATTTCGACGCAACTTCCGGGGTACTTCCTAATATACTGCATAGCTATTAGGATAGCTTATAGCTCTCCACAAAACCGTCGCATTTAATAATCTTATAAGCCTTAAGCTATCATAAACTGCAAAAAACACGAGATCTTGAAACCTGACAGCTTATGAAACTATCCATGAAAACGCGATTGAATCCTTATGAAGTTCCGGTGCCATTGAGGAAGACAGGGGTCATCGATAATATTATATTTTCCTCTTTAGTTGACGGCTCGTTGCAATATGATTTCAATTTCAATTCCAATTTAATTTATTTACAAATCATTAAGTGCATGTAAGACTTTGTCTTTGTAGGAAGTTGTTTTTTTTATTTTGTTTTAATTTGCTTAGATTAGGTTTTCATGTACTCGCATGTGTAGCGAATCTTAGAAAATGTTCTCTTTTTTTCCTTATACTAATAAAACTTTCCAGCTTAATCCGCTTTAACAACAACAAGTGCCAAAGCGTTATTCTATACTTCTAAAATCTTTTTGGATACAATATATTTTCCCTACCCTCACAAGTATCTTTGATTCGTCAAACTTATGTACATTTATTCTTCTTCTTGTATCAACTGTAGCGCTTTTTTGGTAAATGTAATTTGTAGTTAGAAAAGTGGAGTTATGCGTCCATTTAAGGTTATGTGTATTATTATCTATTTTTTTCAACAACACTGCTTCCACATCATACCCATAAAATCTACATAACTTTGTGCAGGTCATCATGCCGTTGAGAATAATAGAAACAGTGGTGGTCCCGGATATATAACGCCATCTGTTAGCAATGCTCAACATCATCAAATTATTAATAATCCCCCGCCTCATCAAACCCACAATCACAAGTTACATAAATTACCATTGGATGACCTAGATAGTGACGATGATAACGAAAGTAGTCAACATTTAGGAGACTACGACGACTCCGATGACTACGATTCCGATGATGGCGAGGAAGATGATAACATCAGCCTTAATTCGTTCGGTTCAATGGTATCGACAAAAGTCCCTTCCATATATTGTACGTATAGTTGAAAATTGTTTGTCAGAAAGAAAAAAACAAATATTGATTATTTTCCTCTTTCAAAAAAAAATATATATCTGCATTTAGCTGTACTAACTAAATTTGGATTGTCCATTACTCAAAATTCATTTTGCATTTAAAGAGAACGAAAATTTACTAACACAATTCTTTCTCTATCTCACTATTTTGGCCTTGAAAATTCGTTTGAAATAGTTTTTTTTGTTTAACCCTAACAGTTCATTTAAAATTCAAAATTTATTTCATTGTAAAATTTTGCTAAAACAAACGAAAACAGACAAATTTCTCAAAAGCTTTTTTTTATAGATGCATACTATAAAAAAAAATAAAAAACACTTTTTTAAAAGAATTGTTGAAAAAAAGAATCTCAATATCTTAAAACAAAAAAACTCCTTTTTGACTTTATAGTCCTTCGACCGAAGATGGTTGATCCTGAGCCAATTTTACGCGATTCGGAAGGAGAGTCGGACTGCCTAGCTGATCGAAACGTTGCATTGGACGAACAAAAGGTATTCCTTAAGCTGGAAACAATTAAAAACTTAAAAATGAATAAAGGCCTTATTGTTACAGTTCGGAGGCACTGCCCTTTATGTTCCTGAATGTACAGCAGACGGACGATATCAACGGGTACAGTGTTATCGATCTACAGGATACTGTTGGTGTGTTCACGAGGATACGGGTAAAAATATTCCAGGAACATCAGTGAAGGATAAAAGGCCCCAATGCGATTCGATATATCCAATTTCTAGAGCAATGAAAGGATGTCCAGAACCGAGAAAAACTGATTTCTTAAAAGATCTGAAAGATTTCCTTAAAGAACAGATTGGAACAAATGTCAATACGGGGTAACTTTAGCTTTCGTTCATTCGATGACAATCTTTTAAAACGGGTATTGTTTTCTTTTAGATTGAACACGACAAAATGGAGCTCGGAAGATGAACGAGTTGGAACGCTCAGCTTTGTATTTCTTGACAAAAACAAGAACAAGGCGTGGGAACGAAAAGAGTGGAAGACGTTCCGTGAGCTTGTTACAGCCAACAAGTAATATATATTACACTTTTAAAAAATCGTAACCCTTATGTGAGACTTTTATTTTTTAAAGGACTCTTCGAAAATGTGGCAAGAAAATGCCACGATACTGTGATGTAAATAGCGACAAGAAGATAACCCTGTCAGAATGGCTAAATTGTCTACAAGCGCAACGGCTAGAAGTGGACGGGCAAAAACCAACGGAAATAGGTTTGTACCTTCATTATTTCTAAAATTTCAATTCGTTTTAGTGGTTCTCAAAGAGAGTGGGTGTTCTATAAATAAGCTGTATTCTTCTTTTTTTTGTTTACAGCAGAAGCAATCACAAACAAGCCACCCTCAAAATTAAACGGCCCAAATCCGTTGGAATCGTATCTGAAGGAATAATTCCAAAAAACCGTGCTACTACTTTATGAATATTACCACACGCTTATAACAATAAACCTGTTTTTTAGTGAAATGTATCCACTGTTGCACAAAAGAACGATCCCAAGTAACGTAGCCAGCGGCCATGCATTTCTGTTTCCAACAGTGCTGGTGTTGTGCTTGAATCAATGTTTTTGTATGTATCCAAAGCTGTGGATATTATCGACAGTGGCTGTCGATAGAATATTGTTTTTGTTTATCGTGTAATCTTAAACATTCCTGTGGATACATTTCAGTAAAAAAATGCCTATTGACATGATATAAAGCGGTTTGTGCTGTTCCATTAACAACAAACAAACACAAATGTATGTTCTATTTGATTGGATCGTAAGAGCAAGAATTATTCCACTTACTGTATGTGTTTTGTGCCATTGAATTGCTGTTGTGTTTATTGTACAATTATTTTGTTTGTATTCTTTTAAAATACCTTATTATCTACGCTACGAATTTAAAAAAAAAAAAACATGGAAAACGTATTCTACAAAACTTTTCTCAATAAAGAGAAATGTAAATGCTTAAAATATTACTAAAGATAGAAAGCGAGAAAGTGAGTATGCAAAAATAAACGTAAATTTGGAGTGCATGTGCTGAGGGAGAGAGATAGAACTCATAACCAGTGATTTTAATAATTTTGTTGTTGAAAAAAAAAATAGAATAAGAAAGTAAAATACTTTTTTGTAGATATAATAATACGATAAGTGTAAGCTTAATAAGTATATTGTGTATGCACTGTATATGTGTATTTAATTATAATTGTATATGTATAAAACAAACGAAACAAAAAAAAAACTTCAGTCGAATAAAAGAAAACCGATTATTAGATCTTCATGTATTGTAAATATTAAAAAGAATGTGTTTTATTATTTGCTGTCATGGACTCATTGCCATGATCGAAAGAGACTTAACAAATTTTTTTTAAATGACACAACGCACGTTTAAGAATCCATGCTTTTTAATGGGATGGAACACATTAGAAAATAAAACCTAAACTTCGACTTCCACGGTAGACCTAAATCCTAAATTCGAAGTAGAAGTGGAAATCCCACCAACCTAGCGTCGATTTTTTCAGTTTTCCCAACATGCAGCCTATATTTTGAGCGAACTTTCTCTCTTGATCAGATCATTCTGGGATGACGCTGCATTTGCGGAAGATAAATCGATCCACTTCTATACCGATGGATCAAAAACTAGTTGGTGGAGACGTTTTCTCCGAAAGGCTAAATCTTAGTCTCTCTTTCCGTCTTCCTAATCATTGTAGCGTATTCTAGGCGGAAATTATGGCGATAAAAGAAGTACTGACGTGGCTGAAGAGAAATTTTATATCCACAAAGGATCTTCTCAGACAGTCAAGCCGCTATTAAGTCCGTGGATTCAGCCTCTTTAAACTGCATCGCAGCCCTTCACTGCCGTTCATCTCTTAGGGAGATGGCGGAGCAGTTTAACATTCACCTCTGTTGGGTGCCAGGGGATCGAGACAAACCAGGAAACTGAAGGGCAGATGAACCTGCCAAAAAGTGAACCACACTACATCTATTACCTGACAGGGGCTTTCTGGGTATACCAATCGCTACTCGCAACCTTTTATTCAAGCTATCCGCAATCAAGAGAGCAAACCTTAGGTGGACAATTAGTAATACATGTCTAGGAGAAGAGCATTCCACATTCATGGTGTACGGCTAGGAAAGGATTCTTTGTATATCACTGTATGCCCGAAAATAGGCCTTTTAAGTGAACTGATACGCATTCCTGGCATTGCGGCAATCGCGGTTGAAATATTCTAAGGGTGGAATGGAGCTGGCTATTTCGTTTGAGCACTTATAACTAACGAACTAACGATAAAACAGCGATAAAGACATAACGACCCTACCGCTAATTGGTTTTATAGCTGTTTTTTGTATTCTGTTTAGTAGTTCCAAATATGTGATTGGAGCACCGGATATGAGCGTTGTCCTCAAGTTTGGGGCGAATAAACGCCTTATAAATTGTAGCCCGATCAAAAGTGGAGAAATATTTTTTGCACCACTTGAGGAAGCCTAAACATATTGCAGCGTTCTTGGTGACATCGAATATGTGATAATTCCAACGAAGGTTGTCATTAACACACATATAGAATGGGAAGCCGATCGGTTTCAGCGATGCAAGTTCTATTCATTGATAACTGCTTGGTGTTTGGGTTTGCTTTACTGGCAGGAGATTGCATTGCAATCATATTCCACTCTATTGGTAATAAGCCGCTGAGTTTTTCTGACTCGGAATTAAGTTAAACAAACGATGCCGTTCAAGTTCCATACCCAAAGATGAGGGGCATGAACCAAGAAGCGAATATGAGAAAATGAGGGTACTGTGACGGTCATCAGCGAAGGAATGCTTTGGATTAAAAGTCAAAGGCAGGAGATCATTTATAAAAATGTGAAAGAGAGTCGGAGACAAAACAGAGCCTTGGGGAATACCCGGATTTATTCCGTGAGTTGTAGACTTGAAACCGTCCAAAACAATATGAACTGGACGGTCGGAAAGGTAATTGCTAACCTACTGAAGAAGAGTATCATCGATGCACGCATTTTGACAAGAGAGCTTTTTGCCAATCTCTGTCAAATGTCTTTGAAATATCAAGCAACGATCCTACTTTCACAACAATGGTGAAGAGATTGGTCATCGAATCACCAGTGGACCTGCCGCTGCGAAAATCGTATTGGGATTCAAGATATTTCATAAGCTGACGGTTTATCAGCGTCTCCATGACTTTGGAAAGAATGGACCTAAGTGAAAATGGTGGGTAGTAGAAGAAGAGAAGAAGGTTCACCTTTTTTGGCTAGGCAAAAGCAAAGAAAGCATTACGCAGTGGTTTTGCCAGTGTGGAACAACACCCCTTTAGAACGATCGGGGAAATACCATCTGTACCATTCGATTTGTATACATCAAGATCAACTGACGTTTCAACTGTCAAAGTGGAATTGCAAAAATTTTCGAATCTCCGTATTTTTTTTCAAATTAAATTATAAATCCAAGTAACTTCCTAAGAAAAACAACGTAAAAACACTCATTTAATCACTTTGAACTAACACCGCAAATTGCTAGTTAAATTTACTCAAGTAAACAAGCTCAAAAAGTAAAACAAAAAATAAAAAAAAAAGTTTTCTCCGTGTTGCATCGAAATCAAATTGCGGTACAACGATTTGCCGATGAACCGCAAGCGATACTTATGTGAAATTTCTCCTGAACAAAACACTACCAACAAAAAGATTTCTCATCTAAAAGCAGCAAATATGGGAATAGGCGATTTATCAGTTGCTGATCTAAAAACTATCTTAAATGAGAGTCTCGAAGAAAAGCTTAAAGATCTAGTCACAAAAAATGACTTGTTGGTGCTCTCGAACGAGATACTTTCTTTGAAGACACTTAACACCCAACTCAGCAGAAAACTCACTTTAATGACAGAAAGATGCGATTTGCTTGAAACCCAATTGGAAATTCTCTCACGGAAATCAAACGATAAGTCTATTATGGTACACCTTCCTTTAGACACAGAAACCGATGCAATCCAATTAGCTAAACAGACTTGCAAGGGGCTTCTGAAGTTAAATGAAGACGAAGAAATCCAATTTAAGAGCTCCAGACAAATACGCAACAACAACACTGAAAGAGCAACTGTCATCATCGAACTTCCAACAGCGGCGATCACCGATAAACTTATTACCTCCGCGCACACGCTCAAAGGCTCCGGAATAAGTATATTTCGCGAGCAATCACTTTTATCAAGAAGAAAAAGAAAAACACTAATAGAAATAAAAAACAAACTGCGGCAGATAAATCCAAACGCCCGAATTTTCGTTAAAGGAGACAACAAATTGCAAATCAACAATCAACTTTTTGTTTATCAAATTTCACGAGGTTTAGTTGTCAAATCAGCAGCGGACATGTCACTCATTAGTGCACTATTTGGTGACAGTTGTTACGAGTACTTTGACTGCAGCGAGGGAGCGAGGTTGGCCGTGGTTCCAAGCTCTTCTTCCGCTTTTGGCCTCCAACCGCAGCGAGCGCCATTTGGAAATCAGAGTTCACACCATGTTAGGGATAAAACACAATAGGTAAATTCTGTCGTCTGCCATAACACAACTATTTTTCAAAAATTAAATATATGCTCGTATAATATAACTGGTCTCAAAAGTAAGCTTTTACATTCCGATTTTTTTAAATATTTACACCAATTTGATGTTATAATTCTTATAGAAACTTTTATTGAAGAAAAGAATCAAAATGAATTTCTAAAATATTTCAAAGACTTTAAAGTAATGTTTACACCCGCGATAAGATCTAATTTGCATGGAAGAGTCAGTGGGGGTATTCTATATGGGATTAAAAAATCTTTATGGGGTAATCTTATTAATTTTAAAATTATTGAATCTAAAATTATTTTTCATATGGTTAGCAACAACCTAAACTATTATATTATTCCTATTTATTTAAATTGCAATCATTGGCTTAGCGACTTCGATGAACTAGTGGAATTTATGAATAACACTTCTCTTGACCATGTGTTAATCGTCGGTGATTTAAATGCTAGGATTGGTGAATATCAAAATTCTTCCGCCAATATTATACGAGCACGAGTTGCACTGGTCGAGAGTAGATGTTCTAAGGATAAAATTTATAACCGCAACGGGGGGAGTTTAACAGAATTTTTTGAAGTTTTCGGTCTATTTGTTTTGAATGGGTCTTCTATTAGTGATGCATGTGGCGAATTCACTTTTGTTAGCGGGCAGGGACAATCCGTGATTGACTTTGCTGCGATTTCAGGGGACTGGCTGAACATTATCGATGACTTTGAAGTTGCACTAGTCAACTACTCGGCTCATTTTCCAATTGTAATTAAAATTCAGCTAAAGGAGTTAAACCAGCAAGCTACACCTTCTAGTTTTAATAAGCTGAAGTGGTCGGAGAACAATGCAACCCTCTATAGAAGCCTCCTTTCTCGGCACTTACTATCTCTGCCCCAACAATCCGCAGTCTCGTCTGAAGTGGTATGTGAAAGTATAGAACGGGTTATAAAGACCGCAGCCCCTTTTGCGTTGAAGAGTACACACACTTTTGTAGCTAAAAATGTATGGTTTGATAAGGATTGCAGAAATCTCCGTAAACTTTCGTTCGTTTACTTAAAACTGTTTAGAACGACCAATTCTCAATTTTTCAAAAACATCTATCTTCGCGTTAATAATGATTTTAAAAAAATGTGCTCAGTTAAGAAAATCACCTATTTAAAAAACGTGGCTAAGAAATTGGAAAACTGCACAAACTCAAAGATATTTTGGGAGACAGTGCGCAATCTTGGTGGGCGCAATCAGGGTATGAAGTTCTCTTTAGAAGCTGAGACGTTAGCAGCTCATTTTAAAACTCTACTCTCAGCTGATGAAGACCTTCATGCCTTTGATTACGCGCTACCTGATACTAGAGTCAACGAGCTGGATTTAGAATTCTCATTGCCCGAATTGGAAGTAACGCTCCAAAGATTGAAAAACAGCAAGGCTCCTGGCCTAGACGGCATACCAGTCGAGTTTTATAAAAACAGCACTATTGATTTTAAAAACTACCTCGTGTCTTTCTATAACAAAGTGTACAATGATGGATGTGTCCCTAACAGTTTCAACGAATCTGTAATTTTTGCCATTTTTAAAAAAGGTGATGCTAACGCTGCGGAAAATTATAGAGGTATTTCAATTTTAAATTCAATAAGAAAAACTTTCACTGCAATCCTATATGAAAGGCTCTCAAAATGGATTGAGGATAACAGTCTTTTGAGCATCTTTCAAGCCGGTTTCCGCCCAGGTTTTTCAACCATGGATCATATCTTGGCCATTTCAAGCATTGCTCAACAATTTATAGATAGAAAAAAAAAAACTATACACTTGCTTTGTTGATTTTAAAGCTGCATTCGATAAAGTCAATAGACAAGCTTTAATATACAAACTTTCTTGCATTGGTTTGTCAAGAAAGTTTCTCGAAGTGTATGCAAGTCTTATTTCGTCAACAAATGCAATGGGACGGTTTCACATTTTCAAATCGATTTGATACAATTACAGGTGTTCCTCAGGGTTGTATCCTCAGCCCATTATTATTTGCCCTGTTCATAGATGATGTCTGCGAGCTTCTTCCGGGTGGAGTTAATTTTGCTAACATTATAATCAAAGTCCTGTTGTACGCGGACGATCTAGTCATGCTTGCTGATAATCCTTTCACGCTTCAATTGCAAATAAACCGTCTAAGTTCATTTTGCGAGTCTTGGGGCTTGCAAATTAATACCCAAAAAACTAAGATTGTTATATTTGAAAAGAGACAATCAAGAAGGCGAGCGGAAGAAAAATGGTCTCTAAACAATACACACATTGAGGTTTTACAAGAGTTTAAATATTTGGGTGTCCTCTTGACCTACAATTTAAGCTATCTAAAGCACTCCAAAGAAAAAAGCAACGAAGCTAAATTGGCTCTTAATATAATGTGGCCAAAGTTTTTTTCGAACCAAAATGTTGATTTAACGTCCAAGTACAAAGTTTTCAACGCGACAGTAAATGCATGCATGGCATATGGCGTCCAACCCGTCGGATACACACACTTTGAAGCTTTTGAAACTGTACAAAGGAACTTTTTTAAGAGGATATTTCGTTTGCCTAACTCAACACCCAACTACGCCATATATGTAGAGTCAGGAATAGTCCCTATATATATACAAAATTTGAAGGCAAATGCGAACTTCATTACTAGAGTGATGAAAAGAAGTGAAACTTGTCTTCACAAAATCATCTTAAGAAAATTACTTCGAGTGAATGCTTCCCCGTTTAAAAACTGGAACGAACTAGCTTTATCTTACGAAACAAGTTTAAACTTAACAGAAACTAATGTGACCGATTGGCAGGCTCAGTTTTCTGATGTGATTGCTAAGGTGGATCACAAAATGTTTCTGGATAACCTTTCCAGAGCATCTTCATCTACTTCAAGAGCTATTTATAGTCATTTAAACCATGAACTGCCCTCGGAAGTCTCTTACTTTAGTAATGAATTTTCAGCCTCGGTTATAAGTATTATTTTTAGAGCAAGAGTTGAAATTTTAAATTTGAACTTTATACCTCATCGATCAGACTTGCCCCAGCTATGTGATCTATGTAACGGAAGAGTGAATGAAGATATATACCATTTCGTTGCTGCTTGTCCTATTCTACAAGAAATTCGCCGGTTGCATTTTCGGGAAAGTTTCATATCTTTGGACAAACTTTTTGAAATTTTAAATGGAGCAATGGGCTGGCTCAGCCTCTTTAAATATTGCCAACATGCTCTTTCTTACCGTAACAGTTTCACATATTAAACTTAGTCGATTACCCACTTATTGCAGTTTTGACCAAATTTTATACCTAACTATTTATTGTTTTGTTGCTGATCATACTAAATTTGATAATATCTCTTTTGTGTTTCAAATCACGTTAAAATTGATAATATTGTATAAACAGCTATTTCTAACCAAATTGTGTATTATCTTGGGTTTCAAATCATGTTAAAATTGATAAAATTTTGTATAAACAGCTAATCAAATTAACCAAATTGTATAATATTTTGTGTTTCAAATCACGTTAAAATTGATAGCATTGTTTTATATAGTAATATTTCTTCATATCTTTTGTTAAAATTTTTTTCTTTTTTCCTTTTCTTTATATTTTAAAATTTTTGCTTTTTATTATTTCTTTTATTTTTAAATCATATTATGAAATGTCATCTCAGGCAGACGGCAGTATTGCCATGTCCTTATTCTTAAGTATACCAATTTGTAAACTTTATGATGAAAAAATAAAGAATCTATCTATCTATCTATCTATCTACATCAAGATCTTAAACTACTCTTGCCACTGTATTAGAGAGAAAGCGGATTGGTCGCATGGTAAATTCTACACGCTCAAGTACAAGGGGAGATAAAACACAATCTAGGAGCGTTGAGGTAGGTGCAAAATGAGCAGCAAGTAAATTGGCGTTATCTGAAAAACGAACAGCTGGAACGTCATTGCAAAGTGTTTACTTATTTAGCTTATAAATAAGGTTAGGTTAGGTTTAGGTGGCTGTCGGCAGAAGCCGACACACTTAGACCAATTTTAGGTCCATTGTGATACCACGTATAATTATCTACCTCAACTCTGTAGATGGGACTGGCCAACGACACGCGGTTGTTCTCAAACGGTCCCCCATCTACGTACTAACCGCGCCCAACGTCGTTTAATTTCGGTGATCTGACGAGAACCGATTAACTCGATGTGGTATGGTCGTTGGTTAGCTTATAAATAAACTTAAACAACTCTTCCTGAATGGGTACAGTACCTGAGTTGTAGAATAACAACCAAGTTCCAATGATACTTTAATATTCAAAAGCAACGGCAATAATGAAATTTGACTAGAGTGCTAACAAGAAAAATAATGTATTCCATTTGCATCACAAACCAGTCTACATAATACTTCACTTAGGCCCCAGTTACAGCCATACGTAAAATGAAAACATTAAAACTTTGATATGCTTTTTTGATCCACTTAAAACGAATAGATGTACCCAATCTTTGTCTTAAAATGTTGCTTATGAATTATTAAACTGAAATGCCACAAAACCGTGGGAAATTGAACAACAAATTAGCTAGAAAACGAACTTATTTATTTTTCCGTACGAATACTTTTTCTGTTCAACTTATCAGTCAAGTCACAGAAATGATGCAAATGGTTCCTATGATATGTTCGATTCAATTTGTTTGCTGTTCCACATTTTACGTATTGCTTTAACTATGGGCTTAAGAAATACGAACCATAATGCTTCCAAAATGCCCGAGATGCTAACAAATGTATGTTGTTATTGCTTCTGCAGTCCAGAGTTATTCCGGTATAATATAGGAATTTAGCTTTCTTAGTATGTCTCTGCGCAAGATTCGATCATAACGGTTCGACTTGTTCAGCTGCCAGAATGAATTACCATCAGCAATAAATTCTCTCAGATAAACCCAAACTCTTCCTCAAACAAGTGCATTTTGATTTGAATTACTGTCATCCATTCTGACACGTTTAGCTAAAACAAATCAAGAGCAGACGGCAGACGCTTTTGTTGCGTTCGTCTTTGTATTAAATTCCGTAACACGCACAACAAGGTGGTTAATCAGACGCAAAAATCGATTTCATTTCCAAAGTTTATTAAACACAACATTGACCTAAGTTTAACGACCTACTTAATTTTATGAACACCTAATCCACCTTCCGTAGTGCTTGGCATTCGCAAATACTTCTTTACGACATATGTGGTAGCGACTAAAACCAACGTAGTCACCTCCATGATAACAAAATGTGAAATTGACGATCCGATCTCCAACCACGATCCCTTATTCCGCACTAAGTAGAGGAAATTCAGTCCCATTACATCGCAAATGAACAACATCGCAATAAAAACTCGCCGTTCGTTTAGCACGGGACCGACAGTTCCATAGATTATTGCCACGTTCAGCAGCATGGGTAGCACCAACTTCAATATCACCAAACTCATAATGATCCACGGCGAAAAGCTTGTCAAAAAACACCGCATGACATTTGGATCAAACGAACTCACTGATGCGATGTTTCCGGTTCCAAAGAATGCGAACAGCGTGTAGAGCAGTATCGCCAGAGCATACTGGAATGATTGTGTTAAGTCTTCAGGGGACGGGTAGTCCGATGTGAATAAACGTCTTTGAGAGAAGGTGAGCATAAGCTGCGAGCCAAGAAGGACGATAAACACGGGTTCGTAGCTTATACAGAGCAAGAGATACGCTGTGGACAGGCTAAAGAAGACAAGCTCCACTTGTGCTTTCAGGGAGGTGGTTCGTACGTAGAATGGCGCTGCAAGGGAGTGAAGAAGGAAGAGCCAAGAAAGAAGACGACAGAGAAGGGGAGTTGCCTCTTGGTGAGTGTGCTTGAAGATGCAAAGTGCAGCGTTGAGTAGACCAAGCACTGCAATGGCATACATCCACTTTGGAATATTAGATTTGACTAGAAACCCTCGGGCCAAGGTTAGGAATGCTCCAAGTAATAGTAGGAGATCATTTTTTGTTCCCATTGCGACGGAGAGAAGCGGAAATCCTGCAACTAGAAGGCTTAAGGCAAACCACAGATAGAACTTCATTCCTTGTCCGAGGATGGCTTTGAATTGAACCGTCTGGAACAGCAGGAACACCGGCGCAATATATTGCCTTTCGAAGAAGGAAGTGACCATGAGCACAGCCGCGGCGGTAACAAGCAGCATCATGAAAGCGTTCTTGGTTGTTACCAAGGATCTAAACCAACGCTGTTTCCCGTTATAGCTGTACAGTGCCAAGACCCACAAAAGCAACGGAAGGAGCATGTAAAAGCCCACTTCGAGGGGAATTTTCTGCAGAAAAATGAAAGCGAGCAAGAGAATGGCCACGATCAGCGGCGCACCGAATAGATTGAATGGAACTCTTCGACTGGGGGTGGTAATAAAAGTTATCAAGCAGAACATCCATATAAGGAACGTAAGACTGGTGCAGAGGAGCAAGACTTTCTGGTAGTAGGTGTGAAAGTATTCAATGCCATCGAGGGCATCCTGCATTATGACGTACGACTCCTCGGTGACCAAATGGAACTTTTGAATCTTCATAGATTCCTGGACTCTTTGACGGAACTTCTCAATTGCCACAAGTTCTAGCCGCTTGAAGGACGGCATGTAGTTCGAAAAGGCTCCCCTATTAAAGAGAGCTAACAGAGCATGGAACTGCGCAATCAACTGAAGCGCATTGGAGTATGTAGCCGATGCTGAATATTCCGCAGAAACGTTAAGAATCCCTTTTGGAAGTGTTCCAAAACTATTCATTGGTGTTGGGATCCCAATTAAAGCTGACATTAATGGTGCCATTTGACCTTGTTCCATGTTGGCCAGTGGAATGATGTCGCCATCAAGTTGAATTTGCCTTTCCATAGTATTGTTGGTTTCATGCCAATTGTTGACTCCAGCCCCCCAGACAACGAACGGAGTCTCAGTTTCAAGTGGGTCACCAGCACCATGTGAACCTAGAGGGAGAAACTTTTATGTATCTGGGACTAAGAAGAGCAGCACCGACTCACCATGATTGGTCATTCCATGGTCAGAAGTCAAAATATAAGCGGTCTTCCCATCGCTAAAAGTCCTCTCAAACCGCTCATATATCTCGTAGACTCCTGCCTCCGTCCTATGGAGTGTCTCAAGGAATAACTTGGATCCAGGCTTGTGAATATGACCCGCAATATCTAACCCAAGGAGATGCAAGAAGAATACACTTCTCCACTCGTTTTTCAAGACACCCTCCTTTCGTTCCAAAAACCGCTTAACTCTGTCAAACACCCACTTATCAACCATCCACGATTCATCTTTCCCTGTGAAGTCATACTCATCGTAAGCTTCAATCATGAGCCGATCCTGTGCAGTTATTTTCGAAAATATGTGAAGCACGTCCATCGCTCCCCAGGCGTAGGTGTGCGAGCTGCGATTGAAGACATTGTCAAAGTCGATTGGGTTCGTCTTCCAGCCTCGTAGCACTGCCGATGGATCTTCATAGAGGCCGGCTATTAGTGCAATATGACCCGGACGGGATTCGGTGGGAACTCTTGTCTGGGAAATGCCGACGATTCCTTGTCGTCGGATCAACCGTCGAATGTGCGGAATGTCCTCGCAATGATTTTTGAAAAACGATTCTGCACGAAGTCCATCGGTGACAATTAACACTAGGCGATTTGCTGGTGGGTTCTGGAGTTCCTCTTGTGGACTAAGGCCGGTGATAACCGGGGAACGGAAGTAAATCACAAAAATTGAACCAAGCAGCACGACGTGCACTAGAATTGCATGAATTACCCACATTTTAGTTAGCACTTTTGAAAATTAAAGAAACACATCACGGCGAGAATAATTATGTTCATATCAGTTCGGATAATGTGATTTTTTAAGCTGCTTGTTGATTATTTTTGTTGAGCTGTTTATGGAATGTCAAAACAGCGTTCAGGCAAGTGAAATTTGATATTGGCAGTGTCAGTTTTATATTCTGTGTCGGTAATGTAGTGCGCCTAACAGATACCCTACATTTCTTGTACTTACTTTATATTTTTAAGATAATGCGGAGGTTGATGTGCATATAAACAATCGTTGAGCTAAAACTATTTGTCTCAGGAAAAAAAATCCTCGGTTCCTCAGTTGAGGAATTGTAATCCACTTACAGATCACTTCGAGATCTCAGAAGAATCCGTATGTGGAACTAGTCTATTGCATTGGACAATAAATTGTGTGCGAAAAAGAGTAGAGATTTCTACCTAGTGTGGAAGAGTGTAGTACAAAACGATAGTAGAAAGAAATACTTACTTAACTGGCTCCCGATGCGTTAAAAGTCTCTGCACTGCTTCCAGTTCTCCAGACCAATCGCTCTGGCATCCGCGATGGCTTGGTCTTTAAAACGGAGGTTTGGTATTCCTTACCTTCTCGAACCAGTCGAAGCATTATTTTCCATTTCCAGTAGAAAGACATTTTTGGTTTATAATCTCGTTTTGAAACTTCTTGATAGAAATTTTCAGTTTAACCCGCAGAGTAATCGACAAGCAATCGATATTATTCGAAATATTTGCTTTATTTATGGTTTGAGAATAACGGAAGCTGCACAGCGGTACGTAATCCCATCCCGGAAAATTAAAAACGCACACGCTGGAGTGGTATACTGCGGTATTGCAGCGTAAACATTTTTTACCGCAGCATATATAGTAGGATAAACGCCCTATAAATTGTAGCCGGATCAGTAGAGGTGACATATTTCTTGCATTGCTTAAGGAAGCCTACACATTTCGCAGCCTTCTTAGTGACATCGAATATGTGATCATTGGTTTGACTTTTCGGCTAGATATGTCATCAAATCACCAGTGGATCTGTTGCTGCAAAAACCATACCGCCGGTCATTTAGAAGTTTTCGGGATTCAACTATTTCATAAGTTGACGGTTAATCAGCGTTTTCATGACCTTAAAAAGAAGGAAGAAATAAAAGATTAGCCTTTCTTAGGGACGACCTGGACAAATGCCGTTTTCCATCTTCCTGTCGGGAAAAGCCCTGAAGAATAAAATAATTAGAAAAGCTTGCGCAGTGGTTTCGCCAGTGTTTAAGAATACCTCTTTAGAATGATATGGGAAATAACATCAGGACCAGCGGATTTGTTAATGTTGAGATCTTGAAGTACTAGTAAGAGTATTGTATGAGTGGGAAAATGTAATGGTTCCATGGTATATTGTGCGCGATCGAGTACAGGGGGAAATAAGGCACAATCTGGTAGCGTTGAGGTAGCTACAAAGTGAGCAGCAAGCAGATTGACCTTATCTAAAGAGCTGACAGTTGGAATGTCATTTGAAATGAGTGTCGGTATAAAAGACGCGGCCGAGTTGTTGATGTTTTTAAAAAAATGCCAAAAGTTTTTACTAACCGTGGTTCTTCTTTTAGTATTTTTTGCCTCGACTTTTGATCAACTTTTGGTCGATACAATTGATGTTGGGATTTCAGTCATTTCTGGCTCTCTTAAACTTTTTTCGTTTTTCCTCAGATGGGCTGGCCTTACATGACCGAAAACTTACCTCTTTTAAACTGATGGCCTCTTTTTGTCGGACGTTGACGTAGGCAAGAAGTCTTATGTATAATTATAAAGACAAGGATTATGCAAATAAAATAACAACTAAGTTTTGTTTTTCCTCAAACAATATCAAGTTAGGTTAGGTTAGGTTAGGTTGACGTGGCTGTCAGCTAAGGCCGACACACTTAGACCAATATTAGGTCCATTGTGGTACCACACAGATCTGGGGATTCCCTCACTGCTCGTTGAACCAATAGGAGCTTCTTATGAAGCGCGAAAGACTTCTAACGCCAGTGTTGGCTAAGTCGTTTGTATCATTAAACAAGAAGTCCCCTAGATGGAGATTTCTTTTGTGGGAGAGCGTAGGACATGTGGAGAGAAGGTGAAGTATAGTCTCCTCCTCCTCCTCGTCCATGCAGCTTCTGCAGAAGTCGTTTGAGTGAACGCCAAGTCTGGAGGCGTGCCTGCCTATTAAGCAGTGTCCTGTGATAACACCTATAGTCGAGCTAATATGCAGTCGGTTTAATGAGATTAAACACTTAGAGCGTCGCAGATCCAGCTTTGGCCAGATCCGCTTAGTCGCTAGACAAGTATTGCTACATGTCCACCTAAGGTTTGTTCTCTCGATTGCTGATAGCTTGAACAAGAGTTTGCATGTAGCGATTGGTATTCCTAAAGAACCTTTATCAGGTAAAAGAGGTAAAGTGGTTCCTTTTTTGGCGAGATCGTCTGCCCTACAGTTACCTGGAATGTCTCTATGTCCCGGCACCCAACAGAGGTGAATGTTGAACTGCTCTGCCATCTCCGAAAGAGATGAGCGGCAATCTTGGGCTACGATGGAATTTGAAGAGACTAAGTTCAGGGACTTAATCGCTGCCTGACTATCCGAGAAGATACGGATATCCTTTGAGGATATCACATTCCTCTTTAGCCACGACAGGGCTTCTTTTATCGCTAAAATTTCCGCCTGGAACACGCTACAATAATCTGGAAGACGGAAAGAGAGGCTAAGAAGAGAAAAAATGTTTTTGTTTACAGTGTTACTTATTTTGATATTCAAATGAATAGCCAATTCGTTCTAATGTCTATTTGTTCGAATAAAACCGGTTCCCTTCGAATAAACTTTATATTTGATCGCATCTCAAAATACCGATTCTCCGAATTCGACAAACTTTTGATCAAAATTCATATCGAAATAATTATAAGTGTGCTTCGTTTGGCTTGAAATAAAATATGTTTTCTGGCTTATGAAACAAAAAATGTTTTGACTTGTTCACGGTATTTTCAACCTTAGAGATGACTGGGGTGACACCAAAACAAATGCGATTGAAAAAAAGTAAAGACATAACTGAAAAAAAATAAAACTTATGTTCGTCGAACCGACGAAAACTACCCTTCTATGGTAAGTCAACTCATACGGCTCTATATATTACACCACTGCACATAGCTGTGTTCGCAACATTAAATGTGTTTGTATTTGGGTACATTTGATAGCTCGTATGGTTGCATCCATGTATTGCGTGAGTCTGAGGACTGCCGATAATTTTTGAGGCTGAACCAGCTAATCTCAATTGGTTCAAGAGCTGATTTTTAAATGAGTTGCTATTGCTGAACTGTTTTGTATGCATTTTTGAAGCTGCACTGGCATTGACAGTTAATTTATTAGCAGACCAATAAAGAAGCTAATGTAACCCAGTAAGCACAAAGGTGGATCTGCAACATTTTTTACTAGTTGCATAGTTGTGTGGATCTTTTTTGAGAACTGTGAACATAAAGCGAAAGTTCAACCATGGAAAACACTTTTCCAGTATATAATTTTGCAGTTGTGTTCGTCACCCTATGCTTCACAAAGGCAACAATCATATTCCAGCAGATTTGTTAGATATGAATGAGTTTGATAAATATCACTTTATCCGCATGAATAAGTGTTTTATCAAAAACCAATTTCCTTTTGCATAGATAATTTCGTTCACAAACAATGAGTTGGTAAACATCCTTTTATTTTCTCTTTTAAATAAATAAACTCGGGCAAAAACTCAAATATCGATAGCTACCTTCACCTACACAATGCACTATCAATCCAATTTCATTCCAAAACTATGCCAAGTTATTCTCGTTCTCTTTATTACACCAGAACGCCATCGCCACCACCTTGTCAATATATTGAATCCTTATTAGTTGTTCCAATGAGTTCCTATGAATTTGTTTCTGTGATGGATATATACATACATTATATAAGGTCTGAAGCCACGATAACCTATTCCATTCCAACCTTTTTTCCCGCATATTTGGTAATTTAGTCATTTCGAAAATTCAACACTGAACTGAACTCTTTGTCGTCCAATATAAGACAGCGTCTTTGAAGCACAAAAGTCACAATAATAAAATAACGGAATTCAAATGAATGGAAAGCTTAAATGACATGAAACTTAGCATAGTTAAATATGAAGAACAAACCTATGCCTTCAACTTGACCTAAATCAAATCGCATACCATTGTGGCGACGACATTTATATTTAATTTAAAAAGAAAGTTGTAACTATTCTCAATATTGCATACTCGTCCCTATCGTAGATTACTACTCGTATGTACTATTGTACTCCTTCCAGGTGAATTTACTCAGCTAACAACTACTGAAAGAAGGAAAACAAACAATACTCGTATTATCACTACTATCCGCCACCGAAACTGGATCAAACAAACTTTATTATTGTTGTTGGGGAAGGAAAAATACAAAAAATGAAAACTCTATCAATTCAAAAAAAACATCAATGGGACTGCCGAAAAGGATATAATCAGTACTCTAATACAGACATTTACAGTACACTGTTGTCTCGTGTCCTCGTCGCCAGGCGAACGCTAAAAATCACACAAATAGCGAGGGAGGGCATTGAACGTTCCAAACACTGTTGTTAAGATACTTTTCGTTAGCTCGTCGACCCGCGAACGTGTTTATATCCTTCCGCACTCCTAGTCCCAAAGTGTACTACCAGTTCTTATGTGTTGCAACTCAGTGTTGGGTTAATTGTGTGCAAATTCCATTCTTTCGAAAGGTATGTCTTGTTTCATTCACAGGCTCCTCTCCTGTGCTCTTGTGCACCTCCCGGGGATATTTGTTATCAATTACAATTGTGAATGTTTTCTCTTAACAACGAAAGTGGAGCAAAATTAAGGACTCAAAATCAAAATCCTCGTCCTACCCTACAATGTTTGTGTAAGACAGAGAGGGAGAGAGAGAGAGATAGCGAGCGAAAGGGTGCAAGAGCGGATATCATAGGGAAACGCTAAAACAATACTTAGTCAAGCCACCCACCGAAATTTGTGTTATTCCACTTGATAAACTCATTCTTGGTCGTGTGTTTGGGTTGTCCTCCCGGATTTTTGTGCGTGGATGAGGAGAAACGTATTTCGTCTCACATAAAACTAAATCGAACGCTTTCAATTTCGATTTTCGCGATTCGACGAGCCGTTCAATTAGTTATCAAACGATATTGCTCCTTGAAACGCCAATTTTATTTGGGAGTTACCAATTGGCAGAAGGATGTCCTCTTCGTCGGTTTATGCCGCGAATCAAAGGCAACAGACGTGGTCGACCCAACATCAGTTACGGAAGCAGATATCATTTGTAAAGAGTACAACGGTTTCCAGTCGGATCTTGTGTCAAGTTGGTGATGGTAATCGCGGTGGTCGTCGCAGCGGTTCGTTGATTTTGGCTAGACTGCCATCGGATAGGAATACATTTTCGTACTTACAAAAACAACGTACCGTAGTGGAACAAGTGTGTGCTGGTATTCGCGGTCGAAGTGAACGCAGATCAAGGAGCTACTCGGTATTTGGTGCTGGCGATCTCGGTGGTGGCAGTGGCAGTAGCGGGACACGTCGAATTGGGAAAAAGGGCGCTGTGAATGGAAATGCAAAATTAGCCTGGACTAATACGTTCGACGGAGCTGAATTAACTGATATTAATGGGCAGAGCAGCCGAACTGGATCATTGCTTGGCGGAACAAAGAAGGAGTAAGTAGTGTTTTAAGGAGATAAGATTATATTTATTTCTAAAGCCTACAGATAATTCAAAGTAAAAATTATCGGAATTAACTTAAAGGATCTTTATCGTTAGATGAAGGTGCACGTGATTGTGAAGTGTATTGTTAGATGATGTGCGGTTCTGTGGGTGTTTGTTTTGTTATTCCTGTTCAGTTTGAAATCTATTGGAAGTGTTTTTTTGCAGCTAGGCTGCCAAACTTTGGGTCAATCACATTGGCTCAACTTCCGTCAATTTACTTTGAATGGTTGAATGAACAATAGTATCTTTCGATTGCTACCACGTGAAGTGGGGGCTGGAGTTTTTTTATACCCTATTCTAAGGGTATATTAATTTCGACGCATAGTTTGTAACATACCTTAATATTGCCCGTAGCCCCCTAAAAGTTACTATATTTATGATCAGCATCGATAGTAATGTCGATCTAGCCATGTCCGTCCGTCCGTCCGTCCGTCCGTCTGTCGGCAAAAATTAGGCCTTTAAACTGGGCCTAGAGAGCTGAAATTTTAACGATATACTCTCTAGGGTCCCGAAATAATCAAGTTTACGAATTTTTGAAATCCGCCCACAAACTCAAAAAAAAAAAAAAAAAATTTTTGGAAAAAATCGAATTTTGAGCTAGAAAGCTGAAATTTTTTATATATGATCTATGACTCCTAAAACTGCTCGGGATATAAAATTTTCAAAATCCGCCCACTGACACGCCCACAAATAAATAAAACAATTTTATTGAAAAACCAAAATTTGATCTAGGGATCTGAAATTTATAATATATACTCTCTAGGGGCCTTTTAAGCTCAGGTGTAAATGTTTTCAAAATCCGCCTACTCCGCCTACAATTTAAAAAAAAAACTTTTTTTGAAAATCCAAAGTTTGAGCTAGGGAGCTGAATTTTATACTCTCTAGGGGGCCCCTTATGCTCATGTGTAAATATTTTCAAAATCCGCCCACACAATTTAAAATTTTTTTTTTTTTTGAAAATTCAAAGTTTGAGTTAGGGAGCGAAAATCTATAATATATACTCTCTAGGGGCCCTTTATGCTCATGTGTTAATTTTTTGTAAATCCGCCTACTGACACGCCCACAATTAAATAAAACAATTTTATTGAAACACCCAAGTTTGAGCTAGGGGGCGTTTTTTTCGATAAAATCCTTTAAATGTTATATAACAAAATATGTAGAGCGTTCTTAACAATTCAACCATACTTAGACTTTTGTCACGCCCACTTATGAGGGATAGGAATAAGAATAGGGTATCCAACAGTTTGCCCAAGCGGACTGTAGCCCGTCCCTATGGTTTTTAATAAAAAGGATATCCAAATCCCAGAGCACTCAGACTCGGTAACGGTCTATGTACTACCAGGCAGAAATCCTCGTTTGGTCAAGTTACAGCGCTGTTTTACGGTTTGCCATAAACGATCATCAGACTCCTTTTTCCCCTTTGCTGGTCTATTTTCCATTCGTTATTCTTGGAAAACCCTTTCCTCTACTAGGTCGCGAACCTAGACCAGCGTCTTCTCAGGCAAAGACACTACACACTCCGCCATTTTTTTTTCTAAGCGCCCACAAGTATACTACATATTACTGTGGTTGGTTGATAAATTGCGATTGATAGGTCAAATTTTGCCGCCTACGTAAAAGAACTTAACCTTGCTAGAAAAATAGTTTCGAAACTCGATCAGCCGGGTGGCAACAACTGCACACAAACACTTCTTTCCTATCTCTCTATTCTTTCTAATAGTAAGTAGCACCGAAAAGCATACAATAAAATATGATATTTCCAGGTGCTGCTTGCTGTTAAATACAAATGCTAACGCTGTGTTCTTAGTACTATAAGGGTACTGTAACAACAGAAAACCCCTTCAGCGTAAGCAAATTATAAAAAAAAGCCATAGGGCAAACATTTCTTAATTCTTCCCTTAAGCTGAAAACACATCTACATCCTCAGAAACAACTTTAAAGCCAAATTAGGGTGTAGCCCCCTATAAAACACAGTTGTTAGGTTCAAAGAGCATTTCCTGTACATTACCTGATGCAAAAGCACTATTCAGGTCCTTTGGACCCGGACGATTGTCTTCAATAACTTCTTTTCTACCAACCCCAGGACACTGCGGCATAGAAGATAGGTAACAAACTAGCTAATGAGCTGCCAACGGGAAAAAATTAAGATATCCAAGAAGCAGTGATTATCATCAAATCACCTTTATACGTAGTCAAAACTGTTATGTTATCAAGCAAAATAGATTGGTCTAGGGTCAACCTACGTGGGCAAAGGATATCCAAGCATTGCCGCATTTCGATCACTAAAAAACAGGGAAATTCTTAAATTCTTAAATTATCCTTAGAAATCATACCCAGCGGCTCAGACTGGCAAAAACGGACACGTACAGATACTGCAGCAACCTACAAACTGAAGATATAACGCATATATTGTGTAAAAGAGAGGGAGTAGCATAAAAACGAAAGCTTATAGAAAATGATTTCTTATAGGGAAATAAGTTACACAACCCATAATTGACTACTAATATTATGCAGGGCAATCGGGTGTTTGACAAGAGAAAGTGTTTATGTTGCTTGCGTTAGATTTTTTTTATCAGCCTTTCTACCTTTTTTAACCTAACCTAAACCTAATTCAAGACCCTCATCTAATCACTGGATATTTGACTAAGTTTCAGAATTCGCTTGCATTGATTTCTTTTAAATCCTGTTTCTCTATATCCTCAGGAAATACGAGCCTCCCGCTATTACAGTGCTATTGTTTCTTTTTTGCCAAAGCTTGTTTACATGCGATCCATATTGGCAACAAATAAAACCAACATTTCGATCTAAGTAGAGCAGCAATAATAATAGAACTTCTATTTTTTGCATGTGAGGAAACTCGTCATATGTAAACCGAAGCTGGCATGGACAAACAGAAATTTCCTAGTTGTTTTGGCAGTAGGGACCTACATAAAGTTATTTCTTTTTTTTATCATTTGATTGATTTATTTTTGAATTAGAATGCATGTCAGATGATTATAATGCAGTCGAAATAACAAGTTCGGCACTAAAATAATAAAACAAAAATATTTGACTATCGCTCGATGGATCTAAAGAAACAGGTTCGCATGCCACCAAATCAATTGAAATACCGTTCTAAACAATTAAGTAGTACCTACTGTTACAGCCTCCCTAGTCCCCCCAAAACAAAGGCAATCAAATCCAATTATGGCTACTGTGTATTGATTTAGTTAAATAATTTACCAAAGATTCGCGTATCTATATCTATTCTATGTCAAGACAAAATTTGTCCTATATTTGTTAATCCATTTTGCACAATCAGAGGCGAATTGTTCTATATTTTATTTGCGAATCGTGTGTTAAGTGTCAATTTCAGTTTCATTCTCATTCAGTCTTTAATTTTTGTCATGGAAATATGAATTTCGCTAGTAAACTATGAAGAACCAAAGGGGAGAAAAACCATAAGAAAAAGGATTATCAATCACGCGAAATGCAAAAGAAAATAAAACTCTCCTCACTTTTACTTTCCGAGAGGAGGATTATTTGCCGGCATTTTGTGCAAATGCTTATATTGGCAAATCGCGTGTTGTTCTAATGGCAAAATATTTTAATTCAAAACGACTCTATGCTTGAAAAATTTATGCACATAGACCTAGCTACTTAGACACGAGGAGAATGAAATAAATATTGGGATTGTTTTCGGTTTCATTGTTTTCTAATTTGAATACTTTGACGAGGACAAAAACAATAAGTCGGACCAATTACTTTGGGAATAGAAATAAAAGAGGCATTGCAACCTTCTTAACCAAAAGCTATATAAATAAAAATAGCTTCATCGTAATTGCATCATCAGTATCATAGTATAAAATGTGTTTAAAAAAAGTATCCCCGTCTGTGTGTTGTTTTTCACTAATCTCGAGGAGGAAAGGGAAGGTTACGCGTATTAAATTTATTTTTTTTTACGCTGGGAGGTAGTAATGTTTAAAAGTCGAAACGGAGCCATACTCAGTAACTGTGTGGAATTTTTACCCCTTCTCCCTTCTTTCCGGTTTTCCTGCGGTACGGCCGTCGTGCCATTTTTTCGCTAGCGGGGAGGAGATAGCCTTCCAATTATTGCACCTAGTCGTTACACCAATCAGTAATTTGTCTTTCATATCTCATATGTTTTGTATTATTAACTACAACTTGGTTTCATGAAATAAGAACGTTTTGCAGGTACCTTCCCATTAGAAGTTCCTGCTAACTCCGCAGTTTAGACGTCGTTACTCATAGCGCTAAGTCTAAAGGTTTGCTTCTTTGTAGACGGCACAGTAAATTTCTTTCATACAAAAGTAGCTAGAGTACTTCAAGCTCTTGACGTTTACAAATCCGCTGGTCCAGATGGTATTTCCCCTATCGTTCTGAAGAGGTTTTCTTCCTCGCTGGCGAAAGCATTGCGCAAGCTTTTCTATCTATCATTTCTTCAGTGCTCTTCCCGAGAAGATGGAAACAGCAATTGTCCAGCCTGTCCCCAAAAAAGGCGATTCTTCATCTCCCTCCTTCTGCCGACGAATTGCAATAACTTCCCTTCTTTTCAAGGTCATTGGAACGGTGATTAACTGTCAGCTCATGAAATATCTTGAATCCCGAAAAGTTCTTAATGACCGGCAGTACGGTTTTCGCAGCAACAGGTCCCCTGGTGATTTGATGACTTATCTAACCGAAAAGTGGAACCAATCTCTTCACCAAGGTGGTGAAAGTAAGATTTTTGCGCTTGATATGTCAAAGGCATTTGGCAGAGTTTGGCACCAAGCTCTCTTGTCGAAAATGCGTGCATTTGGAATCGATGATACATTTCTCCAATGGATTTAAAATTACCTTTCGTGATCTTTTGGACGGTTTCAAGTCTGCAACTCACCAAATAAATGCTGGCGTTCCCCAAGGCTCTGTTTTGTCTCCGACTCCGTTTCTCATTTTTATAAATGATCTGCTGTCGATTACCTCTAATCCAATCCACTCCTTTGCCGAAGACAGTAACTACCCTCAGCTTCTCATATTCGTTTCTTGGTTCACGCCCCTCATCTTCGTGTGTGGAACTGGAACGGCAATGTAGGTATGTTAAGCTCATTGAATTGCGATCTCGACAGCATAACTCAGTGGAGGGTAACTTATAGAGTGGAATTTAATGCTTCCAAAACGCAATTCTGTCTTCTGTCATTAAAGTAAAACCCTTAGACCAATGGCACTTATATCGTTGAAACCGAAAGGCTTCCCAATCTCGGTATGTGTGTTAATGACACCTTTCGTGGGAATGACCTAGGCTTCCTTAAGCGCTGCAAGAAATATTTCACTGCCTCTGATCTGGCTACTATTTATATGGCGTTTATCTGCCCAAAACTTGAGTACAATGCGCATATCTGGTCAATTACTTATTTGGAGCTACTGGACAGGATTCAAAAACGCGCGATAAAACTCATTTCTTAATGTAACATCGCGAGTTCGCTTGACTCTCTTAGTTATCGTTGCAATGTCTCTTGTCTCTCGTTATTTTATCGATATTTCCATCATAAGTGTTCAAACGAAATAGCCAGTTGCATTCCACCCCTTGAACATTTCAACCGCAATAGCCGCTGTGCAAGGAATGCGCATCAGTTTGCTCTTAAGCCTGTATTTGGCCGTACAGTGAAATACAAGGAATCTTTCCTTACCCGAACAACACGAATGTGAAATGCTCGTCCGCGCTCCATTTTTCCTACACATTATAATCTACAAACATTTAAAACAAACGTGCATCGGCATCTCTTCCTAGCATCTAACCCTAATTTCCTTAACGCCCGCCCTGTGTAACTATTGCATTATAAGGTAAGATTTGGTCTCGTTGAGTGCGATTCGCCAAACCTTAGTCCTTTGATTTACTCTATCCAGAGCTTCTTGCAGTTTTTCCGTAGTCTCTTCGACCGTTTTACCTTCTGCCAGGAAAGCAGTTTCGTCAGCAAATGTAGCTAGCTCAGTGCCTTTTACGTGTGGTATATCATGAGTGTATAAAAAGTATAAAACTGGACCAACAACGCTTCCTTTCGGCACCCAAGCCATTATTTGCTTAAAATCTGAATATTCGTTTCCACATTTGACGCGGAATAATCTATCAGTTAGATAATTCTCCAAACTATTATATAGATGCTTCGGCAGAACTTATCGTAATTTAATTATGGTTATGTTGATATTCATCGTCGAGGTACCGTACGTTGCATGGGATTGCGTCCCTTTGCCATTCGAATTTTGGCCAAAGCAAAGTTAGTGTCTGGAAATGTTCGAACTTTACTTACCTACTTCTCGTGCTCCCGATCCATGGAGAGTCTCTGCCCAAGATATTGCAGCATTCCATACTCCGCGATTAAGGGCCCTTTCAGTTGTATTTCCGTTTTTCAGCCAAAGATTTAAGCTCTGGCATCCGCGATGGCTTAGCCTTTAAAACGAGGTTTGATCTTTCTTGTTTTATCGAACCTGGCGCCTAGGCTTTTTGGACTACATCCAAATCTTGCTACAGCTCATAGAGCTCGGCGGTTTATATCTTCTTCTCCATTCGCCCTCACAAACAGGACCTCTCGAATGAACCGAATATTTGATCTTCTTTCCTTCTTATCGTCCAGCTCGACGAGAGCAGAACTGGCGTCATTAGTGTTTTGTAGAGCTTACACTACTTGATATTCCGCTTCAGGAGTTTTGAACCCATTTGTTTTGCTAAACCGAAGTGGCAACCGTTTCCTCGAACCTCGAAGTTGCTGCTATCAAGAGTGACGTTTTGTCCTAGTCGGCGAACAGATGTTTGTCTGTTTGTTTGTTTGTTGAAAGCATATATTCTTAGTTTTGTCATCGTTGAGTCCAATGCCAAGTAATTCCGCCTGTTCTTCAATACATGAAAACCTCTACGAAACCTGAGATCAGCCGATGATGTTAATGTCATTCACGTATCCCAGTAGTTGGACGGATCTGTTGAAGGAAGTGCCTTCCGTTGGAAAACCTTCATTGCGCAGTATCTGCTCCAGAACAAAGTTAAAAAAATCACATGATAGCGCATCTCCTTTCCGGAATCTGATGTAGGTGTAAAATAGTTCGAAAGAGTTAGTGTCAACTCAAACCAACGACCATACCACGTCGAGTTAATCGGTTCTCGTAAGCGATATTGCGACGACTGGAAGTTGAAAATCAACTTTCAGAAGACGGAAACAATCTTGTTCAGAACTCCATTGGCTGGGGCCTCTAGGGATACCAGAAAAAACTGGAAGAAATTGGCCATTATTGGACAAAATGGGCAGCCATTGGCGGTGAGAAGCGTAGTTAGATATCTGGGTATCTGGCTTGACCAGTATCTATATTTCGATAGACATATAGTTGCTTGTGTTGCTGGGGCCAAGAAGGCTTATGCTCTGACAAGGAGACTGTTTCATAGCAGTCAACTTGACTCCAGAGTGAAGGTCATTTGCTACGTGGCCCTTATAAGGCCGATCATCGCTTATGGTTGTCCATTGTGGTTTAATATAGCGCCTAGTTATATGGAAAAGATTCGGGTTTTGGAGAGACAATGTCTTAGGACCTGTCTCCGGTTGTTCCGAACGCCTGAATCCAACTATATAAAATACTATCCCAACAAGGTCCTATACGATAGGGCTCAGTTGAATAGGATTGACAATTTCCTTATTAAGGTGACTCGAAGACACGTTGCAAGGGCGATGGCCAGCGACAATAGCCTGATCTTTGGGGCTTTCTACCCCAATGAAATGTACATAGAGAGTACGCTCCGGTCTGGCTTTGTCCCGCCGGAGGCATTTATCCATATTGATGCAAAAGGGCTGGTACAGACGAGGGATGGTATCCCGGTATTATACCACCGCTACCGCGGCGCGAGAGATAAGCGGCTCATACGCGGCGAGGACGTCGATAATGCTCATGAGCTCCTCCGTTTTAGTACCGCAATAGCGGAGAGGGATAAATTCGACACGGCAAAACAATTCGCCGAATTTTGGTGGCTTTTTGAGGGGGGAGGGGTCAACATGCCCTCCCAAGACGGTGCGTTACTCTAGGTAACATCCTCTTAGTTTATAAGTTAGACTAAGTTAGCTAGGGCGTTTCTGGGAGAGGCCGGGCTCGCCAACTTGTGGTGGTGCTTCCGGGAGGTGATTGATTCTGTAAGGCATCAGTCAGCTCACGGCAGCGCGTGTGCACGTTGACGACTGCCAGGTGCTCGGAAAGCAATTGGGATTTTGATCACTTGTTTCGTAATGCAACGAGTGATCAGAATCCTAATTATAATTATAGTTAGAATTATAGTTAGAATATGTTAAGTAGCTTAAGTAAGTAGAGTAGGTAGTTTTTAATTTGTTTTTTTATATAAAAATATAAAATTTGATAAAGATGCCGAGTTTTCTTTAAAATTTTCTCGATGAAAACATAATATGTAAGTAAGATAGAGTTAAGTTTAGGGCGTCTGCATAAGGATCAATAATCTAGAATAAGTATCCTGTTAATTTTAAGTTAGATTTAATCATTTTTGTCTAGTATGTAAGTTGATATAAGCTAATAATTAATAAAAATGAATTTAAAAGTAAAGTAAAAGTAATCGGTTCTCGTCAGATCACCGTAATTAAACGACGTTGGGCGCGGTTAGTACGTAGATGGGGGACCGTTTGAGAACAACCGCGTGTCGTTGGCCAGTCCCATCTAGAGAGTTGAGGTAGATAATACATACGTGGTATCACAATGGACCAAAATTGGCCTAAGTGTGTTCTGCCGACAGCCACATAAACCTAACCTAACCTAGTGTTCGCACTGCACATTGCGCCGCATGTTTTCCAGTGCCACACACAATAAGAAGGTACGGCTGTTCATTTAAATCAACTCAAAGGAAAGTGATGGAAGCAGCCTAACTGCAAGTGTGTTATCACAAAAAACCATTTCAATGGATCAGTTTTGTTCTATCGTTTCTTCTCAATGATGCCCATTTAACAGCTGCTGAACACGTTGCTTAAACACATCCTCTATTTCCTATGCTTCGGCGACAGTTTCCTTCTCTGTTTCAAAGAGCCTGCGTTCCCATCTTAAGGTCAGCAGCCAGTTACTTAGCCTTTTTTATATTTATAACCTCCGGATATTGTTTCGATCGCGAGACTCTTCGATTACCTTGAGCTGGGAGACTGCATATGTCCTCTTCTTTCCACTCAGGATTTTCTTCTCTTTCCTTCTCCCGGCCCGATAATCTTCAATTGCTACTAGAGCTGTGTCAATCGTGATTGATTCGATCTTTTTGACCCGATCACAATAAAGTATTGGTGATTGCAATCACAATGCCCGAAGTCAATCGTTCATCGAGTCAATACTTTTGTTCTGTTCTGACTACTTCATTTCTTTATTATGCCCCTATTGTATAACACAACTCAATACAACTAAACTTTCACACAACCAAACTATTTTTTCGTATTATGCAAGAGCAAGACAACCTTTTTCAGTTGCAATCGTGAAGCGTTGCATATGCATGCACACAGACAACCACCGCCATCTTGGTTGTCTGTTGACAGTCAACTTTTCGCTTAAGGTTGTGTTTGGCAATACCGAATTTTGAATTACAACCAAGAGACAACTCAACTGTTTTACACAATAGGGGCATTACTGATAACTGATTTCTTATCTACTGAACCAATAAATGTGTTAATATATCAAAATATTTTTATTTATTTCGGCTTATTTCGTTTTACCAACACATATTTGTTCTACAAAAATATCGCTTCTGTTCAATAATCTCCATTTCCTAATTATTTGTTGCAGTTGCAGTTTGTTGTTATTGAGTGTATTCACTCTTACAATCCATTCGAACGTCGAATGTATCTGTCTCTATCGAAACTAAATTGAACGAATGATGATTGGTGTTTTTGATTGTATTGAAATTGAATGGAGCAATACAATACTCCCATGTCCCATCTGTCATTGATTGATTGAATGATTGATTGAAATGACCGAATCATTTTTTCAACCAATACTTGAACGATTCGATCATTAAATTTGAACGATTGAAACAGCTCTAATTGCTACACTAGCCTTGCATTGCAGCGTTTACTGATTAGCATCTTTTGTCACCATTTTCCAGTCAGCGCACTCATCATCATGCAACAGGCTGCTTTGCTTGGTCGGATAGTAACCTACGGTGCTCTTGGCTATACATCCTTTATGATATCGCGATACCGGTTCTACATATTGTTAGAGCCTGTGGCCTGTGGGAGAAGAGTGCAAAGTGGAAAATGTCTCGCTCAAATGCTCTCTGTAGACTCATTGGCTACTCATATCGGGCTTAGTGGTCCAACATTGAAACTCATTTTCTAGCCGGTTTGAAGCTTTTTCTCGTTGAACAGTCGAGCTCTGAATTTAGCTGCAACTGCAAAATGAAAATGGTCAGAGTCGACGATTGACGCTCCTCCTCGGAATGTACGCACCTTTGAGATGTTTCTTTCGTGCCTCGCTGCAATAGGCACGTTGGCGCTTTGGTTTAAGGTTCGTGACTATCTGGAGAGCGCCAGATAGATTCCCTGGATAAGTCGTAAACTGTTGTCTGCTGTCGTTTGGTGGAGGCTGTGACCTTGCCGATTTTGGCGTTGAAATCCTTGAGTCGGGATAGGGACTACAGCCAGGCGATCAATTACCGGCCAGAATCAAACAGCTTTGAGCGTAGCCGCTTGATGTTTCCTTCAACTGTTAATTGCTAGATCCGAACATCGATAATCATGACCCGAAATCAATTAAGTTTTGTTTCAAATAATTAATCTAACTTCATATGTTTATAGGCGACTTATGGTTTTTCAGTATCATTTCATCACGGCAACAATAAGGATTTAAAATCAATTTGTGTCTGTTAACAAATTGGATACCACCCATTCCATTTTACCTTACTCCACGTAATGTCTATCAGTAGACACCGTAGTAAGTGAATGTAAAATATACGATTCGCCAAAAAGTATGTCATACCAGCAAACTTTAAATATTTTGATAGCGTGTTGGAATACAAATAGCCAGTTTTTCCCCAAAGTGACTACGCAATTTTCTCACACAAAATAAACTAAATTCTATACTAACAACTCCTAGGAAAGTCGGAAAACTTTTCGCTATAACAACAAAGTTATGCAGTTAAGCATGTAACTTTTCGAAGTTCTTCCTCAAGGTTAATGGAGAAATATTCCTTCCAGCACTTAGCATTTAATGCTATGAACCGTTTGTCTAATGTTATTTTATTTGCATGCCGCTGTATTTCCTTTCATACCTAAATTCGTTCTCAAGTAGTAATTTAAAAATATGTAAGTATCTTCTATATTTGTTTCTCTTTTCAGGGCTGCTAACAGAAATTTTATTGGCGATCGCTTGAAGAAGTCGTCATCCTGTGCATCAACAAAATCCGATAATAAAATCAATCTAAACATTGTCCTATCACAGACCATAAGGGCAACAGAGAACGAAGTTGCAAATAGTGATATTGAGAGTTCATCTGAAAGTGCTGACATCGCGGTAAGGTGTTTGTGTTTTTATACCCTATTCTAAGGGTATATTAATTTTGACGCATAGTTTGTAACATACCTTAATATTGCCCGTAGACCCCTAAAAGTTACTATATTTATGATCAGCATCGATAGTAATGTCGATCTAGCCATGTCCGTCCGTCCGTCCGTCCGTCGGCAAAAATTAGACCTTTAAACTGGGCCTAGAGAGCTGAAATTTTAACGATATACTCTCTAGGGTCCCGAAATAATCAAGTTTACGAATTTTTGAAATCCGCCCACACACAAAATTTTGGAAAAAATCGAATTTTGAGCTAGAAAGCTGAAATTTTTTATATATGATCTATGACTCCTAAAACTGCATATAAAATTTTCAAAATCCGCCCACTGACACGCCCACATAAAAATAAAACAATTTTATTGAAAAACCAAAATTTTGAGCTAGGGAACGTTTTTTTTACAAAAGCTTCGTTTTTGTTTGATAAAATCTTTTAAATGTTATATAACAGAATATGTACAGCGTTCTTAACAATTCAACCATACTTAGACTTTTGTCACACCCACTTATGAAGGATAGGAATAAAAATAGGGTATCCAACAGTTCGCCCAAGCGGACTGTAGACCGCACCTTTGTTTTTTTTATGTGTTGTAATAGGAAGTTCGAAAGAATGAGTTGTTGGTGACAAAGATGTTCATAAATAAACACTTCGAAATCACCTCGACCCTTCTCATGGGTAATAAATATTTCAGTTACAACAAAGTATACACCACACAAGATGTTTGGTACTTACTTACTTAATGGGCTCCCGTCCCATACAGAGTCTCTCCCTGAGACACTGTAGCCTTTCATTCGCTGTGATCCAGATAAGCTGTTTCCAGTTGTCAAGAAAAGACCAAGTGCTCGGTGCCATAAAACAGAACTGGCGGGATAATTGTTCTGTAGAGCTTGCACTTGATATTCCGGGTAATAGTTTATTTTGTGAAACCGCATTAGCAATGAATCCCTAGAGTAATTCCTCATCGCATCTCCACTCCACTAAGGTGTCATATGTGGGTTTGTTTGTATACTCCGATGTAAGTCAACTTCCTTACAACAATACTACATCAAAGTTGCTGATATTAACAATGACGTTTTCATCTGGGCGATCTGCAGATGATTTTTTTTGTTGACAGTATGTACTCGGTTTCGTCATTTTTGCCTCCAACAAAACCCAATTTCGCTTGTTTTTTAATCGGCCTGAAAGCCTCTGCCACAACCTGAGAGCGGACGATGATAAACATATCATCCACGTATCCCAGTTATTGAAAGGAGAGAGAGAAAGTGCCTTCCATGTTAAGATGCTCCGGAATATAAAGACCTTAGGCAGATGATAGCCTATATACTTGCCAGAGCCCCGTGCAGGCTTGGAACAGTTCGGAAGAGCTTCTTCCAAATTGCATATTGCACCCCGTAACTTTCAGCGGCATGCGCCACACCCGGCTTATTGTTCATATGATTGAGAATTCGGACACTCAACGTAGAGCTCCGGACGATGAATGTTATCATATACGGAATTAAAGTCGGGAGGTTCTTGACTTGAGCCGTTCACATAATAAAGTACGTTGGACAGGCATTTAGCATGGATATGCCTCCATAGTTGTTACAAGGCATACAATCGCTTTTCTTGTAGGTGGGGAATATTGGTGATAGTACAGTCAGCGGGCGTGCTTACTTTCACTCATACTTATTTGATGATTGTTGCAAACGCCCCACCGAAATATCAACTCCGTATCCGAAGAGCCCTGCTTGTCAGCCTTGTGTTTTTATACCCTTTTCTAAGGGTACCTATATAAATTTTGACGCATAGTTTGTAACATACCTTAATATTGCCCGTAGACCCCTAAAAGTTACTATATTTATGACCAGCATCAATAGTAGTGTCGATCTAGCCATGTCCGTCCGTCCGTCCGTCGGCAAAAATTAGGCCTTTAAACTGGACCTAGAGAGCTGAAATTTTAACCATATACTCTCTAGGGTCCCGAAATAATCAAGTTTAAGAATTTTTGAAATCCGCCCACAAACTCAAAAAAAATAAATAACTATTGGAAAAAACGAATTTTGAGCTAGAATGCTGACATTTTTTATATATGATCTACGGCTCCTAAAACTGATCGGGAGATAAAATTTTTAAAATCCGCCCACTGACACGCCCACAATTAAATAAAACAATTTTATTGAAAGGTCAAAGTTTGAGCTAGGAAGCTGAAATATATAATATATACTCTCTAGGGGCCCTTTATGCTCATGTGTAAATATTTTTAAAATCCGCCCACTGACACGCCCACAATTTAAAAAAAAAACCTTTTTTGAAAATTCAAAGTTTGAGCTAGGAAGCTGAAATATATAATATATACTCTCTAGGGGCCCTTTATGCTCATGCGTATTTTTTTTTAAATCCGCCTACTGACACGCCCACAATTAAATAAAACAATTTTATTAGTAAACCAAAGTTTAAACTAGGGAGCGTTTTTTTACAAAAGTTTCGTTTTTTCGATAAAATCCTTTAAATGTTATAGGTATAACAAAATATGTAGAGCATTCTTAACAATTCAAGCATACTTAGACTTTTATCACGCCCACTTATGAGGGATAGGAATAAGAATAGGGTATCCAACAGTTCGCCCAAGCGGACTGTAGCCCGTCCCTATGTTTTTTAACTCTTTTCCAGCTTCTTCTTCATCCCCACCTTATTTTAAATATGAGAGCTGCGCTGAGTATTTCGTGGGGTGATATTGCTTCTCTCTTCTTAGTATCTTGCTTTTTATTATAATTGGCATCACTAATTACATTAGCGCCAGGCGTGTGTTTTATCATGCGGAAATAGTTTGACCTATCACAATGTTCAAATTGCAATTCCCTCATTAAATTTACGTGCGATAAGGATCGTCTTTTTATATACCATAATTTGTTCAGTTTGCTTCTTTTTATACCCTACTCCAATGGTAGTTTAAAATTTTGACTCATATACCTTAATTTTCTTTAATAGGACCCTAAAAGTTACTATATGGTGTTTTTATTGGAGGCATATAACTTGTTTTGAAAAATAAAACACATCAAATTTAATGGAATGACCAAATTTTGGCTTCAGTAGCTCACAAATTTCATGGCATTTAATATTTAAAAAAATTTCTGGCATATGGCTTCCACGACTGCGCCTTATGAACGCCATCCTGTCGGTCCAATTTTGCACCACTTTTTCGAGCATAAAAGGTCTTATTTCGTCAATAGTGCTTCGAATGCTGGCTTCTAAGTGATCAATCGTTGCTGGTTTATCAGCATAGACCAGAGATTTGACGTACCCCCACAAAAAGTAGTCGAAAGGTGTCAAATCACATGAACGAGATGGCCAACTCACAGGTCCATTTCTTAAAATGATTCGGTCACCAAACGTTTGGCTCAACAAAGTCATGGTTGCACGCGCTGTTTGTTAAGTTTGGCAAACAGAGCGCGAATTTTGGAAATAAATTTCCACGATTAACACGCTTTATTAGTATGACAGCTAGTTTGACAGTTATCCCTATCAGAAGTTTTATACCTCCGCAAAAAAAACACTCTATATATGTGTGATCAGCATCCAAAGTTATGTCGATCTAGTCATGTCCGTCCGTCACCAATTGTAAGGCCCCTAAATTGGGGCTAGGAAACAAATAGTCTCTAGGGGCGCAAAATGATCAAATGTGAAGATTTACGTAATGTGCCCAGTATTTAAAAAAAAACCGTTTATTTGAAGAAATCAATGAAAATGAAAACGCAAAGTGTTCAGATACAGTCGCCCCTAACAATTCCTCCGTGCAAAGTTTTTCCCACGCCCACGCCATTTAATGATGTTTTTCAACAAAAATTTATTTAAAATAATAAAGTTAAAAGTTTATACAGTTTTTTTTCCATAAAATCCTTAAAAATACGTAAAAAAAACTTTGTATATCAAAAAATGTAGACAATATCTAGCTTAAGAATTCTTCGATACTCCGATTTTTGCAAACGCCACTTTTTGGGCAATAAGATAGTCCGCCAAAGCGGACTGAAGCCTTTTCTTATGCTTAAGATTTGCTAAGCGACAAAACTATTGTATTTGCCATAAGGCTTTCTCTGTCTATTATAAAATGTATACGTCTCCTTGCTTTCGACTGCTCACGAGTAAAATGCAAGCTAAACGGCAATGCACTGCCTTTTTAACGGAATTGACAACCGGACCTAACTAAAAATATTTGATTACCTAAATGAGGCTTTAGAATTCTTTTTTTTACTGTTTTTTGCATGTAATAACATTTTCTGTTTCACTTTCAGTTCGGATATGGTTTTGTCCGTCCCCCAATTATTCCTTCTTAATCTAGCCGCACAAAACCGATTTTGCGATCGGCCGATTACATATACGCGCATGTCCCGTTGACAAATTAGCCGATTTGATAATCTGTATCCAAGTTTTATCGGTCTATTCTATCGGTCTCGCTGATTTCTTTACGTGAATGGTCTCATGATTTCTCTATAAAACTTTTAACTGATTTGAAAATATTGACAAAGTAAGTTTCAGTTGTTCAGATCACGCTTTTGAATTCATGAGCAAAAGGTAAAATAATATTAAAACATGGGGGCGGGCAACAGTCCGCTTGGGCGAACTGTTGGATACCCTATTCTTATTCCTATCCCTCATAAGTGGGTGTGACAAAAGTCTAAGTATGGTTGAATTGTTAAGAACGCTCTACATATTCTGTTATATAACATTTAAAAGATTTTATCAAACAAAAACGAAGCTTTTGTAAAAAAAACGTTCCCTAGCTCAAACTTTGGTCTTTCAATAAAATTATTTTAATTAATTGTGGGCGTGTCAGTAAGCGGATTTAAAAAAAATTAACACATGAGCATAGAGGACCCCTAGCGAGTATATATTATAAATTTCAGCTCCCTTTGGATTTTCAAAAAAAGTTTTTTTTGCAAATTGTGGGCGTGTCAGTAGGTGGATTTTGAAAATATTTACACATGAGCATAAAGGGCCCCCTAGAGAGTATATATCATAAATTTCAGCTCCCTAGCTCAAATTGTTTTATTTTTTTGTGGGCGTGTCAGTGGGCGGATTTTGAAAATTGTATATCCCGAGCAGTTTTAGGAGTCATAGATCATATATAAAAAATTTCAGCTTTCTAGCTCAAAATTCGATTTTTTCCAAAAAAAAATTATTTTGTTTGTGGGCGGATTTCAAAAATTCGTAAGCTTGATTATTTCGGGACCCTAGAGAGTATATGGTTAAAATTTCAGATCTCTAGGCCCAGTTTAAAGGCCTAATTTTTGCCGACGGACGGACATGGCTAGATCGACATTACTATCGATGCTGATCATAAATATAGTAACTTTTAGGGGCTACGTGCAATATTAAGGTATGTTACAAACTATGCGTCAAAATTAATATACCCTTAGAATAGGGTATAAAAATGGGGCGATTTGCGAAGTTCCTGAAGATATTCTTGGTATGGTATATGCGTGGGGTCATCAGTATATGACAAGCACTTAGAACTAGTGGTCCATTTTACTTGAGCATAGCTGCCCGCTCGCTGCTTTCTGATGATTTGCAATAGAGTCAGTGTCGGAGAACCTGCAAGTGGTCTTGGCGAAGCGAAGAATACTAGCGAGCTCTATATCGCCCAGCTCATCATCCTGGATGATGAGCCTGGTCTTGGTGAAGGCAGAACATGCACAGATGAAATGGGATGCCGTTTCATGCTCCTCACGGCAGCACTCACATAGGCCCGAGAAAGTAACATTGTAACAAAATTATAAAATAATTAAAAAGTGTAACACTTTTGTTGCACTTGTAACATTGTGGCAACGCTCTCACGGCTCACTTAGACCATCAGTTTGGATCCATTGTTAGGATTTCCAAAATGTTGAGAACCTGCAAAGAAACAAAAAGTATGCCGCTGTTACACAGCTCAGTCGTCCGCTGTATTAGAACCACCCGGATCTATATGTAAATCTCAGGAGTTTCCTCAGCTCAATATCGGTCAGATCCTCCAGCTCCTCAAAGAAGTAGCTGCCAAGGATCTTGAATCTGTTTGTTCTAAGGGCAGTGCATTCACATAGTAGGTGACTATCTCTTCGACGTCTCTACAGCTCCTGCAGTAATTGTTGTGCATTATGCCCAGCCGCTCCGCGTGTAGGCCCATTGCGCAGTGTCCTGTGAGGACCCCCGTGAGTGTGCGTATGTCTTTGCGGTTCAGCCCGATGATGACCTTAGATTTCCTTTTGTTTGCCGCTGGCCAAAGCTCCCTCGAGTGTCTGCATGTTTCGAGGGTGGTCCAAAGTAGGTTTGTTCTACTCATGGATTCAACGTCGATTTTCCGTGTCAGTGTACAAAGCGGAGTTTGTATAAATTTCGGAGCCAGAGATGCATCCATCTCCGATCCGCATCTTGCCAGCTTGTCTGCTTCTTCGTTGCCCGAGATGTCCTTGTGCCCTGGTACCCAGGATAGGGTCACTGAATTGGCGATTGATATCTGGTCTAGGTGTTTTCTGCACTATAACACCGCCCTTGATTTTTCAACTACTGACTCCATGGCCATTATGGCCGCTTGGCTGTCAGACTATATGGTGATCTGTTTTTCGGCCAGTTTGCGCTGCATTCATCGCTGATTCTGAAGGACACGCGCAGGCCCAGAGTCTCACAGAAGATGCCTGCACCTGTACCCGCATCCACTTTGGGCCCGTCGGTATAGATAGCTATTTCGCCTTCATCCGTGACTGTTTTGTTGATTCATTCGCTTCTTTCTGGCATTCTGGTAGCGAATCTCCTTTTGAAGGCGAAGGTGTGTGGTAGATAGTCAGTGGCTGTTGTTTTTTTCGAAGCCCTCCTTCGTGCCTCGACGGATGCGTGTCCGTGGGGCCTGAAAAACCATAGTCCCGACTCCCTGAGTCTAACGGCCGTTTTAACCGCTATGCTTCTGCAGTATATGTCCAGGGGTGTGAGGTTGTGTATTACCTCCATGCTGCAGTGGGTGTGGTTCTTAGTGACCCTGATATCCCAATGTAAGCCGTCCTTTGAATTTTGGTAAGGCTTGATAGATGGCATTTATAGCCTTCAAGCATACAGCTGCGCCATATGTTAAAATGGGTATTACCACCGCTGTGTACAGCCAGTGTACCACATGTGGTTTGAATCCCCATGTATTGCCGAATGTCCTTCTACAGGCATATAGTGGCAAGTATGCCCTTTTCACCCGATCTTCTATGTTTTCCTGAGTTTGGAATCTAGTATCACCCCCAAATATCTTGCTGTCTTGGATACTTCCAGGTCACTGAGGACTGGGATGAATTTACCCAGACCAGGATTGCAACCTCGTCGGCGTAGGCGCTCACGATGAAGCATTTCCGCTCTAATGTCTTTATAAGTTCGTCCATAACTAGGATCCATATGAGCTGAGAGTTGACGTCTCCTTGTGGGGTGCCTCTGCTGACTTTCCGTTCTATACATACTCCCCTAGCTAGGACTAAATCCGTCGCGTACCTAGCATAAGTCCTATCCAGTCACATAGACTGTTATTGACGTGAGTCTTCTAAGGCCGCGCAAGATTGCGTCAGCTTCGATGTCATTAAAGGCTCCCTCTATGTCTAGGAACGCACTCAAAGTATATTCCTTGAATTCCATTGATCTTTCCACCACAGAGACTAAACTGTGTAGTGCGGTGTCCACAGATCTGCCTTTAATGAATGCGTGCTGCGATTTAGAAAGATAATTATCGCCGATCGCTACTCCGACATACACATCAATTAGTCGTTCCAGTATTTTTAGCATGAATTACGACACACGAATAGGTCTGTAGTATTTTGCTGTGGTGTGGGTAGCTTTCCCTCTTCACGTGAATGGTCTTTAAGTGCTCGTTAAGAGGATCTTAAGTCTTTCCTATTCAATCCAAGCAAATAATTAGTTCTTATGATTTTTTTACCGTCGACAAGCTTCTTCGAATGCCTGCATGAGATAAAATCATGCCAGAATTCTTCATGCTGTTGACGTAGAGCATCATTCATCTCACGATTGTGGACAGATGATCAGCATCCTATGGATGGTTGTGGGCCAATGAAGGCTGTCGATGCGCCTTTCCTGGCCAGAGCATCCGCTCTTTCATTTCCCTGGATACCTGTATGCCCAGCAACCCAGGTAAGTGTTACAGAGTTACACCTTCCCAACCGGTTCAGCTTAGCCATTGTCTCCTCAATATTTTTTGAGATAATAAAGCCGGCTGAGCATGCTTTGAATCTGAGCAGATGTATAAGGTTGAACATTTTATCCTTTTCCTTAACAGGATATTAGCGGCAGGGCAACCGCAAAGATTTCTGCCTGAAAAACGGTTGTTTGTCTACCGAAGACTGCAGATAGATTAATCCAACAGTCTCTAGAATAGAACACAGCTCCGGAGAGGCCGTCAATGAGTGAGCTATCCGTTTAGGCGATGACATCACCCAGCCCAAAGCCATTCCACAACTAACTGTTCCATTCCTATCGTTCAGGAAGGAGAACCCGAAAATGGCGCTGAAGGATTTGTTTCAAGCATATGGAGTCAAGTGCTCCCCGCCGATGGCCAGGTAGGCTGTTATAGAGAGCTCTGTACCTAGCATCTCCGATTCCGTCGCCGAGGTTAACCTGCCGGTCAAGTACTACATCCATACGGTAGAAAGATTTTCTAGCAACACTCTCGGCAAGGAACTGCAAAGAGAGCAGTAGTTCCATAGCAGCAGTGGAAGTTTCTATCATCGCAGCTGTAATGCAAAAGCACGCAAGGTGCTGTAGCTTCGTTAAGTGCCGTTTGAGGATGTGTATTTTTGCCCACCATACAATCGCACCGCACATGATGTATGGCCTAAGGATACACGTGCAAAACCAGCGAACCAAACTAGGACTAAGTGCCCAGGTTCTGCTGAACATCCTACGTCACTGCCAGAGAATGTTAGTGGCCACCGAAGTTCTGGCAACCAAATGCTCCGAAAAGATAAGCTTTGGGTCTACAACAATACCCAGATACTTAACCCTACTTGATAACTTTATTTGAGTGCCCTGGAAATAAGGCCAGCTCAATGAGGTATCCTTCTTTTAGTCGTGAACAGCATCACCTCAGTCTTCGTGAGGTTGACTGACAGAGGTTGCTCACGGCAGCAACTCCCAACTGAAGTACGTGCTGATTCCATATCCTCGCAAAGACTTGGTAAATTAATATACATACATCGTCAGCGTACCCAATAACAGGGTGCCCTTCCCTATTAAGCCTTCTCAGGAGTCGACCAAAAGGTTCCACAATGTGGTGGAGAGCACACCGCACTGCGCAAAGCCTTTAACAGCTCGTGCAGTTTTGGCACAGTCGCCAATAGCGGCTGTAACTTTTCTGTTCCTAAGCATCTCCAGGATCAATTCCACAGTTGTAGAATCGACTCCCTTCAGTGCTAAGGTAGACTCAATTCTGCAAAAATTGAGGGATGCCAAAGGCACCCTCAATATTCATGAAGACAGCAAGAGCATACTCGTAGATCTTGCGATCGAGCTCACTACGCACTCTGGCCGTCAGATCCATCAGTGCCATCCCAGTGGACTTGACTTTTTGATAGTCGTGTTGGCTATCATGAATACACAGCGAAGCTAGAATACTCTTAAGAATACTCTTAGAATACAATTTTTTAAGGCCCTTTAACAGAAATGATGAAAGGTTTTTTTTAATTTTTTTGTAAAAACCGTTGTTTTTTGTTTTAATACGAAATACGAGAATACTGAAAATTAATTGTAAACTTATATGAACGATAATGGCGAAACACGCCGAGCCGACGCCTTGCGAAATCTCACTTCAGATTCAATGTAGTTGACGAGAGACCGCAAAATATAAATCAAACGCTTGCATATAAATTTGGTGGTTACGCTACAGTCTCAACACTGTAACCCTAATCTCTTTATAGTCGATATCCCTGCTTCCTTACAGAGAATAACATCACAACAACAAAAGAAAGCTTCACCAAAAGTAATCAACAACAAGCCACCACAAGAAGACCGAATATCTTCCGCTGCTCGACGTCGAGCTCAATTTCAATCAAGCCGATGCGAACCAATTGTTACCTCTAACGTCATCCAGACGCTACATTTAAATACAACTCCACTGAGAGCATCCCCATCGTTAACAATTCAACAACGACCACCATTAGTTCGGGCTATGTCAGCACCGGTGCGATCACTAGATGACACCGCTAAGAACATCCTTTCAAATAACAAACGCAAGACTCGTCGTCGAAGGATAATAGCTCGAAACTCAATTGAAGACAAAGGTACGAAACATTATCTTAAGCTTATTTTCATTCATGTTTGTCTACTTAGTAGAAAGCGAATCCGTTGTTGGGGTCCCAACTATTGGATCCAATAGTAAAAAGGTTCTTTCCCGATCACGATCCACTATAGCGTCAGATGTCATCACATTGGTTTCACTGATCAGTTCCGAGGGAAGTGATTCCGAGAAAGAAGACAGCACATCGATTGAGGAGAGTCAAACAGCTAGAGCTCCATTACTTAGAAAAACTGGAAAATCTGGTAACCCCTATCACAGCAAAGTATAACCAGGGTTTTCATTTGACAGAATATATTTCCTTTTTTAAGTGTCATTTCAAGAAAATGAGCATTCCCATTATCAAATGGCCATTAAGGAATTTCCAAAAATTCTGCGTAGAGGTTCAATCGCACCATTAGCCGCACGATTGAGATCAAATCGACCTCCAACAGCGCCACCTGTTTCGATTTTCCACAGTGACTTTGAAAATTGGTAAGTTTTCTGAGATTTATTAAGCCCAGTGATTTGTCTCAAATAGTTACACTCTTAATAGTATTCAAAATTATTCAAATTTATTAGCACTGTCAAAATGTCACAACTAGAAAAGATCACAAGTAAAGATGATCCGTCAAATACACCTGTTGGCAAAGAGAACAATATTTTTATAAACAATTCTCCCACTACTGAGTCGTCTGTGGACTGCGCGTTTCCTGACTATGTACGGTCAATCAAGGAACGCGAATGTTGGAAGTTATTTCAAAAAATGTCAAAAAAGGGTGTTACCGTCACCTATGACACCATACTCCGCGGAATGTTGACACCAACAGAGTTTCGACAGTTAGAAAAACAGCGTGAGTTTGAAAATGCCAAGGCTAAGGAAACCGAGGAGGCTGAATCAGCTGCGAACGAGGGCAATAAGCTTCTTACAGGAAAGAAGTAAAAGAAAATAATTTAACTAAAATGGTAGGTACATATTATAATTTTCTTAACACAAAAAAGTTGTTATTCACCATATGCATGTGTTGCTTTGTTGAGTTTTAAATATATACTTATATTTAAATGTTAAAAGTTGAATAAAATAAAATAAAGTCCATTATAAAAACGAGTGTTTGTATTTTTTTTTTTTTTCAATCTCGCGGATTTGAATTAAACTTACAATTGGTCTTCCGATTTAGGAGTTTTGAACCCATTTGCTTTGCCAAAATGAAATAGCAACGGTTTCCTAGGATAAGTCTTCGTCGGATCTCCACTAAGGTGTCATTTGTGGAGTTAATGTTTACTCCGAGGTAGGTGAACTCCCTTACTACCTCAAACAGAGACGTTTTGTCCTAGTCGGTGGACAAATGGTTGTTTGCTTGGTGAAAGCAAGTACTTATTGACTTGCTTTCAATAAGTCAAGCAAGTACTTATTGACGGGTGCAGTGCCTCAGTGTGTTAGTGTGTCGGACTACTAATCAAAAGGTCGGGGCCAAGTAACATCTTGAGTTTTTTCCACAGCCCCACCTCTTGCGAACGTCTGACAAACATCCAAGAGTATCTAATTGTCATGAGAAGCTTCTCAAAATTTGCCATTTGGATTCGGCGAAAAATTGTAGGTCCCTTTCCACTTCGAACAAGAAAGTGGTTGGAGAAGCTAGGTTTTAGGCCCTATATGGGCCGTTAATGTCAAATATTTTTATACCCTATTCTAAGGGTACCTATATTAATTTTAACGCATAGTTTGTAACATACCTTAATATTGCCCGTAGACCCCTAAAAGTTACTATATTTATGATCAGCATCGATAGTAATGTCGATCTAGCCATGTCCGTCCGTCCGTCCGTCCGTCGGCAAAAATTAGGCCTTTAAACTGGACCTAGAGAGCTGAAATTTTAACCATATACTCTCTAGGGTCCCGAAATAATCAAGTTTACGAATTTTTGAAATCCGCCCACAGACACGCCCACAAACTCAAAAAAACTAAATTTTGGAAAAAATCGAAGTTTGAGCTAGAAAGCTGAAATTTTTTATATATGATCTATGACGCCTAATACTGCTCAGGATAAAAAAAAATCAAAATCCGCCCACTGACACGCCCACAAATAAATAAAACAATTTTTTTGAAAATCCAAAGTTTGAGCTAGGGAGCTGAAATTTATAATATATACTCTCTATGGGCCCTTTACGCTCATGTGTAAATATTTTCAAAATCCGCCTACTGGCACGCCCACAATTAAATTTTTTTTTTGAAAATTCGGAGTTTGAGCTATGGAGCTGAAATTTATAATATATACTCTCTAGGGGCCCTTTATGCTCATGTGTTAATTTTTTTTAAATCCGTCTCCTGACACGCCCACAATTAAATAAAACAATTTTATTGAAACACCCAAGTTTGAGCTAGGGAGTGTTTTTTTTTTGATAAAATCCTTTAAATGTTATATAACAAAATATGTAGAGCGTTCTTAACAATTCAACCATACTTAAACTTTTGTCACGCCCACTTATGAGGGATAGAAATAAGAATAGGGTATCCAACAGTTCGCCCAAGCGGACTGTAGCCCGTCCCTATGTTTTTTTTTTATTTTTTAAGTAATTATTGACACATGCCCAGTGCGCTATTGAAGAAACCACATGACAGCGCATCGCCTAACCGGAATCCAACACATTTTTCGAATAGTTCTGAAGAGCTGTTTCCAAACAGCACATTGCACAGCTTGTTTTCCAGCGTCACCTGACACAACTGAATCAGTTTTGTAAGGACCCCGAATCCGGCCGTTGCTACGATGAGCTTCTTTCGATGAATGCTATCATATGTCGGGCCGGAAGCCAGACTGGTATATATATATGCGATATTTAGCAGGGACATGCGTCGATAGCTCTTGCAAGACATTGGATCGCCCTTCTTGTAGATGGGGCATATGGAGCTGAAAGTCCAGTTAGTCATCTCACTGGACTCAGTCGTGCAAAGGTGTCCAACATCGATATTTTTTTCTGGGCGGTTCGCAGCTTCTTTTCGTTGGACAGTCGAGCACTGAATTTAGCTGCAACAAGAAAATATTCAGAGTCGACGTTTGCTCCTCGCAATGTGTGCATGTTTAAGATGATGTATTCGTGGCTCGCATCGATTAGTCGATTTGGTTGGCAGTTCGACCATATGGAGAGGTTGTTATGTGCATGCGCAGTCTTGGAAACCTACTGCTTCTTATCACCGTATTACGGGCTGCTGCAAAGTCGATTAGTCGGAGGCCGTTGTGATTACCGGCTAATTCGCCAAAGATGTTTTCCTTGCCGAGTGTCCACATTCGACGCTGGTGCCTATCTCATAAAAAGCGTGGTAGGGATTTTACCCCGACGGAATAACCCGCAAATTAGAGCGCAAGTTCCAGTACGCCTTCTGGAAGAAGTGTCAGTACTCCACTTCGGAAATTTAAGCACTGCCCATTAAGGGCTCATCCGCCACCAGCTCTTTTTCAACACCTTGACTTAGTCTTAAAAATCCTAAATAACCTCAGCTCGAAATATATCGAAGTAGCTCATGCAATGTATCTTTCATCCTGACTGTCGACTACACCGTTGATTCAATCTTGTGAATTCATCCGCCGTACTTCATCTTTCTGAGGGGCTCATGCATTTTAGTGTTGGATTTTCCTTCCTGTTCCACACTCGTTTACTAAGCCGTGTCTGGATAGCCATGACCAGTATCCTTGGAGGTGAAATAAGCACAATAATTGATGTGTAGTCTCTTGATGCCTATCAATGCTTACACTGATTCTACAACACCCAACCACCTGCATCCACATTATGAATGTCGATAATGCTGTTTTTAATTTCAAATGTTACTCTGTATGACTTTCGAATCGAAAGAAAATGCTGCAAAGAAACCTTTGCAATTTTCGAATAAATGTTCCGAGACTCGCGCTGTTTTTGTCAAAAATGTCATTTTAAATTCAACAAAAAGTCAAATAATTCGTTTTTGAATAACTAAATTTATTCGTTGAAAATTGAATTTCACTCAGTTGCATTGTGGCGTGATGAAGAAATTTGTGCTGAAGAAAGAATTCAAAGAAAGATAATAAGAGACAATTCCAACATAATGGGTTTGTCAAGTTAAAGGTAATGTGATATAAAACAAAATTTAGTGCCGAAATAATTTATTTATACTAAATATTATTTCTAGTTTTGTTCATCTTTCAAAAGATGCATTTAAGTATGTTTTAAACAGCATAGGAGTGATGATCTTAGGGAAAGGAAAAGATTGTCTTCAATACCTACAATTATAAAACTAGGTGCAACGATTAAATTTCTTGCACAAGGTGGATACCAACAGCAAATAGGACTAGATCGATTCACTGTGCTGGCGCAGCAGCCGGTTTCAACACTTATTTCTAAAGTCTGTAAGGCTATAGAAAAACAGCAGTGTTCAAAGCAATAAAATATATCCATTTGAAATCTGGCATACCGAGAATTGTTGCAGTCGTGTTAAGTTCACTTTAAAATCTAGTTCTTGATTTCTTTTAATTAATTTATGGAGCTTTGTTTCTTGTAGATATGTGGTCACCGGATGATTACCCGAGCTGTTAATGGATGATAAGGTGGAGCATCCCACGACTCACATGTTTCCAATCTTCATATCGTCATATTAATATTTACTATGTTTTCTTCAATTAATTTATAACATTTTATCAAAAAATATTATTTATGTCTTTTTTTAAATAAATTCTTACATTTTAGCTTTCGGCAAAACTTTTCCGTATGGTAAATAGATATCGAATAAAATTACCGAAATTCGAATGTCAAGTACGATGTTTCCGATTTTCGAGCAAATGTATCTAGATAAATGAAATTCGGATTTCAATTTTCGAATTATACAGTATATATTTTCGGAATTCGAACGATTTGACTTTAGAATCGAATTACAGAGTTAGGCCCCTGATTTAAAATCCAAAAAAATTGAAATTATTTTGGCCCAATGGAAAGCGATATTAGTTCAAATACTAAGTTCTGTTCGTACGAGACTGTACATAAATGTATCCGTCAAAATTAACCGCACCAATTTGTTGACCTGACATATTTGATGGAGCTAAATGTTCAGTTTCTGTCCAGGTAAGTTTAGACTGCATGCCAATTGTGCATTCAAATGACCACAGCCAAATGACCAGATTATCTGTCAAATGCCCAAAAGTTTAGCGCTGGTCATTTGTGATCATGTGGTCATTATTACACTGCATGACCCTATTTTGACAGCGAGAACTGTCAAAAAATGGTCATTAAATGCCAACTTGGCATACAGTCTAATCTTACCTTCAGTCTCGCAGTAAGAATGGATTCATTGGGGTTTTAAAAGCCCTTTCTATATCAAAATAGCCTACTAACAGCTACTTATCCCTTCGAATTTATTTTCTTATCTACGCCCTTGAGCTGTGTTGTGTGTTGCTTATGTCAAAACCTAAGCTTACGTTTGTAGAGAAAAATGGGAGCTAAAATTAACTCGAACTGCATAAGGCAACATTGAAAAAGAACAACTGTTGACTATTTTTAAATTTGAGTTATCAATAGGAACTATCAGATGCTCCATACTCGATTCCATAAGAAGGGTATTCACTTAAAGCGTCTTATGGTGGATTTACACCATCACGCACGCGCATTTTTGCAACAAACCCGAAAAGAGAGATCCGTTTATCCGCAGTCAATGCTAATAAGGTGTAAGAGTGAGATCACTTACTTTAACTTGCTATAACATTATTATGGAGATTTGACAGATCACATGTAAACAAACAAATTTATTTTCATCGGTTTTGTTGTAGTAGAATTAAAAAATAAATACAAACATGGATCTCGTAAAGGCTGCCGTATTAATAGTAGCTGTGTTTTATTATCCATGCGGATCTGGATCTTGATCAATTTAATACGTAAAACAAAAACAACACAGGATCTTGCTATTTATCGGGATCATTAGCTGTGTTTTATTATCCATGCGGATCTGGATCTGGATCAATTTAATACGTAAAACAAAAACAACACAGGATCTTGCTATTTATCGGGATCATTAATCGTGATCCAAAATGTAATTACAAATCTCACTACCAGTTTTTTCGTGGCGTTGCTTATTTAAATTATAGGAAATTATAGGAACAAAATAATATTGCCAGACCAAAATATGAAACACTATTAATAGCTGTGTTTTATTATCCATGCGGATCTGGATCTGGATCAATTTAATACGTAAAACAAAAACAACACAGGATCTTGCTGTTTATCGGGATCATTAATCGTGATCCAAAATGTAATTACAAAACTCACTACCTGTTTTTTCGTGGCGTTGCTTATTTAAATTATAGGAAATTATAGGAACACAATAATATTGCCAGACCAAAATATGAAACACAAAAAATCAATTAGCATATTTTCATATTCGAATAATTTACCACTGCGACTTTTGAGACGTTTTGCTTCGTAATATAATACACAAAAATTAATGGAAATCTTATCAGTACAATACTGCTAATATGTTGCATATTTGAACATAACATTTGAACATAGTTTCTGAAAAAAAATATTGAGTGCAAAATGTATGATGATTTGTATTCAAATGGCAACACCCCCGACACAACAAGCGATCATATTGTGACGTCGCATTGTACCGTATATTTGCAATATGGCTGAGTGCCAATCGAAACTTGAAATACCTGGTATCGTCTGTTATGTGTTAAAAACAACTGTTGCCACAACTTGCCACTGATGATCCAGATCGTTTTATTATCAGATCGGATCCGTATCAAGATCATTGGGATAATAAAACGCGGCTATTAATCGTGATCCAAAATGTAATTACAAAATTCACTACCTGTTTTTTCGTGGCGTTGCTTATTTAAATTATAGCTAATTATAGGAACACAATAATATTGCCAGACCAAAATATGAAACACAAAAAATCAATTAGCATATTTTCATATTCGAATAATTTACCACTGCTACTTTTGAGACGTTTTGCTTCGTAATATAATACACAAAAATTAATGGAAATATTAGCAGTACAATACTGTTAATATGTTGCATATTTGAACATAACATTTGAACATAGTTTCTGAAAAAAAAATATTGAGTGCAAAATGTATGTTGATTTGTATTCAAATGGCAACACCCCCGACACAACAAGCGATCATATTGTGAAGTCACATTGTACCCTATATTTGCAATATGGCTGAGTGCCAATCGAAACTTGAAATACCTGGTATCGTCTGTTATGTGTTAAAAACAACTGTTGCCACAACTTGCCACTGATGATCCAGATCGTTTTATTATCAGATCGGATCCGTATCAAGATCATTGGGATAATAAAACGCGGCTAGTGTTTTCCATCTTGAGTACGTACAATCGGCGATGTGAAGCAGAGAAATGTCAAAAATGTATAATGGCGATTAAAACATATGATAGCAGCGCCCATTTTGTTTTATAGGAAATCGAAATTTCGTAAGCCATCGCTATAAAAATATCAACATGCATAGCTTTCCCATAATTCCTACCACGTAAACAAGATGGCCGACCTGAATACGTGTCACGTTTTTTGCTTGTTAGGTAATGCTGTCCCTTTCAGTCACACGAATATTTAGTATTTAGCATCCCTTTAATCTTACATGTTAGGAATGTGTGACCGTGTAAATCCACCATTAAAATTCATAAGAGGCAGAATTTTACCATCTCGAAATTGAACAATCAGAATTCGTATGAAGAATAGCTTACGTAGGCCTCATAGTTTTTCGCACTGATTTAAGCTCTGAAATTAACGGCGGGAAGTTATGCAAACTGACAAATGTCACAATTTAATATTTTGACATGCTGTGTTTTGGAAATTTGTTATGGCCTTGACAGTCAATTTATACAATTACGCGGTGATATTTCAGAGGGGCGTTCACTAAAAGCACTTCAGAAATTCATACGTTTCATTATTTTTACCGCAGTTGGATTATAGAACAGAAGCCATTTTTCTTTCGGTTTTGGAGATTTGACAGTTTTTTTTTTTCTTGACATAAAAGAACACTTGACAAGAACATTGCAGTGCGAACAAAAGATCATGATGAAATAATATTGATCATAGTTATGACCCTTCAGACTTGTCACTCAGTGTGCGGCCAAAGCGTCGGAAGTTGTTTACATTTTTCTTTAAAAAACAACATCCACCGATACATCGTCTTTTTGAATTTTCGTTTATCCCATGCAAATTTGCTCCACCCTAATACTCAATACAAGCATCTCCTTAAACTATACAGAAGAGAAACATCACTTCTCACTGACATGACGTGGATGTTTTCGTGGCACTCTTTTCTGACATTTACCTTCTGTCATTTCGTATATAATTAACGCAGGCAGAGGCAGACTGAATTTTCCAATCGCCGAATATACACCGCTTTCATTCCAACTGAATTAAAAACTATCTTTAATTATCCACCAAAATGTTGAAAACTCTGTGCATTGCTTTGATCGTGGCGATCTGTACTACTGCAACTTTCGCTGCCACTTGTTCCAGCCCAAAAGTAACAGTCTCCTCGTTTAGTACAAAAGATGCCACAATTCTGACCCAACTTGCTCACATTGGTGAATTCACACTAAAGTGCTCCAATGGCGAAAAACCCCAACTTTTCGCTGAATTCGAATGCGGTAAAGTGGTTCCAGTTGCTCGTGTTGGCGAAGACAAATACCAGGTAATATATGAAGAGTAAAGTCTGATTTTTTGTTATGTTGGCTCATCGTCATAACATTTCCAGATAAGTTGGACCGAGGACGTGAAGAAGGGCAGCAGCGGAAATATTGCTATTCGTCTCTTCGACGAGGAGGGTTACTCCAGCATTCGCAAAGCTCAACGCGATGGCGACAAGATTGCCTCTGTCAAGTCCCTAACAGACATCACTATGTCCGTGCCAAAGGCGTACAAGGGTCCATGGGTTAACTCTGAATTGGTTGCTGCTCTCGTGGCAGCATTCGTCTCACACTTTGCTTTCACTACAAAAAGCAAATTGCAGGCGTAGATTGAATGAAGTTCATTCGTAATGCTGATAAGTAGTGTAAAATAATTACTTTTTCCTTTGGAATTAGATTGATTTTTTATAATAAAAAAAAATATTTAAAATGTAATTGAGAAATATTGGTTTTATTTTTATTCTACATAACTTGTGGTCCGCAAGTGAAAGTTGTTTAGTCTCTTCGGCAGGTTAGCACTGGCAACAGTCGTTACTTTAAGAGTTAACTTTAGAGGAGTTCACCTACCTCAAACTACAAATAATATTATAATGGGGCACTGTTCTGCTCCGATTGGTGGTTATCAAGCTGATAGTAAAATTCGGTGGAAGGCGTATATTCGGCAATACCTGCAAGAAAATGCAGACGATGGGGAAATTCTCAAATAAGCCAACACACGTGTGTTACATCGTCTAGGCTCCAGGCCTAATAGACCGCGTGAATTTTTTGTGATTCATGACAAGGGCGCGAGGAAGGCTAGCATTAACTCTAAAGACCAAGCCAATATGGAATAGTCTTCGTCTTTTGGCACAACTTCCCTTACCCATGTCTATATCTTCCTGCGCTAACTTCAAACCGATATTCAATCCGTCAAACTAAGGGGTTTTTATATGACTTCGAATTTCCACCGACCTGCACGGGACTTTGGAAGTGAAATAAAATATTTGTTCAAATTTGACTAAAAGTGTATTTACAACATTTAAACTAAACTTTAATAATAATATCGTTTTTGTTTTCACCCCGTATTCGTTCTCAGATTTGGCCAGAGGCTGAGATGGTCGTATAGAAACCCTGTCTAATTGGTCCCATTAGTCCCCTCGTCCTCCGATGATACATCTATCATCGCTTCCACTCTCGAAGGTGACATAACGTAGAGAAAATGTTCCGAGTTCTCATTTCCACTACTGGGTACCTGTCCAGATGCTGTCTGCGAATTACTATCACTATTTCCGTTATCAGCTTCCATATTCTTTCCGACAGCATTACTTGGATGGTGTCCATTTTGAAATTTTGCAAGCACAACTCCTGATTCATCGCATTCGTAATTCGATTCAATCTCAACCTCTGCATCGCTAACGATTCGCATGCAGCGCATCTTAACCATGGCTTGGTACCGTTTTGGCATCGTTCGCACAGACTTTGCGAGACTCAAAAAGAATAAAGAGGTAGCGTCCAACTCACGATTAGCACGCATCACTGATCCAACATCTAGACTTTCGATGTTACTACCATATGGAATCATTCTGCGTATTTTAGACGCCGGACTCGAAATCAAATCCGTGGATAGTAAGTTATTCAAAACGGGAGCTGGTGTGGGAATCGCACGAATTTTCGCAACTATTGGAGATGACGTTGTTTGAGTTGTGGTTACGTTGTCTAATGGGGTGGTTGGTATTTGGGTTACGAAACCGTTGGCTACATTTTTGGCCAGAATAAAAGACGGCTGAATGTGTACTTTGGTGGTGATGGGTGCTGTTGCACATGGGGGTGGTGGCGGGGCCAGTTCTTCGTCCTCGGGTGAAGTGACTTTTTTCAGAACATGAAAACCAATATCAGAATCATTTTCGTCGGCCTCTTCAAGCTTCAGCGTTGTTCTGTAAAATTAAAAAAAAATATATATAGGTTCTCACATACATTTTTGGAATTTACTTACCGCCCGGGTCCTTGGTGAGGCTTAAGGAATTCCATATGTTCGGCATGTGCCCAAAATTGATACTTCTTTGATGTTTTTGTTCCGATTCGAAACGATCGAAGGTATTTGGTGTAACTGTCTCGGAGATTCTTCCATTTTCTTTTGGCAGCATCTGGAAACAACATTTTGTTAATATTTAAATAAAAAATGTATTAATTAAAGCTTGCCTTACAGGCTTTGAATTGATGATTTTCTGGGGATTTTTCAAATGTTAATAGATTGATCTGAACAAATTCAACACATCAGCCATAAGCTTAAGCGGATAGAAGGGTGCAAGGAGTAAAAAAATGTATTTTACTTAGAAGCTTCACCCAGGATAAAAGCAAATATATCTCAGTGCCTCGATGTACTGTAAAATTATTATTTGATTCGGGTTGACTGACTTTTACTTTCAAAAGCTTAATTGCCTTAGTCGATGATTGGTACTTGAATTCCTTATTGAAACAACAAATTCTCCAGTTCCATATACATACACTAATGTTTGTCCTGACTGACTCCATAATTGAAGCACAGAATTTGCTAATCGGATTCATGCAATTTGGAGAATGAACCTATTCCTCAAACTGTGCAAGAGCGCAGTACAACGATATTTTTTTTGGATATTGGCTCGACTGTTTCTTCAGGGGCGTTTTGCCGTAATTTTGAAATATGTACTATTAATGTTTATTTTCATTATGTTGGGCTATTGTTCATAGCGTGGGATCGCCTAGCAAGCCAACAGTGAAAATGGCTGTGCGAATAATCGATTTTTCTTAAGGCATTGCGTACAATTTGTGATCGATCCTAGCTGTCTTAGGTCTTTGTTTAAGGTCTTTGAAAGCCCCTTACTCTGTGGGTTCCATGATGTGGGTCGTGTTTGGAGAGAGTGAGTATAGACGAATTTAATTACTGGAGCAGAATTCACTTAAGGCCATCTATAAAGGAGATTCAAGCGAATTCGAATTAACGGCAATTTAATAATTTTATAAGTCACAAAACAGTTTTCGAAAGCTCCAGTACCCGAAATGTTAGTACCCGGGTTATACCCGCAAAATTCGGATACCTGGGTAGAACACGGGTATGGGAAGTAGTAACTATTGAAACACCGAATTTCATACTCGCTGTGCGTAAGCTCAGAGCACCGCTGCGGATCGCATTTAAAGCACCCGCTATAGAGACTTCCCTGTATTTGTAATATACCTAATTCCGAACGTCTCCAGTAGTCGAACACTTTTGACTGAAATACGTTAAAATAAGGTTATTTTTCTTGTTATGAGTACCAAAGCAGTAGAAAATGAATCTGTGTAGTTTTCTCTGTGCATCTATGTGAAATCGCACTAAAACACTTATTATTTTATATACAAAGAGCCGCCAGTTTGGTGCAAGGATCTAATGTGTGCAGACCGGTTAGTGTTTTCAATGAAAAAATAGTGGTCAGCGTAAATAGTGTTTATCTGTGAAAAACTCTTGTGTAAGTTGCTTTCAATTATTGTATTTATTAATCAAGATATATTATTATTATAATTTGAAAACTTTTGTTAACAATTCTTGTTATTTTTTTATTGTTTTTAACTGTTCGGTCAAAGGAAACCAACATTTTGCGAGTTACCTTTCTCGAACACTACTGTTCGGAATTAGGAACTACTCAAATTATATTTTTGATGATATTATACCCCGGGTAATATTTAAAGAAAACAAATGATCTTTCGTTTTTTATATGCACAATTGAACAATGACTGTTCCAGTTAGCGAACACCATATTCGTTAGTGTTCGGATAAAGTAAACCACAACCATCTTTGGATCCTTTGTACGAACATACTCAATTGCAAGTAATCTGACAGATTTAGTACTAATTACTTAGCTAAAATGCCACGCTCTCAAAAATATGAAAAGATCTCCCTTGCAGCTGCATTGAGCGCAATAAGAAGCAATGACATGAGCTTAAGAAAAGCTAGCAGAGAGTTTGGAGTGCTAATGACAATTCATTACAATAGACTCAAAGGCAAAGTTCAAGACAAAATGAAAAGGAAAAGTCCTTCAACTGTTCTAACAGACAACGAAGAGAAAAATATTGTGGAGTGGTTAATATAGCCAAATGTGGTTCCCACAAAAACCCAAGAAACTTATGGACGTAGTTCAAAAATCATTCAAGGTGAACATAGGATAACACCTGTTAAGAACAGTAGACCTGGAAAAAATTGGTATTACATATAACTTTATAAAGCGCTACAAAAATATATATCTGGAGTTTCAGAAAATGTATGCAAGGCAAGAACGATAGTCACGCAGGAATCAATTCAAAAATGGTTTCACGACTTAAACCTATATTTAGAAGAGCAAGGCTGCCAAAACATCCTGTTAGACCCAATAGGAATTTTTAACGGAGATGAAACATCTTTCAGCTTACCTCCCAAGGCGGGAACGGTGAATGGTCCAAGAGGTTATAAAAACTTATATCAGGTTAAATTACATAACAAAAAAGATAACATAACAAGTTTTCTCAGCAAGCGGTGAAATATTGCCTCCAGTTGTATTGTTCCCTTATTTACGTCCTCCAGCTAGTCATCCCATCAATGCCTCCAGATTGGGTTTCAATCAGAAACGGGATAGATCGGTGTGAGACATTTTATGAGTATGTAGCAAATACTTCAATAACTGGATAACAAGAAACAACATTAAAAGCGAGTCCTGCAGAAAAAATGATATCATTCTCTATTCACTTCCGCCAAATTCCCCTCATATTATGCAGCCGGCAGATGCTGGGGCTTTTAAGGGCTCAAAAGCGAAACAGGGCCACAGTGAAATCGGTTACGAAAACTAATTTCTGTGAACTACTAAGATTTGTCTTAGTAAGTAAGGACCATTCGGATATAATAAAGAACGCTTTAAGAAATGTGGTATTTATCCCTTCGACTCCAACTTTGTCGACTATACTAAAAGCGTTCAGAACAATTTAGAAAGCGCTTACGAACCTACACTAAATTGCACATCTGACGACAGAGATACAATTTATTTGCCTGTAAACTATCTAGCCATTACCAAAAAAACGTTACTACGCCTCCAGAAGGACTTGTACCTGACTGAAGTTGTCTCGGATGAAGAAAAAAATCGGAGCCCATTACAGAACCTAACCGTAACGATTTAGCGCTCAACATCCGGCATTTAAATATTAAAATGTTACCCTTGCGATATAGGGCCGTCAACATCCGACATTCAAATTGTATCAGAGAACAATATTTTGCAGCAGGCTGAATGCTTTTTAAAGAAGGCTGATAGTTTGTTGCTAAATAATTTACTACCCGAAGATCAATTTGAAGAGACTATGCAACAAATTTTAAACTTTGACGATAGATATAGGTTTATCTAGTATACTTAAAACGACTCTATCATTTTTATTTTCATTTTATGTAGATGGTATTTTGTTGTTGGATGCTTCTCGAGGCAGTTGGATTTTAAGAGAACTTAACCGATATACTCCCATAACAGCCAATTCTAGAAGAAAATGCACCAATTCAGAAAAAACAACACCTGTTTCAAGGTTGAGACAATCACAAAGCAGCAGTTGCTTATCTTTTGACAAGCATTTAAAGTATCCGGAAGCTATTTTCACAAAAAAAGGGACCCGAATACTTCCAGAAAGTAGATCACCTATGTCAATTTCGTCTGGAAAGTGGATGGAATTTCATAAAAACATAACCGAAGCCAAAAAAAAAAGAAGATGGGAATTGATGAAACTGACGAATCAACCTAATAAAAAATAAAGAACGCCAGAGAAACAAGAAATGTAGACAAAATAAAGCAAAAATAAAAATGCAGTACATGCCAAGAACGAACTGAATACTGCCACAGAGGATGAACAGTTGGAAAACATCATCTGTGATGAATGTAATCGGTGGTATCATTTAAAAAATAAATAAATATTAGTTGTTAACGGCCCATAGAGGGCCTAAAACCTAGCTTCTCCAACCAATTGCTTGTGCGACGTGAAGTGGAACTGACCTCCAATTTTGCGCCGAATCCGAACGGCACATTTTTGAGAAGCTTCTCATGACAATTGATACTCTTGGATGTTTGTCAGACGTTCGCAAGAGGTGGGGCAGTGGAAAAAAAACTCTAGATGTTAATTGGTCCCGGCGGGATTTGAACCGGGGACCTTTCGATTAGTAGTCCGATACACTAACCAATTGAGCTACTGCGCCCGACAATCATTTAGGCTGACCAATCTTTGCACAAAAGCATTTGATGAAGCTCAACATGAAGAATTCGTATGCAATTTTGGTCTTAAGTTTGAAATAAACTCTTATTTCTTTCCTATAAGTACTTTTTTAAAAAGTTTACTCATAATTTAAGTTAACTAGTACCTCCCTATTTTTACTTTTTAACCTGTGGTTCTTTTTGAAAAAAGTTTTCTTATTGTTTTTTTTTGTTTTTTGTTGAATCAATTTCTTATTTTACGAGTACCTTAAAAGTTTATTAAGATGAATTTAAAATAAATGAGATATTTTTTATAAAAATATTTTAAATACCTACATATAGGTATATATTTTTAATCTTGTAGATTACATCGTTCCTTGATTTTTCTTTTTTTAAATCGATAATGAGATACCTATATTTATTCAAAATTCACACATGCAAATTATTGTCTTAAACGTTTCTGTTCGACAATAGGAAACCCGGTGTTCGGAATAAGGAAACTCGTGTTCGACTACTGGGAAAAATAACAATTTTTCGAGTTTTAATTTTTATTAATAAACTCTTCTATTTCACGACAGAAGCTAATTTTTTCAACATAGTTTCATCTGTTACATTAAATTTAGTTTACTTGTTTTTCTTTCAAACATGAATTTTGACAATTCTCTTATTTTTGAAGTGCCACTAAGTGTTTGGATACTGCTGCCATGACCCTACATGCGCTTCATTTTGTCTAAAACCAGTTAACAAATTTTGAAAAAATAATTAAGAAGTAGTTAATTAGTAACAGTGAAATGACAAACTGTTTAGACAAAGGAAACAAAAGAGGTAAAACAAAAAAACTCACTAAAAATTGGATTCCTATGTCCGAACAGCAAGAAAATAAACGTATTTTTATGTTTCTCAAAAGAATTTTCAAGTAAATACTTGTGAAATTTTATTGTTTTATAGAAACCTTCAGTTCACTCATTGAAACCCAAACATGAACTGTAATTTTATTTTTCGATTAAAGTTCATTTGTGGTATGTAGTTTATTTATCAAAGAGATAGAACTTCAAAACAAGTTTAAACAACTTTTTTTGAAGTGTTCTCCTACTTGTTCAACGTTGCATTTGTAGATATTCCAAATCTAACTTTTAAAGTGTTCGACTACGGGAGGTGTTCAGACATAGGCGACACTACCCCATAAACTTACTTTACCATCATTTTCATCAACTTTTTAAAGTTGAGCTCTGCAATGGCGACTCTCATCGAATATTAAATGAAAACAAACTGCAACAGATGAATAGATGTTCAGACAGTTTGAAAGTCTCGATTCACAATTTCAATCCACATTCCACACGAATCAAAATCCAAAAACCCTAAAACAAGATACACATAACACTGTTCCCCTCCTTCTCTGTTCTCATTTACCATATTCCGCAGATGTATGTAAGGTAAACGCAAAAGCAAGCAAAACAAAACAAAAACTCGTGCAACTTCAAAACACCAGACCACCACCACCATAGCCGAAGTCATGCCATAAGGACTTCACTGCCACTCGTCGCTTATACAATAAATAAATTAAATAATAATGTGTTTACCATGAGTGAGTCCTAGTTCTTGGGCAATATGCTCCCATGCCTTGGACTTTTCGATAAAGTTCTTGTAATTGGGATTTCGTGTGTTGTAAACGATGTCATACCTCCTGACCACTTCTATGAACTCAGTAGTATTATCAACCATTTCGTAGCACGATTATTGTACTTAGTGGAAACCCTAAAACTTTGGATATTAAGTTTTTGGTTTAGTTATAATCTTTCACGATGACACGACACTATTTAACTCTTTGTTCCGTTGCCACTGTGGTGCGGAGACTACTGCGAGTATTGCGACTGTTCAGCGTACTATCGGAATAGCAACAAAACAAAGAAAACTCGTTTCTACCGCCAGCGGTATGAAGACCCGCAGTCACTCTTCTTGAAAAATTCAGCCAACACCTTCATCAACCAATCCGCTGCTGCACAACGACGATGACGAGAACGACGGTCGCGGTGGATCTTGCAGTCGCTTTAAATAAATCGATAAAAGAGATGGAAAGCGGCGATATACCACCAGCCAGCAGAAGCAGTCGACACTGTCCAACGACCACGACGATGACGACGATGACGACGACGACGACGGCGACAAACGTACCATATACCGACACCGAGCGAGCATATTCTGCGGAGAATAAATTCAAACGACGACGACGCAGGCGGGATACCGCCGCCGCATATTCGCGTCAGCAATCCATACAAAAACGACTCAACCAACCACCACCGGCACTACCAGCCACCCTCCTCTATCCTCATCTTTATGTTGCTGTTGATGGTAATGACAACAACACTACATCCCGTCCATGGATTTCGTTCTCCAGCTTCGCTACTGTGATTCAATTTAGTGCGGCGCGCTGAGATGGGGTATCTACGCGAAGAGGCGAGCGGCTGATGGCGGCCGGGCTTCCAGAGGAGGGAAAGGATTTTTTTCTGTTCAACCTTCCTCCTCCCCCTTCTCTGGATGATGATGAAGCCAGCGCTGCTGCTGCTAGCGCCGTTGATGGGGCAATGGTAGTGGTGGTGTTTTTTAGGCTTTTTGTCATCGTTCTCATTTTTATACAATACACATATATATTTATATGTACTATTAAAAACAAAATAAAAACAAATACTGTTGTTGTTGCTGGCAGAGGCATTATGGAGCGGACAGAGGAGAAGGTTTGGACAATCAACATCAACAGCGGAGTGCGCTGCGCCGCGGCCGCGATACCCAGCACTAGCACTTTGTTAATTTTTTCCTACGAAAAATATACGTTTGTGGCTATGTATGGAAGTATCTGTGTCGTAACATACACCTGCTATGATGTTTGTAACAAAAAATACATAAAAATCAATACGAGGCAGGTACTTGTAGGGCGCGGGTGGACGGACATCTGCCTATGGTGGGCGGTCAAGCGGTATTTTTTTTTTTTTTGTTAAATATGCTTTGTGTTTAATGACCTTCAGTCTTATGCCATTCTCTTGTTAATTGATTACAAGCAAATCGGTGTTGGGACTAAATGACGGCAGATGGGAAGAAGGATCGTGTAATTAAACATAAATTAGCGTACCTATATTTCTATCATAATTGAATGTTATATTAAAGTCTGGTAGTTCATAGCATTTATGTCAAACAAAAGTATACAAACTTTGGTTCAAAGGAACAACATACTTGAAATGTGTTCATTGTTTCAAATCGCTGCATGAAAATAATGTGCGACGCTCAGTACTTACAACGGTAAGGAGCAGGGTCAAAGCAGAAAGTTTCAAAGCAGTGACAGTGTGGTAAGCAAGCTTACTGCAGCCTTTCTATATGTTTTTTGTAGTACGAATACAGAAGCCAGACGATCCTTCAAGGAAAAAAAAAAATAGTTTTTGATAAAAAGCTTTGTAATTTTAATAAACTACTACAGTAAACTTCTCCTAAATAATTCTTAAAAGGTAACTGAATTACCTATGAATATAACAATAGGTCCAAAATAAAAAATGTAAATAGAAAAAAATTGCCATATATTTATAGTCGATGAAACCAGAAGTCCGTGTAACTCCACTTTTTTCCGAAAATTGCATTTTAATGCCATCTTTTGGCTCAAACCCATATCTACAACTCGTAAAAATTTGAATCCCCTAATAAATTTAATTATTCTGTTAACGGTGTTTTAGCAAGTAGCAAGAATTTAGACCTATAACTATTCTACCTTTTCTTTCCAAAGTCTGTGAAAGAATTATGCATGAGCAAATAAATGAGCATATTTTAGGTAATAACCTTATAGTTTCCACTGCTCTGATGAACGTTGTAGAAGATATCAGAGAAAAACTTGGTTGACCGTTTTAACATGTCTTCTACTGCTGTAAAGCTACTTTCGTCGTATTTAAGTGAAAGACAACAGGCGGTGTCTTTTTGAGGGCGTCCTATCAGAATTACTTCCTTTAGTGCGGGGCGTTCCCCAGGGGTCAGTTTTGAGATCACTCTTATTCTCACTCTATCAATGATATACAAACCGTAATACTAAATTCATCAAAACACATTTACCCGATGATATTAAAATTTACAAAAGTTGTGCACTTGGTCTTATAGAAAGCTGCGTCAATGAATTAAATGAAGATCTCAAAGGGATATCGGGCTGGTCGTTGGAGAATAGCTTGGCACTCAATCCAAACAAATGTAAATGCTTAGTTATTTAAAAAAAAAGAAGTTAGAGCTGTCCAACTTCCCATCCATCATGTTAAACCGCTCAACAATACAATTTGTTGAAACATCCAAAAACCTAGGCGTCGGATTCAATAGAACACTCACATGGAATAACCATATAAAGGCTATAGTGGGTAAGGTGTACGGCGTTCTTCGAACTCTTTGATCTGCTCAAAAGTTCACACAACTGAGGACAAGGTTAGTGCTAGCTTAAACTCTGGTTATTCCTGTGCTTATTCAAGGATGTGAAATATACTGCAATTGCGACTCTACGAGTAAAAGGAAGCCTCAAGTAGCATTAACCAGCACTATCCGTTACGTCTACAGCCTAAGAACATTTGACCACATCTCACATCTGGCAAAACACTTACTGGATATGTCTTTTCAGAACTACTCTTGTTATTCTTTTTAACATTATAAAAACAAAACAACCGGTATATCTCTACAATAAAATTCAGTTTTCGGCATCCAACAGAACTGCTTGCTTAATTCTTCCAATTTTTTGTAACAGTTATTCGCCTTTGGAACTCACTTCCGCGTTATCTGAGAGAGCTGGATGGCGCACGTCGATTTAAGAGCGAATCGCGGAATTTCTTTTAGCATCAGGGCAACTAGACTTTTTGATAACAAAAACTCCCCTCCCCCAACTCCTTTCAAGCAATGATTCCCTTAAATTATAAACTTTTAAACATACAAAAATTATGTAAGTATTAATAATATAAATATATCTGAATTTTAATTCAATCAGTTGATTCGTGTCATTCTATCAAATTCGTAGTCTTACTCGTATCTTAATCTTAATTTGTCAAACTTATTAACTTCCCAGTGGAAGTTCTTGTAATGGGGCCGATTTTGTGAATCGCGGGTTTTGACATATCTCCACGTTTCAAGGTCAGCAGAATCCAAATTCAACGTTTTTATAGAGATGTCTGTCCGTGTGTATGTACGTATGTGCGTATGTACGTATGTGCGTTCGGAATTATCTTTCGCCACGATTATCTGGAGAACCAAAGGTGATATTGACATGGGACCGGGTTTATTCGAAGCGTAATAACGTAACTCAGAACTGATTAGTTTCCAGCGAAATCGGTCCTGCCGTTTTTTGTTAGTAAATAAATAACTAAAAAAACTAACTGAATTTTGAAATTGATGATTTGTACTATTTATTAACTTCCCAGTGGAAGTTGTTGTAATAGGGCCGAATTGGTGAATCGCGGATTTTTACATATCTCCACGTTTCAAGGTCACCAGAATCCAAATTCAGCGTTTTTACAGAGATGTATGTGTGTGTGTGTGTGTATGTACGTATGTACGTATGTGCGTTCGGAATTATCTTTTGCCACGATTATCTCGAGAACCAAAGATGATATTGGCATGGGACCGGGTTTATTCGAAGCGTAATTACGTAACTCAGAACTGCTTAAGTTTCCAGTGAAATCGGTCTAGCCGTTTTTTGTTAGTAAATAAATAACTAAAATAATTTGCCTTTATTTGTACTATTTATTGTCATTTGTCATTGAGCAAATCATTATTACATTATGCTCCGTTATTTCGTACATATAAATTTACAGGTCTCCGTGTTCATAACAATGGTTGTATTAATATATATCACACTTCGCTGTTATTAACAACACTTAATTTCCATGAACAATATTAATATTTTTTAATATTAAATAATTCTTAACCATATCTTATGGTTAACCACATTTCAAAATTTCCCAATAATCGCATAATTCATATTGATCCCACTGGGAAGTTAGTCGTGTGGACCCAGACCACTTTTTTATTTATATAAATATGTAATACCAATAATTGTTTGCCCCTCACAGAATTAAAAGTGTATTCTTACTGTGTTGAACCTCTCGCGATTGTCAGCCACCTTGACGTGTGTACCATCATTGCATTCGATGGTACCGGTGCGGAGGCTTACGGTGCAAAGATTCAACGGGCTATGCTGTCTAAGGGCCACCCATGGCAGACAGGCCGATTGATGAGCGCCAACCAAGAACTGGCAAGGACTTAACGTCCATCCACCCCTAATCCAGAGTGTCATGCGACCCGTGCTTATTGGATGGTTTGCAGCCAGCGGTATCCGGCTGTATTTTAGCGGAGCCTCTCTGATACCGGGCCACCTCAGAGAGTAACCATGGCCTTACCACGCTAATGCGGGGCTCTGGCATGGTTGACCGTCTTTCCCGCGCTACTCGTGGGAAATGAAACAACCAAACAGAAACAAACAAAACAAAACAAACAAATTGCGGGGACAGACCGCAGACGAAGTCATTGGTCGGATGGAGCAGGACATCCATGACGACCGCCTGGCACATGATAGACCCGGAACAAATCGAAAGGGAGGCTCTAAACTGGTGCAACGCAGCACCAGTCAAAGAACCATCGTCACCTCACGACAAGCCACGGGGGTGCCAAAAGGCCCGGGAAGAAGCCCGGTAGCACCGACAGGTGCATGCAGTGGGGATAGGAGCCAAATCCTAATCCCCTCCCTGACCGGGGAAGTAATGGTGGAGGGAACTAAGGCAGTGGGAACGAGCATAGCTCAAGTACCAGCCCCTGTACCCCCCGACAACAACACCGGAAGGAAGAGGAATAAGCCAGCCTTACCTCCACCTGGGAAACCAGGCGCGAGGGACGACCCTATGCGAAGGGGACTTAGTGGTGCTGGCACTAAATGGTACCTCCGCTACCTCAATAAAGGCTTCGGGCCCGAGGAAGCCAAAAGGAGGGCCGAGGAGCATCGGGCCAAGCCCGAAAGTACAGAAGTGGCGACGGGGAAAAGGGGGAACAGCAACATCACCCCCCCACCCCACAACAAATAAAGCCAAAAAACAGAAGGTGGATGAAGGTACCGAGGGGGCCACGGGAAAGCCTGCAAAAGCGAGCGCCACCGTGGTCGGTCGAAGCTATGCTACGGCGGTGAAAACCTTCCCGGCTAGCAGTAGACGCGAGACAGGTGCGATTGCTGAACAGGTTGCTGTTCTCCCGGTGAAATATCCGCAGGAGATCCTCAGCAACCCAGACCTCACGGCACTTGAAGACGCCATTGTGTTGGAAATGGCCTTGGGATGGGAGCATAAGCTCAAATTCCAGGGCATACATTTCAAACATGGAATGCTCTTAGTGGACTGCGAGACTCCGCAGACAGCTGAGTGGCTAAAGGCAGTAGCCCCAAAGTTGGGGAAATGGAAGGGGACACGCCTCATGGCTTGCAGTGGGACTGATATACCACGGTCCTACTCCATAACGATATTCCTTCCACGCAGTGCAGAGCAAGAAGCTAAAACCTCCTTGGCACTGCTGGAAGCACAGAATGTGGGACTTAACGTCCAGGCGTGGAAGATTCTCAATTGTCGAAAAGAGGGAACCGGGCAGGTACTGGCTCTTGGCATCGACCGAGAATCCTTCGACGCCATAAAATCCCAAAAAGGATCCCTGAGCTACCGATTCGGCAGGGTTGCGGTGTGCGGACTCAAGAGGTCGGACGAGATCTCTGGGCAAACAGCCCAGCCAGCATCAAATCTGAATTCGCAGAGTGCGCAGTCCGAGGTAGAGCATACTGCTCATCCGAAGACTAAAGCACCTTCTTCCGTTGTCCAATCGGCGGAGCAGGCTCCTGAGGAGACCGAGGAGTCTATGTCCAGCTCGGAGAGCATGATCTCTGAGGGGGAAATGGACAACACGGTCATCGACCTCTTCCAGGAAATCACCCAGGAGGAGGAAGATTCGTTGCTGAAGGAGGACGGGGCAACTGCCCCGCGCGAGCAATAGCTCGATGAACCCCACCAACAGCAAAGTCAAACTAGCACAAGTAAACATTCACCATGCAATAGCCGCCTCGGCGACTATATCTAGGATGTTTACCTGCCAAAGCCTAGGGCTAGTACTGATCCAGGAGCCATGGATCCTGAAAGGACAAGTCAAAGGATTGGCGAGCAAGGATGCAAAGGTAATATGGGACACTCGGGCCGAGAAACCGAGAGCTTGCATTCTAATAAACAATAAATATAAATTTATTCTACTTTCAGAATACGCGACACGAGATCTGGTGCCAATTCAGGTACATCTGGATGTTGAAGGATGTCACCGCACCATTGTCATCGTATCGGCGTACTGTGCAGGGGATGAGCCGGTTGTATCATCCCAAATGCAGCGACTGGTGGAGCATTGCAACAAGCTCCGCATGTCGCTCCTTATAGGGTGTGATGCAAATGCCCACAACATCATATGGGGGAGCACCGACACCAACACCAGGGGTGAGTACCTACTAGAATTTATTATGAGTTCGTCACTTGATATTATAAACGTGGGAAATACCCCCACTTTTGTAACTACTGTCAGGGAGGAAGTACTAGACCTCACGCTTGGTAGCCCAAGCGTAAGTAAATTAATTAGTAACTGGAGAGTATCTAGTGAGCCGTCATTGTCTGACCATCGAATAATAGTATTCGACCTGGACAGCACAAGTATCACGAGAAATCCAGTAAGAAACCCAAGGAAAGCCAATTGGGAAACTTATAGAACTGCTCTAGAGAGCAATCTGGGGCGCCTTAGTCTGAGGAAGGCTCCGGGACACCCCCTAGAGCTAGAGAGCGCAGTGGAAGGCATAACAAACGTCATCATCACTGCGTTCGAAGAAAACTGTCCTCTAAGTAGAGAACGGGACAGGAAACAGACACCATGGTGGAGCAATAACTTGTCAAAATTAAGATCCGAGGTGCGGAAGCTTTTCAATAAAGCAAAGCGCAGCGGAGAATGGCAAAGCTACCAAATGGCCCTTACTACATATAATAAGGAAATAAGAAAAGCTAAAAGAAATAGCTTCAGAAAATTCTGTGAGACAATCACCAGCACCCCTAGTGCGGCAAGGCTACACAAAGCTCTTGCGAAGTCAGGAGGGGTGCCGATGTCTCTGAGGAAACCAGATGGCGAGTTCACGGAAGATGAGGATCAAAGGGCACTATTGCTACTAGAAACTCACTTTCCTGGCAGCTCGCCTAGTACTGAGCCAGGAATCAATACCACTTCAATCAGACCTCGGAGGGAAGACTGGGAAACAACATCAACCATCTGTTCTGAGGGACTGCTGAAATGGGCAATAAATTCCTTTCAGCCTTTCAAATCTGCCGGAGTGGACGGCATTATACCCGCCCTTCTTTAAGAAGGGCAAAGGGTACCACACCTGCTAAAGATAACAAGGAGCAGTATTGCCTTGGGCCACATACCAATGCAATGGAGACGAGCAAGGGTTGTGTTTATACCAAAAGCGGGGAAAAAAGACCCCACACAGCCAAAATCGTACAGACCCATCAGCCTTACGTCATTTCTTCTGAAGATGACAGAAAAGGCTGTAGACAATTATTTAAGGGAAGATGTTCTGAACACATCCCCCTTACATCATCGTCAGCATGCATACAGAGCGGGCAGATCAACAGAGACCGCCCTATATCAGCTGACGGAGATAATTCGAAGTGCCCTGGAGGCAAAAGAAATAGTACTGTGCGCTTTCCTAGACATAGAGGGAGCATTTGACAACACCTCACATGATGCGATCAAACGATCCCTGGATAGGAAAGGAGTTAACAGTACAGTATCCAACTGGATGTGTGAGCTGCTGAGCACTAGATCAGCAGAGACTCAAACACCATCTGGAACCATCAGAGTAAACACAACGAGAGGATGTCCACAAGGAGGGGTACTATCACCCTTAATGTGGAGCCTAGTTGTAGACGAACTGCTGGAAAAATGAACCAACCATGGCATCAACTGTCAGGCGTACGCCGATGGCATTGTATTGATTGCCAGGGGCAAGTTCGAAGAAACCCTTGGAGACATCATACAAAAGGGGCTTAAAGTAACCAAGGAATGGTGCCATAATGTCGGACTTAACATCAATCCGGCGAAAACAACGATAGTACCATTCACAAGGAAAAGACAACTTCAAAGACTTAAGGACATAAACCTATCAGGCACGACACTGATACCAGTCAAAGAAGTAAAATATCTAGGACTCCATCTAGATAGTAAACTCCTCTGGCGAAAACATACAGAGGAGATATCCAAGAAGGCCACCCGCGCTCTCATGATATGTAGGAGCCTAGCGGGGAAGGCATGGGGATGCAGCCCAAGCATCCTGCGATGGATGTACACTGGAGCAACGAATCCATAACTTATGTACTGAGCAACCACACAACAAAGTGGTATACGGACGGCTCGAGGACTGAGGAGGGAACTGGTGCTGGAGTGTTTGGGCCGGGAACTAAGCACTACGAATCCATGGGCAAATGTACCAGCATCTTCCAGGCAGAAATATGTGCCATAGACAGGTGCGTTCGAATCAACCTCGAGAAAAACTATAGAAATTGCAACATAGCAATAATGTCTGACAGCCAAGCAGCTATAAAGGCTCTTGACGCCTACGTTATCAAGTCAAAACTCGTGTGGGAATGCCTACAAGGACTGAATAGACTAGGCAAGAATAACAGAATCTCCATCTGCTGGGTGCCTGGCCATGTTGGCATTACGGGCAATGAGGCAGTGGACTCTCTGGCAAGAAGAGGGGCAGAGGAACCCTTCATAGGGCCTGAACCATTCTGCGGGATAGGAGAACACACTATACGCGAAGAGTTCAGGAGACTGGAGGAAGAAACAAAGGCCAAAACCTTTGTCAACCTCCAAGGTCTGAGGCAAGCAAAGAAACTCTTAGGAAATTACAACCAAAAGAGATTCAAAGTTTGTATCGGCCTTAACAAAAACAACCTAAGAATCCTAACAGGCCTCCTCACGGGGCACTGCAGACTCAAGGAGCACCTGAGGAAAATGGGCATATCGGAGGACGGGCTCTGTAGATTCTGCAGTGAAACCGCCGAAACTCCAGACCATATACTGGAATCCTGTGGGGCACTGACCCACAAAAGGATGAAACATTTGGGCAGGCACCAAATAACAGACAAGGACATACAAACCATGGACCCACAGCTCATTCTCAGATTCATCAAAGAAACTGGACTGGACGCTGTGCTCTAAGGAGTGTGACCTGCCAAGGATAAATCAGAGCAATACCTCGACACGCTTCACAAAGAAGTATCTAGAGAGGGCTCTGAACGAGGGCAAGCACCTCTCCGAGGCACAAGCAAGGGGACACAATAGACCAATAGGTCGCAGTGTAATATACCCTAACCAAATATTATTATTATTATTATTATTACTGTGTTGAAGTAGGTATAGCTACATAAAAAAGTAACTGAATTGAATAGAGTTGAATTGAATATACAGTCAAACTTCTTTATAACGAACTTCCTTATAACGTAATTCTCTTTATAACGAATTTCATTTTGTTTCCCTTCCCCAATTTTCTTTGATAAAATTTTCTATATAACGAATTTTGTATAAAACTTCTTAATAACGAAACTTCCCTTGAAGGTTCGTTATAAAGAGTTTGACTGTACCTCCAAAACAGTGCATTTGGTGCGACCACGGTGTGAGGAAAATACTCTCCTGTAAAATTTTCTAAAATGGAGTAACACGGTTGTCTGGTTTCACCGACGATATGCATTTTGAATAATACAAATATATAATAATTCAAGCTTCACTGATGATAAAAAAAGCTTTGGAACGCACCTGCGGCTGAACTCTCAATACTAAAAAACTTCGAGCACAATTGAGGTATTCACGATCCAATGCAACAGAATAATACAAAAGAGTAAAATGCGTGCTCGTGCACGCTTATTATTACGTATTACGACTGCTCCACGCGCAGATGGAACAAAATTTCAAGTTTTTTTTTTACACTTTGTGGGCCAAAATACAAATGGAAATAAACAATCCAAGCAATATAAGCGCCGCCAAAGGGAAACACCACCAAAAAATGGACAGGAAAAAAAACATACAAGTAAATAACATTGGGTGTCAATGTCAAGTAACTTTAAGCTAATTAAAAACTGCTTAAAGTTGTTCCGTTACATAAAAATTTCGTAAAAGAGAGGCAACGAGAGAGCAAATCACTTGCCCTGCTTAACTGAAAGAAATACGAATTTCTTCCCAAAAAAATTCTTTTGGCAGGTTTTAAAACAGCTGTAAACAATATGTAGGTAATTAAAATGACAGTTAATGTTTTAGTTTGTTATTTCTTACTTCATGTAAGTCGTGTGACTTTCTTTGATTTACTTGATGGGCCAGCTAATAACGATACAAAATTAAACATGTTTCCCTTACTCATTTTCAATCAAATATTTCTATTAATCTCGGTTTCACAAATTGTTTTCATTTGATGTTTCTGATGTCATGTAGTTTGGTTACTACAAAAGCGTACCCTTACTTTTGATCTCTGAGGGAATTTACCCCCACTCCTCGAAGTTTGAGAGTTTACGGCCAATCACTTGAAAATTAAGGGAACACAGCTATTGATTTTGATTTTGACATATGCTTATAGACTAAGAGCTTGCGACATTTTTTCGTGATTATTTTGTCAACAAAATTTGGCTTATTTGTGGATTGTCGGGTTCGGATTTATAACAGATGTGAAGTTCTGGCAGACCTGGGCCGGGCGCTTTGGGAGTTACAGGGCCTCAAAGTTGTAAAAAAGTGATGAAAAAAAAAATTATAGTGTCAACTTTTAATCTTTGCATAATGGTTCACAAGAGAAAGACATTTTGTGTACTGTGATTGCCAGAACGATTGAGCGGTCGCAAACCCCTGCCAGAGCGCCCGGAAGATGCTACAGAATGGTGAATTTTGAAGTTATTTTGCCAACGCTCAAATTTTAGTATATCATCTATTACATTCTCCTGAATCTAGAACTCAAATGCCAGAACGAAATTCCAGTCGCAACACCCCGCCAGAATACCTTAAAGCGCATTGAGCGTAACGGGCCTTTTCAGCGGTCTGCAAGAGAAATTGTGTCATATCTTCGAAAGTTTATGCACGAATGCAAGTTTATTAATTGATTCTAACATGTTATAGATCTTTCAAACAATGTAACAAACTTTGTCCAAGCATTCATACTTTTAAAAATATTTCATTTTAAAGTCCAGATTTTAAAATAAACCAGCTTTAAAATAAAAAAATGCAATTTTGAATTTTTGAAGCGGAAACAAAAATAAAAAAGTAAAAATTGTCGGTAATATACAGGAAATCAGAATACAGAGAGATTTGTTTGGTCGCTTATTGGCCGTATCAATTGAGCAGGATATAGATATTGCTAAGGTATTGTCATATCCCTTGACACCAGTTCCAACAGCTCTATGTCATTTAGATGGAACCATAAGTAAAACAGACAAAACTGCTTTGATGAAAGTTTTAGAAAAGAGAGTTAACAGCAAAGCACCTCCAAAAGTCGATGTAGTTGTTTTCTTTGGATTTTTTTTATTGCATTTGATAAAAGATATTCCGACAACGCTTGGAAATATATTAAAGAAAATTTTCCTTTTCTGAAAAATGCTGGATTATAATCGCAGCCAGTTGTCGCATGAAAACCTGGTAAAGAACTTGATAGTGACTCTTTTAAGGAGAGGTACAATTTTGAAACATCAATATATCGTTGATAGTTTCCGACACCAACTTCCATCCATAAATTCATTGAACCTTTCAGATGTTTCATATTTCCCAAAAGTCTTACAAGAACATCCATATCAGAGCATCTAACCAAAAAATTTGGTTCATGTTCTATCTTAGTTATGTGATAAACTATTTTTGTGTCCGCTGCTTCATGTCCTTCGCAGGAATAAGTGTGGTCAATTACAACTTTATCCTTATGACATTCAAAACGGTAACATAAATCATAATTTAAATAAATAGTTTTCTTGCCTATAAACGGTACTGCTTCATCACTTTCCCAGTATTGTATTAAAAACTTTACTAAGGCCACCTTGAAGTTGTTATTTCTTAGTTCTTTATTGAAATCAGGAGGCCGTATTTGGTCTGGTCCTGTCGTAGTCTAGTTCAGTATTGTTTCTTAAATTGCGTCCTTAATTGATGGCGAAAAATAACGATCGAAAATGATATCTATTCGACCAGCACTGAAGCTCGTAACCATGTGCAAAATTTTCTTTGATATATTTCCAAGCGTTTTCGGAATATCTTTTATCAAATGCAATAAAAAAAATCCAAAGAAAACAACTACATCGACTTCTGGAGGTGCTTTGCTGTTAACTCTCTTTTCTAAAACTTTCATCAAAGCAGTTTTGTCTGTTTTACTTATGGTTCCATCTAAATGACATAGAGCTGTTGGAACTGGTGTCAAGGGATATGACAATACCTTAGCAATATCTATATCCTGCTCAATTGATACGGCCAATAAGCGACCAAACAAATCTCTCTGTATTCTGATTTCCTGTATATTACCGACAATTTTTACTTTTTTATTTTTGTTTCCGCTTCAAAAATTCAAAATTGCATTTTTTTATTTTAAAGCTGGTTTATTTTAAAATCTGGACTTTAAAATGAAATATTTTTAAAAGTATGAATGCTTGGACAAAGTTTGTTACATTGTTTGAAAGATCTATAACATGTTAGAATCAATTAATAAACTTGCATTCGTGCATAAACTTTCGAAGATATGACACAATTTCTCTTGCAGACCGCTGAAAAGGCCCGTTACGCTCAATGCGCTTTAAGGTATTCTGGCGGGGTGTTGCGACTGGAATTTCGTTCTGGCATTTGAGTTCTAGATTCAGGAGAATGTAATAGATGATATACTAAAATTTGAGCGTTGGCAAAATAACTTCAAAATTCACCATTCTGTAGCATCTTCCGGGCGCTCTGGCAGGGGTTTGCGACCGCTCAATCGTTCTGGCAATCACAGTACACAAAATGCCTTTCTCTTGTGAACCATTATGCAAAGATTAAAAGTTGACACTATAATTTTTTTTTCATGACTTTTCTACAACTTTGAGGCCCTGTAACTCCCAAAGCGCCCGGCCCAGGTCTGCCAGAACTTCACATCTGTTATAAATCCGAACCCGACAATCCAAAAATAAGCCAAATTCTGTTGACAAAATAATCACGAAAAAATATCGCCAGCTCTCCGTCTATTAAGTGTTGCTACAGATTAGAAAAAAATCGTTCACGATCTACATACTAAAAAAAATCATACTTTTATTAGGCTTGTTGGACCAGAAACCAGATCGTGAATACCCGTGACATACAAAATAGAAATTCAATTATTTAACCGTGGAATTTTTTTTACAATAATGCACTAATCCACAAGGCAAGCTTTCTATCGATGATTTTCAATTGATGCTGTGGCAGTGTGTGAACAAAAATTAAAAACAACCGCGGTACACTGTTTCATGTGTATTGACCTACAGCTACGAGCAAATTCTACATTTTGAAAAATCATATTTTTAGCACTTTTTGGATGCAAATACATACATACATATGTGTACTGTTTAAATAAATTGATTGATGTTATTTACTTATTAGAATGAAAACACCTGAGCTATTTGTATTTGAAAAATTTAGCTAGACTAGGTTAGGTAAATGGGTTGACGTGGCAAGAGAAACCTGCACCCGTCACACTTAGATCATTGTAGAACCGTTGGAATGCCCTTGGGGTTTTCAACTCCTACACTAGAAAACTTATGAAAGCCTATGGATGACCATCCATCCTGAGGCATTTACAAACTTAAGTAAGTCAAAAACAGTCCTGCCGTGAAGTTCTTCTAGGTCCTGCCTGGAAAAGGAATTTTTCGAGGAATTTATTTCTGATGTGACAGAGTGCTGGACAGTGGCGCAGAAAGTGAGGAGTATCTTCCTGGACATCTTTCTCATCGCCACAACCACTGCACAAGTAGTCATCCGTGCTTATTTTCATATTATGGCCCGTGATGACGCCCATCGATGGAGGACAAAGCCTTTTTATCCATTTGCAGTAAACCCTCGGTTTGACGTTTGTTGTAGAGTGGCCACATTTTCCTATTTGTGGCAAAGAATTGAAGTGTGCTCCATCTTTCATTAGTCGCCACTAATATTTTGTGCCCAGTCAACTGTTTGAGGTTACAGGGGGAAATCTTCACTGTTATGTCGGCTTGGCTTGTCTCGAAGTTTGACCCCTGCCTGGCCAGCTCATCACCCTTCTCGTTGCAAAGCACACCAATGTGACCGTGAACCCTGCAGAGTTTTACATTGAGCTGCTCGCTCGTAGCTGCTCGCTCGTAGCTCTTCTCGAAGCTTCGATTTAATCTCTACGGCAGAAATCGCTTTTATTGCCACTTGGCTGTCAATGAAAAAAAAACAATTTTTTTTTAGCAGGTATTGCATTATTGCGACCTGTTTAGCAGATGTAGTCACTGCCAAGACCTCGGCTTGGAAAACGCTGCTGTAGTCGGGAAGTCTAATTGACCTGGATATTCCGAGTATTTCAGAATAGAATCCCGCACCAACATTCACGTCCATCACCATGGGTTAAGTTTATCTGATGGGTGCTGGTTGGTCTGTGTGCCACTCTTTCCTGCTGGGGATTGTGTAGTCTGTGCAAACATTATTCCCTGTAAATTCTTTAAGGATCTGCGCGTGTCCAGTTGTTAGTCTGCCTGAGCTTCAGGGCACTGTTTGCGGCAGCTTCTTTTACAAACAAATCGATGGGTTTGAGGTTAAGTATGGCCTTCATTCCCGTTGTGGTATTTAGCTAAATAATTACACCCAGTTTCGCCGAAGTCAGAATTATAGACACTTGTTAAGGGACGTGAGATAAGGTCCATCGAAATTGCCAAATTGACTTTATTTCTACAAGCAAATTTAAAATTTATATTATTTCAGGACACACCGCCAGATACATAGGTAGGTTATATATATTTTACTCGAATTCCGCTTCAATCTTGCAAGTATTCGTATGTAGGCGACGCTAACAGGGACCTGCCCCGTTCTCTGCAAACAAATCGAAATCGTCAACTTATTTCGGTTGCTGGCGGTAAAAAGTGAACCTTATTTTTTTAATAGAATTTGTCTGCGTTGGGTTATTTTATTATTTTAATACTCATTTTTGTTAATATGTTGAAGGTACAATTATGGTAACATTTTCCCTACAAAAGTTATTTTTTGTTAAAAAGTGCGAACGGGAGACTTTCTAGCGGGAGAGTTGAACAGTGGTTCAAGTCAAGAGTTGAACAGTGGTTCAAGTCAAGAGGTGAACAGTGGTTCAAGTCCTTATTGCGATATCCAAGGAATAAACTTACGATATAGATGTAAGTTGTGATATGTTTATTTATGAACACATAAAATTTATGATTTTACCATTGTTTGTTGTTTTTTTTTGTTTTAACCTAATTTTCTTTTAAGTTTACATTAATTATTTTTTATATAGGTATAAAAATATTAAACAACATTTTTTGTTTATTTATAATACCTTTAATGGCAATTCTAATTATTGGGAAACCAGTTATGGTTTTATTATTTTACTTGTCGAATTCGGGTAAGTTCAAGTCTCCCGGTTTGGCGGAAGCCTCAGAAATTGTATATAATGTTAAGGTCTGGCGGATAAGGTGGTCATGGCAATAGTTCCGATAGTCATGTCTGTCTGTCTGTCTGTCCGGGCATGTCACAGCCACTTTTTTCCGAAACTATAAGAACTATACTGTTGAAACTTGGTAAGTAGATGTATTCTGTGAACCGCATTAAGATTTTCACACAAAAATAGAAAAAAAACAATAAATTTTGGGGGTTCCCCATACTTAGAACTAAAACTTAAAAATTTTTCTATGGATATGTATTCAAAAATGATATTGAGGTTTCTAATATCATTTTTTTCTAAACTGAATAGTTTGCGCGAGAGTCACTTTCAAAGTGGTAAAATGTGTAACTTCTAAAATAAGAGAATGATAAAACTAAAAAAAATATATGATGTACATACATTACCACGCAAACTTCCACCGAAAATTGATTTGAACGATATCAAGTAAGTACTTTTTTTTAATAGGTACGTCATAAATCGTAAACCGAAATTTACCTTTCATTCAATCAACTCAAATATAAAAAAAAACATTTAACTTCGTAAACGTAAACCTTATGCGTAAACCGTTCAAAGTTATAACGAACTACTCGTACCTACAAGAACTTTTATATGATGTTACTTGCTGCTACGGAACCCTTCATGGGCGAGTGCGACTCGCACTTGGCCGCGATTTTATTGTTTACTTTGTTTTTATAGCTTTCTATTTACAAAAATTACAAATTACAATAGCCGTCTGGTGATTGATGTTCCCCTATTGACCATTCTTTTATTATATACCTATTTTGTTTTCCTTATTTATATTTGATAAAATATAACACATCTATTCTTCTACCTAGCAATTAATGACGCTTTGCAATAATTCTTCGCTGATATTCCAGCGTTGTCCTACAGTACGCGACCAAGATATTATACACGTTCATTTCGTTGAGGTTGCGTGTGACTTCGTCCTCGAAAATTGGATCAACCCCGTAAGTGTCCCCTGGTTTCCCGCCATCTTACATATATTACACAAGACCCGTAGATCTTTCCAATGTGGTTGATAATTAATCAGTTAATCATCATCGCAGTTTCAGCATCACCGATATTCACCGGTGTTATCATCCTGAAAGAAGTTTCGTTCTCCCAAAATATAATTCAGCTGCTTATATACAGATCGATGAAGTGACTCTGTCGCTTTTTTTCTACAATTGCTGTCTATAGTTTAAATTCACTGCTTCAATCAACTGACATAGTTAAGGCTTCCAGGATTCAATTTTTGCTTCAATGACATCCCAGCTTATTCTACAAGTTTGCGCTAAGTCCAGCCATTGACTGTACCAACAAATTCCACCACATAGCGTTTCCAGTACCGCTTTCCTTGGCAATCTTTCGGCAGGCATGCGGACAGCATGTAATCCGCTTGCAATTTTAGCGCCATGTAGCCAGTGGAGAAAGTACAGTCTCAGCATTGTGGCATAGTTTGGCGTGTTGAGCGGTAAAGTGAATATTTAAAAAAAAAACTTAAAAGTTTTTCCACCTCTTCAAACCAACTTCCGCCCATTTGACCACCAAAACAATTGAACTACAAAATGATATTGCAGCCCAGACCATTACGACCTCTTTTCTGCTATAAGGGTGGTTTAAAAAAGCTCATTTTTTTCTCAGATCATGGATGTTATAATAATAGTCATCCGGCCCATCAAAATTATTTTTGTTTAGTATTTATTCCAACAGTCTTAACTCGAAAACAAAAAAATGGTCCGTTCGCGTTCTTATGGGAATAAAAATGAAAACAATCAAACCTTCAAAATCGAGAGAGAATCCTTTCATTATAAAGAAATATACATGAGTGCTCTTGCAGAGAAAAATGAAAAACTTCAAAAATTGATTCAAAAACAAGCAACAGGCGTTCTTTGCTGATAAACTCATAGGATCTCATCATTTGCTTGAAGAAATATGAACGAAATCAAATTTATTTTCGTTAATTTTTTTACCACTTTACGCGAACGGGTTTGTTGCACAAAACCGTACAAAAAAAGGCAGTAAAACATTCAAAAATCTAGACTTAAAATGTCGATATTGGCATGTTTGTCAAAATAATTCACACCAGCTTATTTCCATAGATTTAAAAAACTCTGCTAGTAAACGATTGTTTTCTAAGGCTAGAAAAAGAAGCACAATACTAGTACATAACACCAAGGGTGATAAGGAATATAATTTCAACAAACCGCGCAAGCAACCAACATTCGCTCTCTTCCACCCCCTTCACAACGAAACAAATGAGAAACATGGTCGAAAGTCAATTGAAACAATTTCTCACTCAGCAAAATTCACAAGTTAAGTTTCAAAACAAAAACAAGAGTACAATAAAATCTATACACTTTGAGGGGCTCTATTTGAAGTTTACAATCCACAACAATTCAAAACATGATCCACTAGACCATATTTTCCATTTTCTTTTAATTTTCATCGCGAAAAAGAATGCATTTAGTGCTAGGTAGGTTGCACGAAGACGAAACGAGCACTTAAGAGAGCAGACTTACCTACAGAAACTCCAACTTCCTGGGCAACCTCCTTCCATGCACGTCCTTTGGCCTCAAAATTCTTGTACTCCGGAGTTGCCACATTATATATTGCATCGTAACGCTTGACCACGTTTATGAACTCTAAAGTGTTGTCCATAATGATCTGATTTCGGGTTGCCATTCGGTATGGAAGCCGCTGCATAAACTGCAATCACACGGTAAATTTATTTGCTATAATTACAATCTGGGCTTGTTCAGAAGCGACTGATATCGCTATTCGCTAATAGTATGCGTCTCGCACTAAGGTCCGTCCGGAACTGTATACTGCTGCCGTAGTCGGTGTTGTCATAGACCGCTGGCGGTACACTTACACTCGTGTAAAGTGGCAGAACAGCGTAGCCATAAATCGATATAAGGGATGATGAGAGCAAAGCATAGTATGTAGTGTGAGTGGGGGCGAAGAAGAGAAGTGTAGTCGATGGGAATGGTGGTGTACGGAGTACGGGGTTGAACGAACGACGACGCCCCAGGACAACTAAGGACGATGACGATGACTACTACCATCGAGCGATACTACCCGCGTTGGAGTTAAAACATGACGCAGGCGGGATACCGCTTTTTTCCCAAGTATTCTCTTGCTGTTAACGGTGGGCAGTAGGTGGATGGAGCAAGGTTTTCCACGAGAGGGATTTTTTTTTGTTTTATCGAGGCCTAGGTATTGAGAGTGGTGGTAAGAAAGTCAATTTTCGTTACAATTAATTATTATTTGAGCGACATTTATACATACATACATAATGCGTGGAAAAGAAGCTTGAAATGTCAGTGGATCTGGTCCATAAAATAATGGAAATGCATATTTACAACTGTAGTAAAATTATATAATATTATTCGCTGTTTTTCCCACTGCATAGGTAGTATTTGAGCCGTATTGTGTAGTCAACAGAATATTAACTTGAAGCCCAGAAATCTCCCTTGTTTGTTTCGTTTCGATATAAAGCGGCCTACGTACGCGTGACAAAAATTATCGGTGCATAAAAGAATTTCACCTCGACGTACAGTAATTAAAATCATATAAATCGCAATTGTTGTAAGTTTTTGCAGCTCGAAGTTGACACCAGATTTCACCTTCATTAAAACATTTAGATTCAATTGTTAAAGTCAAGCATTTTTGATGCAGTGTTTTTTTGAAACCCTACAAATGATAGTTATTTTGGTTAAAGTCCGTGCTAAGGTTTCAGTATTTTATTTCATTTTTTTATTTCAAAAAGTTGCAAATACAGTATGATACATTTATCTTATAAAAGAGTATTAGCCATAGATAAAGAGGAACAAAAATTTAAAAATTCAATGCAAGCTACACGAGCTACATAAAATAGAGAAAGAAAATGATATTTATCTATAAATAAAAATAAACAATACCAAGAGAGTAATATCAAAGTTTAAAATGTATGACTTAGACAATAAAAAAAGTTATATTTCTAAGAATTAGTGGACAAATATTTCCTAAGTTTGCTTCTAATTTCACGTGGCAAAGTGTTCCACGACTGAATCGAAGTAACAGAAACTGACGTTACGCAGTCAAACAAGGTTGATGAATCAAAAGATTGTCCGAAAACATAAATACTTAAAGTACGAAACTTGAGAAGGTCATCAAATGTCATATTATACAAGTACTTTGAATAGTTAGAAATACGAGCGAAACGACGTAGTCCAAATACATAGCGCAATATGCTGTTGAGCGCGATACTGAGTCTCCGTTTAGAATCATAGCTCCAATTATAAAAAAGTTCATAACCATAGGTCAAGCATCACAAGTGTTTTTGCAAGTAGACATCGGGTTTTTAATGGAGTGAAGGGTACCATAGGTCTTCCAAGAGCGACATTAATATGATTGTCCCAAGTTAAGTTCCTATAAGAGGTCAGCCAATATTTGACCGACTATTTCAGCAAGATCTAGATTAATACAAGTAGAACCGTGTTCGATTAAACCCAGTGGGCTGCTAAAAACAAGCCGAACATCATCGACATACATATTAATCGAACTATGTTTAATGACATTTGGAAGCTTATTAATATACAGGGAGAATAGAAGAGGTCCCAAGATAGATCCCTGAAGCACACCCACTGTTTTTTTTTTTTTTTTTTTTTTTTTTTTTACACTATCAGCTCAGTGTCGTGGAGTGCTTAAAGCAAGCAACTATCACGAGCAGAAATTGCCGGCACTAAAAGTGAAAACAATTAAAAATACAATAATTATGTACCTATAAAATACGAGTACTAACACAGACACAAAATAATGCAAACAATTAAGACATTAAAGCATTATTACGCAAAATATTTTTTAGCTTAATTTTACTAACATGCAAGTCAATCACATGATCATTTAGATTATAGATTCTACTCATGCGACTAATAGGCTCATGCCTTCCATAATTCGTTCTATGATGGGGGCTGAACAATAATTCAACACTGCGTAAATTATGGGCACCACCACGAAAATTAAAGCCAATAGACAACAGCAAGTCAGGTGCATCTATTTGACCGGATATAAGCTGCTGTAAAAAAATGATATCGCTATTAAGCCTTCGTTGAGAAAGGGGTAACATTTGAAGAAGCTTGATACGTTGACTGTAGGGAGGAAGGTTAAATGGATCATCCCATGGAAGTCCTCTAAGTGCAAATCGAATAAATTTACGTTGAATGGCCTCTATTCGATTTGAATGAATGTTGTAGAACGGTGTCCAAACTTGAGAGGCATACTCTAGAATCGGACGGACAAAACAATTGTACAATGACATAGAAACATAAGGGTCATTAAATTCTTTGGCCCACCGTTTTACGAAGCCCAACATAGAATTAGATTTATTAATAATAGAATTAATATGCTTAGCAAAATCCAGTTTGGGGTCGAAATAAACCCCAAGATCCTTAAAATTATCAACACTACAAAGAATATGTTGAGACAGAGAGTATTGAAAGGTGGAAGGGATATTCTTTCTAGAGAATGTCATATGTTGACATTTAGTTGGGTTCAGGGATAAACCGTTTTTATCACACCAATTGGCGAAGCTATTAATGTCAGATTGAAGAAACATTCTGTCTTGCTGACTAGTGATAGATTTATATATTTTCATATCATCAGCGTAGATCAGGATATTACTGTGATTTATACATGCCTTAACATCATTAATGGCAAGTATAAATAATATTGGTCCGAGGTGACTTCCTTGGGGAACTCCAGACTGCGCTGTGAAAGATACGGATAGCGATCCTCTAAATTTCACTTGATAAACCCTTGATCTAAGGTATGAATTAACCCATTTTATGAAACTTGGTGGGAAGCCAAAAGCGCTGAGCTTAAACTCGATTATTTCATGGGACAGCTGGTCGAAAGCTTTAGAGAAGTCAGTGTATATGCAATCCATTTCGTCCTTATTCTCTAAGGTATTAGAACAATCATGCAAGAAACTTAACAGATTAGTGACAGTGGATCTGTTTCTTACAAATCCATGCTGTTCATTACAAATTAAATTGCGACAAAGAAATATTAACTTTTCGCAAACAATTTGTTCAAAAAGCTTAGGGATACACGAAAGCTTTGAAATAGGCCTATAATTAGTGATATCACCACGTTCGCCTTTTTTAAATACAGGTGTGATAAAAGCACTTTTCCATAGATAAGGGAATTTACCAGTACTGATGGACAATTCAAACAGATACTTAAGATATGGAGCAATTGCATGACTACATTTTTTAAGAACGATCGGTGCAATGCCATCAGGACCTGATGAATAATCATTCTTGAGAGAAGAAATACATTTTAAAATTGTTTCCAAATCGAATGAGGTACTACTAAAACTTATTTGGGAACAGCTAGTTAGATAACTAAAATATTGATCATCAATGTGAAGAGGGGTCCCCTTAAATGATTTACTGAAATGATCTGCAAACATATTGCTTGCATCTACTGAATCAGCAGTTGTAGAACTATTGTAAGTAAGCTTCGATGGATAACCATCAGTTTTTTTCTTAGAATTGACAAAACTCCAAAAAAGTTTGGGGTTCGATTTTAAAGAGCATTCCATTTTACTTATATAGTCAATATATAAGTTGCAGGATAAAGATTTGAATTCATTGAATAATGTGAAATAGAGTTCAAGATCTGAATGGCAGAGACTTTTTAAATAGTTCTTCCAAGCCCTATTACGTCTGTTTCGTATCGATTTTAGCTCTTTAGTGTACCAGGGATGGGACGTTTTCAGATTCCTAGAGGATTTCACAGGAATCACTTTTTTCATGCAGTTATCCATCAGAGAATAAAAAGAACCTACTGCATCTTCAATATTAGATAAGGCAGTAAGGTTAAAATTAAAGCTGTTAATTTCATCAGAAAGCCTTTGAAAATTTGCTTTCCGAAAGTCAAAAGATTGCGAACGGTCATACGAATTACTGTTTTCGTACAGATGTGCGCCCAGTTCAATAAATACATCCAAGGGTGGATGATTGTCATCTATGTTAGTTATATTGAGATGGGATTCCAGAACCACAGTACTAACAGAGTCAGAAGAGAAAACAAGATCGAGAGTTCGATTTCTGAAATTTTTTATACAGCTTGTTTGCTGTAAGTCAAAAGACAAAATGTTGTCAAGTAAAGCGAGCTCTTGTTGGGCAGAGTCAAAGGATGGAATGAAATGAGAATCATCCTCAGAAGGTACCCATCCAATATGTGGCAGATTGAAGTCGCCTATAAGTAAGACAGTGCTGTCACAACAAGATATGTCAAAAATATGGTCTAGTGCCATAGAGAGTTCCGAATACAAAGAACATAGACGAGACGATGGAATGTACGCATTAACAACATATAAATGTTTGTTCTTAAGTGTAATTTTATTGAAAGAGACTCGGATAAATTATTGTTTACGGCAACTACTGTCCTATCAGCTATATAAGACGGTATTAGTCTTACGACATATGGTGAGAAATCGTAGAGCTTGGACAGCTTGTGGCATAAAATTGAATGGTCCATCAAATCAAACGCCATAGAAAAATCGAGGGAGACCAAGAAAGATATGTTCTTCGTCAAGAGCATGCCCTATCTCTTCAGCAACTTCTATCACAGCTGTAGCAGAGCTATGTTTTTTTTCGAAAGCCAGATTGCCGGGAAGACAGAAGCTTGTTCGTAGGAAGGTGGCTTTTCACTTGGTTTTGTATAATCTTTTCCAGTACCTTTGATAAAAAATGGAAGAATGGATATGGGTCTGAAGTTATAACACTTGGAAGTCTTAGGAACAGGTACAAATTTGGCCGATTTCCACTGCGAAGGAAAAACGCCTGTAGCTAAAATGGAGTTGAATAGCTATATGTTATGTACGGAAGTTATACCGATAAAACTACTTTTAAAAATAATTTGTGTAAGTTATCTTTAAATAATTGGCTATCAACTATCATTGCTTCTAAATCAATAAATAACTTTGAAATGTTATTGTTAGGTACTCATATCTAAAATACTTTTTGGAAAATACTAAATTGATTGCCACTAAATATACTTGAAATAAAATGCAATGTATGTACTTGCAACAGTGAAGTGTTACAAGACAGCTTCGAATTTCTTCGCCAATACCGAATTTTAGCATAACAAAACATAACGGTCCAAATATGTCGAAGCAGCTCATATAGGGATTCCACTTAGTAGTTCGACCTGACTGGAACTGTAGACGTTAATTCCATCTAGACAATTCATCCGCTGTCGCCTGAAGTGATAAGACACTTTCCACCCCTCCTTCTCTCGTCTGCCGCCACCAACGACCATCCACAGGTATCCCCAGTCGAGGTACTAGGCGCCCGGCAGTCACCAACGCGGAGGTGAGAGTAGGAGTTGATAGTGAGAGGCTAGAGTGAGAACGATTGTGTTCTCATGTAATCGCATCACTACCCTTTTACTGACTTTCGAAATATCAAGCGCAACAATATTACTTTCACGACCATTTTGAAGAGATTGGTCCACTTTTCGGTTAGATAACACAAGTATATTGCTCCATGATCTCGGAAATATATATATATATATATATTTTTACTAACCATGTAATTTTGTAGTATTATTTGCGTTACCACTGCAGTCATTTCTGGCACGTCTAAGCTTTATTCGGTTTTCCTTACATGGGGTGGCCTTATATGACCAGAAGCTTACCACTTTAAACCTACTAACCACTACGCAACTTAATAAAAGGTCCGTTTGGGTACTTTATGTGTAGAAAAATGTGTCAAATCTTCAAAATCGAGAGAAAATCCTATCCTTTCAAAGAAAAGTAAGCGAGCGCTTTTGCGTTAAAAGATGAAAAACGTCAAAGTTTGGCATGAAAAGAAGCAACAGCAATTTTGTTTGTTGCTGGCAAACTCATAGGATTTCAACATTTGACAGTTTTCATTTTTTTACCATTCTAATTTCTGTGTGAAGAAAAATTAACAGAAGTAAATTTTTCTTGCGTTCATCTGTTTACCATTTTCTCAGTACGCGAACGCGATTGTGTAGTTTCGCACGAAAGTTTATATAAATTAACGTTTGCCTAATGCATATTGGTACGCGAACGAACCTTGAATGGGCGATAAATGGAAACACCATCGTTTTTTTGACAGTTTCGCATTTTTTCCTATTTGGCGCAAATTGGAAATCCTTTAGTATTGGGAAGTGTGTAATTAAGTAATAACCAAACAAATGCAATAACTATAAAATGTAAAAAAACCAAAGCAACAGCTGTATTTGTCAATGCCACTCAACATCTATCTGTCCTCTTTATATACTACTGACATTTAAAAATGAGGAAACAATTTAGTATCATATCAGCAATAAGGCCCATTGAGACGATCATTTCAGTTTCAGTTTCAGTTGAGCTATCAGTTAATATTTCAGTTAAACTGATGTCTAAATGCAAAAATTGAAGCGTTTAACTGAAACTGAAACTGGTGGAATTCCTATAAGTTGTCAGTTCAGTTATCAGTTAAACTGATGTGTAAATACGTTTCAGTTCAGTTGTCAGTTCAATCGTCACATTTCAATTGCAGTTGGCGGTGAATCAACATTTTAGATTTTCTGTTTTTTTTTTTTCAATATGTCGAAACGGAGTGATAATATGGTCGATTTCATTAAAATATATCGGCTTTCATCGTCCATTACGCAATGTATTTCTTCTGACTTTCGCCTGCTCACAAGAAAAATTAAAGCTCAACTGAACACTGGACTGACGTCTAAATGCACTGTCTTTTTTAATTGAACTGACAACTCAACTGAAAACTGAACTGATAACTGATCGTGTAAAAGGGCCTTTAAACTATGTTTCTGTTTCCGCTTCTGTTGCTTGTGACAAACCACCTTAACTGACAAAACAGACGTCACTGTAAACAGAAAACTGCCACTTTACTTACTGAAATCTGTTTTCCTTTTCCGTGTTTGTCTTTTTGCCTTCTAAGCTGTGCTTATACTGATATGGATCAACATTTTTCTTAATTCTTTACTCACGCATTAAGAGGAGCATCAAAAATGTACTATACCAAATTACAATAGATGCAAGTAGTGTATACAAAACAGCCAAAAAAATGGGAAAACGCAAAAAAATCGATTCGAATTGTTCAGCTTTTTTTTTACAGTTTCTCTCTTTTTTCCTGTTTTGGTTTCTATTGTTGCCTGTTAAATTTTTTTTGTTAAATATTCTTCAAAAAATAATATGAAATGCACTTGTTGGTGGTCACTCATAACATTTTTTATTGAATTCGGAAGTGTGTAATTAAGTGCAAATATAGCAACAACAAGAATAAAAAAAGTGAACATGTGTTGTGTTTCTCTTAACATCTATCTATATCCTTTATGTTGGGCTGACATTTGTGCGTTTTTAATTAGAACACAATTAAGAAAAAAATTCTTTCTCAAGAAATTCTAAAATCCATATTTGTTCAATCTTTTTGTTTAAACAAAAAATATATAGTATAATTTTTGTTCAGTTAATTTTTAGGTAAATACGCGTCGAATTAGGCGAGAACGAAATCGATATCGTTTTTTATGCTCGAGATAGGTGCTATGAACGAAAAATAAGGTTCAGCAACGTTATTACTTAAGAACGTAGACTCATACACACACATACATCTCCTAAAAAAAAAATTGAGAAAAATATAGAGACCATCAAATTATAAAATATGTTGTAAATTACGATTTTCATGTTTGGACCAATTAAAATAACATCCCCAATGCTGCGATGTTAATCAGTCTTTTCGTTATAAGAAAAAAACGGCTGGTCCGAATTCAAAATAATTTCTTTCAGATCATATTTGTCAATACCCGTTGCTTTGAATATCACGAATTCGATATGATTTTTGGTACCCGAGAAAATGTAAAAATAGATTTGTTTACTCACGTACGTACCTACGAATATGCCTACGAACACACACACATATACATCTTCTTAAAAACATTTAAAAAAAATATTATTCTGAACCTTCAAATTTTAAAATATGTTGTAAATAACGATTTTCATTTTCGGATTAATTACAATAACTTACCCTGTTAACAATACCCAACAATTCCAACCAAGATGTGCAAATGAACACGAAATAAAGATTAAATGAAATTTGTTAACTGAAATCAATTTACTTAAACTTGAATTTTACAGAGATGATCTAACGCCATAAATGTTTCTGTTGTCAGAAACGACAAGTGGGACGATCGCATAGACAATAAACAAATTGAACACATCCCGCTGCCGCAATAAAGGTTTCCTGTGAAGTTTGATCTGGTTTGATATGTTATTAGTCGGTTTAACTGTTAAGATAATTATTTCGGTGCAAAATAAAGGGGAATCACACAAACATTTCTCGGTATTCGTTGGTCAACCAAACCAACGGTCGCTCTTGATGTGCGCTAGCGCTTTATATTTGAATTGTTTTGCTTACTGTTGCGGTGCAGCTCGTGTAGTTTCGATTTAAATTGCCTACTGCAGTAGTTAGTTAGTGGTGTTCGTAGTAAACAATTATTATAAATTATAATATAATTTGTGCAGTTATTGTGAAAAGGGTTAGTTAAACAATTGTTTAGATTTTATGTTTTTGAAAATATCGCCAGAAAAGCGGTTAAATTCATGAATATACATAATTATGTAGGTACCTTGAAGTAATTGTTTCTATATAAAATAAATCGCAACTCCTTGTTGGAAATTTGAAAATAAAATCAAACTGGTGTCAGTTTTTTTAAAAATTCAAACGGCCTTTCTGATTTTGATCTCTAGTGAGAGAAAAATAGCAATTCTACGGGCTTTTATTGCTTTCAATTTTCAGTAACATATTTTGCAATAAAATTGTTGAATCGGTATTATTGCGATCAATCACCTAAATGTTTGATCAACTTAATTTAATGCGGATTTTCGATCTATGTCGAAAACTTCCTATAGACAAAATTGATGGTCTCGTTGCCGAACATGTTGGTAGCTATCAAATTTTCAGTGAATCAAAAGTTTTTCATTGACCAATACATTTTGAGAATTAGCTGTTCTTGTTTGAAAAACCATTTTCAAAACAGAATGTCGTCAGTACAGTTATTTTTTCGAAAAAATGCATTGTTGTATTTTATCAGTGGAACTTCTTTTTTTATAAAAGGCATCAAAGAAGGAGAGTACGATCATTTTGGCGCCACAAAATAATAACTAGGTAATTATTTTAAGGAACAAAAAAAAGCATTTTTCATTATAGAGGGAAAGGGTCTGATTCCAGGAAGTTGGCTTTCAAAACAATTTGTAGTATTTTATTGTCAGGGTTGCTGTTGTTTTTAGGGCTATGGTTTGCCAACTTGGAGCACAAACTTGGCAAAACTATTCATATGTATGTATATATACCTATTTATAATGAACAAAGCAACATTTTCATGTTCAAGGGTGGACGCTTCGAATCAAATAGTTGGTTAGCAATCATATAAATCCACCCATTCAGCCATTTTGATATTTGTCAGTAATTAACTAAGTAAATTTGTACGGCAAACCCTTAAATTTGCAAATGTTAATTTCCTTAAGTAAAAATTAATGCAGAACATATTCTAAAATTATAATAAACAATTCCACATCAACAGTTTTGCAAAGTTAGGGCTCCAAATTGGCAAACCATAGCCCTTTTTCTACCTAAACAAACAAATTTCGTTCCAATGCTTGGAGAAGCTATGTTTAAGGCCCTTTATTTCTCGAGGAGTAGCAGGAAACTGCTGAATATGTTCCCCTTTAGTATGACAAAATTAAATTGCTAGGTATCTCTTTATTTGTTTATATTGTAAATTTAGTTCGCAAATAAAGGCACTTACTGACAATAGATAATGTTCAACATAAGTTAAAAATGTGTGTTTTTTTTAACAAGTTGTTCTCACATCAAAGTTTTTATCTCAAGTTGTATTTTTTTTTTATAAAAACCTATTAGCGATTAGGCGTTCATAACAAGGTTCAAATAAAATAAAATTCAAAAACAGCTAAATGGAGACAATGCATTAATCAGTCTAATTTAGGAGAAAAGAAGCTGCCTGCCTGAGGAATATGTAGAACTGCCGAGGAGTTGGGACACAATTAGAGAGAAATTAATTGAAGATGTTTTGAGGTAGGCATTAACACTCTGGATCGTGCACACTACCTGGCCAGCTTATGAAGATCGGTCCAGTCTATATACCACCATTACATTTTTTGCATGCTTTCCATGACTTAACAAACTGCTCTTCATTTTCCTTGGGTACCTACATCGATAATGATCATTTTATCGTCAACGCCTCCAGCTACACAAGGTTATCCTTCTTGAGTGAAAAATTGGATAGCTATTTCCCGGGCCAACAAATGGTGTTCGCAAGAAATTTGTCAATAATTTCGTCCGAAACTCGGTGCACTGCTGATCGAAGCTTTACCTTTTCCGTGCACATTTGCAGCACAATTTCCTTGCCAACGTAGTGTCCATAAAAGTTGTTTCAAGGAAGTTAAACAATTATTTCTTTATCTGTTAAACTTCAGCTTATGTCCCATCTTTGTCAAAATATATTCAACGTTGTCTTTGTTAAACGAAAGCTTTCCAGAGTTGATTGATTGTTTATAAAATCAAAATTCGTTAACGATTTTGAGATTCTTTGTACACAATAAGCGCCCTATTCGTCTTTAAAACGGTTAAGTTTAGTTTATTAATTATTTTAACGAATTTTTCACCATAAATGCTAAACCGCAAATGAAAGTTTTTCTTTGCAAATCATTGCCAAACCTTTCACAATTTGTATGTTAAGTGCAAAGCATATTGGCTTGGTGAACCGAAATGGAAGAATTCTTTGCGAACCGAAAAAAACTTTGTGCAAACATAATACTTGTCACTTTACAAATTTGTATTTGGTAAAACGAATTTCAATTTAATAATTAAGAAGTTGAAATGTTGCAATGTGAAAAGTGGTTAGTACCTCAATTAACCTAAAAGTAACTGTCAATCATTCGCCATAACGAAAACGCCATCTACAAACACCGTGAGCGCATTCCGCATGCCACAGTCTTACTTAGGCCGAAATTTCTTGCCTAAGCTCCCTTACGCGATTGTCAAAAGTTGATACTTGATACTTAGCCATTTCAACCAATCAGCGGTCCAGCATAAGCTCGGCTGTGGCATGCGGAATGCGCTCCGTTTTGTTAGGGGTTGATCGATCGATCGATTCAAAAATGGCAGCATTACTACTTAGGTATATAATATTATTAACAGAAGCGCAAGCCTTAAGCATTTCAGTTTGAAATAAGCGTTGAACTAACTTGTGGCTTTTATTTGCTTTAATATTATATAAAATTTACAATTTCAGAATAGGTACACGCAACAATGAATCGATTCGAACAAATAATAAACGAAATCGATACCTCGATTTCAATAAAAAAAAGAGCACCGACAGCTCTATACAAAGGATTTTGATTGTATTCGAGATTATCTATTAAAAATAATGCAGGAAGAGAATGCGGTATTCAAACAAATTTATGCCGGCCCAAGTCTGTTTGGTAAGTTTAAAATCTAGAAGTTAGATTTTAGTTGCTTGTATCATATTGCGCCTTACAAATAACAAAGTTAATGAAGAACATAAATTAGTTGTTCCGTTCTTTTAAACATTCTTGTTATACCCATAAGGGCTTATTCGTTTTTAATCCATTGTTTATGAAATACCATAATATTGATCGTTGACTCCTAAACATACATATATTATGTGATTAACATCGGAAGCTATGTCGAATTAATCACGTCCCTCCATCACCAATTTCGAGGCCTATAAATTTCAGCTAGTTAGCTAAAACCTGAAACAAAATCCTTTAACCCATAATGATCTCCAATCCATCCACTGATACGCCAATATTTGTTTGATTCTTTAACGGCGCAATTTTAGGGCTCAGTGGTTTTGTTTTGACTACTAATCGAGGGGCCTCAGGTTCAAATCTTTTTTTCATTGCTCCACCTCTTTCAAAAGTCAGACAAACAGAAAAATAAAAAGTATTAGGCATTAACAACCACACAGGATACAGGGCGTTACACCTAGCTTCTTCAACCATTTGCTTCTTTTGAAGAGACCTACAATTTTAAGCCGAATCAGCATGGCAAATTTGACTATTTTCTCATGACAATTGTTACTCTTGGATGTTTGTCATACGTTTACGAACGGTGAGGCAGTGGAAAAAAAACTAGGTCTGATTCCAGGAAGTTGGCTTTCAAAACAATTTGTAGTATTTTATTGTCAGGGTTGCTGTTGTTTTTAGGGCTATGGTTTGCCAACTTGGAGCACAAACTTGGCAAAACTATTCATATGTATGTATATATACCTATTTATAATGAACAAAGCAACATTTTCATGTTCAAGGGTGGACGCTTCGAATCAAATAGTTGGTTAGCAATCATATAAATCCACCCATTCAGCCATTTTGATATTTGTCAGTAATTAACTAAGTAAATTTGTACGGCAAACCCTTAAATTTGCAAATGTTAATTTCCTTAAGTAAAAATTAATGCAGAACATATTCTAAAATTATAATAAACAATTCCACATCAACAGTTTTGCAAAGTTAGGGCTCCAAATTGGCAAACCATAGCCCTTTTTCTACCTAAACAAACAAATTTCGTTCCAATGCTTGGAGAAGCTATGTTTAAGGCCCTTTATTTCTCGAGGAGTAGCAGGAAACTGCTGAATATGTTCCCCTTTAGTATGACAAAATTAAATTGCTAGGTATCTCTTTATTTGTTTATATTGTAAATTTAGTTCGCAAATAAAGGCACTTACTGACAATAGATAATGTTCAACATAAGTTAAAAATGTGTGTTTTTTTTAACAAGTTGTTCTCACATCAAAGTTTTTATCTCAAGTTGTATTTTTTTTTTATAAAAACCTATTAGCGATTAGGCGTTCATAACAAGGTTCAAATAAAATAAAATTCAAAAACAGCTAAATGGAGACAATGCATTAATCAGTCTAATTTAGGAGAAAAGAAGCTGCCTGCCTGAGGAATATGTAGAACTGCCGAGGAGTTGGGACACAATTAGAGAGAAATTAATTGAAGATGTTTTGAGGTAGGCATTAACACTCTGGATCGTGCACACTACCTGGCCAGCTTATGAAGATCGGTCCAGTCTATATACCACCATTACATTTTTTGCATGCTTTCCATGACTTAACAAACTGCTCTTCATTTTCCTTGGGTACCTACATCGATAATGATCATTTTATCGTCAACGCCTCCAGCTACACAAGGTTATCCTTCTTGAGTGAAAAATTGGATAGCTATTTCCCGGGCCAACAAATGGTGTTCGCAAGAAATTTGTCAATAATTTCGTCCGAAACTCGGTGCACTGCTGATCGAAGCTTTACCTTTTCCGTGCACATTTGCAGTGGTTTTGTTTTGACTACTAATCGAGGGGCCTCAGGTTCAAATCTTTTTTTCATTGCTCCACCTCTTTCAAAAGTCAGACAAACAGAAAAATAAAAAGTATTAGGCATTAACAACCACACAGGATACAGGGCGTTACACCTAGCTTCTTCAACCATTTGCTTCTTTTGAAGAGACCTACAATTTTAAGCCGAATCAGCATGGCAAATTTGACTATTTTCTCATGACAATTGTTACTCTTGGATGTTTGTCATACGTTTACGAACGGTGAGGCAGTGGAAAAAAAACTAGGCTGTCGATTCTTGATCTATAATCGACAACGAGCGATCGGCAATCGACAAATTCAGAAATCTCCACTATGAGTGTCGAGTGCAGTCCACAACATTCGATTTTGCAATTGCGACACGGTCATTTCTCGGAGGGTACAAATTTCCTTGCGGAGAGAGTGAAAGTTTCTTGTTATAATAAAATCTTTTTTCATAAAAAGAAATGAGTTTATAATTAATTATAAGTGCAGTTACGACATAAAAGCAATTGGAGTCCCTATGGATTTTCTGAAGTAGTGTCACAGAACCAATAGAGAGTTTATATTATAAATTTCAGCTTCCAAGCTCAAACTTCGACTTTTCGATAAAACTATTTTTTTTAATCGTGGGCGTGTCAGTGGGGGGATTACAAAAATCTTAACACATGATCATTTTGGGCCCCTTAAAGTCAGTATATTAAAAATAATAGCTTTCTTTTATTTTCTACGAGCAATATTAAGGTATGAGTCAAAATTAATATACCCTTAGAATAGAGTATAAGCATCTAAACAAAGATTGGTGCTACTTGAGAAAAGTTTATCAAAAATAATGCCTAATTGCATTTCTTGCATCATCTTCGTCAGACCCCATTTTTATTTTTATTGATCTATTATTTATATAAATGAATTATTTGATCGATAATACTGCGCGCGAAATAAACAAAAAGCCAAACAATAGCCAAACAACTGTCAAAGTATGATGTCTTCATAATATTCACATTTTAATTCACAATAATCTATTTCTCTATCGTTAGAGTTTCACAATGCCAAATGTAAAATCGATCGACGCAATCGACAGTTGTCGATGCGATTGCTGATCGACACTCAGAATAAGAGGCAAGGTGTAACTGCGCATAGTATCAATTTTCATGAGAAACTTCTCAAATTTGTCGTTCGGAGTCGACTTTAAATTGTATGGGACCTCCTTCTACTTTGCACAGGCAAATGTTTGGATAAATTAGGTCTTAGGACCTGTATGCGACGTTAATGCCTAACATTTATCTTGTATGGTTATGATCAGTATTAAATGAATCATACCCCCCGCTTGACTGCATCCGTACTGACCCGCCTGTGGGGTTCACCTTTTCGACCCCAATAAATGTCGGTGGGCCTCACGGTTGAGACCAATTATTTTGTTTTGTTGCATTTGTGTGAACCAGGAGTTTTTAGACCTGTCTCTTTTATACGATCCCGACACATGCATCCTGCTGTTATTGACTATCCTTTGAACTTCCTTTTGTGGCAACGGTGATCTCCAGTCGTGTTAACCCACAGATTTGCATGCAGACTTGCAGACAGTTTCAAGGTGTTTAATGTGTCGCTAGGCTCAAATGATGTTTCAAATGTGTTCTCCTCTTAGTCGTCTTTTACGACAAGTTCCGCATTGGCATTCTCAGCCTGCCCCTCTGAAATTTTGGGAAATGAAGGTTGAATCTATTCTTGACAAAGTGTGTAGACAATGTCTTTCTCCACGATTGGTCTGAATTGACCAAATTTCCCCCTTTTTGATCATTTTGTTAGAAAACCAAATGTTACAAAATGGGCAATCCAATGAAAGGAACCCTTTGGGGGACAGACTAATGGATAGGGTATTAAGCAGTTGTCCCAAGCTGAATGAAGCATTTCCATATATATTCCTTTGTGGAAAGGACGGCAAATTGAAGCTTTACATTAAATTTGTTATTGGGAAGGGCGTTTACAAGCAATTTACTTAATATTAAAAATATATTTTTGTTACACAGATTGGCTGCCATGGCTATCATATATGATAGCCAGTGATGTTTCCCAGGGTGCCATGGCTATCAAATATGATAGCCGCTTATAATTTCATTTGAGGCTCTGGCTTTCAGAAATGATAGCCATTACGTACAAATTCGGTATGGGGCAAAGTTGCTTGGCACCTTACGATAATATAAACGTTTTTGGTTTGAGCAATCTTTTGTAGTTTTATTTGATCAAAAGTACAATTAATGAAATTTTTTGTGTTGGCACCCCATTAAATTTTCTCAAATTTGCCTTGGCAGCCAATGTGAGTTATCCAACAAGAGGTGTACTTTTAAAAAGAAAAAGTACGGCATATAAGGCACCATCTTAGCTACGGCGTTGATATTTTCAGCTGACCTTGCCGGACCAACACGTTGGAGTCTTCACATCACTAACTTTTCCGAGACGGTAAAATTTATCGATGATGACCAAAAGTAGTACGAACTTTACGACACGTTTCCGCGATATTTTAACTTAGTGAACTTTCAAAATTTCAACACGTGCAAGTGTGTATCTATCCACACTTAATAACCTCCTATTTCTTTACTTATCAAAAGACATCGCAATGATAGTTGGATGTTGACAGTTCAACAATAGCGCAAAATTTAAAAGGACACCTCTTGCTTGATTATACTATATATACTATACTACATACGTATCTACTCTCAAATAAATTATTTTCAGGGAGCTATATAGACAACGTAAAAATTTTGGAGCCCGACGAGTTTGATCTTCATTTTTTACTGAAACTCTTCCACTACAAGGATATTAAATTAGAACGTGACTTTGATCGACCGGGCTTTGTTAAAATGTGTTTCAACACAGTTTTGGATCTTATGCAAAAAGATCCAAATTGGAAACACGTCTCTGAAACTTTCAAATGTTTTGTAGACCGCAATAAATATTTTTGTCGCAATAGGGTTCAAACGTGGCTCCAGGATATAATTACAAGGGCGCTCAAGGAATTTGGTGATACATTTGAAAGCACCACTGGCAACAAATACAAATTGACTTACCTGATAAGAGGAACAGCACACACAATTAAAGCAAAGTGCACACCCGGTTCAAGGAAGATTTCGATTGATTTTGTACCAGCCTTTCAATTCGATTGCAGAAATGAGTGGTTAGCCGATCGCGAATTCCCAAAAAACGTTAAACTGCCACTTTGGTTTGCTGTTCCCAAGACAACAGTGGGTCCGAAGAGGAATCGTCACTTGACATTTAGTATATGCGCACCGCAAATAGAACGACATCTTTTAATAAACAAGCACAATATGAAAAGATGTATGAGACTGTTCAAAAGTTTGCGCGACAAAGGTCAAGGATTCAGACTGAAAAGCTATTTTATTAAAACCATTTTCATGTTTGAAAATGACCGTCAACCCGATGAGTTTTGGCAGAAACCTGCAGGTTTACTATTAATTCATTTAGGTTTGGAATTTATTTTAGGTATTTTTTCTATTTACTTACCCAAGTTTGATTTCAGATGATTGGTGTTCTTTTGAACTATTTGGAAGAAAAAATACTTCCATTTTACTGGGTTCCGGGCATGAACCTACTGAATGGTCTTCGCGATTCTAATATTCAAATTATACAAATACAATTTAAAGATATTAAATCGACTTTGGAAAGTTATTATCATCAACCCAAAATAAATCATCAAACTGTGAGACGTCTATTCGGTAAGTATTAAATTTTGTTTTTAGTCTCGCAAAATCTTTACCGAACCAATTATTTTTGTTAAACGTCGTTTGGCATTAGGCAAAAAAGCCATTTTTTCTGTTCTTGTTCTGAAATTGTAAATTCTGATGGTCTCTTTCGTCGAAATCATATTCGAGCTCTGGCGACCTGTGGGAGACCCTATCCATATTCCTTTCCCCCTAAAGCGGCCATAGCATTGGGTTGAGAGTCCTGGTCCGTTTTGGATTTTTTTTTGTATCCTAACAAAAGGAGCAATTTTTAAAAATTTGGCCAAAAGCGGCCGTGGCAACAAAACGTTGTGTAAGCGAGTTAGCAAGGACGTTGTGTAGAGTTCGGTATTAATGTTATTTTCGGTTTTAAGCAATTATCGAAGAAGCTTTGGGCGAGTTTTTAAGGAGACTATTGTTCACATATTTTGAGAGTTATGTTTTTACGATTTTTTAAAGAAATAAACAATGCTTTTGTCAAAAAAGTGAATGGCAATACAGTAGAACTTTGTGAGGTAAATTTTTAAGAAAGCCTTAATAAACTTTAATTCGATTTCTTCGATAAAACATTTTTTTGTAAATAGTGAGAAGATTTTAAAAATCCTTACACGATGATTTCCGGCCCCTAAAGAGTACACGTTTATAATCCGAATTTCAGCTTTCAAGATCAATTTAGGGGCGCAGATTCGGCGACGGACGGGGGTGGCTAAATCGGCATAATATTCTATGCTAATGAAAAAGAGGAAGAAAAAAGTTGAATCCTCGCGGGTCCCAAATATTTGTTGTTTAAATTGGCATAAAAATACAAACATGATTGTACACTCCGTTCCATGTGTTTACGAACAGGTAGTTTCTTTATTTATTTTTGCGAAATTGTTTAAATCCTTCGATAATATGGGATAAACCAAATGCAATATGAAAGAGGCTATATTATATTTATGCTGCAAAAAAAAAGGATTAGGTAGATAAATTTAATTTTTATGATGCTTTTCTCCATAAGGTCATAAAATTAGTCCTTCTTCGTTCCATCTGTTTACGAACAGGAACTAAATCTACCTGATATCATATTTTAAGTCAAATAAAAAGGCAGGATCGACGGGCGGAACTGAGAGCTGCTTCAAATTCAAGAATTTCCCTAAGTAAAATCAATCAACTATTAATTTATAGCGTGATATAGCAGTCCAACCACATAAGACACAAACAAATGAAAAAGAAACAACCATTGAACGCAGCACGCAAAAGTCAGCGACTTGATTTTGGAGTCGAGAGTGGCATACCGTTGTCTTTTCAGATAAAAAAAAAGTTAAATTTGGATGACCCTGAGGGATAAAATTATTATTTCAATGATTTGAGGAAAGATGAAATAACCTTGGATAGAAGACGCAGCAAGGGAGATGGAGTAATGGTATGTGGAGCAGTAAGCTTTGCGGAACTGGACAAGGACGAAATATTCACCGGACCTGAACATCGTGGGAATCGTATGGGGATGGCTTTCATAAAAGGCCTACGAAGAAGGAAAGCAATACTCCAAACCAGAAGAAATAATTGCAGCCGTAAAACAAACCTGATCCGAAATGTCACTTACTTACTTGGAAGAACTGTATAAATCTCTTCATAGCAGGCTTCTTAAAGTGATACAGCGATCGGGAATTTCCTTATTCGGAAATGCATCAAGAAAATTGAATTTATCTACCTAATCCCAATTTTTTTTTTTTAACATAAACATAATATAGCCTACTTTCATATTGAATTTGGTTTTTCCCATATTATCGAAGGATTTAAAAGATTTCGTAAAATTAAATTAAGAAACTACCTGTTCGTAAACACGTGGAACCTGCATGTATAAACTTTTTTTCTGAGGAAATGTTTTTTTTTGCCTCACTGCCTCACAAGCACAACACTAAATTTACTCAAGTCATTGGCCCCTATTGCGAGTGTCGATTGGCAATCGACACGACAATTGTCGATTGTGTCGATTAATTTTCGTGTTGGTATTGTGTAACACAATCGACAGAAGTTTGAGTTATTGTGAATAAGATCTGGGTTACTGTGAATTACGAAATGCTTTGAGAGTTTCTTGACAGTAGCTAACGTCAAAAATTCAAAACAAATAAATTCGCACTATAGGTATCTTAAAAAATAGATTTAGGTGTCTATTAAGTGCACGAGAACTGCATTATAGTCCTAAAAAAGCTATACAGATTACAAATGTTTGTGCAGCTTTGCATAACATTTGCATATCTTATAATGTCCCAGTTCTCGATGAATATACACCTGAAGATATTAACGTTGATGAGGATGAACATTCAAGTGGAGCACATATTGTTAGTGAAGAAATGTCGGTAATTTGTGAACCTGAGGCCATCAGAAACCAAATTCTTAGATGTTTGCAACAATAAAGATTTCATTAAAAAAGTAAAACAGTCTCTTCTTTATTTCAAATGACATTGATATATGTGATAAAAAAATAAATTAGGTATGCACGGTCAAATAATATAAGAACACAAATTCTGTTCGAAATAACAGTACGTAGGTATCAAATTCAATAAAACAACAGTCCTTTTTAATTATTAAGTTTAGGAACTGTTGTAACGGAGTTTCTTTTGTAACTCCAATGTTTGTTTCTTCAATTGCAATTTAATTGATCTGTCTCTTTGGCGGTTTTGACCTCATCTTTGTACGTTTTAAGTTTTTCTTTTTTTTATAGCCAGCAACTCCTTGTTGTAATCTTTCTGCATATAATATTGTCTCTTGATATGCGATTCTATATTCTTGGTGCTAGTTCTTATGTCCCGCATTGTATCCATTATATCGCTATGAAAAGTTTGTTGTGCGCTCGTTTGCATTGCTAGCAGCTTCAGCCATTCTTCATCCACTTTTTTGTTTTGACTACAACCTTTTTTCCCAGGTACGTGTGGGTGGTCCTAAACTATTTAGATGTACGGCAAACCGCTCCCATCTTTTCTTGGCAGGAGTCTTAGCACAAATTCCTTTAGCAATATTTGGGTTTTCTTCCATATATTTCACCAATTGCTCGAGCTGTTTTTTGTTGCTGACTACCTTCGACCTATAATTATTCGTGTTATTAAGAAGAATATGCACTTTAATTGTATTTAAACAACTTACATGTTTGCAAACAATATTTTTGTTTTCGTTTTCACACAGTCGATCAGAAAATTTTAAACGACAACAAGCGATTGTCAAATCGACAAATTTCAATCACAATTGCCATTCACAATACCAAAATCTGCAATCGACGATACACAAACGACAAATGTCAATCACGATTGCCATTCGCAATACCAAAATCTACAATCGACGATTGACAATAGATAAATGTCGCTCATCTATCAGTAATCGCCACTCGCAATAGGGGCCATTTACTTAAGTTTGACTGTAATCACAAAAATAGAACTTAAATCAGACATAATAAATTCCAAAGAATTAACATCTTAAAATAGGCAACACTTTTAACATTTGCAGTTTTTTTCACAGTTTTAGGGTAGTCACCGAAACCCTGTTCTCTACTTTTTTTTCTAAAAAAAAAGTATCCTTTTTTTTATAGCTAAAGCTTATAGCTATTCAAACTGAGCAACCGTCTGCTTTTATATATCGTTATAAAGCTCTCGGCTTGACGGCGCTGAATTTCACTGCTACAATATCTTTAGGATAGGCATAAAAACAACAAATAAATACTTCTAATTATTGTAACTGCTAAAAAGCATACTAATAGATGCAACAAAAATTGGATCCAATTGGGTCCGAAAACCCTGAAATCTGAAGTTTTTGCTTTTTAAGCTCAGCAGAGCCTGAGAACGTCGGGGAGCAGAGTAAGCTCAGAGCACTCGGATTTTTTTATGAAACACGCTTGAGCACTTCACTGTCATATGATTTGCAATTATGTTTTTTAAATATTTTTATTTGTTTAAATTGTCTTACATTAAACGCAAGAAAAACAACTTCCGACAGCCAATTTAAACGCTTTCCCTTTATGTTCCTTCGGTTCGTCCATCATTTTATATGAATTGGAGAATTTCGCTTCATTGTGAGAGTGGTCGGGACATTTCTCCGGCAAAACGTAAAACACAGGGGGTCATTCCGATGATTGCGAATTTTGCGTCAGTTTCGGGAGCCGAATGTCAATTTCTCTCCGATTGTCTCCGATAAATTATTCGCCGCGGAACATTTATATACGTTCGGAAAAGAAATACTATGAACATATTAAATTACTTTCCGAACGGATACCTTGATATATGGGTGAATGTAAAAGCACCAGCAAATAAAAAGCAATCTCTCTTTTTTTCATTTGAGGCCAATGAAAAGCTGGCGTTATTGAATTTGTGTGAGGCAGGAGTACTAAGGTCTGCCTCTTTTTACGATTTTGACCCCTTGTTGTTGTTGAATATTATTTGATCGCATTTACACGATCACGGGTTGGGGTCTTCATACGGATAACCAGCATCCCGAAGTATCGCAAGTAGATCCCATTCTGAGCCACTGCAACCCCCCTGGTTCCTCACTGTTGGATTTGAACATTTTTCATCTTACATAATTTTTCGGGACCTCGTTTTCGGAATAAGGTTTTTCTGGATTCTGTCCGACTCCCTGATCAGATATTTACAGAACTAAGGCAGCCCATTTCGATCCATAAAAATCAATAGTATTTAACCATGTTGTCACAAATTGCTCATTTCTGCGAGAAATGCAGTTACGGGCACGTTCCTGTCGTTACGTCTGCTCTTTTTTCAGGCATAAATTACAATTTTTAAATGAAATGCAACTAACATTGCTTCCTTTTTTTCTTTCAGCCACTCGTAAACGTCCTTTTACATTGGATAAGCAATTTGCTTAGTTTTCGTACTCTTTTCGTTAAAAGTCAAAAAATATTTTTATATATTCATATTAATGTGTTCCTTTTAATAAACGTATGATTGAAATACAAATAAAAATGATTTGTTTCTATTGTTTGAAGTGCCAGTCGTTATCACCAGTGAAATGAGAGATTAGAGAAAAGGTTGAAATGGCGATTCACGTTGGTTTTTTTTTATGAAGAGTGGGTGGCGAGAATTCCGCGTTCAGGTGCAAGGTAAGGTAAGGCTAGGGAAAGTAACTTTGCTTTCCAACATTCAAAGTACTCGTAAACCTGGATACAGGATTGCGGGTGAACTACGTTCCGGGCATGAGGGAGGTAACTTTCCATTATGGTAGGTATGTACCTGGAACATGCGAACGTCTAACACCCCAGGTGCTACTCAAAAACTCAAATCTGTCCTCGACCGGTACAAGCAGATATTACCGCGATACAGAAAATACGATGGATAGGATTAGGTATGATGAGTAGGAAAAAAATGCGATATTAATATCAGCTGCCATAAGAGATTGCATTTATAAGGGTGCGATTGCTTTGTGTGACGTGCGTCGGCTAAAGACAATAGTTGATGACTTTAAGGCCTGGCTGTCACCCGCATCCAAACTACATTAAAAAGAAACAGCCTATTATGTACACACACCCCTACCAACGAGGCTGAAGATTCCATCAATGAGGACGTTTATGACTTCCTGGACGAAGCCTACGGAGCCTGTCCGGAGTACGATGTCAAAGTTGCCAAAGAGTTTTATTGCTAAAGTCGGTAAAGCAAACATCTTTGGCGTATAAGTTGGTAAGCACAGCCTCCACGACAGATAATGACAACCTTCTAATAGATTTCACTAATACGCGAACTACGTTTCCAATGCCAAGGATCCACACATAATTTTGGCGCTGGACAGATGCGCTGGACTGCCAACCAACTCGATCATGTGCTAATCGATGCGAGGCAGGCATCCAACTTCCGGCAGTTTGTATGCACTCATACCAAGATATTTATGAATCTAACATCAAAACGCGTAAAATGAAAAATAGAAAGGTTTCCGTGATAATATCACACCATTTAAATAGGTATGCGCGACCTTTCCGGCTAAAAATCATTGGTCGGCCGGATTTTTTATCAAAAAATATAATATTTCCCACAAAATTGTCTATGAGATTGATCAAAATCCGTGATGACGAAAAAAAATTATGAAAATTAAATAATATATAATTTATTTAAAATGTTTTCGGTCACTTAAATTCACGCCGACCAACCAAATCTTATTCGTCTGTGTTAACTTTTATTTTTTATTTAAAACTAGCTGTCCCGTGCTCGCCTTGCTTCGCCATGCCACTTCTCAAATTTAAAACAAAATACAATCCCTCTCAATCTCATTTACATTTCATACCCTATCTTTATCAATCCCATGGCCATGCGCCATAAAAAAACAGCACAAACTGCAAAAGGCGCATAAAAAAAGAAAGAAAAAGTACACTGCACAAAAGGTACAGGTAGAGAAACAGATTTGTGCGCACCCATACACAAATTTTCCTCCAATGAACGCTGGGAAAATCCAACGATCTAGCTTCAATCGAACATTAACTTTTTTGAATTGTATAAAATTTATAGCTTAATGCTTATTGTTTAACTTCAGAATAACCTACAAAGATGATTTATATCTTAAAATCTTTGTACATAATTGAACTTTATATTAAAAAAATCCTATTTCATTTGGATGAGTCATTCCAAAGCTAGGAGCTAGAAAGCATTCGAGAGTTACAACTTTTCTTAGATATGAGCTTAGATCTCCGCTTCTGGACAGCGGATGAAGCATTTTCCCGCGGTAAACAGTAGCCTATGTCCATTCTCAGGCTCTAGACTATCTGTGTACCAAATTTCATTTAAATTGGTTCAACAGTTTTGGCGTTAAATCGAGACAGACAGACAGAGTTACTTTCGCATTTATAATATTAATATGGATTTCAGTAAGCGTGATCACGGAGCTTTCAAGATTGGTGACTCCTGGACTATAATATGTTCCATCCCAATAAAAAGCATTGGTTCGAAAATGTGCGGCGTGGTATTCAAAACTGAAGTCCGAGTTGAAGTGTTGATGTGTTTCGACCATAAGGCTTTTTCTTTGGTTTTTGCTATGTAGCTTTCAGGATTTAAGCTTTATCAGAGCTTTTGAGAGCCAATATTTTAACTTTAGAGATAATATGTTACCGCTTGGTGTTTTACTGCTTTCACGTTTTCGTTTTTATACCCTATTCTAAGGGTATATTAATTTTGACGCATAATTTGTGACATACTTTATTTACGATCAGCATCGATAGTAATGTCGATCTAGCCATGTCCGTCCGTCGGGCCTAGAGAGCTGAAATTTTAACCATATACTCTCTAGGGTCCGGAAATAATGAAGTTTACGAATTTGTGAAATCCGCCCACAGACACTCTTACAAACTCAAAAAAACAAAATTTTGGAAAAAATCGAATTTTGAGCTAGAAAGCTGAATTTTTTTTTTATGATCTATGACTCCTAAAACTGCTCGGGATATAAAATTTTCAAAATGCGCCCACCGACACGCCCACAAATAAATAAAACAATTTTATTGAAACACCCAAGTTTGAGCTAGGGAGCGTTTTTTTCGATAAAATCCTTTAAATGTTATATAACAAAATATGTAGAGCGTTCTTAACAATTCAACCATACTTATACTTTTGTCACGCCCACTTATGAGAGATAGGATTAAGAATAGGGTATCTAACAGTTCGCCCAAGCGGACTGTAGCCCGTCCCTATGTTTCTTCTTGTATGGGAAAACAGTTAAAATGCAGTTAATACAATTATTGGGTTTTTCTTTTAGGAAGAATTAATATTTGCGCGAGTTTTTGATGGAGTTCTGTTCAATAATTAATTCTCTTATTTATTTATTTATTTATTTCAAATAAATAATGTTCTCTGTACATATAAGAATCAGATAAGTGCAATTTTGATTTTGTAGTACAAATGGTTCTTTTTTGTTTATGAAAAGTGATTGAGGCAAAGATGCGGGAGATAGATGCTTTCACTGCAGCCGCAACGGAAAGTTTGGTAATAAGCTTGTAACGAACCCTGCTGCTGGAATCAGCAAACAATCACTGTTCCCATTCCCAAAGGAATGGATTCACAATCGAACACACCTCATGAGAAAATTCGCAAGTCAAATGCCCGAACTGAACTCGTTCATCCGGCCATGTCAACGCGGTTTCCTTCTTCCATCTTTTACTGAAAAGTTAAACAAGGATGGGAAGAGGATAGTGCGACAGGGAAAAAATATCCATCAGCGAATTTGACTGACGCAATCCAAAAATCCACCATTTTAATTTCGTCAGCCAAAGTGCCAAGTGGAACATTGATCACCCTAGAAAGTAAACAAAAAAAAATTAGCTAGTCGGATTTGCACAAGCAAATCCTTAAATCATTTAACAAATGCTAAAAGTAAAAGACAAACAAAAAAAATAATACAATTACGAGAACATCACCCACAAAGAAAGAAATAAAACATTATTCAGGACAAGTACAGGGTAAGACGAAATGAAGTACATGAACACGTAACCGGCGTATATAATTAACCCCGAATATTCCTTTCGCAAGGGCATCGGGAGGCATAGTCCATGGCATGGTCCATGGTGCTCAAATACACCACTCAGATTAGAACCACGTCGAGAGACACCAGATCGACGAGGAAGAAATATCCGTCAAAGAGTCTCGCACGACGACGATCAACCGCGCGGCAATCGCGGCATACATTTAAATCCCCGCTCATTGCAAGCGGACGCTTCGGACTTCGGACAAATAGTCCCACCGTGCACGCTCGCATATCTCACCGAGACGTGTCACGAGACAGCGCATACCTCCTCGGACGGTCGCAGCAGTCGGCTCAGTGCTTTGACTCGCTCCCGGATCGAAGGTTGGTCAAATTACCGAATTCGTCGAGGGAACATCGCAAAGACCACCGAGAAAGCATCGAGCGCATGCTCACGCAGGTAATGCATCCTCTACGTCACGTGCGAAACTTTTTCGGTCTTCAACCGCCCAGTAATTATTTAGCCTACCAGATTCTAATGCTTAATTTTTTTCCACGCAGCGTGTCAGCACAAAGCGCGGTAAATTCCGCTCACCAGCAGTTAGCTGCTTTGCCTGCTGTAACAGCAGCATTTGCATCATCACCATCGCTAAGCACCATCTTCATCTTTATATTGCATCGTCGTGTACGCTGCCCAAGCACCCGTCAGAACGTGCAGCACTTCACCCACCTCCCTTCCCACACCCACGTGAAAACGATGGAGGAATATATTACAACCAGATTTTTATCGTTATCTACTGTCTTTAATTTGTATCTAAGGGTTCCAATTCAGCGCTTTAAGCAAGGTGTATTTCTATTTAACTTAAGTTATCGTTCTTTTAAGTTCTTTAAGTTGCGTTCTTTTGGTTTGAGTTCGTGTCGCGATCAATTAGGTCATTTATCGACCAGTGTGTCAGTTTCCGCACGCGTGTACGTTCTCTTGACCGACGTTCTACGTCACGGTTCGCGACTAGTTTTCATTCTGTTTTCAGAGGACCCCTTTTGGGACCCCTTTTTGGTTTCACACCACATTTTAATAAAGTAAATACTAAGCAACTTAGTTGATCGAGTGTTTTCAGGATATTCATCCTAGAGCACGTCCCAGTGCACATATTAGTGCCATTCGTCCTCGCATATCCTGCGATGGGACTTCTGTTCTCTTCGATATTGTATTACAGCACGATAGCTGCAAAGGCACATAATTATTTCTACATCGTACCAATTCATTTTCCCCTAAGGATATATAAACATATTTAGCACACGTAAATTTTTAGAAATGTTTTACCTGATCCCAGTTCCAACAGATCATCAGAAACAGTCTTTGTGCGCACATCGGCGGAGTCGTCATGTAAGTTTTTTTTTTATTCACTGTTTTAACACTATATTAACTTACTTATATTACCTAAATATACGAGGGCGGGTCAATAAGTCCGTGACTTTTGGAATAAAACACTGATTTTTTGATAAAAAAATTATTTTATTTTTCAACGTAGTCTCCCTTGAGCTCTATAAACTTTGTCCAACGCTTCTCCAATTTTTTTATCCCTTCCAAAAAAAATGATTTGTCGAGGTCCTCAAAATAGGCCTTTATTAGCGAGATGACTTCATCATTGGAGTCAAATCTTTTTCCACCAAGCCATTTCTTCAGGTTTGGGAACAAGAAGTAGTCGCTCGGAGCCAAATCTGGAGAATAGGGTGGATGAGGGAGCAATTCATAGCCCAATTCATGGTTTTTTGCCATGGCAACTGCACATGTGTGCACCCTTGCATTGTCTTGGTGGAAAAGAACTTTTTTCTTGGCCAAATGAGGTCGGTTTTTTTTCAAATCGTCATTGAATCGGTCCAATAAGTTGGCATAATATTCCCCATTGATTGTTCTTCCCTTTTGAAGGTAGTCAATGTGGATTATCCCGCGTGCATCCCAAAAAACAGTCGCCATAACTTTATTGGCTGACAAACCCACATTGGCCTTCTTTGGCGCCGATTCACCCTTAGAAACCCACTGTTTTGACTGTTGTTTGGTCTCTGGTGTGGACGGCGCAAAAACTCCTCCATATTGCGATTAAACAACGCCAAACCTTCCTGTGAAGTTGTTACACGATTGCGTTTGTGGTCGACTGTGAGCAAACGCGGCACCCATCTTGCGGAAAGCTTTCTCATGCCCAAGTGATCATTCAAAATTGAAACCACTGAGCCATGCGAGATCCCTACGGCTTCCACAATCTCTCGCACTTTCAATCTTCGGTCGGCCAACAGAGACCTCAACTGGGCGTCCAGGACGTTCGGCATCTTCAGTGCTTGTACGGCCACAACGAAATTCAGTAAACCACTTTTTTACCATTGAAATCGATGGTGCAGAGTCCCCATAGTATTTTTCAAGCTTAGCCTTGGTCTCGGTAATGGTTTTTTTTCGCAAGAAATAATGCTTACTAAGCACACGAAATTTACTTTTTTCCATTTTCTCCTCAAATTAGTGAGTAGTCTGATAAAAATAGCTGTCAAACACAAACTAACTGACGCAGCAAGTTTAAATTTTGACAGGAGTCAACTGACAGATGCCTGTTGACAGGAGCAGTGTTGCCGTTTCAGTAAAGAGGTCAGAAATTCAAAAAGTCACGGACTTATTGACCCGCCCTCGTATTTGTATAACCAATCTTGGGGCATTATCCTTTCGATACGTATTCTTAGAGTCGCGTTCTAATTCTCACGTACCTACGTTCGCACATACAAGCGAAGAATTCTTACTCGGTTCTGTAGTGTGTCTTCAATCCACACGCTCTAGATACTTTTACCAACAACGGATATGATCTTTTTTTGTTTGTTATAACGACATTGATGTACGGGTACACATACGTACATCGGTGGTATCATCAGTTCAACGACTAGCTGAGTTCTCGCGATTATAAACTAATATATATATTGTTTGTAAAACGTTAAGGCGGGACCCGAAGTACCCGTACCCTTAAAGTCGTCCAGTGAGTTCGACCGTTTCGAAGAACTTTCGAACCCCTCTTGTCTGTACGCGTAGCGTTTAAGAATCTTAAGTTAGATTCATTTATTTTAAGCATACTTACTTGTAAGTTGAATTTGAAGTATCTGTTAAGTAACACATCGAGTGCAATAAAACCCGCACCTTGTGACCTACTCAGTCACAAACAATCAACAAAAACAAACCATCAGCAAAGCAGAAACAACAATCGCGTGCTGTGCTGACGCACCATATAGTTAAGCAATTAGCATTAAGAACTATGTTGTCTAGGTTAGCATTTTTTAATTATAACATTAAGAAATATGTCACTAAGAAATATGTCACTAAGTTAGTACTTAAGCAATTAATTATAAGTATAAAAAGAGGCGCTTGGCCCACCAATAAACACAATCAATCACCACTCATTGATATATACTTCAATTCAGTGTGAACAAGTTAAAGTGCTTGGCTCACAATTATCAACAAGAACAACAAGTGCAATCGCTTGTTGTCACAACCTGCCTTCACAATCAAGTGCAATCGCTTGTTATTATCCCAATCAAGGCACATTTAATTTAACATTTTTGGTGACCCCGACGTGATCTTCAGCGTGGGACTTCTACACATCGTTTGAGGACCCGACAAGGAAGATATACACAACATGGAGCAATTGACTTCGAGTCAAAGGGGACTGGGTGAAGAGATCCAGCAGATCATCCGGAACTTTACGAAGGATTCCCCTACCCGAAAAACCACGGAAGAATATTTCACCTTCAGACTAAACCGACTGGATGCCATATGGGAAACATTCGAAACCACTGACACCAGTATTCGTTCTCTCACGACGGTTCCACTAGAGGATGAATATTTCTCCTCCGATTACTACACCAAGATCAAGCAGCTATACACCAAGTATAGACAGATCTTGAGTGAGTCGCTGGCACAGATTAGGTCCAGCACCAACGAAAAGGCTGTGCTCGGACAAAAACCGACAGTAAGGCCAGACGAGACACAATCGTCAACCAGCAACCCACGATCATCATCTCCTATCATCAAGAAACTCTAGTCCCTAATCAAGAGGACAAGAAAGACTGGGAGGTTCTTCAAAGACGACAGAAGACAATGATGAGTTCTTTGGCCCGCATCATCCACGGAACGGCCAAGGAAGAAGCACCAACCCAATGCCTACAGGCCATGAATAAACTGTGGAGTCAAATTGAAGAGATCCACTACTCAATTTGTGAAACAGATGACGATCCAGTAGCCAAAGGGTTTTAATATCGATTTGTACATCGAATTAGAAGCCGAGGTTCTAAGGAATCAAGCTCTATTAAGAAGAGCAACGGCAAACAATCAAAACGAAAAGACGTCAAGACAAGCAGCGGACCATCCGGCAATTCAACTGCCCAAGATGACGATACCCAAATTTGACGGAGATCATTTGAAATGGCAGACATTTTCTCACATCTTCCAGAAAATGATTCATGATCAGCCATTACCACCAATCCAAAAAATGTGGTATCTGAAGGCAAACGTATCAGGCGATGCAGAGCGGTTATTGCGACACCTTGAGTTAACCGAGGATAATTACCAGATAGCTTGGAAAACGCTACAGGACCGATTCAGCAACAAAAGGGCCCTCACATCAGCACTGATCCAACGACTTACCGGTTTACCAAATATAAACTGGTCCTCGTCTTCTTCTGTTGCGGGCTGGTCGACGTAGAGCTCATCTACGATGCTACTCCTTATTTTATTTAAACGACGAGGCCGGACAGTGTAACGTTGAAGTCTTTCTTCCTATTTTCTTTTTTCCCATTTGGTGTTGGATAGATATAATTTTTATTCATAGATTAAGGCTTTACAAAATTTGACAAATACGCAGCTTGCTCAGAGATTTGATATATTATATCTTGCAACTGTAAATTTTTAAAAGTTTTTATGAAATTAATTACCAATTGGGATAAAAAGTTTGAAGGAAACTATGATTAAAACCTTCATTTAATATTCCCAGTTGATGTCACTGGCATAAAAACAACAAAAAAATACTTTCCATTATTGAAACTGCTAAAAAGCACACTAATAGATACATAGAATCAATATCGCTTTTTTCCAATTGGGTCAGAAAACTCTAAAATCTGAGAGTAAAATATGAAGTTTCAAGCTCTGTGCAAAGCCTGAGAACGTCGGGGAGCATAGTAAGCTCAGAGCACTTGGATTTTTTTTTATAAAATACGCTTGAGCACTTCACTGTCATATGATTTGCAATCATGTTTATTTTTAAATATTTTTATTTGGTTAAATTTGTATTACATTAAACGCAAGAAAAACTACCTCCGACAGCCAATTTAGTTTTTTTCTCTTTATAATCCTTCGTTTCATTCATCATTTTATATAAATTGGACAATTTCGCTTCAGTGTGCGAGTGCACAGGAGGTCATTGCGATGATATGCGATTTTCGCGTCAGTTTGGGCAGACAAATGTCAATTTCTCTCCGATTGTCTCCGATAATATTGTCTCCGAATATTATGAACATAAATCTAGTCCTAGATTGGATTTGCAGAGAAAATTACTTTCCGAATGGATACGACAAGGCTGAATGTAAAATCTTCAGCGAAAAAAAAGCAAGCATATGTGTATTTGTTTTTATAATATACATGCACTTAAGGGATTTGTTCGGACCATTGTAATGTAATAGCTACACCGCGCGGGCGGTAAAGAAATTATGGTGAGAAGAAAAGGAGAGATGCCTATGCACGTTGTTTTTGAATGTTTGTAGGTTATAATGTGAAGGAAAAACAATGCGTGGAAGAGTATTCCACATTCGTGTTGCACGGGTGAGGAAAGATTCTTTGAACTTCACAGTACGCCCGAACACAGGCTTGAGGGTGAACTGATGAGCATTCCTTGCGTGACGGGTAATGCGGTTGAAATGTTCAAGATGAGGAATGCAACTGGCTCTTTCGTTTGAGCACTTATGGTTGAAATAACGATAAAATAACGAAAGGCAGGAGACGTTGCGACGATGACTAAAAGAGTCAAATCGATAATGAGTTTTATCGCGCGTTTTTGGATCCTGTCAAGTAGCTCCAAATAAGTTATTGGTGCAACGGACCAGATATGAGCGTTGTATTCGAGTTTCGGGCGAATAAACGCCTTATAAATTGTAGCCAGATCAGAAGGAGCGATATATTTCTTACATCGCTTAAGGAAGTCTAGACATTTCGCAGCGTTCTTAGCGACATCGAATATGTGGTCATTCCAACGAAGGTTGTCATTAACACACATACCGAGAATGGAAAGTCTTTCGGTTTCAGCGATGCAAGTGCCATTCATAGATAATGGCAGTGTGTGTTGGTAATGACAGGACACAGCATTGTGTTTTGGAAGCATTAAATTCCACTCTATTGGTTGTACCCCACTGAGTTATGCTGTTAAGATCGGAATTTAATGAGCTTAACATACGTTGCCGTTCCAGAACCACACCCGAAGATAAGGGGCGTGAACCAAGAAACGAATATGAGAAGCTGAGGGTACTATCATCAGCAAAGGAATGGATTGGATTAGAAGTAGCAGACAGAATATCATTTATAAAAATGAGAAAGAGAGTCGGGGATAGAACAGAGCCTTGCTGAACACCAGCATTTATTTGGTGAGTTGCAGGCTTGGAACCGTCCAAAATAACTTGAATTGAACGGTCCGAAAGGTAATTTCTAATCCATAGAAGAAGAGTATCATCGATTCCACATTCAAGCATTTTCGACAAGAGAGCTTGATGGCAAACTCTGTGAAATGCTTTTGAAATACCAAGCACAACAATCTTACTTTCACCACCTTGGTGAAGACATTGGTTCCACTTTTCGGTTAGATGAGTCATCAAATCACCAGAGAACCTGCTAAGTTAAGAAGTTTTCGCGATTCAGGATATTTCATGAGCTGACGCTTGATAAGCGTTTCCATGACCTTAAAAAAAAAGGAACGTAAGTGCAATTGGTCGGTAGGAGGAGGGAGAAGATTCGCCTTGTTTTGGTACAGGTTGGACAAATGCTGTTTTCCATCTTCCCGGAAAGAGTCCTGAAGAATGGAACAGATGGAAAAGCTTACGCAGTGGTTTTGCCAGATGAGAAGAACACCTTCAGAACGATAGGGGAAATACCATCTGGACCAGCGGATTTGTAGATAGGATTGTGAGTAGATTATTATTTTTTCACTCTACACTGTTTGTCTGGAACACGTGCGCATGCGACGGGGGCAGTCGGCAACTGATGTGTGAGGCGGTAGTACTAAGGTGTTTTTTTTTACGATTTCGACACGTGCATGCTCATGTTGTTGAATATTGTTTGGTCGCACTTTCACGATCAGACGGGTTGGGTTCACCATACGGGAAACCATTATCATGAAGTATCGCAAGTATATCCCATTCTGAGCCACTGCATCCCTGGTTCCACACTGTTAGATTTGACCATTTTTATTTTACATAACTTTTCCTGACCTCGTTTTCGGGATGAGGTTATTCTGGATTCTGTCCGATTCGCCGATCAGATATTTACAGAACTAAGGCAGCCCATTTCGATCCGTAAAAATCAATAGTATTTAACCGTGTTGTCACAAATTGTTCACATCTGCAAGAAATGCAGTTACGGGTACGTTCCTGTCGTTACGTTTGATCCTTTTTCAGGCATTATAAATTACAAAAATTAAACAAAACGTCACTAACATTGCTTTCTTCTTTTCTTACAGCCACTCGTCCTTTAACATTGAATAAGGAAAATGCTTAATTTTCTTACTTTTTTCGTTAAAAGTCAAAAAACATTTCTGTATGTTCAGATTACTGTGCTCCTTTTAATAAACGTATGATTGAAATACAAATAAAAATGTTTTTGTTTCTATTGTTTGAAGCGACAGTCGGTCGTTATCACCAGAAAGTGAGAGATTAAAGAAAAAGTTGAAATGGCGATTTACATTGGTTTTTTATAAAGAGTAGAAGAGTAGCGTTCAGGTGTAAGGTAAGGCTAAGGAAAGTAACTTTGCTTTTCAACATTCAAAGAAACAGGTATTCTTCTCTGTGTTTAAGTATGTAGTTATGATGAGACATTTTGTTCTAAAATTAAAGCGAAAGTAAGTTCTTGATTTTTTCCCGAATGTTACTATTTTTTTTCATTCGAGTTATGGGACTTGGGGTAGTTGCGCATCATTCCATTCGAATGAAAACGCACAATCACAAGGTTTTTATCACATTTGCTTTGCGACGAATGGTGTGACTTGGTATGTGCGTGCAGGAAAGTACGTTCTCTGTGTTTTATTTAGAAGTTCTGTGTGAGACATTTTGCTCTAGTGTCGAGTCGAGCGCATGCGAGAGATCATTCGAATGATTTGAAATGATGAATCAAGATATCTCGAGATATTGCAAGAATCGATTAAAATCGATTAAATCATTCGAATGCGCCCATCATTAATTCAAAGTACTCGTTCAACCGGATACAGGATTGCGGGTGACCTTTCGGGAGGGAGGTAACTTTCCATTATGGTTATGGTTATCGCAACCAGATTCGAAATATCAACGGACTAGGTATGTACCTGGAACGTGCGAACGCTCGACACCCCAGGTGCTTCTCAAAGACTCGATTTTGCCCTCGACCGGTACAAGCTGATATCGCGATACAGAAAATAGGATGGATAGAATTAGGTATGATGAAAAGGAAAAAATGCGATATTTATTACAGCTGCCATAAGAGATTGCATTTATTAGGGTGCGATTTCTTTTGTGACGTCGGCTAAACAATAGTTGAAGACTTCAAGGTAACAAGCGGTTGCCTGGCTGTCGCCCGCATCCAAACTAGATTTAAAAGAAACATTAGCCTAATATGTGCAGTGCACTCACCCCCACCGACGAATCTGAAGATTCCATCAAGGAGATCTTTTATGACTGCCTGGACGAAGCCTACAGAACCTGTCCGAAGTATGGTGTCAAAGTTGCTAAAGTCAATAAGGCAAACATCTTCGGCGGATAAGTTGGTAAGCACAGCCTCCACCACAAGACAACAGATAATGACTACCTTCTAATAGATTTCGCAGTCAACTCTCGATGTACCGGGGTGTTCGCGACTGGGCTCACGCTCTCACTTCATACAATAGGTCCGTTCGCGTACTTTATGTGTAGGAAAATGAAAAGTGTCAAATCTCCAAAATCGAGAGAGAATCCTCTCATTTCGAAGAAAAGTACGCGAACGCTTTTGTGTTAAAAGTTGAAAAAACATCTTAGTTTGGCTTGAAAAGAAGCAACAGCTGTTTTATTTTGCTGGCAAGCTCATAGGATTTCATCATTTGACAGTTTTCATTTTCTTGCCAGCTGAAATTCTGTGTGAAGAAAAATGAACGAAAGTACATTTTTCTTTCGTTCATCTTTTTATCATTTTCTCAGTACGCGAACGCGTTTGTGTAGTTTCGCACGAAAGTTTATATAAATTTACGTTTCCATATTAGTTCGCGAACGGACCTAATGAGTTAAACTTTGGCAGTCAACAAACACAAAAACATAAAAAAATAAAAGATAGGGCGATAGAAAAAAAAAAATACATACATACATACCCTTCAAGCAAGAGACTCCGTTTTACGTCCGCAAACGGATATATGGACTACTCCGCATACGGGTCCGAAAAACGACGTTTTTCGGATCCAATTAGTATGGAAATTGTAATAGCCGAGGACTCACATTTGTATGTATTGTGACAGATTGAGTTCGCTTTGGTCAGCAAAAAACGAATCCAAAACTGATCCAAAAAAAGGCACAAATCGAGGCTAGATAAGAAGAGAAACGAGAATCGAGTATCGCTAAAATAAAAATCAGAAATGTTTGTTCATGTTTATTTTATTTCTTAAAAACAATACATTTTTGCATTTTGTATACCTGCAACCATTTCTCCTTCTCCTGCAAAATAAATGAATCAAATAAATGTGCATGTTATCTATACATATGTATGTTACTTACTTTCAGCATGAATTTGTGCCGGTAGCATTTAAATCATCGAAATGCGGCCCACAATTGGTAGTTTCGCCTTCATCGGTTGCTATTTTTTTTTGGTTTTGATATATCTAAATTCAAACAAAGTTTAATTAAGCAAATAATTGTGTGCAATAATAAATTCAATTTTAGTTAATTTACCCGTATGCGGAGCCGTATGCGGAGTACTCCATATGTCATTGACTCCGTTTGCGGACGTAAAACGGAGTCTCTTGCTTGAAGGGAACATGACAACGACTGTTGCGATTCAATATTCACAACTGATTTTAAATGCAGTTTTTTATTTTGAAAATACATATTTCACATAATATTAAAAAAAAGGCAAAAGAAAAACATCTGTTTCAGTCCTTTAAAATAAGCCCCTGTCACAACTACAATAACAGAAATATACTTTTCACTTCATATTCACTTTTTTTGGTATTTTTATGGTATGACATTCATTTGTTGGCAAAGACTTAGAATCTCTATTTTAAGTTCCAATTTAGCAACTGTTTTTCTTAATTCAAATTTTAGTTTTTTTAGTTCGAGTTTCTCTTTTTTTAATTTGTAATTTTTTTTCATTTAGTTCAAAGTCCCTTTTTTATACTTCAAAATTCCTTTTAAATTTTCATTGATCTCTTTCAGAGCATCGTACGAGTTGTTTTGATATATAATTTGATGCTCAACTTGTTTTTCAAGGTGTGATTGCCATTTTGTTGGTGTAATTGGCGGCTGTGGGACATTTTCTTTTTCCGGGCTTAGAACATTGTTGGAATTTGTTTCTACTTCTGTGACACCATTGCACATACCTATTACCTAATAGATCTTCATCTTTTTGGCCTGGATGTTGTTCAACAATGGTATCCTGCAACCCAAAACCAGTAGAACCACTCAATCCATTAACTGCTTGACCTAAATCAAGCAACTCACTGACCTTTTCTTCCAAGATAGTAAGGGAAAGATATTTATACGGACCACCACCAGTTCCGGACAAATTCATTTTGTTCTTCCTCATCTTGCCCTTTGTGTGTACTTTAAAATCGGCCCAAACCTAATGAAACAAAAAGAAAATAAAAGAATTTAACAATTTTGCAACTTTGTTTACCTTTTTCCATCCCGCTGCATCACGCTGCGGTGGACATTCAGCATTCAAATCATTTGAGAAGATTGTCCACAAATGTTTTGATTTCTGTCTGGCTTCGGGTGTTTTCAAATACCCCTTGGACAAATCTGGGTGCTGGGTCATGTACTGCACCAAAATTTCAAATTGTGAAACTTTTGTATTTGTGGTTTTAGATGATTCCCTGGTAAAAAAAAAAACATTATGCATACATATTACAATGTTTATGAAATATTCATGAATTATTCATTATATGACATCTATCATTAAAATCTGAACTAAAAAAGCTCAGAAGCTTTTCGTTGGACATTTTAAAATTTCCATTTTGAATCGTATTCTCCATCCTTTATTAATTGTCGCTTGCTTGTAAGAAGCGCTTTTCCTTGCGAAACTGTTATGGAAGCGTCATCTATTGGAAAGTCTCGTAAGGTATTCTTTGATTGTGTTTGTTTCTAGAGTTTTGCGAAAAGTGAAAGCTGGAACATGTTTGAGCTTTGAACCACAGTAAAATTTTAAAATGAGAAGAAATATACAGAGCGCACTATGCGATGAAGCAGTATATCCGATTTTTTCCACTTTTTTGTACTTTTTCCCACTTTTGTTTCGATGTAGTTCAGGCTTTACAGAGTTGCGATTTTGCAAATTCGAACAGTTTCACTTTAGAATCGAGTTTCATGGTAGGGCCCCAGCTGCAGCCAGAGACAGTGTCAGTGACAAAAGAACAAATCTGCCATTACAAATAACTACACTCGACTCTCGCTCTTCTTCTTATTGGCAATGTAGCTACAGTCAATTTACAAATGTGTGCGTGGAACGCCTCATATATCGCGGATTGTTTTTGCTTGAAGGGTTAACGTTTAAAGTTGAGTCAAACACAATGAAAAATGTAACTTCAAGAGCGAAACAAAGAATGGTTGTAAAGAAAAGAGAAAATTATGTCAAAATACAAGCAAGCGAGAAAATTCGCTCAAAATATAAGCATTTGCATGTTGGGAAAACTGAAAACATCGCCTCAAGGTTGGTGGGACTTGCTCTTCAACTTTGAATTTAGGATTTAGGTCTAACGTTGAAGGTGAAGTTGAGGCTGAAGTGCTAATGTGTTACATCCCATTAAAAAGCATTGGTTCTAAAACGTGCGACGTGGTTTTCAAAGTTGAAGGCGACGTTGAAGTGTTGGTGTGTTTCTACCATAAATTACAATTATTAAATGAAATGTAACTAACATTGCTTACTTTTTTTCTTTCAGCCACTCGTAAACGTCCGTCTACATTGAATAAGGAATTTGCTTAGTTTTCGTACTCTTTCCTTAAAAGTCAAAAAATATTTTTATATATTCATATTAATGTGTTCCTTTTAATAAACGTATGATTGAAATGCAAATAAAAATGTTTTTCTTTTTAATTGTTTGAAGTGGCAGTCGTTATCACCAGGGAAATGAGAGATTAGAGAAAAGGTTGAAATGGCAATTCACGTTGGTTTTTTATGAAAAGTGGGTGGCGAAAATTCCGCGTTCAGGTGCAAGGTAAGGTAAGGCTAAGGAAAGTTACTTTGCTTTTCAACATTCAAAGTACTCGTGCACGGATACAGGATTGCGGGTGAACTACGTTCCGGTCATCGTGAGGGAGGTAACTTTCCATTATGGTTATGGTAGGTATGTACCTGGAACATGCGAACGCCTAACACCCCAGGTGCTACTCAAAAACTCAAATCTGTCCTCGACCGGTACAAGCAGATATTACCGCGATACAGAAAATACGATGGATAGGATTAGGTATGATGAGTAGGAAAAAAATGCGATATTAATATCAGCTGCCATAAGAGATTGCATTTATATGGGTGCGATTCCTTTGTGTGACGTGCGTCGGCTAAAGACAATAGTTGATGACTTCAAGGCCTGGCTGTCCTGGCATCCAAACTACATTAAAAAGAAACAGCCTATTATGTGCACACACCCCTACCGACGAGGCTGAAGATTTCATCAATGAGGACGTTTATGACTTCCTGGACGAAGCCTACAGAGCCTGTCCGGAGTACGATGTCAAAGTTGTCAAAGAGTTTTAATGGTAAAGTCGGTAAAGCAAACATCTTTGGCGTATAAGTCGGTAAGCACAGCCTCCACGACAGATAAGATAATGACAACCTTCTAATAGACTTCGCTTATACGCAAACTACGTTTCCAATGCCATGGATCCACACATAATGTTGGCGCTGGACATATAGTTGAACTGCCAACCAATTCGATCATGTGCTAATCGATGCGCAAACGTTGACTCTAAACATTTTTTGCAACGGCTAAATAAATAGCTGGACTGTCCAGCGAGAACAAGCTTCGAGCTGCTCAAATGAAGCATTTTGATGTTGGACGCCTCGGCATACCTGGAGAAGCCAGAGTCTACAGAGCGGCTGATCGAGCGACTCTCCTCTATGTTCTCACCATTCACAAGCGTCAACAATAGATCCGTTCGCGTACTAATATGCAACCGTAAATTTATATAAACTTTCGTGCGAAACTACAAAAACCCGTCCGCGTGCTGAGAAAATTGTAAGAAGATGAACGAAAGAAAAATGTTCTTTCTTTAGTTTTTTTTCACACAGCATTTCGGCTGGTAAAAAAATATAAAAACTGTCGGATGAAAACATTTGTCTAATCAAAACATTTGGGATATTCGTTAACTTGGCCTTGTGGAACTAACTATACATTGTCCAATTTTTTCTGGTTGCCTGTTGCTGCTTGCGCGGCACTCAACTTAAAAAAGTTGTTTGTGCAGTCTTCATTCATCACTTAATCAGAGTTACCATTGCCCAGTTGATGGAAATTCTTAATGGTACAACCTCAACACTTCAACTCCGACTTGATTTTGAAAAGACCGAGAATTTCAGCGTTTAGAGAAAATTATGTCAAAATACCAGCAAGGGACGTGGCATATAAGCATTTGTATATTGGGAAAACTGGAAACATCGCTTAAAGGTTGGTGGTTAGTTAAAGTGCTAATCAGCCTTATTGCGAAGATCAATCGACAATAATTGATAATTGACTATTTTCAATGTGCGCTATTGTGAACGAACAATTTATTTGGTATTTTTGTCAATCGAATTTTTAATGTGTAAACATTTTTGCTCTCGTTGATGTGTAAATATATTTTTTCTCGGTAGTGGCTAGTTGGAAATATCTAGTGTCACCATCATCGTCAGATTTCGTCATCGTTAGATTTTCCCGTTAATTTTCATTACCACGTGAGTTAATCGCTGCTCGACAGATCACCGCAATTAAACGACGTTTGGCGCGGTTAGTACGTAGATGGATAACCGTTTGAGAACAACCGCGTGTCGTTGTTTTTATACCCTATTCTAGGGGTATATTAATTTTGACGCATAGTTTGTAACATACCTTAATATTGCCCGTAGACCTCTAAAAGTAACTATATTTATGATCAGCATCGATAGTAATGTCGATCTAGCCATGTCCGTCCGTCCGTCCGTCCGTCCGTCGGCAAAAATTAGGCCTTTAAACTGGACCTAGAGAGCTGAAATTTTAACCATATACTCTCTAGGGTCCCGAAATAATCAAGTTTACGAATTTTTGAAATCCGCCCACAGACACGCCCACAAACTCAAAAAAACAAAATTTTGGAAAAAATCGAATTTTGAGCTAGGAAGCTGAAATTTTTTATATATGATCTATTACTCCTAAAACTGCTCGGGATATAAAATTTTCAAAATCCGCCCACTGCCACGCCCACAAAAAAATAAAACAATTTTATTGAAAAACCAAAATTTGAGCTAGGGAGCTGAAATTTTTAATATATACTCTCTATGGGCCCTTTAAGCTCATGTATAAATATTTTCAAAATCCGCCCACTGACACGCCCACAAATAAATAAAACAATTTTTTTGAAAATCCAAAGTTTGAGCTAGGGAGCTGAAATTTATAATATATACTCTCTATGGGCCCTTTATGCTTATGTGTAAATATTTTCAAAATCCGCCCACTGGCACGCCCACAATTATTATTATTTTTTTTTTTTTTTGAAAATTCAAAGTGAGCTAGGGAGCTGAAATTTATAATATATACTCTCTAGGGGCGCTTTATGCTCATGTGTTAATTTTTTTAAATCCGCCTACTGACACGCCCACAATTAAATAAAACAATTTTATTGAAACACCCAAGTTTGAGCTAGGGAGCGTTTTTTTTTGATAAAATCCTTTAAATATTATATAACAAAATATGTAAAGCGTTCTTAACAATTCAACCATACTTAGACTTTTGTCACGCCCAGTTATGAGGGATAGGAATAAGAATAGGGTATCCAACAGTTCGCCCAAGCGGACTGTAGCCCGTCCCTATGTTTTTTTTTTATTAATTATGTATGTTCAATTATCACCGCAATTAAACGACGTTTGGCGCGGTTAGTACGTAGATGATTGACCGTTTGAGAACAACCGCGTGTCGTTGTTTTTTTTTTATTAATTATGTATGTTAAATTTTAGAGATTATTATGTCCTTACGAAACACCGGAAAGTTGTGTGGAAGTAGATTTGTTTTGAATAATTGAGGTTGTATAGCTTGTAGTTTGTTGTACATCAGTTGAAGGTAAGAGGAAAAATATCGATTTGTACTTCGGTAACCGATGGCCGATTTAAGAATGTCACTTAAACGACAATCGATGCTATATTTTCCCGGTACATCGACACACTTGAGTCGACGGTGTACGTCTCCTACTTCAGCTTTCACAAACCAATTATTTGTTCGGTCAAACATTAAATAAATTTTGTCGTTGACATTAAATATATATCATGGTTTTATTTCAATACAATACCCAAATCTCTTGTTTATCAAAACCACAACCTCTGTGATATTTCCACATGTAACACTGACGAGCCTACATGTTTACACATCAACTATACCGTGAGTGCAGCGTGGCTCACACCTTTTTTTTAATTGACTACGATTGACAAAATCCTTTAGAATCGTTCGTTCACAATAGCACACATTGAAAATAGTCAATTATCAACTGTCGATTGATCTTCGCAATAAGGCTCAATATGTTCCCTCCCAATAAAAAGTATTGGTTCTAAAATGTGCGGCGTGGTATTCAAAACTGACGTCCAAGTTGAAGTGTTGATGTGTTTCTACCATAAGGCTTTTTCTTTTGTTTTTGCTATGTAGTTTTCAGGATTTAAGCTTTATTAGAGCTTTTGATAGCCAATATTTCAACTTTAGAGAAAATATGTTGCCGCTTGGTGTTTTACTGCTTTCATGTTTTAGTTTTTCTTCTAATGTATGGAAAAACAGTTAAAATGCAGTCATACAATTATTGGGTATTTTCTTTTAGGAAGAATTAATATTTGCGCGAGTTTTTGATGGAGTTCTGTTCCATAATTAGGTGCAATTTTGATTTTGTAGTTAATGGTTTTTTTTTGTTTATGGAAAGTGATTGAGGCAAAGATGTGGGAGATAGATGCTTTCACTGAAGCCGCAATGGAAATTTTGGTAATAAGCTTGAATGGAGAAAGAAGTGGCAGCAGCCTCTCGTCTAAGTGATAACAAGTGTTTTTTTCATTTAATTCAGTTATTTTCTGTGATTAATTTTTACCTTAAAATCGATTACGAAAACGCGTCTGTTTTGGGGGTGTAAAAAAAAAATTCATTTTATTTCGGTGAACATGATTTTGAGTATAAAATCTTAATAAACAGTTGGTTACCGTATCGTTTTTTTAGGTTTGCGGCAATTTAAATTGCTTACTACGGCAACCGTGTAAGAGCTTTAAAATAGAGATAGCTTATTGAAATACATAATGGTCAGAAGAAAGGCAAATATCATATCCTCCCTGTACTGCAAATAGGAATTGTACAGATTTTGAAAACATATCCTTTTTTCTGTCTTAACCGTAGAACCGTGTATCCTCCGATCAACACATTTCCGTGTTTTGGGGAGCTGTACTCCCCTCTGCATTTTATATGCAAATTAACCAATAATTTAACCCTCCGATGAGCGTATGGGTCTGGCCAGACCAAACCGATTTTTAAATGTGCTTAAGTTTTTTTCTTGGTATTTCTGAGTAGCAGCAGTCCATGACTTCTTCAAATATGCTGAGGTGAACACAAAGTACCGGTAAACAATACGTTTTCGATATATTTATAGTGGAAAAATTTAATTTTAAACAACTTTCGTGAATCATACACACATGGGTCTGAGTAGACCCACAGTAGATGCATAGGATTCATAGTGCGAATATCGTAAGTAAATTGGCTGGTGATTTGATATTGGATTATTTTCAAGTGTTATTTAGTTTTCTATCGACAAAATTGCAGGTTAGTAATACTGGGCTGCAGGAAATAACTCCCCAAAATTTGTATGGAGATGGGGATTTATTTCATATGAAATAAGCCCCCATAATTGGGGACTAATTTCATGGGTTTTTGGGGACTTATTTCATACTTCAAATTGGGGGGTTATTTCATAGTGATTCAAAGTGCAATAAGGCCAAGTGCTAAAATTAAACCTCGCACCTACTCCAAATAAAACAGTGATCCCAAGCGGGGGGTTGCAGGGGGGCAGCATGCCTCCCCATAGGCATTGCACTGATTATGGAAATCCCATATGGAAATCCCATAAACAGTGCAATGCGTGTGGGGGGCGATGCTGCCCCCTGTTTTTGATTATTTTAGGAGATATTTTGATTATTTTAGGAGATATTTTGTTGCCGGTTGTGAATAGTGTTTGACTCGTGTGTCAATTTTTTCGTGTTTTTCCTTTGCAGTAAAATGGAGCGAGAAGGCAGTGAGGTTGATATTATGACAAATTTGGTTCGTAAACTTAATGCACCAAATTTGAATCTGGATGAACGAGAGCGACTTGAGACGCAAATTGGACAAATTATGGGGTCGGAATTCGACCCACTCGAATCAGGTGACGACTTGGACGATGAAAACTACGTGCCAGACGAAGATGAAAATGTGGATGAGGCATCCGATATTGAACAAGAGATTGAGTTAGAGGCCGTTTTGGATGATAACGATGATGATTATGCGGAGGAATTATACACAGAAGCACCAACGGCAATTCCCTTATCCAGTGCTGTTGCACCAGACTACGTGGGTGCTCCTGTTCAGGAAGTGGCTTACCGTTCGAAAGATGGCAAGATATGGAATGCGAATCCACCACCTTCTGGAAGGCCACGTTCGCATAATGTGCCAACGACTACAAGAAGACCCATTACGAGGAACATTGCCGCATCACCGAGCCATCTTCAAATCGTTGTTGTCACCCGAAATCGTGAACATTATAGTGCGGAAAATTAATCGAAAAGCCTTGGAATTCTTTCGACTATGGTACGAAGCGCATCCCAATAAAAAACAGCGAGTTTGGATGATGAGCAACGAGGACGAAATGTATGCCTTCTTTGGGATGTTTGCTGGTGTGCTACACGCCAATTCGCAAAATTGTGGGCGAGTTACAATATGCCCATCTACAAAGGCACCATGTCCTTCAACCATTTCAAGCACTAGACCACATACATCTGCTTCGATAACGGTAACACTCGTGCGGAGAGGCTTCAACAAAACAAATCTGTGGCAATAGACTATGTATGGCTCATGCTGATGGCTAATTTAGAGAGAGCCAAGTGACTATCGATGATCAGTTATTTCCGCATTGCGGACGAACTAGGTTTACTCAATATATTCCGAGTAAGGCCGCGAAATACGGAATAAAGGTTTGGTGGGTCTGCGATTCCGTGTCAAATTATCCCCTGAAAGGAATAATTTATACGGGAAAACCACCAGGTGCCCAACGAGAGACGAACCAGAATGCTCTTCATAATGTATTTTTATTTAGTAATAAATTAAGGTACCCGCACCTTTTCAAACGGACTAAAACATTCGTTTTATCATATTTTTACACAACCATACACATATACATACATTCGAGCCACATATACTAACACACACCCACACATTTAGTGCATCTCTGGTCATCTCCCGTTCGTTGTCCTGAAATTACGCATTTAATATGTATGGGTCTAGGCAGACCCTTTACGCTCCATTTACCGCCTAATATGCCACCGCTCATCGGAGGGTTAAGGCAGTGAATTGCTTATTGGTTGAATTCTTTTATTAAGTACATGAATATAAAAATGGATTAAATTTGTTATAATACTTGCAAGGTTTGTAACATAGATCACAAACGGCGGTTGTTTTCGTGTTTTTGTTCTTTGAGCGCAGGGACTTACATGGCTCACATCTACGCAATGGATTTTTACCCAGTAGGAAGGCGACTAGTTAGTGAAAATTATGTAAAATGATAGTGTTTTTGTTTACATTTTTTCAGGAAACTGTTATTAGGAGTAAACGTTTCTTTTGTTGTGACCCATCAAATCCATTGCAATTTTAACGGAAGGCTTCAGTGGAAGTCAGCACAGGTTGTCTAGGTGTGTTTGAACCAACTCAAGTGCCAACTCATTGAGAAACATTTTTCGCTTCGGAGATTTGTTATTATCAACGATTATGGCCAACGATTGCTTTTCTTGTTGCAGGTGTAGCCGCGTATCATTTTGTCGAATGTGTCGACGCCACCTTTGTGTTCGTTATAATCATGAATTATGATTGGTTTCCTTGTATTTTCATGTATCGGCTCGGGAGCATGGGAGGTCGACATTAGTACAACATACTTTTTGGAGTCAGTCGTGTAGCTCACAAGAGATCTGAGAAGCAGAAAACTGAAGCAAACGGACCTCTTTTTTCACATTCTACGATCGATGAAAACAGCTCGTGTTTGTTGGATCAAACTGTACCCACTAGAGTTGTATTGTGGGAATACATATCCTTTGCCAGTTAATAACTCGTAAAAAAGTTTTCTTTGGTAATGTTTGCCCCAATATTGAAACTGCACTCGGCGAGTCGAAGAACCAAGTCATGTGAAATTCCAGTTGATCTTTGTTCGTTTGTCTGAGTACCCAAATAAATCTCAGCTGATACCGGATAGTTCGTTTTGGAATCCACAAGCCAAAATATTTTAATTCCATACTTTCCTGGCTTTGATGATATATACTGACTGTTCGCTACTTATATTTAAAATGTATTAGCATCACACAAATAATTTATTTATTATATCATATGCATTGTATTGTTTATTATTTAGTCGCATATCGACAATCATTACATAATTTGCCTTATATTCTAACTTTAATAATTTCATGTAATGCTCTGTTATCATTATCTCTTTTTTCGTTATTCTTCTTTGTGCTTTCATTCGTTACCACTTGTGCTTAAATTTGTCAAAAACTGCTTTCTTTTCGATATCCAACCAGCAGCCTGTTAACATCGTCGTAAGCTTATAATAAAATTTTGTTATAACTCTTTTTTTTCATCGTCGTTATCATTAATTTTCGCATCGATTATAATACATTTTTTGGTCCTTCTGTAGCCGAATTTAATCGGAAAATAGACAATTTTCGCGGAAAAGTGATAGAACAATTCGTTGGATACACGTGTTTGTTGAACGGTTGAATCGTTTCCCAAATTCATTCCATCTCGTGTTTTCTTTACAAACTGCATATATTCTACGAAGTCAATTCCAAATCTCTAGTGTGCGCGAAATAATTAATTGAAATTTTCGTTCGGTCAAGATGAATTTCATCTAAGCAAAACGGGGACGTGCAAAGGCAGCATTATCTCGCGCCGCAACTTTTGCCGAATCGGTGGACGTAAATACCACACTTTCAATGGTAGAGATTAGACTAGATAGTTTGACGAAAACGTGGTCTGGGTTTGTGGAATTGCAGAATGCATTGTACGAGTTTTTGTCGGATCCAAACTTCGTAGATCCTGAAGCGGAATTTGAAGAGTACAAAACGAAGTACTTTCTCGCGCATTCGGTTATTACCAATTTTATTGATTTAAAGAAAATGGCTATTGTTTCAAATCAACCAAACGAATCAGTTATTGAACAATTGGCAAGTCAGCAAGCGTCGTTTTTGCAAAAATTAAACACCTCCAATGTTTCAACTTCTGTAAAGTTGCCACATCTCTCAATACCGACTTTTTCGGGCGACTACAAAGATTGGCCTGCGTTTCGAGACTCATTCCAAGGTTCAATTGACTGTAATGCGTCGCTTACTTCTACGCAAAAACTCCAATATCTGAAGTCGTTTTTATGTGGAAAAGCCAGCAATCTTTTAAAGCACATCGTCAACTCTGATAGCAATTATTTAGAAGCATGGGATCGATTAGAAAGTCGATATGATAGAACTCCCGTTATAGTTCAATCATTCATACAATCTTTTCTATCATTGCCAACAGTAAACACTTCAAATGTGATAATTTTGCGCAAAATAACTGACGGTGCTGACGAAGTAATTCGCGGGTTAAATTCATTAGGAGCGTACGACCGGGATTCGTGGCTTATATATATTCTTTTGCAAAAGCTTGATCCAGAAACGAAGCAGGCTTGGGCTGAATTAATTGGATCAAGGGATGATGCTACGCTTAAAGAAATGCTAGACTTTTTGCAAAACCGTTGTGCGTGTCTGGAATCCTGTTACACTCATTCGCGTTCTACACAATCTCGAAACAAGGTTCAAAGCGTCATTCGAACTCACTTGGTAGAATCTAGTCGCGGTTGTCCTAAATGTAAATTAGACCATAGTATCTTACAATGCCAACATTTTCTCGCTCTTCCAATTGATGATCGTCGAACATTTGTTAAGGAACATTCCTTATGTTTTAACTGCCTTCGTCAAGGACACTCATCCAATAAATGTCGGTCAAACAATCGGTGCAAAACATGCAGATCGCGTCACCATACCCTCGTGCATTCCTCGACCTCGTCACAAACTTCTACATCCGCTGCTTCTTCCTCGTCAACTTCTTCTTCGTCCAATTTCTCACCGCCAATATCGCCACCATACACTTCTACAATTGCCTCTCAAACATATTCGGAACTACCCTCGTCTTCGAATTCACCACCAGCAACAAATTCATCAACCTTGCTTTGTTCACATACAAATGCAGTAGACAACTCGCATCAACCCATTCATTCTACACAAACATTACTGCCTTCTGCTATCGCTCGCGCATATGATAAACAAGGAGTTCTTCAAAACGTTCGGTTGCTGTTAGATTCAGGGTCGCAGGTTTCATTTGTTACGGAACAAACAGTGCAACGCTTAGGTCTCACTAGGAATCCTGCTCGTATTACTGTGTTAGGTGTTGGTTCAACGACTGCAGGTGTAACAAATGGAGTTGTTGCACTTCACCTATTCTCGTGCGTAAGCAAACAATTTGTTGAGATTCAATGCTATGTTATCTCAAAGCTGACTTCGCTAGTACCTGCAGCTGTATCTCTAATCGCTGATAAAAACATTTTCTCGTCGTATACACTAGCAGATCCTAATTTCAATTTGCCTGGTCACATTGATGTTCTCATCGGTGCTGATAAGGTTTTTAGTATTTTCAATGGACCAGCTGTTCGTGGTCAGCAAGGTCATCCTGACCTCATTCCAACAATTTTTGGTTGGGTGGTTTGTGGTAACATGACAACCCCCAACTCGTTACCAACTCATAGTGTTGATTCACATTGCACTCAATTAGACACCACACTTGAGTTTGATCTTGAGCGCTTTTGGCGACTTGAAGAAGTGCCTCATGAAAATACTCTGTCCGTCGAAGACCAACGTGCTGAAGACATTTTCGCTAAATCTCATTCGCGATTACCTGACGGCAGATATCTAGTGCAGCTACCCTTTAAATCTGATACAGAGACTGATTTTGGCAATAGCTTAAACGTCGCGTTAAATCGGTTCAAATACACCGAACATAAAATCTCTTCCAATCAGTACTTACGGGATAAATACATCGGCTTTATGCGGGAATACCTAAACCTGGGGCACATGGAGGAGGTATCAGCTAATGAGATATCCATATCTTCCGCTAAATGCTACTACCTGCCACATCATGCTGTCATGAAAGAAGACAGCAGTACAACAAAGGTCAGAGTCGTTTTTGACGGATCGGCTAAGGCTGGTCACCACAAATCTCTTAACGAAACGCTCTTAATAGGTCAGACATACCAACGCGATCTCTTCTCCATTTGCATTCGCTTTCGTCGTCACCTCTTTACTCTGTCGGGTGATATAGAGAAAATGTTTCGCCAGATACGTGTTACCAGGAATGACTCGGATTTCCAACGCATTTTATGGAGAGAACCAAGTGACCAAGCCTTGAAACATTATCGACTTTCGACTGTCACCTATGGTACAGCGTGTGCGCCATTCTTAGCTGTGCGTACTCTTTACCAACTCGCAATCGACTCTATGGATATTTATCCACGCGCGGTAGCTGTATTGCTCAATGACTTTTACGTCGATGACGTAATGACTGGAGCTGATTCTATCGATGAAGTTATTTCTCTTCGCTTGGAACTAATGCAACTACTCGAGTCTGGTGGATTTAATCTCCGCAAATGGACCACTAATTGTTGACCGCTATTCGTTAGCCTACCAGAAGATCAGCGCGAAATATCTCCAAAGGACTTTGAAGAATATACGAGTACTTCAGTCAAGCTGTTAGGTTTACAATGGTCACCTGCTCGCGATACCTTTTCGTATAAGGTCAAAAGTGATAGCTCATCGGTCACTAAGCGACGTATTCTATCTGAGTCTTCTAAGATATTTGACCCCATAGGATTCTTAGCACCAGTCGTCATCTCCATAAAGATTCTGTTCCAGGAGCTTTGGCGAAAGAAATATGCATGGGACGATCCCATTTCATTAGAACTCTCGGATCGATGGCGCTTAATTCGAGATCAGCTTCCTACGCTAGAAGCTCTAACTATTCCACGAATTATGTGTCCAGCTAAGGAAAATGTTGAATTATATGCGTTTTGCGATGCCTCGCTTGACGCTTACGCGGCAGTCGTATACTGCAGGAGTACGGACTCCAACGGACAAATTACATGTACAATAGTCGCTGCTAAGAGCAGAGTAGCACCTCTAAAAGTAATTTCTCTTCCCCGACTAGAACTCTGTGGAGCAGTTCTATTGACGCGATTAGTTAAAAAGCTTAAAACTTTTTTGCAGTACAAAGAAATGAAAGTTTTTGCCTGGACTAATTCCGCAATAGTCCTTCATTGGCTCTCGGCGTTGCACAAAAGGTGGTCAGTTTTTATAGCCAATCGTACATCATAAATTCTATCAATTATACCCAGAGAATCATGGTATCATGTGCGATCACAGCATAATCCAGCTGACTGCGCTTCTCGTGGCATTTCACCTTCTCATTTGATATCAAATGATTTGTGGTGGTTCGGACCATCGTGGATAAGGCACGAACGAGATCAATGGCCTAACATCGTGTATTCGCCCAAAGACATTCCAATAGAACACCTCGATGAAAGGAAAAATCCACCTGTACAAATATTAGTGTCGGAAATCGAACCATATAACATTTTCGAAACCATTATAAGCAATTTCTCGCGCTACCTCAAAACAATTCGTGTGCTCGCCTATGTGCTTCGGTTTATTTCTAACTCGCGTGTGAACTTTGCTTCTCGAAAGGTGCAATCGTTGTCTTCGAGTGAACTCTCAACAGCAAAAACTCATCCCGTCAAGTTCCACCAATCCTTGTGTTTCTCGTCCGAAATAAACGTTATCGCGAAAGGTGACGTCCTGAAAACTGGAAATAAGTTGGCGTCTCTAACTCCTTTCCTGGATACAGACCGTGTCCTTCGCGTCGGTGGTCGTATTCAAGAATCAGATGCAACTTTTTCTATGAAACACCCAATCATTATAGACAAAACTACTCGGTTTGCAAAGCTAATTGTCGAAGACATCCACAGACGCTACCTACATGTCGGTGTTTCTCAAATGTTTGCTATTCTTCGACAAGAATATTTCATCGTCGGTTGTCGGAATCTCTTGCGTAAGGTCGTTCATGAATGCGTAGTGTGTTTTCGTCAACGTAAAATAACATCGACTCAGCTTATGGGAAATTTACCTGCGGAGCGCGTTCGGTTTTCGCGGCACTTTAGCAAGGTCGGAATTGACTATGCGGGACCCATAACATTGCGTTTAGCTAGAGGACGAAATCCGAAATTCATCAAGAGCTACATCACTGTTTTTGTGTGCTTTACAAAGGCTCCTCACTTGGAGTTAGTTGGAGATCTCTCTTCGTCCGCGTTTCTTGCCGCCCTCGATCGCTTCGTGTCGCATAGGGGCAAGCCCTCCGAGATATGGAGCGACAACGCAACAAACTTCCATGGCAGCAAGCGACACTTAGATGAAATGTTCCAGCTACTAATGAACCAGCAACACAACAACATCGTTGCAGATCACTTATCTAAGGACAAAATTGCATGGAAATTCATTCCCACTTCTGCACCTCACTTTGGAGGCCTGTGGGAGGCAGGAGTGAAGTCCGTAAAGTTCCACCTCAAGCGAGTGGTCCAGGATCATCGGATAACATACGAAGAGATGTACACATTGCTAACTCAGGTAGAAGCATTGCTGAACTCTCGACCTATGTGGCCTACATCTGATATGGATCCAATCGCACTAAGTCCGGCCCACTTCCTGATTGGTGAACCCTTAATATCTGTCCCTCGTCCCGGTATGTGTACTCAACATGTTTCCCCTTACACTAACTGGTTTCTCTTACAGAATCTCAAACAAGGCTTCTGGAAGCGGTGGCATTCCGAGTATTTAACCTCTTTACAACAGCGCCCAAAATGGCAAACCGTGAAAGCAGACCTTCAAGTAGATGACGTAGTGATGCTGAAAGAACCAAATCTACCACCATCGAAATGGATCCTTGGGCGAGTAAAAAATATTCATCCAGGAAAGGATCAACGCAATCGAGTTGCAACAATAGTAACGCAATCTGGGGAATATGTTAGACCTATCACCAAATTAGCTCCTCTCCCTTTTTCTGAAAGAACGGAGTCTTTCAGGGGGGCTGAATGTTCGCTACTTATATTTAAAATGTATTAGCATCACACAAATAATTTATTTATTATATCATATGCATTGAATTGTTTATTATTTAGTCGCATATCGACAATCATTACATAATTTGCCTTATATTCTAACTCTAATAATTTCATGTAATGCTCTGTTATCATTCTCTCTTTTTTCGTTATTCTTCTTTGTGCTTTCATTCGTTACCACTTGTGCTTAAATTTGTCAAAAACTGCTTTCTTTTCGATATCCAACCAGCAGCCTGTTAACATCGTCGTAAGCTTATAATAAAATTTTGTTATAACTCTTTTTTTTCATCGTCGTTATCATTAATTTGATTCATTTTCGCATCGATTATAATACACTGACGAAAGCTTGCATCTGTTTCTCGACGTTACCAACTGCTCATCAATCCTTAGTTCTTTTGATGGAACAAAAGTAAACTTCAAACTCATGTGGAAGAGAATCCATATACGGCGGAATGGAGTCAGCTTATCTTCCTTCAATCGAGCTATACGGGTTCTTGAAACATCAAAGCGCAAAAAACGAGAGATTTGCTGAAATCACCCCAATGACATCACTGCCCTATAGAATGGCATATGGGATTTGCCAATAAATCTGTAGCTTGAACTGAATTGGATTTCTCAGACCCAGCATACAGTAAAATGCCAATATAAACATAGATCTCATCGAGATTGGTATTATGCCAAGCTCGCAGTCTTTTCGGATTATCTTGACGCTGGTTATCGGCAATTGCCCTTTTAGCTTTTCTATTTGTCTCTAAGACAATTGATTCAATAATAGCAGTTGGCAGATTATTTGTCGACAAAAGTCTCTGGACTAAAAGAGGCATACTCTATTCTATTCTTCTTCATTTCCTCAGTTCTCCTTTGTTCTGCAGCACTAGGAATCGACCACCAAATAGTTTTGTCATTTTTGCCTGGGCCCATATATTTCTGGCCACGACTTGCCACAGCTGCTACGCTTGAAAGCAGACTGTTTTTCGACGAAATGCTTGGTGCTATAAGGAGCAGACTCCAATCGACAAGTTTTCATTTGATCAGTCCTGGTTTGCTCTGTAGCACTTGGCATCGACCACCAAACAGTTTTGTCGTTTTTACCATGACCCATATATTTTTGCCCACGATTTGTTTCAATTGCTAATTCTGGTGGTTCCAAATGATGTAGCTCAATATCTACATTTTGCATATCTTGAATGAGCTCTGTCAAATGGATATCCTGAATCGGCTCGAAATTAGCAAGTGGGTCATAAATTACTCTTCTGTCGATATCTTCAAAATAACTGCAACCAAATCAAATGACCAAACAAAATAAGATTCATCTACATGAACTATGCAACGAATTAAAAGGAGGCGGGACAGCCCACATGCAAGGAGGGAGGGTTGACCCTCCGACAAAGGCATGTCACTATCCCGTCCTCTGCCGTGTACGTAACTAAAAAGGTCTTAAACAAAAATTTACACGGCAAAGTCTACATCCTTCCATATCGATATCCACCCATATGACCCAAGGCCACAGGACTCCCTGGTCCAGTCCGGGCAGCAAAGAAGGAAGGGTGTCCACATCATCAAGGCGTAGGCATGCTAGTAGGCACTAGCCAGCTCGTCGGATGGGGAGGGTTCTTGCCAGGGTGATGTAGACGGTTGTTACGCATTTCATGCCTTTAGGAAGATGGGATTCGTTGAAAAATTATTGAAAAAGAGGCGCGGAATGTCTTCATAAAAATAAAATTTCATGGGTCAGCTAACCGATAACCTTTCGAAGGAGGGAGGGAGCTAAAGTTGTTGTTTGCCCCCTTGGTGTACCCACCCCTGCATAGCTTCATAACTAGGCATGGCTTTGCGTCCATGGCGAATATGTCACCTTACCTTCATATTCGCCCCTAAATGGACATCGGTCGGTACTCACGTATCAAAAGGGAACCGCTCGTGAGCGTCCCCGAACATCGTCACATCCACCAAATGGCAAGGATTAACACGCTTGCATGTTCAAGTTTACGAAGCTAAGCAAAAAACTAGGACCTGAAACCAACAAAGGTACATGCACAAGCGAAGCGACCGACAAGGAAAACAGCGACAGTTCACTCCATCCGGCAACCTTTCGGCTAATGAGAACCCAAGATTTCTTCAAATCGATTAGAAAAACAAATTTTATTCTTTTTAGTAAACTAAATCTATCCTAATACATCCATCTAATAAAATATGCAGAGAAATTCAAGATGCATACAGGAAACCAGATAAAAAATATATATAAACCTAAAAGGAAATATACAAGAGATATGTGCTAACTAATTGTCAAAAAAAAAGAAGAAGAAGTTTTGTATACATTGAGGAAATATTAAACTTAAAAATTATTTATCTTTGAAAGTAATTTTGTTCGGTGGAGGGCGTATACGCATTATAATTATGTATTTTTTTCTCCAACAGGCTACACTTGTATCTTCATAATTTTCCTGCGATTAATAATTGCACAAACCAAATGACATTCTATATTGTATAATTGTATATGCAATGCATACACACCTAAATGCCTCTCCAACCAGAAACGGTCTACTCTTATAATCGCTTAACTTAAGAAATTTCCATAGTTCGCTTCATATATATAAAAAAAAATTTACTTTTCTCACTTACCGAGATATAATTTAGTGATTTGGTTGATATGAATATTGGTCCAGGGGTGAGAAGATGTGCACATATTCGCCGCCCACGGAGTATTTAACGTGTTTCAATGTATGATATCTATACACTATTGTTGGAGTGTCTTGCCTAAATAAGGATAATAAAATTATAAATATATATATTTACAAGCGAACTTTACATTAGGATAACCAAAATAAACATAAACTATACTTAGCTTTAGGGGGGGCGACTGCTGCTCCGGATGAGGATGCTGGACGCTGCTCCAGTTCGTTGCTGATATAAGCCACAAGGTGGCCAAGCGATCACAATGGTTTGTGGTTCGGCTGGTGTAAGCCACACGGTGGCCAAGCGATTGAAATCGTTGGTGGTTCTGCGGCCGGAGATGTTTATGAGCGTGACGTGAGCGAAAAGTTCAATTACCCCAGGTATGCGTGCGACATGCTAGTGGTTATTTTTTTGGTTGTGGTGATGAGATGAGGAAGGGCCGGCGAGGGATTGTGGAACAATCTTTTGGTGTGATATGGCTGCGAAGCAGTTTGTGTGGGTATCTTGTGTAAAGGCCACACTATTTCTCACTTTTTCACTTCCACTAGTGTTCACCTTAGATCTTCGTGCCGTATTTCCTACCCTTTCGATTACTTTAAGCCGAGTTGAGGATTCACTAAAACCACTAGCAGAGAATTGCAGGAAGCGATTTTTCTGATGAACTGGTTTCTGTGGCACTGTCAGGCACCAGAGGACTTCAGAGTCCGTGCTTGGTCGTCGAAAATCCGTGTGGCCAAATGGGTTGGTATCCAACGTTTTCTTCACACAACTTGAAAAATTGTCTTTTTCTTTACCAGTCTTAGAGCCGGTCTTTTCTTTAAATTTTTCGCTTTTTTCAAAAAAAAAAAAAAAAAACAATCACGCTTTACTAGCCTTATGTATGTAGTTTCAACAACATAAACAAAAAATCTACCAACTGACAGATCAAAGACGAGCGCGACTCGTCTTTATAGGCTCGCTGTGTGTCTCGCTTGCGGGTTTTTTTTTTAGTCATACCACCTCACCGTTCTTCTTTCTTCCTTTTGCTCTGTCCATCACGCCATAATGGCAACAAAAATTTAAAGTAAATAAAAGCATGCGAATACCCTAGCTGCATCCTACTTCCTCAAGCTATCCCCTTCTAATCTTTCGAAATCTGAGATGGGTAGTCTTCTGACCTGCTCTCTTCTTGTTGAGAAAATTTCCCTTTTTCGGCGAAGTTCAGCAACAGGTTCGAAGTTTAGCTACTTGGGAAAGAAAATCCTTCTAATTTCGCCTGGTCCATTCCTAGATTTAATACCTATAAAACATAGTCTGCATTTAGGAGAACGTTAAATTCGACCAGAAACGGAACTGGAATTCGTTTCCCACAACTAATAGGAAATATCAAATAAGTAAAAAATAAAATCTTCTATGGCGAATATACCTAGAAGATCATTTAGTTTGTCAACTAAGAACAAAAAATATTGTCTTAAAACATTTCTTCATAACTTTCAATGAAAACTTACCAACTCCAACAGGATAAAACGCGATTGAAACCGCAATTCCATACAAAATGTACTAAGAAAAATAATGGGAAATACAGCTCCCCAAACACGTGTAGAGGTAGCATTGTTTTAGGCGCTCTTACACGAAACTCATCGAAAATTTGAATTCAAATCCAAACTTTTGCAAAGGTAACGGTTGGTGTGAAATAGTTTGTTGTTTGTATTTACTCGTATCATTCAAAAGTGCATGGGGAGTGCAGCACCCCATACACGGTTCTAAGGTTAATGGACCATTCTTTTTTGGGGTTCAAAGGAATTCTTGATAAGCGTTGAACTAACAATTGGCTTTTATTTGCTTTAATATATTATAACATTTACAATTTTAGTATACATTTAACAATAAATGAATTCGAAAAAAAATATTAGCATAATCGGTATCGAGATTTCCGGAAAAAAGAGAACCGACAGGTCTACAAGTCAGTCCCAAGTCTGTTTGATGAATTAACAAACTAGAAGCTAGATTTTGGAGTGCTTGTATTATATTGCGCCTTACCAATAACAAAGTTAATGATGAATATAAATAAGTTATTCCGCTTATTCGTTTTTGATCCATTATTTATAAAATACTATAATGTTGGTCGTAGACTCCTAAACGTACATATATTTCGTGATTATCATCGAAAGTTATATCGAATTGTTGTCTACCATTTTGAGGCCTGTAAATTTCAGCTAGGAAACTAAAACCTGAAACAAAACCCTTTAAACCCAAATGATCTCCAATCCACTCACTAATATGCCTATATTTGTTTGATTCTTTAACGTCGAAGTCATTGGTTTTGTTTGGACTACTAATCGAGAGGACTCAGGTTCAAATCTTTTTTTTTTTTACTGCTCCGCTTGCAAAAGTAAGACAAATATAAAAAAATAAAAACTATTAGGCATTAATAGGATACCTACAATAATTAAAGCATAAGGATACAGGGCCTTAAACCTAGTTTCGTAGACCATTTGCTTGTTTTGAAGGGCGAAGTCGAAGAGACCTATTATCTTAGCCGAATCCGCGCGGCAAATTTGAGCAGCTTCTCATAACAATTGATACTCTTGGATATTTGTCCGACGTTCGCAAGAGGTGGGGCAGTGGAAAAAATTATAGAAAACTCTTGGCCCTGGCGGGAATTGAACCGGCGGCCTTTCGATTAGTAGTCCGACACACTAACCATTGAACCACTGCGCCCGACACGACGCGCCACTCTGTATATGCTTCAAATTCAGCTTTCTAGCTCGGATTTAAGTGCCTTATTTCTGCCGACGGACGTGGATAGGTCGACTTTACTATCGATGCTGATCACGAATATTTTAGGGGTCTACGGGTTATATTAAGGTATGCCACAAACTATGAGTCAAAATTAATATACCGTTAGAACAGGGTATAAACATCTGGAGAAAGATTGGTGCATCATGAGAAAATTTTACCGAAATCAATGCCTATTTGCATTTCCTTCATCATCTTCGTCGGACTCCGAGTCAATTAACTACGCCTCGATTGTAGCCCTATTTTAATGGTATCTATATTAATTTTGACATTTTACCATACCTTAACATTGCCCGTAGAACCCTAAAAATTACTACATTCGTGATCAGCAGCGATAGTAATGTCGATCTAGCCATGTCCGTCCGTCCGTCCGTCCTACGGTAAATTAGGCCTTTGAACTGGAGCTAGAAATCTGACATTTTAACCATATACTCTCAAGGGGCTCAAAATAATCAAGTGTAAGAGTTTTTAAAATCCGCCCATTGACACAGCCACTATTTAAAAGAAAACCGTTTTATTGAAGAAATCGTTGTAAATGAAAGTCATATTCTTCGCAAAGTTGGTAGATAAAGTCGTTTTGAACAATTCCTTTACACAAAGTTTTTTGTCATGCCCACTTTTAACGGGCAAACATGTTTTTCAAAAATTTTGTTTTTTTTTCTCGATAAAATCCCTTAAATGTTGTATACCAAAATGTGTATAGCGTTGCTTACAATTCACCCATACTTAGATTTTTGCCACGCTCACTTTTTGAGGGATAGGAAAAGAAATACGTTACCAAACAGTTCGTCCAAATGCATTCTTTTACTAAAACTCTTTCACTTCGAGAAAATTAGATTAAAACGTGACAAAGCTCGACCGGGCTTTTTAATCTTATGAAAAAAGACTGAAATTGTCAACAAGTCTATTTAACTTTTGCACGTTTTGTAGATATTCAGTATTCTTACAAACAAGTGCAAAATGAAAGGTTTCATGAGACTGTTCAAAAGTTTACGCGACAAAACACCAGGATTCAGATTGAAGACCTACTTCATAAAAACCATTTAAATGTTTGAAAATGACCGTCAACCCGAAGAGTTTTGGCAGAACCCCGCAGGTTTTCTTTTAAGTTATGTAGGTTTGGAATTGGTTTAAGTATTTTTTCCATTTATTTACCCAAGTTAGATTTCAAATGAATGAACGATTTGGATGAGTTCATTCCATTTTACTGGGGTGATGAGATGAACTTAATCCATGGTCTTGACGGTTCTCATATTTAGCTTATTCAAATAGAATTTGAAGAAATTCAATCAAATTTAAAAAGTTATTATCATCAACCCTACATCATATATCAAACCGTGAAACGTCTATGCGCCGGGGCGAACTGTTGGAGACCCTATCCATATTCCTATCCACTAAAGCGAGCGTGGCATTGGGTTGAAAGTCCTTTTCCATTTGGGAACATTTTTTGTTTTTAACAAAATGAGCAACATTTGAAAAGTAGGCGTGACAAAAACTTTGTTTAATCGAGTCGTTTAGAAGGACATTGTGTATATATTTTTAAGTAGAGTCCGACCAAGCATGTGGCTTCGGCTTTGGTTACATTCGGATATAATTTCCACCTTTCGGCGAAAAAAAGCCGAAGCGGAGTATGAATCAACCTCCGTGTACAGCGTACTGCATATTAAAATATGTGAATGTGGAAAACCTAGTTGATGATGAAAAAAAGCATTTAGTATTGTTTGAAAACACCACAGGTTGGTACGCGGCAACGATACCGGTGCAGTATTTTTATGCGGTATTCGCGTTGTTTAACTTTTAGTTATTTTTTTTTTGCTGAACACTTGAATTAAAACATAGAGCAGAGGCGTTAAACAAAAAATTAGTAAATGTGAAACAACGTGAATACCGCATAAAAATACTGATTCGGTGTGAGAGGACAAGTGGTAATGATAAACTCATTGATGAAAACTACTTACATTTGGAGGTACCGGTGCGATGTTCATTATGACCGTAACCTGCTAGAATTACAGTTTTTCTGAACAGCAGCATAAATCTCGCCGGAAAGCTACTAAGCGAGAAAGCGAGAAGCTGGTTCACATGGACGTATTCTTACATAGCCTATTCCCGCCAAACGATAAACTTGGTTTTTGGCAACAAATTTACAAAAACTCGTTAATCTTTTACACGAAACTACACAAACGCGTTCGCGTACTGAGAAAATGGCAAAAAGATGAACGAAAGAAACATGTACTTTCAAGCCAAACTTTGACGTTTTTCATCTTTTATTGAGGCACTCTTCAAACCGTCCTTGTTTGTTTTTTTTTAATTTCTGGCGCAGTGCGTCACCTATCCAATTGAGTTGTAAATATTGTGACACACTTTTTCAAATAAGAAAAAGACATAAATAAATGCTACAGTCCGCTTGGGTGGCGAACTATTGGATGCCCTATTCCTATCCCCAAAAAAGTGGTCGTGGCAAAATCTAAGTATGGTGAAGTGTTGAAGGATATTGTCTATATATTTTGTTATAGGTACATGACTATTTGTTAGGTTTTTTAAAGGATTTTATCGATAAAAAAAGCGGCCAAGTGCGAGTCGGACTCGCCCATGAAGGAAACACGGTTTACGCATCAGGTTTATGTTTATGAAATTTAATTTTTTTTATATTTGAGTTGATTAAATGAAAGGTAAATTGCGGTTTACGATTTATGACGTATTAAAAAAAACTACTTACTAGATCTCGTTCAAACCCTTTTTCGGTGGAAGTTTGCATGATAATCAGGTCTATCGTGAACAAAATTCCCTCCGGAATATTTCCCATTTTTCAAAAATAGGTATCGGCATGAAAGGGAAAAAATTCCCTCCGGAATAAATTGGTATCGTAGACAAAATTCCCCCCGGAATTTCGCGAAATTCCCTCCGGAATATTTCCTTCCAATTATGCTGGTGGAAATTCAAAAATATATGTATGTGGATAAGTAGTCGGTTGCTTTTAAGTTTGTATTTTAAATCAAAAAGGTGAAATGAATAAATTGCATAGGTTTGTTGTGGTTCAAATAAAAAGAAACTGGAGCTTTAGAAAAGAGGACGAATTTTTTCTTTATGCTAGTATTTTTTGTTCAAGTTTTATTTCGATAATTTTATAAAAATAAACATATAGGTCTAACTCAACTAATCAAAGACAATTGGAGATGATGGTACATTTATGTGATGGAAGCCGCGACGAAAATAATTTAATGTCTAATGAAGCTTCATTAAAATATTTTTTAACTCAAGCATTAGCTTCCTCAATTGCCAATGGCCTCACTACGAATAGGAGCAAAGAATAAATTTTAGAAGCTTCCAAGGAAGGAATTGAGCAGCGTAGGACCTCCAATGTCACTTATTTATGTCACTTCACTAAATCGACCGCGAGTATAATAAAATAATTAATAACATTAACACAATTTTCTATTAAAAAACATACATTACCAAAATCTTTTCAAATATGAGCTTAAATTATATAATTGAATTAATTGCTATTGACAACTATGTCAACAGGCAAGAAAAAAATTAACAACGAATTATCCGAAGGAATTTAAGAGATAACTCCAATCACTTGAACGAAAAATACTTGCATAAAGAAAAAATTCTTCTTTTCTAAATAAGCTCCAGTTTCTTTTTTTTTTTTTTTGAACCACAATAGACATCTTGTCTATTTCACTTTTTGATTTCTTAAAAGCAACCGACTACTTATCCACATACAAACTGCTTAGATTTTTGAATTTCCACCAGCATACTTGCGAAGGAAATATTCCGGAGGGAATTTCGCGAAATTTTTTTTGTGCGTTTTTAATTAGAAAACAATTAAGAAAAAATGTTGTACCATACCAGAACTATGAACAAAACTAGCAGGCTGAGTGTGACAAAGGAGGTCCACATGACCGATTTCCCCCGATTTGTGATTATCATGAACATAATAACCAATAAAAAAATGAAGTGTTAAAGGATGAATAGGTTTCAAAAGAAAATATGCATTCATTTTTTTCGCGGGTGTGCTATTAACAGTAAATATAATAATAAAGTAGAGTAAGCGAAAAATAAATAAAATTAATATTATTTGATTTTTGTCCTCATTCATTACTTATATTGATTATTTATTGTTATATTTATTTACATTTTCTTACGATTATAAAAAAATGGTAGCTGCTCTTTGATAAAAAATCAATCCCCCTATCGTGGAATCCGTCGGAATTGAGTTTCACTTCACCTATTCGATTCGCTTTCACCTTCTACTGCTATCGTGGAATCCGACTTAAGAGTTTCCTTATCGACATGTTTTGGGAAAGGTAGTTTCACTGTCAAATGGTTGGTCTTTTATTTGTCAATAAAAATGTGTATGCAGATGAAAAAGTGAAAAATATTAAGTGATTTAAATAGAAATAGAAAATAAAGTGCTCAAAGCAAAATGGACTGGATAGCTCTATTTTTGGAATCAGAAGAGGAAGAACGGGAAGCGAAGTGTTCACAGAGAAGAATACGAGACAGGTTAAGAGGAGCAGTGGATGATTTTATGGGACTTCCGAATGAACTGTATGTTTTTAGAAAGATTATTTTTGGTTTTAATAAAATTCAATATTTCACAGGATTATTAAAAATTTTCGGCTTAATAAAGCAGCTTTTTTATATGTTCTTAAAAAAATGGAAATGGCTCCAAACACAAAATCCTTTTCCATTTCATCAAAAGTGAAGTTAGCTGCTGAAATTTGAAATGCAATAAAGAGATCATTGTAACATTTATTGGAAAATAAAAACGAAAAAACAAAAGTTCAATGGTGATTAGTTTAATTATTTAAACATAGGGGCGGGCTACAGTCCGCTTGTGCGAACTGTTGGATACCCTATTCATATTCCTATCCCTAATAAGTGGGCGTGACAAAAATTTAAAGGATTTTATCGAAAAAACTAAGCTTTTGTAAATAAAAACGCTCCCTAGCTCAAACTTTGGTTTTTCAATAAAATTGTTTTATTTAGTTGTGGGCGTGTCAGTAGGCGAATTTAAAAAAAAATTAAGCATGAGCATAAAGGGCACCTAGAGAGTATATACTATAAATTTCAGCTCCCTAGCTCAAACTTTGGACTTTCAAAAATAAAAATAATAATAATTGTGGGCGTGTCAGTAGGCGGATTTTGAAAATATTTACACATGAGCATAAAGAGCCCTTAGAGAGTATATATTATAAATGTCAGCTCCCTACCTCAAATTTTGGTTTTTCAATAAAATTGTTTTATTTAATTGTGGGCGTGTCAGTGGGCGGATTTTGAAAATTGTATGTCCCAAGCAGTTTTATGGGCCATAGATCATATATAAAAAATTTCAGCTTTCTAGCTCAAAGTTCAATTTTATCCAAAATTTGTTTTATTTAATTGTGTCAGTCATTTGTGTGTCATTTAATTGCGTGTCAGTGGGCGGATGTTGAAAATTTTATGTCCCAATCAGTTTTATGGGCCATAGATCATATATAAAAAATTTCAGCTCTCTAGCTCAAAATTCGATTTTTTCCAAAATTTTGTTTTTTTGAGTTTGTGGGCGTGTCTGTGGGCGGATTTCAAAAATTCTTAAACTTGATTATTTCGGGACCCTAGAGAGTATATGGTTAAAATTTCAGCTCTCTAGGTCCAGTTTAAAGGCCTAATTTTTGCCGACGGACGGACGGACGGTCGGACATGGCTAGATCGACATTACTATCGATGCTGATCATAAATATAGTAACTTTTAGGGGTCTACGGGCAATATTAAGGTATGTTACAAACTATGCGTCAAAATTAATATACCCCTAGAATAGGGTATAAAAAGAGAACATGGGTATTTACACTTCTTAATTCATTTTTTCTCATTTAAGAGTTCTAGTTATATTTACATAATACAGTGGTACGTATAAAAAAGATTGCTTCTAGCTTATTAAAGCATAGGTACTCAGTAGGTAGATACATAAACATTTCTTAATTCAATTTAATTCATGCAGTATTAAGTATCAGCAAAAAAAATCGGTAGTCTGGATTAGTCTGACATCTCTATATAGTTCATTGCCAGTGACCTCTTTTCGAGTTCTATTTCCAAGAGTCTCTGCTTCACTTTAAGCTTCTCCTTTGCTATATATTTCATCTCCTCAAAGTGTTGTTTCTGTTGTTCTTGAATTCTGACAAGACTTTGGTAGATCCTCCTTGCATTGGAATACAATTCCCCTAAATTTTCTTTTGTCTCTTCTTTAGAGCGCGCTATATCAGCATACAGCTTTGCCTGAATGTTCACTTGCTCTTCCAGCAGAACCAATGAAGATTTCTTCTTTTCTTGGATTTTTGATGAACAATTATTCTTGGTATCTTGTGGAGTGAAGTCATCCGTCGCTAAATATCTCCCCTTTGTTGAAGAAGCAATAGGTTCGTCTGGGATATCGTCCAAAGAAACTTCGGCCGGTTGTACTTCATGTGGGGGACCAAAATAGAAGCTCCTTCAACCCCCTCAGCTGACTCTCTTAGTTGAATGAGAGCAACCACTTCTTCCTCATCCACCACCAGTTGCTGACATCTCTTTGTTGTTGTAAGCGAGTTTGTTTTTATACCCTATTCTAAGGGTATATTAATTTTGACGCATAGTTTGTAACATACATTAATATGGCCCATAGACCAATAAAAGATAATATATTTATGATCAGCATCGATAGTAATGTCGATCTAGCCATGTCCGTCCGTCCGTCGGCAAAAATTAGGGCTTTAAACTGGGCCTAGAAAGCTGAAATTTTAACCATATACTCTCTAGGGTCCCGAAATAATCAAGTTTACGAATTTTTGAAATCCGCCCGCAGACACGCCCACAAACTCAAAAAACCAAAATTTTCGAAAAAATCGAATTTTGAGCTAGAAAGCTAAAATTTTGTACATATGATCTATGGCTCCTAAAACTGCTCGGGATATACAATTTTCAAAATCCGCCTACTGACACGCCCACAAATAAATAAAACAATTTTAATGAAAAACCAAAATTTGAGCTAGGGAGCTGAAATTTATAATATATACTCTCTAGGGGCCCTTTAAGCTCATGTGTAAATATTGTTACATCCAGGCTAGGATTCGAAAAGATAAAACGTAATTCTATTTAATTAATCTTTATTAGTTCTCTTTCAATGTCTTTTACTTCTTGATTATTATTCTAATAATTCACTTATTTAATCCAACAATTCACTTTCACAATTAATCACTTTAAATAAACAATCACTTCTCTTATTCAATATTCTCTATACTTTTCACTACTGTCATCTATCGCCCTTCTTTATCGCGGTTCACAACTCGAATGTCTTGGGTGCTCCTGCGACATCTATTTATATCTCCTAGTGACACCTCTCGAAATTTCCAGATTCGTTGAGAAGGTTCGTTAAGTTCAGAAGGTTCGAGAACAACATACCAAGTTATACCACAGCTACTCAAACTGCTATTCCAATGCTGCCAAAATCGGTAATATGGCCACTTTCTACTAGATGGCGTAGTTGACTAATTAATGACACAGTTCAAGCAAACATGCAACAATATCCCCCTCTTAAACTTGTTCGTCCCGAACAAGCACGTCAATATTTTCCCCATGGTAGCGATGGAGACGATCCACATGGACAACTTTTAGCTTGCCTCTTCCTCGCTGGATCCGGTAGACAACATCGTTGATGCGCTTAACTATCTTATAGGGTCCTTCCCAATCCTGCTGTAGTTTAGGTGACATACCTTTTCGGCGATGAGGGTTGTATAGCCATACCAGATCTCCTTCCTGGAATCCTGTGGTGGTCGCTTTTGTATCGTACCTCGTCTTTATGCGGTCGCTGGATATCGGATGAATATTTCGGTGGACTTCAGTACCCGGTACACACTTTCCAACCACCTCACCTTGCTTCAATTTGACGCTTTTGTGTTCAGCATTAAGAACTCGTACGGGAACCATATTGTTCTTCGGCTCGACAAGCATTTTTCCAACCACGCAATTTCGGCAGTGGTTGTCTTCTGGCTCGACTAGAAAGAATCGGTGGGCCCCAGGATCACCTTCCAGCTTTGTCCAAATCAGTGTCTCTGAAGAAGGTGGTAGGACCTCGTCCTCACTATTGACTGTCCTCAGGGATGCGGCGTTCTCTTTCCCGTACACCATCGGAATCTCTACGTTTCGATACTTGAGTACTTGCATACCAAAGTCCAATACGACATCATTCGCCTTCATGAAATCGATTCCAATGATGCATTCGTCACATATATCAGCTACTAAGAAAGCGTGGGAGAATGCTAATCCTGCCAAATTTATTGTTAGCATGATATCTCCGTACACTTTCGCTGTCGCTCCTGTTGCTGTTTTCAGACAGTAACTGCTGGTGTTGTGCAACCAAGACTGACGGATGATGTCCCTCCTTATAATGGAAGCGGTGGCACCGGTGTCGATGGCTGCCACGCACTTATTTTGACCGATATAGGCTTCCACTGTTAAACTCTGGTTTCCTTGTTTGGTTTGGGAGACTTGAATTGTGGTCCTGGAGTCGTCGATTCCGGAAACCCACTTCTGCTCCGAGAAGCTGCCCCTTACACGTTTCCCGATTGCTGGTTCTGCGAAGCTATATCTGCCAGATGCTTCTTCGTTGCGCCTCCTAGGCCCGCAATGTGGACAAGTGCCTTGTCTGGGTGGAGCTCTGCACTGTCTCTGTAGGTGCCCCATTTTGTTGCAGTTCCAGCAGCGCATTTGACCTTTGTTATCTCTGCTCCGGTCTACGATGTCTGCTCTTTGGCATGAACATTCAACGGCTGTAATTTCCCGTACGCGGTGGAACACATTCGATGCCTGATCAGCAGCTTGCATTGTCAAGGCAAATGCTAGGGCCTCAGCGAGAGTTCTCTTTCCAGCCATTCTTACGGCCATTTGCAGTTGTCTATCTTCAATGGCTTGGATAAACGCCTCCACAGCCATTTCATTGATGAGAATCTCACCAGCATTAGGATATGACAAATGTGCCAGACGTTCGATATCTGCTTGCAGCTGTTGAAGTGTTTCTCCCCTCTTCTGGACTCTACTGCGTAGCTGAACCCTGTACACTTGCTGCATATGCTCATCACCGAAGCGCATCTCTATAGCCTTGACCAGGGCGTCGTAGTTGTGTTGCTTCTCTTCTGAGACGGTTTGGAGTAACTCCGCAGCTGTACCTCTTAGTGCGAGCGTTAGCGCAATCGACTTTTCCTCGTTGTCCCAGCTGTTCGCCACTGCAGCTGCTTCAAACTGTTTCTTATAAATTGGCCATGATGTTTGACCATCGAAAACAGGAGGCTGCATCTCTTTCCTTCTCGGCCAGTCCGCAGAATTTTCTCGAGCCTTCTGCTTCTTCACTTTCTCGAGCTCTTTAGCCAAGTTCTCGATGTTTGTATCGATTTCGTCGAATTTGGTTTCAACCTTCTCCAACTTTTGGTCAATTTCTTCGAGTTTTCCTTCGAGAACATTTTTAAAATCTTCCACAGCGCTCTTTTGGGCGGCAACTATGGAATTCTTTTGTTCTTCGAATTTAGTGTTCATTGCTTGCAATTTGGAATCTAGAGAATTCTTCTGTTCATCAAATTTAGAGTCCATTGATTGCAATTTGGAATCTAGAGAATTCTTCTGTTGTTCTAGAGAATTCTTTTGTTCCTTGAACTGAGAGTCTATAGAATTCTTTTGTTCATCAAACTTGGCCAGAAGTAATTCCATCATTGCAGTCATATCAACGCCTGTACTTACTTGTTCTTCTGCTACGTCGAACAAAACGGACTTGGGGTTTTCTCCTTCGTTTTCAACAGCTTCCTGCAGTCGAAGCACCAGGTCACTTTTTCCTCCAGCTGTGGAGAGATTCCGTTTTTCCAGTTCAGCTTTTAACTGCGGTATACTGAGCTGTAATAATTTCAATGTGCGGCCCATTTTTATTTTCCTTTTTTTTTTTTTTTTTTTAAACTAATTCACTTCACTTTAATTTCACACTGAATACGTTTTATCCCACTTCTGACACCAATGTTACATCCAGGCTAGGATTCGAAAAGATAAAACGTAATTCTATTTAATTAATCTTTATTAGTTCTCTTTCAATGTCTTTTACTTCTTGATTATTATTCTAATAATTCACTTATTTAATCCAACAATTCACTTTCACAATTAATCACTTTAAATAAACAATCACTTCTCTTATTCAATATTCTCTATACTTTTCACTACTGTCATCTATCGCCCTTCTTTATCGCGGTTCACAACTCGAATGTCTTGGGTGCTCCTGCGACATCTATTTATATCTCCTAGTGACACCTCTCGAAATTTCCAGATTCGTTGAGAAGGTTCGTTAAGTTCAGAAGGTTCGAGAACAACATACCAAGTTATACCACAGCTACTCAAACTGCTATTCCAATGCTGCCAAAATCGGTAATATGGCCACTTTCTACTAGATGGCGTAGTTGACTAATTAATGACACAGTTCAAGCAAACATGCAACAATATTTTCAAAATCCGCCTATTGACACGCCCACAATTTAATTTTTTTTTGAGAATCCAAAGTTTGAACTAGGGAGCTGAAATTTACAATATATACTCTCTAGGGGCCCTTTATGCTCATGTGTTAATTTTTTTTAAATCCGCCTACTGACACGCCCACAATTAAATAAAACAATTTTATTGAAACACCCAAGTTTGAGCTAGGGAGCGTTTTTTCGATAAAATCCTTTAAATGTTATATAACAAAATATGTAGAGCGTTCTTAACAATTCAACCATACTTAGACTTTTGTCACGCCCACTTATGAGGGATAAGAATAAGAATAGGATAGTTCGCCCAAGCGGACTGTAGCCCGTCCCTATGTTTTAAATACGATTTGTGGTCGCTCCAAACCTGAAATATTTTACAAAACAGTTGTTACCATGTGTTACCTATGTGATTTTAGAATGTTTTCTTACCTTCTTCCTTTGTAGTTTTTTTCCTGTTTATAAATAAATACAAATTGTTTTTCTTCTATTTCTTTCTTATTTTATTCACTTAAATTCTTAAAAATCTAATTCTCCGAACGTGCAGCAACCAAGCTTGAATGAAATCCGCAATGATTTTGATGCGGGTAAGAATTGTCATTTTGCTCGGGAAAACTCGATTCGAAAGTTTACGACGATACAGCGCAACTCATTCACATTACCGATACGGGGAACGTTTCATTTTGCGGATTTGACGATACTGAAATATTTTTTTATGCGAAAATTTTCCCCCCGGCGGATTCCACGATAGGGGTGAATGTAAATATTCGATATTTTGAAGTAAATGGATTGTGACCAGAACAAATTAGATTGGATAAATCTTTCTCAAGAAATTCTAAAATCCATATTTGTTCAATCTTTTTGTTTAAACAAAAAACCGCTAGACCGAATTCAGTATAATTTTTGATCAGTTCATTTTTAGGTAAACACGCGTGGTATAGGATGAGAACGAAATCGATATTGTTTTTTATACGCGAGATAGGTGCTATGAACGAATAATAAGGTTCAGCAACGTAATTACTTAAGAACGTACACCCATATAAACATACATCTCCTAAAAAAACATTTGACAAAAATATTGTTACATCCAGGCTAGGATTCGAAAAGATAAAACGTAATTCTATTTAATTAATCTTTATTAGTTCTCTTTCAATGTCTTTTACTTCTTGATTATTATTCTAATAATTCACTTATTTAATTCAACAATTCACTTTCACAATTAATCACTTTAAATAAACAATCACTTCTCTTATTCAATATTCTCTATACTTTTCACTACTGTCATCTATCGCCCTTCTTTATCGCGGTTCACAACTCGAATGTCTTGGGTGCTCCTGCGACATCTATTTATATCTCCTAGTGACACCTCTCGAAATTTCCAGATTCGTTGAGAAGGTTCGTTAAGTTCAGAAGGTTCGAGAACAACATACCAAGTTATACCACAGCTACTCAAACTGCTATTCCAATGCTGCCAAAATCGGTAATATGGCCACTTTCTACTAGATGGCGTAGTTGACTAATTAATGACACAGTTCAAGCAAACATGCAACAATATCCCCCTCTTAAACTTGTTCGTCCCGAACAAGCACGTCAATATTTTCCCCATGGTAGCGATGGAGACGATCCACATGGACAACTTTTAGCTTGCCTCTTCCTCGCTGGATCCGGTAGACAACATCGTTGATGCGCTTCACTATCTTATAGGGTCCTTCCCAATCCTGCTGTAGTTTAGGTGACATACCTTTTCGGCGATGAGGGTTGTATAGCCATACCAGATCTCCTTCCTGGAATCCTGTGGTGGTCGCTTTTGTATCGTACCTCGTCTTCATGCGGTCGCTGGATATCCGAATCTTATCTCTAGTTTTCCGATGAATGTTTCTGATGATTTCTCTGAGATCTGCCACATAATCATCCTCATTCGTTGCTTCATCAGTCGGAGATCCAAACATCAATTCACTAGGTAACCGGATGGTTCGACTAAAAAGGATTTCGGATGGAGTATGTCCTGTTGTGTTATGAACTGCGCTTCGATAAGCTAATAGGAACATGGGGATGTGCTTGTCCCAGTCCCGCTGGCAGTCACCAACAACCTTAGAAAGGTGTTCGTTTAAGGTTCTATTGAAGCGTTCCACCATTCCGTCCGATTGTGGATGAAGCGGGGTTGTTCTTGTCTTCTTAATCCCTAATAGCTGGCATACTCCTTGAAAGATCTTCGACTCGAAGTTGCGACCTTGGTCCGAGTGCAATTCCATTGGTACGCCAAATCTGCTTACCCAGTTGTGGACAATCTGCTCTACCACGGTTTTAGCTTCTTGGTTAGGTATAGCAAAGGCTTCAGGCCATTTAGTGAAGTAGTCCATCACTACGAGGATATAGCGGTTTCCACTGTTGGTTTCTGGAAATGGTCCTGCGATGTCAACTGCAATCCTTTCAAAGGGTGCTCCAACGTTGTATTGATGCATCTTGCCTTGCATTTTTACTCTCGGGCCTTTACTGGCTGCGCAAGCGGCGCATTTTCGGCACCAGTTTTCGACATCGTCTCTTGCTTGGATCCAGTAAAAGTGTTCTCGCACTTTTTCGAGTGTCTTATTTACTCCCAAGTGACCTCCGGACACTCCATCATGTAGTTCCCTAAGTACTTCGTTGACTTTCGATCTGGGTACCACAAGTTGCATCACGGCTGATGTTCCATCCGAACTTTCCCATTTTCTTTTCAAAATGCCATCCTGGACATGAAGTGAGTCCCATTGTGCCAAGTATGCCTTCAATTCCGGACTCCTATTGGAGATCTGCTGCCAGTCCGGCTTGCCCTCATGTTCCTTCCAGGCGAGAATCGGCTCGATATCCGGATCTTCCTGTTGAGCATTCCGGATCTCCCGTGCACTCCAGCCGCTAATGGGCCCAGCTTTCAACCGTTGGACTGACACTTTATCTTTTTCCTCCTGGCGTACGCAATGTTTACAATCAGCCTTGCAGGGTCGCCGGGAGAGGGCATCTGCGTTGGAGTGAAGAGTTCCCTTTCGGTGCTGTATCTCGTAGTCATACATCTGCAGCCGCTCAATCCACCTCGCGACTTGTCCTTCAGGGTTCTTAAACTGCAGCAGCCACTTTAGAGACGCATGATCTGTACGCAGGATGAATTTCTGCCCATATAAGTACTTGTGGAAGTGCTTTGTTGCCAGGATCAAAGCCAGGAGTTCCCGCAATAGTTCTGGTTACGCAATAGTTCCTCTCCGGCTTGGATAGCACTTTACTGAAGTAGGAAACTACTCTCTCTTGACCATCATGGATCTGCGAAAGAACGGCTCCGATCCCAACATTACTAGCGTCGGCATCTACAATAAATGTCCTTCCTGGAGTAGGGTACGCTAGAATTGAAGCATCACACAGTTGGTGTTTGAGACTCTTGAAACTCGTTTCGCATTCACCTGACCATTTAAATGGTTTTCCCTTTTCCGTCAGTTGATGCAAGCTCTTTGCGATCCTTGCGAAGTCCTTCACAAACCGTCTGTAGTAAGTTGCAAGTCCCAGGAAGCTTCTCAGTTGGTGTTTGTCTTTGGGAACGGGCCAATTTTTCACCGCATCGACCTTCCTCTGGGTCAGTCCTTACTCCTTCGGACGAGATGATGTGCCCCAGATATTTTACCTCAGATCTAAAGAGATCACACTTTTTCGGGTTAAGCTTTAATTGTGCACTTCGTAGTCTCTGGAACACTTCCTTCAAGTTATCTCGATGTTCTTCAAACGTTTTTCCAACCACGATGACATCGTCCAAGTAGACCAAACACGTTTTCCATGTTAGCCCCAACAAAACACGCTCCATTAGTCGCTCAAAGGTTGCCGGCGCGTTACACAATCCAAATGGCATTACTGTGAATTGCCAAAGCGTGCTGTGAAAGCTGTTTTCTCACGGTCTTTCGGATGTATCTGCACTTGCCAGTAGCCACTCTTCAGATCTAGAGTGGAAAACCATCGAGCTCCGGACAGTGTATCCAGCGTATCGTCAATCCTTGGTAGAGGGTAGCTATCCTTTTTGGTGACATTATTCAGTTGGCGATAGTCTACACAGAACCGAGTGCTGCCATCTTTCTTTTTGACTAGGACAATTGGAGATGCCCATGGGCTTTTAGAGCATTCGATTACTCCTTCATTCTCCATCGTCGACACCATCTCTGCAACCTCTGCTTAGCCAATGGTAATCGTCTGGGAGGCTGACGAATCGGTCTCGCATCTCCAGTATCTATCCGGTGTTGTACAAGGTGTGTTCGGCCATACTCGCAGTCCCGCGAAGCGAATATATCAGCAAACTCGTTGATGAGGTTCCCTGCCAAGGCTTGCTGCTCCTGATTCAGATCGCAGTGCTGGAATAAAGTTCTTTTGACCTCAGTCATTCCCATTGGTGAACGAGGCTTCGCAACACCTTCCTGTGATAGTTTCGTGATGGCAGTAACCGGTACACACTTTCCAACCACCTCACCTTGCTTCAATTTGACGCTTTTGTGTTCCGCATTAAGAACTCGTACGGGAACCATATTGTTCTTCGGCTCGACAAGCATTTTTCCAACCACGCAATTTCGGCAGTGGTTGTCTTCTGGCTCGACTAGAAAGAATCGGTGGGCCCCAGAATCACCTTCCAGCTTTGTCCAAATCAGTGTCTCTGAAGAAGGTGGTAGGACCTCGTCCTTACTAATGACTGTCCTCAGGGATGCGACGTTCTCGTTCCCGTACACCATCGGAATTTCTACGTTTCGATACTTGAGTACTTGCATACCAATGTCCAATACTACATCATGCGCCTTCATGAAATCGATTCCAATGATGCATTCGTCACATATATCGGCTACTAGGAAAGCGTGGGAGAATACTAATCCTGCCAAATTTATTGTTAGTATGACCTCTCCATACACTTCCGCTGTCGCTCCTGTTGCTGTTTTCAGACAGTAATTGCTGGTGTTGTGCAGCCAAGACTGACGGACGATGTCCCTCCTTATGATGGAAGCGGTGGCACCGGTGTCGATGGTTGCCACGCACTTATTTTGTCCGATATAGGCTTCCACTGTTAGACTCTGGTTTCCTCGTTTGGTTTGGGAGACTTGAATTGTGGTCCTGGGGTCGTCGATTCCGGAAACCAACTTCTGCCCCACGAAGCTGGTCCTTACACGTTTCCCGACCGCTGGTTATGCGAAGCTATATCTGCAGGATGGATGTTATCCCTGCCAGATGCTTCTTCGTTGCGCCTCCTAGGCCCGCAATGTGGACAACTGCCTTGTCTGGGTGGAGCTCTGCACTGTCTCTGTAGGTGCCCTATTTTGTTGCAGTTCCAGCAGCGCATTTGACCTCTGTTATCTCTGCTCCGGTCTACGATGTCTGCTCTTTGACATGAGCATTCAACAGCTGTAATTTCCCTTACGCGGTGGAACACATTCGATGCCTGATCAGCAGCTTTCATTGTCAAGGCAAATGCTAGGGCCTCAGCGAGAGTTCTCTTTCCAGCCATTCTTACGGCCATTTGCAGTTGTCTATCTTCAATGGCTTGGATAAACGCCTCCACAGCCATTTCATTGATGAGAATCTCACCAGCATTAGGATATGACAAATGTGCCAGACGTTCGATATCTGCTTGCAGCTGTTGAAGTGTTTCTCCCCTCTTCTGTACTCTACTGCGTAGCTGAACCCTGTACACTTGCTGCATATGCTCATCACCGAAGCGCATCTCTATAGCCTTGACCAGGGCGTCGTAGTTGTGTTGCTTCTCTTCTGAGACGGTTTGGAGTAACTCCGCAGCTGTACCTCTTAGTGCGAGCGTTAGCGCAATCGACTTTTCCTCGTTGTCCCAGCTGTTCGCCACTGCAGCTGCTTCAAACTGTTTCTTATAAATTGGCCATGATGTTTGACCATCGAAAACAGGAGGCTGCATCTCTTTCCTTCTCGGGCAGTCCGCAGAATTTTCTCGAGCCTTCTGCTTCTTCACTTTCTCGAGCTCTTTAGCCAAGTTCTCGATGTTTGTATCGATTTCGTCGAATTTGGTTTCAACCTTCTCGAACTTTTGGTCAATTTCTCCGAGTTTTCCTTCGAGAACATTTTTAAAATCTTCCACAGCGCTCTTTTGGGCGGCAACTATGGAATTCTTTTGTTCTTCGAATTTAGTGTCCATTGCTTGCAATTTGGAATCTAGAGAATTGTTCTGTTGTTCTAGAGAATTCTTTTGTTCATCAAATTTAGAGTCCATTGATTGCAATTTGGAATCTAGAGAATTCTTTTGTTCATCAAATTTAGAGTCCATTGAATGCAATTTGGAATCTAGAGAATTCTTCTGTTGTTCTAGAGAATTCTGTTGTTCCTTGAACTGAGAGCTCATAGAATTCTTCTGTTCATTGAACTGAGAGTCCATAGAATTCTTCTGTTCATCTAACTTGGCCAGAAGTAATTCCATCATAGCAGTCATATCAACGCTTGTACTTACTTGTTCTTCTGCTACGTCGAACAAAACGGACTTGGGGTTTTCTCCTTCGTTTTCAACAGATTCGAGCACAAGATCACTTTTTCCTCCAGCTGTGGAGAGATTCCGCTTTTCCAATTCAGCTTTTAACTGCGGAATACTGAGCTGTAGTAATTTTAATGTGCGGCCCATTTTTTTTTTTTTTTATTTCACTTCACTTTAATTTCACACTGAATACGTTTTATCCCACTTCTGACACCAATGTTACATCCAGGCTAGGATTCGAAAAGATAAAACGTAATTCTATTTAATTAATCTTTATTAGTTCTCTTTCAATGTCTTTTACTTCTTGATTATTATTCTAATAATTCACTTATTTAATCCAACAATTCACTTTCACAATTAATCACTTTAAATAAACAATCACTTCTCTTATTCAATATTCTCTATACTTTTCACTACTGTCATCTATCGCCCTTCTTTATCGCGGTTCACAACTCGAATGTCTTGGGTGCTCCTGCGACATCTATTTATATCTCCTAGTGACACCTCTCGAAATTTCCAGATTCGTTGAGAAGGTTCGTTAAGTTCAGAAGGTTCGAGAACAACATACCAAGTTATACCACAGCTACTCAAACTGCTATTCCAATGCTGCCAAAATCGGTAATATGGCCACTTTCTACTAGATGGCGTAGTTGACTAATTAATGACACAGTTCAAGCAAACATGCAACAATATGTTGTTAATCGCGATTTTCATTTTTAGACCAATTACAATAACTTACCCAGTAATATGGAAGGTAACAATAACCAATGATTGCAACCAAGATGTGCGAATGGAACACGAAATAAAGATTAAATGAAATTTGTAAACTGAAATCAATTTATAAATGTACTTAAACTTTAATTTTATAGTGATGATTTAACGCCAGAAATGTTTCTGTTGTCAGAAACGACAAGTGGAACGATGGCATAGACAATAAACAAATTGAACACATCCTGCTGCCGCAACAAAGGTTTCCTGTGAAGTTTGATCTGGTTTGATATTTTATTAGTCGTATTAAGATAATATTTCGGTGCAATATTAAGGGGAATCACACAGACATTTCTCGGTATTCATTGGTCGACCAACAGTCGCTCTTGAATGTCTTGATGTCCGTTTTAATGTACATACTCGTATTTGAATTGTTGTGCTTACTGTTGCGGTGCAGCTTGTGTAGTTTCGATTTAAATTGGCTAGTAGCCAATGGCTACTGCTGTAGTTAGTGATTTTTGTTTCAGTAAACAATTAAAATTTAAGTTAAGTGATTCTTTTTAATTTGTAGAGTTATTGTGAAAAAGGTTAGTTAAACAATTATTTAGATTGTAGGTATGTTTTTGAAAATTTCGCCATAAAAACGGTTAAATTCATAAATGTACATAATTATGTATGTAGGTATGTACCTACCTTAAAGTAATTGTTTCTATAATATAAATCACAACTCCTTCGAGATTCAAGTGGGATTCTTAAGACATTATGTTTAGCAAGTGAAACGTAATGTATGTTGTATGTATCTAAAAGTTGGAAATTTGAAAATAAAATCAAAAGTGTGCTTTTTTTTAAAAAAAAATTCAAACATTCACCAAAACTGTACATATGTACATACTACGACGTCGTATGTGGGTATGTACATAGGTACATTAGCAGCATTTTATTATCGCCTCTGATATGATCTGGATCGGATTTGTATTCAAAAATACATGTACTACAACAATAACATGAGATCCAGCTTTTTATCTGGATCTTGTGCTATTGTTGTACAAAGCAACATTTTCATGTTCAAGTGTGGACGCTCCCACTCAAATAGTTCGTTAGCAATTTCACCTATCATAGGCGTTTTTCTTTTTTAGCCCCGAGCGGGGAACAGAGCGGGGCCCGAGCGATCAGAGCTCGCTCCGAGCTGAACATAACCTGAGCGCTCCGAGCTAATTAAGAAACAGAATTGGGCACTGAACTGTCGTTAAATAATTTTGTTTCTATTAATTTTCAAAATAGTCAGGATTGCTTCTGAAATTGGTGTTTGTCAAGGATTGTTCCATTTAAATTATAATTTCTAGTAAATAAACTATGGAAAAAGCACAAATAATGAATGAAGTCAGCCGCGCTCAGCTTTTCGCTCGATGTGCTCGGTCATTTTTAATCGAGCTCATCGAGCGAGCCCTGAGCTAGCTCAGAGATAAAAAAGAAATACACATTTTGTGCTCAGAGCGCTCCGAGCTAAAAAAGTAACACAGTTCTTTTTTTGACAGCTCAATGCCCCGCTCGGAGCTAAAAAAGAAAAACGCCTCATATAAACTCACCCATTCATCTATTTTGACATTTATAATAAATTTTGTATGCCGAAACCTTAAATTTGCAAATGTTAATTTCTTTAAGTAAAAGTTAATGCAGAACATATTCTAAAATAATAATAAACAATTCCACATCAACAGTTTTGCCAAGTTTGTGCTCCAATTTGGCAAACGATTGCCCTTTTTCTACCTAAACAAACAATTTTCGTCAGAACTGCCGGCTCCAAATTGGCAATTCGCTCCTATTGTGGACCTCTTCCAATTCTTGGAGAAATATGTTTAAGGCCCTTTATTTCTTGAGGAGTAGTAGGAAACTGGATAATGTGTTCCTCTTTAGTATGACAAAATTAAATTGCTATCTTTTTATTTGTTTATAATTGTACATTTAGTTCGAAAATAAGGGCACTTACTGATAATAGATTTTAATATTCAACATAACTTAAAAATGTATGTTTTTTTAAACAAGTTGTTCTCACATCAAAGTTTTTATCTCAAGTAGAAGCAGTATTTTTTTTAGAAAACCTATAAGCGATTACGCGTCCATAACAAGGTTTAAATAAATCAAAAACAGCTAAAGGGAGACAATGCATTAATTAGTGTAATTAAGTAGAAAAGGAGCTGCCTGTCTGAGTAATAGTGTAGAACTGCCGAGGAGTTGAGACACAATTAGAGAGGAATTAATTGAAGATGTTTTGAGGTAGGCATTAACACTCTAGATCTTGCACACTACCTGGCCAGCTTATGAAGATCGGTCCAACCTACATACCGTCATTACATTTATTGCATGCTTTCCATGACTGTTAACAAACTGCTCTTCATTTTCCTTGGGTACATCGATATTGATCATTTAAGTTAAAGCCTCCAGTTACACTTCTTAATTGAAAAATTGGCTAGCTATTTCCCGGGCCAACAAATGGTGTTTGCAAGAAATTTGTCAATTTCGTCCGAAACTCGGTGTACTGCAGACAGAAGCTTTACCTTTTCCGTGCACAGTTGCAGCTCAATTTCCTATCCAACGTAGCGTCGTAGCGACATCGACATAAAAGTTGTTCCAAGGGAGTTAAACAATTCTTTCTTTATCTATTAAACTTCAGCTTATGTCCCATCTTTGTCAAAATAAATTCAATGTTGTTGTTGTTGTTGTTGTTGTTGTTGTTGTTGTTGTTGTTGTTGTTGTTGATGTTGTTGTTGTTGTTGTTGTTGTTGTTGTTGTTGTTGTTGTTGTTGTTGTTGTTGTTGTTGTTGTTGTTGTTGTTGTTGTTGTTGTTGTTGGTGTTGTTGATGGATTGTTTCCAAAATCAAAATTCGTTAACAATTTTAAAATTCTCTGTACACAATAAGCGTCGTCTTCGTCCTTAAAACGGTTAAGTTTAGTTTATTAATTATTTTAACGAACATTCCACTATTATTACTAAACTGCAAATGAAAGTTTTTCTTTGCAAATCATTGACAATCATTGAACACAATTTTTATGTTAAGTGCAAAGCGTATTGGCATGGTGAACCGAAATGGAAGAATTTTTTGCGAACCGAAAAAACTTTGTGCAAAATTATACTTGTCACTTTGCAAATTTGTATTTTGTGAAACGAACTCAATTTACCTAAAAGTAACTGTCAATCATTCGCCATAACGAAAATGCCATCTACAAACACCGTTGTATAGGGGTTGATCGATCGATTTGTAAAATGGCAGCACTAATATTTATAATGTTATAAACAGAAGCACAAGGCTAAAGCTTTTTAGTTTGAAATAAGCGTTGAACTAAGTTGTGGCTTTTATTTGCTTAAATATTATATAAAATTTACAATTTCAGAATAGGCACACGCAACAATGAATCGATTCGAAAAAATAATTAGCGACATCGATACCGCGATTTCAGTAAAAAAAGAGCACCGACAGCTCTATACAAATGATTTTGATTGTATTCGAGATTATCTTTTAAAAATAATGCAGAAAGAGAATGCGGTATTCAAACAAATTTATGCCGGCCCAAGTCTGTTTGGTAAGTTTATAATCTAGTAGGTAGTTAGATTTTAGTTGCTTGTATCATATTGCGCCTTACTAATAACAAAGTTAATGAAGAATATAAATAAGTTGTTTCGTTCTTTTAAACATTCTTTTTATACCTTATCCTAAGGGCTTATAAGTTTGTGATAAATTGTTTATGAAATACCATAATATTGATCGTAGACCCGTAAACGTACATATATATTTCGTGATTAACATCGGAAGCTATGTCGAATTAATCACGTCCCTCCGGCACCAGTTTTGAGGCCTATAAATTTAAGCTAGGAAGCTAAAACCTAAAACTCTTTAACCCGTAAGGATCTCCAATCCATCCACTGATACGCCAATATTTGTTTGATTCTTTAACGGCGAAGTTTTAGGGCTTCGTGGTTTTGTTTGGACTACTAATCGAGGGGCCTCAAGTTCAAATCGATAATCGACAACGAGCGATCGACAATCGACAAATCCAGAAATCGCCACTATGAGTGTCGAGTGCAGTCCAGAACAGCCGATTTTGCAATCGCTCGTTTTCGACACTATTTTCGTTGTTTACACGGTCATTTCTGGGAGGTTACAAATTTCTTTGCGGACAGAATGAAAGTTTTTTGTTATCTTTTTTGATAAAAAGAAATTAGTTTATAATTAATTATTATAAGTACAGGGCGAATCAAGTTACGACAAAACAACAATTGGAAGTCACTATGGATTTTCTGTAGTAGTTGCACAGAACCAATAGAGAGTTAATATTACAAATCTCAGCTTCCAAGCTCAAAGTTCGACTTTTCGATAAAACTGTTTTTTTTTTAACCGTGGATGTGTCAGTTGGAGGATTAAAAAAATCTTAACACATGAGGGAATATATTAAAAATATCAGCTTTCTAGCTCAAAATTTGTTTTGTTTTGAAATTGCGTGTCAATGGGTTGATTATTTTGGACCCTAGAAAGTATATGGTTCAAATTTTAGCTTTCTAGCTCGAATTTTAGGGCCCCATTTTTGCCAACGGACATGGCTAGATAGACATAACTATCGATGCTGATCACACAAATATTTTAGGGATCTACGAGTTAAGGTATGAGTCAAAATAAATATACCCATAGAACAGTGTATAACATCTGGAGAAAGATTAGTACACGCCTCGAGTGTAGCCATTTTTATTTTTATTGATCTATTATTTATAAAAATGAATTATTTGATCGATAATACGTCGCGAAATAAACAAAAAGCACTCTGGGACAATAGCCAAACAACTGTCAAAGTATGATGTCTTCATAATATTCACATTTTAATTCACAATAATGTGTTTCTCTATCGTTAGAGTTACACAATGCCAAATGTAAAATAGATCGACGCAATCGACAGTGTTGTCGATGCGATTGCTGATCGACACTCACAATAAGAGCCAAGGTGTAACTTGACCTCGACGTGATTTGAACCTGATCTACTGCGCATAGTATCAACTTTCATGAGAACTTTCTCAGATTTGCCGTTCGGAGTTGACTTAAAATTGTAGGTCGCTTCTACTTTGCACAGACAAATGTTTGGACACATTAGGTCTTAAGACCTGTATATTAATAATTAATGTTAATGCCTAATATTTATTTTATTTATTTTGTATGGTTATGCCTCCAGCTTGACTGACCCGCCTGTGGGGTTCACCTTTAGACCCCATGTCAATGGGCCGCACGGTTTCCGATCACTTCCTCACTGAGGCCAATTGTTTTGTTTTCTTGCATTTGTGTGAACCAGGAGTTTTAAGACCTGTCTCTTTTCTACGACTTCGACACATGTTATTGATTATCCTTTGATCTTCCTTTTGTGACAACGGCGATCTCCAGTCGTGTTAACCCACGGGTTTGCATGCAAACTTGCAGACAGTTTCAAGGTGTTTAATGAGTCGCTAGGCTCAAATGATGTTATTAAATGTGTTCTCCTCTTAGTCGTCTTTTACGACAAGTTCTGCATTGACATTCTCAGCCTGCCCCTCTGTGTCAGTACACTATTTATCAAAGAAACTTGGGAAAATGGAGGTTGTATCTATTCTTCACACAGTATGTAGACACTAGGTCCGTTCGCGTACTTTTTGTGTAGAAAAATGAAAACTGTCAAATCTCCAATATCGAGAGAGAATCCTCTCATTTCAAAGTGAAAAGTACGCAAACGCTTTTGTGTAAAAAGATGGAAAATGTCTAAGTTTGGCTTGAAAAGAAGCAACCGCTGTTTTTTTTTGCTGGAAAACTCGTAGGATTTCATCATTTGACAGTTTTCATTTTTTCACCAGTTGAAATTCTGTTTGAAGAAAAATTAACGAAAGTACATTTTTCTTTCGTTCATCTTTTTAACATTTTCTCAGTACGCGAACACGTTTGTGTAGTTTTGCACGAAAGTTTATATAAATTTACGTTTGCATATTAGTTCGCGAACAGACCTAATGTCTTTCTCCACTATTTGTCCAAACACAAATTTCAGCGTGTCCCCTTTTTTGTATAATAAATTCTTCTGATTTGAACAAATGTCCCCTTTTTGTTAATGGACAGAACAATGGATAGGGTATCAAACAGTTGTCCCAAGCTGAATGAAGAAATGTTTAGTTCAATACTAATTGAATTGAATTTCTTAATATAGGCAACATATTTTATGAATTTCCAAACATTAAAATTAGGATTATTTGTTGCATCATTTTTGAATTTTTTATAAGAAAAAAAAGAGCACCAAATCACTCAATTTATGTTAAGCAAATTTTATCGTAAAAGCTCAATGGATTCTCCATACAATGTTATTTATATAATCACCCATGTTCTGCATTTCGATCGAAATCGAATTCAATTCACTTTTCAATTTCACTCGGAATGAAATTTGGTGTTATGCATTTCGATCGTTTTAGATTTTTCAGAATTCACTTTCGAATCGTCAAAGACCTAAACAAACGCAATGTTTGCTTTTAAGTCAACATGGATGCAATATTTTTAGAAATTGTCAATAAAAAAAAAGCTGGATTCGTACTTAAACTCCCTACAGATTTGCTCCAATTCACAATATTCATTTCGATCGAAATGCAGAACACACAATTTCACTTTCACCTTGCAAATTCACAAAAAGTGGAATGCAGAACATGGGCCAATATAATATTTGTAAAATATATTCAGTCAGTATTAGAGTTGTGCAAAACAGTTCCAAAGGCGGAACGAACATGGAACGGTTCTTTTTCCGGTCGGAACTAGTTCCTGGAACCATGTCCGCGGAACTATTAAGATTTGAGATTAAGAGGCCCGATCAGTCATGCCTTACCTAGAGCTATGGACAAATCTCGGCGAAGAACTAGTATAGCCAGAGTTTAAAGACTAAAGAAAAGTAACTTTTTTCGTTTGGATTTTCATTTTAAACAAATAAATGTTGTTATTTTGAACTAAAAAAATAATACAAATTATTTTGCCTTTTTCAAATGCTTTTCTTTCGCTTTACACATACAACTAAACATGAATGTTTTGCATGTTCATTTGGATTCAAAATTCACTCCTCTTCGTAGTGAAACCAATTGAAAACGACATAAGAAACTCTTCAGAGTTAAAAAAATAGATTAGATACCTACCAATAATCCACCTGAACACGATTCCAAAATTCCAGATCAATTAACAAAATCGCAACAATTACAGAGCAAAACAACTTAAAAACCACGCAAATCAACAGATGAACAGAGAATAAGATTTCAAAAAACAAAATTACCAATCATTACATTAACTTGAATATCCGTAATTGAAATTAACAAATCCCCACTCAGGATCTCACATCTGAAAACAGCAAAATTTCTAAAAAAAAACCGCCATTCATTATGATAAGATGAACACAGGAGAAAATAAAACATACAACTCTTTTAAAATTTCACAAACAAAATCCAAATCTTATTTGAATCGCATAACAAAGAAAGTAGAAAAACAAACAACAAACGTGTAAATTAGTGTACCCAAACGCAATTCGAATATCCTCATATGGTGTATATTTTCTTATCGAACATGTTTCCTTTTTCCTTTCCTAATAAAAACAATAATAACAAAAGACATGGAACTATTAAGGGAACTACGAACATGATAAAGATATCGGACCGATTTACATTCAGCCGGACATGAAGGAACTACAACAAATGCACCATACTCCATAGTCCATATCCATACCATAAATACAATGACAACAAAAGACATGGAACTATGAACATGATAAAGATATCGGACCGATTTACAATCAGCCGGACATGAAGGAACTACTTTTGTTGTAGTTCCTTCATGTCCGGCTGGAACTACAAAGAAATGTTGTAGGCAATGTGGTTGAAGAAGATATGGAACTAAGTGAGGAACTATTTGCATGAGATGTCGGACCGGTTAACGTACTCGTATATTTCGTTCCTGTATGTATCTGCTATACTCTATATTGTCTTTCCAATCGGTGCGGCTGAGTGTTGGGCACTTGGGCAGGCAAAAAAGTCAACAAGACAACACAAACAGACATATAATTTGCCTTTACCCACCCTGGTATAGAGTGTAGTTGTGGTTTGTGGATTTTTGTGTGGCGCAAACTCAACTCGTTCTCATTCTTGTGTGTTGGCTTTGGCTGGGAATTTCGCAGCATATGCGTGTGTGTGTGTGTGCTTAATTTACTTAACAGAGCCATGTTGTTTCTCGTTATTGTTGTAATGTCTACGTAGTCGGAACTATGGACATGTTTAAATTCAGTTTGTGGAACGAGTGGAAATGTATCCGAGAGAGGACATAGTTCCTGGAACTATTTAGGTCCGGAACTACCCAACTCTAGTCAGTATCAAACTATCAACGAGACAATAAACAAATAACGAGGTCAAAGTCAAAGGTGATATTGAGTTTTTTTCTATTAAAAGTTCTGCTCGGTGCTGCAAACCCCCTCTTTTGCTTTCCTCTTCTGTCTCCCACCCACAGATTCAGAAGAACCCACCGGAGTGCCGAATACGATTTGGCGTTCTTGCCCGCATTACCCAGCAGACAACAGACAGTTGTATCTACCATAAACATATATATTCCTATTTGGAAGGGACTGCAAATTGAAACTTTACATTAAATTTGTTATTGGGAAGGGCGTTTACAAGCAATTAACTTAATATTGAAAATATATTTTTGTTATGTACCTATAGGGTGATTCAACAAGAGGTGTAGTCTAATTTTAATGGAAAAATAAGGCGTTTTGGCTTGTCTGTCTGCCTGCTTCAATTCTTGTGTCAACTGTAATTTATAAGGCACATTCTTATCTACGGCGTTGATATTTTCAGCTGAGCTTGGCGGACCAACACGAGTTGGAGTCTTCCCATCACTAACTTGTCCGAGGCGGTAAAATTTATCGATGATGACCAAAAGTAGTACAAACTTTACGACACGTTTCCGCAATATTTCAACTTAACTTACTTAGTAAACTTTCTAATTTTTAACACGTGCAAGTGTGTATATATCCATACTCAATAACCTCCAATTTTTTTACTTATCAAAAGACATCGCAATGATAGTTGAATGTTGACCGTTCAACAATAGCGCAAAATTTGAAAGGACACCTCTTGCTTGATTATACTATATGTACTATACTACATACTTATCTACTATCAAATAAATTATTTTCAGGGAGCTATATAGACAACGTAAAAATTTTGGAGCCCGACGAGTTCGATGTTCATTTTTTACTGAAACTCTTTCACTACGAGGATATTAAATTAGAACGTGACTATGATCGACCGGGCTTTGTTAAAATGCGTCTCACCACAGTTTTGGATCTTATGCAAGAAGATCCAAATTGGCAACAAGTCTATAAAACTTTCAAACGTTTTGTAGACCGCAATAAATATCTTTGTCGCAATAGGGTTCAAACGTGGCTCCAGGGTATAATTACAAGGGCGCTCGAAAAATTTGGTTATACATTTAAAAGCAAGACTGGCAACAAATACAAATTGACTTACCTGATAAGAGGAACAGCACACACAATTAAAGCAAAGTGCACACCCGGTTCAAGGAAGATTTCGATTGATTTTGTACCAGCCTTTCAATTCGACTGCAGAAATAAGTGGTTTGCCGATTGCGAATTCCCAGAAAACGTTAAACTGCCACTTTGGTTTGCTGTTCCCAAGCCAACAGTGGGTCCGTGGTGGAAACGTCACTTGACTTTCAGTATATGCGCGCCGCAAATAGAACGTTATCTTCTAACAAACAAGCACAATTTGAAAAGATGTATGAGACTGTTCAAAAGTTTGCGCGACAAAGTTCAAGGATTCAGATTAAAAAGCTATTTTATTAAAACCATTTTCATGTTTGAAAATGACCGTCAACCCGATGAGTTTTGGCAGAACCCTGCGGGTTTTCTTTTAATTCATGTAGGTTTGGAGTTTAAATTATGTATTTTTTCTATTTACTTACCCAAGTTTGATTTCAGATGATTGATGTTCTTTTGGACTATTTGGAAGAAAAAATACTTCCATTTTACTGGGTTCCGGGCATGAACCTACTCGATGGTCTTGACGATTCTAATATTCAGACTATACAAATACAATTTGAAGATATTAAATCGACTTTGGAAAGTTATTATCATCAACCCAAAATAAAGGACCAAACCGTGAGACGTCTATTCGGTATGTATTAAATTTTGTTTTTAGTCTCGCAAAAACTTCACCGAACCAATTATTTTTGTTAAACGTCGATTGGCATTAGGCAAAAAAACCATTTTTTCTGTTCTTGTTCTGAAATTGTAAATTCGTATCGTCTCTTTTGTCAAAATCAAATTCGAGCTCTGGCGACCTGTGGGAGACCCTATCCATATTCCTTTCCCCCTAAAGCGGGCATAGAATTGGGTTGAGAGTCCTGGTCCGTTTTGGATTTTTTTTGTATCCTAACAAAAGGAGCAAAAATTTGGCCAAAAGCGGCCGTGGCAAAAAACATTGTTTAAGCAAGTTAGCAAGGACGTTGTGTAGAGTTCGGTCTTAATGTTATTTTCGGTTTTAAGCAATTGTCGAAAAAGCTTTTTCAAAACGCTTTAAGTGGGCGTGGCAAAATACTTCGTGGGCGAGTTTTTAAGAAGGCTATTGTTCACATATTTTGACAATGCTTTTGCAAAAAAAAGTGAGTGGCAATACAGTAGAACTTTGTAAGGCAAATTTTTAAGAAAGCTTTAATAAACTCTAAACGTAAATCCTTACACGATGATTTCGGGCCCCTAAAGAGTACCCGTTTATAATCCAAATTTCAGCTTTCAAGCTCAATTAAGGGGCGCGGATTCGGTGACGGACGGGGGTGGCTAGATCGGCATAATATTCTATGTTAATGAAGAAGAAGAAGAATTTGTCGAATCATCGCGGGTCCCAAATAATGCTTTCGACTTATGGAATGTCCGAAGGAGCACATATAAGGGTGGATTTGCCTTATGTGAAGTGTGCAATATTTGTTGCTAAAATTTGCATAAAAACTACAAACATTTATGTACACACTCTGTTCCACGTGTTGACGAACAGTTTCTTTATTTAATCTTGCGAAATTTGTTAGATCCTTCGATAATATGGGAAAAATCAAATGCAATATGAAAGGATGAAAGGATGTATTATGTTTATGCTGTAAAAAAAGGATTAGGTAGATAAATTCAATTTGTATGATGCTTTTCGAAATAAGGCCATAAAATTAGTCCTTTTTTCGTTCCATCTGTTTACTAACAGGAACTAAATCTACTTGCTATCATATTTTAAATCAAATAAAAAGGCATTACGATTACCAGGGAGTTTAGTCCAAAACATAATTTCATGGAAACTATAACTATGTGAACAAGAATATCATTAAACAAGGAGGAAATATATCAAATTCGAGCCTACAAGGAGCAAGACAAATCAATCCGTTTTATAGCCGTTAAGATTGGAAAAGGACCAACTGTTGTGCACAGCTATCTTAGGAACCCTGAGCGCTATAGAAAAAAACGGAAAGGAGGAATAATCGAATAATCAGAGCAACAACAAGTCAGGTTCGACGGGCGGAACTGAGAGCTGCTTCAAATTCAAGACTTTCCCTAAGTAAAATCAAGGCAGAAATTGGAGTTGAAGCTAGTTGACCAACTGTATATCGTGTGATAAAGTCCAACCACATAAGACACAACAAAATAAAAAAGATACCACCATTGAACGCAGCACGCAAATGTCAGCGACTTGATTTTGCAATAAGTCATATCAGGTGGAGTCGAGAGTGGGCATACCGTTTTTTTTTTTTTTCAAATAAAAAAAGGTGTGAGCCACGCTGCACTCACGGTATAGTTGATGTGTAAGCATGTAGGCTCGGCAGCGTTGCATTAATTTAAATTGTGAGCGTGTCAGTGGGCGAATTTTAAAAATATTTACACATGAGCATCAAGGGACTGGAGAGTCTATATTATAAATTTCAGCTCCCTAGCTCAAACTTTGGTTTTTGCCGTCCGATCTGAAAATCTGACGATGACGGTGACGCTCGATATTTCCAACTAATTTAATTTGGATGACCCTGATGGATAAAATTACTATTTCCATGATTTGAGGAAGGATGAAATAACCTTGGTTAGAAGACACACCAAGGGAGGTGGAGTAATCGTATGTGGAGCAGTAAGCTTTTGCGGAACTGCAAACCTTGATTTTCAAAGCTCAAGAATGACCGCAATCAACTACAAATATGGAAAGAGCTTTCCCTCGTTTTTCCGAACTGTTTGATGGACAACGATGGAATATCCAATAGGACAATAAACCGATACATACTGCAAGAATAACCAAAACTTGGATTTAGAGTCATAATGTAGAACTACTGACATGGCCGCCATATTCACCGGACCTGAACACATCATTTAAAACGTGTGGGGATGACTTTCAAAAAGGCCTACGAAGGAGGAAAGCAATATTCCAAACCGGAAGAAATAATTGCAGCCGTAAAACAAGCCTGGTCCGAAATGTCAGTAAATTACTTGGAAGAACTGTATAAATCTCTTCATAGCAGGCTTCTTAAAGTGATACAGCGATCGGGAGGTAGTACACATTATTTAAAACTATTATTATCTATATATATAAAAATCAATCCATATTTGGGTTTGTTGCCGGTCTTTGGCCAAACGCGTTAACCGATTCCAATGATATTTTTTTTCCATGAAAGGTGACGTCTGTACGAAGGATGTTATGTATGTGCGATGTCTGTATCTACATCGGCCTGTGAATTATGGGCATTTGAGTGAGTACACATGCATATGTGCGTATGCGTGTAAATTCCGATGCAGATACAGAGACCGCACATATAAAAAACCGTCGTACAGACGTCACCTATTTTGTTATCCGAACGCGCATATGAAAGAGGGAGACCACACGAACGTTTCAAGCCTATTCTGGTGTTTGTGCGCACTTTCATTCTTGAGATATCGTGTGTTCAATGTTTTATTCAAATAACTCTTATTGAATTTTTTTGCATTTTTTTATTGTGAATCGGACATAGGAAAGTTGCTTTTCCCACATTGATAACAATCGGTCTGAAAGTGAATGAAAAGTGATTCTATCGAAGTTTTTTACTTTTGCTTTGTTGTTTGATTCGCACAAGCAAACTGACATAGTCGCCTGCCAGACAACAAGCACCTACCCTAAACGGAACAACGAAGTTGTGTAAGCGACCTAAGCCATGCGGAAAAAAACGTGCAGTCCCTTTCACCGGCTGAGCTCAAATTAGGCAATCTTCGGTATTGGCCTGAGAGTGTTTCTGTGAGGTTTGGTCAAAATCGGTCTTCTTTTTTTAGGCGCAGCAACATACGCCGAATACCCGCTATAGACAATAATAAGGAAGTCTACTCGAACATATTGGCCAATAGAATTCTCGGGCACGGGCAAAGCCGGGCGGGTGCAGCTAGTAATCTTAATAAAATCCAAATTAATTTATTTTAAAAACAATTGTGTTTTTTTGTTAGTTTTTAAGCATCTATCAGTAAGTTACTTCATTGCATTTGGTTTTTCCCATCTTATCGAAGGAAATAAACTTTGTTTCGAAGGAAATGTTTTTTTTAAGTGAAAATATGTTAGACCAAGAAAAGAGTCAGTCGTTTTTCGGGCGTGAAAGAGGAAAGAGCTTAATAAAGAAAGTGCATTGTAAACTGGTTGAGTTTTATTTATTGCTTCGTTTTCTTTTCCGTTAAGCTAACACATCAGAAGTGGGATAATAAAGCCCAACGCGCATAGAATTTGTCTATAATCGGAATTTTTTTTTCCTCTTTTGCTGCCCTTTTACTATCGGTTTTTTTTTCGGAGTTTCTGCGTGTTGATTAGCGCCTACAATCGTGACGACATACGTAGGAAAAGAAATCCGGTGTGTATGCTGTGCGGTAAACAACAAGCACCTACATACCATCGCCGTTGGATTTTTCTTTTTTTTGCTGCGCTTTGTGTGGGAGAAGCATCGACGCTGTACAACTGTTGGCGAAGTAGCTGTACAATCACCGCTTAACGATTTTCGGTTTGTGGAGAATTTTTTTTTCTTTTTTTCGAACACGAACAGTAACTGAGGTTGGAGGTGACTATTGGAGTTGCGACTGGATTGCGTCGGAGTTGGTACAGAGGAAAAATTCTCGTTAGCTAGTTGACGGCAATACTTCGCCGTTGGTTAACGATTTGAAGATTGGATTTTGAACAGTTTTTTCTTTCTCTGGGAGTCCCGATATGGAAAGTAGGAAGCAGCGTGAATTTGAGTTCGCCGAGCTGACCCGAGACGAGCTGCGAGAAGAACTGAGGAAGAGGGGCCTAGAACAGGGCGGTCTGAAAGAGGATCTACTCAAGCGGCTGCTGGATGCGACCGATTCGGTGAGAATTGACAGGGAAATCGGAGGAAATAGTGATGACGGCAAAGCGACTGAACTCGAAGAGCTACGGAGGGAGATCGCGCGGATGAAGCAGGAGCTGGACGCAACGCGCATGTACTCGTCGGGGCGATCGAGAGTACCGCCACCAGGCGAGAGGAGCTACTTTATGGTGCGGGACATCACGGAGATGATACCAGAGTTTAACCCAAGGAATAGGTCTGGTCTTTCATCGTCAGCTTGGATTGCTAAGGTAAAGGACCTACGCCGGATCTACAACTTGGATGACAAACTGTTATTGATGGCCGCTACGACGAGGCTCGCTGGAGCTGCGAAGCTGTGGAGTGAGGGGTCCTTGCATGAGTCCCTTTGGGAGTTCCTCGACGATCTTTCGGTAAACTTTCCTACGAACGACGATGCGGTAGACATTCACAACATACTTCGAGAAAGGCGTCAAAAGCCGCAGGAAGACATCGAAGAATACATCTACGGGATGAAGAGAATTGCATCAAGGGGCCGCCTGGAGGAGTCAGCCGTTCTCAAATATATCGTACTGGGAATGGCGGAAGGGGAGTGTTTGGAAGCGTGCCGAGCCACGCCACTAAGAACAACCCACGAACTGATTGACCGAGTGCGATGGGTCGGAGGACTCAAACCAAGAACGAAGCGAGGGATAGAATTCAGATCAGGCACGGCGGGAGATCCGCCAACCCACCTAAGGTGTTTCGCATGTCAACAACCTGGGCACTATCGCCAAAATTGTCCATCATTACGAGAGCAGGGCCAGAACGCGGAGCGGATGGATGCGGTCCCGAGACGATCAGGTGGCCCAACAAGTAATACCCGAGAACAGGCCCAGAATTGGGAACGGACGGGCGCAGTTCCTAGGCGAACAGGTGGCCAAACGCAGTTGATGGTGAAGGAAGACAGCAGCGAATACGTGAAGACGGCGAGTGTGAATGGGCACGAAGTCACAGCGTTCATCGACCTTGGAAGCGATTGCGTAACACTGCGCAGGGCGGATGCAGATGCCGGAAGCTTGAACTATACATCCTATCACACAGGCCTTAATGGATTTGGTGGAGGAGGCTGCACAACGGTTGGCCGCATATATGCGGAGGTCTCCGTGGATTGTCTGACATCCTGGTGCGAGGTGCTTGTGGTTCCGGACGATAGCCAGCCATACCCGATGATAATCGGGCGGAGGCTTTTGGATCAGCCGCAGGTCCGAGTAGAGAAGTCCTTCAATTGTTTATCCATCAGAGACAGCACGCAAGAGAAACAGCAGGAAGCATTTCAGGCCGAGGAGTGCCCGAGGACTGTGAAGAAGAGGATAAATGTTGCGGAACTGGATGTGGGGGACGTTGGAGAAGCTAACAAGCAGCAGATCCAGGAACTGGTCGACACGTACCGTGGCTGTTTCGCCATGGGAACGGAAGAGTTGGATGAGTCCAAGCTGGGTGAGTGTACAATTCAACTCACGACAGCACAACCAGTCTGCGTCCAACCGTACAGGCTACCGTTTGCGAAACGGGCCGTTGTCAACGAGAAGTTCCAGGAACTACGGGAACTCGGGGTGATTCGCCCATCCTCATCGGATTACTGTTCGCCGATTGTCCTTACGAAAAAGAAAGACGGTTCAGACAGGTTTTGTATTGACTTCCGAGCGCTTAACAAGGTCACAGTGAAGCGAAAGTTTCCCATGCCCGTGATCGACGAGGTGCTGACGTCGCTGAGTGGAAACTCTTACTTCACCATATTGGACTTGGCATCGGGATACCATCAAATCCGGATGGAGGAGCATAGTAGAAAGTACACCGCCTTCACAACGGACGAAGGCTCCTTTGAGTTTAATAGGATGCCCTTTGGTCTTGTAAATGCCCCGGCACACTTCCAGGCGTGCATGAACTTGGTAAAATCTCGTCTCCAGAAGGGCGATGCGGCCGTCTACCTGGACGATACCGTTATAGCAAGCGAGACGGTGGAAGAAGGTTTGGGCAAGCTGCAAAGATTTTTGAAGGCACTGCAAGAATTTGGACTCACACTTAATGTAAGTAAATGCGTTTTTTTTAAAACTAACATCGAATTTCTTGGTTACGAGGTTGACAAAAATGGGTTGAAGCCGAGCAAACGAAAGACGATAGCGATCACGAATTTTCCGGGACCACGAAACATTCACGAAGTGCGGCAGTTCCTGGGATTGACGGGCTTCTTTCGGAAGTTTGTTCGGAATTACTCGCAGCTGGCAGTCCCTCTCACGGAGCTGATGAAAACGGACAGGGATTTTGTTTGGTCGACCCATCAGGAGAATGCATTCCAGACGTTAAAAGACATCCTGAGCAATCCGCCGGTGCTGGTGCTGTTTGATCCTGAGTGTAATCACGAAGTTCATACGGACGCTTCGTCTGTGGGGCTGGCTGGAATCCTGTTTCAACGTGGGAAAGAAGACTCGGTGCTGCGCCCAGTGATGTTCTATAGCCGTAAGCTATCAGAGGATGAGAGGAAGTACCATTCCTACGAAGTTGAGGTGTTGGCCATCGTGGATAGTCTCGATCGATTCCGAGTCTATCTGCTGGGCAGGGATTTCAAGGTTGTCACGGACTGTGAAGCAATTGTGGCTACGAAAAACAAGCCAAAGATCATACCACGAGTGGGCCGATGGTGGCTCAAGTTGCAGGAGTTTTCGTTCGAGATGGTGCACCAAGCGGGAAGAACTGCGGCCTACGTAGACGCGCTTAGTCGTCAACCGGTGGAAGAGCCAAAGGTGATGGAAGAAGCATCCTTGTATGTCCTCAACATGCACATTTCGGACGACGATTGGCTGGCGACCATGCACTGGCAGGATATCAAGCTGCGGGCAATCATCAAAGAGCTGCAATCGACCGCAACAACGAGTGGGAAGAGCCACCTGCAGAGAGACTTCAGGCTGAAAGGTATGCGGCTGTTCCGATTAGTGGGGGGCACAGAGAAGTGGGTGGTGCCACATGCGATACGGTGGAGGATTCTGAAGCTTTGTCACGACGATGTGGGCCATCTAGCGGACGAGAAGACACTGAGCCGGGTGCAACAGACATACTGGTTCCCAAAGATGCGCGGTTTCACTAGGGAATACATTAAGGCGTGCGTGGACTGCGCTTACGCAAAAAGAAGGGGTGGAAGGCTAGAAGGGGAGTTGCATAGTGCAGAGAGGGTACCGTTGCCGTTCGACACCATACATCTGGATCATTTGGGACCATTCACTCGAGGTAGAGGAGGGACAAGGTACGTGCTGGCTATTATCGACAACTTTACAAAATACGTCGTTTTACGAGCAGTGAAGACAGCGAATACAAAGGGGGTGCTCAATGCGTTGACGGACATATCGGGGTACTTTGGAGTACCGAGGCGAATGGTAACTGATCGAGGTACAGCATTCACTGCAAAAGCGTTTGAGCAATACTGCGACGATCATGGAGTGCAGCACATCAAAACCGCCGTGAGGACACCTAGGGCGAATGGCCAGGTAGAGAGGTGCAACAGGACGATTCTAGCGGCCTTAAAGTGTGCCCACTCAGCGGAAAGGGATTGGGCAAGCTGCCTTAGGACGATCCAATGGGGGCTGAATACAGCAAGGAGTGCGGTGACGAAAGCAAGTCCACATGAGCTTTTGTTTATGTACACGCCGAGGGACATCTTAAAAAACAAACTGCTGTTGGAATTGGAGAAAGCTGAATCGGTCGACCCAGAAATGATGGTACGAAGGAGAGAACAAGCGCTGCGGAACATCGAAAGGGGTCAGAGGTGCCAAAAACATAGGTACGACTTGAGACACCGCAAGCCATCGCGGTATGAGATAGACGACCTGGTATTGGTCGAGCATGAACCTGCCGCGACGGGGGAATCCCGAAAAATGGAACCACTTTACCGAGGTCCTTATATCGTGGCTAAGGTGCTGCCCAACGATCGCTACGTGGTTGAGGATATTCCGGGGATGCAGAGGAATCAGCGGCGGTTCAGCACAGTGATGAGCTCGGACAAGATCAAACCGTGGTGCGAGCTGCCGGACGAGGGACTCATTGGAGTGGATGACGAAGCGGATGACGATGACCAGGGTGCAAACGAGGAGGGCAACCCAAATGCTCAGACATCAAACGGGGCCATAGACGAAGCTGGATATGGGAGTATACACCGGACTTGATCGTGTGGACACGATCGTTGTAGGATAGCCGAACTGTTAGACCAAGAAAAGAGTCAGTCGTTTTTCGGGCGTGAAAGAGGAAAGAGCTTAATAAAGAAAGTGCATTGTAAACTGGTTGAGTTTTATTTATTGCTTCGTTTTCTTTTCCGGACAAGCCTTCGACTCACGATCTTGAAGGATACTTTTTTCAACTGATTTAATCACGTAGCCCAAGCGGATGCGGATTAGTGCAATTTGTAATTGAAAATACATGCAGTCTAGTAAAACTTAAAAATGAAAATAAGAAATAGAAAATAGAGTTTCCTCAGACATTGTTTTTTTAACATCTTAAAATATGGTATTTTAAACAAAACAAAACATTTTCCACACTTCATATAAAAGTAAACCTGAGTTCTTGAAAAAATCTGATAACACATGCTAAGTGCGCATGTAAAGTAAAACATCTGTAGTTGATTTCCTTTGTTTACACTTTAATACAAATATATATACATATTAGGTAATTGAATTTAAATAAATTTAAAATGTTATAGTGCTTTCACAATGCTCTTCGATCATGCCGAAGTTTTCGAATCAAAGTTCGCTTAGGCATTCTGCAGACTTTGATCGACACGAATTCCGACTACAAACGAGATTTCAACACAAAGCACGAACAAACTCAATTAAAATATCCAGAACCAGAAGAGCAAGCGAAAGCGACTTCCGCAACTTGCGGCTGCAATAGTATTTCAAACTAACTTACTTACTTACTTAACAGGCTCCCGACCCGAGAAGAGTCTCTGCCTGAGACACAGCAACCTTCCATCCTCTACGATCCCGGGCACGCTGCTTCCAGTTGTCCAGACCAAGCGCTCTGGCATCCGCGATGGCTTGGTCTTTGAAACGGAGGTTCGGTCTTCTTGCCTTCTCGAACCTGGGGGCTGGGATTCGAAGATCCTCTTAGCTGGAGCATTATTGTCCATTCGCTCGATGTGACCGAGCCAATGTAGTCGACGTATTTTGGCTTTTTGGACCAAATGCACATCTTGGTACAGTTCATAGAGTTCGCGGTTGTATCTTCTCCTCCATTCGCCCTCCTCGCACACAGGACCACAAATCCGGGGAAGAATTTTTCTTTCGAAGGAGCCCAGTATCAGCTCTCCTTTCCTGCTTATCGTCCAGCAGAACTGGCAGGATAAGGGTTTTGTAAAGCATACATTTCGTCCTCCGAGTTAGGAGATTTGAACCCAGTTGTTTTGCCAAACCAAAGTAGTAGCGGTTTCCTAGGGTAATTCTTCGCCGGATCTCCACTAAGGTGTCATTCGTGGAGTTCATGTTTACTCCGAGGTAGATCAACTCCTTAACTACCTCGAAAGTGTTGCTATCAATAGTTTTGTCCTAGGCGGTGGACAGATGTTTGTTTGTTTGTTGATAGCATGTATTTAATCTTGTCCGCATTTACTACAAGGCCAACAGATTTCGCCTGCTAAAAGCTTCTATCATGGAGTAAAAGCTTCTATCACGGAGCGCTGTGATCGGCCAATGATGTCAATATCGTCCGCATAACCCAGCAGCTGAACGGACCTGTTGAAGATAGTGCCTTCCGTGTTGACACCTGCCCTGCGCACTATCTGCTCCAGTACGAGATTGAAGAAATCACATGATAGCGCGTCCCCTTGCCGAAATCCGATGCATGTTTGAAATATTTCGGAGGAGCTATTTCCAAACTGCACGTTGCACCGTGTGTTTTCCAGAGCCACGCGACACATCTGAATCAGTTTTGCCGGGATTCCGAATTCGGCAATCGCCATATAGAGCTCCTGACGATGTATACTATCATACGCAGCTTTGAAGTCGATGACTGTTGTTTTTATTACGGGTAATAAATGTTATTTGTTTTTGAATTTTATATATTTTCACTGAGTCCTGCCGCACACTGTGGTTGTCGACTGATGTCTGTGACTGTGATTCATGTGGATAGCTTAAGTGCAACTCGTATTTATATATCCCAGTGACTACTCATCGCAGTACCTCAGAACACTTAATTTACTCTAACTCGTTTACTTAAGTTTGGCTGTAATCACAAAAACCGAACTTAATTCAAACGCAATCAATTCCATTTAACTTCATATTAAATTGGTATGGTAAGAATTAACATCTTAAAGTAGGCAACACTTTTAACATTTGTTTTTCACAGTTTTAGGGTAATCGCCGGAACACTTCAATACGTTTTTTCTAAAAAAACCATTATTGAAACTGCTTAAAAGCACACTAATAGATAAATAGAATCAATATCACTTTTTTGCAATTGGGTCAGAAAACTCTGAAATCTGAGAGTAAAATCTGAAGTTTTAAGTTCTGTGCAGAGCCTGAGAACGTCGGGGAGTATAGTAAGCTCACAGAGCACTGGGTTTTTTTTTATAAAACACGCTTGAGCACTCCACTGTCATATGATTTGCAATCATGTTTATTTTTAAATATTTTTATTTGGTTAAATTTGTATTACATTAAACGCAAGAAAAACTACCTCCGACAGCCAATTTAGTTTTTTTCTCTTTATAATCCTTCGTTTCATTCATCATTTTATATAAATTGGACAATTTCGCTTCAGTGTGCGAGTGCACAGGAGGTCATTGCGATAATATGCGATTTTCGCGTCAGTTTGGGCAGACAAATGTCAATTTCTCTCCGATTGTCTCCGATAATATTGTCTCCGAATATTATGAACATAAATCTAGTCCTAGATTGGATTTGCAGAGAAAATTACTTTCCGAATGGATACGACAAGGCTGAATGTAAAAGCATCAGCGAAAAATAAAAAGCAATCCTCTTTTTTTCTGAGGCCAATCAAATGCTGGCGTTATCGCATTTGTGTGAGGCAGGAGTCCTAAGGTTTGCCTCTTTACGATTTCGACACGTGCTTGCTCATGTTGTTGAGTATTGTTTGATCGCAATTTCACAATCAGACGGGTTGGGCTCAACATACGGAAAACCAACATTCCGTATCGCAAGTGGATCCCATTCAGAGCCACTGCATCCCTGGTTCCACAGTGTTGGATTTGAACATTTTCATTTTACATAACTTTTCGGGATTTTCGCTTCAGAATCGCCGATCAGATATTAACAGAACTAAGGCAGCCCATTTCGATCCGGAAAAAATCAATAGTATTTAACCGTGTTGTCACAAATTGCTCACTTCTGCGAGAAATGCAGTTACGGGCACGTTCCTATCGTTACGTTTGCTCTTTTTTCAGGCATAAATTACAATTATTAAATGAAATCTAACTAACATTGCTTCCTTTTTTTCTTTCAGCCACTTGTAACCGTCCTTCTAGATTGAATAAGGAATTTGCTTAATTTTCGTACTCTTTTCTTTGAAAGTAAAAAAATATTTCTATATGTTCATAATAATGTGTTCCTTTTAATAAACGTATGATTGAAATACAAAATGTTTTTTTTCTATTATTTGAAGTGCCAGTCGTTATCACCAGGGAAAGGAGAGATTAGAGAAAAGATTGAAATGGGGATTCACGTTGGTTTTTTATGAAGAGTGGGTGGCGAGAATTCCGCGTTCAGCTGCATGGTAAGGTAAGGCTAGGGTGGCGACGGTGTAGAGGTTAGTGTGTTGGCTTGTGACCCGTGCGGTGCAGGTTCAATTCCCACGGGGAACAACAACATACGCCACCCAATCACATGCCTCTACACCAAAAGGAGGATTTCTGCCTGGTAGTACAATGGAACGTTACCGAGTCTGAGTGCTCTGGGATTTGGATTTCCTTTTTATAACAAAAAAAAAAAAAAAAAAGGTAAGGCTAAGGAAAGTAACTTTGCTTTTCAACATTCAAAGTACTCGTACACCCGGATACAGGATTGCGGGTGAACTACGTTCCGGGCATCGCATGGGAGGTTACTTTCCATTACGGTTATGGTATCGCAACCAGACTTAAAATATCAACGGACTAGGTATGTACCTGGAAAGTGCGAACACGTAAGACCCCAGGTGCTTCTTAAAAACTCGATTCTGTCCTCGACCGGTACAAGCTGATATTATCGCGATACAGGAATACGATAGATAAAATTAGGTGTGACGAAAAGGAAAAAATGCGATATTTATTACAGCTGCCATAACAGATTGCATTTATTCGGTTGCGATTTCTTTGTATGACGTCGGCTAAAGACAATAGTTGAAGACTTCAAGGTAACAAGCGGTAGCCTGGCTGTCGCCCGCATCCAAACTTCATTTAAAAGAAACATGAGCCTAATATGTGCACTCACCCCTACCGACGACGCTGAAGATTCCATCAAGGAGGACCTTTATGACTGCCTGGAAGAAGACTATAGAGCCTGTCCGGAGTACGATGTCAAAGTTGTCAAAGAGTTTTAATGTTAAAGTCGCTAAGGCAAACATCTTTGGCGGGTAAGTTGGTAAGCACAGCCTTCACGGCATGACAACAGATAATCGCTACCGACGGTGATAGGTAGCACTAGCTTTCCAAGGCTAAGAGCCCAACCACAATGTGCATAAACTTGCATATGCAAAACTGTCAAAAATCAACGTATGCACGCCTATGTACACTTATGCACTGTCAATGCATAGGCAAACCACAATAGCATAAGCAAGCTGTCAGTTAAAATTCAAATTACATTTTTTTTAACCAACCCCAAACAAAATGGAAGTTTCACAATATAATATTACAAGTTTGTTCGAAGTGTTTCGTTTATTAAACGAATTAAACAGTTTGCAAAAAGAATTGCAAAATGGAAGGAAAAAACGCTCGATTTCTTTAAATACTTTGTTGGAGTAACACGAATGCTTTTTATTATAAATGGCTTCATATTGCCTCACATTATTTATTAATAATTCAAAAAAATTACTTCTTCTTCCATTGAAACGTTTTGCACATCAACAACTATTTTGAAATGTCTAGATTCCTTATGCAATGTACGGCTGCTGGCGTATTTTGCATAGGCTTAACGAAACGGAAAAAAGTTAACGAATGCAGGGCTATTCACATTGCGGTTTGATAAAGGGAGTCTAGTACATTCGTACTTTGCAGAGCCTTTGCATATGCAAGCTTATGCACATTGTGGTTGGGCTCTAAGGATCTACACATCAACGTTGTGCTGTCCAGATGGTCGAACCGCCAACCAACTCGACCATGTGCTAATCGATGCGAGGTACACATTCAACATGTGTACACATTCCGAAGGCAATCGTTGACTCTGACCATTTTCTTGTTGCGGCTAACTGCCCAAATGAAGAAATTCGAAGTAGTACGCCTTGGAATACCTGAAGTAGCCAGAGTCTACAGAGAGCGGCGGAGCGAGACACTCTCCTCTGTTTACTCACTACCCACAAGCGTAACAATATGAGGAACCGATATCGCAACATAATCTAAAAGGTAGTCCCATAGAAAAAACCCGTGGGATGATGTATGCGGTTAACGACAGAAGGTGACTGAATCCACTACATAACATTGTTTGTATCGCAAAACATGGGCACCGAGGGAAGAATTTCGAGAAAGGAATAGAAGATCCTGCGGAGAAATGAGGTCGTATGCAGTCTCCAAGTTCAAGGAAATAGAAGAATTTGAAACAACTGTTGCAAAACAGAATTGTTGACATGCCGAGTTTATAGTTGTCCCTTGTCACTATCCTTCTGACAGCCAAAAGCGTTAAAATGGCAACATTGATACACATTCGGAGTACCTATCCGCGTGTGTATGTGTGTAACTCCTACACGAAATTAAAATTACCTAGGAGTGAGCAGTAGTTTTCTTTAACATATATATACAGATTTCAGACTGTATTGAATACTGTTTGAGTAACAGGGAGATTTCTGAACCAAGTCAGGGGAAATTTGCAGAGGGCAGAAATAAGAAATCCCAACCGGCATTTCAAATTCAAATTTCAGTGTCGACGGTTCAGTTTCAGTCTTGATGATAAAGTTTGCAAAAAAAAAAGAAAGAATCAACTAAGTTCGGTAGTGCGACACTAAAAATTTAAACTACAAATAGGAATAGCCATAAAAGCAAAATACACGAATAGTGGAAAAGCAGTGAGAAGTGCTGAACGCTATAAAGGTAAAATTACGTTTAAATTTTCAAGCTATCTCGCTAACTAGTGATTTCCTGCTAGAATTCAAGAAATCCTAAGAAAAGGACGGTAATTGCCGTCTAGGATTTGGTTTCCTGGGAGAATTAAATTCTGTCGGAGAATAGACCCGAACGCAGAAATCCCGTCAACACGAAGCGGCATTTTCGAAAGCCGTTGGCGGAGCGGTTTAAAGCACCGAGGATTACACCGTATGACCAGCGTCGCAGGTTCGAGTCCTGTTAAGAAGGAACATCAAATCCCAGTTTTTCTTCTACCTTTTTTTTTTTGATAAATTTTTTTTTGAGAACACTAAAAATTTTTTTTTAATTCAATTGGGATAGAAATTTTGATCACATTTTTTTTGTATTTAAAGTAACTTGTGACTTTGGCAAAAGAAAGTAAATTTAATTATTGAAAATAACTGGCTAAAACAGGCAGATCGGTAGAGAAATTATATAGAAGATATATATATATAAATTAATTTTTTTTAAAGTGATACAGGGACAACAGAAAAGCTGTGTACGATAAGTAACCTGGATGCTGTGGCCACTTCATCGTCAGTTGCTGCAATAATAATTTGGTGAGTCATATTGATTGACATAATACATATATATATATTCTATATAAATTGTGGGCTGGGGACCAGTGTCCTTTTTAAATTACATATACCTATTGAAATTTAAGTAAATTTTTTTTTTGAACAAGTGCAGATATTTAGGTCTTAAGCTTACTTTCTTTTAATTGAATTGCGTAACATGAAATAAAGTAGAATAAAACCCAATAAAATGTTTGCTATTTACCAATGAAATTTAAAATCGTTTATTCAAATATGGAGTGTGAATAAGAGTTCGATGAGACAATGAGGAGATGAGGCTGAAAGAGGACAAAGCGATGAGGGAATTTTGAGAAGAGAAGATGCCAGCATAGGGGTTACTGAGGCGAGTATGGTAACCAGGTAGGGTGGGTTCTGAATATTTTCTCGCAGGCGGATACCAACTGTCGTCAAAGACTGGCATGATTTTTTTTGTAGCGTTATGGGTCAAGTTCTCCACGCCCTCCGGCGAGCGAACAGGTCCGGTAAGCATTTTAAAAAGAGAAGAACAGACCGATAAATTGGTCAATGACCCGACAAACACCTTTTCGCTAAAATCCCTTCATGAACGCAAGCTAAATTACTATAAGGTCCGTTCTCAGATAATGGGAACCCATAGTAGTTTAGCTAGCGTTCATATACGAAAATGTAGGCAACGGTTTCGGAACCGGCAAAAATTTCGGAAGATGATTGTGGAGTCCATTCTCTCAGCAGACACAGATGGAAGGATGTACGCCAGCGTTCTACTGGGCCAGGAACAAATCTTTGGCTTACTGGACAGCGGTGCATCCATCTCTGTACTGGGGAATGAATGTTGGGAGTTGGTAAAAAGAAATGAATTTAAAGTAAACCAGTATAACAACCATGTGTGTACTGCAGATGGTAAATCACATGAAATCAAAGGATATTGCAAGGTACCAACCACATTCAATGGTGTGACTAAATTCATCTCTTTTTATCTGATTCCTAACTTAACTCAGAAACTTTACCTGGGTATGGATTTCTGGAGAGAGTTCCATCTAGGCCCACATATTAACGAAATCCGAACTGATGATGTCCTGATAAATGAAGAGGGTGTTAATGAGAAGGAACAAGTGGATCTAATAATGCTTACCCCGGAACAAGCAATCCGCCTGAATGCCACGAAAAAGCTCTTTCCGAACTTTGTCGATTTGGGTCTTGGGAAAACACAGGTGGAGACTCACTCGATTGACGTTGGTAATGCAGTGCCAATAAAGTCACGGCATTATCCGTTGTCCCCAGTTCGTCAGGAAGAAGTCTTCAGAGAATTAGACCGCATGTTAGGACTTTGAATTTTTGAATTTTATTTGATATTAATAAAGTACAAGTAAGAGTAAATCTTTTTGAAGTACTTGCAAAGGGAAAAACATCAGAAACAAAGAACAATAGATGTGTTTGAATAATTAAACAATAAATTCGTTAGCATTTTAGAAAATAGTAAAAAAAACTAGTAAAAAAGCAATAACCCAGTGCATTAACAAGAATAACAAAAATAACAATAAGCCGTTTTATATTTAATACGAGCAATTTTCAGATAGGATTTTAAAGGTTAACAAGCCTAAATCGCATAAAAAGCCAATATAGCTTCTTTGAATTTATTATACGAATAATGTTGTTTTATATACGACGGTAAGGAATTCCATAATCGTATGGTATGAATAAAGAAAAATCTGGTTGAACTAGTATAAACGAAACGTGGAACAATAAGATTTCTAGATCTTACAGATTGGGGCAAAATGAGTTTTGAATACAGGTAAGGTGGTACTTTTGTTGTAAGGAGTTTATGTAAAAATAAGCAGTTTCTTGCATTTAAATAGCTATCCAGTGAGCATCCTAGAATATGTTGGCTATAAATGGAAATGTGGTCGCATCTACGTAGACCGTATATATATCTAGCTGCATCATTAAAGGCCACATTTATCTTGCGACTAGAAATCGAATCTAAGCCACAGTATACATTTACAGCGTAACTTAAAATCGGAACTATTAATGTTCGGACAAGCTTCATACGAGTTTCCCGCGGGGTGAAATCAGCAGAAAACCACTACGTACACATCCATAAACACGACGGATAACAGAATTAATGTGATCACAACAAGACAAATTTTTATTTATATGAAAACCAAGACTTACGACAGTTTCACAGAAATTAATCTGCTCATCACAAATATAAATCGGTGGAACAGACCGGGTATCTACTACACTCTTCGAGATTATAATAGCTTGCGATTTATTTGGATTTAAAAGGAGTCCATTTTTTAATGACCATCCAGATATTGCTGAAAGGTCTTCATTCAATCTAAACGACAAATCTTCGCACAAACCAACCGGACGTGACATGTAAAGCTGTACATCGTCAGCGTAGAGGTGAAGTGTTGCACTCTTGCATATTGCGGGAAGGTCATTAATGTGCATGCTAAACAGTAGCGGCCCTAAAATAGAACCCTGTGGAACACCAGCTTCAAGCAGTTTCCATTCCGAAAAAGTTTCACCTATCACCACCCTTTGGTATCTATCTTGCAGATAGCTTTTGATCAGGTCAGCGGCTCTTTTTCTCAAACCAAAATAATGATGCAATTTCTTACACAAAATGTCATGATTGACCTTATCAAAAGCTTTCGAAAAATCAAGTAAACACAATACAGTTATATTACCGTTATCCATTTCCATCCGTATGTCATCCATTACTTTCATTATAGCTGTGGAGCAACTATGACCTGCTCTAAAACCAGATTGAGTTTCAGCCAAAAGATTGTGGTTCTTTAAATGGTTAGCAATCTGCTTTGCAAGCACCTTTTCAAAGACTTTTGAAAGTATTGGTAGGATACTTATAGGGCGAAAATCAGTTGGGACCGTAGCATTCACCTTCTTTGCAACTGGAATAATTTTTCCTAATTTCCAAATTTGAGGGAAAGTGGATGACATAATGCAAGAATTAATAACATGCGTTAATGGGCGAACTATGTAAGGAAGTATGTATTTTACAAATTTAAGTGATATGCCATCATGTCCAATTGCATTCGATTTGATCGAAGTTATAAATGTATATATTTCAGCTAAACTAACCACTTCAAATTCCATGACAGGGTCTAACACAAGGTTTTCAGCGAGATCAAAAGTAGCCACCTCCTCACTTTGTAAAGTGAAATTGTTAATAAGTTCATCGGGATCAACATCACAAATGGAAACAGTTTTTTTAGTCAAACCGATGTCTCTTAAATTTTTCCACAATTTTTTAGCTGGAAGACTTGTATTTAATTTACTTTCATAGTATCTAATTTTAGAGCTACGTGTAACAAAGTTAGCATAGTTGCGGGCAGTTCGATAAAATTCCCAGCTGCATGAAGTAGGTACACGCTTCCATAATTTATACATTTTTGATCTTGCTTTTATGGCCGCGCAGACCTCCGACGTAAACCAAGGACATTTCAAGTTACGTATTGAGACAATTTTTTCCGGTACATGTTTGTTATAAAGATGTGTAATTGATTCTTCTAGGACTTTAGCCTTTTTATCTACTTCTGCGACCAATTGACAACTATTCCAATTCACTTGACAACAATCAGCAATAAGCGACTGGACGTCAATTGATTTAAAATCACGATAGGAAAAAACTGTCGAAATTGCGCTTCTAGAGAAATCAAGGTCGAGGGTGCAAAAAATTAAATCGTGATCAGACAGCCCTTCTAAAGAGCATTGATCTATAAGGAGAATCGACGAAGGGTTAGATACAAAAATTAGATCAAGCAAACTGGGGTTGCAATTGGGTGAAAAACGAGTAGGTTCCGAATTTAAAATACATAGGCCCAGAGAGGCGATATCATCTCGTAGAGAGCAGGAATGTAAGTCACCTTTCAGCAAATTAATATTAAAATCACCGCAAACTATTATGTTCTGATACATAGAGGAAAGAACTGACAAAACTGAGAAGAAAGGTGTTAGAGAATTTTGCCGATCAGGATTATAAACGCAAGTGACTAAGCATCTTTGACAATTATCATAAATCTCAATAGATAGATACTCTACAACATCAGCACCATCTGACTTATTCAATACTTTAAATTTTAAATTTGATTTAATGTAAATAGCCACTCCGCCTCCAGTAGTTTTGGTAACTCTATCATTTCTAATTAGGTTGTACCCAGGAATGCTGTACAAAAGACTATCAATCTCTGGCTTAAACCACGTTTCACTTATACATATAGCATCAACACAAACTGAAAAGAAAACATCCCGCAAAACATCTAATTTAGAAGCGTTTAAACTACGCGCATTTATGTGGCATACTTTAAAACCCTCCCTGAAATTTGAAAAAATATTAACTAATGCACGGGTAGAATTAAAAGATTGTTGCATAACAAAAACAATAACAAAGCAAAAAATAAAGAGAAAACTATAGAAATTAATTGAGAAATTTTAAAAATAAAAATAATAATAAATAAAAGAGTTGTATTCACTATGAGCGATCACTACTGGTTGTCTGGAAAACCTGTTGTTCGTCCTCTTTCCGCGTAAGCAATCAAACTCTCAATGTTTTTACAAACGAACCCCTTCTCTGCCGCACTCTTTTTTACATACACGGTTCCATATTTGGTGTAAACAGAAAACAGCTGATTTCGCCTTTTTGCGCGCATTGCATGCTGGAGTATTGACCGATTGATTTTGGTTAGACTCTCGTTCACATACACATAACTGTCCGATTCTATCCCAACGTCACGGAGCCGTAGCTGCCTGCTTTTATTCTTACGGAAATTTGCAATTGATGACAAAAAAGCATTTCTCTCCATCGAAGTGTGAAACTTGAGAATAATCGGAGGGTAACGGGTTGAATGGTTTTGGTGCTGGTGCTGCCGGAGACGAAATATGTTTTTTATGTCTGGAAGATTAAGAGCAATAGCGTTACACAATTGTGTGAAGAGCAATTGTAAGTTCTCTTCTGGCGATTGGGGTACTCCAAAAATAATGGCATCAGCCGCAAGCTCTCTTCTTTCAAACATATCACATCTGTTGTTTAGATTGTCAACATCCACTTTCAGCTGTTGTGTTTCAGCAGCGAGTAATTCAAGTGTCCCCACTCGATCTTGTAGCTTGATAATAGATTGGTCGACTTTCTCAGTGTGTACCTTCCACTGTTGCTCCATATGCTCTAACCTTTGGACTTGGTGTTATTGAGGAGAGCAACTCTCCTTGGTGTTCGCCCACGGTATTAGTCAGGAAGCCTGGAAAAGTCCGGCTGTGTCTAGATTTTCGAAAAGTTTATTCAGTAACGGTGAAAGACGCGTATCCGCTGCCACATATCGACGGTCTTTTGAGCAGACTACAGGACACATTCTTTATCACGGGGCTTGACCTCAAAGATGCATTTTGGCAAATCCCACTTGATGAAGAGTCCAAAAGTAAAACGGCATTTGCTGTACCTGGTCGTCCACTGTATCAATTTACAGTTATGCCTTTCGGGTTATGCAACGCCGCACAAAGGATGTGCCGGCTCATGGACCGGGTGATTCCTGCACGGCTCCGAGAGCAGGTCTTTGTCTACTTGGATGATCTGTTGATATGTACTGCGGATTTCGATTCCCACATCCGTGTACTGACTGAGGTGGCTGGCTGCTTACGAAAGGCGAACTTGACTATAAATCTTGATAAAAGCAAGTTCTGCATGCGGGAAATAAAGTATCTTGGATACATTGTTGGACAAGGTGTTTTGAAGACCAATCCTGACAAAGTTGAGCCAAAGATTTGTTCCTGGCCCAGTAGAACGCTGGCGTACATCCTTCCATCTGTGTCTGCTGAGAGAATGGACTCCACAATCATCTTCCGAAATTTTTGCCGGTTCCGAAACCGTTGCCTACATTTTCGTATATTGTAACGTACGTGGCTGTTGTTGGGTCGTTGCTGGCATGCTGGACCGACCTGTTCGAGAGGAAGCCTCATGGTTTCTGACTACTGAATTTAGTGGTGGGATGGCCCGGGGTTGTTCTGGGAGGAACGATTTTCCCTGCCTCTCACCTCGTTCCTCTGGAAGTTTCCCGAGTGCTTCGTACACTCGGACGTAGTCACTCCCTTAAAACCACAGAGAAAACAAAATAGATTCCTGGTGTGCGAGGGGCAATAATAGAAGGTGTGACCTGATTGGTCGCAATTCCAGCATACTAGGGTTGAGGAAGATGCAACCCGTTTTCTGCCTTGTATAAAAGCAGCCACTTCCTCCTGCTCCGAATCCGAAGCTTTTGGCTCTTTCGTCATAATTTCGTGGACGGCTCTTTGGACACCACGCTTAGCAAGAAAACGTTCTGCTTCCCTTGCTTTATTCCTAAGCTGTTCCAATGACTTAATGTCAGCTGCTAAAAGCACCTCACCTAACTTATCCTTAGCATTTGTTCGGATAATATCTATCAACTTCTTAGTGTCCATCGGATCATTTAAACGGTCGTTAAGATTAATGACCGAACTATAAAAGTCATCAAATGACTCTTTGTAGCCTTGCTTCCTAGTGAGTAACCGCATGAAAACGTCCACATCACTCTCCTGACGACCAAATTCTTTTTTCATCGCAGTCTTTACGTCTGCAAACTTCGCGTTTGGATTTTTACGCAGAAACGCCCAAAACCATGCATTGGCCTTTCCTGTGAGTAGCGTATGAACATTCGTCGTCATTTGTTCATCGCTATATGACGACGAAGTTTGCAGACGGTCGACTTTCGTCATTTTGCAATGGTTGTCGCGAACCGTTCTCAGCAGTGCGGTTGTTATTGTTAGGGTTGCGAGCAATACCTTGGAGAACTGTCGACATAAAAACGTCCATCTGCTGGAAGAAGTGGACTTGGTTTTGCGTCAGGATCTATTGTCAACCAAGACATTATCAACTTGGCAGATAGGTTAGATAGAACCCTGACGCAAAACCAAGTCCACTTCTTCCAGCAGATGGACGTTTTTATGTCGACAGTTCTCCAAGGTATTGCTCGCAACCCTAACAATAACAACCGCACTGCTGAGAACGGTTCGCGACAACCATTGCAAAATGACGGTCCGGGAGGTTTTAATAGAGGCCATCCTAGGAATTCGATTTCCCCATCGAATTCGAACAGAGGCGAATCAAATTTCAGTGCTTCTGGAATGTGCAGGTTGGATAGGTGGAACATCCAATTTGACGGGACCGAAAACATTTCAGATTTTCTGTTCAAAGTCGACCGTCTGCAAACTTCGTCGTCATATAGCGATGAACAAATGACGACGAACGTTCATACGCTACTCACAGGAAAGGCCAATGCATGGTTTTGGGCGTTTCTGCGTAAAATCCGAACGCGAAGTTTGCAGACGTAAAGACTGCGATGAAAAAAGAATTTGGTCGTCAGGAGAGTGATGTGGACGTTTTCATGCGGTTACTCACTAGGAAGCAAGGCTACAAAGAGTCATTTGATGACTTTTATAGTTCGGTCATTAATCTTAACGACCGTTTAAATGATCCGATGGACACTAAGAAGTTGATAGATATTATCCGAACAAATGCTAAGGATAAGTTAGGTGAGGTGCTTTTAGCAGCTGACATTAAGTCATTGGAACAGCTTAGGAATAAAGCAAGGGAAGCAGAACGTTTTCTTGCTAAGCGTGGTGTCCAAAGAGCCGTCCATGAAATTATGACGGAAGAGCCAAAAGCTTCGGATTCGGAGCAGGAGGAAGTGGCTGCTTTTATACAAGGCAGAAAACGGGTTGCATCTTCCTCAACCCTAGTATGCTGGAATTGCGACCAATCAGGTCACACCTTCTATTATTGCCCCTCGCACACCAGGAATCTATTTTGTTTTCTCTGTGGTTTTAAGGGAGTGACTACGTCCGAGTGTACGAAGCACTCGGGAAACTTCCAGAGGAACGAGGTGAGAGGCGGGCAAAATCGTTCCTCCCAGAACAACCCCGGGCCATCCCACCACTAAATTCAGTAGTCAGAAACCATGAGGCTTCCTCTCGAACAGGTCGGTCCAGCATGCCAGTAACGACCCAACAACAGCCACGTACGTTACACAACATACCGGAACGCAGGCTCTTCGAAACAGCGACGGAAATTTAGTCAGCGAAGCGGAAGGATTAGTAGATGTTTTTATATCAGCGTTTCCAATACCTACTAAATGGACATTGTAGAGTGAGTAATACGGTAAGAAGACACCCACATCCTGCCAATTTAGAAGCGTTCCACCACCCAGTACAGACGAGCTTCGTCTTTGAGAGTGAGCATGAGTCGTGCAGAGATAGTATAGAATAGTCTCTCTCCCTATCTTCTCCCCGAAATGAGAATAGCAGACTCTCCTGAGTGCCGACTCTGTCTTGAAGAGGACGAGTCAGCTGAACACATTTTATGTGAATGTCCAGCCCTTAATGGAATTAGAAAGAAGATCTTTTTCAGGGAACAAATGAGCCCCGAGGACATAAAGAATTCTTCTCCTGGTAAAATTGTCCGCTTTACACGGAAAGTGGAAATTCTACTGGTTTAAAATTTCTCTGGCCCATACGGTACAAAAGATCTTTTTAGGTCGAAGTGCCTCCCCTATTAAATCGCCTTGGCGAGCCAGAATTAAAAAAAAAACCCCTTCGTCCATGCAGCTTCTGCAGAAATAATTTGAGTAAACGCCAGACCTTGTTCCATGCTTGCCTAAGAGGCAGTGCCCAGTAATGATACCGATTGTAGCACCACTGTGCAATCAATTGAGTGATATCAAACACTTATAACGTTCAGATCCAGGTTTATCCAAATCTATTGCCAATTCTATTTTATCGCCAGCAAATGTGGGAGAAATAGAGAACATGAATTTTCATTTTGCGACTGGTGTGCCTAAGGAGCTTACAAGGTAAGTAAGTAGTGTAGTTGCATGTTTGGTCGGTTTATCAGCCCTACAGTTCCCTAGAATGTCTCTATGCCCCGACATTCAACACAGGTGAATATTGGACTGCTCCGCCATCTCCTCAAGTTAAAGGTGAGTGTGGAATTTGTAGAGAAAATTCCCGGAATTTTATCGTAGCTTGGCTATTCTAGAATGTTCAAATGTTCTTAGCGTATATCACGTTCCTCATCATTAGTTTTTGATCTGTTGGCGTAGAAGTGAATTAATTCACCCTCCAATAAAAATCCCAGAATAATCACCAGTGGACGGTGGCTTAGAAATTTTTGTTAAACTGTAGCTGGTATATTGTGGTTTTAGTTTAGCAAAGTCCAACGATCAGCGTGTCTCTGCTTAATTTGTGCACTGCGCACTACCCCCTCTGCTGCCAATGACATTCTGTGTCACCTTCACCTGACACCCCATGACATCTTTGGTAAGCAAGCGGCTGCTAGTGCTGCTGTCCGCCCTAAAACAACTTGCCAGTGGTCCGAGAATGAAATTTGCCGCTCCTAAATTGTAAAAAAATCAGAAGCATCCCTAGCAACATAGACAACACCACACCTCAGCTCCGCTTTGACAAAAACTTCAAAGTCAACATCCCCCCAGAACATTCTGCGAGGAAGGCCACCCTGTCGAAGATGGTTCAATCCACTTTTACACCGATGCATCCAAAACTGACGATGGAGTTGGTGGAGGTATGTTCTCTGGCAGGTTGATCCTCAGCCTCTCTTTTCTTCTCCCTAATCACTGCAGTGTGTCCCAGGAGGAAATCATAGCTATTAAAGAAGTCCTATCATGGCTGGAGATGAACGTGATATCCGCTATGGACATCTGAATCTTCTTAGATAGTCAAGCTGCGATCGGATTCTGTCTCTAAAAACTCCATCGTCGTCCTAGACTGCCGATCATCTCACGCGGAGATGGCGGAGCAGTTCAACATTCACCTGTGCTTTGTGCCGGTACACAGAGATGTTTCAGGGAACTATAGGGCTGATGAACTTGCCAGAAAAGGAACCATTCTGCCATTTCTACCTGATAAAGGTCCGTTAGGCCTTCCAATTGCTACATGTAAACTGATGTTTATGAGTGAGGTCATCGAGAGAACTAAACTTCGGTGGACAAGTAGCAACACTTGTCTAGCGACCAAATAGATTTGGTCAAAGCTTGGATCTGAAATGCTCTAAGTATTTGATCTCTCTGAACAGATTGCACATTATTGCTAAAATTGGTGTAATCACCGGACACTGTCTCGTAGGTAAGTATGCGACAAGGCTGTGGTGGCGATGGTGTAGCGGGTAGTGTGTTGGCTTGTGACCCGTGCCGTGCAGGTTTAATCCTCATGGGGAACAACAACATACGCCACCCATTAAAGGAGAGAAACGAATGACACCTTGTTTCTCCAATCTCTACACCAAAAAGAGGATTTCTGCCTGGTAGTACAATGGACCGTTACCGAGTTTGAGTGCTCTGGGATCTGGATTTCCTTTTTTAAAAAATATAAAAAAAAGTGCAACAATGCTCGGCGTCTATACAAATGACTTCTGCAGAAGCGGCTTGAACGAGGAGGAGGAGGAGGCTATTCTCTACCTTCACTGCACATGCCCTGCTCTATCTCAAAGACAAAAAATCCATTTGGGATTTTTCTTTTGTAATGATCTCAACGATCTCATAAACATTGACATTAAAAGTCCTTGAAGGCTGCAACTGGTTCAACGAGTAGGAAGAAAATAGATCCGCGGGGTATCACAATATACCTTTTATTGGCATAAGTTTGTCGGCCTCTGCCGACTACCACTATAACCTAACCTTACATAACGATGGTGGTTTTATATTTCTTGGGAGGATTCTGCAGCTCTTCAGAATAGCGAAGTGGCGAATTTCCTACTCGGTCCACTGGAAGGTTGCTGTGAGACGAAAAGTCGCGTTAGCAGCCATTTGCCTACTAAAGATGCTTTATCTAAGGCAGTCCGCCAGGCAACCAAACCGAACACAACTATCGGTCTTACTACCGAGATGTGTAGCCAGTGAGTAAAACGGGGTTACACGGGGAAATGTAGGTTACAACGTCGAAACTTATTATAATCAATAAATCTGTAAATAGTTATAGTAAAGACGATGTTTTTAAAAAAACAAGTTTGCTTATAAATATTTGTTTATTTGCATGTATTTTAACCTTCAATTTATTTACAAGAACAATTTGCTTCTCTTCATAGCAGTCGTTGAAAACCGCTTATCATAATGAGGGGATTTCTTTACCAAGTTGTTTTTTTTCCTGTTATTTGTTGTTCTTCTTTCAAACTGGTTCCCTGTCGGTGAAATGAAGGCATAGAAATGAAATTCAGTTTATTTTTATTTAGCTTTGTGATAAGTTCAAAATTTTGATTGCTGGCTGTTAAAGTTCTAAGTTCGAATATTGTTTTTTTTTGTCAATAAATACTTTAATAAGCGCAATGAGTATATTTGCAAAGAAGTTTTAAAATGAATGACTCTGGTATTGACTGTTGAATTGTGTGCTTAGCATAAAATAAAAGGAATTGTATTAAAGTACAGCAGCTTGTCTCCTAAGTTTTTGGGACTTTAATTCTATAGAAATGAGGCGAAGTCAAAGTGCACAGGCGAGTGCATTTTGTCGGCGGTGAAAACCGATTTACATATTGTGTTCAGTAACCAATGCAGGAAGGAAGGAATAGTGTTGTATGTCTTTTTTACACATTTTAAGGTAATCAATTTTGATGCCATTTTGATTTAAACAACTTGAGCTATGTTAAAAAATAAAGAAAGAAATATAGGGCAATTTGGTGAATTGCGACATGTGCATGCTCTTTTTATTGATTCTGATTTTACGCAGTCCTGTTAACCCACGAATTTGCATGCGCACTTGTCCTAAATAAATTGCTTAGATGTTATTTTACCCCTAAGTCGCCTTTAACGACAAGCAGACCCCGGGGATCACCGTGAATTTGTATGATCCAGGATTTTTTGGACTTTCATCTTTTTTGCGATTGCGACAAGTGCATGTTCGTGTCATTGATTTTTGTTTGATCCAGTCTTGGCAATCGACAAATTTGCATGCGCATTTGCTGGACATTTTAACATATTAAATGTGTCGCTAGGCTCACCTTAGGCTGTCGCAAGTTACATCGCTTCCAGCGAAATCGCAATATGGCCTTATTTCATTCGTGAGTTGATAGTGGTAAAATTAACAACATGCGGGCCAAAATAAGGGGCCTATTATTAGCGGTTTTAAGCACATCAATGAAGGACGCAGACGTCATGGGGAATTTTATCATTTGCAGCCCCGTCTTCAAAAATTTTCTAAAAAAAACAGAAACATAGCTTTTTTACGCAAAAGTTCAATAAATTTATCCATCTTGTGCGAGCGATCCGCTAAACTGATTCAAAATATATTGCATCTTCTTGCCGCTCGACCTCGCTCGCATTCTCAAATCGCTTTTCACTAAATCGCTGCGCAATAAACACCTCCATATGTACGTATGCAATTGATCGCCGGCAGCGGATCGCATGACGCTCCATGAATACGCTTAGCCATAAACACAGCCTAAATCGCCTTTTACAATAAGCGCTGTTTTGATTAAGCCTGTCCCAGCACGGGTCTGATAGACTAAACATACATATAAAATAAAAGATTATTTCTTATAAAATAATAAATTATAGTTTTGCTAATGATGCCACTCTTATATGAGCAGTCTATTAATGCAAGCACCACTCATCATCGCAGATGCGAACAGGTCATCTCTCTGAACCATAAATACAAATGTGGGGTGGAGCCAATCTGGCAGGATTCAATGCAATGAAAATGCAATTGATGAAAGAATACTTCGACTGTTCCTCTGATTATTTTATGCTATTTTATCTATGTAAGACATTGAAAGTGTGATTCCGTAAAATTGAGTTATACTCGACACTGTTCCATGGCGTCCAGTTCATCACTCAGTGATCCAATAGATCACTCAGAATTGGGTCAACGAGAACTTAGCGCTGACCTTTTTCTTTTTTATAGTCAATACCACGGTAGATGTTCGGCATAATTAAATTAAATACTTCCAGGAAAAACATCATTTGTTCACCCTGCTAGGCAAGTTTTTTTTTAGCGTCTGGCTTGCCAAGGCGAAGAAAAAGGCACAATAAGGTCTATTGTAACGTCTGGGCCAGAAATTCTTTAGGCTAGTAGTATTTATATTTTCCGTATTAAGCGGAAAATGCTGCCAGCAGTCCTATTTCTTCGCAACTTAATTGTTCTCCAAAGAAAATCTTCCTTTTCTTGAGGGCTGGCATTCACCTAGAATGTGTTTAGCTGTTTTGTCTTTTTGAAGACATAGCCGGCACTCTGAAGAGTCGATTTTTTTCTTTTTGTTTGGGTGGCATTATAACCCATGGTTACCCGTAAGATAACCTTCTAGGTTTTTGATATCATGCCGACTCAAATTTATACATTTGTTGGCATTACTATATTGAAGGGCTGGAAGGCTCGTTTGGCATGTCTCAGTCCTGTGATATTCTCCTAATAGGTAACATTTCGTATGTTCCCAGGATATTATAGCTGTGATTACTGCTGACTGGGAGTGCAGCAGATGGGCTAATAGCTGTGTTTAATGAACATAAACTAGATTAGAACAGAACCGAACAAGTGAGTAAAAGCTGTCAGAACAGAAAAGAACTGCTTCGAGTCTTATGTTTTCCTCTTAGCTCTAAAATTTCAAAGAGATAATCCTGACTGTTTTCTAGTGTACTAGTACTCACGATTTTGAGTGATCATTGTACCGCCAATGTTTGGCCTGATGTCGATTTGATCGCAATTTGAATATATAATATTTGCGACATTAAACTAGGAAATACGATATCTCATGTCAAACAAATAAGTCAGTTAACATAAGTACAATTTTAATTTTTAAATTTGGCACTTTTCACTCACTTGCCCTACCTCAAAACTAGGTGCAGAAAATCGTGTAACGAACTGATCTGAAAAGCTTCATGGAATAGAAAGTGACAGATGGTAGAACACTTTGCAACAAGATTTTGCTTATGGAGCACTTTTCTCATCTTGTCCGTATTTTTTTGTCAAGTTCAGGTTAATTTACGCACATAATGCTACACCATCTGTCAGTGTATTGTTTGTACTTATTGTCAACTGCCAGGATGCTTGTACACCAAAAAACATTTTTTTATATAGAACAAGCAAAATAGGTTCGCCTTTTCTGACAGAAGAAATTAAAATAAATTAAAAAAAGAAGTTCAACGTTCCTGGACCAGTGATTATTTCTTCGAAAATATGAGGTGACGCACGAGTTTTCGAATGGCGTTACGGGTCATATACTTGAATAACGGAGGACCTGATTCAACAACAACATTATATCAAGAAATGGCCAGTTAATTGGCCATCGAGATTCTGCGATTTAACGCCACTCGATCTCTTATTGTGGAGCTTTCTGACGTCTTCGATATATACTGATTGTTATATATTTCGTTAACCTCATGACATTGGGTTATATGCATGAACGATAGTCAATGCTTTTACTAGAGAATTTCAATATTATTTACTTATTTCCGTATGCATAAAATCAAGTAAATACTGAATAATAAGTATTTACTGAAAGACATAGAACTTACTTGATTCTGATGAATTAAGCTAGTTTTTCGGTACGCATAGAAACTAGTAAAAACAATATTATGTACTACGAGTATTTACTAGCAATTTTCCAAGTCTGTAAACACCAACTTGAAAATTTAATAGTAAACACTAACTGATGCGGAAGCCCGATTCTTCGAATTTTGAAAAAATCTATTAATATTAACTAGTCTTAATGACCGCATTTTTACATAACAGCTCCGAAAAAGTTTACAAGGAGCGGATAGTTCCCAGATCCAATTATTTTTAAATGCCTTACCGCATTTTATCGTGTATTTTATCCGTAATGATTTTAAGTTGAAATTTACTGGTGGGAGCAGTGGCTCAGTGATTGGTGTATTCGACTACTAATCGAGGGGTCTCAGGTTCAAATCACGCTGGGACCACGTAACACCTAAGATATTTTTCCCCACCTCTTGCGAACGTCTGACAAATATCCAAGAGTATCAATTGTCATGAGAAGCTTCTCAAATTTTCCGTTCGGAATCGGCTTAAAATTGTCGGTTGCTTTCCACTTCGCACAAGTAAATAGTTCGAGAAGTTAGGTTTCGGCAATGAGTATGGGCATTAGTGCCTAATTATACCCTATTCTAAGGGTATATTAATTTTGACGCATAGTTTGTAACATACCTTAATATTGCCCGTAGACCCCTAAAAGTTACTATATTTATGATCAGCATCGAGTTGAGCTAGGGAGCGTTTTTTTTTTTTTGATAAAATCCTTTAAATGTTATATAACAAAATATGTAGAGCGTTCTTAACAATTCAACCATACTTAGACTTTTGTCACGCCCACTTATGAGGGATAGGAATAAGAATATGGTATCCAACAGTTCGCCCAAGCGGACTGTAGCCCGTCCCTATGTTTTTGATGCATAGTTTGTAACATACCTTAATATTGCCCGTAGACCCCTAAAAGTTACTATATTTATGATCAGCATCGATAGTATGTCGATCTAGCCATGTCCGTCCGTCCGTCCGTCCGTCTGTCGGCAAAAATTAGGCCTTTAAACTGGACCTAGAGAGCTGAAATTTTAACCATATACTCTCTAGGGTCCCGAAATAATCAAGTTTACGAATTTTTGAAATTCGCCCACAGACACGCCCACAAACTCAAAAAAACAAAATTTTGGAAAAAATCGAATTTTGAGCTAGAAAGCTGAAATTTTTTATATACGATCTATGACTCCTAAAACTGCTCGCGATAAAAAAAAATTCAAAATCCGCCCACTGACACGCCCACAAATAAATATAATAATTTTTGTATACCCTATTCTAAGGGTATATTAATTTTTGAAAATCAAAAGTTTGAGCTAGGAAGCTGAAATTTATAATATATACTCTCTATGGGCCCTTTATGCTCATGTGTAAATATTTTCAAAATCCGCAAACTGACACGCCCACAATTATTGTTTTTTTTTTTTTGAAAATTCAAAGTTTGAGCTAGTTAGCTGAAATTTATAATATGTACTCTCTAGGGGCCCTTTATTCTCATGTGTTAATTTTTTTTAAATCCGCCTACTGACACGCCCACAATTAAATAAAACAATTTTATTGAAACACCCAAGTTTGAGCTAGTGAGCGTTTTTTTTTTGATAAAATCCTTTAAATGTTATATAACAAAATATGTAGAGCGTGCTTAACAATTCAACCGTACTTAGACTTTTGTCACGCCCACTTATGAGGGATAGGAATAAGAATAGGGTATCCAACAGTTCGCCCAAGCGGACTGTAGCCCGTCCCTATGTTTTTTTTACTGGAATCAAGGTATTTTTTGGTACTTTAACATTTATATGTCTCTATATGAACTTTAGGGTATTAAAAGAAAAAGAAAATTAGGAGCAGCTTCGCCTAAATAAAAGATGCAAATCTTAATGAGATATGTAGAAAATCTAGGATTTCAAGTTGGTGTTGGAGAAGACACATGCATGCATCAGAGTACTGTTTGCAGAACTGTGTATTATGTATTATGCAAAACTTGTAGCTATAAAGTTTCCTTCGGATTATGAAGAATAATTTATTGCAAAACGGAATTGGATCTTAAAATATAGTTTTGTATCATGTATGGGAGCCACAGTAGATTCCAACACACGTTAACACATTTGTCAAGGATGTACAACCAAATTCCGATAAATCTAGTAAATACTTGAAATCTGATATTTTACTTGAAGTGCCAGTATTAACTATCAGCTTATACTTCAAGTAAATACTAAGTTACATTGTGCCGTCCAGCTTCTTGTTATAAACATTGAGAAATTTTTCAATATGCCCGTTCGCGTACTTTTATGTGTAGAAAATGAATTCTCTCAATTCTCCAAACTTGAGAGAATAAAAGTACGAAGAAAAGTACGTGGACGCTTTCGCAGGAAAAAATTAAAAACGCCGAAGTTTGACTTGAAAAAAAGGAACAGCTGGTTTTTTTTTTGCTGTCAAACACATAGGATTACTTCATTTGACAGCTTTTATTTTCTTACCACCCGAAATTCTGTGTGAAGAAAGATAAACGAAAGTACCTACATTTTATTTTCGATCCTCTTTTTAGCATTTTCTCAATACGCGAATATAATGTAGTTTCAGATGAAAGTTTATACTATTTACCGTTTGCGAATTATTACACGAACAGACTTAATGACTTCGAATTCTTACCTCAACTTTATTATTATATGCTTATTTAATAATCATTACTGAATTAAAGCTTTTTATAAATACATACAAAGCTGATAAGGCGCAAGCTACTCAGCCTTGAAAGCCAAAATTTTGTTTGCGCGTTGTTGGGTGAGATATGCTTGAAATAGTGGCCCAATATCTGACCGACAGGTTGCGCTGCGCTGCATCAGAAGCTATTAAGGAGTCCATGATGGAAATAGTGTTCAAAAATATATATAAGATATACATATAATATATATAAAGATTTTTTGCCCAAGCTCGATTCCTGTTATTAATATTCAAAATACAAGTTCTATTCTTCTTAAAAAAAACTTTCTTTTAACTGCTGCAGAGTTCGTAATAGTCTCTCTCTCCCTTTCATGAAATTGATGTTTTAAAATACGGCCAGTTTTAAATCGAAAGAGCCCAAACATATATTAAGAAAGTTGAATGTTTTGTTTCAAAAAATATTTTGCAGCAACGAATAGATGTGGTATCTATCACTTGCTATAAACTTTTATTAAATTTCTACAACTCCACTCAGTAAAAACTTGCCATCTAGTGCATAACAATGTCTATTTTGAAGGCAATAAATAAAATAAATTGCAATGGTTTCAAGTCTGCATCTCAACAAATAAATGCTGGTGTTCAGCAAAGCTCTGTTCTATCCCCGACTCTCTTTCTCATTTTTATAAATGATTTTCTGTCTGCTACTTCTAATCCAATCCATTCCTTTGCTGATGATAGTACCCTCAGCTTCTCATATTCGTTTCTTGGTTCACGCCCCTAATCTTCGGGTGTGAAACTGGAATGGCAACGTATGTTAAGCTCATTAAATTCCGGTCTTAACAGCATAACTCAGTGGGGTACAACAAATAAAGTGGAATTTAATGCTTCCAAAACACAATGCTGTCTCCTGTCATTAAAGCAAAACCCACACACACTGCCATTATCCACGAATGGCACTTGCATCGCTGAAACCGAAAGGCTTTCCATTTTCGGTATGTGTGTCAATGACAACCTTTGTTGGAATGACCACATATTCGATGTCGCCAAGAACGCTGCGAAATGTCTAGGCTTCCTTAAGCGATGTAAGAAATATTTCACCCCTTCTGATCTAGCTACAATTTATAAGGCGTTTATTCGCCCGAAACTCGAGTACAACGCTCATATCTGGTCTGGTGCACCAATAACTTATTTGGAGCTACTTGACAGGATCCAAAAACGCGCGATAAAACTCATTGGCGACCGAGACATCGCGAGATCGATTGACTCTCTTAGTTATCGTCGCAATGTCTCCTGTCCTTCGTTATTTTATCGGTATTTCCACCATAAGTGCTCTAACGAAATAGCCAGTTGCATTCCACCCCTTGAACATTTCAACCGCAATACCCGTCATGCAATGAATGCAAATCAGTTCACCCTCAAGCCTGTATTCGGACGTACTGTGAAGTACAAAGAATCTTTCCTGAGCCGTACAACCCGAATGTGGAATACTCTTCCACGCCCTATTTTTCCTTTACATTATAACCTACAAACATTCAAAACCAACGTGCATCGGCAACTCTCCTTTTCTTCTAATCCTAATTTCCCTAACGCCCGCGCTGTGTAGCCAATACATGATAAGGGTACTAAAAAAACATAGGGATGGGCTACAGTCCGCTTGGGCGAACTGTTGGATACCCTATTCTTATTCCTATCCCTCATAAGTGGGCGTGACAAAAGTCTAAGTACGGTTGAATGGTTAAGCACGCTCTACATATTTTGTTATATAACATTTAAAGGATTTTATCAAAAAAAAAACGCTCCCTAGCTCAAACTTGGGTGTTTCAATAAAATTGTTTTATTTAATTGTGGGCGTGTCAGTCGGCGGATTTAAAAAAAATTAACACATGAGCATAAAGGGCCCCTAGAGAGTATATATTATAAATTTCAGCTCCCTAGCTCATTTTGAATTTTCAAAAAAAAAAAAAAAAATTGTGGGTCAAATTGTGGGATTTTGAAAATATTTACACATGAGCATAAAGGGCCCATAGAGAGTATATATTATAAATTTCAGCTCCCTAGCTCAAACTTTGGATTTTCAAAAAAATTGTTTTATTTATTTGTGGGCGTGTCAGTGGGCGGATTTTGAAAATTTTTTATCCCGAGCAGTTTTAGAAGTCATAGATCATATATAAAAAATTTCAGCTTTCTAGCTCAAAATTCGATTTTTTCCAAAATTTTGTTTTTTTGAGTTTGTGGGCGTGTCTGTGGGCGGATTTCAAAAATTCGTAAACTTGATTATTTCGGGACCCTAGAGAGTATATGATTAAAATTTCAGCTCTCTAGGTCCAGTTTAAAGGCCTAATTTTTGACGACGGACGGACGGACGGACATGGCTAGATCGACATTACTATCGATGCTGATCATAAATATAGTTACTTTTAGGCGTCTACGGGCAATATTAAGATATGTTACAAACTATGCGTCAAAATTAATATACCCCTAGAATAGGGCATAAAAATCCCTTTAGTGCGCGTAAATTATAAAAAAAAAAAACGTAGCGTCGGTTCTTTTCTTTACCAACAAACTCGTCTGTATAACATATTATATAAGTACATAACGGACTTTCTAAGAATGACATATCGTTATCGATATAAATGCACAGTAAGCAATTACAAACTATGCGGTGCGGTATTAAAGTTAAAGGCAAATAAACAAAGTTTAATCAACTGGAATCAGTTGAAATGAGTTGAATATTTGATTAGAAATCTATGATCACATAAAAAGCCTAGCAACTATTGTTTTTTGTTTGTATTAAATGACCCAAGCGAGATTATCCAATCATGTCCTTTGTTAAAATGATGAAATGAAAAGTGATTACGTTATAATTTGTCCCATGAAGACCCACTAACGTTGTGCAAATTTTGTTTTTATTTTTATTTTTGCGTAGTTTACAATGAAACCGTTAGCCATGAGCGTGCCAATTTTGTTATTAATCTCGATCTTTGCATTGCATTTAATCACTGCTGCAGATTATCGCCTGTCAAAGGACGTCTATCCACTGAGATATAATATTTTCATAAAGCCATATTTTCTGCCAGAAGATGGAGATAAAAGGTTCACATTTGATGGTGAGACATCGATCATCTTTAGAAGCAGTGCGTCCGGTATTCGGGAATTTGCGGTACATGCTGTTAACATGAATTTCAGCCAATTTGATTTATGGACAGATAATGGATTGAGTATGAAATTAACATCGGAATATGAAGCAGAAACGAACAAAATTATTTTTCGACTTGAAGAGGATATGCGTACTTTGGTGAATTACACTTTGACCTCCAAGTACAAGGGAAGGATTTCTACTGGCATGGATGGACTTTATGAAATACATTATACTGATGAAGAGGATACAGAAAAGTGAGTATTTACATATGAAAGTGGTTAACCCTTTATTATATAACTGTCAACATTACAATGAATAAGTTCACTCTGTCATTTGGCTGTTGCCGGTTGAAGCTGAGAGCAGAAATATTGGTTTAAACAGCGGTGAACTGGAATTTGGATCCGCATTGATAAAACCTGCAGTGCGGTTTTACTGAGCAGATAAAAATCTTTCTAATTTTTGAAGGTTTAAAATACAAGATTGGCGCAAAAGTCCACACTTGTTTTTCTCATGCAGTATCTTTCACATTCTTCTTCTTCTTTTTCTTTAACGGCGAGGTTACGATCTGAATTAAAATGATCATAGCCATCTTCCTTTACTTCATCCGCACTGGTCCGTTTGTGTGGTACGCCAGCTCGACATCCAAATCGGCAGCCCTCTTGGTTTTGAATCACTTATTCACTAAAATAAAATGCTGGCATTTTTACAATTATGTGATACAGGGGTTGTGTATTCTTCTGTTATTGATTGTTGTTTGATATTAATATTACGACTCTTGTGATCTCCAATCGGGTCAACCCACTGATCTGCATGCACACTTGCAGGACAGCTTTAATAAATAGGTCCCTATTGTGAGTTTTGAAATTTGATCGATCGTCGATTGCAGACGAAAATCAAAACCAAACAAATGTCAAAGTGTGATGTATTCACAATATTCACAATTTTATTCATAATAATCTGTTTCTTTATCGATTCAGTTACACAATAACAAAAAGGAAAATCGATCGGCGCAATCGACAGTTGTCGACTCGATTCTTAATATACACTTTTAATAGGGGCCATGAAGTGTGTCGCAGGGCTCACATAATTGTTAAAATCGCTTTAAAATAATTTCTCCCCTTATTCGCCTTTTACGAGAATCTCTGTTTACCGGGGCAGCTGCACTGATTTTCTTCACCTGTCTTTGGAAGGTATTCGGCAGCTCGGTAACTCTTCCGAATTATCCCAAACTTGCAGCGGGTTTCGGTAAAGAGATGCGCTGTGATATGATTGAAGACAGGTCTTGAAGTTATTGCGGACAAAACGTCACCGCTGATAGTAATAACTTCGTGGTTGTAAGAAAGTTCACCTACCTCGGAGTTAAAATCATCTTCACGAATCACGACTTAGGGGGTACCAACGCAGAATTGCACTAGGAAAACGCTGCTACTTCGGTTTGGTAAAACAAATGGGTTTGAAACTCGTGGCTGGAAGGTTCTGCTCTATGGCTCCAAGCGCTAGCAAAAAGAGCGAGTTTACATTGGGCTCCCTTGAAAGAAAAACTCTGTCGGATATTTGGTCCTGTGTGCGAGGAGTAAGCCTAAGGTGTGTTTTTCAGAAAGGTAATATCAATCAACGTTCCTATATATAATCGCGAACAAATGAAGAAGTGCTTCTTCGTGCACTATACGCATAGTTGGAATTTCAACTCGCCGCTCATGATGGCTTTCAATAGGAAGCTGTTATTCTTGTGGCATTGACACAAAAGAGTAATCTGACGTTCACTCTCGTATATTCTGCTTATAATAACTCCACAAATGTTAAAGTCACGAGGAAATAAAACATCATTTACAAAAAATTAGGGCATCTTCCGATCGGGACATGACTTTTATGGCACAATGTGCTTTTGCTTTCTTTAATATTGATATATTTTGAACTTTCATGACGCAGATGCTACGCTACGCGGTTGCTATCTTCTTTTTCTTTATATTTATCTGTCAGGAACGCTGCACCTATAAAAATACACTATCACCCCGAGATTCGTTCAGTTAAGTTTTAATTCTGCTCTTAAACTCTGAAAAATTGTATTCATCCGAAAAGATGACTCTCTGAAGCGAGTTCCAAGGTTTGCTTAGTCTTTGTATATATATATTAATGTTTTTTGGTAACAGCGCTTGTCGTAAAAGGCGACTAAGGGACAAAATCACACGTAGGCGATTTTAACATCCAGGTGAGCCTAAAGACGCGTTACACATCTTAAAACTCTCCCGCAAATGTGCATGGAAATGCATGGAGTGATACGACTGGAAATAAGTGCCCATACAGGGCCTAAGACCCAGCTTCTTCAACCATTTACTTGTGCGAGGTAGAAGGGACCAACAATTTAAAGCCTAATCCGTACGGCAAATTTGAGAAGCTTCTCATGACAGTTGATACTCTTGGATGTTTGTCAGACGTTCGCAGGAGGTGGGGCAGTGGAAACAACTTATTTAGATGTTACCTGGCCGCGGCGGTAGTTGAACCTGACACATTAGACCACACACTAACCTTTGCGCCACTGCGTCCACATAACGAATGACGTCGTAAAATGGCGATCAAACAAAAATCTATAACAGTAGCATGTACGCGCCGTGTTTTATCTCAGAAAAACGACAAAACTTCAGGAAAGGGGTGTGACTTCCTGGCAGTACAATGGACAAGTATTGAATCTGAGTGCTTTGCGTAGAAAATCTTGCATCCCGACATAAAAAACATAGGGACGGGCTACAGTCCGCTTGGGCGAACTGTTGGATACCCTATTCTTATTCCTATCCCTCATAAGTGGGCGTGACAAAAGTCTAAGTATGGTTGAATTGTTAAGAACGCTCTACATATTTTGTTATATAACATTTAAAGGATTTTATCGAAAAAAACGCTCCCTAGCTCAAACTTGGGTGTTTCAATAAAATTGTTTTATTTAATTGTACGCCCGTCAGTAGGCGGATTTAAAAAAAAAATAACACATGAGCATAAAGGGCCCCTAGAGAGTATATATTATAAATTTCCGCTCCCTATTGATTGATATTTGATTGATATTTGGTTAGGGTATATTACACTGCGACCTATTGGTCTATTGTGGCCCCTTGCTTGTGCCTCGGAGAGGTACATGCCCTCGTTCAGAGTCCTCTCTAGATACTTCTTTGTGAAGCGTGTCGAGGTATTGCTCTGATTTATCCTTGTCAGGTCACACTCCTTAGAGCACAGCGTCCAGTCCAGTTTCTTTGATGAATCTGAGAATGAGCTGTGGGTCCATGGTTTGTATGTCCTTGTCTGTTATTTGGTGCCTGCCCAAATGTTTCATCCTTTTGTGGGTCAGTGCCCCACAGGATTCCAGTATATGGTCTGGAGTTTCGGCGGTTTCACTGCAGAATCTGCAGAGCCCGTCCTCCGATATGCCCATTTTCCTCAGGTGCTCCTTGAGTCTGCAGTGCCCTGTGAGGAGGCCTGTTAGGATTCTTAGGTTATTTTTGTTAAGGCCGATACAAACTTTGAATCTCTTTTGGTTGTAATTTCCTAAGAGTTTCTTTGCTTGCCTCAGACCTTGGAGGTTGAGAAAGGTTTTGGCCTTTGTTTCTTCCTCCAGTCTCCTGAACTCTTCGCGTATAGTGTGTTCTCCTATCCCGCAGAATGGTTCAGGTCCTATGAAGGGTTGCTCTGCCCCTTTTCTTGCCAGAGAGTCCGCTGCCTCATTGCCCGTAATGCCAACATGGCCAGGCACCCAGCAGATGGAGATTCTGTTATTCTTGCCTAGTCTATTCAGTCCTTGTAGGCATTCCCACACCAGTTTTGACTTGATAACGTAGGCGTCAAGAGCCTTTATAGCTGCTTGGCTGTCAGACATTATTGCTATGTTGCAATTTCTATAGTTTTTCTTGAGGTTGATCCGAACGCACCTGCCTATGGCACATATTTCTGCCTGGAAGATGCTGGTACATTTGCCCATGGATTTGTAGTGCTTAGTTCCCGGCCCAAACACTCCTGCACCAGTTCCCTCCTCAGTCCTCGAGCCGTCCGTATACCACTTTGTTGTGTGGTTGCTCAGTCCATAAGTTATGGATTCATTGCTCCAGTTCTCCTTATTGCTGAGCTTTATCTGGAAATTCTTCTCGAAGTTGAATTTCCTGATGCTGTCGTCCCTAGGTATGCCAAGAAGTGGGAGTTTTTTGAGTAAGTCACCGTGTTCTTTCGAACCGATGCATTTCCCTCTCCCAATTCCCTCCTTTGCCATCCTTAGGATTGTTTTTTCTGCCTCGTTCATCACCATGATGTGTAGAGGGGTCAATTCCAATAACACCTCCATGGCTACCGTTGGGCAGCTACGCATTGCTCCGGTAATGCACACGCACGCCAGTCTTTGTACTTTGCCGAGTGTTTCTCTTGTTGTGGCTAGACTGGTTCGTTTCGCCCATGCTACCGCTCCGTATGTGATCATTGGTCTCACGATTGCAGTGTACATCCATCGCAGGATGTTTGAGCTGCATCCCCATGCCTTCCCCGCTGGGCTCCTACATATCATGAGAGCGCGGGTGGCTTCTTGGATATCTCCTCTGTATGTTTTCGCCAGAGGAGTTTACTATCTAGATGGAGTCCTAGATATTTTACTCCTTTGACTAGTATCAGTGTCGTGCCTGATAGGCTAATGTCCTTAAGTCTTTGAAGTTGTCTTTTCCTTGTGAATGGTACTATCGTTGTTTTCGCAGGATTGATGTTAAGTCCGACATTATGGCACCATTCCTTGGTTACTTTAAGCCCCTTTTGTATGATGTCTCCAAGGGTTTCTTCGAACTTGCCCCTGGCAATCAATACAATGCCATCGGCGTACGCCTGACAGTTGATGCCATGGTTGGTTCATTTTTCCAGCAGTTCGTCTACAACTAGGCTCCACATTAAGGGTGATAGTACCCCTCCTTGTGGACATCCTCTCGTTGTGTTTACTCTGATGGTTCCAGATGGTGTTTGAGTCTCTGCTGATCTAGTGCTCAGCAGCTCACACATCCAGTTGGATACTGTACTGTTAACTCCTTTCCTATCCAGGGATCGTTTGATCGCATCATGTGAGGTGTTGTCAAATGCTCCCTCTATGTCTAGGAAAGCGCACAGTACTATTTCTTTTGCCTCCAGGGCACTTCGAATTATCTCCGTCAGCTGATATAGGGCGGTCTCTGTTGATCTGCCCGCTCTGTATGCATGCTGACGATGATGTAAGGGGGATGTGTTCAGAACATCTTCCCTTAAATAATTGTCTACAGCCTTTTCTGTCATCTTCAGAAGAAATGACGTAAGGCTGATGGGTCTGTACGATTTTGGCTGTGTGGGGTCTTTTTTCCCCGCTTTTGGTATAAACACAACCCTTGCTCGTCTCCATTGCATTGGTATGTGGCCCAAGGCAATACTGCTCCTTGTTATCTTTAGCAGGTGTGGTACCCTTTGCCCTTCTTAAAGAAGGGCGGGTATAATGCCGTCCACTCCGGCAGATTTGAAAGGCTGAAAGGAATTTATTGCCCATTTCAGCAGTCCCTCAGAACAGATGGTTGATGTTGTTTCCCAGTCTTCCCTCCGAGGTCTGATTGAAGTGGTATTGATTCCTGGCTCAGTACTAGGCGAGCTGCCAGGAAAGTGAGTTTCTAGTAGCAATAGTGCCCTTTGATCCTCATCTTCCGTGAACTCGCCATCTGGTTTCCTCAGAGACATCGGCACCCCTCCTGACTTCGCAAGAGCTTTGTGTAGCCTTGCCGCACTAGGGGTGCTGGTGATTGTCTCACAGAATTTTCTGAAGCTATTTCTTTTAGCTTTTCTTATTTCCTTGTTATATGTAGTAAGGGCCATTTGGTAGCTTTGCCATTCTCCGCTGCGCTTTGCTTTATTAAAAAGCTTCCGCACCTCGGATCTTAATTTTGACAAGTTATTGCTCCACCATGGCGTCTGTTTCCTGTCCCGTTCTCTACTTAGAGGACAGCTTTCTTCGAACGCAGTGATGATGGCGTTTGTTATGCCTTCCACTGCGCTCTCTAGCTCTAGGGGGTGTCCCGGAGCCTTCCTTAGACTAAGGCGCCCCAGTTTGCTCTCTAGAGCAGTTCTATAAGTTTCCCAATTGGTTTTCCTTGGGTTTCTTACTGGATTTCTCGTGATACTTGTGCTGTCCAGGTCGAATACTATTATTCGATGGTCAGACAAGACGGCTCACTAGATACTCTCCAGTTACTAATTAATTTACTTACGCTTGGGCTACCAAGCGTGAGGTCGAGTACTTCCTCCCTGACACTAGTTACAAAAGTGGGGGTATTTCCCACGTTTATAATATCAAGTGACGAACTCATAATAAATTCTAGTAGGTACTCACCCCTGGTGTTGGTGTCGGTGCTCCCCCATATGATGTTGTGGGCATTTGCATCACACCCTATAAGGAGCGACATGCGGAGCTTGTTGCAATGCTCCACCAGTCGCTGCATTTGGGATGATACAACCGGCTCATCCCCTGCACAGTACGCCGATACGATGACAATGGTGCGGTGACATCCTTCAACATCCAGATGTACCTGAATTGGCACCAGATCTCGTGTCGCGTATTCTGAAAGTAGAATAAATTTATATTTATTGTTTATTAGAATGCAAGCTCTCGGTTTCTCGGCCCGAGTGTCCCATATTACCTTTGCATCCTTGCTCGCCAATCCTTTGACTTGTCCTTTCAGGATCCATGGCTCCTGGATTAGTACTAGCCCTTGGCTTTGGCAGGTAAACATCCTAGATATAGTCGCCGAGGCGGCTATAGCATGATGAATGTTCACCTGTGCTAGTTTAATTTTTCTGTTGGCGGGGTTCATCGAGCTATTGCTCGCGCGGGGCAATTGCCCCGTCCTCCTTCAGCAACGAATCTTCCTCCTCCTGGGTGATTTCCTGGAAGAGGTCGATGACCGTGTTGTCCATTTCCCCCTCAGAGATCGTGCTCTCCGAGACGGAAAGAGACTCCTCGGTCTCCTCAGGAGCCTGCTCCGCCGATTGGACAACGGAGGAAGGTGCTTTAGTCTTCGGAGGAGCAGTATGCTCTACCTCTGCCTGCGCGCTCTGCGAGTTCAGATTCGATGCTGGCTGGGCTGTCTGCCCAGAGATCTCGTCCGACCTCTTGATTCCGCACACCGCAACCCTGCCGAATCGGTAGCTCAGTGATCCTTTTTGGGTTTTTATGGCGTCGAAAGATTCTCGGTCGATGCCAAGAACCAGTACCTGCCCGGTTCCCTCTTTTCGACAATTGAGAATCCTCCACGCCTGGACGTTAAGTCCCACATTCTGTGCTTCCAGCAGTGCCAAGGAGGTTTTAGCTTCTTGCTCTGCACTGCGTGGAAGGAAGATTGTTATGGAGTAGGACCGTGGTATATCTGTCCCACTGCATGCCATGAGGCGTGTCCCCTTCCATTTTCCCAGCTTTGGGGCTACTGCCTTTAGCCACTCAGCTGTCTGCGGAGTCTCGCAGTCAACTAAGAGCATTCCATGTTTGAAATGTATGCCCTGGAATTTGAGCTTATGCTCCCATCCCAAGGCCATTTCCAACACAATGGCGTCTTCAAGTGCCGTGAGGTCTGGGTTGCTGAGGATCTCCTGCGGATATTTCACCGGCAGAACAGCAACCTGCTCAGCAATCGCACCTGTCTCGTGTCTACCGCTAGCCGGGACGGTTTTCACCGCCGTAGCATAGCTTCGACCGACCACGGTGGCGCTCGATTTTGCAGGCTTTCCCGTGGCCCTCTCGGTGCCTTCATCCACCTTCTGTTTCTTGGCTTTATTTGTTGTGGGGGGGGGGGGTGATGTTGTTGTTCCCCCTTTTTCCCGTCGCCACTTCTGTACTTCCAGGCTTGGCCCGATGTTCCTCAGCCCTCCTTTTGGCTTCCTCAGGCCCGAAGCCTTTAGTGAGGTAGCGGAGGTACCATTTAGTGCCAGCACCACTAAGTCCCCTTCGTAGTGGGTCATCCCTCGCGCCTGATTTCCCAGGTGGAGGTAAGGCTGGCTTACTCCTCTTCCTTCCGGTGTATTTGTCGGGGGGTACAGGGGCTGGTACTTGAGCTATGCTCGTTCCCGCTGCCCTAGTTCCCTCCACCATTACCTCCCCGGACAGGGAGGGGATTAGGATTTGGGTCCTATCCCCACTGCAAGCACCTGTCGGTGCTACCGGGCTTCTTCCCGGGCCTTTTGGCACCCCCGTGGCTTGTCGTGAGGTGACGATGGTTCTTTGACTGGTGCTGGGTTGCACCAGTTTAGAGCCTCCCTCTCGACTCGTTCCGGGTCTATCTTGTGCTAGGCGGTCGTCATGGATGTCCTGCTCCATCCGACCAATGGCTTCGTCTGCGGTCGGTCCCCGCACTCTGTTGAGTTTTTTTTTGTTTTTTTTTTTTTTTGTTTTCCGCTCCCTAGCTCAAACTTTGAATTTTCAAAAAAAGTTTTTTTTTAAATTATGGGCGTGTTCTGTGGGCGGATTTTGAAAATATTTAGACATGAGCTTAAAGGGCCCCTAGAGAGTATATATATTATAAATTTTAGCTCCCTAGCTCAAATTTTGGTTTTTCAATAAAATTGTTTTATTTATTTGTGGGCGTGTCAGTGGGCGGATTTTGAAATATTTATATCCCGAGTAGTTTTAGGAGTCATAGATCATATAAAAAAAATGTCACCTTTCTAGCTCAAAATTCGATTTTTTCCAAAATTTAGTTTTTTTGAGTTTGTGGGCGTGTCTGTGGGCGGATTTCAAAAAATCGTAAACTTGATTATTTCGGGACCCTAGAGAGTATATGGTTAAAATTTTAGCTCTCTAGGCCCAGTTTAAAGGCCTAATTTTTGCCGACGGACGGACGGACATGGCTAGATCGACATTACTATCGATGCTGATCATAAATATAGTAACTTTTAGGGGTCTACGGGCAATATTAAGGTATGTTACAAACTATGCGTCAAAATTAATATACCCTTAGAATAGGGTATAAAAAAAGCAAGCGTCGTAATCGCAAAAATAGGGGATCATGCAAACGAAATAACACCAGCATTTGACTGGCCTTAATAAAGAAGGGATCCGATACCGGGGAAGCCTGCCGATGTTTATTGAGTTCGAACCGGCGAACTCCACGGGCGGTCCATTAGGGATGCCATAAAGTGGGAGGTTTTTCCAACCGTTTAATTCTAATCATAACCTTACCGTAAAGGAAAAGAAGAATAAGTTATGCCAAGTAACACCAGAGTTCACTGTGACTCTAAGAAGATATATGGTCTCATTAGGGTTAGAAGCTCATCCAATTTCTGTTGAACAGTCAAAGTATGTAGTTCAAAAGGGGCTAAAAAAGTCGTCAACTTTGCTTTACTTAAAAAAGTATACAAAAATGTTACGTATACGCCATCGCTATCGATCGGTTTCTTAAAACTGGAAAGTGTGGCTTTGGCCGAAAAATACGAATAAATATGTCAAATAGCTCCACAGAAGGAGGCATAAAAGCATAATATAAGTTTTGTGCGATGTGCCTCTTTCAAATCAAAAGCGACTCTCAAGTCTCTGTATCTGAAGAGTACCCCTGACACGCTGGTTCGAGTTGCACAGACCAAATGAGGCAATACAATCTGTGAGCTGTTTTCACTTCACCCACATATTAGTACACCTCATAGAGTTCGCGTGTATCTTCCACTCTATTCACCTACATATTCTTTCGAAGGAGCAAAGTTTTAGCTATAAGTTCCTGCTTCTCTTTCAGCTCTCGATAAACCAAAAGTGACAAGACTAACGTTCGGCTTAGCATGTATGTCGGAAATCCAAGAGTGTCACTCGTGAAGTTTATGTTTTGTCCTACGTAGGTGAATTTCGTTACTGCCTCGAAGTCGTTGCTGTCAACAGTAACATCAGTCGTTCGATAAATATTTGTAAGTTTGCCGATAGCACTTTCCTAGATCAACACTTTTTTAAAGAATCGAAAACGCGATCATAAAAAAGTCGATTGTATGTTTAACATCCAATGTATGTGTGATAGCCGGCATTCTTGTTAACCATATCTCGAGCGGCGCACTAAGCTCCTATAAGTGAGGCCGAAAGCCATCGCATGTATGAGTGGACAAGGGGTACATACCTTGTTTTATAGCGCACGCTTAGCAGGCCACCCATGTGCTGTTTGATACAGTTCACATAATAAGGCACATTGATGTACGAGTACCAATGTTGTCTGGAATCTGTTAAGCCACTTAATGTTAATGAGGCCTAATGCCTAATGTTTTTTTTTATCTACAAAAGCATTGTAAAATTATTTTGTCTACTTACAGATTTATGGTAGCAACTCAGCTGCAACGTACTGACGCCAGAAAAGTATTTCCATGTTTCGACGAACCTGGTTTCAAGGCAGTTTTCACGATACATATAAACCGTCCGAAAAATGTAAAGTCTTATAGTAATACAGCTATCCTGCGCACCACTGCTGACGAGTAAATAACACTGAAAAATGTCCAGTTAAACAATCAACCAACTTTTTTTTATAGAAATGACCCTCAACGCTATGTGGATCACTTTGCTGACACACCTTTAATGTCCTCCTACCTAGTGGCAATAGTTGTTGCTGATTATAAAACCCGTGGAGAAGAAAACTTGCGTATAATATCGCGTCCGGAATATTATGATAAGACTGAATTCAGTTTCGATGTGACAAAAAAAATGCTAAGCAAGTACAATGACCTCTTCGCCCGTTACTATCGTGATTTAGGAAATCCACTTCTTCAGAAGCTTTCACTGTCTAAATTTCCCCATAATGGTATGGAAAATTGGGGTCTCATGATTTATAAGTATGTGAACTTTTTGTAATTTTTTCTTACATACATAATATTTAACTATGTATATTCATGTGTAAGTACATATATCTACTTCTATTTTGTTTGTTCTTTTTTAATAGAGATGATGTTCTTGTTTACGAGGACGGCAACACTGATCTGAGTGGCCAGCAATATACAATAACAATTATATCGCATGAAACTTCGCATAGTTGGTTTGGCGATACAATCACTTTTGAATGGTGGGGTTACTTTTGGCTTAACGAGGGCTTTGCCAGATATTATCAGTACTTTGCTTCTCATGCGGTAAGAGTCCAATTGAATTTTAATTGATGATTTTCATTTAATTTCCGTTTTTCTAGGTTTATCCAGAATATGAATTAGATAAGCAGTTCGTTGTCGATCAGTTGCAGTATATTTTTGATAAAGATGCTGGCAATTCTACACAGGCATTAAGTGAACCGGATGTCACTTCGCCATCAGAAATAGCAGGAAAATTCAGCAGTATTACATATGTTAAAGGAGCTACTGTTTTACGAATGATAAGCAATGCCATGTCGGAGACTAATTTCGAAGAGGCTATAAGGCACTATATCACCGATAAGTGAGTAGCCACTGAGATTAAGATCCCCCAGTTACACCGAAAGCTTTTCACTGCCATACCTCTTGCGAAAGCCTGAGAAATACTCAAGAATTCGTCATGAAAAGCTTCTCAGATTTTCTGTTCGAAATCACTTGATTACTTAACGGACTCCCGACTCGTTGGAGAGTCTCTCCTTGAAATATGACCGATCCAATGTGTAGGCAATGTGCCTAAGCTTTTTGGACTCATAGAGTTCGCGGTTGTATCTTCTTCTCCTTTCGTCCTCCGCACACAGTATACCACATATCCGGTTGAATACTTTTTTGAAAGAAACCAATATCTGCTCTCTTTTCCTTTTTAGAACTGGCAGTATCACAGTTTTAAAGAGTTTACACTTGGTCTTCCTTCTCCACTCTAGTTGTCATTCGTGGAGTTGATATTTACTCCGAGTTAGATAAACTTCCTGCTTACGGCTTGAGACGCTAACATAATACGTTCGATGGGATATGTGATCTTTAGCGAAGAAGTTACAGGGAAATATAACCTCTATATCTTTGGTAAACCATCAGAGTCGGCGGCTTTGTTATTCTTTAGATTTTCTAACAGCTATGCCAACCTCTTCGATACTGGGTGATGGAACCGGTTCCTTATTTACGTGTGCAGGATCGCACTAGCGGCAACCTAGTAATTGCATCAAAGCAAATAATAATATTTAAACCTACTTCGATACTTGATACCCATAACCCATGCATTATATTTATATAGCGTTGCTTCGAACATCAGCAAGATATGAGTCGCATACGCTTTGAATTTATCCGCAACGAAAAATGGGTGCGTGCCTCGCGTCGATTTGGTTAGCGGGTCGACCATTTTGAGTGCGCCAGGTGGATTCGTGGATGCGCGGTCTTGGTATCCAGGTGCTTCTTATTACTGCTGTTGCAAGGTAGATTATTCGCAAGCCGTTGTCTGTTGTAGTTTTTTGAGGGCTGTACTTGCCAGCTAATCCGCCAAAGACGTTTTCGTACTGGTTTACCCATTGATGTCCCCGAGTACGATTTTGACATCGTACTCCGGACAGGCGCCGTTAAGATCTGTCCAGGAGGTCACACAACTCCTTCTAGATAGGTTCTTGGGAATGTGAATGCCGTCGTTAGTCCATTAAAGGCTCATCCGCCACCTTCTCTATTTCAACAACCAGAGGTAGTCTTGAAAATCCTTAATGACCCCATATCCAAATATGTTAGAGTAGCTCATGCAAGGTGTTTGCCATGCTGGCGGTTGACGACACCATTGACGACCCATCACGTGAATTCATCTTCTATACGTCCACCTTCTGAGGGGCTCATATAAGATTTCTGAGACTCATCGGCCAGTAATTTTCAACAGAGCATTGTAGTGTTGATTTTTTTCGTTTTGTTCGACACTCACGTGAACAAGCTAAGCAAGATAAGTCTGGGCGATATGGCCAGTACCCGCTGGTTACCATATTAGGTAAAATAAGTACACTTGATGCGTAGTTCTAAAGTTACGGCGCTGGACATCGCCAGGTTGATGCCGATCACTGTTTACCCTAATCGCAGAAGAGCTTATCACTGGGTTTGATGATAATTCATTTATTTTGCTCGATCGCGTTGGATACGAAAACTGACCAAGTGCCCACACATGGAACTTGTAGAAACAGTCAATCAACATACGTTTGCACTGCTTGACAATATTTAAATCAATCCTTTTATCCGACAATCGAGATTCTTATTTTATTTCATCGCCCGATTGTTTTCCTTTGGTGGTAGCTGGCTCATTTGACCGATCCGTAAGCCATAGTGGCATCCATTATGATAATTCGACCCCCATGAACTAACGAAAATGCTTCCAGCGATAATCCCCCCAAGAACCCAAAACCAAATGTGTTTGCTTTTTAAATAATCCTTTCTTTTATTATAGCCTCAGCCGCTCGGTTATTCCATCAGACTTATTGAAATGGTTGAAATTATTTTGGCCTGCATCACCAAACGTGGATGTTGATGAGTTCTTCTACGACTGGACAGAACAAGTTGGCTTTCCCTTGCTAACAGTCAACCTCGCCGATAACAATTCCAGTATAACAATACAACAACAGAGATATCTTGTCGATTCAGAAGACGGTAGCGACCCAAGTATCCGATACACGATTCCACTAACTTATACCACAAGTGCAGATCCAAATTTCACCAACACCTTCCCAGTGCAGTACTTCAACAAGTATCAAAAAGAAGTCATTCTTAATTTCTCAACACCTGTCGATTGGTACGTACTAAACATCCAGCAAACCAGCTACTATCGCGTTATGTACGACAACACCTCCTGGCACATGTTGTTCAACGCCCTCAACAAGGAGAATTGGTCAGGTATCCATGAGATAAATCGGGCCCAATTTGTTGATGATTTGTTAGCTTTTGCACAGGCTGCGATTCTGCATTACGATTGGGTATTCAAAATGCTGGAATATTTGAGGAATGAAATTCACTACACGCCTTGGGAAGCAGCTTTCAATGGTTTCAATTTTGTAACCCCATTTTTAACTGCTGAAGAGCACGAAGACTTTGGTAGTTATATTTTGTTTGTAACAGAGAAAGTTTTCAACAACTTGGGAGTTTTGGCAACGCAATCAAATGAAACCGTGGTGGATGTTTATAATCGGAAGCGGATTGTGCATTTTAACTGTAAATATGGACGAAGGGCTTGTACTTCAGGAGTACATTCTGTTCTGAGAAATTATTTGTATTACGGAGTTGTCATACCAGTCGATATTCGTGGCACGATTTACTGTAGTGGGATGAGAGATGGTTCTGAAGAGGACTTTGACCAACTTCTCAAAAAATTCAATGCGGAAAAAGTCCAACGAGAGAAATTGAGAATGCGATATGGGCTCGGCTGTGTTCGGAAGTCGATAAATATAAAGAAGTTCTTTGAAGTAGTTCTAAGTGATGCAGTGCCACTGCAGGAAAAAGATGTAGCTATAGCTCCATTATACAAAGAAAACCCAGAAAATGTGTGGCCTGTCTATAAAATGGTCACCTCAAGATATGCAGAAGTCGCAGAGGCGTAAGTACTTTTTTTTATAAAGTTTCACTAATTAACTTGTCTTCCCCTCTAGCTTTGAAAGCTGGACACGCACTGCGAATCTAATCAGCAGCATTGCCAACCTATTGACGACAGAAGACCAAAGGGATGATTTTAAAGAGTTTGTAGACAAAAATCGTTTTCGATTCGGCATATCTGTCGAAGTTTTAGATTATGCCCTCCAGACGGTGGATAAAAACCTTAAATGGGCGGAAACACATTTGAGCTCACTGCGTTTGTACCTTAAATCAAAAAATTACGCTTCAGCCACCAATTGTGTGAATGTTTTTTTAATTACTTTAACTATTGTGTTATACGTGTTCGGTTAAATAAAGGGGACATAGGATTATTTCAGAAATAATCTCGAAGTTATGGAATCATGCCAAACAATTTCGTTTTGATGTTGACAAGCGGAGGAGGATACAACATATAAATACTTTTTGTGAATGCAAGGGAAAATCCGCATACAAAATCCTATCCAGCGTAATGTGTGAATGTCTCAAGCCGTGCTGCAAAACACTAATCGGGACCAGATCAAATTTTACCATTAAGGCAAAATCCCGGAAAAGACCAACGAATTTCAAGTCGAGACTCACCATCTTTTCAATGACTTTAAGGCCGCATATGAAAGCATTCCTCATCAGGAGCTTTACATGGCGATAGCCGAATATGCGATCCCCACAAAACTTATCCAGTTATGTCGCGTGACAGTGAAAACACGCAGTGTAATGTTCAGTTTGGAAGCAGCTCTTCCGAATTATTCCAAAAGCACCTAGGTTCGCGAAGACAAGGAAGAATAAACTTCCGTTTTAAGGACCTAGCCATCGTGCTTGTGCATGCCAGATCGCTTGGTCTGTACATCTGGAAACAGCGTGCCCGAGATCACAGAGGAAGGAAGGCTGCAATGTCTCAGGCAGAAACTCTTTACGGGTCAGGACCACGTTAAGTTAGTAAGCAAAGGAAACCCTGAGATGGAAGTTGTATAGCGTTTTCCATTTTGCATGCATTCTTATACCCTATTCTAAGGGTATATTATTTTTAATTCATAGTTTGGAACATGCCTTATTTTTGCCCGTAGACCCCTAAAAGTTATATATTCGTGATCAGTATCGATAGCAATTTCCATCAGGCCATTAACCGAACCGAACCCCTACAAAGCCGAAATGTTAAGTAGGGGGAGTGGGGGTACATTGATTCGATTTTCATTCAATAATGAAAAAACATGTTTTTCATTTGATTTGACGTTAACTTAATAGATTCATTTTAAAGGCTAAGTAATTTTCTCTTTTTTTCAATTGACTTTTTTGTTAAAATATGTTAAACACTAGTCTGCACTTCTTTTTTAAAAAGAAGAATTTTATATCAATGTGCCCCTGAGGAGGGGCAAATTGATATGCAAATGGGGCACGTTGATTCGATAAATACTTACCCTCATCATATAAAAGATAACAAATTCAGTCTTAAAACAAATTGTTTTTTTACTTTATCGCATTTATTTGTTATAGAAATTTAATAAAAAAAAGCAAAGTCAAGACTTTTTATGGTTTTAAGTATTAAATTAAATATGATTAATATGCCAGTCGTTAAAAGCTAACTTCAGTTTTGACTTAAACGGACCATATACTGCCACATCAAGTGGTTGCAACCTGTGCGATGTATGAAGCGGAAAAGACTAATATTTGTGTTTCTTTTACGGAATCCTTTTGTCGACTCAATGCCAATTTTTCCAAATTCGAAGGCCAGCTTTTGCACTTGGATAACCAAGACCATACCACGTCGAGTTAATCGGTTTTCGTCAGATCACCGCAATTAAACGACGTTGGGCGCGATTAATACGATGGGGGACCGGCTGGGAACAACCGCGTGTCGTTGGCCAGTCCCATCTATGAGTTGAGGTAGATAATACATACGTGGTATCACAATGGACCTAAATTGGTCTAAGTGTGTCGGCTTCTGCTGACAACCACTATAACCTAACCTTAACTTTTGCACTTGGATTAATGCCAACCCATAATGCATTTAACTGCATTTTATTATGTAATCATTAAGCATATTTTCTTGGCTCACACTGAACACTTGTTGCGATTAATATTTAGACGAAAAACGTTTCAGTTCTATTTTATTTGCAAATATTTTTTGTTTTATTTTTCGATTCTATGCTGTAAAGTGGCTGGTTTTAAATTGTAGCGTTCAGCTGATTTTCCGATGGAAAGTTTTCCCTCTAAAACCTCGAAAATTGTTAAGCCTATGTCGATTTCATTTATATTAGCTCTTTCAGTTTTTTTTACGTTCTTAAGTTCTAACCATTTTGTTCCTTAACACCATGAAAAGTTTTTTCTTTATAAAACTTAACATAAACATTTTCTCATGATCAGTATGGGGCAGATTCATTCACCAAGTGTGAGGCACATTGATACACATCGATGTGCCCCACACTTGGTGAATGAATCTGCCCCATCACGTCACTTTTAATAAAAACTAGTGTTATGAAAAAAAAAAAACTAACCACTAGTTTACTATTTATAACAATTTACAAACTAAATATATTGAACTTACCTTTAAGACAGAGGTAGCTGAAATTTTTCATAAAAGTTGCACAAAAAGTTTACTTAAAAAAAAACAAAATTTCACTCACAGAAGCCAAAACAGGTGCAAACGCTTTACTAGTAAATTTGCAATTGAAATGGCGGGAAGAAAAATCATTTGTATCTCCTCGTATTTTGCTATGTGTGGGTGTAAGTAATAATATGTTCAATACTTCCGGTGGAAAGCTACAAGCACTGTATCAATGATCCCACTGTATCAATGTGCCACCTCTCCCCCTATATACTTCCTAGACCCCCGAAAAAAATCAAGTTTAAAAAAAATTTAAATCCGCCCCCACAAAAACTTTATTTCGAAAAAGCAAAGTCGTCGCTACAATGCAGAACTAAGTCACACTTTTAAAAAATATTAGTAGAGCGATTTTTAAATTTGAAAATGTATTTGCACCCAAACTATTTTATGAAACAGCTTGGCGTAAAAAACATATACATTATTTTTTGAGCTGTATTTGAACGGCACTAGATTTTTAAAAAAACATTATTATTTTTATTGATTTTGGGACATAGGATTATTGTGCATATAGATTTTGAGTGTAGAAGGAGCCTATCTTATCAAAGTGGACATATGATTAACTATTTCAACATTTTTTGTTTTTGACAATGGATATAGGATTAGTGATTAAGTATGTTAAAAAGTTGAGTAAAGTATATAAATGCAATATATTTTCTGTAAAATATATTTTATTTTTAATAAAATATTTTAAAGTTATTATTATATTGTTTTACATAAATATTCAGTCTAAAGAATTTATAATTTCAATACAAAAAAAATTAACACAGTTATCATCATTAAAAAAAAATAACAAAATATATTTATTCTTTGCATTAAAAGTAATTATTATCTATTAAGAGTAAAATTTTAGTAATTATAAACTATAATATTAAATATTATCAGGTCATAGAGTTCAAGAATTCATCATCAGGTCATTTTCTTAAAAAAATAGTATATTCTATATAAAAAAATAGTAAAATAATAAGTAATACACTCGCATTTTCCTTAAAAAAAGCTTAAAAAAAAAGTGATAAGTAATTAATCAGACTCGCTGTTATCCATCTCCAAGACATCTTGCGATGTGGACCCTTCTTTAAGATGCTCGTAAAATGAATGATATATTTGAAGAATTACTTTTTCCCGGCAAAGATGCATTAGATCCTTATGTTTTAATTTTTGGATTGGAATTTGGTTTATTCTAAGCTGCACAAGATTGTAGGTGTCAAGATTTTGCACAGTCCCTCTTTTTTTCTCCATTGTGTTAATAATTTTCGTTTCACCATCAAAGGCATACCTAATTTGTACTAAATTTGGAGTTTCTGAGAATGTTTGAACAATTTTTACCTTTGTCCATTTTACGACGTTTCCTTCTTCGTCTTTTTTCCAGTTTTTGCTTGTGTCTGTAAGCATTTTTTTAAGTCGAAAATATCGCTCGCGTACATTTCTTTGACAACATAATGGCTTAGTTTTACAAGCAGTCCGAGCAACACTGTACCACTGGTCTGGACAGTAAATAGGAATATTTTTGGTGGCTCTTTCGATGACACTATGCATCGAGTCGCCCTCGTTTTGTGTGTGGCTCTAGAAAACTGTGCCTGATTTTAACCTTAAATTTAGCTGAGCAATGCTGGTACAAGCAAAACAAGTATCGGTTTCGATTTTGTCAGCTGCAATTATCGGAATAAAAACTAAAACTTTTTTCCCTTCAGCAACTTTGGCTCTTATAAAAGAACACACAGCTTCCTATTTCACACGCCCCTCGCGATGCTATAGCTTCATGCCACATAAAGCAAAAACCTTGACGGGAGCCGATGTCATACACTGTCAAATTATAAGTCGACAGCTTACGTCTGTAATATAATTGGGAGATTTCAGCTTTTGGGTATAAAAGTGCTTTTTGCAGGTCGAAAGCAGCAACGCAGAAATCAGGAGCGCTTTCAGATCGGAGTTTGTCATTGTTTTTTTCTTTTCTTGCAAGTTCTTTAGCCTTAATATGATTTGCCATAATTTCTTTCATGCTGTCTTTTTCAAGATCAGATGAATTTCTAAATTTGTTGCACAGATCGCATTGGTCTTTTTTCGGTATATGGAATGACAAATTAAACTCGTTTAAAAAAACCTGCCGATACACAGAGAAGGATGCTTTTTGAGTGATGTTTGCATTCTCTTTATACATTTCATACAATCTTGTCACGTTCAGTCCAGGTGGCAGATACTCTCTTTTTGAGTTGGACCTGCAGTAATGACTTTCTACTCTTTGAAGGCTATTAATGTGTTCTCGAACTGAGTTTTTTACGGAACTTGGAAGAAGAGAATTCAGACTTGTGCGCCCACGGTTATCGTCCTCTACTACAGTGATTCCTTTTTTATATGACTTGTTAACCACAGTTGTAACCATTTGATGGCTTATGGATAGTGTATTTATAAAAAAAAGTCTGGCACACTTTAATTTTGTTATTAGGTTGTACGCATGTAGTAATAATACGAGAGATTTCTTCTACTTTCCACGTTCTCTTCGTTACCATAAGAAATAATATTAATCGTTGGTCTTACCCGTACTCGCTTTTTTTGCTGAACTTCAACATATTTCGAAATGTAATCTCTCTGTCGATTTATGTCTCCCAATTTCCAAAATTCTTCGAAAACGAGTTGTCTTGAAGCTTCGTCAATTTTAGAGTTGCATTTGAGCCTGCATTTTTCATGGCAAGGAGGTTTCACTGTTCGTTCGCAAATCGTTTTATTTTTAGAATTGACGTACTCCTGCCCACTATTTCTGAGGGTTTTTCTCTTGTTTCGACTCCATTCTGCTTCTTTGCGAACGCGTTTTCTTGTATTAATACAAAGAGACTCACCGGGTAAAGTAGCGTCTGCTCTTGAAATGCCAATTGAGTGTTCATCGTTCATTGAAAGATGATGACTTGAATTGTTGTTATTCGATGATGATAAATTGCTGTTTGAAGGGCAATAGTCGGAACCACCATCATCTGTTTCGAAAGGATCGATCTCGTCCTCTTCACTTAAGACCTCAAAATGGTTATCTAAACAAGAAGTAGGTAATAGGTATACCTACAATTTTTCAAAAAGCCAAAATAAAATAGTTAAAATCGTACCATTTTCATTAATTGTAACATTTTCAATGCTGGACTCATCATTTGCAGTTTCTTCAACAGTAACTACTTGTTTTCTTTGTACTTCAAGTGAATCTTCAGAACATGAAGAAATGTTTTAATTAGTAAAAATTTTTCAATATTTGTTATTAGTTATAGGCTGTACGTACCATTTTCATCAGTTACGTTTTCAAACTTGGACTGATTAATTGAATTTTCTTCTAATGTTAGTGGCTCTGTCAGAACCTCGAATGAATCTTTAAAGTTATAATAAATTAAAATTGATATTGTTTTTACCAAAAGTTATTTTTAAAAATAAAAACTGTTTTATTTTTCCATAATATCAAGAAAAAATTATATAATTATTTAAACATGATACTAACCTGTATTACCCCGTCGTTTTAAGACAAGGCTGAGCATCTTCTGGCCTCTTGACATATTGTTAAACATCTTATAACTAAAGAGGGACAAACTAAACCGTTTCACTTTCCGTACTGGCAAAACTATCCCAAGTCAACACATATACAATAAAAAAGGGAGCACAAATTATTTACTTTGTTTTGCAGAACTAAGTTATGTCCGTACTGAGGACTTAGGCTATTTGTTTTGTAGAGCAAAAAAAAACCTAAGTCCGTGTAGTGGACATAGGTTAGTTCTGCGATAAAAAAAAATTACTAAGGACATAGGATTTTTTTGTATGAATAAAACTGTGTACTTACTATTGCGCGTAGGAATACGGTCATCACACAGGCACGCGCAGAATGCGACTGGTTATTTTCTCATGTAAAATTCCTAAATTTCGATATTTTGGACTTAGACTATTTCTGCATTGTAGCGACGAAGTTTGAGCTAGGAAGCTTGTATTTGGAATGTATACTCTCTGGAGGCCCTTAATGCCCACGCCCACTTTTTAAAAATAGCCGTTTTATTTAGGAAATCATTCGCAAAGAATGTATTTAAAGTCGTTTTGATTTTATATAAAGTTTTTGGATATACCCACTTTTGAGGAGAGTTTTCTTACAAATTCATTTCAATAAAATCCTTTTAACATTGTACTCGTATAACAAAATATGTAGATATTTCTTGACAATTCTCCCATACTTACATTTTGTCACACCCACTTACTACGGGATAGGTATAGAAATAGTGTATGCAACATTTCGCCCAAGCGGACTGTAGCCTTTCCTTATGTTTTTGAAAAAAATTGATGATCTGTGTGGTTTTAAATGTAGCTAACTGATTTTAGTTTAACCGTTTTTTGTTTGGCTTATTACAAATCAACGCGTAGATAATATTGAAAAGAAATATTATTTATTTTGTGAAATTCTCAAAGTAGCATAGTGCTTAGACAAAGACATAATATATCGAATTTTTAATAATTAAGAAATATGGCTTTGGGCTTGGGATTAATATTATATTTAAACTTGTAAATTTTCTTCATTTATTCCTTTTTGAAAATCCCCTCAAATTGAAGCGCGTTCAACAATCGAAGCCTCTTGGAATTTCAGCTGAATCAATATCATAACATAGTTTCCAATTTCTAGAAAGAACTGAAACAAGAAAGCATAAATAATATTATAAAAAAGCGGCTTATTTCAATCCTTTAATGTTAGATATTATGTAAAATCAATCAATTAGTTCAAATCTATATATTTTGGAAAATAACATTTATTTTTAAATCTCCTGTTTTGTTATGTTTTGTATTTTAAAAATTAGGCTAGGATTAGAAATGATAAAACGTTCATCTCTTGAAATTATCTTTAATATTTAAGAAACGCGGTGGAATTCTTATGATGCTTTTCGGCAGCTTTCATTGTCAAGGCAAATGCGAGTGACTCAGGTAGTTTTTTTCCCAGCTCTTTGCAGTTGTTTGTTCTCGTCTTGGTAACGGCTTATGATGAGGTCCCAGTAACAGAAGATCACAAATGCGCCAACCATTTGATACCGTCTTACAACGGCTCAGCAACAAATCTCCCGATAAGGAAACATTAAACATCGCCCAATAACTCGGAAAGACTTAAATAAGAGGCAGACAATATTATCCATTTGAAGAAAGATGACGCCCAAATCATGCAAAACCAAAAAGGAATGAAAGAAACAGATAGGCATAGGAACAAGGGACTGGTTGAAAGACGCTTACGGGAGTACATATGATAATGGCATGGCATTTATTTACATTATTTTTAGGTTAATTTTATTTGTACCAGGTGGATAATCGTTTAAGACGGCTTAAAGTTGGTGAAAGTCAGCAGTGGATGGAATGTGCCAACGATTTTCATATCATCAGATCTATAAGAGTTTTGGAAGAAATAAAAAGAATAAAGATCAGAGGACCGAGACTTGAGGCACGGTGTATGGCGATATGAAGGAATCGGATACAAAGCACCTAAAGAGGACTTCGTATTGCCATTCAATAAGAAAGGACTTGATCCAAAACGCTTAAGAAAATTCAACATTTTCTACATTATAGGTACCTAACAATATAAAAATATAAAAAAAAATGAAGGTATATAGAGGCACTAGCCGCAATGGGTGGACGGATTTACTTAAACTTCGTATTTTATGTATGTATTCTATCATTCTAAACAACGGTACCTACCATACAAATTGTTTTGTTAACACTGATTTTCTCAAAAATGTCTCTAGTGATTTTATTGTTAGTATTTTTAAAATCCGCCCACCCGCGTTTCGCACGCAATCTAAAAAAACAAATTTATCGAAAAAATCAAAATTTAATTCTAGAAAGCTGAAAATTAAACAACAATTAAAAAAAAAACAGTTTTATCGAAAAGTCGAAGTTTGAGCTAGGAAGCTGAAATTTGGAATATATACTCTCTAATAATCATGTTAAAAGATTTTTGAAAAAAAAAACATTTATTGAAGAAATCCTTGTAAATAAAAGTCCTATTATTTTCAAAGTATGTACAAGTACATATACAAGGTGGCGCAAAAGTTGTCAGGTGGCGCAAAAGTTGTCACCCGATGTTCTTTCGCTGTAATTTTTTTTATGAATGAAAAACTTTGGTTCTGCTTTTGGATTATGTTAATTGGTGTCTTAAGTTTTTTCTGTATCAGTTAACTTCACAAATATCAAAGTAGAATTTACATTTGCCGCCATTTGCAAAAATTATGCTTTTTCCGATAGGAAGATGACTTTTGCGCCACCTTGTATATACTTTCCCTATGTTTTCCCTTTATTTTCCCTCCCCACAGTCTGTCTATGCCCGCGCTCAGCTTGACAGCTTTTTACTCCAACTACAAGGGCAATTTATTCAGAGCTCACGGAGCGCACTCCGTGAGAGAAAAAACTGCTCTAAGCTTAAAAAGAAAAACACATATTATTACGATTTTTTTTTGATTTTACGAGTATAGAAAATGGCTTTTGAAAAAATGTGATTTGAAACAAATTTCTATAAAAGCGATAACGTTGTCCTTTTTTAATATTGTTACGTTCATAAGAGAAAAATAAAAAAAACATATATTCACTACGCATTTTCTGTAGAAAAGCGACCTGTAAGTTCAAAATTGTCCTGGCCAAACAAATCCATCTGACTTATAAATAAGTATTTGGAAATTCAAAAATAAACATGAATTTTATTGAACGCAGTTGAACGGAAAATTCTTTCTTTTAAAACTAAAACCCTTAATGAATTTTCTGTGCTAAGTATTAGCGGCGATGTTCGTATTAGAATGGGCCAAGGTACACCAACGTAAGTCTTTTCCTAAATTCTCCCTTAATGATGTCTACATTAGAGATAGACCTTGACATTTTACTTGGAAACACTCTGTATAAGAACTCTTCCATATGAAATACTCCCAGCAATAGGCATATTTGAAAGAGATCCGTTAGGGGTTGGGCCAAAGAGTTCGCATATGTTTTTTTCGAAACTAGTGACGGTCTTCAATCGGAACTTGGAGAGTATGCAGACTTCAGCTTATTTATATTTACTTCTACGAGAGCCACCGATATATCAATAAAGTTTAATAGTGTTTAGGCACAGCTGATTATATACACTGGCGATCACAAGGATGAAGCCTTACATTTTTAGAACGATTTTTAGTCTTTATACCTGTTGGAAATTTTATACCCGGAAACTTTTACTACCAATTAAAAGGTAAATAAGAAACGACCGCTGGAATTTCCCAAGATCAAACAAGGAACTACTTGAAAAGCGTATAAAAAGATGCGCCACTAGGATGAGGCCATTGCGAATATTTCGTTGCAGCGATTTTTTTCAAAGCTTTGTTAAGAATATTTAAAATATCGTTGAAAAGAACTGTTTTTATTTAGTTAAAAAAATGGGTTCCGGAAAGACTTTGACAGCGACAGAAAGAGGAAAAATAGATGCTTCCAAGGAGTTAGAACTCTCAGGCCGAGAAATTGCATGGAGGCGAAGTAAGACTGTTGTAAACTGTTATCTTGCGGATCCACAATACTATAGGAAAAATCAAAAAGGACACACGGAAGAAGCAACAACATTGCGAGAAAAGCGAGTTATTCTACGGCTTGCCTCAAATTCTACTCTACCAGTGACTTTAATAAGGGCCAACAGTGGAGTATCAGCCATCATAGCAACGGTCCGAAGGATAATAAGAAAAAGTGGTACTATATAGAGAAGAAAACTTAACCTTTTTTGAGGCAAGTCATGGTTGCATCGATTGCAAAATGTATGGCCTCATCCTTGTGATCGCCAGTGTAGGAGAAATGATCAAAACAACTTCAAGCGGATGGTTGTTAATGGATTGGATGAAGTAATGCACAAAAAGATAAGCAATTATTTTTTAATCGCCTGAAGAAAGATTAGACGATTACAGAATAGATGGATAGTTGTCTGTCTTCTTTTTCGTGTAACGAAGTGTAAAAATGAATCGCGATCGGATATTTTGCGATGTTACATGCGGGCAAGATATTTAATATAAAGAGATTAGCAGATCCCGTTAAAGTCGATAAAGTGGATGAATGTGTTAAAAGAAGTTATGAGAGAAGTCAGATTCCGAAAGAGATCTAAGAAAAATGCGCCAGAGTTATTTTTTTAAGTTAAGAAACGAAATTAATACCTAAGTGTTCCATTATTCTAGAGAATATTTTTTGTCCTTTACCATTTCGAATCCCAGCTTGAATGTCAGAATAAATTCAGGTGAGAGTTCCTCTATCAAAAATTGTCCATATTCATATCGCTATTTACTTTTTTTACTTTTTACTTTATTTATTTTGCTTTTAAATAATAATTTTTTAATTAAAATTTAAGTTTAATATTTACCGAATAGACAAGCCCAAAATTCAATTTAACTGCTGTGCCCATTGTAAATTGCAGATGGTTATGAACTTTCCACATAAGAAATGCATCAACGGTTTCCTTAACTTCCTTGTCTGGATAATGGTCAGGGTATGTGGCAATTATTTGGGAACAAACCTTACTCTGAAAGAAAGAATGTTTTAAATCAATATATTTGACTTGTTTAGGAAAAGATTGCTTGGATAAACAAAATCTTTACATTGAAAGCGCCAGATCACCCAAAATAAAAGCATCTATCTAGAAGCTATGCTTAAGACCCAAGATATTTATTTTATTTCATAACCTTGTCGTTAAAGAGAAAGAAGTAGATAAAATCGAGTGTTGGAACGAAACGATATTTGTTAAATGCTTATGCCAAGTTACTAGTTACACCTGAGTTTGCAATGAAATGCCGCACCGACCGCTAAAACCGAAGACTGGTGCAAGGCGTTTGTTTTTTATAAAAAAAAAGTGTTTGAAATATTGTTGACGTTTTATTTTTTAAAAACAATGAAACGGCACTTATAGGATCGACTGGTCTGGCATCTCGCAACCATTTTTCTAAAGAAGATTTTACTGGCATTAGGATTGTCACAGTTTGCAAAATAAGTTTTAAATCTCAATTAAAAGATCCCATTTGCAAAGCTTAACATGTAACGACTAGTTTTCTTAAGAGAAAAACTTACCTCATTAATGGTGGATTTGGAATAAAACCCAGTATATATAACTTTCACTAATATCGGAATCAAAATAAATAAAATCAGTGTATACTCGCTGATGGACGACTTCGAATCCAGTGCATTATGACAGAACGCAAATATCATACTAGCCGATTGCGTGAAATCATGAAAACATGTGGGTAAGGCTACAATTCCATAAACATTGTTCACATTATTAATCAGCTCGCAGTATTTTTGATAGTGCTCCAATAAAAAAATAATATCATGCCGCTTGGCCGCTTCCTCCTTTGGACTTAGAGTAAAGTATTTTTTAAACATTTTCTGAAACAATCTGAATCGAATCCTTAAAAAATCCATCGCACAAATGTGCCCAAAGGCACTTGTATTTTGTCCAAGGGCACACATAACGTAGCCTAGTAAAAGAATACCCATTCTCCAGTCGGAGGAGATGTTCACGATGAAATACAACATGTCATTTGTGCAGCAGCAAACGCACAGGATTATTATGTAAGCGGTATTCTTACGAATTGTCTTCTTGTAGTGAAAGTTGACAGCGAACTCCTTCATGAAAACTTCATCTAACTGGTAGGCTTTTTCTAGAAATTCCATATGAATGTCTGTTTTTCTATCGTATATTAACGATATCTGGATGTATTGGAACGTTGAAATGATCTGCTCGGCGAGTGCCAGGAACTTAATGAGAAATGGTAGATCTCGGAAACTCTGGTAGTAGTTGCCAGAGTTCATTGTCAACGCCATTCCACTGATAATTGCTCCAACGACTGCTATCCGGACCAGAATAGTGTAGACCCGGGTACACGTGGAAATCGCAAGTTGTTGTTCAGCGTTTATACGAAACGATTGAAACCCGGTCACAAAAAGAGGTAAATTGAATGGGCGGAAACACCGAAAAAACAGCTTTCTGTTCAAATCCATTGTGAAAATGAATAGGAAATTAAAGGGGGCAGTCGATTTAATGAGTTCCCGTTGTCGGTGTTTGATTCCGTTTTAATTGATATTGTTTATTTTGTGTGATCGATTTGTGATAAAAGAAAGATACTGTCATGTCAGGAAATTTGTGGGTAATTAATAATTTCTATCACTGACCTCCAACCCTTTGATTAATGCCAAATACGTTGCTTCTTTCTATAAGTACTTTAATAAAACATATACGAGTAGGTACTATGTTTCCATTTAAGGCAAACGTCTTGCAAACCATTCAGAGTTGTGGTGGTGTTTGCCTGTTTTACTCGTTTTGTATTGAAAACAAATTGGTTGATTTGAAATGGAAAGATGCTGAATACAACAGCGATTGGCAAAATTGCATACACGGAGGTCTATTCTTTAGACTATCACCTTTATTAATTATTTTGCAATTTTAGAAAATGTTTTGTTTTCTAACAAAGTACTTACTTACTTTACTCAACGGGCTCCCGACCCGTGAAGAGTATCTGCCTGAGACACTACAGCCTTCCATCCTCTGCGATCCCGGGCAAGCTGCTTCCAGTTCCCCAGACAAAGCGCCCTGGTTCGGTCTTCCTTATTTATTTATTTATTTCAGCAATAGACTTACACGTGTAATTTTGATTTGATGTGTTAACTTGAGTGGTAACAAAATTAAAATTCAATATTTAATATTTAATAATATTTCTTCATTAAAAATAATTTCATTGAAAAGAAAGAACACAGATTACACACTCTCATTATCATCATCAAAGTGCCTCCAAATACTGCTTGAGCCTGACCCGGAACAGGGTCGTACAACTTATCAATTGGACGGAGATGGGAAGGGAATTCCACAACCGGACTGCATACGCAAAGAACTGTCGGTTCGATACTAGATATTTACAGCGTATTAGTACTAGATTTCAAGATCTAATAGAACGCGGCTGACAAATTTTATTATAAAGGTACGTCGGCTGACGTGTTTGCATTTTATTGTGAAGCAATAGAAATTTTCTAAAATTAAGAAGGTTTTCAAAAGTTAAACCATTAATTTGCTTAGAGAGGCGAGAGATATGGGCGTGTCTTCGCAATCCAAAAATATACCGTGCAACGCAATTATAGGCAACATTTAGTTTTCTTTTATGTTCATAATCGCACTTGAGGAAAATTTCACAACCGAATAGCATAATTGGTATAAATTATGATTTTGCCAGCATAATTTTCCTTTTTAGTGGTGTGAAACTTTGGCTAGGCCATAGCATTCGAAGTCTCCCATAAATCCTTAAAACGGTCAATCTAATGTGGTTATTCCAGGAGAGAGTCTTGTTGAAAGTTGTGCCAAGATTTTTCGGAGAGTCAACAAATTCAATCGGCGAGTTTTTAAGTAATAATTTAGGAAAGAAAACAGAGGGCCCAGAATTGAAACTTGCGGAACGCCCCCACTCAATGGCAGAAATTCCGATATCCAATTGTTCACCGCAACTGCTTCGTAAATGTTGTTCAGGTAAGATGAAACCAGATTCAGGGAAGATGACGGATCATTAAATTCTCTCCTTAGCTTACTATTTAAAATATTATGGTTTACTGTGTCAAATGCTTTGGAGAAATCTAATAGAACAAGTAAAGTTACATTGTCATTGTCCACAGCTTGCCTTTGTATCTTCAACCACATTTAATTTTGCTGTTGTACAGCTATGCTTAGGACAAAAGCCAGATTGATTTCCACAGAGCTGTTGTATTTCAAATGTTTGTATATCTGAGAATTTAAGATTTTTTCGAAAACCTTTGAAAAGAATGGTAAAATAGCAATTGGCCGTAACTCATTCAGTTTTTTTGGAACTGGTATAACTTTTGCATGCTTCCAGGTAGTAGGAAAAACTCCCGTCATAAGGATGGTATTGAATAAGTGAGTTATTGATTTGGGAATGTAAGGAAGAATAGCTTTAGCAAAAATTGGATGAATGTCATCAAATCCAACCGAATTCGACTTTGTTGAGATAAAACTCTCTAAAACATCAGCTTCATCAACAGCAGTAAAGCTAAAGCTAGGTGGAGAAATATCACTATGCTGGGAGTCGAGGATCCTCTTGGCTGGAGCATTATTGTCCAATCGCCTAATGTGGACAAGCCAATGTAGTAGACGTGATTTAGCTATATCCACATCTTGGTACAGCTCATAGAGTTCGCTGCTGTATCTTCTCCTCCATTCGCCCTCCTCGCACACAGGACCAAATATCTGACGGAGTATTTTTCTTTCAAAAGAACCCAATATATGCTCCCCTTTTCTACTTATCGTGCAACACTCATCACCATAAAGCAGGACTGGCAGATTAAGGTTCGATAGAGCTTGCATTTCGTTCTTCGAGTGAGGAGTTTTGAACCCATTTGTTTGGTCAAACCGAAGTAGCAGCGTTTTCGAAAGGTTGTTCTCCTTCGGATCTCCTCTAAGGTGTCATTTGTGGAGTTGATGTGTTCTCCAAGGTAGGTTAACTTTTTAACTACCTCGAAGTTATATCTATCAACAGTGACGTATTGTCCTTGGCGGTGGACAGATGTTTGTTTTTTTTTTGTTGATTGCATGTTTTTAGTCTCCTCATTAACTTCAAGACCAACCAATTTCGCCTGTTCTTCAATCGCCGGAAAGCCTCTAACACGGTGCGCTGGGAACGGCCGATGATGTCGATGTAATTGGACGGATCTATTGAAAACAGTACCTTCCGTGTTGACAACTCATGATTACGCCTCTCCTTACCGAAATCCGGTGCAGGTTTGGAATAATGCTAAAGAGCTTATATCTCGTTAACTATTTTTTCCCCTTCCCGATTAAACAATGACCGAAGTTAGTGTACCCACTTATTATGCAAAACTCATTGCACTTTTTTTTGATTTTTATTGTGGTTTTTGGATCCGGATTTAAGCGTAAGCTCCATGTAGCAAGCGAAAAGGGAAAGAGAAAATGCTTGCCTATGAGACAGTGACCGGTGATAATACCCATTGTAGCAACAGTGTGCAGTCTGTTCAGAGAGATGGCCAAATCTGATTTATCGCTAGGCAAGTAGTACATCTTGTCCGCCTAAGGTTAGTTTCTCGATAGCATCCCGCGTAAACATGAGTTTTCATGTAGTGATTGGAATCAGGGTTACCTCTGAGAAATTTTGTATGGTGTCCCAGAAAGGTGTCCCAAGAGCAAAAAAGTGTCCCATACAAAATACTCCAATTGTCCAATCTAATATGCTAACGCAACGATAAAACACAGAATAAGAATCCGGGGAAAAACATTTCACACACACACAACAGTATATAGATTCGGGAAAAAACACTTTTATACACAAACGCATTCACAAAACACACACGATGTTTATGTCGCACATCGCTGATATGGATTTGAGAGCTATGATGTATACGAATTGAATGAATTCAGCGAAAACTGGCTACAATTTATTGTTTTGAGTGAAAGGAACGTTTTCAACGACACTTATGCTGATTTCAAGGATTTTTTAATTTTTTATAACTGAATTTAAAAAAAGTGTCCCGCATTTCTAAAAGGTGTAAAATTGTACTGGGCAGTATTGTTTCATCTTCGGCGAGTGCATCAGCCCTACAATTCCCTGGAATGTCGCTATACCCCGACACCCAACACAAGTGAATGTTGAACTGCTCCTCGAGAGATGATCGGCAGTGAAGGACTACCATGGAATTTGTAGAGACAGAATCCAGGGTTTTTATCGCAGCTTGACTGTCTGAGAAAATTTTTATTATTTTCCGATTTCCTTCTCGGGCCACTAGAAAGTTGATATAAAGCGGACAGCCACACTAGCACCTCGCCTTGCGGGGTTCCTCTGTTGCCGTATCTATTGACAGGTGTCACACCCAGTTTTGTAAAAACCCGGCTTGGGAGCATTAGATTAATTAACTCCCCAATTGAGTCATCTACCTTCAGAGCATTTGCGATCGCAGAAGTGTTGACGTTGTTCAAAGCGCCTTCAATACACAGGAACGCGACTATAGTGAATTCCTTATGGTGATGATAGAACGTACTTACTTATGAAGAGCTGTTTCACCAGATTTGCATATGCAATATTCATGTTGAGCCGTCGATAGAAGTCTTGTATCAATGTTAGTACGTAGATGGATATCGATCATTCTTTCTAACGTTATTAGAAGGAATGATGATGGAATGAGCTTTATGGATCATCCACATATTTGAACGGTTCATAGATGGCCAGAATAACAGCGATTACCACTGGAAACTAGCCTTTATGCATCTCACACAACAATTACAGCCGCAGTTGCAATATTGCAACCGAAAAAAGATCTCTAATCCAGAATTATTGCGTCGTCCGGCATTGGCTAGGTCCGGGCAACTAGTATTAGGAAAACACTTTCTTGATTCACTTGAGGAAGTCTGAAAGTATTAAGGAAGTTATAACTTTCTTAAATTCCACAGGTTAAATCTAGAGTGTCCTCATCAACAAACGCTAACACACGGTTACATGAGTTTGTGGTTACTAAACGACACTAAGTGCTAATTGGATTTTGAACAATAGTTTGCGATTGACTTTGTCCCCTATTTGACCTACTCGCACACGGGAGCAAATATAGATAAAGAATTTATCTTTCGAGGAGCCCAGTTCCAGCGCTCCCTCCCTGCTTGTCGCACCATGGAGCAGGATTGGTAGTAATTAATTATTAAATGACCGTATCTTATTCGCGTAATTAATGTTTACTCAGAGATACCTCCAAGAAAGTTGTTACTATCAACTCAAACAAAGCACGTCTTCTTTTTCTTCTGTCGGCATTTCTACAAAGATTTACAATTTCTGTCTTTGTTGAATTTTACATAATTAGTTCATTTGCTTTGATTAAAAATCTCCCATCGTGTCCCAACTAATCATTCTTTGGCACATAGCTACGCGTCTAAATCGTTTATTGTTCTCCCGTCTCCAAAAATCAGCTTCCATTCTGCTCCCAAATTCAACAGAAACCTCATTCTGCTACATCGGATTCCACCAATGTACGACCACTAGGTGAAAAAATCAAGAAAAACATTAAAACCGCGAGCTACATTACAGTTATCTGTACTCAGTGTCGGAGTAACTGGCACTGAACTGATATAATATTATATTTTCTGCAGTATTTTTTAATGGCAGGCATTTTGTTTGGATGTTTGCGAGCAATGGAAACATTTTCATGTATTATAGGGCTTGCTCCTCGAACCTTGGGATTAGTGGTCTCAACAGTTCAACAACAGACACACTTCTCCCGTTGCAATAAGTTATAGAATGCCAATAGAATTTAATGTAATGACCCCAGCTAGTTTCTCTGTGCCAGATCAGTAGCTGGACTTTTCGAAAACTATATCATTGGTTGGGGCCTACTGCAGACTATTTATCCAAGATGTTGTAGAGTATCCGCCTTAAAATTAAATACAAAGCTTACCCGCAGGGGTGTCGCCCACGTTTGTGAGCACATGTCTTAAAGCCGTATGTTCTCTTTAACCAGCAATAACTAGAATCTTCATCAATTTCGAATTTCTTCACCTTTATTTATGTTAAATATGATTTTCTTGCTGTTCGTTTTTTCAGGTTGAAATTCAGTATTTTCTTTTATAAATTATTTTACGAATATTTTTTTTACTTTCGCACCATGTGTGAACGCATTACCAATGAGTATAATGAGCATAAAAGCTCTCGCTCCACTATGCCTTCTTCTCCTTTTTTTCAAAACCATTTGTTTGTGAAGCCTCGTGACTATTACTTGTTGGATTTGAACACTCGCGAAGTGTCTTCTGCAAAACATGAGCGTCCACCGGCTCTATACGCTTATAGTAATGTTGTTTAGTTTCGACAATTTCAAAGCCGAATTTCTTATAAAATGCAATAGCTCCGTCATTATTCACCTGTACATGACTGCGAAAGGAAGAAAAGCCAATAGTTATATGAATTCGCAATCGCAGTTTGAATACTTACAGGTAAATACTGTCAAAGTTGCCATCCTTTTCTACATAGTTCAGGATGTGATTGAACATAACAGTGCCAATACCTAATCTACGATAGGGATACAAACACCCCAGTGTCATGATGTAGAGCATCCTTTGGTTCTCGAATGTGTCTATGCGCAGGCAAACGGCGCCGACCACGATGTCATTGTAGTAAGCCAGTTTTGCTAGTTCGCCCGCTTCAAGGACGTCAATGTAAAACCTGTCATTGTACGATACCGGGAAGACAACTGAGTTCAATTTCTTAAGTTGCTTGATGTTGTGCGGGGTGACATCGCCAAGTTCAATGCTAGCTCTAGGTTCCATCGATGGGCAGAAAAAAATAATTGTATCGACTGCATAATTTGGGCTGCATGGAACTTTACTAATTACCTTGTCATTTTTAATGTATGAGGAGCCAAATTTCGGATATTTTAGAATTTATTTATTCTTTTATTTTATTTCGGATATTTTGAAATTTATTTATTATTGTATTTATACTTAGGATGGGAGGTTAGATTAAACTATCTCACATTTGCGGGGGGAAAATATCCAATTTACTCGTTTTTTTAAGTAAAGTTCTTATTCTTATCTCATGACAGCTGTCATTGACAAACAGTACAATGGCGGCTGGTGTTGTTGAATTTGATAAAATTTCGATAAGGCAGAACTTCACTTGGGTTACACCTTGCTTACACATTTTTTTAATTGAACTCAGATTACTTGTGCTCAATTGGTTCTGTTTAAAAAAAAGTTCCTGGACATTTTTAATGACCGAATTTTAAAGATTTTAAGTTGCCACATAAAGTGGTAGAATCCTTTTAGCAGTTGTTGAGCACCTTGAATGAGAAATTTGGCCTGGTTTTCATTGTACCAACTCTATAGGTTCTTTGCTATTAGAAATTATCTTGCAAATTGTAAACAGATATTTCTGACCCGTATTTAGATTTTGGAATCTAACCTCATGTAATAGTTCAACTGCTATCTTTTCAAAAGCTTGAATCGGGAAATTCTCACAGGTTTCATAAGCTTGGTCTAGGGTTCCAGAAATTTCTTTTTGGTCATTGATTTTTGCTGTTAATTTATGTTAGTGTCAAAATACTCACCACCGATGATAGATAGGTGTGTCCAGCCCTAGAATTTCTACGAAATTGTCTAGGTACTTTTTTTTATAATATACACGAGGATGTAATACTTACGCAGAGCGGGCTTTAATCAAATAACGGTGAGAAGAAAAGACGCGATACCGATGTACGTTGGTTTTGAATGTTTGTAGGTTATAATATGAAGGACAAGTACTGCGTGAAAGAGTATTCCACATTCGTGTTGTACGGCTGAGGTTTGAGGATGAATTCCTTGCATGGCGGATGTTGCGGTCGAAATGTTTAAGGGGTATAATGCAACTGGCTATTTCGTATGAGCACTTATAGTGGAAATAACGATAAAATAACAAAAGTCAGGAGACATTACGACGATGACTAAAAGAGTCAATCGATCTTGCGATGTCTCAGTCGCCAATGAGTTTTATCGCGCGTTTTTGGATCCTGTTGTCAAATCTGGCAATGCCGACCAAAATGCATCCACAAGCGGATGATGATGGCAGCCATTTAATTCTTTTTAACTCTTTTATGTCATGTGAAAACACATGCAGCTTCGCCAAGAAAGTATAAAATAACAAGCGAGTAGCGTATTGCACAACCTATTTAAACTTATATTATTCATATTAAACAAATAAAAGAAAAGAAAAAAAAAACTAAACGTAAGATTATAAGGTTCATAATATTGTTACTATAAATATAATAACCAAATACATTTCCAGGAAGTAAAAGTCCTTTTGAATACGAATGAAAAGTTTAATTTCAAGGGCTAGATTTCGCTGGGAATTACATCCTTTTATTTCGTTTATCTCAACGTATTACGTCCCATCGCCACAAGAAAGGGTCCAGATTCGACGACTGCAGTGCACCACCGACCACAAAATCACCAAAGCATCACCATCAGCTTTAAAGAGTGACGAAGCCAACTCAGCACGTGCCCCATAGGCAAACGAAACCTGTTGCATATCACCGGCCACCGCCACCAGAACGCCAACAAGGTAAGTCAAAACCAAGTATTAGTTATTCTCTCTGTCCCTATATTACGCCATAACCTTCACGCTCGACATCCCAAGCCATTGCAAAGCATGCAAAAGCGAAGACGACGATAATATGGTCCAATGCGACTCGTGTGGAGATTGGTACCACTACATCTGCGTAGGAGTAAGCGACGAAATAGAGGACCACGATTGGAACTGCATTAAATGCCGAACATTGTCCATCGAGAAAGTAAAAAACGATACCAATCCCACTGCAGCTGACCAATATTCACCATCGGTAGCAACTACGGTAGCTGACCAATATTCACCATCTGTAGCAGCTGTAACCATGGAGGACATTCATGAGCCTCCTCCGCCACAACCGTCGAACCCCTCACATAATTACGATGATGGTAGTAGGGTCACAAAACACCAGGGGACCTCCAACGTCCCATTAACCGAACCATCCCAACGCATCCAGTTCACCGGCAATTTGGACCACGGGAATCAACGGTCTACAAAAAGATGTTCACTTATGTTACAACGATTGGACCAAGAAAGGAGTTTGCAAGCAAAGCGTGACAAGGAGTACATCGAGAAAAAGTATGCCCTGATGAATGAATTCGGAATCGATGCCGATGATGACAAGTCATTGCAACGAAATCTAACAGTACAACAGCCATCAAGGGAAAATACAGCTTCAACAGCAGCTATGACAAATTCTCTCAACAATTCTCGGGACACAGGCAGATGGAACAGTACATGGGACAATAAAGCAATTCACCAGCCTCTTATGTCCACCTGCGGGTATACCGACACGGATAATTTACGACGATTACAACACTGTTTAAAGGACGACGCTTTTAAAACAGTTGGGGTGAGACTTTTCATGCCAGAACAAGTTCCAGCTGCCATGAAGTCAGTTCAAATGCTTTATGGTCGCCCTGAAGCTATAATCGACAGCCTCATAGACCAAATAAGAAAAGACCCAGCACCCCGAATCGAAAAGCTTCAAACACTTATACGATTTTCTCTGGCGGTACAAAACGCGTGTTCTGTTATGATGGGAAGTGGGCTTCACGATCATTTATCAAACCCATCTCTTCTTCGTGAGTTAACCAAAAGGTTACCACCTCAGATTCGCTTACAATGGAGAAATTTTCGTAAAGGATTAGTCACTGTTAACCTTTTAACTTTCAGTGATTGGGTAGAGCACATTGCGCACTCGGCATCAGAAGTTACACCCTTAAGCAGCGTCAATTCCACCAGACCCGAAAGGAACTTACCGAAATCTTCTCTGAATGTGCATCAAGGGTCAGAAGTACAGCAACAACCCACATATCCGCATTGGGAACCGTCGCAGGTGAGTCAATCAAAGAAATGCCCAATATGCGCACTCGGCAATTGCATTGGACTTGAGCAATGCCAGAAGTTTTTGAACCTGAGCCTGAACGAGAAGTGGAACGCGATAAACCGATTTTCAATTTGCAGAACTTGCCTTCACAGACACGGAAGGAACCGCTGCCGCCTTTTAAAGGAATGCGGCGTTGACGGGTGTACCTAAAAACACCATAGGCTCCTCCATAAAGTCACCGATACCACAACACCAAGTAGTTCTGCCAGATTGAATTGCTATCACCGATTGGAAAAATGTTGTATCTTATTCCGAATTGTTCCAGTGACGCTGTACAACGATGAAAAGAAGATCGATACAGACGCCTTTCTCGATGATGGTTCATCCATTTCGTTGATAGACGAGGAGCTAGCAACACAGTTGGGTGTAAAAGGAGAATCTCAACCACTTTGTCTTAAATGGACAGCCAATACCCATCGTACTGAAAGCAGCTCTAGAGTAATAAATCTACGAATTTCATCAAATTCTTCTAGCAAGAAATATGATGTACCGAACCTACACACAGTCAAGTCTCTCGATCTGCCAAAACAAAGCATCAATGCCGGAGAATTGTCCCGACGACACAAACATCTGAAGGGTGTGCCCATCCAAACTTATTCCAATGCAAAGCCCCAACTTCTGCTGGGCCTAGATCAATGGAAACTTAGTATTCCCCTGCGGTCACATGAAGGAAAGGCAGATGAACCAGTTGCATCGAAAACGCGATTGGGATGGACTGTATACGGGCCCTGTGTACGTCACCTTAGAACAAATGAGCAAACACAACACCACCATGCAAATTTTCACAACTGCGACTGCGACTGCCACGAACTAGAAGAAGAAAAACTTAGCGCACAGTTCAAGGAATTTATCGCACTCGATTCAGTAGACATGACAAGCAAAAACATTCTCCGGTCAGCTGATGATGAAAAGGCTATATCGATAATAGAAAACAATATGAGTAGAAGACCTGAGTCGAACAACTTTGTAGTACCGTTGCTGTGGAAGGGAAAGATAACACAAATGCCTGACAGTCGTCCAATGGCCGAACGAAGACTTATACATTTAGAGAAAAAACTGGCACCCTCCGAAACTGTACATGAATATGACGAGTATGTGCGAAAGCAATATGCAGGGAAATTGTATAAAGAGGAAGTGGATAAAACATCATTTCTCACCTGGTATTTACCAATTTTTCCCGTTACCAATCATAATAAACTAGATAAGATAAGGATAGTTTGGGATGCAGCCGCAGCAGTAAATGGGATTTCTCTCAATTCAATGTTGCTTTCTGGACCAGATATTGTGCCATCCCTTCTATCAGTGTTATTGCGTTTCAGAGAGCGCAAGATAGCAATATGTGCGGATATAAAAGAAATTTTCCACCAGGTATGGATACGAAGTTCAGACCAAAATGCTCAACGTTTTTTGTGGAGGAATAAAGACACAAAATTGATTGAAGAATACGTTATGCTGGTGATGACTTTTGGGTCAACTTGGTCTCCCTTTTGCGCCCAATTCGCAAAAAACACCAACGCTCGGATGTATATTAATAAATATCCAAGAGCCCTTAAGGCAATTATCGAAAATCATTATGTCGATGATTATTTAGACAGCGTCAACTCAGAAGACGAAGCAATTAAACTTGCACAAAATGTTACTTATATTCATAAGCAGGCTGGGTTTCAGTTAAGAAATTTTCTGTCGAATTCTGAAAAGTTCTTTATAATGGCATGTGGTGGTCTCCTCGGTCTGATAGCTTCTCGTTTTCAATCAAAGCTCATACGGTAAAAAAACGATATACTGGATGCGAATGGTTGGCCAACAAAAAGGGAAGTCCTTAAGGTTTTAATGTCAGTTTTTGACCCATTAGGTTTAATCGCAAACTTCTTGGTTCTGCTGAAAATATTGCTTCAGGAGGTATGGGTTTCAGCGGTTGCGTGGGACGAACAAATTCATCCACAACACTTCGACAAATGGTGCAAGTGGAAAAAGCTTATTTCGGAAATAAAGGCAATTACTGTTGAGAGACCATACATAAAAAAGTTGTTATTGACCGAGGACCTTTCAGTGCAGATGCACGTGTTTGTAGATGCCAGTGAAGCAGCCTACACAGCTGCTGTATACCTTCGTTTTTCTGATGGAAGACTAGTTGAGATCACTCTAGTAGCGGCTAAGACAAAAGTAGTCCCGTTGAAAGTCATGTCAATTCCAAGACTTGAGCTCCAAGCAGCAGTACTGGGAGTGAGACTCGCCAAAACGATCATAGCCAGTCACACAGTAGATATCAAAGAAAAATATTTTTGGTCCGACTCAAAAACAGTTTTAAATTGGATAAACTCCGACCATAGAAAATACAAGCAATTTGTTGCATTCCGGGTAGGAGAGATTCTAGAAGAGACCAAAGTAAGCAACTGGAGGTGGATTCCGAGCAAATTCAACGTTGCTGATGAAGCCACTAAGTGGAGGTGCAACCATGAGTTTAGCGCAAAAAGTCGATGGTACCGAGGACCAAGTTTTCTATATGAACACACCACCAAATGGCCAGGTGAATTTACAAAGGTAGAGCCAACAAATGAAGAAATAAGGCATATAAACATTCACCAACTCGAGTGTTTTGGACAAATAACTGACGTCACACGATTTAGCAAATGGCAAGGACCATAGCACAGATCTTTCGCTACATTAGAAAACTGGCAAACAGAAGAAAAAAAGAGCATTCCCCAGCATGTTTGGTTGGGCTTGATCTTTCTAAAGCTGAAAACTATTGGCTAAGGGTGTGCCAAGTTGAATCATTCTCCGAAGAAATCGCAGTTCTTAAGTCAAGTATGAGTGGCACTGGGGTATCGAACTCGGAAGTTGATAGGACAAGTTCGATCTACAAACTCTCACCGTATTTGGATGAAGACTCGGTAATGAGAGTTAAAGGGAGAATCGATGCAGCTTATGGAATACCACTCAACACTAAACGTCCAATAATTTTGCCAAAATTATCACATAACCGAACTAATCATTAAATATTACCATGAACGATATTTCCATCCGAAAGACGAAACCGTTATAAATGAGTTACGGCAAAAGTATTTTATACCAAGACTACGCGCCCTGCTACCAAAAATAAAACGAACAAAATGCCAATGGTGTAAAAACCAAAAGTGTTGTCCTCAACCACCTATAATGGGTAATCTTCCACCAGCAAGGCTGCGGCCGTTTACCAGGCCATTTTCGTTTATTGGCATGGACTACTTTGGTCCACTATTCGTCACGCTATACAGCACATTGATTTAGAAAAATTGTCGAACACCTTCGTAGGACCAAACGTAAAGTGGAATTTTATTCCACCGTCTTCACCGCACATGTTGGGTGAGGCTAGTATGGTTGGTTAAGAAAACTTTAAGCTTTGTAACCCCAACGAGAAATCCTTCTGATGAACTCTTGTTAACAATGTTTGCAGAGGTAGAGAGAATAATTAATACTAAGCATTGACGCCAAACAACTTATTATTGTGTTCGTCAAATGGGGGAAAAAACATTTGGCTCGCCAATCGATGATGGCGTAGTGTTGAAGAAGAACTGGTTGATCAGCGGACAGTTCGCAAATCGATTTTGGCGACGATGGGTCAGTGAGTACTTACCAGACCTAACGAGGCATACAAGATGGTTCTCATTAACGAAGCCGATTCGAGAGGAAGATATCGTCATCGTAGCAGTTGGCCTAAAGTCACCATTCTTAAGACTATGCCTGGCAAAGATGGCCACGTAAGAAGCGCAGTAGTGAAGACATCATCCGGAGTTTACACCAGACCTACAGCAAAGTTGGCCGTACTGGACGTTGGTCGATCTGACGTTAATGGAAAACCAGTTTCAGAAACCGCCTTACCAGGGGGAGTGTTGTCAAATCTGGCAATGCCGACCAAAATGCATCCACAACCGGATGATGATGGCATCCATTTCTTTTTAACTCTTTTATGTCATGTGAAAACACATGCAGCTTCGCCAAGAAAGTATAAAATAGCAAGCGAGTAGCGTATTGCACAACTTATTTAAACTTATATTATTCATATTAAACAAATAAAAGAAAAGGAAAAAAAAAACTAAACATAAGATTATAAGGTTCATAATATTGTTACTATGAATGTAATAACCAAATACATTTCCAGGAAATAAAAGTCCTTTTGAATACGAATGAAAAGTTTAATTTCAAGGGCTAGATTTCGCTAGGAATTACAGATCCTGTCAAGTAGCTCCAAATAAGTTGTTGGTGCACTGGACCAGATATGAGCATTGTACTCTAGTTTCGGGCGATTAAACGCCTTATAAATTGTAACCAGCTCAGAACGGGTGACATTTTTCATACATCGCTTAAGGAAGCCTAAATATTTCGCAGCGTTCTTGGCGACATCGAATATGTGGTCACATACCGAGAATGGAAAGTCTTTTGGTTTCAGCGATGCAAGTGCCATTCATGGATAATGGCTGTATGTGGGTTTTGCTTTAATGACAGAAGAAGCATTGCGTTAAATCTCACTCTATTGGTTGTACCCCACTTAGTTATGCTGTCACGATCGGAATTTAACGAGCTTAAGCATAAGTTGCTCTTCCAGTTCCACACCCGAAGAACAGGGGCGTGACCCAAGAAACGAAGCTGAGGGAAGTGGAAAGTACCTACAATTTTAAGCCGAACTCGAAATTTTGAGAAGCTTCTCATGACAATCGACACTCTTGGAAGGTTGTCAGACGTTCGCAAGAGGTGGGGTAGTGAAAAAAAAACTGTAAATGTTACTTCGCCCTGGCGGGAATTGAACCGGGGACCTTTCGATTAGTAGTCCGACACACTAACCACTGAGCCACTGCTCTCGACGCTTAGCACAATCAATGGGACGTTCCTAATATTTTATTTGTAACGGTAATTAGTAAATCCGCTTGCATGTTCTATCTCTCTTCTGGAACGTCTCTACGAGGTGCGGGTGCCACCTGTAACTGGAATACTCTCTAGTAGCCCCTGCTTTGTGTTCCTCCGTTGTTCGGGTATTTGCCAGGAAATCCGGACAGCCGCATACCTCGGACTGCCCGCTTGGATCGGCTGGTCCCCTGCTTACAGGCGCTTAGGGAACAGCTGACCTCCTGGGAACACATCAAGGGGTGTCCGACCACTGGCGGCTAGGCACGACGACATCCCCCGCGCTAGCTCCTCGGCGGGCGTGGATTCTAGCAGCCAGCTCGGACTGGGTTTACATTATTAACGTGCCGTGTATTGGTTCTCCTATTCCGGAAAGCTGACAGGTGTCAGTGGTAAACCTTCCCTCCTCTTATCAGCGTACTGTTGGTATGTCCCTGCTAACCCCTAAACAGGGGCTACTAGAGAGTATTCCGATTACAGGTGGTACCCGCACCTCGTACAGACGTTCCAGAAGAGAAATAGAACATGCAAGGGGATTTACTAATTACCGTTACAGGTGGAGTCGCTGGTGCGTCGTTGCTTCTGCTGATGTACGAGTGGCGTTGGGGTCTCTTGGACCGATGAATTGAAGTGCGGTAGGGTCTCTTGGACCTATTAAAAGATGAGTTGCGGTCTCTGGGACCAATTAAAGGTGAGGTGCGGTCTCTTGGACCAATTAAAGTTGAGATGCGGTCTCTTGGACCAATTAAAGCTGAGATGAAAGTCTCTTGGACCGAGCAAAGACGACGTGATGAGGTCTCATGGACCGATTAAAGGTGAGGTGCGGTTTCTCGGACCAATTAAAAATGTGTAGCTGTGGACAATCCAGCCTGGTTAGAACGATTCCTTGCGTAAAATTTAGTCGACTTTCCCCGGGGCTTACGCCGCACTATAATGCTTGCTCCTCGTGGTCGTATGTCCACGCTCAGCGCTGGGTGAAGTCGTCCCACACGGCTGGGCGACGAGCACGCTCCTTGTTTCAGCACTGCTGCTGGGGATTTTTCTTCATCCGGACGTAGCCGAGTCCTGATGTGTCCTGGGTCGTCTGGATCGCCGAATGCCGGGGTATTTTGGGCGACGCTGACGCGAGGATTATTTCCTCGGTGATTTCGCGAAGGCCGCTTGGCCAAACTTCTACTTTAATTCGCGCAATGCCTCTGCCACTGGTTTACTTGTGCCCAAGGCAAATTATAAATTCGAATGCCGAGATTAAAAACGGATTTCCGAACCGCTCTCGAAATTACTTTACTAAATCTTGACCCGAGCGCGTTGGTATCGAAACTTAAAATGGCCGATAGAAGTTCTTCTTCCTAATTTGCCGACTGCCTGTCAATGGCTGCCTTCAGCGCCAGAACTAAAACGATAGTTCACTTTTCCTACACAAGGAATGTTCGATTCGTGATTGGCCTGCGCCGTCGTGGTTTGCATGTACTTTCGTTTTCCATTGAGGATGGTTTGCATGTAATAAATAATGCATTCCTTTGGGAAGGTGGTATGGTTTGTTACATATTGTTTATTTACAGACAGCTTTCAAAAAAATCTGGGTTCCTTTTTTAGCTCTTTTTGTGCTCGGAGTGAGCTCCGTGAGGTCTAAATAAACGACCGGGTACTTGGAGCAGCGGATTGCGGCCAGTGAAGAATGAATGAATACAGTGAAAAACAGAATGAAACGAAGGAAAATAAAGTGAAACAATCAAAACTGTTGTTGGAGGTAGTTTTTCTTGCGGTAAACTTAAAAATTTAATAAAATGAGTCAGGCTCGGCTCAGTGTTCTGCTCAGAGCTTGAAAACAAAAAGCCTATAAATAAAGCGTACTGTGGTCGTAGAATACTCAACTTGCTAAGGCTCTTCTCACAGATAAATTAAAGAAAATCAGCTCACGTAAGTCTTTCTTAAGAAACTACAACGCATTCGGTATGTCTTTTGCCCAACCTAACCTATTGTAGGTCCAAATGAATGGCCAAGCACCCTTAACTTTTAGGAAACGTCAGACGTGTTAATACATATCAAACAAATTTCTTCACTGTTTGTTTTTACATTTTATGCCGATAAGTTTTGTATTACTGTGAAGAATACTATTAATTAATGTTTTATAATGTGTGATTTTGAAGATGCAAACTTGACTAACAGGCGATTTCTTCACTGAGTACTAGCACTAGTACTAATATTAGACCAAAAATTGATACTCAAATAAGTATTAAGTCATTTCTTCACCAAGTACTAACGCGAATTTGGTACGGAGTATTAGTTAGTACTCGGTATTACCTAGACCCTCAAAATCGGCAGTCTAGCATCGTTAGTACCTAAATTAGGTCGATTTTATTTCTTCACTTCCTGTCTATTCTTCTCAGAAAAGTAAATACTCGTTTGTAAACTTTAGTAAAAGCGCCATCTGTGCTTTCAAGTTGGAATGCATGAGGGTGTTAGACGCACCCATTGATGAATTGATGACGCCAACTACATCCAACTTGACGACGTTATATTTTTCTATTTTTGTAAGAGATCGTACATGCTGTAACAAACGTGAAAAAAGATAAATATTAAATCTGTGGTAATCCTTGTACCATTAATAAATAAACTGTAGATTAATAGCGCATTTACACCATCACGCACGCGCATTTTTGCAACAAAACCGAAAAGAGAGATCCGTTTATCCGCAGTCAATGCTAATAAGGTGTAAGAGTGAGATCACTTACCTAGCAGTTGAATTTAACTTGCTATAACATTATTATGGAGATTTGACAGATCACATGTAAACAAACAAATTTATTTTCATCGGTTTTGTTGTGGTAAAATTAAAAAATAAATAAAAACATGGATCTCGTAAAGGCTGCCGTATTAATAGATATTGTTTTCGATAGTAGCGATGATGAAGTGGAAAATAAATGTGTAACCAGTCGGGTAAAAAGGAAAACGAAGAGGAAGTATTGGGTGCATCCTTACCTAAGGAACAGAATGCTTGATGGAGCATTTGTATCCATTTTTGGATCTTGAGTAGGTACAATCGGCGATGTGAAGCACAGAAATGTCAAAAATGTATTATGGCGATTAAAACATATGATAGCAGCGCCCATTTTGTTTTATAGGAAATCGAAATTTCGTAAGCCATCGCTATAAAAATATCAACATGCATAGCTTTCCCATAATTCCTACCACGTAAACAAGATGGCCGACCTGAATACGTGTCACGTTTTTTTGCATGTTAGGTAATGCTGTCCCTTTCAGTCACACGGATATTTAGTATTTATACATGTTAGGAATGTGTGACCGTGTAAATGGCCCATAAAACTCAGATGTGGGGTCAGAACATCACTGGCCTGAAAAAAAAATATTTGGAGTGTAAAGCAAATTTTTGTATATTAAAATGCCGCGTGTGTTGACGAGACAGCAGTTGGTAGAAGTACTCAAGGAAGCCGGCGAGGAATTTCCCGAAACAGCTACCACGGCTCAGTTAAAAAGGTGAGGTCAACAGAAGCAACAGTCTATCGACAGCAAGTGGAGACAAGAATGCCGAAGTTGTCGATGCCGATGACGCTGACGCTGATAATGCCGAGGAATAGGAGGTGCTGCCCTGGATGAAGAACTGAGCGAGCTACGGAAGCGACTCGAAGTGCTGAAGCTTCGCAAGCAAATTAAGGAGCTAGAAAAGGATGCCGCCCCTTCTGCCGAACGAAGATTGGAATTCGGCGAAATCGAGCACGCCATTCCGAAGTTTAATGGCGACGATGTAAGCCATTCTGTACAGCATTTCTTTCGTGATTTCGAGGAAATCATGCAGACGGTAAATGCCGATGACAGATTTAAGCTATTGAGTTTGCGGCGTTCACTTGTTGGAACCGCTAAAGTGTTCCTGCTCTCGACAGTGGCGCTCAATTACAGAGACCTGAAGTCAGCACTTCTAAAGGAATTTAACATTGCTGTGTGCCGCCAAGATGTATATAGAATGCTGAGCCTGAGGAAGTGGAAAAAGACAGAAGAGTCGCTGCATTTCTATATCTTAAATATGCAGGCGATTGCCAAGCGCTCGGATACTAGCGAAACCGAAGTCATCGACTTCATTATAGACGGGATAGGTAGTGGCGTGTCCAATATAAATTTGCTATTGGGTGCTCGCACCATTGACGAGCTAAAGCAGCTTATTAACCGCTATCAGCAAAGATATTTGATGGAAAGTGCGGCGAGTGTGTCAGGACGTAACGTTAATGCTGTGTCAACCAAGTCCGCCGTTGTAACCAAGATGAATGCCGATAAAAATGCCGTATTATGTTTTAATTGCTCGCAGACGGGGCATATTAAACCTAATTGCCCATATCCGTTGCCCGAAATGGATCATGTTTCCGATGTTGGGAAATGGGACACGACCACAAGACATGTCCGAACCCGAAGAAGATGCTGTCTGCCGTTGCCGTTGCTGTTCCGAAAACCAGACAAGTTGCCGCCGTTTCTAAGAAAGCCGTATCTGATGACGATGATAGTTTATGCGAATTAGTTGGTGCTGTAAATTGGGTGAGTGTCGCTTTCGAAGTTGATTTGGCAAAAGACGCGGGATTTATAAAGTTTCTTTCTCTTTTCGATACGGGCAGTCCAACTAGTTTTATAAAGTCGTCGTACGTTCCGATTAAGCTGCTGCGACGATCAAAAATGCCGAAATCATCATTTCAGAAAAAAATTAAATGCTTAGGCGAAGTAAAATGTAAAGTAAAATTTGACAACAAAATAAAGACGATAAAAGTTAATATCGTCCCAGATGAAAGTATGGCTCTGCCGATTATTTTTGGACGTAATTTTTTGTATGCTTTCAGTATCCATCTAACTAAAGTAAAACTTAGATACTCTAAAGAAAAGTTGGTTTCTATAGGTGGAAATGATAAATTTGTTTTGCCAAATGAACTTCTTACAACTCTTAATAGATATAGCCTCATCGGGAATAATTGTTTGCTAGTGGGTAATAAACCAGAAGAGGATGAAGTTGTATCAGAACTTGAGTCAACTGGGATTAATGACGAGCATTATGATATGCCGGATATATTTAATATTGAGGTTGTCTCTGACGAAGTAGATTTGAATATTGACCATAAATTGGGAAAGTTACGCTGTGCCGAATTGAATAGTTTAGTTATAGATTCCTATGTTTTGCCGAAAGATATTGAAGTAGAACCGTTGGATTATGAAATGAAAATCCATCTGAATGATGATGTGCCATTCCACTGTGCCCCCCGACGACTCTCTTATTTTGAAAGAACTCAAGTACAGGCAATAATGCATCAGTTGGAGAAAGACGGCGTTGTTAGACCAAGTAACTCGCCTTATGCGTCTGTTATTGTCTTAGTTAAAAAGAAGAACGCGGAACTTCGAATGTGTGTGGACTATCGCGGTCTCAATAAAAAGACCATCCGGGATAATCAACCGTTGCCGCTTATAGAAGATTGTATAGAGTATCTGGAGGGAAAACAATATTTCACACTTTTAGACTTGAAAAGTGGATTCCATCAAGTTCGGGTTTCTGAGGAATCTATTCCCCTTACTGCGTTCGTTACTCCAAATGGTATTTGGGAGTATTTAAAAATGCCGTTTGGGTTGAAGAATGCCCCTGCCGTTTTTCAGCGGTTCGGTCATACGGAGATAGAATATTTGGTATATTCCGTTTCTTCACAAGGGATTTCACCAAGTGATTCTCATATTGCCGCTATCAAAGAATATCGGGTGCCGACTAATCAGAAACAGTTGCATTCTTGTATTGGGTTGTTCTCCTACTTCAGACGATTTGTACCGTCATTTTCTCGAATTGCAAAACCACTGCAAAATCTGTTAAAGAGAGATGCCGATTTTGATTTTGACAAGCCATGTTCGGATGCTTTTAATGAACTAAAACGCAGACTAATTGAAGCACCGATTCTGGCCATTTATAGCCCCATAAAGGAAACAGAACTGCATTGTGATGCCAGTTCAATTGGTTTTGGTGCCGTCTTGCTTCAAAGGCAAGGGGACAGAAAATTTCATCCGGTGTCTTACTTTTCAAAAACAACTTTTGCTGCCGAATCCCGATATCACAGCTTTGAATTAGGAACGCTTGCTATAATTTATGTGCTGAGACGATTCCGAGTATATTTGGAAGGAATACCCTTCAAGATCGTTACGGATTGCAGCTCTCTGGCTATGACGTTGGAAAAGAAACAAGTTAATCCAAGGATTGCCCGATGGGCCTTAGAGCTTGAAAATTGCAACTATAAAATTCAGTACCGTAGTGGTATATCTATGGGACACGTCGATGCCCTAAGTCGGTGCCAGATCGCCGCAGTTTGGGATGTTGATGACACGGATTTTCAAATCCAAATTGCACAAGGGCGGGACAAAATAATTATGGAATTGCGGGATCAAATGGAGGCCGAAGAAGTCAAAGACTTCGAGATGATGGATGGACTTGTATATAAAGTGACGAGAAGTGGGAGAAAGGCATTATACGTGCCGAATGAAATGGAAGACAATGTTATACGGTTAATCGATAAAAAACTCGGGCATCAAGCTTTGGATAAATGTTATGAGAAAATTGCGATGCATTACTGGTTTCCGAGCATGCGTCAAAAAATTGAAAGATTTATCGAAAATTGTATTAAGAGCATTATGTATGCCATGCTGGCTCGTTCTAGTGAAAGGAACTTGTACAATATTCCGAAAAACCCGCTGCCGTTCGATACAATCCATGTGGATCATTTTGGTCCCTTGCCGTCTATTAGTTCGAAAAGGAAACACATTTTAGTAGTGGTAGATGCTTTCACAAAGTTTGTGAAACTGTATCCTACAAACTCGACGAGTACGATGGAGGTAATTGCCGCGTTAAATAAATACTTTCAGTATTATAGCAGACCGAGACGAATTGTGTCAGATAGAGGTACATGCTTTACCTCTTTTGAATTTGAAGACTTTTTAATGAAACAAAATATAGAACACGTAAAGGTTGCCGTGGCTTCTCCTTAGGCAAATGGGCAAGTCGAAAGGGTCAATAGGGTTATCAAAGCTATGCTGGGAAAGTTGAGTGACCCGGTAAGTCATGCCGATTGGTCGAGTATGTTACTAAAAGTGGAGTATGCTATTAGAAATTCTATTCATAGCACGACAAAGAACTCACCTAGTATGCTATTGTTTGGCGTTGGACAGAGGGGAGAAATAATAGATGAGATTACGGAGCATCTGGAGGAGAAGATGGCCTCTGAGAGCTGCCGTAATCTAAGCCAAATTCGGGCTGACGCATCAGGGGAAATTGATAGGTCTCAGAAATATAATTTAGATTATTTTCATAGGCACAGTAAGAAAGTTAAAGAGTACGAAGTCTGTGATTTTGTCGTTTGTCGGGACGAATAAAAAGTTTTTGCCTAAGTTCCGTGGTCCCTATGTCGTATGTAAAATCCTTGGACATGATAGATATGTGTTGCGGGATATTGAAAACTGCCAGTTGACTCAGCTGCCGTATGATGGTATTGTCGAGGCGAATAGAATGCGAAAGTGGTTGTTGAAACCAAATGAGGAGACCGTCCCTATTGAGAGTTCAAGCGACCCTCTCGCCTTAGATATAAGTCTGGAGTAAAATGTGGAGACTAGTGTTAAGTATTTATTTTTGTTCGAGGTCGATCAATTGTCAGATTGGCCGAGTTGTAAACTTTAGTAAAAGCGCCATCTGTGCTTTCAAGTTGGAATGCATGAGGGTGTTAGACGCACCCATTGATGAATTGATGACGCCAACTACATCCAACTTGACGACGTTATATTTTTCTATTTTTGTAAGAGATCGTACATGCTGTAACAAACGTGAAAAAAGATAAATATTAAATCTGTGGTAATCCTTGTACCATTAATAAATAAACTGTAGATTGTCTTTTTTCTGTGATGATATTTTAAATTGTTGTTTAGCAAATTGATTTGATTTTTGGTGGTGACAACTTGTTCAACAATTTCTAGGACGACCTTGAGAACGAGAATGGTGAAGAAGGGGTGGCAATTCGTCGATCTGAGCGCCGCATTTACCATATGCCACAACGGAATAAGGTTAATACTTGGGACGATGTGGACTTTTTTCGGCGATTTCGGTTGTCCACAACAACTTTTTTTTACGTTCTTCAATTGGTGGGGGACGAATTGCAGCATCCACACCCACGGTAAACATTTTTTTATGTTATTTTAGTTTTATTCACTTATTCGTTTTTATTCACAATTTTACCAGTAATCGTTACATATTGCCTGAGCAGCAATTACTGGTTACTTTAAGATTAATGGCAAGAGGACGTTATTCGCGTCTCAGCCCCTAGTGCCGCTAATGCCGCATACTGCCAAAAGTATGGATGGCCTTGATACGCCATTTGGACCGATTCATTCAAATGCCAGCAACATTGGCAGATCGAGACCCCTGCTGAATTTTATCGCTTTGCACAGTTTCCACGAACAATCGGTACTCAAACACACGCTATTTGGCGACTCCATACACTGCGAATAATTCTACTTTTCCGCGAAATCGGCGTATGCAAATATACCAAGCACAAATTTCGGATTCATCACGTCAATCGATTCAACAACGCACTATTAGAGACGAAATTCTTTTCCAATTACAAGAGAAAAGAATCTGCAATTCATTTAATTGTTTTATTTATTTGAAAAAACATTCCTGTTCATTAAGTCATCATCGGAAATGCTATCGTCATTCGTTTGAGTATTATGGGTTTCGTGATTATCTAATACTTCCGAGACGAACGTTTCAAACGCTGACGGATGTTCGTTGAGTATTGAATTCCGATTGGGGCAGCGAGACTTTTTCGCGCTATTATTTTGTATTTCTTGTTTTTCCATTCTTCTCTGACACCAAACATGAAATAAAAACGTTCGTAATATAAACAAAACAACCAAAATATTACTGAAAACTTGCACTTACGAATAAAATATCCTGCAAAATGATTTAAATTGCTAGAAAATACTACAAAACTATCTTCGTATGAATAAACACAAAAAAAAACAAATAAAACTTTATCAGTTTGACTATATTATGACATTTCATATGTAAAAATTGGTACTAGACCAGTTTTAGACGTATTAGTGGCTAGTACGGCTTGGAGCATTTAGCTCCGGTACTAGCGATGTGAAGAAATGAGCAAGTACTAACTTTTCGTTGGTACTGAGTATCAGAGCTAGTACCTGAGCTAGCTAATCTGGGTACTAGACAGCTTAATACTCATGTGAAGAAATTGGCCGTAAGTAAGCTTTCACTCAAGAATTAATTTTGTGGTGTAATTTTTTTTTCATTTGATTTATTTTAGATTTCTCATATACTTTGAAATTCTCAATCGCTTGGTTATAATGGATGTTTTTGAAAATTCTTGGTTGCCTTTCATTGCAGGCAGCATTTCTTCCCTAAGCTCCCGAACGCGGCTGTCAAAAATCGCCCATAATGCTTAGCCATTTCAACCAATCAAATGTCGAGCCTAAGTAGGCTCCAGCATGGTCCATTTACAAATGAGGGCATTCCATTCAACTACCATTCAAACACACCTAAAGTTTGACAGCATCTATTAGTAAATTTGACGTTCATTATTTCTTTTTACTTAAAATAAAATAACAAAAGTACCTACGATGCATTGTTTTTCATGTATATATATTCCAAAATTATGTATTTTCCTATTTTAATTGACATCAGTTAAACGTGCTTTACCAATGAATTTTAACGCAATATTTATTGCTGGCATTATCGTACTATGCATACCACAGACAATACAAATCGATTACGATTGCAACGACTTACGAATGGGGCAATTTCTCTGCCCAGATCCAGGCAAAAATCATATTGACCCAAAGACACAACAATTACGAGGTTGCACCAAAGAAAACAAAGCAAGAGGTGAGTGATACATGGAACAACTTGTCAACTTTTGCTTAAGTACTTTTGAATAGTTTGGTGCATCGCTGTGGAGGGAATAAATTGCACTGAGACCAAGAACAACACGTTCACAAGAGAGCTTCCTTGTAAATGGACGTAAGTTGACTATAATTTGATTTATCATGTTCGCTCTCTGTTTCAACACTGTTTCACTCTATAGAAATGGATATCGATTCGATACAGCTCTCTTGTTGTCAGTGTTCTTGGGTATGTTTGGTATCGACAGATTCTACTTGGGTTACCCAGCGATTGGTCTAATAAAACTGTGCACCTTGGGTTTTATGTTCCTGGGTCAGCTGATTGACATAATTTTAATCGCAATGCAAGTTGTCGGACCAGCTGATGGTTCGGCCTATATCATTCCCTACTATGGAGCAGGAGTGACTATAATTCAAAGTGACAATACTACATATCGCCTTCCGAGGGACGACTGGTAGTCGGAGTGGCTTTTTAAGATGTAAATAATGTTTTTTTTTAAGCTTGGCTGAATAAATGAATTGAAAGTATTTTTTTATAAAAAAATCGATTTTTTTTGTTGCTCCTTTACTTGCTTGCAGTTTCGAATTGTTGTCTTTATTTATCTTGCGGGGGCATCTTCATTGCCCTATCACATCTTTCAACGGTCATGCCCTGTTTCAGCGAATGACCATGTTTCATGCTTATGAAATCGGAGGTTCGGTCTTCCTTGCCTTCTCGAACCAGAGGTTGGGAGTCGAAAATCCTCTTGGCTGGAGCATTATTCTCCATTCGATCAATGTGGCCGAGCTATTGTAGTCGACGTGATTTAGCTTTTTGGACTGCATCCACATATTTTTACAGCTCATAGATTTCGTGGTTGTATCTTCTCCTCTATTCGCCCTCCTCTCACACAGGACCAAATATCCGACCGAGTATTTTTATTTCAAAAGAACCTAATATTAGCTCCCCTTTTCTACTTATCGTCCAGCACTCGGCACCATAGAGCAGGACTGGTAGGATTAAGGATCGATATAGCATGCATTTTGTCCTTCGAGTGGGGAATTTGCCCCTCGGAATGTGTGCACGTTTATGATATTGGATGCGTGCTTCGCATTGATAAGCACATGGTCGATTTCGTTGGCGGTTCGGTATGGATCCTGAACCTCGGAAACCTAGAGCTACTTATCACCGAATTACGAGCTGGTGCAAAGTCGGTAGCCGTTATCTGGTCTCGTGTCGTGATGGCTATGCTTACCAACTAATCCGCCGAAGATGTTTACCTTACCGACTTTGTCATTGAATCCCCTGAGCAGAACTTTGATATCGTACTCCGGCCAGGACGGAGGTCCAGGAGGTCATAGAACTCCTCCTTGATGGGATCTTCAGCCTCGTCGCATATATCAGGCGATCACTTATCGGCTTGAAGTCTATTACTTGCCCCTTTACATATGCAATCGTTCATGGCACGTCCAAAGTGCATACTCTCAAATCGCAGTCCTTTGACGTTCCGGGTATGGTGGCCATATAAGGGTATCCATTATCCGATGCTTCATATGTCGCTCTCATATTTATGTTTCACGTGGTCGGGAAGTTACCCCGACGGCACAACCCTCAACCTGGAAGGCCAGTTCTATTGTTTACCCTTAGGACGAGGGGCCGGGTTTTCCGGAGTCAGTAAACCAGTTCGGGTATATGAGCGCTACCGTTGCCCCATTTAAGGCTCGTCCACCCAACTCTTTTTCAATACCCTGGATCAGTATTGGAGATCCCTAAAGATTCGGGATTCAAATATGTCGAAGCAGCTCATATAGGGATACCACTTATAGTTCAACCTGACTGGAACTGGTGACTGGAACTGGTAGAAGCCACCTTTGATCTCATCTGGGAAATTCCTCCGCTGTCGTCTGAAGCATGAGGATGTGTCCCAGTGTGAAAAAAACACTCCTCCCCCTCTCTCGTTCGCTGCCACCAACGACCTTCCAAAGAGGTTGGTTACCAAATCTCCAGCCGAGATACTAGGCACCTAGCAGCCACCAACGTGGGGTTGTAGGGTAGGAGTTGGTATTGAGAGGCTATCGTGGTAATACCTGTGGTCTCGTATATTCGCATCACTACCCTTTAGCTGCTGTTTTTCCTACCCATTTTAATTTACAAACATTTAAAATCAACGTGCATCGGTTGCATGTCCGCTGTCATCCTTATCTCCATTTGATTAGTGCCCGCACTATGTAACTAAAAACATATCTTTGTTATAAGGGTACTTAAATCGCTTTAATGCATATAAATTATAAACAAACAAAAAAAATGGAAATTTATAAACAATGTAGGTACCAATAATTATTAGTGAGTGCTCCAGCAACTGGACACTACTTGGTTTTCCCTACAGAATAATATTTGTTCGTTTTTAGTTTCAAACGTTTTTTCCGTGAGACTTAAGCGAAGGTTTGACAGACTACGAATTTGCATTCTATGTGTTTTTCTTTCTGGTTATTTTTAATAGTGGTCATCTCTTTGCGTTTTCCTAACTACTGGTTAACCTTATTGCTATGGATTATATGCCAATATGTTACCCAACATATCTCATCTAACCGTCTGTGAGATGTGGGTTTAGAACTTCACACTCCCCTTTATTATTAAATGCCACGTTTCATCCATTCAATACACTTAACTCATTTTAATGTCGACTTTAATTACCTGAGATTTGCAACAGCCATGTCTGCTCTTTAGTAACATATCTTTTCATTATTCTAGACATACAAACTTAATAAATAAAAAAAAAATGTGTTCCCTAAGTTGGAAAGAGTTCCTCGAAAACGCAAAAGAATTTCTTAAACTCTCCGAAACATATCAAGATGGTTGGAGTCTTATTGAAAAGGTAAAAAGGTAACATCACTTTGAAACACTGCATTGACGAAACCGATTTTATTTTGAAGGATAAAGACGAAGGAAACTCATATTTAGTATTTCGACACAAGCTCAAGGTTTGTTTTGATGTTTCCGACACTGAAGACAAACTAAACCTCGACATGAAATTTCAAGAAGACAACTTAGAAGCTGCTCTTCTTGATCCATGTTCAAAACAAACCACTGAAACCAGAGAAGAACTTGTTGACATTGAATACCATCTTGTCTACAGCATTTCCTATCAAGTACCAGTGCTATATTTTAAAGGCTATCGAAGTGGTAAGATCAATAATAATTGAACAAAGAACCAACTACATATCTTACTCTATTACTATTTTCAGATGGAAAACCCATAGAATTGGATGATGCATGGAAAATATTCCAGAATCCCGCAAGAAATAGCAAATCTCGAGCGGATATGCTATCGACTTTAACGCAATCCGAACATCCCATATTGTTTAGACCTTTTCTGAGCTTACACCCATGTCGGACCGGTGAATTGTTGTCTCAAATGGGTCCCAGTCGGAATGTCGTTTTGACGTTTCTAAGTATAATGGGACCATACGTACGATTGAGTCTTAGAAACGAATATGGACTGGCTTTTCAAGAAGAATAAATTTGATTTTGGCATTAATGGAGCCCAATTAAACGTTTTAATTTGTTCTTGGTTAGTCCTTGATACATCGCTGGACCCCCTAAGAATGGAATGGTGGTTAGTGAACAATAATAGTAGGTACATTATATCTGACAACAATCGTCAGTATAAGAAGATATTTGACTTTTTAGGGGAGATATTCGAGTGCCCGCCATTTGATAGAATTTTCTTTAAACATTTCGATGGAGGACTTAGTAACGGAACAATAAAATAGTGTAAAATAAAGTAAGGCATCATCTCCTACGAGAAAACAAAAAAAAATATGCCAAAAATAGCATGTGTTGGAGATATGATTTAATATCCAAGTACAGATGTACTCAAAGTAGTTCTTTGTAGCAAGTAATAAGAGCATAATTGTCTTGCGAACGTCTGACAAACATCCAAGAGTATCAATTGTCATGAGAAGCTTCTCAAATTTTCCGTTCGGATTCGGCTAAAAATTGTAGCTCCCTTCCACTTCGCACAAGAAAGTGGTTGGAGAATCTAGGTTTTAAGGCCCTATATTTTAATAAGAGCACATGATAGGTAGCAATACTGAATCTAAATTGAGCTTTCTTGAGATGAATCCAAGATCATTAGCGTGTTCACTGTTTCCAAACAGATATGATAAATGTGAGCTCAACGCGAAACACTGATAAATAACAGGAAGTAGAGTGCAACAAAAGATGCCTTGAAGAACACTAGAGTAAGCGCTCTAGTTGGTGCCAAAAATGCAGTTTTAACACCAGCACTAGTTTATGGCAAAGCGCCGACGTATATGCTTCGTTGCAGTTAAAACTGACACGTCATATCTTAATTTAATCTCTAAAGTACCTGACTTTCTTCAGTGAAGCATTATTTTTGTAAAGGCTTATAATGTTAACGTCGGTGTCTTCTTTGTAGCTGGGTACGGTGATCGAGGTTGATTCGCAATACCATCAATTGAATCGGCATTTGTTCGACTCTTTTCCATCATCACTATACGCATTTAATAAGGGGTCCAGCTCTGATGGCATATAGCAATTACGATGACGAATTACTTTCATATAACACTAATAGCATACATGTATGTCAGGCCACCAGCATTTGATTGGCTTCAGAGATGAAGTGATCTGAAACTGGGAGGTCTTCCAATGAAAGAAGAATAAGACTAACACGAACGTCACGATCGCACTTCTACATTGCATCCCGCTTACGCGAAAAGTAGTCTGCATGAAAGGAAGCGCATCATCAGGAAAAATAGTAACAACAATAACGCAGTGGGTATCACGCGATGAATATCTTAGGCGACCATTGTTTTTTTTTGTCTCATGATCATTTTGATTCAATCTTAGCTCATGTATGAACGAAAATGAAAAATAGTTTAACGGAATAGTTGTAGTCCATTATCCGCCTGTGGTTAGAGTTAGAATCATATCGCCACTGAGGCCAATTTCTGCCTCTCTTTCGCGATTACAAAGGAACACTGATTGATACTGCCTTTTTGAAAGGGTACGTAGGATCTCAGTAGGATCAGATAGGTTCTTTGACCTGAAGGCTTCCTCTGATCTTGGAACTTGTCGATCAAGCTTTGTTACTCCTGCTGTCATGCGAAGCATCTTCATCTCAGTTGCCGTTAATTTATCCTCATACTTTTTGTGCTCTGTTCAACATAGTAAAGCGTATGTAAGCGCCCGTCGAACAGCTGCGGCTTCCTTTCAAGGAATTTTCGGTCACAGAAGATGGCTGAGTCTTCCCGCAACATCCGTCACATTACGCTTGGCAATGTTAATGTCATCACAGGTTGGCTGGGTTCCAAAAGGTTTCGATGGAGTTTTCATGCAATGCGCTGCAACAATCCCGCAGTGGTTATCAGATAGCCGTATTATTTTCTGCAACTGATTTTCAATACCCGCTCAACGATCCCATAGTGTGTAACATCAGCTTGATAGAACGGTAATTATCAGTCTCGCATATCGACTTTTCCTTTGTACAAAGGAAGCAGATGACTTTTCCTTCACTAGTTACCTTTTTCTTTTGGACCAGATGTCTCCCTTTTTTCGAGAACTGAGAGGGTATCTCGCCCGGCTCAACCGCTTTTCGTTTTTTGGAGTCTTTGACCGCCTTCCTTATTTCTGCGGCATTAATGCCGGGTATTTCTTCCTTGTTAGACCGGCTCTTGGCTCGTTGGAATTGAGCTTTGTTGAATCGTATCGCTTCAAATATCAATGAACAGATGATCTTAGTAGTATCTTTAAGAGATTATGTTCATCTTCGGTCGCAGGAAAATAAAATTAAGACAAAGGATTCTTTAATTTAAACCAAGGAACCATCTATGCTCTGTAAGAACAACTGTATTTCGAAGCGTCCCACTTCCTCCATTGAAATAATCTTTCGAATAATCAATAAAATGTATCTTTTATCACAACGTCTGCACTTTATTGCTTCAATAAAAACTAAGGAAAATCATAATTTACTCTTAAATAACTTACATACGCAGAAGCATTTGCCCTTTGTCTAGAATCTATAGCATTGTAGGTACGTACAACTATCAACAATACTACTAGAAATGCTTGGCACACACATATTACGTGAGGATACAGTGGAAGGTGGGTGGATTTGTGTCGATGTTTTTCTGTCCTTGACAGAACAGGATTGCATTTTGAACATCTAACGTGGGACGTGCGTAGTCTCTTCTTAATGCTGCCCACCGGTGGTTGGGACAATATTATTAACAACAGAGAAACGAGTACGAAGAATAAAAAAAGGAAAAAATATCTAAATCACACGTTAAAATTGTGCGAATTTAATGGAATGGCGCTCGTGCTCTTAAGAGCCCTCGTCTTGGACGTTCTCGGTACGACGAATTTGCACCACAGTGACGGTAGAGTTTTTATCGTCAAACTTGCAAGTGACGGTCACCTCGCTTAGCTGGAATGTGAAAATCTGTGAGCCGTACTTAGTCCGAAGGTACACCGATCGCGGGTCTGCCTCTAGGATGTCGACTATGCACTGCCGGTGAACTTGCAGCTCATGCAGTTGGCTCTCGGCGCGTTCATTGAATACGACACTTAGGCGGTGTCCAGACACAACCCAATTGGGAATTTTTACTGCGGTGGGCGGAGGAGAAATGTGATTAGCAAAGTTCGGTGGATTGGGCAGAGCAACAGCGCCATTCAACTCTATATCCGACTCTTCGCCATCGGGCTCCTGACGTGAATTGTAAAAGTCGACTGTTGGTTCACCAACGGAAAGGCGACCTGCGCAATAGAAAAACAAATAATGTGAGTGCCCTTTAGACAGAAGACTAGTTAACCTGATTCAATAACATTGGGAGCATCGTAGAAGGGAATATATGGCTTGATATCCAGGACTGGGGTTCCATCCACCATGTCAGTGCCGCTAAAAACAATTGTGGCGCCTTCGATTTTCTCAATTTCCACCAGCGACAATCCGATGGGACAAGGCCGGTGTGGTGATCTTGTACTAAAGACACCCACACGCTCACCGCCCAAACGAGGAGGGGCAACTTTGGCCTTAGGATGCGAATTGTTTTTGTGGAAATAGTAAACTATCCAAAGGTGAGAGTACTCGTCCAAGCCGTCGAGTGAGTGTTCCGGATTGGTGAAAATACCTGAATTTAATTCAATAACACCTTTTAGTCGTGCACCAATGCTAGACTGACGTGGAACTGCTCGCTTCTCGGGGAATGATGTTTTTATGGTGCCAATTGGGCGAAAGCGTACCAAGCTTTGATCGCATCCATTCGATACCTTTTAAAGTAAATTTACAAAGTTATTTTGATTTGTAAAAGAAAGAAGTGTAGTACCTGCGATGTAGCATCATTACTATTTTTAGTGTTTTCTTCATTTTGACGACATCCTTCACAGCGGAAATCGCGTAGGAGTTTCGACAAATCCTCGACATCTTTGCGCTGGACATGACTTAGATTTTTCACTTGTTGTCTGTGGAATTTGAGGTGATTCTCGATTGAATCTAACTTCAAACAAGTGTAGTTAACTTACCGTAATTTATTTATCTCATTTCTGGCAGTTGTTAATTGATTTCGCAACGATTCAACATCGTTTTCAATCATTTTGATGCTCGGGAGAATACCGATTTTTTTTTTGTTTGACGGGGCAAACAGATTTTTCCTTGAGGAAGCCACAAATGTGACAGACCGAGTTAAGTGTTACCATTTGTATGTAGGGGTCGAAAAGCGTGAAAGGAATAGGTTGAATTCACCGCCTCACCGATGTTTTTATCAATCATTCGAAAGCAAAATGCAATTTCGAGGAGGTATTTTATTTGACGTTTAAATTATTAAATTCTTTTTTCTGTGTTTCGTTTGTTTACTTCATTTCAAATTAAGTTTTAATTGTTGGTGTCAATAAACATTGTGATGACTTTCGTTCATGTTTATAAACGTTTTAATTTGTTTCGTTGAGGCTAATGCATTATGTGATATTTATTCAATTCATAGTCCGTGTGTTTCTTTATTCATTCGGAATATTCGGAATATTCCGAGTGAGCGATTTACGTTTCTTTATTCAATGGAATATTCTGGATAATCCATTTCGATGTTTCTTTATTCATTCTGGAATAAAAGGAATGCATTCTTTTTATTCCTAGAGAAAGGTGGAATAAAAGGCATATTCCCTCGTTTGACAGATGCACTTGATAAAAAAAAAAATAGAAGCAACAACAAACAATCAAATGGGGGAGCATTTATTGCAAATGTGTTGTCTTTTTTTATATTTTTATGTGTGTTGTTTTAAGTTAATTATTATTTTTATTATATATTTTTAATTTCCTTCCAGAATCAAAAACATTTTTAAAATGTTCTTCTGTGGGCATGAAATGCCGCATAGATATTTGTGATGACAAGTCAATTTCATGAGCAGTGTTGCCACTTATGCTACAGGTGCATGTTTTTTGAACTTGTACTAAATCCTTACTCGAAAGGAAAACATATTTAATGCATTTACATATCCCTAACGCATCTTAACTAAAATTGTGATTAATCTGCAATTTTCCTCTGTGTGTTTACTTACAGGATCTCGCACGCCAGAGCTTTATACGGTAGCGGTTCAGCGATACCTAAGCCTATTGCGGTAAATATAGATGCATATACTGGCGCGATACACCGAAACCCGCACTTCGGAATCACAGCGATACAATTTCGTACCGCAGCATAATTAGTTGATCGCATTATACCCCATATATAAAATGTATGTGGAAAGAAAAATTAATTGAACGTAAAACAACTCAATTTTACTTCATTTAAATCAATCGCACTATTAAAATAGGGAAGCAATGACAGAATGTTAGAATATGTGTATTCAGAAGCTTTAAGCCGAGATAATGTGAATGTGAAACAAGTGTACCAAACCGCATCTTTCTTCTATTCTCGAACTTTCCTCTATTACAAGAACCGTCGGGAATATTTCAGCACGAATATTTGATTGTTGTCACTAATAAGGTGTCGCAGGAGCGACCCACGACATTGTACTTTTTAAAAACGACGAGGTAGGTAGTTTAATTTCAAGCGATAGATGATAGTAGTGAAAAGTATAGAGAAAAGGAGACTTGAATAAGAGATTTGATTGTTTAACGAAGGAAATATTAAATAAAAGACTTCATTGTTTATTATATGAGTTGATTTAAAAATTAATGGTTGAATGGAATAAGTGAATTACCAGAAAAATAGAGAACAAAGATATGGAAAGAGAACCAATAAAGATTAATAAATAAGTTTTATCTAGCCTGTAAATGAAGGTGTTACAAGTAGCATAAAATGTATTCAGTTTGAAATTTAAGTGAAGCGAATTATTTATTTAAAAAAGGGCCGCACATTGCCCATTACCACAGCTCAGAATATGGTAATTAAGAGCTGAACTAGAAAAGCGGAATCTCTACACAGCCGGAAGAAAAAATTGACCTTGAAGCTGTTGAAAACGAAGGAAAATACCAGACATCCATTTTGTTCGACGTAGCACAAGTACAGAAAAGATGCGCAAAATAATGCTGTGGAAGAAATCAAAAATGTTCAAGAAGCTAAGTTCGAAGTAATTGACCACAATTTAAGCATTCATGAGACACAACTCTAAAAGATCACAAATAAATTCGAAGAACAGTTCGAGAAGGATGAAGGGGGAGGTACGAGTACGAGATACAGCATCCAAAGGGAACTCCTCACTCCAAAGCAGATGCTCCAGGCGGCCCTGCAAAGCTTTTTTTTTATAATTCTTTATTCTCATTATATAAAATAGATACAATTTTATACTAATTTACAAATAAAATGAGAATAGATACGAGTAGTAGCATTCGTATTTCAAGAAGAAATAAATAGTGCTAATGCCACTTCAAGTAACAATTCAATGTGGGGTGAGCAAATTATAACAAATTGTGATTATAAGTAATAAGAAAAATAAATAAAACAAAAAATAATCATTTAGAGCAAATTCATGACAACACAAAATAACTAATAAATAAATAATTAAATAATTAAACTGTATAGCGCAGCAGAACTTCAATTTCATTATGATCGAAATCAAGAAGCCAAAGCTTAATTTTTTTCAAAAATGAGGATAGAGTTACAATGGTTCGTATGTCAACAGGGAGATTGTTAAATAATTTGTATGAGACAATGGAAAATGAATTTCTATAGCTTGTGGTGCGAAAAGGAGGAACAGGGACATAATACTAAGTAATGCTGAGCTGAGCTGATTGCAAACATTACGTACGCCAAGAGGAAAATGATAGGGTATCTGTTCAAAGGTGGAGCTCAGCTCATTATCCATTAAGGTGCGCGGGAGATCTGGAATGCTCAACATGATGTCGTCCTGACTCTCGCCCTTAAGGAACGTAGGGGAAAGTCGGACTGGCAGCAGATCTCCAATAAGAGTGTGGTACTTAAGGCATACTAGGCATAGTGGGCCTCATTTCATGTTCAAGATGCCATTTTGAGAAGAAAATCGGAAAGTTCCGATGGAACAACAAACGTATTGCAGCTTGTGGCATCCAAATCAGCAGTTGACATCGAGGTCTTCACTTCAAAAGCTTAAGTTCTCTCTACTATCAAAGTTGAAGTCGGAGTTGAAGTGTTGATCTGTTTCCACCTTTAATATTTAGGTTGCGTTGCGTCACTGCCTGAATGTCGTCACAAAGTTCAACATCAGTTTGAAAGTGGCAGATGTAAAAACAAACCTACCCTAGTAGTTTGTCAAAGAAGTTCAAATTGAATTGAATTGAAAAACAATTTAGCTGTTGACCTGCGTTTGCCTTTGCATACCTTATTAAATATATAATTTTTCTTACGAAAAATGATACTTAACTTCAACATTGGCCTCCTCGGACATGTCGATTCCGGAAAAACAACTATAGCCAGAGCACTTAGCATAGTTGCCAGCACAGCAGCCTTTGATAGAAATCCACAATCTCAAGAACGCGGCATAACCCTCGACCTAGGTTTCAGTGCCTTAGTTGTTGATACCCCAAGCCATCTCCAGCCTTTTACTCCTGCAGAGCAGATTCAGCTCACCTTTGTTGACTGCCCTGGTCATGCAAGCCTTATCAGAACCATAATTGGTGGCGCACACATAATAGATTTGATGATTCTAGTCATCGATGCGCAAAAAGGTATTCAAACGCAAACTGGCGAATGCATTCTCATCGGGGAGTTGCTACAAAAGAAACTGATTGCAGTTGTGAACAAAATCGATATGATTCCAGAAACTCATCGCGTAGCATATCTTGACAAGATGAAAGTAAAACTCAAGAAAACATTCTCCAAAACTGCTTTCCAGGACGTGTCAATCTTTTGCATTTCAGCCCTTACTCCGAGTGTCGATGGGTTGCTAAATGGAATCAGGGAGCATTTGTACATCCCATCAAGAGACAGTTTGAAGCCTCTTCTTATGTACGTAGATCACTGCTTCGCCATCAAAGGACAGGGAACAGTTTGCACAGGTACAATAATCCAAGGGAAACTGGCAGTCAACGACACCATAGAGCTCCCATCTATCAAGGAGAAAAGGAAGGTTAAATCCATTCAAATGTTTAAGCGCGCCGTGCAAAGCGCTGGCATAGGTGATCGTGTTGGCGTTTGTCTGACCCAATTTAGCGCGAATCTAATGGAAAGAGGGGTGATTTCACAGCCAGGGTACTTGTCATTCATTTACGCAGCTGCCGTCAAACTAAACCGAATAGAATACTACAAGTTTTCCATTAAGTCCAAGAGCAAACTGCATGTGACCATTGGACATCAAACGGTTATGGCGAAGGTAATACTTATCAAGCATTCGAGTGTAGGTGGTTCTTTTGACACGTCGGAGGAGTACGAATACGTTGCGGAGATACCAACTGATGAAAAACTTACAACAGACCACTTTGTTTTCATAGAGTTCGAGAGTCCTATTCTGGCGACCCCCAATAGCATCTTAATCGCTTCGAAACTAGATTTGGATGCAAACGCTGGTACGTGTCGCTTGGCGTTTTGGGGTTCCATTGAATGGTTAACCCATTCGTCCACTTACCCGACTGAAGTTATGCCGAAGCTTAAAATTTATCAAAATAAACTAAAGCAAGGCACTGTCCAAAGAGTGGTGAACCAAAATCAAATTATTGTGCAGAACCTCTTCAGAAAGGAGAGCAACCGTGAGATGTATGTGGGCAAACGGATTGAGTTGTCGACGGGCGAGTTCGGAGAGATTGAAAGCACTTTCGGTGCGACGTCGAAGATTAAGATTAATTTCCCGAAAGGCTTGCAGCCAGACACATTGAACTTGCTGAATACAAAGTCAAATGGTGTCCAGGTCCTGTTGAAGTTCAAGAAATATATTTTTAATAAAAGTTTGGGAATAATACAGTGATAAAAAAGTTTTATTTTTCTTGCAGGTAAAAAGCAGAGTTAGCTTAGCTTGTATGATAGAGCCTTTTGTTATTGGAGTTAGACTTTTGAATCTATCAGTTTGGCCTAACTGCCTACATCGCTGTTATTACTATCGACAGTGTAGTTTTGTCCTCGGCAGTGAACAGAACGTTGTACGTACTGTAACGTAAGAAAAGATCTTTTATGCTAGATTAAGCAGTGATATGCTTCGATAGTTCTTGCAGGACATTGAATTGCATTTTTTGTAGATGGGGCCTTATGGAGCTGATAGTCCATGCATCGGAAATGTTTTTTCCACATATATTTAGTTGGTGATTTAGATGATTTGGTGCATGCGCCCTAACAAAAGACCGGCGTCTTTGATGTTTTTATGCCTTATATAGTTAAGCTAACCTTCTCAGTACTGTGAGTACTGTCTTCTTGCCCTATCACTTTCTCTAGATTATACCCATTTACCTTCTTCCTCTTCTTCTCTTTGAGAACGAGGTTCTGATCTATGAATCCGTACTAGTCCCCCTTTGTGATTCGGTGGTTTAACCTGTAGAGGAACGTTGATTATATTACCTTTTTGACGGGGTTCGGCAAAACTTACTGAGCTAATTGGGCTGCATTTGCTTTGAGATAGGGTATTTAACGTGAATGCTTCCTCGGATCTTGGATCTTCATTTTCGCTCAAGCTTTGTTACTCCAGCTGTCATATCTTGGGCTCAGTTGCTCTAATACTTTTTGTACGCTGTGCAACACTGTCAACCGTTGGTGATTGCCGGTTAAAGCTGTTTTTTTGGTGCAAATACGTCAACATTAATTTTTAATCTCTTTCCTATAGCTATAAACTCGTCTTATCTTTTAGTCGAAACGTAGCAAAAGCAACAATACTGAGTAATAATCACACCAACATATTCCTGTAGGCGGCGGTACTGAGGATGAAGATCTATTTCTATACAATTTGTATGTTATTTTCTAGATTTTATTTGTTTACGTTCAATATAGCAAACAACTATGGATCGTGAATAGTGAAAGAACTAAATAATGAATAAAGGAATAGAAAAACAGGATGTACAAGGAAAAGACAGAGTTCAATTAATACTTGATGCTGTTTACGAAAAAATAACCTCAACTATTAGTTATTAAAAAAGGCGATACTATGTCTTGCAAGGACTATCGAGGCATACCCCTGCTAAATATCATATTTTAGATCCTATCCAACGTACTGTGTGAACGTCTTAAGCCATTCTAAAATACACTAATCGGCACGTCCCAGTGTGGCTTCCTTCCCAGCAGATCGACAATAGACCAAATCTTTACACTAAGGCAAATAATGGAAAAGACCACTGAATTTCAAGTCGAGAACCACCACATTTTCATCAACTTCAAAGCCGCTTATGATAGTATTCGTCGTCAGGAGTGGCGACGGCCGAATTCGGGATCACGCCAAAACTGATTGGTGTAATGTGCAACTTGAAAGCAGCTCTGACGAACTATTCCAAGCCTCTGCCGGATGTCGGCTATGAGATGCGCTATCATGTGACTTCTTCAATCTTCTTCTGGAGAAAATAGTGCGAAGGGCAGGTGTCAACACGGAACGGACTATCTTCAATAGAAGGGTGGAGACGGTGTAGAGGTTATTGTGTTGGCTTGTGACCCGTGCGGTGCAGGTTCAAACCCCATGGGGAACAACAACATACGCCACCCAATCACATGTCTCTACACCAAATGGAGGATTTCTGCCTGGTAGTACAATGGAACGTTACCGAGTCTGAGTGCTATGGGATTTGGATTTCCTTTTATTAAAAAAAAAAATAAAAATAAAAAAAAAAAAAAATAATCTTCAATAGATCCGCCCAGCTACTGGGGTATGCGGGCGATATCGAAATAATCGGCCGTTTCCAACGTGCCGTGTTAGAGGCTGTCACGGCGATTGAAGAACACGCGAAATTAGTTGGTGTTGAAGTAACTGAGAACTAGGCCAAGTACCTTCATGCAATCAACAAACAAACAAACAAACATTTGTCCACCACCCAGGACAAAACTTCATTGTTGGTGATAGGATAGGAGAAGATACCTCCGCGAACTCTATAGTTGTACCAAGATGTGGATGTAAATCAAAAGGCTAAATCACGTCAACTTCATTGGCTCGGCAGCCTTGGGTGAATGGAGAATAATGCTTCAGCCAAAAGGATCTTTGACTCCTAGTCCTCAGGTTCGATAAGGTAAGTAAGACCGAACCTCCGTTTTAGAGACCAAGCCATCGCGGATGCCAGAGCGCTTTGTCTAGAGAACTGGAAGCGGGGTCTCAGGCAGAGACTCTTCGCGGGTCGGGAGCATGTAAAAGTAGTATTAATTATTATTATTAAAATTTATATAAATTTAATTATTTTAAAAGTTAATATTTTAATAAGCACTATAAATAATATGTGTATTAATAGTGCTTATTGAAATATTAACTTAAATAAAAGCAATTTTTCTGATCTCTAACAACAGCAGCCCCCTACTGGTGGATTGTTTTTTAACCTGCTGTGATTACTCTCATTGGTACTGAACAAAGAGATTCTACTTTAAAGCTCGACGAACACATCCGCATTTGACATCATGCAACGCAATTTTCTATGCATTTGTCAAAATAAATAAAACGGAGTGCAATCGCTTTTGTTTTGATCCATTCTCTTCTTCTAGCCTTGACCCATATTTGGTACGATTAAACTTGGTTGTAAATAAATTTATGTTAACAATTTTCAGTAAAAAGTTTAAAGATTCTTTTAAAACCAGGTGAGTATTTAAAATGTTTTTTACCAACAAGAACAGATTCGCGTTTATAATGCTCGTATGCGTTTACTTTGAAATGGAATATCATTTGTGTTTCCTTCAAAAGAAATTAATCATCTTTTTTCCAGTTGCCTTTCCATTATGAAGCGTTTGAAAGATTCACAGAAACCTTCCAAGAAGCCAAAATTATTTGAGATAACTTCCCTCCCAGTGACATCCCAGAGCCCCGCTTCCTCAAAAATAGCTGATTTCACGGCAAAGTTACAAGCCAATCGTCTTGAGGCAGCAAAATCTATTAGTGACTTCTCCTTTAGGAAGAAAAGAGTTCGAATACTCTCAGAGGCAACAGAAGTACCTGAAACTGTAAAAGCCATCCTATACTGGATGTCGAGAGATGCCCGAGTACAAGATAATTGGGCATTTCTGTTCGCCCAGAAGTTAGCGTTAAAAAATGGAGTTCCTCTGATGGTGTGCTTCTGCCTCTTACCGAATTTCCTCAACGCCACAATCAGGCACTATAAATTCCTCTTAAAGGGCTTGGAAGAGGTCGAAAGCGATTGTCGCAAGTTGAATATAGATTTTCATCTTTTGCTTGGTCCAGCTGCAAAAAGAGTACCGCAATTCGCGGAGGAATACAAAATTGGAGCATTGGTATGCGATTTTTCACCACTGCGTGTACCACTCAAGTGGGTGAATGATGTCAAGAATAATTTACCGCCAGATTTGCCCATCATCCAGGTCGACGCACACAATATTGTGCCGGTTTGGGTGGGGTCCGACAAGCAGGAGTATGCGGCTAGAACAATTCGCACCAAGATCAACTCCAAGTTGGATGTTTTTCTTACTGAATTTCCGCCGCTGATTAAACATCCTCATACGACTGAACTTAAAAAGGAGAATGTTGATTGGAACACGGCCTACGACTCCCTGGAATGCGATATGAGTGTGGCAGAGGTTGAATGGGCTTCTCCAGGGTATGAAGCTGCTTGCCGAGAACTGCTTAACTTCTGTGAAACTCGTCTAAAAAACTATGACTCAAAGCGCAACGACCCGACGCTGAACGTTTCGTCCAATTTGTCGCCATGGTATCACTTTGGTAAGACAAGCTTTGGAATGAGAGTATTATCTGATGTTTGGCTTTTCCATATTTTAGGTCAAATCTCCGTCCAACGATGTATTCTCGAAATCAGTCGGTATAAATCAAAGTACAAGGAATCGGTGGACGCATATTGTGAAGAGGCAATCATTCGTCGGGAATTGTCGGACAATTTCTGTTTCTTCAACGAGAACTATGACAACTTGCAGGGAATCGCATCGTGGTCCCTGAAAACCCTGAACGATCATCGAAAAGACAAGCGTAGCTATCTGTATACTCTGGACGAACTGGAGCTGTCGAAAACTCATGATGATTTGTGGAATTCGGCACAAATCCAATTAGTACAGGAAGGCAAAATGCACGGATTCCTGCGAATGTATTGGGCAAAGAAGATTCTCGAGTGGACTCGAACACCCGAGGAGGCGCTGGAGTTCGCCATATTGCTGAACGATAAGTACAGCCTGGATGGGCGGGATCCAAATGGATATGTTGGTAGATAATTGTTTAATTTTTTGTTGGATTATTGTGACACTTTTTCTATCCGTAGGTTGTATGTGGTCCATTGGAGGAATTCACGACCAGGGATGGGCAGAAAGGCCGGTTTTCGGAAAAATTCGTTACATGAATTATCAAGGTTGTAAGAGGAAGTTCGACATAGCTGCATTTGTAGCCCGATATGGCGGAAAGGTGTACCAGAAGAAGTGACGCGGAAGTTGATTTTCAGAATAAATTGCTTGCTTTTGATAAACAATCGATTTTAATTTGCGAGGTGCTAGGAAACTGAGTCAAAATTAATATAACCTTAAAAAAGGGCATACTAACTAGTAAAGAACAGTCAGAACTTCTTACTTCATTAATGGAGAAGAATGTACATCTGGCGAAGGGAGAGATTCCAGAAACTCATCGCGTAGCATATCTTGACAAGATGAAAGTAAAACTCAAGAAAACATTCTCCAAAACTGCTTTCCAGGACGTGTCAATCTTTTGCATTTCAGCCCTTACTCCGAGTGTCGATGGGTTGCTAAATGGAATCAGGGAGCATTTGTACATCCCATCAAGAGACAGTTTGAAGCCTCTTCTTATGTACGTAGATCACTGCTTCGCCATCAAAGGACAGGGAACAGTTTGCACAGGTACAATAATCCAAGGGAAACTGGCAGTCAACGACACCATAGAGCTCCCATCTATCAAGGAGAAAAGGAAGGTTAAATCCATTCAAATGTTTAAGCGCGCCGTGCAAAGCGCTGGCATAGGTGATCGTGTTGGCGTTTGTCTGACCCAATTTAGCGCGAATCTAATGGAAAGAGGGGTGATTTCACAGCCAGGGTACTTGTCATTCATTTACGCAGCTGCCGTCAAACTAAACCGAATAGAATACTACAAGTTTTCCATTAAGTCCAAGAGCAAACTGCATGTGACCATTGGACATCAAACGGTTATGGCGAAGGTAATACTTATCAAGCATTCGAGTGTAGGTGGTTCTTTTGACACGTCGGAGGAGTACGAATACGTTGCGGAGATACCAACTGATGAAAAACTTACAACAGACCACTTTGTTTTCATAGAGTTCGAGAGTCCTATTCTGGCGACCCCCAATAGCATCTTAATCGCTTCGAAACTAGATTTGGATGCAAACGCTGGTACGTGTCGCTTGGCGTTTTGGGGTTCCATTGAATGGTTAACCCATTCGTCCACTTACCCGACTGAAGTTATGCCGAAGCTTAAAATTTATCAAAATAAACTAAAGCAAGGCACTGTCCAAAGAGTGGTGAACCAAAATCAAATTATTGTGCAGAACCTCTTCAGAAAGGAGAGCAACCGTGAGATGTATGTGGGCAAACGGATTGAGTTGTCGACGGGCGAGTTCGGAGAGATTGAAAGCACTTTCGGTGCGACGTCGAAGATTAAGATTAATTTCCCGAAAGGCTTGCAGCCAGACACATTGAACTTGCTGAATACAAAGTCAAATGGTGTCCAGGTCCTGTTGAAGTTCAAGAAATATATTTTTAATAAAAGTTTGGGAATAATACAGTGATAAAAAAGTTTTATTTTTCTTGCAGGTAAAAAGCAGAGTTAGCTTAGCTTGTATGATAGAGCCTTTTGTTATTGGAGTTAGACTTTTGAATCTATCAGTTTGGCCTAACTGCCTACATCGCTGTTATTACTATCGACAGTGTAGTTTTGTCCTCGGCAGTGAACAGAACGTTGTACGTACTGTAACGTAAGAAAAGATCTTTTATGCTAGATTAAGCAGTGATATGCTTCGATAGTTCTTGCAGGACATTGAATTGCATTTTTTGTAGATGGGGCCTTATGGAGCTGATAGTCCATGCATCGGAAATGTTTTTTCCACATATATTTAGTTGGTGATTTAGATGATTTGGTGCATGCGCCCTAACAAAAGACCGGCGTCTTTGATGTTTTTATGCCTTATATAGTTAAGCTAACCTTCTCAGTACTGTGAGTACTGTCTTCTTGCCCTATCACTTTCTCTAGATTATACCCATTTACCTTCTTCCTCTTCTTCTCTTTGAGAACGAGGTTCTGATCTATGAATCCGTACTAGTCCCCCTTTGTGATTCGGTGGTTTAACCTGTAGAGGAACGTTGATTATATTACCTTTTTGACGGGGTTCGGCAAAACTTACTGAGCTAATTGGGCTGCATTTGCTTTGAGATAGGGTATTTAACGTGAATGCTTCCTCGGATCTTGGATCTTCATTTTCGCTCAAGCTTTGTTACTCCAGCTGTCATATCTTGGGCTCAGTTGCTCTAATACTTTTTGTACGCTGTGCAACACTGTCAACCGTTGGTGATTGCCGGTTAAAGCTGTTTTTTTGGTGCAAATACGTCAACATTAATTTTTAATCTCTTTCCTATAGCTATAAACTCGTCTTATCTTTTAGTCGAAACGTAGCAAAAGCAACAATACTGAGTAATAATCACACCAACATATTCCTGTAGGCGGCGGTACTGAGGATGAAGATCTATTTCTATACAATTTGTATGTTATTTTCTAGATTTTATTTGTTTACGTTCAATATAGCAAACAACTATGGATCGTGAATAGTGAAAGAACTAAATAATGAATAAAGGAATAGAAAAACAGGATGTACAAGGAAAAGACAGAGTTCAATTAATACTTGATGCTGTTTACGAAAAAATAACCTCAACTATTAGTTATTAAAAAAGGCGATACTATGTCTTGCAAGGACTATCGAGGCATACCCCTGCTAAATATCATATTTTAGATCCTATCCAACGTACTGTGTGAACGTCTTAAGCCATTCTAAAATACACTAATCGGCACGTCCCAGTGTGGCTTCCTTCCCAGCAGATCGACAATAGACCAAATCTTTACACTAAGGCAAATAATGGAAAAGACCACTGAATTTCAAGTCGAGAACCACCACATTTTCATCAACTTCAAAGCCGCTTATGATAGTATTCGTCGTCAGGAGTGGCGACGGCCGAATTCGGGATCACGCCAAAACTGATTGGTGTAATGTGCAACTTGAAAGCAGCTCTGACGAACTATTCCAAGCCTCTGCCGGATGTCGGCTATGAGATGCGCTATCATGTGACTTCTTCAATCTTCTTCTGGAGAAAATAGTGCGAAGGGCAGGTGTCAACACGGAACGGACTATCTTCAATAGAAGGGTGGAGACGGTGTAGAGGTTATTGTGTTGGCTTGTGACCCGTGCGGTGCAGGTTCAAACCCCATGGGGAACAACAACATACGCCACCCAATCACATGTCTCTACACCAAATGGAGGATTTCTGCCTGGTAGTACAATGGAACGTTACCGAGTCTGAGTGCTATGGGATTTGGATTTCCTTTTATTAAAAAAAAAAAAAAAAATAATCTTCAATAGATCCGCCCAGCTACTGGGGTATGCGGGCGATATCGAAATAATCGGCCGTTTCCAACGTGCCGTGTTAGAGGCTGTCACGGCGATTGAAGAACACGCGAAATTAGTTGGTGTTGAAGTAACTGAGAACTAGGCCAAGTACCTTCATGCAATCAACAAACAAACAAACAAACATTTGTCCACCACCCAGGACAAAACTTCATTGTTGGTGATAGGATAGGAGAAGATACCTCCGCGAACTCTATAGTTGTACCAAGATGTGGATGTAAATCAAAAGGCTAAATCACGTCAACTTCATTGGCTCGGCAGCCTTGGGTGAATGGAGAATAATGCTTCAGCCAAAAGGATCTTTGACTCCTAGTCCTCAGGTTCGATAAGGTAAGTAAGACCGAACCTCCGTTTTAGAGACCAAGCCATCGCGGATGCCAGAGCGCTTTGTCTAGAGAACTGGAAGCGGGGTCTCAGGCAGAGACTCTTCGCGGGTCGGGAGCATGTAAAAGTAGTATTAATTATTATTATTAAAATTTATATAAATTTAATTATTTTAAAAGTTAATATTTTAATAAGCACTATAAATAATATGTGTATTAATAGTGCTTATTGAAATATTAACTTAAATAAAAGCAATTTTTCTGATCTCTAACAACAGCAGCCCCCTACTGGTGGATTGTTTTTTAACCTGCTGTGATTACTCTCATTGGTACTGAACAAAGAGATTCTACTTTAAAGCTCGACGAACACATCCGCATTTGACATCATGCAACGCAATTTTCTATGCATTTGTCAAAATAAATAAAACGGAGTGCAATCGCTTTTGTTTTGATCCATTCTCTTCTTCTAGCCTTGACCCATATTTGGTACGATTAAACTTGGTTGTAAATAAATTTATGTTAACAATTTTCAGTAAAAAGTTTAAAGATTCTTTTAAAACCAGGTGAGTATTTAAAATGTTTTTTACCAACAAGAACAGATTCGCGTTTATAATGCTCGTATGCGTTTACTTTGAAATGGAATATCATTTGTGTTTCCTTCAAAAGAAATTAATCATCTTTTTTCCAGTTGCCTTTCCATTATGAAGCGTTTGAAAGATTCACAGAAACCTTCCAAGAAGCCAAAATTATTTGAGATAACTTCCCTCCCAGTGACATCCCAGAGCCCCGCTTCCTCAAAAATAGCTGATTTCACGGCAAAGTTACAAGCCAATCGTCTTGAGGCAGCAAAATCTATTAGTGACTTCTCCTTTAGGAAGAAAAGAGTTCGAATACTCTCAGAGGCAACAGAAGTACCTGAAACTGTAAAAGCCATCCTATACTGGATGTCGAGAGATGCCCGAGTACAAGATAATTGGGCATTTCTGTTCGCCCAGAAGTTAGCGTTAAAAAATGGAGTTCCTCTGATGGTGTGCTTCTGCCTCTTACCGAATTTCCTCAACGCCACAATCAGGCACTATAAATTCCTCTTAAAGGGCTTGGAAGAGGTCGAAAGCGATTGTCGCAAGTTGAATATAGATTTTCATCTTTTGCTTGGTCCAGCTGCAAAAAGAGTACCGCAATTCGCGGAGGAATACAAAATTGGAGCATTGGTATGCGATTTTTCACCACTGCGTGTACCACTCAAGTGGGTGAATGATGTCAAGAATAATTTACCGCCAGATTTGCCCATCATCCAGGTCGACGCACACAATATTGTGCCGGTTTGGGTGGGGTCCGACAAGCAGGAGTATGCGGCTAGAACAATTCGCACCAAGATCAACTCCAAGTTGGATGTTTTTCTTACTGAATTTCCGCCGCTGATTAAACATCCTCATACGACTGAACTTAAAAAGGAGAATGTTGATTGGAACACGGCCTACGACTCCCTGGAATGCGATATGAGTGTGGCAGAGGTTGAATGGGCTTCTCCAGGGTATGAAGCTGCTTGCCGAGAACTGCTTAACTTCTGTGAAACTCGTCTAAAAAACTATGACTCAAAGCGCAACGACCCGACGCTGAACGTTTCGTCCAATTTGTCGCCATGGTATCACTTTGGTAAGACAAGCTTTGGAATGAGAGTATTATCTGATGTTTGGCTTTTCCATATTTTAGGTCAAATCTCCGTCCAACGATGTATTCTCGAAATCAGTCGGTATAAATCAAAGTACAAGGAATCGGTGGACGCATATTGTGAAGAGGCAATCATTCGTCGGGAATTGTCGGACAATTTCTGTTTCTTCAACGAGAACTATGACAACTTGCAGGGAATCGCATCGTGGTCCCTGAAAACCCTGAACGATCATCGAAAAGACAAGCGTAGCTATCTGTATACTCTGGACGAACTGGAGCTGTCGAAAACTCATGATGATTTGTGGAATTCGGCACAAATCCAATTAGTACAGGAAGGCAAAATGCACGGATTCCTGCGAATGTATTGGGCAAAGAAGATTCTCGAGTGGACTCGAACACCCGAGGAGGCGCTGGAGTTCGCCATATTGCTGAACGATAAGTACAGCCTGGATGGGCGGGATCCAAATGGATATGTTGGTAGATAATTGTTTAATTTTTTGTTGGATTATTGTGACACTTTTTCTATCCGTAGGTTGTATGTGGTCCATTGGAGGAATTCACGACCAGGGATGGGCAGAAAGGCCGGTTTTCGGAAAAATTCGTTACATGAATTATCAAGGTTGTAAGAGGAAGTTCGACATAGCTGCATTTGTAGCCCGATATGGCGGAAAGGTGTACCAGAAGAAGTGACGCGGAAGTTGATTTTCAGAATAAATTGCTTGCTTTTGATAAACAATCGATTTTAATTTGCGAGGTGCTAGGAAACTGAGTCAAAATTAATATAACCTTAAAAAAGGGCATACTAACTAGTAAAGAACAGTCAGAACTTCTTACTTCATTAATGGAGAAGAATGTACATCTGGCGAAGGGAGCAGATTGAATTCAAGACGTTTAGTCTGAGGCAGTCAAATGCTAGCAAAAAGGAGCTATCATTGTATTTTCGAAAATCCAACATAAGCGCGTTTTTCAGATAGTCCGCTAGAAACCTAGGCAGCTCCACCCTACTATCCCAACAACTTGTAAATACGCACTGAGTTTTTACGTCAAACTACTTTACCCTCAGCCCCAGCGAGAAAAAACCCTGTGCACAAATAAATGAATTTTGGTTATACCTCCACTCCCAAAATATGCTGTCTGCTCGTCTGTGGTACGTAATGAGGATTGAAAACCGACACGACTCAGGAAACGGCAAGACGTTTTCCTCCAATGAGAACGGTCATCGAGGGGAATATGAGCTGACGTCAACCTGGGGAATATACATGAGTGGCTCGAAGGCAATGCTGTTATAATGTCAACACCGTATTACGCATAGTTGGCGTTGGGTGCTCCCTGTTGTTGTATGCATAACTTTGTTTTCCCTTGTTTTTTGAAGGGCATTAAGAGAAATTGGGCGTGACTGATTTGTTGCCACATAGGAGCTTTCTTATCCCGATATCTTGTAACTTCTTTCTTTGTTTAACGACGAGGGTATGATCTGGACTAAAGGAACCACACCCTCTCACTTTAATAAATCCATAATGGTTCCCTTGTTGGGTTCAAAGGTTTGACCTGAAAAAATATCGGCGATGCCAATTTAATGTTGGTGTTGTTGAATTTGACTGATCTAGTTTTAAGGCTCGCCTCTCCTTAAAAATTGTATAGGGCACTTCGGAATATCATTTGGTCAAGCAACTAAATTAAGCGCAGCTTTCTTGCGACTCTGAAGTTAGGCAATATTAAACATATCCCCGAAATTCGATTATTAAAAACGTAGGCATCAAATCTACTCGTTCAAAGTGTAATACTTCTCATATGCATGTAAATTGTTGTGGTTTAAAGAACCTTCACGGCGAATTTATTGATAGGTGTGACTATTTTTGTACTGGCAGAATACTAAGTGATGGTTCCATTTGCGGGGGATGAAAATAAAAATTATTTTTCTAAGAATATGTTTTCAAAACGCCGACTTCTTTTACTAGATGTGAGTAGAGGAAGTGAAACTAAAGTTGCTCTTATACGTCTGCCATTTGTCAAAGATGAAGTGCTAAACAAGTTTGTTTGCGCCTTTTCCATTCCGCCTGAATTATGTTTTGATGCGAAGCCATGGAGGAAACCTCGCATAAGTATTCAGGTATCCCAAAAAATAGATCAATCCATAGAAAAAATGCAATTCCAATTTGGTTGCCAAAACCATTATGATTCCAGCTTTTGTTGGCTCATGGACTGTCTGGGATTAGTTGGTTAGTTATCTGTAAGCTGAACACATCTGGTTCTCCCTGTGCGTAAGTGACTAGGTTTTCTTCTATGATGATTTAGCGGGTGGCATTGGTGCGATGGTAGTGTATTCACTAACTGATTGGCAGGTCGTGCGTTCGAATTCCGGCCAGGGCCATGATTTTTATTTGAATTTACATAAATAGAGATCTCCCTATTTAGAGCGCCTAACCGCCTAACCGTGGAGAAAAAAAATACTAAGCACCAAAAACTTCTTTCCTTTCCTCCTACTCTTTCGAATAGTAAGTAGCATGGAATACAATACTACATTGCTATGTTGCAGCTTACTGTTCAACAAAATGCATGCGCTGTGTTTAACACTATAAGGGTAGTACTGTACATATACAGAAACAACAAAGCCCCTTTAGCGTAAGCAAATTATAAAAAAAAAAAAAAAAATGATTCACAGAGTCTGCGTTCCGGTCTTAAATCGACCTGCCAGTCGCTTGGCCTTTTCATAAAACATTAGGAGGTTGTTTCGGTAGCGAGACTCCTCCCTTCTCCTGGCTCGATACTCTTACCTTGCTGCCCTAGTTTAGCGTTTGTAGATGTGCACGTTGTATTTGTATTTTATTATCATCATAGCTTGATTTTAAGATTAACATCTTGTTTATAATAAAGCTTAGAATTGGACATATGCATATAATATTTATAACAAAAAAGAAGTAACGATTGTAAATAAAGTTAATTTAAACGAAAAAAGCTGAATACTCGTATAAAGTACAAAGCTTACAATATTTAAAGAATATGTACAATGTTTAAATAAAAAAGAGAAAAAGGTGAGGGAAAAGGAGGGTATAACAAGAAAAGAAAAAAAGAAAAAAAAGAAAAGAAAAGAGAAGTAAAGAAAAGATAGCAAAGTTTAGCAAACCCACCAGAAAACAAAAGCCGCGAAAAAGGAAGGTTATGTCATCAGATAGTGTGAGAAGACATTTTTCTTAAAAGCAATTAGTTTATCTGAATTTCGCATATGGCGTGGCAAGGTATTCCATAACCGAGTTGCGTTGACAAAAAACTGTCTCTCTGAAGTAAGACATGAAAAACGGGGAACTATAATTTGGTAAGATCTTCTAGACAATGAGAACTGGATTCTTTCGTAAAGGTACAAGGTGGCGCAAAAGTAATCCTCCTATCAGAAAATGCTATAAATCCGCGTGTAACCCACGAAGAGCCATTACACCAGCTCAAAGTCACTGTATGGTGTGCTGTTTTCGCTGGAGGAGTCATCGGACCTTTTTTCTTCGAAGACGTCGCGGGCCAAACGGTTACTGTGAATGGTGAGCGCTACAGAGCAATGACCAACGAGTTCTTTTTGCCGCAACTTGATGAATTGGGATTGGAAAACATGTGGTTCCAACAGGACGGTGCAACAGCACACACTACACGTGCCACAACCGATATGCTGAAGGATGCATTTCCCGGGCGCCTAATCTCCCGTTTTGGCGATTTGCACTGGCCAGCAAGATCGCCTGATTTGACCGCTCCAGACTTCTTTTTGTGGGGCTTTTTGAAGTCGCGGGTTTATGTCAACAAGCCTCAGACTCTTGCAGCTCAATATCCGTCAACAATGTGAGGACCTATCGCCGGAAGTTTTGGCCAAAGTGATGGAAAATGCCATAAAAAGGGCTCAAATGACAATCAACTGTGGCGGCGGCCATTTACATGACATCATATTCTCGACTTGATTTAAAAAAAATTAAAAGACCAAATAAAAATAATCCACAAGAAGAATCAAAGTTTTTCATTTTTTTTAAATTACAGCCAAAAAACATCGGAAGGTTATTTTTGCGCCACCTTGTATGATGGTTGGTGCGTTTGGATAATATTGAAGAACATTGTTAGAGTTCTAAGTTTTATAAGGTATTGAAAAGATATCCCATATATACTTTTAGATAATGATGATATGTGGTCATAACGGCCCAGACCAAATATATAACGAGCCACACTGTTAAAGGCAACGTTGATCTGCCTCTGACTTACGCTGTCGAGCTTGCAGAAGATTTCACAGCCATAAGTCAAGATCGGTGTTACAAGGGTTTTAGCTAGCATTTTTCTGGTATCCAAAGGGGTGAATTTCCTAGTTGGCCAAAGCAATCGAAGAGCCCGTATGCCTTGCCTACAGCCAGTGTGATATGGTTGTTCCAATTTAATGTTTTATTAAAATATATACCCAGGTTCTTGACTTTATCCACAAACTCGACTTGGGTTTGTCCGAGTTTATTGGCAGAAAAACAGGAAATATACACGATTCTTTTCGATATTACAAGGCATTAAGTTTTTTGGGGGTTTAAGGTGAGGCCACATTTTAAAGACCATCGTTTTATAGATGAAAGGTCCTCATTAGTCTTGATAACACAGTCCTCAATCATACCAAGCGGACTGCTTTTCATTATCTGAAGGTCATCAGCAAAAAGATGTGCATCACAGTGGCCAATTACTTTCAGAGCTTCGTTAATATAAATTGATACAAAGGTCGGGCCCAATATTGATCCTTGTGGGACTTCACAGGAAAGCGGTAGAAAGTCGGAAATCTGGGGTGGGATTCTGTAAGAAGAAAACGTTCAATCGTTTTCGTTTAAACGAACAGTTTGCTTCATGTAACTTCGAAAACGAAAGGAAATTTCATTTGCGCGAAACCAAAAAAGCGAAAGCTATTTCATCGACGTTTTCGTTTTCTTTGCTTCATGTAACTCAAAAAACGCAAGACATTTTCGTTTCATGCGAAAGGAATACAGCGAATGCTATTTGTTGACGTTTCTCATTAACTTTGGTTGTTTAATTAGTGGTTGTGACTAATATTTATTTAACAAAAATATGTTGGCGAATTATTTATTAATAGCAAGCGATAGTGATGATAGCGATGTTGAGGATTGTATGAATTTAAGAAAATTCCGAAAAAATCTTCGAGACTGTTCGGATCCTTTTACGCTGCCCGATGAAAGGTTTGTTTATTCTAATATGCATTGAATATTAAGTTTAGAATTATTATAATTTTTTTTTTAGATTTGTTCAACGTTTTCGGTTGAACAAAAGTGCTTTTAAGTATGTGTTGGAAAACATTAACCTTTGCGCAGGAACGCGAAGCACATACGTCCCTCCCATTTTAAGGCAATGTTCCACGCTTGAGGTACTGGCTGGGGGTGGTTACCGGTGGTTAGTTGGGAACGATTTTGCGTCTCCTCTCGCACAGAGCACTTTGTCGAAGATACTACACGAGACAATTAATGCAATGGAAAATGTTTTGTACCCGCAATGGATAAAATGGCCATCAGAACTGGAAGAAGGTGTTACGAAGAGCTACTTTTTCGAAATATTTAAAATACCCGGCGGTAAGTGAAAGCTTCACAATATGTAGATATTTATACTATCTGTAAAATGATGTTTATCACTCAGTCATTGGTTGTGTTGATGGGACACATATCAGCATGATACGTCCCATTTTAAACGAAGAAATGTTTTTTAACAGAAAAGGCCATCATAGCATCAATACAATGATCGTAAGTGAAACCTCCTTTGATAAAAAAGAACAATAAATCAACAAAATGTTTTGTTACAGATTGCGGACCATAAATATCGCATAACTGCTGTTTGTCCTCAATATGGCGGTGCGGCTCATGACTCCTTTGTATGGAATAACTCTACTATCAAATCGAAATTAGAGTCTCATTATAACCAACGAATGAGAAGAAATTCGATTTTGCTAGGTAAATACATACTTCAAACATTCAGAATTCATATATTAAAAATAAAGATTGAATTGAAGGAGACAGTGGTTATCCACTGGAACCATGGCTCCTGACACCGTATAGAAAAGCAAGACGAACAGATGAAATTGCTTTTAATACTATACATTCTAAAGCAAGAAGTACAATAGAGCGTTGTATTGGCGTATTAAAAGGTAATAACAAGACATCAATAGAATAACTTGTATAAATTACATTTACATATTTAACATTTTATAGGCAGATGGAGAATTCTACTGCTGGAAAGAAAATGCAGATACGATCCGAAAACGGTATCGCAATTCATTAACGTGTTCTCCGCTCTTCACAATATTTGTATCGACCATAACGTTCCAGTATTAGAAAGAGAAATTGAAGATGATCGGCAATACCACAGGCAGGCTCAAGAAATGAGTATTCGTTCTCTAAAAAGAATTGCTGAAAGAAATCGAGATGTTATTAAAGCGTCTTTACTTATTTAATAAAACAAAAACAATAATCTTATAATATCACATGTGGAAAAAGTAAAAAACAAAACAAGTCTTCACAAAAAGTAAAAAAAAAAAGTAAATAGCACTTCAGTTCAATACAGGGTATTTTTTGTTTAGTCTATTAGGTTTAACTCCATTTGCTTTAGCTCGTTAGCCGACAAAGCAATTTTAAGCTCCTGTTCTCGGATGCTTAATTTTCGCTTTTCAATTTCAACAAAGTCCTTAGCCTTTTGTTTTTTAACATCCAAAAGCTCTTTGTGAAATTGTTTTCTTAGCTGTAATTCTTCTATTTTTACATTTTTTATTTCAGTCAAAACAGCCAACACTTGTTGATGATAATTTTGTGTTTCATCTGCACTTTGCTTAAAAACCGAAAGCTCGTCGATGGGTATGTTGCTGCTATTGCATTGTAGCTCGCATTTATTAGTGGGTAGTTCAGATACTATGTCTTTTCTATTTTCGAACTCTTGCATAGAATCATCATCATCGTCACTCAAAAGATCGCGCAGTAAATCCACAACTCCATCGTTTTCATCTACGTAAAATCCTTGTGAAGTTGAGGGACTGGAGTTTTTTCTCTTGGTGACAGTGACAAAGATGTATCCTTTGAGTTCCTTCTGGCTGCTCCCAATTCCAAACCAAATTCTTTTTAAAGATAATTTATTTTTGGACAGCTTTGTTTTTGCCCGGTGCTTGTAATCTGCCCATGTCTAAAAAAGGAAGGAATCATTTACAAAATACACAAATACGCATAGCAAACAATTATAAAAATCTTTTTCCATCCAATAGTGTTCTTAATGGGTGGGCCATTTTCATTATATTTTCTTACACAGCTGTTCCCATCTTTTTGCAGCTTTATCCCTTCCCTGTGCATTGTCCTGCGAATTCTTAGCAAGAAAAGGATACTTCTCCATCCACTCAATAATAATATGTTGCTGTGTTTGCGTTGTTGTTGACGTCCTGTAAATATGTAACTAATTCAAATAAAGAGTATGTGTACCGGTAATTATTTATTGTACTTACATTATTATTTGCAATGTTGACCTAATTTATTTCAACCAAAATATCAACAAACAAAATATTTTGAATCTGTCAGCGTTGACTGTCAAATGCTCATTATGATACATTCAGCTTCTCAAACTTTAATTTCTTCGTCACACTGTTTCTTAAACCCATGCGAAAGAGAAAAAGGAAACGAAAGGAGTTACATGAACAAAATTTTCGCTTTCGCATGATTTCTTTCGCTTTTTGAAATGCGAAAGAGGTTTTCGTTTCGTTTTTTTACAGAATCCCACCCCTGATCTCCAGCAACAACCGCTTGATGTCTTCCAGAAAGATAGGATAAAATGAGCTTCACTGCTTTGGGTGTAAAGTTATACATTTGCACATTCTGTCACCATTTTCCGGTGCGCGCACTCATCATAACACGGGCTCTTTTTCGGGGGTGGTTGGTAACCTACGGTGCTCTCAGCGGCGGACTGATTACTGCGAGGTAACAGCACATAAATTTGATTAATGAGCGCACAAGCGTAACTATTAGTGAAAACCAAAATGTGGTTAAGCGACTACACAAAGACCACTCTGTACGAGTCTTCTATCAGACTTCACCTACGCAGTATGGCCAAAATGTTATATTCTTCTAATTGTGGCATTTAAGACATAAACAAAAAACAAGCAAGTTTTCTTTACAAGAAACAAAATATCAACGATTTGTTGTTATAAGATATATATTTCCTTTTCTTTAAATATGTCTTTTAATTGTGTATATAATTTTATGATCACTATATTTAAATAGTCTAATAATTTGGTTTTCGTACTTTGTTTTTCTTGTTTATTTTCTTTTTGTCTTGATACTAATTTTTCATTGTATGTCACCCTATATACGGTATATATATACTTTACATAATATTATTTTGGTTTAACATTTCCATATTTAAAGTAACAAAAAAAAAAACAACATTTTTTGCTGTATTTCCTTTTGCAGGAAATCCTCTTTATCCTGATTTATTATCTACTTGATCATCAGAATGATAATTTTTGTTTTCTTCTTTCTCTTGATATAATTTAATAAATCGAATAAAATTGTTTAAATATTTGCAAATATGTACAGCTATCTGTATAGAATGTGTGTCTAATATAATTTTCTGACGAATCTTGATTTATTTTTAATTTTTGTTAAATACAACGAATTAAAAAAATATCTTGTTCTAGTTGAAGGAGAATTAAGAAAATAAAAACTTTGACATGAAAAATGAATGCCGAGATGCGCGCTGCCAAAAGGATTAAGTACTTGTACGTTGTGGTTTCCTATACATCCCTATTACAATTAAATATATATTAATATTTAAGAGTTAAAAATAAATTAAAATAAAACAACTTAAGTTAAATAATAAATAAAATTGACTAACGGCAATATTATGAAATTGATTTACAAAATTATAAACAAGAGTATCACAATTATCAAGAGTGATGAGAGGAAAATTATAGCAGCCCATTGTCGTTTATCTGCAAAGAAATGAAAAGAACGAGATTTAAATAATTTACTTGACTTATATAAACTTTTGTGCCAAACTACACAAACGAGGTCACGTACTGAGAAAATGGTAAGAAGATGAACGAAAGAAATATGTACTTTCGTTAATTTTTCTTCACACAGAATTTCAGCTGGCAAGAAAATGAAAATTTTCAAATGTTCATCAGTTCCTATAAGTTCGCCAGCAAAAAAAAACAGCGGTAGCTTCTTTTCAAGCTAAACTTTGACGCTTTTCATCTTTACACAAAAGCGTTCGCGTACTATTCTTTGAAATGAGAGGATTCTCTCTCAAATTTGGAGATTATTGCTTCTGACAACTAAAGTAGCTCTTGTCACACGTTTTACGTTGTCAACAGAGATGAAAAACAATGAGTTAACTGTCAAATTTGAAATTTCCGTACGTAAAGGTAAGTTTGAACTGTATGCCAAGTGGCCATTTATTGGGTCGTATTTGACAAAAAAAACAGCCAAAAATACTCACGCTCGCTGTCACAGTGTGATCGGCATATCTCGTATGCTCGAATGACAAATTAGTCCAGAAATGACCAGGCTGAATCTCACAGATAAACATGGCATTTGGTCATATAGTGCAATTGGAGAATAAGTATGACACAGAATGACCAAGATGACCGTATGCCATTTACTGCTTTTTGTGGTGTAACATCTTAGCACATGTTATCAACAAATTTAGCTGACAAAATAAATTAATGTCCTTTGAGTTTGTGGTGGGTGGTGGTTATTGTTTTGCTGCTTTTGAAGTAATTTTAATTTCTTTTATTTTTTACTTTTTTATTCGTTGTTACATGTTTGTTTCCTTTATATTAAATAGTATACATTTTGCTATAATGTTGGGAGCAAGCGAATCCACTAGCTCCGGCAGAGAATTTGCACCGCAAAAAGAGCAGACACCAACCAAAGGCAGAAAAAGGAACTCGAAGCAAATAAAGAGTTACAAACTGTTCTTTATTCATAACTGAAACGATAAGCAATAAATAACCGTAAGCTAAGGGACTTTTAAATGCATATCTACAACAAAAGAATACCGATTTATATAATATAGGTACTTTTTTTTATAAGAAAAGGAAATCCAAATCCCGGAGCACTCAGACTCGGTAACGGTCCATTGTACTACCAGGCAGAAATCCTCTGTTTGGTGTAGAGGTCGGAGAAAATAAGGTGTTTTTCGTTTCTCTCCATGGCGTATGTGGTTGTTCCTCATGGGGATTGAACCTGCACCGCATGAGTCACAAGCCGACACATTAACCTCTTCATAGTCGCCACCCCTAATATATATATCATAACATATAATGTAATCCACAAAACATTTTGACATGACTCAAATGACCTGCAAAGCAAAATGGCAATTTTGTTAAAATGTTAACATAGTCTAATATGTTGCAAGAAATATGAGGTGAAATTGTCTTTTTGAAAGATGAAGCTATATATTTTTGGTCATACAAATGTCAACATGTCATACAGTTCATTACAATCGCTCTCACCTAAACCATACTGCCAAATCTCCAAAAAACGAACGAGAATCCCCTCATTTCAAAGGAAAATACGGGTACCCTTTTGCGTAAAAAGATGAAAAACGTCGAAGTTCGGTTTGAAAAGAAGCAACAGGTGTTTCTTTGCTGGCAAACTCATCATCATTTGAAAAATTTCATGTTCTTACCAGCCGGAATATGTGTGAAGAAAAATTAAGAAGGTACATTTGATTTTCATTAATTTTTTTACCATTTTCTCAGTACGCGAACGGGATTTTATAGTTTCACACGAAAGTTTATATAAATAAACGGTTGTATTTAAGTACGCGAACGGCCTTGTAATTTCCCAATCATTTATATTCGTAGGTATGTAGCCTACCTCGGTTTAAAGGGAAATGAGCAAGCCAATGAGCTTACGATAAAGGGAGGGGAACTAGAGAGCAGTGAGGGTGTGGACATTAAACCAACCCTCGGCGTTATCAAGGGAACAACTAAAGACAAAACTTTAAAGTAGCTTATCTAAAAATGGAAAATCTCGGTGGGTACAGATTTAGGGAAATTCTCAAATTGAGCAGGGAACAACTTAGAACAGTGGTCGAGACACTGTCTTCTGGCGAAGTATGCAAAACGGCTAACACTGGTCGACACAGATACGAGCAAATTCTGTAAAAATCGCGGAATCGTAGAACATTTCTAGGAAAATATTTCTTCGAAAAAGTAGAGGAATTGCGCTAATGGAAGTTTATGGAATTCTGCAGGGAAATTGGATGTTTTTGAAGGGAAAGTGTTAAGGTTCTTTCTTGTGAGGTTTAGATTCAATTGGTTCGCCAGGGATCATGATGGGCCTGTTTTGGTGCCTAGTGCTGTATATAGTTGTATACCCCTTTTTAACCTATACTAAGCTACGTAACTAACCAGTTGCAACCAAAATACGGCTGAACTTCCACATCCGTAGGCTATTTTTCAACTACTGTTTTATTTATGGAGGCGCAAATTTGCAGAGAAACACTACGCGAATTGTAAACCTACACACCCTTGTACTGAAATTGTCCCTGCAGGCGATAAAGTCAAATAGAAATATTCAAATAGATTCTTTAGAAGTTATGACTGGCCGCTGTGCTTCCTTCATAGCGACGTCGATGTTGTTACTGTTGCTAACAAACATAATCCACGACCTGTATTCCCTACAGGATAGAGAGTATATATCTAAAGGTAAACGCGTTGTGCGACTTGAGCTGTCTAACAGGATAAAATAGGAGTGTTTTCGGTTTTATACACCATCCCTACTGCCGAAAAGATTCGTATCACAAAGCGTCTTCATTGACCTAAGTGTGACGGGCGCAGGATTCTCTTGCCCCGTCAGCACAGTAACCTAAGACTAACAGTTGGGGCCATAAACACTACGAAGCCCAACGTGCAGTAACAGCGTTAGGTCGCTTACTTAAATCATTAATGTCGTTTTTCATTGGTGATGCGAACTTACTTTCCGATCCAGGATACCAATGCAACAAGCAAATACACCTTATTTGAGTTTGGAGTTTATGTGTCGTTGCATTTGTGAGACGTCAAAAATCGATACCTCTTCCTCTGAATATTTCTCGACATCATTAAGGAAGTTTTGTAACTGTGTTTTTTTTTCAAATTCCTTCTGAGTTCACCGACAACCGCATTAATATCACATGATGATGAAGATCAAGATTATGAAGAGGATGATAGCAAATTATATCCAAAAATATCCCATATAAAATTATTTGTTTGTTTGTTTTAATAGAAATCAATACCAAGCCATTTATAATGACATTCCAGTTGTCTGCACGTAATATAATGCCAAGCTACTTGCTGTTCACGTTGTTCAACGCTGCAGGGTTTGATTAAAGTTCCGCTACACTCGAGCGCGTAGAATGCTCAATGAGGGTACAGTGGCAAAAGAACTTCGAGATCTTCATACCGAAATTTGCTGTTCGAAATGCTTTCTCCCCCATCCTTTTGAAGAGGTGCTCTTCTTCTTCGTCTTCTTTTCCTCTATGGCGAGGTTTCGATCAGAATTAAAGGGATAGTCACGCTTCCACTCGATGACATCATTACAGGTCCGCCTGTGGCGTTCGTCGATTTGACCTCAATAAGCCAGCAAACTTCCCGGTTTCAGATCACTTCGTTATTGAGGCCAATCAAATGCTGGTGTTATACACTTTTACTTAACGGGCTCCCGACCCTTGAAGAGTCTCCGTCTGAGACACTGCGGTCTCGGGCACGCTGCTTTCAGTTGTCCAGACCAACCGCTCTGGCATCCACGATGGCTTGGATTTTAAAACGGAGGTTCGGCCTTCCTTGCCTTCTCGAACCTGGGCGCTGGGAGTCTAAGATCCTCTTGGCTTTATTGTCCATTCGCTTAATGTGGCCGAGTCAATGTAATCAAAGTGATTTAGCTTTTTGGACTACATCCACATCTTGGTACAGCTCATTAAGGTCGCAGTTGTATCTTCTCCTCCTTCGCCCTCCTCACACACAGGACCAAATATCCGACGGAGTATTTTTCTGTCAAAAATACTTATTGACTGGCAGGATTAAGGTTCGATGGAGCATGGATTTTGTTCTTCGAGTGAGGAGTTTTGAACCCATTTGATGGGCCAAACCGAAGTAGTAGCGGTTTCGTAAGGTAATTCTCTGTCGGATCTCCACTAAGGTGTCATTTGTGGAGTTGATGTTTACTCCAAGGTAGGTGAACTCCTTAACTATCTCGATATTACTATCAACAGTGACGTTTTGTCCCAGGCGGTGGACAGATGTTTGTTTGTTTGTTGATAGCATGTAATAAGACCAACCAATTTCGTCTGTTCTTCAATCGCCGAAAAAAGCCTCCAACACGGCACGCTAGGAGCGCCGATGGTGTCGACATCGTATCGCAATAGTTGGACGGATGTATTGAAAATAGTGCCTTCAGTGTTGACACCTGCACTGCGCATTATTTTCTCCAGAACAAGATTGAAGAAGTCACATGATAGCGCATCTAGTTGCCGAACTACGGTGCAGGTTTGGAATAATTCGGAAGAGCTGCTTCCAAACTACAGATTACACCGCGTGTTTTCAAGTGTCACGCGACATAACTGGATTAGTTTTGCCGGGATCTCACATTTGGCCATCGTTATGTAGAGCTCGAGTATATATATATAATATAATGAGATGATTACTTGAAGTCGTTCAGAACAACTTGAATTGAACGATTTGAGCTGTAATTTCTAATCCATTTAAGAATAGAATTGTTTCTGCCAAATTTTTAACTTTAAAAAATCAACCGCAATGGTCATACTTGAATCAATTCACCAATGGAACTATTGCCATTCTGTCGGCCAGTAAGACATTTTCGCAATTCAAGATATTTCATAAACTGCTGAATTTATCAGCGACAAAGTGTAACTATTCGGTTGTAGGAGAAAGAAAAAGATTCGCCGTTTTGGGACGAGCTGGACAAATACTTTTTTCTATCTTCTCGGAAAGAGCCCTGAAGAATGGGATAAATCAAAAGCTTAAGTATTCTTTAAGTGTTGTACAACCAATGGCTCGGTATCTAATGCCTTCTGCCGTAACTGCGTGCTTTTGGGTGCAATGTCTCTCTTATTGAATAAGTAAGGAATTCCTTTTCCGGGCGTTTAATAGAATTTGTTTTGGACGGCCTTAAGTCAGATATACACAGTTTAAACTTTGGTGTTCTCCGAGGCTATGTTTTGTGTCCGAGTCTCTTTCTCATTTTTATTAATAATCTTTTGTTTGATACTTCTTATCCAATTTAGTCCTTCGCTAATGATGATTGTACCCTCAGTTTCGCTTATTCGTTTCAGAGCTCTTGCTTCTCTTTGGAGGTTCAAATGGAGCATCAACGTATGTTAAACTTACCAAATTCTGACTTGTCTTCTGTCTCTAAAGCCAAACCAGAATACTCTGAAATTATCCATTAATGTCAATCCTTGCATCACTGAAACCTAACGACTTTATATTGTTGGTTATGCGTGTTAATGTCAAGCTCCGTTGGAATGACCACATATTTTATAAACGCTGCGAAACGTCTAAGCTTACTCCTTAAGCGATGCAAGAAATATTATACCCCATCTGACCTGGCTTCAATTTAATAGGCACTTACTCGCTCCAAACTTGAGAGCAAAGGTCATAGCTGGTCCGGTACACCAATTAAAATTATGTCGAGTTACTTGAAATAATAGAGAAAACAGCGAAAAAAATCATTGTCGAACGTGACGTCGCGAAATCGCTTGACTCTCGTCGCAATGTCCTTTTTCTATCATTTTTTATCAGTATTTCCACCATACTTGACGGGCTTTGGAGGAGGAGATTTAACAGCGAACTCTACGAGCTGTACAGCGACATCGGCCTGGTCAAAAAAAGTACGTATCAGTCGACTAAGATGGCTAGGACATGTAGAGCGAATGGACACCAACGCTCGGGCCCGAAGTCTTCGATTCCAACCCGGACTGACAACGCAGTAGAGGAAGATCTCGCCTTAGGTGGCGCGCGCAAGTGGAAGGGGACCTCAACCAACTTGGAGTGCGCAACTGGAGGCAGTTAGCCAAATATCATGCTTACTGGAGAGGCGTATTGGCTGAGGCCCATGTCCACCCCGGACTGTAGCGCCACCTAAGTAAGTAAGTAAGTAATTTCCATCATACTTGCTGTTACGAAGAAGCCAGTTACATTCCGCCGCTAGAACATTTCAACTGCAACACCAGACATGCCAGGAATTACTTAGACTTTTTTTTATTGTCTTTTACATGCAGCGATTGGATCGATGTCGACAATTGTTCGCAGGACAAGTGGAGGCGAGTTTAAACCCCAGCACACTCTGAAGACATTACAACCAAACACGGCGGGGGCATACCTCAATATATTGGGTTGTTTTTCACAATATGGCGCTGAATCAAACCGATTATGACCGCGGGAATTTATGTAAAAATTGTGAAAGAAGTTATATTGGCCAACGTTGAATGCCCCTCAAATAGGCGTTGCAGCAGGTCCCAAAATATTCGACCAGATTAGTTAAAAATTGGTTTGGAAATAGCCGGCGATGGTCCGGTTGAAGTTTTGGAACGGCCTGCTACGTCGAATCCAATCAAACCATCTTTGGACTATGTCAAATAAGCTGTATTCATAGTCAAAACAAATAAATCCAGCGGAACTTTTGGGTGTTGTGCTTTTTTTCAGCTTAGGGGACATTTCTCGGCACAGACCTTGCTTCAAAGAGTCAAAACATAGACTATTTTTGTTGACTGTGTAATAGTAGCTTTACTACTAACAAAACAAAGCACTCACCATTATTCATGTGGAGAACTTTGGCAACCTTCTTCATGGTGGAATCCAATTTAGATTCGGTTGTATCAAATTCGTTTCCAAAATCATCGAGCATACTGAAACAAAAGGGAACAACAATTATTCACACTCAATATTCATTTCGTAAGCCGAATTATTTAACTCACACTGCCTGCTCGTCTAATTCTACACCGATTTGGCGCGAAACCGTTTTCAGCGTTCCAATAGAATCACTAATCATATCCAATTGCTCGTCCTGTCCTTGCATCATGCGTTGCTGTATGGACACAGTTTCACCGACGAACTTATGCCCCGGACTATCGAGAGTGGCATAGTGACCCGGACTGTCCAAAGTATTCTCCAGCTTAGAGTATTTCGTTCCACTATGTCGCGATGCCATTGTCCCAGCAATGGTGCTTGCAATATTACCACTAACGTTGTTACCTAAAACTCCACCGACCACAGATATTGCTGTGGAATTGTTTGTTAATGAAAGATTTTTCTCGTTCTGCTGCTCGTCTAGTAGCGGCTGACGTGCTGTTATATCTCGATCCCTGTTGCGGTTCAGGCTCATTTTCTCTTTCATCGATTTGACTTCATCGCGAGTTGCATCGATAAAGTGACGACGGCTGGAGAGTTCCTTGTTGTCGATGCGAAACTTATTGGGATTCTTTTCTACGATACGTGTTGAGTTGAAAGATTTTCTTTTGGTTACGGAGATAACAAATGTGATTGTAAAACTATAAGTTTCGTAACGCTAGTTGGTAAAGGAACGCTATTAATTAATAAGGTCAAATAATTGAATCCAGACATGAGTTGGATGCTCACGGTTAAGACAGTGCAGAACCGTTGATCACGTAAAAAGGTTGCGGAACTTCAAGTTCATTGCGATATGAAAGCTAAGTAAGTAGTTATCGTAAAAAACAAGCAATTACAGGTAGGCGCCGTTTTTAGACCACTTCTAGCGAGTATTTATACATTTTGTAAAATATAAGAGTAAAACTCAAAACCAGCCTGTGGAATCGAGGACCCAATTGCTAGACATCCGAACGCAAAATTAAACAAAGTTTCAATCTGGAATTGCGTCTCTGCAACTACGGCAGTGGGTTTTATTTGAGATCACGAGTTTTAATGTGTGCGTGCCTATCGGATAGTTATCTGTGCTAGTAGCCACTTTACGTGTTCTGTATATGAGCTTCTGTGCTCTGAATTTGCTTTTTTCCTAACCGAATCGCAATGATGTGCGGACTTGTGCTGTTCAGTGTTTAGAAAAACGTGGTACTGCATTAAATACATTGCAATGATTCAGGACAGGAGACTTAAGGGGCGTAAAGTTATAAAAAAAAACAACCCCGATATGTACTTTCTTTTCAATGAAACAAGTTTTGGTTTTGATCAGTTTGTGAGGGTGAGGGTGAGGGTATCACAAACAATAAATATTAGGTCCGTTCGCGTACTTTATGTGTAGGAAAATGAAAAGTGTCAAATCTCCAAAATCGAGAGAGAATCCTCTCATTTCTAAGAAAAGTACGCGAACGCTTTTGTGTAAAAAGTTGAAAAAACATCTTAGTTTGGCTTGAAAAGAAGCAACAGCTGTTTTTTTGCTGGCAAACTCATAGGATTTCATCATTTGACAGTTTTCATTTTCTTGCCAGCTGAAATTCTGTGTGAAGAAAAATGAACGAAAGTAGGTACATTTTTCTTTCGTTCATCTTTTTACCATTTTCTCAGTACGCGAACGCGTTTGTGTAGTTTTGCACGAAAGTTTATATAAATTTACGTTTGCATATTAGTTCGCGAACGGGCCTATTATTTCACAATAAATCCAACCCACGATGTCCTCAGTTTGAGTTTGTCGCAAGGCTATTTGTATGTATTGGTAAATTATAGAGCAAATCTCTCAAAAATTTGAGATCGCATCTTTCGTGATAGGGGCAAATCTAGAATTGCTCTTTTTCTTCAATGAAACATGCAAAACCGAAATAAAAAACGCCATTAACGTAGGCACTCGTGCCTGTTATGTTGCTTTCAATTGGAATAGAAATTTCTGGGATTCAGTAACGAATAAAACGTATTTTCTACAAATTTGACACCAAAGAGGATTTCTGTAGTGATGGACTTTGCTTCGGCTCCGAAATAAACGCTAATAACGTAAGCAGGCACTAATATATAGAACCTGATGATAATCTAAAGAAGAATTTTAATCTCGGATGTTATCGGAGGCGGATTGCTTAGTAGATTATGTGATTTTTAATAATCTCTGCAAGTTGCAAAGCAACCAAGTGTAGAACGATCACTAAATGCTCTGAATCGATGAGATTTCTTTATTTAAGCCAAAGGTTCAAAGAAAAAGAAATCGAAGACATCAAACAAATGGAAACTCAGACTGGCTTATTGAAAGAATACTTTGGCGGTTGCACAAATTCAAATGAATGATAAACGAATTAATTCTTATGAGGACATACACCTTCTTGGTGTCATGGTCAGCAAGGACCTAAGAAACCATAGCCACGTTGACTGTGCAGTTGACAACCGAGGACTTCCCTACACCAAAACAAATATGAAAGCTTTGAAATTCGTTATCGAGAGACATGCCGGAGCAATGACCTACGGATCTCCGTTTGGAAAATAAGATAAAAAAATATAACGCAACCAAATACAAAGGAAAGAACGTGTCTTAAATTTGGTGGGAATATTTGATACCTCATTGGCTTGGTGGGTCAAGTTGGTCTTGCAATGAAACGACGTTTTGCCAGAGGTTGCTGTCTTTTTCAAGGGCCTCTTTATTAAATAAGAATGAGAGCATATACAAGTTTTGTAATTTAACAAAGATCTTCTGAAGAAGACAGCAACCCCTGTCGAAGCATCGGGGAGTAAATTAAATAACAGTATCATTGCAAGCCCAACTTGACGAGGATCAACTGTCCTCAACACCACACAATTAGAATTTCAATTCGTCACATAAATCATCTCTGGTATTTGGTATACAGCACACCAGTAGACGAACGAGACTAAAGAGCATCAAGTTCGCTCTTGCAAAGTTGTGTTGGTTGTTTGCAATGGGTCAAGAATATTATGCTGTTATCAGCATCATCGAGTTGCTCATTGATATCGTATTTGGGGAGTTTGCCGCATAAATTCGCATTTCGTTGACGTTTCCGAATTGACATGTTATTGATATTAAATATTTTTGAAGTGTTTTAAACGTTCGAACGGATGCAAATATTTATCACGCACGACAAAACATTATTCAGAAACCAATTTGCAAGCCAAAATGGCTTGCGGGTCATGTCATCCTAAACCTCTAAATAAACGCAATGCGGCCAGCTTCAAGGGCAAAACCAGTGGCAAAATTCTTAACAAGCCTTAAACGAATGAAAAGATGATGTGAAGAGGGCTTCAAGGGCTAAAAATAAGAACTGAACCTGAATTCTCAAAAGAAAATAAGGAACAAGTGAAAGGAAACGGAGTCTGTCTGCAGAGCCGATGGTCTAGTTTTACCAGAGGTGATTAAAACCTACAGTCAAGGACATGGATCAATTAGTAGACTCAAAAAAGTGTTCAAAAGGACTATTTCTGCCGGCGGTGTCACAACGGGAGAAGAATACACCCCGATTTTATGCAGGATAAATCATTTAAACATAGGATTATTGGCATCTGCACATCAATCAAGTCAATGCAGCTTAGAAACCTCCACGTAGTTAAAGGCAGGGCGACACCAAGTTTGGTGGCATCGAAAACTTGTCAAATTTAAAAGCCAGAGTTAGTTTTTATAATGTGTCCTGGTATAAAGCGTCTCGTTCATGTTTTTGTATACTTTTGATTGGCTCTTTAAATTGTTTTACGTTATCTCCTAGCTCGTTGCTTGTCAACACAACTTTTATGTGACAAAACATAAACTGGGTGCTGAGCAACGGATGTATGGCAATAAAAAAAACCAAAAGGTTGCCCAGACAATTCGACTAAATTCTTTGTCACAGATAGATTCGCATTTACCTGTTCTTGCCCTGATGGAATAAACGCGTAGTTCTGCCTTAGGTAACGCATCAATTATTGTACATATAGACGTCAAGTCTTTCTCATAGACTATGTCTCGTGACGAGAAATTTCACCAATAGATTTTACGTTATAAGCCAGTACCGGAGGGAGATGGAAACCGGAATATACTAGTTTTTGGTTTCTATATTCCAATATGCAGCTGAGATTGTATCCGACAGTAAATTTACAAAAATGCGATTCAAATCGATGCTGTTAAATTATACAAAAAAAAATGTTTTCTATCCCAACACATCCCCACTTACCACTCGGCATCAATTTTTGAAACAAATCAAAGAGCAAAGAAATTAAATTTTAATAGGGAACCAAATTTCATTGATTTTTCCCACAAAATTCCACCCGGTCACCATGTTTCCCCTATAAATTCACTTAAACTAAGTTACCAAATGTTTTTAATTCAAAAAGGATATTGATAGTGTCCTCTAAGTCCTCCAGATCCCATTCAATGCTCCTCAAAGAATTGCGTAGCTCTGTGGTTGTCCATTCAACTTCAGCTCCACTCGAATCACCCAATTCACGCCAACGCAAATATAGACCACGGGTCTTGTTCAACGCTTTAAACACTTCGCTGTTAATAAACAAACAAAAAAAGGCAACAAATTATTTATTGGGAAAAACAAAGAGGCAAAGAACATCAGAACTAAGGACGCACTCTTTAACAACAAAAAATGGATCCTCCAAAGACATGACACAGGAAAAGCACTTTAAATGGCTGTCGGAAAATCATCGGCATACGACCAACCCCCAATGGAAAAACCGATGTGCAAATTCTTCTCTCCCGGATTCGATTGGAATGAATGATGAAATATGATTTTGGAAACAAAAAATGTTTCCTTTTTTGCTTTAAATTTAAATAGTTTTACAAAAGCCTCTGATAAGGATTTCTTTGTTTGAGAATTCTTTTTCACTGTCAGTATATTGGCAAAATTTTTGTAGTTTTTGCCTCTTCCGTGTAAAGGAAATAATAGAGTCAAGAGACTGCCCCAAAGGTAGACCTTAGACCAGTGCGAGAAAATAAACAGAGTGAATTTATGCTTACCATTGATCATGTGCAAGAGTAGATGAGACAAAACAAGTGTTTACAAGTTGATATTGGGAGGCCGAGGGGAAAATCCATAAGTAAATTGCGAACAAAATAGGAAAATGAGGAAAATTCAAAGTGCGACTGCTCCACTATCGTATCAAAGGAAAAGTCTAAAGTTTTGTCCTTTTTTGAGAAATGTCAAAACTGATGTTTCGGTGACAGACATCAGTGTAGGCAGCGCTGTAAGTGGGAAATGGCCGAAACACTCAATTTGAGGAATAATGCACATTTCGGTCAAGTTTCGTTTTTGTTTTACCAAATTGCATTACATGGGGTCTCCATCTCTGATAAATTGATAGAATACGATAATGCATGATTTTATTATCTCAAGTGGAGTCCAGTAAATATTTGTACAGTTTTCGATAGAAAGCATGCTATTATCACACACTATATATCGCATAATTGGTTGCCTTTCTATCTCTCTCAAACAAACAAAGTATGCTATGAAATGATCGGTAAACGAAATTTGACAGTTACTGAGCTCATGGTTTTTTTTGCTTCTGTTTTCTTCTATGAATTTATGGTAAGTGAAAATAGCGTGCTATGATTTAACTCGTATCAAACCAACTATTTTTGAATGTGTACATTTATTAAAAAAATTAACTCAGCGCCATTCTTCGCTTAAAAATTCTAAGAAGTTGTCAAGGCCACCAAAATGTGACCAACATGCACGAAAACAGAAACAAATTCAAGTACATATGTTAAGTGAAAGTGTGACGTCTCTTCTGTCACTTAACAAACAGGTTTCGGTTTTCGGTTTTCGTTTCCCTCTCTGTTGCTTATAATAAAATTTGCCGTCAGTGGTTTGAACATTGGACTATTAACCAATCCTGGCCAGGATTCGTATTCGCTGCTTCACCTCTTAAAAAAGTCTGACTCACAACAGTATTGTAACAAGGACACGAAAACAGTAGAACTAGCGACATCTATTGGAAATCGGCCAGTCTTGAACTGCATACCGATTTAGAAATCAAATTGGCAACGCGGTATCTGTATGTTCGTAGTTTGATATGGAAAAATACCTGGCCTGAGCTTTCGGGTAAATTCTATCACTTTTGATGAGCAGTCACTTGCATAAAATTCTAGCTCATTCGCAGAATAGTCACTTGGATAAATGTACATATATAGAGGTCGCAGAAGTACCCAGGGCACAGTAGAATTTTGAACGACGAAAAAGAACTGCGAGTTGAAATAGTGATAGATGACAGCAGTATTGAAAATAAATTATTAAATATTAGGCATTAACGGCCAATTAACGACCCATAAACGGCCTATGGCGGTGCTTCACCAACCACTTCCTTGTCCAAAGTGGAGGGGACCTACAATTTTAAGTCGAATCGAATCTCCGAATTTGAGAACCATCTCATGACAATTGATACATTTGGATGTTAGTCAGATGTTCGCAAGGGGTAGGGCAGCGGAAAAAAAATTTCAGGTGTTACTTGGCCTCGGCGGGATTTGAAACGCGTCAAAACGGAACAAAATTTAACACAATTTCGAAAGATCCTATGTGTTAGGCATGTTGCTCTCTCCATTGTGATATTTTGTTTAGTTGTGGCATGATGGGTGTTGATAAATATAAGAATTGAGTTTAAGAATTGTTTTGAAAAATAACGATTTTGTACAATAATTTCGGAATAAAGAAGCTTCTCATGTGTGACACTTGGAGGCTTAAAATCGCAGGTTCCTTTCATTCCTCCCAAAAACAATATTTCACACAAAAGGAAGGAAGATTGTGTCTGGGCTGTCAACGCTAGCAGATTCACAAACACAGGAGGACCAATATGCCAAAATTGCTATGAATTCCTTTAGAACAGCAAGAATAATGTGGACACCAGCAGCTTTGATTAGTTTTGTTCTCTTCTGCACCAGGATTAAAAGGTATTTCAAAATCGTTGGAATTATGTGACGTATATGCAGTCCATCATGCTTTGTGATTGCGACACACAAGTATGCTTGTACTGCCGTGGTGGTGGTAGTGGCTGTCATACGTCATCAAAACGGATGGTAATTTACAATTCATTTAAGAATATACCTGAAATCTTTGAAACTCTAACTAGTCGCTTTCTACAATAAATTAATATGTTGACAATATAATGAAAGTGGAATATATCAAAAAAAATACATCACAACAATTTTTATCCAAATCATGCCCTTTTGAACGCACTTCCGCATCTATTACATTTTCCACCAAACAAATCAAACAGATCTTCTGCTGACAGGTGCCTCGACATGACTCTGTAAATTTGTCTGTCATTCGCATTTGTTTAAAAAAAAAATCATCGCCACAATTTTCGCAAATTTATGTCATTTCTTTATTTCAAGTGATTTCTTGTAGAAAACAATTCGTGCAAAATATTGAATATTGTCCTAAACTTTTATTCTACACCGAAACACTTAAAAAAACTGCATTATGTCTCGTGGAAGTTCAGCCGGCTTTGACAGGGTTATTACAATTTTCTCGCCAGAAGGCCGCCTCTACCAAGTTGGTGGGTATCCATAGACTTTCTTTGTTCTCAATATTCAGCTTAATGCGAAAATTTAACCATAGAATATGCCTTCAAGTCAATCAATCAAGAAGGAATCACCTCGGTGGCCATCAAGAGCGGTGACTGTGCAGTAATCGCCACGCAGAAGAAAGTTACCGAAAAACTAATCGACCCCAGCACTGTGACGCACATTTTCAGGATCACCAAGCAAATTGGATGTGTCATGACTGGACGGATAGCTGATAGTCGCTCTCAGGTGCAACGAGCTCGATATGAAGCTGCCAATTGGCGCTACAAATACGGCTACGACATGCCTGTGGATGTGCTTTGCCGTCGTATCGCCGACATCAATCAGGTCTACACGCAGAATGCTGAAATGAGACCACTCGGCTGCAGTGAGTTAATTTTTTAACATTTTTCTTAGCTTTACTTAATTTTGGATTCGCTCAGGCATGGTGCTGATCGCATATGACGACGAAAACGGCCCATGTGTTTATAAGACAGATCCGGCCGGCTACTACTGTGGATTCCGTGCTGTTTCTGTTGGTGTCAAGCAAACAGAAGCGAATAGCTTTTTGGAGAAGAAATACAAGAAAGACTTGTCCGAGGAGAAGGCCATCCAGTTGGCAATCACTTGTTTGTCAACTGTTCTCGCCGTGGACTTCAAGCCAAATGGCATTGAAGTTGGCGTCGTAAGCAAGGAGCGGCCAGAATTCAGAACTCTCGACGAGAAGGAGATCGAAGACCATCTAACGAAGATTGCTGAAAAGGATTAATAACGGTGTTTGACTTGTTTATGAATTTCTTTATTTTTAACTGAATCAAATTTATACTTTTCATTTGGAGGAAGGCGCTTTTAATAATAAAATTCTTTTCCTAAAATTAATATTTTGTTGTTGTTCTCAAACTCACTCATGCATCTTGTTGAATGTCGATAAGCATGAAGCTGCCTATTCGATTAAATACACAATTTTTCCTGAGTGTAATACCTGGGCGGTATAATTGCTCATTCGCTCTGTTGTCCTTTTGGCTTTGGATCTCATTTTTAACTTAATACTTTTTGTAGAGTTTGTTGTTTTATTTTCTTCAATCACAATAGAGACAGTAATAGGAGCTTCGCTAATATAAAGTATTCTTTCTAGAAAAAGTCTTGAAGACATCGTCTGAGATTACGACATATTAAAAAGCTTCCAAAAAATGTGTACAATTTCGTGCACAGGTTCAAAGACAGTTTTCCTTTCGGCACATTGCCCTTTTTCAATCAAGTTTTTGAAGAAAGCGTTTGATTTCTTTGTGTTGATTGATTGGTCGAAACCTTATAGGTGTTTTTTTATTGACGATTGAAGCATTTAGAATGAGAAGCGATTAAGTGGTGTAGGGAAACGAAAGGGTACTCAACTCAAAACGAGAAGTTTAAAATTATTATTTCATTCTAAAAATAAACTGAGTTCTTACCTCACAGATCCATAAGGAAATATTTGAAGAAATTGAACAGCAAGATTATAAAGTCTTGTAAGGATACTAATAAATAGTGTGTTATTTTATTACAGCAAACATTTATCATTTAAAATAATGAAGATTAAAAGTGTGTTTAATTGAACTTCTACATTTTTTTCAGCATTTAGGTTTGTTTAATAATCAGCCTTTTTGTGTTTTAGTACCATACACTCAAAAAGTTAATAATCCTTGCAAACATGCAAAATGTAGATTTAATTAACAATGGAGGTGCTTACTACTACAAAACGTAGAAATCTCAATCGGAAAAAGGATATGGATTTTGTTACAAAAAATTGGTCTTATATACGAAATTACATCTCGCGATATTGGTTAGCATTTGTTTCATCGCTTTCTTCATTTTCATCATCGCCCAAAACAGACGATTCCACCATAAACGGTCTCATATTCACAGGTGAAGATACATCTTTATATGGCTATCGAGTCAACTGCAAACCTTCGATATCTATAATGATATAACGATCGTTAAGTATTTTTTTTAACCTCGTAAGGATCTTTGTATGGTGAATAGTTTTTTATTTGTACCAGGCGTAGTTATAACATTCTCATAGAGTAGTCACCCCTTTTGTACGATCGCGGTTGTTTGTGGCGTTTGTCGTAATATGCTATATGCTTTGCTACACGAGTGGTTTGTTTCAATATTTTTTAAGTCCTAGGCTCTAACATCGCTAAGATTTGCTTCTTTCTCTTCCAAACCGATCTCCCAAAACCTCGTTAACCTTATCGCATAACGTTTATTTTTGGTTTCTTCGGAATCAGATCATAAAAAAAACAATTTTAGGCATTAACAGCCAATACAGGATCTATAAAGTAGCTTCTCCAACCATTTGCTTGTGCAAACTCGAAGGGACCTACAATTTTAAGAGGAATCACCAACAGCAAATTTGAGGAGCTTCTCATGAAAATTGATAGTGGGCCAGTGAAAAAATATTTTTTAGATGTTACTTGGCCCCCGGCGGGACTTATACACCTAGTATGATAGGAGTAAACCTGTGCTTCTAGGTATTTATGGTATTGTTGCATCCAGGCTAGGATTCGAAAAGATAAAACGTAATTCTATTTAATTAATCTTTATTAGTTCTCTTTCAATGTCTTTTACTTCTTGATTATTATTCTAATAATTCACTTATTTAATTCAACAATTCACTTTCACAATTAATCACTTTAAATAAACAATCACTTCTCTTATTCAATATTCTCTATACTTTTCACTACTGTCATCTATCGCCCTTCTTTATCGCGGTTCACAACTCGAATGTCTTGGGTGCTCCTGCGACATCTATTTATATCTCCTAGTGACACCTATCGAAATTTCCAGATTCGTTGAGTTTAGAAGGTTCGAGAACAACATAACATCTATTTATATCTCTAAATTTCCAGATTCGTTGAGTGTACTAGTTATTCCACAGCTACTCAAACTGCTATTCAAATGCTGCCAAAATCGGTAATATGGCCACTTTCTACTAGATGGCGCTTGCTGAATGACTCAGTTTGAGCAAACATGCAACAGTATTGTTGCATGTTTGCTCAAACTGTGTCATTGAGCAGCAATTAGTCAAGTTGCGCCATATAGTAGAAAGTAGCCATACTACCGATTTTGGCAGCATTTGAATATTAGTTTGAGAAGCTGTGGAATAACTAGTACATACATAATTAGATTGTTCTCGAACCTTCTAAACGAACCTTCTCTACGAATCTGGAAATTTCGAGAGGTGTCACTAGGAGATATAAATAGATGTCGCAGGAGCACCCAAGACATTCGAGTTGTGAACCGCGTTAAAGAAGGGCGACAGATGACAGTAGTGAAAAGTATAAAGAATATTGAATAAGAGAAAAGTGATTGTTTATTTAAAGTGATTAATTGTGAAAGTGAATTGTTGAATTAAATAAGTGAATTATTAGGATAATAATCAAGAGTTAAATTGAAAGAGAACTAATAAAGATTAATTAAATAGAATTACGTTTTATCTTTTCGAATCCTAGCCTGGATGTAACAGTATTATTAAGGGCATACTCAACTTTAACATTTTCATTTAAGAAGTCAGATAACTCTTTGGATGTGAAGTAAGTTCCACGATGGGATCTGTTCAGTTGGGAATAGTTATCAGAAAACGAATTTAAACAAGTGATTGCTTTCTTACTTCTCGTTGTTTTTACTGGGTTAAGTTTAATAAACTTAGTGAAGCCATCGATTATAAGAAAAATATGTTTTTTCCAAAATCAAATTTGCTAATGGCTTAAGGTGGCCAATATGTAATGTGGCGTTTTGGAATACAATGTAATGTTCCTTGAAGTTTATCTAAATCAGGAGAGTAGTACATACATTAAAGGCAACTTTTAATGTATTCTTTTCTTTTTTCCTTCATTTCCGGAAACCAGTAGCTTCCTGATATAAGTTAGCACATAATATGTTGTATTCCTTAATGTAAGGCAATGCCTCCACACCCACCATAAGCATTGCACATGCACATGCCGCACAGGCATTCACCCGAACAGCATGCACCTGACACCGCCATCAAACCAGACGCCGACGCTGCACTTATTCATCCAACTACACCAAGCCGCCAACGCTGCAAGTATCCGCACATCCACAACACCAAGCCGCTGACGCTGCAGTAGGATAGTATAAGTACAAGTGTAACATATTTTTAAGTTTGAGTTTTGTTTTATCGTCAGTTCAATAAAGAGCTTTGCTCCTAATAAATAAAAAATCTTTTTTTTAAACCTTTCGACATATCGAAACGTAACGTACACGAGTGGTTTGTTTCAATATTTTTTAAGTCCTAGGCTCTAACATCGCTAAGATTTGCTTCTTTCTCTTCCAAACCGATCTCCCAAAACCTCGTTAACCTTATCGCATAACGTTTATTTTTGGTTTCTTCGGAATCAGATCATAAAAAAAACAATTTTAGGCATTAACAGCCAATACAGGATCTATAAAGTAGCTTCTCCAACCATTTGCTTGTGCAAACTCGAAGGGACCTACAATTTTAAGAGGAATCACCAACAGCAAATTTGAGGAGCTTCTCATGAAAATTGATAGTGGGCCAGTGAAAAAATCTTTTTTAGATGTTACTTGGCCCCCGGCGGGACTTATACACCTAGTATGATAGGAGTAAACCTGTGCTTCTAGGTATTTATGGTATTGTTGCATCCAGGCTAGGATTCGAAAAGATAAAACGTAATTCTATTTAATTAATCTTTATTAGTTCTCTTTCAATGTCTTTTACTTCTTGATTATTATTCTAATAATTCACTTATTTAATTCAACAATTCACTTTCACAATTAATCACTTTAAATAAACAATCACTTCTCTTATTCAATATTCTCTATACTTTTCACTACTGTCATCTATCGCCCTTCTTTATCGCGGTTCACAACTCGAATGTCTTGGGTGCTCCTGCGACATCTATTTATATCTCCTAGTGACACCTATCGAAATTTCCAGATTCGTTGAGTTTAGAAGGTTCGAGAACAACATAACATCTATTTATATCTCTAAATTTCCAGATTCGTTGAGTGTACTAGTTATTCCACAGCTACTCAAACTGCTATTCAAATGCTGCCAAAATCGGTAATATGGCCACTTTCTACTAGATGGCGCTTGCTGAATGACACAGTTTGAGCAAACATGCAACAATATCCCCCTGTTAAACTTGTTTGTCCCGAACAAGCACGTCAATATTTTCGCCATGGTAGCGATGGAGACGATCCACATGGACAACTTTCAGCTTGCCTCTTCCTCGTTGGATCCGGTAGACAACATCGTTTATGCGCTTCACTATCTTATAGGGTCCTTCCCAATCCTGCTGTAGTTTAGGTGACATGTCTTTTCGGCGATGAGGGTTGTATAGCCATACCAGATCTCCTTCCTGGAATCCTGTGGTGGTTGCTTTTGTGTCGTACCTCGTCTTCATGCGGTCGCTGGATATCGGATGAATATTTCGGTGGACTTCAGTACCCGGTACACACTTTCCAACCACCTCACCTTGCTTCAATTTGACGCTTTTGTGTTCAGCATTAAGAACTCGTACGGGAACAATATTGTTCTTCTGCTCGACAAGCACTTTTCCAACCACGCGGTTTCGGTAGTGGTTGTCTTTTGGCTCAACTAGATAGAATCGGTGGCTCATAGGATCACCTTCCAGCTTTGTCCGAATTATTGTCTCTGAAGAAGGTGGTAGGACCTCGTCCTCACTATTGACTGTCCTCAGGGATGCGGCGTTCTCTTTCCCGTACACCATCGGAATCTCTACGTTTCGATACTTGAGTACTTGCATACCAAAGTCCAATACGACATCATGCGCCTTCATGAAATCGATTCCAATGATGCATTCGTCACATATATCAGCTACTAAGAAAGCGTGGGAGAATGCTAATCCTGCCAAATTTATTGTTAGCATGATATCTCCGTACACTTTCGCTGTCGCTCCTGTTGCTGTTTTCAGACAGTAACTGCTGGTGTTGTGCAACCAAGACTGACGGACGATGTCCCTCCTTATAATGGAAGCGGTGGCACCGGTGTCGATGGCTGCCACGCACTTATTTTGACCGATATAGGCTTCCACTGTTAAACTCTGGTTTCCTTGTTTGGTTTGGGAGACTTGAATTGTGGTCCTGGAGTCGTCGATTCCGGAAACCCACTTCTGCTCCGAGAAGCTGCCCCTTACACGTTTCCCGATTGCTGGTTCTGCGAAGCTATATCTCCCAGATGCTTCTTCGTTGCGCCTCCTAGGCCCGCAATGTGGACAACTGCCTTGTCTGGGTGGAGCTCTGCACTGTCTCTGTAGGTGCCCCATTTTGTTGCAGTTCCAGCAGCGCATTTGACCTCTGTTATCTCTGCTCCGGTCTACGATGTCTGCTCTTTGACATGAACATTCAACGGCTGTCGTTTCCCTTACGCGGTGGAACACATGCGATGCCTGATCAGCAGCTTGCATTGTCAAGGCAAATGCTAGGGCCTCAGCGAGAGTTCTCTTTCCAGCCAATCTTACGGCCATTTGCAGTTGTCTATCTTCAATGGCTTGGATAAACGCCTCCACAGCCATTTCATTGATGAGAACCTCACCAGCATTAGGATATGACAAATGTGCCAGACGTTCGATATCTGCTTGCAGCTGTTGAAGTGTTTCTCCCCGCTTCTGGACTCTACTGCGTAGCTGGACCCTGTACACTTGCTGCATATGCTCATCACCGAAGCGCATCTCTATAGCCTTGACCAGGGCGTCGTAGTCGTGTTGCTTCTCTTCTGAGACGGTTTGGAGTAACTCCGCAGCTGTACCTCTTAGTGCGAGCGTTAGCGCAATCGACTTTTCCTCGTTGGTCCAGCTGTTCGCCATTGCAGCTGCTTCAAACTGTTTCTTATAAATTGGCCATGATGTTTGACCGTCGAAAACAGGAGGCTGCATCTCTTTCCTTCTCGGGCAGTCCGCAGAATTTTCTCGAGCCTCCTGCTTCTTCACTTTCTCCAGCTCTCTAGCCAAGTTCTCGAAGTTTGTTTCATGCTTGCAAAACGTCTGATGGATTTCGTCGAATTTGGTTTCAACCTTCTCGAACTTGTGGTCAATTTCTTCGAGTTTTCCTTCGAGAACATTTTTAAAATCTTCCACAGCGCTCTTTTGGGCGGCAACTATGGAATTCTTTTGTTCTTCGAATTTAGAGTCCATTGACTCCAATTTCGAATCCAGAGAATTCTTCTGTTCATTGAACTGAGAGTCTATAGAATTCTTTTGTTCATCAAATTTAGAGTCCATTGATTCCAATTTGGAATCTAGAGAATTCTTCTGTTGTTCTAGAGAATTCTTTTGTTCATCAAATTTAGAGTCCATACAGTCGAATTTCTGATCGAACTTGGCCAGAAGTAGTTCCATCATAGCAGTCATATCAACGGCTGTACTTACTTGTTCTTCTGCTACGTCGAACAAAACGGACTTGGGATTTTCTCCTTCGTTTTCAACAGCTTCCTGCAGTCGAAGCACCAGATCACTTTTTCCTCCAGCTGTGGAGAGATTCCGCTTTTCTAGCTCAGCTTTTAACTGCGGTATACTGAGCTGTAGTAATTTCAATGTGCGGCCCATTTTTCTTTCCTTTTTTTTTCACTAAATACGTTTTTTTTTTTAAACTAATTCACTTCACTTTAATTTCACACTGAATACGTTTTATCCCACTTCTGACACCAATGTTGCATCCAGGCTAGGATTCGAAAAGATAAAACGTAATTCTATTTAATTAATCTTTATTAGTTCTCTTTCAATGTCTTTTACTTCTTGATTATTATTCTAATAATTCACTTATTTAATTCAACAATTCACTTTCACAATTAATCACTTTAAATAAACAATCACTTCTCTTATTCAATATTCTCTATACTTTTCACTACTGTCATCTATCGCCCTTCTTTATCGCGGTTCACAACTCGAATGTCTTGGGTGCTCCTGCGACATCTATTTATATCTCCTAGTGACACCTATCGAAATTTCCAGATTCGTTGAGTTTAGAAGGTTCGAGAACAACATAACATCTATTTATATCTCTAAATTTCCAGATTCGTTGAGTGTACTAGTTATTCCACAGCTACTCAAACTGCTATTCAAATGCTGCCAAAATCGGTAATATGGCCACTTTCTACTAGATGGCGCTTGCTGAATGACTCAGTTTGAGCAAACATGCAACAGTATTGCTGCATGTTTGCTCAAACTGTGTCATTGAGCAGCAATTAGTCAAGTTGCGCCATATAGTAGAAAGTAGCCATACTACCGATTTTGGCAGCATTTGAATATTAGTTTGAGTAGCTGTGGAATAACTAGTACATACATAATTAGATTGTTCTCGAACCTTCTAAACGAACCTTCTCTACGAATCTGGAAATTTCGAGAGGTGTCACTAGGAGATATAAATAGATGTCGCAGGAGCACCCAAGACATTCGAGTTGTGAACCGCGTTAAAGAAGGGCGACAGATGACAGTAGTGAAAAGTATAAAGAATATTGAATAAGAGAAAAGTGATTGTTTATTTAAAGTGATTAATTGTGAAAGTGAATTGTTGAATTAAATAAGTGAATTATTAGGATAATAATCAAGAGTTAAATTGAAAGAGAACTAATAAAGATTAATTAAATAGAATTACGTTTTATCTTTTCGAATCCTAGCCTGGATGTAACAGTATTATTAAGGGCATACTCAACTTTAACATTTTCATTTAAGAAGTCAGATAACTCTTTGGATGTGAAGTAAGTTCCACGATGGGATCTGTTCAGTTGGGAATAGTTATCAAAAAACGAATTTAAACAAGTGATTGCTTTCTTACTTCTCGTTGTTTTTACTGGGTTAAGTTTAATAAACTTAGTGAAGCCATCGATTATAAGAAAAATATGTTTTTTCCAAAATCAAATTTGCTAATGGCTTAAGGTGGCCAAAATGTAATGTGGCGTTTTGGAATACAATGTAATGTTCCTTGAAGTTTATCTAAATCAGGAGAGTAGTACATACATTAAAGGCAACTTTTAATGTATTCTTTTCTTTTTTCCTTCATTTCCGGAAACCAGTAGCTTCCTGATATAAGTTAGCACATAATATTGTTACATCCAGGCTAGGATTCGAAAAGATAAAACGTAATTCTATTTAATTAATCTTTATTAGTTCTCTTTCAATGTCTTTTACTTCTTGATTATTATTCTAATAATTCACTTATTTAATCCAACAATTCACTTTCACAATTAATCACTTTAAATAAACAATCACTTCTCTTATTCAATATTCTCTATACTTTTCACTACTGTCATCTATCGCCCTTCTTTATCGCGGTTCACAACTCGAATGTCTTGGGTGCTCCTGCGACATCTATTTATATCTCCTAGTGACACCTCTCGAAATTTCCAGATTCGTTGAGAAGGTTCGTTAAGTTCAGAAGGTTCGAGAACAACATACCAAGTTATACCACAGCTACTCAAACTGCTATTCCAATGCTGCCAAAATCGGTAATATGGCCACTTGCTACTAGATGGCGTAGTTGACTAATTAATGACACAGTTCAAGCAAACATGCAACAATATCCCCCTCTTAAACTTGTTCGTCCCGAACAAGCACGTCAATATTTTCCCCATGGTAGCGATGGAGACGATCCACATGGACAACTTTTAGCTTGCCTCTTCCTCGCTGGATCCGGTAGACAACATCGTTGATGCGCTTAACTATCTTATAGGGTCCTTCCCAATCCTGCTGTAGTTTAGGTGACATACCTTTTCGGCGATGAGGGTTGTATAGCCATACCAGATCTCCTTCCTGGAATCCTGTGGTGGTCGCTTTTGTATCGTACCTCGTCTTTATGCGGTCGCTGGATATCGGATGAATATTTCGGTGGACTTCAGTACCCGGTACACACTTTCCAACCACCTCACCTTGCTTCAATTTGACGCTTTTGTGTTCAGCATTAAGAACTCGTACGGGAACAATATTGTTCTTCTGCTCGACAAGCACTTTTCCAACCACGCAGTTTCGGTAGTGGTTGTCTTTTGGCTCAACTAGAGAGAATCGGTGGCTCATAGGATCACCTTCCAGCTTTGTCCGAATTATTGTCTCTGAAGAAGGTGGTAGGACCTCGTCCTCACTATTGACTGTCCTCAGGGATGCGGCGTTCTCTTTCCCGTACACCATCGGAATCTCTACGTTTCGATACTTGAGTACTTGCATACCAAAGTCCAATACGACATCATTCGCCTTCATGAAATCGATTCCAATGATGCATTCGTCACATATATCAGCTACTAAGAAAGCGTGGGAGAATGCTAATCCTGCCAAATTTATTGTTAGCATGATATCTCCGTACACTTTCGCTGTCGCTCCTGTTGCTGTTTTCAGACAGTAACTGCTGGTGTTGTGCAACCAAGACTGACGGACGATGTCCCTCCTTATAATGGAAGCGGTGGCACCGGTGTCGATGGCTGCCACGCACTTATTTTGACCGATATAGGCTTCCACTGTTAAACTCTGGTTTCCTTGTTTGGTTTGGGAGACTTGAATTGTGGTCCTGGAGTCGTCGATTCCGGAAACCCACTTCTGCTCCGAGAAGCTGCCCCTTACACGTTTCCCGATTGCTGGTTCTGCGAAGCTATATCTGCCAGATGCTTCTTCGTTGCGCCTCCTAGGCCCGCAATGTGGACAAGTGCCTTGTCTGGGTGGAGCTCTGCACTGTCTCTGTAGGTGCCCCATTTTGTTGCAGTTCCAGCAGCGCATTTGACCTCTGTTATCTCTGCTCCGGTCTACGATGTCTGCTCTTTGGCATGAACATTCAACGGCTGTAATTTCCCGTACGCGGTGGAACACATTCGATGCCTGATCAGCAGCTTGCATTGTCAAGGCAAATGCTAGGGCCTCAGCGAGAGTTCTCTTTCCAGCCATTCTTATGGCCATTTGCAGTTGTCTATCTTCAATGGCTTGGATAAACGCCTCCACAGCCATTTCATTGATGAGAATCTCACCAGCATTAGGATATGACAAATGTGCCAGACGTTCGATATCTGCTTGCAGCTGTTGAAGTGTTTCTCCCCTCTTCTGGACTCTACTGCGTAGCTGAACCCTGTACACTTGCTGCATATGCTCATCACCGAAGCGCATCTCTATAGCCTTGACCAGGACGTCGTAGTTGTGTTGCTTCTCTTCTGAGACGGTTTGGAGTAACTCCGCAGCTGTACCTCTTAGTGCGAGCGTTAGCGCAATCGACTTTTCCTCGTTGTCCCAGCTGTTCGCCACTGCAGCTGCTTCAAACTGTTTCTTATAAATTGGCCATGATGTTTGACCATCGAAAACAGGAGGCTGCATCTCTTTCCTTCTCGGGCAGTCCGCAGAATTTTCTCGAGCCTTCTGCTTCTTCACTTTCTCGAGCTCTTTAGCCAAGTTCTCGATGTTTGTATCGATTTCGTCGAATTTGGTTTCAACCTTCTCCAACTTTTGGTCAATTTCTTCGAGTTTTCCTTCGAGAACATTTTTAAAATCTTCCACAGCGCTCTTTTGGGCGGCAACTATGGAATTCTTTTGTTCTTCGAATTTAGTGTCCATTGCTTGCAATTTGGAATCTAGAGAATTCTTCTGTTCATCAAATTTAGAGTCCATTGATTGCAATTTGGAATCTAGAGAATTCTTCTGTTGTTCCAGAGAATTCTTTTGTTCCTTGAACTGAGAGTCTATAGAATTCTTTTGTTCATCAAACTTGGCCAGAAGTAATTCCATCATTGCAGTCATATCAACGCCTGTACTTACTTGTTCTTCTGCTACGTCGAACAAAACGGACTTGGGGTTTTCTCCTTCGTTTTCAACAGCTTCCTGCAGTCGAAGCACCAGGTCACTTTTTCCTCCAGCTGTGGAGAGATTCCGTTTTTCCAGTTCAGCTTTTAGCTGCGGTATAGTGAGCTGTAATAATTTCAATGTGCGGCCCATTTTTGTTTTCCTTTTTTTTTTTTTTTTTTTTTTTTAAACTAATTCACTTCACTTTAATTTCACACTGAATACGTTTTATCCCACTTCTGACACCAATGTTACATCCAGGCTAGGATTCGAAAAGATAAAACGTAATTCTATTTAATTAATCTTTATTAGTTCTCTTTCAATGTCTTTTACTTCTTGATTATTATTCTAATAATTCACTTATTTAATCCAACAATTCACTTTCACAATTAATCACTTTAAATAAACAATCACTTCTCTTATTCAATATTCTCTATACTTTTCACTACTGTCATCTATCGCCCTTCTTTATCGCGGTTCACAACTCGAATGTCTTGGGTGCTCCTGCGACATCTATTTATATCTCCTAGTGACACCTCTCGAAATTTCCAGATTCGTTGAGAAGGTTCGTTAAGTTCAGAAGGTTCGAGAACAACATACCAAGTTATACCACAGCTACTCAAACTGCTATTCCAATGCTGCCAAAATCGGTAATATGGCCACTTGCTACTAGATGGCGTAGTTGACTAATTAATGACACAGTTCAAGCAAACATGCAACAATATGTTGTATTCCTTAATGTAAGGCAATGCCTCCACACCCACCATAAGCATTGCACATGCACATGCCGCACAGGCATTCACCCGAACAGCATGCACCTGACACCGCCATCAAACCAGACGCCGACGCTGCACTTATTCATCCAACTACACCAAGCCGCCAACGCTGCAAGTATCCGCACATCCACAACACCAAGCCGCTGACGCTGCAGTAGGATAGTATAAGTACAAGTGTAACATATTTTTAAGTTTGAGTTTTGTTTTATCGTCAGTTCAATAAAGAGCTTTGCTCCTAATAAATAAAAAATCTTTTTTTTAAACCTTTCGACATATCGAAACGTAACTGGCGCCCGAGCAATGTAAGGACCCGTTTTCGCTCTTACACATAAGTAGCAAAGTAGCCACAGTGCTCAGTGAAAAAGTGAAATCGCGTGTTAAACAGTGTTAAAAATAAAAAAATAAAAAGCCTTTAAAAGAAAAAGCATAGTGATCTAAGAAAATAAATAGTGAACTAAGAAAAAATAGTAAAGATAACAGTCTTTACTCCAAATAAAAAGCAACGCGTGTGACGGTGAAACAACTCCCCTGGAGAAACTAAGGCCCCTTAGTAGCTGCCCCAGAAAGCAGAGGAAAGGGAGACAGCCGAAGCTGCCAGCCGCTCTAGTGCCCCAGTGTAATAATACAACGACAAACGTACCGAAGTATCTTATGTAAGTTTTTGAAAGAAATTAAAGAAACAATAAATAAAAGAGATTAAGAATTTAAGACAAGATAAAAAGGAATTTGAGTAATAAATAAAATATATTGAAAAAAGAAACTATATGTAAGTTTTTGAAAGAAAATAAAGAAAAATAAATATTAAAGATTAAGAATTTAAGACAAGATAAGAAGGAATTCGAGTAATAAATAAAATATATTGGAAAAAAAACCAACAAACTGATATTGAAAGTAGAATTTTTTTTTGTTTTCCAAAACAATATAATTCTGAAATAATCAACCATAGGATTGACGAGAAGCACCTAAATATAAGAGATCTAAAATTTTTTTTGTTGTGTTCTCACCCTTTCCAAAATAAAATAATTTTAAGATAATTTTGTGAAACTCTATATTTATAAAATTAAGTAAAAAACAGTTAAATTTTAAACATGTCTGTACTAAATACACACAATGTCAAACCGCAACATCATCCGCCCTCCCGTTCTGAGCATTCCCCCGCCATTAAATCAACCCCCACCACAGAGACCTCCAAAACAGGAGAATCCCCCTAATCTACAGACTCAGCCGCCTGTAATACCGTCCCCGGAACTCATTAATATAATCTCCGGTATCATCAGCTCTATGATGAACACGAATACCGGAAACCACGTCTTTCAAGACCAAGAGATAAACCCCGAGTTCAGAAACAATTTCGAAGAACTCGATAAGATTCCGGATGTGGTCCGATCATTACGTGACTTCTCAGGCAAGCCAGGCGAATTCAGCTCGTGGCGGAAGAGCGTAGAACGGGTCCTAGCCATATACGAATCGCTTCAAGGAACACCACGGTACTACGGTATCCTTAGCGTAATTCGAAACAAGATTATCGGCAATGCGGACGCAGTGCTGGAGTCGTATAATACCCCAATGAACTGGAGAGCAATCTCCAAGTGCCTGACGCTGCATTATGCAGATCAGAGGGACGTCGGTACACTAGAGTACCAGATGACATCTCTGATTCAAGGCAAAGCTTCAGTACAAGACTTTTACCAGTCAGTCTACAAACATTTATCCAAGATACAAGGTATGGAGATAGGTAATGAAGCGCTTTCGCTTCTTACTAACACATACAGGGACAAGGCACTAGATACGTTTGTGCGAGGCCTCAACGGCGACTTACCGAAGCTCCTAGGAATTCGAGAACCAACCGATCTACCACAAGATCTTAATCTATGTCTCAAATTAGAGAACCAGAAATTTAGGTCGAACTACGCAAACAATACGAATTGGCTCGCGAATAATCATACCCAGTCGCTCCCACCTGCACCTCCACCTCAACGCACTAGATACACCCAACAATTTGCCAACAGCAACCAACCTTTCTTTCCCCAAATAGCCCATATTCCACAAGGCTACACACAAAAACCTTTTTACCAACAACGCCAACCACAATATGGTAATCCATATAACACCTTTCACCCACCTCCACCTAGGCCAACGGCACCTAAACCACAACCAGAGCCAGAACCAATGGACACCTCTACTATAAGTACCACAAATTACATAAACAGACCACCGCCTTTCAGGTACGCTGGTAAACGTCACCCAAGTGCTTCAATGCAAGCGCCCACCCCCAATAAGTATCAAAGGAACTTCCATATCACTGTCGCCCCCTCTGCCAGATACCAACACGCAAGCAACTGGATACATCTCTCCTAACGATGTTTACGCTTTCTATCAGCAAATAGCAGTCGAAGAGGCAGAGCATGACCCTGACCTCCGAAACTACATGGCCGACCAAGCCGAACAACTCCAACAGCAGGATGACTCAAATCAATACGAGCAGGAATACGAAGAATTTAGCGACATAAATTTTTTAGGCTAACCGACTCTTCGCTGCCCTATTTCCAGTGCAGAACGAAGAGTGGCCAAATACTAAATTTCCTCATAGATACGGGTTCGAGCAAAAATTTCATTCAACCCGGCCTAATAGAACGACCTCTCCCAAACAAACAACATTTTTTCGCAAAATCTATCGCTGGCGATATTCAGATAACAGAACATACCTACCTTAACCTCTTCGGTCAAGACGACGTTAAACTCAAATTTTTTTTACTCCCAACACTCAGATCATTTCACGGCATATTGGGAAACGATAGTCTCAAGCAACTTTCTGCTGTTATTCACACAAAGGATGACTTCATGTCAATCCTTGGAAAAGTCAAAATAAAAAATAAACAACTGAAATCACAATCAGTCAATTCATTAACCATTAAATTAGAAAACATACCCGAATCACAAAGACAAGCTATCCATACCCTCGTACAGAAATTCCGACCCCTGTTTTCAGAACCAAACGAAAAACTCACATACACCACAAAGGTTGAAGGCGAAATACGTACACAAACCGATTCCCCAGTGTACTCCAAATATTACCCATACCCTGCGTCACTTAGAGATGAAGTTAACAAGCAAATCCAAAAACTCCTAGAAGACAACATCATAAAACCATCTAGCTCCCCATACAACTCGCCCGTATGGATGGTCCCTAAGAAGGCCGATTCAAACGGAAATAAGCAATTCAGACTAGTCATCGATTATAGGAAGTTAAACTCTGCAACTATTTCAGACCGCTTTCCAATACCGGACATCAGCGAGGTTCTGTCACAACTGGGACAGAGCAAATATTTTACCGTCCTAGACTTAAAAAGCGGATTCCATCAGATTCCTCTTAAGAAATCCGACATGGAAATAACCGCTTTTCAATCAACAACGGAAAGTACGAATTCACACGACTTCCGTTCGGCTTGAAGCACCCTCCATCTTCCAGCGTGCGCGCGACGATATTCTCCGAGCTTACATCGGCAAAATCTGCTACGTCTATATTGACTCATTTTTGTGGTTTTTTGTCTCCAGTTGCGTTTTCTGTTGAGTGAAGTTATAATAAAAAATAGACTTATTTTTCTATAATATTATTTTATTATTAAATTATATCACAACTTATGTTTTGTTCGTTATTTATGTTTGCTTGTACAAGCGCCTGAAGATGAAACTAAGTTTCGAAACGCGTAGCGCACAAATAAAAACATAAATAACGAACAAAACATAGGTTGTGATATAATTTGATACGAGTAATAAAATAATATTATAGAAAAATAAGTCTATCTTTTATTATAACTTCACTCTATATTGACGATATAATTATCTTCAGTAAAGACGAAAGCGATCATGTAAGACACATGGAAGCAGTATTTAAAACGCTATGTGAAGCCAATATGAAGATACAATTAGACAAATGCAACTTCTTCAAAAAAGAAGTTGAATTTTTGGGCTTCATTGTATCATCCGAAGGACTTTCAACAAATCCCGCAAAAGTTCAGGAAATAGTCAATTTTCCTATTCCGAAAACCTTAAAAGAGTTAAGATCATTTTTGGGTCTATCAGGCTACTATCGCAGATTCGTAAAGGACTATGCGAAATTGGCCAAACCATTAACAACTTTGTTAAGAGGCGAAGAAGGTAGAATATCAAAAAATCAGTCAGGAAAAATGCCTGTTACACTCACAATAGATGCCATCTCGGCCTTCAAGAAACTCAAAAATTCACTAATTTCCAGAGACCTGATTCTCTCCTATCCAGATTACAAAAAGAGTTTCGAGCTAACTACCGATACTTCAAATTTCGCTATCGGTGCCGTACTCTAACAAAACGACAGACCCATAATGTTCATCTCAAGATCATTAACCAAAACGGAAGAAAGCTATGCAACAAATGAAAAAGAGATGCTAGCTATTATTTGGGCTCTTAACTCCCAAAGGAATTACCTATCACCAACCTCTCACGTACGCCCTGAGTAACAAAAATAACAACTCCAAGATGAAGCGCTAGAAAGCAATTCTCGAAGAGTATAACTACAAGCTCCATTACAAGCCAGGGAAAAGTAATGTTGTCGCAGACGCATTATCTCGATTACCAGGAAATTCCGAAATAAACACGTTAACCATGACCCAGCACAGTGACGAAAGCTCGTCACATGACTTGATCCCCTCTGTAGAAAGCCCAATTAATGTTTTTAAAAACCAGCTAATGATTCTTATTGGTAGCAATCCCAGCTACGAGTTCAAAATTCCTTTTCCAACTTACCACAGACACACAATTGTACAAGAAAACTATACCGACGAAAGCCTAATCCTAATCCTGAAACGATACCTCAACACAAGCGTAATCAACGGCATCTTCACAACCGAACCCATCATGGGTAGAATTCAAGAAATTTATCCTCTCCACTTCAGATCTTATAAAACCAGATTCACGCAAACTCAGGTAACAGACATAACAGACATAAATGAACAAGAACACAAAATCCTCCAGGAACACAAAAGAGCTCACAGAAATAGTCTAGAAAACAAATACCAATTACTTCAGAGATTCTACTTCCCCAAAATAAAGTCAAAAATCCAAAAATTGATAAACCAGTGCAAAATATGTAGAGAGCAAAAATACGACCGCCACCCCAATAAGCCCGAGCTACAAGCAACTCCATTACCCCGATTTCCCGGTCAGATAATCCATTTTGACATCTATTCTACGGATAAAAATCTCGTATTGACTGCAATCGACAAATTTTCAAAATATGCCCAGGTGCGCATAATAAAATCAAAGGCAACTGAAGATATAAGGGAACCACTTAGAGAGCTCATATTCGCTTTCGAAGTCCCGAAAATGCTCGTGTTCGACAACGAAAAGTCGTTTAATTCCGCTAGCATATGCTTCATGCTGCAAGATCAGCTTAATATCGAAATCTACAAAACCCCACCATACACGAGCGCAGTAAATGGTCAAGTGGAAATATTTCACTCTACTCTTTCAGAAATCATGCGTTGTCTAAAATCAGAACGCATTCACAGATCCTTCACGGAACTATTAGACCGCACAGTTTACTAATACAACTACTCCATACATTCAACAATAAAGAAAAGACCTATCGAAGTATTCTTTGGCAGGATAGTTAGCACTGACCCAAATTTATATGAACAGACTAGGAACGAGAACATCGAGAAACTTAAAGACAAACAGAACAAAGACATTGCATCTCACAATAGAAATAGGAAACCCATTAAAAATTACACACAGGGAGAAACAATTTACGTGAAAACGAATAAACGCATAGGGACAAAGCTATCTGCTAGGTTCAAAAAAGAAATTGTTCAACAAAACAGATCAACCACCGTACTTACCGAATCTGGAAAAATAGTACATAAATCCAACATTCGAAATTAACTCATTTCAGATTTTTCCTATCAGCGGCAATAGCAGAAATTCAAATCTTGGACTATTCAAATTCAAAATTGATATCCATGAACACAGGACTGGCCAAAATCCAAACAGGCTCCTTTAAGATTGTTCATGTTATTGATTTACGGGCATACGAAAACGTGATAGATTATCTGCAGTCAAAAATATCCCACCCAGACAACCATTCCGATCCCAACATCCACTTCATATCCCACCAAGTAACAGAACTCCGCAACCTCATTAATCGCCTAAACCAAATCTAAGAAACCGCAGGTCACTCAATTTTCTTGGAAGTGCTTGGAAATGGATCGCCGGTAGCCCGGACCATGACGACTTCCAACTCATAAAAGCAAAAATGCATAATGTTTTAGAAAATAACAATAAGCAGATAATTATTAATAAATCTTCTATAGACAGAGTAAACGAAATCACTAATGTAACCAACCATATAATGAAACTCCTCAAATCTGATGAAAAAATCTAAAATAATTATATCTTAGATATCAAATACAAATTAGATATTATAAAGAAGGAAACAAAAAACATAGAATAAGCTTTACTCTGGGCAAAAGCCAAAATTATTAACTCATTTATATTGTCAATATCAGAAATAAAGATAATCCAGGAAATTTTTGAAAAAGATAACCTTCCATATATTAATTTCGAAGAAGCGCTTGAGTTCGCTGACATAAAAATTGCCTCAAACACATCTACAATCCTTTATATAATAAGTATACCTACAACCGAAGTAGAAACATGTAACAATCTTTTTATTAAAGCTATTAAAAAATCAAACACAATAATAAAAATTCCTTTCGAGAACATCCTAGATTGTAAAAACAATATTTACGGCATAAGCCAAATCTGTCAAAATTACAACAAACTAACAATATGTAAGAGAAATTGCTTAAAAAACTTAAAGGAAGATACTTGTATACCAAATTTATTGAAAAGCCGAACGTTTAATTGCGCCGAGATGAACAATCAGCACATTCCAGCCGTCGAAGAAATATTTCCCGGAACATTACTGTTAAACCAATTCAACGGATCTATATTCGCCCATAGAGAAGCAATCAACCTAACAGGAACTTTCATCGTACGATACCACAACGATTCCGTCTGCGTGAATGGTCAAGACTATAGCTCAAACGAGATTTCCACTATCAAACCCCTCCCAGCCATAGTCCACCCTGATTCACCTATGGGAACATACAAAGAGCTGCTAAATCTCGAAATGATGAAGAAGCTTCACGTCAATAACACCAAACATATAGAGCAACTACAAGAAGAGGAACAATTACATCGGATAACAAACTACAGCCTAGTTACCCTAATCCTGATAATAGCTGTGTTTTATTATCCATGCGGATCTGGATCTGGATCAATTTAATACGCAAAACAAAAACAACACAGGATCTTGCTATTTATCGGGATCATTAATCGTGATCCAAAATGTAATTACAAAACTCACTACCTGTTTTTTCGTGGCGTTGCTTATTTAAATTATAGGAAATTATAGGAACACAATAATATTGCCAGACCAAAATATGAAACACTATTAATAACACAAAAAATCAATTAGCATATTTTCATATTCGAATAATTTACCACTGCGACTTTTGAGACGTTTTGCTTCGTAATATAATACACAAAAATTAATGGAAATATTAGCAGTACAATACTGTTAATATGTCGCATATTTGAACATAACATTTGAACATAGTTTCTGAAAAAAAAATATTGAGTGCAAAATGTATGTTGATTTGTATTCAAATGGCAACACCCCCGACACAACAAGCGATCATATTGTGACCTGGTATCGTCTGTTATGTGTTAAAAACAACTGTTGCCACAACTTGCCACTGATGATCCAGATCGTTTTATTATCAGATCGGATCCGTATCAAGATCATTGGGATAATAAAACGCGGCTAATATCTGCAGTTATCACTACTATATTAATCATATCGAGACAGAAGAACGTAATAAGCATCTCCACTGAAAAAATAGAAACACAAACAATGACACCAGAATCCAGCAAAAATGTACCGGTACTCTATATGGTCACGAGTGAGGACACTCGAACTTAAAGGGGGAGGAGTTAGCACATAATATGTTGCATTCCTTAATGTAAGGCAATGCCTCCACACCCACCATAAGCATTGCACCTGACGCCGCCATCAAACCAGACGCCGACGCTGCACTTATTCATCCAACTACACCAAGCCGCCAACGGTGCAAGTATCCGCACATCCACAACACCAAGCCGCTGACGCTGCAGTAGGATAGTATAAGTACAAGTGTAACATATTTTTAAGTTTGAGTTTTGTTTCATCGTCAGTTCAATAAAGAGCTTTGCTCCTAATAAATAAAAAATCTTTTTTTTTAAACCTTTCGACATATCGAAACGTAACTTATATGTTCATAGCACTTTGCTAAGCCTAAATGGCACATCGCTTCGTGGTGTTTACGCATAATTTGACTTTCCATCTCTGAAGGTAACTTGCTTTTCGATGTATTAATCGGTCGATCATTTCAAACGTTGAACTTTTAGCGTTTTCTAACTCTAAAGTAATAGCTGGTATCGTCGGATCTTGTTTCTGTGCAACTTGTAGAATATTGAAAGAAAGATATACTTAATGAATCAATATTTGTCATGCGATTTCCTTTTCTATGGTCTACATTAGGCGTTTTTCTTTTTTAGCTCCGAGCGGGGCACTGAGCTGTCAAAAAAAGAACTGTGTTACTTTTTTAGCTCGGAGCGCTCTGAGCACAAAATGTGTATTTCTTTTTTATCTCTGAGCTAGCTCAGGGCTCGCTCGATGAGCTCGATTAAAAATGACCGAGCACATCGAGCGAAAAGCTGAGCGCGGCTGACTTCATTCATTATTTGTGCTTTTTCCATAGTTTATTTATTAGAAATTATAATTTAAATGGAACAATCCTTGACAAACACCAATTTCAGAAGAAATCCTGACTATTTTGAAAATTAATAGAAAAAAAATTATCTAATGACAGTTCAGTGCCCAATTCTGTTTCTTAATTAGCTCGGAGCGCTCAGGTTATGTTCAGCTCGGAGCGAGCTCTGATCGCTCGGGCCCCGCTCTGTTCCCCGCTCGTGGCTAAAAAAGGCTAGCTCAGAGATAAAAAAGAAATACAAATTTTGTGCTCAGAGCGCTCCGAGCTAAAAAAGTAACACAGTTCTTTTTTTGACAGCTCAGTGCCCCGCTCGGAGCTAAAAAAGAAAAACGCCTATTGAGAGAGTCTCCAGCTTATAGCTGTGATTTCTGCTGTCTGATTCTGAAGCACGCTTTGAGAAAAAAGAATACTTAGTGGAATTTGTTATCATTCTGATTCTGTACTAAAACTGCCTCATATCCAAAATTACTTCCACCGCAGTGCAATTCCGTTATATTAGGCGTTTTTCTTTTTTAGCCCCGAGCGGGGAACAGAGCGGGGCCCGAGCGATCAGAGCTCGCTCCGAGCTGAACATAACCTGAGCGCTCCGAGCTAATTAAGAAACAGAATTGAGCACTGAACTGTCATTAGATAATTTTTTTTTATTAATTTGCAAAATAGTCAGGTTTGCTTCTGAAATTGGTGTTTGTCAAGGATTGTTCCATTTAAATTATAATTTCTAGTAAATAAACTATGGAAAAAGAACAAATAATGAATGAAGTCAGCCGCGCTCAGCTTTTCGCTCGATGTGCTCGGTCATTTTCAATCGAGCTCATTGAGCGAGCCCTGAGCTAGCTCAGAGATAAAAAAGAAATACAAATTTTGTGCTCAGAGCGCTCCGAGTTAAAAAAGTAACACAGTCCTTTTTTTGACAGATTAGTGCCCCGCTCGGAGCTAAAAAAGAAAAACGCCTATTGTGCGGACTTTAATGGATAATACAGGATTTGCAACAAGTTTTTGTTTTGATGATACAAAAGTTTTGAGTTCAGTGGCTCTAAATGTAAAGAGCGCATTTTTCTTTAGGATAAAGTAGTTTGGCAATTTTTGCGATTTTTTTTTGTAAACTTTAGGAAATAGGAACAAAAGCCTACGCAACTATGCACGTCTTTAACACAAGCCGGTGTTGGAACAAAATTTAAATTGCATTTAAGCTACCATCATTTGGTCTTATACTGTCTTTGTTTATTTTGTAGCCTTAGTATAAACAATTTCATTTTGCAAAAACGAGCATCATCAAATCGGAGATGCAACCAATTATCATTTACTAACTACTTGTTTGACTTCGTTTAGAATATATAAGTGTTGTTGTCTGCGTTGCGATGAGTATATAATCCAAACACGTTAGACTTTGCCTTCAGAGATCAACTTTCCTGAAACGTGTTTCAGGTATCGTTCGAATATCGACGGGGAGTTTTTAAGCGCGAAAAGCATCCTTACAAATTTGTACTGTCATACAGTCGTTGTAAACGACGTATATTTAATTGAATTTTGAACTAACATTACATGATGAAATCTAGTTTTGAGATCAAGCATTGTGAAAAACACTTTATCTTTTAGACGATCGAAGTGGTCTTCAATGAAAGGCAGAGGATAATTATCTCTCAAAGTTACTTTGTTCAGCTCCCGAAAATCAACGCAAAGTCTGAGCTCCTTTTTGGTTTTTATTTATAATTGCCTGGTTTTATTCTGGACAAGAACTATTAGAGACACTTATGGAATGGAATCCTCGATGTCCTTGGAATGACACCTAGACGACGGCTGTACATCTTGTCGTTACTATCCAAACTGAAGATCACGGAGTTGGTGCTTTAATGTTGCTATTTCCTGTGTCTTGCTGCAGATTCGACGAAGTTTCTCTATCTCCTCATCGAGTTGATTCTTCTCCTCGCCAGACATGTAGTCGCTGGATGATACTGAGTCGTTGGAAGTCGATGGAATTTTCTTGGATGAATGTAACAAGTTCATCACTGGTAAACTATGCTACTGCTTCTTGAAGACGAAATTAAAGTTCAGCTTTGGTTCCTCTGGTTTGCAGCTTCAACGATCTCAAAAACTACTGCTGTAGATTCCAAAAATTCAAACCAATATATAGACATTCTTTCCTTATATCAAGAAGATAGCAAAAAAACCAGCAGGTTCAATAATGCATCCATGTCTCGACGATACAGAAAGAACAAGAGGAAGGGAGGCGGAGTGTGTCGACTTCACTGCCCTTATACCACAACGGCATACAGTACATACATACTTAGGACGATGTGAACTTTCTTCAGCGGTTTTGTATGTCCAAAGTTTTCTCATCAGAGTGAAGACGGCCTAGTAAGACAAGCATCTACACGTATCGAAATACAGGTACCTACTAATCGAGCCAGATATCCAGTTATCTAACCAAGGGCTTCCAATTTTGCCCAATAATGACCAATTTTTCTTGGTATCCCTAAAGTCCCAGGCGATCTTGTTCTCAACAGGATTTTTGTTCCCAAGTATTCCATACAAAACCAGCTATTTTGGCACTGAGCGAAACACAGGTTAGCGCCAGCTACGATTCAACGGAGTTCAACCTACCTGGGAACAACTTAGTGCCTTTATTCCCCACCGCTTGTTTGGGGTCAATGTATGTAGTGACTTGGCCTACCAACTTCAACCAGAATACCCGCAATGTTCCAATCTGGAGTTTAATTTCATTTGGCCAAAAATTTCATGTCCGAAGGCAACTAATTCACTTTTGATTTATAGAAGCCCAAATCTGGACAGAAACTAATCTTGTAATGAGTTTGATGCTCTATCCCACTCCATTACTAGAATTTTGACCTCATTGTGGGCGATTTCAATTTACACAATTCAAATTGGTTCCGACATTCTGGATATACAGCACCCGAAGAAGATACGTCGATATCTTTGCTGAGGTAAATAATCTGACTTAGTTTTAAAATAAGCCGACATGAATGCCGCCAACACCCTGGACTTGTTTCTTACCTGATTAATATGCAATAAATAATATTAATATTGTCGCCTCTAGGTTCGTCAGACCACTGTCTTATACACTCCTCGCCACTTGAATAGGACACCTCTTAACTCTGTTTTCTATCCTTCATTGCTCCCAAACCAAGCATGCTAGAGACTTAATTTTTTTGTAAATTAAAGTTAATTTAATTTCTGTTATTTGATCAAAAGGAAGATTCAATGCTAAAGCTTTAAGTTTAAACAAAATATTATCAACCAAAAACCGGCAAAATGCGGGGTCGAAAATTTGTGCCACTTGAATAGGAAATAAAAATAAAAATTTAATAAAAAATACATTTTAGAGATTTCTGATTCTTTTTATTACAAAAATAACTTAAATTTAAGGTAGTTGGAGTATTTTACACTAAAAAAAAAGTTCAATAGTGTGTTAAGCCACCTTTCTGTTTCAAAACTTCACACATCCGGTTTGGAAGGGATGTATAAAATTTAGCCAAATAATTCAGTGAAATCGAGCTCCAAGCTAATTCGATGGCTTGGGTTAGTTCGGGTATACTCGAATATTGTTGTCCTGATCCGTACACTTGACGTGTCAACCATCCCCAAACATTTTCAATAATATTTAAATCCGGAAAATAGGGCGGCCAGCTTAATACCTCCACATTTTGGCTCTGTATATAGGTTTTAACTACCCGAGCTGTATGTATTGGCGCATTCTCATGTTGATAAATCGACGGCAGAGGTCCAAAAAGGGTATGAAAGTATGGAAAGGCCTTTTTCAATATGCCATTGTAAGACAACGCGTTCATTGTGGTTGACATAAATTGTAGTTGGCAGGTTCCATAATAGGAAATGGCCCCCAAAACCATTACACCTCCAACTTTGCTATGCAGCCGGTCCAAATAATGTGTTTCTTTGCGGAGGTCATGGAAATAGTAGCTATAGCCATCGGGGCCCTTCCAAATTACATTTTTTTTCATCGGTGAAGACTACTCTACAGCCTTTAAAGATGTTTAGCTTTCGAAATAACATTACGCATAGTTGTAAGACTTGCCTTGACACCGCAGTTATCCCTGCAAAGAGTCGTGAGAATTTGAGAATTTTCTTAAAATAAGTCGCCTTTCCGCATTATTAAGCACGTTGTGGTTCCGGCCTCTCATGTTTTTACCATTCATACTCGGCTCCTCTTGATTTTTTTATAGCTATTTTGGCAATTGTAACCCCATTTTACCGAACCAACCCACGATGACCTCCAATAGCACTTCGTAGGCGCCTTACGCATACTCTTGTTTGTGGCCGCCCATGGCGATGCCCTTGAAATGTGCACAGCAGAAGTAGCGGGCGATCGTATTAGCGGACTATGTACATTTTACATAATGTAACAAAAGCACCATCTGACTGTCATGCGAGATCGACTGTTGCGATGGTATAAAAGGGGGAATTTTAGGAAAAACGGGGCAGTTACATACAAGCGAATTATTAAGAATAAAGGAGAATTGAAATAAAGCGATATAGAGGATTATCTATCCGAATGACGTGTTGTTTCTTTTTGGTTTGGTTTGTTGCTTCTTTTTTTTTTGTCTGGCGGATTACAACTAGCGGGTTTGGCAGTTTACAACTTCAGATGTGGGGTAAAGTCCCAGTGCATCCCAGTGTGGTAATTTATTGCGAAAGTGGTACTATATTGCGAAAGTGCTATCTCGAGTAAAACAAAAAAAAAATCTGACCAAAAAAACATAAGGTGAGGGCGAGGATGAGCGCAGCGGAAGAAAAAATTGCTAAGTTCAGCGCATATACGAGAGACGAACTCCGCGATGAGCTGAAGAAACGTGGCTTGAAAGGGGCCAAGGAAAAGTCTCAACTGTTGCACAAACTATTGGTGTACGAGAAATTGATTGAAGAGGGTGAACCAAATGAGTCGAGTGGAAACGAGGCTGAAGAGGACGTGGGATCGGACGACGACGAGGGAAGTGAAATGGAGAAGCTGATGCAGGACATCCAGAACATGAAGAAAGCGCTGGAGAATATTCAAGCACGTAAGGAGGATGGGAAGAAGGAGGGAGGTCCCAAACCAAAAGCGAGCAGTGGCATGAAGGAAGAAGCCGGCTCTAGGAGTGCATACACGGTAAGAGATGTCTCTGAAATGCTATACGAATTTAATCCAAGGAACCCAACAGGACTTTCTTCAACTGCATTCGTCCGGAGGATTAGAGACATCAGAGAAGTGTATCAGCTAGATGGGAAGCTAGTTATGATGGCGGCGATTAGTAAGCTAGCGGGAGCGGCAAAGCTTTGGAGTAATGGGGTTCTCCATTCATCATTAGAAGAATTTCTGCACGATTTAGTCGACAATTTTCCGGCACAAGATGACCAAGCTGATTTGCATGAAATGTTGCGTAATAAAAAGCAACGGCCACATGAGGACGTAGAGGAGTTTGTGTACGAAATGAGAGCGATCGCTTCGAGGGGCCAACTGGAGGAGAGGACAGTGGTCAAGTATGTTGTACGGGGCATCACTGACGTTGAGTGTCGTGATGTTCTGAAAGCGACACAGCCAGAGACTATTCAGGAGCTTCTAAAGAGAGTTCGGTGGACCGCAAGCTTAAGATCGCAGCGAAGGCCAACAGTAACCACAACCATCGGCCCATTAACCACAACACGCACCGTCAATGCACCCGGTGTACATAGACAGGGTGCATCGGAGAGGAATACTGCAGACCCATCGGCGGACGCTATCAGATGCTTCAAGTGCAACCAAGCAGGGCACATCGGACGCAATTGCCCGACGACTCGGTGCTTCAGATGCAACCTTACTGGGCACATTAGTCGCGACTGTACTAATACGAGCGGAAATCAACAACCTTCGAGTTCAAGCCAGTTGTTGGTGCACGAAGATAGGAGCGTGTACCACAAAATTGTGAGCGTGAACGGACAATCAATTGAGGCTTTCGTAGATCTGGGCAGCGACTGTGTGACCCTGCAGGAGTCAGTTGCAAACGCCAACCAACTGCTCTACAACGACGATTCCAGGAAACTAAGCGGTTTCGGTGGGGGTGGATGCCGGACAGTGGGGAAATTATACGCTGAAATAAAAGTAGATAGCCTGCGAAGCTGGTGTGAAGTGCTAATTGTTCCAGACGAGAGTCAGCCATATCAAATAATTGTCGGTCGACGTTTGCTCGATCAACCTCAAGTCAAAATTGAGAAAACACACAACGAGCTTAAAATCAGCGACTGTTCTGTGAGCGATGGGTTGGAAGCGTTAATAATCACCGACGAGGCGGTTCAGCAGGTGCGGAGCAGAATCAACACCGACGATATGGATACGGAAGACATCTCAGACGAGGAAAAGGCACGACTGTGCCAACTTGTGAACGCGCACCGACAATGTTTTGCGTTAGACGCTAGTGAACTAGGGCAGTACAACTGGGGCGAGTGCACGGTAGAAGTTAATACAGCACAGCCAGTATGCGCGCAAACTTACCGCTTACCTTTCGCCAAACGGAAGATAGTGGAAGAGAAGATCAGTGAAATGTTGCAGCAGGGAGTTATTCGACCTTCAACATCCAACTTTTGTGCGCCGATAGTCCTCACAAAGAAGAAGGATGGTGGAGATAGAATGTGTATCGACTACCGGGCACTGAACAAAGTGACGACAAAACAAAGATTCCCGATGCCTACAGTGGAGGAAATACTAGCGACGTTAGCCGGAAATAAGTATTTCACAACATTGGACCTGAACTCTGGATACCATCAAGTGCGGATAGCAGAACAGAGCCGAAAGTATACAGCCTTTGCCACGGAGAACGGGCTGTACGAGTTTGTGCGGATACCGTTTGGTCTGGTGAATGCTCCAGCGTACTTCCAGTCGTGCATGAATCAGATAAAGGCCCGCATGAATCGTGGGGATGTCGCAGTTTACTTAGACGATGTTATTATTGGAAGCGTATCGGTAGAAGAAGGACTTCAAAAACTCGAGAGATTTCTGACGGTTCTAAAAGAGTCAGGGTTGACTCTCAATATCAAAAAGTGTTCATTTTTGAGGACTAGCATTGAGTTCCTCGGGCATCAAATGGATGGGAGCGGAATACGACCAAGTGCGCAGAAGACGGTGTCAGTGAAAGATTTTCCTCAGCCGAAAAACGTGCACCAAGTGAGACAGTTCCTGGGTCTTTCCGGTTATTTCCGGAAATTTGTTCCCAAATACTCCCAAATCGCAGCACCTCTTACTGACTTGCTAAAAGAAGATATAACTTTTGTGTGGATGGAGCGACAGCAGACGGCGTTTGAAGAGCTTAAATCTAAATTAATCCAGCCACCACTTTTGGCCCTATACGATGTTGAATCCGATCACGAGGTCCATACCGATGCCTCAGCTGTGGGGCTGGCTGGCATACTAATGCAGCGTGGGAAGAGCGACGACCAACTAAAGCCAGTGGCATATTTCAGCAGAAAGTTGACGGAGGCGGAAGCGCAGTACCACAGCTATGAGTTGGAGGTATTAGCTGTGGTAGAAAGCCTTGAAAGATTCCGGATATATCTCTTGGGCAAGCCGTTTAAAGTAATCACTGACTGTGAGGCCATCGTAGCAACTCAGAACAAGGCCAAGATGATACCAAGAGTCGCTAGGTGGTGGCTCAAGCTACATGAATTTGAGTTTACGACAGTTCATCAGCCAGGAAGGAAAGCGGGGTATGTGGACGCAATGAGTCGTTAACCGGTGGGGACAGAGCGGGTGATGGAGGAAGCATCCGCAAACGTATTCAACATCTGCATCGACGAAGAAGATTGGCTAGCCACAATGCAGTGGCAAGACCGGAAACTGCGTACTATCATTGAGCAATTACAAACAGCAGCTACTGACGGGAAACACAAGCAACTGCATAAGCAATACAAGCTGGAAGGAAAACGATTATACAGGTGTGACGGCGATCTGCGGAAATGGGTGGTACCGAAAGGAGCACGATGGCGAGTTCTGCGAATGTGTCATGACGAGGCTGCACACATGGGCTTCGACAAAACCCTGGAAAGGCTGAGAAGGACGTATTGGTTCCCCAAAATGAGAGCCTTTGTCAAAGGCTACGTGAGAGGATGTGTGGAATGCGCCTACACCAAGAAAAAGGGTGGAATGGAAGAATGCGAGCTGCATTGTGTGGAAAGGGTGCCGATACCGTTTCATACTGTCCACATGGATCACCTTGGACCATTCATAACCGGAAGAGGAGGAACTAAGTATTTGGTGGCTCTAGTGGACAACTTTACCAAATACACGATTCTGAAAGCGGTGAGGACGAGAAATTCCAAGGGGGTGATAGCAGCGCTCAACCAAGTCAGCGAATTCTTTGGGATGCCCAAACGATTAATCACCGACAGGGGTACTGCATTTTCGGCGAGTGAGTTCACGAAGTACTGTCAAACTTACGGGATCCAGCATATTATGACGGCAGTTAGAACACCACGGGCCAACGGACAAGTGGAGAGGGCAAACCGCACAGTACTAGCAGCACTCAGGTGTAGTCACGCAGCGGGCAAGGACTGGGCACAGCAGTTGAGAAGCATCCAGTGGAGTTTAAACACGGCGAGAAGTGCAACAACGAGGATGACTCCGCACGAATTGATGTTTGCGTATACACCCAGGGGAATAGCCGGGGACAAACTACTGTTAGAATTGGAGCAAAATGAGCATCGGAGCCAGGAGGAAATGGATCGTAGGCGATACAACGCCCTACAACAGATTTCAATGGACCAACAAAAGCAGAAGGATCGTTTTGACAAGACCCACAAGAAGCCAAGCACATACGAATTAGGTGATTTAGTCCTGATTGAACGTGAGCCGGTAGGAACAGGTGAGTCCAGAAAACTCGATCCAATTTACAGGGGACCATACGCCGTGATGAAAGTATTGCCTAACGACCGATATGCCCTGGGCGATATTCCGGGACAGCAACGAACGCGGAAGCGATTTGAGTCAATCGAAAGCTCAGACAAGATGAAGAAGTGGTGTGAGCTTTTTAATGAGGACGATGACCGGTCCGACAGTGGATCAGAAGAACCAGACTCGGAGGGTCATGATGCGGAGTTATCTGACCCAGCGATCGTGGAAAGCCTCGAGGACGAGGCTTAAGTCAGGATGAACGAGCTGTAACCCCATTTTACCGAACCAACCCACGATGACCTCCAATAGCACTTCGTAGGCGCCTTACGCATACTCTTGTTTGTGGCCGCCCATGGCGATGCCCTTGAAATGTGCACAGCAGAAGTAGCGGGCGATCGTATTAGCGGACTATGTACATTTTACATAATGTAACAAAAGCACCATCTGACTGTCATGCGAGATCGACTGTTGCGATGGTATAAAAGGGGGAATTTTAGGAAAAACGGGGCAGTTACATACAAGCGAATTATTAAGAATAAAGGAGAATTGAAATAAAGCGATATAGAGGATTATCTATCCGAATGACGTGTTGTTTCTTTTTGGTTTGGTTTGTTGCTTCTTTTTTTTTTGTCTGGCGGATTACAACTAGCGGGTTTGGCAGTTTACACAATAGATAAGCCAGCGTCCTTGTAAGCTTTGATTTGTCCTTTTTTGCCTCGGTTAATGCTTTTCCTCGACCCATTTTATTTTTTTTTTTTTAAATTAAATAGTCGAAATTAACAAAAAAAATCGATCAGCGAGAATATGAGTCCGCGTGCCAAGGATAACGATCAAACTAAATGCATATGCATGATCTATTCAAGTGGCACAAAAATGTTGTCTTAATTCCAACGAATGTTAACTTAAAATGGAAAAAACATAAAACGGCTCTTTTCCAGAACTTGCAATTTTGTCACAGAGAAAGAAGAAGAGTTGGACACAGATAACGCGCATTTTATCATTATTTTATCATTCCGCTTTCGATTTATGAGCAATTGCAAATAGTGCCTCCAGGATGTCCTATTCCAGTGGCGACGAGTGTATCAGCAAATTTCTCGTACTCCAACCACATTGTTAAAGAACATACTCCCAACAGAATCACATGGCATACAAGAAAGCCAAATGTGAAGAATCAAACCGTTTCTTTAGGAGTTTCAACTGGTCAATATGCTTCCTCGATGGCGACGTGGATGCTGCTGCTGATATGCGAAAATCATGGGAGTTCGAGATTAACCAGACTCACCTCCAATAATTGGCTTTGTCATTATTGATTGTCATGACGAATGCAAGACCAATCGGAAATTGAATGCGTTTAAACTCGAAACCGATTTACGGTTGGACTCAGTGGGATTTTTGAAATGGTCACTTCCTCCCTTTGAGTATCGTCGCTTCAATGGCATTATTCTTGAGTTAGTTCACGACCAATATTGTTCCATTGCTCGATTTCCGTTGATTGATGTTCCGGAGCATGATGATAATTGATCCAACCTTCAGTCGTAAATTATGTGGTGGTAAGCCTGGCAAATCCAATGAATTCGGGAACTCCGTTGAATAATTGGTTGCTTCGTCCGGTTTAGTCACACAATCAACTGATTTGAATGAATGTAATTGTCCAGTAATTGCAATTTGAATTACGAAATTCAAATCATCGATATCCTTATTTGTAGCTGCCAAAAATGCACGTACACTCAACCAAACGTGGTACACATAATTCTGGGTGATGTTTGGGAACACATTTGTAATGAGTTCCTCTTTTGTCTTGTGAAAGGATAAAATAATCCTGTGGAAACGTCGAGTGGTACTTGTCTATTGCCAACAATTGATTGGAGAAATCGGATCGTTTTGCAAAGCAACTCGCATATTCGTCGTCAACCCCAGCTTCTTTACAAAACGCCATACTTACGAAAGCTTGGTGGGTGGCGACGCTGTAGAGGTTAGTGTGTGGCTTTTGACCCGTGCGGTGCAGGTTCAATCCCCATGCGGAACAACAACATTATTGGAGAGAAACGAATGACGCCTTGTTTTCTCCAACCTCTACCTACACCAAAAAGAAGATTTCTGCCTAGGAGTGCAATGGGCCGTTGCCGAGTTTGAGTGTTTTGGGATTTGGATTTCCATTTTCTTTTTAATTAAATAAAAAAAAAAATATAAAAAAATAAAAAAAAAAATAAAAGCTTAAGGTAAGTGTTGATTTCATCGGCTACTGTTGATCGCGGAATGACAGGAAGCGTTTGTCGAAAATCGCCTGCCAGCAGAATCATTGCGTCTCCAAAACATCTCGTGTTACTGCGTAGATAATTCATAGTTCGATCGAGTGCCTCGAATGCTCGCTTGTTTGCCATTGTGCAATGTGCATTCGTCCCACATAATAATCTTACAACTCTGCAACACTTTCGCCATTGTGGAATTCTTTGAAATGTTGCATGTCGGTTCGTCAGTCAGTTGGAGATTCAACGGCAGCTTCAATGCAGAATGAGCCGTTCGACCGCCAATGTGGCTGCAATCCCAAAACAATCAACCACCAACGAAATTTCTGATCGCGAACGGGGCATCGATGAAGAAAATGACTCCGTTTCGGTTGTCAATCGCTTTCATCAAAGTGTCGTAAATGTCCTTTTGCTGCGGAGTCAACAACGGAACGTTTGTTCGAACTGCCTGGCTCAAAGCGTCTCAATCGTATTCTCGTTCGAGCTATAAACCTCAATTGAATGAATCGTGCATTGCACGATTGGGTACTGGAATGCCCAATTTGCCCAACAAACTGCCGCACATGAGCAAAAAACATGCCTTCGATAAAAATCAACGCCTCACGGCGCCTCTGATCGTTCATTTCCAATTCGTAGTTCGACGTGGCTGTGTGAACTCGATGCAAAATATCGTCAGCCATGGCGTCATTGCATTTGTTGGACTGCAGTTGATTGAAAATATGTCGAGATGAATTTTTGGAACATTGTCAAGGTAATGAAAAATAAAAAAAGACAGTTGCCATTTCTTAAAGATTCGTTAAACACATATTTTTCGGATGTTGACAAGGCAAATGCACTAGGTTTAAATTTTGCAAAAAACCACAGTATTTCGAGAAATTTAGGTGATCCAGAAACAGAATGCTGCGTAAACACCAGAGTTCAAGAATATTACGCAAATAACGCCAGCTTAGCAGCTGCAACAATATTTGTCTCTGAAGAAGATATTCAATATATAGCCAATAGCTTCAAAATAAAGAAATCTGACGGTATCGATTGATTCGAAATATATACATCAAGCATTTGCCTAAAACTGGAATAAGGTATTTAACATTCCTCATAAATGCTTGTTTGAAAACGGAGTATTTCCCTGACGCCTGGAAAACAGCAAAAATTATCCCTGTTATAAAGGCTGGTAAAGCACCCGAAAGCCCCGGAAGTTACAGGCCGATAAGTTTGCTAAGTAGCCTTAGCAAAATACTTGAAAAAGTTCTTAAGGAACAAATCATCAAACATATCTGTGATAACAACATATATCCTAACGAGCAATTTGGTTTCAGACAATATCACAATACTTCGCAACAAGTACTGAGAATTTGTAACCACGTCAAAACAAATCGCTCCGTAGGAAAATCTACTGGAATGGTTCTGTTAGACATAGAAAAGGCATTCGATACTGTTTGGCACAACGGTCTTGTTTTCAAGATGATTAATTTCAACTTCCCGTCCTATATTTGTAAAATAGTCCACAGTTTCTTGTCTGGTCGTAGTTTTAAAGTTCATGTCAATAGTGGTGTCTCAAATTTGATAACATTTGATTCAGGTGTCCCCCAAGGCTCTGTTCTCGGTCCTATTTTGTATAATATTTATACATCTGATTTTCCCAAATTACCCAATTGTGGTGCAGCCATTTTTGCTGATGATACTGCAATATATTCGTCCCACGAATTCGCTCTCAATATTGAGAGCAATCTAAAAAACGCGATGGAAATATTGCAGAATTATTACTCAAAGTGGAAAATAAAACTTAATAAAGATAAAATGCAAGCTATTTTTTTTACAAGAAAAAAAAAGTATTGCTTCCTTCCAACCACCCAATTACAAATAAATGGAGTAAGTATTGCTTGGGGCTCTTGTGTTAGGTACCTAGGGATACACCTGGATTCAAAATTAATATTAAATGACCACATTAACAAAACAGTCAAACATGTTATATCCTTTTATCAACAGAAAATCAATGCTTTCAGTAGATAACAAGGTCATAATTTGTAAAGTTATTTTTCAGGCAATTCTACTATATGGATGCCAAGTTTGGGGAAATTGCGCAAAGTGCCACATAAAAAAACTTCAAATATGCCAGAATAAAATTTTAAAACTGATGCTTAATTTACCCTGGTATTTTTCTACGAGTACCTTAGACCTACACTATAGAACGAATGTTGAATTGATCCACCAAAAAAATACAAAAAATTAAATCCAAGTTTGACGATCGATGTAGTCTTGCTGACAACCCAGTTATTAATGAATTATGTACCTACCAATTAATGTCTTTATTTTTTTTTATTGTTTTTATTGTTGGTATATACCTATCACATGTTATATGTCAGTGCCCTTGGAGCTTAGCTCGATGAAGTTATTTATTATTTATTTATTTATTTATTTATTTATTTATTTATTTATTTGTTCTCAGTGTTTATGTATCTAATTATATATTAACGGTGTTTATTTCTTTGTTGTATATTTATATATTTATTTATTTTTCAATATGTAAGCATATAATATGTTATTACTAACAAACTTTTTGTATCTTACATATCCTATTCTAGTCATATATATTTATTACTAACAAACTTTGTCGCTGTCGTAATCCATTCTAGTCATATCTATTTAGATATATGAAAATATATGCATATATATATACATATATATTATGCACATATTATATAACATTCAGTTTATTTACTAATTTATTTATTATTTACTAATTTATTTATTTACTAATTTATTTATTATTTACTAATTTAATTATTTTTTCATTAATATTATGATTTTTTTTTTCTTTTTTTTTCTTTTAATAGAAGGTTTTTATCGTGTTTTCCTTCTAAACATAACTATTTTGTTTTGTTAAAGTAATTTGCAACCTTGTAAATAATATTTCAGTGGCAAGATGAAATTATCAAATCCCTGTAATGTAAAATGTGCGGTAACAACACCAATGTTAAAAATTATACGAAATAAATACATATCTATCTATCTATGTCGAGATGAAGATCGCAAACAGTGTACGAAATTGATTCGCAGGTTGAATACCAATGAGTTTCGTTTTCAAGCAATTGCAACCGCTGACCGGCCTGTCGATATGTCGCACATAGAACACCATACACCTTCCAAAGCTACTCAAACAAAGTCGGACCACGAACATTGACCAAAAGCAAACGAATATGAAAGCACTCATCCTTTTTCGGATGTACAGTATAAATTCAGCCAAGTGCGTCAATAGAAGAAACGTCGACGAATCCGGGAACTATTTGCCCTTTAATTGCTGGAACTTTTCCGACGATCTCTCCTTCAGATGGTGAACAAACTTCTCAATGCCGTGGCAGGTATTCAGCTCTTCGAGCATCATTTCCTTCTGTGAAATAGTCACGTTGTCTATTTTCTAAGTGGACAGCCAAATGGACGACAGTCGGTTGGCGTTTGTGAATCAGGAATAAGAAAATCCGTCAAATCGCCTCATTGCAACTCACGTAACGGCCCGATTGAAATCGTGTCCCTTTGTCGTTGGCATCAGGAGCAGCAGTTCGAAAAACTGCCATGTCGCTGCCTGCTAGTAGGTACTTGGACTAGCTAGTCCGTTACTCTACTGAATCCTCTCGACGAACCCCAAGGGCAGACCAGTAAAGATGCAGTGAAGGGAGTGGTTTCTGATCTTAGTCCAGATCATGACCTCGTTGTTAAAAAAGAAGAAGACTACTGAATCCTTTGCATCTAATTTTTGCATTGTGTGTTGAGTCTTCCATTTGAGATTGTGCAACGGTTCATCTTTGATGTAAGTTGTAAAATGTTTTGAATTAATTGTATCATTGGGCGCGTTCAAGTTGCAAGGCAACTACTAGTCCTTGCTATTTGACCCTTCCTCAATGATCGAATAACTCACGTGACCATCGCTTGGCAAGTAATAGAAATTTAATTAGTAGGGAACTCGATGTTGCAAATTGAATCGAATCGAATCGAAGATTCGAATGGGAGACTTGTTTATTTTCTCAATTCTTTACCACTGAGAGTAACATTTTTATCAAGGCTGTTCGTATGCTATGAGCTGGGGTAACGCCTTTATTCAAATAAATAAAATTTCCTTCGCCTTAGCCCCTACGCTCCTACAAAAGTTTTCCGGATTGTACTGGATCGAGTTATCCCATAGATTGCTGATAATGACTCTTCTGTCAGGCATTGTCTTTACAAAGTTTCATAGAATATAATCTGAACCAAGCACCCACTATGTCTAAAATCATCATGTCAGCGTTAACAGTTCCTGGTTTGGGGACCTCTTGATTATTCCAGTTAGTACATAACGAACTGTTACCTTCAAGATATTCTTAATATCAGTTTTCCGTTATGAAACTAATTTTTTTTATATCTCTTATACTTACTGGCGGGTGGTAGGGTGTTGTAGAATTAGGGTAAGCATTGATAGGCTGATAAGCTTGGCGATGCACAATAGCCGTAACTGAGTCTACAAATGAACCATGCTTATTTTCCTTTTTGTTTTTGCCCTGGGAGGTCGAAATCTTCTAAAGACGATACTGGGCCCGTAATCAGTAACAGTGTGGGATTTTTACCCACTAACCCCTTCTCCCTTTTTACCCTAATCCCTTCGGTTAATTTTTTTTTGAATTTCATCGCAGGGGGTTTCTGACTTAATTGTCATCTTGATTCGTGTTACTCCTTTTGAACTCTTTTCTCTCACGTTTCATTGTAGCCGTATGTAGCTGCGTATGTCCGCCTGTCTTTGCTGCATTTCGATGAATAGCTGTGTGCCCGCTCGCTTCCAATATGTTGCCTATTGCGTTATCTTCACTCTCTCTTATTTCTCGCTCTAAACTCCTCAACTCTTAGCTAAATCTGTGGCACAAAAGCTCGTTGCGTTCCACCTGTTTTCTGATTCTAGCATGTGATGTACTAAATTCTTCGAAGTTTGTGTTTCCCCTAGTATAGTTTGTAGTACTTCTTTTTGTAGCTGGAATCGTGGGCAGTGAAAAAATACATGCTCCACGTCTTCGGCGGTATTCCTGCACGATGGTCAAGTGGGGGAGTCATCGTTCTTACTTTATATACAGGTATGACCGGACACAGCCATGTCCCGTAAGCAGCTGTGTTAAGTAGAAGTTAACTTTACCATGTCTGCGGTTTATAAAAGCCCATATAATCGGGATGAGGCGGTAAGTCCAGCGCCCTTTTGAAGAATGGCTCGAGCGTTGCTGTCACTCCATCAAACTAACGCCTCTTCTGTTGTGTCTGCTTCACTGTTAGTTAGCTGCAACTCCTCTCTGTTCCCTAGAAACTTTTTCTGCAGTTCTTCTGCCAGTATATCGATGTGAGGCATTCCGGCGACGATGCAGGCTGCGTGGCCCGACGTTTTGCGGAAAGCGCTACTCACTCTTAGTGCACATAGTCGATTTACTGCTATAATTTTTCTTTTGTATGAAGTCACTTTCATAGCTCCGGCCAGATGTAACTACCTTAGCTAAAAGTAGTCTACGGCTGTACCTTGGCCCTCGAATATTTGGCATAATCTGCGCAATGGAGGCACCCACGCGAGAGGATTCGTTGCTTACGTACTCAAGATTTACCTCCAAGTGGTAACCACCAGGTACTGGTAATTGCTATCCAGGCAAGCCTTGATAAACTTATTAGCGCGAGAAAACTGCTGGACTATAATGCTCTATCGGAAAGGCTGGCTGGTCCTCAGAAAGAGGACGTGCGGCAGATGAATTCACTAGATTGCATCAACGGTGCCGTCGACAGTCAGGATGGATACCTTACATGAGCTACTTCGACTTATTTGGAGTTGTGTTCAGTAAGGAATTTTTCAAGACTAGTCAGGGTGTGAAAAAGAGATGGTGGCAAATGAACCCTCTATGGGCCAACGGCAACTCTCACATCCTCGAAGTGGGTTTCTGGCACCGGAATATCCTGCCCGCTGTCCTAAGGTGAAAACAAGGGTTCGGCCCTCCAGGGTGAATTCCCGACCACGTCAAACAAGGCTAGTTATGAGAGAGACCGGAGATGCCTCGGATAACGAATACCATGAAATGGCCACCAGACCCGAAACGTCAACGGACTACGATATGAAAGTATGCACCTAGAACATCCAAACGCTTTAATTGCTACTTAAAAACCGGAAAAAATTTAAACGAGCCAGAAATGACTACAATGCTCTCACTATCATGTCAAATTCTCCTACGACACAAAGCTGAGGGAAAAATACTACAAAGTCCCACTGGTAGTAAAAGCTTTTGGTCGTTTGTTAAAAACATTAAGAATTTGGCCTCGTCATCTATCCCGACACTCATTTACAATGATATTCCGGCTGTCAGCTCTCTAGATAAAGCCAATCTGCTTGCTGCTCACTTTGCAGCTTTTGAGCTAGCTCCCAGATTGTGCCTTGTCTCCCCCTGTACTCGAGCGCATAGAAGACTCCATGGGACCAATCCACTTTCGCCCTCGTACAGTGGCTAGAGTACTTCGAGATCTTGACATTCACAAATCCGCTGGTCCAGATGGTATTTCCCCTATCGTTCTGAAGAGGTGTTTTTCTATGCTAGCAAAACCACTGCGTAAGCTTTTCTATCTATCCTATTCTTCAGGGGTCTTTCCGAGAAGATGAAAAACAGCCTATACCTAAAAAAGGCGAATCTTCTTCTCCCTTTTCCTACTGACCAATTTCACTTACGTCCCTTCTTTCTAAGGTCATGGAAACGCTGATCAACCGTCAGCTAATGAAATATCTTGAATCCCGAAAACTTCTTAATGACCGGCAGTATGATTTTCGCAGCAACAGGTCCACTGGTGATTTGATGACATTTCTAACCGAAAAGTGGAACCAATCCCTTCACCAAGGTGGTGAAAGTCAGATCGTTGCGCTTGATATTTCAAAGGCATTTGACAGAGTTTGGCTCTCTCTTCTTCAATGGATTAGAAATTACCTTTCGGACCGTTCAATTCAAGTTGACGGTTTCAAGCCTGCAACTCACTCTGTTGCCGACTCTCTTTCTCATTTTTATAAATGATCTCCTATCTGTTACTTCTTATCAAATCCATTACTTCGCTGATGACAGTACCCTCAGCATCTAATATTCGTTTCTTGGGTCACGCCCCTCTTCTTCGGGTGTGGAACTGGAACGGCAACGTATGTTAACCACATATTCGATGTTGCCAAGAACGCTGCAAAATGTCTAGGCTTCCTTAAGCGATGTAAGAAATATTTCACCCCTTCTGATCTGGCTACAATTTATAAGGCGTTTATCCGCGCGAAACTCGAGTACAACGCTTATATATGGTCTGCTGCACCAATAACTTATTTGGAGCTACTTGACAGGATCCAAAAACGCGCGATAAAATTCATTGGCGACTGAGCCATCGCGAGATCGATTGACTTCCTTAGTAATCGTCGTAATGTCTCCTGTCTTTCGTTATTCTATCGATATTTCCACCATAAGTGCTCAAACGAAACATACAGTTGCAGTCCACCCCTTGAATATTTCAACAGTAAATACCCGCCATGCAAGGAATGACCATCAGTTCACCCTTAAGCCTGTAAGTTAAACTAATTACTTTTATTTTCGTCAAAAAAATATATTTTTATTCTTTTACTTTGAACTGGTTTACAATTTTTCTTACTTTGAACTGGTTTACAATTTTTCCGAACTACTTAAACTTTAAACGAAATGAAAAGTAATGAACTTAATATTATAAACTTAACTAGGCAACTGAACCTCGATTGTTTGAAGTCTTTGCTATTTATAGTCAACTTGATGTGTGGGTCTACCCCAGAAATATCATCATATTCTCGGGGGATGAATGGTGACACGATCGTACGCGCTCGATGTGTTTACTTCATAGAGATTGCCATCTGCACTTCTTGTGCGTAACATTGTTGTTAATGGTCAATCTAATGGCACTGCTTGTGACGACCGACTTTGTTGTTGATGTTATCTGGTGGATGGGAATGGCTGCTTCTTTGTTGCGAAGTAGATCGATTATTTAATGTGATGATTGTTTATTTCATCTGGTGGATGGAGATGGCTGGGCCGTTACTTTGTTGTTGAGTGGATTGTGCGTCGCCTCGTCAATAAACTTTTTGTCGTCAATAAACTCTTCTTTGTTTCGTTTATTAACTCTTCCCCTCTTAAGTTTTTGCGTCCACGCAAATTAATAGAATGGAATATTAAGGATGCTGGTAGGTTTTGGGATTACCTCCGTAGGCTGATCTGTTGTTCCGGAATTTGACTGCATCTGCATTGGTATTGGTTGCGGGATGATGTTAATGTTGGATCCTCTCTTTATTATTAGCTTAAAGAGAAACACTACCGCCAGGACAAGAAATACTACTGCAAAAAGGGAGTAGTTTACTATTTTCAGTGATTCCTTTTCACCTTCGATGAGTTGAATCTGCTTTGTATTGTTTGTCTGTAGTTCCTTCATTAGTTCTAACGATAGGACTTCTTCAAGTTCGGATGTCTCAGATATCCAATTCAGGAGAGGAGGTGCCGCTTTGATGTTGGCTATTTCTTCTGAGATATATTTTTGGTTGTTTATGGTAATGGTGATATTTTTGAATTTTACAATGAAAGTTCCCTGGAGTTCCTTGGTTGTTCCGTTGGTTTCTAATTGACCCTTGAAATCATTCAGCAGTATGACCCCTGGTGCAATTTCTTCAACCTGAGCAATATGATGGCTATTTGTTCTGTCGCATGTTGCGTTTAAACTTTTAAGTAGTCTTGAAATACATTTGTCATTGCTTATATTTAATATATTATTTCTTTTACAAATAGATAGTTCATTAATCGTTTTACATTCTTTTATTATTCCGTAAATAATATCATTGTTTCTTATTATGTTTTCAAACTCTATTTTATTAACAACATTGTTTCTTTTAATTGACTTAATTGTAAATTTCTTGTAAATAACATCTTCTGTTTTAGGAATGCTTACAATATATATTAATTTGTTTGAACTTAAAGCTATTTTAACATTAGCGAATTTTAACGCTTCTTCAATATTCTCATATGGAATATGTGTTTCATTAAACTTATTCATTATTGAATTAATTTCTACTTTAGAAAGTATTTGAGAGCTTACTACATTTGATTTTGCTAGCTCTATAGCATAAATAATATTTGCCAATTCTTCTTTTAATATTTTAGTTTTATATTGTAGGCTTAATGCCAATTCTAATTTAAATGATTTATCAGTTTTAGTAATTTTCAAAAGTTCGTTTGTTATATTAGTTATTTGATTTATTCTCTCGCTATATGCTTTATTAATAATAACTTGGTCATTGTTATTTTCTATTATTTTATTAATTTTATTCTCTATCAAAATGAAATCAGAATGATCTGGATTTCCGGCTATCCACTTCCAAGCGGATCCGATAAAATCTAGCGATCGTTTCGCTTTATGAATTTTAATATTATCGATTAAATTTTTAACTTGGGTTAGTTCGTGTTTAAGGAGTGGGAATAAGGAGAGGTGTGTGAAATCATGTTTGCTAAATGTGGAAAGTATTTCAGATACGTATATCTCGTACTGCTCTATTTCAACGATGTGGATTAATTTTAATTCTCCGTTTTGAATCCTGGCCTTGCCATTGCTTAAAGCAATTATTTGTGAGTTTGAGTAATCGAAATATTGGATTTCTGCAAAGGCGACGACAGCGCAGAATAATCTGTGGGGAAACGGAAATATAAAAACCATTTCAGTTTCGGATATTGCTTTTGTGAATCGTTCTTCCGGACTTTGTTATAATCACAGAAGGTTTATTTTCTTGTACGATTTCTTTTTTGTATCTAACTGTTAGTTTGGAACCAAGACGTTTGTTGTGCTTTACATAAATTGTTTGACCTACCTCGTAATCTTTTTCTGGTTGTCTCTTCCTGTTGTGGTTTGCTAAATCTTGTTCCTGTTTTGCTCGTAGTCTTTCTATTGTCTCGTGTCTACACTTTTCAAATTGGTCAGGATCGGTTGATACATTTCTACCATAGAAAATTTCGATAGGCTTCCTATTTATCGTAGAGTGAATACTTGAATTGTACTCGTACACAGATCGTTCGAGTAGTTCCTCAAAGGATCGGTGTGTGCCGTCTGTTTTGAGACATCTCATGATTTCCGAAAGGGTTGAATGAAATCTTTCAACTTGACCATTGACTTCACTCTTATATGATGGTGTTCGGAAAACATTAATATTTAGTTGGTCTTGCATCATGAAAGTGATGGAAGCTGAATTGAGAGACTTTTCGTTGTCTATAACAACAAATTTCGGTACTCCGTAAAAGAATAGAATTTCTCTAAGAGGACTTCTTATGTCCTCAATTGCTCTCGATTTCAATGGTTTCGCCTGTGCAAATTTCGAAAATTTGTCTAGGGCTGTTAGTACGAGTTTTCGTTCGGTAGAATAAATGTCGATATGTAAAGTATGACCGGGATACTGTGGGATTGGTGTTGGTTTTATAATGGGATTATTGGGATGTCTTTCGTACTTGTTTTCCTTGCATATTGTGCACTGATTAACTAATTTCCTAGTTTTAGCATTCATCGCTGGAAAATAATATCTTTCCAGAATTTGGATTCTATTTTCATTTGAATTACGATGAGCTCTTTTATGAGTTTCTAAAATAATATTTTCCTGTTCAGATTGTTCTGTTATATCCTGTACTTTTACTCGAGAAAATCTAATTTTGTAACTGCTGAAATAAATGGGGTACATTTCTTGGATTAAGCCCATGACTTCTTCTGTAGTCATTATTCCATTAATAACAGCTGGGTTAAGAAATCTTTTGAAAATTCCGATTAAATTTTCCTTGGTGTAGGATGGTTCGGTTATAATATGCCTATTGAACTTGGGGAAAGGTGTTTCAAACTTATGTTGTGATGTATTACCAATCTCTAAGATGAGCTGGTTTCTGAAGACGTTTATTGGTGTTTCTACTGAAGGAATAAGGTTATGCGATGAACTTTCATCACTGTGCTGCGTACCTGTAAGCGAGTTTATAGCAGTGTCACGTGGGGGTCTAGACAGAGCGTCTGCCACGACGTTAGTTTTACCAGGTTTATAGATAATTTCATGATTATATTCCTCTAAGATAGCTTTCCATCTTTTCATTTTAGCATTGTTGTTTTTATTACTAAGAGCGTAGGTTAGGGGCTGGTGATCAGTTAGAATTTTCACTTTGCGTGATCCGTAAAGGAAGTTCCGAAGAGAATGTAATGCCCAAATGATTGCAAGCATTTCTTTCTCATTGGTAGCATATGATTCCTCTGTTTTGTTCAATGTTCGAGAAATAAAAGTGATGGGTTTCCCGTTTTGTTCCAAAACTGCTCCAATTGCGTAATTGGAGGCATCTGTGGTAAGATGGAACTCTTTTGTGAAATCAGGATAGGATAATAAAATATCACTTGATACTAAAGAATTCTTTACTTTGATAAAAGCTTCAAGTGCTTCGTCATTAAGATGAATTGGTGTTTTGGCAGATATGTTTTTGGAGATACGGCCTCCTTCACCTCTTAAAAGCGAAGTTAGAGGTTTTGCCAAATTGGCATATCCTTTAATGAAGCGGCGATAATAGCCAGAGAGTCCGAGAAAAGATCGAAGATCCTTGAGAGTTTTTGGACATGGAAAGTTTGATATGGCATCAACCTTTGCCGGGTTGGTTTTAATACCATCCGAAGAAATAACAAATCCTAAAAATTCGACTTCGTTTTGTAAAAATGCGCACTTATCTAATTGAACCTTCATGTTGGCTCTTTCTAATGTTTCGAAAACTTTTCTGAGATTTTCAAAATGCGTTTCTTCGTCTTTACTGAAGATTACGATATCATCAATATAGACGTAGCATATCTTTCCAATAAGCTCACGCAATATGTCGTCAAGTGCCCTTTGAAATATCGAAGGTGCATTTTTCAGGCCGAAAGGCAACCTCATGAATTCGTATTTTCCGTTGTTTACGGAGAAAGCTGTCTTTTCAATATCCGCTTCTCTGAGCGGTATCTGGTGGAATCCACTCTTAAGGTCAATTACCGAGAAGTATCTACATTTACCTAATTGAGATAGAACTTCACCTATCTCGGGAATGGGATATTTATCCGAAATTGTTATGGAATTTAATTTGCGATAATCAATAACCATCCTGTACTTTTTTTCATAGGATGAGTCCGATTTCTTTGGCACTATCCATACGGGCGAATTGTATGGAGACCGTGAAGGTCTAATTATACCATCGTTAAGTAATTCCTTAACTTGCTTTTCTACTTCATCCTTAAGAGCCATGGGATAAGGATAAAATTTCGAATAGATCGGGGTATCTGAGGTTGTGCGAATATCGCCTTTTACAACTGTGGTAAAAGTTAATTTTTCATCAGGTTCTGTAAATAAGTTTGGGACATTTTTAATTATGTCATTAATTCTGTTTCTCTGAAATGTATTTAGGTGAACCAGTTTTGTGTCTATTTTATTTACTGCCGTGTAGGCATGTTGCTTTATTCTAATTTTTACTTTATCCTTAATGACCATATAACTATCTCGCGTAAAAATTATTGCTGAGAGTTCTTTCAAGCTATCGTTTCCTAAAATGGCATGGAATGATTTAAGGGAGGGTAGAATAAAAAATTTAATATCAGTGTCTCTAAGACCAAATAGATTTACCATTGTAAAGTGGCTGACTTTAACATTTCCGCCTATAGAATTTGCGTAAAAGATTTGAGAGTTTGGTAAAGGATTTGAGACAAGGTCTGCTTGAATGTAGTTTTTATTAGATCCAGTATCTATAAGAATCTTTAATAATTGCCCGTTCTTCGTCTTGCATTCGAAATAAGGCAGCGAAGAACAATCTAATCTAAAAAATGAATATCTGTGAAATCCAAAATTTCCTTCTCTGCATCCGTGGATTCTTCATATCCCTCGACGTATTCCACGAATGGCTGTTCATTTTGGTCTATTTCAGCATCAGGTTGTTGTTCGTAATTAACGATGTCTTCTTCAGGTTCGATGTGGAAATTGCGATGGTACTTCATAGGTCTGGATTGTTGTGGCTCCGCTGGAGGTCTTTTTCCAAACATCGGGTTTGTTGCTGGTCTATTCATATAGTTTACTCCTCTTGATCGCATGCTTTGATCTACGTCCATTGGTTCAGGTCTGGCTTGCGGCTTAGGCGCGTTAGGACGTGGTGGCATTTGAGCATGAATCTGGCCTTGGTATCGGGGGTTAAATTGCTGTCTGTTTTGATTTGTAGGGAAGTTAGAATTAAAATGCTGTGACCTATATGCATTTTGATTCATATACCGATTCGAATTAAATGGTGGTTGGGGTAGGAATGCTAACTGGGGATAAAAATCTTGTCTGCTTCTCTGAGGATTACCAAAGTTTAGGTTTCTACGTGGAGGAAGTTGAGGTACAGCTTGGCTATGAGCTGCACGGGATGGACCATTGTGCGCGATTGCATATTGGGTACGATAATTTTGATTCTCCAGTTTTATACAAAGATGTAGCGCTTGTGGAAGATCCGTAGGTTCTCTTATTCCGAGTAACCTTGGCAGATCACCTTTAAGGCCTCGTATAAATGTATCAAGAGCCTTATCACGATATGTTTGTGTAAGCAATGATAAAGACTCGTTGCTTACATCCATGCACCCTAACTTATTTAAAATAAGTGATAGATGAGCATAGACTTGGTGATAAAATTCCTGTACGGTTTGGTTTCCTTGGACTAAAGATGTCATTTGGTATTCTAAAGTGGATAGATCTCGCTTGTCTGCGTAATGCATTGTGAGGCATCGTGAGATGCACTTCCAATCTAACGGGGTATTATAGGATTCTAATACCACATCAGCTTGGCTAACTATTTTGTTGCGAATAACACTCAAGATACCGAAATACTTGGGTGTTCCCTTGATTGTTTCATACAATTGTAAAATTCGATCTACACTTTTCTTCCAAGAGTTAAATTCTCCCGGTTGACCGTTAAAATCTTTTAAGCTACGGACAACGTCTGGTATTTTATCCAACTCGGTTAAATTTGCCCTGAACTCCGGATTTATTATTTGGTCTGTACCACTAAATCCATCAGCGTTAGGGTTCATTACCGACTGAACCCATTGTCGGCCTTCATTTTGAAGTATGCGGCCAACTATTCCCGTAACAAGAGTACTAAGAGCCTCATTTGATACTGAACCATTAGCATTTGGGGGATTTTGAGGATTCGGAGGAATTTCTGGATTGAGGACGGGTGGTCTAATATGGATTGGATTTGCCATAATAAGACGATTAAACACTAACACAAGTTACTTTTATTATAAATTTATTTTTTTACACCAATTCTGATTAGCAGATGATCGGTGGTCTAGTGTGGATTGGATTTGCCACAAAAAGACAATTAAACGCAAGTTATTTTTAGAATAAAATTATTTCTTTCACCGATTCCAATTAATAGATAATCGGTGGTCTAATGTGGATTGGATTTGCCACAATTAAACACAAGTTATTTTAAAATAAAATGATTTCTTTCACCGATTCCGATAAGTAGATGATCGGTGGTCTAGTGTGGATTGGATTTGCCACAAAAAGACAATTAAACGCAAGTTATTTTTAGAATTTATTTCTTTCACCGATTCCAATTAATAGATGATCGGTGGTCTAATGTGGATTGGATTTGCCACAATTAAACACAAGTTATTTTAAAATAAAATTATTTTTCTTTCTCATAAATTTCAAATATAGATTCACTTTTAAAAATATAAATTTAGTTTGATAAATTTGATAAATAAATTTCACTTCATAAATATATTGGCAATATAAAAAAATTTCTTAATCTAATCTTACATAAGCACTGAGTTTCTTACACTAGTGCGGCTCGTTGCATCCTTGGAGCGGCTGTCAATACTAGTTGACTCCTTTTCCTCTGGTTGTGGGTTTTCCAGCTACTGGGGGGCCTCTTTTCTCCTAGGTCGTTTTTTCACAGGAATGTCTAAATACACAGTCTAAACACTCAGATGTGATAGCACCCGCGAACACAAATTATTAGTTTGGTTTTTTTTTTATTAAAAACGCGGGTCCCTGCTCGGGCGCCAGTTAAACTAATTACTTTTATTTTCGTCAAAAAAATATATTTTTATTCTTTTACTTTGAACTGGTTTACAATTTTTCTTACTTTGAACTGGTTTACAATTTTTCCGAACTACTTAAACTTTAAACGAAATGAAAAGTAATGAACTTAATATTATAAACTTAACTAGGCAACTGAACCTCGATTGTTTGAAGTCTTTGCTATTTATAGTCAACTTGATGTGTGGGTCTACCCCAGAAATATCATCATATTCTCGGGGGATGAATGGTGACACGATCGTACGCGCTCGATGTGTTTACTTCATAGAGATTGCCATCTGCACTTCTTGTGCGTAACATTGTTGTTAATGGTCAATCTAATGGCACTGCTTGTGACGACCGACTTTGTTGTTGATGTTATCTGGTGGATGGGAATGGCTGCTTCTTTGTTGCGAAGTAGATCGATTATTTAATGTGATGATTGTTTATTTCATCTGGTGGATGGAGATGGCTGGGCCGTTACTTTGTTGTTGAGTGGATTGTGCGTCGCCTCGTCAATAAACTTTTTGTCGTCAATAAACTCTTCTTTGTTTCGTTTATTAACTTGTATTCGGACGTACAGTGAAGTTCAAAAGTCTTTCCTTAGTTGTACAACACGAATGTGGAATACTTTTCAACGATCTATTTTTCCTGCGCATTATAACCCAAACATTCTAAACCAACGTGTATCGGCATCTCGCCTTTTCTTCTAATCCTAATTTCCTTAACGCCCGTGCTGTGCAGCTACTACATGATAAGTAGTACATAATAAAAGAAAAAAAAAACTTGAGTCTGTTCTCGAGCGGTAGAAGGCAGATACTTGCGCGATCCAGTAGATTCGAGGGATACAATCAGGTGTAATCAAAAGGAAAAATTGGGATTGCATATATTAGGATAGAATGCGGATTAGTCGTGGGAAATCGGCTTAGGGTAAAAGTCCCCGCCTTTCGGATCACTTCATCACCGAGGCCAATCAAATACTGATGTTGTTGCATTTATATGTTGATCCAGGAGTTTTAGGGCTTGCCTCTTTAACAATTTCGATACGTGCATATAAGATGTATAGGTACTCGGAAATTAAGTTATTGCCATACTGAATAACCAAACGTGTATTGGGCTTGTGACCAGTTAAACTGCTTTTCAATCGGTCCGGCTGCCTATATTGGGGCAGACCCAGTTTATGCCGCCCCTAGTAATTTTTTCACAAACTATATAAAAAAAATTTGTCTACGGTTTCAATTAGTTATACCTAAACATAATGTATGTCAATAAACTTGGTCAAATTTCTCTTCAAAATTTTGTCAACCGTTGTTCGTACTTCTTTCTAGGAAGGGAAGCAAAAATGAAGCCACAAATTTAAAACGTTCCCATATTGATTACTTTCCGATTTCCCAATCTCTAAGCGGATAAAAATTACTTACCTCAGGATATCAAATAAACAACGGTAATTGCCATTAAGCTTAAATTATCTAAATTAAAATTCTTCAGAAAAACAGAATTCGAAAATTTTTTGTAATTTATTTTCCATTTATTTATTTTTTTCTTTAGCTTTTGAATTTTTTTCATTTTATACCAGTAAAATATATTGCATTAGTAGCCGTAAGCCCTAGCAGCTAATGCCCTAACTCTAAGGTTGATATTGTAGTTTTATTACATACATATTAATAAATTATAATAATCATAATATTTTTCGCAGCCGATAGCGTTGCAAGAGTTGAGCTCAGATCATTATCCTGTTTTTTGTAAGATCAATAAATCTGCCTAAACCTATGAACAATTGGTTCCAGTTTTTAAAAAAACCAGTTGGGTTAGATTCCGATCGGAATTAAACCCAATATACAGAAACCTTCCGACAGTTATTAATGATGTTAGATTAAAAGAAGAAATCGATGTAATGGTAAAAGGATTTACAGACAATGTACTGGAAGTAATGAATTCATGTACTCCCAAAAAAAGAAAGCAACATCACTTCTTTAAAATGCCTCATTACATTTTAGAATATATCCGAATACGAAATTCTATTAAGAGACATTGGCAGAGGTTTAGGATACCAGTATTTAGATTATACCTAAAATATTATAATAAAATTATCTCCAAGGAAATAGAAAAACAACGAAATTTGGATTGGAACACAAAGCTATCTGCTCTTGACAAAAACTCCAAGCCTTTTTGGAATATTGTTAAAGTTGTTAAGAACAAGAACAGAAGAATCCCAACGCTCCAAGATTCGGGAAATATAATATATACAGATGAGGATAAGTCGAATTTATTCGCCTCTACTTTTTTGAAAAACCATTCTGGGTCCCAACATCTAGGCGACGCCAATACCAACCAATTAGTAAGTGAGGCTACTCGAAATTTTATTGAACAAACTACTGATACGCCTCGAGAAGAGCTTATATCTCAACAGAGCGTTGAAGATTGTTTGAGTTGCTTGCCAGCAAGAAAAGCGGATGGTATGGATGGCATAAAAAATATGTGTCTTATACAACTTCCCAAATCGGCCATTAGATACTTAACATTTATTTTAAATGTCTGTATTAAATTCCAATACTTTCCAAGGGCTTGGAAAATAGCTAAGGTGATACCTATTCCAAAACCAGGAAAGCCACCTGATAAACCAAACAGCTACAGACCAGTTAGTCTGTTGAGTAGTGTTAGCAAGAAAAACTTACGATACTTATCGAAGATAATAATATTCTTCCAAATGAGCAATTTGGTTTCAGAAGAAATCATAGTACATCTCATCAAGTACTTAGAGTCTGCCAGCATATCAAGCAAAATCGTTCCTTGGGAAAATCAACTGGCCTGGTGTTGCTGGACATTGAGAAAGTTTTTGATTGCGTATGGCATTTGGGTCTCGTCTATAAGTTGTTGATTTTTCGTTTTCCCCCATACCTCATAAAGCTTGTCCTGAGCTTTCTTTCCGATCGTCTTTTCAAAATTTTCGTTAACAACTGTTTTTCTGTTTATCATAGTGTTGTTGCTGGTGTGCCTTAAGGATCGGTTTTGGGTCCAATAATGTATAATATTTTTATGTCTGATATTCCAAGACTCCCTTATTGTGAATTAGCTATTTTTGCGGATGACAAGGCAATATATTCTTCGCACGAGTTTAGTCTCAGCGTGGAGACTAACCTTGCGAATGCCATACAAATATTGCTAAGTTATTACAATTGCTGGAAAATCAAACTAAATGCTGAGAAGGTGCAAGCTATCTTTTTCAGCAGAAAACGAAAGACTTGTTTTCTTCCAAGCAATCGGCTAATTGTAAATAACACAAGTGTTAACTGGATCCCATCCGTGAGATATTTAGGCATCCATCTGGATACAAAACTCACATTTAAAGAACATACTGCTAAAACAATACAAAAAGTGAATATAGCAATAAACATGTTGTACCCCTTCATAAACAGAAAATCCTTACTGAACAAAGCTAACAAGATCGTTATTTTTAAAGTAATTTTCCAGTCAATCCTTCTATATGGTTGCCAAGTATGGGGAAATTCAGCAAAATGCCATCTTAAAAAACTACAAGTTTCTCAAAACAAACTCCTTAAAATGATGCTTAAACTTCCCCCACATCACTCAACCGCTGATCTTCATACCAGAACAAATGTTGACTTGATTCAAGATCGAATTACAAAGCTAACCACCAAATTTCTCCGAAACTGTGAGATCTCCGAAAATCCACTGATCAATCAACTAAATGTTAAATCATTTCCTTGTTTTTAATGCTTCTGGTGTATCAAAAATCATTATTTGTTATTAATTATACCTGTAATTTATTATTGTTATTTATTATTTGTTATATATTATTTATTATTTTGTATGCATTATTTATTATTTGTTATTTATTATTTATTATTTCTTATATATGATTTATTAATTGTTATTTATTACTTTTTATGCATTATTTATTACTTGTTATTTATTATTTGTTAATATTATTTATTATTTTTTATGCATTATTTATTATTTTTTTTATTTACTATTTCTTATTTCTTATTTATTATTTATTATCTATTATTTATTATTTATTATTTGTCACTACAATGTACCTGCTAATTTTTTTAAAGTTCCCTTTCCTTTTTTTTAATTCTATTTGTATTGAAGGTTTTTAACGTATTTTTCCTTCAAAGTATATCATTGTATAATATTCTTTTGTAGTCATGATTTAAAATTAATTGTTCAGTAGAAAGATATAATATAAATATCAAAACTCTGTATGTAAACTGCGCGGTGGTCCACCAAATGTTAATTCCAATACGGAAATAAATTATCTATCTATAATAATAATAATATATTGCATTAAATTACGAACGAGCTGTTGAAATTTTTGCTGTATTTCAGCACTGACACTGTCTATAGAAGAAAATAATTTTCGTCGCAGTTCATTTTCATTGGATAAAGCAGCATATATTATTTCCGCCACCAAAAATATGATTTCTTTTTATTTTCCTGGGACGTTCCATTAAAATTCCAAGTTTTTGACATACAGTTTTAGCATAAGTAAAAGCACCGTCCAGCAATTCATCTCGTTTTTCTGTAAGAAATATCTGTAATTCATTTATTTTTTGAGCATATTGATGAAGATTGAGTCCTTCTGTTTGCAAGTATATTTGGGCATCATTAACTTCGTGTAATACTGGTTTCCAAAAGCCCAAAAAAGGCAAAAATGAAAACGATTGCAATGCTATTAGCAATGCTCGTGCTTCCGTCCTTGTGTTTAGTCTTTCGTCTGGCTCCCTCAGTTTTTCAAAGGTTTTTAAAAGGACCTCATAATGGTTTTCTCGACTGCATCAGCTATTCTCGACTGCATCAGCTCTTTCGCTCCATCTTGTTTCTTGCAGCCTCTTCAATGCTTTGCCTGAAGTATAAAGAAAAAAATGAATATATATGCGTTCTAAGGTACCGAAGAAAGTGTCCGATTTGAGTCAACAGTAGCAGCATGTAAGCAAACCAAGTTCAAAGAGTGATTGGAGCAAGGTATAAATTCTGCTTTGGGGTTTATGTCTTTCAGTCTTTGCTGCACTCCCGTATATTTTCCAGCCATGACAGTAGCATTGTCATATGCTTGACCTCTGCAATCCATTATTTATTTATTTATTTCATCAGTGGATTCAAGATCTGCTCATTACAAAAAAAAAACAATGTTACAATACATTAAAAATTAATCAATTAATAAATAAATTCTTATAATAGTTATATACAAGTTTCTAATCGTTTGTTTTTTGTAAACATCTCTATTTATCGAGATGTCAATATTATTGCACATTTCATTGAATAACTGGAACGCGTAATTGTTTCATTCAAACCGTAGTTTGTCCTATGATGAGGAACATAAAAATAAACGTTACTATTACGAAACAATCTTGGCACATGAAAAGGAATTAAAGAAACAATGTCGATAGATGTAATTCTATAGTCCAAAATATCTTTTACGAACATAGCGCATTGAATTTGCCTATGACCTTTAAGCGTTTTCATATCGATGAGTGAACATCTCGAATTATAGTCAGGCATAGACCCAATCCATCCCAATTCAATTTGCTTAAAGCATAGCTCGTAAAGCGCTTTTGAATTCTTTCTATTCTTATTATTCCAGTTTCAAAAAATGGTGCCCAAACAACACAACCATATTCCAACACTGGAACAACAAGAGACATAAATAATGTTTTTAGCGTATATGCATCCTCGTAATCATGCGAATTTCTTTTTAAAAAAACCTAATAATGAGACAATGTAGTCAATGTGGGACCTGAAATCCATTTTCGAATCGATATAGACTATAAGATCTTTGATACAGTCAACTCTAAGAAGTTTAAAATCATTAAAACAATAATCTAATTTAACGATAGACGCAGACCTAGTGACACTTGAAATTTTGCATTTCGAATTATTCAACTCAAGATGGTTATAATTACATCGTTTCAAGAAACTGTTAATGTCTTCCTGCATGAAACAAACAGTCCTGAGCCAAAGAAACCGGAAAAAACACTTTTACATCGTCAGCTTACATTAAACAACTGCAGTATTTCATAACAGAAGGCAAATCGTTTGTGAAGATGATGAATACAAGTGGACCCAAATGACTTCCCTGTGGAAAACCCGACATAACTTCTATAAGATTGGATGTAAAATGTCCAATCTTTACTATTTGTTTCCTTCCATTTAAATAAGAACTCAGCCACTTAATAAAAGATGAATAAAAACCCAATCTATGTAATTTCTGTAAAATAAGACCGTGATGTAAACGATCGAACGCTTTTACAAAATCTGTGTAAAGAACATCAACTTGTTTGCCCGATTCCATTTGGTTGCAGCAAAATTTTGTAAAAAGACTTAAATTAGTGCAACCAACAGGGAGTTACTGTTGGTACTGGAATAAAGTTTCCTTTAACGAAAAATATAGCTTTTGGGTTATAATTTTTTCAAGCAATTTAGGAATGGCGGAAAGCTTACAGATGGGTCTGTAATTTTTCACTAAATGTTTAAGTCCATTTTTATACCCTATTCTAGGGGTATATTAATTTTGACGCATAGTTTGTAACATACCTTAATATTGCCCGTAGACCCCTAAAAGTTACTATATTTATGATCAGCATCGATAGTAATGTCGATCTAGCCATGTCCGTCCGTCCGTCCGTCCGTCCGTCCGTCCGTCCGTCCGTCGGCAAAAATTAGGCCTTTAAACTGGACCTAGAGAGCTGAAATTTTAACCATATACTCTCTAGGGTCCCGAAATAATCAAGTTTACGAATTTTTGAAATCCGCCCACAGACACGCCCACAAACTCAAAAAAACAAAATTTTGGAAAAAATCGAATTTTGAGCTAGGAAGCTGAAATTTTTTATATATGATCTATGACTCCTAAAACTGCTCGGGATATAAAATTTTCAAAATCCGCCCACTGCCACGCCCACAAAAAAATAAAACAATTTTATTGAAAAACCACAATTTGAGCTAGGGAGCTGAAATTTTTAATATATACTCTCTAGGGGCCCTTTAAGCTCATGTATAAATATTTTCAAAATCCGCCCACTGACACGCCCACAAATAAATAAAACAATTTTTTTGAAAATCCAAAGTTTGAGCTAGGGATCTGAAATTTATAATATATACTCTCTAGGGGCCCTTTAAGCTCATGTATAAATATTTTCAAAATCCGCCCACTGGCACGCCCACAAATAAATAAAACAATTTTTTTGAAAATCCAAAGTTTGAGCTAGGGATCTGAAATTTATAATATATACTCTCTAGGGGCCCTTTAAGCTCATGTATAAATATTTTCAAAATCCGCCCACTGACACGCCCACAAATAAATAAACCAATTTTTTTGAAAATCCAAAGTTTGAGCTAGGGATCTGAAATTTATAATATATACTCTCTAGGGGCCCTTTAAGCTCATGTATAAATATTTTCAAAATCCGCCCACTGACACGCCCACAAATAAATAAAACAATTTTTTTGAAAATCCGAAGTTTGAGCTAGGGAGCTGAAATTTATAATATATACTCTCTAGGGGCCCTTTATGCTCATGTGTTAATTTTTTTTTAAATCCGCCTACTGACACGCCCACAATTAAATAAAACAATTTTATTGAAACACCCAAGTTTGAGCTAGGGAGCGTTTTTTTTGATAAAATCCTTTAAATGTTATATAACAAAATATGTAGAGCGTTCTTAACAATTTAACCATACTTAGACTTTTGTCACGCCCACTTATGAGGGATAGGAATAAGAATAGGGTATCCAACAGTTCGCCCAAGCGGACTGTAGCCCGTCCCTATGTTTAAACATTGGATCAACAAAATAAATCTTCCATTCATCCAGAAAGACACCTTCTTCTAGGGATTTATGGAAAATGCAAGTGATCACGTAGCTCAAGGAAGTTGCGCATTTCGTTTATTACAAAAGAGAAATTTGATCATACCCAGCTTTTTTGGTTACATTAATATCGCTAAAACTTACAAGAATCTTTTCTTCAGAAAAACAATTTAAGCAAAAATCAGTGATGGGAATAATGCAGCGATAGTGTTCATTAATGTTAGAAATTGTATAACTGTTGTAGGATGTTTGGAAGAACTCCGCAAAGAAGTTACTAGATGACTCTTATCATTATATTCCATACATTGTGGGAAAGACGAAACTTTCCTTTTAGAATTAAGGAATATCCAATCCAGAAAGATTTAGAGTTTCCTTTAGGGTTTAATTATTTCTTAATAACGTATTGCCTGTATAAAAACTTGTCTAAAAAGTCAAACTCTTTTCGTAACTGATGAAATATTACGTAGTCATCGCTTAAAGGCCTTATTTTTGGCATTTTTAAAATTTTTTATTCTTTAATTAAACCACGGAAACTTTACATTCTTTTTTCTTTTTGTGGTAGGAATAAAACGCTCCAAACCATCGAATAAAATATCTTTAAAACGAGAATATTATGTTCTAAGGATATATCCTTCAATATATCCTCCCAGCCAAATGAGCTATAAAAATTATTCAATGAGATCAAATCTGCTTGTGCATAATTATACATTAAAAAGTCAGTTTTACTCGATGATACAATGGAAAAATTATAAAATCCAAAAGATAAAGAAATAGCTTTATGGTGAATAGTTATTTAAAAGTGGAAGATCAGATATTTTTAAAGAGTATTTTATGTCATTATTTATAAATATTGAATCGAGAATTCTATGTAAATCATTTTTGATATTATTAATTTGAAAAAGACCCATTGCAGAGAATGAATAAACAACTAACATTTCTGTATCTTTTTTTGCAATAAAAGAAACATCAACAGCATCAGCTCAAAATCATATCAGAAATGCCTTCAGCTGTTTTGTTCTTTGTTTCAAAAAATTCAATAAAAGATTCCACTGGTACTAATTTCTGATTTTCAATTTTAAGATAACGGAATACTTGACTGGTTTGATCTTTGTGTGATACATCTGGGGTGCTATCGAATATAATGAAATAATATTTGCCTTTTTAACTTGACAGAAAATTCGTTGATGAACGTTATCTCCTACAATATTAATGAACCCGTTTTGAATTTGTGGTGACATATAAGTAATAGTTCTTCCACCCATTTTTATTCATAAAATGTGTTCTCGAAACACTGGATCGTAATATGCGAGTAGGTGCACCAGTTCTAAAAAGTTGTACTGGTAATTTCTTCTCTGTGGCCACGAAAAGCCAAATTCTGTTTCGCGAGAAATTTAATAGTATCGACCATTCTAATAAGAATTTCCTGTCATTTTTTTGTTTCTCTGGCTACGATATTTTACTGTCTATCAATTGTCTCTACTGTTCGAAGTCTGTCGTCTAACTCTTCCATTTGCAAAGATTTTGGTTGTGTTGGGAACTTGATTCATGCCTGGCTACTTTGAACTCTAATTTTTCCCAGAAAACGCTAGATGCAATTTGGGCCGTTGGGAATTGAACCCGGTACGTTTCGATTAGTAGTCCAACACACTAACCACTGAGCCAGTGCTACCGACATTAAAATGACATTGGCAACTCTGAAATATCCATTACATTACAGTAATTTTTCACTCACAAAAACGGCAAGAATTTGCGTGACAGAGGATTTCCCGTTATCATAAATAGACAGTGCCATTAAGAAATAGAAAAACTGAGCGTCACCAACGCCAAAATAAATAAATTTACAAACAAAATGGACTAATCAATTTCGTTTTAATTATAAACTAAGAAATTGAATTAAAGTTTTCTAACACCCAGAAGCCACCACGAGTTTTAAACTAAGCCCACCAAATTATTTTGTGCAGTTGATTTAGGTTCGTAAATTAGATCCGGTTCGTAGGTGCAAAATGAAATTGTTTTAAAATAATATGTCCAATATTTGGGCCATATGGTAGGCCATAACTACGATGGCTTAAATTAGCCCTCCTTATTCTGAATGTAGTGATGATAGTAAGATTTAAATAATCATTACTACAGCTCTCATGACTAATGTCCTAGTGGATTTTTGATGACTATTGAAGAGACAAGTGAAATATTTCAAACTATTTTATTTTTTAACAAAGTGAAATTAATATAATGTATATGTATGTAAAATAATAAATTAGATTTTCCAATAACAGTACTCGGTGGTGATATGCTTGTGGGGAGGTTAGTGGTGATGTCCTTAATGGTGATGTCAGTTGTTTATTAATGCGGTCCTTTGTCCAACTCAATGGTACGTGATGATGTCGCCAAAATCGTGCTTTGGCCACATGCATTCGCAGCCAGAGGGCACAATCCTTGTTTCGGATTCCCAGCATTCAGTATCCTTTACACGTCTCGTCAGATACACAGTCCGATTCAATTGGATACACGTGAAACCAGCCTCACTGCAGATCTACGAATGACACCACGAACGCAATAACAATTTTAAATTAAAGTGGTTAGGTGCAAGGACAAATACGAAAATAAGAGAACCCATACTGCTGGCACACAGAATGCCACAAAACACAACACAGTGCGTTATTGTGCTATTCGCAACATCACACTATGCAGCAACCGAATGAGTCCTGGAAATTACTTTCGCTTACCTTATTATTATCAGACATATAGTCCCTGGATGGTGCGTAGCTGTGGAAACAGGTAACTTCTTCGTAATGATCTGGACGGTATTCATATGAAACGGTCTCTAGTGGGATGACGATCCGCCTTGAAAGGCATAACGACTGGAAGGTTATCTGAAATTGTATTTTACCGCGCCGTGATGAGGGGGCGCTTCATTGTTAGACATTACGAGTACCACCGAACGGTTAATGTTGTGAAATGTGAATGGGCGTGTTTCTAGTGTAGCGGATTGCACTTGTGTGTTTGGAATAGGGAAATGGTTTTTACTGCGTGCATTTGTGGTGGGATTGTGGTAAAGCTTACCTTTGGTTTGCGGAGCCTTGTGCTGCTAAGATCTCGACGCACATTCTGTATCCCATAGGGGAGATCGGGTTGAAGTTCATCGTACAATTCCATATCTTTGGATTTTTCCTCGTTGTCGGCAATGGTTTTCTGGTCACTAGAATCAAAAATATTTTCCTTAGATACTCTGTAAGTTTAAAGGGGTAATTAGCTGTGGAGACATCGATATGTATAATAATTCAACCACTGAAACCACTTGATGGGACGAAATCAACACAAGAACCTACCTTCATCGTAAACCTACATACATACATATATACCTATACAAACCTACGACTTCAATTCGAAAAGCAACTTTAAAAATGCAATTATTATGTATATTTGATGTTTACAGAACCATTCACAGAAAAGGATAATCCCATTGGTTGGAAAGTGGTATTTTCGTTGCTTTGTGCAAAAAATATAAAGACAGAAACTATAGCCAAAAATCCATTTCCTCGGAATAAAAAAAAACCATAAACCCAAGTAGCCCTATGATTCTAATCCTCCAGAGCTTAGCTGAAACTTCAAACATTAATTGCAAAAAGCAAAAAGAAGATTGCAACAAAAATCCAGCGCTGCAAGGAGGAAAACAAAGTACTATCCAAATCCAGCTAAAAGAGTGCAAAGCCAAAGCGCCATAGGTAAACACGTAGAGAAAAAACTTAAAAAAAAATGCCCAACGACAAATATCGAAATGAATCTCAGAAATCCACATGAGCAACTAAGGGGGACGACAACGGAACAGAGGACTTTAATCGCTTTTAAGTCAGATCAACTCAGGCGAGTTTCTCTCGTGTGAGTTGTTTTGCTGTTGAAAATTCAAATGCTATGTTGCTGTTGATGGTTCCATTGTTACGAATGGTGCCCATTCATGAATTATGCATCGCAAAACGGTAGGGTTCACAGGGCAGGTTCACAGTTTTAATTTTTAAATTATTAAATTTAATATGACAACAAACGAACAACAACGTTTGGTCGAGTGGTTGGGTGTTTTTAAACCCTATCCTATGGGTATACACTTATACAGGTAAGTTTAGGCGAATTCTAATTATCGAAAATTTCCAATTTCCAAGCATTTTTTTTATAAAGAGAGGATATCGTTGCTTACGCTTTATTCTCACCTCCAAAGTAAAAACATAAGTCGCAGTAATAATAATTTATATGTAAAGTTTATTCAAAGAAAAAAGAAAAAGATACAGTTTTTAAAAAATGATTGTTTATTTGCGTTGAAAGAAATCGAGTATGGTTGACTGTGTTTTTCCTTTGTTTACCAAAAGCTTAACCGCCTTATCCCGAACGTTCTGGATAGCAACAATTTCCGATGTTGGAACACTGTTCCGCCTAGTCCACGTCAACAAACCGTTTGCAAAAATAATTGCATCTTTATGGGAAATTTCTTTCGCAAGACCTTCTTCTGAATCGGCTGCACTTACGCTTGAATCATCTTCAGTTGAAGGGGCTTCAATAGAAATGTTGTCAGCATTCCACACTTCAAATTCGTCAGCTGTAACCGGCTGGCCAAGACGATTAAGCAGTTGAATTGTGTCCTGGACGTGAACGTTCGGAACCAATCTAGCAAGGGGCACATCGTCATCTTCATCGAAGTCCATATCTCCCAATGGCTCAACCAGTTCGGAGCTGCCGGCATTTTCGCGATAAAATATTTTCTTCCAACACTTTTCCAATTGCTCTGCTGTAACTTTATCCCAAGCCGATTTGAGAAACAGAATGGCGTCTCTTATTGTAATTTTCTTAAGGATATCTGCAATTCCCTCATTTTCCTTTGCAATAACCATCGACAACAAACTTTGTCTGCAAAAAAGTTTGGTCAACCATATGGCATTTTGGTCTATGGGTTGCAAAATTGGCGTAACATTTGGTGGAAGAAACATCACGACAAAGCTCCCATCATCGCTTTGCATTCATGGCTTGTTGCATTATCAAGCGGGAGTAATGCTTTCATCGGCAGATTGTGTTCATTCATAAAGTCGCGAACCTGTGTGAAACCTGTTAGAAAAATTAAGAATCTCACACATTTTGTTTTTAGAACCTGTCGCACGAATGATTTGAACCAATTTTGAAAAATATATCTGGTCATCCACGCGGATTTCGATGAATCGTACTCAAGTGGGTTCTCAAAATGTTTGAAACATTCTGGCTTTTTAGACTTGCCAATAACAAGCGGCTTAATTTTGTGGGACCCGGAGCATTGCAGCACAGCATGAAAGTTATTCTTTCATTAGGGGTTTTGAGTCCTGGAGCATTTTTTTCGTTGTTCGTGACAATTGTTTTGTCAGGCAGCAATCTGTAGAAGAGTCCAGACTCATCTGCATTGTAAATTTGATCCCGTGTCAGGCCCATTTGCACAATTTTGCCGTCGAATTTTTGTTGAAAGGACATAACCGCATTCACATTACACGATAACCTCTCGCCGCATATTTTGAGATGCCTTAGCCTAAAACGTCGTTTAAAGTTTTGCAACCATCCATCGCTTGCATTGAAAGATGCGTTACAATCTAATGACTCCAAAATTGCTACCGCTTTTTGCTTTTGGCCCATTTATAACACAGTTCCTTTAGCGTTGTCGCAAGATCCAGGCGTAAAGTTTGCTCTCCATTGTCGGGAATTCAGCAACGTGAAGAGTCTTTTTTTTTTAGTGGCAAATACGCATTTTTTACGTTGTCCATTATAAGGACTTCTTTTTTTTTAGATAAGATACAAAAGATGGTGCCACTCCATATTGCGTAGCCAATGTTTTGTTTGAAAATCCTTTTCGAATTTTCTCAATGATTTCCGGTTTCACTGCCAAAGACAGAGTGTTCTTTTTTCTTTTCTTTTCAATTGGAGGCATTTTCCAAAGACACTTAAGAAATAAACTTCGTTCTGAACACCCTTATGCCTTCCGAGGTACTGACAGTCCTTTCTACTTGTGGAAGCATTGAACGAAATCAAAATAAGGAATGCGGAAAGGTTCCGTTATTACGGCTGCCGTCTAGACGCATTTATCGCCTTGAAACGGAGGCAAACATTGACTTGAAGAATGTCTATCTTTGAATACAATTCAACCGTCTGTCGATCTCCACTTATGAGCTAACATATTTCAGCTCTGAAATTAGAATAATTCTAATTTCCAAACTGTACATTTTGGTAAAGCTGTATTCTAATTTCCAAGCAATTCTAATTTCTGCGAATTCTAAATTTACCTGTACTTATTTTGACTCAAATTTTGCAACATGCCTTAATATTGGAGGGAGACCCCTAAGAGTCACTATAATGGTGATCAGAATCGAAAGCTATGTTGATCTGTACTCTGTCCAGTTTATATTTGCAGTACAGGCCTTATGGGAGAACTTTTTAAAAAACACTGGTCCCTGTTGCTGCTTGCACTCAACTTCAGAAACTGCCACCGAAATAAAAAAACAGAATCACTGAGTTACATGAAAATTGTTTGTGTAATCTTCATTGAACCCAGTGTATCCCACGATGACATATCTGCTCCCCGGCTGAGAGGAGATTGATCGCCATTTTTCCATCAACCGTTATTGGCACTGTGTTTAATACAAAATAAAAAAAACACTTTGAATCATATACAATTGCCCACTTGATGGAAATTTGTGTGGCTTTATCTTTGGTTTTTGCTGTGTAGTTTTCAGGATTTAAGCTTTATTAGATCTTTCGGGAGTCAATATTTCAACTTTAGAGAAAAGATGTTGCCGCTTGGTGTTTTACTGTTTCATATTTTCGTTTTTCCTTTTTTTTTGAATATCAGTTAAAATGCAGTTATACAATTATTTCCTATTTTCTTTTAAGAAGAATTACTATTTGCGCGAGTTTTGGATAAAGTTCGGTTCAATAATGGCATTTTTTTTTGTCTGTGATTTATTTTAGCATTATAAGGGCTTAGGCCTACAGGGGATACCCTTAATAAACGCGCCTGTTATCTTCGCTCTTGGTGGTGTGGAAAAAGCTACATTCAATTTATATCGATCAACATGATTTTGACTATTAAATTTTAATAAAGAGTAACCATATCGATATTTTTGAAGGATTTATAATGCTAACTACGCCAACCGTGTAAGAGCTTTAAAATGGAGATAGCTTATTCAAATCAATAATGGTCAAAGTGAAAGGCAAATATCCTATCCTCCCTGTACAGCGAGAAAGCTTATATTTGGAACATAAACTCTCTACGAGCCCGAAATGATCAGGCGAGTGTTAAGTTTTTAAAATCCGACCACGACACGCCTATAATTTTTTTTTTTTTTTTAAAAAGATATTCAACTTTTGTTTAATTTTTCTTTATTTGTTATTTTTCCTTCGAAACGCGTCGCGAAAACATAAATGAACAAGTTGTGAAAATAAAAAGGAAAAATAACAAATAAAGAAAAAATAAACAAAAGTTGAATATCTTTTACTTATATGTAATTCAAAAACACAACCGAAATCGAACAAAAACAACAAAAAATGAATTTTTTATTCCGAAAAAGTCGAAAAAATGAAGGTATTTTTTTTATTAAAGTTTGCAGACAAAGTCTTTCTTAACAATTGCCACGCCTACATTTTGGGGGCATTTTAGACATAAACATGTAAGTTTTTGAAAAAACCCTTAAAAAAAAATTGAAAAAAAATATGAACATCCATATTAATAAACACCAAATAGCAGAGAGTTAGCACTAACACATCTGTTACCTTATAATTCTTATTAATAAATTTATGTTAGTTTTAACTGTCATGTGATAACGAGTTAGTAACTTAACTCACAGACTTTGGCGTATAAGGAGCGGATTCCTTCCACACATTCTCAGATTGTCGTTCATGCATTCATAAATTGAGATGAAGATGCATAACGTGGAAGCATTGAGGGGATGAGAGAGAACTGTCATCCCATATTGCGCTTATTACCCTTTCATAGTGCGTTCTGTCAAAAGTAATACAAAAGAATTTGAACTGAATACACAGAAATTAAAGTCAACTGATGAAATATGTTTATATAACAGATATATGTAGGTAGTCAATTTTAGAGTTAAAAACATTTTAGCGCGATGCTGATGTTGAAATAGGTTTTGTGTATGAATTAGAGGTATGCTTATTAATTTATTTAACGTATGGAAGTTACTTGGTTTCTAAATTCAAGTTGTAATAATTGCACAAATATCGGGAGAGAGTTATTACTAACTTTAATACTGAGTTTAAGAAATATAATTTGACAAACATCCAAGAGTACCAATTGTCATGAGAAGCTTTTCAAATTTGCCGTTCGGATTCGGCTCAAAATTGTAGGTCCCTTCCACTTCGCAAAGAAAGTGGTTGGAGAAGCTAGGTTTTAGCTCCTGTATGGGCCGTTAATGCCTCATATTTATGTTTTTTTAATTGAAGTTCATATTAAACATAAATTTGTCATTGAGCCTCACTTATAATTAGCTACAAATGCCGACTATTAGTAAGTGATGCAGCTAAGATTTTGTACCGAGCCTTAACGGATTTCTACCAATAAACAATTTTTCGTACTCCATAAAACCCGCACTTTCTTCCAAAAAATTTACAATTTTCTCATTACGGTTCTCTGTTCTCTCAGAGAGTCACACTCACAACCGCGAGCATCGGCCGCGGCCGGCATATAAACTGAGTGCGAAAATGTAGGTATTTGTTAAATTTATTTATTTATACCTTTGCAAATCAGTATTGCCGTATGCCTATTTTAGACAGTAACTACAAGTAACTAAGTAAGTTAGTAATGCTGCTTAATTTAAAAAATAAATAAATTATTGGTTTCTCATTTTCCATTTTTTTTAAAACTCGACGATCATCAAGGACTGCAATAAATGGCGAAGGAGAAATAACGCTTCCTCTGTATACAGCGACATTAGTTGGGAACACTTCTGTGACTCTGAAGTTGCATCTAACTCTTGTCTCGGCCCCACACATGTTCACGATAATCAGCATTTAGAGTTTTTAAATTCGTAATTGCCTTAGAGGCACCAAAGTTTCCATCGAGAAAAAAAGAAGAGAAGAGTATCTTGTGTAGAAAGATTGGGCGCCTACGCACTTACATTGTCTAGCAGCTCAAAGAACGCGAAAACTAAGAAACAAAATATTGGCCTTTACAAATAAAAGCAGGTTCTTCGAAATAGCCAAATTGCGGATTCTCTAAAGAGCAAGGAAACGTAAATGTGGTTGAGCAGCATTTCCAACAGCTCTAACTGGGTATCAAATAGAGAGAGTGATAGGGTAAGAAGAGAATAAATGTCCAATTTAATAAGAACCGGTTCCATCTTCTAGTATAGAATAGGTTGCCTAATGCACACAAAAGCCTAAGAACAACAAGCCCCCGGCTTTGACGGCTTACCAGCGGACTTTAACGGTTTACATGACTGGTTCCATATGCCCCATTTATGAGAAGGGCGATCCTAGCAAACTGGCACCGCATTAAAACAAGGAAATGCGCTATCATCTGACTTCTTTAATCTCTTTCTAGAGCAGATTTATAGTCGGATATTCGTTTTTCTCTGCGAGTAGAGCAAATAAAGACAAAATACAATCGCCAGCTCTATGAGGTGTTCCATAATGCGCATACAGGCCAAAAAGCTGAACACCTCGACAACATGGGCATCTAGCAAATATATAATAATGCTCACGTTGTATGTCTTATTCAATTATTCAAAATGTTTCTGATGCGGATTCGTTGCAGGCGATTAATGCCCAAGTCAGGCGATAAATAAACCTTGATGAGGATTGATTGCATGCGAATGTTATGCTCGGTCACCTTCCCTGTGCATTTTTTATTTACATAATTACTTTTATAACCTGCTATAGGCATCCACTTGTTGTTTGATGGCGCGGCCTTTCAGAGCCAGAACATGTCAATTGTAGGTCAGAAGACCTGTGCCCTCGTTCTTAACAAATTCCTTCGAATGCATTTGCAAAGCTTCATGAAAATATTAAGGAAAGGTCATAGTCCGGTTTGGCGCACTTTTGGATATTCCCTTCCTCCAAAAGTGGGCTTGCCGTTGGGTTGAGGTTTTTTTTTCATTTTGAATGGCTTACCCCCAGTTTCACAGTAGAAGTTTAAACTTCACTTTTGGTTTAAAATTCAGTTCAGCAATTTATTCGGTTTCACAGTTTAGTTTAAAACTTAAACTGAGTTCAATTTGCAGTTTAAGTTAAACGACTGTATTCTGCCGTTTAAACCGTTTAAATTTGGAAACACTTTATTAGGGGAATCAAATGGTGAAATATTTCGAAACGGAAAAGGATATTTTTCCTTAAACGTGCATGATCCAAACCTAAAAATAATAGAAATAGTTGTAAGGTGGCCTGGATCAAGTCATGATTCCACAATTTTCAACAATTCACGAATCTGTTCTAGGTTTGAAAATGGAGAATTTGGAAATCATGTTATAGCGGCGGACTGGCTACCAATGCAGATGCTATATGATGACTCCTTTACGTAGTTCCAACAATCCACAAGAAACATTGAACAATGAATCTCAAATTCGTACCAAGTCTACCGTACCGGTGCGATGGAAAGGTGGCTATTGGGGGGGGGGGGGGGGGGCTAACCCACTCAGCGATGGTAGAAACATGAGAACTAGCACGACGATAATGGAAGCATTGACGGTTAAAGATTTTAAGTAGTTGATGGGATGAACATGATGACCCACATTCCATTTTGGAGAGTCTTATCAACCAATGACGTTTTCCCAGCAGGATGAAAGTGCAGTCCAAATGAAAGTATGAAAAATACGTCGCATGAATCTGGCGCTCTGAATGAATGTACCTATATTAACTTTTATTGATAATTATACAATTAAATGCAGCGATGTATCTTGGTTTTTTTGAGGACTGAATGATTTTTAAAATCTTTTGGTAGGAACACATTGTCGTTCGTATGTGGTTTGAATACTACTTTAAAATCTAATTTGTTTGGCTAAAGTGGTGTTAGTGTACCTTGGACCTATCATAGCGCGTGTACCTTGGACCTTTGGTTTGTCCTTTAATATAAGTTTTTAAATAATATTGAGGTGATAAATTTGTTTTTCATTTATGTCGTTCCTTTAAAGTTAGTTTTTAAATAATATTGAAGTCCTTTGTTAAGTTTTTTTTAGTAAAAGAGTTTTTTTTTATTTAATACTATTATTTTCAATAGTTTTTTTTTAATCAAGCACAAAAACCTTAAGATAATGGTTTGTTTTTTTGCTGCTTTTGTGAAATAAATAAAGAATGGTACCATTTTTACTTTTTATTGAAATTAATTAAAGTTTTCACCTTTAAACTATAGGAAAACTTTCAATAATATTTTCGGTCCAAGGTACAATACTCCGTGGACCAAGGTACAATCACGTCTTGTACTCGCGAGTTGTACTCGCTAACATTCGCTTAGTTCGAGTAAAATTCGCTTGCACCGGAAACGCAGCCTTAACAAACCTGTTTTTTCCTTGCTCCCTCGCCAATGTACTCGTTGTTGTCCTTGCTCCAGACCTACGAATATATGCTTTTCTATTATTGTCGATGTTGTTGTTTCCATTGTTTTTTCGAGAAACTTGTTGGATTTTTTCACGTAAACGTCTGACATTTTCCAAATTAATTGTTTGCTGTGGCATGTGCAGTGAGACATCATTCCATTCATCAACATAATCATCATCGGTACCATACGCTGCGACAACACAAGTCGACACGCTAATAGCCAAAATCTGCAAAATAAATAAAAAAAAACTGAATTATTTCTTTTGAATATCAATCTTTCTTTCTATAAAGTGAACAATTAAAGCCAACTAAATAGATGAGATGCTTAAGTGCTTAAAGTACTAGTATTTGGCATACTTGGAAATACAGGAAAAACATCTCCGCCTTGTTAGATATAATTGTCCTGCCATCGTTGGGCACCTCGACCTCACACTCAGTCGTTCACTTCTCATTCGGTTTTTATGCAACAAAATGTCGTTGCATTACTGGATAAGGTAACACAGGAAAAACTCAAAAGATACCACGAGAAAAAAGACACTCTGATAAAAAGGTTCCGCACGTTTCGCCCAGAGAGTCCGAGACGGAACGTTTTAACCAACTTCCACCAGAAACGTGAGCTGACAACGTTGATGACTTTCACGTGGCCAGTAGAAAAAAAAACAAAACAAAAAATTGCGTAGCTATATGATAAGAATAAGTAAAATAAAAAAATTGACAAGAGGAGAGAACGTGAATTTTCTCTTCGGATTTGTCCACACATTCGTGAACAGAGTATTAGTAATTGGATGGGTAAATGGGAAGACGATATAGAGCCAAAACACTTTGTCTTTATAACAAAGTCGGAATAACAAACACTCTTGGCATGGTAGTACCCAGCCAAGTTCGTTCACCCTTATTTACAGGAACCACCTCAGGCTAGTTTTACTAGCTAGCTCACTCCCCCTTGCTACCAACAAAGCTGGAAACATACATTTTTGTTGAGACACGTCGAAACAGACACTTTAGAGATATATTTCTTTGAATATATCAAAACTAATACTTCACTAACTAAATCACTTACGTTCTTACTTATGCATTTTAAGTCACGTATTTAAGAAAAACATAGGGCCTAACATGTAGCAGAAAATTTTATTGCAATCGGCCAGCTCATTCAGAGGATATATATGAATTTAAATTTTTCTTTCCCGTGCAGGGACTGGCAAAAAAAAACAACAGCGCCGAAAAAAAAACAGCGGTTGTCGTAAAAGGCGACTAAGGGGAGAAATCACATCTATGCAATTTTCATATCCACATGAGCCTAGCTACCAGTGGCGTGGCGAGGAAAATGTTAAATGGTAAGTCGGAAAAAATATGCACCTGCAAACGCTTTCTGAAATTATATTGTGTACTGCAAATCGCATAGAAGTAAAGCAATTCAAGCCAATTTTTTATACTTCAAGTCATTTAAGCTTAAATTTACAATGAACCTAAAGTATAGTAAAAGTGGCTTCGAAAGAAACCTTTTTGGCAGATGCAAATGCTGTACCTTAAAGAAAATTGATTGTAAGTAATAAAAAAAAGGAACTTCATAAATCACGGTTTGTTAAATAAATAAATACATAAAAAAAAAATTAAATTAAAAAGCTTCACGCATAATATTTACAAAAATGTATAGATTTTATATCTATAATATATAAAAATATTTTTATATATAAAAATATTTTAAAAATAGTTTTTGTACAAAGTTAAAAAGAGAAAATATTAATGATTAATATTTTTTTAAATCAAAAACAGTAGAATTTGGAAAAAAATGTGAACAGTTTTGTTAAATATTTTTTTTTATTTGTATTTTAAGTCTATTCTTGTCAAAGATTGGGAGCAACAGACTCGCCTTGAACATTGGGTAAGCGCCCCTGGTCTGAGACAGTCTAAACGCTTGATTAAGCCCTACTCCTATAAGGAAATCCTTACTCTAAATAAGGAAAGCATTAGACTGCTGGTTGGCTTTCTCACTGGCCACTGCGGTCTGAGATATCATCTCAACAAGATGAACCTATGTCCAACGCCAGAATGTAGATTCTGCATGGAGGACGAGGAGACCTCAGAACACATACTCTGTGAATGCCCGGCTCTACATTGGTTGAGACGACGCCTTCTCCACAGAGAGATGTTATCACTGGCAGAGCTTCGCAACTCTACCACCAAAGACGTGCTGAGTTTCATTAGGGAAGTCAGTCGCCTTTTGGCGTAAAAACAACCTTGTGGCACAAAAGATCTTTTCAGGTCGCAGTGCCTGCCCTTGGGCAAGGGTTTATTTAAAAAAAAAAGAAAAAAAAAAGAGTCTATTCTTCTACCTTTTTTCACGTATTCTGTAAGAACTCTTTCATAAAAGTTAGGCCTACTTTTTATTTTTAAAAGGAGTCGCTTTTTTATGGATAAAAGTGCTAAATCAGAAAGCCTGTCTTCTCCTTGAGAATTTCTGTAGAATTTCTCTTTTCAGAGTGGAAAAAGATCTCTCCACGGAAGCAACAGTCATTGGTAGTGTTAAAAATAGTCCACTTAATTTTAAGATTTGGGGAAATGTTTCACACAATATTTCACTTCTTAAATGTTTATAGAGGGATAAAACGTCAAGTGGTTGAAGTGAAGACGTAGTATAGAGAACTTTCAGCTCATTTTTTAAACCTGCAAAATCGAAAATTCCAGGGAAAAAGTTAATCACCGAAGATATTTTAGCATCTGGGCTTGACTGAGCAACACGATTGTATTTTGATTTATTGAGCAAATCCCAAAAAAATTAAATCCGTGAAAGATTTATATCGTGTCTTAATTTGAGATATAATATTGTCCTTTATTTCTACAAAAAGGCGCTTATAGTGAGTCTTTAAATCAAAATCAAGTAATCGGCGTTTCCGTGGAGGTTCAGTACAATCATTTATACTTTCAAAAATTAAATCAAATTTGTGTAGAAACTCAGTAGAAAGCCAAGACTCAAAACACTCGATTTCTCGCTTAGCAACTTCAACATCTGTTTGTTTATTTTGTATTAAATTAATCAATACATCGGTTTTAGCAAATATTTCGGAAACCGCGTGCAGTAAAAAGCAAAAATCTTTCCCTTCTAACTTAAGCAATAAACTTTCGGCCATTGAAAGTGCGTCAGTGTCCCATTCTTTTGGATGGTCTAATATTTGCTTAAAAGTTTCAATAATATCTAATCTACAGTTAAAAATAACGTTAACTATTCGGGAATGGTAATGCCAGCGAGTTTCTGATACTCCCGGCATGCGTCTGTTTGCTATTTGTTTTAAAATATTTGAACGTTTAGTTGATTTATTAAAGAAGCGTACTATTGTGTTTATATTGCCAAAAAAAAACTTTCAATTCATGTATATTTTCCAGTGATTGAGATAACACCAAATTTAAAACATATGCGTAGCAAGGAATAAAATAAGCCATTGGATAAGCATCTAGGACTTTTTTTTAACACCACCTACTTCCCCTGACATAACCGCGGCCCCATCGTAAGATTGCCCAACTAATTTCTAATTGCAACCGTATACATCAAGTATATTGAAAATGTGTTTTGAGAGCTCATCGGCATTTCGACTCTCACTCACGTCAAAAAACCCAAGAAACCTTTCCTCTACTCCTTCCTCCGATAAGTAACGCAAAACGGCACTAAGTTGCTCCCTATGGTTCATGTCTGGTGTTTCATCAATCATGATGGACACAAATCGCGTTTCACTTATTTCTACTTTAATTTCGCATTTGATCACTGCGGCTATACTTTGTATTAAATCGTTTTGGATGTCATTTGATAGACCCGAAAAAACCGGATAACGTGCACTTGAACACTGTTCCAAATGAGAATCCATTAACTGGTCATACTTAGATAAGTATAAAAGTGTTTCCACATAATTGCCACGATTATTAGAATCTGGCTTTTCATTATGACCCCGAAATGCTTGTTCCTGTTTGCCTAAAAGAACTACCGTATCTATAAAACGTTCCATTAGTTTACGGTTTCTATCAACTTTTTTGTTGTGAGCTACAAAGGAATTACCTAACGAGGTTTCAATACGATCAGTACCGAATTCGTGCAAAGATAAACAGCTACGAATGTGTTTTTCCGTCTTGACATGTTTATTTGCCGAATTAATTAAATTGTTTATGTCAGCGTAGCCCGTGCGACTCCAAACACTAGGAGAATTAGAAAAAAGGAGGCAAGGAAAACAAAACATTTTATTGAGCTTACAACTACCAGCCAACCAAGTATATTTTTGATATATGAATGCGTTGAAATGCGAAACAAAACCATACTTGCGCTTATAATCTATTTTCATAGAAGGAGTAGAGCGTCCTATCTCTATAACTTTTTTTTTTAAAGAAAACTCAACTTACAAAAATAATTTTCTTCTTCCAAAAGCAAATCTACTCAACAACAATTTACTGTTAATAATGCCATTTTCTCCTTTGCTGAATCTAACTGAAAACAAAACAATTTAAACTTTTCACACTTCTCACACTTTTCACTGTTTGCGATCACTTTATATAATTATATATTGCACAACAATAATTCCACTCAATATTACTTCAAGTTACACATCGCAGTCTGCTTCACAACTGAATTTTTCAAACAGAACTCACCTCAGCTACATACAAAACTCGCCAAATAAGTCGCTGAAAAGCGGGTTATATTTTTGCATAAGGAAGCGTGTATCAAGCAGAGAGGAGTCAAACGCGGTGAACGATAAGGGGAAAACAAGGAAAGAAAGCCAATTTGTTCTAACCAGCCGCATATTTCATAAAGCGAAAATTTCCGGGTTACCTTACTATGCTTTGTTTTGCTATCGTTTTGCGTATGCGTTTCTTATGGGGTATGGAGAGGAGTATGTGATGTTGGAGAATAGGCATGCAATGGTGTGAGTATTTGTGTGCGTAGAGCAGTAGAACGATATGAGAGCAGGTGAATAGCAGGTGGTGGGTTGGTAGAATTTGTTGCTTGCAAGTGCAGGTGTAGGAAACATACAAATCTTATGTTTATATACACACATTAAGATGCATGTTGCTTGTTGGATTGAAACATTGTTGAAAGGTAGAATTTTAAAAGGTAACCCGGCGTGAATCGAGTTATATGGGCGCCTCGCCACTGCCTCCTATAGAACCGATTTTTTAACATCAGAATTTCTCGCTAACAACAAAATCGATTTCAATTAAATTTAAAATTTAGGAAGGCTTTTATGATCAAATTCATATATAACTTTTTCGGTTTTTTTAATATGCTGGAAACGGGTATATTGAATTTTTCCAGATTTTTTTTCCAGATGAAAACTACAGACTTCCTTGTATTGAAATATGTACTCAAAAAATTGCAAAATATTTTTCAAAAATTAAAAAAAAACCGTATAAAAAAAACTGCTTTAACGATTTTCAATATTTTTTTTCCTAGGAAAAAGTATTGCTGATAAAATACTCAAACAAATTTGAAAAACTAAAAGATTTTTCTAATATTTTTTTATTATTAAGTTATTATTTATTGGGTACATATCATCATTCCTTAAGATTTTATTATTACAAAAAGTATTACATAACATGTAGGTAGGAATCATTTTTATAAAATTAAATTTAATCGTCTGGCCTTCTGCACTGCAAATATATCTAAAACTTTCAGTGTCAATCTCAAGTTGTTGATGAATTCACATTACCGCCAATCTTTTTTCACCGGTAGAATTTCTTAGATAAGTTTTTAGACGTTTCATCACCCGCGCTCTCATGATATGTAGACGCCTAGCGGGGAAGGCATGGGGATGCAGCCTAAACATCCTGCGATGGATGTACACTGCAATCGTGAGACCAATGATGCGGTAGTACGGGCGAAACGAACCAGTCTAGTCACAACACGAGAAACACTCGGCAAAGCGCAAAGACTGGCGTGCCTGTGCATTACCGGAGCAATGCGTAGCTGCCCAACCGCAGCCATGGAGGTGTTATTGGAATTGACCCCTCTACATATCATGGTGATGAACGAGGCAGACAAAACAATCCTTAGGATGGCAAAGGAGGGAATTGGGAGAGGGAAATGCATCGGTTCGAAAGAACACGGTGACTTACTCAAAAAACTCCCACTTCTTGGCATACCTAGGGACGATAGCATCAGGAAATTCAACTTCGAAAAGAATTTCCAGACAAAGCTCAGCAATAAGGAGAACTGGAGCAATGAAAAACATAGCAATAATGTCTGACAGCCAAGCAGCCATAAAGGCTCTTGACGCCTACGTTATCAAGTCAAAACTCGTGTGGGAATGCCTACACGGACTGAATAGACTAGGCAAGAATAACAGAATTTCCAACTGCTGGGTACCTGGCCATGTTGGCATTACAGGCAATGAGGCAGCGAACTCTCTGGCAAGAAAAGGGGCTGAGGAATCCTTCATAGGACCTCAACCATTCCGCGGGATAGGAGAACACACTATACGCGAAGAGTTCAGGAGACTGGAGGAAGAAACAAGGGCAAAAGCCTTTCTCAACCTCCAAGGTCTGAGACAAGCAAAGAAACTCTTAGGAAATTACAACCAAAAGAGATTCAAAGCTTGTATCGGCCTTAACAAAAACAACATAAGAATCCTAACAGGCCTCCTCACGGGGCACTGCAGACTCAAGGAGCACCTGAGGAAAATGGGCATATCGGAGGACGGGCTCTGCAGAATATACAGTGAAACCGCCGAAACTCCAGACCACATACTGGAATCCTGTGGGGCACTGGCCCACAAAAGGATGAAATATTTGGGCAGGCACCAAATAACAGACCAGGACATACAAACCATGGACCCACAGCTCATTCTCAGATTCATCAAAGAAACTGGAGTGGACGCTGTGCTCTAAGGAGTGTGACCTGCCAAGGATAAACCTGAGCAATACCTCGACATGCTTCACAAAGAAGTATCTAGAGAGGCTCTGAAAGAGGGCACGAAACTCTCCGAGGCACAAGCAAGGGGACACAATAGACCAATAGGTCGCAGTGTAATATACCCTAACATAATATTATTAATTATTAATTATTAGACGTTTCGTTGTCGAAAATGTTCTTTCCGGTGTACATGTTGAAACCGGTAGTGTCGCCAAAATTTTAAGAAGCTTGTGGATGTCAGGAAACAGATGCGTATTGCATTCCCCGAGAGCTGTTATTGCACTCTTTGAACGCTCTATATCTTTTTGTGTATGGCATTTTGTCTTCCATAGCGTAAACTCAGCTTTTAAAGTATCCCAATCCAAAAAACATTTATAAAATTTGAAGTTTTCTTCGTTATAATTTTGTTCGTTTTTGCCAAGGATCGATGGAATCAAAATGCACAAAGAGCAAAGTATAGACTTATGGTTTTCAAATCTCATTTTAAGCTGACTTAAAAAGTCATCTAAAAGAGGAATCATTATACTTATCCTAAAATAGGTTTCAGGATCTGTTGTGCTCATGTATTGACTGTGCTGCTGCCTTGACACAATTCGTGAAATTTTAAGTTTTTCATTCACAACATTTACTAAGTTTTGTGCAGTCTCAAAAATTCTTTTGAATTCCGGAATGATATTCCTTGGAATGTGTTTGTTATTAATTCCACATGTTCCAATCCAGACACTAAGTCGCATGACGGAGATTGTAAGATCTTACAAAGTGGCAATGCATATGTAAACAAAACACTCATACAACACAAACTGAATGCAAAATTACTAGCTGAAATAGATCTTAAAAAGCAACTCGCCTTCGATGACGTATCAGAGTCCTTATCACTACACAACTCTTCCAAAGCATCAATATATGGCTTCAAAAATGTCCTTAAACCTCATCAACCCATTATGGTTTTCCACCCAGCGTGTTTCACACATTGCTGTTAAACCCCTGTGATCCCCCACCTGGCTACGGCCTTGGCTTGTCATCTCAACAAAATGATCCTAAGTCCAGAGTCAAAATGCAGGTTCTGCATGGAGGACGAGGAAACCTATGAACACATTCTCTGCGAATGTCCAGCTCGCGGAGCTTCGTAAATCTGCCACGAAAGACGTATTAGCTTTCACTAGGGAGGTCACTCGTCTTTTGGGCTAAGGCAACCCTTTGACACAAATGATCTTTTAGGTCGCAGTGTCAGCCAAAGGGCAAGGGTCTTTTATTAAAGCTTAGCCGATTCTATCACTGGCTGGAATTTGTTCTCATAATATAAAATGTGGTTTTAAAGAAATGGCCTAGGGATGATTGAATACAAAAAAATGTTTAACAAAATCTATTTACTTGTCGCAGTCATCCCCTTTAAAGAATTTGGGTCTTCAATGGGATTAAATATAGTCTCTCGTTACGCGTCACCCTTAACAACTGGTCTTGATTGAAACCGAAAACAATTTCTTTCCAAATTTAACCATTCATTTTCCTAATCTACCTTCAACTGCTGTCAACAATTGCCCAAAATCACCCTCACTGCCTTATCACTCTTAACCTCAATTTGGCCAGATTACTCATTAACTTCTTTAAAAAGTTTAAAATGACTCATAAATTCCACTCAAATAATTATCATCAACAGCGGTTGGGTCCACTTAAAAAAAAACTTTCTTTTCTCCTCCTTAGGAATGCAAATTTAACTGCGGCCCCTTTACCCGCTAACAGACCACAATTTACCAACGAGGATCTCCTCCATTTCATTATTCGGGGGTGAGTAGCGTTATTTAACAAAAGACGATTCCATAAAAAAGAACCTCTTAATACTTTTGCTTGTGGCCATCTCGCCAAAAAAGGAAGAACTTTTTAATATTAAAAAGAAATATATTTTTCATTCTTACACAAACGAGGGATATTCTGTTTTCAAAGAAAGAATATCCCTTCCACGCAATCTCCCACAACCAGCCAGCCATCAGCATCGCCCAACAAGTAGGCGACAGTCAGGTTCTCTTTATAAACTCTCAAGCAGTTGTCGTGATTCCATTCAGATTCAAGCATCTTGCCACGTTCTATGGAATCCTTCTACTTGAAATTGATGTTGTTATAGAACTTCGTTTTCGGGGTACTTATCACGATTTTATCCTTTTTGCAGTTCATGCAGTCTCGCAAAGAAGTGTGAAAAAAATAGAGCACAGACAAAAACCTGACGTGATTTCCAAACCGAGAAATACCAAAAAATGTAAAGACATCATAAAAGGGAAAAGAGAAAGCCAATTGCAAGGACCTTCCTTTCTGTTGTATCTATACTTCCCATTTTTCTCCACCACCCCTTGACAAAACAACTTTTATACTCTTTTCTTGCGGCACTTCAAATTGGTATCTTCGTCGCTCCTTAAACTCAGAACAGCCTTGGACTGCGACAGAAGGATTCAATAGAATGACTCAAATTGAATTGGTACCGACGGAGTTTTTAAATATTGAAAGCCAAAGGGGTGGTAATAAAGAAGATTCCTCTAGCCTCCATCTACTTTTAACTTTGTCTTTGTCGTTGTGTTCCCTTTTATGAGGTATAAGGACGGCCAAACTTGGACGACGTTTGTTATTTGTTTCGCATTGAGGCTTTGAGACGTACAAATTACTTAAAACATGTCTGCTGTACTCGTAGTGTTGTCCTCGATTCTATGCCGTCTGAGTTTCTTCCGTTTCTGTTCTAATTTCGTGAAAGCTGTGCGCTTCTATTCTCTTAATGCCTTGAGGATTAAATATTTCTCCAACTCCAATATCCTTTTGCCGGATATCTTCTTACCAACAGTTAAGTACACATAAAAAAAACGCTATTCAATAACGATGAATGGTTGTTCGTGAAAAATGCAGAGGAATTAATAGTAGACGGGAAAAATAATGACACTTGCAAGCTGTCAAAGTGACAGAGGAGCAATACTTCTCTGCAAGTTAATTGTCTTGTTTCGCGTTGCGAGTTGCGTTTGCTTTGAATTTGTAATTTAATATCAAACAACTTCATCTTTTTTTTTAAATATTTGCCGGTTTTCTAAAGTACCGTTTTTATAGCCTTATGCGGAAACTTTATAGACCCTCTTAGCCCGAAGTAATTTTTCGGTCTAAGAGGTAATCGAAAGATATTTGCATACTGTGTAGCCTGAGTAGAGAGTGTATCGAAAATATTAGTCTGACAGCAAATCGTGGCAGCCAATGCGTGTGACAGCGCGTTGAATATGCGTCATTTTCCACAATAGTAATAATGAGGGTAACCACATGGCTATAGCCCTAATCAAAAGAGTAGATCAGCTTAAACATGAAAATATTGGTCCAAGACGTAACTGGGAAGATTTTGAAGTAAGGAAGATGTCAGATGACAATCGTTACCTTTTTGGACATTGCATTCAGATGTAGCACGCTAAAAGACTGGGTCTCTCGGAAACAGACGCGTGAAGATAATGCAATGATAATTGCGTAACGGACGACATTTTTTTTTGTATAATTTACTTATACGCTAATGGGGTTTTTTGTTTTTCTGTATTTGTACAGACCCTTATAGTGTTGGAACACAGCGCAGGCATTTGTTTTTTGTTGAACAGTCAGCAGCACCTAGCAATGAAGTATTGCGTTGCATGATTTTAGGTGCTACTTAGGTACTATTCAAATTTCAAAAGAATAGGAGGATAGGAAAGAAGTTTGGTGCTTTTGTAGAGTACTTTTTCTCCACGGGTGGTGAGTATTTAATATGAAATTCAAAATTCATGGCCCTAGCCGGGATTCGAACGCACTACCTGCCAGTGGCGTGGCGTCCATATAACACGATTCCTACCGTCTTCCCTTTTAAAAATCCACCAAAAGTAAGCACTATCTGCCAAATAAATATATGAAAAATGAAACCCGTCCCGTATTTTAATTATAAAATAAAATCTACACACACACTCACACATAAGCTATCGAATAAGTTTAATATTTTCATTCTACCTCTCGTCTGTATCTTCATACTTCATTCAAGAATCAAGATTCAACCACATTCCACAATCCACAAATCACAAACAACAAACCAACGAAGAGTCACAAAAATACTCTTAGTAAAAAGTTTTCAACTACCGCTGCTCTCTATAATAGAATAAAAAATATTTTTCCGTCTTATTTACTTGTTTTATATCCCTTTCTTCTACAAGAATTGCGGTTCCGATCCTCTTTGTTCAACACCCGCTTTTATATTCAAAGAAAAAGACGCTACATTTCGTCTTATAAACCAAATCTCACGCTGAATACTTGGAATTGTTTCATTTCATTCTCCCTTTTGCGATAAGCATTGCGTTTCAATCGGAAGATATCAACATGTTGCAGGAATGCAGGTGCTACGTTTGACTCGTTTTTTTTGCAACATTGTGTCTAATAACACGGTGTTCTTTGACTTATTTCTTTTTTCTTATGACATAATATCTGAATGTGTTATGTGGGTTGATTCTTGATTTTGAATTTGATGTTGATATTGATATGCGTGTTGATGTAAGAAGTTGAGCTTTCATTTTTCTCTCTTGTGATAGTTAATGCTTCGATGTTTTTACAAATTTATTGTTATACTTTTGTCTTATGAAATAAAATATGGTAGAATATTATGGCAATTTGTCAGCAGAGTAAATTCAGCATATCGCTTAAGAGAAGTTCATGTCAAATAAAATACCGACACTTGTTTTTTTTTTTAAGCAGGAATTCAAATTTTAATTTAGAATCAGTTGGAATTTATTGACAGACTGCGTTGCACAAGTGCAATAACTTGAAAAAATCTAGTGTTTTGTAAAGCCAATTTGATAAAATCGTAAATTAAAATAGTGAAAAGTTAGATGTGAAAGTGAAAGTGAAGGTTAATGTGTAATTTTTTAGTTTCTTTTATTACCAACTTACTGATAAAAACATTTTAGCTTCTTAATTTTAGTGCAGTTTTAGATTTTTTTTTGGAAATGTGTTTGATTAGTGTAGATTGCTGTTTAACTGATTTCCTCCTGGAGGATTCAAATAGTTTTAGTAAGCTATCTTTTCTTGATAAAAAAAAGTTATAGACGTAGGGCGCTCTATGCCTTTTATAAATATTAATTACCAAAGGAGAGATGGTTTTGTGACACATTTTAATGTTTCCTTATACCAAAAATATAAGTGGCTAACTGGGAGTTGCAAGCTTAATAAAATGTTTTGTTTTCCTTGTCTTCTTTTTTCAAACTCCGCCAGTGTTTGGAGCCGAACGGGTTTCACTGATATAAATAATTTAGTTAATTCTTCGAAAAAACATATTAAGACAGAAAAACATATTCGTTGTTGTTTATCCCTACACGAATTTGGCATGAATCGCATTGAAACTTCTTTAGGAAATTCTTTCGTTGTTCATAATAAAAAAGTAGATAAAAATCGGAAACTAATGGAACGTTTTATTGACACGGTCATTTTATTAGGCAGACAGGAGTTAGCATTTCGCGGTCATGATGAAAGGTCTAGTTCAGATAATCGTGGCAATTATGTCGAAGCGGTTTATTTTTTATCTAAATATGACACTTTATTGGAATCCCATTTAGAGCAGTGTTCAAGTACACACAATCCAATTTTTTCAGGTTTATCCAACGATATTCAAAACGATTTGATACATAGTATCGCGACGGTTATTAAATCCGAAATTAAAACGGAAATCAAGGATGCTCGGTTCGTGTCGATTATGATCGACGAAACACCAGATTTGAGTCATAGGGAACAACTGAGTGCCATATTTCGGTACTTGTCAGAGGATGGTATACAAGAAAGATTTCTTGGATTTTTTGACGTTAGCGCAAGTCGTAATGCAAATGAGTTATCCAATCATATATTTAAAATTCTTGAAACATACGACTGCAAGGAAAAGTTAATAGGACAATCCTACGATGGTTCCGCAGTTATGTCCGGCGAGGGGGGTGGTGTTCAAAAGAAGGTCCTTGATGAATGCCCGATGGCAAATTTTATTCCTTGTTATGCACATGTTTTAAATTTAGTACTATCCCGATCTCTAGAAAACATAGCAGAACTTAAACTATTTTTTGGCTATACTAATAGCATCGTTCGATTTTTTAATAAATCCACAAAGCGGTCCAATCTTTTAAAACAAATTTCCAATCGACGCATGCCAGGAGTATCGGAAACTCGATGGCATTATCATTCAAGAATAATAAACGTAATCTTTAACTGTAGAATAGATATAATTGAAACTTTTAGTAAAATAATTAATGACTCTAAGAAATGGGATACTGACACACTTTCGATGGCAGAAAGTTTATTAAATAAATTAGAGAGCAAGGAATTCTGTTTTTTGCTTCATACCCTTTCTGAAATATTTGCAAAGACCGATGTATTATTTAATTTAATTCAAAAAAAACAAACAGACGTTAGTTATGCCAAGCAAAGAACGTTTTGAGTCATGGATAAGCTCTGACTTTTTAAATATGTTTGAAGTTATTTATGACAGCGTAAATGATTGCATCGAACCTCCACGTAAACGCAGGTTGCTTGACTTCGATTTGAAGACGAATTATAAGCGCCTTTTTGTTGAAATTAAAGACAATATAGTTAGCCAAATAAATGCCAGATATAAATCATTTAGTAATCTTACATTTTTGGATTTACTAAATAATTTGAAGTATGACACTTTTTCTCGTTCCAGTCCAGATGTAAAAATATCTTCCCTAATTAAGTTTTTTCCTAGAATTTTTGACTTCACGGCATTAAAAAATGAACTTAATGTTTTATATTCTTCGTCGTCACTTCGGCAGTTTCGAGGTTCTCGACCTTCACAACCATTTGAATAGTGAAGCATTGAAAGAAGTGTTCCCTCAAGTCTTAAACTTAAGTAGTTTACTTTTAACACTTCCCATTTCCGTCGCCTCCGTTGAGAGGTCTTTTTCTGCTTTAAAAAGAATTCATACTTATTTAAGAAACTCACAGGGCGAGGATAGGCTCTCTGATTTAGCCCTCATATCGATAGAAAGAAGACTTCTTCTTAAAATTAAAAATAGATCAAACTTCTATGAAAGGGTATTGGCAGAGTTTATCAAAAAAGATCGTCGAATAGCATTAGAATACAAATAATTATAAAGAACTAATATTTTAACAAAACTTTTCACTTTTTTTTTTTTAAGTGTGTGAATTTTAGCTGTTTTTAATTTTGATTTATTTTTATTGCTGACATTTTTATTTGTATCGTTTTTATATTTTAACAAATATAAAGAATTATCCATATAATTCTTCTGAATTTTCTTATTTTAAAATTACTATCCACATTATGCTGAATTTTTTTAAGTTATTGTATCATGCGTCTGTCAAGACCGGCTTCTTTTGAAGCCACTTTTGTTATGCTTTAAGCTCATTGTTGATTGAAATATTAATGTCTTGAAGTATAAAAAATGTGGCTAGAATATTTTTGCTAAGTCAATGTGGAATGCATATTATGTAGATACAATATCCCCATTAAAAATTATTTTATTTCAGGTTTTAAAGATTTTTATTTTTATAGGTGACTAAATTTTTCAACGTCTTCCCTTTTAAAATTATCCACGCCACGCCACTGCTACCTGCCAATCATTTTAGTGAATACACTACCAATGCCACCCGCACATACTTTGTGTATGCGAAGGTATCGCTCGAAATACAAGATTGGAAACTATTTATTTGATAGTCTAGAAGAGGAAGCGTCCATTGACAACAACAAACTGTGAAATTTTGTAGGAAGATAAAATGCTTTAAGGAAAAGGTTTAGGATGATGACTGCCGTTGTAGTTAGTTCCCTCAGGGATCGCGATGGGGTCATTATGTCATAGCCCTGACTAACCTCACCTAACCTAACCTACGCACATGACCAGTTGCCAAATATGTAATAGATCGATCTTGCGCGGTCTTACGCACCTAGCTTAAGCAGCCAGGAAAGAAGAATATCCACTATCACTTGTGTTGTGTGTGTGCTTTCACCGTCCTCAATTCGCCAATTTGAGTTTTCGGTAAAACCCGCAATAAGCCTTCTCTTCATTCTGTTGAATACACCGGGAGTTAATCCACCAATCAGAGAGAGTTGACTACCAGTTGACTGAACAAAAATGAGACTTGACCACTACGAGTGACATTTAGCATGCAATTAATATTTCTCATCATCAGCATCAGAAGCGATTTTGAAAATATTTCTCTGTTCCATTCCGACAGTTTGGTTTGCAATAATGTCACTAAAAATAAAGCTTTAAACGTGTGTGTGTAAAATCTAAAAAGGACAGTTACTACTTCCGTTGGAAAAGAATTCCTCATAAACACTGAAACGTGAATGGAATTATTAACGAAGAACTCTGTTCTGTGGTCCATCGTGCATGCATTTATCTATCTTTTCCTTTTCCTTTCTGGCTAACATCACTATGTAAGTAGAGCATTACGAATTGGTTTTTGTGTGCAAACGAAGTGCAGGCAGGAGGAGTAGTTCGCCATCGTTCATATCTATTCGTTGGCGGTTAGTTGAAACTGAGTGAAATAGAAGAGGACTACGAACTGAAAGGCACCGAGAAATTATTGCCAGACGTGGCATCTTTGAACTGAACACATTAAGGATGAGAAAGAATCTTATCTAGGTGGGCAGTATTGCCCACAACACTCAGTGTCAGCCGCACAAGGTTTTCAAGTAGAATATATGGACGACGATAAAGTATATTGCGTGCAGCAAAGCGTTGTGATTTTGATTTCCGGCGTGTTTCCTACCATAATTCTTTTTCACTTTTAAAAGCGCTTTCCTCCGGCCGCCATGCCGCGCCGGTCGCGCCGGTGACCTCTCATGTGAGTATGTATTGAATATGTGCAGTCGTGTTGGGTAAGAAAGATTCCGTGTTCGGTAGTAAATTAAAATTTACTGATGGGGTGTCATCGTTGGATAATAAATTGCCCTTTGTTTTAGATGCTTAGCTGTACTATATTTGGCACCTGTTATCGAAATGGGTGTATTGAAGATGACTTGAACGATTGATGATTTTCCGGAAAGCTTTCTAGAGATAGCCTTTTGTTTGTTTTACAGCAGTTAACACGATTTTATTGTGCGAGAAAGTACGGCCATAAATAGTTGGAAAATATCCTTTTTAAGTAGGTAGATACACTTTTAATGGTTAACCACTCTCAATAATGAAGGTTTGAAACTTTTGAGGAAAGGTCTTTTCTAGGGCCTATGACAAGAGGGGGATTTATTTTGGAAATTAATTTGTTAAACAAAGTGAGGATGCTGGGGAAATGAGTATCATTAATAAAAGAAGGAGAAATCGAACTTAAAGACCAAAGATTACATTGATTACCAAGTCGTCCATCCGTCGAATAAGGCTAGAGGCGAAGCATCCCTATATGTATATAAAGGAGTGTATCGGCCACTCAATCGATTTAAAATTAGAACTCGAAACAATGCAAGTGAGCTCTGTGCAGGTCCATTATAGACATGCCTTTTTAAAAATTATCTTCGATCTACTGCCCACCACGATGCAAGATAGAGAAAAATGATTATACAAATCTAATCAATGCCCTCGGACAACATTTTATAATTGGCTGTGATTTTAGCGCCAAAAATTGTTTCTGGGGATCTAGATGCATATCACGGAAAGGGAGAATGCTTTACGAAGTGTGTATGCAGAACAACTACGATTTTCACTCGTCAGGAAAACCAACATACTGGCCGACCGATGTTGCTAAAATACCAGATTCGATTGAGTTCTTTATCACAAAAGGACTACCCGCCAATCGTGTTAAAGATGACGAAAGTTTTGATCTTTCCTCTGATAATTCTCCGGCCATTTTAACAACGACCGAGGCACTTATAAAAAATGGAAAACCGCCAAGGCTAACAAACAGCAAAACAAACTGGGAAGGCTTTCGTGTAAAAATTGCTTATGCTTTACTTTTCATTATTTCTTTTTTCTCATCAACATGAATTCTTCGTTTTGTAACTCATGTAGCTTTTTATACTCGCTTCAACTATTGTATGCCTTTCACTAGTTTATAAGATATTGTATCTTACTGTGTATAGGTAAATCACTAAATAAATAAAAATAAATAAATAAAAAAAATAAATAAAAATAAAAAAAGATGTCCAAGACAAGATACGGAACTGGGTGTATCGCTTAAGACGACTTATGAACTAGAAGTCGCGGTCGACCACTTCGTCGATACCGTGCAAAGTGCTGCATGGAATAATACTCATTACCAGCGAAAAATGTCCGACTATAACTGCGTCAAATACCCGCAGGAAATCATAGATATGGTCAAGACAAAACGAAAAGCGCATAAAAGATGGCAACAAACTCGAGCCCCACAAGATAAGGCGCGCCTAAATCGAATGTGTAACTTTCTAACAAAATTTATTAGAGATTCTAAAAATCAAGCAGTCAATAATTACCTTGAAAGCCTAACAGCTGGAAAAGCATCCTATTACTCGCTCTGGAAGGTTATTAAATCTACAAAAAGGCCAAAAATAGCGGCGCCGACAAAACCGACAAAGAGAAGCCGGACGTTTTCGCCCCCCACCTAGAGGAAACTTTTAAGCTGTTCGATGGTCAAGAACTCAATGAAAATATTAATGTATCCGACAGAACAACCGAAAATAATGTATTAAGAAACGCTACACTCACTGAGCTCAGGCAAGAAATAAAGAAACGCAAGCCCGAAAAAGCTCCGGGTTACGACCTGATTACATGTGAACTACTAAAAATGCTAACTCGGAAAGCATTAACGAAGCTTCTTCATATTATAAACGCAGCGATTAGACTGAAATACATTCCGAGTCAATGGAAAGTCGCGGAAGTCATTATGGTTTTAAAACCAGATAAACCACCTAATGAAAAGAAGTCTTATAGACCCATATCGCTTCTTCCAATAATTTCCAAAGTTTTTGAGAGGATATTACTTAGACGCTTACAACCAATTATGGAAGAAACCCGTCTCATACCTGACCACCAGTTCGGGTTCAAAAGCAAACATTCAACGATTGATCAAGTGCATCGGATAACTGACGTAATTGAGAAAGCTCTCGAAGAAAATAAATTCTGTTCTGCCGTATTCTTGGACATTTCGCAAGCATTTGATAAGGTGTTGCATGAACGCCTCAAGCTTTTGTACCTGTTATTTACCCGTAATATACAGCAAACCGAAGGTATTACAGTAGCCACGTTCGTCGACGACACTTCTATACTAGCAGTTGGTACAACGACCAAAGAAACAAAAAAATACTACAAGGCGCACTTAACCGGATCAATGAATGGACAAAAACATGGAGGATCGATCTTAACGAAACGAAATCGGTCCCAGTGGATTTTACATAATATAAACAATCAAATAACTTGCCTGTTTTTATAAATACGGTCCACGCTCCGTTTGCAAATAAGGCCAAATATCTCGGAATGACTCTCGACGCAAAATTGAAATGGAAGTCGCATGTAAAAAAGAAATGCGAAGCACTTAAGAACAAATATAGAGAACTTTATTGGTTACTCGGAAAATATTCCAAGCTTAACCTCGAGAACAAGCTTTTATAATATAAGCAAGTGCTAAAGCCCGTGTGGGCGTACGGTATACAACTATGAGGTCGTACCAGTAAATCAAATAATAAAACACATTACCAACTTTTCAAAATAAAGTGATAAGATAATTCGTCAATGCACCGTGGTACATTAGAAACGAAGATCTCCATAGAGATCTGGGAATTCCCACGGTTAAGGAAGAAACTAGAAATTGCGCTCTAAAGCATAGAAATCGAAATTCTAGACGAAACAAATTTATTGCGGCGATTACAACAAAACTAAACCTTCCGACTTAGCCCGATAACCTTAAATCGCAATAAAATTGCGGAACTAGCAGAAACAGGTAGAGGAAGAGGTTCGGAAGGTCGCAAGAAGACGTGAAGTTAGGCTTCGCAACCATACTAATTTAGAAGTAGTCCAACTACGTAATAAAAACAATTCAGTTAGAAGATTACGTAGATTTTTTTTTTTTTTTTGCGTGTAGCTAGGTGAAAATCGTTAAAAGACATCGCTTGCGAGCTTTGCGATAGTGTGGGACTTGAATCATCCACTAAAAACACCCAGGGAAGGCATGATGTTACCATCCTTCCAGTAATCGCACATAGTCGAAAGAGTAATCAGCAATTTTGTTTTAACATTTGCTTATGTACTTATGTATTGTTTTTAGGAACTAACTTTGGTTTGTTACCTTTTTTTCTTAATTCATTATCACTTTGTTCGTGTGATTATGTTGTAACACATATATTTCTTTCCTAATAACCTAGTTAACTAGTTCAAAAGGTTTAACTCTACGTAATATTCTAACTAAATTGTTGTTATTAAGTAGTTGAACTACTTCTAAATTAGCATGGTTGCGAAGCCTAACTTCATGTCTTCTTGCGACCTTCCGAACCTCGTCCTCTACCATTTCAATTTTTAGATCCCTATGTAGATCAGCATTACGTATGTACCACGGCGCATTAACAATATTGCGTAATACTTTGTTTTGAAAGCATTGTATGCTTTGAAGATTTGTATTTCTTGTGCACCCCCATAACTGGAGGCCATATGTCCAAATTGGTTTTAATATTTGCTTGTAGAGAAGCAGTTTATTGTAGATTGAGAGGCATGAATTCCTCCCTATGAGCCAATACATTTTATTGTATCGTATATTTAGTTCATCTCGTTTTTTTTTTGACATGTGTTTTCCAACGCAACTTTGCGTCCAAAGTCAAGCCTAATTACTTAGCTGAGTTCGAATGCAGAACTACTTTATTATTTATGTACACACGTATGTGTTGTACGTTTTTATTCATAAAGTTAATATGAACCGACTTTAGTTCATTTAATTTTATTTGCCATTTTTTGGTCCATTTGGATATATCATTTACTGACCTTTGCAGTTTTTCTGTAACTTCCTGTGCGGTTTTTCCTACTGCAAGTACAGCAGTATCGTCTGCAAAAGTGGCAACAGTAGTTTCGCCATTTTGTGGTAGGTCGTTCGTGTATACGAGGAACAGTACTGGTCCCAACACACTACCTTGCGGTACTCCAGCTTTGATGTGTTTCAATTCGGAGTACTCATTCTCTTGCTTAATTCTAAATAATCGTTGCATTATATACGACTCTAGTATTTCATGATACTCTTTTGGAAGATATTTTTGTAGCTTACGGATTAATCCTTTGTGCCAGACTTTATCAAAAGCCTGTGTTACATCAAGGAAGATGGCAGAGCAAATTTGTTTTTCTTCTAAAGCTTTTTCTATTATATCAGTTATTCTGTGGACCTGATCTATTGTTGAGTATTTATTTCTGAATCCAAACTGATGGTTTGGGATCAGCGTCCTTTCTTCTAGAATTGGATGGAGTCGTTTTAGGAGCATTTTTTCGAATAGCTTTGACAGGGTTGGCAGCAATGATATCGGCCGATATGACGTTACTTCACTGGGCAATTTTCCCGGCTTAGGTACCATGATAACTTCCGCAACCTTCCACATGCGCGGAACATACCTTAGTCTGAACGCAGCATTTATTATCTGTGCTATTTTTTCATACCTTTCTTATGCAGTTTTTTCAGAATTTCACCCGTTATTAGATCAAATCCCGGGGCTTTTTTCGGGTTGATTTTTTCTTTTATTTCTTTGGCTATTTCCCTAGAGGTTACTGCTGGAATCGATCTCTCGTCTTCGCACATTTCTTCCGTTTGTTGGGAAATATCATTATGGTCGTATGGATTGAAAACGTTTTCAAGATGTTCCGCAAATAGATCCGCCTTTTGTTTGTTTGTTTTAGCCCAGTTATCACTGCTGTTTTTCACTGGCGGAATGTATGCCGTTGGTCTTTTAATTTTGTTTGTACCCTTCCATAGTGAGTATTCTGTACTAGCATCGTTTGTCAGATTTGTAAGGTATCTTTCCACCGATGCGTTTTTAAATTCTGCTATCCTTTTTCTGAGCTTATTGTTTAAGCTATTAAGTCTACTTTTATCACTTGGAGCTCTTGACAGTTGCCATCGCTTGCGAGCTCGTCTCTTTTCTGATATAATGTTGCAAATTTCGTTGGGATACACGTTTCTTTTTATACCCTATTCTAGGGGTATATTAATTTTGACGCATAGTTTGTAACATACCTTAATATTGCCCGTAGACCCCTAAAAGTTACTATATTTATGATCAGCATCGATAGTAATGTCGATCTAGCCATGTCCGTCCGTCCGTCCGTCCGTCCGTCCGTCGGCAAAAATTAGGCCTTTAAACTGGACCTAGAGAGCTAAAATTTTAACCATATACTCTCTAGGGTCCCGAAATAATCAAGTTTAAGAATTTTTGAAATCCGCCCACAGACACGCCCACAAACTCAAAAAAAAACAAAATTTTGGAAAAAATCGAATTTTGAGCTAGAGAGCTGAAATTTTTTATATATGATCTATGGCCCATAAAACTGATTGGGACATAAAATTTTCAAAATCCGCCCACTGACACGCCCACAATTAAATAAAACAAATTTTGGAAAAAATTGAACTTTGAACTAGAAAGCTGAAATTTTTTATATACGATCTATGGCCCATAAAACTGCTTGGGACATACAATTTTCAAAATCCGCCCACTGACACGCCCACAATTAAATAAAACAATTTTATTGAAAAACCAAAATTTGAGGTAGGGAGCTGAAATTTATAATATATACTCTCTAGGGGCTCTTTATGCTCATGTGTAAATATTTTCAAAATCCGCCTACTGACACGTCCACAATTATTTTTATTTTTATTTTTGAAAGTCCAAAGTTTGAGCAAGGGAGCTGAAATTTATAGTATATACTCTCTAGGTGCCCTTTATGCTCATGCTTAAATTTTTTTTAAATTCGCCTACTGACACGCCCACAACTAAATAAAACAATTTTATTGAAAAACCAAAGTTTGAGCTAGGGAGCGTTTTTATTTACAAAAGCTTAGTTTTTTCGATAAAATCCTTTAAATTTTTGTCACGCCCACTTATTAGGGATAGGAATATGAATAGGGTATCCAACAGTTCGCCCAAGCGGACTGTAGCCCGCCCCTATGTTTACTTTGCTATTTAATTCAGGCGTTGCAGCCCATGCAGCCTTTTGTATAGCTAGGGTGAAGGACTGTACTTCACTTTCTAATTGCTCTATTGTATTAATTGTTGTGGATAGTCCGATGCGTTCATCTATTAAATATCTGAAATATGTCCAGTCAGTTAGTTTGTTTACTAGACGTGGGTTGTGTTCCTTCATTATAATTTTATTGCCTAGTGTTAGCAGCACAGGTGAGTGATCTGAGTCAAGATCTGGCCCTTCCTTAACTTGGGTAGTATTTGAGGAAATATTCTTAGTTAAGAAGAAGTCTACAACATCCGGGATTTTGATTCTAACATTGTTTTTTTTAATATATTCAAGGAGTTCTCTTCCTCTTGTATTTGTTAATCTTGATTCCCAAGATATGCTCTTAGCGTTGAAATCTCCGCCTATTATGAATTTATTTCCGAATTTACGGAAGAGGCTTTCAAAATTGTTTTGTTTCAGCCTGTAGCTAGGAGAACAATATGCCGCTGCTACCGTTATCTGGCCGCTACTTGTTTTTATGTTTACGGATTTCGCTTGTACTTCACACGACTGATATTCTTCATCTTCTTTGTGGCTAACATCTTCCTTAATTATAACTGCGGCCCCTCCTCTTGTTGTATTTTGAGGATGTGGGGTTTGGTATGTCTTGTATCTGTGAAGTTCGTATTTTGTTCCAATTTTAAAATGTGTCTCGGAGACTAGACATATGTCAATTTTGTTTATGTCGAGAGTCGCTTGCAATTCGTCTTTACGATTCTCGAGACCATTGGCATTCCATAATAAGATTTGTATGTTTTTAGCCATTATGATCTTTTAGGTACAGTTCTTTTATTACTGTTTTGTTTTTCAAGGAGAGATATTCTTTCCAGAATTTTCTTATTATTCTTTTCCATGTCTCCAATTCTGTTAAGGATTCTTTGCATGATATCCTCCATAGCATTAATGGGAGGCTTGGGGTTTCCGACTGGTTTTACAACGCTTTTCGAAGCAACCTGTGCATATGTTTTCTGTGGACCGGTTATGAGGCTTAAGTTTTCATTTTCGCTTAAGGGTAGATTTCCTTTAGCTCCTTTAGATTTCGGTCTCAAGTCTTTTTTGTTTCTTTTTTCTCCGTTTTTGGTTGCGTCTTTTTGAACAGGCTTTTGCATTTTCTTTTGCTTGTTGTCTTTTACCTGCTGTATCTCTTTTGCAACTACACACCCTCTGTAGTTAGCTGGGTGTCTTTCGCTACAATTGGCGCATTTAGGGGCAGCATTTTTTCCCCTTATTTAGTCTTTTGTATGGTGGTCTCCTGCACATTTAACGCATTTTGGGTTTGAGTTGCAGTATTTGTGAGTGTGACCATGTTTTTGGCAGTTCTTACATTGAGGAACTAGCTTTGATTTCCGCAAAGGTTGAATTTGAAATTTCATTCCTACGATATCTTTAATTTCATAAATTTTTTTGATGTCTTCATTTTGCTCAAAAGTAAGCATGAACATCGGAAGCGGGGCTTTACTCTTGTACTTAAGCATGTTGACAACTTAAAGTATTCTGAAGTTTTTCTTTATTAGGTCATTTGCAATGCGTTCAGGTGTGCATAAGTAGTGAAGTTTCTTTGCAACAAGCTTTATTGGTCTTGTTTGTTTATTTTCAAACGAGTACCATTGAACTTTTTTCTGGTTTAGCAACTTTGTTAAGTTTCTGTATTATTCTTCGCTATCCACATTAATTTTAACATCATTGCTATTTAGGAGAGCTGTATTAGCTTTTATTTTATTTTCCTCTGAAATATTCAATAAGCCTTCGTACTTCGTAATACAGAGCACTATAAGTGGTGGAGGCTTTATTGTTTTGAGTGGTTTGGTTTCTTTACCTTTCATCTTTTCTGGGCTTTTCTGGTTCACTTTTGGTGGTGAAAGCTCCGGAGACCTGCTCATTTTTCTTTTTTTGTTCCTTTTTGTCCCCTTAAAGGGTGGTTCTGTCTCTCTTTGCAGTTCTTCTTCATCCGTAGAGTACACTACAGTTTTATGTATCTGCTCATTTTTATTGTTATTATTGACCTGTTCTTTAAGCTGATGTAGCTCAAGCTTTAGTTTATCAATTTCGCTTGCGAGTTTTTCACTGAGTTGCTTAAAGTTGTCTCTTTCTTCACAGGCTTTTTTGCAACAAGCTTCCAACATAGGATTTTCTCTTGTTGGTTGGGATGGTGGTGTTCTTACCAATTTACGACTCTTTTGAAAGGGTCATCTTTTAGCAATAAATGGTTCTCCCCAGAATCCATGGAATCGGCCTCCGAAGAGGGTGGATTTACCAGTTTACCTGGCTTACCACCTGGGGTAGTTATATCATTTGTTTTGTTCATTGCATATTTTCGTTTTTTTTTTAACTTTTTTTCAAATAATTCAATTCAAATAATTAAACCTTTTGAACTACATAGTTAACTACGTAAAAAGGAAAGAAATATATATGCAACAACATAATCACACGAACAAAGTGATAATGAATTAAAAAACAAAAGGTAACAAACAAAAGTTAGTTCCTCAAAACAGTACATAAGTAAATATTAGAACAAAATTTCTGATCCAAACGGCAAATTTGAGAAGCTTTCTCATGACAATTTGATACTCTTGGATGTTTGTCAGACGTTCGCAGAGGTGCCAACCACACGCGGTATTCCAAGTGGTCCCCCATCTAAGTACTATTGAGAACCGATTGATTCGACGTGGCAAGGTCGTTGGCGAACGAAATTTAATAAGATTACGAATTTTCCTGTCATGGCATTTGTATGCAGAGCCAAGGTGCTAAGTGACGCAAAAACCGACGTGCATCATTTGATGACCTATCTGCTTAGTAACTGAGTTCTTGCAAGTCGGACTCACGAATCCTGCGGGCAAGCAACAGTTTCTGCTATGCACCTTTGAGTTCAACATGCAGACGAACACAGCCTAGAAATTGATGTAAGATAAATACAACTGTATAATATCTATATATATAAAAATAACTTGTTAAATGTGTGTGTGACAGCCTACCGACTGCCACACACTTCCGATTTTGATTCAGTTTTTTTTGTTGGTTAATAGACCATGCAGAGAAGGTTTATATATTAGTATGATAATTTTTTGAAAGAAGGCGCAACCGCCATTCCAACAAATTAATTTTTGTGTATATATTTATGTACTCGTATATTTACTAAAAATCTATTTCATTGAACAAAACTTCAGTTACAATTTATGTATTTTAAAATGTTGAATAAAATTGAGTTTTGTTTTATCAACTGAACTGTTCACAACGCCAACGAATAGAATTGTGTATCTATATCTTTGGCTTTGTTTTATAAAACTAACTTTTCACGTAAGTGAATTAAGTCCTTTTTTTGGTATAAAAAGTAAGTGTATTACATTTTTGTAATCTGTGCATTATATTTGTCACATGTTCTGCAGTGTTTAAAGCTAAAACAAATTATTGTATTTAGAGTGTATTATGTCAAGACGATCAAATATTGGTCAGCGAACGCGACATGCACGGTCGAATTTGGCCTCACGGTCAATGGATGACGATGAGCAACGCGAGGAAGGGAACGAATCAAATCGCGCACGCACATCAAAATCACATTCAGCAATTCGAGCTCAACGACAACAGACCCGCGTGAATTTGCAAGGCGCTGCATTTGTATATAACTCTGCACTCAATAACAGCTCACTGCCAAAAATTAGCATAGGTAGAATGGACTCAATTTGCCAGCATTGCCACGCATTCAAGTTCAAATATGATACGCCAGGAATGTGCTGCTCAAGCGGCAAGGTTAGATTGCCTGCTTTGCAACTTCCGCCAGAGCCATTGCGATCATTGGTCTCCGGTTCAACACCAGAGTCAAATCACTTCTTAACAAAGATCCAGTCATATAATTCATGCTTTCAAATGACGTCTTTTGGCGCTACAAATATCATAAGAGACAACTTCATGCCTACGTTTAAGGTAATTTTGGCATTTCATTAATACATTGAAATTTAACAAATTTTTAGAATGTGAGGTGTGATCGAATGTGCTATTATTCTACATTTTCTACATACTCGTAGATTCAAGGTCAGGTTTACCACAGAGCAGGCTCATTGTTACCTGTTGCAGATGCAGATTATCAATTTCTGCAAATTTATTTCATGGGCAATACAGATGATGAAATCGATCGGCGTTGTGCAATCATTAACAATATGAGAAGGCAAATAATTCACGAGCTACAAGAATTATTTCATCAGCACAATGAATTGATTCGTTTATTTAAAACTGCGATTGATCGAATGCCAACAGATGATTATAGGATTGTGATTCGAGCTGACAAAACACCAGTTGGCCAACAAGCGCGAAGATTTAATGCTCCGACAATCGACGAAGTAGCAATAGTAATTGTTGGTGAAGAATTCCATGCACGTGACATTGTTCTTCATCACAGGAATGAAGCAATCAATCGAATATCAGAAACTCATCGATGTTATGTGCTTTGCAGTATCCGATATTGTTTTGGCAAGGGGAAGACGGATATGACTTTAACATACAAATGATTAATCCAGCAAACGGTACGGAAACATTTTAAACATTTTATTTAGGTGAAACCAATCGCCGAGTATTATTGGTTGTTAAAAATTAGTTCAATTGAATTTTTTCAATTTTAGGTAACGAAACGAATAAAAAGGTCAGCGCAATGAACTATTATTCATACAGATTAATGATACGACAAAATGAAGAGATTCACATTTTGAAATGCCGAAGACTCTTGAGTCAGTACGCAGTAGATATGCGTACGCCAAAATTGAATCTGAACGTTTGAACTATATTCGATATCATCAAGCTGAATTACGCTCAGAAGAATACGTTCACCTGCGTGATGCGCTTATTCAAGATGGAAATGCACAGAATGTGGGCAGAATGATCATATTGCCATCATCATATACTGGTAGCCCACGCCATATGTTCGAATACGCTCAAGACGCAATGGCATTTGTTCGGCGTGATGGTCGTCCCGATTTGTTTATTACGGTTGCGTGTAACCCACAATGGAATGAAATTAAAGAATGTTTGTTGCCCGGACAATCACCAATAGATCGACACGACATAACGGTGTGTGTATTCAAACAAAAATTAAAATCATTAATGGAATTAATGGTAAAACATCATGTTTTTGGACGTGTGAGGGACTGGATGTATTCTATCGAATGGCAAAAACGACATTTTGGTGCCCACATTTTGGTGTGGTTAAACGAAAAACTACGACCTAATCAAATTGATGACGTCATTTCAGCGGAAATTCCTGATTAGACAATCGATCCTGAATTGTTTGATATTGTAACAAAAAACATGATACACGGTCCATATGGTGCAGTAATTCCAAATTCTCCATGTATGAGTGATGGTAAATGTACAAAGCGTTTTCCGCGAGACTTGGTTGCAGAAACAGTAACAGGCAACGACGGTTATCCGTTATATCGTCGTCGATCGACTCAAGATAATGGCAGGTCGACAACTGTAACAATTCAATCGTTGGATTTTGCCCTATTCACCATTGCTGTCCAAAACATATAAAGCTCATATAAATGTTGAGTTTTGCAATTCGGTCAAATCAATTAAATACATTTGCAAATACATCAACAAGGGAAGTGACATGGCCATTTTTGGAGCAGTACAAAACAAAAATGATGAAATAACAAGATATCAAATGGGTCGATACATAAGTACCAACGAGGCAATATGGCGCATTCTGTCTTATCCAATACATGAAAGACATCCAACAGTAGTTCATTTGGCAGTTCATCTTGAAAAAGGCCAACGCGTCTATTTCACACCTGGAAACGCAGCCGAAAGAGTACAGCGACCACCAGCTACAACATTAGCCGTGTTTCTTTGCACGCGGATATAGGGATAATTTGAAATTTGCATGTAAAATACAACAACAACTTATCCTATATACGCTAACTTTAGCGGGGATAGCTATCGCCGCTAAGGCAGTTGCGGGGATAAACAGTGCTTCCAAAATCCATTTTTTTCGTTTCTGATGAATCCTTCCGATGAATTTTTCAGGAAATGTCAAAGTTTGACAACCCACCGACCACTCACACATCCCGCCGAATATTTTATTCGTGATTTTATTAATATTATTTTTCAAACTTCATTTTAAGGGTAATTGAATTTAGCAAATCTGTTAATGTGAAATTGTTTTTCATAATTTTAGAATATGCTTGGCATCAATTTCAATTGGCGGAAATAAATATTTTTCAATTTCAGGATTTCCAATACAAATTTCTTAACTACAACTTACAGCTGTGTCACGGTGCATGCCATAGGTGCATGTGTGCTGCCAAGTTTTTTTTTGATGAATTCTTAAGCGGCGATAGTCGTTTTCTGATGCCATCCCTATATCCGCGTGCAAAGAAACACGGCTATTAACTGCTTTTTTTGATTTGTGTCGATCTGATGATTTCGCAAAAGAGATACTATACGCAGAAGTAGCGCAATATTATACATGGCATGCGCCATCAAAGACATTGCAAAGACGGCGACAAGGAGCAAGAGTTCCAGGTCAAGATGATTAGTTTTCAACAGATGCTATTGGTCGTATCTAAACAGTTCACCCGAACAACGCCGAGTGCTTCTATTTGCGTTTGTTGTTGTTTAATGTTCGAGGACCAACATCATTTCAATATTTCCGAACAGTTGGAGGTGACTTACGAGTATGTCCGACATACCGTGAAGCATGTCAACGATTGCAATTACTAGAAGATGATACACATTGGGAGGCTACTCTTGCCGATGCATCATTGTCTGCAAACCCGAACCAAATTCGTACATTGTTTGCAATAATTATATCTACATGCGTTCCATCAAATCCAATTCGACTATGGGAAAATCATCGAGACCACATGTCGGAAGATTTTTTGATTTTAGCGCATCGCCGTACTGGAGATATTAATTTGACTTTCAGTGAAGAAATGTACAATGAAGCATTGATCATAATCGAAGACATGTGTTTGATGATGGCAAATAAAGCGTTGGTACAATTAGGTGTGACTGCACCCAATCGTGCAATGCATGACGTATTTGAGCGAGAACTGCAACGTGAGCAACAGTATGATATCGACGAACTCAACTCATTTGTGCAGTTGAATTTAATTCGATTGAATGACCAACACCAAATAGTGTACAATTATGCACGCTGTTAATAATCATCATAATGACATTTTTTTCCTGGATGCCCCCGGCGGTACTGGCAAAACATTCATTATTTCACTGCTTTTGGCAGCCATTCGATCAAATGGTGGCATAGTATTGTTCTGTCTTTCGGTGCTCGAAATAAAACGCGGACTTATTAATTCACTTATTAATGTTTATTTCATGAAAATATACAGTGGATTGCTTATGCTAGTTAGTAGTTACCTAGTCGACGACTTAAACGTGAGTGACGGCCGTGAGCAAAAACACCCGCTTGTCACTTGTCATGGTGTGATGGTAACGTTAAAGAGACTGTACATATTGTTAACGTTAACTACATAGATACATAACACTCTCCACCACTCAAATTTAAGTCCTCTTACATAGATACAATAATATTACATGTGCTAATATTTGTAAGACTTGACATAAGTATTATTCCTTTTAGGTCTTCTTACAGCTAAAGGTGGATCAAATGCAATTTGCCTTTTAACATGGTTTCCGTTAGTGCTTGACTCTTGGTTGACATCATCAACATGGATATCACCATTTGACTTATTGTTATCACTTAAGCTATTATTGCTAACATGGAATTTCAAGTTTGTTACGTTAAGTTTTTTCAACTGATTTTGATGAGCATAGCGAATTTTTGAGTTTAACTCAACAAGATACGTCAAATTACTGATGACCTTTTTGACAATTGCTGTTATCCATTTGATGAAGTTCTTCAGTTCGCTTCTGTATAATACCTTCTCCCCTACAGCAAAAATATTTAATTCAATACAATTATTAGTCTTTGTTTTAATTACATGTAAATCCTTCCTTTGTTTTATACCAAAATTCTTCACATTTCCTCGATGAACACTATTTTTGTTATTTAAATTTATTTTTGGATTTAGTATATCTAATGGTCTAGGCGGTTTAAATGAGAACATGAGCTCCGAAGGTGACTTGCCAGTTATTGTACACGGAGTGTTATTGTACACCATTAGAAAATCGAAAATATTATTTTCTAGATTTGAATTATCCTTTTCCAAAACAAACTTCCCCAACGACGACTTAGTTGTCTGAACGCCCCGCTCAGCCAACCCATTACTTTGGCTGTGATACGGCGGAGTCGGCATATAATCGATTTTGTTTGATTGACAGTACTGCCTAAAAGGAGACGAGCTGAAAGGCGGACCATTGTCCGTGACAATGCATCTTGGATAGCCAAAGATGACGAAAATATCTTTAAGTTTGACTAAAAGCGAAGACAAGGTGGTTGAATTCATAGCTTTGACGACGAAAAACTTGCTGAAAGCATCAACCATTATGAGACAAGTTTTCCCAGAGAAGTGGAAGAAATCAAGATGTATCCTATCGAAAGGTTGGGTAACTACAGGCCACGTAGTGGTACACTTTTCCTTAGGGACATTTTCCGTCATCTTACAAACGTCACAAGAACCCGAAAATGATTCAATGTCTTTGTCGATATTAGGCCACCAGACGTATGACCTGCTCAACATCTTCATGCGAACGATGCCGACATGACCATTGTGTAACACTTGAAGAACTGAGTGTCGCAACACCTGCGGTATAACAAGCCGATGACTGTAAAACACACAATGATCCTCTAAACTAAGTTGGTTCTTTTTCAAGTAGAATGGTCGAATATCATCTTTTATTACCTTGGGCCAAGTGCACTTTAGAAATTTAGAAACCGAAAGCAAAACCTCATCTTTCGATGACTCTTCTTGTACCGCCTGGAAATCAAGCACGTCTTCAGTGCGAAAGAAGTAGATAGGAACGTGATCTATTCCTGTTTCTACATTCAAGGGATGACGTGAAAGAAAATCTACATGACCCATGCTAGCTCCTCTTTTATAAATGATTTTATACTGGTATTGAGACAAAATTATCGCCCAACGCTGTAGCCTGGCCGAAGCAACGGCGGAATTATGCTTCCCTGGACTAAAGATTTCTTTTATAGCCAGGTTATCCGTGTGCAAGACGAATTCATGACCATAAACATAGGTGTGGAATTTCTTGATTCCGAAAATGACTGCCAGACCTTCCCTATGCAACTGGGAATAGTTGCGCTCTGAAGCACTCAAAGTGCACGACGCGAAAAAAACTGGCTTTTCGACCCCCTGAACGACATGAGCCAAGATGGCCCCAACCCCAACTGGGCTGGCATCAGTTGAAATGACAATTTCTTTTTCGGGATCGTAAAGTTCTAAAAGACCATTGTTGACTAAAGACTCCTTGCACTTAATGAATGCATTCTCACACTCGATTGACCAAACGAATCTTTGATTCTTACGCTTAAGACAATTCAACGGATAACTTTCCGTTGCAAAGTTTGGGAGAAATTGATGGTAAAAGTTCAACAAGCCTAGAAAAGATTCTAATTGTTGTAGATTAGCTGGACTAGGCGCTTCAAGAATTGCTTTTACTTTTTCCTCGTTTGGTCTCGACCCTTCGCCAGAAATCGTATGACCTAAAAAATTCACCGACGGACACAAGAATTTGCATTTTTGCAAATTTATTCGCACGTTATGCACAGCAAGACGATGAAGCACTTCAAATAACATGGTTTTGCAGTCTTCAACTGATGACGCTCCAATCAAAATATCATCAACATAGCACTTTACCCTTTTTAAACCCAACAGAATTCTATCCATGATGGATTGAAAAATACCTGGTGCACTACTTACACCGAGTACAAGACGTGTGTACGCGAAAAGGCCTAAAAACGTGTTGATGACTAACTATTCTCTAGATGACTCACTCACTTTTACTTGTAGGTATGCCCCGGTTAGATCAATCACACAAAAGCATGAGCAACCTGACAGTTCGGCAAAAATTTCTTGGATTTTTGGAAACGGATGGTGGGTCGTATGAATGCATTTGTTGAGGGTGACTTTACAGTCAACACAAATTCTGATTGCGCCGTCTTTTTTTTGCACAATCACGATGGGACTTGCCCAACGACTAACCGAGACTTTAACTAAAATTTCTTCCTTGAGCAACCGATCTATTTCAGCTGCAACTTTGTCTCTAAGCTTGAACGGAACACTATATGCAGTATGAAAGATAGGAACAGCATCTTCTTTTAAAACAATGTCAGCTTCAAACCCGATTATAGTCGACTTTAAATTTGAATCCACGACATTTGGAAATTTGGACCTGACTTCAGCGATAACATTTAAATCATTTTTGACTTGACTTACTGCGAAAATATTCACGAAATTATTTCTCCAATTTGGAAACATTCTATCGATCCAATCACGACCCATTAAGCATAACTTCGGCTTGTCACCTTTGACGACGACAATTGGCAAAAAATACTTTTGACCGACAAGCTCAACTTCGGACTCCATGACTCCTAATTCCTCGATCTTTTTACCTGTAACTGATACGAGATTAGCAAAGGTACAAGACTATGGTTAGAAAATGTTAATTTATATAATTCTTCACTCATTATTGATGTTGCGGCTCCCGTGTCGACTTCCATTAAAACATCTTTGCCATTGATTGAGACGGCACACTGCTGAGGCTGACTAACTGCGTTGACACTGTTCACTACTTTTATGCTTGAACTCGCTCTCGAATGACACATGGTAGAGGTGTGACCTTTTTTCCCACATACGAAGCATTCCCAATTGATTGCTGGACAATTTCGATGGGCAGGTCTTCCACACCGCTGACATTTGTTCCCCTGACTGTTGGGTTTTTGACGATTTGTGCTGTGTGATGACGATGGCATGCGTGATGGAAAATTCCCTGACTGCGAATATTTCGACGGTGGATTTTTGTTGCTGGACGTTGATCTGTCTGACTTGTAGACAGCATTTGTTGATACCGGTAGATGTACCGATGATGCAGCTTTCTCTGATGTCTCGATGGATAAGGCTTTGTCACAGTACTGTTCAAAACTGAGATCGTCGTGCTCCAGAAGCGATTGCTGAATTTTCTCGTGCTTGAGACCCACTATAAAACGATCGGACAACTGATCGTCTAATATCTGAAGTTTGTAGACACCCAATTTGAACTCATCGGATTGTGGTTGACCAGTGGTGGTTGAAGCGGGGGTGGGGACACTGACGAACTTATCTACAAAGTCACCGAAGCAACACTCCTGTGACGCAGCTTTTAGTCTCACTATGTATTCACTGATGGACTCGCCGTGTTGTTGGACAATATGATGGAACCTGAACCGTTCTGCTCTTTTGTTTGGCTTTGGCGCGAATTGGCTGCGCAACAACGCAATATTCTCCGCAAACGACTTATCACTTGGATTAGCGGGATAGGTGAGCTTCGCTAACAGTTCGTACATCGATTGTCCATGATTCCAATGAAATATATGTTTTTGTCCACATCTTTAATTGAGTTTAATTTAAAGAAATTAATTAAACGATTTTCGTAATCTTTAAAATTATCCCCGATTTCGTAGGACTCGACAAAACCAATTAACTTTGACATTTGATGGCACACGTGTTTTATGACTGGATGACAAAGAGATTAAAATTTCTTTTTCTTTTTTTTTTATATTTCCTTTTTTCCTCGTCGCCAATTTAATGTTCTGTCTTTCGGTGCTCGAAATAAAACGCGGACTTATTAATTCACTTATTAATGTTTATTTCATGAAAATATACAGTGGATTGCTTATGCTAGTTAGTAGTTACCTAGTCGACGACTTAAACGTGAGTGACGGCCGTGAGCAAAAACACCCGCTTGTCACTTGTCATGGTGTGATGGTAACGTTAAAGAGACTGTACATACTGTTAACGTTAACTACATAGATACATAACAAGTATAAGCAATGGTTTCGTCAGGTATCGCTGCCACTTTATTAGACGGTGGTCGTATGGCACACTCTGCGCTTAAATTGCCATTAAATGTGCAGGCTAATGAAGCACCTACATGTAACATATCGAAGAGGTCTGGAATAGCAAAAGTTCTGCAACGATGTGCTTTAATGGTATGGGATGAATGCACAATGGCTCACAAGAGATCGTTAGAAGCATTGGATCGCACATTAAAGGATCTCCGCGGAAATGGCCAAATAATTGGTGGTGCCCTGATTCTGTTAGCAGGTGATTTCCGACAAACGTTACCTGTCATTCCTCGATCTACGGCGGCTGATGAAATAAACGCGTCTTTGAAATCGTCATATCTATGGCGCCATGTTAAAAAACTCAGATTGACTACCAATGTTCGTGTTCAATTGCAAAACGACCCATCAGCAGATTTATTTTCACAGCAATTGTTGAATATAGGAAATGACAGAGTCCCAACTGATAATTTGACCGGATTGATAACACTGCCAATAGATTTCTGTACTGTATCAAAAGAACAACTGATTGAAAATGTTTTCCCAAACATATTACAGTATTACAAAAATCATGATTGGTTGAGCGAGCGAGCAATATTGGCAGCAAAAAATGACGATGTCAACGCAATAAACTCATCAATTTTAAGAGACATGGAAGGAGAAATTGTTTCATATAATTCAATCGACACTGTTGTAAATGCAGATGAAACGGTCAACTATCCAACCGAATTTTTGAATTCACTTGATGTTCCAGGAATGCCACCACACAACTTATAATTGAAAATTGGAGCACCAATTATTATGCTTCGCAATATTAATCAACCCAAACTTTGTAATGGTACCAGATTAGTAGTGAGAAGATTACAGCGAAACGTGATCGAAGCGACGATTTTGAAAGGAAAGTACGAAGGTGAACATGTTTTCATTCCCCGAATACCAATGATTCCATCGGACATGCCATTTGAATTTAAACGTTTGCAATTTCCGATTCGTCTTGCATTTGCCATGCCCATGACAATTAACAAGTCGCAAGGTCAGTCTTTACAAGTGTGTGGTATTAATTTGGAGAATCCAGTATTTTCGCATGGGCAACTCTATGTAGCCTGCTCTCGAGTAGGCAAACCGTCGTCACTATTTATACATTGTACTGATGCCAAAACAAAAAAATTTGTGTATTATAATGGTTTGCAGTAAAATTAATTTTTGAAATAAAAAAAATAGTAAAAGAATAGATGTTTTTTACATTTTTTGACCAGCGAAGCAATGACACGCATTTGAAACAAGTAAATCGCTACGGTTTTTGGAATTGTATTTATTTTTAATATAACTTTTGAATAAAGAATTTTACCGGATTGCATGAAGCGAAAGCTCGGAATTATTAATTTCATTACCTACCTACATTAACGAATTTGGGCGGAACGAAGTTCGCCGGGTACGCTAGTTATATAATATTTATTAATTTTTTTCTTGGAAATACATAATTGTCTTTTTAACACTTGAAGTGTTCTTTCATTAAAATGTTTACATTTGCTAGTTTCTTACACCGCTGTTTATCGTCAATAAACCTAACTGTTATGATTCATCCAGACACCATAAAGAATACACATACATACTTCCATCAAAATCCGCCTAGCGGTTTGTGAGTTTATAAAGGACTCACAAACAAACTTCTCGTTTTTATTTATATAGATTTGAATCATATTACGAGCAGAACTTGAACAGCTGCAAACATTCTTGAAAAATACTGCAAATTTCGAGTGGATATTTTACTCACTTCTTTTGCATCCCTACACACGGTATAGATTTTAAAAACATGTTCAAGTCGAGTAAAAAAAAAGAAACACTAATCTAACATCCAAACATCCTGTCTGTCATTGCCCTTCCCCAATTACTTCTTGTAGAAAATGTTTTCCTGAATTATCGATCCAAGCCAGACACCAGCATCGAAGAGCAACCAAAAGACAAATAAATCCCAGAAGTGCAAATTCGTTTTGCCCAGTTCTTCGGATTTTTCGAATTAATGTTCTGAGTTAAGAGGTCAACATATGCTTTTGAACTGCCACGTGCTTCTGTCAAATTCCAATACCCTACACCATTAGTAGCTTGTGGGGCTTTGCCTTCTGGAATAAAGGACCAAATTCTAGTCAAACTAATTTATGGATGACAATAATTATTGTTGTATCAAAGTTCCTGTTGGAGTCATATAATAAAAAAAAAAACAAAATTTTTATCACTTAAAGGACAGTGGGCTGTTTTTGCCCTGTTCCATTTCGAGCTGTATGACCAAAATGTCGGGTCAAATCGAACCACATACCAATGCCATTTTCTGATTGGAAAATGTTTTTCCTCCCCATTTGGATCCTGCCGCAGTCGTCCCAATGTCTGTTATTAGAACGTAAACGTGACCAAAAGATAAGCTTTTGCGAACGGTCTTCGCTGGATTCTGTCTGCCTGCCATTTAGTGTTTCTTTCCATTTTGCATGTCCTGGTTCTGGAATCTAGGAGCGTGGGTTTGACCAATGGTTTGGGGGGGGGGGGGGGGGGGGGGGGGCATACATTAATTAGTTTTTGCTCTTCAGAACTTTTTGGTCAGGGATTGTTCTTTCGTTTGGTTTCATTCGTCGTCGTCGCGAATGAGATCCATTTCTGGTTTAAGTTTTAACAATTGCAATTTTTTCCTGTTTCTTGTTTTTTTTTGTGAAAGAATTCTCTTTTGTCCATTTCGAGGGACAAGCCTTTCAAAAATGTTCTTTGGAAGCAATAAACGATGGAGAAAATGTTCGGCAATTACTCCTGATTCTGTGATTTGAAAAAAATTTAATTGAGGTTACAGCATCTGAAATCAATTTAAATGGAGACAAATGTTAACCGCACATGTTGACAAATGAAAAAGGTCCTAGGATTGGTTAAATGCAACTAAAATTGTTGAAAGCACAGTTGATTCCAAGAAAACGATTCGGCAGAATTAGGCCTGTGTTTTTGTCAAGTTTCGCGGACTAAGTTCTGTAGGTTTCCATTTCCTCTTTGTACAAACTTTAAAATCATTTATCTGGTAAGGCCAAACTTATAAATATGTAGTTCTTGTGAATTCGATAACCACTTCAGCAAAGAAATGGTTAACATAAACCTAGGTGATGTATCTGTAATTACCAAGCTAAGTTTTTTCTAGCTAAAATTAACTGAAGAAACTATAAAGAACTACAATTATTGAGAAGGTTCAATGGATGCTATCGTTCTTGAAAGGATCAAAATGCTAAATCGAAACCAACATCGGAATGTGTGCGTTAGATCTTTTATTTTTATTTTAGTTTATTAAATTAATCTTCAACCGCTTAAAGCGAACAGATATTAGATGTACAAAAATTAATCAAAAAAAGAAAATACACAAAAGCATCGCCTTAAATGTATCTCTAGATAAACATAAATCAACATTACTGCAAGCGTAGATAGGTATCATTGAGAGAAGGGGTGGACATTGATATTATAACTTAGTCTCTTACAAACATTACATCATGAATGGTTCGCCGCGATTTTAATGACTTAATTCCAAGTAATTGGCATCTGGATGAATATTCTGGGAAATTCCAACGCATTTTGAAAAATATTAGTCTCGTAAAACGTCTTTGTATTCTTTCAATGCGATCGGAGAGAGTAGTAGACGCGGGATTCCAAATGACGTCATCATACTTAAGAAGCGATTTTACCCAGGAGAAATATAGAGATAAAAGGGCATATGGATCCTTAAAGTCTTTACAGTTCCCTAAATGGCTGCCTTGTGGAACCCCAGAAGTGCATTTAATCGATCTGGAGCAGACATTGCCTATGCGTACCTTTTGTCCCCACATTTCATTTCGTACCCGTGCAAATCATGCTAAGCAATCGTTTAAATAATATAAATAAAATAATGTTTGAAGTGCATCTTTGCACGAACGGGGATATGTCAAAAAGTTAAATGACGCTTTCCGTTCGTTTGCGAACAAAAACAAATCAACATAAGTCCCCGGGACATAAGTCCCAACTTTTACTGTTTTGACTTATGTCGCAATGCATATGGGGTGCATGCTGCCCCCCTGCAAACCCCCTGCTTGGGGTCACTGTTTGATTTGGAGTGGGTGCAAGGGCAAATTGTTGAAAACAATACAAACATCATTTGGTGAGAGTTATGTCCCACTTAAGTGAGACATAAGTCCCAAAAGTAAAAGTTGGAACTTATGTCCCTGCGCCTATGTACCTACACATGTTTCAATTTATTGAAGCAAACATGTTCCATTTTCGCCCCGCTTCCTTTACAACCGATTTTGAACAGGAAATCCTTTGAAAAGGAATTCAATAAACCTATCCTGCAGCTGAGATTAGAGATCTCTCCGAAAATGTATGACTTATGTCCCATCTTCGACAAAATTTCTGCGGAGTCGCGGAGGTAATAATGATACCTAAACCCGGCAAACCACCTAACGAAGTTACCTCATATCGCCCAATATCTATTCTACCAATGTTGTAAAAGTTATTCGAAAAAGTGCTGGTAAAACGTCTACAAAAAATAATAGATGAAAAATCGCTAGTCCCAATTCACCAATTTGGATTTAGAAATAAGCACTCTACCATTGATCAGGTGCATAGAATCACAGATAGAATCGAAAAAGCCTTTGAAGAGAAAAATGTGTGCTCTACAGTATTTCTTGATATAGCACAAGCTTTCGATAAAGTCAGGCACAAAGGATTTTGGCATCCCTGCCAAACTTGTCAGATTGTGCAGAATGACGATGGAGAACGCCCATAAAAATATGCAAAATATGCTGTCAACAAGAAAGGACACACAACATCGACGAATCGGACAGAACGTCACGATAGACAGCTATAATCTTGAGGTACTTAGGGACTTTGTCACCACAGCTGAAATCAAACGAAGAATTACAATTGCCAACAGCTGTTTCTTTGGCCTAAGACGGCAATTGAGTAGTAAGGCCTTGTCAAGAAAAACAAAGGAGACTCTATATAAGACCCTCATCATCCCAGCCCTGCTCTACGGCGCAGAAGCGTGGACATTAGCAAAAGCGGATAAAGATCTTCTTGGTCGTTTCGAACGCAAAATTCTTCGAGTGATTTTTGGTCCCGTTCGCGTTGACGGGCTTTGTAGGAGGAGATTTAACAGCGAACTCTACGAGCTGTACAGCGACATCGACCTGGTCAAAAAAGTGCGAATCAGTCGACTAAGATGGCTAGGACATGTGTGGACACCAACAATCCGGCCCGAAGAGTCTTCGACTTCAACCCAGAGTAGAGGAAGACCCCGCCTAAGGTGGGGAAGGGGATCTCAACCAACTTGGAGTGCGCAACTGGAGGCGGTTAGCCAAAGATCGCGCTAACTGGAGAGGCGTATTGGTTGAGGCCCAGGTCCTCCCCGGACTGTAGCGCCACCTAAGTAAGTAAGTAAGTAAGTAAGTAAGTAAGTATATAACTATTGTAAGTATTTATTAATTTATTAATTTTTAATGTTTTGTAACTTTGTGTTTATACCCTATTCTAATGGTAGGTATATTAATTTTGACGCATAGATTGTAACATACCTTAATATTGCCCGTAGACCCCTAAAAGTTACTATATTTATGATCAGCATCGATAGTAATGTCGATCCCATGTCCGTCCATCCGTCCGTCCGTCCGTCCGTCCGTCTGTCGGTAAAAATTAGGCCTTTAAACTGGGCCTAGAGAGCTGACATTTTTACCATATACTCTCTAGGGACCCGAATAATACGAGTAACAAACTCAAAAAAACAAATTTTTCGAAAAAATCTAATTTTTAGCTAGGGTAAAACTATACATTATGCCCCAGTTTACAAAACGCCCCAGTAGTCTGACACGTACACAGGTGTTGTTATTCAGTCATGACAAAAGCAGTTCGAAGCAGTTTTAGTCCTTCACCAACTGTGTTATAGAGTGGAAGTGTTATCTGTGCCCTGTCGCGAAAAAAAATAAAAACAAGTTTTCTGGCGCCAAAACATATTGCGGTGAGTAGAGTTAGAATTGTATTTTTTCAGAACATATGCAGGTTATATAAAAACTTTATATATGTATTGAAAGTAGATAAAATTGGCTTTGTAGTTCTTTTACTTTGATTTCGTTAAGGCAGATTGTATTCCTATATTTTGGCTGGGGCGTTTTGCACTCTGAAATTTACAAAACGCCCCAACAAAGTAAGTGCAATACGCCCCAATGATATATTGAAATAAAACACTTATCAGATCTTTTTAATTTGCTTATTGCTTATAGAAATGCCACGAAATTACGTAAGGACGACACTACGCGCATCATGGTCTGAAGAAGACATGAATGAAGCGATGGAGAAGGTGATGAATAAAACGTTGGGAGTTAATGAGGCTAGCAGGGAGTTCAAAATACCATCAAGAACTCTGAGGAGGCATATTTTGAAAGGCATGTCGAATAAATCACTTGGTCGGTCAACAACTCTTTCGCTGGAACAAGAACAAAAATTGGTTGCCCACATAAAGAAGTTGGAGAAAGTTGGTTTCGCTCCTGACCGTAAAGACGTTAAAGAAATTGCGTTTCGGTTCGCCGATCGTCTGGGCGTAGCACACCGTTTCTCTAACGTCACTAAAACGGCTGGTAATGTGTGGCTCAATGGATTTTTAAAACGAAATCCAGATATATCGACCAGGAAATCTGAAGGCCTATCACTAGCAAGAGCTTATGGTATGAATCGAGCCGATGTAAAAGAGTTTTTTGACATTCTAAAATCTATATACGAAGAGCATGACCTTCTTAAGAACCCTGGGAACATTTACAATATGGATGAGACTGGAATCCAAGTCAATAACAAAGCAGGGAAGGTTTTGGCATCAAAAGGAGCTAAGGACGTGTACACGCTTACAAGTTCCGAAAAAGGTGAAAACGTTACGGTCATAGCCTGTTGCAATGGGGAAGGCAACTTTTTGCCCCCGTTCTAATTTTCAAGGGCACTTACACCAAGCCTCAGTTTTTCGATGGTCTCCCACCTGGTTCAGATGTGTACATGAACAAGAAGTCGTCATACGTTAACACTGATTTGTTTTTGAAATGGTTCCAGGAAATATTTCTACGCAAAAAGGCTTCAGGAACAACCTTGCTTATTCTTGATGGCCACAGCTCGCATTCCAATAACTATCAGTTGCTAGAGATCGCTGAACAGAACAATGTCATACTACTGTGCCTTCCTAGCCACACGACTCACGCTCTACAGCCGCTCGACAGATGTTTTTTCAAACCTTTCAAAACATACTTTTTTCAGGAGGCAAAAAATTGGATGATAAACAATAAAGATAAGAAACTAACTCGGTACGATGTATCAAAATTAATCGGAAAAGCTTGGGGAAAATCGGCGAGTGTATCAAATGGTATCTCTGCGTTAAAATCAACAGGAATTTTTCCTTACGACCCAAGTGCTATACCGAATCACTTTTTTTCATTGTCGGATGCAATATATAAACAGAACTTCATTGAAACTAATCAAGACATTTTGGAATTTGATCAAAACACGCCTGAGCCACAACCGGGGCCATCTGGCCCTCAGATATCACCAACAAAAATATTGGGTGAAGTTCAGCCGCAAGCAAGTCCATCAGGAATAACTCCTTCAAAAATATTGACAGAAATTCGGCCAGTCCCAAAAATACCGCTTATGAATTCCAAAAGGAAACAAAAAACGGTTGTTCTCACCTCACCAGAAAACATGAACAAACGAAAAGTTATGGCTGAAAATAAGAAAAATAAAGAGGATGCAAGGAACCGGAAGTTAGAGCTGAAGGAAAATGTTGCAACAAAGAAAAAACCAAAAAAGAACAGAAAACTTTATTCTGATAGCAGTGAAGACGAAGACGGTGACAATATAAACACCAGCGAAGATGAAATTTCAGATGAAGGGGATAGTAATAGGTGCATTGAGTGTACCGAAAATTATTTCAACACCCTTTCATCTGAAGACTGGATTCAGTGCATATCTTGCCAGGGTTGGTTGCACGAATTTTGTACAATGTACATACCGAATTGTAACAGCTGCGGCCGCAAAGCAAAGCGACAGGCCATGTTACCGAATGAATAACTAAATATTCAGAGACTTACTAATACGTACTTGTTCCTACTTTTTCCTTAGGGGCGTTTTGTCACTGATGTGGGGCTTTTTACCCAATAACCGAGTTACAAAACGCCCCACTTAAACTTTTTTTAAAAAATATATTTAAAATGTATGTTAAGTTTTTTTTGGTTAAATTGAATTGCCAAACCAATGAAAAAATACTGTTTATTTTTTTTTTAATAAAATAACTATTGTTTTTGTTTAAATTTTTGTTTTATTGGAGATTCTGAAAAAGTGGGGCGTAATGTATAGTTTTACCCTAGAAAGCTGAAATATTGTATATATGATCTATGACTCCTAAAACTGCTCGGGAAATAAAATTTGCAAAATCCGCCCACTGACACGCCCACAATTAAATAAAACAATTTTATTGAAAAACCAAAATTTGAGCTAGGGAGCTGAAATGTATAATATATACTCTCTAGGGGGCCATTTATGCGCATGTATAAATATTTTCAAAATCCGCCTACTGACACGCCCACAATTTAAAAAACAAACTTTTTTTGAAAATCCAAAGTTTGAGCTAGGGAGCGTTTTTTTTAAAAAAGCTTCGTTTTTTTTAATAAAATGTTATATAACAAAATATGTAGAGCGTTCTTAACAATTCAACCATACTTAGACTTTTGTCACGCTCACTTATGAGGGATAGGAATAAGAATAGAGTATCCAACAGTTCGCCCAAGCTGTAGCTCGTCCCTATGTTTTTTTTGTAATCAGCAGATCTTGAATCAATTGATGAAATAAATAAATAAACAAATTTAGTAATCTGGAAGAACTTCCTGATCCAGGACGCCAATGAAACAAGCAAACACTTTTTTTTGTCGGTTTGAACTTTATGTGTTGTTGAATTTGTGCCACGTCATACACAGACATTTTTAGATATCTCCATACATTTTACCCTTAATATTTCTCGATAACATCATCAAGGAAGTTCTGCGCGTGTCGCTTTTTACCAATTCCTTTCGGTAAAAGTTCAACGACAAACGCATCAACGAACCAAAAACTGAGTTTTCTCGAAAATAGCCGAAATATTCATCAAAAACAGAAGGCCATACATTTTCCAGCTTTCGAAACCTCGTATTTTTAGTACTTTAGTTTTTGATGAAACCTCCTGAAAACCGGCTTGCAATGGAAAGGTTGGTATGGCAAAAATACCTTTTGGATCATAAAATACATTCCACTTTTTCCTTTTGGACCGATGACATACAAAATCATTTGCAGTACCTATTAGATTAGATTTAGATTTAGACTTAGATTTATTAATCCATTGAATTCATGTTACAAAAAGATAAAATCTTATAAAATATTGTACATGCTTTTTATGGGAAACAATGAAATAATTCAAAATAAATAAAGGAAAAAAAAATAGATAAAGGAGGAAGTAAAGAAAAGAAAAGAAAATGAAAAAAGAAAAGAAAAGGAAATGAAAAAGAAAAGAAAAGCACGCAGTGCCATAAAAAGCTTAGCAAAGGAGGAAAATAGTGTATGGGGGATGACAGGAAAGGTAACGTCGATGCACTAGAACATCTCTGCGTAGTATTGAAAAATGTGTGTCGCGAAAATGTTGTTACCATAAGATCGCTTGATGTGTAGGGGTAACGAATTCCACAGTTGAATGGCATGAACAAAAAATTGCCGTGAAGTGACCAAATACTTATGACTAGGTGGGATTAATTGCATAGCTCTGTGGGTTCGCCCCATTCTAATTTTATTGTATAAGTATTCTGGTATTTTCGTGGTAATGATTTTGTGTAAGAATAGAATGGTCCGATATTTTAAAAGGGCTTTTAGGGAATAGCCAGTAATTCGTTGGGTGTAGGCGGAGATGTGCTCATGTCTATTTATATCGAAGATGTACCTAGCACAGCTATTGTAGGCAACATTTAGTTTTCGTTTGGACTCGGAGTCCATATTGGAGAAAATTTCACAACCGTAAAGAATTATTGGCAGAAGAAAGGCTTTGACTAGCTTAAGTTTAGCACCTACCGGAAGATACTTTTTTGTTGGACTAAGGCCTCGAAGCGCACCGTAGATTTTCGCAACGATTTTAGATATAATATAAGTTCCACGTCAAGTTTCGGGTAAAATGGATTCCTAAGTTTTTTATATTTTCAGCGCACTCTATGGATAATTATTGAGAACAAGTTGTGGCGTCATGCGGCTATGGTAGGTTCTGCTGATAATCAAAGCTTTCGTTTTGTTAGAGTTAATTTGAAGTCTGTTTGATTTGGACCAAGAAAAAACTTTATCGAGCTCCTGATTTACTGTGGCTATGGAACGATTTATATGTGATTCCGGAAACATCAAATATAGTTGCACAACGTCTGCATATATATGATGATTACATATGGAGAAACTCGCCGCAATGTCGTTTATAAAACAGGAAAATAATAGCGGTCCTAATACGGAGCCTTGGGGAACACCGGAGTGGAGAGGTAAAAGTGAGGAAAATTCATTTCGGTGTGTAACGTACTGATATCGATCGGATAAATATGATTTTACTAACCGACAAAAACTATCCTCGAAACCAAATTGCAGCTTATGCAACATGATACTATGATCAACGCAATTAAATGCATTGGACAAATCTAAAAAGACAATACAACCCATCATATTCAAATCTAGACCCTCGCGTATATCTTCGCATACCTTAAGCGGAGCTGTGGTGCAATTATGATTTGCACGGAAACCCGATTGTAAATTAGTAATCAACTTCTTCTCATTGAGATAAGTCTTAATTTGTCTACTTACAAGAATCTCGAAAGTTTTGCTTAGGAAAGGATTAGGATATTAGGCATTAGGCAAACGATTTAAGTGGATCTGGAAAAAAAGTAAGTTCTTTATTTATAATAAATAGTTTTCGTAGTTTATTGGTCTTGTAATGGCAGATATTATGACAGGGAACCCACTACTGTTCTGGTTCAGAAGCAAATTCCACCGAGATTATGTCGCCAAAGAGCTCAACCAATACTCTCTAGATGTTTTGCTTTCAAGTGTAAAATGTCATTTAATCCAATGATCTGAAGATAACTTGAAAGGAATGGGTGTTGTGCACATTTGGTTAAAGAAACAGCTTTTTCTATGGCATGTGCTCGTTGTTTGATACCTTTCCTATTAATAATAATTTTGAGTGACTTTGTATCGCTGGGGCCAGCACTATGGATGATTTGTTCCACATGCTCCTTTTAACATAGGATCCAATTATATAATATATATATATAATTATGGATATATTAAGTCATTGGTTCGGTTGGCACAAGCTAGTTATAAGTGATAAAACTAAAATCATGTTTTTTAACTTACCATCCCTAGATAGGCACTCTCCTAATTGTACCTTTCATAGCTTTGATTGCAAGAAAATGTGTATTAGTAATACTAATTGTCCTTCGCGTGGGTCAGTCACCTTGACGTGCGTACCATCATTGCATTCGATGGTGCCGGTGCGAAGGCTTGAGGCGTAGGTTCAACGGGCTATGCTGTCTAAGGGTCACCCATGACAGACAGGCTGTTGACGAGCGTTTACCAAGTACTGACCAGGACTCAACGTCCCCTCTCTCCCCCCTCTCTTTCTTAAGGCGTAAGTGCGGTACATGTACTAATTTGCGGCCTCTACAGGACAGCCCGTTCTTTTCCCTCTCCCCCTCCTTATCCCCTGGGCTGGACGTAAGGTGTCATACGACCCGTGCCGAGAGTCAACCTGGCTGAGGGCCCAGTCTATCAAATAGCTCAGTCGTGCACGGAGTATCCGGATACCTGGCGACCTCCGGATTAACCAGCCTTATCTGCACAATGCGGATCTCTTTGCAGATGGACCTTCTTTCTCCGCGACTCGTGGGATCTCAATATGAATTCTAAAAAACAAAAATAAACAAAAACAAAAAATGTTATGGCCGGTTCCCCTTTCAAACCGGACGGTAGTACGGCGACCAAGCTGTCTATCGGCATAGCTCTTATGGCACCAGATAGTGTTGGAACTGTGGAAATACATGGTCCCTCCACTAGTGGATGCGAGCTCAAAAAATCCTTTTCCGACAGAGAGAGGACTGTGAATCATGGTCCCCCCTCTGCCGGCCCCACCAAGTCAACAACTTCGGTCAATGCTAATACGCTGTCTATAGGACGGACTGTGGCAACTCATGGTCCTTCCACGGTCGGCAATAGCGTTACCCCCAATAACCTGTTGGTGGTGGGACTGTGCATCATGGTCCCTCCACGGTCGGCAAAAGCGTTGCCCCCAAAAAACCTGATGGTGGTGCGACTGTGCATCATGGTCCCTCCACGGTCGGCAAAAGCGTTGCCCCTAAGAAACCTGATGGTGGTGGGACTGTGCATCATGGTCCCTCTACCAACACAAAGCGTCACCATAATCCGTCCATGGCGTCATACAAACACCGACGCAACGCTATCCGGATAGGACGCCAGCACAAATCGCCAAACTGGTATGGGCTCAGCAGATCCTTAAGGCCTGCGACCCGTCAATCAAACGCCAGAGGTCAGTGGAAGGAACCAGTTCGGTTCCCAAGAGGCAGAGAGTGCATAACACCGGCATCTCTCCCACTATAACACCTCACAGATCTTTCAGTGACATCTTGCAAGACAAAATTGTGGTCGCAGTCATCGACCGCAATGACATTGACGGGTCTATAATCCATGAGAAGTGGGATATGGTCAAGAGAGCGCTTTCGCGCTCCTTCTTTTCCTTCATAAGAAACCATCCCGGAAGGAGGGTGGCATCAAGGTCACATCAAATTGGTCGCGTGTGATGATCAAAGATCGGCCGATCTCTACAAGCTTGCAATAAGTAGGCATAGAGAGGTGTGGCCCGATGCAAAGCTCGAGGTTGTTGCAAGGGAGGACATCCCCTGCCGACCAAGATCTCGTATTTGGATCACTGCGGATCCATCCACCCCTGAGGACATCCTGGAAGTCCTGAAATTCAGCAACCCTTCACTTCCGACCCACAACTGGAAGGTTGCCAAACTGGAGAGCTGAAGGGCGATTACAGATGTGTCGTGGTTGTAATCAACCAAGAAACCCTGGCTCCTCTGGCCAAGAACGACTACATCATAAGATTCGCATGGGACGATGTCAAAATGCGGGTCTATAAAAAGGATGAAATGGATGCGGGTAAACTTCCCCCTCCTCCTCCTCCTCCCTCTGAATCTACGATCGTAGTCTCAGATCCTGGGGCTTCAATCTCCTTCCCCTCTTTAGAGAACGATGAACCCTCGCTAACCAACGAAACACCATCCATAACCGACGCTTTGTCAGATATGGAGACTGATGATCAAGATCAGGATAAGGCTCTTCTGAGTGAAGACGAGCTTCTCAACTCGTCCTCGGGATTGGAAGGCCTGAATAACACCGTGGTGGAGGCATCTCTGCCTGATTGTAGCGAAAATGCTGCAGTTAGTTCAGATTAACCTCCAAGACTCCATAAAGGCTTCGGCCGCACTTATTCTTCGTCTTACCAAAGGCGCAGAAGACATCGTCCTGATACAAGAACCTTGGATTGTCAACAAACTGGTTCGAGGACTCAGGACTCCTGGATACTACTCACTGTATGTGACCGATAAAGGTAAACCTAGATCGTGCATACTAGTGAAAGGTAATATTAATGCTTATTTACTCCCTAATTTCAGCGATCGAGATACAACTGTGGCAAGAAAAGAGACCGCTGGTAGATCATTCTGGCTAGTATCAGCGTATCTCGCCCACGATCAAGTGGGGCCTCTCCCTGGTGATAACCTAGAGAGGTTGATCGAAGAAGCAAGGAGGCAGAAAGCTGATCTCATATTGGGGTGCGATGCTAACGCTCATCACACCGTATGGGGCAGCACAGACATCAATAACAGAGGTGAGTCACTTTTTGAATATCTCTTACGTACTAACCTCATTGTTTGTAACTCAGGTAATGAACTCACCTTCATTACCAAAAATCGACAAGAAGTCCTTGACATCACTCTTGTCTCCGATACCATCAACGACATGATTACGGGCTGGAAGGTTTCGTCTGATCACTCTTTTTTGGATCACCGCTATCTTCTTTTCAACCTAAATGTTGAGCCTCCATGTCAACCCATTTTCCGAAATCCTCGGAAAACCAATTGGCCCTTATACAGAGACACATTACATAATCGTATTAAATCTGTACTCTTAAGTCCACCCTGCGACTCCAATGAGCTCGACAATAAAGTCGATGAACTCACCCTGGCCCTTAACGAAGCAATGGCGGCATCCTGCCCGCTCGTACAACCCAGGGGTAAGAAGAAGCCTCACTGGTGGACCCCTGAGCTAGGACCACTCAGAAAGGAGTGCAGAAGACTCTTCAATCTTGCTAAAAGCTCAAAAGCAATAACCGATTGGGAATCCCTCATACTATACAAAAAAGAACTAAGGAAAGCCAAAAGATCCTCATGGAGACTCTTCTGTGGCAAAATAGAAGAATCATCTGAGGCATCAAGGTTAAGAAAAATCCTCTCTTCTAATTCAATTATGCCTAGCTGCCTTAAGAAGGCAGACGGCTCTTGGACGACATCTAGCGAGGAATCGCTCAATCTGCTACTTGACACTCATTTCCCAGGCAGCTCCAATATTACCGGCAATTTAAGCCCTTGTAGGCCATTTGCACAGATAACTTACTCTCACGGTCTGATTACTAGGGAAAAGCTGACTTGGGCGCTACATAGCTTCAAACCCTTCAAGTCTGCAGGACCAGACGGCATAATACCTGCCGAACTACAAATGTCAGCGGATATCATCCTGCCTGTGCTGGAGATGATCCTGAAAAGCTGTCTAGACCTGGTTCATATTCCCCGGGCTTGGAGAGAAGTTAAAGTGGTTTTCATACCCAAGGCTGGCAAATATTCCCACGTCAGTCTAAAGGACCTCAGACCCATTAGTCTATCTTCATTCCTCCTCAAAACGCTGGAGCGATTGATTGATATCCATCTTCGCACGAACATAAATCCGCAATTGTTGTCTGCGGCTCAGCATGCATACTGTAAGGGAAAGTCGGTGGAAACCGCTCTTCACTCCTTAGTACGCACTATCGAATACTCTCTTCATCACAAAGAGTATACCATGGCGGCTTTCCTTGACATAGAAGGCGCCTTTAACAACGTTAACACATCTGCAATCGCAAATGCACTGACAGAACTGAAGGTGGTTAGCTCGCTTGGTGAATTGATTAATCTACTGCTTGAAAGTCGGATTATTAATTCAAAACTGGGCGTTACATCTGCTAGGAGGTCTGTCAGTAGAGGCACGCCACAAGGCGGTGTTCTTTCTCCCCTTCTCTGGAATTTGGTGGTGAATAAACTACTGATAAACCTGGAAGGGGAGGGCTGCAGGGTGATTGCCTATGCGGATGACGTTGCTATAGCCATCTCAGGAAAACACCTCAATACCATAAAGGAACTCCTGCAAAACGCTCTTAACAAGCTAACGAGATGGGCTAATCGGTGTGGACTGGGCGTTAACCCCCACAAAACCGAGTTGGTCCTCTTTTCCAGGAAATATAAAATCCCACATATTGACCCTCCCTCTATTAGCGGTACAAGCTTAACCTTCTCTGACGAAGCAAAATTTTTGGGTCTAATCTTCGATACGAAGTTAAGTTGGAAACCCAATATACAAGAAAGAGTCAAGAAAGCTACAGTAGCACTTTTCTCTTGCAAAAAAGCCATTGGCAATAAGTGGGGTATACAACCCCGTATTACGCATTGGCTATATACAGCGGTGGTTAGACCAATTCTTACTTACGGGGTGGTCGTCTGGTGGACTGCCCTGGATAAAGCTATAAACCGCGACAAACTGGGCAAAGTCCAGCGTTCAGCGTGTCTGTGCATTAGCGGAGCACTCCGTACTACTCCCTCCGCTGCACTGGACATTCTGTTACACCTGATACCCCTCGACATCTTCAGCATGCAAACAGCGGCTTGTTCCGCTGTCCGCTTAAAAGCTACCTCACAGTGGACCAACAAGAAGATCGGCCACTCCATCATTTTGGACTCCTTTAAGTCTCTACCCAGAAACATAGACTACACCATACCCCATCTGCAGTTCGGAAAAAACTTCCAAATCACCATTCCTTCCAGATCATTCTGGGATGATGATGCATTTGCGGAAGATAAATCGATCCACTTCTACACCGACGGATCTAAAACCAGCGGTTAGGTAGGTGGGGGCGTTTTCTCAGAAAAACTAAATCTTAGCCTCTCTTTCCGTCTTCCAGATTATTGTAGCGTGTTCCAGGCGGAAATTTTAGCGATAAAAGAAGCCCTGTCGTGGCTAAAGAGGAATGTGATATCCTCAAAGGATATCCGTATCTTCTCGGATAGTCAGCCAGCGATTAAGTCCCTGAACTCAGTCTCTTCAAATTCCATCGTAGCCCAAGATTGCCGCTCATCTCTTTCGGAGATGGCAGAGCAGTTCAACATTCACCTCTGTTGGGTGCCGGGACATAGAAACATTCCAGGTAACTGTAGGGCAGACGATCTCGCCAAAAAAGGAACCACTTTACCTCTTTTACCTGATAAAGGTTCTTTAGGAATACCAATCGCTATATGCAAACTCTTGCTCAAGCTATCAGCAATCGAGAGAACAAACCTTAGGTGGACATGTAGCAATACTTGTCTAGCGACTAAGCGAATCTGGCCAAAGCTGGATCTGCGACGCTCTAAGTGTCTAATCTCATTAAACCGACTGCATATTAGCTCGACCATAGGTGTTATCACAGGACACTGCTTAATAGGCAGGCTCGCCTCCAGACTTGGCGTGCACTCAAACGACTTCTGGTGAAGCTGCATGGACGAGGAGGAGGAGGAGAATATACTTCACCTTCTCTGCACATGTCCTGCGCTCTCCCACAAAATAAATCTCCATCTAGGGGACTTCTTGTTTAATGACACAAACGACTTAGCCAACACTGGCGTCAGAAGTCTTTCGCGCTTCATAAGAAGCTCCCATTGGTTCAACGAGCAGTGAGGGAATCCCCAGATCTGTGTGGTACCACAATGGACCTAATTTTGGTCTAAGTCTGTCGGCTTTAGCTGACAGCCACGTCAACCTAACCTAACCTAACCTAATACTAATTGTGTTTCAATTAACTGCAAAAGAAACTTTTATAACATAAGCCAAACTTGTTCTTCAAAATGTGTTTTCTATTGAAAATGTTAATGCTTTTAAATATTTGGGTTTAACTATTGACAGCAATATGAACTGGAGTATACACACTTCAATACTAAAAAGTATGTTCTAAAAGCAACATATATAATGTATCACCTGAGGGTAATATGCTCTCAGAAGCTATTAGAAACAGTTTATTATAGTTTGATACAATCTAAGTTGCAATATGGGCTCGTATGTTGGGGTGGTACTTATAACAATAATTTACAACCACTGATAGTATCTCAGAAACATATTCTAAGATTAATATGAAAAAAAAGCGCCGTGAACATAAACATCTTTATTTTTACAAAGTTTTAAAAATATTTTACTTAAGAAGTGCAAACTTACTAAATACGAATTTGCCTACTTATGGGCTGCGTAGCATAGAGCGATGTTTAGCTGATATTCCACCTCACAATACTTCTCGCTTCCTACATTTTTATAATTCAGTAGCACCCAGATTATTTAATAGGTTCCTTTCGAACTTCGAAATATAAAAAAATTCTTTTCATTCAACAGAGAAATTAAAAAGTGGCTATTTAGGTTTGACTTCAATGAAATAATTAATAACTTAATAAAAGTAATCATTTAGCGTAGTTTAAAAAAATAAAATAAAACATATTTTATGCGCTTATATTTACCAGTTAACATTATCAGATTTGTTTATATATCTTAATTACCCTACAACAATTGTATTTATCTTAAGTTTTTTATTTTCCTTAAATTGTGTTATAGCTCAATTAATGCATCCGTCACTAGTTTTTTTTTTTTTTTTTTTTTTTTTTTTTTTTTTTTTTTTTTTTAAATTCTGGCTTGCCAAGGCGATTTATAAAAGGGGGGGTACTTCGACCTAAAAGATCTTTTGTACCGTATGGGCCAGAAGAATTTTAAACTAGTAAAATTTCCACTTTCCGTGTAAAGCGGACAATTTTACCAGTAGAAGAATTCTTTATGTCCTCGGGGCTCAATTGTTCCCTGAGAAAGATCTTCTTTCTAATTCCATTAAGGGCTGGGCATTCACATAAAATGTGTTCAGCTGACTCGTCCTCTTCAAGACAGAGTCGGCACTCAGGAGAATCTGCTATTCTCATTTTGTGTAGATGATATCTTAAATCGTGGTGACCAGTAAGGTAACCTACTAGGTTTTTGATATCATGCCTGCTTAGGTTTAGACATTTGCTGGCATTATGATTGAAGGGCCGAATGGCTCGTTTGGCCTGTCTTAGACCTGGGATGTTATCCCAATGATAGATACATTTTCTATGTTCCCAGCTTTTAATTGCTGCCGTTGCTGCTGATCTAGGAGTGCAGCAGAAAGGTTCGGGACCTATGAAAGGTGTTTCTGAACCTTTTCTGGCCAGTTCGTCGGCCTTTTCGTTACCTTCTACCCCGCCATGACCCGGAACCCGCCATAATTTGGTCTTGTTTCTTGCTCCGAGTATTTGTAGGGTATTGAAGCAGTACATGACTGATTTGGAGTCAATGGTATACGAGCTAAGGGCGTTTATAGCTGCTTGTCTGTCCGTGAAAATATGGATGGTTGCACCTTTTATGCCAGATAAGATAATGTGGCTGGGGCATTCTTGAATGGCGTGGAGCTCCGCTTGAAATACGCTGGGACTTTTTCCCATGGGTATCGTAAAGCGTTTGTGTGGTTCGTATATTCCCGCTCCTACCCCCGTTTCCATTTTAGAACCATCCGTATACCACTTTATGCCGTTATGGCTGTTTGGTGGGTTATTGCTAACCCATGCTTCTCTTTTGGGTATCTCCGTGGAGAACCGTTTGTTGAAGCATAGTGTTTTTTGAATGCGGTCTGTGACCGCGCAGTTCATCGAGAAGGGTCTTAAGTTCCGGATGATCATTAAGACTTATCTCGTTTAGCTGCATTAGACTATCGCCACTTTTTGGACGTTTTTATAACTAAAGGAAGTATTTTATATTCCTCAATGTTCATTTATGTAATATTTACTGTAAGTTCACTTATAAAATGCTATTACATATGTTATCATTGATTGGAATAAAAAATGAAATGAAATGAAAAAAAAAAAAAAATTATAAGCTTTTTTCGACAGCCACCAAAAAAGAAGCTATCAACACTTTCTCCTGAAGTGAATTTATTTTATTTTATTTTATTTATGATCGTGATTTCGATTTCTTCTTTCAAGGTTAAATAAGTGATATATCAACAAAATTTCCTTAAATCGATTTAATATTCGAAAAATGTATAAACAAATAATCAAATTTTAATAAAAACAATAAAAACTCTCATTCCAAAACTAAAAATAATTTTGTCCACCTGGATTCTTAGTTTTAACCACTGTACGACATAGGCGGACTCCCTTAATACATCCCAGATGCTGCTATCAATAGCAACCTTTTATTCTAGTCTGTGGACAGATGTTTGTTTGTTTGTTGAAAGTAAGTACTTCGTTTTATTCTCGTTGACTTCAAGGCCAACCAATTTTGCTCGTTCTTAATCGCCATGGAAGTCTCTACCACTGTACGTTGAGATCGGCCTCTGATGTCGATATCGTCCGCGTATCCCAGTTGCAGGGATCTGTTGAAGGTAGTGGCTTCTGTGTTGACACCTACCCTTCACGCTATCTGCTTCAGAACAATATTTAAAATGTCACGGCAAGGAGATGCGCCTTTCTTTCTGATGGTCACTTGATAGAAACTTTTATTTCTTTGCACGAATTTTCATTTTTTCTTAGTGTATTTCGTATGTCGTTCAAAGTTTCCTTGATGTCTCCGCACATTCTCTCTTGAACATCGTTTTGTTCTTAAAACTATTGAAAGATTTATCGATGTTCATATGCGAGACCGGGTAGAAACCACTATCCCTCTGGACTCAAATCAGTAGTCGCATAGAAAAAAGAAATTCCACGGAGCGTGCTCTCCACCGATTGCCAAAAAGATAAAGGCAGTACTTTACAGTCGTTTGTGCCTTCCTAGATATTGAGGGTGCTTTCGATAATATCGGGTACGAGTCGATTGCAAGAGCAATCAGTTGTTAAGGTATTAGAGCCATGCAAGCAAGTCAAATGATAACCCACTCATCTGGATGGTGTCTCGGCAATAGAGACTGTTGTTAGGCTTTCACCATTACAAATCTTCAAAAGGAAGGAAAAGGAATCTTCGCTGCAGCGAAAAAACAATTTCTAACCAAGTGACCTCGTGAGAAACTTGCAAATACTTGACCTAATTCCAAACACTGACATGTTTTGGGCTATGTCGGACATTTTGGTTAGGCAATATTGTTTTGGAATACTATTTGGGTGTTCCGGCATTTGGAGTCCACGAAGTCTGATACATATGGAAGGTGCCCAACTGGGATCGATGCCATTTAAATCCACACCAAATTAGTCAATCTGGACTTCAAGCGTTGTCGTCCAATTCAATAAACGCTATGACAGTCGAGAGCTGCTATGATGAGTTGCAATATCTAGCCAGACCTCAGACATTACAATGTTAGACTTGATTGGCTATCTGGCTCAACGATCTTCAGGGTGTGTGGCATAAGCTTAATAGAAAAGAAGGTTTTAGGCACTGTAGGAGTCGTTAATGCCAAACATTTATTTTATTTTATAGTCTGCCGAAAAGGTCGATGACATACCTACTTATTCACTTTCAATGCGCTGAAGATATACTTGGAGAGAAACTTAATTTGATAAACATATTTATTACATACAATCTATGTCGATAAACATGAGTAGGTACTATGAATGAGGAATTTTATATATGTAGTCAAATAACTAACAAACCTAGTTACAAAGGTCGTAGACAAACACCAAATTACTTTACTTATGTACTTCCCCCCTGATTTGCTCTGATCTTAAACGTTAAGCCAGGCCAGGCACGATGTTCACATCATTGTCCTTCTACTGTAACTGTACCTTACACGGTTGTTTATTCAATTCTAAGCGAATTTCCAATCCCAACCATATATTCTGGCTCTCTCTCCAAATGCCGACAACCAGCCGCCAAACGAATGAGAAAACTTTGCCACTTTAATCCTGAATTATTACCGTTATCTCATTAATTTCATCACACATACCTTAATGGCCGTGATTTCCAATTACATGCCCTTCATCGATACAAGCATCGAATGCCATTTGAAAAACACGCAACGTAACATATAACAGCGAACGAAGAACGCCCGTGCGAATAAAAACATTAATGGCAATAACTGACACAAAGGATCTATGGCACCACAAAAGTAATCACATCTGCTACAGCCCAATCGGATCACAATCTAAATGACTCTCTCTCTCTTTGTTTAGTCCTCCTCCACGTGATACACCTTAACATCAATGGTGTTGCTGCTTCAACTCATTGGAAACGAAATGATACCTTGAACGAACCACCGAAATGACATTTTTATCCACTATTGCCGCAGATAGAATTTTATCGTCGTATAAATATCGCATTTTGGAGAATCACACAATTTAATGAGGACATCGCATGCGATTTTTGAAAATCACAGAAAGCCATTGACATTTCGGTGCCATTGATTTTTATGCGCTCATCCTTGCCGAATGCGGCGCGCGGCAGATAAATAATAAACGCCCATTGTTTCATCTATTCTCATAGCGCGCCTTTATAGCTAGCACAAATCGTTGAAGGCCCTCAAAGGATAATACTTGTAAATAAAACTTAATTTATGTAAACGATGGCAGCCATCTTTTGGTGGTCGCTGCGTATGTATAATGTTAAACTCGTACCTAAGCACTCATGAAAACATTTTGCGGTCGCGTTTATTATAAGCGCATCCGATGACATCCATAAATTTTATCAATCGACCGCAGGAATAATATATTTTGTTCCCAGGACGAGTGGCCAAGAATGAGTGGATTTATGGAACAAGTAAACAAGTTCTGATTGGATTGTGGCATTAAATTAATTTCGCGAAAAGAACCAAGCTGACCGCTTACATTAATTTTCGTGATTTGTACCGGATTAGAGGCGGTTTTAGGATTAACTTTAATATTATTCCGGAGATGAACTCGAATACTGGGTGAAATATAATTATTTTGAGTGATGTTGAGGAGTGTGATCAAATACATTTTTGTTATAATGCCATTCTTTTCATTCCAACGGTTTTCAATATTATTATTTTCGCGCATTAAGGAAATGCGATTTGGAAGACAGGGTAAGATGCCGATGCACGTTGGTTTTGAATGTTTATAAAGTGCCTTCTTCTTTCTTTACGGCGAGGTTATGATCAAACAAATTAAACGGGCCATAACCCTCCCATTTTACTTTACCGCATCCCTACTGTTTCCACACAGCGGTTCACCGGTTCGACCACAATAATTTCTTGTTTATCTACCAGGTAGAACACCTTAAAAGATTTCGCATTAAAATAAAAAAGCGGCCAAGTGCGAGTCGGATTCGCCCATGAAGGGTTCCGCGCGAATTATAATCATTATTTACTTAGGCACCTATTACAGATTTATTATTAGAAAATAATGGTTCACGGTTTACGCATAAGGCTTATGTTTATGAAATTAAATGATTTTTTTTTATATTTGAGTTGATTGAAGGAAAGGTAAATTGCGGTTTACGATTTATGACGTATTAAAAAAAAACTACTTACTAGATCTCGTTCAAACCAATTTTCGGTAGAAGTTTGCATGGTAATGTACATCATATATTTTTTTTAGTTTTATCATTCCCTTATTTTAGAAGTTAGAGGGGGGAGACACACATTTTACCACTTTGGAAGTGTCTCTCGCTCAAACTATTCAGTTTAGAAAAAAATGATATTAGATACCTCAATATCATTTTTGAAGACCTATCCATAGATACCCCACACGTATGGGTTTGATGGATTTTTCTTTTAGTTTCAGTTGGGGGAACCCCCAAAATTTATTGTTTTTTTTTCTATTTTTATGTGAAAATCTTAATGCGGTTCACAGAATACATCTACTTACCAAGTTTAAACAGTATAGCTCTTATAGTTTCGGGAAAAAGTGGCTGTGACATGCCCGGACAGACAGACAGACAGACAGAGAGACAGACAGATATGACGAATCTATAAGGGTTCCGTTTTTTGCCATTTGGCTACGGAACCCTAAAAAGGTATACGAGTACATACAATAAATATAAAAATACAAAACATAATATTGACATTAGTTAATAAACTAATAAATTGGCCTTAACTAAAGAAAAAAAGTGGTCTGGGTGCGACCCATTATTATTATCCGTAATAGAGGTTCTGTTAGAAGACGGCACCCCACTGTCTCGTCATCCTCTTCCATGTCCTCTGTCTCTTCCACCTCTCTTCCACCTCCACTTCCTCTTCCTCCTCCTCTTAATCTGCCTCTGTCTCCACCTCTACCAGTCTTTCCTACCCAGCCACCACCTCCGCCCCTGAGTACATCTTTTTTAGAGGCGGCCCTACTTCCGGGGCCTCTATTTTATCACTTTTAGGGGTGTGGGGGATATCACCATTTCTTCCCCTAGCTGTAATAATAATAATCATAATAATAATAATGCATACTAATAATAATAATAAATAGTACAAATCATCAATTTCAAAATTCGGCGAATTTGCCTTTATGTTAGTTATTTATTTAGTAACTAAAAACGGCTATACCGATTTCGCTGGAAACTTAATCATTTCTGAGTTCCATAATTTAATTACGCTTTGAATAAACCCATATCAATATCATCTCGAGATAATCGTGGCGAAAGATAATTCCGAACGCACATACAAACATACGAACATACGAACATACGCACATACGCACATGAGACACGAATAAAAAAGGGCTATCAAGGAAAGTAAGGCAAAATGCTTTAAGCGTATATGCGACGAAGCTGATATTAACCCCAGGGGAACAGGATACAGGATAATTATGACGAAGCTGAAGGGCTGTAGAACCCCCCCAATAACATGCCCAAGAATGTTGAGGACTATAGTAGATCACCTTTTCCCCAGAAGACCAGCTACTATGTGCAGCATAATAAGAGAGGTTAATCCAGACGATATACCTGTTATTACTCTGGTGGAGCTGCTAAAGGCATGCGGCAGGATAGGTGACAACAAGGCGCCCGGACCAGACGGAATCCCAAACAAGGCATTGAAGGTGGCTGTTAGAAAGAGACCAGACCTCTTCATATCAACAATGCAGAGGTGCCTAGAGGAGGGAACATTTCATGAGAAATGGAAAATGCAGCACTTGGTCCTGCTTCCGAAAGGAAAGAAGCCTCCAGGAGAACCATCGTCCTACCGCCCTATATGCCTATTGGACACCATGGGAAAAATCTTCGAGAAGATAATCTATAATAGACTTCTCGCAGTGGCTGAAGAGAAAGGAGCCCTCTCAGACCGACAGTTTGGCTTCAGAAGAGCGCGTTCTACAGTTGATGCTATAAGAGCGTTGGTCCACATAGCCGAACGTGCCATAGAAGGAGTAATATGGCTCTACGGCACAAAGGAGTATTGTGCAGTGGTTACGCTGGACGTCAAAAACGCTTTCAATTCGCGAACTGGTCATTCCTAAGAAGATCTCTCGCCAGAATGGATACACCATATTACTTGCTGAGGATAGTGACGGACTACTTTAACAACAGGAAGCTAAGGTATTATACCGACGAGGGAGTCAAATACTACATGGTTACCGCGGGCGTCCCACAGGGATCCGTAATGGGACCGCTTCTGTGGAACGTCATGTATGACGGAGTCCTATGATTAACGCTACCTCGCGGAGCATCGATAATTGAATTTGCCGACGACATTGCCATCGTGACAGTAGCTAAACAGATCCATGAAGTGGAATCAGCTACAAATGAAGCAATTTCCAGGATAAAACACTGGCTAGTATCTGCCGCACTAGAACTGGTCAATCATAAAACAGAAGCAGTCCTTATAACGAGTCGAAAAACTATTGAATTCGCCAATTGCCAGGTGGGAAACCAGATCATCAGATCCAAAGGAGCAGTCAAATACCTTGGAGTCATGCTAGACAGCAGACTGCAGTTCATGACGCACGTGGAGTATATTACAACGAAAGCATCGCAAATTCATGAAGCTCTCTCACGCATACTACCTAACATCGGGTTCCCTGAATACGCTAGGAGGGCCGTTTTATCAAGAGTAGTCAGTTCAGTTCTCCTTTACGCCGCCCTGATTTGGGCGGGGGCACTAGCGACGAAAGAAACAAGAATCGTTAAGGACAATCTGCAGTTTTCGAACCATCTCGGACGAAGCGGAATTCGTCATAGCTGGAATGATACCCATAGACATTCTAGCGGGCGAGATGTTGAGGATCTAGAACAGAAAGACGTCGGGCGGACAAGATGCAAGTGAAATGGAAAGAATTAAAGTAGAAGAAAGAGCAGCTTCAATTGCTATATGGCAAACCAGGTGGGACAAAACCACGAAAGGCAGATGGACATACCAGCTGATCCCGTCAATCGAGACCTGGACAAAGCGAGCACATGGAAACAGCAACTACCACCTTCCGCTGTTCCTGACTGGCCACGGCGGCTATCGCGAATACCTATATCGATTTGGACACGATAGCTCGCCAATTTGCCCAGATTGTCCAGACCAGGAGGAAGACATGGAGCACACAGTTTTTCGTTGTAGGCGATTGGTAGCATGGAGAACGAATCTGCTCTATCCATATTTCCTAATAGACCATATATTGCAGTTGGAGGACAATTGGACGACAGTTTGTAATCTGGTAACAACTATCCAAAATGAACTGCGTAGAGTAGAAAAGCTAAGGAGAGCATCAGAAGCAGCAGAAGCGTCAGAAGCAACTGACACAAGACAAGACGCATAGCATGAATTGCTGACCAGCCCCGCGAAGTAATACATAACGGCAGTCCCGCGGGGAGAGTGGTTGACGTCTGCTGGGTGTGGATTAGTACGTAGGAGCATTCCTGGCATCGATTATTCGGGTTTGCGAATCGTACATGCCATCTTTTGAAGATTACCACATCCATTGGCAGGGCCAAGAAAAAAAAAAAACATAATGACGGGCTACAGTCCGCTTGGGCGAACTGTTGGATACCCTATTCTTATTCCTATCCCTCATAAGCGGGCGTGACAAAAGTCTAAGTATGGTTGAATTGTTAAGAACGCTCTACATATTTTGTTATATAACATTTAAAGGATTTTATAAAAAAAACGAAGCTTTTGTAAAAAAACGCTCCCTAGCTCAAACTTTGGTTTTTCAATAAAAAAATTGTATTTAATTGTGGACTTGTCAGTAAGCGGATTTAACCCTTTCGATCCGGATGGGACATAGAACAAAGGTGTTTTTACACCTTGGATGTCCCATCCGGATCGAAAGGGTTAAAAAAAATCAACACTTGAGCATAAAGGGCCCCTAGAGAGTATATAGGTATTATAAATTTCAGCTCCCTAGCTCAAATTTTGGTTTTTCAATAATATTGTTTTATTTAATTGTGGGCGTGTCAGTTTGCGGATTTTAAAAAAATTATCTCCTGAGCAGTTTGTGTGCCTGTGGGCGGATTTCAAAAATTTAAACTTGATTATTTCGGGACCCTAGAGAGTATATGGTTAAAATTTCAGCTCTCTAGGTCCAGTTTAAAGGCCTTATTTTTTGCCAACAGACGGACGGACGGACGGACGGACATGGCTAGATCGACATTACTATCGATGCTGATCATAAATGTAGTAACTTTTAGGGCTCTACGGGCGATATTAAGGTATGTTACAAACTATGCGTCAAAATTAATATACCCTTAGAATAGGGTATAAAAACATACGCACAAACTTACATACACACACACAAACATCACTATAAAAACGTTGGAATCGGCCCAATTACAACAACTTCCAGTGAGAGGTTAAAACTAAAGTTAAGACAGCAAGAGCGTAGCATTTAAATAAATCGCGATTTGAGGTTAAATCCAAGTGATTATTGAACGAATTAAATAAATAGATGCATTGAGTTATCGGTTCAGACAAACCATAATTGTTCGATGTTGCAGTAACGAAGTTGGGTGTGGTACCCTTTATGTCATGCTATAGGTTTACAAATAAATTCAATGCGTTCTTAACAGCAATGCCAGAAACCTCGGATATACTATTCCAACGGCACAATTTTATTTAAACCTATTAAGGTCAATTGCAGTGCCATCAACAGTCGGTGCACTTAAGCCCAATTTCAAATTAATTATTTTTTACATGGCTTCATATCTGAAAATCCAACAAAATACTCGGGTCTCCAAAGTATGTCAATGAGTCCAAATGCCAGGCGTTCACTTTAAGTTAAAATCCGAATCTTCTTCCACGAAACGAATTAGAACTGCCAGCAGATTTAAAATTCCTGCAAAAAGTTGATTTACTTCTAACTCAGAGGATATGCTATTTAATTAAAATTTCCCCCACAATGAGGCAAATCTTGCTTCCGTCGTCAGTAAGAGCTTTTGGTTTCGATCTTTTTTGACTTTTTGTTTTAATAATCCAATTGCTGCACAGATTGGCCAAATTGCGTTCATTTATCTGCTTCGTCGGCCTCATTTTCACCAGAAAAGGATTCTTCACTTACATACGTCAGACCTTAAATGGTCCTTAAAATAATAGAATTTATCTTTTTATACTCAGAAATGCTGCTGTCGCAAGCACTATCCTTGACTACAAAGTGCAAGGATCCTTATCGTGTCGGTGTCATTGAATGCATCTGCTATTAGACTTTGGCTTCACATATATTACGATTTTGGCCTGGTCTGGCCCAATGGAAAATAAACAAACTTCTGTGTACCACTTGAAGACGACATTGTGTATAGCTACTGTAAATAATTTCGACGACACAACACACATTGGAATAATATGCACGTCTCTTGGGAAAGAAGGGATAGCCGTTATTCTTTCCTCAATGACAATAAATTTTCATTTTTGTTGAACGGGCCAAGAGTAGCGTAATACATTATGAAAAAATAGCATTATGTGGTAAACGGTAAGTGAATCCTCATATATAAGCAACAGATTGTTTTTTTTTTTGATATGAGGGTGAACAGTGGGACAACAAAGTTACGGTACTTATAATACGAGTAGATAAACTTTTTAAAAAAAGTGATTTGAGTAAAAAAATCAATTGCTTTATCGAAGAAGTCGATGGAAATATAGTTCGTGTTCTACGCAAAGTCTTTCTTAACAATTGGTCCATACAATTTTTTTTGCCATGCCAAATTTTTGGGGGCGCTTTTGACAAAAACCTTGTTTTTGCGATTAATTTCTGAAAATGCAAAAATTACACGCAGGCTTTCCCCGAACTCCGACAAACTAGTTTGATCAGGGACACAAACATCTTCGAAAATACAGTAGGTAACAAGAAATCAATCATGGGTGGCACTAAGAAAACGAGGAGTCCCAGAAACGTACGTACAGATGATCAGGAACATTTTTGAGAGAGTTAAAATAAGAGTAAGATGCCCTGTTGGCATCACCGAGGATTCCCCAATCAAAGTCGAGGTACACTAGGTAAGCGTCTTAAGTCCCTTGATATTTGTTACAGTCATTGAATATTTGCTTGAAGAAAAAGTGACGGACCCCAAAGTGCATCAGTTATTCTATGATGAAGCTGAAACTATCATAAGCAAGGAACAATTCTACAACCTGCAAACGAGAAACGAGAAAGAATGCGTCAGCCTATTTGATCATAACAATCTGCTTGTGTAATTTTTTCCGCAGCATACAAACAGTTTTGCACCGTATAAGACCGAAAAGAAGATACTTGTGCTGACGTTCTCTGAGCCACTTCGATCTATTCCAGACATTTACATAAATGAAAGCGTGATTCCGAAGTGCGAAAAGTTTAAATATCTGGGATCTTTGATCAATAGCGAAGCATTCTTGGATGCCGACATCAAGCATCGCGCAAGCGTAAGGTGGATGAAGGGAAGAAAGCTGAAAGGAAAGCTCCACAGCGCAGTTGTGCACCCTAATGAAAAGAAGGCTTATAGACCCATATCGCTTCTTCCAATAATTTCCAAAGTTTTTGAGAGGATATTACTCAGACGCTTACAACCAATTATGGAAGAAAACCGTTCCATACCTGACCACCAGTTCGGGTTCAGAAGCAAACATTCAACAATTGATTAAGTGCATCGGATAACTGACGTAATTGAGAAAGCTCTCGAAAATCTGCTCTGCCGTATTCTTGGACGCTTCGCAAGCATTTGATAAGGTCATGAAGGCCTCAAGCTCAAATTAAAACAAGTTCTCCCGGAACAATTATATAAAATAATAGAATCTTATCTGTCAAACACGGAAACGAATACTCAGAATTTTAAGAAATAAGGGCAGGCGTGCCGCAAGTTAGCGTTCTTAAGCCACTTTTGCACCTGTTATTTACGCGTGACATACCGTAAACCGAAGGTATTACATTAGGCATGTTCGCCGACGACACTGCTATACTGGCAAAAAAAAAAATACAAGGCGCGCTTAACCGGGTCAATTAATGGACAAAATCATGGAGGATCGCTCTTAACAAAACGAAATCGGTCCACGTGGATTTTACATATAGACAATCAAATAACTTGCCTGTTTTTATAAATACGGTCCAAGTTCCGTTTGCATGTAAAAAACATAGGGACGGGCTACAGTCCGCTTGGGCGAACTGTTGGATACCCTATTCTTATTCCTATCCCTCATAAGTGGGCGTGACAAAAGTCTTAGTATGGTTAAATTGTTAAGAACGCTCTACATATTTTGTTATATAACATTTAAAGGATTTTATCAAAAAAAAAACGCTCCCTAGCTTAAACTTGGGTGTTTCAATAAAATTGTTTTATTTAATTGTGGGCGTGTCAGTAGGCGGATTTAAAAAAAAATTAACACATGAGCATAAAGGGCCCCTAGAGAGTATATATTATAAATTTCAGCTCCCTAGCTCAAACTTTGGTTTTTCAAAAAAAATGTTTTATTTATTTGTGGGCGTGTCAGTGGGCGGATTTTGAAAATATTTATACATGAGCTTAAAGGGCCCCTAGAGAGTATATATTATAAATTTCAGATCCCTAGCTCAAACTTTGGATTTTCAAAAAAATTGTTTTATTTATTTGTGGGCGTGTCAGTGGGCGGATTTTGAAAATATTTATACATGAGCTTAAAATGCCCCTAGAGAGTATATATTAAAAATTTCAGCTCCCTAGCTCAAATTTTGGTTTTTCAATAAAATTGTTTTATTTTTTTGTGGGCGTGGCAGTGGGTGGATTTTGAAAATTGTATATCCCGAGCAGTTTTAGGAGTCATAGATCATATATAAAAAATTTCAGCTTCCTAGCTCAAAATTCGATTTTTTCCAAAATTTTGTTTTTTTGAGTTTGTGGGCGTGTCTGTGGGCGGATTTCAAAAATTCGTAAACTTGATTATTTCGGGACCCTAGAGAGTATATGGTTAAAATTTCAGCTCTCTAGGTCCAGTTTAAAGGCCTAATTTTTGCCGACGGACGGACGGACGGACGGACGGACATGGCTAGATCGACATTACTATCGATGCTGATCATAAATATAGTAACTTTTAGGGGTCTACGGGCAATATTAAGGTATGTTACAAACTATGCGTCAAAATTAATATACCCCTAGAATAGGGTATAAAGAAATGCGAAGAATTTAGGAACAAATATAGAGAACTTTATTGGTCACTCGGAAAATATTCCAAGCTTAACCTCGAGAACAAGCTTTTATTATGCAAGCAAGTGCTAAAGCTCGTGTGGACGTATGGCACACAACTATGGTGTTGTACCAGTGAATCAAATAAAAACACTTTACAAACTTTTCACAACAAAGTGATAAGATCATGCGTCAATGCACGGTGGTACATTAGAAACGAAGATTTCCACAGAGGTCTTGGAATTCCCACGGTTAAGGAAGAAACTAGAAATTGCGCTCTAAAGCATAGAAATCTATTATTAGGACACTTCAATAACTCGGTCCTTGAAGTTCTAGACGAAACGAATTTATTGCGGCGATTACGACGAACTAAACCTTCTGACTTAGCCCGATAATCTTCAACCGCAATAAAATTGCGGAACTAGCAGGAACTATCGCTGGAAAGTTTTCTGCCGCACGTTTAAAACTTCGTGAAAACAAAATTGCTGGATAAGTAGTAGTTATTGGTTTTAGTGAGTAAAAATCTTACATTACTATGAGCTCGCGCCGACGGTCATCATAGTGTCTTTTCGAAGAATTCCACCTGTATCGGAAAAAAAAATGTTGCTTCGCATAAAGTTGGAGTATATACGTATCAAAGCTGGATCGAATAAGAAGTTTCAAGATCAGAAAAAGCATTCACGGCAAATGACCTATTCGTACCGTCGTGTTCAAAGGAGAGATAAAGGAACCTTGTCAGAAAGCCATTATCAATCAAAGATTCTATACAATCGCGAAAGAGAGGTAGGCACTAAAACTCCTGGATCACACAAATGCAACAATACAAGCATTTGATTGGTCTTAGTGATGAACTGATTCAAAATTGGGAGTCCTGCCAATACTTTTGGAGGTTAAACCGGCGAGCACCCCGTGGACCAGTAGCTATGTAGCGAAGAGGAAGGGTTATGATCCCTTTAGTCCAGATTATCAGCTCGTCTTAAAAGAAAAGAGAAAGATGGCATTTAAGGTGGCACATAAAAAAATCAAGATGTAGGAGATTGAGCTAGTGAAGGCCCCTTCATCCGAAGGTCTTTTGAGTTTGCTGAAAAAAGGAACGACGTATTTTTTTATAAAAGACTAGCGGAAGCCGGCGAAAGTTGTTTCGTTGTCTAGCAGGCGCTAATTTCACCTCGCTTTTCGAATAGAACAGGTCTTGTGTGGCCCTCTTCGTGGATACAAATTATTTAACACTTCTATCCGCATGGTTAAGTACGCTCACGCAACTTCGATGCTCTGCTAAGGAAAGCTGCCTACTTGTCTGGCAGAGGGTGGCGACGGTGTAGAGATTTGTGTGTTGGCTTGTGACCCATGCGGTGCAGGTTCAATCCCCATGGGGAACAACAACATACGCCACCAATATTCCAGCCTCTACGCCAAAAGGAGGATTTCTGCCTGGCAGTACAATGGACCGTTACCGAGTCTGAGTGCTCTGGGATTTGGAAATCCTTTTTCTAAAAAAACTTGCCTGGCAGGCGCCTATGCCACTGTCTGTTCAAACGTGGCTTAGACTTGGTATAGTGCCAATTCTATATTACGATCAAAGCAATCAATTCAAAAATATATTAATGTTATTATTTTTTCTGAAAATTGTTAATTTTGTTCGGCAATATAATTTTTTTTTGCTGACTTGGAAACAATTATCTTTTTTATTATTTAAAGTGTTCCTTTTTACATTTTATTAATTTCTTACACCGCTGTTTAGTGATTGGAAGACCGTGCTTTCAAATCCCGACCATATCCATTACTTAATTTGGAGTAGGGGAGGACGGGGAACAGAGGACCAGCGGGGCACATAGGACTTTCTGTTTAAAATGATAAGTAAGTGACTTATCCAAAAAGTTAAACGCAAAAATAAAAGCGCCCATCTAGCTTCTCAGTTGGTTACTGTCTATCGTGCGCGCGAGTACTCTCCAGGGGAATAAATTAAAATTTAATGTTTTTTAAGGTAAGTTTATAAAAAAAATGTATGAAAGTGTGCGTGTTTACTATTTAAAGGCTATCCAAATAAAAATTTCAAGTTTTTATGTCGAAAACAGTGAAGTTTAGTGGTGCTTTGTGCAATTTTAATTTTGTGAAATAGTCGTACTCAAACATGTCAATAGCACTTTTTAAAAGGCATTCGTATTGGGGCACAGAGGACTAGGGCGGTCCTCTGTGCCCCCTATAGAAAATTAACCCGATTAATTTTTGATGGTTTTTGTTAAAGATGAATACGCAACTATAAAAAATTGCAAAAAATAAAAAGACGACCACTAAGGGCAATCCCAGTTGCAGAAGCTAGAGCTCATCCTAGGAAGACAACAATGACGCCAATCCTTGTTGCATTTATTGGACTGATAAAATCAAAAGAAAATAAAGGATGGACCCAGTGTCGTGGTTGTAAACAGTGGGCACATGATGCTTGTGCCGGAGCAGGAATGACGACAACTATATACCGTGCTTACATTGCGTTTAAATTCAGGTTAAATATTTAAAACATTTATTATTTTTAAATTGTTTTAATTTATTTAATATTTACCAATGAAGTTTATAGAATGTTTAAGTTATTAATTGATTAAAAGGAATAGAATAAATACCTACATACATTGAAGATTATCCGCACTTTTTCTTTTGGAGCAGAAGATGTTTCATATTGGGTATAGAGCACCACCTAGGTCCTATGTGCCCCAACAATGGGGCACATAGGACCAAAATCACTGTTTATGCACTTTTAATTTTTAGAACATAAGTGATAAAGTTGTGATAGCAATTATTTACTTATTTAATGTTGACACCTAAAGGTAATTGGCAAACGTTAAGTGGTCCTCTGTGCCCCGTCCTCCCTTATACGTAAAACTTTATCTCCTTAAGCTACTTAGATAACACAAGAGGAGAAAACCATACAACTGCAGCAAAACACTTCTTTCCTATCTGTCTATTCTTTCTAAGGTAAGTAGCACCGAAAAGCAAGCATGAAATGCGCCATTGCTAGGTGCTGCTTGATGTGAAGCAATGCTTGCGCTGTGTTCATAGCACAATAAGGGTACTGTTACATTTACGGAAAAACCAGTTTAGCGTAAGCAAATTATTAAAAAAAATAAATAAAGAACATAGTAACAAAATTTCATCAAAATCCTTAAAACGAAAGTGAGTTTTTAAAGGACACACACAAATAACGAGTAATTTTTATATAATTGAACCAAACAACCAAAGTCGACGATTAGGTATCTTCGCGTCGAAATGCTTTACACTTGGATTATTATCCAGGACGACTCTAGACTCGACTTCTGCTGATAGCTGCTATGTTGTGCTTTAGTGTTGTAGAATCAGGCTAAGCATTGATAGGCATCAACTTGGCGATGCCAATAGCTGTAACAGAGACCACACATTAACTGCGCTTATTTTACCTCAAAGTGGATACTGGCCATGGCTATCAAGACATAACTTGCTAAACTTATGAGCGCGAGTGCAACACTATAATGCTCTGTCGGAATGGCTGGCTGATAAGTCTCAGAAGTCTTACATGAGCCACTCAGAAAGAGGACGTGTGGCGGATGAATTCACTAGTTTGAATCCACGGTGCCATCCATAGCCAGGATGGCAGATACCTTACATGATCTACTTCGACTTGTTTGGAGCTGAGGTCAGTAAGGAATTTTCCAAGAATAGTCAGGGTGTTGAAAAAAGAGATGGTCGTTTGATAGGGTATCGAAAAGTCTACTGTGTACTTCGCAATAAAGTTGTTACTGCAATACGAGCCGCAAAATGTATTTTTTATTCAAGTAAACTAAAAGTCTCATTAGGAAGTAAGCTCTGGTGGAGTGCTCTTGATCCTAATGAACTCATTTCAAAATTTATCTCGTCGCAGAAATCGTCAAATAGTTTGCAGTCATTTCAACAAAGTGGCAACCCAATACGCTTGTTGCCCTAGTTTCTGCTTCAAAGCATTCAATAGCGCTGATGTTGTTGAAAGTATTCTGTCTATCAAATCGAATGCCGTTGGACTTGATGACATTCATTCATCTTTTCTTAAAATCGTATTACCCATTTTACTACCTTTTATTAGATACCCATATCTTCAACACTGTGGTGACTACAGGGATCTTTCCTAGGCAATGGAAATCAGCAAAAATTATCCCCGTCCCAAAATCTTCCAAGCGCGATGCGTTTAGGGCGATTTCAATACTCCATTTTTGTCAAAAGCCTTTAAAAGCATCCTAAAAAAGCAAGTTAGCCGTCATCTCTCCATGTTCAACCTATTATCATCTAAGCAATCTGGTTTCCGATAAAAACACAGTTGTACCTCTGCTGTGATAGGTGTCTCTGAAGATATTCGGCAAGCTATGGAAGAAGACAAACTGTCCTTCTTAGTCCTTCTTGATTTTTCTAAGGCGTTTGATTTGGTTCACCAATCATTTTTATGCCGCAAGTTGTCTCATATATATAACTTCGAGCCTTGTGCTATAAAGTTAGTATTGTCATAATTAACTTATAGATTTCAAGCCGTTGAAGTTAATCAATCCCTTTCAAACCCCCTGCCTATCATAAGTGGTGTCCCTCAGTGATCCATTTTAGGGCCTTTGTTTTTCTCCCTATATGTCAACGATCTTCCTAATGTCATCAAAAGCAGCTCAGTTCGCACAATCGATTAATAGTCTTAACATATGCTTGTGAAATTTTTTGGAGCTGTAGTTATGTATCTAAGAGGGAACTTAATGTGGCATTTAATTGTATTGTGCGAAATGTGTTTGGATTGCGTAAATTTGATCGAGTATCACTCTACTCCAGCCAACTTTATAAAATGACTTTTGACAATCTACTCAAGTTTCGAACTCTTTGCCTGTTTTCGGACATACTTTTAACACATCAACCAACTTATGTATACAAGAAAAAAATAAGATTTCCCACCTCAAGCAGATCTGCTCAATTGATTCCTCCTCGGTTTTCTTGTTCAACATCTGAGCGTCAGTTCTTTATTCATTCCACACGGTTGTTTAACTCCTTGCCCTACTCTATCCGAAGTTTAAATAACACAACCAAACTTAAAAATGAATTAAAATCATATCTCTCCTTGAATTCTTAAAATTTCTTATTGATTTTTTGTACAATTTCGTGAAAATAATTGCTTGTGCTTTACTATTCATTATTTCTTTTTTCTATTCTCATCAACATGAATTTTTCGTTTTGTAACTCATGCATCTTTTAATACTTGCTTCAACTGTGTAAATAAAAATAAATAAATAAAGTGGCGGATAAATCCTCAATGGGCCAACGGTAGCTCTCACATCTCGGAAGTGGGTTACTGGCACCAGAATATCCGTACCGCTGACTAGGGTGAAAACAAGGGCCTGGTCCTCCAGGTTGGGGGTTGTGCCCTTGTGCCGTCGGAATAACTACCAGATCACGTCAACAAACCTAGTTATGAGAGACACGAGAAGCCTTGTAAATGGGTTTCCTCCAAAAGAAGAAATTATTGAATATTTTCATGTTATCCACTTTTTAAAGAGAAATTTGAATTTATTAATTACGGAAAATCTTTATTTCGCGTACGTCTTTTATGAGACTATCAACGAATACCCTCGTATGTCCACCGAACCCGCAACGTATAACTTCGAGACAGTAAAGAAGTTCACCTTCATTGGAGTAAACAAAAACTCCAAAAAAGAAACCTTAGTGGAGATCCGACGGAGAATTACCTTGGGAAACAGCTGATACTTTGGTATGGCCAACCAATTGGGTTCAAAACTCCTCACTCGAAGAAGAAAATGCATGCTTTATCGAACCTTAATCCTGCCAGTCCTGCTGAATGTAGCCGAGAGCTGGTTTATAAGTAGGGAAGGGGAGCTAACATTGGGTTCATCTGAATGAAAAACAATCTGTCGCATATTTGGTCCTGTGTGCGAGTAGGGCGAAGGGAGGAGCAGATACAACCACGAACTCTATGAGCTTTACCAAGACATGGTTGTAGTCGAAAAAGCTAAATAACGTCGACTATATTGGCTCAATCACATTGAGCGAATGGACAATAATGCTCCAGCCAAGAGGACCTTCGAAGGCAACGAAGACCGATCCTCAGTTTAAGAGACCAAGCCATCGCGAATGCCAGAGCGCTTGTTCTGGACAATTTTTTTTTTTTTTTTTTTTTATAAAGGGATTTTTTCTGTTGTTACTTACTTACTTACTTAAGTGGCGCTACAGTCCGGAATGAACCTGGGCCTCAACCAACATGCCTCTCCAATTAGCACGGTCCTTAGCTAACTGCCTCCAGTTGCGCACTCCAAGTTGGTTGAGGTCGGTTTCCACTTGTGCGCGCCACTTAAGGCGAGGTCTTCCTCTACTGCGTCCGACGTCTGGCTGGGAATCGAAGACTCAGCGAGCCGGAGTATTGGTGTCCATTCGTTCTACATGTCCTAGTGATCTTACACGTCCAATGCGGAGTTTTTTGACCAGGGGCATGTCGCTGTACAGCTCGTATAGTTCTTGGTTGAATCTTCGTCTCCATAGCCCGTCAACGCAAACGGAACCGAAGATTTTTCGAAGAATTTTCCTCTCGAATCTACCAAGGATTTCTTCATCCGCTTTTGATACGGTCCATGCTTCAGCGCCGTAGAGCAGGACTGGGATGATCAGGGTCTTATATAGGATCTCCTTAGTAGTTCGAGTGAGGGCTTTACTACTAAATTGCCTTCTTAGCCCGAAGAAACAGCGGTTGGCAAGAGTAATTCTTCGTTTAATTTCTGACGAGATGTTGTTGTCAGAGTTAATAGCGGAGCCGAGGTAGACAAAGTCCCGTACTACCTCAAAGTTATATCTGTCAATGGTGACGTTCTGTCAAATTCGTCGATGTTGTGGGTCCTTTCGTGATGACTGCATATACTTAGTCTTACCCTCATTTACTGCTAGACCCATTTTCGGCGCTTCCTTCTCTATACTAGCAAACGTGGCTATGACATCACGTTGAGTCCTACCATGATGTCAATATCGTCAGCGTATGCTAGTAGTTGCACCGACTTTTGGAAAATTGTGCCTCTGGTGTTGGCTTTGGAGTTTTGCACAATCCTCTCAAGAATCAGATTAAAGAAGTCACATGACAGCGCATCGCCTTGCCTAAATCCTTTTTTGGTATCGAATATGTCGGTGAGGTCGTTTCCGACCCTGATGGAGCAGCGAGAATTATCTATCGTCATCCTACACAAACGGACGAGTTTGGGCGGTATACCAAAACTAGACATGGCTCTGTACAGTTCGTCTCTATAAATGCTGTCATATGCGGCTTTGAAATCGATAAATAGGTGGTGGGTATCGATTTGGACATCTTGAGTTTTTTCCAGGATCTGCCGAAGTGTGAAAATTTGATCGGTTGTGGACTTTCCTGGCCTAAAACCACACTGATAAGGGCCAATCAGGTTGTTGGTAAACGGTTTCAGGCGTTCACATATTACGGCAGATAGGATCTTGTAGGCGATGTTGAGGAGACTTATGCCTCTGTAGTTGGCGCAGTTCAGAGGGTGTCCTTTTTTGTGGATCGGGCAAACGATGCTGAGCTTCCATTCTTCAGGCATATTTTCATCCGACCAGATTTGGCTTATGAGTTGGTGAATGTTACTTACCAAGTCATCTCTGCCGGCCTTATAGAGCTCAGCGGGAAGGCCGTCATTTCCGGCAGCCTTATTAAGCTTGAGTTTAGATATTGCTATCCTCACTTCACTCAGGTCGGGTGGTTGGCAGTTTTCGCTGTCGTTGCCAATATTGAATGGTTCGTTCTGCCTGACAGCGGAATGTTGGTCGTCATCGCCGTTTAACAGTCTGCAGAAGTGGTTCTTCGATATCCGCAGCATCGACTGTGTCTCAACTACAATATTTCCTTGTTCATTTCGACAGGATTCTGTTCGAGCCTTGTATCCTTGGCTTTGACGTTTTACACTTTGGTAAAACTTGCAAACATCGTTCCTGGAGTGGCACCTCTCTATATCCTCGATCGCGCGCTTTTCTTGCTCTTTTTTCTTCTTGCTGAAAAGCCGATGTTCTTTCCTTCTTCTTTGCCTATAGAGCTCAATGGCAGCTCTCGTCTTCACCTGCAGCTTAGCCTTATAGGCCTCGTTCTTGGCTGCGAGCATCTGTCGGCATTCCTCATCAAACCAGGGGTTTCTTCCTGGTCGGCGCGAGAAACCTAGCACATCACTTGCGGCTGATCTAATGGCCTGTTGGCATCGTTTTCATTGCTCTTCAACATTCGATGCTGGTGGTATGGTGTTAATCGAGAGGTTAAGGGATACGCGTTGTGCGAAGGTCTTGGCGGTCTCTTGCGATTGCAGTCTTCCGACATTAAATTTGTTCACAGTATTTCTGAATTGCTGTGGCGTTCTGTTGTTACAGTACCCTTATAATGCTAAGAACACAGTGTAAGCTACTTGGTATTCGAAAGAATAGATAGATAGGAAAGAAGTGTTTGGGTGCAGTTGTAAGGTTTTTCTCCACGGGTGGTGTCTAAGTTATTTAGGGAGATTACGATTTCATGTATTCGGTATAAAGTAATGGACTTGGCCGGGATTCGAACGCACGACCTTCCATTCCGCAAGCGAATACACTACTACTGCACCATTGCCACACGCTAATTGGAAGCAGGGTGCCCGTGAGTGCAGAGGATGGAAGGCTTCATTGTCTCAGGCAGAGCCTCTTCGCGGGTACGGGAGACTGTTAAGTAAGTAAGTGATAGCTACTATGTGATGCCTTTAAGTATAAACTGATATAAAAGGGTCAACTTACGCCGAGAACAACCCTAATTAGAACAGGCGCGGATCCAGGAATTCGGTTTGGGGGGGGGGGGGGGTCATGATGCTTAGATGCAGTCAACCGAGAAAAATTTATAAAATAACAATAACATACCTGTAGGTACCTAAAAATAAACATGCTGTACCTACATACTAATAATAAACACATTACAAAAATGCAAATCTTTGGAAACAGTTAAACAACAAATAACGATTTATTCTATACATTACGTATAGCATATATATGTGGGCAAATCTTGTTATTATTTCATCGACATCGATATCTATATCTCGATGAACATTCATTAAAGCAAGGCCGGTAAGGCGCTCTTCTCCCATATTTGCCCGCAGCCAAGATTTAACGCGCCTAAGTGTTGAGAATGACCGCTCAGCTGTTGCGACACTTACAGGAAGTGAAGCCAGTATTTGCAACATTATAAAGATGTTTGGATATAAAGCTGCATCACAAACATCTAATGTTTTCGGTAGAGTCTCTGGAAGTGTCCGACCTTCTCTAATTTCTCTGTCCCACCTTTTAATCCATAGCTGGAATTCTTGTACAACCATTGAAATAGGGGGATGATTTAAAAGCTGGCTATACACTTTTGTGATTGCACGTACAGATTCCAAGTCAGATTCTGTGCATGTAGTTTTTGGCAGAAACACTCCCAGCTGAAATAATGCCAGCACATCTGGCGAAAGACGATCTTTTAAGTCTGTCAATACAGAATCGAGCAGAGGAATATAAACAGCTCTTCGGAAATACTCCTCTACAGACTGGGCTGGCTGATTATTTGTTCTGTTTATTTGTTTAGAAACTATTCTAGGTCGTCTTAAAACGATATCTAATTGCCCGGCAATCTCTACTGCTTCTGAATAAAGATTTTCGAATACAGAGGTTGCACCTCGTCGTTTCTCCTCCAATACGCTTAAAACATCACTTATTGCGTCCGTTGCTCTCTTGAGGTCTAAAGAGGGTTTCTGAAGGAAACGGCTAAGTGATACAGTAACGCCTGACAAGAAAAATAAAAACAAGTGATATGTTACGGTCTAAAAATATTTGCGATTATAATCAAAATAATTTACCTAAGACGTCACATAAACAAACAGATGCAATGATAAACTCTGAACTTCTTAAAGCCAGTTGAAGGCACTGAGCATCACTTGCGGTCTTGCTGTCTTCCCAACAGGTTATTCTTTGTTCTTCGCTGGTCGCGCATACAAACAGCCAAAGCTAATGAATACGAAGAAAATGATAAAACCGACACCAAAAAGAGAAGTGTTCGTAGACTTTCAGCTATTCGGTTCGTTTTTCGTATTTTCTTTTGTGGTTATTTATTATTGTCTGATCTCTGTTTTTAGTCTTTTGGCGCATGGTTTGATGTTTGATGAATGTGGAAGAAGACTGATTTTAAAGGACAGTAAATATATATGTATGTAAAAATAATAAATATGACAAGAAATAAAATGGACGATTGAATCGCGCTCAAACTTGCATCTTGTGGCGTGAATGAAATATGAAAGAATACGAGATTACGCCACTTCTATTTTTTCACTTTGTTGTTGAAATTTTGACTACCCGGCGTGAGTATACAGAGCACTTTTTTAATTCAAATCTTAGCATAATAAGAATCAAGAATGAAAATGTATTTAAGCATGTCAAATGTTAACAAAAGTTTTTTTTCAAGGAATGTCCATTTTTTGTAATTTACATAACTAAAAATAGTTTGTGTCTCTTGAGCTCTGGGGGGGGGGGGGGGGGGGGGGGGGTCATGACCCCCATGACCCCCCCCCCTGGATCCGCCACTGAATTAAAAGAGGATTCTGCAAAAGCCCACTTCACTTTTGGTCACTTAACTAATCCATAGTGTGCAGTACATAATTGATATGTAATTCCCATCGGCAAACTTCTTCCATTGACTGTATGTAAAAGGGTCGCATTAAGCAGCCCATTCAAAGAATCTCTTTGAACTCATCCCATCCTTTATTTTTAACGATTATTTTAACGGGGCTTGAAATCGCAAATAAATTTCTTCACCCAACTTTTTAATTTTTCAAGTTTTTATGTCTGGCTGCTGGAATCAAATTTTATTGCTCAATAATAAGGTCAACGACTGTGAAAATGGAATTTTTTTTAATGTCCATATACATAATGTATGTAGGATAATCGGACGAGATGGTGGTAAAGGAGTCACTTTATTTTTCTTCATACAGCAAATACACTCTGACTCTCTCACATTGAATCCAAAGAGTTATCGAACCAGAAAAGCGGCGAATGAAATGGGATAATAAAACAATTAAATGCACACAGTGCGTCGCGTCACGTAGCGTCGCGTCGTTTGAGTTTGGATCATACGCCATTTTGTATTATTTTTATTTTTCTGTTTTTTGCCTGTTTGGTTTCAGGCCAAGAAGAAATTGAAATTCGTTGCAAATGAGGTAGCTGAACAAAGTTCAATGGTAATTCATCATAATGGTGCTTCCACATTGTTCGCCAGGCTCAGGAAGGACTCCATCTGCATGTAACACTTGAATATAATGGTGCATAATTGACAGGAAAAAAAAATTTAAATCCTGATTTCTGTGCAGCGTCCTCTCCTCAAGTTCATTGCGATGAGGAGGCTGAAATTCAGCTAATGAATATTTTTGTGTTAATGAATTACTGGTTAGTTTTGCATGGTAGGTAATTTAATGTTATTTGGGTATCTCTGGGAAAATGTTAAAGATACGTCTGACTCAGCATAAAAAATTAAGTGGAAAAAAAATTAAGTTTTTTTCCGCGCTCTTGCTCATTTTGTGAAAATTACCATAATTTTGTATTTTTTCTTTTATAATGCATTTGAAAACTAATGAATGTATAATAATTTAATGAATAGCTAAATTCGTGGAAATCAGCGAAGAGTTGTAAGCAGTCTGTAGCCAGTAGGGTGGGTCATTCTTATTTTTTTCATGTTCGGCAACGATTTCTAATAGAAACTTTAAGGTGCCAAATATTCTTGCGGATCAACATATAAGCTTTCTTGAAACTGGGGTAATATCTTCTTTTTCCAGGCTTACCATTCAGAATCTGGAAAAAGTGCCTTACCTGTTTTTTTTCCAAATATGAATTAATCCTTTTTGTGAAATTAAAAATGCAATACAACTCAATTTCATTGGGCTATTATGTTTTGTTGAAGGGGCTTTGTACGCTATCAAATTTTGGTATCAATTTAAGAGACTCTATCTGAGATTTAATAAATCTTTCTGGCTCTGATTTTGTGCATAAGGTCGCCGATTCTTGCCCTCTGAACTGCCTAGGCAATTAGGTTAGGCTAAAACAGGGGTATGCATTAAACATACAGCACTAGGCAGCAGAAGGGCCTATCGTGATCCCTCAAGGAAACCAATTGAAACCAAAACTTCAAATGGAGAAAAACCTAAAACACTTTTCCTAGGCAAAACACTCAATCTTCCTGCAGAATTTTACCAGCTTTCCGTGGTCTGTGCCGCTCAGCTCCCCTAATTCCTCGAAGAAGTATTCTCCCAGAAACCTCCTACGATTCCGTGCTATACCCTCGCACTCACACAGTATGTGCATTATGTCTTCCTCGGCATGTAGATCGACGCAGAACCTGCATATATCCACATCTACCAGTCGAAGCCCCCTAGCATGCTTCCTTAGGAGACAGTGCACGACATAATCCCAACTAGTGTTTTAAGCTGTTCCCTGCTCAATTTGAGAATTTCCTTAGATCTTTCCTTGCCCAAAATAAGGCAAAAATGCTCTAGATACACTATGCCCGTCTAAAGGTCAGCCATTTTAAAGACTTTCTCATTGATTATTCCCTTGATAACGCCAAGGGGTGGTTTAATGTTTATACCTCAACTATTCTCCAGTTCCCCTCCCTGTCTCGGTAGTTCATCGGCTTGCTCATTCCCCTCTATTCCGCGGTGTCCTGGTACCGGCCAGGACAGTTTCTGACTGTCGCAGAATTGATGTTAACAGATTCTAGTACATTAAGTGTCGCCTGACTGTCGATGTAGATGGCGATATCCATTCCCGACATTTATTCCATCTGCACTATCTCTGCCGCCCTTAGAACAGCCAGAACTTCCGATTGGAAGACACTGCTTGTGTCCGGGACGGGAGTCGTATAGACCTATGGCCTACGCAATTAAGTATTCAAGATCATCATTGTAAACTCTTTTCAGAGACGACATCAGTTGCCAAGATTATTAATGTCTCCTTAGGGTCTGGTGACGCAATATAAAGACGAAGAACCCGATTAGCTCGCATGAGACACCTGGCGTGAGACATTTTCCAAAGTAAATTGTCAAGTTAAGCTTAAGGATAAAATGCATTGGGTGTATACATGTACACTTCGCTGGTAAAACTGATTCTCTTATATGGATTAATGGTCTGGGTGACCGCCATAAAGAAAAAACCTTTTTTTTAAAAATGTATCAGTATCACGGCGGCACTGAGAACCTGTCCAACGCCGCCATTTCAAATAATTTCATATCTCCTTCCAATCGAAATCATATGTAAGCAAATGGCGGCCAACTCAGCACTTCGACTGAGGGACTCTCACCAGTGGAGAGAGGAAGACACTGGCCATGCCAACATACTTATGATGCACTGTTATCTTCCGCATTCCACGGATCGACTACCCACTGAAATGTATTTTACTCCAGGTTCCAGCACTCAATGTCGGATTGAACTGAGCGGGCGCAACGCGATGTCCTTAACAATGAATCACTGTCAATCTTCATGGATGGGTCCAACACCCAAGAAGGAGTCGGTGCCGGAGTCTTCCCAGAAGACGTAGAAATCCACCACTCCTTAATCTCCCAAACTATTGCAGCGTCTTCCAACCCGAAGTCACAGCAATCCGCCAAGCCGCTGATTGGTTGACGGTAAATACCATAGCACAAGGTAATATCGTCATATATATTGACAGTCAGGCAGCTATCAAAACCTTTACATCCGGCACAATAAAATCCAAGGTAGTGAAGTCCTGCGCGGATCTCTTAATGAGATAGCCACACAGAGTAGCATCACCCTTTGCTTGGTACCAGGGTATGACGAGTTGGCTAGACAAGGATCCTCTGGTACAAATAAGATGAAACAGTCCTGAACTTCCTGTGCACGTGTCTCGCACTTGCCAGCATAAGGATGGACACCTCAGCCCAATACCTCTTCCAGAATCTTGATGACCTCAGCAATGCTTCACGGCTGATATCAACAACCTTATCAAGGGAAGCAAATGGTTCTAGGACCGGGCAAGGGATCACGCTGCCCCTTTGCAATGGCATCACAATGGACCTACTTTAGTCCAAGTGCACTTCATCGACGGCCATTTCAAACCAACCAACCACCCAAGTCTTTAGGAAACCTGTCACAACAACTGGTACAATCCTGCACAAAATTGGTCCTAACTGGGAGCCAACTCAACTTAAGCAGCAAATCCATTGGAATTAGTTTCAATTTGACAGTAATCCTTTCAACTTGTCCTGTAACACCATCAATATGAGCAAATGAATGACGTAATGGCCAATTTTCCAAAGATATGTTAGAAAAAAGATAACTATAGCCCGTTCTATGAATTTTGCAGTGCCATATGTTGGTTGCAATAATATATCCCAAACATTTGTAGTCGGGGTCTTTAATTAAAGTAATGAGTTCTTCTACAAATAGTTCTCGGTAATAGTTTGCATTTATCCCGAATGGCCATTGTTTTATATCCTCGACAATTGAAATGCAACCCATCGATTTTTGAAAGTACGTTTGTTCTGCCGCGACGATACTGTTGGGTCATTCAGTGGTACTTAGGCAAGCTAGGTTAGGCTAAATGCGGCCAATGTGGCTTCGGCTGTCGAAGTTTCCGCGGATTCTATAGGACTATCCCTTCAAAAAAAAAAAAAAACAGTAGCCGGTGGCTTGGGTCGCAATATTTTGTATTCCGCACCTTACTGTGGCGAACTGCTGGATATCCTATTCTTATTCCTATCCCTCATAAATGGGCGTGACAAAAGTCTAAGTATGGTTGAATTGTTAAGAACGCTCTACATATTTTGTTATATAACATTTAAAGGATTTTATTGAAAAAACGAAGCTTTTGTAAAAAAAACGCTCCCTAGCTCAAACTTTGGTTTTTCAATAAAATTGTTTAATTTTTGATTGTGGGCGTGTCAGTAGGCGGATTTAAAAAATATTTACACATGAGCATAAAGGGCCCCTAGGAAGTAAATATTATAAATGTCAGCTCCCATATACAAGGTGGCGCAAAAATAACCTTCCGATGTTTTTTGGCTGTAATTTAAAAAAAAATGAAAAACTTTGATTCTTCTTGTGGATTATTTTTATTTGGTCTTTTAATTTTTTTACATCAAGTCGAGAATATGATGTCATGTAAATGGCCGCCGCCACAGTTTATTGTCATTTGAGCCCTTTTTATGGCATTGTCCATCACTTTGGCCAAAACTTCCGGCGATAGGTCCTCACATTCTTGACGGATATTGTCTTTAAGAGCTGCAAGAGTCTGAGGCTTGTTGACATAAACCCGCGACTTCAAAAAGCCCCACAAAAAGAAGTCTGGAGCGGTCAAATCAGGCGATCTTGCTGGCCAGTGCAAATCGCCAAAACGGGAGATTAGGCACCCGGGAAATGCATCCTTCAGCATATCGGTTGTGGCACGTGCAGTGTGTGCCGTTGCACCGTCCTGTTGGAACCACATGTTTTCCAATCCCAATTCATCAAGTTGTGGCAAAAAGAACTCGTTGATCATTGGTCTGTAGCGCTCACCATTCACAGTAACCGTTTAGCCCGCGACGTCTTCGAAGAAAAAAGGTCCGATGACTCCTCCAGCGAAAACAGCACACCATACAGTGACTTTGAGAGGGTGTAATGGCTCTTCGTTTACGTACCCGCTAAGATGGAAATGGGCCTCATCCCTCATGATTATTTTTGATGAAAAATCATCTTCCTCTTGGTGGTGATTAAGGATGGCTTGAGCGTATGTTAGACGCGATTGGCGGTCAGTAGCTAACAGCTGATGCACCGTCTGGACTTTGTACGCAAACATCTTCAAATCTTGTACCAAAATTCGCTGTAAAGACCGTCGACTGATACCCATTTGCGTGGCACGTCGCGTCGTCTGGTCGATGTCGACGGCGCTTCCATGACATCTTCGGCTACAGCAGCAATATTCTCTGCAGAACGGCTACTCCGGGGTGCTTTTCAACTACCACGCCTGGCAGCATCTCGTGTTGTGCCAGTCTCTTCGAGGCGAGCGGCTAAACGTCGCAGTGTTTCACCAGTAGGCGTTGGACGGGTAGGAAATCTGCGACGAAATTCACGTTGTGCCAAAGTCACCGACCGATTATTGCTCAAATAAATAGTCACCAATATTCCGCGTTCTGGAGCAGTGTAGCGTAACATTGTTTATTAACGTGTATTTCGCATGTGTTTACTACACAAATGTCAAAACAGAACTGACATTAGGGGCCAATCGCAAAATTTATAGCATTTTCTGATAGGAGGATTACTTTTGCGCCACCTTGTATAACATATTTTAGTTTTCTAGCTAAACATTCGATTTTTTCGATAATTTTTGTGGGCGTGTCTGTGAGCGGATTTCAGATATCCTTAAACTTGATTATTTCGGGTCCCAAGAGAGTATATATCTATGGTTAAAATTTCAGCTCTCTAGGTCCAGTGTAAAGGCCTAATTTTTGTCCACAGACGGAAGGACATGCTACATCGAAATTACTACCGATGCTGATCATAAATATATTAACTTTTAGGGGTATATGGGCAATATTAAGGTATGTTAAAAACTATGCGTCAAAACTAATATACCCTTACGCTGTGTCCAGCGTAAGCACGGGCACGATTTTTGCGCACATTTCTGTGCGGGGAATGCGGAAGTGTCCAACTACAAGACGATAGTGCGTTCATGCGGGTTGCGTTAAAAATAACTTTTTTAAATATAGGTACATATTCAATTCGAAATGACTTTATTTTCTCCCCGTAAGCTTTTACTGTTAGAGAACAGCTTACTAAAAATAAAAATATTAAGAAAGAAGAGTTATAAATCAAAAACGAATGTTATATACAAAAACAGAATACGTTATGGCGAGTTCCATCATTTTTACCCACAGTTGCGAGCGGATGAAACTGCATTTCGCCAGTACACAAGAATGACGACGAAAACATTTGACCGTATTTTAAAAAACATATATGTTATTTGTTATCACGGAACAACAAACTTTCAGATAACTATATCTGTTGAAAAAAGGCTTTTCCTAACATTAAGGTAATAACACAAAAAAGGCTATTCATTTTAAACAATGTGTATTTTATCACACTAATTTTCTAATATAGATTGCGAAGAAGAATCTTCTAGACTCGCAGTAGTTGAATGTGGCATTGTATGGTGATAAACGCTGTAGATAGGGGAAGTTGGTGCATATATGTCGGAATAAGCAGCAATTGAAGTGTGAGTTTCAAGTAGCCATTTCTTGCAGTAAGATGTCTTGACCTCACTCGGAGTTGTCGAATTGGATCCAGTTTCTTCATAAATGGAAACAGTGACCTCAAAAAAAGGGAGTTGTCGTCCTCTGACTCTTTAAGTAGAGCAAGCTTTTTTGCCTCAATTTCAAGAAGCTTTAATTGGACCTGGTTTCCTTCTTGTACTCTTTTTCTTTTCCGATGAGGTGGTGAATTCGAAGGGCATGTTACAATAAAACTGTTTTCAGGGTCGTCTACTTCAATATTTGACGACTCCTCATTGACCACTTCGGCTGCAGTTAACGAATCATCTAATTCGTATGCCAAATTTCCCTCAGTATCTCTCGGGATCATTGTATCCTTAAGAAAAAGTAAAACTTTATAATACTGCCACTTTCCAGAATATATTGCTGCATGGTCTCGCGAATCGCCGGATTTACTTTTCGGAATTTTTTTAAAATTCTTTATTGAATTGATCGCGCAAATTCCGCTACTTCTTTTTAGCATCATCTTCTGAAAAGAAATAAATGAATCTGCCGTTTCAGGTAATTGTCAACGGGAATATCTTTTAGGCAAATTGCTTTCTCATTTAGGATATCAAAATCGTCTGTTGCTTTTATAGTCAAAGATGTATGCAAGGCCATATGGGAGTCACTCCAGAAGATGCATATGCCTGTACCAACAACTAAAAGTTTTGAAATGGTTTCAAAAGATTTTCTCGGGAAATGGAATTTTCCCCACTGTTTGGGAAGTATTGACGGAAAGCATATTTGACTCAAAAGCCCTGCAAAATCAGGTAGTATGTATTACAACTACAAAGGATTCTTTTCAATAGTACTCTTGGCTGTTGTAGATGCAAAATATCGTTTCACAATGATCGATGTGGGCGCATACGGGAAAGATAGTGATGCTGGAGTTTTTACTAATTCAGCAATTAATAAAAACATAAACAATGGTAATTTAGTTTTACCTAGAGATAAGCCACTACCCAACTCTAGGCAGAAGGCTCCATTTGTTTTTGTAGGCGATGAAGCCTTTCCTTGAGAACATATCTTATGAGGCCTTATCCTGCAAGACGTCTTCAAAACAATACCGCTGCTTCAAATTTTAATTACGGTTTGTTAAGAGCCAGAATGACAGTAGAATGTGCATTTGGCATTAGTTCGGCCAAATTCAGAATTTTATTAAAAGCAATAGAAACTAATGTTGAAATTGCAGTCAATATTGTAAAAGCAATTTGCATTCTACACAACGTTATTATTGATATAGAGAAAGAAGAAACTTTTCCCAACATTATTCAACAAAGTTTAGGTTCAAGAAATCTCATGAGAAACAACAATTTACAATTTTCCAGAGCAAATAATCACCCGCCGCGAGAAGCAGAAATTAGACGAACAATTTTTGTGAATACTTTTCAGCAAGTAAAATATAAAAATTAAAACATTGTTTACTTACTTGAAATCTCCACATTTGTAGCTACTGCGTCCCATTCGATTTCTGTAGTTCTTCTGTCTTTATAGCGACAATGACTCTTGTTCCACAAAACATTTCTCTCCTGCACTTCCGAAATCAGAAAATCCATTATCAGTTTCCGTACGACAAATGCGAGAAAAGTCAAACCAGTTTGATTTTCAAACAATGCGTGCGATGCGGAAACGTCGAAAAACACGCGTTGCCGCAACATCGTGGTTACGCTGGACGTCCACATATGTTGCATCTGTTTGATTATGACAGCTGCCCGCATTAATCGCATCGCAACGCATGCACGTGCTTACCCTGGACACAGCGTTAGAATAGGGTATACAAATTGTCTGAAAAATCTAAATTTGAGCTAGAAAGCTGAAATTTATAATTTACTCTCTTTGCCATTTAAAAAAACCTTTAATCGAAAAATGAAAGTTGGAACTAAAGGGTCTTTCATAAGCTACTGAACAACTTTAAACTTTCAGTGTGAACGCACCCTTAAACCAATTACCGAACAACAACATACGCCACCCATTCACATGCCTCTACACCAAAAAGAAGGATTTCTGCCTGGTAGTACAATGGACCGTTACCGAGTCTGAGTGCTCTGGGATTTGGATTTCCTTTTTTTTTATATAAAAAAACAATTACCGAACTGTCAGTGTCAAAACATTCACTAAAATCAACATTTTTATCTTGGTACGGTGCACGAAGGACCAACGTTTATAAATAATTAAACTTTACTACCGAAAGAGTTGGTTGTCGCAAATTTAAGAGCGTTAACGCCAATTTTCGACCGTAATTCTCGTCCCAGTAGACAAGCAATTCATAGTCTAGTGAACAAATTTGAGTCAGAATATTCGTTTTGTCGGAAGTGTGGAGACTATTGCTGCCGTAGAGGCGTACGTCACAAACCAGCCAAATCAGTCAATTTCACGGCGTTCTCAAGAATTGGGCCTCTCCCAGACCACATTTTGGCGAATTTTGCGTAAGGGTCTTCGCCTAAACTTTACAAGATCAAGCTCAATAACTAAGGCCACTTGATCATATGAAGCGACGTACGTTCTCGAATTGGGCTCTCGACATAATGGAAGAAAATGAAGAAAATCATCGCAAAATCATCGTCAGCGATTAAGCGCATTTTTGGTTAAACATCTTCGTCAATAAGCTAAATATGCCAACAAGCTGGCGACGTTAGAGGAGCTCAGAGCCAAAATTTAAGAAATAGCGGCCATATCGGTCAAAATGTGCGGCCGAGTCATCGAAAATTGGGTTCAACTTATCGACCGCTGCATACCCTCCCGTGGTGGACATGTGAACGAAGTCGAATTCCATTCATAAATGTTTATATGATATTAATTCAACCCAGTATATTTTTTTTGAGATACGAGTATCTCAAGTAGTTTGCATTTTATTTAAAAAAGAAGTTGTCAAGTCCTTAATGAAAGACCCTGTAGAAGTCTGAAATTCGTTGTATATAGGTTACAAATTCGAAACCCTACCAGAACCACTCTATATTCGCCATTCCGGAGTAGGGTTGCATTTTATTCATCGTTTTCTTTTCTCTTGATTTCCCACGGAAACACACGCCGTTACTGAATCCGCGATTATCTTCAGTTCCCACAATTGGATAAAAGCTCAGTCAACTAAGTAACTTTAAGAATAAATTAAGAATGTACAAATTAGTTAGTAAGGAACCCCATCGAAGAATTAATGTTTTTATAAATTCAATCAAAGTTTGTTTTTTCTTATTTCAATACAAGAATTAAAATCTTAGTTATATAACAAAATATGTAGATCATTCTAAACAATTCATCCATACTTGGATTATTGCAACGCCCAATTTATGAGGAATTGAAATTGGAATAGGGTATCCAAGCGGAATGTTTTAGTATTGCTTATCTCTTTTGACCAACCACATACAAAACCAAAAGTAAATATTAGGCATGAACGGCCCACAAAGGGCGTTAAAAGTAGTTTCTTCAACCATTTGCTTGTGCAAAGTGGAAGTTACCTAAAATTTTAAGCCGATTCCGTACGGCAAATTTGAGAAGCTTTTCATGACAATGATACTCTTAGATGTTTGTCAGACGTTCGCACGAGGTGGGGCAGTGGAAAACTAGGTGTTACTGGGAGATTTCAACCTGAGGCCCTTAGATTAGAAGTCCAGCACGCTTACCTCTGCGCCACTGAGAACACATACTGAACAAAAACATAACACAGTACAAAATGTATGAGCAATACTAAACTAATATTATCCCCAATATGAAAAAACTAATATACACGATACCCTAATGTACATCGCGCTTTGTCATGAGATGAAATTATGATACTAATGCAACTACATGCAATCTCCATATTTGTACTCTATATCTATCAAAGTAGAATTTATCGGTGTAAAATAGTATTGTTATTTACTCAAATAATTTATGCACACTGAAAAAGGCAAGTCATGAAAATACATAAAAAAAAAACATGTTGCACCCTCTTTTCCTCCTCTTTTTGGTGGAAAGAAATAGTTTTTGGTATGCGTTTTATTGTTTTGAAGAATTTGGAATCTATTGAAAAAAAACCCAATCCAATCCGTTGGGTAGATTCGGAGTTTTGTTTCTACAATACTGTAAATTCTGCAGGTCGCATAAAAATCTAAAGTTAAATATTATTATTATGTTATTATTTATCGTGATTAAATGTTTGACATTATCAACAAAAACAAATATATAAATTTCTTTAAATTACCTACAGAAAAATGTGAAATATCAAGACTTTGAAGCTTGATTGGATTCAGTAATTTTGGACAGATTTTAAAAATATTTTTCGTTTATTAATGGACACTTAATAGCCACATTTTATCCCTTGTAGAATCCATAATTGATAAAATAACATTTCTATCCACCCTAAAAGACACGCAAGGAGTAAACAGTGCATGACTTGGAGCGAAACATTTTTATTTATTAACGCATAAATGGGCTTAATGGTATCTAGGATATAATTGTGTCCCTGAAGATTTAATTTTTAAAAATTCAGTTGCCAGAGGATACTACTTGGCAAATGCGATGAGTTGGGATACTTGAATCAAATTAATGGTGTTCTTGTGTAATAATCTTTAAAATTGCAGTCGATTAAACAGCGAGGATGTAAGTATATTATAATCACGTACATAAGTATCTCAGGAAAAAATTAAATGTAAATTTTTTGATTTATATTTTTTTACACTCTATTAAATTCATAACTGAATGATGAAATCAAATCATACATAATATACGTATTTAATCAGTTAGCTTTTGTTTCTGTTTTGACTCATTTGATAAGAAATCTATAGTCGTATTTATTTATTTATTTAATCGACCATGTACAGAAACATGAACAGATCTTAACATTTGTATTAATACAATATTATATACAAATAAAAATAATAAAAAGAAGTTATATATAGTGAAAAACTACATAAATTTGTCTTTTAGGATATCGAGAGCGTTTTGTCTAAAACAATTGCGGTTTGAGGTTTTATCTATATGTTACAAACAACAGAATTGAACGACCGGATGCATTGTGTTACCGGCTCTGCCAAACCATAGTTATGTAGTTCTATGCGGAAGAGGGTAAAAAGATGCATTTCTTTCAAAACTCTAACAGGCACGTAGAACGCTAAAGAAAAAAGAAATTCCGAGCATGGTATTCTGTAAGAAACAATGTCCCTCAAAAACACAAAGGATTGCATTTTTCTTCTGACAAACGAATAGTTAAACCAAACAATAAAGAAGGAGCTTCTTAGTGAGGAAGCTCGGAGCATCTATTCAATCTGCATAGTGCATAGCGCGTAAACGATTTCTAAACGCGTTCGATTCGAGATGAATTATTCTCATACAAAGGGTTCTAGATTACGCAGCAGTATTATAATCCGAACCGGGCTATGGAGCAGTAAAGTGTCGTTAGTACAAACGAGTCGCGAACTGCTTTAATCTTGTTCTGACTAAAAAGTGCGCAGGGCAGGTGTCAACACGGAAGACACTTTTTTCAATACATCCGTCCAACTGCGGACGATATCGACATCTTCGGCAGTTCTAAGCGTTTCGTGCTAGAGTCTTTTATGGCATCCCACTCCGCTTTTTAAAAATGGTTTTACCTTATATACTACGGTCATTTACGCATATTATTAATCATTGCCTTGCTTCTTATACTTTCCCTGATAACTGGAAAGCCGCCAAAATAATTCCTGTTGCAAAGAAATCGCAACCCTCGCTTCCTAATGACTTTCGCCAGATAAGTATTCTTCCGACCCTGTCAAAAGTATTTAAGAAGATACTGGCAAAGCAAATAGTAGGTCATATAAATGGGAATGCTTTACTTTCTCCTTTTCAGTCGGGTTTTAGACACGGGCACAGCTGTGCTACTGCAATGGTGAAAGTCCTTGACGATATAAGGCAACAATATGACCGAAGTTATCTAACGGTCTTATGTTTGTTAGACTTCTCTATGGCTTTTAATGAAGTCAACCATCAGATCTTATGTACAAAGCTCCGCTATTATTTTGGTTTCAGTGATAGAGCAGTCCGGTTAATAAGTAGTTATTTTTTTGGTGACCATTTGTCGAATGTCAAATTCCTGCGGCAGGGTGTGGCACAAGGGTTTATTTTAGGCCCCATTCTTTTTTGTATCTTCATAAATGATATTGCTCATGTATGTAATAGTTCATCTTTTTACCTTTATGCCGATGTTGTCCAAATTTACCTCTCAAGACCTAAGGATTAATTGAGGATATTTTCCATCGGATAAACCTTGACCTCTCAGCTATACACAGCTGGTCTGTTGAAAATGGACTTACTTTAAATCTTACAAGCTCTGAGCTCTGAGCTCCTCTAACGTCGCCAGCTCCATCTAAGACTCAGGCAACTTTAATCTCCAAAAAGTTTTACACACCGGAAATGTTCCCTTCTCTCTTTCTGTCCAACGTAGAAATAAAGTTTGTTGAAAAAGTTACCACCTTAGGTTTTAAAATAAATAGTAGTCTTTCTTGCAATAACCATGTCAATCATGTCATCAGCCGTATCTATGGTTGACTTTGTAAGTGGACATGTGCCAATTTTATCCCTCGCGATACGAAATTAAAATTAATGAAAACTCTACTGGTTCCCATTATAACTTATGTAGAAGTTGTCTACTGTATGCTTGATTCCTTATCACAAAATAAGCTTCAGGTTGCATTTAACGGAATGATTCGTTATATCTTTGGACTAAGAAGATATGACCATGTATCAGCTTACCAAAATGGTATATTGGGATGTTTATTAAGGCTAGGAACTGTATTTTTCTGCATAAAATAATATACTCAAAATCACCAAGAAATATTTATGAGAAATTGCAATTCACACAGTCGCACATTGGAGTATTTGCATCGAAAAGCTGGTCAAAATTCAATTTAATAAAAAGTAAAATCAAGAAGTAAAAGTTTGCTATAGCGGATCCTAAATATACATGGGTTAACGCGCTGAGGGTTTTTTTTCCTTCCTTAGCATGTGTTGTGATAAACTGAGTTCAAAGTTAACGGTTTGGATTTTTTGCATTTTTTCTTTGTAAGTGATTTCAAGTTGTTGTGATATAAATCTTAATTTTTTTAATGGAGAGTTCTACTGTAGGTACATATGTACATATTGACATTTTAAATGCATTTTTGGAAATCTTGTGGTGTTGTTTTTGTTTCAATTCGGGTTCAAGCGCAATACGCTGTTTTTCTTTAAATGTTTTTTTAAGTTTTAATGACTTTAATATAGTATACCGTGTTATTCTGTGAAAGTTTGTACTTTGTAAGTTAGATTGAATATTTGTCTTTGTAATGCAAAAAGATTTGGCTGCTCGTAGCTGCTACCCGGAATTTTATGAACGTTTTTGTTTTTCGATTTCGTGTGAAAAAAATCACTCATACGCCATACAGTGGTTTTAATGATTAGTTATTGCAATATTACTATACTGTTTTAATTTTTTTTTTTTCGTTTCCGAAACAAAAACATATACTGGGATATATTTTAAGTGCAGCAAAAATGCTGTGTAAGGAGTTGGGGCTGGGAGGCGGTCAAGCTATGCCTTTTAATTGTGTTCAAATCGTGAATGTTTTTTTATGTGTAAAAGTAATCATTTTTAGTTCAATTCTTAATACATTTCGTTTTTTTAGGATCATCTGGTTCGAGAGTTGTGACAAAAAAATATTTATTTAATATTATGGAAGAAAGCGGAGAGGTCGATATGAACCAAAAATTAAATTATTTAAAACAATTTTTGTTGGATATTCCTTGTTTTAAAGAAAACCTTCGAACTTATAAGTCAAGCGCATCTAAAATTGTTTTCGATTTGAAGCAAAGATGGTTAGTCTCTTGCAGAAGAAAGGATTTGTTTTTAGAGAGAAACAAACAAGAGTGGCTTGAAGGGACTTTCACACTTCCAATTATGAGTCAGATCAGCAGGAAGACCTGAAAAGCCATTTGAAGAATGGAAAGAGAGGACCAAAAGAAGAAGAACTGAAAATATCCGAGAAAATGTTCAAACTGAGGAACTAGCTTTTGCAACTCAGATGAAGTTAAGAGAAACCGGGAATACTGTTCAAAAGTATTCACAGAAATCCTTAAATCCCCTAGAAGAGCGCAAAAGTACAAAGAGGCATATTCTAACAGCTTTACAGAGAAAAAAGAAAAATTGTCCATACAAAAGGCTCTTTCTAATATTCATTGAGGCTGGACTAATGCGAAAGCATTATGAAATTGTGGCCGCAACGAATAAAGGTTTTTTCCTTGTTACAGTTTGCTTCAAAAAGCTAAAAACGTTTGCTATCCAATAGAAAAATCATATACTGTGACGGAAACATTGGCTGAAATAAATCTGCAGGATTTATTGAATCACACTGCAACTCGACTACTCATGTATGTGCAGGAAGTTGTAAGCAGTCTTAATGAAAATGAATGTGCATCTCTTGAACTCATTACAAAATGGGGTTGTGACGGATCCCAGCAAACGCAATACAAACAGAGATTTGAAAACAGCTCTGAGTCAGATGCGTTTATATTTCAAAGTTCGCTTGTTCCGTTGCGTTTAGTTCAAACCATCTGGCAAAACCCGACTTCATCTTCTTCCCGATTTTGCCGGCCAATTAAAATTAACTTCGTTAAAGAAAACACACAAAAATCGATTCAATTAATAAGACTGTAATAAATTCGACCATAGAAGTGAAGCATACATTGCTTTTTACCATGGTCGATGGAAAAATATGCAATGAAATAACTGAAACTACATCAACACAGAAATGCTATGTTTACGGGTCAACATCAAAAGACTTAAACAAATTAACTACACTGACAAACGAAATTAATGAAAACTCCATTAAATTTGGCTTATCAGTACTACATGCAAGAATCAGACTTTCGTCTTCTGCATGTAGCTTACAAACTTCCAGTAAAAAAATGGCAAATTAGATCCGAAGATGAGAAAGAGGTATGTAAAATAAGAAAAATTCAAATTCAACGTGAATTTAGAAACAAGCTTGGTCTTTGTGAATCTACCACGAGCAGGTTTCGGCAATATAAATGACGGGAATACAAGTCGAAGATTTTTTAACAACCCTCAAATTGCCTCTGAAGTCACAGGGATTGATTATAACTTGATTTTTCGATTTAAAATAATTTTAGAAGCAATTTCAAGTGGCTACAAAATTGATTCCAAAAAGTTTGATTTTTATGCAAGAGTTATATCCATGGCAACCTATGACTCCGACCATGCACAAGATCTTAATGCACGCGTCTATAATTATAGAAACTGCCCTTCTTCCAATTAGTCAGCTATCGGCAGAAGCAGCAGAAGCCAGGAACAAACACTTTAGGTGAGCGAAATAAAGCAAAACTATATTCAACAAAAATATTCATACGAGTATATAAAACTTTCAGATTATATCGTCTTAATTATGCTAGAAAGTTCTCAAGGAGAGATTGTAACCAAGACGTCCTATCCTAAATCGATTGTTGCTCAACTCTGATCCTCTAATGACTTCTCTTAGAAAGACGCAATCGAAAACAAGAATGTCATTTTCAAAAGAGACGTTAGAAATGCTACTTCTAGAGGGTCCAGAATGATAAAAATCTAGCGATTAGTTTTTGAACAAAAAAAAAAAAAAAATTTAAATAAAAAACAGTCGGTCTTTTTTCAAAAAAATATTCCAAAATTAATAGAAATCAATTAGAGTGTTTTAATGAATATATATTAATTTTAATCTAAAAAAGTGACAAAGGTAACGAAAAATAATTTTGGCCAGATTTTCCATGCAAATACTCCTGCGCGAGTCGGATAGAAATTTTAACTTAATAATTCAGCCTTATAATTATAATAACTCGTCGCGTCTTTTCTTTACTTACGCCGTTAAGCTATCCTTGACTGAACACATCAAGCGAGCGTCCGGAACTCTCAAATAAGGACTCATTTAAATATTTTTCTGAACAGCAGTAGAGGTTTCTTTCTTCTTTCCTTCTTTATTCTTCTCTTCTTTTTTTTTCTCCACTTAATTTTACTCTTCTTTTAAATTAAATTGTTAATATTCTTTCTGGGAATATTATAACTTTAATACGCATACCTATCTACTTATGTGAAAGACTAAAATAAAATTAATTTTGCTAGTACTCTATAAAGACTATGTCTTACTTATACTTAATGGTAAAATAAATTGAAATTGAATTGAATTGCCGCTTAAGGACCGAAGTAAGGTTATGGCCGATATACATTTAACCAAGTAATTTCTTTATTTTCAAACAACTTATTTTAACCAAGGTGAGTCTGTTAATATTAAGCATAGAAGTTTGGTGGGGCTTATGCTAATAGCCTTTTTTAAACGAAGCTATATATGGCTTGTTTTTATATTTTGTCCCGTTTTAATTTTAAGCTATTCTGCTGATGTAAGTGAAAAAACATTTTAAAAATAATAACAAAATAAAGTTATTTAAAGCTTTTTTCTTGGTTGCTGCAAACATAATAGTTCCCCATTTGCTGAGTGCATCTTTTGATAAAGCAGATTATCCTACAGCTAGCCAAAACGAATTTAAAAAGCGAAAGTTATGTAATGAACCCAACAAACCAATCTTATACTCCTACGTTGTCCTGCATAACAATGCACACAAAACTACAACTCAAATATCACTTCCATCACTTCCTACTTTGTGCTTACATAATGTAAGGCGCTCCAAGTCAAGTGGCTCGTCAACACCACTAACCCACTGACATGGCATTCAAATTTTATCGCCACACTACAATGTCTGGTATCGCATACAGAAAGTATGAATAGAACATCTGGCGATTACCCTGACATTGTAAGTGGATCGATGCATTACGCGATCGGTGAATTGGGTGACGAGTAATCAAGAAGTGTGTCATGAGTACAATGTGGATGAGTATGATGACTAAATTTAATGGCACGCGACCATTTGTTTGTATCGATGTATATCGGTTTGCTGGAAGGGAATTTAGTATATAAGACATAGAAATTCAAAGAATAAATCAGATTCAACTAAGCTTCTAAACTTGTTGTTTCTCTTAATGGAAAAACCTATGGCATTCGTGCCTGCCCTACGAAAACCTCTTTGTTGTCCGAAAAGTACAAAAGGGAAGTCTTTCCTTTAAACTGCCTTCACAGTTACGAGTATATGGAAAACTATAAGCCTTGAAGGGTTCGCAATTTCGGCATGACCTGGAGAGTTATTAAGTTTTGTTTACGTTTTGCATTCATACTCAAATCTATACTCGTGTTATGGAATACATTCTTAGTTATGTTGTCAGGAATGTTAAATAAAATAAATGCACATCATCGCAAATTTGTATTCCACGCATGTTGAAGTTTTTTCTTTGCAAATATCCATGTATAAAACTTTTTAGAACACACAATGTGCACCTCGAAAAAAATGAATATCCCAAGTTCTTAGCAAGATGCCTTTTCCTTGAGTAAAAAAAAGTAGGCATATAACTTAAAACGCAAGCTTCCCAACAAAGACATTCTTCAACTGGTTTCTTTGCAGTTGAGATTCAGCTGCATCGACGGGCTTATACCCCGACTATTAAATGAGAACAGTGCGTTCCATACATCACCCACTTCGAAACTAGTATCCATGAGTATGCGATGAACGCACTCCTTTAGGATTTTGCGGCAATCTCCATTCAGCAGGGTGCGAGTAGTTGCTATACCTACCTAGCTAGGTATGTCATTCATTAAAAACTTTTGCTTAGTTGCACCTGAATTTCATATGTTTCTTAATACGAGTTTGTGTGTCATCTTTTGAAAAAGGAAATCGAGAAATTTTCTTGACTTTTCAAGTTAGGAATTTTCATTTGAACATATTTTTACATTTGCCTGACACACACTTTCGCAATTTCACTCAAATGTTCGACATTCGGCTTAGAGGAATACTTAAGTGGAACCGAAAGCCCTTGGAAGGTATGTTAGCTTAATGGCAAAGTGAAATTCCTACCTTAAGTGTGGTTCAAGGAAAATACTTCAACTGGGTGTGACTGTATTTCTTCTTCTACAACCACACGGGGAGACAAGGATTACTTTTCGTATGAGCCAAGCAATACATCATACACTTGGAGTCAAGCTGCAGGGCGTTCTAAGTGATGCTCTCCACTCGTGCACTAGAATATTTGTTTATGTTGTTTGCTTGCTATTGACGACTTAATAAAAACAAAATCGTCTTTGCTAAAGAGTTTTTTTTCGGTGTCACGATATATGCAATTAAATTATTCTTTGTTTGCATTAATTATGCCAACATATGCACCGGAGAGAGCAAAACTATGGAAACACAAGTTGAATACGTGCTAAATGCGAGGCGGCCTACAAGCAAGACCCGAGAGTGGCTCGAGGTCACAGTGGGAAGAATAAAAGAATGTTTTCGTAAAAATTGGTTTTGAACAAGTGGGGTGGCCATAAGAAGGTATATGTCATGATATTACCCAACTGTAACATCACAATATGCAGATAATTATATTAGTTTGGAACTCCCAGATCGGTAGGTTTATTTCCATTTTCAAGAGCCTCTCGAATTGAAAAACTTACGTGGTTGAAATCATCATCACATCAGTGTATTATGGAAACGCAGATGTGGTTTGGTTTCAATGAATTTGAAAATGGGCGCGATGTTATGAAAAATAAAATAAAATTAGAAAGGATGCTGGGATAAGAACTATTGCCACTCCAGATAAAAGGAAACAAAATCACAAACTTGTGGAAAATATTTTACGCATAGAGACTGCGTCGAATTTCTGAACATATTGATCAAAAAACATAGGGACGGGCTACAGTCCGCTTGGGCGAACTGTTGGATACCCTATTCTTATTCCTATCCCTCATAAGTGGGCGTGACAAAAGTCTAAGTATAGTTAAATTGTTAAGAACGCTCTACATATTTTGTTATATAACATTTAAAGGATTTTATCAAAAAAAAAAACGCTCCCTAGCTCAAACTAGGGTGTTTCAATAAAATTGTTTTATTTAATTGTGGGCGTGTCAGTAGGCGGATATAAAAAAAATTAACACATGAGCATAAAGGGCCCCTAGAGAGTATATATTATAAATTTCAGCTCCCTAGCTCAAACTTTGGATTTTCAAAAAAATTGTTTTATTTATTTGTGGGCGTGTCAGTGGGCGGATTTTCAAAATATTTATACATGAGCTTAATGGGCCCCTAGAGAGTATATATTATAAATTTCAGCTCCCTAGCTCAAACTTTGGATTTTCCAAAAAATTGTTTTATTTATTTGTGGGCGTGTCAGTGGGCGAATTTTGAAAATATTTATACATGAGCTTAATAGGCCCCTAGAGAGTATATTTTAAAAATTTCAGCTCCCTAGCTCAAATTTTGGTTTTTCAATAAAATTGTTTTATTTTTTTGTGGGCGTGGCAGTGGGCGGATTTTGAAAATTTTATATCCTGAGCAGTTTTAGGAGTCATAGATCATATATAAAAAATTTCAGCTTCCTAGCTCAAAATTCGATGTTTTCCAAAATTTTGTTTTTTTGAGTTTGTGGGCGTGTCTGTGGGCGGATTTCAAAAATTCGTAAACTTGATTATTTCGGGACCCTAGAGAGTATATGGTTAAAATTTCAGCTCTCTAGGTCCAGTTTAAAGGCCTAATTTTTGCCGACGGACGGACGGACGGACATGGCTAGATCGACATTACTATCGATGCTGATCATAAATATAGTAACTTTTAGGGGTCTACGGGCAATATTAAGGTATGTTACAAACTATGCGTCAAAATTAATATACCCCTAGAATAGGGTATAAAAATCATAAAGCTTAATTTGTCAACGAAACCCAGAAAAACATTTCAGAGTAATCAAGCTTAAGGTAATAAGCCAAAGACTTTTTTCAAAAGCCTTTACTTGCTGCAAATACGAATGATGTTGACATAATGACAAACTCTGTTACTCACTACACTCCTTAGACTTCAATGATGTAATGCTTACTGATGATTTTAATGGTCGATTAGGACTATCACAAAACAATTTCGCATCCGGATAGAACAGCAGTTTTTTGGAACCTTATCGGAAATCTAAGGACCCAATTTGTGATAATAAAGGAGCAAAAATTCTTGAACTTGCCGATGAGTATGACATGCGTTTGTTGAATGGTAGCGTCAAAGGTGATCCGGAAGGTGAACTGACCTTTATCAGATGAACATCATGCTCAATAATAGATTACTGCTTTGTCTCGGGAAACTGGTACATATAAACTTCTGAACAGTTTTTAAGTTGGAATTGAGATCTTTTCGGACCATATGATCCTGGTAGTAACTCTCAATTTAGCTGCCGACAGCAAATATGAAAACACGAAGCCAATAAACCTTTTGCCAAATTTTTTTTTTTTTTTTTATAATTTGCTTACGCTAAATGGATTTTTGTCTGTTGTTACAGTACCTACCCTTATAATGCTAAGAACACAGTGTAAGCTACTTGGTATTAGAAAGAATAGAGAGATAGGAAAGAAATGTTTGGGTGCAGTTGTAGGGTTTTTCTCCACGGGTGGTGTCTAAGTTACTTAGGGAGATTACGATTTCATGTATTCGGTATAAAGTAATGGACTTGGCCGGGATTCGAACGCACGACCTTCCATTCCGTAAGCGAATACACTACTACTGCTGTTGGAACAACCGAATACTCGAAACCTATCAGCGAAACATGAATGTAAACCTTATGTAACTGAGCACGCAGAATTATACAGCTGATATTGAGGCTTTAACAGAAATCCTTTCCGCAACACAAGGATCCAAGAACCTATTTGATTCATATTGTTTGACTCGAATCCAATAACTCCAACATTTTCAAAACACTCTATCGAGATGCCAACAGGGAATATAAGCGCATTTGTAATAGCAAAAAAGTTGCTCTTGAACAGCAAAATATCGCGCTCATAAACACCTCAAAGTCCTCGGCGCAATTCTGGAAAGCTGTCAAGTACATAAACGGATACAAGCCAAACATCTATTTGTCTCTTAAATCCCCGCAACTTAGGACTCACTTCGATAAGCTCCTCAATGCTCCACTTACCTCTCCTTTAATTCATTATGCAGCCCCGCTACTCATAGATGAAAAATTAGACACCGTGTTTAGTCACAGAAGTTATAAATAACTCGAAATCAAACAAAGCACCAGGTATTGATCGCATCCCGTTCGAATTTTTTACAAATTGCACAAAAGAGTTTATAAATTATCTCACAATAGAATAAAATCGAATCTTTGATTCTACAAATGTCTCTGATGCATTCAAAAAAGCAATCATTTTCCCACTTCATAAAAAAGGCGATTACAAAGCCCCGAACAACTACAGAGGAATCACATTTTTGAACACTCAGTCAAATTTTACGATTTTGAGTTAACTATACAGAACGAATCGCAAAAAAAATACAATTTTTCTATCAAACCGTCATAACTATAACTCTTAAACTGACAGCATGAGGGCACAAGTGTCGTTTTGAATTTAAGGAAAAATCCATGTTTTTTTCCCAGCTAAATGACTTTTTTTCATTTGTAACACTTTGCTAAACAAATTTGGAATTTGTGATAAATAAGTTTCTTGATAAGTGACACTTTTTGTGTTGTGTCATTTTGCCTTGGAACAAAACTAGTTGATGAACTTCAAAGTTATTTTGATTACTTTAAGAAGTGTCGTTTTACCATTTACCCTCTGCGACTGACGTGCGCTAGTTTTCACAATTCAACTGACGTGGTAGTACACCAGACACCATTTGGACAGCTTGTATTTTCAAAATTCTTTTTATATTCTCACTTTTTGTTATTATAATTTAAAGTTAAGAGTGTCCACTATTATTTTAAATTACTAATATATAAAATTAAAAATTCATATAAAGTTGAAAAGCATTTATTGATATGACATAAATAATATGACATAAATGATATGACAGAAAAGGTTAAAAAACAAATCAAACAAAAATATAATCTTCATTTACTTACACATTTATTAAAGTTTACACTTATGGTAATCAAACTTAACAAAAAAATAATTCATTCATTGGTTCAAAGGATTTGTAACCTCAAAATCACAATTTTTTTGGCAGTCTTCACAAAGTGGCTTAGAGCATTGAAGGCAAATTGACTTCAAACAATCACAGCAACCATGGTTCAATATCAATTTAGGTGCATTGTGATACTACATATTTATTATCTACCGCAACTTCGTAGATGGGACTGGCAAACGACACGCGGTTGTTCTCAAACGGTCCCCCATCTACATACTAACCGCGCCCAAAGTCGTTTTATTGCGGTGATCTGACGAGAACCGATTACTTTTTTACTTTTAAATTCATTTTTATTAATTATTAGCTTATATCAACTTACATACTAGACAAAAATGATTAAATCTAACTTAAAATTAACAGGATACTTATTCTAGATTATTGATCCTTATGCGGACGCCCTAAACTTAACTATATCTTATAATTATTACCTTTCGGCCTAAAAACTATTTTACGAACTAATCTTACATAATTATGTTTTCATCGAGAAAATTGTTAAGAAAACTCGGAATCTTTAACAAATTTTATATTTTTATATAAAAAAAACAAATTACAAACTACCTACTCTACTTACTTAAACTACTTAGCATATTCTAACTATAATTAGGCTTCTGAGCACTCGTTGCCTTGCGCAACAAGTGGTCAAAATCCCAATTGCTTTCCGAGCGCCTGGCAGTCGTCAACGTGCACACGCGCCGCCGTGAGCCGACTGAAGCCTTACAGCGTCAGTCAAGTCCCGGAAGCACCACCACACGTTGGCGAGCCCGGCCTCTCCCAAAAACGCCCTAGCTGACTTAATCTAACTTATAAGCTAAGAGGATGTTACCTAGAGTAACGCACCGTCCTGGGAGGGCATGTTGACCCCTCCCCCCTCAACAAGCCACCAAAATTCGGCGAATTGCTTTTCCGTGTCGAATCTATCCCTCTCCGATATTGCGGTACTAAAACGGAGGAGCTCATGAGCATTGGCGACGTCCACGTCATGGAGGAGCCGCTTATCTCTCGCGCTGCGGTAGCGATGGTATAAGACCGGGATACCATCCCTCGTCTGTACCAGCCCTTTTGAATCAATATGGATAAATGCCTCTGGTGGGATAAAGCCTGACCGGAGCGTACTCTCTATGTACATTTCATTGGGGTAGTAAGCCCCAAATATCAGACTATTGTCGCTGGCCATCGCCCTTGCAACGTGCCTTCGAGTGACCTTAATGAGGAAATTGTCAATCCTATTCAACTGAGCCCCATCGTATAGGACCTTGTTGGGATAGTATTTTATATAGTTGGATTCGGGCGTTCGGAACAACCGGAGACAGGTCCTAAGACATTGTCTCTCCAAAACCCGAATCTTTTCCATATAACTAGGCGCTATATTAAACCACAATGGACAACCATAAGCGATGATCGGCCTTATGAGGGCCACGTAGCAAATGACCTTCACTCGAGAGTCAAGTTGACTGCTATGAAACAGTCTCCTTGTCAGAGCATAAGCCTTCTTGGCCCCAGCAAGACAAGCAACTATATGTCTATCGAAATACAGATACTGGTCAAGCCAGATACCCAGATATCTAACTACGCTTCTCACCGCCAATGGCTGCCCATTTTGTCCAATAATGGCCAATTTCTTCCAGTTTTTTCTGGTATCCCTAGAGGCCCCAGCCAATGGAGTTCTGAACAAGATTGTTTCCGTCTTCTGAAAGTTGATTTTCAACTTCCAGTCGTCGCAATATCGCTTAATTTGATCGAAGTCACGCTGCAAAAGGATATTAATGACCTCGATTTTAGGACCTGATCTGTATGCCACCAAATCGTCGGCATACGCTATAGCATGTCTGAGTGAACCAACCAGATCACTCGTGTAAATGTTAAACAGGATCGGAGAATTGACCGCCCCCTGCTGTAAACCGTTTTTAATTTCAAAGACTCTGCTCGAAGTCACGTTGCCACATTTGACAACGAACTTCTTTCCCATAAGCATATTATAAATTACATATAGCAAAGGTTTGTGCATCCCCCGGCTGGTCAACTTGTAGAAAAGTCCCTCTAACCATACGGTGTCGAAAGCCTTCTCAAAATCAACCAGACAAGCACCCGTGCATTGGTTCTTGCATTTATTCCACTGAATGTCGGAAACCAGTTTCGACGCGGCATGAATAGTGTCATGCCTCGCCCTGAAACCAAACTGGTTTTCCGGAATTATGTTATTGTCCTCGACCCACTTTAACAGGGCTCTATTGACAACCTTTTCGAAGACCTTGCTAATATTCGGAAGCAAGCTAATTGACCGGAGATTGGCAGGGTTCGTCCTATCTTTACCTTTTTTCGGGATAACGAGAACCGATTAACTCGACGTAGTATGGTCGTTGGTTATCACAGCAACAATACCTAGTTAATCTTTTAAGTTTTGTTAGACAAATAGAGCATAATTTTCTTCCACTTGGTGGAATCGATTCAGTTCTTGGAGGTGTAGGAGGAACATCTTTACCCATCTTGCTGCACATTTTTAGTGGCGGTTACATGTGGTATTTCTTCAATTGGTTCTTGATACTCTTCTTCGCCTGAAACTTCGTCGGCTTCCAAGAATTCGGTTTCTGGCTGAAAATTTGGGTCATCATCAAAATCGCTGAACTCGTGCTCGTTTTCTTCGTCCAACCAGTCTTCTATTAGCTGGTCGTGGCTTACAAAGGTTTTAGTCGACGTTATTTTAGATCTATAAGACCCTTGTTTAGTATTTGAGTGAAGATCTAAGAAACAAACAACAAATTGCACTTAACAAAACAATTTTACTGACATGTTGCTTAGGAGACACTATTAAAATATAACTATTACACTGAGGTGGTTGTTTATCAGACGAATACTTTAACACTGACGTGGTTGACTTGTGGACACTCTCCTTCCCACAGCAATGCATGTGAACACCACGACCACTCGTATTACACTAACGCACGCTTGAGCATACAACAGAAAGCTACTGACAGCGCGAGAGTCAACATTTGAAAAATAACGACACAACAGAAGTTTTTCCATTTTCTGGTGGCTGTCATACTACCACATCAGTCGCAGAGGGTTAAGCTAGGTTTTATTTTATATAATTTTATTATAGTCGATTTTTTCATTAAAAGTTCCTATATTTTTTTATTACAACTTAATACTATTTAAAGTGGGTGTTTCTACAAAATACGAAAAAAAATACAAATGGTTTTATATCAAAACAAAACGACACTTTTTCACACTTTTTTCTTAAATTAGTAGCAATTTGGATGTAAAACGATATAAGTCAATTTTTTTTTTAAAAACGACTTTGTAGTAACTTAAATATACCACTTGGAAAAAATAATAATACGTTTTTACTTTACAACTTTTTGGTATTCATTGAAATTCAAAACTAAAATGATTTTTTTAAGTTATGAAAAACTTCAAATGGCTTTTCTGTAAATGTATGTTTTTTGACTTATGTCAGTTTGTTTTTCAAGCGACGATATATGAAAGATTATACGAATGGGTTCAAGAAATTAACATTCTTAAAGAATTTCAAACTGGATTTAGAAAAGGTTGTTCTACAATCGGCCAGATATTCTGCCTAACTAATATTGCTGAATCTTACAAGAGGAAGAAAAAAAAGTTCTACCCATTTTTCGTAGATTTTGGAGCAGCTTTCGATAAAATATCCAATGAAGCACTCTTTTTCTAGCTTTCCAAAATCGGTGTGTAAACCAAAATCATTCAAATCTTGTGAGCTTTATATGAGAACAATATTGCGTACGTGTGTGATGCAGATTTAATTTCTGAAGAATTCAAAACGTCAATGGGCGTTAAACAAGGATGTATTCTAAGTGCACTACTTTTATATTATACATTAATGATATAACCGATGATGTCAAAGGTGGAATAAGGTTTTGCGATGTAACAATCCCGGCATTGATGTATGCGGATGATATCGTATTTCTGTGTGACACTATCCAAGGAATGCAGCTAATGATGAACAGACTGTTAATCTTGAGAATTCAAAAGTCATGACATTTGGAAATGCAGGAGGGCGTTATTCACGTTTGGAAAAGCGGAAGTTAGACGTTGAAGAAATTGAATTTGTATCCAGATACAAATATCTAGGTATCCTGTTAACACCTTCTTTATGTTTAAAACCGCACTTTGGTGAAAAATTTGCGGATGCTAAAAGTGCTATACGTTTAATTTCGGAACGTTGTTTCAAAAACAATTATGTAACGCTAAGTGCAAAACAAATTTTGTTCCACTCGACTGCAGCCTCGATAATGCTCTACGGAGCGCAGATATAGTGTTTCAAATGCTACGATGTACAGGATATTCCAAACTTAACCATTTTTTAAATGAAAAAACGTATTTCCTTAACAGTTACTCAGCTGAAAAAATAAGCAATGCCTTCAAAATGAAAGGTGAACTTGTCCATTTAAATTTTATGCCACATCACCAGATTTACCTCTGCAACATGAAAAAGAGAGAAGATGTCTTGCACTTTCTTGGTGTTTGTCCAATTCCAAAAGAATTTCGACTATCAATGATTGGAAAACATGTCTTAGAGGAAGATGAAGCAATAAATATTTTAAATGGAGAAAAAGGATGGGTGGTCCTATATAACTACTCAGTTGAGATTTTTAATCCAAGAACTTTAGTTTATATTTTGTCAACCTGCTAGACGGCCATAGGCCAAACCCAATATGACTTAGGCTAAGCTTTAATTGTAACACATTTATAGAAATAAAAATCAATTTAACTAACTAACTAACTAAGTAATGCGTATGCTAGTTTTGAAGCAAAGTCCGCAAAGATGAATTTTCCATACTGTCATCGCGAAGGGAATCTTAACACCGAAAACTCCGCCAAACATCACCATAAATAGCACTGATTTCGAGGTGGTAAAAGAAACATAATGAAAGGCTATAGTCCGCTTAGACGAACTGTTAAATAGTCGATCCGTACTCCTGTCGTTGCGCATTTTGTAAAATTGTTTGTTTCTTACAGAATTTAAAAAGGAAAAGAAAATTTGGTCAAAATGCCTCCAAAAGTGGGTGTAGAAAAAGAACTCTGCTTAGGCAACTTTTTAAGGACATAGTCTACGTATTTTGCTATCGGTAACTGGTGCTTTATTATTTTAAACAAAAAATCAAATAAATGCATTTTTTGTAAAAAACGCCACCGGAAAGTAGGCAAATCTGTGTCTACATATTTTGTCATAACAAAGTGGGGGTGGCAAACAAGTTTAATAGGTCAGGTTGTTCAGAAAATGTTTTAGTGGGCGGATTTGAAAAACTATTACAATCGATCATCTCGGACTCGGGCGCCTAGAGACTATAAGTTTCTAATTTCAGCTTTCCAGCCCGAATTTTGCAGGCTCAAAACGGACGGACATGGCTAGATCGACACAATTTTTGATGCCGATCACAAATAGAGTGATTTTTAGGCGTGTAAGACATTTAAGGCAGGCTTAAAACTATAGTCAAAATTAATATACCCTTAGGATTAGGATACTGTTCAATGGGATACAAACAACCAAAAGGGTGGAATTGAATGCTTCCAAAACACAATGCTGTCTTCTGTCTTTAAAGTGAAACTTTAATATTCTGACATTATCCATGAATGGCACTTGCATTGCTGAAACCGAAAGACTTCCCATTCTTGATATGTGTGTTAATGACAACCTTCGTTGGAATGACCACATATTCGATGTCGCCTAGAATTGTGCGAAATATCTAGGCTTCTTTTAGCGATGTAAGAAATACTTCACCCATTCTGATCTGGCTACAATTTATAAAGAGTTTAATCGCCCGAAACTTGAGTACAACTCTCATATCTGGTCTGGTGCTATTTGATATCATTCGAAAACGCACGATAAAGCTCTAAGGCGACCGAGACATCCCGACATTGATTGACTTTCTTATTCATCATCGCAATGTCTGCTGCCTTTCGTTATGTTATTGTTATTTCCACTATAAGTGCCCAAACGAAATAGCCAGTTGCATTCCACCCCTTCAACATTTTAATCGCAATACCCGCCATGCAAGGAATGCTCATCAGTCCCATTTAAGCCTGTAATCGGACGTACAATAAAGTTGAAAGAATCTTTAACCCTCTATCGGGTAAGACCGTCTCCAGACGGCCTTTGATTTTTTTCCTCCAGAGCTCAAATCAATTTTTTTTTTGCTCAAACTGGTGAAAACCTTGTTAGTGTAGTCTGATTGGCATTGTGACAACAATGATTGCAATTCGACCACGTGTTAAGGTGTTATCATCCTTTAAGTGCAAACAGTCAACAAAATAGCACCAAAAATTGTTTCGCAAAAAATTCTGTTTTAAATTATTAAATAAACATATTTTAAATCAAGTGATAGAATCAATAATTTTACCGTAAGTAGATATTATATTATATTTGGGTTATATGTTATAGTTGAAATGAAAAAATAATGTAAAGGGTGCTTTAGAAACGAAAAATGAAAGACCGTCTCAAGGCCTTGCCGGTTTGTGCGTAAAAAATGTCCCCCTCTGTTTCATTGGTGTTTACGTCTTTGATGCTAAGAAACACCATTGTATACCTATTATTTTATCTTTTTCCCCGTTTTATGGAAATGTTTGTGTGGTAGATGGATCGTTGTAAGCTAAATTATAATAAAAAATTCAACTTGGACAAATTGTCGTATGATCAATTGATCAAGTTCATCGATCCCGTGGAAGGCCAATATGAAATTTATAGCAGTGATGTCAGTGTCGTTGATCCAGACTATGTTGTCGACAACATTGAGTCTGATAGCTTAGATGAGCTGCCAAAGCGCGATGAACACGCAATTGAAGAATACATCCAGGAAATGAGTGAAGCTGAGACAACAGATGCATTTGTAGAGGCCATACTTTTGTCTATAAATATTAGTGAAATCGAGAATCCAGCAGCTTCTTCAACATTTGTTCTTGGTATTGCGGCGGACGAAACTGAACAAGAATTATCCACATCAACTGCGATTATAACAAACTCACGCCTCAAACCACCCAAAAGAGCCAACACTCGAAGCTACTGGACCATCAGTTCAACCTACTGCTGGTGGCTACACTGGAGGAGGTATACCTTTTTTTGTCAAAGCTCTAAACGAAATTAGGAAGGACTCGAAAGAGCTATCCAAACTGATGTGGAGCAAACGCTCCATGCATTTACATGTAAACGAAGAAGCTTTTTGTGGCGATTTATCACAGTGAGAGGTGATTGTTTTTTTAGCAATTTTGTTGATCAAAATTGCATTATTTTATTCATAGCCAATCGTATAACAGCGTATAAGCTGCCGACTGACAGAGAAGTGAGCAAAGAGAATAGAGGATTTTCCACAGAATACATGACATGACCTCAAACCTCAATCCATCGATGTGAACACTGTTTTGTGGCAAGATAACAAGTGTGTGCGCCTGGCATCTACATATGTTGGTATTGAACCTTTCGCAGGGATACATTTTGATCAACAAACAGCGAATGCCCCTCGGTATAATAGAAAGGAAAAAAAATTACTGAAATAAACTACCCGCAAATCATCCGAGAATATAATGCTCACATGGGTGGAGTTGATCTTATGGGCAGCCCTATGGGTCGGTGTCACATTCGAACTAAGTGTCGTGACATTATGATTAGACTCCTCTACCATTTGGTGGACATGGCCGCTACAAATGTATTAATTTTATACAAACGTATACAATATACATAGTGTGAAATCAAATAATTCCAACCATGTGTCCGAAGAAGAACACCTTCTGCAGCTTCCACAATTCCGTGAGGAAATAGCTGCTGGACTTATTGACTGCAAAGAGAAACGGCCTGTAGGTCGACCATTATCGGCTCAAATTGTTGATCGGACAATATCACTAATGCCTTGCACACCAAGTGTTGGGAAAAGAGCTGTTCATCAAGTTGAGCATGTTCGGTTTGATGGCGAAAATCATTTTCCAATTTGAGTTGATAGAAAACGTAAAAAAAGTACAAACATTGTAAAAAGTCGGATACACAAGTCATTTGTTCCAAATGCAACATTCATTTATGTGGAGCAGTCGATAAAAATTGTTTCTTGGACTACCACCATAGAAAATAATATATTTTATACCTTATACAACCCCTTTTATGAATCAAACTTGTTTGATACATACATTTTTACTTATGTTATTTATGTATTATTATTTACATACAAACCGGCAACTATTTCTCACCCAGCGGTCGTTTCACACAAAACTTGTGCCTGACAATTTAAACGTAAGCTTCTTTTACCTATATATGTATACTTGGAAAAAAATGTTCAGTTTGATCTGACCAATTTTACGAGTTTGCCCGTTAGAGGGTTAATCAGCCGTACAACATGAATGTGGAATACTCTTTTACGCTCTTTTTTTCCTTCACATTATAACCTAGAAACATTCAAAACCAACGGCAGTATGAATCGGCACCTCTCGCTTTCTTTTAATCCTCGTTTCCTTAACGCACGCACATGATAAGTGAACTAAAAACTCCCCCATATTGCGCGTATATTATAAAAAACAAACGTTGGCAACCCGAATTATATGGTGTTATAAAAGCTGTCTGGAGATCTGCTGTCGAGAACAAATTTGCGTGTATCCATAACTTCGCCCTATTCCGCCAATTCTTGTTGTTACAGTACTCTTACAGTGCAAGAAACACAGTGCTGGCATTTTTCGTTTGTTGCTGCACACAGCACCCAAGAAAATGGTTCATTGCCTGTTTTTATGTGCTACTTATGAAGTTTCGCAGAACGATAAAATATGATTCGTTCTCTCATGAAAAGTTGGCAAAGGAATTTTGATTTCTGATTCGATCGCGAACCTTATTTTTCGGTTCGTTTAAAAATAAAATTCGTTTCCACGATCGAATCTGTTGCGATCTGTGAAATATAGTTCGTTCGCGAATTTATCACGTGCGAACTATTGGAGATCCGTTTGCGAATGGTTCTCACAAGAAAAAAAAGTATTTTTATTACATATTAAGATTTTGGATTTGGAATTTTAAGTTTAATTAACAAAACATTATTTATTGTTTCTTTGGATAATTTGTTTCAGTTTTTTTTCAAAAAAACTGGTAGAGCGCTAAAAGGCCATTTAACAGAGACTTGAGTTGATGGCACTGCCAGCACTACTTGTGCAAGTTTTCCTAGAAGAACCTCTTTGCTGCTTAATGTTTTTCAATTCTCGATTTTCTCTCACAAAGTAAGCAAGTTGATTCCTCAGCTTCTTCATTATAAGAAACGTATTAATTTAACTCAAATGTCTCTATTTTCCCCATTTCAACCAAAATAATAACTATTGAAAATATAAATCGCGAATCGAGAATAATTTGTTTTATGGATCTTTAAAAAATAAATAAATATTAGGCATTAACGGCCCATAAAGGGCCTAAAACCTAGCTTCTCCAACCAATTTCTTTGCGAAGTGGAAGGGACCTAGCATTTTACGCCGAATCCGAACGGCAAATTTGAAAAACTTCTCATGACAATTGATACTATTGGATGTTTGTCAGACGTTCGCAAGAGGTGGGGCAGTGGAAAACAACTAGAGATGTTACTTGGCCCCGGCGGGAATTGAAACTTTCGATTAGTAGCCGACACACTAACCATTGAGCCACTGCGCCCGACGTGGATCCTTACGGATACTTATCGCGAGCGAACCATATTCTACCTGAATTTCTTTTTTCCCATCTCTCACGAACGAGAGATACAGAAAAAAAGGATACAGTTCGTTTGTGAGAAAACTATACATTTTTAGAGATCGAACATTTTATCGTTCGCGACCTTTATTTTTTATGGTTTGTGAGAAGATCGATAAAGAACGATAAAGATCCTTATTTTATCGTTCGCGAGCGATATTTTACGAACCCTGCTACTTACTACATGTTTGAAAGAATATGGCAATATGATAGAAGTTATGTAAGTGCTTTTCTAGTGTTTTGTTCTCCACGGGTGGCGCCTAAATTATTTTAGGGAGATCTGTATTCTTGTGTGTATTCAATTTTCAAAATCATGGCCCTTGGTCGGGATTCGAACGCGGTATCTGCCAATCACTTAGTGAGTGCACTTTCATCGCACCATTGCCACCTCATATATTGCATAGATATATGTCGATAGCCACAAGAGCAATCTACAGCATTAACAAAACGAAGAGCCATTTAAACCCACTGACCAACGGTCAAACTGGTACACATAAATCACACTTGCAGAAGAATCACAAAGAGTGGATAGCGTACAGTAAACTCGAGACAACAAACCCCAACTGCATTTAAACGTCTGACACGAGCAACCAGGTATAGAGAAGGACACGCCAAAGAACAACATCCGACTTTCCTGGAGCTAATCACCGTTCGATCGCATTCTGCGAATCCATGGAAACTGTACCTGAGAACGGCGATTGTGAAAAAGTATGCATATACCAAAGGAAAATCAACCCTTTCAATTTATTATATTTTTTCATTGCTTCGTAGAACATGAGTAGACCACGTCAAAACAATATTCTTAATTTTTGTTTTCCGTCAATTCCTTTATTTCGTTTTGAATGAATAACCTTTTTTTTTTATAATTTGCGTGCGCTAAAGGGATTTATTTTTTCTGTAGTGACACAGTACCCTTATAATGGTAAAACCACAGCGCAGGCATTTAGTTGTTGCGCAAGTATCTCCCAGTAATTCATTGCCTATTTTTGGGTGCTACTTACTGAAAGAATAGAAGGATAGGAAAGAAGTTTGGTGCGATGGGATTTTTTTTCTCAACAGGTGGCGCCTAAATTGCTTTAGAGAGATCAGTTTTTGTTGTGTGTATTCAATTTATAAAAATCATGGCCCTGGTCGGGATTCGAACGCACGACCTGCCAATCACTTAGTGAATACACTACCATCGCACCATTGCCACCTGCGACCATCCTTACCACGTTAAGTGGACGGCTGGAGTTACAGCGCTGTTTCACGGTGAGCCACAACCGATCATCAGACTCCTTCTGTGGTAAAAACAAAAATTAAAACCAGAAAAATTGTGTGGTATCACATAAAAAAAAAAAAAAAAAAAAAACCATTAATCGTAAGATTCTCGACAAATACAATGTTAAAAAAAGTCTTTCACCCTCTCTATCACCCATTTCAGTCCAACTACGCTTGTCGAAATGGAATAAAATTAGAGAAAAAAATAGAAAGAAAAAACCAGAATGAATAACATAATATACTTACAGGAGCAAAGTTTGTCCAAGAAAATTGAAATAAAAACTGGATAAACTCGTGGCTTCAATGGCACAGTGCATAAGTGCTTGCCTGAGAAGACGCTGGTCTAGGTTCGAATCCCAGTGGAAGAAATGGAATTTCGGGATAAAATGAAGGAAAAAGACAGACCAGCACCACAGAAGGAGTCTGATGATCGGTTGTGGCTAACCGTGAAACAGCGCTGTAACTCCAGCCGTCCACTTAACGTGGTAAGGAATGTAAGGTTATTCATTCAAAACAAAATAAAATATTCTTAAGACAAAAAAAAAACGTTTGCTGACCCGGCAAACGTTGTGTTGTCTTCGACTTTTATTTATATTTTAATAGCGGATTCCGGCGTACTTCGCTACTCATGAATATTACCATTGAATCAAATTCATTGTTTTTTTTTATTTATTTTTTATTTGGAAATAATGAAAAAAAGTAAATCAATTCAATACAATAGTGTATAGTATATTTTTTGTTTGATTGTGTGGTGCATGAATAAATAAATTGTCCGTGAGAAAAGCACGGTTCCTCCAAATTCACACCACACACTTGAAGCGTTTGTCCTTAAGCTTTAATCACGGTTATAGCAAAGGATAAACGCATGGGAAATTGAAGACGTTTGAATTGAAATGGTATGTCTGTTGGTATTAACGTGTTCGTCTTTCCCGTCTAGTTGGAAGCTGGCTAAAGTTATTCCTGTCGCGAAAAAACCCCAACCTTCTTTGGCCACAGACTTTCGCCCCATAAGTATTTTGCCTTGCCTATCAAAAGTTTTGGAAAGAATTCTCGCAAAGCAGATTTCGAATCACCTTGATCAACATAACCGTCTTGCTTCGGTCCAGTCTGGCTTTCGAGCCAACCACAGTTGTTCTACGGCTATGGTTAAAATCCTGGATGACATAAGGATCAACTATGACCTAGACTTCATCACAGTACTCTGCCTCTTTGAATTTTCCAAAGCTTTTGATACAGTCAATCACTCAATTCTTACGGAGAAACTACGAAGGTTTTTCGGTTTCAGTGAAAGTTCGTTGAGCCTCATCAGTAATTAATTGAGCAATCGCTGTCAAAGGGTTGTGGTTGGTGATAAATGCTCTCGTTTGAGGGACATACTTGCAGGGGTACCTCAGGGTTCAATTTTGGGTCCTATTTTGTTCGGCATGTTCATCAATGACCTTCCCAAAGTTTGCTCAAATGGTAGTCTTCATTTCTATGCGGATGATGCGCAAATATACTTATCTGGACTTACAGGTCTAGTAGAGGATCTTGTTAGCAGACTGAACGATGATCTATCCGCAATTAACCAATGGTCTCTTCGCAATTGCCTGACCATCAACCCAATGTGACGCCAATTTACCTTAACGATACACAACTGCAGTTTGCAGATACTGTTACCAATTTGGGTTTTAAGATCAACCGCTCTCTATCCCCAGTAAGTCACATTAACTACACTGTGGGACGTATTTACGGTGGTCTACGTAAACTTTGGTTGTTCTCAAGTTTTACTCCCGTACATACCAGGCTGAGACTAGTTAAAACCTTACTGGTTCCCTACATTGATTATGCATCAGCTGTGTACTGCAAACTGGACTCCTTATCTCAGCTTAAATTAACTGTTGCATTCAATGATATGGTTAGATATGTGTACGGGCTTCGTCGACACGACCACATATCCAATTACCACAATAATGTCCTTGGCTGTTCACTTCAGCAGTTTTTAAATGTAAGGTGCTGTGTCTTCTTGCACAAAATTATACATAAAAGGGCGCTACCATACCTCTTAGAAAAACTTCAATTTGCTCGTTCGGCAAGGACGACGTTCAGTCTTATAACTCCCTCCTCGAACTATTTGAACTCCTCACGTCATTTCTTCGTATTTGCCACCAGACTCGGGAACTCCCTGCCTACAGCAGTAAAACAAATAATCGGAGCGACACAATTCAAAAATGCCGCTTTAGAGTATTTCTCATGAAAATGTAACAACTTGTTATTTCTTTCTTTCTTCTAACATTCTATTCCTCTTTCTCATACTTTTCTCCTCCTTTCCTATCCACTCCCTGTTTACCGCTATAATGTATTTGTATTATTCAATTATTGCTTATTGTAGGTTATCTATTAAATAAAATAAATCCTTCAATTATCCTAAATTTAAGTACTATAAAAGACTAAGTCTTATTTGTGCACACCAGATCAAATAAATAAACTGAAACTGAAACTGAAACTGAATGGGATCCGTGGTATCAGTACAACTTCTCCTTTTGCTTTGCCAGTGAGAATTGTTGCTTCCATCAAATTGGGCATTCATTTTTTCACGGAAAGTCTCGTTCCATTGCAGAGTTTTGGTGAATTGAGATTTCGAAGAGGTATGATCGATGAACCAATTTTGAAATTTAAAAGATGCGGTGGTTCCAAAGAATTCAAAAATTCAACCGGATAATTTACTGCGTCTTCTTCATTCGTAGCAGTATCAATGGATTTGTGTGATACTAAGTCACCTGGTAATTTCTGTTGAATTTGAAAATTTATTTCATTAACGTTTGCATTTTTTGGTGCTAAAATTGCGCGTTCTCTTAACCAATCATGATTTTTATAGTTTTGAACAATGTTTGGAAAAACGCGATCAATTAGTTCTTCTTTTGATGGCATAATTGTGCAAAAGTTGTTTGGTAACGTGACAAAGCCATTTAAATCGCTTGCAGTTTTACCACCGCCAATCTGCAGCAGTTGCTTCGAAAACTCACGTGCTGATGGATCATTTTGAAGACGCACACGCATATTTATATTAAGCGATAACTTCTGTACATTTCCCCAAAGAAACGAACTTTTCAAACATGCATTTATTTCATCAGCTGGAGTCATACATTTGCAAAAACTGATGGTCAGCATATGGGAATGGCAACAATGACCCAGCTCTATGGTATATCTGCCCTTGAATCTGTAATGTTTTTGAAATAGATTTAGTTGACGAATCTGAATTTTTGAAGACATCAAATACAGAGACAGCACATAAATCAATTTTTTTTTTATCATTTATGCCATGCGAAGTAATTACCTAAAACGTCGGCATAAATCCATCTCTTTTAATATTTGTCTCCAAAAGACGTCATTTGGAAGCATGAATTATACTTTTGAATATTTGTTAAGAAATGCTTTGACGCTGGTGAATTGCCATTAATTAATAAGTGCAAAGGGTCTGGTGGAGGTTGTTATACAGGCAATTTAACTTTCCCACCAGAACAGCACATGCCAGGCGTTTCGCTCACAAATTTGACTGCTTTACAATGCAAACATTGTTTATTCATTTGTCCAATATAAGAATGCATACTGTAATCAATTGTGCTATCATAATTATAAGCCGCCAATTCCATTTGTCGTATGATTTGAATTGAGGGACGCGTATGCCGATTTATTGACCTTGCACTGGCAACCTTGTTTGCACTATCAACCGATTGGTTTATACGTCTACGTCGTTCCCTCTGTGATGCATTTTGTTGATTACGATCTTGTTCACTTTGTGACCTTCGATTGCTTGAAACAACTGTCGAATGACGTGTACGTCTACCAATATTTGAACGTCTTGGACGTGGCATTTCAAATGTGTTCTATGTATAAAAAGTATAATCATTTAACTTAATTTCAAGAGTTTAAAAAAAAAAAAAATGAGGAAAAAGAACTATACAAAGTGACACTGACACGTACTCGTATATAAATAACATGAAATCCGATAGCAATTCAACCAGCAAATGCAAATGGAAAGTGTATATACATTGCTGTCTGTTTGTATTCAAACGATTAAACAAAAACAAATAAATTGTTTGATGATGTATGACTGAAAATATGAAAAAACAGAATCAAATGCGACTCTTACCGATTACATCTGTCCACAATGCGAGTTCGATGAAAAAGAACCTTAAGATGATCACTCACTGACAGCTGTCAATGCGTGTTTGCGCTACAACGTGTATTTACCGTGTGTATGAAGTCAGCACACAGTATACATACCACACACGCTCACAGGCGCCTACGTATATGTTGTTGTTTTTTTTTATATGGACAAAATCATATGTTGACATGAAAAGTCATAACTCACGAACGCGTTGACCGATTTCGTGCAAACTTTAGATAAACCATCTACACGACCATACGAACAAACCCTTTAATCAAATTCGGTTTGACCGTTCGTGAGTTATAAAGTCACAACACACTTGCAACAATTTTTTATATATAGAGATAAAGATTTGTTTTTAGGGAGAAATATGAAATTAACACTTTTTTCCATAAAATATACACTAAAGAAAAAAACATTTTTTTTTCGCACCAACTAACATCAAAACATAAAAACAAAGTCAGGAAGTTTGGAACGGATAGCTACACAATTCATTAAGAAAACATAGGGACGGGCTACAGTCCGCTTGGGCGAACTGTTGGATACCCTATTCTTATTTCTATCCCTCATAAGTGGGCGTGACAAAAGTCTAAGTATGGTTGAATTGTTAAGAACGCTCTACATATTTTGTTATATAACATTTAAAGGATTTTATCAAAAAAAAAACGCTCCCTAGCTCAAACTTGGGTGTTTCAATAAAATTGTTTTATTTAATTGTTGGCGTGTCAGTAGGCGGATTTAAAAAAAATAAACACATGAGCATAAAGGGCCCCTAGAGAGTATATATTATAAATTTCAGCTCCCTAGCTCAAACTTTGAATTTTCAAAAAAATAGTTTTATTTATTTGTGGGCGTGTCAGTGGGCGGATTTTGAAATTTTATCCCGAGCAGTTTTAGGAGTCATAGATCATATATACAAATTTTCAGCTTTCTAGCTCAAAATTCGATTTTTTCCAAAATTTTGTTTTTTTGAATTTGTGGGCGTGTCTGTGGGCGGATTTCAAAAATTCGTAAACTTGATTATTTCGGGACCCTAGAGAGTATATGGTTAAAATTTCAGCTCTCTAGGTCCAGTTTAATGGCCTAATTTTTGCCGACGGACGGGCATAGCTAGATCGACATTTATATCAATGCTGATCATAAATATAGTAACTTTTAGGGGTCTACGGGCAATATTAAGGTATGTTACAAACTATGCGTCAAAATTAATATACCCTTAGAATAGGGTATAAAAATGGGTTTGAAAATGGAAAGATGACTCATGCACAGAAGGGTTAAAATGGAGTTTCGGTCTACCTTGCCTTCTCGAATCTGGGGCTGGAGAAGTCGAAGATCCTCATGGCTGGAGCATTATTGTCCATTTGCTCGATTTGCCTGAGCCAATGTCTAAGAAGTGCTTTAGCATTTCGGGCTTCATTCACAACTTGGTAGAGTTCTTGTTGGTATTTTCTCCTCGCACAAAAACATAAGGATGCCGTCATAAGCTTTAAGTTCATAAACACCCGTTTATTAAACTTCCGCCAGTCAACACATTTATACAGCAAGAACAAACGTTGGCCCCCGTTTCTTAACCCGTCTCAGTCAGGTAAACGTCGAGTATGCATGCACTTTCCCCGCCAAAGGAATGATTATATTCCTTCATTTCACTCATGATACGATGTGTGTGCTAAAAAAAAAACCTAAACAAATATCTGGTGCTCTGTTGGTAGATACAACCTTCCTCGAGAATGTGTCGCATTAAAGTATTATAGCTTCGAGGAGGTGTGCACTTCAATGGAGCGTTTTAAATTGTTGGTGCAAATCTACAATCCTCACGAACATTACAACAAACACCAATAAAATAAAGCAGCAGAAAAAAAGACACTGCCGTCGGCTATTTACAGCCTTGCGCTTTCTGTAATATAAGGCCTAGAGGCTGGTTGAATTTACAACATGCCGCAAACATAGAAATTAAAGGTTTCCTCGAGAACACCGGCAACGAATGCGGGACGTGAAAAGAATACCCTAACTAACGTCCGAGAGGAATTTCATTTGAATTTCTTTCACATTGCACCCATGAACGGGAAAGCAGTTTAATTTATTTCTTTCGAGGCTTTATCTTGGTGCTTGGTTCCCTGGTCCTTTTTTTGCTGGTTTTGTCAATCTTTTGTTCGTTGTCAGTGGTGTATTTGTTGTCTAAAGCGCCGCCCCAAAATGTTTGATCATGACACAAAGTCAGGTGCATGGTTTGAAATGTAGTTTGGCGAAAAAAAATAACGAACGAAATTGGATGAGGAATCCGATGCCATGTTCGATGGTGTTTTCGTTTATTGCTCGTGAAAGTGGAGCAATTTCCATTGGGATTTGTGTATGCCCGAAAGAAAAATCAAAAAAATAGTCAGACTTTGCAGGACGCTCGACTATGATATGATATTGGGGTCAGATGTACATCGATGAGTATGCACTAGTCCCAGCTCAGTGTGGTATGTTTTTGGGTTCCATTTGCTAGTCCATAGCTTTTGTCTCCTTTGAGACTAGATATGACGATGTGAAATCGATTGCAACGATGAATAGCGATGATATATGTATGTTTTTTACCTTGTTGTTTGGAAATCGTTTTTTTGCAGCATGGTCAGAATAGAACAAACTGGTGCATAGTGTGGAACTGTAATGCAAATTTAAGGCAAAATTGTTTTTGTCAGGCCAATTAAAGAGACTTTTTAGAGGATGCAGTTCGTTGCAGTTTTATTGGGCAATGAGGCAAACGCTTTTTAAAATGTAGGTAAAACATGGTTTTGGATTGATTAGAGTTTTAAAGGTGTTCTAAATATCCGAGCTTACGTGTTTGAAAATCCACACAATCATCTTGTATAGGTGCCTACTTTGAGTTGAGTATTACATACGTTTGAACCAAAGACAAGGAATTCTAACAATAGATTATAAAATAAAAGGCATCAGCATAAAAGAGAATATTACGCATTGTAAACCAGGGTCGTGACGCTGTGGTAACTTGGGTACAGGTGAAGAGGACGCTGCATGCTTGTGGTTTCTGGGGTTAGTTCGCCGGACAGGGCCAGCCAATAAATGTTTTGCCCATACCATAGTTTGATAAAAATAGAAAAAAGACAAGAGCTAATGTGGACCATAGAAAGACAGAGACGGTAGAAAATAGGGAAACAGATGTAAAAGTAAAAAAAACTTTGGCCAATACCCCCAAACGCATTCAAAGTCGTGTAGCAAGGGTACAGCACGTAGCCGGAAAAAGGTAGGAGAAGAAGATCCTGAATAGAAAGAGGAGCGCATGCGCAGTCTCTCAGCTTATCTTATTGAGCCTCGCGATCGAAACAGCTTCCGAGGGTTTTATAAAATTGCCAAGCAACTGGCTGTTGGCTTTAAGACCGGAACGCAAGATCATCGAAACAGAGAAGTAAACCAAGTCAACGAAGCACAGGGAATAGAAGATGTGCTTAGGCAGCATATTCAGCAACTGCTATGTAGACTACATTGTGTAGAGAGTGTGGTACAGCAAGAATGCCGGAAGAATGCTAAAGAGCAACTAGGCCGCCTGCTCTGATGGTGTACCAAAGAAGAAGAAGAAGAAGAGGAAGAAGAAGAAGAAGTAGAAGAAGAAGAAGAAGAAGGAGAAGAAGAAGAAGAAGAAGAAGAAGAAGAATAAGAAGAAGAAGAAGAAGAAGAAGAAGAAAAGGTAAAATCATCGGCCTAGCGATACATATTTAACATCTTGAATCTGTCCCGCCAAAATCTATGTCGAATTGGGAAACACACCGACGAACCAGTTCCATCCAAAAAAAAGAAGTAGACGAATAAGTAGAAGAAGAAGAAGACGGAGAAGAAAAGAAAGAATGAGAAAAAAGAATAAATAATTTACGAATATTTTTTCTGCTGAAAAGGTAAACTATCTTAAGTCGATTTAAGTGAATTTTTAACAGTTTAGTGCAAAAGATTCCCCTATTCAATACGCGTAGTTGTACCAAACCCTCGTCCTTGTATCTTTATCGTATTCCGAGTTATAGAAAATCAGAATTATCTTAATTTGATAAAAATGCGTATCAACATTTAATAAATTATCTTAAATCCACATAAGATGATATACTACTCGTACTTGTAAAAAAAACGTCTTATTTCAGTTAAGATATTTTGGTCAAAATATAATTAGCATTTCCTGAAAAGCCAAAACATCTAATGTCGATATAAGATTGTTTTGGTCAAAATATAATTGGCATTTCCTGAAAAGCTTATCCATCTTATGTCAATATAAGATTGTTTGCTCTGTGTAAGTTACTAAAAATTGTGTACCTAACTCGACTTAAGATAAAATGCATGTGAAATATATATCAAATGTGTGAAAAAGTAAACTATCTTAAGTCTACTTAGGATGATATTCAAATTCAAAAAAAAGGAAGATATTTCTCAGATTTATGTCGACATTTAGAGAGGAAAACCTTAGAGAACTAGAAGAAACGTTACTGAGACTGGGTCCAAAATACAGTGACATACTGGTTGGAGGTGACTTCAACGTGAACTTTTTACACAACAACAATGTAACCAGTTCGTTCAACCATTTCTGTGATATGATGGGTTTATCCGTTGTTAACACCTGTTGGCCAACATATTTCAAGTCAGATGTAAACGCCTCCTTATTAGACATGTTCTTGACTAGCTCTAGGAACAGAATCTTGGGAAATGATCAAATTAGGCCGACCTCTGATTTCATCCACGACTTCATGTTTTGCTCATATAAGTTCAATGTTGACAAAATAAATATCGCTCGTACGATTAGTTACAGGTCGTATCGTAGCTTTGACTATGAAGACATCCGGGAAAATGTTAGGAGCATGGATTGGAATGAGATTTATTTCTTAGCTGATTTGAATATTAAAGTCTTATTGTTTAACAATTTACTAACTCGGTTGTATGATAGATATGTTCCTGTAGTTACTAAAGAATTGAAAGTGAATAGATGTCCCTGGTTCAATAATAACATAAAGTCGCTTATCCGGGAAAGGGAGCGTTTTTTTTCGAATATTTAAGAATAATCCAACTGAGTATAATAGAAGACAGTTCATTTTTGCCCGTAACAGAGTCAATTCTCTCATTCGTAGCTGTAAGCGGGCGTATTTACAAGAAAAACTTGATCCTTCTCTTAGCTCTAAGGAGCTATGGAGCAATCTGAAAAAAATTGGTGTTAAAGAAGACAAAAATAAAAGTAAATGCCCGTATAGAGGTGAAGTGATGTCGAATATTCTGATTCCGTCCTTTTCAGGTTCACGCATTCCCTAAGATATTTTCGATAGGTCTGAAAGTGAAAACTCCTTCACGTTCGACTGCATAAGTGCTAATGTGTTGTTTAATTGCGTCATGTCTATCAAATTTAATGCTGTTGGCCCAGATGATATCTCGCCCAAATTTTTAAAACTCATATTCCCTATTATAATGAAATACCTACTTCACATTTTTAATTATTGTATCTATAGTAGTGAATTTCCTGAGGCATGGAAAAGTGCAAGTATTATACCAGTTCCCAAAAAACCAAACCCTTCCAACCCTTCTGAATACAGGCCTATTAGTATTCTATCTTTCTTGGGTAAATTATTTGAAAAAGTAATCCATGACCAAATCCAAGTCTATTTAAATGAAAACAATTTACTTACACAATGGCAATCTGGTTTTCGTAGTAAGCACAGCTGTGAATCTGCAGTAATTAAAGTTACGTCGGACATTCGATTCGCTTTGGACTCTGATAAGTTTGGTATCATGGTGCTGCTAGATTTTTCTAAGACATTTGACTGCATTGATCACTCCATCCTTCTCTCTAAACTGAAGAGACATTTTAACTTTTCTACCACATCGCTTAAACTATTGTGCAATTATCTGCAAAATAGAGTACAGCAAATAAAAACTGAAGTAGATATTTCAGAACCGATTATAACCAATACCGGAATACCCCAGGGCTCAGTACTGGGTCTACTATTATTCTCGTTATTTATTAATGAACTACCCGATGCCATTTGAAATTGCCAAATACATTTGTATGCTGATGATGTGGTACTTTATATTTTTCGTACAATTGGTTTGAGGGAGGACTGTATAGCAAGATTAAATGAGGATCTAAATCTTATTCTCACTTGGGCTTTTTTTTTTTTTTTTTTTTTTTTTTTTTTTTTTTTTTTTTTAATTTCTGGCTCGCCAAGGCGATTTATAAGGGGGGGGGGGGGGGGGGGGGGGGGGGGGTACTTCGACCTAAAAGATCTTTTGTACCGTATGGGCCAGAAAAGTTTAAACTAGTAGAATTTCCACTTTCCGTGTAAAGCGGACAATTTTACCAGTAGAAGAATTCTTTATGTCCTCGGGGCTCATTTGCTCCCTGAAAAAGATCTTCTTTCTAATTCCATTAAGGGCTGGACATTCACATAAAATGTGTTCAGCTGACTCGTCCTCTTCAAGACAGAGTCGGCACTCAGGAGAGTCTGATATTCTCATTTTGTGTAGATGATATCTTAAACCATGGTGACCAGTAAGGTAACCTACTAGGTTTTTGATATCGTGCCTGCTTAGTTTTAGACATTTGCTGGCATTTTTATTGAAGGGCCGAATGGCTCGTTTGGCCTGTCTTAGACCTGGGATGCTTTCCCAAAGATAGATACATTTTCTATGTTCCCAGCTTTTAATTGCTGCCGTTGCTGCTGATCTAGGAGTGCAGCAGAAAGGTTCGGGACCTATGAAAGGTGTTTCTGAACCTTTTCTGGCCAGTTCGTCGGCCTTTTCGTTACCTTCTACCCCGACATGACCCGGAACCCACCATAATTTGGTCTTGTTTCTTATTCCGAGTGTTTGTAGGGTATTGAAGCAGTGCATGACTGATTTGGAGTCAATGGTATACGAGCTAAGGGCGTTTATAGCTGCTTGACTATCCGTGAAAATATGGATGGTTGCACCTTTTATGCCAGACAAAATAATATGGCTGGCGCATTCTTGAATGGCGTGGAGCTCTGCTTGAAATACGCTGGGACTTTTTCCCATGGGTATCGTAAAGCGTTTGTGTGGTCCGTATATTCCCGCTCCTACCCCCGTTTCCATTTTAGAACCATCCGTATACCACTTTATGCCGTTGTGGCTGTTTGGTGGGTTATTGCTAACCCATGCTTCTCTCTTGGGGATCTCCGTGGAGAACCGTTTGTTGAAGCATAGTGTTTTTTGAATGCGGTCTGTGACCGCGCAGTCCATGTTAAGTTCTGGTAGTTCATCGAGAAGGGTCTTTAGATCCGGGTGATCATTAAGACTTATCTCGTTTAACTGTATTAGACTTATTGCACTGCGGATCGCCACTTTTTGAATGTATATGTGGAGAGGTGTGATTCCTGTTTTTGCCTCTATGGCAGCTGTTGGACAGGTTCGCATGGCTCCGGAGATACCAACGCACGCAAGCCGTTGTACCTTTTTGAGCTTCTCTATTGCGACCTTTTGTGTGGATTTTGTCCACCATACTATGGAGGCGTATGTTATAATGGGTCTTATCACTTGGGCTAATGCCAACGGTAAAACAACCAAGTAAATTTTCCCCCAGTTGTTATTGGTAATGAAACCATTGATTATGTGAAGGATGTTAAGTACTTGGGATATAGAATAAAGAGTGACCTTAGCTGCTGTGGGGCAATTTCAGCCACGATTAGACATATTTACTATGGACTGCGAACCTTGAGATCTTCCTCGAACTTATTATCAACAAATATGAAAATATACCTCGTTAAGTCATTAATTATGCCGTACTTCATTTTCAACTGTTCAGTATACCCAATTCTGGATTGTGAATGCAAGCGGAAACTAAATAGTGCTCTAAATGATTGTATTCGGTTTATATACTGTATTCCGAGGTATTCCAGTGTATCACATCTACAACATACTCTCTTTGGTATTAAGCTGGATGAGTACTTGAGGTTCAGGTTACTTCTGAAGCTGCAAGATGTCATCAACAATAGATGTCCTAATTATCTTAGTGAATTCTTACATTTTGCACGCTCACAAAGGGGTTTGAAATTAATAGTACCGCGTCACTCACGCAACATAGCAGAACGCACATTTTATGTGTCTGCGATTCGTTTGTGGAATTTACTTCCTAATGAATTGCAAAGAATTTCGCACCATCAGCCTTTAAGAGGGAACTATTTTTGCACTTCTCTAATTAAAACTTTTTTTTCTCTTTTTGTATATGATTCTGATATTATAATAATATATTCTTTAATAATTCCATTATTTATATATTTATTTATTTTTATCAGGAAAATTATGTAAATTAAATTCTAGATACTATAAAAGATTCAAATCTCAATGTGACATTAGCCGTGTTTCTTTGCACGCGGATATAGGGATAATTTTCAATTTGCATGCAAAATACAACAACAACTTATCCTATATACGCTAACTTTAGCGGGGATAGCTATCGCCGCTAAGTCATTTAGCGGGGATAAACAGTGCTTCCAAAACCCATTTTCTTCGTTTTTGATGAATCGAAGCGATGAATTTTTCAGGAAATGTCAAAGTTTGACATCCCGCCGACCACTAACACATCCTGCCGAATATTTTGTTCGGGATTTTATTATTATTATTTTTCAAAATTTATTAAATCTGTGAATGCAAAACTGTTTTTTATAATTTTAGAATATGCTTGACATTAATTTCAACTGTGGGAAATTAATATTTTTGAATTTCACGATTTTCAATACAAATTTCTTAATTCAACTTACAGCTGTTTCACCAATAAACGTCATAGGTGCATGTGTGCTGCCAAATTTTTTTTTGATGAATTCTTAAGCGGCGATGGTCGTTTTCTGATGCCATGCCTATATCCGCGTGCAAAGAAACACGGCTAATGTAAATAAAATATTTCTCGAAATAAATGAAAATGAAATGAAAAATGAAAAACTTAAGATGTTATTTCAGTGCAGTGCAGATAGCCGTCAGAGTGGTTTATAGTTGTCTATAGTGTCTATAAAAATTGATTGTAATAACAGAGCATCGAAATTAAAGCCAGTATTTATAACGGTAATTTTCGTTAGTAAATTATCATAAATAACACAAAATAAAAGTAATTTTTATACATAGTTCCGAAAAGAGTGTTTGTGGTATACCGTATACTAGAGTGTCAAATAATACAAATTTAAGGGTCATAATCTACATACCTGCTCATTCATTAGAACGGTAATTTATTATTAATATTTACCATATATATATTATAGTAGGTAATGCGCATATATATTTTTAAAACATTTCAGAAATTATGTATAGCAAGTGTTTACACATAACACTAGCCTACCTATGTAGGTCATCACCGCGCAGAACACACATAACACTGGCCTACCTATGTAGGTCATCACCCCACACAAAATAACGTAAATTCCACTATACATTTTTTGCTTCCTCATATTCTCTCTGCAGCTATGCATTTTTATTTTCCAATTCATTCACCCTACACACACTTGTTTGTTTGTTTTGTCACATCAGCACTTTATGCACACAATTGTTTTTTCTGCACGTCACACGTAATTATTAAGCAACATGGTAGTATGTAAGTTGTCATATCAGCACTCTTAGCAATTAAGTATATTTTCTGCACCTTCAGCGATCTCAGCAATTAATTGTATTTACTCGCACTTTCAGCACTTTATACTTAATTATTCTTTTAGTCAAGTAAGCAATATGTTAGTATATAAGCCACAAAATCAATAAAATGATTACAGTCTTTTAGCAATATTCAATCAGTGTCTTTATTAGCAACCACTTCAACACGACTTCCCCCCACCTGAGGTAAGGAGGCGTGTACAAGCAAGAATAAGAGCAAGAGAGCTACAACGAGACGATCACCTTATCCATCATAAAGAGTTTCTGGTTCATGTACAAGAAGCTCTACAGTTTTCAAGGTTTTGTGCTTTGGTCAACACGACGATAAAAAGATCGTACAGCAAGAATTATTCTCGCGCAGATGCGATTCTTCGAATGGTAAATGATAAAAAAACAGGAGCAAATAAGACAAGATAACGTAAATTCGGCCGTTGAAAACAAACTTTGCATGAAAGAACCAGACGTTTTAAAAGCACCAACGAATCATGGACTGGAATTTTTAGCAGATGAAGTTTTTGATGATGACATTGGAGATCCAAGCTACTATCCCCATTCTATTGAAAGTTCCTCTGAATCTGAAAAGGAAGAGAATGCTGATCCAATTTTGGTTCAAATGGGCCAGGAGATTGAAAAACGGATAAACGGACAACTGGAATCTGAATTGGAGACGCGTGCAGAAATGTCCTTAATGAACGCAGAACAAAATGAGACACCTACCTATAGAAAACGGAAAAGGAATACGGGTAAGGAGTACGTAACAAAAGTGGAAATATTATTTAAAAAAAACGTGTGAGGAACTTCCAAGTTGCCGGAAAATGTGCAGAAATCGGATTTCTTATGATAGCCAGAAAACTATTTTCGATGTATATTGGGCACATGGAAGTCACAAGACTAGAGTTCAATATTTAAGTGGTTTAATAGAATCGAAACCCAAAAAGTGAGAGTGCTTACAAAAAAAAAGAAGGAAATAACCGAAACAGGACTCATTCAATTCAATTCAATTCAATTCAACTTTATTAAGACATTTAAAAATCAGTACATTTCTTTTATATTACGTCTAAATACTGTGGCCGACTTTTTAAGGTATGTCTGGCCTTACTCTAATTTTTTCACAATTTAAATTTATTCATAAATTTTTACGTGATTTTTATATTATGTAGGTTAGTAAACCAAAAATCTTCTATTGTGTACACTTCCTACCGGCGTACAAACTCGACTGAGCTTCTGGAGCACTTATAACTAATTTTAATAAATATGACTAAAAACTAAAACTTATAAATCAGGACTCATTCAAATATTTACTTCTTAGAATGTCAGGAAAATAGAACGAACGTTTGTCAGAAATGTTTTTTAACTACATTTTGTGAAACAGAACAAATTATAAAAACAATAGTAAACAAAAAAATGCAATCTGATTCAGGCATCATTTCAATTGACCAAAGGAGTCATATAAATCCGGGGAACAAAATTCCGGAAGAGAAAATGAATGAGGTCCGTAGTCACATAAATAGTTTCCCTTTATACGAAAGTCACTATACTCGTGCATGCTCATCTCAAAAATATATAGCACGCGACTTAAGCGTAAACAAAGTGCATGAACTGTACTCTGAATCACATACAAATCCAGTTTCATATACCAAGTACAGACAAATATTTTCTACCATGGGTATTAAAATAAATAAACCAAAGACGGACTGCTGCAATAAATGTGAAATTATTAAAATGAAAATCGCTTCATCACAAAATGAAGACGAAAAACGGGGCTATAAAGCACTACAGGAGCAGTACCATAAAGACGCAGACGATGCATATAAAGCTAAAGAAGTCGACAAAACCGCTGCAAAAACAGATTCAAATTACAAGGTGCTTACTTTTGATTTACAAAAATGTTTGCCTACTCCGAACTTGGAAAGAATAGTTTCATTCTATAAAAGACTATTATGGACATATAATTTGACTGATCACGACTGTGTTACCGGAAAGCCTATTTGTTTCATGTGGCACGAAGGTATTGCCAAACGTGGAGGTAACGAAATCGCGTCCTGTATTATGAAATATTTAAAAAGTGTTCGAAGCAATTGCAAACACCTAACCCTGTACATGTGCTGGACAAAACAAGAACTCATTTGTTTCAACTATGTTTATGACGTTTATGCAAAGTGAGACAACAATAGAAAAAATAGACCATACATTTCTTGTTCCAGGCCACACTCACATAGAATGTGACGTAAATCACTCCATCATAGAGCGTAAAAGGAAACGAACACATATCCAAATACACCATCCACGAGACTGGTATTTATTTATATCTTCCGTGGGGTCGAAGCATGTTTTTGAAGTGGTAGAAATGGACCAAACTATGTTTTACAATTTTTCAGCTGCCCTTAAAGACAAATTTTGTTGGAGAAAGGTAAATGAGAATGGCGAAATATTCAAATGGAGCAGTGTTAAGTGGCTCAGATATTCAAAAGAGTTTGGACGACTATACTACAAGACCAGCTTGGGTAATGACGAAGAGTTTAAAGCATTAAACGTTAAAAAGGGGCATTAACCAGGCAGCAATAAGCGACCTGAAAGCAGCTTATAGTGAACCTATTAACATAACTTCAGCAAAGAAGAAAGATCTTATGGACATGTTAGATTTAATAAATAATAATTACCATCATTTTTATTTAAACTTGCCAACCGCAGATGGACCAGATATCCACCCTGACTTAAACGAAGAAAGTGATGATGATAAGCTTCATTTGTTCTTAAATTCTTAAATCACATAAAAAAGTGTATTGTATAATGAATTATATGCCATTTATTTTCGTGTGTTAGTTTTTATTAATGTTTGCTTAAACGAATCATTTTTTTATTTTATGAGGTTTTAAATAAAAAAAGTACAAAACATCTTATGTTATTCATTAAACAAAGCACTATAATGCGCACTTCATCTTAAGTCGATTTAAGAACTGAAATCGATACTCCACAAAATCTGCTAAAGTATCTTATCTCAACTTAAGATTTCTTAATGAGCAAACACGCGAAAGGTAAATCATCTTAAATGGCATTTTGTCATATATCGCGCTGATTTTTTAAAATATTGTTTTGAAACGTGGTTAGGAAAAAAGAAGATAAAATTTCCCTTCTAAAAAGCCCTTGCCTTAGAGTTAAAAGTTGGATGTTTTTTGCTCTCCTGAAAAACTATGAACATTGACTTAAGATAGTTTCCTTTTCAGCAGAGATTTAGCCTAGAGAATTGTGCTACTTCGGTTTGATGAAACAAATTGGTTCAAAACTTTGTTCTGTAAAACACTGATAAGAGTTTTGCTCTATGGGGACAAGTGTTGGGTGACTATAAGGAAATAAGAGCTAATATTTGGTTCTTTTTAAAAGAAATACTCCGTCGGATATTTGTTAAATTAATTTTAAATATGTAGTCCCTTTCACCACTTTGTAAAATGAAATTAATAGAACAGACAAGAAATAAATTTCTAACTCTATAATTCTAGGTACAGGGTGAAGGGAATGGAAACAAACGACAAATAGGAAGGTCTCTAATTTCTTTAACGCGGTAGGCCCAGACACAATAAACAAGACTGAAAATCACCGCCAGTCTCCGTAGGTGAACTCACACGTCACGAAAATTCCAAAGATGAGTTAGTTAGTTAGAGAAACTTTATTTGAAAAATAAATTTGAAATTTTTACAAAAATTAGATAATCTTAAGTTTATTATGGTTTGGCCAATGGCAGTCCACCAGATTGACAATTTGTTTAAGCTTAATTATATAATGAACTTATTTGTTTATTTAAAAGTCTCCTTCGCGAATGCGTTGTCTATATTAAAGGGCGGTTGACTAATTTCTTAATTTTCTATTCAGGACTTCCAAAGTGTCGTCCCATACCATCGAAGTAACTCCAAAGTACCTCACACGACACTCCCTCAAAATAGGACATATGGCAATTAAGTGATATATATCCTCGGCAGATCGGGTCAACGTGGAATGTAGTTTAAATGTAATAGTTCGCCTCTAACTTTAAATATTACATTTATCATACTTATGGGGCAGCGGTTGAGTAAGTATGTTTGCTCTCGAAGTTCCATATTGAGTTGACTGTATATCATTCTATATTGAGAAGATTGTGCTTCCTGTTTAAAATTTGGATATGCGAAGTGACTTGCTTTCTCTAAAATTGAAATTAATTTCTCCCTCAAATCTGGAATGCTTATATCAGGTGAAAACTGTACGCTTTCACCTAAACCCCGAGCTAGCTCCTCCCACCTCTCCACTAAATTACCCCTTGTTGACAATATTTTCTTAAGCACTCGCTTCGGAAGTCTTACTTCATCCATTTCCATCACTTTCATAATGTAATAAAAATGCAGCTTTAGGGTCCTTAAAAATAATGGAGGCTCAGTTGTTTCCAAATGCAACATATAGTTTGGCGTGCAGGGTGGCGGCCGAAAAATGCGTTTTAAAAAATATCTGAGGAACCTTTCCACATCATTGTATTGGCAAACTCATCAAACTTGCGCACCTGTAGCTCTACCGATTCAGATAGGAAAACAATATCATCTGCAAATATAAGGCCAGGTATCCGGTTGTTTCCAAAATGGATTCCTCCTTGTTGCGACTACTATGCCACTCTGGTTCTCACTTGCTTGGATCGTTACTTGGCATGCTTGCATATGCACAGATAGAAACGTCGGATGGGATGGGTTCTTGATCCGCAAGTACCAGACACAACAAAAGAACTTAAATATGTTCATGCCAAGATTTTACTTTCGAACGCAGACGGACGCTACTTCATTATCAAAAAAAAAAAACTAACACCTATAGCTCGCGGGCAACCAGATGTCATATCGCCAGAGTACATTTACCCCACCCCTTTGCAATTAAATGCACCATGTCAGCTTTTGTAATCGATCGTTTTGGAAGCTGACCCAATTTCAGCCCTTGAACGATGTACTGCTTCTTACCTTGCGACGACACCTGAAAATTCACCACACACCACCCCATTAAACTGAAAAATCCTGCATGTTGCTACGCTTATATAATATTTTTATTGCCAGGAATCTACGTTATCCATTGCCTATATGATTTAATAGTTGAGTACCGAAATTTAAAATTAGGTTTTGTTCATAAAAAAAAATTAATTTACATAAAGTTAGGCAAATTCAAATTTATAGGAGAAAAACAAACTAGATTTTGTTTGGCAATCATAAACTAATATATCCATGTATGAAGGCAAGTACCCGTATAAGAAAATGAACAAAAAAAACTCACCCTTATCCGTCTGGAGATTGTGCACAGTATCCCACGTGGTTCAGTATCTGTAAGGTTATATCCAATCCACTAACGCTTAATTTATAATCCAAACTCACTGTCACAAGTAGGTATTCTAATTTAGGTAGGTATATTATTTTGTAACTTTAAGTTCAGTTAAGTTCATTTAATAGACAATTTTAGGAAAATGAAACTTTAGGCAATTATAATACTAAGCGAAAGATCAATCATGTTTTACTTTACGCACTTTATATATTGAATTTTTGTGGGTATATATATATTGTTTTTGTTGTTGATATAAGATGCCAAATTCACACTCACAGCTTTACCGGTACCAAGAAAACCGAATCCAGACCACTTGCTATCGTATTGAGCTCGCCGCCCACCACTGACCGCACCACCCGACTCACCTATGACCGCTGATTACGTGTGTGTCGCGCTCCCCGATTGATGGATGACTGGACCGAATAGGCGATATTTGCTGATATCAATTGGAGCTTAATTGGTCTATGAGTAGGAGTGCGGGCGAGGTGGGTAGTCTCCAAAAGGGTGTCGAGGGACTTTTCTACTTGTAGTCTGCGGTGGCTCTGGTTATATTTTCGTTTACCAAATCCTCTTCCTGCCGAATATCGATGATTGGGACTTAGGGCGTGGGAAACCAAAATGTGATTTCACGAAATTAATTCTCAATGACTAGAATACCTTTTGTCAAAATTGAATTAATCCTAAGACTATGGTTTTAAAAAAAACAATTATAGTCTTTTTGCGGTGGACTATGATGTGACAACCAGAATTTCGACTAGGTTTCAAATATTTCACCAGGAGATGTGCCTCCTCTAAAAGTCAACCAGGAAAAGAAAGGGAACGCTGGGAAATGTAACCATGAAGTATTGGATGAATGTCTGCATGTGCATACACAGAAAAAAAACCGGTTCCGGTTTCCACCATGTCGACCAATTTCGACAAGCTAGTTCGAATTCCGTGCAAGGTACAGGGTGGACAAACGAAAATGTATGTTTGCACACTAATTCCACATCCGTAACATCCTCCTATCTCCTTAATGCCATTGATGAACAGAATGATCAGTAATGTGCTCGAGATACAACCTTGCTTCACTCCCATTTGTGTTGAAAACTCTTCAGATATTGACTCCCCATCCCATACATAGGCAACTTTATTGTCATACAACGCTTTCAGTAAGGCAATAATTTTACTTGATATACCTAATTTATAGAGCTTATAGAAAAGTGCTTCGCTGGCGATCGAATCCAACGCTGCTCGAAAATCAACGAAAAAGGCGTAAAGTTTCTTTTTTCTTCCTTTAAAACTTTCCGCAATGTTTAACTGACTAAATACTTGGTCTATAGTAGAATAGTTTCTCCTAAATTCTGCCTGAAATTCATTAAGAATTTTCTTCTGTTCAATCCAATGTGTAAGCCTTTTAAAAATCAGAGTGCTAAAAAGCTTCACGGAAGAGTTCAAAAAGGAAATGCCCCGATAGTTTTCCGGTACGTCATAGGAGCCTTTTTTTTGTAGGTGGAATATTATTGATCTTTTAAAGCTTTCTGGGACGTCCATTCTCGAAAGTTCTGTTAAACTCCTCTGTCAATACGTACAAAAATTCCGTTGAACAATTTATAAAAAACTCTACTGTGATACGCTCATCTCCCGGAGCCTTTCCAATTTTGGATTTTTCTATCACATTTTTAATTTCATCAATCGAAAATGGTGCATCCCGTATCTCATCTTTAAAATTTGGCACTGCGTACTGTGGAAGCGGTGAAAATTGTGGGGCGTTGAGCAATTTCCTAAAATAAACTCGCAGTTCTGACTCGCTCAGTGATGCAGTGAAATGAAATTGGTTCTCCCGTTAATTTATTTGGCGGCTTTCCAAAATTCTGCCGAAGATCTAGATGTATTCAGGACATTTATGTTTCTTTGATCCAGACACTTTCTTTTCTCATAACAAAGTTGTTTAAATTTTTTATTGGCATCTGCGTACATCATTTAAAAAAAAGGTTTGTTGTATTTCCTCAACAGCTTTAAGAAAGAGAACGATTTCTTTCTAGCTTTTTGACAACCCTCGTCAAACCATCTCTCTGTTTAAAAATGCCGTTACTAGTTCTCGCTTTAGCACTTACTGGATGACAGTGGAAGATAAAGCTGACTTTTTGTGTCATCATGGGAATCTGCTACTTAAAATAGCTTAAGCGTTCAGGGACTGGTTAAAATTATCACTGCAGAGCAAAAAAAAAAACATTATCGTAAAAGGTGACTAAGGGGAGAAATCACTCCTAAGCAATTGGGTCTGAGTGCTCTGGGATTTGGATTTGCTTTAACCCAGAAAGATAATCATATTTTTTATGACTTAAAAGATAATCATACGTCTCAGAGACGTATGTAACTTTGGTAGTGTATTTAATGAAACCCATGAACTTTTTAAAAAAATATTAACGATTTATTTATTTATGTAGTTCATATTAAGTGAAATAAATCAATGATTTAGTATAAATAAATATTAATTTAAACAATAAAAACAAAAAAATTAAGCCCCATTACAAATCAACAAAAAGCAACTTATATTTTAAAGGAACCTTAAAATTAACATTAAGTCATAATTGTTTGCCAAATTTTCATTTTTCGGTTTAAAATAAGTCTACTAATAAGTCTTAGTAATAATTTTAAATTATATACGATTAAATTAAATGTAAGAATGGCACAGGTCACGCACGCCCGCAGAAGTCCGACATAGCTATAACTTGTTACCGCAGGTACTTACCATCGCGCCACCACCGTTACGGGCTAGTTCCGACCATCGACTGAGTTAGTTTAAGCAACCAACCCAATGCGGTTTATAGTTAAAAGGATATAACATTTTTTCCGCGCGTCATACGTCTCGCAGACGTAGATTATCTTTTTAGGGTTAATAAAAAAAAAATAAAAAATAAAAAAAGAGGTCTGCAGACATTTATTGAGGTCAAATCGGAAAAATCAAGTAGGCATGCATTTCACAGGACCTCGATTGGGCATCCGAAAACATATCGCAGTACAGCCCACACAGTGATCAATGAATGCTGTCCAATGAGGGCTCTTTTATTTATTTGGAAAATAACTTCAAAGTACACTTCACACTCAACTTCGGGTTATCTCGATGGTTTGATTTTTTCTTGACTGAACAAATATCATGTTTATATAACATTGCATTTCAATTTGACAACACCACAAATAAACATCTCAATTCATTGCACCCAGAAGGGGTAAATCGTATATTCATTGCATACGTGGCCTGCTTACTGAGTGCTTCAGAAACCAAACCCAATTCAACAGTTTGTCTCACTGATTCTTTAAGTGTTCATGAACTTGCAATAATTGTGAAACTTCTTCCCACAATAATTTCAATGTCTACCCGAACTTTACCAAGTCCTAATAATACCAATTCCAATTTCATGCCAACTGATACGAGCACAATGAAATTCGAAGCGAATATTACCATTTGATTGTTAAATAGGAGTCCGGTCAGTACCATCATAAGGACACCAGACCATGCATATATTTTTCATTTGAAAACCTCTTTAGATAGATCTATATGGAATAAAATGATATTCCAAAATGCTCGAACTGGTTAGAAAATTTTCAAGAGCATCCTTCATCTTCAACCATCATGCATCCTTGTACAAACTAACGGTCCCAATCGGGCTGTTATAGAGATTTATTTTGGCTCCATCCCAATACACATACTCAGGCTGCTGTCAAGTGTATGGTCAAACAATTGAAAAAAAATAAATAAAAAATAAAAAAAAACATTGATGCTAGTGATATCACCGAGTAGTACGTATGCATCTCCACTTGAAATATCTGCTTAAACTTTTTCGGTTGTCCTTATATCATACTTCCCTCATGACTTCTAACATACAAGTATTTCGCCTAACAATACAGGACGGACACATCGGAAGATGTGAGGAATGTTTTTGCAAACATATTTTAAATAAATATATATCTCAAAATACACCAACAGTCCTTACTGTCTGCAATGAGTATAACGATAAAAATGAATCCACTGAACAATAAAAGGACAAGGGAGTTGTCCCAATCGTCCAATCATTCTTTCTTTCAAAGTAAGAAACCCATTGAATGCAAGATGGAAACGATTCGCATCCTTGGTGACCATCTATTATAAATTCCATCCACAATACTACGTGCTGGTATAATCTTGAGGATAGTGGGCAAGTAACCACAGCGCACCCTTTTCTTTTTCTTTTCTTTTTATTGCGGATCATACAAACAGTTGCCGGGATTCGTGCAAAACTTTTAACATAAATTTCCAATTTGCATTGTAAGGGATTTTTTTCCTCCTAAATTTAGGTTCAGAAAGAGTTAATAAGTCTGGCAAGCACTCCAAGGCGTCCAGGCGAAATGAAATCAATACATTCAGGACTGATGATGGGGCTTTGAATTTTATTGATAAAAAAATTGATATTTTTAATACAGAATATTCATCTGTTTGTTGGAGGCGGGGTGTAGTTTAACTTTAAACGTTTCCGAACGGCAAGCGACAACGGATCTATGTCCCTAAGCGATGAAAGGATAGTTGCCACAAATATCCATATTTTTGTGCCTGTCCAAAACACTATTCAAATGGAAAGTTTTGTTTTTTGTTGTTTGGGTAAAAAACTCGTGACAGCACAAATGATAAAGGTCCTTGGTCCCTTAGGAGGAGAATGGAGAATGCTCAATGCAATTCCGTGACAAGGGGAAAAAAGAAAACAAAACAAAGAAGAGCAAAATAAATATTTATATTCAACCATCAGTGACCAATGTCCGTTTGCAGAGAAACGAAGCCTTTTATTAACTTTGTTTTATTTATTCATTTTACATTTGACTTTGACTTTGATTATTTGGTGGCGGGCGGCAGTGAGGTTAATCTGCTTTGACGTTTCTTGACTTGTATTGTATATTATCATTGCAAATGACCATTTAGATGCGGACAGATGAAGGACATTATGAAGGATTTCTTAATTTAGATGTATGGTGTCGTATCTGGTTGACATTTTGTTTATATTAGTGGGACTGAATTCGTTGAGAAAAGTGGAAAGTAAAGAAGAGATCCGTTGTTCCGTCCTTGGATGCAAAGAAACGTAATAAATCATCGCGATGGATAGTTCAGTATCCTGTATTGCAGATAACCTCACCGTCAGCGGTACTTCTTAAATCGTGCTTCAACGCTTTCCAAAAGCCATTATAGATAAACAAATAGCCATCAACTCAGAAGTAGGTAAGGTTAGGTTAGCAGGATATGACACACTTAGACCAACATAAGATCAGTTGTGGTATCACAGGGATCTGGGAATAATTGTCTTCCTACTAGTCAAACCAGTCAGAGCTTCTGATGAAGCGTAGGAGAGTTCTGATCAGTATAAGTAAGATCGGTTAGATCATTGTAGAAGAAAACATACAAATTGATTTTCCTTTTCCGGGAGAGAGCTTGGCACAAACAGAGAAACAAAACACTCACACATACATCTACTGCTCGTTGCAGAATGGTTTGCCTCGCTTATGATGGCTCCATCGTGAACAAAGAATTACTGATGCACTTTGAGTCCGCCACTTTTGCTTCAAGCGGATAATCAAGGAGTGAATTAAATATCAAGGGACTTAAGGCGCTTCCCTGTGTGCATCAATTTTTCTTCGGTGAATCCAGCAGGGCACATTACTCTTGTCTTTAGTCCTACATAAAGTTTTTTTTTTGTTAGCCCATTACTTATATCAGACAGTTATATCTGTCAAATCAGTTGTCAGATTGCAAACTGTCAGTGTCATTTTCATTCAGTAGTCTTTGCAATTTTATCGTGATGACAACCAACAAATTATGTTTCTGTACGCCAAACTTATAGCACTTGCACCATATTACACCCGACATAATCGTATTGTTGACATAATTTCGCACAATATTTAACTTGGAAGATGCAATGGCGCGAAAAGGCATATGAAGAGTACCTACTGAAGAGAATATTGAATCTGTTCGTATCAACACTCTTCTGTTCAAGAAGATCCAAATATATTGATTCAACGTCGATCACAAGAGCTTGCTGTCATTGTCAGTCCACTTTGTGGAAAATTGTACGCAAAGATTTTTTTTTGAAGGCTAACAAGATCTAGCTTGTACAAGAACCATAATGAACTGACATTGGATCCGCTGTTTTTCCTTAGTACACATTGCCCTTCTTGTAGAAGGGCGGGTATAATGCCATCCACTCCGGCAGATTTAAAAGGCTGAAAGGAATTTATTGCCCATTTCAGTCGTCCCTCAGAACAGATCGTTGACGTTCTTTCCCAGTCTTCCCTCCGAGGTCTGATTGAAGTGGTATTGATTCCTAGCTCAGTACTAGGCGAGCTGCCAGGAAAGTGAGTTTCTAGGAGCAGTAGTGCCCTTTGATCTTCATCTTCCGTGAACTCGCCATCTGGTTTCCTCAGAGACATCGGCACTCCTCCTGACTTCGCAAGAGCTTTGTGTAGCCTTGCCGCAGTAGGAGTGCTGGTGATTGTCTCAAAGAATTTCCGGAAGCTATTTCTAGGGTAGATGCTATATATCCAAATTTCAGCTTCCTAGCTCAAAATTTGGTTTTAATATATACTCTCTAGGGGCCCTTTATGCTCATGTGTAAATATTTTCAAAATCCGCCTACTGACACGCCCACAATTATATTTTTTTTATTTTTGAAAGCCCAAAGTTTGAGCTAGGGAGCTGAAATTTATAGTATATACTCTCTAGGTGCCCTTTATGCTCATACTTAAATTTTTTTTAAATCCGCCTACTGACACGCCCACAATTAAATAAAACAATTTTATTGAAAAACCAAAGTTTGAGCTAGGGAGCGTTTTTATTTACAAAAGCTTAGTTTTTTCGATAAAATCCTTTAAATTTTTGTCACGCCCACTTATGAGATATAGGAATAAGAATAGGGTATCCAACAGTTCGCCCAAGCGGACTGTAGCCCGCCCCTATGTTTTTATTCTTTATTAGATATCAACTTACATACTAGACCAAAATGATTAAATCTAAGTTTAAATTATCAGGATACTTATTCTAAATTAATGGTCCTTATGCAACCGTTGTAAACTTAACTATAACCTTATAACTATTGCCTTTCGGCCTAAAAACTATTTTACGAACTAATCTTAAATATATATTCATCGAGAAAATTTTAAAAACTCGGCATCAATATTTTAAATTTATATATTATACTCGTATTAAAACAAACTAAAAACTACCCTATAATTGGGATTCTGAGCACTCGTTACCTTACGCAAGAAGTGGGCAAAATCCTAATTGCTTTCCGAGCGCCTGGCAGTCGTCAACGTATAAACACGCTAGCTAACTTAATCTAACTTATAGACTAAGAGGATGTTATTTAGAGTAACGCACCGTCTTGGGAGGGCCTGTTGACCCCTCCCCCCTTAAAAAGCCAGCGAAATTCGGCGAATTGCTTTTCCGAATCGAATTTTTGCCTCTCCGTTATTGCGGTACTAAAACGGAGGAGCTCAAGAGCATTGGCAACATCCCCGCCGCGGATGAGACGCGGTGGTGTAATACCCGGAAACCATCGCTCGTGTGGACAAATGTTGTTCTGAATAAGATTGTTTCCGTCTTCTGGAAGTTTATTTTCAACTTCCAGTCATCGAAATATCCCTTCTTTTAAACGGTGCAATTAATCATCTAATAACCATAATGCTCGAAACATCAATAAATAATTAATTCATATCAACAGCAAAATATGGTGGAAATCCACAGGTTTCACATAAACTGAATGACACCTTTTCACCTAATTTCAATTCATCAGTAACATTGATTTTCATTTAACATTCAGAAGGCACCTGCAAAGGAAGCCTACTGAAAACAATTTATAGGGTCAGTGTCAAATTGTGGCCGTTATTGTAATGGAAACAAAAGAGACTTCACACAAGCATGCAATGTGAACTGCAACATACAATATAGCCACCATCGCACCACAAACCCTGTATCCTAACAAGTGACGTTCTGACTTGCACGAGTGGAGATACTTTTTGTATGTTTGATGGATGATTTCAACCGTGGACTTATCGGCAAAACTGTGAAAGATCGCCGTAAAGCAGCACGCTATAAATTTAGATTCCCATAAAGTTTGAAGATTTTTTCGCTTTTTTGGAATATAGATACTTCGCGTGCAGATGTTGTTCCACAGTAAACTAGCGAGGGGACGATGAGTAACCGGGAAATGTTGTAAAATATAAAAGTTCCGATCAACAGCTTTGTCGCTGCATCCAGCTTTGATGTTTTGCTACTTCATCGTTATGGCAATCAACGGTACACGTCCAAATAGATATGAAATTTAATCAATCAAATAAAAAACTTAAATGAGCACTCAAGCGTTAGCTTTACGACACGTTACATCCTGGTTATAACTTTTTTGTTTTGAGTATCCTTTCGGATGACAATCCATGCAGTCAGTTGTTGTGTATGGATTGCCATACTTAAACACTCGCGTGCTGGGGACTCCTCCAAAAAAATAATCAAAAAAGGATGGGACAACAACAAAGACCAGTCATGTGGCACCAACTTCGGACATAAATCGTCACGAGAGCGTAGCGGCGGCGATATAATAAAATATCGCTGGACAAGGATTGTGGGGCTGTGGGGGATTGTGTATATTTCTTTTCTTGATTTTCTTCTGCCTTGGTCCACTGTCTGTTTGTATGTGTAGCGGTTCTTAATGTGGAGTTGAACTTCTCGTTGGGGAGAATTTAATTAAGTCTACGACTGAGATTACTACTACTATTACACCATCAAGCATCGGATGTGAGGTCTGGGATGGTTGCTTGGATGGCCATCTCATGAGATATTGAAAACGAGATAAAAGCCAGATTGATTGGCCTTTAATTCAACAGCCTCGGGTGAGAGAATATATTGAGTCAAGTGTGAGGTGTGTGTTTTATGTCATGTAGAAAATGAAGACGGGGATGGCTGCCTGCCGGGTGGGTTTTGATATCTGTGGTGGCAGTCAACTTTTAATTTTGCAATTTTGTAGATATTTTATTATTTGAATGTATTGTGTGTCATATGAAGAAACATGTATGGAAAGGGTCTTTCATTAAGGACTTGACAACTTCTTTTGTAAATATAAAATGCAAACTAGGTAATTGGGATATCTCAAAAAAATATATTTGCTTGAGTTACTATCAAAGCATTTATGAATGGAATTCGACTTGGTTCATATGTCCACCACGGGAACGTATGCAGCGGTCGATACGTTGAACCCAATTTACGATTACTCGTCCTCACATTTCGACCGATATGGCCGATATTTCTCGTAGAATATTGGCTGTGAGCTCCTCTAACGTCGCCGGCTTGTTGGCATAGACTAATGATTTAATGTACCCACATAACAAAAGTCTAGAGGCGTTAAATCACACGATCTCGGCGGACAATAGACGGGTTCGTTCCCCGAGATAACACGTTCAACGAACTGAGACTTCAATAACTAGATTGTTGCACCCGCTGTGTGGCTTGTGGCACCGTCTTGTTGGAAACCCATATCACTGATGTCCAACATGTCAGCTGGTGTTCCACAAGGTGCAATAATCGGTCCTTTCTTGTTTTATAAATGACCTTAGTGTGCCAAAATGTTATGTTGCATCTTTATGCAGATGATGTTCAATTATATCTGTCTAGACCATTCAATATGTTGGAGGACTTGATCTGCAGAATAAATGATGATCTTTTACGGCTCTTCAATTGGTCTTTGTGTAATGGCAAATGGTAAATCATTGGTTTTGCCTCTGAATTGACTATGCTGCTGTTGTTTCCTGCAAACCAGATTCTCACTCCTTGCACAAACTTCTTGTAGCTTTCAATGATATGGTAAGGTAGATATTTGATTTGCGAAGGTTTCACCATATTTCCCAAATCCATCAAAGGGTTCTTGGGTGTACTTCTCAACAATTTCTTGATGTTAGATGTTGCTTGTTTTTGGAATAAAACTATTCAAAGTAAAACACCACTATACCTATTTGATAAGCACCGCTTCGCCCGACGACACGTACCCTGAACCTTATAACACAGTATATCTATTTGAAATCATCGAGACTCGTCTGTGTATATGCCACCAGAATCTGCAACTCCCTGCCCACAACAATAAAGCAAATAATAGGAACTACAGAATTTAGATAGCTAGATAGATAGATACATTTATTGTTTCAAAGAAAAATTATATACATAGTTTACAATATTTATAAGTCATTGCACAGCACAGAGAAATGATAACAAATTGTATCTTACTACTAAAAATCAATAATATTAGTTACCACGTAAAGTGGACGGCTGGAGTTACAGCGCTGTTTCACGGTCAGCCACAACCGATCATCAGACTCCTTTTGTGGTGCTGGTCTGTCTTTTTCCTTCATTTATCCCGAAATTCCATTTTCTTCCACTGGGATTCGAACCTAGACCAGCGTCTTCTCAGGCAAGCACTCTTGCACTGTGCCATTGAAGCCACGAGTTTATCCAGTTTTTATTTGCAATTTCTTGGACAAACTTTTGCTCCTGTAAGTATACTATGTTATTCATTCAGGTTGTTTCTTTCTGTGTTTTCTCTAATTCTATTCCATTTCGACAAGCATAGTTGGACTGAAATGGGTGATAGAGAGGGTGAAAGACTTTTGACATTGTTTTTTGTCGAGAATTTTATGATTAATGGTTTTTAATGTGATACCACACAATTTTTCCTGGTTTTAATTTTTGTTTTCCGTCAATTCCTTTATTTGTTTTGAATGAATAGCCTTACATTCCTTACCACGTAAAGTGGACGGCTGGAGTTACAGCGCTGTTTCACGGTCAGCCACAACCGATCATCAGACTCCTTTTGTGGTGCTGGTCTGTCTTTTTCCTTCATTTATCCCGAAATTCCATTTTCTTCCACTGGGATTCGAACCTAGACCAGCGTCTTCTCAGGCAAGCACTCTTGCACTGTGCCATTGAAGCCACGAGTTTATCCAGTTTTTATTTGCAATTTCTTGGACAAACTTTTGCTCCTGTAAGTATACTATGTTATTCATTCAGGTTGTTTCTTTCTGTGTTTTCTCTAATTCTATTCCATTTCGACAAGCATAGTTGGACTGAAATGGGTGATAGAGAGGGTGAAAGACTTTTGACATTGTTTTTTGTCGAGAATTTTATGATTAATGGTTTTTAATGTGATACCACACAATTTTTCCTGGTTTTAATTTTTGTTTTCCGTCGAAATGGAATAGAATTAGAGAAAACACAGAAAGAAACAACCTGAATGAATAACATAGTATACTTACAGGAGCAAAAGTTTGTCCAAGAAATTGCAAATAAAAACTGGATAAACTCGTGGCTTCAATGGCACAGTGCAAGAGTGCTTGCCTGAGAAGACGCTGGTCTAGGTTCGAATCCCAGTGGAAGAAAATGGAATTTCGGGATAAATGAAGGAAAAAGACAGACCAGCACCACAAAAGGAGTCTGATGATCGGTTGTGGCTGACCGTGAAACAGCGCTGTAACTCCAGCCGTCCACTTTACGTGGTAAGGAATGTAAGGCTATTCATTCAAAACAAATAAAGGAATTGACGGAAAACAAAAATTAAAACCAGGAAAAATTGTGTGGTATCACATTAAAAACCATTAATCACAATAATATTAGGTTTCTGATAAGCTTGTATTTGAATATTAATAGATTTGAAGGAAAATAAGAAAGAAAAATTTTCATTTAAATTTTGTTTATAATTATATAACAGATATGGCTTAAATCTAATGGAATGAAAACAAATACTTATATTATTTTATAGATAAATAAATAAATAAATAAATAAATAGGTAGATAAATAAAATAAATATATTAATAAATAAATAGATATGTGTGGGATATAATATATGTATGTACATAAATGCATTGATTATAAATTAGTACAAAAGAAAAGTAAGTATGACACGAATAATAAATAACAAATAAATAACAAATTTAATAACAAATTTTTAACCAACGACCATACCACGTCGAGTTAATCGGTTCTAGTAGCTAGGGCGTTTCTGTGAGAGGCCGGGCTCCTCAACTTGTGGTAGTGCTTCCGGGAGAAGATTGACGCTGTAAGGCTTCAGTTAGTTCACGGCAGCGAGTGTGCACGTTGACGACTGCCAGGCGCTCGGAAAGCAATTGAGATTTGATCACTTGTTGCGCAAGGCAACGTAATCGGTTCTCGTCAGATCAGCGCAATGAAACGAAGTTGGGCGCGGTTAGTACGTAGATGGGGGACCGTTGGAGAACAACCGCGTGTCGTTGGCCAGTCCCATCTACGAGTTGAGGTAGATAATACATAGGTGGTATCGCAATGGACCTAAAGTGGTCTAAATGTGTCGGCTTCTTCCGACAGCCACCTAACCTAACCTAACTTAACCTAATAACAAATTTACGCAAGTAGCGAAAGAAATAAATAGAAAAGATATAAATCATACATACATAATTTATATATATTTATACCCTATTCTAAGGGTATATTAATTTTGACGCATAGTTTGTAACATACCTTAATATTGCCCGTAGACCCCTAAAAGTTACTATATTTATGATCAGCATCGATAGTAATGTCGATCTAGCCATGTCCGTCCGTCCGTCCGTCGGCAAAACTTAGGCCTTTAAACTGGGCCTAGAGAGCTGACATTTTAACCATATACTCTCTAGGGTCCCGAAATAATCAAGTTTACGAATTTTTGAAATCCGCCCACAGACACGTCCACAAACTCAAAAAAACAAAATTTTGGAAAAAATCTATTTTTGAGCTAGAAAGCTGAAATTTTTTATATATGATCCATGACTCCTAAAACTGCTCGGGATATAAAATTTTCAAAATCCGCCCACTGACACGCCCACAAATAAATAAAACAATTTTATTGAAAAACCAAAATTTGAGCTAGGGAGCTGAAATTTATAATATGAGAGTATATATTATAAATTTCAGCTCCCAGGGGCCCTTTAAGCTCATGTGTAAATATTTTCAAAATCCGCCTACAATTTAAAAAAAAAACATTTTTTGAAAATCCAAAGTTTGAGCTAGGGAGCTGAAATTTATAATATAGTAGTGCTAGTTGCTTGGCAGACGCCTATGTCACCTGACTTTTTTGAATCGAACAACAACACAAAAGAAAGAAACTTCGATTTTTATTTTCTTTCAATCAATTTGTTATGCGCACGGTTTAACAACATGCAGCAATTCTAATTTAATGTCAACAACGAAATCGACCAACATATACAAAACTGGGAATATAGCGCCACCTATAAGAATGCAACTTAATTATAAATATGTATCTCGAATTTTACAATATTAGCTCCCATTAGTGAACACGATATTTTTTGTGTTTCATACACACGCTGCAACTGATCATTTCGGCGATGTAAAACTATATCTCTTGCTTCCAAATTTTCTTCAACCATTACAATGACAACTTCATCGATTGTTGGTGCACTGAAACGTCTCGCATGTTGTCCTACAGGAGTTTGTATTCAATCGTGCATTGGTATTGGAATGCTACTCGCCGCAATTCTACATTCACGACGTTTCTTCTTCTTCGTTGGTTTTAATTTATTTCAACGCTATGCTGATGACGATTATGTTGTTGTCTATCTCGGTCTCCAGTTCGGACGACTGCACGTTGTTCTTGCGATATTCTTTCCCGAAGTTCCGACACCCCTATTTCATCCTGTCAAAGTTTTGTTTTCGAGATAAAAAGGAGCATTCGTCCTTCGTAGGGCCCAAACGAAACCGTCAAGCTCAAAATCGTTAAAAACTAACCATTTTGTCTCGAGTTATGCGAATGAAAACTGAAAACGCTCAACAACTACTGTTGCCTGTCATCATTGTCCACGTCATCTCAATCACCCCTACATTTCAACTTACTCACACATAGGTACTAATGCAAGGATCCTGAAAATACTTGACAAACAAAAATGAAGGATTCAAACACCATCCAACAAATCGACTCCGTTTCAAAAAGTTACTTTGTGTAACATAATAAACATAAACAAACTTATTAGGTATATTTAAAAAAAAAAATTCAAAATTGTTGACAACAATTTGCTTCGCAAATAATTAAAATAATTGACAACAACAATTGCTTTTAAAATTTTAAATATTTTTTTTTTGTATTTGAAGTGTCACTACTCGATGTCTACCCAGTTTATTTTTTTTCAAAGTGCGAAAAATGCGAATAAATCGATTTTCCGGAATTTTCTTAAACTGCAGCGCCATCTGCCGGGCTGATTTCTGAATCTAAACAATCCAGGGCGCCACCCAAACGCATACAAAAAAAAATCATTAAAATGGGTCCAGCCGTTTAGGAGGAGTTCAATGACATACACACGCACAGTAGAATTATATATATAAAGATACTCTCTAGGGGGCCCTTTATGCTCATGTGCAAATATTTTCAAAATCCGCCCACTGGCGTGTCAGTCAATAAAATAAAATAATAATTGTGGGCGTCAGTGGGCGGATTTTAGAAATTTTATTTCCCGAGCAGTATTAGGAGTCAAAGATCATACAAAATTTCAGCTTTCCAGCTACAAATTCGATCGATATTTCGATTTTTTTTGAGCTTGTGGGCGTGTCTGTGGGCGGATTTCAAAAATTCTTAAACTTGCTTGTTTTGGGCCCCTAGAGAGTATTATGTTTAAAATTTCACCTCTCTAGGTTCAGTTTAAAGGCTGAACAGACGGGCGGACGGACGGACATGGCTAGATCGACATTACTTTCTATGCTGATCATAAATATAGTAACTTTTAGGGGTCTACGACCAATATTAAGGTATGCTACAAACTTCGCGTCAAAATTAATATACCCTTAAGGGAATAAATAATGATTTTAAAAACAGTGTTTCCGCTTGTTTGTGTTTAGAGCATCTTGTTTTGCTAGAATTCCACAATCAGTTTGTTTTAGATATTTAGCGTCCCATTTGCGTTCCGCAAGAGTTTCCGACAGTTTTTTCTCCTCGGTACGAACTAGGTATGGCCGCATTTATGTTTTGCTCTTTTTTTGTGTTTATTACGATCCTCTGGCCCACGACCGTAGGGGCAACATTATCTTTACGACACTCCTTCTAGTGACGAACCACTGACCGAAGGTGAGGAATGAGGCGATGAGGACCTACATAGATGGCGAAGCTTGATCCCAATCCTCAAAGGCCGACTGGAATTTTGGGCACAATGAGGAATGAAAGTATGGGTTTTACTAGGTTTTGTCATCATGCCATTCGGGTTATTCCTTAGCACGGGTTTCACCAATTTCATCGACGATTAGGCAATTCTGCGCAATAATATCAGATGAATCAGGTGAATTGTAAGTATTTATTTACTGCAAAAGGAAGGTGCGAAGAAGCGGTTGGCGATGTGACAATAACTGCTGCCTGCTCTGGAGCTGAAATGGGATTCGTAATATTCTGATAGACGACGGAAGTCCGAGAGGCGGGAATAGCACGATACAGTGGGAGCTACTGCTGTTGTTTGTTGGCCTGTTGAGATGATAAGTCATCAAAAATCTTTTTTACGTCTTCGGATTTTTGCGTTCTCGAAAACACCAGTATAAGAGCAAGTTGAGGAGGTGTCTGAGCAGGTGTCAATTGTGATAATATTGCTGAATTTTTATATATTGTTTTACCGCAGAATCTCCTTCATACGTATTTTGTAATTTTTTACCAAAGATGGGTGATAAAAAAATAATTCGAATGTTCTAAGGGCAATCATTAATTGGGATGAAGATGATTTTGCTTTAGACCATGGTTCTTCTTTGACGTCGAACTCCAGCTCCAGTAGGTGTTCTCCACCATTGCTTATGTTAAAATTCTGTGGGACTGTTTTTTTCATCTATATTCTTATGATCTAGGAGTAATTAAATATCATTTGCAAAGTTATCTTCTAATAGCCAACACTCAACCGATTCAAAAATCGGAAAGAGCTCGCTGCTGGGTAGATCAGAATAGATCCTGTGGAACGGCTAACGACTTCAGGGCTGAAGCTTTCGAAATCATAATTTAAGCCCGATATTGAAAATAGTTTAAGCTGCATTTCAACAAAGAAATCGGAGTCGGGTCCTGATGATAGGCTTGGTTGGTGCAAGGACATGATGGCGATTATTGTTGAATGTATTTTGAAAATATATAACTTGTGTGGCACGCTCGGTGCGTTTGCTTGCGTAAATCCACAAAATTGACTAGGTTAGGTTAGGTTAGGTTACTGGGCTGACGGGGCAAGAGAATCCTGCGCCCGTCACACTTAGGTCAATGTAGACCCTTTGTGATACCCTGGAGGTTACGCTTCCCTTATCTGGAACCAATGAAAAACCTATGAAAAACTTAGCGGGTTTACAAACCATCCCGATGCGTTGATGAACTTGCGCAAGTCATTCACAGACTTGCCGGAGAGTTCTTCTAAATCCTGGAAGAAATATCTGCCCAGGATATTGTTTCTGATATGGCAGAGTGCAGGGCAGTGACAGAGGAAATGCGGGGTATCCTCATTCACCTCCTCGTCCCCACATCCTCTGCAGAGTTCATCTGTGCTGAGTTTTAATTTCTTTGCATGGTAGCCCAGCATGTTGTGTCCGGTGATAACACCTGTCAGAGAGGACAAAGAATTCTTGTTCATTTGAAGGATTCTCTTGGTCTTTTGTTTGTCATATAGTGGCCACATTTTCCTTGTAATAACACAGGAATCAAGGGCACTCCATCTTTCGTTTGCTGCCATCAGTGTTTTATTTCCAATCACCTGTTTAAGGTAACAGGGTGGGGTTTTTACTGTGGTGTCAGCATCCCTTGATTCAAGGGAAGATCCTTTTCTTGCCAGCTCATCGGCTCTTTCATTTCCTGGGACACCACTGTGTCCGGGGACCCAGCAGAGTCTTACAGTGTGCTGCGCGCCAAGAGCCCGCAGCTCTTCGCGACAGCTTCTTACAAGCCTCGATTTTATTTCTGTGGCGGAAATCGATTTTATTGCCGCTTGGCTGTCAATGAAGAAGGTAATATCAGCCTGTGGTATTGCCGTCATTGCAGTCTGCTTAGCGGCTGTTGTCACCGCCAGAACCTCAGCTTGGAAGACGCTGTTCTGGTCGAGGAGTCTGATCGAGCCAGATATTCCAAGCGTTTCTGAGTAGAAACCTGCACCAACGCCGGTATCCATCTTGGAGCCATCTGTATAGATGGGGATCGTTGTTGCATGGATTGGTACTTGGTTATCCTGCCATTCTTCCCTACAGGGAAAAGAGACAGTAAATGGTCTTATAAAATCTAGTTTGGGAGTAATGTAGTCTGTGCATACATTCCTACCCGTAAATTTCTCTAGAATCTGTGCATGCCCTGTTGTACTGGGTTTCCAGTTTTTTGTTTGGCTTAGCCGCAAGGCACTGTTTGCTGCAGATTATTGTACGAAAAGATCTAGGGGTTTAAGATTGAGAATTACCTCCAACCCCGCTGTAGGGGTGGTTCTCATAGCCCCAGTAGTGCCAATACAGGCAATTCTTTGGACTCTAGTCATAGTCTTAAGGTTGGTGGCCTTACACAACCCCTGCCACCAGACTAAATTACCGTATGTGAGTATCGGTCTAACTACCGCCGTATACAACCACATGATAATTTTGGGACTAGGTCCCCAGGTTTTGCCGAAGATTCTATTGCAGGCGTATAGGGCTATCGTTGCCTTCTTTGCTCGTTCTTTTATATTGAGGCTCCAGTTTAATGTTCTATCCAGAATCACGCCAAGATACTTTGCGTATTCTGATGTTTGTAGTGGAGTACCCTCAATAGTTGGCGGATTAAATTGCGGTATAATCCTTTTATTGGTGAAGAGGACCAGTTCTGTCTTTTGTGGGTTAACCGCAAGTCCGCAGCTTCTGGTCCAGCTACGAACCATAGATAAGGCGTTCTGTATTTGTTCACTTAGAGTGGATGGGAATTTTCCTGTCGCTAGCAGTGCTAAGTCGTCAGCATATGCTACTGCCTTGACTCCACTAAGTCTAAGTTCAATCAGAATCTCGTTTAAAACGAGTACCTTAAGAAGGGGTGATAGGACTCCGCCTTGAGGGGTTCCTCTAGATGCTGACAGCTTAATTATTTCACCACCTAACTCTGAGTAGATGCATCTTCTTTTAAGCATGCACATTATCCATTTAATTATGGTATTCTCCACATTTAGGTTTACTAGGGCTCTTTCTACCGCTTCCCCTTGGACGTTGTTGAAGGCACCTTCAATGTCCAAGAAGGCGGCTAGAGTATATTCCTTGTCCCTTAGTGTCTTTTCTATGGTGCTGACGACACTGTGGAGTGCTGTCTCTACACCTTTGCCTTTCGTATATGCATGCTGAGCTGGGGATAAGACCTCTGGACTCAGTTTGCTACGAATATAAATATCCATCAGTCCCTCAAAAGTTTTTAAAACAAAAGAGGTTAAACTGATTGGCCTAAAGTCTTTGGCGGTAGTGTGACTAGGTTTCCCAGCTTTGGGTATGAAAACCACTTTAACTTCTCGCCAAACTTTGGGTACATATCCCCATTTTAGGCTACTTAGGAAGAGGTTCCTCAGATGTGGGGTTATATGTTCTTCACATCTTTGTAGCATCATAGGGAAAATACCGTCAATACCCGGAGATTTATATGGAGAGAAGGAATTAATGGCCCATTTTATCCTTTCTTCCGTTATAATCTCCGCTGTTGTTATGTGCTCCGTGTAGTGCTCTTCTTCCGGATTGTTATGCTCATTAATGCATCCCGGAAAGTGAGTCTCAAAGAGGAGCTTGAGTGTTTCATTGCAGGATTCTGTCCAGTTGCCGTTGGGGCCCTTGAGAGATCCCAAGGCTACTGGTTCCTTAGCAAGTAGTTTCCTGAGCCTTGCTGATTCCGCGGTGCTTTCCATTTTACTACAGAAGGATTTCCACGAAGATCGCTTTGCTTGTTGCGTTACTGCTTTGAATTTTCTTTGACTGGATTTGTAGGTTTCCCAGTCATGGTCCGATCTTGTACGTTTTGCTACATTAAAAAGTTTTCTAGTTTCTTTCTTAATGTCGTACAGTTCTTTTGTCCACCATGGAGGAGTCGATTTTCTTTTACTCCTCGTTTGTAGGGGACATGATTTTTCGAGCGCTTTACCTAGGATTTTTCCTAGATTCTCGGCATTCGTGTCTGTACTCTCTGGTGCATACGCAGCATCTGTCTGGAGAGTTCTTAAGTTCTTTCCCACTTCCATATTGAAAAGGTCCCAGTTAGTTTTTCTATGGTGCCTATATGATATTGGGGGAACGTTCGTGTCTGGTATCAGGAATTCAATGATTTTGTGGTCAGAGAATGTTTCCTCCTTTAATACCTTCCACTGATCTATTGTGATTGTATTCGAGTTACTTAATATTGTAACATCGATTACTTCTTGCCTATTTCTAATAACAAAAGTTGGTTCTGAACCCCTATTAGCTATAAGTAAGTTATGATCTATAAGAAATTCAAAAAGTGACTCACCCTTTGTATTTGTATTTGAGCTACCCCATAGGGCATGGTGGGAGTTAGCATCACATCCCATCACCAGGTCCCATTTTTCCCGTGTAGCACGTTGAACAAGAAGGTGGGTCAGATCTAACGGTGGTCCTTCCGTTGCATCATAGGGCATATAGCATGATGTTAGAATCAGCGGAGGGAGCCCGTTGCGCTCAAGTTTTACCGTCACGTGGTCGTTATCACTGTAGGTAGATAGAAGAAAGAGGTTAATCTGTTTCCTAGCTACTATACAAGTTCTGATCTTACTATTTTGATCTGTCTGCACTGTTTTAAACAGGACAAGTCCCTTCGAGTTTAAACCCCTTATTCTGCCTCCTGCTACCCAGGGTTCTTGAATAAGGGCTAGGTCTATTTTTCTATCCTCCATGAGGTAGATTAGGTTGGCGCTGGCCGCCTTACTGTGATGAAGGTTTATTTGTATTACCTTCATCACGGTTTTTTGGCTCCCCATCCTTGTTGGTTTTATTGACTTTGTTCGCGATAAGCCTAAGCTTGCATCGGTTTATGCCGACGCGTACTTTAAAGTCGATCTTCTTCAACAACGGAATGGATTTGTGACTAAGCAACACTATCACTTCCGTGCCTGATTCATGGTATTCTCCCATCTCGATCACTTCCCAAGCGTGGCTCAGCTGATCGGTATTTAGGGATCGTAAGTATCTCTCGATACGGTCCTTAGGGATATGAGGCCCTCGTACAACAAGTTTGGCTTTAGGTTTTGTTATCCGTACGATCTCTTTTTTGTCAATCAGACGAAGGTCGGCATTTGGCCATGGAGCTTTCGTCCTGGCAATAAACTCCTTGAGCCATGTGAGGGTGTGTTCTTCCTCACAGGTCATGAGTTTGAATCCTTGGATGGTATTGAGGGTGCCAAAAAGCGGGAATGGTTCCTTGTTTTTTAGGATGGCCTCGTTCACCTCATCTAGGATTCGAAGTTCGATGAGTCGCCATTGGTCCTCTGTCAACTTCCGTGCAGGATTTCCGTAGTCTACTACGGCTACTTGTTGGCCAACTGCGGTTGGTAAAGAGACCTTGGCTTTCTTCCTAACATTTGTTTGAGAGATTGGAGAAAGCGTGTCGTTTTGCCTAGCTCTTTTGGACGTGCTTGCAATCGGGTCGAGCTTGGATTGAGTATCCTCTCTCGTGCCAATTACAGGGTTCCTAAGTCTGGCTGCGATTGGGGTGGAGAGCAAAGGGCTTTCTTTCCCCTTCCCAGCCGGTCTTTTGGGAATTGTCCTAGAGCTGGGCAAACGTTTGCTCTTCTCCGTTAGGTTGTCGGGTATGGTCTTCAGTCGTTCTTTAGCCTTGTCGAGGGATAGCTTTTCCTTCTCCGTTAAGGCTTCCGGATTTTTGCTACCCATCCTTCGGACGATCCTGAGCGCGTTACGCCTTTGCCTGCGCAGGATCTTATGCTCCCCTAGAGACCTCTTTGGCTTGGGTTTGCTGGGGACTTTAGAGTCTAAGGCTCCTTGGGTGTCCCGTCCGTACGAGCAAGAGGCTCGATGCAACGCCTGGCCGGTGAGTCTGGTGGTCCCGGGGTCGGTTCCTGTACCCGATCAGTCTCCGTGTCAGTTTTGTTGTTAATGCTAGGAGCAGGGAGCACCTCCCCCTTCTCTAGACCCGTACGAGCAAGAGGCTCGATGCAACGTCTGACCGAAAGGTTCGGTGGCTCCTCGGTGGCATCCTTTGGCAGAGTGATTGGTGTGGTCGACCTTTCCCCTGGATGGACTTTGCCAATCTGGGAGGAAGGTGGCCCCATCAATTTACTATCGCTAGTGTTATCTCCAGGATTAGCTTCCATACTCCAAGATTGGCAAATGGATTCAGAAGAAGGTTTTCTTCTTCCTCCGTCAGTTGTTGTTGTTCTGTTTGGGGATCGGTTTTTCTAGAGTCAGTGGTGCCCGATCCTTGCACCTTAGTCTCTTTTGTTTTGTTTTGTTTGTTTCTTTTGTTTGAATTGTTCATTGTAGGTCACACGAGTAAGGGGGAAGGAAGGTCCATCTGCACTCACCCCCTGTATGCAGATAAGGGGAATTAGGGTTAAAACTGGAGGTCCCCAGGTATCCAGAGTTTGCGCTAGCGACTGAGCACTCCCTCAGCCATGCAGGTCTCGGCGCGTCGTACCTTACCTCGTTCCTTAATTGAGGAGCCGCCAAGGTGAAATATAGATGAAATGATGAAAATGAAAATTCAACAAAATTGACTATAAACTTTACTCTTTTTAGGTCTCATTCGGAAAGGAGTAGTAGGTAGCTGACTTCTTTTTTTGACAATCAGCCTTTCATCCAACAGAACCTTTCTTTCTTTTCTGAACAGTTAGAAGCACCTCCCCTCCCAAGCACATGTGTTGTCAAGCATTTTGATACAACAATTGAACTAAATCCAAACACCGTATAATGCTAATTCTTCTACAAACGATAAACGTACCTACAACGAATGAAAACCGTCAATGTAAAGCCAGTAGTACACAAAGCAATCAAACCTTGCTTTAAATACAAATTTAACAAGACCATGATTAAAAGGCACTCCTTTACATAACGTCATGTAAATTCTTCAACAGGTTCCCGTACCTCAATTTTTTACATCGAGTCTCAAACCCTTATCCATTCTCCATACTATCTATCTAGTCCACTCTACAAATACAATTTAACACCAACAAAATGTGGCAGATATATTATTAGCTGTCAAAATGTCCCTCCATGGCATTTATAATAAACGAAGAATTGTCCACTAGGGGCGGTTTGTTAGAGAGTACTAGAACAGGCTCGTGGAGTATTATTATGTTTCTACTTTCCTTTTGTTTTTTTTTTTCTTCTTTGTTGAACTTAACCTGCTTTCTGTTGGTGACGCCCTGTAAATTGCGGTAAAGAGGGTTTGACATTATTGAAATGAGAATGAGAACAAAAAAAAAAAAAACTACGCCAACCTCCTCTTGGTTGTTTATTTTAATACCAAGCATGGCATATTCTCTCTCCTTTTCCTCCTTTGTCGTATTATGTCTTGCTTAAGGCAGTTTTTGTTTCCTATTCGAGGTTCTGGTGGCCCTTGGCTTAATCCCCGGACAATAAAAAATAATAACATTTTGACATTGTTGAGAAATTTAAAGGTTGTTGGTTGAAGCTCTCTTAAGGGACACAGGCATTCGCCGCTCGTCAGTCGTCGCTTTTAATATATTTTTGCTGGATTTTTTTGTCAGATTTTGGTATATTTGTATCCTGATGATAGAGCTAATTAGGCATCCTTTCGACAGCGCGCACAAACCTATTTTGTGTGCGTTGTATCTGTATGTAGACCTAGAATCACGAGTAATACTCCTGCTTAACGTAATTATTTGGTGTTTTTCTTTGTTTTTTTTGTCGTTCTGTTTTATTTTTCAGTAGGATAATGTCGATTTTAAGAGTAGAACAAATCTTCGAAGGTCATTTGTCTAGAGTCAAGTTTGTCAAAGGCACTTAAAATGTTGCGATCAATATTTTTAATAGCGTATTGTTGTTGGAAGGTTTAAATAGGTTTATTGGTGGGCGGTTATTAGAGCGACATTTTAAGTGTAATTACATTATTTTGAAGCGAGTATTTTGTCGAAAGGTGATTCCAGCAATGTATAGGTCGTAGCAGAATTACATAGAATTACATATCAGCGTGTCGTTCCTGTGACAACTATTCTGTCGCTGATCTATTTTTAGTGGGAAAACTTTGACGGAATGGTACTAGATTTATGACTATGAGAAAATATAATTTTTGCGGAAAAATGTATGCCAAATTAAAGCTATATCAACACATGATTCAGGTGACGGATTGTATGCCTCTATCTAAAATATGCAAGAACATCCCCTTTATCTGTCCATTATACTCTATAGGAGAAAACGTACAAAATCGATCAAAGAAAGAAACCCTGTTTTGAGGCAAGTACACAAGGAGCATCGAATGAATTTAGCAAGAGAACATGTTGCTTTGAGCAGTGAATGGCAACGCGTTGTCTTTTCGGATGAAACAAAGTTGAACCTTGACGGCCCCGATGGTTACAACTTTTATTTTCATGATATGAGAAAGGAGGAGCTTATTTTGGCAAGACATCACAGCCGTACATCAGGTGTAATGGTGTGGGGAGCTATTACCCACTATGGCACAATCGAGTTGGAGTTTTTCTCCACAACAATGAACGGGAAAAACTACAAATGTTTGCTGAAAGGGTCATTTCCAAAAGTGAAAAACATTTTCGGACCTCTGTCTTGGATATTTCAACAAAAAAATGCCCCTATTCACACTTCCAGGGTTGTTAGAAGTTGGATTCAATCAGAAGACCTGGAACTTTTGCCATGGCCGCCCTATTGACCGGACTTAAACATAATCGAAAATGTTAGGGCATGGTTATCTCGTAAAGTGTATGAAGGCGGCACACAATTTGAAGACAAGGACACTTTAATCGAAGCTATTCGTGATGTCTGGGCCCAAATTTCCGTTAATTATTTAAAAAAAACACTGTATGATTCTTTTCCAAACCGGTCTTTAGAGGTCGTATCGAAAAATGGCAGGCATACGCATTATTGATGTAGAAAAACATAATATTATTATTATTATTATTATTAAACTTTATTAACAAATAATTAATTATATTGCTAATACATAGGGACTTAAGCGCTAGCTACCAGGGCTTTCGGCTAGAGAAAAACATAATAAATAAATGTTTTAAAACCATAAAATGTAAACATTTTATTCATTTTTCCGAAGATTTTGCATGTGGCCTCACCCTTGTAGCGCATCTTTTTACACGCTTTTCAAGTAGGTAGTTCATTGTTTTATCTTGGGAAATTCCAGCCGTCGTTTCTTATTTACCCTTTGATTTTGTGACTTACTGTTGGGTAAATATGTACCTGTTCACATGTAGTAAACGTTTCTGGGTATAAAATTTCCAACAGGTATAAAGAGTGAAAATCGATTGCAAAAAGTATAGGCCCATCCTTGTGATCGCCAGTGTATGTCAGAATTCGGTAGAAATCATTGTACAACTGAAGGCTATGTTCGTTAACTGACTAAGGAAGTTGATTTGGATTTTAACATGCACCTGTGCGAAAATAAACTGGAAAAAAATATCCAATGAAATCTTGGCCTATGGGCATGTTGTACTTGTAAGAGTCCTTGTGGAAGGACACTTTATTATTCTATATAAGGGAAGGTACGAGTTCGTTGAGTTACAGAGAAGCTAAAGAGAAAAGGCGACAGGAAGTAGGAAGAAATAAGTTTCAGGACCTATGGCAGCTTAACCGGGGTTCTGTATAGTTCTGAACCAATTTTCCAAAACACATTGCGACAGGTGTGACGCCCATACGATGATTTGCCATGGTTCACCAACAATATCTAAACTGTCGCGACCCGCTATTCGCCAGATGCTACCTCTATTAGACCATAGCAAGTGCACAAATACAGCCGAATTAATAATCGCAAATTAAGGGTGAATTATCTTGAATTAATGAATTAAATGACAGATCAATAACAAACTTTTTTTGAAGTTGACGTTGGTAACCATGCAATCAACTAATACACCTAAGTAGGTGAATTAACGAGTAATTTAGTTAAATATAACTGACAGCATTTTTGACAACTGACAGCGAGTCTTTGAACCAAATTGGGTGTTGGATGTGGTATCTCCATACATTTTATTACTGAACAATTCCTAATTTCCATACCATTTATAACTTAACGACAGTTATTATTACTCGTATAAAATGCATGGACATGATTTTTTATTAATGAGCCGTGAATTAACTTTTAGTCCACATTGTAGTTAACTTATGAATTAGATGCAAATCAAGTAATTTCTATTAATACTACTATGCTCCACTTGTAAAGGCCAAATAGCAACAATAGATAATGAGATGGAAAGGGGGTAGAGGGACTACCACGCACTGAATACTTTGCCCTATCTATCTTTTGTTTAATTTTTTTACTCGCGATCGTGAAGGCTATTTTTTTGTGCGATATATTTTTTTTTACTATACGCAGCGAGAAAAAGCGCACGTGCGTGCATTACGTCGTGGGAGACGGTAGAGTGTAAGAACACAATTTTTATGGTAATTCATCGAGAGCAACTTTATTACTGACTAAATTAAATACTTATTTGCTACAATTTTGGTTGTTTAATTCTAAGAAATCGGCAATATTGCTTAGGCAGTATTACTATGTTTTTTTGTATATCCTATTCTAAGGCTAGGTATATTAATTTTGACGCGAAGTTTGTAACATAACTTAATATTGCCCGTAGACCCCTAAAAGTTACTACAGCCGTGTTTCGGTGCTAAGTGTATACCCAGCTCAGCATAATTTTGCACGTAAACAATAACAAAAAGGAGTGCTGAAGATAAAGAGGTCAGCAGGCGAGTCGAGGACTGAGACAAAGTGAACATAGAGTGTTGATGCCATGAAGCGACTAGATGGCGGTAAAATAAGCTGGGAGCAAAAATATTCCGATTCTTATGCAGAGATAGTGGATGTGTTCGTCGATTAAACAAAAAAATCCTCATTTCGAAAAAAAATTTGCGAAGAAAATTAAAAATTTTTTTTTTTTTTCAAAAATAAGCATCTGTTCTTTTCCTTGCTGTCAAACATAAAGGATTTTATGATGTTACAAAAACCTTTCAAAAAATACGTTTGGATTTGCATCCTTGCTTTAATAATTATCCAAATCGCACTCTTTTAAAGTACATATAAACACAGCGAACACATCCTTACAAATGAAAAGTGAATATAGAATACGATCTAGGCGTTTTATTTGTAAAATGATGTTCAGCATAGATAGTAATGTCGATCTAGCCGTATCCGTTCGTCCGTCTGTCGGCAAAAATTAGGCCCTTAATTTGGACGTAGAGAGCTGAAAATTTAACTATATACTTCCTAGGAGCCCGAAATAATCACGTTTAAGAATTTTTGACATCCGCCCACAGGTACGCCCACAAACTCAAGAAAAAAAACAATTTATTGAAAAAATAGAATTCGTAGCTAGAAAGCTGACATTTTTCGGATATGATCTTTGACTCCTAAAACTGCTCGGGAGATAAAAGTTCTAAAATCCGCTCACTGACACGCCCACAATTAAATATTTTTTTTTTATTCATAAACCAAAGTTTGAGCTAGGGAGGGTTTTTTTTTTTTTACAAAAGTTTCGTTTTTTTTCGATTAAATCCTTTAAATGTTATATAAAAAAATATGTAGAGTGTTCTTAACAATTCAACAATACTTAGACTTTTGTAACGCCCACTTATGAGTGATATGAATAAGAATAGGATATCCAACAGTTCGCCCAAGCGGACTGTAGCGTAGCCCGTCCCTATGTTTGTTAATTCTTTTATTTACAATTTTACATTTTGCTGACTTAATAACTACTGGGTATTGCTTTACTGGAACGATGGCCGGATGTGTTTCCCGCGGTGTTGGTAGTCTAGGACTTGGCATTGGGTTCATAACTCCATCCCCCTTAGTGTGTAGCGAAGGCCAAAGGTATGGTAAAGAAGGTTGGGCAGGAGCGAAATCGTACTGGATGCTGCTAGAAGATAGTCTTCTGAAAGCATGTTTTGCAAAAAGTATTAGAAAAACTACGATGACTGTTATGGTGCCAAATGGATAGTTATCTATCATTCTATTTTGAGGTCGCTTGACTTGGAGTGTATCTCTATTGCAGCAACTGTATGTTTTTAGATTTTGGAGGTTAAGTTTCTCAATGGTTTGGTAAGAGCTGATTGATTGATGTACTGTAGCCGAAAGGTGGATTTCTTCCCGGTATATTCGGGTTGTTCTTGAAGGTAATTCCGTTAATGAAGAAGTCGCAGTTCTCATAATGTAATAGAACTTTACGGGATGATTTGAGTGAATTATGTCCGCATGTAGAATTTACGTTTGTGTCTGGTGCGTTTATAAGCGGTACATAAATTGGTTCAGGTTGCTGAATTGATGTTATCGGTCCGATCTCGTTTAGATTACAATGGGCTAGTCGCTAGTTGATAGATGATTCGTTTTGTTTGTTCCTGGTGAATCAATTTCTTGCAGTGAAATATACCTTATACTTTAGGACATGGTTCGTTGAAATATTGTATACTATGGTGGTTAAATTTCTCTAGTAAGGTGTGGTATCAATATCTTTACAAATGTTAATAAGTAGTGGGATAATGTGAAATGAGCAATATTCTTGGGTGGATAGTATTTTGTATTGTTATAATATACTTGCAGTTAAAATATCTCATATATATGTTCACCAGAGATGGTCTCAACTGATTGTTCGTTAAATAAGTTTTGAATTTCTTCAAGTGGTTTTTGTTTTAGAATGAACTTCGGGATGATGTTCAGTTTTGCCATTACTATCGATTCAGCAATGTTTGTAATGTGGTTCTGGATTAGATATTGTGTTCTAAGAAGGAGTTTTTCGTTTACTTGAAGTCTATTACTATTTTGGTCTTGGAATTTTTAAATATTGTTCTGTTGGTAAATAATATGATAAGTTATGTTTTCGAGTCTTTGAGTCATATTTATGTTAAGTCATAAGCATTTTTTTTTAATTTGGTTTGAGTTTGCGATTCTATAAAGTATAACTCTTCAATCTGCTCATTTAAATACTTTGAATCGTCTGCGCCCATGTTACCCGTGATAAATTTAACTGCTGTTCCTAAACTGTTAATTAAACCTCTCCGATTTCTTACATTCGCGGTCAATGAGTCAAGTTTAAATTTAACTTCGTTTAATTTCTGTTTTGTTACTTAAATGAAGTCTTTCAGGTTATAGAATTTGTTAATAGTTTTTATTGCGTAAGAGATTTTATTAATATTGTCTTTGTATTTATATGCCTAGATTTATGATATGTACGAGGTTATTAAACGTTTGTATTGTTCTTGCATCGTCTAATTTAAGGGGAAGTATGATTTGTCTGTTGGTCAGTTCTTGTGCCTCCATCTGTTGTGCTGTTGCAATGGTAAACATGCATGTGTATGCCAATAGTATAGATATCATACTGGGTTGTCGAATTATTAAGGTTGTGTTAAGGATGCATTAAAGATGTGTTAAAGATGTGAACAATTGTTCGTCTTCCTATTCCTATAATGTATAGTTGAGTTTGATGAACTGATGTTTTAGATTTCGTTGGTATATTTAAATTTAATTGTTATTTTGATGGCTTAAAATACAGTTCCTTTTGATATTTTGTATTAAGTTGAGTTAATATTGTTACTCGATGTTGACTACACTGTATTTTTATTATTACTGTTCTCACTTTCACAGTAGTCGGTGATTACAGGATTAAAGTCCTACTTATTTGGGTCACTACTATCGATAAGCTGGTGTAGTTTGTTACTATAACTATAGTTGTTATTGCTAGTACCTCGTCGTTGCTGGTTTGTCTGTCCAGACTTATTGGCGTTCGTAATTAGTCGCTGTCCAGGGTTATTGTAATTATTATTTTGCCTTTCTTGGTTAGTTTATCCAGGACTATTAAAATTCAAATTTCGTCATTGTTGGTTTGTCTGTCGTAGTTTATTGTAGTCAGTGTATTGTCTTTCGTCGTGGACCTGTTCAGAATTATTAAAGTTAGTATTCCGTCGCAGTTGGTTATTAGGAATATCATTTCTTTTTTTATCTATGTAATTTTTGTATGCCCGATTAATGCTTCGGTCTGTGAGAATGTTCCCTTCATCAAACCCTACATATGAATACAATATTGTTTTTAATTTATGTAGTTCATATTCGTCCCTAAGTTCTCTGGCTAAATTCCCAGTTGCTACTTCTCTTATTTTACTCACTACTAGATTATACAAAAGAGACTTGAGACTATCCTTTTTTTTATACATTATTAAAGTAAGAATATCGGTTAGAAGGAACTCAATTTTATTGTTTAGATCTAAAATTGAACTTACTCTTAAATTATTAATCCTTCTCGTAACTTCCCCCTGGTCGATAACGGGTCTGAAAGTCAATCCTAGAAGATTCCCTGCTTCGTCCCATGTTGTAGCTGCGTTGCTTAGCAGTAGCTCCTTTGCTCTTCCAATGACTTTGCATTGGGCTATCGCGGTTCAGGTAGCGGCTCTTCTATCCTCCGGTGTAAGGCTGGTGTGGTTGTCCACCACATTTATTAATTGAGTCAGGGCTTCTTTATTTCCTGAGAATTCTTTTATGTAAAAATTCTGACTCATTAGAACTGGGCTCTGCTATCAGTCTGTTGCGTATTAGCCTCTAGTCTAGCGAGAATTTTTGCCATCGTAGCCAATATGGTGTTTGAATCAGTTGCCATTTCGATTTCTTCTGCTGGTAAGTTCCTTTTGGAATCGTGGAGTACTTGTCGCGACACTTCCATCTTTATTTTCCGTATGTTGCGACTGATTTTTAGTCTGCAATAATCACTTTGGATTGATGTTTTCTTCATTTTTTTTTCTATCAAAATCAAAAAAATCCGTACTTCTGCGCCAGTTAAAAAAAATACCAAGTGCCGGTTTTGAGTGTCTAGTACTGACTGACTTTATTATTTTTATTTTCATTCAATAAGTTTAATTGCTGATTAATCATTTACCTACAGTGCATTTATTGCAATTTTGAGTGTTAGCGGAAATGCAATTGATATTTGCATCCGTTGTAATATACAAATGAATAAGCAAAAATGCTGACTTAAATGGAGCAACGACTAAATTTTTGTTGCTCTGCATGTATAGTATGACTTATGCTGAGTCAACTTATAGCAACAACTTAAGGTTGTTGCTCTAGATGTTTATTGGTAGAGGTCACTATAAAAAAATATAACTCGTATAAAGATGGTGAAATTTGCAACCAAAGGATTGAAATCCAACTCCACCAATGATTAAAACTAAATTAGAACACACAGACCGCAAATCGCCGCCAGCATATTGCCATAGTCCTTGTATAATTTAATGAAAAATACCTGTTTTAGTAATTACTGATTTTTGCAAAAGGGGTCCAACTATATCCTTTATAACTTTCAAATGCATGAGTATTTTAAAGTTTGAATTTGAAAACTCAAATATAGGTCGTTTAACAATATACACTCCGCTTCAACTGAATAAGCACAAACATTTTCTAAGCTACGTTGTCCATTTTTTCAAAACCTTGTGTCGTAATATCGCACCTCCGCTCAAATAGTGTCATAACTCAAAAAAATTAGAAAATCCATTTATTGCACCATTACCTACGTCCCCCATACTTCAAGCTATTATCTCAAAAAGTGTCATATTTATTGTTCGAATATTTGTCCCTAGATGACACAAATATTTCATTGTAATGTAATGCAAAAGTAATGGCGGCCCAAACATTTGAATGCTTTTTTCTCGAAAAATGTTTTTTTCTCGAAAAAATGATTTTTTGACTTATGACACTATTTGAGCGAGGGTGCGATATATCATTTGATGATGCTAACTGTTTGCTTATGATGTTGAGAAAATAAATCGGAAATAGTAATTCAAAAAGTACTGGTATTTTTTCCCTGGTTCCCTTGCCAAGCATTCAATATGGAAAAATGCAGTTTTATTTTGCGTCCACTGAATAAGCACAAGGTTATTATTTTCACTGCTTATGAGTATTCTGTGGAGATTGACACATTAGATCAACAGTTGAAGTGCTTTAACCCTTTCGATCCGGATACATAGAACAAAGGTGTTTTTATACCTGGGATGTCCCATCCGGATCGAAAGGGTTAAGTGAATTTTATTTGATTATTTGTATTTCAAAGAAAAACGGGTAGGCCAAAATCTCTAAATAGTGTTGAAGGAGCTCAAATCGATTTACTAAAAGAACAAGGACTAACCGGGCGTTCTATAGCTGACAAAATTGGACGAAGTTTTAGTGTGGTCTATTCTTAAGAAGCAAAGATTCCTACGGAAAAAATGAAAGGAGGTCAAAAAAGGGCAACAACAGCAGTTGATCGAAGAGCAATTTTAAGATGTGCTTCCAATTCCTGCGACTCTGCGGCAAAAATAAAGCAGAAAGTCGGTGTTACTGCAAGCGTCTCAACAGTGCGAAGGGTTATCAATAGTGCCAAACATCTAAAACGGTTAAAAATTCAAAAGAAACCACCATTTAACGAGAAACGGAAGTGTATGTGCATAGAATTCTTTAGACTCCATATGAGCTGGAAAAATAAATGGCGTCACGTTGTTTTTTCGGATGAGAAGAAGTTTAATTTTGATGGCCCTGATGGGTTTAATTATTACTTCCATGATGTGAGGACAGAAGAACGATTTTTAGCGCGACATAATAGTCGAGAAGGTGGTGTTATGGTATGGCGAGCAGTTAGCTACTATGGCACTGTTGAGCTTGAGTTAAAATCCTCAAAAATTACTGCATTAAGTTATAAAGGAAATTTGAAAAGTAATTTTCCTTAATTTTCAGGAATTTTTCTACCCATAAACTGAACTTTTCAGCAGGGCAACGCTCCCCATCCACACGGCGCGCATAGGTAAAAATTGGATAGAGGAGCGGAATGTGGAATTACTTAAATGGCCGCCGTACTCACCGGTCCTGAACCTTATAGAAAACGTTTGGGGATGGTTAGTACGAAAAGTTTATGAGTCTGGCCGTCAGTTTGAGGACAGATAATCCCTTATTGCAGCCATCAAATTGGCCTGGAGAGAAATTTCGCTGGACTACATAAACAGGCTGTACGATTCCACGCCGGATCGAATTTACTACTAAAATTAACCGATAAAAAACTATTTTAAGAAAAACTTGTTTAATTTAATCCCAATAACTTTTATTTACAATTTCAATATTTGTGTCTATTCAGTTGACGCAAAATAAAACTGCATTTTTCCATATTGAATGCTTTGCAAGGAAACCAGGAAAAAATAGCGGTACTTTTTGAAATATTATTTCCGATTTATTTTGTTAACATCATACACAAACAGTTTGCATCATCAAATGATATATTACGGCACAAGGTTTTGAAAAAATGGACAACGTAACTTAGAAAATGTTTGTGCTTATTCAGTTGAAGCAGAGTGTATATTGTGCAAGCCTTTTAAAGGTTTTTCAAATTTGATTTGATAATTTTCAGGCGACTATTTAATAAATTTTTAAATACTTTTCGAAGTTTTTTGGAGAATTTTTCCGGACTTTTTGGTAGCTTTAGATTTGGATGCTCTTGATTGGCGGGCAAACTGTTGCCTTCGATAGTTCGGTGTGTTTGGGTGTGTAGTTGAAGCCATTGCTTGACCTTCGACCATATTTGTATTTTATTTTCATGCATAAACATTAGGGTGGTCCTTATTGCTAAGAAAAAAAATTGTTTTGTTTAATTTCGCGGGGCACCACGTAGTTTGATTATATACCATAAGAAACTATTTCAGTATTTTTTTGAAATTTTTTAAATCACATTTAGGGGTCGCTACCAAGGTTTGAATTTAAAAAAAAAAAACTCAAAATCTGTATTTTTTTTTATACTCAGGCCATAAAAAATATTACAAAATCTTCACCGATGGATGGCAATGTTGATTGGCTTAATTCCGATAATAATTGACCAATAAGCCAAACATTACTTTGATTTCTAGTAGCTTTACTGAGTCCGTAACTTTTAGACGCCATTGCAACACGTTGAAACACGTTACTATGACTTTTACAAATAAAACGCCTGCGCTCTCGTTAATGACTTATTAGAACTGGGGCGGGCTAAATCTCGACGCATCGGTACGGAAGAGGGGTCGAGGCAAGGGCTTTTTGTAAAAATTTTGACAGCTGGTATCAACCTCTAAATCTTAACAAAAAAAAAAAACAAAAAAATTTATTTCATATTTAGAGGTATATAATCAAATGGGAAAGTGCCCCGGGGATAATTGAAAAGTCGAAAAATAAGGACCACCCTAATAAACATGATGAAATTTGCAACAAATTGAATGCAATAATGTACATTATTTCAATCCAAACAGTACAATAAATGCATACTTTATTCTATCAATTTCCATATACTGGGTCTTTCATTACAAACTTGACAATTTCAAACTTTCAATGTTAACGCACCCTTAAACCGATTACCGAACTGTCAATTTCAAAATATTCAGTAATATAAACAATGACCGTTTTTTTTTCGTCAATGAAAATGACCGTCACGTTACGGTAAATGCTATTCGCTACAGAGACATATGATATGTGGTTCCAAGAAGATGGTGCCTTAAGCCACACAGCGGGTGCAACAATCGATTTATTGAAGTCTCTGTTCGGTGAACGTGTTATCTCAAGAAACGCACCCGTCTTTTGGCCGCCGGGAATGTGTGATTTAACGCCTCTAGACATTTTTTTATGGGGCTACATTAAATCAATGGTCTATGCCAACAAGCCGGCGACTTTAGAGTAGCCAATATTGAACGAGAAATAGCGGCCGTATCGGTCGAAATGTGCGGCCGAGAAATCGAAAATTGGGTTCAACGTAGGTGTTTTGATAGTAATTCAAGCCAATAATTTTTTATTTTTTTTCAGATATCTCAAGTAGTTTGCATTATTTTTAAAAAAAGAAGTTGTCAAGTCCTTGATAAAATCCCCTATTACAATCCCGGTTAATTTCCAAAAAAAATTCATTTCATTTCGATAACGGAGGCAAGTGGGTTCCGAAATCCTACAAAACGTGACATCGGAAATTCGCAAATACGGGTAATAGCGACGAAATAATTGAGTTTCGAAATCTGATAATAGCGAAATAGGTTCCGATATACGATTGCTTCCGCTACATTGCTTCCGTTACAATTGAAATTTTACCCTCAATGCGTATGACTACAAAAAGTGGAACAGTTAAACCAATAAAACGAACACATCATAGGACGATTTTTATCATTTCTGTGAATTGACTTGGAAGTTGAACACTAAAAGTTGTTCGTATGGAGAAATTAATATATTCGTTTTCTAGCCATTTTCGTAATTAATTTCTCAATTATTGGTGAAGTATTAGTTAATTCATAAGCAACATTTTAAGACAAAGATTGTGTCGATATACAGGTTCTTTTTAATTGGGCAAAAAAGCAATCAAGAATTTGTACGCTTTCATATTACGCATAACTATAACTGGCGCCATAGTCAAGCAAACAGCAGAGGACGAATTGGAGTCGGACATTGCACGAAGGATCGCCCAAACGATTTGCACGTTCCATTTTTTTTCCAGCACTTGCGCACGAATTATTCCTGTTCTTGTTGATCATATCTTTCAATCCTATTCTAAGGGTATTATAATTTTGACCCAAAGTTTGTGACACACGATAATATTGCTCGTATACTCCTAAACGTTGCTGTATTTGTGATCAGCATCGATAGTAATGTCTATCTAGCCATGTCCGTCCGTCGGCAATTTATAGGCCCTAAATCTCGCTCTAAAAAGCTGCGATTTGGAACATAATACTCTCTAGGGGCTAGAAATAATGTAAGAATTTTTTTAAAATCCGTTCAGTGATACGCCCAAAATTTAATAAAAACTGTTTTAATGAAAAATCAAAATTTGAGCTAGGAGCAGAAATTTAGAATATACAGTGCCACTCATTTGAATAGAACTTGCTTCGACTTCCAAGTTCAATAACTTTTAAACTAATACAAAAAACAACTCAATTTCTATTTTCAAAATTTAAGACAAAAAACACCGCTTAACCCGACCTGCAGTAACCGTGTTGTTTTCTTCGATGAAAACATTTTTTTTTGAGGGTCCTGACTTATTTAACTACTACTTCCATGATTTGCGAAAAGAGGAGCATCAATTGGATCGATTACATACCCGAGTGGGCGGTGTTATGGTTTGGGGAGCCATAACGTACTCAGTTTCCGGATAAGGAATAGAAAACACCGAATTTTTAAATTTTGTATCCGGAATATCCAGAATGGAATGAATAAAGAAACAAAATTGGACCGAATAGAATGAATATACTACGTATATGTCACATTAATGCACAGAGTTTGTTTGGTAAGATCGACGAATTCAGAAATCTGTTTGTTGGCTCTGACGTAGATATCGTGTGTGTTTCCGAGACCTGGTTTTCGCCTTTGGTTAAAAATCAAATATATGACATGACTGGTTATAGATTATTTCGAGCCGATAGACATGATCGAGTTGGTGGTGGTGCAGCCATTTATGTGCGATCTGCTGTTAGGTGTTATCCGGTTGAAAAGTCATCACCTGGAAGTTCAATGCAGTATTACTTTCTTGAAATACGTAATGAAAATAGTAAATGCCTCCTTGGAGTTTGCTATCGGCCGAATAGTCATATAGATATAACACCGCTGTATACGATTCTTGAAAAATATTCAACCCTATTCACACATAACATTGTGTGTGGAGACTTCAATTGTAACATGCTCAACAAGGGGATTTCATCTTCATTTGTTGAAAATATGAAATCTCTTGGGCTGAATATTGTAAACACGGTCGCCCCTACTCATTTTACTAGCAACAGTAGTACTCTACTCGATTTATTTGTAGCAAGTGAATGTGCGAGAGATGTCTTTTTTAACCAAACCTCAGCGCCTATGTTCTCAAAGCACGACCTTATCTTTGCCACCTTCAATTTTATGTGTTGCAAGCAATCGCTCCCTTGTGTCTTTAGAGATTTCAGGTCATTAAATCTTGATCTCCTTCATTATGATTTGCTTAGAGTAAACTGGCAGTGCTACAATGAAGTGTCGCCCGATGAACAGATTAACAAATTTAATAATATTATAATATCCCTGTTTAATCGACATGTTCCTATTAAATCACTAACGGCCAAATATAAAGTGAATTCATGGTTTACGGCTGAAATAGTCCAACTAATATTTAAACGTGACGTAGCATTTAGAAGATGGAAGCGTTTTAAGCTGGCCATATTGCACAAAAGTTTCCAGATGCTAAGAAATTTGGCAAATTTAAAAATACGTAAAGCAAAGAAAAAGTTTTACTCTAAGCGACTAGATATTAACTTGCCATCGAAGACCTTATGGAATAACGTTCGTGAAATAGGTGTTGGTGGGCGTAGCGATTTTGACTTCAGGAATACTGATCTTAATGAGCTTAACAACGAGTTTGTCAAAACTCATTCACCAGCCAGTGCTAACGCATGGTCAGTTGAATCATCTAATGATTCCAGCATGTCTGAATTTGAGTTTTCGTGTGTTGAGCCAACTGATATAGTTAAAGCTATTATGAGTATCAAATCGAAGTCTGTGGGTCTCGACGAAATACATCCTTGTTTTGTTAAGATTATACTACCTCACATCCTTCCTCTACTTACACGCATTTTCAATACTATACTCATGACCTCCTGTTTCCCAAGTGCCTGGAAGATTGCAAAAATAGTCCCCATTCTAAAAAAAGCGGGAACTTCACAATTGTCCCCTGAATTCAGACCCATATCCATTTTGCCGTTTTTATCAAAAGTTATGGAGAGACTTATCCATCATCAGATGTCATCTTATTTACAGCGTAATGCCCTACTATGTAGGTACCAATCTGGCTTTAGGTTGCAACACAGTTGTACTTCTGCGCTGTTAAAAGTGTCAGATGACATAAGGTCATCTCTAGATAAAGATCATATCACTTTTCTGACTTTGTTGGATTTCTCTAAAGCTTTTGACACTGTGAGTCACTCTCAACTTGTCTTTAAACTTAGAACTTCTTTCAATTTCTCAATGAGCGCTGCAAAATTGATTTCCTCTTACTTGTCAGGCAGGAGTCAAGCTGTCGTAGTAAATGATAGAATGTCAGATTTCATACCAACTTTTATGGGGGTACCACAGGGATCTATCTTGGGTCCTCTACTGTTTTCAGTTTTCATTAATGATCTGCCTGGTTGTTTAACTCACTCTTCAGTTCATATGTATGCGGACGATGTTCAAATGTATTTAAGCTGTAAGTACGGACTTATTGAGGATGCAGTTACTAAACTAAATGAAGATCTTGATAGTATTAACCTTTGGTCCGAAAGAAATTGCTTACAGCTAAATCCTAAGAAATCGAAATGCTTGGTTATATCCAAAAATGCCGTGGATACAGTTTGTTTACCAATTGTTAGTTTAGGCAATGATATAATTGAATTTACTAATAAAGCCAAGAATCTGGGGATTTGGTTTAACTCTCGATTAAGATGGGATGATCATGTTGGTACCGTTATAGGAAAGATATATGGGTGTTTAAGAAATTTGTCTATGTCACAACACTTTACGCCCCTAAGCACAAGATTGATGCTTTCTAAAGCCCTAATTGTTCCAATTATTAGTTTCGTTTGCGAAGTTTATTGTAACTGTTCGGCGGAAACCAAGAGAAAACTTGATATTGCATTTAACAACGTTACTCGTTACGTTTATGAACTGAGGCGCTATGATCACATATCGACATTCAAAAAGAAAATTCTTGGATGTACTTTGGATGTGTACTTAGAATATTGTACTTTAAAATATTTGCATAAAATCATTGTAACTAAACAACCTGCTTATCTGTATGAAAAACTTCGTTTTTCTAATTCATCACGATCTCTGAGCTTAATTCCTCCGCGCACTACCTGTGTAACTACTGATAGGCAATTTTTTATTCATGCTATTCGCTTATGGAATTTACTTCCTCTCGGTATTAGACGACTTTGTTTTGTGGGTGGTTTTGCTGATTCTCTCTTCACATATTTGGCTGGCAATAATAGGATAAATGGATCGTAGGGTCTAGGATAGGTTTATTTTCATAAATTTATAATATTCAATTGCACACTAAATGTAAACACCTTTTTTTTTTTTTTTGTTTGTTTCCTTGTTTTTATAATCAATTTATTTAAAATAATTTCATTTTGATCACATCTACACTTTATAGATACTTAGTTGTAATCTTTTGTATATGGTTGTTTAATTAAATAAATAAATATCTAAATATCTAAATGACAACCATTTGTCTCTTGACCAGCGTTGCCACTTAGTTCAAGAACAAGTACAACATATAAGTATTTACAATTAATATATTTTTTCTATTACTCAACTCAAATGTTGGGTAATACTCCACTAAAGCACTAAAATAAAAACATACATAATAATACAAATATGAGAAACATTACGAAAATATAATTTTAGTTCACAAAAACAATAATAATAACGATATATTAGTAATACAAATTATATTAAATTTGTTCTAAGTGGAAATCTTGCAACCTTATTATGGTTGTCAAAAATCAATTATTGATAAACGACAAAATTTATTAATCGATCGACATTTTGGTACTATGAATGTCAATTAACAAATTATTCGTCCATTGTGAACACGAATTTCTTTCTTAAACATCAGGAAAAAATTGAAGCATACAATTTCAGTAATTTGCAGAAATTGTATGAAAAATTATTGGGATTGTTAATAAAGTGTATATTTCGGTGAAATCAAAGGACAATTTTCTCCTTTATTGGGGAAAAACCTGAGAAAGTATGTCAAAGAGAAAAAAAATATAAAAAATGTTGAGCGAAAGGGCTTGTGCAGCTCCTGATGAAGCAATTTAAAGGCATTTTCATTATTTTTGTACAATTATGTTATTAATTTTTTTTTTGTTCGTTTGTACTTAGTAGTATTAATGATATGTATATAGGAAATTCGGTCAACCTAATTTGTTTCAAAAAAAAATATATTTTTGAAAAAGGTTCATTTTTATTTCTCGTACACAATTCTACAATATTTTTTACGTTTAACTTTTCAAAAATAGTGTTTAGATACTCCTTCTTAATTCTGGAGCGCAAATAATATGATTATTCAATTAATCAGCTGAGTACTACTATTGGGAAAACGTATTTCATCTGACGTTTATGTTATTCAAATCTGTTATCTCTGGTATGTTCGTTTTGGTTAAGTCAAAATTTAATTTTAATTTTGTTGTTAGGTGTTTTGTTTAAGCTCATATATTTTGTGACTACTTTTTGTTCATAAGATTTATGGAAGTGAAGTTCTGGTGATTGTATCTATTCAATACATATTTTTTTATTTTCCCAAAAAGCAATTCTACTCACATTTCGTTTTAAAAAAATGTTCTTTTACAAACAAAAACGGCGAATGAATTCTCTAAATTTATTTGTCAGTGACGAATTGGTGATTGACTGAACATTTTAAAGCTATCAATATTTTCGACAACCAAAACAATACATAGCGGAAAACGACTTGTCCCTTTTTAAGTCTCCACAGCTGCGTTTCTTAACGAAGTACCCAATACAGTAATATAAAAATTTCGCTCAGAAAAAATATAATATATTTTTTATTACTAAGATATTGTTATAATTTTTATGAATAACATTATATTCTCGTGGTTGTTAAATATGTTGAATCGAAGGAAAAAAATAAAAAATTAAATATGTTGTCCTTCCGAGTAAGGATTTAGTACAAGTTCAAAAAACATGCACCTTTTTATGTAGCATAAGTGGCAACACTGCTCATGAAAAGGTCTTGTCACAAACATCTATGCGGCATTTCATGCCCACAGAAGACAATTTTAAAAATGTTTTTGATTCTGGAATGAAATTAAAAATATATAATAAAAAAATAATTAACTTAAAACAACACACATAAAAATATAAAAAAGACAACAAATTTGCAATAAATGCTCACCCATTTGATTGTATGCTGTTGCTTCTATTTTTTTTTTGATCAAGTGCATCTGTCAAAAGAGGGAATATTCCTTTTATTCCACCTTTCTCTAGGAATAAAAAGAATGCATTCCATTTATTCCAGAATGAATAAAGAAACACCGAAATGGATTTTCCGGAATATTCCATTGAATAAAGAAACGTAAATGGCTCACTCGAAATATACCGAATATAATCTAAATAAGAGAATGAAAAAACTAAAAGAAATATATGATGTACATTACCATGCAACCTTCCACCGAAAATTGGTTTGAACGAGATCTAGTAAGTAGTTTTTTTTTAATACGTCATAAATCGTAAACTGCAATTTGCCTTTCATTCAATCAACTCATATATAAAAAAAAACAACATTTAATTTTATAAACACGCATAGGGTTTAATACGTAAACCGTGAACCATTATTTTCTAATAATGAGTTGTTTTCTTTATTATATATTTTTTATGTTGTTTTGAATGAATAACCACCTTACATTCGGTAACACGAGAAGTAGACGGCTGGAGTTACAGCGCTGTTTCACGGTTAGCCACAACCGATCATCAGACTCCTTCTGTGGTGCTGGTCTGTCTTTTTCCTTCATTTTATCACGAAAATCCGTTTCTTCCACTGGGATTTGAACCTAGACCAGCGTCTTTTCAGGCAAGCACTCATGCACTGTGCCTTTTGAAGTCACGAGTTCTTCCAGTTTTTATTTTGATTTTCTTGGACAGACTTGCTCCTGTAAGTATATTATGTTATTCATTCTGGTTTTTTCTTTCTATATTTTCTCTAATTTTATTCCATTTCGACAAGCATAGTTGAACTGAAATGGGTGATAGAGAGGGTGAAAGACTTTTTGACATTGTTTTTCTCGATAATTTTACGATTTATGGTTTTTTATGTGATACCACACAATATTTCCTGGTTTTAATTTTTGTTTTCCGTCAATTTCCTTTTTATACCCTATTCTAGGGGTATATTAATTTTGACGCATAGTTTGTAACATACCTTAATATTGCCCGTATACCCCTAAAAGTTACTATATTTATGATCAGCATCGATAGTAATGTCGATCTAGCCATGTCCGTCCGTCCGTCCGTCCGTCCGTCGGCAAAAATTAGGCCTTTAAACTGGACCTAGAGAGCTGAAATTTTAACCATATACTCTCTAGGGTCCCGAATCAATCAAGTTTACGAATTTTTGAAATCCGCCCACAGACACGCCCACAAACTCAAAAAAACAAAATTTTGGAAAAAATCGAATTTTGAGCTAGGAAGCTGAAATTTTTTATATATGATCTATGACTCCTAAAACTGCTCGGGATATAAAATTTTCAAAATCCGCCTACTGCCACGCCCACAAAAAAATAAAACAATTTTATTGAAAAACCAAAATTTGAGCTAGGGAGCTGAAATTTTTAATATATACTCTCTGGGGGCCCTTTAAGCTCATGTATAAATATTTTCAAAATCCGTCCACTGACACGCCCACAAATAAATAATTTTTTTTTTTGAAAATCGAAAGTTTGAGCTAGCGAGCTGAAATTTATAATATATACTCTCTATGGGACAATTATTTTTTTTTTTTTTTTTGAAAATTCAAAGTGAGCTAGGGAGCTGAAATTTATAATATATACTCTCTAGGGGCCCTTTATGCTCATGTGTTAATTTTTTTTAAATTCGCCTACTGACACGCCCACAATTAAATAAAACAATTTTATTGAAACACCCAAGTTTGAGCTAGGGAGCGTTTTTTTTTGATAAAATCCTTTAAATGTTATATAACAAAATATGTAGAGCATTCTTAACAATTCAACCATACTTAGACTTTTGTCACGCCCACTTATGAGGGATAGGAATAAGAATAGGGTATCCAACAGTTCGCCTAAGCGGACTGTAGCCCGTCCCTATGTTTTTATGTTGTTTTGAATGAAAAACCACCTTACATTTCTTTATTAGTTTAAAAGTTATTGAACTTGGAAGTCGTAGCAAGGGCGGGGGGGGGGGGGGGGGGGGGGTGTTCTATTCAAGTGAGCGGTACTGTATACCCTCTAGGCAGATAAATTAAAGAACCCCTTAAAATGTGTGTAGCTGTGGTGACTTTTTGAAATGAAATAAACACCCAAAATTGAGGATTTATTTCATGGTATTTAGGGGACTTATTTCATATTTAAAATTGGGGCTCTATTTCATTAATAAGTTCCCAAATTCAACTTTGCATATATCAAACCTCGCACCTTCTCCAAATCTAACAGTGAACCCAAGCAGGGAGGTTTGCAGGGGTCAGCAATTCCCATAGGTACACGTTACTATTGCCACATTATCTGTTTGGGGACTGACTTCATACCTTTTTGAAGACTTATTTTATCTTCGATTGGGAAATAATTTCACAGTGAAACTTGTTACCAACCCTGGGGGTTATTTCCCGAAATGCTCAAGTTCAAAAATTTTTAAAATCCGCCCACTGACAGGCTCATTATTTGTTTTTACACAACAGCGCACAGATTGATTTTAAAAATATGGTAAATCGGTATACAGATCTGTAAAGTTCATTTTAAGCTGAAGCAACTGTATATATGGCACGAGTATGATAACTAGGGCGCCAAGAATTAATAACGATTTTTCGTTGAAGTGTCAAAATCAATCATTTTTTACTATGGGAGGGTGGTATATCTCGGCCACTTCACAAAAAAAGAGTGAAGTTATTTCCCACTCGAGGTGGCCCATGTGAAGTTATTGCCCGTGAAGTTATTTCCCTGCACCGAGGCAACCATATCGCCGCACCCTGTATTACTGCTGCTGCTGGTAAATATTTTTGTTTGATGTCCTCACAAAGCAAAAGGTTAATTGTTTTGAAAATGGTTTTAAGCTGCTAATAGAATGGCAATTAGAGTGGTAACCGAAACTTTTAGATTACTCTTTGGTTAAACAATGGGGATTTTCGAAATCGTACTTTCGTTTGAAGGTCTTTTGGTTGTGGACAAGTTAAGACAATTCTGTGAACTTAATTGAGAATGTCAAGAGGGTAAACATTCGTCTGTATCGTTTGCAGGGAAATGGGGACAATGGTATTTTATTATACAAATTGTTGCATAGCTTTCATGACCTCATGTGCAATTTCATGACTACCACTTTCTATGTATTGTTGTACGAGTAGATTGACCATAAGAAGGTCATTTGTAATAGGTGTCAATACAACTACCACTTACTTCAAACATAATAGCCGCCAGTTTTCCTTTTTCATTTCCCTAGAATTAATAAGCTCTGTCCTATTTCGCAATTATCCATTCATGAAGCACAGCGGTGACCCCATATACGTCATATTAGAATAATTATTGTATATAAGCTTTCCAGAGGCATTTTTCCTTCTTATCCACACCATGTATGCTACAGCTATCTTCCCAAGCTATGGTCCTGGAGCATAGATTGCGATCCAATTATCACGATTGCAATGAGTTTAACAGTCAAACCACTGAGAAATAGTATCTCTCGTCTCAGGCTGCGTTCCAATATTATCATTATCATTATCATCGAACTGCAAGTAATTATAGTTCTCTTCGCATGAATGCCTTCAATCAGTCTCAATACATAGTTTTTGATACTGTAGCTTTACGCTAGAATCGCTATGGCGTCGTTAATAAAATTTAATCAACACAACACAATGGAAAGCTATCGTATTCGGGCTGATTAATCTAAGATACTTCTGAATATGGCTTTGGATAGGCCGTGGTACGGCCTTCGATTAATAAAATTATACCAGGCCAATGTAGTTCCATCTGCTGTCTGGTATTATCAATGACTATCAGTAAAATAGGAAAATTTCACCAGATGTCATTTTGCGGGAAAGCATTCGCTCTGACTCAACTCTTCAACCCTTCCCCCTGAAATGTCACTAAAATATACCTATCTCGAGGGATATTGGTACATTTTCCGATGCGATACTCAACAGTGGCAGTAAATTGGAGCGTCGACGACACCCGCGAAGAATATTAAATTCATTCAATACCATGCACTCGAACAACCGCAACGATTAATCCTTTCACAGGACTTGCGGGTGGGTGGGTGTTGGCCACTCAAATATTATTTATCGCCCGTAATTAAATAAATCACCGATTGAAAAGCCATTCCACTCAATCTTCCATAAAGCTGAGCAGAGCTAGACAATTGGTTGTACCTCGTACGTTAATTGAATGGTTAGGCGGTTGCGAATGAGTGGGGAGGGAAAGCAAATGTGGTTAACACGAAGCGTGGGGTTCAAATGAAACCCATTTCATCTAGATGAAAATAATTAATTTAGCATATCATTGAAGTGCGGATACCAAGGGAAGTTGATGGGGGGTTTGACATTTTATGGCTTCCGTCTATGTCACCACGGGATTCCCTGTTGCCTTAGTAAACATTTCAGTTTCGAGTAATAGTCTGAAGAGGAATGTGATTAAGTTTTCAAAGTCAAACACTGATACCCCCAATATATCTCTGCGCTGCTAATCAAACCAAAGACGATTTCACTCACAATATATTAAATCATAATAAAATCGATGACACTACACAGCCGTGAGCGTTGAAGAGCACACAATCGCACACACAGCTACTCTGGTTTACTGCTGTTATGTGTGAGGAGACACAATATAAGGGTTGATATTAATTAATACAAAACTAATTAATTCTGCTGTGGTTATAGAACGTAATTGGAAGTTTGACTGATTTTTAATTGATTGCTGATATGGATGGTTGTCCTTTTTTTATACCCTATTCTAGGGGTATATTAATTTTGACGCATAGTTTGTAACATACCTTAATATTGCCCGTAGACCCCTAAAAGTTACTATATTTATGATCAGCATCGATAGTAATGTCGATCTAGCCATGTCCGTCCGTCCGTCCGTCCGTCCGTCGGCAAAAATTAGGCCTTTAAACTGGACCTAGAGAGCTGAAATTTTAACCATATACTCTCTAGGGTCCCGAAATAATCAAGTTTAAGAATTTTTGAAATCCGCCCACAGACACGCCCACAAACTCAAAAAAACAAAATTTTGGAAAACATCGAATTTTGAGCTAGAGAGCTGAAATTTTTTATATATGATCTATGGCCCATAAAACTGATTGGGACATAAAATTTTCAAAATCCGCCCACTGACACGCCCACAATTAAATAAAACAAATTTTGGGAAAAATTGAATTTTGAGCTAGAAAGCTGAAATTTTTTATATATGATCTTTGGCCCATAAAACTGCTTGGGACATAAAATTTTCAAAATCCGCCCACTGACACGCCCACAATTAAATAAAATATTTTTTTTGAAAAACCAAAATTTGAGCTAGGGAGCTGAAATTTTTAGTATATACTCTCTAGGGGCCCTTTATGCTCATGTGTAAATATTTTCAAAATCCGCCTACTGACACGCCCACAATTTTTTATTTTTTATTTTTGAAAGTCCAAAGTTTGAGCTAGGGAGCTGAAATTTATAGTATATACTCTCTAGGTGCCCTTTATGCTCATACTTAAATTTTTTTTAAATCCGCCTACTGACACGCCCACAATTAAATAAAACAATTTTATTGAAAAACCAAAGTTTGAGCTAGGGAGCGTTTTTATTTACAAAAGCTTAGTTTTTTCGATAAAATCCTTTAAATTTTTGTCACGCCCACTTATGAGATATAGGAATAAGAATAGGGTATCCAACAGTTCGCCCAAGCGGATAATATCACTGTGTGGTATCTCCATCATTGATACCATACTTGCGACTTCATTGATTGCTAAGACTTCTGCTTGGAATACACTACAGTGATCAGGTAATCTAATCGATCTGTTAATGTGTAGTTCCTCTGAGAATAGTCCAGCACCCGTTCCACAGTCCATCTTAGATCCGTCTGTAAAGATGGATATCGATTTCCTTTTCATGGGTTCGTTTGCGTACCATTCCTCCTTGCTCGGAAATGAACAAGAGAATGGTTTTTCGAAATCTAAGTAAGGAGACACGTAGTCAGATATGACGTTGTTCCTTATGTACATTTTCAGAATCAGTGCATGTCCGAAATGACTCGGGTTCCAGCTGTTTGTTTGGCTGATCCTCAAGGCACTTTTTGCAGCCGATTCCTGCATGTATAGATCCAATGGTGGCAGATTGAGAATGGCTTCCAAGCCAGCGGTTGGGGTTGTTCTCATTGGACTGGTTGTTCCTATACATGCTAGTCTTTGTATTTTTGCCATCACCTTGAGATTGGTTGCCTTTTCTGTGGCTTGCCACCAGACTAGGCTGCCGTATGTAAGTATTGGTCGCACAACTGCCGTATACATCCACAGAATTATTTTTGGGTTGGACCCCATTTTTTGCCGAAGATACGGTTGCATGCGTAGAAAGCGTTGGCCGCTTTCCTAACTCTGTCATCAACATTTGGCTTCCAACTCAGCTTCCTGTCGAGGATAATTCCTAGATATTTCGCACTCTCCGCCACCTTCAAGGGTATTCCCTCAATTTCTGGTGGTTTGAATTCTGGTATTCTTCTTTTATAAGTGAACAACACCATTTCAGTCTTTTGTGGATTGATCCCAAGACCGCATTATCTTGTCCACGTAGTGAGTGTCCACAGGGAGTTTTCTAACAGTTCGCTCAGAGTTGATAGGAATTTTCCTGTCGCAAGCAGTACTACGTCATAATTTTTATCTTACTGCGTTACCTCATATTAAAGATGCAGTAGGTTTTTTTTATTCTTTGATGGATAACTGCATGAAAAAAGTGATTCCTGTGAAATCCTCTAGAAATCTGAAAACGTCCCATCCCTGGTACACTAAAGAGCTCAAATCGATACGAAACGGACGTAATAGAGCTTGGAAGAACTATTTAAAAAGTCTCTGCCATTCACATCTTGAACTCTATTTCACTTTGTTCAATGAATTCAAATCTTTATCCTGTAACTTGTATATCTTTAACTCTTTAACTTGATAAAACTTTTAAAAAACTTGACAAACTTTTCTGGGTTTGTCAATTCTAAGAAAAATCCGATGGTTATCCATCGAAGCTTACTTACAATAGTTCTACAACTGCTGATTCGCTAGACGAAAGCAATATGTTTGCAGATCATTTCAGTAAGTCATTTAGGGAGATCCCTCTTCACATTGATGATCAATATTTTAGTTATCTAACTAGCTGTTCCCAAATTAGTTTTATTAGTTTCTCATTCGATTTGGAAACAATTTTAAAATGTATTTCTTCTCTGAAGAATGACTATTCATCAGGTCCTGATGGCATTGCACCGATTGTTCTTAAAAAATGCAGTCATGCAATTGCTCCATATCTTAAGTATCTGTTTGCATTGTCCATTAGTACAGGTAAATTCCCTAATCTATGGAACAGTGCTTTTATTACACCTGTATTTTAAAAAGGCGAACGTACTGATATCACTAATTATAGGCCCATTTCAAAGCTTTCGTGTATCTCTAAGCTTTTTGAACAAATTGTTTGTGAAAAGTTAATATTTCTTTGTCGCAATATAATTTGTAATGAACAGCATGGATTTGTAAGAAACAGATCCACTGTCACTAATCTATTAAGTTTCTTGCATGATTGTTCTAAAGCCTTAGAGAATAAGGACGAAATGGATTGCATATACACTGACTTCTCTAAGGCTTTCGACCACATCCATCCCATAAAATCAAATCAGCTCAGTCTGGAGTTCCCCAAGGAAGTCACCTCGGACCAATTCTATTTATACTTGCCATTAATGATGTTAAGGCATGTATGAATAATAGTAATATCCTGATCTACGCTGATGATATGAAAATATATAAATCTATCACTATTCAGCAAGACAGAATTTTTCTTCAATCTGACATTAATAGCTTCGCCAATTGGTGTGATAAATATAGGGGCGGGCTACAGTCCGCTTGGGCTGTTGTTGGATACCCTATTCTTATTCCTATCCCTCATAAGTGGGCGTGACAAAAGTCTAAGTATGGTTGAATTCTTAAGAACGCTGTACATATTCTGTTATATAACATTTAAAACATTTTATCAAACAAAAACAAAGCTTTTGTAAAAAAAACGTTCCCTAACTCAAACTTTGGTTTTTCAATTAAATTATTCCATTTAATTGTGGGCGTGTCAGTAAGCGGATTTAAAAAACAATTAACACATGAGCATAGAGGACCCCTAGAGTATTATATATTATAAATTTCAGCTCCCTAGCTCAAAGTTTGGATTTTCAAAAAAAGTTTTTTTTTTTAAATTGCGGGCGTGTCAGTAGGCGGATTTTAAAAATATTTACACATGAGCTTAAAGGTCCCCTAGAGAGTATATATTATAAATTTCAGCTCCTTAGCTCAAATTTTGGTTTTTCAATAAAATTGATTTATTTTTTTGTGGGCGTGTCAGTGGGTGGATTTTGAAAATTTTATATCCCGAGCAGTTTTAGGAGTCATAGATCATATATAAAAAATTTCAGCTTTCTAGCTCAAAATTCGATTTTTTCCAAAATTTTATTTTTTTGAGTTTGTGGGCGTGTCTGTGGGCGGATTTCAAAAATTCGTAAACTTGATTATTTCGGGACCCTAGAGAGTATATGGTTAAAACTTCAGCTCTCTAGGCCCAGTTTAAAGGCCTAATTTTTGCCGACGGACGGACGGACGGACGGACATGGCTAGATCGACATTACTATCGATGCTGATCATAAATATAGGACTTTTAGGGGTCTACGGGCAATATTAAGGTATGTTACAAACTATGCGTCAAAATTAATATACCCTTAGAATAGGGTATAAAAACGGTTTATCCCTGAACCCAACTAAATGTCAACATATGACATTCTCTAGAAAGAATATCCCTTCCACCTTTCAATATTCTCTGTCTCAACATATTCTTTGTCATGTTGATAATTTTAAGGATCTTTGGGTTTATTTCGACCACAAACTGGTTTTTGCTAAGCATATTAATTCTATTATTAATAAATCTAATTCTATACTGGGCTTCGTAAAAAGGTGGGCCAAAGAATTTAATGTCCCTTACGTTTCTATGTCATTGTACAATTATTGTTTTGTCCGTCCGATTCTAGAGTATGCCTGTCAAGTTTGGACATCGTTCTACAACATTCATTCAAATCGAATAGAGGCCATTCAAAGTAATTTATTCGATTTGTACTTAGAGGACTTCCATGGGATGATCCATTTAACCTTCCTCCTTACAGTCAACGTATCAAGCTTCTTCAAATGTTACCCCTTTCTCAACGAAAGCTTAATAGCGATATAATTTTTTTACAGCAGCTTATATTCGTCAAATAGATGCACCTGACTTGCTGTCCTCTATTGGCTTTAATTTTCGTGGTGGTGCCCATAATTTACGTAGTGTTGATTTACTGTTTAGCCCCCATCATAGAACGAATTATGGGAGGCATGAGCCTTTTAGTCGCATGAGTAGAATCTATAATCTAAATGATCATGTGATTGACTTGCATGTTAGTAAAATTAAGCTGAAAAATATTTTGCGTAATAATGCTTTAATTTCTTAAATTGTTTGCATGATTTGTGTCTGTGTTAGTATTTTATAGGTACATAATTATTGTATTTTTAATTGTTTTGTCCTTACTAACAGCTGCACTAAATGATGAGCCTGTGAGAGCACTTTTAGTGCCGGCAAATTTCTGCTCGTGATAGTTGCTTGCTTTAAGCAAGCACAGAGCTGATAGTGTATTAAAAAAATATTGCATTGCGATCAATAGGAAAACTCTTGCTCGATGCAGTGGATGAAATCCTAAAAGAAGTTAAGGGGAAAAGAGACATTCCATATAGCGTTCTATGGCAAATGTTTTTTTTTTTTGGAAGCGAAGGGTACTTGAGGATCTCCCCGCCCAGTGAGAAAAAGGAAAGCTGGGGCATATTAGTGAGGGTGAAGTGGACTAAGGGGATTCCTGTCATTGTAACAATATCTCAAGATGGTTATGTGATAAAGCGATAGTGAAGATTTCAAACTATGGGTTTAATCGACCATAAGTGTCCAAATTTCCACTGTTAGAAATCAGGTGGCCACTGCTGCCTGTGGTTCAAAATCCCATTGAAAGAATGGGCATGGTTCTGCACTTAGGACAATGTAGAAATATTGTGCCACGGTAGGGGTTATGATTCCCAGACTGTAGCGCCTATGCTAAAGACAGATATAAGGGTTTACAAGCCATCCCGCTGCGTTATTTGAAATAGAGTTGTCTATAAACAGCAAGTACTTACACCTAATGTTCCCTTGTAGGTTAGCAATGACCCCGTTCGCTCCATACGAGCTACCTCCATTCGAGTTGGTGCCGGGAAACCTGCCTGTAGCCGTAGCAAATCGAAGGATACGTAGCTTGGATATTAAGTCTGTTTCAGGCAAAAGCAAAACATTCGCAGATAAAATGCAATATCTTTTCGTTTGCTTTTAGGCAACACTCACATAAGCCGGAGCTTCTTACTCTAACAGTTTTAAGATGACGAGACCAATTCAGGATCTCAAGTTTTTCCGTTTAAATCCGAGTAGATTATTTGCTCTGCTGGTTTCGTCTGGACCGTCGTTCCACGTCTTCGAATGCCTGGATGAGGTAACATCATGCCAAATTGTTCGGTATGCTGCTGACATCCATTAATTTTTGTTTTATTACTAGCTACTTAATTTTAAGATTATTAATCTTGTAGTATCCTGTATCAATAAGTTCAAATAAATACAAATATAAATACAAATGACATCTGAGCACACAGGTATCATAATCCTGGATACCTGTTTGCCTAGGAACCCAGGTCAGTATAACAGAGTATCACTTTCACAATATGCTCAGCTAAGCTAATGGTTTCCTCAACAATGTTTGAGGGGAGCGGGTTGGCTACCTAGCAGCTTTATAAGGTAGTTCCTATTTATCCTTTTCCCCAACGTTATAATAGTGGTAGGGGCAATTGCGAAGATTTCATTCATAAAATGGCTTCCGAGATGTTATTACTACTATGGCAGCGACAGAAGAAGTGTAGAGTATCTTCCTGCACTTCTTCGTCATCGCATTCTCTGCACAGGTCATCTGTTTTTTTTTTTTTTTTTATTATTTACGCGCACTAAAGGGATTTTTTTAGTACCCTTATCATGTATTGGCTACACAGCGCGGGCGTTAGGGAAATTAGGATTAGAAGAAAAGGAGAGTTGCCGATGCACGTTGGTTTTGAATGTTTGTATGTTACTCGTATAATGTAAAGGAAAAATAGAGTGTGGAAGAGTATTCCACATTCGTGTTGTACGGCTGAGGAAAGACTCTTCGTACTTCACTGTACGTCCGAATACAGGCTTGAGGGTGAACTGATGGACATTCATTGCATGGCGGGTATTGCGGTTGAAATGTTCAAGGGGTGGAATGCAACTGGCTATTTCGTTAGAGCACTTATGGTGGAAGTACCGATAAAATAACGAAAGACAGAAGACATTACGACGATGACTAAGAGAGTCAATCGATCTCGCGATGTCTCGGTCGCCAATGAGTTTTATCGCGCGTTTTTGGATCCTGTCAAGTAGCTCCAAATAAGTTATTGGTGCACCAGACCAGATATGACGATATGAGCGTTGTACTCGAGTTTCGGACGAATAAACGCCTTATAAATTGTAGCCAGTTCAGAAGGGGTGAAATATTTCTTACATCGCTTAAGGAAGCCTAGACATTTCGTGGCATTCTTGGCGACATCGAATATGTGGTCATTCGTACGAAGATTGTCATTAACACACATACCGAGAATGGAAAGTCTTTCGGTTTCAGCGATGCAAGTGCCATTCATAGATAACGGCAGTATGTGTGGGTTTTGCTTTAATGACAGGAGGCATTGTGTTTTGGAAGCATTCAATTCCACTCTATTAGTTGTACCCCACTGAGTTATGCTGTTAAGGTCGGAATTCAATGAGCTTAACATACGTTGCCCTTCCAGTTCCACACCCGAAGAAGTATGAAAAGCTGAGGGTACTGTCATCAGCAAAGGAATGGATTGGATTAGAAGTAACTGACAGGAGATCATTTATAAAAATGAGAAAGTGAGTCGGGGACAGAACGGAGCCTTGGGGGACACCAGCAATTATTTGGTGAGTTGCAACGGTCCGAAAGGTAATTTCTAATCCATTGAGGGAGAGTATCATCGATTCCAAATGTACGCATTTTTGACAAGAGAGCTTGTTGCCAAACTCTGTCAAATGCCTTTGAAATATCAAGCGCAACAATCTTACTTGGTGCAGAGATTGGTTCCACTTTTCGGTTAGATATGTCATCAAATCACCAGTAGACCTGTTGCTGCGAAAACCATACTGCTCCCCGTCAGAAGCTCTATGTCGCGATGGCCGAATTCGAAGTCAAGCTGATCACGCAGTGGTATATGCCATTTATGAGTAGAGCTTCCGAACTTTTTTAAACTAACACCGGATTCTGGGAAAGAAATGTGCTAGTGAATTCTTCAATCTTGTTCTAGAGCAGATAGTATGCAGGGTTAGTGTTAACACGAAAGGCACTATCTGTAACAGATTCGTCCAACTACTGAGGTATGCAGACGATATTGATAAAGGCTTTCAAGGCAAGATAAGAAGTATCTGTAAAGAAACCGATATAGCTAAGAAGTTTATTTATCTGGGAGTAAACATCAATTCCACGAAGGAGAACTCAGTGTAGATCCGTTGCTTCTTCAGTTTGGTAAAACAAATGGGTTAGGAACTCCCAACCGGGAAGTGCAAATGGAAGGGATATAAAATACTGTTCCAGTCGGTTCTACATTATGTCACTGAGTACCATGGAGGAGATGGACTCCATCGGAAGAAAAGTACCTACTTAGTTGAATATTTGGCCTTGTCTGCGATGAGGTCGATTGGAGGAGAGGTATGTTAGGTCAGGTTAGGTTAGAAGGGAAGTGAATAGCAAGGCTATGCTGTGCTTGCACGGGGGCCCATTGGTTCATTGTGAGCCCTTGTTGTTTTACGTGGTAAAAGTACCCATACAATAAAAACTCTTACCATACTCAGTTTAGGTTATTCTTGGTGGTTGGCCTATTGGAACCAACCTGTGTTCTTGACAAACCTGATTGTGTCCGTCAGTGGTAACTGCGCTACGTCCTCTAGGTCTTCGCAGAATCTGTTGCCCAGATAGCGAAGTCGAGATGTCTGGAGGTTTGGACACTCGCAGAGCAAGTGTTTGATGGTCTCGGTTTCTTCTATATCTTGACAGCTCCTGCAGTAGTCTGGTGAGCTGATACCCAGCATGTTTGCCATTACACCTATGGTGCAGTGGCCTGTCAGTACGCCGGTTAAGCTACGTATTTCTTGCTTGTTCATTTCCAGAATGCAGTTTGTTCTTTTCTTGCTTCGATCTTTCTTCTGATCATTCACCGGTCATTTTGACAATGAACGGCTGTCCACGAAAAAAAGAAGGTCCGCCCAAACTTACTAACATGAAAACAAACTGGGAATCCTTAAAAAAAATACTGTGAAAGTAAAATCGATCTCAAAGTGTCTCTTCGAACACCCCACGAACTTGAAGACGAAGTCGATCAATTTATTGATGTCATACAATGCTCAGCCTGAAAAAATACTCCCTATAAACGGAAAATAACCATAAATGCAAATCCCGTTATGACCCGGGACCCAGACAAGTCTAAGTGAATTCGGCCTTCCAACCGAATTCAGAGAGATCTTGCATACACGGACTATTTTGGAGGTGGTTAAGGGGTTGAACAAGGCCTTAAGCGCAGCCTGACTGTCGCTACAGACGCAAATACTTCGCCCCCTCCACCTCGCAGCATAGTCCATGGCCATTAGGATAGCATAAGTCTCCGTTTGGAAGACTGACGCATGTTTGCCTAAGGAGAAGAAAAGTCTAATGTTGTCGCTCTCCATGAAAACACCAGCACAAGATCCTTGATCGGTTTTGGAGCCATCCTTGAAGATTCGACTGCATTCCCTTCCAGGCTCAGAGTCTGGCCAGAGTCAGTCCTGAACACGAGGAAAGTCGACTTCATAGTTGCGCTTCAGCCGAAGTTCCGGTGTCATTGCATCAGACGGCATATACATAAGATAGGAGTCGAACGTCAGCCGTTGCGCAAGTTCATCAAAACTCCAGTGCGAGTTATACCAAAAGCCACCTCTTCTAAGACGTGAGATAGCCTTGATTGTACAGCCCATGATGTAAACATCAAGGGGCGGAAGGTTCAATTGTGCATCTAGGCCGGAGCCAGGCGTGCTGGGGAAGGCCCCGTGCAGCCGAGACATACCTGCCTTTGGAGTTTGGCAAAAGCAGCAGTAACGTATTTACGTAAAAGCTTATTCCACCAAACAACCGATGCGTATGCTATAAATGATCTTATCATAGCCGTATAAATCCATAGGACTCTTTTCGGTGATAAGCCCCATGTCCTGCCGAAAATGCCTTTGCACTGCCAGAAAACAGACAGCGCCTTGGCAGTCTTCAGCTCAACATGTTTGGACCAAAGAGGTTTGCTATCCAGGATGACTCCCAGATACTTTGCTTCATTGGAGAGTTGGATTGTGACGCCTTTTAGAACTGGCTGAGTCAACCCGACCAGCTTCCTCCTTCTCGTAAAGAGAACAACCTCAGTTTTAAGAGGATTGACCGAGAGCCCATTCCTAGTGCACCATTCGTCGATCACGTCAAGGGCCGCCTGCGCCTTGGCGCATACAGTCGCTAGGCATGATCCAACAGAAAGCACGGCAATATAATCCGCGTACGCCTGAGCGTATACATTAGAACTGTTGAGTGCGTTCAACAGAGAGTCGACCAGCATACACCACAGCAGTGGAGACAGAACGCCGCCATAACACAGCGGCCACAATCCGCATCCGCAACCAACGTTCTATTCATTAGCATTGCTTTAATCCACAACACCAATGGTTCGTCTGCGCCGTGTTGTCTGGCGGAGCTGCACATGCTATCAAAAGTCGCATTGTCAAAAGCACCCTCAATATCGATGAAAATGTCCATCGCGTATTCTTTTCTGTCAAGCGCGTCCTCAATTCTACCAACTGCCAATTTTTGGTATAAATGCCACTCTAACTGTACGCCAGGGTGTTGGAATGTATGTCAGTGCTAGGACAGCGGTGAAGATTTTCTTCATAGTCGGTAGCAACTGGTTTGTACATTGTTGCAGCATGGCTAGGTATATTCCGTCCGTACCAGGCGACTTGAAGCCGTCAAAAGACGCAAAGGCGTATTTAATGGCCTCGTCCGTCACCACGGCCTTCGCAATATACCAGCTACGCCGATTTGTTTGTCTTGGCTCACTCATAGTCTCGGTAATCGGGGCTGGTTGTGAGCCAATTGTAATCTGGTTACCCGGAAAGTGAGACTCCAGCAGATAACTAAGAGTTTCCGCTTTCGTCTCAGGGAAGTTGCCATCAAGTTTTCTAAGTGAGTCCAGTTTGGCTGGTTTGCCCTTTTTCAGAACTTTAACCAACCTACTAGTTTCACCCAGCGTTTCAATCTTTTCGCAGAAATTCTTATAAGAAGCACTTTTCGATACCCGAATTAGACTCTTATATTCCTAGAGATTCCAGTCTGTCTCCAAATCGGTCTTGAGTGACCTATTAAGAAGCTTTCTAGCTTCTCTACGAATTCTTTGCAGTTCCGAGCTCCACCAGGGAACCGGCGTTCTGCCAGGGGGTTTGCTTACTGGGTACGTCAGTTCAAAACAGCTAGTAATGGCACTATTCAGGTCTTGAACAGTTTCCTCTACCGTTTGTGTCGTCCTGAGTTTGGTTGGAGTTTTGAAAGTTTTCCATAATTCCTCCCTGAAGCGTATCCAGTTGGTTTTTCTTGGATTCCTCCTCTCCTGCAAAGTTATGGCTTCGCATTCAATTTGGAATTCGATATATCTATGATCTGAGAGGGATGCCTCCGAAGAGACCCTCCAGTTGGTAACCGCCTTAAAATATCAATTTGATAAAGTCAGGTAGATCACCGCCTGTCTTCTTGACGTCACAAAAGTTGGCTCTTACCGATAATGTCAAAGTTATTCGAAAAACTTTTGTTAAAGCGCCTACATCCGATAATCGAAGAACGTCGATTAATATCTGATCACCAATTCGGATTCAGGACTAAGCACTCTACAATCATCCAGGTTTACAGAATAACCAATGTAATTGAAAAAGCATGGCATACGGGCTTGAAACATAAGCTAAGACAAGTTTTTCCGAAACAGTTATCTGGTATCCTTAGTTGTTGCTTATCAGACAGACTCTTTCGTATAAAACACGGAAATGATTACTCTGAATTCAAAGAAATCGCGGCAGGAGTTCCCCACGGAAGCGTTCTGGATCGATTCTATTTCTATTATACACTACTGATATTCCGCAAGAAGAAGACACAACAGTAGCCACGTTTGCAGACGATACAGCTTTATTAGCGGTCAGTAATACGGTTGAATCAGCAACTAATAAACTCCAACGTGCTTTTGACAAAATTTGCGATTGGACAAAGACTTGGCGTCTCAACGAGGCCAAATCAGCGCACGTGAATTTTACTTACAACTTACCCATTTTCATTGATTCGGTACGAATTCCATATGCAAATGAGGCAAAATATTTGGGAATGATAGGTACTCGATGCGAAATTAAAATGGAAACCGCACGTCAAGAAGAAACGCGAAGAGCTCGCCATTCGATGTAAACAAATGCATTGGCTGCTTGGTAGATTTTCCAAACTCAGCTTGCAGAACAAGCTGCTTTTATACAAGCAAGTACTAAAACCGGTTGGACATACGGTATACAACTTTGGGGTTGTACTTGTACCAAATCCAGTAATATCAACATTTTAAAAACTTTTCAAAACAAAGTGCTAAGAAAAATATTAAACGCACCATGGTTTATCAGAAACACTGATATCCACAGAGACCTAAGTATGGCTACCGTCGAAGATGAAATAAAACAATTTGCCGGCAAACAACAGACAAGCCTTCACGGTCATTGCAATAACACCATGATACAAATTCGAGACGATACTAACCTAGTGCGCCGATTACAAAGGATAAAACCATTTGAATTAGCGCAATAAGATTTAACCGCGTGCTTATGGCGGTATTAGCAGGTGCCTCCACTGGGAAGCTGCCTGCCAAACGCGTATTTTACAGTTTAAATAAAACTACTAGATAGGAATAACCTAGTTGTAGTATGACGGTTTCGAAGGGAGGTGGTTTTTGTTTTCTTATCTTAAGTGAGAAAGAGTCGCATGTAAGATTTTCCACCTACCCCTATTATTCGTCTGAGCCTAGTTCTGGTTCCAAGCCTCGTGCTTTTAACCAGGATAGGTAACTCTCAGCAAGCAACGTTAATATTTCTATGGCTTGGGGGTAATATTAAAAACTCTATAAAACAGAAAAAAACAACAAATTTTTGTTCTTTTTTCGTCAATTCTTGGCCATAGACTGCAAAATATAACACAGTCGTGCCTTTGTGGATGTGAAGTAAGAAGCGAACTCTGTAGGGGTAGCATATGATAAAAGGCTTTAACCGCTCATGGTAGAGACTCTCCATGGGTGGTAAGACCAATAGTTACAACCAAGCCATATGTACCAGTTAGGCAACTGGCCATTAGGCCGGAGTGAATTTAAACACTTTTTTATTATTATTTTTTCTTTTAATGCCTATAGTTCTAAAAGTTGAATTTGATTATTCTTTAAAGCTACAACCGGTTTTTAGCAAAAACAAAAAAGGTCCTGTGGTTCCTATATTCAAAAACAAAATATCCCTAAATCTTTTTTTTCATTTTTTTTTTCTTTTAATGCCTTTATTTCTTAGAGTTGAACTTGATTATTCCTTAAAGCTACAACCGGTTTTTAGCAAAAACAAAAAAAGTCCTGTGGTTCCTATATTCAAAAACAAAATATCCTTGACAATTTTTATTTTTATTTTTTTTTATGTACTGGAAATAAATTATCATTTACCTAACGAAACTACAAGATTAAATTTATTTGATAAAGTAAATTATTTAAATTTTTTAGTAATGTTGTGGAAAAATTAGTTCTGTGTTCGCCATCAAAATCGATTCCCTGAAAATGAGAATTTATTAAAATCTAATCATTGGTAGAAAGGCTGAATTCATCTTACACATTGGTTTATTGCATTATATTCAAGCAAGCTGTATTAACGAAATATTTCATGTTTTGAGGGTCTTAACGAATTCTTTCTCTGTTTCAAATCGCGGCAACAGTTTTTGAGATAAGATCCTAGCTTTGATAAATCCATCTCTTGATTCTCGGCCACACACTGAAACAGAAGCTTCTGTCGCCAGCTTAACACATCTTTCGACTGCTTGAGTGTGACAGAGATATTTTGAAAGCTCTTTGTCTATAGCTGAATCCATATTATCAACCATTGCTCGTAAGTCCTCATCTGATATATTTTTCGTTAAAGGAGGTTCGGTGACGTCCGCCGTAGCCCATTTTATCAGATCAATATAATCGTTGGCTTCAAAATTTATTTTTGGGATTATAAAACGGCGGATTCCATTAGTTTTTTTTTTTTTTATCTCCGTTCTGCATTTTAAAATCCTTCTCATACCTAATTCCCGAACATGGCTTCGGCTATCAGGTAACATAGCAAGTAAAATGTTTTCTGGATGGCAAAAAAACGAGTTCTATAACCGGATGAACTACTGCCTTAAGTTTTTTTGGCAAGCTTTTATAATTTTTAAAATATGCTTTCCAAACAAGAAGGTTTAGTTTTTATTTTGAAACCAAGCAAACGCATATACTTTCATTGTGTACGTGGACAGAATCACTAATTCCGTTGAAGGACTCGCAGTTGCTACATAAAGGCGTAGAATCCTGTTAGCTGTTGTAAGCCACCTTGAATGGGACATTTTACTTGGCTGCCGTTGTGCTAAATCGAAAGATACTCTGCCATGAGAAACTGCCATACACATTTCATACAGGTATTTCTGATCCGTGCTTAGATTTTCGATACTTATTTCAGGCAGCTTCACTGGTATCTTTTCAAATGACTGTATTGGCAAATTATCACAACTTTCAAGAGCTTTTCCCAGGACTCCAGAAAAGCCTTTGGGATCATTGGTCTTGCCATCAATATGTGCCATTAAGTGCCGAAGTGGAAGTTCATTGAAATGAAGCAAACAAACAAACCAATGGACTGGCCCACCTATGGCCGCTTCAAGCTGACAAACGATACCATTTTTAGAACCAGTGTTGACAGCAGTTCCATCGCATCCAACTGTTTTAATTTTTTGCAAGTCAATACAAAGGATGTTTTTTTATGAAGTCAACTATGCTGGATGATATTATTTTGGCATTACCTACTCAAAATATAATGATAATTTCATTCATTATATTAAGTTCAATGTTATTTTAGTGTAGTTTCAATATTTTTGTTACAAAAGTTAAGTATAATACAAAGATAACCAAATTTTTTATTTATTTATTTTTCTCAAATTTGCATACAAAAAAGTTCCATGACTGACTGACAGATGTCGCACAGACCAAACCGCTGGACCCAAAGAACTCAAATTTTGACAGTGCTTTCTTATAATGACGTAGATGTCCGCTAAGAAAGCTATTTTTTGAAAATATATCCATAAGGGCACCAAGCCCGGAAAGCACGGTACAGCTAGTTAAATTAGACAAAAAATGAAAATGTTGACGTCATACAGGAACCTTAAGATGACATCATAAATTATTCAAATTTTGAACACATCTTTTGGGTTGCCAAATTCAACTTTTCCGCATATAGGCTTAAAAGATTTTCAAAAAAAAAAATGTCGCTCCACCCTACTGGCCATGCTGCTATTCTGAGTGATAAACAATGCCTTTGAGAGAAATCCTGCTTCCGCTTAGTTTCAAATCATCTGTGAAGATATAAATGGGTCTAATCCAGTCACGATTGTAACATATAGGCAGATACATTTTTTTTTTAAGTTATGCCTTGATGCCACGCATACGTGAACGTGAGTGCTCAAAAAAACTTTATTTCCATATTTTCATATGCCTTAGTCTGAGAGTTCTTTCGGCTGCTAAGTTTTTCCGAAGAGCTAAGCCAGATTGGTCAGTCCTAGGTCAGTTCGGAGATTAAGAAGTAGTTCAGATTTAGATGTCAGTAAGTCCAATATTCACGACAATAGTTTTCTTCACCTTGTTCTAATATATAAGGGCAGTTTCGAGTTCAATAAAATCTCATCATGTAACTGAACCGTGGCGTGGGTATGAATGGATATTGAAATTTAAATTTTCTTTGCACCGCATCTCCCCGCGAAGGTCAGTCACCTTGACGTGTGTACCATCATTGCCTTCGATGGTGCCGGTGCGGCGGCTTACGGCGCAAAGATTCAACGGGCTATGCTGTCGACGACTTCTGTCGTCAGAAGGGTCACCCATGGCAGACAGACCGACTGATGAGCGCTAACCAAGAGCTGGCCAGGACATTCCGTCCGATCCCATGCCCCCCCCTCGCCATTCCCAGTATCCTTACTCCCCCCCAATGCCCCCCTACCCCTGTTCCTATCCCTATCCAAACCTAACTCCAGTGGTGGTGTGAGCGAATTAGTAAACCGTGCCCAGGGATGAAAGGTTGGGGGTTAAACCAACCGTTAACTGAGCTCCCTCAGGCGCCTTGGCGCGGGCCTGTTGTATATAGCCTTACCCAGGTATGGCGGCGCTGCCTGGGCTAACCTTGTTTTTTCCGGCCTTGCTCGTGGGAATCTAAATTAAAAACTAAAAATGGAACAAACAAAATCAAAATCAAAAAAAAACAAAAAAAAATTATAAAAAAACAAAATGCAATTCCTGTCAAGGGGGAGAAGGAGATGTGTGAGGACGATTTATCATCTTCATCCATCTCTCTTCTAGCACAGGAATTGGATGAAACGGCGCTTTTGGCTAGCGACAGTGAGGAGTCGGTAAAAACCCTCACTAGCGACAGCGAAGTCACCGGTGAGCAGGCTGGAACTCTCATCGGTGAAATAGACATACAGGGCAAGAAGGCAGCCGAAGAGATGCCCGGGACAGCAGGATCATCCGCTGTTCCTGGGACCATCTTGGAAGCAGCGTCAACAAAGACAGGAAGAATAGAGGGAAAAGTAGACACAGCTGGCTCAGCCGCTGCATCTGCAGTTTCCTCTAATATAACAACGAAGAGTGCGAAACAGAGCGCACAAAAGAGGGCTAAGGCTTTGCTACGTAATGCAAATCGCAAGGTAGCCAAGTATGGGAGCTGTGAACCCAGCACCCTCAGTGACTGGGAAAAGGCAGCGTTTGCGAGGGCCAAGACTTTTCTGGCCGACCTGAAAAAAGCAAAGGAGGAAAAGCTGGCCAATGAGGAGGTGGAGGTTGAACTGACTGCACCCTCCACCTCCTACGCAGAAAAATGACTCGGGAAGGAAGACGAGTTTCAACAGCAAGAGAGGCAGATCCGACGATGCCGCCGAGTCCAACGCAGCGAAAAAGGTGAAGGCTGTGACCACACCGACAATGCGTCGCGGACACAGCGACCCGAAGGACGAGCATCTCGTTGCTGTGATAAACGAGCTGGAGCCTTGCGGTCGTCTCACAATCGACCAGTGGAAAAACGTCGAGGAGAGGTTCCAAGACGCCCTGTGGAAGGAACTATCCGCCGCAGGAAACGGGGAGCTTGAATTTGATGGCGCTGGTTGGGAAGGCGGGCGCAAGGTTGTTGCTTGTGGAAACAAGCTTTCGGTAGTTTTCCTCAGACACTTCGTCACGGAGGTATCCGATGCATGGGAAGGCATTAAGCTAAAATGCTTAACGGTTGCCGAGTTGGCAAAATACAATCCGCCAACAGCCTGGGTTTGGGTACCTAGTCCCTACACATACCCGGAGAAGCTCCTAGGGCTCCTACATGTTCAAAATCGGGAACTTAAAGCCGATACATGGAGGGTCCTAAAGACGGGGCCTAGACGGCAATACGGCCAACACTTCCTACTGGCCCTAAATAAGGAATGTCTTCCATACCTGGAGAAATCCAATGGGATGGTAAGATATAGCATGGGGAGGTTGATGGTCAAAACATCGACCAAGGGCAGAGATGAGAAGGAGCCCCCCCATGATGATGATGGAAGTGCTGCAGATAAACCTGCACCACAGTAGGGCTGCGACGGCCTGTCTGATGGAGTACGTCATTAGGCAGGACATTGCAGCCGTACTCATACAGGAGTCCTGGATCAATAAGGACGTGATTCAGGGGCTCCGGCAAAAGAACTATACATTGTTCTACAAGGCGGAAGGTCAAATCAGGACTTGTATCCTTATTAAAAACCACATAAAGGCATTTCTTTTGAATAATTACAGCTCTGGCGACTTGACGGCGGTCATCTGCGAGAGGGAAGATGGAAAATCTCTGTGTCTGACCTCGGCCTATCTTCCCTTCGACTCTGCGGTCGTAATAGCGGAAGATCTAAAGGACTTGGCTGGTCAAAACTGGATGCACGTACTGGGCTGTGATGCAAACGCCCATCATACGCAATGGGGTAGTGGAGACACAAATTCAAGGGGTGAGTGTCTTTATGATTTTATTATATTGTCCAACCTTACGGTATGTAATAGAGGGAATTCACCTACTTTTGTTACACGTAACAGACAGGAGGTTTTAGACGTTACACTTGTCTCCAACACAGACAAAATGGAAATCAGGGAGTGGAGGGTAGTTGATGAGGCATCTCTGTCTGACCACAGATGGATACGCTTCAAAATTAATTTTCAGCATAGGGCGTGTAATTTCTACAGAAACCCAAGAAAGGCAGACTGGGATAAATACATAGATTTCATTAATCTACGTTTAGATACCCAGCCGATCACCGGCGAAAATATGGTGGACTTAGATAGGGCAGAAGAAGCCGTGAGCAGAACCCTAAACACAGCGTTCGAAAAGGCATGCCCGGCAAACAAAAAGCCAACAAGGGCTGAACCGAAGTGGTGGAATAAGGAAATCGGCCTTAAAAGAAGGGAGGTAAGAAAACTTTATAATAGGGCAAAACTCATTAAAAACTATACCACATGGGACGAGTATAGCGAAAGCAAGAGGGAATTTAAATACTTAGTGAGGAAATCCAAGAGATCTTCATGGAAAAAGTTCTGGGAATCTATTGAGTTAACTGAAGAGGCGTCGAGACTGCGTAAAATGCTCTCAAAGGAGGCTAGCGTACCTAGCTACCTAAAAAATAGCAACGGGACATGGGCCGTGAGTAGTCAGGAGGTTCTGGCTACCCTGGTGGAAACCCATTTCCCCGGTTCCACAACCACAACGGACCTAGGCCTACCAGGGCAGGAGGAAGTCGACTGTCCCTCTTTCGAGTGGGAAGAAATTGACAATATCATCAACCGAAAAAAGTTACGGTGGGCCATGCATACATTCAAACCGTATAAATCTCCAGGGCCGGATGGTATTCTACCGATCATGCTCCAAAAAGCGCCAGAGCATGCAAAACAAATGATTTTGGATATACTGAGATTCAGCCTAAGAACAGGGCATATTCCAACAGCCTGGAGAGAAGTCCGGGTTGTTTTTATACCCAAAGCCGGCAAGCAGGGTCACACGACGGCGAAGGACTTCAGACCAATCAGTTTGTCGTCCTTTTTGCTCAAAACCCTTGAGCGTCTGGTGGAAGCTCACATTAGAAATAAATGTAGCAATGGTTTCTTATGCGAGTCACAGCACGCATACCTAAAGGGTAGATCAGTAGAAACTGCTCTACACAACGTAGTGGGTAAAATTGAAAATAGTCTACACTGCGGCGAATTTGCTTTGGCCTCTTTTCTCGATATAGAAGGAGCCTTCAATAACGTTGAGTGTAGAGCTATAAAAAGCGCATTAACAGGCGCTAACATAGAACAGGGAATCATAAATTGGGTATGCAACATGCTCGCCAACAGCAAAATAAACTGCTCCCTTGGTCAAAGCTCCATAAGGATGTCTGCGACCAGAGGAACCCCGCAGGGGGGAGTCATATCGCCACTGCTGTGGGTACTGGTCATTGACAACGTCCTAAAGGAAATTAAGTCAATGGGTATAAGTGCCACAGCGTATGCGGACGACGTGGTCATAGTAGTGCAGGGAAAATATTTGAATACCTTAAGTGAGATCACAGAGACCGCCTTAAGGAAAATTAGTAATTGGGCCAAGGGCTGCGGACTAAATGTCAATCCCTCGAAAACAGAGTTAGTCCTGTTCACGAGACGACACAAAATACCGCACTTCAATCTCCCGAAACTTGACGGAGAGGAACTGCTCCTCAAGGACAGTGCGAAGTATCTGGGCGTAATCCTAGATAGAAAATTAAATTGGAATCTTAACATAAGGGAACGAATGAAGAAAGCGTACAATGCCCTCTTTATTTGTAAGAGAACAATAGGCAAAACATGGGGCCTGAAACCCGCCATGGTACACTGGATATATACAGTAGTGGTGATACCCATACTTACATATGGCTCACTTGTGTGGTGGAGGGCAACAAATAAAAGAACCATAATTGGAAAACTAGCAACGGTGCAGAGAACGGTAAGCATAGCCATCACTGGTGCAATCCGTACCACTCCTACGGCAGCACTGGACGCCTTCCTGCACTTTATCCCGCTAGATTTAAAAATAAAGCAACTTGCTGGCAACAGCGCTTTGCGCCTAAAAAATGTAGGCCAGTTTAAGGACTGTAGTTTTGGGCATTGCACGATCTTAGCTGATGTGCTACCCGGAAATCCTATACGGACTGATGAGATTTGCCCCTTGGTCGACCATGACATCCCCTATGAGGTGTCATACCCGCGAAGGGAGGAGTGGCAAAGAGATGCAGTCATAATAGCAAACGAGGTTGCTATCTACACTGACGGCTCTAAGACGGGGGAGAGAACGGGTTCTGGAATTTTTTCTGCTGATCCAGACCTGAGAGAGTCTATACGACTCCCGGACACAAGCAGTGTCTTCCAATCGGAAGTTCTGGCTGTTCTAAGGGCGGCAGAGATAGTGCAGATGAGATCATTGTCGGGAAGTGACATTGCCATCTATATTGACAGTCAGGCGACACTTATGGCACTTGAATCTGCTAACATTAACTCTGAGATAGTCAGAAACTGTCGCACAATGCTTAAAGCAGTATGTAGACGGAATCGAGTAAGACTGTGCTGGGTACCGGGACACTGCGGTATAGAGGGAAATGAGCAAGCCGATGAGCTAGCAAGAAAGGGAGGGGAGCTGGAAAACAGCGGAGGTGTGAACATTAAACCACCCCTGGGCGTCTTTAAGGGAAAAATCAATGAAAAGATTTTAAAAATGGCTGACCTCAGATGGCAGAACATAGTGGGACATAGGGTGTCTAGAGCCCTTTGGCCCCATTTGGATAAGAAAAGATTTAAGGAAATTCTAAAATTGAGCAGGGAACAGCTTAGAACAGTAATTGGGATTATGTCAGGGCACTGTCTTCTAAGAAAGCATGGTAGGCGACTTGGTCTGGTGGATGTGGACACGTGCAGGTTCTGTGGTGACCTACAAGCCGAGGAAGACATAACACACATATTGTGTGAGTGCGAGCGTATAGCACGGAATCGTAGGAGGATTCTAGGGGAATACTTCTTCGAGGAACTAGGGGAGCTGAGCGGCATAGACCATAGGAAGCTGGTTAAGTTCTGCAGGAGGATTGGGCTCTGTCTAGGAAAAGTTTTTTAGGTTTTTAGGTTTTTCTCCAATTGAAGTTTTTTTTTCAAGTGGTTCCCTAGGGATCGCGATGGGCCCTTCTGGTGCCTAGTGCTGTATGCAAATTGCATACCCCTTTTTAACCTATGACCTATGACCTTGCACCGCATCTCCTATCTTCGGTTGTAGGCGGCACTATTTTCTTAATCGATGGATCCAATTTTCGTATCGGTCTTGTTTGATAGTGGTTATTTTACGTCTAAGTAGAAAAGAATATTCCGACCGTCAAATATGTTTCATGGGAAACCTGAGAAATTGTTAAATTACAGTGTTCTGAAGAAGCGGCTTACAGAGACCTAACTACAAACTACATCAGGTCATAAAAGAAGAGCCCTCATAGACCCAGAAATCGATGAATAATTTTACCATGTGAAATACGTCAAATTTCAAGAATGTCATCTATCACTAGAAAAGTATAAAATCGCAAAAAAACCCATTCAAGACGCGCGACGACATTTTCCAACTTATAACCTTTAAAACTTTGTCTCATAAAAAAATCCATTTCGATTGTGTTCAACCTTCCTCAACTTCAAGCACCAAATTTGTTTGCAATATCTCATCTGTCTAACTTAATTTGTCATCATCTTTGTCACATCGAAATCCCCTCAAATCAGTGTGATGCTCAACCGAAAAGGAGGACAAAATGGAAAACTTTACAAATTGCAACCGCTATCCAAATCAGAGACTTAATTTAAATGTATCTTTTTTTTCGACTCAGGAGTTTCACGTATCGTTTCGTGACTGTCACTCAATACTCCCAGTGGGATTAATTTTTTTTAGTGACACCCTTTTCCCGTGCATCCTCGTTCCCGTTGAATAACTGTTTACTTTGTTTTATTTTATTTTATATTATTCCCTGTGCCCCAAGTAGCAAGTTTATTCATTTATCTGCCAACTAATATACCCGACACGAAGAGGACTTTCCCAACCTTTTTCTCTCTTATTTTTAACAAGAGGAATAATAATAAATGCATCCTTGGGGAATAGAGGAGAGGAGGTCAACATACTTTTCCCTGCCCACCCGTTCCTTTGGCTATGTAAAATATTAAATAACTCGAAGTGACAAGGAGAACAAAAATTGCAAAAAGGCCATATTTTTTCCTCGTCCTTATACACAGTTCATTGTGGAACCCATTGGGGAAATTAACATTAAATATCTAACTGGGGAGCGTACAAGTGGACAATAAATTGTCTATGCAAACATTTCGCAGGATTTAACGTGAATGCGGATACGGGTGAATGCATCTCAAAAACGCTTGCCCCATCACGAAACATTTTGTAAATCATTTCGAGCGTGTAAGTCCTTAAACGGGTACTGACTACTGCAAAATTTCCAAAGAATTCTCGGAACGCCTGCTATTTGTTCTGTCTTTGATATTGTGCATAGTGCGGGTATCTACAGTGTGAATAACTTCTTTAAAAAGTGGCATGCCCCAACATTTTGAGTGCAGCCAGCGTGGAAGTAGTATGCCTTGCTTTATTCAGGGTACACAGGATTTCTACTCATGTTTTGTTGGTCGTTTTGAAAGAGGCAAAGCTATTTACAGTGGGAGAGGTCCTTAATTCCATTGATATACCAAGCTCTACCTGCAAAAGCAGAGAATATATTCGAATCAACACACGCAATCGTTTGACTTCGAGTGGTTCTCTTAACAACAGCACGAGACTTTCACATGCAACCCATCACGAGGCAGGAGGTATGATGATTGGCTTTTATAACAGCGTCAAATTCGAGCTCCTTGGCAGTCGGCGTCAAAGTCGTTTGTTTGGGTCAATTATTTCAAGCTTGGCAAGACAATATTTCTATGCTGAAAGGGTGAAGTGGAACACAGGACAGTACCTAGAGATGCCTTTTGATAAATGATGTCCTCCCCGGCGGGCTATAGATTCGAAATGTTTCTCGATCTTACGATTATTCTCCTGCAATACGTGAAAGGGGTAAATTGCCTTTCATTTCTCTAAGGAAATCAAAGAATCAGGCATGGAGTGAGAAAATGTTAGAATGAGCATAATATATTGAATTCATGAGTTTGCAGATGACAATTCTAAATACATAAATAAGTGTCTTCTCCAATGGAATGGAATTCTTCAGGCATGTGTAAGTAAGCTTCTAGGCTTACGCACTTTGAAATAAACAAGAATGCATATAAATGAGCATCGGAACATGCATCCTTCGACGTATAATGAGTCGTATGCACTTATTATGCAGGACAAACTCTTCAAGGCACTTAAAATAATCCTGAATACTAATCACATGATGAGTTTTAATGTATGCACATGTTTCCATTGGTTCAATTCTTATAGGATAACTGAGTGAGTGGATGTGCTTTAAAATAGATGGGAGAAAACGGAGCGTACAGCTCTCGATCACTTAAATACTTCGCGCTTTATTAGTCAATCAATTAACCTTCCTTAACCCAATTCAATTCCACAAACTTTTAAACACAAAAACTTTGTAGCCACAGTCATGAAGTCCTTCCTCTGCAACGAAATTGGCAAACCAATTCACAGCAGAAACTTTCGTCACCGAAAACAAATATATCCCATTAACAATTCCCTAAATTACCAGACAATTATGTACAATCTGAAACTGTTAAGGAAGTTTTACGATTCATGGCCAACCTCGACACAGGTAAGGAGAGAGAATCTTATACTGAATCACAAACAAACAGGAAATGTCAACGGCAATCCATTTTAATACCACAAAAAAGGGTTAAATCGAAATGTCAACTTCCTGCCCACACTTAATCGAATTCGTGCACAGGGAAGCAGCACAAAAAAGGTCCTCTGGCAGCAAACATTTATCAAGTCGGTAGCAGACTGTGCCACCCTCTCACGAGACTAGTCAACTTCATGCAGAACAAATTCATATCAACACATAAAAAAAAAGGATAACACGCATAATCTTGTAAGCTAGACATGCCTCTAGAATTTCCTTTGAATTCAATAGCACCGATTACACGCAAGTACAAAACCAGCGGCATGGACACGATATTTTTACAACGACAATATTGATCATCTGTTTGGTTAAAAGCACCATGCCTGACCCTTAATAATTGCAAAATGGATTTTCATCACAATTCAGAGAGGAAGGATGCTATTATTAAACGGCACAACAAATTGGTAGAGAGTGACTGGTAAACTAATTGGTCACGCAATTGTAAGCACTCGTTGCCGAAATTGTGAGTTCTGTCACAGGCATCGTGTTTGTTGTTGGTTCGTGGCTTTTAGATTTGGATGGAGTTGAGAAAAATAGAATCGGAAACGGATAGATTATCCTATTATGAGAGTGACAATTGAAAGTCACTAATTATTTCAGAATGCCAAATGGGTTGCTTTTGGATTGTTTCTTTTTTTTTAAATTTGTTTGTAGGTAGTAGACCTATTGCTATTAACATACACTTCGCTTCAACTGAATAAACACCATTTTCTAAGCTACGTTGTCCATTTTTTCAAAACCTTGTGCCGTGATATATCATTTGATGATGCTAACTGTTTGCTTATGATGCTGAGAAAATAAATCGGAAAGAATAATTCAAAAAGTAACAGCTATTTTTTCCCTGGTTCTCTTGCAAAGCATTCAATATGGAAAATTGCAGCTTTATTTTGCGTCAACTGAATAGACACAAAATATTGAAATTGGAAATAAAAGGTTTTGGGATTGAATGAAATAAGTTTTTCTTAAAATAGTTTTTTATTAGTTAATTTTAGTACTGCCGCCTTTATTCGTAATAGTTTTGTAAATTCGATCCGGCATGGAATCGTACAGCCTCTTTATGTAGTCCAGCGAAATTTCCTTCCAGGCCAATTTAATGGCTGCAATAAGGGATTCTCTGTCCTCAAACTGACGGCCAGACTCATAAACTTTTCGTACTAACCATACCCAAACGCTTTCTATAAGGTTGAGGTCCGGTGAGTACAGCGGGCATTGAAGCAATTCCACATTCTGCTCCTCTATCCAATTTCTTACTGAGCGCGCCGTGTGGATGGGGGCGTTGTCCTGCTGAAAAGTCCAGTTTATGGGACCAAAAATGTCTAAATATTTAGGGACATTTCTTTCCAAAATTCCTTTATAACTTAATGCAGTAATTTTGTAGGTTTGGAACTCAAGCTTAACCTTCTCGACTATGATGCCGCGCTAAACATTGTTCTTCTTTCCTCACATCGTGGAAGTAATAATTAAACCCATCAGGGCCATCAAAATTAATCTTCTTCTCATCCGAAAAAACTACGTGACGCCTTTCATTTTTTCTAACTCATATGGAGTCTAGAGAATTCTATACTTTATCGAACAAAAATTGTCAGTACAGGGAAGATAGGATGTTTGTCTCTCAGTCTGGTTGCAATGACTTACATAAATCGGTCCCTCTTTAAAGCTCTCACAGGGTTACCGTAGTGTGTATGCAAATTCGCCATAACTCAGAGAGCAATTCTATTAGGGTTACCATCTTCCAATTTAAAATAAAAATATTGCGGAGCGAAATAAATTCCGTTTATCTTTTTCCTTTTCTGGTAATATAATAAGAGGCGCGTTTTTTTAAGGGTATCTCCAGTAGACCAACAAAATATATAAATTTCGTAACACAAAAAAAAAATCAAAACGAAAAATATATCACTGTAATCCAATTTATTCATTATAAATATTGTAAAACATAAAATACTAATTTCTAATATCACTACTCAACTAATCCGATGAGTAATTACTGCTACTGCTCTCGTTATTTAGGTCTATTATTAACCTTTCAACTGCTTCCTCGGCAAAAACCCTTGTAAGTGCTGTCGTTAGTAAGTCTCTTATTTCAGCCATTTTAAATGACTTGTTTTGGCTTGCTTTCACTTGAGCCCAAACCAATTCTATTGGACTAAGGTCACGGTGATAAGGCGGCAAGCGAAGCACTTCAAGATTTGTATTGTATTGTATTTTTATTTTAGCGGAAATATTACATTGTTCCTAAGACTATATTGCACAATTTACAGAGATGTGGTATACTCTACCTTACTACTGAAATATTAATTATAAATGTTTTAAAGAATTTTTATTTAAACTATGTAAGAAGGAAAAGCTACTATAACAACCTTCTTATCAATTTAAGATCCTAGGAACGTAGGCTAGAGAGAAGGAGAGGCGGTGAATAACGCAAGGACATCTTGATTTCATAAGAAAATGTTTACAAACTATTGCGACTGGTAAAAAAGACAGCCTGAGTCTTTAAAGCATTTATTTTTATTTTCCAATTACTGAAATATATTTCAATTGCATTCAAGGCAGATTGGAAATTGGTTTCAATGTTGGAACCGATTGCATCTGATGACAGAATACACGTATCGTCTGCAAACATAGCGGTATCACAATTTCTAAGTTGTGGAAAGTCAGCGGTGTAGATGATAAACAATATGGGACCAATCACCGAGCCTTGGGGTACGCCAGCAACAATGGAGTGGTTTTCTGAAAACCCATTGTTAACTGACACTTTAAAAGTACGCCCAGTTAAAAAGGACTCGACAATTTTGATAAGGTAAATCGGGAAATTAAAACTCATAAGTTTGTGCAGTAAACCATTGTGCCTTACGGTGTCAAAGGCTTTCTCAACATCAAGTAAAACCATACCTGTACTTCTTCCCGATTCCAAGTTACTTTTAATGAGACTCGTAATCCGATGAACCTGCTGACTCGTGTTGTGGTGAGTCCTAAAACCAAACTGTTCTGGTGGAAGGATATTACGGGAATATACATGAGCTAGCAATTGACATTTTATAATTTTTTCAAAGCATTTGCTCAGGCTACTTAGCAAGCTAATCGGTTTATAGCTAGAAGCTGTTGTAGCACTTTTGCTCGGCTTTAAAATTGGGATAACTTTTGCTGATTTCCATTCTTTAGGAAAGTATCCCAGTTTGATGCAACCATTGAACAGACATTGAAGAAATTTTATACCTATAATTGGTAGTTTCTTTAGGTACAAGTTCTTTATTTGATCTAGACCAGCAGCTTTATTGGTTTTCAATCTTGACAATACCGTCTCCATCTCAGTAGTAGATATAAAGTTGTCCCCAGCATTTACTGGACTTGAATACAGAAGTTCCATAGAACGCTCAACTGCAGAATTTGTGTTATTACTGCTAGAAATGTTGTTTGTTATATGATGATTTAAAAAAAAATCGTGGGCTAATACATTTGCTTTTTCTGCATTTGTAAGCAAAATAGAATTCCCGTCTCTGAACGCAGGAATGTGACCGTTTTTCTTTTTAATTATCTTAACGATGTTCCAGAATGGTTTACTCCCTTTCTTTAAACCCTGGAGCTTATAGTTCCAGGACTGGTTTCTGAAAGTCAGTATTAAAATTTTGATGCGATCATTGAGGCTTTTCATTTCGTAGAGGTAAATATAGTTTCTAGTTCTAATCCAGTTTGACCTAAGAATATTTCTTATCTTAATCAGTTCTAGTATAGGAGATGGTAGCAAACTTGCGTTGTCTCTAGATTTGACTTTTTTTGGCACTGATTGGTCAATGCTTTCCAGAACCGCGAGAGAAAAAAAATTTACAGCATCGTCAATTTCAGATCGGTCAGTAATATCTTCATTAAAGTCCCTCAATTTTTGTCTCACGTTGTACTTAAACCTATTCCAGTTTGCATTTTTAAAATCAAGGACAAGATTGCTGTTTTGCGCCGGTTCTAAAAGGACGCTACACAACACTGGTAAATGGTCTGAACTGAGCTCATTAATAACACTGGGCTGGATGAAAAGTTCTGGCTTGTTAGTCAAAAAGAGGTCTAGGGTTGATGGGTTTGCCCTACTATTTGACGGTATGTAAGTGGGATGCGGAGGATAAAGGATATGAAACGGGTGTCTAGAGTTAAGGTCCGCCAGGACGTTGCCCCATGCATTTGCCCTCAGGCATCCCCAGTTCCTGTGCCCACAATTCAAATCTCCACCTAGCAAGAAAGACTCGTTAGTACTAACCAATCTACGCAGGTCATTGTTTAGGTCATAGCGTTTTCTCACTGATGCAGAGCCACCCGGAAAATAAACAGAAAAAATTTTAATAGAACAACCATTGGTAAAAGGTATTTCTACACCAATGTTTTCGATCAATTTTGTTTTGATCACAGGAAGTACTTTATATTTAATAGTTCTTTTAATGACTACAGCAACACCACCTCCCCCTTCTCTCTTCTCTATCTAAGCGATAACCTTTATAATCTTTGTTTGACAAATTAACATTCATACTCAACCAAGTCTCGGTAACTAGGCTAATATCGATATTATATTTGCTTAGGAAAGCAAAAAATTCTAAAGTTTTACTGCGAACGCCTCTAGCATTCCAACAAATTATATTAAGGCTAACATTCATTATTTACCTTGGTAAAGATACTTAACAGCTAATTGTGCAATTGTATTAAAGCTGAACAGTTTAGTGTTACATCTTCCTAGAAGCGTAATCATCTCCGCTGTGAGTGAGTTAATCTCTTCCATTGTAAAAAGCTCGTTGCTTAAATTCGATCTGGCACTACTGCTGTGTTGGTAATCCATGCAGTGGAAATGTTGGTGCCGCTGGTTACTGCAGGTATCACGGTGCTGCTCTTATGTTGCGGTTTGAGAGCGGGAAAGTCTTTGATGTTCGGTGTGAACGTTTGATGCTGGTGTTGTACTAGTGTCTTCAAAGGCTGAGCTTTGTTTCTCGCTGAGAGCCTCTCTCTGATGTCAAAGAAGGTTTGACGACTGATACAAGATGGCTCGGTGGATTTATGTGTTCCCTTGCAGTTTGCACATTTCATATTGTTTGATTTGCACGATGTGGTTGCATGGTTCTCAGAGCAAATGGAGCAGTGAGTTTTGACGTGACAGTTTTTCTCTCCGTAGCCGTACATCTGGCAATTGAAACATTGTGTCATTTTATTTCTTTGCCTTCTGGCGAAGTCCCATTTAATTTGTGTTTTAAAGATGGATCGTACATTTTTCTTAAGATCGTTTAGTCTTATTGAACCAGTTTCGAGGTAGACAAGGTAGAACACATCGATAAACTTATCGTATTGTTTTTTTTTTAAATTTTTATGTTTTGACATTTAAGCCCAAGCGCAATCAGTTCATTCTTAAGTGTATCAGTGGGAAGTTCTTCGAGCCCATACAAGATGACTTTGAATGACCTTGCTGATGGTAAATCATGGGTGAAAAATTGCCAGTTTTTTGTTTTTAACACAGCACATGCACTGTTGAACGTATTAACGTCCTCACTGTTTATTTTAATGCCAATGGACATTTTTTTGACGCTGTAGTTTTGAAGGTTTATTTCACTAAACAAAGTATGTACATTTTCACTGGTTTTTTGTAGAACACAGATCGAGGGAATTTTGGTTTTTATTTTATTCGAAGTTGAAGGTATAATAACTTCATCACAATCGATTTCGTTGTCCGAATCTGGTAGGCATTGCAAAGGTGCAAAATAGTTTGCTCTAGAGTTTTTTTCATTCGAGCTCATTTTCGGATGTTTTGTAATTGAAGACAAAAATTTGTCTTCAATATTGGGAGAACGACCTCTTTTTGGAATTTTGTTTTTTTTTTCTCTCTTTAGTGAAGTACTGCACAGAATAGAACGTCATACGAGTTCAAAGCGCCGATTCGTACTGAAGCGAAGCACTTTATGTCCCGCATTTTGAGCCATTTCATCCACGACGTATATTTCATACTTGGCTTTGTAACGCTTAACGATTTCAAGCAACCCATTGTATGATTGCATCCCTACCTAACTTGAGATCTTCCTTTTGGAAATTCCCGTATTCATTGGCAAAACAGGCGTCATTCATCGGAAAAACAAAGACATCATACGAACAGGTACATAATGAGATGAAAGGATGTATTTATGTTTTTTTTTATTTAAACAGTTTGCGACATAAACTCAATCAGCAAGATTTTCTAAAAACATTTCACAGTCCTTTCCGCTATATGTATATTGTGAAAGCTAGACACAATCAGGCAATTAGAATACAAAATTATATAACCACAACGCAATGTCATATACCTAAGCACATAGTAAAAAAAACTGCACTTGTGCAGCTGTACAATACAAATACAATCAAATTAAAACCGAATGGCAACACCTCACATAATAATTCGTTCTCAAAAGCACCAAAACCGAAAGTTCTTTGACAAAATCCATAGAAAAACCCTTAATGATATACTTCATTGTAGAGATGGTAATACTCTTCTGATGTGCTTCAGTCACACATACTGCTTATTTTGGTGGATGATGATAGCAAGCGAACACAAGACGATCATGCTCATTCCCAATCGGCTGTGTGGGAGACTGGTTGTGGTGGGTTGTATGCGAATTTTAGGAAAATTACAACAACAATTCCTTGGTATGACAGTGGTTTGGTTTTTATTTCAGTGGCAATTCTTGCGTTTGAGTGCCGTGAGAGTATCTACAGGCACCACTGGTAAAAAAAGCTCCTCCATAAGGCCTATACTGACAATTTTTGTTGGATAGAGTATAGTAAAAATGTTTAACCATTCAATGCTATTTAGATAATTTGAAATGCTTTCTAAATTAGCTTCGAAGAAGTTACATCTACTTGAGAACACCGAATAATATAGAAAGTCTCAAATCTAGTTATCAACCATTCATGCAGACCACTAGTATCTACCATCAACCAGTTTGGGAGATTAAAGGGGACGTGGTTGTCCAGATCTTCTGAGAAGAATCTGGCACCGACTAGGCCTTTGACACATCTGCGAATATTGACAGCGATGCATTGTTATGGACATCGCGATGCCCCTCTGTGTTCTGTCTCTACTTTTAAATTCATTTGTTATTGGTTTTTAAATATAAAATTACTTACTAGACAAAAATGATTAAATCTAAATTAAGATTAACATGATACTTTTTCTAGATTATTGTTCCTTATGCGGATGCCCTAAATTTAACAATATCATATAATAATTGCCTTTCGACCAAAAAACTATTTTACGAAGTAATCTTGCACATAATATGCAAGATTTCATTGAGAAAATTGTTAAGAAAACTCGGCATCTTTATCAAATGTTATATTTTTATATAAAAACAAATTACAAACTACCTACTCTACGTACTTAAGCCTAGAAAGATAATCTACGTCTCCGAGACGAATGACGCGCCGAAAAAATGTTATATCCTTTTAACTATAAGCCGCATTGGGTTGGTTGCTTAAACTAACTTAGTCGGCGGTCGGAGCTTGCCGCAACGGTCGTGGCGCGACGGTAAGTAGGGATCATGACGTAATCTCGAATGACAAAAATCTCGAAAAAACAAATTTTTGTTCTAGAATGCGAAAATCTCGAATGCACAATAACCTCGAATGGACAAAAATCTCGAAAGACGATATCTCGAAAAAAAAGTTAATTCGAAATTTTTTTCTTACCTATTTAAAGAGTTTAAACTTAAAGAAAATGCATTACATATTTAATTTATTCAGCAATTTATTTTTTTCTGTAAATTAACAACAACAAATCAAAATTTAACAGAAAAAAAAACATTATAAATTTTTTTAAAAATTCCAATAGTAAATAAGGTGCCATGAAATAACGCCGAATTATGAAAGCGAAATAACGCCGAATTTCCATGTTCGGTCTTATTTACTTTGCCAAAGTGAAATAAAGCCGAATCGGCCTTGTTTCGCTTCTAATTTATTTACACAATCAGATAAAGATTCCTAACCGTTTTCAGATTTGCACCCCTGAAAACCTCGCACCTGCTCCAAATCAAATAGTGACCCCAAGCAGGGGGGTTGCAGGGGGGGCAGATTGCCTCCATATAGGCATTGCACTGTTTATGGGATGAGTTGCGAAATCTCAAGTAGAATAAAGTCGATCTCCGAAATCTTATTTGATATTATTACTCTTTTGTTCTACTACATAATTGGAAATAAAGTCGAGAATAGAAAATGATGAATTTCGACATTACTTCCGATTTCTTATGGAAATAAAGTCGATCGACATTATTTCCATCTACCTTATTTCACGACACCGGTAAATAAATCCATCGATTTCGATTTGAATATTTCCTTCGTTTGTAATGATTTCATTTACTTTCATTCTAATTGTTTTTATTTGCACTCGCGTTGTGATAACACACGATCGTGATGATGATGAATCGTGGATGTTAAAAAGAGTAGTAAATAAGACAATGGTTACAATCCGCGCGCGAATTAATTTATTTACACTTTGACTTCATTAAAAAAAAAACTTTATTTAATTTCAAAAACACAAGTTTACATTCTAATTCTTAGTGAACTGATTATAATTCTTAGCGAACTGGTCTTGTTGAAGATGAAAACTGAAGTGAAGTCTGGGTGGTGGTTCGGTGAATATCCAAGCGGCGCGGCGTAATCTTGATGTTGTGTTTACATTACAACAAGTGCTGGCTTGACACATTCCTTTGTATCCACATTGATCGTTGGTTGTTTATACAGCTGCACTGCTTGGATCCATAATTGATTTGGAGTGGCTGACGGCTGACCGTAATTATAGTCATAATTTATTGGGTGGTTAACTCCCCTCCTTCTACATGAAGCGTCCCCGCTTCTTCATTATATTTTTCCAATTTCTGTAGGGGTGACTGGAATCTTACTTCATTTGGTTCAACATCGGGAATTCCTTGGCGTCTTATCTTGTAGTAGTACACCAATAGGAATGTTAGGCAAATCAAAATGGTCAGAATTATAGTTGTGGAGATGAGAGGATAATTTGTAGTTTCTTCTCGAAAGTTTTCTATGGCATTGATGTTGTCTAATTTTAGATTCTCGATATCCGTTTCGAAATATTGATTTATACGAGTATAATATTGATCCAGAGAATATGTCTTCAAGAACGTTTGTATGGCTCCAGTGGGATTTTCGTATGTAGTATTGTTGATGATAATGGTGTCATTAAATGTTACTAAGTACGTTCCATTTGTAGTTACGTTGTTGACTGTGTTTATGCCGCTTATTAGTACAGCTCCATCTTTTATTATATCTATTCTAGTATTCTTTTCTTTAATTTTGTTACAATTTGCGTTCTGTTTGTTAAGTATATTAGACAAGCATGTTTCACTAGTATTTAATATACAAAATGTATTTCTTAGTTCTATTTTACAATTTTCAACATTCTTAAACTCTAGGTTACATTTTGCGATTTTTTCGCCTATAATTAATTTTCCATCCATATTACTTATCGCTCTAGTTTCATATAATTGACAAATTTCTTTTATTATTGGATACTTGATTAACATAATGATAATATCATCATTCTGTAATATTTTAAATAGACTTACATCAATTAAATCAGAAATGGTAATAACTTTATTCTCATGCTTAGATATTTCTTGTATTTCTTTTAAATTTAGAATAGATGGGTTTAAAATATTGTGCTTAGAAAGTGTAATTGTTTGTATAAGATTTTGTAATTCTAAAATTATTAATTTATTTCTTTCTTGAGCGAGTTCATGTCGATATTCTGTATTTATAATATGCAATGAATTTGAAATTTTATTTATTGCGTTAAAGATTTCAGAGTTGATTATGAATTGCTTATTATTATTAGTGACTAACTCGTTAAGTTTATTCGTAACTAATACCATGTCATCGTGGTCTGGGATACCAGCAATCCATTTCCAAATGGTGCCTAATGTGTCTATTGCTCGTTTAGAGCGGTGTCCTCTTAATTGTTCCATCAGAGTCTGGATTATAATTATGTCTGTATCATGACGTGTGTCTCGTGGAATTTCGTAAACGTATTGTATAGTCTCGTCATTTATTTGTTTAGTCAGTTTCTGAATCGTTTGATCATAGAACGTTAAGTTCGTGATATGAAATATTTCCCCGTAGACTTGATAAAGTGCTGCGTTACCATTTTCTATGAGAACATAGTTCTCTCTAGTGTAGTCGATTATGTCAGCATTGGTTATGGTGAATAATGAGACAGCGATAAATAGAATCATTTCTGGAATAGTGTGTTTATCGACTTTAGTTTTTTTATATTTTTTTTATGGATTATTTTGTTCCCTATCCTAACTGCATTTCCTAAGTCTTCACATATTTTTTGTTTGGAGTACAAGTTCTTAGCTTTGCTTCTTTTATCACTCATACGTTTAACATAAACTATTGCTTCTCTGTCAAAATGTTTCACTTTTCGTCCCTTGTTATGTGTTTCTAACATTTTCTTCTGAACTTCTTTAAGTTTTTGTTCTAAGTCATGCTTTACCTGATTAAAAAGTACCTCGCAAGGTATGTGATTTGTTGATGAGTGTATGGTTTGGTTATATTGCATTGTGGCTCTGAGTATTGCCTCAAGTGTACTATTAATTTTAAATTCGTCACGAATGCAACGTGTAATTTCAATTAATGTGGAGTGTGGTCGTTCAACTTGTCCATTGGCTTCTGAGTGTCCCATAGGAACGTAATATGTTTTTATTCTGAGTCTTTCTAGAAGGGATTGGAATAAAACGGACTTAAATATTTTTTCATTGTCACATACTATTGTTTTTACATTAGGGAATGTTTGAAGAGTTTCTAATAATTTCTCCGAAATATTTGTCTTATCTTCTAAATGTTTTATTAGAAGAAATTTCGAATATGAATCTGTGCAGGTCAAAAATTTCATATTGTCAAAATAGAATATGTCAATGTGAAGTTTCTCCCCCTCTTTTTTTGGAATTGGCGTCTCGCCAATAAGAACCTTAGGTGGATGTCTGTCATATTTGTTTCTATTACATATTTCGCAATGTCTCGCGAATTCTTTAAAATCTTTCTTGATTTCAGGCCAGTAGTATTTGTCCTTAACCTGTTTCACATTTTCTTCCCAATTATGATGGGCACGAGTATGTGTATTTAGTACAATACTAGCTTGGTCATCCTTATTAGTGATATCGTTCGCAAATATTTTTGTGAAAAGAAATTTGTTTGAAAATGTAGATAGAATTGTATTTTTAATGTCATACAGATCCTCAAATGTGCAGTGTATACATACTATACCTGGTTGTATAAATTCTTTAAGTAATGGAATCAAATCTTCCGGATCTTTATATTCTATTAGGTGTCTTTTCTTTCCTTTAAACATTTCTATTTGTTCATGGATTGTTAATCCATTTCCATGAATTTTTGATAGTAGGATTTGTTGTTTATACGCGTTAAGCGGTTGATTGGTTTCCAGTATATGGGAGTTATCACTACTTTCTGCTGAGTGCACCGTGTTCGATTCAGATTCACTTTCGGTAATCTGCTTGAGTTGCTGTCTTGAGAGTGCATCCGCTACCACGTTAGTTTTTCCAGGTTTGTAAACCATTTTTGGAGCGTATTCTTCGATTATAGAATGCCATCTTTTCATTTTAGCATTCGGATTTCGTTGCGAAACAGCAAATGTTAAAGGTTGGTGATCAGTGTGAATCTCCAGATTAGTTACACCATACAGGTAGTTACGAAGATTCTTTAAAGCCCAAACGATGGCGTATAGCTCCTTTTCGTTGGCCGCATAATTTTGCTCTGTAGAGTTTAATGTTTTTGAAATAAATGTGATAGGTCTATCATCTTGCGATAAAACTCAACCTATAGCATTGCTAGATGCATCCGTTGTTAGAACGAATTTCTTCGAGAAGTTTGGCTGCGTAAGCTTTACTTCTTCCATCAATAATTTTTTTAATTTATTGAAGGCATCTTTACCCTCTTCATCCAAGGTTATATTAGTTTTCTTGCTACTGTGTTGGGAAATTCTACCATTTTCCCCTTGCAAGTATTTTGTCAATGGTTTTGTTATTTTTGCATAACCTTCGATGAATTTCCTGTAATAACCCGTCATTCCCAAATAAGATCTTAATTGTCTTAGGGTAATGGGTTCAGGGAATTCTTTTATAGTTTGTATTTTTTTTGGATCTGTAGAGATCGTATTGTGGCTTATAATATAGCCAAGAAATTCGACTTGCTCTTGGTAAAATTTAGATTTCTCCAAAGAAATCTTCATATTAGCTGCTTTCAGCACATTTATGATTGTTTCAAGATGCTTTTGGTGTTCCTCAATTGTATCAGAATACACAATGATGTCATCTATGTAGACGTGACATATTTTTCCTATATATGGCCTTAAAATGTCATCCATTGCTCGTTGGAATATGGATGGTGCATTTTTTAGTCCAAAAGGCATTCGGACATATTCAAATTTTCCATTGTTAACACTGAATCCAGTTTTCTCTATGTCGCAACTTTTCATTAAAATTTGGTGAAAACCTGATTCGAGATCAACGGTTGAGAAGTACCTAGCCTTTCCCAAATTTGATAAAATTACATTAGTATCTGGTATAGGGTATTTGTCAGATATAGTATTTTCGTTAAGTTTTTTAAAGTCAATGACTAAACGATGTTTCATGGTACCATCTTCGTTTGTACCTTTTTTCGGGACCACCCATACAGGAGAATTGTATGGACTTTTGCTTGGTCGAATTATACCTTGTTCGAGGAGTTTTTTTAACTCATCGTTAACAAATTTATTTGCGGAAAGAGGGTATGGATATTGTTTTGTCCATATAGGGGTATCGTTTACGATACGAATTTCCGCTCGTACATCAGTTCTGAAAGGTAGATTAATATTTACTGATGCATGTATCTTCCTAATTTGATTTTGAATTAATTCTATTAATTGTTGTTTTTTATATGTGACCTCTTGCACATTGTTAATAGCAATATTATTTGAATTGGCACTTACCTCCTTTCCTATGATATCATTTATTTTTATGATATCATGTTGAATGTCGCATTCTTCTGAGTAAATGCGTTCCTTGCTATTCTTATAATATAACAACTTATTGTCTAAATCTAACCTAATTCGTGCTGACGTTAAAAGGTTATAACCTATTAAAGCGTCCGCTTCAAGATTATTTACTTCGTAAAATCTTACGATTCATAAAAATAGGAAATAATTGTGAAACCGTTTATAGTTTTCACTCTTTTCTTTATTGGTAGTGTCTGTCTGTCTTCAAACACGCCTGGGTTACAGTAACGCCCCAGTGTCTACCAATATCTTTATTGTTTTTTCCTTATTTATTCTTCGCAGGATGTGGGGTAGTCCCCCGACTCTTGGCCTAAAAAAGCCTCTTCAGCCATATTATTTACTCTTAATTTAGCTGGAGGTGATTGACCTGAATATTGCGCAGATATTTCCCTATCTCTTTTAAACTGTGCATTAGTATACATGGGCACAGATGGCCTTGCATATTCGTTCCTAAAGTTTTGGAGAGGTTGCTGATAACGTTGTTGCTGTTGGGGTCTATGATGATTTCTTTGGAAATTATTCCAATCATGGTTTGTTACTGGCCGATGAGCCGAAGAACCAAGCTCCATTGGAACAGGTTTATCTCTCCTTTCTTGAGGAGGAAATCTTAAATTATTATAATTATTCCTATGGTTGGGAGGATGATTATATCTATGCGTGTTAATATTAGTGGCAGAAGCTGTACTTCTAGAAAACTGAAGTGCAAAGTTTGCACGAGTGTTATTAGACTCCAGCTCTTGTGCTTTTGCGAGAGCGTTAGGTAGGTCGTCTACTTCCATGCTGAATAAGATATTATTCAGTGGAGAGTTCAGACCCGTAATAAAAATTCGTAAAGCATTCTTACGATTTGGTTTATTTAGTTCTATGGTTAATGGACTACTTGTTCCATGTGTCATAATTGTTTTATTAACCAAAAGGGTTAATTTTTCATTTATTAGATTATAATAATCGAGAATGGAACCATTACCTTGTCTCAATATACTGAGTTCCTGCTCTATGACGTGAATTGGACGTTTGTCCGAATATGCGAAGTCTAACCTACTTATGATGGCATCAAAATTTAAAACTGTCCCGTGGTTAGTTAACGTGTCGTTAGCTAATCCGGTTATTTTGTTTCTTAGGATTGTTAGGGCTGCAAAATATTTCCTAGATCCCCTTTTGTAGAGAATCATTGAATTGTGAGTGGCATCGCGCCAAGATACATAGGAATTTGCATTCCCATCGAATTCGGGTATCGACTTGATAACGTCTAGTGTTTCTGTGCACGAAATGTTGTCGTCTATTGCTTGTCTTGTATAGTCAGTTACGTTATTTTTTAAAGTCAATTTTTGAATTGTGTCCTTAAGGGAACGAATTTCATTTGCGAATACTACGTTGTTATTCGCAATTAATCTCGCCACGGTGTCTTCGATGGTCGGTTCGTTAGTCATTTTATTATTTTTTATATCAAAGTCTTTCTCTATAACTCTGTTATTATCAAATGTACTATTTCTTTTATTTTTTATAATATCCCTAATTCTGTTCATTCACTTAGTTTCTATTTTAGATTCTTATTTCTAACACTTTTAATTCTTAATTATACCCTATTCTAGGGGTATATTAATTTTGACGCATAGTTTGTAACATACCTTAATATTGCCCGTAGACCCCTAAAAGTTACTATATTTATGATCAGCATCGATAGTAATGTCGATCTAGCCATGTCCGTCCGTCCGTCCGTCGGCAAAAATTAGGCCTTTAAACTGGACCTAGAGAGCTGAAATTTTAACCATATACTCCCTAGGGTCCCGAAATAATCAAGTTTAAGAATTTTTGAAATCCGCCCACAGACACGCCCACAAACTCAAAAAAACAAAATTTTGGAAAAAATCGAATTTTGAGCTAGAGAGCTGAAATTTTTTATATATGATCTATGGCCCATAAAACTGATTGGGACATAAAATTTTCAAAATCCGCCCACTGACACGCCCACAATTAAATAAAACAAATTTTGGGAAAAATTGAATTTTGAGCTAGAAAGCTGAAATTTTTTATATATGATCTTTGGCCCATAAAACTGCTTGGGACATAAAATTTTCAAAATCCGCCCACTGACACGCCCACAATTAAATAAAATATTTTTTTTGAAAAACCAAAATTTGAGCTAGGGAGCTGAAATTTTTAATATATACTCTCTAGAGGCCCTTTATGCTCATGTGTAAATATTTTCAAAATCCGCCTACTGACACGCCCACAATTATTTTTATTTTTATTTTTGAAAGTCCAAAGTTTGAGCTAGGGAGCTGAAATTTATAGTATATACTCTCTAGGTGCCCTTTATGCTCATACTTAAATTTTTTTTAAATCCGCCTACTGACACGCCCACAATTAAATAAAACAATTTTATTGAAAAACCAAAGTTTGAGCTAGGGAGCGTTTTTATTTACAAAAGCTTAGTTTTTTCGATAAAATCCTTTAAATTTTTGTCACGCCCACTTATGAGATATAGGAATAAGAATAGGGTATCCAACAGTTCGCCCAAGCGGACTGTAGCCCGCCCCTATGTTTTTTTTTATTGAAAAGCACTGGTATCTTACCCTATTTCAGGATCAATGTTGTCCTCAGATGAGTATTTTCTCCTGTGGTGATTGCTGTTCTCCTGCCTTTGCTGGATACTTTGTTGTGTTTTATTTAATTTTTTTCTCCGGTCTTGTGCTGGATACTTTTTGTGTTTATTTTTTTCTCCGGTCTTGTGCTGGATACTTTTTGTGTTTAATTTTTTTCTCCGGTCTTGTGCTGGATACTTTTTGTGTTTGTTTTATTTTCTCCAGTCTTTGCTGGATACTTTTATTTGTTTTTGGCAGATCGCGATCTCAACACTATACTTTTTATTTCTAGTTTTTACGTTGAGGACGATCCCGGTTGAGCCCCCAATTAATTTATTTACACTTTGACTTCATTAAAAAAAACTTTATTTAATTTCAAAAACGCAAGTTTACATTCTAATTCTTAGTGAACTGATTATAATTCTTAGCGAACTGGTCTTGTTGAAGATGAAAACTGAAGTGAAGTCTGGGTGGTGGTTCGGTGAATATCCAAGCGGCGTAATCTTGATGTTGTGTTTACATTACAACAAGTGCTGGCTTGACACATTCCTTTGTATCCACATTGATCGTTGGTTGTTTATACAGCTGCACTGCTTGGATCCATAATTGATTTGGAGTGGCTGACGGCTGACCGTAATTATAGTCATAATTTATTGGGTGGTTAACTCGCGTGAATTGTAAATATTGTCTCAAAAACTAATATATTCATTCGAGTTTTTTTTTTTTTTGATTTTTGTATTTCGAGATTATGCTTTCGAGATTTTTGTTTTCGAGATTTTTACTTTCGAGATTTTTATTTTCTGGATTATTGCTTTCGAGATTTCGTGGAAAACCCGCTAGGTACCTGCGGTAACATGTTATAGCTATGCGATACTTCTGGCGCGTGTGTGACGTGTGCCATTCTTACATTTAATTTAATCGTATATAATTTAAAATTACTAAGACTTATTAGTAGACTTATTTTAAACCGAAAAATTAAAATTTGGCAAATATTAGGACTTAATGTCAATTTTAAGGTTCCTTTAAAATATAAGTAGTTTTTTGTTGATTTGTAATGGGGTTTAATTTTTTTGTTTTTATTATTTAAATTAATATTTATTTATACTAAATCATTGATTTATTTCTCTTAATATGAACTACATAAATAAATAAAACGTTAATATGTTTTTAAAAAGTTAATGGGTTTCATTAAATACACTAGGTACCAAAGTGCCATACGTCTCTGAGACATATGATTATCTTTTACGTCATAAAAAATATGATTATCTTTCTAGGGTTAAACTACTTAGCATATTCTAACTATAATTAGGATTCTAAGCACTCATTGCATTACACAAGAAGTGGCCAAAATCCCAATTGCTTTCCGAGCGCCTGGCAGTCGTCAACGTGCACACGCGCCGTCTTAAGCCTTACAGCGTCAGTAACCTCCCGGAAGCACCATCACAAGTTGGCGAGCCCGGCCTCTCCCATAAACGTCCTAGCTAACTTAATCCTAGAGTAACGCACCGTCTTGGGAGGGCATGTTGACCCCTCCCCCTTCAAAAAGCCGCCAAAATTCGGCAAATTGCTTTTCCGTATCGAAACTCTGCGTTGTGTCTGTTAAGTGTTTGCTGCCAAGAGTGAAGTTAATTTCAGTATGTAGTTGATTCGTAGTCGATGCAGAATAAAGCGGTGCATTTTAGTATTTTGGCATGGCAAGTGTCTTGTTCTCTCCACTGATGAGAGTCTCTTCGTCGAAGTGCTGAGTTGTCAGGCATTTGCTTAAATATTCGATTGGAAGAGATGTATCGTATATTGAAGATAATTAAAATACATTTACTGTAAGAACATAGCTGGAAAAATACTAATTTTAAATAATATACCGAAGAGCAAATAATAACAAACTTTAAAATAGTCAGTGTCACGAACAAACAAACAAACATTCAATGTACGCCAGCAATACCAATTATTATTCTTAAGACTCGCATTTCTTCAATGATCTCCTTTTCAAATATTTGCTCTAGTTCAAAAGCATTTCTTTTTGCAAATATTTAACGGTTTCATGCGCTCAATCAACATTCTGGACGAACCACTTGATTTTTAATAAAAAAAAACCTCCTGCAGGTGTCTTTCTCAGAACGATACACCGTGTAACTAAATAAGTACATATTCACCTGACGACCCAGTAAAAGGAACGATTCACAATGGAATGAAATTTCGCAATAAAAAATGCAATATCAGCTCGTATTCTCTGCTCTTTTGCAACCATAAAACTTCTCAGCATTTATATCATGGTTTGTTTTCAATTTACATTGGCATTTTGTTTTTTAGTTTTCCTCACTAATAGAAAAGGATATTGTCAATTTGAGAAAGTTATCGTATCGCGTAAACTTTCCATAAACAATGAAGGCAGATCGTACTTCTCTCACTCTCTTCCGCGAGCAGATGCAATCAATAGTGACTCCGCTAAACAGTGTGCTCCAACTGAATGTCGGACATAAAATCAAATAGGTAACGCGTACCGCACCATCTGCATTCATATTATAGCCTCAGTTTACTTTTAAAAAGTTAAATGCAAAAACTTTCCCATCTCCAGCCCCTATCGAGAACTTGTGAACATTATTGAAAACAAAAAAAGCCAAAAGAAGGTACAAACATCCTCAAGGACAATAACTTTAACGCAACAAAACAGCGTGCACTATAAAATATCCATTAGTATTCACTTGGAGCCAAGAGATAAAAAACATTGGAACACAGTGTGCTCTGTTGGGGGCTGAAACTGTTGAAAGTGGTTGACAAAAAAGTTCGTGAGCGCACGCTATTAAAAAGGAGAAAAACCTAAACAAAGTTTTGCTTATTATTTTTTTTTAGTTGCTCGATTTGACTTTGAATTAGTTTTATTGGCGACTTTGTCATCATGTGCACAAATTTATAACTTTATTTTAATGAAGTGGGAGGATGTGTTGAAGAGGGTCTTAAAGTAAGGTGTATTAAATTGCACGAAGTACCGGTTTGGCAGCACCTTAGGCATTCTTCGATAAACTGGTTTCCGGATAGAATTACGTATTGTGTTGGCAAAAAGAAAGGACTCGTGAGTTTCGTCCTCGCGTCGTTTACAGTGGTATAAATAAAAATGGTGTGCGTGACCTTAGATCAACTCCATCAATTAACTGCCGCAATTTGCAGATGACAGATCATTTCACTTTAGTACACTGCATTCGTGACATTTTTTTTTTTTTTTTTTTAAAGGAATTCCAAATCCTAGAGCACTCAGACTCGGTAACGGTCCATTGTACTACCAGGCAGAATTCCTCCTTTTGGTGTAGAGGCATGTGAATGGGTGGCGTATGTTGTTGTTCCCCATGGGGATTGAACCTGCACCTCACGGGTAATAAGCCAACACACTAACCCCTACACCGTCGCCAGCCTGCATTGCGAGTGATATGAGAGAGATATGACCGCGATGCAGCAAATACGATGTGTACAAGGTCTGGTCAGGTATGCAAAATCGAGTGCTTCGGCGTTGTAGAATTAGGGTAAGCATTGATCGGCATCAATCTGGCGATGTACAAATGCCGTTACTGATACAACAATAAATTGTGCTTATTTTCCTCCCCGTGGTAACCACTGAGTGCTGATCAGGTCAAGTCTATCCAGACGTAGCTTGCTAAAGTTATAAGCGCTAGTGTTGAACAAGAAAATAGCAATACTATAATGCTGTATCGGAAAGACTAGCTGATGAGTCTCAGAAGTCGTCTTACAATAGTTTGTAGAGAGCGTACGGCAGATGAATTCACTAGATTGATGCAATAGTGCCGTCGACAGTTCGGATGACTGAGACCGTACATGAGCTAGCTCTAGGTACTTATTTGGAGCTGAGGTAAGTTAGGTTTTTTCAAAGCTAATCAGGATGTTGAAAATTTTATGCTGGCGGATGAACCCTATATGGGCCAATGGCAGCACTCACATTACCGAAGTGGGTTACTGGCACCGGAATATTGGACCCGCTTTCTATTTATGAGCTGTATCAAGATGTGGATATAGTTCAAGAAGGTAAATCATGTCGACAAAATTGGCTCGGCCATATTGAGCAAATGGATAATAATGCTCTTGTCAAGTGGTGGCAATGGTGCGATGGTAGTGTATTCACTAGGTGATTGGCAGGTCGTGCGTTCGAATCCCGACCAGAGCTATGATTTTTAAATTGAATACACACAAGAAAACCGATCTCCCTAAAGCAATTTAGACGCCACCTGTGGAGAAAAAATATAATCGCACCAAACTTCTTTCCTATCCTTCTATTCTTTCATGCAGTAAGTAGCACTTAAAAACAGGCAACGAATCATTTGCTGGGTGCTGCTTCAGCAACATAAAAAAATACCTGCGCTGCGGTTGCATTATAAGCGTACTGTATCAATTACAGAAAAAAAACATACGGACGGGCTACAGTCCGCTTGGGCGAACTGTTGGATACCCTATTCTTATTCCTATCCCTCATAAGTGGGCGTGACAAAAGTCAAAGTATGGTTGAATTGTTAAGAACGCTCTACATATTTTGTTATATAACATTTAAAGGATTTTATCAAAAAAACGCTCCCTAGCTCAAACTTGGGTGTTTCAATAAAATTGTTTCATTTAATTGTGGGCGTGTCAGTAGGCGGATTTAAAAAAAATTAACACATAAGCATAAAGGGCCCCTAGAGATTATATACGAGTATTATAAATTTCAGCTCCCTAGCTCACTTTGAATTTTCAAAAAAAAAAAAATAATAATTGTGTGCATAAAGGGCCCATAGAGAGTATATATTATAAATTTAAGCTCCCTAGCTCAAACTTTGGATTTTCAAAAAAAATTGATTTTATTTATTTGTGGGCGTGTCAGTGGGCGGATTTTGAAAATTATTTATCCCGAGCAGTTTTAGGAGTCATAGATCATATATAAAAAATTTCAGCTTTCTAGCTCAAAATTCGATTTTTTCCAAAATTTTGTTTTTTTGAGTTTGTGGGCGTGTCTGTGGGCGGATGTCAAAAATTCGTAAACTTGATTATTTCGGGACCCTAGAGAGTATATGGTTAAAATTTCAGCTCTCTAGGTCCAGTTTAAAGGCCTAATTTTTGCCGACGGACGGACATGGCTAGATCGACATTTAGGGGTCTACGGGCAATATTAAGGTATGTTACAAACTATGCGTCAAAATTAATATACCCCTAGAATAGGGTATAAAAATCCCTTTAGTAAAAAAAAAGTGGACAAAACCTCTGTTTTAAATACCAAGTCATTGCGGATGCCAGAGCGTTTGGTCTGCTGACAGCTGCAAGTAGCATGCCCAGGATCGCAGAGAATGAAAGCTGCAGAGTCTCAGGCAGAGACTCTTCACGGGTCGGGAGCCCGTTAAGTAAGTAGGTTTGCAAAAACGGCAACAGTACGACATTTATAAGAGCTTTTGACTTTTAAATTTGTTTTTTATTGGTTATTAAATATCAACTTACATACTAGACAAAATAATTAAATTTAACTTAAAACTAACAGGAAACTTATTCTAAATTAATAGTCCTTCTGCGGACGCTCTAACCTTAAATATAACCTTATAATTATTTTGCCTCTGTTCTTAAAAACTATTTAAACTATTTAACGGATTAATTACATTTATGTTTCCATCGAGAACATTTTTAAAAACTCGGCATCTCTATCAAATTATATATATTTTATATAACTGTAATTAGGATTCTGAGCACTGGTTAAACGGCGGGATAAGGCCAGACCGGAGCGTACTCTCTATATTTTGGGTGTTTTTTTTTATAGAGGTATAAAACTTCTGATACGAATTACTGTCAAACTAGCTGTCATACTTTATACTACTAAAGCGTGTTTGACTTTTTTCAATATGCTTTCGCAAATCACCATGGAAAGACTTACACCAGAACAACGTTTACTAATCGTAGAAATTTATTTCCAAAATTCGCGCTCTGTTCGCCAAACTTATAGAACACTTCGTCAAGTTTACGGTGCGCATAATCGTCCATTTGCGGGTGGCATTGGTGCGATGGTAATGTATTCACTAACTGATTGGCAGGTCGTGCGTTCGAATCCCGGAGAGGGCTATGATTTTTAATTGAATTCACATAAATAGAGATCTCCCTAAGTAATTTAGGCGACTCCCGTGGAGAAAAAAAAATACTAAGCACCAAAAAACTTCTTTCCTATCCTCCTATTCTTTCGAGTAAGTAGGACCTAAAATCATGCAATACAATACTACATTGCTAGGTGCAGCTTACTGTTCAACAAAAAATGCATGCGCTGTATTTAACACTATAAGAGTACTGTACATATATAGCGAATCATAAAAAAAAAATCTGAGCAGCTAATACGCAATAATATGGATCGATTCATGACCACATTAACTCTTTGTGATAATATTCATCCAAATCGAGCCCGTACCGTGCGTATAGAAGAAGCCATCGTCGCTGTAGACGTTGAGTGTGAGAGAGGACCCGAATTTATCGATCCGATGCCGTTCTCAGCAAGTCGGTCTCTGCCCGTCCACTACTTGGAAAATTTCGTGGAAGATCTAACTGGTGCAAGAATTGAAGCCAGCCGACCATCAATTGCGTGGTGTGTTCTGTGAATGGGCTGAGAATCAACTGGACGTTGAACCAGATTTTTATCGTCAAATCATCTTCAGCGGTGAGGCTCATTGTAAACAAGCAGAATTGCCGTTTTTGGAGTGATCACAATCCTCATGAGATTCTTGAGACTCCATTACATCACGAAAAAATCACTGTTTGGTGTGGTATACATCCCATTTGTCTTTAAATCCGAAACCTGTGCCTTGCCGTGAATGGCGAATGCTACAGGCAAATGATTCGTGATATTTTATTCCTCATGTCATTGGAAATCATTTGGAGGAGAAATGGTTCCAATAAGACGGCGAACCATGCCATACGGCGTGTGCAACCATGACTTTGTTGCGCCAAACGTTTGGTGATCGAATCATCTCATCTATGAGTTGGCCACCTCGTTTGTGACATATTTGAGCACATTTGGACTACTTTTTGTAGGGGTATGTCAAATCTCTGGTCTGTGTTGATAAACCAGCAACGATTGATCACTTAGAAGCGACGCACTTTTGACGAAATAAGATCTGGTATGCTGGTGCAAAATTGGACCGACAGGATGGCGTTCATCAGGCGCAGTCGCGGAGGCCATATGCCAGAAATTATTTTTAAACATTAAATGCCATAATATTTGTGAGCTAATAAAGCCACAATTTGGTCATTTCATTAAATTTGTTGTGTTTTATTAAAAAAAGACAGAAAGTTGTATGCCTCTATAAAAAACATCCTGTACATTTCTTTGGGGTGGTAAGCCCCAAAGACCTATTGTCGCTGGCCATCGTTTTGCAACGTGATTTCGAGTCACCTTAATGAGGAAATCATCAATCCTATTCAACCCATCGTATAGGACCTTGTTGCGATAATATTTTATATAGTTGGATTCAGGCGTTCGGAGGCGTTCATAAGCGATAGGAAACAGTCTCCTTGTCAGAGCATATGTCCTCTTGGCCCCAGCAAGACAAGCACATATATGTCTTTCGAAATATAGATACTGGTCGAGCTAGATACCCAGATATCTAACAACGTGACTTATGTAGGCTACTTCCAGTTATCAGTTTGTTGTTAAAGATTACGTATAAACCTAGATTGGAGTTATTATAGACTCTACATAAATTGCGTAGTTTGGAGTCATATTCGAAAGTGGATATAAGAGCTTGAAAAAACCTTTGAATCGCTTTAAACTCCTCAAAAGGCTTGCTCCCAAAGGTGACGTAAAATAACGCCTAACGAAATAAGACCAAATCTTCAAAGGTTGGCCCTATTGCTAATTGAAAATCGATCAAAACTTGAAGTTTGACTTGATTTCAATCAAGAAATTCAGTGACTTTCAAATTTGGCGTTATTTCCTTTTCATTTATTCATACAAATACACAAAAGCCACCATTGTATAGTTAATCTTTTGCATCCTCTTCCCAGAAAATTTTGAATCAAACAGTGCTCGGGTAGCCCTCTTTGCGAGTAAAAGGAATTTCACCCCTTTCTCCGCGGAGCATGGTCATAAAAGTCCACAGGCCAAACGACTATAAACTTCTCAAAAAAGAAACATGGAATATTCCAAAGGACATAAAGGTTCTTTTTTTGAGAAGTAGAAGTAATAGTGAATAATTCGAAATGTTTTGACTTTATTTCCATTTTGAAAGCGAAATAAAGCCAAAAAACTGATATGCGAAAATTTGGCCTTATATTTATAAGTTTCTTTTGGCAATATTTCGTTATTGTAAAAAAATAAAGCCCAGTTGGGATAGCACATTTAAGTTGTAAACTTTGCCTTAAAAAATCTCTATTTCAAAAAAATTTCAGGGCAGGAAAAAATTATGGGGCAACGTCATATTTAATGCCAACTTGGAACAATGATTTTTTTTTGGACGTGCTTTCCAAAGTTAAAATTTTTTGTGAGCAATACTCCGAGGTACCTTGATAAATTCGCGCACTACCTTCATACCTTCTCCTTCAAGATACCCGTTTTCTTCAGTTCATCTCCCATGTTTTGCAGTAGGACTTGCACTCTGTTTATATGTAGGTACAGTAGAGTAAAACTTTTAAAAGAATGTCCGCTAAATGTATATGTACCTCCAGGCATTCAAAACCATAAAAAAAGAAAAGTTGTTGTGGTGATTGTAATAAATACGCCGGCGTCGGCCTTAGCGAAGCACAAGTATTCCTTAAATTAATAAAACTTCATAAATACATAGGTACTTTTGGAAAAGAAGTTAAACTTGTGTTGGTATTTTTGTCGAACTATAAATTTGCTTCTTTTCTGCCGTTGAATACATAATATCTCATTACATCCTGCAACCACAGTTAAAGTTCCTATCAACTAACGTAATCAAGCGAAAGCAATTTACGCTTAACCACCGATATAGCCCCATCGTTTCAATCATTTGAAAACACTATCTACTGCGGATCCCGTTCTACCCATAACATAGTTTACGGCAAAACTTTTAACACAAAATCATGTCCTCCGGCCCGACAGTTTCCTCTATGGACTGCAATAGAATTAACTGGCCTTCGGCATGATGCTGATAATGATGATGATATTGTCATGCTTCTGTCCTGGTTAAACTAAGTAAAAACAACTACCAGTCCCATGGCCTAAGGATAATATTTTGGGATCGGTAAATAAAATGAACAGGGTTCACAGGCGTAGGGACACAAACACAAATTGCCTGTTCGTAGGTAGCAGGAATTTCTGCAAAAGGTTCACTTCGACCTGGTTCAATGCTTAAAAATTCGCCAATTTGGCAACAAATATACGCTATATAAAGGACGATGATGTGATGTTCGTGCTGCTACAGTTGATGATGATGGTTATGATTACAGTGATGATCCCTTACCACTATACACGCACAAACAAACTGAATCGGGAAACTTCCTCTCGAAGTACTTCAGTATTCTCAACCATATTCCAACTTCCATAATGGTGTATTCAATTTCGAATGGCATTTGGAATTCCTTACACATATTCGTACACTGTTTCTTTCTTAGAGGAGACCATCAGGGCAACTGGCACTGCGGCTGCCAGTGCCAGAGCATGGTGAAAACTTAAAAAAACACACACACATACACCAAACAAAAAACTAACATCTCCCATATTATATCAAAATAAGTCACGTATTTTTTTGGGAAAGATAAAGAAAGTGTTCCGGTTTATTTTGTTTTCTTTTGCTGTGTTTTTGTGTCATTGGTGCCATTTTTGGAGTTCCTTGAATGGATAGGATATACTTTTAGTATGAGAACAATGCGCTACACATCAGTGACAGTGAGTCCGTATCGTTCATACTACCAAAGGAAATTGTAAAAAGAATTTACCTCATAAGAAGAGGGGACAGCCGCGAGAGACAGAAAAACTAATCGTCATTGAGAATACACATTTTTAGACACTCGTCCTTATGTCGTATGTGGAATATTTTGCGCGTAATCTGTTCCTGTTTACCTGTGTAGGGAAACAAGGAGGTTGGTGTTTATTGGTAGAAAATTTGTTTTTCGTCAGCAGTTGCGAAAGACACGATGAGTACGGAGACAATTCGGAAGATTGAGCTCATACAAGGCCGCAGGATCTGACTAATAGAACTTGACAGCTTGGTGGGAAAATGTTGGCTTTAAATCTGTAATAGCTGCGAATTTATATTTCGATAGAGGGGAGTTGCGATGGTTTAGCAGCATCCGCAGTGGATGATGCAGAACCGAGAGGCTGGGAAGTAGTAAAGTGACATCAATTTAGTCTATATAATGTGGCTCGGCATAAAATTGTAGGACGCTACCATTCGTGGGAAATATATAACCGCGCACCGGAAGTAAGCAGCACCTTCAACAGTTTAGTGGCTCATTGTTCAGTGCCTTGGACTACTGAACGAGGGGTCTAATGTTGAAATTCCAATCTGTAACACTTGAACGTGTTTTCACTGGCACATCTCATAAACGAATGTCTGCAAAAGCTAGACCTGGGCCATGTGTGTACCGTTTGTGCCACCATTAAGGGGAATGTTAATGTGGCTATCACCCGAGGCTATCACCAGCCGTTCTCGTCGTCGCGGGAGTGACCCCGATCGATATCCTAGCGACAGAAAGGAAGTACGTGTACGAGAACAAGGCGGAAGCAGGCGTGGAATCGGCCACTGCACAGGCGAAGCAGCTCAGCAAACAAGAATGGCAGAGAAGATGGAGCTGCGAAACAAGAGGTAGATGGACGGTGCGGCTGATCAGGAACATTGATGAATGGACGAAGCGGAAACACGGTGAAGTGAATTTCTATGTCACTCAGTTCCTCACTGGACATGGATATTTCAACCGTTACCTCCACAAGATTGGCAAAGTAGGGAGTGCAGCCTGCAAATACGGTGACTCCTCGGAGGACGATTCTTACCACACCTTTTTCATCTGTAGCAGATGGGCAGCTGAGCGAAACAGGCTAGACTCGGAAATAGGTATTTTCCCCCAGACCGCCGTAAACCAGATGACGATGAGTACCGACGCCTGGAACAAAATCTGTTCATTTATCGAAGCGGTACTACGATCAAAAAAGAGAGAGGAAGACGAAAATATACCCGCACAAAACGGATGAAATCCTTACCGACACGAGCGAACACGCGAAATGTTTCAGCAGGCACAAAAGTCTTAGGCCACAGAAGACAAACAAGATGGCGTCCTTTTACGGACTTATAAACGGCGCCACCCTGATGTAATGCCAAGAGCGGTTCCAGGGTGGCTTGTAGGCCGTAAGCGGGGAGAGTTTAGTCCGTGAGGCTCGGACACACCAAGTGGTGATGGCCTAGCACTTGACGGTACATCACGTATTCTCTCCTCCAAAAAAAAAAAATCACCCGAGGTCGACTTACAAAGACGGAAATGAAGTCCGTTGTGCTAATAAGGACTAAGGTGTTCTTTAAAATGATAATAGAATAACGTCCATTGATACCTTATCACCAATTCGGTTCCAAAGTCTAGCATTCTGCAACTGACCAAATTTACAAAGTTAATAATAAAATTAAATATAAGGATGGACAACAGTCCACTTGTGCGATCTGTTGGATAGATGCCCCGCGCTGAAACCAAACTGGTTGTCCGGAATTGTGGTATTGTCCTCGACCCACTTCAACAGGGCTCTATTGACAACCTTTTCAAAAACCTTGCCAATATTTGGAAGCAAACTAACCGAGATTGGCAGGATTCGTCCTATCTTTACCCTTTTTGCGATGGATAATGTGCATAATTCCAGCGCATTGTTTAACTTCGTGGTGGAAATATATATACAGCCTTCAGAGGCAGTTGTCTTAAAACGACATATGGGACACCATAAACCACCGGCAACTTTTAATTCTTTAGAGACTCGAACATGCACAGAAGATCATCCTTGGACACGAAAAAGTGCCATGCATCTCGCCCATTGTCGACAACTCAGTGCTGCCACTCGGAAAATTAAAAAAAACATTATATTAAGGCATGATTTGAGTCCAAAAAGAATGATAATGGTAAAAAAAGAGAAAACTTAAAATAGGAACTTTGAAACCATATCGTATCGTGTGACGAGTAAAACCCATTTTTTTCAAACAATTGTTAATAGTATTTAGTAAAAAAAGATTGGAAGGAACAATACTCAAAATTATAGTTCATGTAGGTATCTTAAAAATATATTCACATTTTGAGCACTTACAAATAAAAATCACAAAAAACTTATATAAATAAATAAATAATTTATGTTAAATCTTTGTTATACAAGGTGGCGCAAAAGTTGTCATCTGTTTACTTCACAAATGTCAAAGTAAAATTGACATTTGCCGCTATTTGCAAAAATTATAGCATCTTCCGATAGGGTTTTCAGCCCTTGGGTGTGCCTTAGGCAATTCTGGTGCCAATGTTCTAAATGATCCACGACGTTTGACATCTATCCTATGTAGTTTTCAGTCGGATTGGTGAACGCCACTGGGTGATGACTTTTGCGCCACCTTGTATATATTTTTTTAGTATTTATGAAGAAGTTCCACGGGAACCTTAAACTTGAAGCATGTTTGGTTCTTAAATAGATGGTTGGCATGTAATAACCCGTTAAGGGAATCAATCTCAAGGCTATTCCTTAATTTAGTTTTCACTATATTGACTTCGGAGAAAATTCCTTCGGTATTTGCTGAAGAATGTTGTTGCACTTTTATTAAACGCGAAACTAGTTTTGAAGAATTGGCGGAAATACCGAAACAAATTAATTAAATGTAAAGCGAACTTGCAGCCGCCACTGCCGAAAAACGAAATTTAATTTACCGATCTGTCAAATGGAGGTGCGAAGAGCGCGAGTGCAACAGTCAGCAAGTGGATATGCTGATTTTCCGGTAGCTCAGCACGGGGTGGGTTCAGGTAACGAAATAATTATTTTTCGAAATCGCACCAAAGGAAACCGTATGTACGAGTAGGTACTTACTGCGGATTTGCAAACTGACTGATGTTGAGTTCTGGGAAACCGAGTACCTGGCAAATTTATTTTTACGGTAAGGAACGGTTGCACGAATAGCGGAATTGCCGTCGAAATGGCACGAGATCGAATCTTCCCGAAAGGGGTGTTATGAGTCGAGGCTGGCCACAGGGGCATCTTCGGAGTAGTGGAGGAGGACGGTGGCACGCTCGCGGTTGCACGGCTATCGCTCGTCGGACGGGGGTAGTTCTTGTCACCCCTCACACTAAACCACCTGCTCACAAACAAAATTATTCGTGCCTGAGAAAAAAAAAGGAAAAAGATAGGCAGAAAACTAAATCGGACGGACAAAAAAAGACGAAAGAGAAACGAAAAGAAAGATAGGACAGAAGAAAAGGAAAATCTCAATACGTTTGCCCTACCAAGGAGAGAGTCCAGGAAGTCAGATGCAATTTTCACTACCCTAACTATGCTAACTAATCCTATACTAATCTAAAACGTAAGAGCTAAACCTTAACATCTATCCCTAATCTAACTTATATCTAACCTAATTCTAGACTACTTTGCATCAACTGCTTCCTGATGTCGCTCCCTGATAAGGTTCGTCTCGTTCCTGAGACTTGCCAGATGATGACGGCTCTGGCTCGGCCTACCCACCCTATGTGTCGTTCGACACTCCATTGGCTATCTCTCTGGCCGGAAATAGTGAGAGACAGCCCCTTGGAGTGTCGAACGACACATAGGGTCGAAGGACCAAGATAGCCAAGTGCTGCCGGCAGGACGACGAGGGACGACAATTAATAAGCCGTAAGTTTTTTTTTCATACTTTCCCTTTTGTGGCAGGAATTAAGCCAAATCTAATTTATTAGTTGTAAGTTTAGGATTTTTCACTTACCAGCACACAGGTATCCATAGGATTCCTTTTTTTTTATTTTAACGTAGTTTTAGTTTTTTTTAATGAATTATAGTGGATTTTACAAGTGAATTTGATATGTGTGTTTCAATGGAGTAGAAACCTTTGTGATTTGGCATGTGGAGTAATTGGGAAGGCCGACCTTCCGCCTGTGCAATGACGTAGACGGTACGTAGACGACCAACGAACATGAGGACGCGACGTGACGACGAACGAACTTTCTACTACTAGTACACGGACGTACAAGTGACTGGATTCTGGCGTCAAGGGGCTGTCTCTCACTATTTCCGGCCAGAGAGATAGCCAATGGAGTGTCGAACGACACATAGGGTGGGTAGGCCGAGCCAGAGCCGTCATCATCTGGCAAGTCTCAGGAACGAGACGAACCTTATCAGGGAGCGACATCAGGAAGCAGTGGGTGCAAAGGAGATTAGAATTAGGTTAGATATAAGTTAGATTAGGGATTTATATTAAGGTTTGGCTTACGTTTTAGATTAGAATAGGATTAGTTAGCATAGTTAGGGTAGTTAAGAGGCATCTGACTTCCTGTACTCTCTCCTTGGTAGGGCAAAGGTAATTGAGATTTTCTTTTCATCTATCCTATCTTTCTCTTCTCTTCTCTTTCCTTTCTTTTTTCGTCCGTCCGATTAGTTCTCTGCCTATCTTCTTCTTCTTTTTTTTTCTGGCACGAATATTTTTGTTTGTGAGCAGGTGGTTTAGTGTGAGGGGTGACAAGAACTACCCCCGTCCGACGAGCGATAGCCGTGCAACCGCGAGCGTGCCACCGTCCTCCTCCACTACTCCGAAGATGCCCCTGTGGCCAAGCCTCAACTCATAACAGGGGACAAAAGTCAATTAAAAAGGGGTCGCGGGTCCCTTCTTTTACCGGGATTCGTGAAAAAACTACCCTACCGAGATTTCAGATTTTTCTTTTTTGTTTCTAAAAACTCTATACGGACACTACCACTCTACTTAACTGTTTTTTTCCCTGAATTCCTGATTCCCGCCTGAAATCGTTGGATACTGGTACCGCCTGTCTGCTGACCTTCCTCTAGGTGAAATCTTCTTTTCAGCTAAATAGACCTCACCAACCACTACTCGCGATTCTATATTATTTCACTTTTCTCGAACGTTCTGATACTTTAAAAAAATGACAATAAACTCCCCGATTTGAAACAACACGTCTATCACAACTGCTGGACAACCAAGAAGTCATTAGTCAGCTGGCTTTGTCCATTCGGCCGGCCGGCATCCACACTCACACATCCATACATATCTGGGGAAGCAGAGCCAACGACAGTTCCAACGGACAATTCAGCTGTGGCGCTGAAGTTGTCAACTGTTTCGTACTCCCCCATCCTCACTCATATTCAGACATTTTGCGATCCATGTCGTCTCTACACTACACGCTACACTATGTGTTCTCACATTAGTGCCATGACTTGATCCCGCTAATGCTCTCACGCCCTTCAGGCGACCTCTCACTCCGTGAATTCGCCCATTGCTCTAAGTCTTCAGCAATGAACAAACCCTCCGACCGACCCTGGATCTGCCTCGATTCAACACGTACCCCCTTTGACAGTTCGTAATCAAAACATTCAAGAAACGAATAATCGGAAGATTTAGTTGTTTATTCCTTTAAAATGGAACTAATCTTTGGAAAACATTTTAAACTCCCCATCCCAAGTATGCAGCCCGAAGAAGATTTCACCTGTGAGGGATTGGATTCGAGAATCCCTAGGACCAGGTCCCAACTGAGACCATTTGTGAAACAGAATATGCAGGAAAGTGAAGTGAGTGAAATAACTTATGTATAATTCTCGCGTTATAAAGTATTTCCCTACATCTCTCGGTGGGGAATATAGATCTTGTGCCAGTTCTTACATTTTTGTTTTATGTTTCATATGTTGCATATGTTGCATCGTTGTGTTTTGGGTTATGTGTTTTGCTCCCTTTCTGTAGTTGTCACGCAGTGTTTATCACGGTATCAATGGTTTTGTGATTCGTCGCGACTCGTGTCCGTAGTGTTACGTTAGGCCAATGGGAGTGAGTTTATACGTGGCCGTCCGCCCACACTCTCTGCTGCTCCTCCAGTGCTCCCACGACGGAGTTGAAAGATAGAGCGTCATCTTCCCCCCATCGTGCGTGGCTCAGTACCGTGACAGTGGTACTTCTTTCGCAATTGTCTGTAGAAGGGGCCGTCCGCTCGCCCTCCCCAATTGCTATCTCAGACCGATCGTCTGGTTGTGCCAGTGTCATTAACATCGACCACTGCATTTTACAGACCGCCCGTCTGTTTGGAGTGTGTCTGAGGGTGCGTACACAACTCCGCCGTCGCAGACCGTCCGTCTGGGTTTGCTGCCGCCTTTTGCGCCTACAGACCGTCCGTCTGTCCTTGACGTAATGGTGTTGCAGACTGTCCGTCTGTAAGGAAGTACGTTGCTCCGTTGGGAGTCTCCTCACGGTCCTTGTCAGGCTCACCATCCGGACGTCTGGGGTCTCACCCCATGCTCCGTTGTACAGACCGTCCATCTGTTACGAGGTGCCTTTTCATCGATTCGTCGGCCGCCTGCCGAGTTGGTTCGCTAGTGTTGGACCGCCTGTCCATGCCCAAGTAACCTGTGGTGGTTTTTGCCCTGAGGGTCAAGAGAAGTGGGCCGATGGCTGATGGCACCATGGCTGCCCCTCCACCTCTTCAGATCCTAAGCGCGCAAACCGATAAAAAGAGGGAATTTGGTAGGGTGGGTCAGGGACGTAGAGTGGCTCTTGTTGTGGTACAATTATCCCGCAACAATGTGGCAAAGCAAATATTTCAAAGACAAATTGTGATAATTTTGGAAAGGCATTTGCTTGCCTTATCTTACTTACGCCTTTTCAAAATACATTAGCATTTTGACTTAAATTTAAATCGATGTGTTTCAATGCTCTCCACTCGTTTTCAATTTCTTGAAGCTGATCTTCTTCCATTAAATGTTGAAAATTCTTTATAAGTGCAAGAAGGGAATCACTCTTCAAAATATTTTGTGGATCGAGAATTTCGATATCTCTAAGGATAGTGTCTCTGAAATTAAATCTAAGAAAAATTTGCTTGGTAGCTTCAATTAAAAAGCTTAAACAATCGTAACGAAATCTTTGTAAAACCCCGTTTTCGACTGCATTATTTTCCAAGAAGAGACCCACTTTAATACCATAATACATTTCGTTATATGGTTTTTTTTTTTTTTTTTTTTTTTTTTTTGTCGGGATGTGTGAAACTTTCTGCACTGGAGCACTCAGACTCAATACTGGTCCATTGTACTGCCAGGCAGACACACCACATTTTACTGTGGGAATTTACTCGTTTTTCTAAGAAAAACGAGAAGGCGCTTCAATGATAAGGAGCTTAGGTTTACAGCACTCACCATATCCGCACCAAATACCTGCCACCTGATACGAGCAAAAGCAGGACAATCACAGACGAAATGTTCCGCAGTGTCGTCGCTTTCTCCACAGGCTTCGCAGTTGGTGGTGTCGCTTAGGCCTAGCACCTTAAGGTGTTTGGCAAAAGCGTATGGTCCCGTAAGAACGCCAGTAGTCTGTCTGCAGTCTTTTCTGTTGAGAGACAACAAGAATGCCGCGGATTTCCCACAGACGTCGGGGAGCATTTGCTTAGTCTGTCTGCACCCTGGAGAGTCATGCCAACGGCGATTGTGTTCATAGGAAACCCAACCGTCAATGGAAGCCCTGACCGAGGACGCAGGCAGACAGATCGCTGGTTCAGGTCCTGAGAGGTCCCCCTCTGAGCCTTGTCTAGCAAGTTCATCGGAGATCTCATTTCCCGTGATCCCGTTATGACCCGGGACCCAGAAAAGTTTAAGTGAATTCAGCCTTCCGACCGAATTCAGAGATATCTTGCATTCACGTACTATTTTGGAGGTAGTTAAGGGTTTGAGTAAGGCCTTAAGCGCAGCCTGACTGTCGCTACAGACGCAGATACTTCGCCCCCTCCACCTGTTCCTCGTAACATAGTCCATGGCCATTAGGATAGCATAAGTCTCTGTTTGGAAGACTGACGCATGTTTGCCTAACGGAAAGAAAAGTCTAACGCTATCGCTCTCCACGAAGACACCAGCACCAGATCCTTGATCGGTTTTGGAGCCATCCGTGAAGATTCGACTGCATTCCCTTCCAGGTTCAGAGTCCGGCCAGAGCCAGTCCTGGACGCGAGGAAAGTCGACCTCGTATTTGCGCTTTAGCCGAAGTTCCGGTGTCATCGCATCAGACGGCATATCCATAAGACAGGAGTCGAAGGACAACCGTTGCGCAAGTTCATCAAAACTCCAGTGCGAGTTATACCAAAAGCCACCTCTTGTAAGACGTGAGATAGCCTTGATTGTACAGCCCATGATGTAAACATCAAGGGGCGGAAGGTTCAATAGTGCATCTAGGCCGGAGCCAGGCGTGCTGGGGAAGGCCCCCGTGCAGCCGAGACATACCTGCCTTTGGAGTTTGGCAAAAGCAGCAGTGACGTATTTACGTGAAAGCTTATTCCACCAAACAACCGATGCGTATGCTATAAATGGTCTTATCATAGCCGTATAAATCCATAGGACTCTTTTCGGTGATAAGCCCCATGTCTTGCCGAAAATGCCTTTGCACTGCCAGAAAATAGACAGCGCCTTGGCAGTCTTCAGCTCAACATGTTTGGACCAAAGAAGTTTGCTATCCAGGATGACTCCCAGATACTTTGCTTCATTGGAGAGTTGGATTGTGACGCCTTTTAGCACTGGCTGAGTCAACCCGACCAGCTTCCTCCTTCTCGTAAAGAGAACAACCTCAGTTTTAAGAGGATTGACCGAGAGCCCATTCCTAGTGCACCATTCGTCGATCACGCCAAGGGCCGCCTGCGCCTTGGCGCATACAGTCGCTAGGCATGATCCAACAGAAAGCACGGCAACATCATCCGCGTACGCCTGAGCGTAAATATTAGAACTGTTGAGTGCGTTCAACAGAGAGTCGACCAGCATACACCACAGCAGTGGAGACATGACGCCGCCTTGCGGGCAGCCTATGTTTACCCCCGCCATAACATAGCGGCCACAATCCGCATCCGCAACCAACGTTCTATTCATTAGCATTGCTTTAATCCACAACACCAATGGTTCGTCTACTCCGTGTTGTCTGGCGGAGCTGCACATGCTATCAAAAGTCGCATTGTCAAAAGCACCCTCAATATCGATGAAAATGCCCATCGCGTATTCTTTTCTGTCAAGCGCGCCTTCAATTCTACCAACTAGATTTTGGAGCGCAGTCTCGCAGGATTTTCCGCGTTGATAGGCATGTTGCATCGGAGATAGTGGGTGCAATCGCAAAGCACCTTTGCGCACGTGAAGCTCGACCAGCCTTTCCAAGCTTTTCAGCAAGAAAGAAGTCAGACTGATTGGTCTGAAGCTCTTGGCGAGCGAGTAGTCACTTCTGCCAATTTTTGGTATGAATGCCACTCTAACTGTACGCCAGGGTGTTGTTATATGGTAGTTGATTGCGGGGTTTGTAATCTATAGCACTAATTGCAGTCTTGTCTAAGTATTCTTTTTTTTTAAATAACAACTTAAAATTGATTTTAATGAAGAAGAAACTTCTGAATGAGCTTGATATTAGGCTTGTATTGAGTTTTGTGAAAAAAGGTAACACAAAACTGAGAAAGCTCAAATTCATATACATAATGCCTTGGATCGTTCAACATATTCAAACTGCAGGATAAAAGTTTATCTGGTTTTTCTGTTTCTTCTCCAAAAAATGCTTTAAGAGCATCATATTGCGTAAGAACAGGCTTCACAACCTCTAGCCGTGAAAGCCAACGCGTTTGACAGAGACGAAGAAGTTTCTTTGGCTTTATGTTTAAAATATTTTGAAAAGATTTATATATCGAACTTCTCTTTGGACTATGTTTTATATAATTGTACACATCACGACACAGAATTATAGAAAATAAAATTTTTTTTTAAAATAAAAAAAACATGATATTCGACTCGAAAACATTAAAACATTTTTCGAGTCTAAAAAGCATGATAATCATGATAAATCATGAGTTTTGGCAGCCCTGCGACAACTGCATAAGCATGGTTTTCATCATTGAATACGATGAATCCGTTATGCTCAGATCGCCAATTTTCAAGTTCGGTGCGCAGATACTCGTACTAGAAGTGGCTCACTAGAGCCCAATTCTCAATGCCGTGGTTACGGCGAACAGGTTTATTCACCGCTTACACGGCCTCGAAAGAAGCACCCAGCAAATCCACTCTCTCCTATGGGTCTTCAACCACGAAAAAACCGTCGTTTGAAGCGACACTTTCCGGAGTTGTTCCAGCAGTCAGTACTGTATGTCTGCTCTTTGTTGTCTGGGAGATTCGGACACAAGGAATATCATTGTGATCCTTTCTGCTGAACAACTAATTTATCTGTGGAAACATATTCGGACTACAGGTTTTAATAGCCCGAATTCAATTGCCCCAAAACAGGTTTACAGATTTTCTGTAATTTTCTTTAATCAACTGCTTTAGGATTCGGATTTCTGACTTCAGTATTCTAACCTCCTGTTCGTTGCGGTCAGTTAATTGTCTGTGCAGCCGTTTAATCCGCGATAGAAGTCTACTTTTCTCTCAGTGTAGTGGGTCGATTGTTGATAGAAGATAACACGAACCAACAACTGCCCAACCGTTTCAGCATAATTAAGTTATGAGAGAGCGAGGAAGAGCAACGGACAATGGGTTCTCCTTAACAAAAATTAAATCTTCAACGTTAATCGACTACGTCTCCAATATGAGAGTATGCTGCTGAAGTATGGAGGGGATCAGTTGGTAACAGTCTCCCCGAAATAAAAAAAGTTACCGATTTCCCACTTAACGACTAAGCAGCAGGTCTTCATACCATGATTACAAGCAGAAGGTGCGAAGACTAAGATCAACACAGCAACTAGGCTTTCAATAGAAGGTTAAATAGCCAGGCAAATTTACCGTGTGTTAATTGAAACTTAGACTCTTTCCGTTTTCTTGTCGCTGTTGAATTCAGAGCTCGACTGTCCAACGAGAAGAAGCTATGTGCTGCCCTGGTATGGTACACGGACGGATCAAAAATGGAGTCTGGAGTTGGTGCTGGTGTCTTTGGACCCAACACCAGGGTCTCGATATCAATGGGGATGTGCCCCACAGTGTTCCAAGCGGAAATTAATGCCATTGAGATCTGCGCAATCTTAAACCCAACTTCCTCGTTGGGTACGCAGACGACATCGCGGCAGTGATAACGGCAAGAGACTCTGAAAACGCGCAAAGAGTTTAACAAACACAAAACTGAAAAGACATCCATGAAGGCAGAGAGAGATATTGATCGTCAAAACATTGACCAAAAACATGCAATAGTATGTTTTGACCTTCAAAGTGTCTTTTCTCTGCCAAAAGGTAATGCCTCCTCATTTTTTTATAAGAGAAAACTAAATGTTTTTAATATGACGGCAACACTTTGCCTGCATACATCAAAAGTGACATACTGTGCAATTTGGAATGAAGTGAATAGCGGACGATCTGGTGCCGATATGGCAAGCTCAGTTTCAAAAATTGTAAGCCAAATCCTATCTGATTACCCTGATATTGAGACCTTAACACTTTGGAGTGACTCATGTGTCCCCCAAAATAGGAACAAGGTGATGTCAACTGCGTTATTGTTTCTTCTAGAAAGTGCTACTTCATTGAAGGTAATAGAGCATAAATTTTCGGAACCTGGACATTCCTTAATTCAGGAAGTAGATTGTGTCCATAGCTCCATTGACGGATATCTAAAAAAAATAGAAATATACAGCCAATTATCACTTATAAGACATCTAAAAAACATGAATTTTAAAAATGTGAAACTTAAACTTATTCAAATGCAGTCAAAAGATTTTAAGGCATTTTCTTTCAGAGCGGGTTAGTTAAATTTTTCAATAGTTCCATTTACAAAAATTAAGTTTCTCAGATTTAAAAAAAAACGATTTATTCACTTTGTATTTTAAAACAAGCGGCAGAGAACTTGAGTATAAGAAGCTCTCAATACTTAAGAGATCTAACAAAACAAATTTATCCACACCAAAAAATATATTCAGCCATAATCTTTGTGTTATAAGCAACTCCAAATCTATATCTAAGGAAAAAATTAATGATTTTAAAAGCTTGTTTCCTTTTATGCCTAAAACAGACCAAACATATTACGAGGCATTATTTAATCGGTCAAAATAGGAATTGACCGCATTCGTTTCATTTTATATTTTAATTTTTGTTTATTTTTTATTTAATAATTTTGGTTTTTGAAAATGATTGAATAATTTTTGTTAATTGTTAATGGTCATACAAGGTGGCGCAAAAGTTGTCACCCGATGTTCTTTCGCTGTAATTGTTTTTATGAGTGAAAAACTTTGGTTCTGCTTTTGGATTATGTTAATTGGTGTCTTAAGTTTTTTCTGTATCAGTTAACTTCACAAATATCAAAGTAGAATTTACATTTGCCGCCATTTGCAAAAATTATGCTGCTTCCGATAGGAAGATGACTTTTGCGCCACCTTGTAGAATGACCTCTTCGTACTTAGTTTTTATGACACAAAATGTTGACTTTTCTATTTTAGTGTACTAGTTTTATATTTTATGGTCATAGGATGACTTGTTATGTGTCTTTTATGTTTTATTTACTTTACCTACAGGAATTAATTTTAATTTTTTTTAAACAATTTTTTAAGACTGTTGCTAAAAATTTAAAAGACTGTTTTTATGAGAATATATGAATATTCAAATATTTATTTAATAAATAAAATTGTTAACCTACGAAAAAGTGACTTTTCATTTATTAGACTTACATGATTTATTGCAAGTTATGTTTAAAAAAAAATGTTTCATACAAATCAGTATTTGATTAAACCATTGAACTCAGTATCGGAATGTCGTACGTGCGTTTACTTTGTCGTACGTGTATGTAGAGTAAACAACTCTTCATATTCTCGGCGTATACAACAAACTGATTTTGAGAAAAAACCTTAATAATTTGTAAACTAAAAGCGATTGACGAGTTTGGAGCACCTCAATTGAAAGAAGATTGTCAATATAATATTCTGTTAAAAATATAAAAAATTTCAGTGGTTTGTTTTCTTTTAATTCCAATGCAAACCTTAATATGCGATTTTCCAAAATCGTCTAAATGGCGTATACAACAAAACAATTCTCGGACGACGATATATTAAACTATTTCTTGTTATTATTTCCCATGATTTTTTAAATGTTAGAATTTCTGTTGACAAAAAGAAGAGAGACGAACGACACAGTTGACCAGCAGCCACGAAGAGCAACGGAAGGTTTTTTTAATCGATACGAAAGCTACGCAACGATACGCTTAAATAAAATTGTCCCGCGGTTTTTTTCTTAATCTAACTTGAATTACTCTTATTTGAAATAATCATCTTTGCCTAATCTAAATTAACAATTATAATAAAACTTACAAACTAACACGAAAGTGAAATAAACTAATTATTTATTATATTCTTAAGGGAACGCGTTCTTTTTTAAAACCCCCTTGAATCCCATGTGTTGAAGATAAATTTGTTCGTCAACTTTTGAAATTGCATTTGAAAACAGCTTCTGCCAATTATCTAGATTGAATTCGGACAAATTGAGAGGGAGGCCATGCGAGCGTGCAAGTGCAACCCATTCTTTAAACGGTGACGCTTGTGTGCGCAAAAGGTTAGTCATGATAGACTGTGGAGATTAAACCCGGGTTTTTTCATAGTTTTTAGCAAAAATCGGAGTTCGCCTTTAGGTTTTTGATATATACGGGGGAAATACCAGACTCTACGTGGATCGCATATGTTGGAGTTGAATTCGGTAAACGAAATAGACGTTTGAAAAAGGATCTTTGAACTTGTTCAAAATCATCGAAGTATATATAGCCAAAAGTTTGAACACCGTAGCACATACAGGTGTTCAAAAACACGATATTTTGATCCCAGGTCTATATATTGGTTGGCGAAGAAATTCGGCCACATAACGCTAAGAGCAGTTTTCGCTTCTTTGCTCTTTAATTGTACGTGCTCCGTAAAGCTGGCATTTGCAGATAACAGGACTCCCAGGTATTTGAACTCCTGCACAACCTCTATGCATTGACTGCCCAGAAACTAATTTTCATCTCTAGATCTTTTACATTTTCGAGCTTCAAAGACCATTTTCTTTGTTTTAAGGGCATTTATCCTAAGGTCCCCGGAGCTGTAATACCTCTGAAGCTTGTTGATTTGAAGTTGAAGAGAATAAGGGTTATCTGCCAGCATGACAAGGTCGTCCGCGAATAGAAGTACTTTGATAACCGTGTCCGCAATACTGACTCCCCCAGACAAGCTCTCACAAATATCGTCAATAAATGTATGACCATAGTCCGTCCCCCACCGGGAGGTTTCTTATACCGGGGTGAAATCCCTCACTATCGCAGAAGCATCACTCGCGTGCTAGCTCACAATGTCTTTCGATGATTTTTCTTTCCAGCAAACCTTCAACACAAAAAAAAACAAAAAAAAATTGCAAAAACCGCTGAATAAAAATGATATTCAAAGTTTGCAATCTGACAATTGGTTTGACCGCTATAACTGTCTGAAATTGGTACTGGGCTAAAAAAATACCACTTGTACAGATTAAAAAACAAACCAATATCTTTCCATCCTAAGATTTAAGAAGTACAACGTTCTTCCACGATCGGGATGATCTCAATAATGCCTGCAAGGCTGATAACAACAATTTTATTAAGATACGCAAATACTTATAGGAGCGGGCAGCCTCATCCATCTGCCTAATCCCAATGGCATCACAATTGACCTATCTTGGTCTAAATGTACCTCAGCGAGGGGAGCGCCATTTCAAACCAACCAACCAACCAAGCAAGGATTAACATTGGTAGCAACCGTTTCGAAAGGAATTTCATTAACCTCGAAGTAAACATCAGGTTCACGACTGACACCTACATAAGTGTTCGACCTGCGAGGAATCAACCCGGGTTCCAAACTCCTAACTCCGAAGATTGCAAGTAGGAGTAAGGAAAGAAAAGAAAGGAGAACTAAAAATAAGTTTCTCATTGGATATTTGGTCAAGGCTGACGATAAGGAATGGCAAACCCCTGTTGGTTGGTTTAAGGAATAGTATCGATAATTACAGGGTTGACATTACTTCTGCAGAAGCTATTAGTTTGTATCCTATGACAAGAGTTATAAAAAATTAATAAAAAATAAATTCTTCAACAGCATTAAATATACCACATCATACCGTTTCGAATGCACTTAAAAGTTAGTCCAACAATTCTGTTAGGAGGAAAATCATATTAGATGATACTTTCCTTATTTCTACAAACTCTTACAGCAATATTGTGACATCAAACCGTTCTCCCCTCAAAGTAGTTAATCATTCATCTAAATCTAACCATCGTTACCTAAATACACACCTAAATCCACCGCACATGCCATGCTTACGTATCTCTTCATCAACCCTATTTCCTTATACGGAAAAAGAAAACAAAAATTTAATAAACTGTCGGCAACATTAATCTTCGCCGAAAGAAGAATTTTAATCTTTTGAATCTCCTAGCAAAACCATCCCCTCACCCTCTACTTAACCTATGTACGAAGGACTACATCGTTAAGAACTATTCTCTAATAGAATTACTTACGAAAAGTGTGCAGAACGAGAGACAAAAATAAAAATAAAATACGTAAACAAAATCCAGCCAAACGTAATTTAACCATAAACTAATAAAAGATGGACAATAAAAGAAAAATAATCGTTAAAAGCTTTTCCCAACACTTTCTCTAAACAACCAACCTCACTTTCATCTACGTCCGACGCTCGGTGGTTGTTTTTCGACGACTTCTCGAGCCACGATACAAGAAGGTAAACAGGATAAGGTGTCCGAAACTCTATTTTCATTTCATTATAGCTCATCGGTGTGCGACGTGCTTGGAAGTATGGTAAAGAGAATTTAGTTGCTGGGTTGTCTCATGGTATGGACGGAATTTTTTCGCATCCCTGTATCCTTAGGTGTAGTTTTCTTTAGAGTAAAATAAACTTTCAGTGTTAAAATGAGATGAGATAATGAAGATAGAAAACGCTTTGCATCCTTATTTTGGTTTTATCCCTCCTCCCCAAAGAAGGGAGATAACTTTTCGAGAAAAATAATTTATCCATGTCTAATAATGGCCACTCCTCTGCTTCATCCTGTCAAATCTGGTACCATACCGGATAGGAAATTACATTGGCGTAGGATGTCACATTTCATTTGTGCGATGAGAACCCAACCATTGTCGCTGTTATTGAGGAAGGGGACTTGTTTGTTGGGCAAGAGTTCGCATTAAGTTGAACAGACGTAAAGATGGGCAAGGGATGCGTGGCCTCATTAAAGGAGTTCTCTGTTCTGGACTCTGCCGGGGTAGCTCGCAGAGTGGGATAAGTTATCGGTTTTCTTTTGGAAATTAAAGATGTTTCTGCCACCTTCGTCACGTAGTTATGTACATTAGATTCAGCAGCTAGGTGTGTGCCCATTAAATGTTATGACTTCATCTTCGCTGTAATTCACTGCTATAGTTTGCATAAATAAAATTGCGACTGTCACCATCAGCATCACCCACAGGGATGAATTAGGGAATGGCTTGAGGTAATCAGAGTTTGATTATGATATACGAAGCGCAATGGCGCTGCAATATGAGTCGTTGGGCGGAAGTTTGGGGTTTGAGGCGTCCGTCGGCTGGCGGTATAGGGAAAATATAAATTTAATTCGACTACCGCTCCTTGGGGAAGATAATAAAATGGGGTCGTCGTCGCAGAAGGAATGAGTAATTCAATAGCCTTGGCTGAATTGAATTACAATCGATGGGTTGGTTATGGAAGAGTTTATTCCGAGGGTGGCAGGGGTGGCGTTTTATGACACCGATTGCAGTTGAAAGGTCGTAAATTGTTAAATGAGCTGGCGCTGGGTGAGGGTGGTTGGAAACAATTCAAAACTGCCCACTGTAAACATTTGCATCTGATTATCTAGGCACAATGAATTTGATAGGAAATATACGTAGAGGATAAATGTGTCGTTAAAGATTTTGTGAAATTGAATGCATTGGATTTAAATTTCAGATTTATTATCTTGCATGGCTAGGGTTATTAATTAGCTCTGCCACTGGCTTATCAATGAAGCTTGTTTGGTGCATAGGAATGAGTAATATTATGTTTATTGATAACTTCATTGACGCCCGACTGATGACATTACTGAGATTTTGCAAGCAGCTTATATTGACTTAACTGGTTGTCGGAAAGATATTGGACAAGATACAGAAGCATCAAAAGCAGTGGATACCATAGTGTTGGTTAACAAATGCTTAGCCATTATCGGCCCATACAGGAACCAAAACTTACTCAACTTAACGAAGCTGCTTAATTGTTAATAATTATAATCAGGATAGCATGAAAATGTTACCTCACGCACCACGTGGTCGTAATTACAATTGTGGCCCGGGAGCCTCTCAGTGGGCAATATTAAGAACACCTTCGCCTGGAGCTGACCTAGTTCGCTAAGTGGATACTACATTAGTAGCGCAATGTTTTTGAGCCACCAAAACATGGTGTACTGTTTCTTTGTATCCGTTTCTCCCCTCTCCGCAATGGCGGAACTAAAACAAAGGAGTTCAGAAGTATCAGCGACATACCCGTCGGTACACCCCTTCTTCTGTAACAGCAATTTAGCTTCAATGTTAATAAATGCCTCCGGCGGCGGTGTAATGCCAGGCCGAAGTGTATTGTCAGATACATTTCGTTGGGGTAATAGCCTTTAAAACCTTTAAATTAGAAAATTGATTATCGTTTGCAACCAAGCATCATCAATCATATATGGCTTTGTTGGGATATTATTTTAGGTAGGTACTGCGAGGACTCAGGATTTTGAGGCAGGCCGGGAAATTGCTAACATCTAAGTGAGACTGGGCTACGTGCCCCTTACCTATCCTAACCTAACACACCATATCTCATGCACCAGTATCCTTTCCTTATAACCTGCTGACCACTATTGATGACCATAAGCTATGATAGGCCCATTTAGGGCAATGTAGGCAATTACATTCACCCAGGTTGCAAGTTGACTGCTATGAAGAAGTCATCGTGTTACACCAAAAGCCAATTTTGCCGCAAGACAAGCATAAATTTGTTGATTCAAAGAAATTATACTGCTAGATTCGGATACCGAGGTATTTAACTAAGTTTATCACCGTTCTTTTCATTAATGGTAAATTGTTTAAATTTTTTTTCCTGGTATCCGTAGAGGGACCAGACCATGTCGTTCTTAACGTAATTTTTTCTGATTTGTGGAAGTAGATCTTCAACTTCAATATCCCTAATTTCGCTAAAAATCTCGCTGCGGAAAATATGCTGATGAAATCGATTTTAAGACCTGTTTTGTATGCCACCAAATTGTCAGCAATCGTTTTAGCAAGCCTTAGTGAACCAAATACTCGCTCACTGGTTGTGATGTTAAACTGGAATGGAGAATTCACCGCCCTGTATTGTAAAGCGTCTTTTTGTAATGTTGAAAGTAACTTATGCTTAATTTATTGATAGCTACTGGTAACAGGTAATCACTCTCTAAATATTCACGAATATCAAAGTATACCCACACAGGTCATATTTGTGTGTGTACCTCAGAATGATCTCACAATAGACAATGATGTGGGATATTCAAGCGTTTGCAACTGATTCACTTTTCTCTTCTCGTTCTTTCCGAAGTAATTTGTTGGTACATATTTGGATCGGTATATCAGTAAGCGTTATTTCAATGATTACTTTGATATAGAGTCAAATATTCGTGTAACAATAATTCACTAACACCGGTTAATGACAAGTGTTATCGAAATATTCGCCCATGAGTATACAAGTGACAAAGAGAAGAATTCGTAAAGAGAAACGCTGTGTTGAAAAGAAATCGCAACAATTTCCTCCAAAAATTAAAATATAAACGGTCTTTCATTAGCGACTTGACAAATTCAAACTTTCAGTATGAAGGCACCCTTAAACCGATTACCAAACTCTCAATGTCAAAATATTCACAAAAATCAACATTTTTATTATAATGAAGTACATAAAGGAACAACCTTTACAAATAACTAAAATTGCTTACCGAAATTCGTGTGTAAGAATCGAAAAAAATCAAAAAAATATTTCAAGGTTTATGTATTATAAACTTCACTGGGGTAATGACATTCCATCTGATGAAACTAGATGTCTTTTATTTGGTATGCAGAGTTTGGTAAATCAAAATCGATGTACATATTTTGCGATAATGTTTATTAGAGATATACTTAGTTACCATATTAAATGTGCACAACTTCTTGTACTAATATCAATTGGCGTTGCTAGTTATAATAGTTCAAGAGAATGCGCTCTTTTTTACGAACAATTTCACAGATCAAATTATGGTCGTAACGAACCGGTTTCTCGTTACATCAGGCAAGCAAATTCAGTTTGTACTAGGTTAGACTTTTTTAGAATTTGCACAAGAGAAACCATTAAAATGTATATTTTAAATGTGTAGTGATCACCTGCAAATAATATTTCAGTATAGCTTAGAAAACGTGTTATTAGCAGCACTTTCAAGCGCCCGAGGGTGTTTCCTCATTCCTTCTTGTACTTTTGGAAAAGTAATATTATCTAAGTGGTGCTTATTTAATTTGCTTTGCGAATTTGAGCAGTAACGATTTTCGAAAAGACGTGACGTCACATCCTTTAAAACCGCTGTAATGAGAAAAAAAACACTTCTTGCGCCCATCCATGCTCAGTGTTGGCATAACTGGTATGCTAGCTCTCATTCTCATTTCCTGGCTGAAAAGTCAAAAGGCATTCAAGTGGTAATTTCACTAGGTGGTTGTGCGTAGCTCTTCATAGCGAAATAGCAAAAGCGAATTCGCTAATATCTGCAACTTTGCTAAAAAAACAAAAAGTAACTCCGACTGATGTTAGAGAGGACACCACTCAAACGATTTTAAATTTTAAACCAAAGTGATTTAAATAAGAGTGTTTGGTTAGGCACGTGCAGAAGACAATCGGAACACATCAGAGTAATTAAGATCAGGTCTTAACTAAACGAGTCATAGCAGTCCGCAAAGCGTTAAAATCTGCTCCTGACCAGATGTATTTTCTGAAAAAGCTGTGTTTTCGTATGAAACGTGTCAACGACTAACAATCACCTTGTTAAAAGAGTCGCAAGAACGCTTATACACCACCCGTACAAAAAGTGAAAAGCGAATCACCAGCACTACGTTTGCTTCGCCCATATAAAGTACGCCACAGATCACCTCCAACGCAAGAGAAAAAAAAATACCCTGATAGACATCCCGAAACCTGATAGACCAAGCGGATTCGGTTGCCGTCTGGATAATCACCCTAGGCTATAAACCGCAAACCAGCACCAGATTTTCACCTGACATTCCCCGGACGTACTTTCTATCCAACCAATTCAACCTCACCGGATTTTTTCAAGGAAGAAGTTCATAAATTTCCTTCTGTACCTACAGGGAATATACGGAACTTCCAACGTACCAGATACTGATTTTCATTTATTTGTTTGATCGATTAACTCACCTAAAAATAATCTTTAAAATCTAGACTTAATTTAATATTGTAAAGAGAAATTTGCCAAAAGTACAGTGCTGTAATATCATCCCTCATCTAACACCTATCAAGCGATCCAGTCGACCATTGAAACGCAAAGGGGCGTACGTGATATTTACCAATTTAACAGGAGAGCAAAAAGAAAAAAAAAAATGATTTTCCTTTATTAAAGTGTATTGACATTTTTGGGGTTTTCTTACTGACCAAATGTTTTTATTGTTTTAAAAATTGTTTAGAACTGTTATTTTGGCACGGTTTTTGAGTTCTCCTTTTTGAAGTGATTTTATCGCTCTGGAAAGTCAAAAGTTACCACTTACGCCTCTTTGTCTTGCTTCGGAATACTGGAGAGTTACTTACGACCAATGATTAAAACTGAAATAAGGTATTTTTTTTTTGTTTCTCATGAATAAAACAAACTTTTTATTTTGTTCTATTGATAGTAATTTTATTTATTTACTTTTACTTTATGAGTAGTAACTAAACTACTTATGGATGAGTTGTTGTTGTTTTAATGTGGTAAATTTCTGTAAAATGTGTTCATCAAATCGAATGACGGGATTTCGTCCTTCAGTTAATGATATCAAATCTTTGTACGGGAACTTTAGGCGGTTCTTTGTTTAGATTTTTTAAATCTTTGTTAAACGATTTGTCCGCCATTCTCTGTAATGATATCGATCTATAAGACTGACTGTTGTGTGATGTTTTAAATTCTATCATTCCATCTCACTTCTTTAATTTCTGTCCAATTGATCGGACTGCCTGTTTTATTATATTTTCTTTCGTTTAGGATTCGTAGGTTTTTTAAGACCTCATTGAAGTCATAGAAGTCGCTTGTCTCAAGTTGTTTGACAATATAGGGCTTGCTGCTTCTTGCCAACCGGATTATAGGCACAATTTGTGATGGTAGGAAGAGATCTCCTGCATGATCGATGGCATATGAAATCGCACAGTGAGCAGAGTCACCTTCATTTTGACCATGATTGGTTTCGAAATATCGCAAACTGATTTCTTGAACAGGAAGCTTCATCACTGCCCAAAGTAGCATGGCCACCACAATTGTGTTTTTGTTTTGGCCGGCACAGCCGTCACTGAAGAGATCAAAGTGAGTGACTCCATTTTGAGCGTATAGTGTCAAAAACTGAAAAACACAGGATGATATTTCGCATGCTCCTCTTTTACTGATGGCCTCATGCCAGAAGTAGCAGTAGCAATCTTTTGTAGCCAAATTGTACATGGTGAAAATGAAGTTTGCAAATCTTCTTTTGTAAAATATTGCACCTTCATTAGACTTAGGTAGATAAATAACTTGCTGTAGGTCAAAGACTGCAACGACGTGTTTATACCCTATTCTAAGGGTATATTAATTTTGACGCATAGTTTGTAACATACCTTAATATTGCCCGTAGACCCCTAAAAGTTACTATATTTATGATCAGCATCGATAGTAATGTCGATCTAGCCATGTCCGTCCGTCCGTCCGTCCGTCCGTCCGTCTGTCGGCAAAAATTAGGGCTTTAAACTGGACCTAGAGAGCTGAAATTTTAACCATATACTCTCTAGGGTCCCGAAATAACCAAGCCGCCCACAGACACGCCCACAAACTAAAAAAACAAAATTTTGGAAAAAATCGAATTTTGAGCTAGAAAGCTGAAATTTTTTATATATGATCTATGACTCCTAAAACTGCTCGGGATAAAAAAATTTCAAAATCCGCCCACTGACACGCCCACAAATAAATAAAACAATTTATTTTGAAAATCCAAAGTTTGAGCTAGGGAAATTTTAACCATATACTCTCTAGGGTCCCGAAATAATCAAGTTTACGAATTTTTGAAATCCGCCCACAGACACGCCTACAAACTCAGAAAAACCAAATTTTGGAAAAAATCGAATTTTGAGCTAGAAAGCTGAAATTTTTTATATATGATCTATGACACCTAAAACTGCTCGGGATAAAAAATTTTCAAAATCCGCCCACTGACACGCACTTTTTATACCCTATTCTAGGGGTATATTAATTTTGACGCATAGTTTGTAACATACCTTAATATTGCCCGTAGACCCCTAAAAGTTACTATATTTATGATCAGCATCGATAGTAATGTCGATCTAGCCATGTCCGTCCGTCCGTCCGTCCGTCCGTCCGTCCGTCCGTCCGTCCGTCCGTCCGTCCGTCCGTCGGCAAAAATTAGGCCTTTAAACTGGACCTAGAGAGCTGAAATTTTAACCATATACTCTCTAGGGTCCCGAAATAATCAAGTTTACGAATTTTTGAAATCCGCCCACAGACACGCCCACAAACTCAAAAAAACAAAATTTTGGAAAAAATCGAATTTTGAGCTAGGAAGCTGAAATTTTTTATATATGATCTATGACTCCTAAAACTGCTCCGGATATAAAATTTTCAAAATCCGCCCACTGCCACGCCCACAAAAAAATAAAACAATTTTATTGAAAAACCAAAATTTGAGCTAGGGAGCTGAAATTTTTAATATATACTCTCTAGGGGCCCTTTAAGCTCATGTATAAATATTTTCAAAATCCGCCCACTGACACGCCCACAAATAAATAAAACAATTTTTTTGAAAATCCAAAGTTTGAGCTAGGGAGCTGAAATTTATAATATATACTCTCTAGGGGCCCTTTAAGCTCATGTATAAATATTTTCAAAATCCGCCCACTGACACGCCCACAAATAAATAAAACAATTTTTTTGAAAATCCAAAGTTTGAGCTAGGGAGCTGAAATTTATATATATACTCTCTAGGGGCCCTTTATGCTCATGTGTTATTTTTTTTTTAAATCTGCCTACTGACACGCCCACAATTAAATAAAACAATTTTATTGAATCACCCAAGTTTGAGCTAGGGAGCGTTTTTTTTGATAAAATCCTTTAAATGTTATATAACAAAATATGTAGAGCGTTCTTAACAATTTAACCATACTTAGACTTTTGTCACGCCCACTTATGAGGGATAGGAATAAGAATAGGGTATCCAACAGTTCGCCCAAGCGGACTGTAGCCCGTCCCTATGTTTATACCCTATTCTAAGGGTATATTAATTTTTGAAAATCCAAAGTTTCAGCTAGGGAGCTGAAATTTATAGTATATACTCTCTATGGGCCCTTTATGCTCATGTGTAAATATTTTCAAAATCCGCCCACTGACACGCCCACAATTATTTTTTTTTTTTTTTGAAAATTCAAAGTTTGAGCTAGGGAGCTGAAATTTATAATATATACTCTCTAGAGGCCCTTTATTCTCATGTGTTAATTTTTTTTAAATCCGCCTACTGACACGCCCACAATTAAATAAAACAATTTTATTGAAACACCCAAGTTTGAGCTAGGGAGCGTTTTTTTTGGTAAAATCCTTTAAATGTTATTTAACAAAATATGTAGAGCGTTCTTAACAATTCAACCATACTTAGACTTTTGCCACGCCCACTTATGAGGGATAGGAATAAGAATAGGGTATCCAACAGTTCGCCCAAGCGGACTGTAGCCCGTCCCTATGTTTTTATACCCTATTCTAGGGGTATATTAATTTTGACGCATAGTTTGTAACATACCTTAATATTGCCCGTAGACCCCTAAAAGTTACTATATTTATGATCAGCATCGATAGTAATGTCGATCTAGCCATGTCCGTCCGTCCGTCCGTCCGTCCGTCCGTCCGTCCGTCGGCAAAAATTAGGCCTTTAAACTGGACCTAGAGAGCTGAAATTTTAACCATATACTCTCTAGGGTCCCGAAATAATCAAGTTTACGAATTTTTGAAATCCGCCCACAGACACGCCCACAAACTCAAAAAAACAAAATTTTGGAAAAAATCGAATTTTGAGCTAGGAAGCTGAAATTTTTTATATATGGTCTATGACTCCTAAAACTGCTCGGGATATAAAATTTTCAAAATCCGCCCACTGCCACGCCCACAAAAAAATAAAACAATTTTATGAAAAAACCAAAATTCGAGCTAGGGAGCTGAAATTTTTAATATATACTCTCTAGGGGCCCTTTAAGCTCATGTATAAATATTTTCAAAATCCGCCCACTGACACGCCCACAAATAAATAAAACAATTTTTTTGAAAATCCAAAGTTTGAGCTAGGGAGCTGAAATTTATAATATATACTCTCTAGGGGCCCTTTAAGCTCATGTATAAATATTTTCAAAATCCGCCCACTGACACGCCCACAAATAAATAAAACAATTTTTTTGAAAATCCAAAGTTTGAGCTAGGGGGCTGAAATTTATAATATATACTCTCTAGGGGCCCTTTATGCTCATGTGTTAATTTTTTTTTAAATCCGCCTACTGACACGCCCACAATTAAATAAAACAATTTTATTGAAACACCCAAGTTTGAGCTAGGGAGCGTTTTTTTTGATAAAATCCTTTAAATGTTATATAACAAAATATGTAGAGCGTTCTTAACAATTTAACCATACTTAGACTTTTGTCACGCCCACTTATGAGGGATAGGAATAAGAATAGGGTATCCAACAGTTCGCCCAAGCGGACTGTAGCCCGTCCCTATGTTTTGTTTTGCATTGCAACATTTTTAAGAGTTTCCTTAATTTGCCTCACTTTGTTTTTCTCAGAGGTATGAGCATTGAATAGTTTCTCTAGTTTATCTTTAACTTGACTATCTCCTTGCATGTATGTCATACACAAACTGCACTGATCCTTTTTTGGTCGGTGAAAGCTTAGATTCATTCATTTGAATACGTTGAGGGAAGTACGGAGGCTTGGCGTTTGATTTCCAGAATTTTCTTCCGACTACATCCGGTACAATGGAACAGGTTAAAAATTGTATATCTTAAGACTGAGTTAAGATATAAAATTTATTTAAATGCAATTACAAAGGCTATTATTTCTTCTAAAAATAGAGGCCTAAAATTAATTTTATTTATTGGGAATCATCAGTCACATCACTTACGCCCGTTTCTGTTTCCGAGAATAATAAGAAAATCAAAGAGGCGTAAGCTCACATACGCCTATTCGTGCTACGAAACAATTACAAAATATGACTTACACCCCAAAACAAAAAGACAAAATCTCAGAAATGGGTTCGAATTCATTTACGACCTTTTGTGATGCCAAAGAACTTGCTTTAACAAGTTGTTTTATGTAATAATTTCAAAATGGGGTTTTTGGTACTTACGCCCCTTTGTGTTTCAATGGTCGCAGTGTGCATACCAGGTCTGCAGAATTTTCCGGACACCAAGTAAGTGTTAATTCAATCTTTTTGTAGGTTGGCATATTTCCTTTTCTTTTATATTATAATATTGGATTTATCTTTCATTTTGATTCTACATATTTATGTTCGTATAATCGGTTCATACCGGCCTCATACATCAAATGTACATTTATTAAGTTTACTCACATGAATTATATTTTTTTCATTTCAATTAATCTGAACAGTATAAATCAAACAAATAAATATTCATTTCCTTGAAATCATGAATTGCTAAATTCCTAAAATGGCTTCTTAGATCTATTTTCAATTGGCATGAAGTGAAGTAGGTTGGCGTAAATCGGACGTGAGTTAGACAAGAGGGTTATCGTAGCATCGTAGGCAAGGTGACCCAGGTGCACAATGTGCATAGTAAGGTGGGTTAGTCCTACAAGAGGTGTTTTGCATCACTTCTGGTTAACACCAACTGACCAGTCTTAGTTTGGTATTTGTTTTTGAGCGTGCTTCCTTATAGCTGGCACGATAATATCTTTGAGGGAAGGTAAGTAACAAAGCACCCCCCCACTCGACGAGCTACTGCCGTGCATCGCGAGCGTGCCAGAATTTGTTACATGGATATAGTCATCCAATCCTGCCTCCCACAAATGTACTTAGATCTACTTGAAGTTTGTATATATTTATTTACAATTATTTATGATAAACCTTTATTTACTTATGTAGCTTTATTAAAATATTGTTATCTTAGTCTATAAGAGAACTTTGTTCTTTGATTGATGAAATAAAGAAATAAATAAATAAATAAAGAAATTCCGAGTCAGTGGCCGGAACTGGCCGGACAAGCAATTCATTGTCTAGTGAACAAATTTGAGTCAAAATATTCGCTTCTTTATATTGCCGTGTCAGTGAGACTACGTTTTGTCCGAAGTGTGGAGAATATTGCTGCCGTAGAGGCGTCCGTCGGAAACCAGCCAAATCAGTCAATTTCACGGCGTTCTTAAGAATTGGGCCTCTCCCAGACCATATTATGGCGAATTTTGGGTAAGAATCTTGGCCTACACCCTAACCAGATCAAGCTGACTCAAGAACTAAAGCCACTTGTTCATATGAAGCGACGTAAGTTCTCGAATTGGGCTCTGAACCTAATGGAAGAAAATGAAGAATTTCATCGCAAAATCATCTTCAGCTATGAAGCGCATTTTTGGTTAAACGGCTTCGTCAATAAGCAAAATATGTGTTACTGCACAGGTGAGAACCTTCATGTGCTTCGTGAAACAGCGCTTCATCTTAAAAAGTCACTGTTTGGTGCGACTTTCATGTTATTGGGCCTTTTCTTTCGTCGATGAAAATGACCGTCGTGGTACGGTAAATGGTATTCGCTACAGAGACATGTTGGAACGTTATTTCCTTGAGCAATTGCATAAATTGGACATCAGTGATATGTGGTTCCAACAAGAAGGCGCGGCACCATAAGTCACAGGGCAACAATCGAGTTATTGAAGTCTCGGTTCGGTGAACGTGTTATCTCGAGAAACGGACCCGTCTATTGGCCGCCGAGATCGTGTGATTTAAAGCCTATAAACTTTTTTTTAATGGGGCTACATTAAGTCATTGGTCTATGCCAAAAAGTCGGCGACGTTAGAGGAGCTCGGCCGAGTCATCGAAAATTGGGTTGAACGTATCGACCGCTGCAACGACTCGAATTTTATTCAAAAATATTTTGATAGTAATACAAGCCAATAATTATTTTTTTTAAATATCTCAAGTAGTTTGCATTTTATTTAAAAAAGAAGTTGTCAAGTCCTTAATGAAAGACCCATATTAAGAAGAAGCTACATAAATTTGCCGTTCGTATTCGGCATAGAATTTTTGGTGTTTCCATTCGTGATAAAAAAAAAATACCTTGGCACATACAATCCGCTGGAAGTGCTAGGACCATACGGTCGAATAACGGAACTTTACAAAACTGGTTTTAACTCAAAAACAAGTTGGTTCTTATAACTTATAATCAGTTAATACTACTACCATTTTGAACAAACTTGCATACTTAGATTTGCAAAATATTTTTTTTTATTAATTTATTTATACAATAGTTTTTAAATTAAAAAAAAAACTTTTCTCCAAACGGCTATAATGTTTTTGATCAATTTGAATGGTTTGAATGTAAGAAGATGAATTACTCAGTTTTTACCTAAAGACTCGTTAAACGGTCCTTAAAAAAAACGGCCAATTTCTTAAAAGGAATTTTAAGGGAATTTTAAGAGAATTTTTGGAAGATTTTCTTACAACTACTTTTTCTTATAAACGTTTCTATGATGTTTCAAAACACAACTTATCTTAAAAAAGGTTATATACATTTTGATTATTTTTGCAATTTTTAATTATTGGAGTAAATGTAAGAACATGGCTCAGATTTTTATAGTCATTGAAAAACAATGGATACACGAGTATCCAAGAAATTTAAGGGTGGCGACGGTGTAGAGGTTAGTGTGTTGGCTTGTGGCCCGTGCGGTGTAGGTTCAATCCCCATGGGGAACAACAACATACGCCACCCAATCACATGCCTCTACACCAAAACGAGGATTTCTGCCTGGTAGTACAATGGACCGTTACCGAGTCTGAGTGCTCTGGGATTTGGATTTCCTTTTTTTCAAAAAAAATCCAAGAAATTTCATATTTAAGCTAATACTACTATTTTAAATAAATTGTCATGTTTGTTTTTAAATAAGGCAATCCAAATCCCAGAGTACGCAGACTCGGTAGTGGTCCATTTATGTACACTGGCACAAATCCTCTTTTTGGTGTATATGTTGTAGAAAACAAGCTGTCGTCGTTTCTCTCCATTTTATGAGTGACGTATGTTGTTGATCCTCATGGGGATTTAAACTACACGCACGAATCACAAGCCAACACACTAACCTCTGCCACATAACCACCGTAACACATTTTCATATTCAGAATTTCTAAATATTTTTTATAAAGTCTCAATTCATATAACACTTTCTAACTGTTTTTAATAAGGTCATAATAACAGTTTCTAAATGTGTTTAATAAGGTCACTTTACCGATTTTAATATGAGTGTTTTGGTGTTTGAAATACTTGCAGTCAAGATTTAGCATTTGATATACGAAGAAACGGCAACGTTAATTCGTCATGCGGATTACGTTGATTTCGTAGTATTGCCTCCGCCACAAGTGGACGAACTAAGCGACGTCGAAGGAATCGACGAAGATAATCAAATATTGAACGATCCGAGTGCATTCATACCCGTAGAAGTGGCCGGTGAAATCGAAGTAGCTTGTGATTGTGATAAAAACAACGAGATATTGTTGGTTCGCTGGAACGATAATGCTGTTGTCACGGTTGCGTGGAACAATGAGCCGATTGAGTCGATGCATCGCGCCCAACGTTGGGATAAAAAAGCCGCTCGGATGAGAACATTTGAAATGCCGCTGTTATTCACGCATATAACTCACGAATGAGAGGCGTCGATTTATTCGATAACATTTCATTGCGTTCTGCGAAAATTCAAGGCAGAAAATCAGAAAGGACATGTTTTTCGCAGAGTATCTATGTCGCTAAACCAAAAACTCCAAAGATCCCAAGTCCTGCCAAATAGACAGCAGCAATAGCGTTGAATAAAATAGGCATGGATAAAGTCAAGGTTCTTAGAACGAGGAAATATGATTCGTTCTCTCATGAAAAGTTCGCAAAGGAATTTGATTTCTGATTCGATCGCGAACCTTATTTTTCAATTCGTTTAAAAATAAAAATCGTTTTCGCGATCGAATCAAATCTGTTGCGATCTGTAAAATGTAGTTCGTTCACGAATTTATCAGTTGCGAACTATTTGAGATCCGTTCGCGAACTGTTCGAATAAGAAAAAAAAAGTCATTTAACATGAAAATTATATTACATATTTTAATATTGAAAGAACCTAAGTGACTGAGCTTACATGGTATGTCTTGCCATATCTTTAAGTATTTTTAATTATTTTTTAAATAAAATAAAGTAAAGTATGCCGAGAGCAAGCATACAAAATAACTTTTGCTATACAAAATATTATATTTATCTACCAAATATGTGTAAGTCATTAAATAAAAATACTTCTTTGAATTGCTTTGCCAGGCATAACTGATAAGTCGGCTATATACTATATATGTTAAACAGTTATTGTTAAAAAAAATGTATGTTTTTTCAAAAAGCCTCAATAAAAGAACATAAGTGAAAAGTATTTTTATTACATATTAAGATTTTGGAATAAATGTGCATTCAGTTTAACTAACAAAACATTATTTATTGATTCTTTGGATAATCATTAACGCCCGAATCATTAAAATTGACACTATGTAGTGTTGTATAGTGTCTTTTTATATTCCCTGTAACTTTTCCTTTCAATGTTCTCTCACAAAGTAAGCAAGTCGATTCGTCAGCTTCTGCATTAAAAGAAACATATTTATTTAACTCAAATGTCTTTATTTTCCCCATTTCAACTAAAATAATAACTATTGAAAATATAAATCGCTTCACAAAGATACCGAACGGATACTTGATAGAGAATAATTTGTTTTATGGATCTTTACGGATCCTTATTGCGAGCGAACCATATTGTACCTGAATTTCTGTTTTCCGATCTCTCACGAACGAGAGATACAGAAAAAAGGATACAGTGCGTTCGTGAGAGAACTATAGGTACATTTTTAAAGATCGAACATTTTATCGTTCGCGAACTTTATTTTTTATGGTTCGTGAGAACATCAATAAAGAACGATAAAGATCTTTATTTTATCGTTGACGAGCGATATTTTACGAACTCTAGATAAAGTAAGCCACACGTTGGAGCAAATTCCGAAGCTTTTTCGCTGCCGACATTGCCATATATCATTCAAATGCAAGAAATGTGACGTTGTTTTGCGCCGAGAATGTTTAATTATGTTCCACAATATGTAAAAATGTAATCGAAATGGCTTTTTTCATTACTACAGCAATCTCACACAATAAAATATTTTCCTGATTTATTTGTTAGATTTGCATTTTCACCAGTACTGCGCACTGCCGGGTGGTTGGTTTTTCGACCACCGCCCAAACCTTAGAAGGTAAAAGAAAATAGGGTGTGTTATTATTGCCTAAACATCATCGGTTCAACGGTCCAAAATAAAAAATGTTCGCAGTCGAAATCAATCCATGGGATGCATCTGCTCGTGTTTAAGGGTCGAAAGCGTACCATTTTAATTTTATGGACATTTTTGATTGTATGGTAACTCCGGGATAGATTTCAAGTTGGAAGTTCAGCTGAGCAAGTGTTCGATGTTCCATACTGTTTTGTTATCTTCGGAAGATCTATACAGATGCCCGCAGTGCACTGCAGCGCGTAGAAACTCTTTTCGTGTTGACAGTACCCCCTCCATTTTTCTAATAATAAGAGACAAGCCGACATCCAAATCCAATCGCCGAAAGAAAATGAAGCGAAATCGAATGACAGTATAACTATTGAAATGGTTTTTAATGAACTTGTTGAATTGAAAAAAGCAAACCATGAATGTCTTTCAAAATTAACTTTGCTGCAAACAGAAAACAATGAGCTTAAAACATCAGTGAGTGTGCTACAAAAACGAATCAATTTTTTGGAACAATCGAACTTAAATAAAGTGATTGAAATAGTTAATGTGCCGAATGTTGACAATTCCACTGCACTTGAAGTCGCGATGAAAATTGTACGCAATGGTGTGGGCTACGAGCTGCATGAGCACGATATAGACTCTTGCTATGTAAAAAAAGGTTAAAGCAAAGAGAAACGAGAAAAGTTCGCGCTATTCTCCCGCCGCCACCACAACCAATGTTAACATCATATCTCTTCGCTTAACTCGTCATATGGTTAAAGAGAAAATCATGAAAATGAAATATAAGAAAAAAATAACAACAAATGTACTAAGCGACGATAAGATTAAAATCGAAAGGAAATTTAAGTTTATACGGATGAGGAATGGCATAATTTTTTTGCGTAGAAAGGAGGGCGATAATGCCATCAAAGTGAGGTATTTTGAAGACCTCAATAATATTTAAATCAAATATATTATATAATGAAGAAATATCCCTCAAATTATGAAAAAGATTATGCTATTCCCATCCGTTCTACACTATTAATTCACCAGAATATACGTAGTATGAGAGCAAATTTTAACTCTCTATTAGCTCATTTAAATGCTTGTAATTTTGATGCACATTTCATTGTGTTAACTGAAATATGGTTGTACGACTATGAACTATCTAACTATACTATTCCTGGCTATGTACCTAATGCCAACTGTAACAATAGCGCAGGCGGTGTCGTTGTTTATATCAAAAAAGAGTACGAATGTGTTTTTGTAAAATTTAGTTTGAGTACTGCCGACGTTTTGAGAATTGATTGTCATATTTGCGATGAACAATTTACTTTTTTTTGTATATATTGTTTACATGAAAGTAACCTTAATAAGAACATGTTTATAGATCAATTGAATAACTTACTTAAAGATGTAAAGACAAACAATTTATTGGTCCTGGGAGACATGAACATTGATACTTTAAAAATAACTCAGACACGGATAATTATCTGCTGTTAATGTCGTCATATGGCTTGAAGTCTCTGATTTCCGTACCCACTCGTATCACAGATAGCTCGACTACATGCATTGATCATATTTTTGTAAGGCTTAGGTCGTGCTTCTCACATAAGTTGTATGCAGAAGTACTAGATTACAAAATAACAGATCACTGCATGACTAGTCTGTGCATAGAAAAACCACCTTATGTAAATATAGATAAATATATACCCTCTACAGTCACACGTAAGACAGACTACAAAAAACTTGTTGAGTGCTTAAAGTATGAGTTCTGGGAGCCAGTGTATGCCGAAAATAACCCCTCTCAGGCATATGATATCTTTGTAAAAATTCTAAGTAGGCACATTCAAAGCTGTACTGCTATTGAGTCCCATAAAAATTATAAATTAAAACGTCTAAGGCCATGGATAAGTAAGGGGTTATTGGCAAAAATTTCCAAGAAAAATTTGATTAGGAACAAATGTTTACGCCATCCTGATAACTTAAATCTTAAAAACTTCTATAGGAAATTAAGTGAAGAAGTTAAAGAGAAAGTAAAATCTAGTAAGGATAATTATTATTCTAAAAAAATTCAGAATTGTAGAGGAAACATAAGGGTTGAATGGAGGGTGGTAAATAATATTCTTAACAAACAAAACGAAAAAGAACAAATTCTTAAAATTGAATTAAATAATGGCGTGATATCGAATCCTGTAGAAATTGCCAATCATTTTAATAAATATGTTGTGTCCGTTGCTTCTAAATCGAAGACACCCCCTACCGATGCTAACTGTGATTGTAATCTATATGCAGATTTAATTGACGACTCTTTTCAAACAAATAGTTTTGTTTTCGAACAGTTTACACCAATTGAAATATATAAACAGATAATGTCCATGGACAACAAGCTATCGTGCACCTCTGATAACATCATTAGTCATTTGTTTAATGAAAGCGTTAGCTGTGGTATTATGCCTTCATCTTTAAAAAGTGCTGAAGTTATTCCACTCTTTAGAAAGGGAAATCGAAGTTTAATGACGCAATATAGGCCTATTTCATTACTTCCGACGTTTTGCAAATTATTTGAAAAACTAATAAATAAGCGTGTGATATCTTTTTTAAACAAAAATAATTTTTTTAGTGATGAGCAGTTTGGCTTTCGCGAAAATAGGTCAACTGAAGATGCAATTTTGAAATTTTGTAGCGAAATCTATGACAGTTTTAATAACAATAATATTAATTTCTTCACTCTGTTTATAGATATGACTAAAGCTTTTGGTATGGTCAATCACAGTATACTTTTAGATAAATTATACAAAGCTGGATTAAGAGGTGTTATTTATAATTGGTTTTCATCTTACTTGTCAGGCAGAAGTCAACGTGTAAGACTCGATGATGGCACATACAGTGATTTCGAATCAATTAATATTGGTGTACCTCAAGGTTCAGTTTTAGGGCCGGTTTTGTTCTTGATCTACATAAATTCAGTATTTAAACAAAACTTTAACAGTCAGGTAACAGCTTTTGCTGATGATATGGCATTTTCTTATGCCAACAATAGCTTATTTGAATCTGTGATTAATCTCCAAAATGACTTGCAAATACTCAGACAATGGTTCGAAAAACATGAGTTAATAATTAGCGAAAAAACTAAATTGATGATATGTAATTTAAGAGGTCCCTGTCCGCTGAACTGTGATGTTGTTTTTCATTCATCTTCTTGTGAGAAATTGTCCTTATGTGCTCACACTTGTGGCAAACAAAATTATGTTGATGATTTAGCATGCCATTCTAGCTGTTTTACAATAGATGGTGTCGAAAGCTTTAAATATCTAGGAGTTTTAATAGATAGAAACCTAAATTGGAAGGCTCATGTGGATGAAGTTAAAAAAATATATGTTGGCTGTTACTCGTAAATTATATTTATTAAAACCTCATTGTTCTAGAAAAATACTTTCTATGATCTATTATGGTCTTGCTCACTCGAAATTACAGTACGGTATTGTAACCTGGTGTGGGACTTATAGTAGTACAATTGATGTTTTGAAGATAGCACAAAAGCACATTATTAGAATCATCTGTGGTGCAAATAGATTGACCCCCAGTTGGCCCCTCTTTTCTAGTATTCGTGTTTTACCAATAAACTATTTATATACTCGTATCTTTAAGGTTCTAAAAGTGTTCTTTTTACGCAGCGGGTACAGTACCACTCTCAGGAACTCGAATCTGTATAGGTTGAGAGTAAATACTTTGGGACTGGTTAATATTCCGATTTCCAAAAAAACTCACTTCTCGAATTTTTATACAGCGACCGCGCCCAAGCTTTTTAATAAATTGCCGCAATCAATAAGGAACATACGAGTTTCCACCTTATTCCTAAAAAGCTTAAAAAGTTGGCTCTTCAGTTTGGATAGTTCTGCAGTCAAATTATCGCTAAATTCAGCTTAGTTCAATATTTAACGATATATTATATATATTGTATCTTATTTTGTATTTCTTTGTTTTGTTTTTATTTTTTCACATTATAGAAATGTTAATGTTAACCCCACACACGTAGATAACATTTTATTATTTTTAATTGAAGGATCATTCGCCTCTAGTCACGTAAGTGCTACAGAATGATACCGATTTATTCTTTATCTTTTCAAAAATGTTAACTTGACTTTGAATTTTTTTTATTGAATTATAGAAACTTTGTAAATTATATAAGCTAACACTTTTGGATTATAATGAATAAATTATAAATAAAAAAAAAAAAAAAAAAAAAATCATAAGTCCTAATAAAACACGGGTAGATACCTAATATCTTAAAAATGGATAATGTGACTGGAAAAAAGTCGGTAGTTTACTTCATACCTCAATTTGAATACACATAAAATAAGAAATATTTTTTTATAAAACAATTAGAAAATGGAAAAACATTCGTGCACTTTATTTTCGATGAATAATGTTCGACAAGTAAAACGATTTGACAAATTTAGAACTAGTTTTCCATGACTTTTAAAAACTGCAATGAATTGAACAGCAACTAAATGTCCACGCCCAGTTGCCAGAAGGTATTTCATTGCATTATCCTTTTCATAATACGGAATACGGATTTCCGCTCAAAATTCGACAACAAACTTCCAAACAAAAAGCGATATCATGTAGCTACATGCTTACATAGTGCGCTCTTAACGACATCAACATGACAATTAAAATGTCAAGCAAAAGCAATCCTGCGCTTGTACTGCTAGATGAAACGCTAAAATCATAAGGTATGCTATTCCTGCGGAAGTTCAAAGCCACCTAAAGTCAGTGTCGTTCATTGCGAGAGCTGGAGGCACACAGATACCATTAATCTTCTTTCTGCCAAACCAATAGATGCTCTCGAATACGGAAAACTATATTTTCCGGTTTAATACGACTCCGGAGGAAGGTTGTCACTTAACACACACACACAGCGCTGGCAAATTTTTAGAATTTAAATTTACATCAAAGCGCAAAATACAGACAATGCGGTGTGTTCCAGGAGCATATCGTTGGTAGCCTTAGTGAGGGAAAAACACAATCGGTATAACATTCCCGCAGGATTAATCTCGGAATTTAAATGCATATTTATGGACATGGCAAATTTGTTTGGCAACAACTATTGTATTTGTTGGTTTGGCAAATACAATCAAACTTGTACATGAGTCGGATAGGGCTGTGTGTCGTTTTGTAAAACACTTGTTAAGCCCTACACTGGATACGAAGTTGAAAGTTAGATACTTCTACAACGCCACCACTGAGCATGGCTGCCGTGTGATTTGGGTTTATTGTTTGCATTTGCATTTGCAAATGGCAGCGCGATGAAGAGGAACTTTGCTCGGGCCAACGATTTCATTTCTCGTCACACAGGCACATCCAATTGAACAGCGCCAAAGAATGACTGCACAAGTACATATTTTGTTATATTGGGAATTTGCTTTATGTTAAACAAATTCGACGGACAGTTTTAATTAGTTTTAGATTTATTGGTAAAACAGGACGACTGGAGCTGCTCTGCTAAGGAATTTATAGCGGATGCCTAACTAGTTGTAATTTCGAATAATTTTTACAAAGCGGATATTTACCTGACTACTAAGAGACTTAGGGCTGTTTGCTGAAACATATTTCAGATGAACATAACAACTTATGTGTCAGTTTACGCGGAGGAAAAAGGAGCACATAAGCGTTTATGCTGACCGGGCGGGCGGGACTCGGATAGTTCGGAGATTCGTGCGCTGGATGCTTTCTAGAGATCCAAGGTCATTTTGCCATTTTTTTTGTTTTTTTTTAATATAGATATTAATTTAAAATAAATATATAAAAAAAGGAAATCGAAATCCCAGAGCACTCTGACTCGGTAAAGATCCATTGTATTACCAAGCAGAAATCCTCTTTTTGGTGTAGAGGTTGGAGAAACAAGGTGTTATTCGTTTCTCTTCTTTAATGGCTGGCGTGTGTTGTTGTCCCCATTGGGGATTGAACCTTCACCGTATGGGTCACAAGCCGACACACTAACCTCGCCATCACTACACTGTATAATGTTGTATGTTAGACCCTATCCAACGTACTACGTCTTTAGTAGTACAATACACGAATAGGCGCGTAAAAATGTCACCTCCAGCCCGGTCTGCTGGGAATTTCAAATCAAGACTAACTTCCTATTCCGCATATGAAAATATTATTAATTTGCTATATTCTCGTGGAAATACGTGCACGAGAATAAAGAAGAAGCAGTATTGGGCGAAAGGAGCTCAGCAAAAAAGAGTGGCAGAGTCGAAGGAGCTTCGAAATAACAGGTAGATGGATTGCGCACCTGATCAGGAACATTGTCCTTGGACGGAACGGAAACATAGCGATATAAACTTCTATATCAACCAATCCTCAACCGCATGTGAAGATTTCAACAGTTATCTTGACAAGATGCACGAAGAAGAGAGCGCAGTCTGCAAATACGGCGACTCTTCGGAGGGTGTGGTACATGATTGACCACGTTTTAAAATTTCGTTTTTAAAATTTAGCTTAACGAAATGTTGCAAACCAGATTCTTGCGTTGAAATAAAATATTTAATATTTGGACTTACTCGTAGTCTTGAGTCTACATAAATTTTTGAGAGAATGATAAACAGTATTGGGTAGCCCGCCCACGCACTTCGTTGCTCCGCTGAGTGTAGGTGTTAGTTGTCTGGCAGGCACCAATGTCAGTTTACTTTTCCGAATTGAACAGTTTAATTTATTTATTTGTTTAAAAAAAAGAGACAACATAGCAAACAATTTCACAAATAAAGAGAGAGAAAGTCGTAAACATACCTTAACAAGAAAAATGAAAACCTCACTAGCACAGAGGCAAAGCCTTGGGAACCCGACGAGGGTTTCGCGGAGAGCCCTTCTTTTTTGGAATTAAAAACGGTGATATGTACAAGTACGTAGGTGGGGTGGTAATTGTTGGTGGTTGACCTTAGTCCCATGGCAGCAATATGCTCGACGGTTGGCTGAAATGAATGTACCTTGGTTCCGGTCAATAATGAAAAATAATGTCGTCCAACCTGTGACCTCCTCTGCTAGCTCGGCAGACTGTCAACCTTTTACCAAAATTTTGAATCACTTTTTCGCATAATGAAAGTTCAATAAGTGATATTTGCTCGATGATGTCGTCTTTGAGGTCTTGAACAGTTTGAGGATTATGGCATAAACTTCTTCAAGAAACCCCATAAGAAAAAATCCAGTGGTGTTAAATCGCATGATCTTGGTGGCCAACTCACGTCTGTTTTTCGGGAAATTATGCCATTGTTAAACTTCTCTTTCAAAAGATCGATTGGGTTCATTGCTGTGTGGCATTTTGCACCATCCTATTGAAACCACATATTCTGCACATCAATATCTTCCAATTAACTCCACAAAAAGTTTCTAATCATCGGTTGAAATCGAGCTTCATCCACAGTAACTGCATTGCTATTTTTACCTTCGAAGAAAATTTTTTTTTTTTGGTTTCATTCAAGGATTTTCTTCAGCCCAAATGCGAAAGTTTGGTTTATTGACATAACCGCCAATTGCAAAATGAGCCTCATCGGTGAAGATAATTTGCAAGAAAAAATTGTTATTTTGTTGTTGCTTCCCTATGGCCTAATTAACGACGCAATGCATGGTCAGTTGGCTTTAATTCTTGTGTTAACTGTATTTTGTAAGCTTTTACAAGCAGATCTCTGTGCAAAATGTTAAACAAAGTTGTTGGTTTGAGGTTTAATTGCTGTAAACGACGACGAATTGACGTCCTTGGCTCTTCAGGAACACTACTGCTAACAGCTGCAATATATCCACTCGATGATAGCCTTTACTTCTCTGATCTTTAACCGAACCAGTTTCTTCAAATTTATGAACGATAAGTTTAATAGCACGGTTTGACGGAGCATTTTCTCTACTGTATTTTGAACGAAATTTTCTTTTAACTTCTGCAAAACTTTCACCATATTTAAAATAAGTTTTAATAATAAAAACATGTTGATCAATAGTGAACCGATGCATTTTAGCTAACGAGAATGTAGGTATTTACTTCATACCTGAAAGAACTTCGGTGTAATCTAATAGCTGTAAAGTGACGGTCAATTTGATCGCATATGTAAATGGTTGATTCCTGTGCATAAATGTTGAACATTCAGTTGCAATGGCAGCTGATTGTGGGCATTTTAAGGACACAGCAGCACCACATGGGTGTAACGAAGAGAGCGGTCTGAGGATGGATTGGAGGCAGTGCATGGTTAGATTTTAGTCCGTGGGAGTCGGAAACACCAAATGGTGATTTCATACCACTTGATAGAACATAACGTATTCTCTCCTTTAAAAACAAAAAGGGCAGGTGTCGTCAACAGATCCGTCCGAATAGAAACTGTTGTCTTGCAACCTAGGAAGACAAAATCGAATTTTTTTTATCGAAGCAATTTAGAGGTATTTCGAGAGTTCGTCTACCTTGGAATAAAAATCAACTCCATGTATGACACTTTAGTGAAAATTTTACTATGAATTCAAAAAATATTAGGCATAAACGGCTCATACAAAACCTAAAACCTCTAAGTGCGTGCCTCTTATTTCTCATGACAACCAATACTCTTGGATGCTTGTCAGGCTTACGCCGAGATAAGGCAGTGGACAAAATCTCTTGGTCTTACTAAGCCTGAGCATTGATTTGAATCTGAGATCTCTCGATCGGTAGTCCAACGCACTAACAACTTAATTGAAACTTAAACGGAAACTTTTTTCATTCGATATGTGGTCATATAGGTGAGGTCGGATAAAGTCGAAAAAACCATAACAAGTTGACTACATTAGCTCGGCCATTTCAATCGAATGGAGAATAATGCTACAGCGACCATCAATTCCCAAACCCAGTTTTGAGACGACAAGATAGACCAAACTTCTAGTATCCCGAGTACTAGACAGCTTGGTGTGAACAGCTGGAATTATTGTACGTGGTTAATGCTCTTCACGGCGAAACAGCTCAGTGTCAATTGCCTATAAACCAAGGAAAGGATAAATGTTTATCTGGATTAGGTTTCCCTTGTTGTACTGTCACATACCGCCAGTGGAGCCCACTTGGATGCGGAATTCCGCCTCTTGGCTTTTTTAATCATACAATTCCAGGTCTTTCTGTAATTCAAATTAAAGCTTTATCAGATAATCTTCTCTATGCTATCACATGCACCCACACAAGTCCAGAAGAAATCCCTATCCCTGTCAAATTTTAGGTCTTCATGCCTTGCATAAAAAGTAGAAACAGAACGATCCATGCCACTGCATTTGCTGTTTTGTATGCCACCATCATCGTCGTTGTAATTAAATCATGAATACAAATCCAATTAAGGACATAAGAAAGTCAAGGCAGACCACCAACGTTACCCGGTCCATAAAAAAGCGCTACTCGGTCGTATCTGAAACGGGGGAGCAACCCAAAAACAAGAAAAAATTCATAATGAAATTAAAAAAAAATATTAAAATCCCAAGGACGTCCTTACTCAGTGCATTCTAAACTGAATGTCAATGACTGCTTGTTAGCGGGAAGGAAGAGATGAACTCCAAAACTTATGAGTATTGCTTGGTTGTTTTGGGTATTGGGTTGCAAGTACTCATTTCTTTTCTAATTGGAAATTGACACTCTTAAACAATGGGGAAAGTTTTCATTTCAGTATGAAAGGTCAAAAACGAGATCTTAGTTGGAAGGATTTTGCAAGGAGACAAAATATAAGTTTAAAGGTAAACCCGCGTGATTACGATGAACAATATTCAAAGTTCAAGTGGTACTATTTTCTGTGGGTGATGAATTCTTATAGTTTTAAAATGCTTTGTGGTTCAATTTGCAAGTTAATTCTTTGTCAAAGTTTTCTTAATTGTTGTGATATTCTCAGTGTTATTAGCTCATATAGAAACTGAAAAGAGGGAGATAATCTTCCACCATTTCTACCTGAAAATGAGGTTTTAATGGCATCTTGTTAAAATGTTGAATAATTCTGTTTTGGGTGATTTAAAAAAAAGAGTGTCTCCATAATGGAAAGACTTTAGATGTTCATATCAGTGGACTGATTAAATATCAAGCCCGCTACACTCAAGTCCATTTGCGTTCAGAAAGAGCAAATCCACTGAGGATGCTCTTCACTGCCCTGTTTTAAAGGAAGAAGAAGCATTTCAATCTTAGGAAATCGTCCTATTTGTCTTCTTGTACAAGGTGGCGCAAAAATAACCTTCCGATGTTTTTTGGCTGTAATTTAAAAAAAAATGAAAAACTTTGATTCTTCTTGTGGATTATTTTTATTTGGTCTTTTTATTTTTTTTACATCAAGTCGAGAATATGATGTCATGTAAATGGCCGCCGCCACAGTTGATTGTCATTTGAGCCCTTTTTATGGCATTTTCCATCACTTTGGCCAAAACTTCCGGCGATGGTCCTCACATTGTTGACGGATATTGTCTTTAAGAGCTGCAAGAGTCTGAGGCTTGTTGACATAAACCCGCGACTTCAAAAAGCCCCCCAAAAAGAAGTCTGGAGCGGTCAAATCAGGCGATCTTGCTGGCCAGTGCAAATCGCCAAAACGGGAGATTAGGCGCCCGGGAAATGCATCCTTCAGCATATCGGTTGTGGCACGTGCAGTGTGTGCCGTTGCACCGTCCTGTTGGAACCACATGTTTTCCAATCCCAATTCATCAAGTTGCGGCAAAAAGAACTCGTTGATCATTGCTCTGTAGCGCTCACCATTCACAGTAACCGTTTGGCCCGCGACGTCTTCGAAGAAAAAAGGTCCGATGACTCCTCCAGCGAAAACAGCACACCATACAGTGACTTTGAGCTGGTGTAATGGCTCTTCGTGGGTTACACGCGGATTTTCAGTGCCCCAGAAGCGTAAATTTTGCTTATTTACGTACCCGCTAAGATGGAAATGGGCCTCATCAATCATGATTATTTTTGATGAAAAATCATCTTCCTCTTGGTGGTGATTAAGGATGGCTTGAGCGTATGTTAGACGCGATTGGCGGTCAGCAGCTAACAGCTGATGCACCGTCTGGACTTTGTACGGAAACATCTTCAAATCTTGTACCAAAATTCGCTGTAAAGACCGTCGAGTGATACCCATTTGCGTGGCACGTCGTCTGGTCGATGTCGACGGCGCTTACATGACATCTTCGGCTACAGCAGCAATATTCTCTGCAGAACGGCTACTCCGGGGTCTGCCACGCCTGGCAGCATCTCGTGTTGTGCCAGTCTCTTCGAGGCGAGCGGCTAAACGTCGCAGTGTTTCACCAGTAGGCTTTGGACGGGTAGGAAATCTGCGACGAAATTCACGTTGTGCCAAAGTCACCGACCGATTATTGCTCAAATAAATAGTAACCAATATTCCGCGTTCTGGAGCAGTGAAGTGAAACATTGTTTATTAACGTGTATTTCGCATGTGTTTACTACACAAATGTCAAAACAGAACTGACATTAGGGGCCAATCGCAAAATTTATACCATTTTCTGATAGGGGGATTACTTTTGCGCCACCTTGTGTGTACGTTAAAGTCGCTTTCGATAATACTGGATAAGACTTGATTGTCAGGGCGATCAGTAGTAAAGGTATCGAAGATTGGACAAATCAACCTATAAGAGCCATGTTGGAAAGCCGAATTATAGACTCCATCTCTGGAGTCGGTCGGTGTCAGCCAGGTGCTGCCCCTAATGTGGGGTACTCTGCACCCTCTTATGGTCACTAGTTATTGAGAGTCTGTTAGTTAGTCTACACAGACTAGGCTATAACACCCTCGATTATGCTGATGACCTGGCGATAATTATTAATGGTAAGTTTAGCCCAACCATTAGTGGTGGCATGAACGATGCATTCCTGCACATTTAAAGAATGGTGCACAAATCACGAACCCATCAATTCTAACAAAACCATTCTAGTGCATTTATTAAAAGAAGTTGCTCCAATGAAATCAAATATCTCGGAATCATCCAAGATGAGAAACTTAACTGAATCTCGCACATCAAGTCCGCCACGGAGCGTACCACAAGATCCACTTGGTCCTTATGCAATCTTGGAAACTCAGATTCCAACTGAGTTTGCTGTCTGGGATTATTCCCAGATATCTAACCTGGATTCAATATTTAAGTGACTCCTTGAAAAGTGCGGTGGTGTTATCGCCTGCACTAGATTTTCTAGTTATTTTCAAGTAAATAAAACCAGTTTGGTATTTACTGGGTTAACGTTGAGACCAGCGTTCTTATACCATTAGATGATTTCCCTGCTCATTGTGTGGGTAAGTTTCCCCCTTATGTCTTTGGCAATGTCGCCATTGAATGTTTCTTTTTTTTCAAACAAACTTATCCGAAAACCAGCATTTTGATCAAAATCCGCACTAAAAAGTGGGCGGTCAAAAAAATAAGTATCAATTCAATCAATTCTTTTTATATCGTAACAATGTTTTCAAAAAAGTCTGTGACCCCACATTTTACAATTCAGAGATTTGATACATTATCTTTCTACTGAAACATTTTCTTGTATGGCAAATAATAGAGATAGATAGAGATAAGATAAGATAAATATTTATTATTCCAGAATTCATTTACAATTTGTTTATGACTATTAAATTTAAGACATGGCTTAAAGCCGTCTGCCCGGGTTTGACAAAATTTTTACAATTGTTTAAAAAGATTCTTCTATAATTGCCCTCCTATATTTTAATGCTATTTTACAGTAACTGTACAATTTGTTCCAGTCTGAGCCATTTAAGATGGTTCTCACCCCAGCTTCTTCCAAATCTCGCTTCCCATAAATCTGTAGTCTGAACTCTTTTAAAATAGGACATCTGCCCAGAAAGTGATAGATGTTCTCCCTCTCTCGCAGATTGCACAAAGAGCAGGTTATTGGCAGGTCTTCCCGGTGTGGTATAAAATTTAAATTCAGTATCTCTCCTCTGGTCTTGAAAATCGTTGATATTAATTCCGTAGAGTATCTTTCGTTGAAATAGTTATTTTCACATAGGCTGTGGTTTAAGTTGGCATATATCCCTCGGTGAATAGAACTTTTTATCTTTTCACAACAGTCTGCGTGGATCTTCTCATCGACCGCAGAAATGATATTATTGAACTCTTCCTTCCAATGAGTAATATTTTCCGCATCTATATTTAAAGTGTGTCCGCAGAACTCTGAGAGTTTTTGCCATTCCTCGATAAACAATATTTTCGCCTGTAAAACATGATTTAATACACGTTTAGTCAACCTTTCGTCGCTCAAGGACATAATTTTTTGTATGTAGTTGAAGTGGAGTCTTAGCGTTTCCGTAAATATAGGTGACAGACCAGTTTCGACCAACAGCATATCATTAGGTGTACACTGCGGTAATTTAAAAACTCTTTTTAAAAAGAACCGGAGAAGTTTTTCTACTGTGTCGTATTGCTTATAACCCCACACTTGTGCCCCATACATCATTATTGATTTGGAAACAGCCTGAAATATTTGATATTTAATTCTAATCGATATTTGTTTATCTTCGAGACAATTTCTCCAGGCTGCACTCATCGCCGACTTAGCCACTGTAAGTTTCTCCTTAAAGTGGTGCTCCATGTTCATGTTGCTGCATATGTTCATACCCAAATACTTGTAAGATTTGACTGTTTCCAACTCCTGTCCGTCAAAGAACCACTTTTCGTTTCTTGCATACCTTCCTCCACCTTTTCTGAATACCATTGTCTTAGACTTAGTTAAGTTGACGTTTAACCTCCACTCATGGCAGTATCTTTGTAGCTGATTAATCATTCTTTGTAAATTCTCCGGAGTGTCTGCCAGCAACACCAAATCATCTGCATACAGCAGTGCTTTTATGAGGATCCCTCCCATTCTTATACCTCCACCTAGGTATTCTGTTATGTCATCAATGAACATGATGAATGCTAGAGGGCTGAAGTTGCATCCCTGTTTAACGCCCGTCACCGTTTCGAAAGAATCTCCTAACTGCTTGCCGTCCCAAACTACTGAGAATGTTTTTTCATACAGTTTTTCGATTAGATTTCCAAACTTCCTAGAGAGACCTTTATTATATAATTTGTAGAAAAGTGCGCTCCTATCTACCGTGTCAAAGGCTGCCTTGAAGTCCACGAAAAACGCAAACAGTTTTTTTTTAATCTAATACAGTTCTGTGCCACAGTTGTTAAGATGAAAATTTGATCTGTCGCTGAGTGGTTATCTCTGAAACCAGCCTGGAATTGGCTCAAAAGGCGATTTTGCGTGGTCCACTCTTGAAAGCGCCTAGCCAGGATACCCATTAATATTTTTAAGGACGAATTTATAAATGCTATTCCTCGATAGTTTTCTGCTTGATTAGGGTCGCCTTTTTTGAGGATAGGGAAAATCACACTCTGTTTAAAACTGGATGGGATGTCTCCTGTTTCAAATATTCTATTAAATTCCTTTGTGAGCAATGTTATAAGTTCGTTAGTCGCATATTTGTAGAATTCGACAGGAATACCGTCAGTTCCAGGTGCTTTTCGGTCCTTGCTCTTAACCAGCCATCCTTTAACTTCTTCTTCCATTATGGGGTTATCAAGGAGCTCATTCGTTGAATTCGGTACCGCATACTGAAACTTAGATAGGTAAATAGAGTTTGATGGATTTAACATATTCTTAAAATGATTCTCTAGTTGATTTGCATCGAGATTTACCCCAATTTTAAACCTTTTCCCATTTTTCTTATTAAGAAGATTCCACAACGTTTTCGAGTCCCTGCATTGAGATATTTCGATTGCCATGGCGTTCTGAAACTCTGTTTTTTTCCATCCACATATCCGCTTGTACTCACGATTTGTCTCAAGATACATCTTTTTGTAGATTGACTCGTCATATTTCCTAAAGAGATTTAGTAGTGAAAGAGAAGCTCTTCGCTCTCTTTCGCATTCCAGATCAAACCATGGTTGTCTCTGACTTCTTACATGTTTTTGAGGCATTATAACTACCGAGTTCTTGATAGCTTGAGCTATATCTTCAATGTTTACGTCCGAGTTCATTGTTTCGATCTGTCTCCTAAGATTGGTTCGATAGATTTCTTCCTTGCTGTGATTCCATTTTAGTTTCGGCAGTTTATTTATAACTTCACAAGGGCTTGACTCTTGCGTGGAAAACTCAAAAGAAGTCACAATTGGTAAATGATCGGAGAAACTCCGTACTTCTACTTCAAAATTCTGAATCAGGCGGTTCCATTCTCCTCCGCACAGGCTAAGGTCGATAACTGAGCTACCTTGAGCACCCACAAAGGTAAATTCACCTTTTGCATCTCCTTCAGAGCATCCGTTTTTAATTTTTAGACCGTACTCACCGCAGAAGTCCAGAAGTTGCAGCCCTTTTCTATCCAGTACCAGATCCTTTGAGCTGCGTTCTAATGTGTCCTCCTCATTGTCGGACGTATAATATTGCCTTGTACCCGTCCTTGCATTAAAATCACCAGTAAGAAGGATATTAGTTTGTTCTTGAAGATGGTTTATGGCATCACTTAGCATTTGCAGATCAGAGCTCCATTGCGAACCTTGTGATCCACTTAAATACACAGGAAGAATGCAGTACTTATAACCTGGAGTAATATTCGCCCGGATGCTGAAAAAACTGTATCCCACTGATTGCTGGAATTCTATTTTGATATTCCGTATATTTTTTCTGTACCCATATAGACAGCCTCCGCTTGCACGACCCCTGTTACTGTTTCTGACACCAGCTCTCCAACATAATTCATAACTATCAAAATATCGTTCATAGATTCTTTCTTTACCTTCTAAATGGTGTGTTTCAAAAAGACAGAATATTTCAAACTCATTGACATATTTAAAAAACTCAGAGAATAATAGTTTACTATGCAAACCACTTATATTATAACTTAAAATTCTATAATTTTTATTTTTGACTACATTTGTATTTAAGTCTCTAGGGCAGACGGGTATTTCCTACAATATAAATTTTTGTACAGTGGGAACACTGATATTTAACGATTGCATGTGGTTTGAGGTTTCGCTAAGAGAAGTTGAAACTAATTCATTCGCAGATGTCGCCGCTGTCACTCCGGAGACGTCTCTCTGGCCATCATTGACACCCACTTGAGTTTTGTTGTTTACCATTTCGTTGATCACTGAATTTCCATCGTTTTTTCCACATCTTAAGCCCCTGGTGAAACTCCACGTAAAAACATTTCCATGCACCAAGAGACGATCATCTCTAAGGAAAACATAAATGCTTGGATTCTTCATCTTGATTGCCTTCCTGATTTCAAGCAAATGAGATCTTTTTTGACGTATCGCCAGTGGATAGTCGCGATGAACTGCAATTCCCGCTTCCCTCAGAGATTTCGATGATCGAAGAATGTTGATTGCCTGTGATTTTCCTCCCAATCGGACCAAAAAATTACTACTTCCTGCATTATTTGATCGAATAGCGATAATGTTGTTTTCAGATAGATCGAGCGTAGCCTTGCCATGGGTGCGGCAGATTGTTTGTATTAGGGTTCTCGGCTCACTTGTATTATTGTTTCGGATGTGGAATATTAGATTTCCTTCTGTATCCCGCATTTGACTCGCATCCAATCTCTCCTCCAACAGCTCGCATCTATTCTCCAGTGCAGTGACTCTTTCTGTCAAGACCTGATTGTTGGTTTTCAAAAACTTAATTTCACCGTGCAGTTTTTCCAAATCAGAAAGTTTGACTACATCTTTCAAAGTTAGTTTTATATCCCTGAGATTTTCATTAAGCGTCTCTTGCATTATTGAGCGAATCATCTCCCGATCCATGCTGCTGGATGCAACTTTTTTGCTTGGTGTTGATTTAGGTGGGGAGATCGCTTGAGATTTCCTTTTGATCATTTATTGAGTTTGACGTTTGAGGTTAAATCTTCTATACACTTTTTCAATCGCAATATTAACTTAATAGCAAAGATGACTTACAAGTTTTTCCATGCAGGTTTATAAAATAGGGGTTAATGCGTTGTTTGATGCACTTTTTGTTTTTTTTTCCGGTATTTTATTTACTTTACTATGATGTTAAATAGGGAACAACCTTTTTACACTTTAATGACTAACCAGGGTTGCCAAACCTTCTGGCAAATAATAAATAACTATAAATGATGGGAATAATTTATCGAAGGATACATAAATAAATAAATAGATTATGAAATAACAAAACAAAAAAATAAATAAATTAATAAATAAATAGATAAAGAAATAAATAAATAAACAAATAAATAAATAAATAAATGTATGAATAAATAAGCAAATAATTAATAAATAACTAGTTAATGACAGCAAACAAAATAAATATTTACACAGAAATATCACAGATTAAATATTTAGCTGGTTTATGAGAGGATTCTCAGAACTATCACAGCTTTTATTTAAATTAATTGTAAGTTTTCGAATCCTATCGGAAATCAATTCAACATTCGCCCTTCTGTGGAGATATAATGTGGAATTATGAATGGGACAGATTTAACATAATTTCTAGAACTTTGTTTTGTGATACCTGTAACTTCTTCAAATAGCATCTTGCTGCAGTACCCCATATTGGACACCCATATAATAGGATAGCCTGGAAAATTACTTTATAAATTATTATCTTATTGTCGTTTGTGAGTGAAGATTTTCTTGCAATACCCGTTTTCCTAAACGTACTTTGAATATGTTGATCAAATGTAAGTTTTGTATCAAGGTGGACCCCGAGATACTTTACGGATTGCTCCTATGGTATCGTGTTACCATTTATTTGAAGTTGTCTGCTGGGAAGATTGCAAGCTTTTCTTTTCGTGTTGAAAAGATGGCTTGCGTCTTCCTAACATTCAGCTTAATTTTCCATTTGCTATAATATTTTTCAAGTATTTCGATGGCATATTTTAGATTGGTCTCAATGTTGAGAACAAATTCATGCGACGCAATACCGCAGTTTCATCAGTAAAAATGGCTGCTTCATATTGCGAAAGACTTGGAAAATCTGAAGTATATAGATATTGAATAGGATTGCACCTAGGACTAGGCCTTGGGGCACACCATCATCAAAAAATAACATGTTAGAAACACCACAATTTACTTGCACCTCAAAACATCTATTATATAAGAAACTCTGAACAATTTTACAAAAATACAAGGAAACTCGAAGTGTAACATCTATATCTTCTATCTATATATATAAAAGAAAGTGCAATGTAATCCGATAACTCGAGATTGGCCGAACCGATTTTGATGATTCGTACTTTGTTGGAAAGGTATTTTCTCAGTACGGGTTTTAAAAAAAAATCAAAATTTCAAAATGTCTTATTTTGATCACCCAGCGTGTTACGACAGGTTTTTTTTTGTTTTTTTTTTTTTTCATTTTGTATTTATTTATTTTGGCAACAACCAAAAAAAGAATAAAATTTGAATGTAACATATCGTATCACAATTGAACTGTCAGATAGACGCGTAACGTAACGCAATCTATTATCGATCAATGGAGAAGCCAATTTTGTTTTATGTGTGGTGGCGCTGTCCACGTTGACAGTGCCATTGGATTCAGTTGCGCAGTTTCTTCATTCGTTGCTGTTTCAGCGTCCATATTGCACTTTGCGAATTCGTGTTTTGTCCGATCGAGTAACGTTTGCCCATTGCGCATTGCAGATTCGGATTTCTTCATTGCGATTTTGTGAGTTTTTGTGAATTAAAATTGATATGAGAATATATAGACGAATAGAAATGAGTGTATTCATATTGGACTATTTTCATTTCATTTGAACAGTGGCGATTGAGCGATTGAGGCATTCTGCGAATTTGTGCTGTGTTGCATTGTTGGTTAGCTATTGGGATTTGTCTGTAAGAAGTAGTACGTTTCTATTGGTGTTTCATTGTTTTCAAATTTTCTATTCGGGATTTCATTGTATTGCAGCTGTTCTTCATAATGCCACCAACGAAAAAATCTAATTTAGGCCGACGTTCAGCTGGTGCACGAGCAGTGTTGACTCATCGTGCGAATATGAGTCAGGAAGATAGAGAGATTGCGCAACAACGAAGAAATGCAAACCACGTCCAAATTCGTGCGCAACAAACAGAAGAACAACAGCAGGCGGTAATCGATTCGCGTAGATTGGCACAACAAAGTCGTCGAGTAAATCGATGTGGAAATTTATCGATTCAAAGTCAACGAATAAATACTGAAAATAGACAACAAAGAAGAAGTGCTGTCAATGTCAATTTGCTTCGAGTAGCATTCCGATATGATTGTGCATTCGATTATCGATCTCTTCCTGCCGTGCAAATTGGATCAATGGTTGTAGTATGTCCACATTGGAATGCATTGAAATTTCCAGGAGAAACACCTGGATTGTGTTGCCTTAGTGGAAAAGTTAAATTGCCAACATTACCATCGCCACCGGAACCATTGCGATCGTATCTAGAAGGCGTTACAAGAGAATCAAAGCAATTTGTTGCAAATGTTCAGAACTATAATGGGTGCTTTCAAATGACTTCTTTCGCTGCATCAATTATCAATGAAAGCGGATATAATCCGTCGTTCAAGGTAATTCCTGCTCGAAAGTGTACTCATAAGTTTCCTTTGAATGATCGCAATTTATTAATTTTGAATTTGTCTCTTGGTAACCAGATTCAAGGGCAGGTGCATCTTCGTGCTGGGTCGTTATTGACGCTTCCTGATGGCGAATACAATTTCTTACAAATCTATTTCATTGGGATCGAGAGCGATGAAATAAACCGTCGTAGTGAATTGTACAACAGAACGAAAGAAGACATCATCAGGGAATTGCAACGAATGCTTCATGACCATAATGAATCGATTGGATTATTTAAGAATGCGTTAGACAGAATGCTAACAGATGATCATCAAATCGTGATTAAAGCGGATAAAAGGCCTAACGGAGCGCACAAGTGGCATTGTTAGAATTGCATTGTCTTGCAATAGTTTCGTTGTATTTTTGGGTGGGACGAAGTCCGCCGGGGCCGGTAGTTTTAAATATTATTCGACTGTGCCATACAGAATCAAAGGCTTTTTCAATATCTATTAATATCATGCCCGTTGACTGACCACGTGAACGATGGTCTAAAACATGGTTACAAATTATTTTTACCTCTGGTGTGAAGTGCTGTGAAAGCTTCGAAAACCGAATTGTACATCAGGAAAAATATCTTTATCTGAAACAAATAAGTACCTATAGCGAATGATACGAAGAAGATTGTCTACATTTTGTGTAAAGAACACAACGATCTTTTCTGAAATGTGGACGTGTCTGTTGGCGAATTTAAACAAAATTGAACGCCGATTCTGACATCAGAACAAACCTTTAATGAAGGTTAGGTAAGGTTCGGCTAATCGGTTGAGGGGTGGGATAAACCTATGCCCGTCATACTTCAATGTCAATATAGAGCCATTGTGATGCCCTGGGGGTTATAACTCGCTTAATGAAGAACCTATGAACCTATGGCCTTCGGAGCCATCCTGAGTCATAGTCATAGACTTGCCAGAAAGTTCTCCTAAGCCTTGGAAGAAGTGCCTTTCAAAGATTTTATTTCTTAAGTGAGCAGTGACAGAGGAAGTGCGGGTGTTCTCATGCACCTACTCGTCCCCTTATCCTCTGCACAGATCGTCTGTGTTGAGTTTCATTTTCTTTGTATAAAGCTCTGCATGTTGTGTTTCGTATTAGCACTCACAAGAGAGAACAAAGATCTTTTATTCATTTGTAGGATTCTCTCAGTGTTTTCCTTGCTGTAAAGCAGCCAAATTTTCCTGATTTTAAACAGGAGTCGCCCGCACTTCACCTTCTGTTTGCCGATATTAGCATTTTGGCCCCAATTGCCTGTTTAAGACTACAGTTTGGGGTTTTTACCGAATTGTTCGCCTGGTAGCTGTTGTCACTGCCAGGAGCTCAGATTGACAAACACTGCTGTTGTCAGGAATTCTAATTGAACTGGATATTACGAGAACTTCGGAGTAAAAGCCGGCGCCATCTATTCAGATGGGTACGGCTAAGTCATCGGCTGGCATTCGGTTATCATGCCTTTTTTCCCTGCTTTTCTTTCGAAATCTAGATGGGGAGATATGTAATCTCTGCATACGCAGAGAATCTGCGCATGTCTTGTGAGACTGGTTTTCCAGGTTTCTGTTTGGCTTAGCCGATGATCGGTCTTCGCGGCTGATTCTTATGCAAAAATATCGATGAGTCTTTAGTTGAGTATTACCTCCAGCCCCGCTCTGGGGTCGATTTCATAGCTCCCATAGGCCATTCTTTTGGTCATAGTCGTGGTCTTAAGGTTAATATTTTTACGACTCGCTTGAAATCAGACCTAATTACTACATATATATCAGCACCGGTCGTACAATCGCCATTTAGAGCCACATGACAATTTAAGGACTAGGAACACAGGTTTTCCTGAATATTCTGTTACATTCATTGAAAGCTATCATTGCCTTTGTTACTCCTTCCTTTGAATTGAGGCCCCAGTTCAGCTTCATATTTAGAAACATTCCTAGATATTTGGCGCTGTTTGAAATTCTTAGTGGAGCTCCCTCAATTGATGGCATGTTAAATTCTGGTATTATCCTTTTGTTTTTGGAAAGCATCAACTCTGTCTTTTGCCGGTTCACCGCAAGTCCGGAGTTCTTGGAAAACATATTATTAATAATATGAACCCTCATTGAAAGTTATATCCACATCCGTTCAGTCGACATTTTAAATATTACTTGCAGTAGGATTCAGCTGCACGTCTGCATTCAAAAGCAGCAAGACTACAGATAGCGCTATAAGAAAAATCTATGCAAGAGAGACATAAATAAAAAGAAAAAAAGAATAACGTTTAAGCGTGAACTTGTCTCATTGATTTGAAGAAAAATGTAGGTACTTCCAGGATAAATAAATTGATATTATCGAGCTGAAGTAAATTAAGAAAAACCGCATGTCTGCGATTCTTGATTCTAAATATATTAGCTTGCAGTTTCATTTGCCTTCAAGTCATGCCTGATATCAATAAAGGGTGATTATTATTTCATTTTTTTTTCTCTGCACCTCATTCGTTTCATTTGACATCATTTATTTTTAAAATTGATCCGCCTTCTACAAGTTCAATTGCAAGTTGTGTTAAAATTCACATCGAGCTAAATTAACTGGCCATTTCGTCGGATAAATGCTTTCAAAAGTGTATATCACTTGCATCCATTTCCATTATACACCTTCATACAAAGAGGACCATATAATTAGTAGCCCACACAAGTTCGAGTCTTGGACATCCTGCCAACAAGAAACTAATTTTATGCCGAAACTAATGAATTCAATTGTTTCCTTATAATCGCTACATTCATCTTAATTGATTCAACCGAAAATACACTAGTCCTTGTACTCCTCTGGATCGGGAAAATACTGCAAATTACCAAATGCATTCAAATGTCAACAACAACACCCATTCTACGTGTAATTGAATTAATTCAACTTTCTCCCGTCTTTCCGCCCACATACAAAATAGTTAAGCTGCAAATGAAAGGCAATCACCAAGCATCTGCCAAGGAAGTGCCAACCAACAACCAACCCCACCCAGAGGCACACAGGGACTAACAAAATAATTGCGAACGAAACGAAAAGATAAGAGCAACTTGATAATATGCAAATATGACGCCAAATTAATGTCCTTAAATCGCCGTGCAAGGATAAATACACAATTTAATCGCAGTTGCGGATCTTCACTGGTCTTTTGGTGGCGGTCCTGGGGTAGTTGTCATTGCAGTTTATTTCTCTTTCTCTTTTACCGCTGCCGTCTCTGGTAAGCCAGCAGCCATTGCTGCAATTAAAGTTTGTCGAAGCGAATAGCTTGTCTGCCCCCAGTACCCATATTTCCATCCGGGCCGGATAGCTTCGGTTAAGCGGGCACAACGTATCGTTTATCCTTTCATGTCTTCATAACGATTCAAACTTAAAAGCGGTACTCTTTTCGGGAATATTTTTGGGGGGTTCGTATGCAGCAACGACATGATGGTACCAACGACACGACACATAGACCATAGACCATCATAGCCCGTAGTGCCTTTATGGCTAGCCTTGTTTTCCTATTTCCTCATTATGAGTGTAGTATGAGTTTGTTTTTCATTTATGCTTCTGATAATTTCGAGAATGTCTGTCTGCACTAGGATTTGTAAAAGGATGACGCCCATTTGGATGCCAGGTCATCGTTGTTTGGGACGTTGCCGCCATAGTGGACATCAAGCATTATTTTACCTGACTTTTAAGTGTCCGGCTTGATGGCTGCATTTGATTTTAGCCAACCGACCTTGCACCTTGTTGGGATTTTTGGTTTGTGTTACACGTATCTATGGAATAAGCGTTGACAGGATACTCTGTGAGAATGCACTTAAGATGGTATACGACCAAAATAACTGACTGTGAATGGCATGGATTTGGATATGCTCCAAATTGGAATTGCCTGTCGACGGCAGTAACTATGGTGATGAACAGTACTCGTATTATATGTGGATGATTGGACATTGGATAATAAATGGAATGGAAGATTTTTCGATCGAAGTGGATGGTTAATGAATGGATTATGTTGGTGGAAAGGGAACACTTTCGATGATTGGAATGGATGCAATGATTAAAAATTAAATTTGTTTAATCTTTTGCACAGGAAGGGTAAGTAAACTCTTGGCTTTAGAGTAAATAAAATTTTAAAGACAAATAGAAGGGATCAACAAAATTACGCAGATTTTGAGTGCCGAATTTGATATTGTATATACTCAGGTATGTTTTCAGGTATTGGCAAGAGGTATTGCAATGAAAAAGCGTAACGTTGTACTGGTTTAACCTAGGACACTTCGTTCAGTATTCCAACACATTTCGCAATGGTTAAACGAAAATATTTGTGCATCACTCTTGGATGCTTTTTAGACTTTTCTACCCGTACGTGACAAACGTCTGGCACTGCTGCTTTTTTCAGCGATTGGCACCAACAAAATGTATGCCCAGAGAGTGCATGTACAAGGTGGCGCAAAAATAACATTCCGATGTTTTTTGTCTGTAATTAAAAAAAAAAAGAAAAACTTTGATTCTTCTTGTGGATTATTTTTATTTGGTCTTTTTATTTTTTTTACATCAAGTCGAGAATATGATGTCATGTAAATGGCCGCCGCCACAGTTGATTGTCATTTGAGCCCTTTTTATGGCATTTTCCATCACTTTGGCCAAAACTTCCGGCGATGGTCCTCACATTGTTGACGGATATTGTCTTTAAGAGCTGCAAGAGTCTGAGGCTTGTTGACATAAACCCGCGACTTCAAAAAGCCCCACAAAAAGAAGTCTGGAGCGGTCAAATCAGGCGATCTTGCTGGCCAGTGCAAATCGCCAAAACGGGAGATTAGGCGCCCGGGAAATGCATCCTTCAGCATATCGGTTGTGGCACGTGCAGTGTGTGCCGTTGCACCGTCCTGTTGGAACCACATGTTTTCCAATCCCAATTCATCAAGTTGCGGCAAAAAGAACTCGTTGATCATTGCTCTGTAGCGCTCACCATTCACAGTAACCGTTTGGCCCGCGACGTCTTCGAAGAAAAAAGGTCCGATGACTCCTCCAGCGAAAACAGCACACCATACAGTGACTTTGAGCTGGTGTAATGGCTCTTCGTGGGTTACACGCGGATTTTCAGTGCCCCAGAAGCGTAAATTTTGCTTATTTACGTACCCGCTAAGATGGAAATGGGCCTCATCAATCATGATTATTTTTGATGAAAAATCATCTTCCTCTTGGTGGTGATTAAGGATGGCTTGAGCGTATGTTAGACGCGATTGGCGGTCAGCAGCTAACAGCTGATGCACCGTCTGGACTTTGTACGGAAACATCTTCAAATCTTGTACCAAAATTCGCTGTAAAGACCGTCGAGTGATACCCATTTGCGTGGCACGTCGTCTGGTCGATGTCGACGGCGCTTCCATGACATCTTCGGCTACAGCAGCAATATTCTCTGCAGAACGGCTACTCCGGGGTCTGCCACGCCTGGCAGCATCTCGTGTTGTGCCAGTCTCTTCGTGGCGAGCGGCTAAACGTCGCAATGTTTCACCAGTAGGCGTTGGACGGGTAGGAAATCTGCGACGAAATTCACGTTGTGCCAAAATCACCGACCGATTATTGCTCAAATAAATAGTCACCAATATTCCGCGTTCTGGAGCAGTGTAGCGTAACATTGTTTATTAACGTGTATTTCGCATGTGTTTACTACACAAATGTCAAAACAGAACTGACATTAGGGGCCAATCGCAAAATTTATAGCATTTTCTGATAGGAGGATTACTTTTGCGCCAACTTGTATGTGATTGGGTAATAAATATTTGGGTCAATCAGATCCATTTGCAATTTGGACGACTAAATAAGTGAAGAGTCAATCCATTTTTTTTCTGTTTTTCTTTCCTTAGCCATGAGGCAATAAAAGTTCATAACCATTCCCCTAGCGGAGCCTGTAGGTGAGTAAATTTATTAAATAATTTATTGTATCAGAATCAGTGTTTGTGAAAGAATAAGTGAATCAAATTAAAATTAAAAATTGTAATACTAACTTTTTTAAATACCCAACTATACAGAATTTTGTATTTCTTCTTTCATTTCATTTTCTGTTAATATGCATTTCTATTACTTCTTTTAAATCATTAAATATCTTGAATTTTATATTATACAAGGTGGCGCAAAAGTAATCCTCCTATCAGAAAATGCTATAAATTTTGCGATTTGCCCCTAATGTCAGTTCTGTTTTGACATTTGTGTAGTAAACACATGCGAAATACACGTTAATAAACACTGCTCCAGAACGCGGAATATTGGTGACTATTTATTTGAGCAATAATCGGTCGGTGACCAAAAAACATCGGAAGATTTTTTTTTGCGCCACCTTGTATAATATTCAATTTCATTTTAGTCTTTTTAACTTCATATAATATGTATTAATTTTTATTTCATTCTCGTTAACTTTATACTATCATATGTAATAATTTTAAAACATTCTCTACTCATTTGCATTTTACTTTCATTGTATCCATTTTCTTTGAAAATAACTTTCAATTATTGCTTTAATAAAAACTGTCTAAGCAACTATTGTTATCTGGCCTATCTGACTTCGCGCAAACTTTTCATTATATAAAAGAATCTTATATGTTATTCAAAAATGTCCAGAATGAGTATAAAAGTCAAAGAAAAATCCATGGGAACCGCCCACGTTTGGTTTCTCGTCGAGTGAAGGTTACTCTACCGTCCTCGAAAAGACATCTCCTGATTTCTTTTTTTCTGTCTCACATTTAGTATCTCGTCGAGCAAAGGTTTCGTCCGCTGCCGTCCTCGAAAAGGAAGCTTAATTGAGCGTTTTATTCGCCTGCATAATATCGAGCAATTAGTCTTTTGTTCACTTATTTTTACAGCAGCCAACGGACAGAATAAGGGCGGCAGAGAGCACAACAAATCTACTGTTTCTCTTCGGAGGATTGTACTTAGGTACCACCAACAAACGTATGCAACTGCCAAACAAAAATCCCAGGAGTAGATAATACTCCAGCAAAATATATTTTGTAAATACATTTTTATTTATTTTGTTTTATATCGAAACTTTTGTTTAATGCATTACGATCGACGCGTTTCAAAATTAAAATTTGATCATCTGGCTTATTCATGTCGATATGGCCACTCCTGTCTGTCCACTTGCCTTCTTCTTATGTTTCTTTACTTTCATGTTTGTTCTTTCGCTTTCATCTATCGTTTGTTATTGTCCGAGTTTTTTTTTGTGTTTGTCTTCTTTTTACTGGCTGTTTAATTGAAATACACTGTGTATCTATACTAATAAAAAAGTTATTATTTAGACTTATTTCTTTGAGAGAATAGGCACCTTATCTCGAGTAGGAGGAGAACTATTCGATAATATAAAATAGCGCTTCGGATGTAGAATACGAACTTCGCTTTATTAATCAAGAGCCTGCCCCGTGGACTATCCAAATGTAAATAAAACGCTCTACTCAATCGCTCGAAACAATTATTTTTTTTGCTCTATGTTGACACAATAACCCCAAACATGTTGCTACGATCTCGATCACCCCTTGACTGCCTCAGCAAGTGTGTTCATGTCAAGTACCTGCAGCTAGCTGATTAATCTCCAGAGTTACAGATCACCACATCCCTCCCATGTTTTTAAGCTTCAGCTTAAACTGTGGGCTGCTTGCTTCGCCTTGTGATGTTCCCTGCAGTTGTGGAAGATTTATATCTGTGTCATCGACGACCGTTGGGAGAGCTGTACCTTCGTCTGGAAAAATTGCCGTCTCCATTTCCTCGAACCACAACATCGCTCCCTTTCCGCTCAATTACTTGTGGGTTAAAAACAGGTGTTAGTTTATTCGGGAAGATGACATTTCGAAGGACACCTTTGTCTCCCACTACTATCTCAGAGACCCTGGCTCTTCGATCCTTGTCTGCCCTCTCTTTCCCCTTCTGCTTGTTCATAAGGTCTAGATCTCGTGCTTCAGAATGTAAAATATCTTCGTTGATGTCCCGGATCGAAGTTATTTTGTCTCGGATGGTGCGATTAAACAATAGCTCTAACGGAGTCTTCCCAGTTGTCCCGTGCGGAGTAACGCTGTACATCAGGATGAACTTTTGGATCTCTTTTTTGTAGTCGTTTCCTTTAGAGTTTATTTTCAAAATCTGTTCCTTGTTCAGGTTTCAGCGAACGAAATAAGTGCCTCTCAAACGTGGAGTTTCTTGTAGGAGAGAAATAATTATTCAGCTTGCCCACCAGGACCCTAAAGACATCGGTGTTTTTTTCCTACATCTCGTGGTTTACATAGTGCCCCTGGAATGTTATAAATTACCTCCTGAAGTTGTGTCCCACCCAAATGTAGTAATTTGGTATTCTTCTTTGTTGGATCAGTGATCTCTTCTGCCCCCCAGATATAGAGTAAATGCCCGGAGCCACTTTTCCCACTCCGACCGAATCAAGGCTTTCTCGATAACCTCGCAGAGAAACGGTGCTATTCCTGAGCCACTCATTTCAACACTCTTATAAATACAATAATTAAATTTTGTTTTGTTTTTCGCAATTTAATGCCTGTCAATCTAGATAGATAGATATTTATTTTTTCGCTTTATAGTTAAATGTTTACATTTGTTGGTTGGCACAGCTTGTACAGAGATATGATACTTGATATCTTACTTCTGAAAGATACAATTTATTTTTGAATGCGGTAAGTATTAAGAAATAAATTTGAAGGAAAAACTATAAAAAAAACCTCATTTGAAAAAACTAGATTTTGTTATTTTATAAGGAAATTAAAAACTATATCACAGTTGGGAAATATGTTATAAATAAATAAATATAATAAATAGTGATAATAATTATAAGTAATAGACAAATAAATAATCAATTTTCTTAATCCGGATATATGTAAATATATATACATATATATAATAAATTAACATCTAAATAAACAATTTAAACAAAAAGAAATAAATAAAGAAATATATTACCGGCAAAATAAATAAATAAATAAATAAATAAACATGTAAGTAAATAAATTAACAAGTAAAAACAAAAAATAAATTAACAAGTAGGTAAATAAATAAATAAACAAGTAGATATGACTAATTAATAATTTAACACGTAAAGAAATAGGTATATTAAATGAATGAGTATACGAGTATTATAAACATAGATGGAAGAAAAAATAATACAAATTAGAAAAACAAAAAGGTAAACAGCTATAATAATTCGAGTTCGCTGACTAGATTATTATCTACGTTTCGACATTTAGACATAAAATTTTCATTGAGAATGTCAATCCTTCTTGTAATCTGGAGGGCCGCGGCTCTTTCATGTAAAACTATAGTTGAAAAGTCCAATGGTAGCCCCAAAATCATTTGTAAAATCTTATTTTGAGCAAAAAATTCCCCAAACAGGAGAGCCATACGTCATCAATGCTTGAAAAACCACTTTAAAGATGATGATTTTATTTTGCTTACTTAGTAGTGACCTGCGATTTATCAAGGGATACAACATATTAATAGCAATGTTCATCTTGTCTAAAACGTGCTTTATGTGAATAGCGAAGGTTAATTTCTGGTCTAAGTACACCCCGAGGTACTTAACAGAATCAACCCACGGTATATCACAATTGTCCAGGTTAAGTGTGCCGTTAGGGAAGAAGCAATTCAGTCTTTTTCTAGTGAAAAAGATAGCTTGGCTTTTTTCAGCGTTTATCTTAATCCTCCAGTGCTTGTAATATTCAAAAATTGTATTTAGACGGATTTGTAAATTGTTTTCTACTAATGAGCCAAACTCGTGTGATGAATATATAGCGGAATCGTCCGCATAAAGTGCTATACCACAGTTTGGTATGCTAGGTAGGTCAGCTGTAAAAATGTTGAATAATATTGGGGCTAAAACCGACCCCTGCGGAACACCAGCTGGTACAGTTCTTGCAGAAGAAAAACTACCCTTCAATGCGACTACAAATGTTCGATCGTATAAAAAACTTAAACAATTTTAATGATGTCAATCTAATGTCTCACCCTGCCGTTTTCTTCTCGCAATTTACACTTCGATGATCTCTGCTAATGCATGCTCTTTTTCTAATAGACTTTTTTTAGGTATCTAGGTGCCCACGCATCTATCAGTTTTCCTTTATGTAGTGCCTGCAGCTAGCTGGTTAATATCCAGAGTTACAGATCACCACAGGTAATATCCTATATAAATTGCTTATGCTAGACTTAATCAAAAACCCGATTACAAATTTAGGTCGCATTGCAGTTCAACTGGCGGTTTTAGCTTAGGCGGCTTTTCGTGAATAACAGACGGCCCAGGTGTTTTGTGCATTTATTGTAAACACTGGTGTTATTTTTTAGTGCAGTGTTATGTAGTAAGAATTAGAAGAAATTCCGTCAGGAGAAGGCATCGAAGTATCAACGAGTATTGACACCTAAAAACAATAAAACTGAAAGTATCGCTACTACGCAATATCGATCACTTTTTGAAAAAAAAATTAAGGAAAACAAAATCGCAATGAAATAGTTTTTATTTAACAAAAAATCCAATCAAATAGATTTAGGTTAGGTTAGGTAAGGTGGCTGCGAGGGCGTGAGCCCAGGCACACTTAGGCCGCAGTTTCGGCCCGTTGTGATACCAAAAAAGGGGGGGGGGGGGGGGTGTTCTGCCGGTCGTCGCTCGGCCTACTTGGTTCTCTGTGATTGCCTCCTGTGAGGTAGTGGTCTTAGGGGGAAGATACTCCTGAAGGGGTCAGGGTGTGCAGCCCGGCTGTGTTTCGCATGGGTTGCGATGTGTTGGGTGTCTAGTGCAGAGGTTTAGTTGGTTACCAAACTGTGACAGAGGGCGTGACTGAAGATAGTCCAACCCCGCTACACGCATCGCGGGCGTGCGGCTTGTGGCGACTGTTGCAGTACGAGCCTCAAGTTACACCATTCCGCGGAAAGGAGCAGGGAGGGGCGGCCTTGATAGTCGATTTGGAATTATGATGACTGAGTTCGGGGATTTGTGGTGCAGGTTTTGAGGCATGGGAGAGAAACAGAGTGTGGTGACTGTTGCAATCTAACCTCCACTCTGTTCCCGTTTTGTCTGCGTAGCGGGGAGGCAGCAAGGCCGGTGGAGACCGTTTCAGTCGATCCGCCGGGTTACTGTCTCGCCCTCGGAGTGGAGTTCTGACTGAAGTGACTGATACAATCTAACTACAGTGAGAACTCTTTTCCTTTGCAGGGGAATAGGTTTGGGGTGGTCTGCGGGAGGGGAGTGGGAGGGGCTCAAGTCATCGTCCAATCCGTCCCCTAGGTTACAAAACTGTGCCAGAGGGCGTGACTGAAGGTAGTCCACCCCCGCTACACGCATCGCGGGCGTGCGGCTTGTGGCGACTGTTGCAGTACGAGCCTCAAGTTACACCATTCCGCGGAAAGGAGCAGGGAGGGGCGGCCTTGATAATCGATTTGGAATTATGATGACTGAGTTCGGGGATTTGTGGTGCAGGTTTTGAGGCATGGGAGAGAAACAGAGTGTGGTGACTGTTACAATCTAACCTCAACTCTGTTCTGTTAGGTTTGGGGTGGTCTGCGGGAGGGGAGTGGGAGAGGCTCAAGTCATCGTCCAATCCGTCCTCTAGCTCAGTTTAACCATTTGGACCTAGTGACGAATTTGCTGATACAGCCAATATCTGCCTCACTGAGATCATTTAGATTTAAAATGATATAAAATTTTACAAGTTGAATCCATTCTTTTTCAAGGCTAAGATGAGGAATTAATTTAATACTTTTAGCTTTAAGCGATTCCTGGCCTGAGCAGCTATAAAACCTTTTCTTGCTGGCATGTGATGTCAAAACTGTCGGTAAATGCACGAAAATACCTTCTTTTGTCCTCGTCTTGCTATCGCCATTATAGAATCATTTATGATTATGGGAGGGTTATTTAAAAACAATTTGTGGAAGGAATTAAAAAATACATAAAACAATTACGCACGAAAAACACACATTCAATTTCGACAGAGGTCTTTCCGGAAAAATGAGATCACACAGAAAACATAACTGTAAGTTTGTCACACTTCAAAATTGTGATTAGCGAAAAGAAAACTTGACAGGTATGAATGATGCATGTTCATAGGAAGGTAGCTACTTCTTTTAGCAGTAAGAGGAAAAAAGCAACATAAACTATGTATGTCGCGATGGGCTCGGTCTGGTCTAAGTGTTGTATGAGCTTTCAAACCCCTATTTAAGTGTGTGTTTAGTCTTGTACGGGCGTTAGAAGTTATACCTCTGTGGCGTGATGTTTATGTAAATACGAATTCAAACCAGAATACCAAGTAGGGAGATGAGCAATATCTATATATATAAAAGAAAGTGTCCGAAGCGATGTAACCGCATAACTCGAGATTGGCCGAACCGATTTTGATGATTTATACTTTGTTGGAAAGGTATTTTCTCAGCACGGGTTTTGGAAGAAAAAAAATCTAAATTTCAAAATGGCTTATTTTGACCACCCAGCGTGTAACGACAGGTTTTTTTTGATTTTTTTTAAATTTTTTTTTTTTTTCATTTTGTATTTTTTTATTTTGGCCACAACCAAATAAAGAATCACATTTGAATGCAACATATCGTATCACAATTGAACTGTCAGATAGACACGCAACGTAACGCCATCTATTATCGATCAATGGAGAAGCCAATTTTGTTTCATGTTTGGTGGCGCTGTCGGATTCGGATTTCTTCATTGCGATTTTGTGAGTTTTTGTGAATTAAAATTTATTTATTTATTTATTTATTTCATCTACCGAGTAAATAAACTCTAACAGATTACAAAAGTTCTTAAATCTAGGTACTATATAAATATAATATTTACAGAGTATAATTTAATTGCGTGCATTGTAATAATTTAATTATTTACTTTTAATTTAATACAAATATATCGTTCAATTTAGCTTTAAATTTTGTTCTATCATCGTACAAATCTAAGTCTGAGCATTTCAAATTATAAAGATGAATACATTTTGTAATGGGTTCATTCTCCCCATATTTAAATACATGTAGAGGAGCATACAAAAAATTTCGCTGGCGAATTACTCTTTCTGGAGCATAAATTTGAAATTTTTCCAAAAGGTTAGGACATTTAATACGGTACGAGAAGATATCGTGAACAAACATAATGCAACTAACATTTCGTCTCCAACGAATCCAAACCAACTAATGCGCACCTAGTCGAATAAACGGGCATTTCAATTAAGTTCCAATTAAGTTATTTAACAACAAATCTAGTGAAAGACTTTTGAATGCGTTCCAATCGCATTTGATAAGTTACAAAAACAGGACACCAAATAATAAAGCAATACTCAAGTAACGGGCGTACCAGAGACACGTACACAGATTTTATAGCGTAAGGATTTGAAAATTCTTTACAATTTCGTTTGAGAAATCCAAGCATTGAATTCGCTTTTGCGACAATGTAGTCTATATGAAACGAAAAAGTCAGTTTATTGTCAAATACCACTCCAAGATCTTTGACTATGTTTTCAACCTTTAAGACATAGTTTGAAATTTTATATTCATGTACAAGAGGATTTCTGTTTCGATAAACAGATAAAGAGTGACATTTACTAACATTTAAACAAATATTGCTGCGTTTACACCATTCAACTACTTCATTCAAGTCTTTTTGAAGTAAATAGCAATCTTGAACATTTTTAACACGTAGGAATATCTTTAAATCATCGGCATACATTAAACAATAAGCATTTTTTAACAACAATGGAATTTCATTTATAAAGATAATAAACAACAACGGGCCCAAATGACTTCCCTGGGGACACCAGATGAAACCTCAATTGTTCTAGAATATACATTTTCCAATTTAACCATTTGTTTACGACTATTTAAATAACTAGAAATCCATTTTAATAAAATAGAGTGGATTCGAAAAGAACGTAGTCTATTTATTAAAATGGCATGTGAAACTGTGTCAAACGCTTTTACAAAATCGTTGAAAACTACATCTACTTGACCACCTGCTTCCAGGGAATCCGAAAGATATTTCGTAAATAAAACCAAATTTGTTGCTGTCGACCTGCCAGACACAAAACCATGCTGATACGGAGATATATGTTCTCTAACATTAAAATACAACTTTTTAGTAGAGTAAGTTAGGGTAATATGGAATATGTGGATAATATGGAATACCCCTGTTTCTCTGTAAATTCTACAGCGACATCTCTTCCTTCATGTTCACAACTTAGGTTACTGAAAATGTTGAAGCAATCTACTATTCAATTTCAAGTAGCTGTCAAACTGGCAACAGGAAAAATTCAAAAGTAAAATTTGTTGCAACCATAACTTTTAACGTGTGGAGCCTTTACTTGTAAAATATATAGTAAATTTACTTTTGATCGAAGTAAAACGGTTTAGATCCCAAGCATTGTAATTGTATTAACGTCTGTTGCTGGTTGTTGATAAAATAAATAAACGGTAAGTTACTTTTGACTTTATATCTGAAAAGTGTAAAATGTTGGCAATATGGAATACCAAGTTGTCGGTTAAATGGAATAGTATTCCATATTATCAGCATTTTCCTTTTATGACGCCTAAGACAGAATTTGTATGCAATAGATGGTCCCAAAGACCCAAACTGGTGCAAAGCGCAAACAATGTAAACCAGAGGACATAGATCAGGCCATTAAATGCGTGCGATGGAATCGAATAGGTTACCTTAAAGCTTCAAAAGCATTCAATGTCCCCCGCGGAACTCTGTTTAGATTGGCTACTTCTACGAAAACTCCAACTTAATTATCATGCTTTTCACTTGGAAGAAAACACATCTTCACAAATAAAATGTAGTCTGATCTCGTTAAATATATCAAAGAGATGGAATGGCGTTACTTTTGTTTAACCCAAAGGAAAAAGAACCTGATGTATTTCCATCAACTTCGAAATCATGCCGGAAAGGGAAAGGGATTCGCCAAACGCTTCATCTAGTGACTCTTCTGTAAGTTTTGTGGCTGATGACAAAATTTCTCATGAATAAGGGTCAGAGTTCGATTCTGAACCTCGTGAAGGCGTAAACTGCTATGTCTGTGACGTATCCTATCCTGATGGTCTATTATGGGACAGATGTATTCAGTGCAACATGTAGTCACATAAGAAGTGTTTCAAAACATTATATCTATGTAAATGTTGTGATAATTCATTTATATACGAGTAATTCAAACTCTGAAAGTATCTAACAAAATAAATCTTACAAAAATGAAAAATTCGGTGATTGGTAATATGGAATATTCCATATTGTACTCGATTTTTGGTAATATGGAATATTCCATATAACACGCACATTTTGTTGAGCTAAGATATTTGACCTTTTTTACGTAAAAAACCGTAACAGAAAAAAGGTAAATTTTCATATTGTGGCAAGTTTAGTGAAGGTACCAGAAAACATTATTAGTCTATTGAAACATTTGACGGGAATTTTGGACCAAAAATGTAAGCGCAATTTCAAGAATAAAAAGGTGTATTCCATATTACCCGAACTTACTCTAACTATGTGTTCAAATAGCTTCGGAATAGCTGAAATCTTGGATATCCCTCTATAATTTTCAATTTGTTGTCTAGGACCTGCTTTGAAAATGGGTGTAATAAAAGAAATTTTCCATTCCTCCAAAAATATGCCTGTAGCCAATGACAAATTGAAAATTATTTTTAAGGGGTTAACTATAGATTGACAACATTTTTACAATACTATTGATGGAATTTTATCTGGCCCTTGACTACTTCCACAACATATTGATTTTATGCCTTCTTGGATGTCTTGAGTTGACAGGTAAAGAGAACCTATATCAGCACTGGAAAAAGGAATGTTATCAACTACAGAGTTATTATCTTTATGTCTTACATAAACACTTTCAAAGAAATTTGCAAATAGGTTACACGTAGTTTGAATATCAGTAGACGAAATGCCATTGTATTCCATATTTCTTTGAAATCCATAAATCTTCTTTTTACCTTTCATAAATGTCCAGAAACCTTTCGGATTACTAATAATTTCAGATTCAACATTCATAACATATTGTTTATATAAAAATCTATTTAAAAATTCAAACTCACGACGTAATTGGCAAAAATGATTCTTATCATTAACATTGTTCGATCTTTTAAACATCTCATAAGTATGAGCTTTGTTTTTAGCATTTTTTAAATTTATTAATATTTTATTTTGCCATGGCAGCTTCCGAACGCGAGTTTTCCCTTTACGAGGGACACATTTTTCAAAACAATCAAATAAAATATTAATGAATGAATTATAAATATCTTTTAGATGTGAACTTGAAAGAACATTCGTCCAATCTATGGATTCAAACAAAACATTTAATGCATTAAAATCAGCTCTACAGAAATTGTAGTCAACATTAGCGCTTTGCTCATCCGAAGAACAATTTAAAAAAGTATGGAATTCCAAACATATGGTTAAAGCTACATGATGACTCGAATTATTTAATAATGGACAAAGAGCTTGACTTACTTTACAATTTATTTCATTGTTAGTGAAAACAAGATCAAGTATTCTATTTAACGAATTTAAACAATCATTTTTTTGACACAAATCCAAAGAAAACATTGAATCAATAAATAAAATTTCTATATCTTTTTTCATATTAAAAGGAATTAAGTTTTTGTCTTCATTTGGATATACCCACTTAATGTCACCCAAATTTAAATCCCCCAGAATAATACAATGTTGATTTTTAGACATTTTGCCCATTGCAAATTCTATATTAGCTAAATGATGTTCATAAATGATACTTGGGCTTTTCGGTGGTATATAACTTACAATAATTAATAAATCATCACATGAGCTACTAATGTTATTGATACACAAACCAATTGATACACATAGTTGTTCGACGTCATCAAAGTTTTTTGGAAGAGAAATTTCTTTTGTAATAAAACCTGATTTTACTGCTATCAGCACTCCCCCGCCTCTCGTTGTTGTAGGTGTGAGCACACGGTCCAAACGATGAACAGTATAGGAACTTTCAAATATTTCAGCTGAATGTATATGAGAGTGTAACCATGTCTCTGTGATAACGATTACATCAAACTCATGAAGAGTTGATGCAGTAAAGAGTTGGTTTGTTTTCGTTCTTATACCACCAGCATTTTGATAGTAGATAGTTATATCATTTTTGGAACATCGATTTAGAGAAGACAGTGACGACGGCAATGCTATGTAAAGGTTTTGGTTATTGGATGTAGAGCTTGAGGTGTCGATGGTTAAAGAAGAGAGATGTGAAGAAATGTTTTTATTGTTGTGGGCTATGTGTTGGTTATAGTATGGAGAATTTGTGGTGTTGGTAGTTGACGAAGAGAGATAGGAGGAGATGGTATAATTGCTATTTGATAGGTATTGATTTTCGGATGGAGAGTTTGTGGTGTCGATGATTGACGAAGAGAGTTTCAAAGAAATGATATTATTGTTGATTGCGAGGTGTTGTTTATAAGATGTTGAGCTTGTTGTGTTAGTGTTATCTGTTTATTTGGAATGAAATGAAAATTTCTCACAGTCACATCAGAAGGCCAGTTATTTGAGTCAAAAGCAGCATTTATAACACGCGATGGCACACCTAGGCGAAAATTTATGTATTTAAATTTAGAGAGATCGGCATCTTTCTTGCACAAAGGAAAACAAGAGAGCTGTTCATTTTTGACATTCAGCTTTCGTGATGCATACAAAAGTATAGATTTTGCAGATGTATTTGTTGAGAAACGTAAAAGATGGAGCCATCTGGTTGAATCAGCAACATCAAGCATTTCCGTAAAGTTTGTATCGTTGCAACAATCTTAGCTCCATTCTCTTTTATCCGACTCTTAACTTCATTAATGCTATGATCTTTTGTATTTAACTTTTTGTCAACATTTAAGATAGTGTTTGTTTTAGAAACATTGTCATGGGAATTGTATGGCGTATTTTCACTCAAAGAGACACACTTTTGGATAACTGGATTTTCATCATTGATTGCTAGAGAGTTTTCCCTTTGTAATAAAATTTCGGATGAAGTTATTTTTGATTGAAATTGAACATTATTATTTTTTAAAAATGTAACTTCCGAATTTAAACAATTTATTTCATAAAATTGATATGAGAATATATCTATATCTATTTATATATATATGTATATAAAAATTAATCCATATTTGCGTTCGTTGCCGGTGTTTGGCCAAACGCGTTAACCGATTCCAATGAAATTTTTTTTTAAAGAAAGGTGACGTCTATACGAAGGATGTTATGTATGTGCGATGTCTGTATCTGCATCGGTTTGTAAATTATGTGTTTCTTAAAAAAGAAAAAAAAAATTGGCAATGTATTTATACACTGTGTGTTTCATATGTAGGTATCATGTGCTTTGAAAAAAAAAACAAATTTAAGTGAAATAATAAAAAGTTTTTTTGTGTAATACATATTTTCTATATATAAAAATCAATCCATATTTGTGTTTGTTGCCGGTGTTTGGCCAAACGCGTTAACCGATTCCAATGAATTTTTTTTCCATGAAAGGCGACGTCTGCACGAAGGTTGTTATGTTTGGCTATATCTGCATCGGTGTGTGAGATATGGGCATTTGAGTGAGTACACATGCATATGTGCGTATGCGTGTAAATTACGACGCAGATACAGAGACCGTACAGGCGTCACTTATTTTGTTATCCGAACAAGCATATGAAAGAGGGAGACCACACGAACGTTTCAAGCTTATTGTGGAATTTGTGCGCACTTTCATTCTTGAGATATCGTGTGTTCAATATTTTATTCAAATAACTCTTATTGATTTTTTTTGCATTTTTTTGTGACTCCGACATCGGAAAGTTGCTTTTCCAACATTGATAACAATCGGTGGGGAAGTGAATGAAAAGTGATTCAATCGAAGTTTTTTATTTTCGCTTTGTTGTTTGATTCGCAGAAGTAAGGTGACATAGGCGCCTGCCAGACAACAAGCACCTACCCTAAACGGAACAACGAAAATGTGTGAGCGGCCTAAGCCATGCGGAGAAAAACGTGCAGTCCCTTTCACCGGTTGAGCTCAAATCAGGCAATCTTCGGTATTGGCCTGAGAGTGTTTCTGTGAACTTTGGTCAAAATCGGTCTTCTTTTTTTAGGCGCAGCAACATACGCCGGATACCCGCTATAGCCAATTATAAGGAAGTCTACTCGAACATATTGGCCAATAGAATTCTCGGGCACGGGCAAAGCCGGGCAGGTGCAGCTAGTAATTGATAAAACTTCAATTTAGTAAATATGTACATCACTGCACACAGAAATACTGCGTGGTTTCTAAGGGCATTTCGGAAAAATATCTTTTTTTGTTGGGTTCCAAGGAGCTTCTGGGAAAATAACCTAATGTCAAATTAAATCGACATTCTTCAATTGGCCATCAGTTTTCACGGTTCGAATTTAAATATTTCCTCCTTCCTATCTATAGGTCTGTTTCTGTCTTCATAGAAGTAAGCCAGTTTTTTGCTTTTACCCACATCACTCAAACAAAACTTTGTGAAATCCGCCTAGTTCGTCTACTGGCTAACACTTGCTTTATAGTAGATAGTATATAATTCAATGACACACAACTTTCGCATAATTGTATTTACCCGTAATAACTTTTGTAATACTTTTGAATATTATTTTCATAAAAAAAGATTATCTCGGAGATTGCCTCCAATTCACAAATCAATTAAAATTTGGAATAAATAAGATGCGGCGGAGAAGTTTTGTTCTTCAGTTTACTTTTCCAGCTTAACTTCTTCAGTTTTCTCAATAGTAATTGTTCAATTTATCACATCCGCATTGAAGGCACTGAATTCGTTAAGGTACACTACCAACTCTTCACGCTCACCTTTTTAAATTTGCAGTGAACTGTTCAATTCTGTTTTCTTAAAAAAGATCTCAGAGACCTTTTGTTGAATGAAGAATAGATTTCTGATACATTTTGGTACAAACGTACCAAACAAGTATCACAACAGCATACACATTACAGATTTTTACCATTTTTTTCACCACGGGCTGGTGAAATAGAAATTGCCATTTTTGGTCGGTAAGAGATACAACCAAACATAATTGGCACTTCTGCTAACATCCGCTAAAGTTTTTAAATTGGGTGAAAATAAATATCACATCGCAAGATGGTCGATGGGAAATTTATTGTGTCATTCAGTTTCAGGAGGGTTTTTCTTGTTTTTGATCTTAATTAGGCTTCAAACACATACATTCCACAAATCGTCGCCATCATATTGCCATGGTGCTTGTCTAATTTAATGAAAAATTCGTGTTTTACCATACACAGGTTTTTGGAAAGGGTTCCACGTTTATTGTTAATAACTTTCAAATGAATGATAATTTTGAAAATTCAATTTGAAAACTTGGTTAATTGAAAAATATGTAAACTCTTGTGTAAGCCTTGTTAAGGCCTTTTGATTTTGATTTAATACTTTTCAGGCGACTTTTTAGTACAATTTTCAATACTTTTCCAAGATTTTCGAGTATTTTTCCGGACTTTTTGGTAGCTTTAGATTAAGTTTCTGTGGTTTAAGCCATTGTTTGAATGTCCACCATCCTTTTATTTTATTTTCATGCATAAACATTATGAAATTCGTAACAAATTGAATGCAAAATACGTACATATAGCGAACATTTCAATTCCAATTAATACAATATATATGGGTCCCGAAATCCGACAAATCGCGACTGCGGAAATTCGGAAATCCACCAAATAGCGACGTACTAATTGGGTTCTGAAATCCGATTAAAGGTTCCGATATCCGATTGCTTCCGTTACAATTAAAATGTTACCCTCAATGTGCCAAAAGAAGTATTACTTCAGGAAATAAATATTCCACGTAGCTTTAATTTAAAATCAATCACCACAACTCAAAAGATTATTCCTCATTCTACACATAATTTTTAGTCGTATTGTACAACGAATCGGTGGAATTATAATCTATACCCTATTCTAAGGGTATATTAATTTTGACGTATAATTTGTAACATACCTTAATATTTCCCGTAGATCCCTAAAAGTTACTATAATTATGATCAGGTGGCAATGGTGCGATGGTAGTGTATTCACTAAGTGATTGGCAGGTCGTGCGTTCGAATCCCGACCAGGGCCATGATTTTTATAAATTGAATACACACAACAAAAACAGATCTCCCTAAAGCAATTTAGGCGCCACCTGTGGGGGAAAAAAATCCCATCGCTTAAAACTTCTTTCCTATCCTTCTATTCTTTCATACAGTAAGCACCCAAAAATAGGCAATGAATCATTTGCTGGCAGCTACTTACGGCAACAAACAAAATGCCTGCGCTGTGGTTTCCACTATAAGGGTACTGTGTCATAGAAAAAAAAATCCCTTTAGCGCACGCAAATTATATAAAAAAAAAAAAACAGCATCGATATTAATGTCGATCTAGCCATGTCCGTCCGTCCGTCCGTCTGTCGTCTAAAATTAGGCCTTTAAACTGGGCCTATAGAGCTATATATAACCACATACTCTCTAGAGTCCCGAAATAATCAAGTTTAAGAATTTTTGAAATCCGCTCACAGACACCCCCACAAACTCAAAAAACAAATTTATCGAAAAATCGAATTTTGAGCTAGAAAGCTGAAATTACAAATTTTATATATGAACTATGCCCCGTAAAGCTGATCGGGACATAACATTTTTAAAATCCGCCCACTGCCACATCCACAATTAAATAAAACAATTTTATTGAAAAGTCAAAGTTTGAGCTAGGGAGCTTAAATTTATAATATATACTCTATAGAGACCCTTTATGGTCATGCGTAAATCCGTAAACTGACACGCCCACAATTAAATAAAACAAATTTATTGGAAAACCAAAGTTTGAGCTAGGGAGCGTTTTTTTTACAAAAGCTTTGTTTTTTTGATAAAATCCTTTAAAAGTTATATAACAAAATATGTAGATCGTTCTTAACAATTCAACCATACTTAGACTTTTGTCACGCCCACCTATGGGGGATAGGAATAAGAATAGGGTATCCAACAGTTCGCCCAAGCGGACTGTAGCCCGTCCTTATGTTTTTATATCGATTTATAACCAAAAAGCCAAAGAAATTATATATACACAGAACTCACCATAAGACGAGACAGAAGAATATAGGCCATTATTTTTCACAGTTTGTTGTATTCATATAAATTTCAAAAAATATTCACACAATCCCATTTCAGATAAAACCATCACAAGTCAAAACTAAATGGTAGCCAATTTATTGTATTAAATGTGAAATATGTTTTTTTTTTTTAAATATAGTAAGCAGAGAGTAAATGTCAAAGGTGTCTGGAGTCTCGACTTCTGAAAAACGGTGTTCCTCAGGGTTCGGTACTTGGTCCTTTGTTTTCCTAATCTACATAAATTTCCTTTTCAAACTCAATTTAAATGGTATTCCAACTGCATTTGCAGGCGATATAGTGTTTACGTATGATTTTAAAACTGAATTTGAATGTATTACAATAATATTGGAATATATTGCAATTTTAAGGTTGTGGTTTACTGCCCCTTAAATTGATCATCAGTGAGAAAACCAAGTTGATGTCTTTCACGATAACTAGTAATAGTCTGTATGATAATACTCGTAATATGTGGTGTCACGCCTGTGAGTGTAAGCTGGTTTCCTTACCTGTTCATAAGTGTGGTAGAAGTAACTTTGCAACTATTATGCAATGCTGCAAAAATTGTTTCAAAATTGAATCAGTACAACATTGTAAGTACAATCTTAATTGGAAAACTCATATCCAAGAGATAAAATCGTACATGATGCTATTCGCGCGTAAAATGTATCTTTTAAAGCCGTTTTTCTCCAAGAAAGTTCTAACCACTGTTTACTATGGTCTTGCGTACTCTTAGTTACAATACTAGCTGGGGTGGTTCGTATGCTAATACCTTTAAGCCATTATTAATAGCTCAGAAACATCTAGTTAGAATTACATTGAATAAAAATCGATTTACTGAAAGTTGGCCTTTATTTAAAGCGTTGTAAATTCTACCAATCAGGCATTTATATGTTTTTAAAGTTTTAAGAGAGTTTTTTGAACAAAGTGATAATATACCAAGCAGAAATTCTTAAATGTATAACCTACGTATGTATAATATGAGTTTAGTCATCGTACCATTTGCACACCGAACACGTTTTTGTCTTATACAGCTTTTTATACTAAGTATATAATTTACGCCATTCAAGAATGCGCCAGCCACATTATCTTATCTGGCATAAAAGGTGCAACCATCCATATTTTCACGGACAGTCAAGCAGCTATAAACGCCCTTAGCTCGTATACCATTGAATCCAAATCAGTCATGTACTGCTTCAATACCCTACAAATACTCGGAACAAGAAACAAGACCAAATTATGGTGGGTTCCGGGTCATGTCGGGGTAGAAGGTAACGAAAAGGCCGACGAACTGGCCAGAAAAGGTTCAGAAACACCTTTCATAGGTCCCGAACCTTTCTGCTGCACTCCTAGATCAGCAGCAACGGCAGCAATTAAAAGCTGGGAACATAGAAAATGTACCTATCTTTGGGATAACATCACAGGTCTAAGACAGGCCAAACGAGCCATTCGGCCCTTCAATCATAATGCCAGCAAATGTCTAAACCTAAGCAGGCATGATATCAAAAACCTAGTAGGTTACCTTACTGGTCACCACGGTTTAAGATATCATCTACACAAAATGAGAATAGCAGATTCTCCTGAGTGCCGACTCTGTCTTGAAGAGGACGAGTCAGCTGAACACATTTTATGTGAATGCCCAGCCCTTAATGGAATTAGAAAGAAGATCTTTCTCAGGGAATAATTGAGCCCCGAGGACATAAAGAATTCTTCTACTGGTAAAATTGTCCGCTTTAGAGTGGAAATTTTACTAGTTTAAAATTTTTCTGGCCCATACGGTACAAAAGATCTTTTAGGTCGAAGTACCCCCCCCCCCCCCCCCCCCCTTTTATAAATCGCCTTGGCGAGCCAGAATTTAATAAATAAAAAAAAAAAAAAGTATATAATTTATTAAAAAACGTGTTTTTATAAATTTGGCATTTTTTTATTTGAGATCTAAATTGCTTTTCCTCTTATATAAGAAAAGTTGTTCACTTTAAATTGTAACTGCATTGCATTTTTTTTTTAAGAATTTTTTCCATGTTTCTTTTCTTTCTCGCTCTTTCATTTTTATTTATTTTCATTAACAATAAATTCATAAATTTTGTAATATCAATAGTGTCTTTTATATATTAATTGTTACGTTCATATGTTTTTGCTTTATGTTTTAACTTGCAAAGATTTCATGCGAATATTTCGTTGCAGGAGTTCACATCAACAATTTTTTTCAAAATTCTGTGAAGAATATTGAAAAGAACGGTTTTTATTTAGTTTTAAAACATGGGTTCCGGAAAGACTTTGACAGCAACAGAAAGAGTCAAAATATATGCTTCCAAGGAGTTAGGTCTCGCACGCCGAGAAATTGCAAGGAGGCTAAATAGAAGTAAGACTGTTATAAACAGTTATCTTGCGGATCCACAACACTATGGGAAAAATCAAAAAGGACGCGCGGCAGAAGCAACAACATTGCGAAAAAATTGGGTTATTCTAAGGCTTGCCTCAAATTCTACTCTACCAGTGACTAAAATAAGTGCCAAAAGCGGAGTATCACACAGCATAGCAACGGTCCGAAGGATAATACGTGCTATGCAGAGAAGAAAACTTATAAAGAAACCTGTTTTGAGGCAAGTACACAAGGAGCATCAAATGAATTTTGCAAGATAACATGTCGCTTGGAGTAGGGAATGGAAACGAGTTGTCTTTTCAGACGAAAAAATGTTTAACCTTGACGGTTACAACTTTTATTTCCATAATCTTAGAATTTTGTTGGCAAGCCATCACAGCCGTACATCAGGTATAAAAGCGTGGGGACCTATTACCCACTATGGCACAATCGAGTTGGAGTTTTCTTCTCCACAACACTGAACGGAAACAACTACAAATGTTTGCTGAAACGGTCATTTCCAAAAGTGAATTACATTTTCGGACCTCCGTCTTGGATATTCCAACAAGACAATGCCCCTATTCACAATTCCAGAGTTTTTAAAAGTTGGATTCAATCAGAAGACATGGAACTTTTGAAATGGTCGCCCTATTCACCAGACTTAAACATAATCGAAAACCAACGACCATACCACGTCGAGTTAAACGGTTCCCGTAATTAAACAACGTTGGGCGCGGTTAGTACGTAGATGGGGGACCGTTTGAGAACAACCGCGTGTCGTTGGCCAGTCCCATCTACAGAGTTGAGGTAGATAATATACGTGGTATCACAAAAGACCGAAATTGGTCTAAGTGTGTCAGCCACATAAACCTAACCTAACCTAAACATAATGAAAAATGTTTGGGCATGGTTATCTCGTAAAGTGTATGAAGGTTAGGTTAGGTTGAGGTGGCTGTTAGCCGAAAGCTAACACACTTAGACCAAAGAGGTCCATTGTGATGCCACTAGGATCGGGAGTATCTACCACTACCCGCTAAAACCATTTGGAGCTTCTAATGAAGCGTGATAGACTTCTAACATCTGAGTTAGCCAAGTCACTGAGTTCATTAAGGAAGAAGGCTCCCAAATAGAGATTTCTTTTATGGGAGAGTGCAGGACATGTGCAGAGGAGATGAAGTGTAGTCTCCTCCTCCTCCTCATCCCTGCAACTTCTGCAGAAGTCGTTAGAATAGACGCCAAGCCTTGATGCGTGCTTGCCTATTAGACAGTGCCCTGTGATGGCACCTATGACAGAGCTAATATGCAGTCGGTTAAGTGAGATCAAACTCAGAGAGCGTCGCAGGTCCAGCTTTGGCCAGATATGCTTGGTCGCTAGACACGTATCACTACCTGTCCACCTGAGGTTTGTACTCTCGACTGCGGCTAGCTTAAGCATGAGTTTACAAGTAGCGATGGGCATACCTAAGAAACCTTTATCAGGTAGAAGAGGTAATGCTGTTCCTTTTTTGGCGAGTTCGTCTGCCCTACAGTTCCCTGGGATGTCTCTGTGCCCTGGCACCCAAAAGAGGTGAAAGTTGAACTGCTCTGCCATCTCCTCAAGAGACGAGCGGCAGTCTATGGCTACGATGGAGTTTGAAGAGACTGAATCCAAGGATTTCAGCGCGACTTGACTATCCGAGAATATGCGGATGTCATTAGCGGATATCACGTTTCTCTTAAGCCACGACAAGACTTCCTTAATCGCCATGATTTCCGCCTGGAACACGCTACAATGATCAGGAAGACGGAAAGAGAGACTAATATTAAGTCTTTCTGAGAAAACACCACCTCCGACCCCATCACTGGTTTTTGATCCGTCGGTGTAAAAGTGGATCGAATTATCTTCCGTGCAATCAGCCTCCTCCCAGAATGATCTGGAGGGGATAGTGATTTGGAAGTTCTTTTCGAACTGTAGCTGGGGTATAGTGTAGTCGATGTTTCTTGGTAGGGACCCATGGGAGTCCAGAATGATAGAGTGGCCAATATTCGTATTGATCCACTGTGCATGAAAGCGGCAGACAATTTGAAGACAAGGGCACTTTATTCGAAGCTATTCGTGATGCCTGGGCCCGAATTTCTCTTAATTATTTAAAAAAACTAAATGATTCTATTCCAAACCGTCTTACAGAGGTCATATCGAAAAAAGGCGGGCATATTCATTATTAATATAGAAAAATATAATTAATAAATGTTTTAAAACCATCAAATGTAAACATTTTATTAATCTTTTCCTTTCTTTTGAAGATTTTGCATGTGGCCTCGTCATAGTGGCGCATCTTTTTATACGCTTTTCAATTAGTTTATTGTTTGATCTTTCGAAATTCCAGCGGTAGTTTCTTACTTACCATTTAATTTTTTGACTTACTATTGTTAAAATATGTACCTGTTTCAGGTAGTAAAAGTTTCTGGGTGTACAATTTCCAACAGGTATAAAGACTGAATATCGATTGCAAAATGTATGGCCTCATCCTTTTGATCGCCAGTGTATATAACAATTTATATTTAACCAATACACTGATTGTCATCCCACATAAGATATAATTTGAATTTTTATAACTTTGATGTGTCATTCACCACAAAGTTCTTAGTTTAAGAATGATTACTATTATTCTATTTCATTTCTTCATGAATATTGTTAGTAGTTTAAGTATGCAATGAATAAAACTAACTATCTATGTATCTATCTATTTAATAGGAGCATTAAAAATGATCATTGCAATATTTTTTCAAGTAGAATTCGTGTGTGTTTGGAAATTGATTCGATTTAATTCCTATCTGGAACTCGCATGGTTCCATAAAAATAGTTATATCTATAAAACAAACAAAAACAAAGACTTACCATTACAGTAGCAAGCATTGCTAAACCTTTGTACGAGTCAAAAAGTTTTGAAACTTCGACCATGATTGCAGAGATGTTTTAGTCCTTGAACAGATAAAGTATTTGGCGTTCCTGTTATAACGAAATGGATATATGTACTCCTTATTTTTCAGATGTATTGTTACGCAAGTGTGATATACAAAATCGAAGAGCAATGCAGAAACGACGAGTAACTGCTGTAAGCTATTCACCAAAACAATATTTCAATTAAAAATAAAAACAAAAAAATATTTCCACTCAAGTTTTTCAACACGCTCGATGTTTAGGAAACGGTTTTTTATTTGCTGTGCTTTTTGTTTCAGTTGCAGAAGGCTATGTGATATTGATATCCTTCGTATCCGGCGAAAAGTTTTGTGCATCTGGCCAACTAAAAGTAAACTTTTGTATATTGTTTTTGAAATTTTAATTTTTATATTTTATTTTCCGAATTGTGTGTTCGAGAGTGGAGGTGTTGCTCAAGCTCGAAACTATTATTTTTATTATTATTCTTTTTTTAATTTTGTAGGAACTGGAAACTTTTCCGCAGATATACAGTTCCGAATTGTTATTATTTTTATCGTGCCCGGTATCCCTTATCGTTTTTACTTTAGTTTAAATTGAAATATTGCTATTTTTCAAGTGTGACAAATGCAATTGGCCATTTTTTTAAACTAGCTATATTCCCTGATCAAAGAAATTTTAAACGAATATTCCTGGAAGAATATCACAAACAAAAATAATCACAAAACTGCGAAAATACTGACCGAATTTAACAACTTGTGACAACACCGCACAATTGCAATGAATGATTAAAAAAAAGTTCTCACAGGATGCTGGTCATTTGTAAATTGAAAAGACAAAGAACGCACAAATTAGAAAAACAGATTCTTTACATTATCTTCGGCGGTGGTATTAGACTAGAACTGAAGTTTGTTCACGGTCTGACTATTTATATGCGCCGCCATCACAGGATAGTTGCAATCAAGGTAATGAACTGTTTTAGATTACGATGTTGGCATTCACTTACCAATTTGGCGTAATGTTATCTGAATAAACGAATGACTGTGGGAAAGTACAAAAAAGTGTTATTGTTTCCCTGAATTCAATAATTATTCAATAGAAATGGCATGATAGAGTTTTGAAAGGTCACCTTTTAGAAATAGTGTTGAAAAACAATTTTCTAAGGCCGATTTTAGGAGGTTGTCGAAAATGATTTGTAAACATTAGATATTCTCGTGCTGAGCATACTCAAGGTATCCAAAAGTTCGCCTAAGTCGAATGTAGCATTTGCATTTATTTTATTTCCCATTTCGATTACGATTTCGATTATACGGGGTTTTTTTAAAAGATCCTTCATCGTTAAAATTCATTTAATGCTCTTTAGTTAGGTATAGATTACGCCTCAATAGTTTTTACTCCTTACCAGCAAGCTCGTATAAACAGATTCGAGTGGGTTTTAAAAACTAACTTAGCTGGCGAAGATGATTTGCCTAAAATTCCAAATCTCGTTGTTAAGTCTTAGTACTGAAATCGCTTGTTACTCAAAGAAAGGTTAATGGCGTTATGTTTACTATGTATATTGCTTGTGCTAAGATAAATTCATTCGAATTGCTGAATAATAACAGGGTGGTATTTTTACAGTAGAGTTTGCCGTCCAAATTCAAAAGATGACCCCTTTGTGGCTAGTTGATCTTTCCTGGGATACCAGAGTGTCTGGGCACCAAACATAATCCTACAATATGCTGCGCGCTAAGAACCTGTGCCTCCTCGCGACAGCTAATTAAAAAACAGATAAATAACAGATAACAGGTGGGGCATGTTGCCCCCTGCAACCACCCTTCTTTTGCTCACTGCTGGATTTGGAGAAAGTGCGAGGTTGGAAGCAAAATTGGAGAGTGATTTTTTTTTATTTATGAACGCTATACCCATATAATGTACATTGTGTTTCTTGAAACTGGTTCAATCAGACTTCATGAACTAAAACAGAACTTTCGTTCGATTCTTAAAACCCAAGTCAAATGGGATTTTGCGCGAACACAAACCAAAAAATTGACGCAGTGTTTCAACTGTCAAATGTTCGGACATGGTGAGAAAAACTGTAGTGTAAAAACTTTTTGTGCTATCTGCTCACAAAACCACAAAACCGAAAATTGTACGGGTAAACATGCAATTACATGTGCGAACTGGAAAGGGCATCATAAATCTGATGATAGTTCTTGCAAAAGTCGTCAAACCTTTCTGCAAATAAGAGAAAAAATCGCAAACAAAAACAATTCCTCGCGGCATCGCCCAATTCATAAACAAAAGCCAACATTCAACATGAATTATGAAGCTTTTCCACCGCTTAACTCGCAACGTTCGCGTAAAGCTTCTCCCTTACCATCACACGGTCCAGATCAGCAGCCGAGAAAAAACGTTTGGCATGTAAGCAGTGCTGAAAAGGATACAACTCGACTTCCCACTTTATCTCATAAGAATTATTGATTCCTTTCTGGATCGTAGAACATTTCAAGTCAAATTAAATATGCGCCTCTCCAATAAGTATAATATCCCTGCGGGTGTTCCTCAAGGATCTGTTTTGGGTCCCATCCTGTATAATGTTTATACATCTGAAATCCCACATTTATCAAATTGTCAATCTGCAATTTTCGCAGATGACACATGTGTTTATTGCTCCGATGCTTTTGGTTTAACGATTGAAACCAATTTGCAATCCGCCCTAAACGCATTAAAAGTATATTTCGATAAATGGGAAATAAAAATAAATGCTCAAAAATCGCAGGCAATTTATTTCACAAGAAAAAGAAAGCCATGTTTTTTGCCGAGCCGCAACTTAAGCATAGATGGGCTACCTGTTGAATGGAATAGCCTTGTGAAATATCGTGGTGTCATTATTGATAAAAAAATCACTTTTGGTCCTCATATTCAGCACACTGTTGAAAAAATTAACAGAACAATTAAAGTTCTCTATCCTTTTTTAAACCGAAAGTCAAATTTAAGCAAGGAAAACAAATTGATTATATACAAATCAGTCTTTCAAGCAATAATGTTTTATGCAGCTCCAGCTTGGGGTAGTTCCGCAAAAAGCCATATTTTAAAATTGCAAAGAATGCAAAATAAGATATTGAAAATGATACTCAATCTACCATGGCACTAACCCACCAGTCTTCTCCACGACGTGGCAAATATAGAACTTGTTTCTAATCGCATTATCAAATTAAAAAACAAATTCCATTTATCATGCGAATCTTCTGAAAATAATTTAATTGTGAATCTTTTAACTGATTAATCTTTTTATAATTACTGTGTTAATTTGTTCTCTACACTAGTCTTATTACTCAAGTTAACCTACATGTTCTATGCTTATTATTATATTAAAATTATTTATTTATTTATTCTGTACTTTTTATGTATCTACTTATTTATTATTTATTTATTTATTTATCTAATTGTCTATTTATTTATTTTATTATTTACCTAAATGTCTATTTATTCCCTTTTCTCTTTTATTGATATATACAATATACATATATATATTTATTTATTTCGTATTTAACTTTTGCTCTTTTGCTATAAAACTGTTATTAGCTATAGAATCTTGTTAACTTATTACATATATTGTTCCTTTTTATTGTTACATAAATGTTTTGTATATACCAAGTTGTAGTTTTTAAAACTCTGTAAACTTTACATGCGTAGCATGCAACACTCAACCACTGTGATATTTCAAATGAAGGTTTTTAAGTAGCTTTTTCCTTCAACTATTCACTTATTTACATATAAAGCTTGCATTCATTTTATATATTTTTCATAAGAAAGGTCAATAAATACCATATCTGTGTACATTAATGTTTAAGACAATATCTGTAAAACTTTTGCTACCAATAAACACATACATCGATCTTATGGTTCTTAACAACTTTCTATACACCTTTTTTCGATTGGGGCCTGTAAGGCAAAATCTAAATTGGGCGTGGGAAAAACTTCCTATGGAGGAATAGTTAAGAACTTATTAGAAGAACAGGATTTTCATTTTCATTGATTTCTTCGATAACACTTGATCATTTCGGGCCACGTGGAGAGTTATGTTTCGAAATTCAGCTTTCTAGCTTGAATTTTAGGGTCTCGAAATTGGAGAAGGATGGACGGACAGACATTTGCGGGTGGCAATGGTGCGATGGTAGTGTATTCACTAAGTGATTGGTAGGCCCCACCTGTGGAGAAAAAACCCTATTGCACTAAACTTCTTTCCTATCCTTCTATTCTTTCATGCTAAAGTAGCACCTAAAAATAGGCAATGAATCATTTGCTGGGTGCTACTTTCAGCAATAAACAAAAATGCCTGCGCTGCGGATAATAAGGGTACTGTATCCCTAATTAAAAAAAAATGGTTAGATCGACAAAACTTTCGATGCTGATCACAAATAAATTATTTTTTTGACAAGTCCTTCAAAAAACGTAAAAAAAAATATATTTTTTATCAAAATATGGGGACAATAAAATTCTTAACAATTCACTCATACTTCGCAAGCTCACATTTTGGGAGATAGGAATAGAAATATGGTATCCGATAGTTTGCCCAAGCGGACTGTAGCCTTTCCTTATGATTGAAATTGTTTGAAATATAATGGTGTGAACTGATCGCCAGATGATTAAATGATTTTAATTTCGTTAGTAGTAAGTAGCACACTTGCGATTTTGCCGCTAGTAGAGGAGCTTTTTTCCACTCTCCTCTTTACTTTTTTTTTATTTGTTTGTCTTCGATTACAAAGTTTTTGTTTCTCATTATTTATTAAAAAGTTTTTTCGCAGATGGTATATGGTATGGAAGAGCTGAGCCGAGGAAACTCAAGCACTTCGTGGCCTCTTCAGATGTACTGGCTCGACCCTTTTTCGCTATAACTTATTTCTTTTTACTTTATTTCCAACAAAATGGTTATCGCTCACACGCAGAAATTTCAATTACGAAACGTACGAATTTGCATAATTGAAATCGAGCTCAACTTTAATAACATTTCGCACTTAGCGAAAAGTGGGCGCAGTGGCTCAGTGATTAGTGCTTTGGACTACTAAGCAAGGGTCAAACTTGGAATCCCAGCCAAAAATACTCCAAGTCTTATAAACACCAAAGAATTATAAACTTTAATATTATGAATTAGAACTTAGTAAAACACGCAAGTTTATTGAAAACTTGTATTATAAGCCCAGTCATTTTAGGAATTTTAAACCCCAATCTGCGGAAAAATTTCTAGTGAGCTGAATTTTTGTAGATAATTTCACGACAAACAATTTTTTTTATAAATTGAATACACACAACAAAAACTAATCTCCCTAAAGCAATTTAGGCGCACCTGTTGAGAAAAAAAATCCCATCGCATCAAACTTCTTTCCTATCCTTCTATTCTTTCAGTAAGTAGCACCCAAAAACAGGCAATGAATTGCTGGGAGCTACTTGCGCAACAAACTAAATGCCTGCGCTGTGGTTTTACCATTATAAAGGTACTGTGTCACTACAGAAAAAGAAATCCCTTTAGCGCACGCAAAAAAAAAAAAAAAAAATAGATCGCGAGATATATTTGCGAAAAACTGATTTTCGTGACATTTTGACCTTTATAACTATTTTAGCCGGCACGATATCAATGTCGATTTTTCACATCTTCATTACAACGCCGTAATAAAGGTGTATACAAAAATTCAGCTCACTAGGAATTTTTCCGCAGATAAACTTAAATGACTGGGCTATTAGCTACAATATTAAAACTCTTTGATTAGTTTATTGGTCTTTAAGATATAGCCGTTTTTTTAAAGTGTGGTTTTTTTAAGTTTCTTGGAAAAATCTGAGAATATGCCTTACTCTAACATTTACTCCAACTATTAAAATCCATTAAAAAAAAATTAAATCATTAGACCCATTTTTAAGGAAAAGTAATGTTTTTCAAAACTCTGGGAACTGTAATAAGAAAAAGTTATAAACAGCGGTATAATGGAGTAGTGACACAAATAAAACTGATCCAGAAGACTCTGAAAATTGACATAACAAATTTGGAGACCGGAATTTTGGGGTTAGAATCTATCTCCGCGCAAGAGAAAGCGATAAAAAAAGAAAGAAATAACGACACAGCTTAACCTTTACAGTAGAAACAACTGAGTTCTTGAATATTTATTTATTAACTTCCCAGTGGAAGTTCTTGTAATGGGGCCGATTTTGTGGATCGCGGATTTTGACATATCTCCACGTGTCAAGGTCACCAGAATCCAAATCCAACGTTGTTATAGAGATGTCTCTGTGTGTGTATGTAGGTATGTGCGTATGTTCGTATGTGCGATCGGAATTATCTTTCGCCGCGAGTATCTCGAGTATCAAAGATGATATTGACATGGGACCGGGTTTATTTGAAGCGTAATTCGAAGTAACTCAGAACTGGTTAAGCTTCCAGCGAAATCGGTCCAGGCGTTTTTTGTTAGTAAATAAATAACTAAAATAATTTACCTTTATTTGTACTATTTATTGTCATTTGTTGACATCGGCAATTATTCATTTTCAGCCAAAGTAAATCAAAACTCAAATTTAAAAATCTTCTCCTCACATCAGCGCACCGAGGTTGAGCAAATCTACATACATACAAAGAAACTAAAAAAAAGAACACGACCATACATTCTCCCTTTGCAATCTATATGGCTTGAGGTTCAACTTCATCACCGCACCAGCACCAAATTCATTTTTCATTCCATCATTCGGCCGGCAGTTGAGAATTCATTTTTGGCCAGAGTAACAAAAAATTACTCTTTAGGATGGTTCTCCTCGCATTTCCTTGCACCAACACCAAGGTAAAACAAGTTGTGTTCGTTCGCACGTTGAGTCGTTGAAAATTATTTTTCGTTGTGTTGCGCCTGCGGTGCGGATTCATTCTATGTACCACACACCAAATCCAGCCAAGCAGCAAGCAAAGTTAATGCAATATAGCAGAATAATAAGTACGATGTGTCATTTTGTCGCCTTCATCAATTTTTGCGGAAGAGAATTCATTATCATTTTGGTCTTCTGAATGACAAGATCGTTTCAATCGTCGGAGAAAAAAAAAATTAATGCAGACATTTTAAATTGCAGGTGCGTTATCGAAAAGCTAATTAAAAAAACATTTTCACAGCTTTCTTCGGTTGACAAATTACAAATTCTTAGTTCTGGTAGGCCAACACCACCTCTTCCAAATTTGACTTGTAAAAACAAGACATTTACTAGATACTTTCAGGAAAAAAATTATGAGGTAAAGCTATGGCTATGTGGCTGTCCCACTTTGAGCAAAGTATTCTGCTGGCCTTGCTTGCTTTTTTCAAGCAACTAATAGAGGGGAGTTTGGACATCAGGATACACTGATCTAAACCATTACACAGTTGCATCGAATAAACATATAGTTTCCCAAGCCCACATAAATTGTTGCGTAACATTAAAAACGTTCGGTACCACTCGCATAGACTTGTTGCTTGACGAACAAAAAAAAAATATCTGTCTCGCGTCACAACGAGCAAGTATCTGAAAATAGACAAATTTTGGAAAGGCTTATAGATGCTGTATGTTTTTTGGGCTCCCAAGAGCTCGCGTTCAGGGGAAACGATGAACAAGAAGAGTCTCAAAATAAGGGAAATTATGTTGAGCTTTTGAACCTTATATCAAAATATGACCCAAAATTAGAAAATCATTTAAAATCTGCAACCATATTTAAAGGTACGTCTAACAACATACAGAACGACTTGATAAATGCAGTATCAAGTGTCATCTCAAAAAACCTAGATAAGGAGATTGATACTTCAAATTTCTTATCTGTAATGCTGGATGAAACTACAGATATTACAAAAAAGTCTCAATTGTCTGTAGTTTTTCGGGATGTTGACCTAAATGGTTCCGCAAAAGAGAGATTTTACTAATTTTGGGATATAAGCGACGATCGAACAGCTAGAGCAATTTCCAAAAAAATTATAGACTTGATAACATATAAAAACTTTGGTGAAAAATTAGTAGCGCAAACATACGACGGTGCCGCAGTTATGTCGGGCGAATTAAATGCAACCCAAGCAATAGTGAAGACTCAGTTTCCAAATGCAATATTTATCCATTGCAATGCGCATGTGATAAACCTAGTTTTATCTCAATCGGTTAACTTTCTACGGGAGGTAAACATTTTTTTTTTCAAGCTTGTCTGGTCTGTCGGCTTTTTTCTCACAGTCCACAAAACGAACATTTTTTTGGATCAAGTAATAAAAAGAAGATTGCCCACTGTTGCTCCAACAAGATGGAACTATTCATCGCGTCTCGTTAATTTGGTCCAAGCACATTTAAGTGACTTGGAACAATTATTTGAAGAAATGATTGATGATGCAGATACTTGGGGGGCTGACGCAGTTCAAGCTAGAGGCTTTCTTCACCTTTTAAACTCTTTTAATACGGTTTTTATGCTTAATACTTTAAAAGATGTTTTTACACACACTGATGTTTTATTTAAAATTTTACAAACAAAAATATTTGATATAAATTTCGGCTGCGAGCAAATTGAATTAGTTAAGTTTGAAATTAATAACATAAGAACAAAATTTCAAAATATTTTTGAGGCAGCTAAAAATGCAATTTATCCTGTTCCGAAACGAGGCGAAAGCTTAGAGGGTTTTGAACTGAGGTATAGGCAAATATTTTTTGAAATTATCGACACTTTGTCCTTACAAATGAAAACTAGGTTCAAATCACTAAAAAAATTAAAATTTTTAGCATTGCTTTCCTCAAAAAAGTTTGGTGATTACCAAAATAAATTTCCAGCTGAAGAATTTGAATGTTTAAAATCTTCTTATGGTCCTTTTTTTGATTTCATAAAACATAGAAATGAACTAAGTGTTTTTTACAAATGTTCGCATGAACAATTTAAAAACATTTCTATTAAAGACATTCTCAAATTGATTGATACTTTCGAATTAAGAGACATCTTTTCAGAAATTTTTAAATTAACTCGCTTATCTTAACAATTCCAACATCCAGCAGCTCTGTTGAACGTTCCTTCTCTGTTCTTAAGCGCATAAAATTATATGCAAGAAATAAAATGCTGGAGGACAGATTGTCAGAACTTGCAATTATTTCAATAGAAAAATCATTTCTTAAAGAAATAAAAGCTAAAAATATTTTTTACGATGAAGTTTTGCAAGTTTTCTTGATGAAATCTCGGCGAATTGATCTTTTGTACAGGTAAATACTTTTTTTATCGTCTATATTTTATTACAAAAAAATTTAAATATTTACTGAAACTTAGTATTAAAAACCAATAAATCATTTAAAAACAATGTATATAAAACCAAAAAAAAAACACTAAAAACAGAAAAAAACAAGAAAAATATAAAATAAAAAAAAAAACAAAATAAAAAAAAAACATAAAAATTATAAAAAAAACAAACCAAAAAGAAAATTAAAAAAAGGAAATGGGATCGGTGTCTATCACGACCTCGTCGTGATCCTGGACTACAACTAAGAATAGGCAATCTTAACTCCAAAAAAACATACCGCACACCCAAGCTGAAGCACCACAGCACGTCCCTGTGTAAATTTATAGGTCTCCGTGTTCATAAAATTGGTTGCATTAATATATGTATTTATATAATACTTTACTCTTATTAACAACATTTAATTTCCTATGAACAATATTAAAGAGCTTTTTTTAATATTACCTAAATAATTCTTAACCATATTATCTTATGATTTGAAAATTTCCCACTAATCGTATAAATCATATTGATCCCACTGGGAAGTTAGTCGTGTGGACCTTGCGGGTCGCACCCAGGCCACTTTTTATTCCCTATTCTAAGGGTATATTCATTTTGACGCATAGTTTGTAACATACCTTAATATTGCCCGTAGACCCCTAAAAGTTACTATATTTATGATCAGCATCGATAGTAATGTTGATTAGGCCATGTCCGTCCGTCCGTCCCTCCGTCTGTTGTCAAAAATTAGGCCTTTAAACTGGGCCTAGAGAGCTGAAATTTTAACCATATACGCTCTAGGGTCCCGAAATAATCAAGTTTACGAATTTTTGAAATCCGCCCACAGACACGCCCACAAACTCAAAAAATTGTTTTTTTTCCAAAAAATCGAATTTTGAGCTAGAAAGCTGAAATTTTTTTTATATGATCTATGACTCCTAAAACTGCTCGGGATATAAAAGTTTCAAAATCCGCCTACTGACACACCACAAATAAATAAAACAATTTTATTGAAAAACCAAAATTTGAGCTAGGGAGCTGAAATTTATAATATATACTCTCTCGGGGCCCTTTAAGCTCATGTGTAAATATTTTCAAAATCCGCCCACTGACACGCCCACAATTTAAAAAAAAAACTTTTTTTGAAAATTCAAAGTTTGAGCTAGGGAGCGGAAATTTATAATATATACTCTCTATTGGCCCTTTATGCTTATGCTTTTTTAATCCGCCTACTGACACGCCCACAAATAAGTAAAACAATTTTATTGAAACACCCAAGTTTGAGCTAGGGAGCGTTTTTTTTCGATAAAATCCTTTAAATGTTATATTTATAACAAAATATGTAGAGCGTTCTTAACAATTTAACCATACTTAGACTTTTGTCACGCCCACCTATGAGGGATAGGAATAAGAATAGGGTATCCAACAGTTCGCCCAAGCGGACTGTAGCCCGTCCCTATGTTTATACCCTATTCTAAGGGTATATATACGTCCAAAAAGTGGCGATCCGCAGTGCAATAAATCTAATACAGCTAAAAGAGATAAGTCTTAATGATCATCCGGAACTTAAGACCCTTCTCGATGAACTGCCAGAACTTAACATGAACTGCGCGGTCACAGACCGCATTCAAAAAACACTATGCTTCAACAAACGGTTCTCCACGGAGATACCCAAAAGAGAAGCATGGGTTAGCAATAACCCACCAAACAGCCATAACGGTATAAAGTGGTATACGGATGGTTCTAAAATGGAAACGGGGGTAGGAGCGGGAATATACGGACCACACAAACGCTTTACGATACCCATGGGAAAAAGTCCCAGCGTATTTCAAGCGGAGCTCCACGCCATTCAAGAATGCGCCAGCCACATTATCTTATCTGGCATAAAAGGTGCAACCATCCATATTTTCACGGACAGTCAAGCAGCTATAAACGCCCTTAGCTCGTATACCATTGAATCCAAATCAGTCATGTACTGCTTCAATACCCTACAAATACTCGGAACAAGAAACAAGACCAAATTATGGTGGGTTCCGGGTCATGTCGGGGTAGAAGGTAACGAAAAGGCCGACGAACTGGCCAGAAAAGGTTCAGAAACACCTTTCATAGGTCCCGAACCTTTCTGCTGCACTCCTAGATCAGCAGCAACGGCAGCAATTAAAAGCTGGGAACATAGAAAATGTACCTATCTTTGGGATAACATCACAGGTCTAAGACAGGCCAAACGAGCCATTCGGCCCTTCAATCATAATGCCAGCAAATGTCTAAACCTAAGCAGGCATGATATCAAAAACCTAGTAGGTTACCTTACTGGTCACCACGGTTTAAGATATCATCTACACAAAATGAGAATAGCAGATTCTCCTGAGTGCCGACTCTGTCTTGAAGAGGACGAGTCAGCTGAACACATTTTATGTGAATGCCCAGCCCTTAAAGGAATTAGAAAGAAGATCTTTCTCAGGGAACAATTGAGCCCCGAGGACATAAAGAATTCTTCTACTGGTAAAATTGTCCGCTTTACACGGAAAGTGGAAATTTTACTAGTTTAAAATTTTTCTGGCCCATACGGTACAAAAGATCTTTTAGGTCGAAGTACCCCCCCCCCCCCCCCGTAGACCACTAAAAGTTACTATATTTATGATCAGCATCGATAGTAATGTCGATCTAGCCATGTCCGTCCGTCCGTCCGTCTGTCGCCAAAAATTAGGCCTTTAAACTGGACCTAGAGAGCTGAAATTTTAACCATATACTCTCTAGGGTCCCGAAATAATCAAGTTTACGAATTTTTGAAATCCGCCCACAGACACGCCCACAAACTCAAAAAAAACAAATGTTGGAAAAAATCGAATTTTGAGCTAGAAACTGAAATTTTTTATATATGATCTATGACTCCTAAAACTTTTCAAAATCCGCCCACTGACACGGCCACTAATAAATACTCGTAAAATAATTTTTTTATACCCTATTCTAAGGGTATATTAATTTTTGAAAATCCAAAGTTTGAGCTAGGGAGCTGAAATTTATGTATATACTCTCTATGGGCCCTTTATGCTCATGTGTAAATATTTTCAAAATCCGCCCACTGACACGCCCACAATTAATTATTTTTTTTTTTTTGAAAATTCAAAGTTTGAGCTAGGGAGCTGAAATTTATAATATATACTCTCTAGGGGCCCTTTATTCTCATGTGTTAATTTTTTTTAAATCCGCCTACTGACACGCCCACAATTAAATAAAATAATTTTATTGAAACACCCAAGTTTGAGCTAGGGAGCGTTTTTTTTTTGATAAAATCCTTTAAATGTTATATAACAAAATATGTAGAGCGTTCTTAACAATTCAACCATACTTAGACTTTTGTCACTCCCACTTATGAGGGATAGGAATAAGAATAGGGTATCCAACAGTTCGCTCAAGCGGACTGTAGCCCGTCCCTATGTTTTTATTTTGTATTCATTTAACTTTAGTTTAACAAAACCTTATTGCTATACAAAAGTTATATAAAGTTCAAAGATGAATAATTACAAAAAAGAATAGACCTTTTAAGCTTAAAGTGAAATAGAAAACTACATTCTATTGTCGGACAAGAGGCGAAGTACGATTCTCATTAAAAAAAAATAAATTTATTTATTGATGGGGATGCGATAAAATTTAAAAAAAAAAATATACACTAAAAAACAGTAGATACCTAATAAAAAAGTCGGAAGAAAAAAACTAAATTCCAAAAATTTAAAAAAAAGGAAAAACAATTATCAAAAAAACAGAAATCATACCAAAGGATTCAATAAATTTTTCATTACAGTGTAGTTTCTTGAATAAAGCCGGGATCCCGATTATTATTATAATGACCTAATCTCAGGATTTTCGGGATTTGTAACTAAAATATTCACATCGAAATCTTTTTTTTTTTTGCCTGCAGTTTGGATTTTATACATATTGAATTTCTTACATATCCACCACTGACTTAAATATGGTGTTAGAGTATGAGTTACCAAACCTTTCATTTTGTACGTGAGTATTGATGTTGGCTGAACCTGCTTTCTACCTTGCCAGGATTAACAAATTCGGATGTTTGTACTAACCCAACGTACGGGGATAGTACCTACATTATTCTTAAATAAATTTTCTGTTTTCTAGCAATCTGCTGTAAATACTCTAACCGTGACGTGAAATAACGCTGAACGAAATAAAACCAAATTCCAGCTTGGCTTCATTTCTTTCCTATAGCGAAATATTGTAAAGGTCAGCTGGTCCTCAGGCCAGACCTTACTATGTGATTGCAAACTTCTCGCTCTGGCTACTACGCCTTCAGCTCGAACCTATCGGCAGAGAAATTGCTCGCAAAGGTGAAGTTTGCAACTTGGTCGACGAAGAAGGCCAATTTGTTTTGCAGCTCGCAAGCTAAATAGAAACATCCTGTTGGATTCAATGTCGGATTACAAGTCATTTATTGTATCCAAAATAATCGATATTTATACTAAAAAATTACATATAAAATCGCCCAATACCCCAATTCCCCAATGTCCCATAATTCGCATAGTTTACAATATTAGTTGCCTGTGGCGAGGGAAAACGATTAAATGACAATGTTTTTGGTTCACTCGGGTACGATGCTGATTTCGTGTATTTATTTTCATACACGAATAAAACCCCTGTTGCCTGTGTTGTGAATATGCGTTGCTTCCATGTACCGAACGTGCCATCAGAGTAATATGATTCTTCTGTGTTTTTGTTCAGCCGTAGAGTGTATATGAATCAAATCATTTTGATGTTAGAAGCAATGCTGTTAATTAAATGGCCTTGGGCTATGTGTATCAGGTATCGAAGTAGATCTTAATGGAATTAATTGCTTTTGTGCAATTAATCAATTGGTAAACCTTTCACAATATTGCCAGAAATCTTATGGAGATAAGGCCAAATTTTTGCAAATCAGTTGTTTCTCTTTATTGCGCTTTGAAATGGCAATGAAGCCAACATATTTAGATCTTGATACTAAACTTCTCAAAAATTTTTTGGGAAACAGTTCAAGGCTGTATACTCGTAACTAATTGCCCGAAATTCCCAAATTAACAAATGCGATTCTTTATTCAACGCAGCTCTTTAAAAACTCAGAGTTGCGATATCACAAGTAGATCCAATAAACGGTAGCGTGACATAGCTACTGACCACGGGCATAATGTCCATGGATGTTCTGTTTCATTCCTCAGTCTTAAGTAGGTGGAAGTTATGTGTTCTTCAAACGGACATTAAATCGATTAAAACTTCGTTCTGGACATAATATGTCAAATGTTTTTTTTTTTTTTCGTGGAAGACTAGGATCGCCATGTTGTGGTTAATTTTGTTTGTGGGTGGCAATGGTGCAGTAGTAGTGTATTCGCTTACGGAATGGAAGGTCGTGCGTTCGAATCCCGGCCAAGTCCATTACTTTATACCGAATACATGAAATCGTAATCTCCCTAAGTAACTTAGACACCACCCGTGGAGAAAAACCCTACAACTGCACCCAAACACTTCTTTCCTATCTCTCTATTCTTTCTAATACCAAGTAGCTTACACTGTGCTCTTAGCATTATAAGGCTACTGTAACAACAGAAAAAAATCCCTTTAGCGTAAGTTAATTATAAAAAAAAAAAAAAAAATTGAGTTTGCTATCGTGCCACGTTGGAAGACTATTTGTGGCCACAATTCAATGGACTTGATATCAGTGACATGTGGTTCCAACAACATGGTGCAACATGCCACACAACTGGTCAAACAATAAATTGATCTATTGAAGGCGAATTTGTACTGTGCAGAAAAGTGTTCCCAGTATTAAGATCATTTCCTACTTATACTAAGTCGCAAATTTCATATTGCATACTTTCGGGCCCTAAAATCTTAATATTAATTTTCTTTCTCATTCACCTACTGCCTCAGAGTTCGAAATGAATTTAATTTCGCAACTCTGTGAGAGTACGCAGAGTTGGTAATGGCACCCACCCTAGCGACAGTTAACAACAGTCGCCTATCCACCAACCCAATTGGCAAAACAATTCGTGATGGAGACCTCAGAAACTCACCACTTCAGAGAGCGAGTTGAAAAGAAAAAGGGAAACAAGAGCGCCTAAGTTAGGCCTCCACACCAAGAAAGTGTCTCCCCACGATCTTCATATGAGACAAGTGTGCTTGTACCGAGAACCAAGCACAGCTTGAGTGCATTTGCATTTGAGGACTGAAGGGAGAATGAATTGTGGATGGTCGGTGGGATTAAGGGATTAACGAGTACGCAAACATAGGGCAATGCTGGACTAATTCGGTACCTTGTTTATGAACTAATTTTGTTCGTAAACAAATTTAGCTCGAAAATAAATTTAGTTCATAAATAAGGTACCGAAAGATCCGGCCGAGGCGAGGACTATAAAATGGGTGTTGCGCGTCGGTCAAGGGATAGTTTTTATTTTGTACCTCTGGAAGTAAGTTGATTTAAAGTTCGTGAAAGGAAAGTTTTATTTAAAAATGTAGTGAAAAATAAGTTGGCATGTGTCGCAACAAAAATAAGTTGGCTCGTGCCGTAATAAATATTTAAGATGGCGGGTGCCAAAAGTTTAAAATCAAGTTGGCTCGTGCCGTAATTAAGAAAAATATTTAGTTAAGATGGCGTGTGATAACAATTTAAAAATAAGTTGGCGAGTGCCTTAAAAATTTAATTAAGTTTGGCGTGTGCAGTATTTAAGTAAAAATTATTTAGAGTTAAGATTAGTGTTAAAGTTAATAAAAGACTAGAATAAAGATAACGCTAATTACTAGAAATAAAGATACATTTAAAAAAATACTTAGTGCCTAATAAGAAAATAATTAAACATAGTGCCTAGAAATAAGATGCTTAAACTTAGTGAATAAAAGTTACAGTAAAACTAGTGACTAAGAAAATAACTGGCGTCTGCCGAATAAAACAATTACCATGACTCAAAGGTAGCACAAAAAGACAATTTAAGAACTAAAACACCTTGACCAAATAGTGATATGAACGAATTATGTTTCGAAGTGATGACCGCAGCAGCACCAGCAGCTCCCGATTGCAGACCAACACTTAAGTATCTTAGATTAAGCCTGTAATATTATATTTATTTTAAATTAAGTGACTTTAAAGTTAGTTACCTTTAAATTTAGATACCTTAACATTAGTTACCTTTAAATTTAGTTACATTTAAATTACTTACATTTAAAATTATGAAATTTAAATGAAAGAACCCTACCCCAGACTGAAGCAACATGCAGAATTGACATCGTGCGCACCTGACTCTGGTGCTAAAATCATCACTGGTAGGCATAACAAAATGGCGCCCTGGAAAAGGCTACATCGTATACCACAGCATCCGGTCACAGAAGATATATTACAAATTTCGGTAATCGTGTAGATATTTATTTTTTCGCTTTATAGTTAAATATTTACATTTGTTGGTTGGCACAGCTTGTACAGAGATATGATACTTGATATCTTACTACTGAAAGATACAATTTATTTTTAAATGCGGTCAGTAATTAAGTAATAAATTTGAAGGAAAAACTATAGAAAAAACCTCATGTGAAGAAACTAGATTTTGTTATTTTATAAGGAAATTAAAAACTATATCACAGTTGGGAGAATTTTTATAAATAAATAAATATAATAAATAGTGATAAATATAATAAGTGAATAGACAAATAAATAATCAATTTTCATAATCAGGATATGTGTAAATATATATATATATATATAATAAATTAACATCTGAATAAACAATTTAATCAAAAAGAAATAAATAAGCAGATATATTACCTGCAAAATAAATAAATAAATAAATAAATAAACATGTAAGTAAATAAATTAACAAGTGGGAAAAATAAATTAACAAGTAAAAAACAAAAAATAAATTAACAAGTAAATAGATGAATAAATAAGTAGATATGACTAATTAATAATTTACACGTGAAGAAATAGGTATATTAAATGAATGAGTAAATTATAAACATGGATAGAGAAAAAAAAAAAAAAAATAATAATACAAATTAGAAAAACAAAAAGGTAAACAACTATAATAATTCGAGTTCGCTGACTAGATGATTATCTACGTTTCGACATTTAGACATAAAATTTTCATTGAGCATGTCAATCCTTCTTGCAATCTGGAGAGCCCCGGCTCTTTCATGTAAAACTATAGTTGAAAAGTCCCATGGTAGCCCCAGCATCATTTTCAAAATCTTATTTTGAGCAATTTGAAGTTTTTTAATGTGTGTTCTAGCACAGTTTCCCCAAACAGGAGAGCCATACGTCATCAATGCTTGAAAAACCACTTTAAAGATGATGATTACGGTAATCGTGTAATCTCGAGAAATAGTCCGGTCGAATGGCCACCTCGATCATATTTAAATCGCATTGAATTTCTGTTTATGTGGTAACATTCAGTCATTGGTTTATGACAAGAAGCCAACAATGCTAGAGGAGCTCAGAAACAATATCAAACTGAAGTTTGTCAACGTTCCGGCCGATATGTGTGGAAGAGTGGTGAAAAATTGGATCAAAAAATCGATCGCTGCAAACGTGCTCGCGGTGGTTATATAAACATGATCGAGTTCGATGCTTAAATTTAACATGTGCACCTCGCCTGAAATAAATTTCAGTCGATATTTCAATTATTCTGTGTTCCCGTGCAGGGACGGGCTTTGAGCATCACTACAGTGCCTCCGAAACAGCGATTCTCGTAAAAGGTGATTTAGAAATCACATCTTAGCAAATTTAACATCCAGGCGAGCCTAGTGACACATTTTACATCTTACAGCTTTCCGACAAGTGTGCATGCGAATTCGTGGGTTGACAAAACTGGAGATCACAGGTGTTGTAAAAGATCGATCAAACAATAATCAAAGAAGGGCGCATGCATGAAAACAACTCTCCACCTCCATACAAATTTTCGGTTCATAGGCGTGCAGGCATCATCACAGATTTGATTCGAATCACCCCGAGAGTATCAGTCAGTCAACTTTCTTATAAATGAAGTGCACCGTGAAGCAGCGGGCTCAGAATTTTTATTTTGTAAAACAAAATCGGCAAAAAAATTCTATTACATAGGGAAAATATTGGGTACTTACTACTATGCTATGCAAACTGAAGGCTTTATTGAACTTTTTGTAAAATATTTACATATGGAAACTTTGAACTATCATATTTAATTATTTTATAAGTACTCTTAACATAAGCTAAAAATAATATTAAGAATTTCAATAAAAAACAAACGTTTGTAGCCACTATTCCCAGATCCAGATCCGTAGAAGCATATATTTTTTCTTCTGCTAAAAGAATAAAACAACTCTCGAACCAATCATAACAAAAGTTTACCTCATGAATAAATAAATCAAATTAATAGCTATTTAATGGATTGACGTATGGAATGATGAGTGGAGCAATTATGACAACGTTAATATTTTGCGGAAAAGCTCAATGAATTTTCTTTCACGTCTTTGCGAGCTGATAAAGCAGGAATAACTGGTGGACATTAGTGTGCTTATCTTTCAACCTCAGTAATTTTTCGAACCGTGAACATGTTGAATTTGTTTGGTTTTATTAAATAAACTTCATGTAGGCAATCATCACACCTCCGTGGCAGATTGTTATCAGTTAGCCATTTTTGTTATTTGTGTTATCAAGTTAAGCTCGGGTATGTATCAGCCTGAAAAATATACTCCTCCTCCTACTCCTCCTGCGGGTGAAAATAATTTTCCTCCTGCTGCTGTTAAGTATCGATTCCTTGCAATATTATGGTAGGTATCAGCCGATATTTAAGTGAAAGTTGCACTTTATTCTTGTCCAGTAAAGATTTGTGATCCTATATTTTGGAAGTCCTATTGATTCATATTTCTGCTTAATGTCGCATATAAAGGCTCTTTCATTAGCCACTGGATAACTTCAAACTTTCAGTGTGAACGCCCCCTTAAACCGATTACCGAACTGTCAATGTCAAAATATTCAGTAAAATCAACATTTTCATCGGTGAAGTACAAGTTAACACGAGACATCTGATCCAACATTCCAAGATCAGAACAGCCAGTCACCTGGGAATGGCTGCGTCATCACTTTCAAGAACAAACATGTTCCCACAGTACCAGGGCGATGGAATCGGATTGCATGCACGCGCAGTGCAACTGACGGATATGACACCGGAGCATATTTGACTAATCAGCAATTCACATCGTGGGACCAGCGGTTTCCCAACGGGAAATAAAGATATTTAGAGTTAGTGCTATTCTGGATTTAAGGAAGTGCGGTTCGAATTGTAAATTATTAATTTAAGTGAATAAAATCTTAATACAAAAACGGTCGTGTTTGGATATCGTAAGTCGAACTAGTGGATGTGCCTTCGGGCACATGTTCGCATTTTTTTGATATTCTCATCAAAGATAATCATAACTGGCGCCCGAGCAGGGACCGGCATTAAACCAGTGTCCTTTACGCCTGTGGATCTGTGCTAGACCAATACGCTCTATAGATTGCACTTCACTGTTACCATGGGAACACAGTTGACCATTTTGGAATAAAAAGCACAAACCTTCAGCATACCCATGAGAACATGCGGATATCCTAGAAGGCTACAGGATACGGTGGTGATGGTTGATCGTGCCATTAGTAGGTCGCTTGCAATTATAAACGCTTGCGACCAAACGGGACAAACACGACACCTCCCGTAAATGCCGGTTCCAATAAAAACCTTGACCGTACTAATCATTCGTTTTCCTTCTCCTCCCTACAGTGCAACGAAATGCAACTGGTAGGATTCAAATTAATGTGAGTGAAGAATTCCTTAAGAAAATTTAAATCTGTGCCGAGGTCTCGAGAACCTAGTAATTTATCACTCGCTTAAGCTAAAATAAGTGAACGGCAGTAGTACATAAAAGTACTCTCACTCAATCCCGAAATATGGTTCAGTGAATCAAATAAATTAACAACGCAGTTCCTAAAAGCGTTAGTGAATAAAGTAAAAGAAAATATATATTCAAGTGAAAATAGGCATTGCATTGAATCAAAAGAAGGAAAAAAAATTATTATCAAAAGGAACCAATAGTTCCAACCCAGTGTCTAGTAATCAATAAATTGTTAATTGCCTAAGACAAGTGCAGTAGAATTAAACTTGAATCGAAGGAAGAAAAAAAAAATTATTATCAAAAGGAACCAATAGTTCCAACCCAGTGTCTAGTAATCAATAAATTGTCAATTGCCCAAGATAAGTGCTGTAGAATCAAATTAAAATATAAGTAAAATATAAATCCTATTTTGTGTGTGTGTGAAGAAAGAAAAAATCAAAAAAAAAAAGAATAAGTTTGATTGATTAAATAAGGCATAATTGGAAGCCCTTAACCCAGGTAACATCTCTTGAATATATTTATTTAAATCACTATATTGAATATTATAAATATCTAACGAATATGGAGGAAACCAGAAAAACTCTGTTGGAACTCACAGGTGCTGTTAATGCCATATTAGAGCAAATAAGAGGTTTCGAAGGACGCCTTCAGCGCCTCGAAAGTACTGGTGAACCAAGGGACACCGCGACTAACGAACCCGTCCAGCTTTGTGGTCCTAGGACCGAAGACGAACTTAGGGAAATATGCAGGTTGCCTGACTGTGTCAAAGAACTACAGGTTTTTAATGGTGACCCCACACAGTATGTATCGTGGATACATAACGTTGAGGGAATACTCAAAGATTTTGAGATAATAAAAAGCAAGCCTATGTATCGCGCAATACTTTCCCACATAAGGCAAAAAATTAGAGGAGGCGCCGATACGGCTTTGGTGTCCTATAATATATTTGATGATGATTCGTATGCCATCAAAAAGTGTTTGTCGTTGCATTATGCCGACAAACGGGATATAAGAACGTTGGAACACCAGCTTAATCAATTATCGCAGAGGGGTTCGAAGTTAGACGAGTTCTACGCGACGGTGAACCACCAATTTTCATTGATTATTAATAAGATCAAGACGGAATTCTACTCCGCGGAAACTGTCGGTGCGCTGGTGGAAACTTACCGAAACCGCGCGCTTGACGTCTTTATTAGGGGCTTGAGCGGTGATTTATCAAGGATGCTAATAATCCAAAAGCGCAAGACTCTACCAGAAGCCTACACGGCATGTCTGGAAATTCAAAATCTGGACCTCCGGAATAAGTCTATTCACATGCCCAACGTAGTAAACAAGGTGACAACACCGTTGAACCAAACAGTTGGATTTGACCAGAGACCCAATTTTAATCAAGCGAAGTTTACTAGGAAGTTTGGTCCTAGACCCAACCAGCATCAGAATACATCCAATAACGATACTCCTCCGAGGCCCAGCGCGCCGAAGCCTCACCAGAAGATGGAGGTAGACCAACAGTCCCAATCCCGCCAGGTAAATTATATGAATCGGCCGCAAGTCAGTAACCCCTTTAAGCGGCGATCGCGTTCCGATAACTACCCGCAACAGAAACATCAGAGGATGTTTAACATCCAAACGATGGAGGAAGAGTCGACCGCTCCATATTCTGAAATGGCGGAAGAAAACGAAGAAGAAGTAAATTTTATGAGGGACGCCTATCCAGCGTACCTTATATAGAATATTTTATAGGGGATGGGACGATGCTTAAGTTTCTCGTCGATACGGGGGCAAACAAAAATTTTGTCAGCGCATCTGTCCCAGGCAGGCCTACACGCCTGTCAAAACCATTTGTAGTACATTCGGCAGCTGGCAATGTTACAATTAAAGAAAAATTTTGTGGCCGCTTCTTTCAGAAAGTCGGAAACGACACAGTTTTGACATTCTATGTCCTGCCGGGACTAACGTCCTTTGATGGCATCATCACAGATGATACATTGAAAGAACTAGAAGCGGTGATAGACAGAAAGACCAACATCCTAACCCTGAAGCCAAATATTAAGATCCCTCTGAAGGGAAAATTGTCCGAACAAGTTAACATAACCCTGAATAACCTAGATGAAAGTCTCTCCGAAAACACGAAGAGTCGGCTTAGCGCTGGTAAAAAAATACAATCATATTTTTGGCCCAATTTCTGACAGCGAGGTCATTAATACTACGGTAATAGCAGAAATCAAAACGACCTCTGCTGAAGCTATTTACACCAAGAGCTATCCTTACCCTGCATGCATGCGACAGGAAGTGGAAAAAGAGATCAGTAAACTGTTAGAGGAAGGAATTATTCGGCCTTCAAAGAGTCCGTATAATTCACCAATTTGGGTAGTACCGAAAAAACCTAAACCAACAGGAGAAAAGCAATACCGCATGGTCATTGACTACAAGCGGCTCAACGCAGTAACGATTTCGGATACTTACCCAATACCAGATATCAATTCCACTCTCGCCAGTCTTGGTAATGCCAAGTATTTTACGACGCTCGATCTTACGTCGGGATTCCATCAAATTCCGATGAAACCTTCTGATATCCCAAAGACAGCCTTCTCAACCATGAACGGGAAGTATGAGTTCCTTAGGCTTCCGTTCGGTCTCAAAAACGCGCCTGCTATCTTTCAGCGCATGATTGACGACGTACTTAAGGAGCACATAGGTAAGATCTGTTACGTCTACATCGATGACGTAATTGCCTTCGGTAACAGCGATGACGATCACCTCAGGAATATTGAGACAATCTTCTCTAGGCTGCGTGAGGTCAATCTAAAAGTGAACCTAGAAAAGACAAATTTCATGAAAACGCAGGTTGAATTCTTAGGGTATGTAATAACACCCGACGGAATTAAACCTGATATGAAAAAGGTTACCGCTATACAGAGAATTTTGGCACCCGTAAACCTTAAGGAACTGAAAAGCTTCCTTGGGTTGACTTCGTACTATAGGAAGTTTATACGCGACTACGCGAAGGTCGCCAAACCTCTGACGAACCTCACGAGAGGCGAAAACGCCCAAGTTAAGGCGAACGCATCCAAACGTGTTCCCATCACGCTTGACGACAAGGCGTTACAAGCCTTCAATGATTTGAAGCTTCTGTTAACATCATCGGAAGTTCTTGTATTCCCTGACTTCGAAAAGGCATTCAATCTTACCACTGACGCATCTAACTATGCGATAGGAGCCGTACTATCCCAGGGAGAAGCGGGTACAGATAGGCCTATAGCCTACATTTCCCGTTCCCTCAATAAGACCGAGGAAAATTACGCAACTAATGAAAAGGAAATGTTGGCGATAGTGTGGGCTCTAGATAACCTGCGGTCATATGTCTACGGTGCGAAAAAAATCAGGATCTTCACTGATCATCAGCCTCTGACCTATGCTTTGGGTAATAGAAACTATAACGCAAAGCTTAAGCGTTGGAAGGCACGCATCGAAGAATACAATTGCGAATTGATCTATAAACCAGGCAAGTCCAACATTGTGGCGGACGCCCTTTCCAGATTGAAGACGGAGATCAATCACTTGTCTGACTCTGCAAACGCAGAGCCTACACAAAGCACTAGCATGGTAAATGAAGGTTCCTTCACGGACACCGCCGACGAAGGTAACTCAAGTACGGAGACCGTTTACTAAGTTTACTAGGAAGTTTGGTCCTAGACCCAACCAGCATCAGAATACATCCAATAAGGATACTCCTCCGAGGCCCAGCGCGCCGAAGCCTCACCAGAAGATGGAGGTAGACCAACAGTCCCAATCCCGCCAGGTAAATTATATGAATCGGCCGCAAGTCAGTAACCCCTTTAAGCGGCGATCGCGTTCCGATAACTACCCGCAACAGAAACATCAGAGGATGTTTAACATCCAAACGATGGAGGAAGAGTCGACCGCTCCATATTCTGAAATGGCGGAAGAAAACGAAGAAGAAGTAAATTTTATGAGGGACGCCTATCCAGCGTACCTTATATAGAATATTTTATAGGGGATGGGACGATGCTTAAGTTTCTCGTCGATACGGGGGCAAACAAAAATTTTGTCAGCGCATCTGTCCCAGGCAGGCCTACACGCCTGTCAAAACCATTTGTAGTACATTCGGCAGCTGGCAATGTTACAATTAAAGAAAAATTTTGTGGCCGCTTCTTTCAGAAAGTCGGAAACGACACAGTTTTGACATTCTATGTCCTGCCGGGACTAACGTCCTTTGATGGCATCATCACAGATGATACATTGAAAGAACTAGAAGCGGTGATAGACAGAAAGACCAACATCCTAACCCTGAAGCCAAATATTAAGATCCCTCTGAAGGGAAAATTGTCCGAACAAGTTAATATAACCCTGAATAACCTAGATGAAAGTCTCTCCGAAAACACGAAGAGTCGGCTTAGCGCTGGTAAAAGAATACAATCATATTTTTGGCCCAATTTCTGACAGCGAGGTCATTAATACTACGGTAATAGCAGAAATCAAAACGACCTCTGCTGAAGCTATTTACACCAAGAGCTATCCTTACCCTGCATGCATGCGACAGGAAGTGGAAAAAGAGATCAGTAAACTGTTAGAGGAAGGAATTATTCGGCCTTCAAAGAGTCCGTATAATTCACCAATTTGGGTAGTACCGAAAAAACCTAAACCAACAGGAGAAAAGCAATACCGCATGGTCATTGACTACAAGCGGCTCAACGCAGTAACGATTTCGGATACTTACCCAATACCAGATATCAATTCCACTCTCGCCAGTCTTGGTAATGCCAAGTATTTTACGACGCTCGATCTTACGTCGGGATTCCATCAAATTCCGATGAAACCTTCTGATATCCCAAAGACAGCCTTCTCAACCATGAACGGGAAGTATGAGTTCCTTAGGCTTCCGTTCGGTCTCAAAAACGCGCCTGCTATCTTTCAGCGCATGATTGACGACGTACTTAAGGAGCACATAGGTAAGATCTGTTACGTCTACATCGATGACGTAATTGCCTTCGGTAACAGCGATGACGATCACCTCAGGAATATTGAGACAATCTTCTCTAGGCTGCGTGAGGTCAATCTAAAAGTGAACCTAGAAAAGACAAATTTCATGAAAACGCAGGTTGAATTCTTAGGGTATGTAATAACACCCGACGGAATTAAACCTGATATGAAAAAGGTTACCGCTATACAGAGAATTTTGGCACCCGTAAACCTTAAGGAACTGAAAAGCTTCCTTGGGTTGACTTCGTACTATAGGAAGTTTATACGCGACTACGCGAAGGTCGCCAAACCTCTGACGAACCTCACGAGAGGCGAAAACGCCCAAGTTAAGGCGAACGCATCCAAACGTGTTCCCATCACGCTTGACGACAAGGCGTTACAAGCCTTCAATGATTTGAAGCTTCTGTTAACATCATCGGAAGTTCTTGTATTCCCTGACTTCGAAAAGGCATTCAATCTTACCACTGACGCATCTAACTATGCGATAGGAGCCGTACTATCCCAGGGAGAAGCGGGTACAGATAGGCCTATAGCCTACATTTCCCGTTCCCTCAATAAGACCGAGGAAAATTACGCAACTAATGAAAAGGAAATGTTGGCGATAGTGTGGGCTCTAGATAACCTGCGGTCATATGTCTACGGTGCGAAAAAAATCAGGATCTTCACTGATCACCAGCCTCTGACCTATGCTTTGGGTAATAGAAACTATAACGCAAAGCTTAAGCGTTGGAAGGCACGCATCGAAGAATACAATTGCGAATTGATCTATAAACCAGGCAAGTCCAACATTGTGGCGGACGCCCTTTCCAGATTGAAGACGGAGATCAATCACTTGTCTGACTCTGCAAACGCAGAGCCTACACAAAGCACTAGCATGGTAAATGAAGGTTCCTTCACGGACACCGCCGACGAAGGTAACTCAAGTACAGAGACCCTTATCATTTATAGTTTAAATAGTTTAACGTCCTGTAAAATTTTAATACATACTTTAATAAAATATTCTTTATCCAATATAAATGATGCGTTCTAACCTCTAACCATATGAAAATTCATATCGTAGTCCACGCTTACATCACACTTGTTGCATACGCTTATACATGTCCTATCCTTAAAGCACATCTAGAATATTCGCACATATTTTTCAGAATAACTTTGCTAGCCACGGCCAACGGGTTTTAGCTATTCAATTATGAAACACCTATCGTTTCAATTAAAGACGGACAGGGCCGAATCATAGACGGATATTTCAAGTTGGTACACGTGATTGACCTGAAGAACCTTGAACACATGGTAGAAGAAATAACGAGCGCAGTAAATGCTACCATCAAGGAATCAGAAAAGAAGGCGATAATTACATTTCATTTAACACAAATAAATGACCGCTTAAGCCTACTGAAAGGCGGGCCCCGCAAATCAAGGAGGTCTATCAACTGGATTGGCTCAGCCTGGAAGTGGGTTGCAGGAAACCCTGACGCTGGGGACTGGGACAAAATCCTCCAGAATGAACAAGGAATAACGGAAAATAACAATCACCAGTATAAGATTAATGAAAAACTGTTTGGAACTACCAAAGAGATAACTGAAAAGATTAACTGGATGATTACCAAGTTCAACAAGATCAAGGCAACCAGCACGGAAATATTCGAGCAAGATATTTTGAACCAAATACTGATGATTAAGGGAGAGGTCAACGATATAGTTCGTGCATGCCAGATGGCAAAAAGCGGAATCGTTAATACCAATCTTTTAGATAAGCAAGAAATAAGAAGGATTATCAGCGAAATCGAAACCTTGCCATACATAAATGAAATCCAGGCAATTGAATATGGAAAACCATCGGTCTTTTCTAACAACACAATATTGCCGTACGTCCTTTCCATGCCAAAGGTGAGAAAAGACGAGTTCAACCTGCTGCTTACCAGGGCATCAATCGTCAATAACAAACAGCTCGACTTGAAATTCCGCAAAATGCTGGTGAGCCACAAGGAAACGTTTGGAATAGTAGACCACTGTTTTTCGATTAACAATTCAACGATATGCGAGGAGCAGGCTCTCCAAAAAATTCCTGAAGACGACTGCATACCACGAATCCTCAAAGGAGGACACGCTAACTGTACTTTCCGAATAAACAGCAAAGAGATCGTTGAACTTGTCAAAGATGATGCAATTTTCCTAACAAACTTCAAGGGCGAAATGTTCTCAAATAATATTTCATACCCCTTGACAGGTACATATGTTATCAGGATGATCAACGAAAGCATCCGCCTGAAAGATAAGCTATTCTCGAGCAGCACTAGTACGGCCATACAAGTTGTACCTTCGGTACTTGCGAATATCACTACTCAATCTGACAAGATTGACCTGGAGTATGTGCACAACCTCAGCGTCGCCAACATTGAACGCCTTGACGACCTTACGGAGAAAACGATGATATCCTCTGTGACGGATGCTGTAATTTTCTTGATGGTCATACTTACCGTATGTTTTATTTGGCGGAAAATCTATGGAAAAGTAGGACTCCCAACGGTGAACTTACCGGTTGCAAGGACAAGCGCCTCGGACATTGAGCATCGATCACGGGTGTCCTTTCCACATCTGACACAGACCCCGTTGCCCGTCTCTGTCTCCGCATACGATCTACGGGACGTAGATTTTTGAAAGGGGAGGAGTTAACACGAGACATCTGATCCAACATTCCAAGATCAGAACAGCCAGTCACCTGGGAATGGCTGCGTCATCACTTTCATGAACAAACATGTTCCCACAGTACCAGGGCGATGGAATCGGATTGCATGCACGCGCAGTGCAACTGACGGATATGACACCGGAGCATATTTGACTAATCAGCAATTCACATCGTGGGACCAGCGGTTTCCCAACGGGAAATAAAGATATTTAGAGTTAGTGCTATTCTGGATTTAAGGAAGTGCGGTTCGAATTGTAAATTATTAATTTAAGTGAATAAAATCTTAATACAAAAACGGTCGTGTTTGGATATCGTAAGTCGAACTAGTGGATGTGCCTTCGGGCACATGTTCGCATTTTTTTGATATCCTCATCAAGGATAAGCATAACTTACACGAAGGAACAACGTTTACAAATACATAATTAAAATTTACTACCGAAATTCCGAGTCGAAAGTTTAAGAGCGTTAACGCCAATTTTCGTTTGTAATTCTCGTCCCTGTTGACAAGTAATTCATAGTCTAGTGAAAAAATTTGAGTCAGAATATTCCCTAGTTGATGTTGCCGTGCCAGTGAGACTACGTTTTCTCCGAAGTGTGGAGAATATCGCTGCCGTAGAGGCGCCCGTCGGAAACCAGTCAAATCAGTCAATTTCACGGCGTTCTCAAGAATTATGGTTCTCCCAGACCACATTATTGCGAATTTCGCGTAAGGATCTTGGCCTACATCCTTACCAGATCAAGCTGACTCAAGAACTAAATCCAGTTGATCATATGAAGCGACGTACGTTCTCGAATCGGGCTCTGGACATGATGAAAGAAAATGAAAGAAAATCGTCTTCAGCGGTTTGGTTAAACGGCTTCGTCAATAAGCAAAAGATGCGTTACTGGACTGGTGAGAACTCTCATGCTTCATGAAACAGCACTTCATCCGCAAAATGTCATTGTTTGGTGCGGTTTTCATGCCGGTGGCGTCATTGGTCCGTTTTTTTTCGTTGACCATCACGTTACGGTAAATAGTATTCGGTACAGAGACTTGTTGGAACGTTATTTCTCAGAGCAATTGCATGAATTGGACATTAGTGATATGTGGTTCCAACAAGACGGTGCCACAAGCCATATAGCTGGTGCAAGAATACAGTTATTGAAGTCTCAGTTCGGTGAACGTGTTATCTCGAGAAACGGGTCCGTCTATTGACCTCCGAGATCGTGTGATTTAAAGCCTTTAGACTTTTTTATGGGACTACATTAAATCATTGGTCTATGCCAACAAGCCGGCGAAGCTAGAGGAGCTCAGAGCAAATATTGAACGAGAAATAGCGGCCGTATCGGTCGAAATGTGCGGCCGAGTAATCGAAAATTGGGTTCAATGTATCGACTGCTGCATAGGTTCCTGTGGTGAACATACAAGGTGGCGCAAAAGTTGTCATCTGTTTACTTCACAAATGTCAAAGTAAAATTGACATTTGCCGCTATTTGCAAAAACTATAGCATCTTCCGATAGGGTTTTCAGCCCTTGGGTGTGCCTTAGGCAATTTTGTGTGCCAATGTTCTAAATGATCCACGACGTTTGACATCTATCCTATGTAGTTTTCAGTCGGATTGGTGAACGCCACTGGGTGATGACTTTTGCGCCACCTTGTATAAACGAAGTCGAATTCCGTTCATAAATGTTTTGATAGTTATTGAAGCCAATACATTTTTTTTAGATATCTCAAGTAGTTTGCATTTTTTTAAAAATAAAAGAAGTAGTAAGTCCTTAATGAAAGAGCCATTATTACTAATATCATACGGTTGCGGCAGATAGACAATAGACCCAACTTTGCACACAACCGGCGGACAATTTCCTTCCCATTGCGAAAATGAGTATCTTTTTATCGGTTTTAAGTACGCATTTGATATAAGTTGGCTACCTCTATATTTTGGCCAACAATTCTTGCAGAGGAGCTACCCAACTTACGCAAGTTTTATTGTATACAGGGTGTTCCAGTTAAGCAGTACAGTCATTGAGTGGAGATTCCTGATGTTCAGATAAAGAAAAAATTGTATGGCAGGGGGTCTATGCTCACCCCATTTTAAGTTATAGCCCATCAAAGTGGGTGACCTTTAATTCGGAGGTTTTAATCGTTATAACTCCTAAACTATAACAGGTACAATATATATTTTGTACATTTTGGAAAGACAATATATTTAGTAGCGCATACAAGTCTTAAACACTTTGGTTACATCTGTGCAGCTACAAAAAGTTATGGCTCCTTCAACTCAAAATTATGAAAATTTGTTGTTCATTTTTGAAGTAAAACTTCTTTACGCAGGCTTGACTTGGGGAGTAGGCTGGTGAATGCGACACGGAAGTGTACACCAATGTAGACTTCTGGCGTAACGGAAGTGTAGACCGGCATTACGGAGGTGTAGACAAACGTACACTCTTTTGTTACAGCCCATACAATTTAGTCGGCGGAAAAGTTCGTGGAATGGGTAAACACCTTTGAATCTCCTTAATAAAGGGCAATACTAAGCTCATCATCTATCCAAACCGATCTAAAGGAGAAAGCTATATCTAAAACTGTTGCCGATGGATGGAGTTTACCGGAAGTGAGTAAAGTCATTGTGTCAATGAATCGCAGTTCATTAGTTGAAAATATAGAGCGTCACCGTCATCTATTTTCATAGGTTTTCAGGTCGGACAGCAAAAAAACAAAGTTTGAGCTAAGGAGCTGAAATTTATAATATAGACTCTCCAGGGGCCCTTGATGCTCATGTGTAATAATATTTTCAAAATTTGCCCACTGACACGCCCACAATTTAAATTAGATGGAGCGAAAGAAGTTTTATATCAGTCGTGTGGTCTTAAGCACATTCATTTCTTTTGTAAAATGCATTTTTCTCAACATTTTTACTTGATTTTTTTTTATTTTAATGGAGTTTTTGTCCTTGAAAAATGTCCTTAAAATTATGTCAAGTAACTTTTTTACGTACGATCAACAAAAGGTGTAGTAAAAGCCATTTTTATTCATACAAAAATGGTCAAAAATAGGTATACCTACTGAATGGGGTGCGAATACCCATCCATAAAGGATTATGCTGCTTAACTGGGACATCCAGTATATGAATTAATAATTAGTTAACAGTTGACCCTATTTTAGACAGAGCTAAATTTGTGGCTTTGATTGTGGAGTGCGTAGAGTGCTTGCCAGGCAAAACGGTGGTCTACATTCAAGTCCCATTTGTTGAAACGATTTTTCGACAATAATGGAAAGAAGAAAACTAGCGCTGTAATTTTAGCCCTACTTAAAACTAAATGAACAAATATAAGACATTCACGTCTCATATTAGGCCTTAAGCCCAGCTGCTCACAAGTTTTTGTTATTCATTGAACCTTTCAATTTAAATCGACGAGAGCTTGGCAGCATAACTGTACTTGGGTGATGACACAACCAATGGAATTGTAATCAATTCATGACCCGTGTCGAATTGTTCACCCTCCCTCATTTTTCACTCAGAACAACGAATTGTAATGAATCTTATGGGGAAATAGAAAGAACCCCAATGAACTACAGTTTACGTGTAGGCGCTTAGAAAAATATTGGTCTGTTCATTAGTGGATTAGTGGATTCTTGTGCTCCTGAGTCATTAAATAGACTTCGTTACTCATCATGGTTTTCTTAGAACCTCGAATCCATTTCGAAAAAGCCGAGAAAGTATATTGCAACAATGTCAACCAAACAAAGTTCGTTGGCGTATACGCAATTTATTTTTCTCTTCGTATTTTCGGATATGAAGGATTTTTAATAGTTTTCTGCTCTGAAGTTATTTTGGCATTTACCCAAAACCACCCAGCGAAAAGTGTCAAAATACCCCACAAATGAGGCATGGCGATGAGGTTACAATATTGAATTAAGGGAGGTTGTTTTGAAACTTAATGGAGCAAATTTATATATAAGTACCATTGCATCAATCACAAAGCGGCTTTATGTATAGATTAGTGTTGCTAATAGTTTGTTATCATCAAATTGTGTCGTTAGCTTCCATGTGCAACAATTGGCACGAGCCAAATTTGTTCATGATCACCGTAGTGTTATTTGGCAGCTTGGTATTTATATGATATACTATTAGATTGTGAATTGCCGAACGGAATAAACTTAATAGCTTTGCATATTGCATATGGTCTATTTTTTTTTGCCATTGGTTCCAAACTGTTCTGCACATAGTTTTCAGTTTCATCTCTTGCTAACGTCTGACAAATATCCAAGAATATTAATTGTCATGAGAAGCTTCTGAAATTCGCTTCTGAAATTCACATTCGGTAGGTTCATTCAGTGCTGCTGTTTTGAAATTTTGAAAAAACAGAAGATTTCCTGTTGGTGACAATAACAGAAGATTTACTGCGAATGTTTCCATCGCATTGTTGTTAGTTATGTTGTATAAGAACAACCAGTCTTTTGAATATACTTGCACTAGAAATGGGCGCGTTCAATTTACAAGTCAACTACTAGTGACTACTATTTTACCTCTTCTCATTCATCAAATAACTCACGTGACCATCGTTTGGCAAGTGATAGACATTTAATTAGTAGTGAACTTGCAGTTGACTTGCAAATTGAACGCGCCAATTGTCTTTATTGACAGAAGCGGTAAAGTTTATGTATAAAAAGTTTTTTTTTTTAAATGTTGTACCATTTAAATCATCTTTTTTACTTAACATTTCCTAACAAATATTTTACATTCGGTATTATTCTGGATTTGAATGTGGGCAACGCAGTACCAATTATTACAGTCATCTATTGCGTTTGAACGAAAATACATGCTTATAATCTTTGAAATTTGTTATAAGACTCCAACAGTACCTTGTACCACCGTCTTGTTGGAACCACATATCACTAACGTCCAATTCATGCAGTTGCTCAAAGAATTAACGTTCCAACATGTATCTGTAGCGAATACCATTTACCGTAACGTGACGTGCATTTTAATCGACGAAAAAAAAACGACCCAATGACGCCATTGGCATGAAAACCGCAACAAACAATGACTTTTTGTGGATGAAGTGCTGTTTCATGAAGCACATGAGGGTTCTCACCTGTCAAGTTTTCAAAAATGCGATTCATCGCTGATGATGATTTTGCGATGAAATTCTTCATTTTCTTTCATCATGTCCAGAGCCCAATTCGAGAACGTACGTCTCTTCATACGATCAAGTGGCTTTAGTTCTTGAGTCAGCTTAATCTTGTAAGGGTGTTGGCCAAGATCCTTACGGAAAATTCGCCACAATAGGCCCAATGCTTTAGAACGCCGTGAAATTGACTGAACATCAAGCAGGGAATATTCTGACTCAAATTGTTTCACTAGACTATGATATGCTTGTCTAGTGGGAAGAGAATTACTGCCGAAAATCGGCATTAACGCTCTTAAAGTTGCGACCACATACTCGGATTTTCGGTAGTAAATTTAAAATTATTTGTAAACGTTGTTCCTTCACCATGATGCAAATGTTGATTTTACTGAATATTTTGACATTTACAGTTTGCTAATTGGTTTAAGGGTACGTTTAGACTCAAAGTTTGAAGTTGTCAAGTCGCTAATGAAAGACCCTTTATATATGTACATATATATTTATTTTTTTGCTTTGGTAAATGCTTTTTAAACATCTTCTAAGAAAAAAACTTGTTCATCGGTAAGGGTTTATCTCCAATGAACACATTAATTGCCGAGGATTTAAGAAAAGCCTTCTTCTGTGTTTCCCGACCCACGCTGAAACAAATGGCTCCGTTAGTAAATGATGCGCAAACTTTACATATTTAATACATTATTTTTAGAAAAAACAATGTTCTGTGTAATTGCGTTTACATAACATCAATATCTTATTTGAGCCTTGACACATTCAATTTTCAAGCCAGTTCCGTTTTTCTTGTCCATGCTTATTTTTGAATTTCATGTTTCCTACTTTCGTCCAAAAAATGCGCCATAAGCATATTGCTTTATTGTTTTTTTTATGAACGTAAAAATAACTAAACAAATTTGTTATCTAAGACAAAAATGTTTTTGTTTGGTTTTAGATAACTTTTGTTTAATGTGCGTCCCTTTTTGGATTTTTCTTTTAATTCTTATGAGGCTAACTGCTGCCTCACTTTTGCTCACCGATCGTATTTGTAAATACGTTGTTATAAGAAAGCCGCCGGTAAGGAAATTCAGAATATCTCTGTCGTGCTCTATTCGATCTTCAATTGCAGATCCCATAAACATAGATAATATCTGCGTATTTTTCGATTGTGAAAACTGGCGTTTCAAATATGTTTTCTAAATAACTGCAACATCGGCATCAGAAATTTAACTGATGAATGGAACTATTTTTCCAGCTATTTATGCCATTTCTCGCCAGTAACAACTAGCCATTAGTACACAAACCAAACTTTTTCTGAGGGCTAAGCAAATGAAAGTCGTTTTGGCCAAGAAAAACGGATCTAGCATTTAATATCTCAAGACTCAAATGAGATATTGATTTCATTTAAACGCAATTACAACAAACGTTATTTCTGCTTAGAATAAGAGTAAAGTCTTAAACAAAGTTTTTTCATCAGCTATTAAAGGATTTGTGTTAACATTTGTCAGGGTACGCCAAAGTTAGGCTCTAAACGAATAACGATAATGTTTTCCTAAGAACATGTCCAAAAATCATTTCGGAAGTATTGAACATTAAATCAGATATAACCTTTAAAATATCAATAAAATTTATTCAGACTTTTTTTCAGAATTTAATTTGATTTTAAATTTTGGTTTTCATAGACAAATGCTACACGAATAGTTACAAGCTGATTATTTTGCTGGCAAGGCGTTTTGATGTGATAACGATGTTTAACATGACGTATGGTAGGAATACTAAAGGTTCGTCTTTGGTAAATAATCGCAATGGTAGTCCAGCCATCTGATCATCTGATCATAATTGGCCTCAGTGACGAAATGGTTCAAAAAGTAGAAGCCTGCCATTATTTTCTGAGCGGATCAGTAGCGATGCAGTTAAGTAGGAGGGTAATGATGCCTTTAATCCTGATCATAGCCCCAAGACTATTAAGGAAGAAGAAGCCCAGCCGTCTGCATTTCAAATATCTGGGATCGATGATCAATAGCGAAGCAACCTGTGATGGCGACGTTAATCATCGCGTAAGCGTAGGGTAAATGAAGTGGCTGCAAAATTCGGCCGTCTTCTGTGATCGAAAGAATCCTCCTTAGCTGAAAGGAAGACTCTACACCACAGTTGTTTGCCTCCTGCTCAAATATGGTCTACAATGTTGGAGACCGTACAAAAGTATGATGGCAATTTAACAGCAGCTGAGACGAAGATGCTTTGCATGACAGCAGGAACAACAAAGCTTGATCGGATTAGAAGTTCCAAGATCTTAGGAAGTTCAGTTGTCATGTTCCAAGGTGATATCCTTCGTACTCCATCAAAAAAGCAATATCCATAAACTTTCCATTACAATCGCGAAAGAAATGCAGGCCTTAAGGACTCCTCACATGAGCGCGACTTGTGCATGTGAACAAATTGACAAATTTCGGCGAAGACCACTTTTTTGCATTTAAAAACAGGAAATTACTAATATTTCTATTCAAAGAGCAAGATATTGGATAAGTTGATCAAATTCTAATAAGGAAACAGTGTTCAGCATCGTATAACCAAACGTCGAATTACTTCTTACGAAACTTCTGGCAGCGAACAGCAACCTCCCTGCCGCGAAATTTGTATTTTCTCTATTTAAAGCGAGCTGAACCCTATTTTTTGAATATATTTTGGTAAACTAACCAAATATCCAGCTTGGAATGGTAATATTTGAATTTCCTGTTTATAAATTCATTTAAAGTGACCTTCTCCGCAGTTTGTCTATTCGTTCGTTCGCGCCCATGTAGAGCGTCCTTTAAAACTCTTGGAACACACAAATTTCACAATACCAGCGTTTGATTGGCCTCAGTAACAAATGGAGTCCAAGTTATGAGGCCTGCCGATATGTGTTGAGGTCAAACCCGCTAACCAATCAATGTGTATGACCGATAGGAATGCGGAAGGATGTACGAGGGTTATGATTCCATTAGTTTGGATCGTAGTCTCGTCTTTACAGAAGAAAGCGAAGAGGTAAAGGCATCGGAATTAATTTCATTTTCTAATAAATTTTGTTTTTAAATATATTTCTTTTGTCACATTGAGGGTAACATTTGACTTGCAACGGAAGCTTAGTAACGGAAGCAGTCCGATATTGGAACCCAGATCGCAATTATCTAATTTTTAAGCTCAACATTTCGATAATTAAAGCGAGTGAAGAAAGTAAAATCCGACAAATTACGACAGCGGAAATTTTAAAATCGGAAAAATATCAAATGGCGGCTTTTTCCAAGATGTCCTTGGAATCCACGTACCTACTATATTTGTATTCTATGCTATTTTCAATAAACTGAAGTTTTTCCAATTATATTTCTCATCTCAATACACCTCCTATTATTCCGTCGGTATAAATATTTAATAAATATAGTTTTTTTTTATAGAGGTATAAAACTCCTGAGAGGTAAAATAACTGTCAAACCAGCTGTCATACTAATAAAGTATGTTTGACTTTTTTTCAGTATACTTTGGCAAATCACCATGGAAAGACTTACACCAGAACAAAGTTAACTAATCGTATAAATTTATTTCCAAAATTCGCGCTCTGTTCGCCAAACTAATAGAGCACTTCGTTAAGTTTACGGTGCGCATAATCACCCGTCTGAGTGGCTAATACGCAATACTATGGATCGATTCATGACCGCATTTACTCTTTGTGATAATATTCATCCAAATCGAGCCCGTACCGTACCGTGCGTACAGAAGAAGCCATCGTCGCTGTAGACGTGAGTCTGAGAGTGGACCCGAATTAATCGATCCGACGCCGTTCTCAGTAACTCGGTCTGTGCCCGTCCACTACTTGGAAAATTTTGAGGAAAGATCTTGGCCTACATCAATATAAGATCCAACTGGTGCAAGAATTAAAGCCAGCGGACCATCAATTGCGTCGTGTTCTGTGAACGGGCTGAGAATCAACTGGAAGTTGAAGCAGATTTGTATCATCAAATCATATTCAGCGATGAGGCTCATTTCTGGCTTAACGGGTTTGTAATCAAGCAGAATTGTTGTCTTTGCAATGAGCACTATCCTCATGAGACTCCCGAAAAAACCACTGTTTGGTGTGGTTTACATGTCGTCATCGGAACATTTGTCTTTAAATCCGAAACTGGTGCCAACATTACCGTGAATGGCGAACGCTACAGGCAAATGATTCGTGATTTTTTATTTCTCATGTCATTGGAAATCATTTGGAGGAGAAATGGTTCCAGAAGGATGGCGCAACATGCCATACGGCGCTTGCAACCATGACTTTGTGGAGCCAAACGTTTGGTGACCGAATCATCTCAAGAAATGGACCAGCGAGTTGGCCAATTCATTCGTGTGATTTGAAACCTTTGGACTACTTTTTGTGGGGGCACGTCAAATCTTTGTTCTATGCTGATAAAACAGCAACGATTGATCATTTAGAAGGCAACATTCGACGCACTATTGACGGAATAAGACCCGGTATGCTGGTGCAAATTTCGACCTACAGGGTAGCGTTCATAAGGCGCGGTCGCGAAGGCAATATGCCAGAAATTATTTTTAAACATTAAATGCCATGAAATTTGTGAGCTAATAAAGCCAACATTTTGTTATTCCATTAAATTTGTTGTGTTTTATTTTTAGAAAAAGTTGTATGCCTCTACAAGAATCACTCTGTACATACATGTTTACATGAATATCACTCTAAAGAACTAGAACTTCTAAAGCGCTTACATCAGTATACACACCATTATTTACTTTATTCTTTGTGGAGTTGTTTCAAAAGTTTTCCGACATTTTGTTAGGCATCCTTTGCTGCTTCAAACAAAAAATATTGGATATTAACAGCTCATGATTTCAAACATTTGTGTATTCAAATCTAAATTTTTTATACGGTTCTAAGCTACAATTTAAGAACCTGCTCATGTCAATTATTAATACTCTTGCATGTTTGTCACACTATTGCAAGAGAAGGGGCAGTGAGGAAAATGTTAAGTGTTACTGGTATGATTTAAACATGGAAACCTGGGTCAGTAGTCTACTGAGGCCCTGCACACATGTTCAGTGTTTGTTGGTGCCTACATGATTTGATTGCACTTGACCTGTCTAAAAGGCTAGAATAGCCGAAAACTACAGAATGAAAGACCCATTCAATCGAAACTCAAGATAACTAACAATTTCGTTCAACCTAAAATCTCACACACATTATCTAAGTAAAAAAATGCATATTAAATGCCTCTCTCCGATTTTTTTGCTTTACTACATTGGTCCCCTTCTTCCGAGAGATTACTAATGATCACTCAAATGAGTTTGCAAACAGGCAAAAAGCTTAGCCTATTCATTAATCTAAATTGTTGTCTTAAGATTTTCAAAAATAAAGCAATTTATTTTATGAGAAAAAACATACTAAAGCCAAGGAGTTCGACAAATATATACGTATATGACTTCCCAAAATAATAGCAGTCTCATACAACGATTAATCATTCATTCGACAGAAATGTGAATTTTTTAACCAAATACTTAATTACTTGCTTTAAAAATTTGCCAGTAAACTTTCATAATTAGCTTAGCAGCATACCTTCATAAAAAAAAATATTCAGGATTTGATTAGTTAGAAAGTCCTTATGAAGCGGGACAAGTTTCTAATAAAAAAAAATCATTAATCTAAACTTGGCAAATAGCAATCGCATCACCTCAGTCATAAGAATAATTACCTTGCATTGACAACATATTGGGTGTAATTACCTAAGCCAAATATACTCTCTTGACATGTTTGCGGTGTACTCGTATATATTCAAAACTTCTGAGACTCAGATGATACAGCAACATTGTAGTAGCTACTCATCTGTGAGGAAAATAATTACACGAGAAATTATCTCCTTAAGAAATGCTTCCTGAACGTCCCCGTTTGTTGTATGCCCTTTTCAATCTCAGACAGGATATCTTACAAGAAATTTACCTCACCCTAAAGGAGCATCGTAGTTTAAATTATAACAAGGAGATCATCCTCTCATAAATTTATTGTGTGTACATTTGCGGAGATTTGTTTTCCCAAGGAATCTACAAGAGAAATCCGCTTTTAGCTGCTTCACATGTACAACAAGGATTGAGTGGATACATGGATATCTGGAGATTTTTATTATGTATATCATCCACGAACTTAAAGGATAATTTGAAACTTTACAGCGAAAAAAAAAACAAAATAAAAAAATCTTACTACCAAATAGGTTTTGGGTTTAGCCTATTCGGAGTTTTGCTCTATCCCACCCGAGGGCTATAAAATTTCACCGACAACAAAAGGACTAACAAGGAAGGATCCACACAGGTAGAGAGAGGTTGGTGGTATTAATATATGTACATAGACCGCAGATTGAATATATCGATTGAAATTCAAATTATTATCCCATAGAGTCGATTTCAGATAGGTACCTATGCCTTCACTATTCGCATTTCGAGCAAGACCGATATTTTTGTTACTTTTTTTTTAGTTGAGCATGGGTTAATCTTTTTTGGGACTTTCCGATGACCATGGTGGCGAATAGTTTGGCTGAGGTTGTTAGGTGCTTGCTCTACAGGATTGTTGCAGATATTTGTTTGTCGGGCGAACTTTTATCGACTCGGAGGGAATACGAAATTCATAAAACGAGGATATTTTAGGTTATCGCTAGCGACCACCATGTAGGAACCTTTTTTGCTATTTCCGGTTCTTTTTCCAACCCTGTTTGTGCGGCGGAATTGGTGTTTGTTTCCTCGCTGAAGGTAAATTTATAAAAATTTAAATTTCATTTTTGGGATAAGGATAGCTGGATCCTGAACGTGTATTTCGATTGTGGTGCGGTCATTATGGCAATGCATCGGTTGGTACAGGTGTCGTTTGTCGTTTGGGAAGGATGACAACGGTACGACTACTCTACAGCGACGCTTAATTCATTCAATATTCGTGTCCAACTGTGTATCCTTCTTCGGACGGGTATAACAATAAAAATGATCCTAATGGGAAACCAATGAAAATTGTAGAATCGGTTAAGTTGGTTTTTTATGCGGATGCGTTATGTGGGTTTGCTGACTATAGGGCGAGTTATTTGATAAGAAACTGTGTTTGTGTTGCTGTTGTTGGTTTTTGATAAAATATTTATATTGCGGTTTTATGCAATGTTTATAGTATAATGGTTTGGGGTCAGTTAACAAGCAAAAAGATGCGTATATCTATGCCTTCAGTGCGTTGCCGATGGGAAGTTGTGTGAAGCATAATCGCTAAACGAGAGCGTTGTTACTCAGGGAATAAATTTGCCACCAGAATATGAGAGTATTCTTAGTATGTTGGGCAACTATAGAATAACAATTATCACAATTGCTTGAGGTTTTGGGTTAATGACATTGCTATCGTGCTTGTGTGATTGCACGATGTCGCACTATTCTTTTTTTTATTACCCATCAAAATGTTCTGATATTTTATATGGCTGACTGTTGAATGTGCTGGTCAAATTAAGCCATATATTCAAGCAACGTTATCTTACTCGTACAGAACTCTGGTTATAAAATCGGTGTTACTTTTGGAAACTACTAAGGAACCATTATACATTAAGACTTCGAACTATAAAATAGTGTACCTTCTTCTCTGTATAGATAATAGGATTTTTCGATCTTGGAGCCTTCCATTTACCCGTAATTATATTTGCGAAACATGCACTGACCATATAAAAACTGTAAAGATTTTCTGGTGAACTAGGATGTTCATTAAAAAGAAACCATAAAAGGGATATCTTTAACCATCCTTCATAAACGGCTGTGACTATAATTTGTTGGTGCGATTCAAAGATAAGACTTGACTGACTGAAACCAGCCGTTAGAAAGTGGAATACCTTTTGGGAGTTTTACATGCTCTGAAGTTCAAAATACTAGGCCCATGTCGATGCGCACAAAAATGGGACAAAGAAAAGAAAAATTTGTACTCGTATAACTACAAGTATGCAGTAGATGAGCGATATTGATGCCATCTATGTGCGAATAAAATCATGCACCAACTATTATCATTTGTGCTATTTTCCCATGGATCGCATTAATGGCAACCCCAAATTACTTGATGGAAAATCAAATGGAAATATGGTAATAGCATTTTTTAGAAAAATTGATTTGTATTTTTTTTTATTTAAAATTACGGAAAAAAACTTAAATGAAGTAGAAGAGGTTGGGGTCACAATCCGGAAAATATCAAGCCCGAAAATCCAAAGTCTACCACGATATATTGAGAATGAAAATTTGGAATGCTGTTGCCTTCGTGTTATTTCAAAATCTACATAAAGAAAATACAAGCAGGTGTTAAGGATAATACGAATAAAATGTTGGCAACAAAAACTACTCTGTTAATCGATAAGGATAAGAAAAAATAATCAAAATGTATTTATTGAGAATATCGAGAAAAATAGATGCAGCCGCACGAGTCGGAGAAGTAGTCTATAATGGGCTGATATCTCCCGGTCGTCGGAAAAATAAATTTGGTCAATTAAGTAACTACCAAGCGATGGAAAAAAATGTATAGTACGAACAATCATTATAGCAACAGTCGAAAACAAGGTTTTCGAGGAACTTCGATTTTAAGGACAACGATAAATGTGTACTCAAAGATCGAAATGATTTTAAAGAAATTATCGTATTGTTTGCTAAAAGTTTGAGTTGGTTTTGGTATTGGGACTTTTTTTCTGCATTCCCACGACGATGGGCGCCACCTGTGTAACGGAAGGTGGTCCCATCAAACATCATTTGTTAGATCTCATCTATTTCCTGCAGAAATCGGCATCGGCAGGTAGTTTGGTGGGGTATTCAGTTGACTTAGTGCTAAAAGGCATGTTTGCTCTGGCATGAAAGTAGCTCTTCGAAACTACGAAGGAATTACTCCTCCCAATATGAACAGAACTCCACCAGATACTTATAGATCGCGTACATCTTAGTTATGTAATTCATTAACTTATCGGGTGGCATGGTAGTGTATTCACTAACTGATTGGCAGGTCGTGCGTTCGAATCCCGGCCAGAGCCATGATTTTTAATTGAATTCACATAAATAGAGATCTCCCTAAGCAACTCTTGGAGAAAAAAATACAAACCACCAAAAACTTCGTTCCTATCCGCCTATTCTTTCGAATAGTAAGTAGCACCTAAAATCATGCAATACAATAATACATTGCTAGGTTCACCTTACTCTTCAACAAAAAATGCATGCGCTGTGTTTAACACTATAAGGGTACTGTACTGTACTGTACATTTATACAGAAAAAAACAAAGCCCCTTTAGCGTAACCGAATTATAAAAAAAGCACTCACTTTGTTTTTTTTTTGGAGTCCCGGGGAATTTAAATCATACTTATTCCACAGGTTAGATAAACCGTCTTTCGTCATCCTGCCCATTGTCTCATTTCATAATTCTTTTAGAACCAGGGAAGTAGTCATCCCGATCCAAGGGGTTATTCATTTAAAATTAAAAGTTGTTTTAAATATCCGATTCCGTGATTTTTGTTGAGGATCGTTACCTTTTCCTTTTACTTTAGCAAATTCGCAACAGTAAATGTCAAACAAAAGGCATATGTCGGTTGAGTAGTTGATTTCCCAGTGGTGGAGAGTTAAGTTATTGTAAGAGTGAGCGTCTGAAAAAGAGCGAGGGGGTAACGAATAGGCATGCGCACACAAGGCAAAAATCGCTCTTAAGTAGCTGAATAGTGGCTTCCGTTAGGTCGCGGGAGGTAATGACGGTAGTGGGATATGTCGCACAACTACCAATACGTAGGTCGACGTAAATGGCACGCCATGAGTGGGTTCGCACCACCAACGTATGAATTATGGTTGACCTGAAACCAAGAAAAATCTGAAAGATCAGAGAAGAAGTGTCAAAGTGAAAGGAAAAGGGCCAGTTAAAAGAAAGACCTAAAATAATTAGAGGACATAGCAAGGACAAAGGAAGGTGAAAGCGACAATGTACTAAGAGTACAACTGTCGAGGGAACAATTGGGAATTAGGGACCCACTAAAAAGCTAGTGTGTTAAATTGTGCAGTGCCTAGTTTAGTTATTCGATCTTGTCGGTCGCAGTGGCTCAATGGTTTGTGTGTCGAACTACTAATCGAAAGGTCCCCGGGGCCAGGTAACATCTTGAGTTTTTTTTTTCCATTGCCCCACCTCTTGCGAACGTCTGACAAACATCCAAGAGTATCAATTGTCATGAGAAGCTTCTCAAATTTGCCGTTCGGATTCGGCGTAAAATTGTAGGTCCCTTCAACTTCGCAAAGAAAGTGGTTGGAAAAGCTAGGTTTTAGGCCCTCTATGGGCCGTTAATGCCTAATATTTATTTATTTATTTTTATTTAAATTTTTAGTTATTCGATCGTGGTAGAATATTCTGATGAATACGTCTGGTGGAATTCAGTTCCGGAATTTTTCCGAACATTGCGGGACACGCGACCCTTCAATTATAACTTCTTGTTTCAGGACGACGTGATTAAAAAATGCTCTTTCATATTGTTCCTGGAAATTGAACGTTGTTAATAAAAGCGGAGTGTGATATATATTAATGCAACCATTGTTATGAACACTAAGACCTGTAAATTTACATGTATACGAAATAACGGAGCACAATGTAATAATGATTTGCTCATTGACAAATTTCAATAAATAGTACAAATAAAGGCACATTATTTTAGTTATTTATGTACTAAAAAAAAAGGTCCGATGTAAATATCATCTTTGATTCTCGAGATAATCGTTTCGAAAGATAATTCCGAAAGCACATACGTACATACACTGACAGACATCTCCATAAAAACTTTGAATTTGGATTCGAGTGACCTTGAAACGTGGAGATATGTCAAAATCCGCGATTCACAAAATCGGCTCCATTGCAAGAACTTCCACGTTGGTGGTTGTTTAGGAAATGTTTGAATTTCTTTCGTGCACCTATCTCTTTGAAAGTGATCCGATCATGATACCTACATACAACAAATTCTCTACACAATTTCATTGAAATCGTTTAACATTATCACGCACCGCACAGGCCAGTTAACATTATTTATACAAAATGCACATAGTTTCACAGTCTATTTAAGAAATCTGCTTCGTACTTCACTTATTTCTAATTTTCTATTTTCAACTATAATTTTAAAAATTTAACCAGTTTCTTTTTATTGCTCAATTTTGTTTTATTCCTTTCTTTAGAATTAGAGATATTTTTCGAAATTTCTTGCAGTTTAATACAGGGGGTTTTTATAGAGGCATACAATTTTTTTAAAAAATAAGACACAGCAAATTTTATTGAATGACCAAAATTTGGATTAATTAGCTCACAAATTTCATGGCATTTAATATTTAAAAATAATTTCTGGCATATGGCTTCCGCGACTGCGCCTTATGAACGCCATCCTGTCTTTCCAATTTTGCACCAGCATACAGGGTTTTATTAATATTTAATAATTTATTAATCGTTGCTGGTTTTTCAACATAGACCAGAGATTTGACTTACCCCCACGAAAAGTAGGCCAAAGGTGTCAAATCACACGAACGAGGTGGCCAACTCACAGGTCCATTTCTTGATATGATTCGGTCACCAAACGTTTGGCTCAACAAAGTCATGGTTACACCGTCTTGTTGGAACCATTTCTCCTCCAAATGATTTCCAATGACATGAGGAATAAAAAATCATGAACCATTTGCCTGTAGCGTTCGCCATTCACGGTAATGTTGGCAAATTGGCCGATGACGCCTTCGGATGTAATGGAGTCTCAAGAGTCTGATGAGGATTGTGCTCAATCAAAAAATGGCAATTCTGCTTGTTAACAAAACCGTGAAGCCAGAAATGAGCCTCATCGATGAAGATGATTTGACGATACAAATCTGGTTTAACTTCCAGTTGATTCTCAGCCCATTCACTGAACAAATGACGCAATTGATGGTCCGCTGGCTTTAATTCTTGCACCAGTTAGATCTTATATAGATGTAGACCAAGATATTTCGTCAAAATTAAAATTAGTCGACGGGCAGATACCGAGTTGCTGAGAACGGCGTCGGATCGATAAATTCGGGTACTCTTTCACACTCACGTCTAGAGCTACGATGGCTTGGATGAATATTATCACAAAGAGTAAATGTGGTCATGAATCGATCCATAGTATTGCGTATTAGCTGCTCAGATGGAGGATTATGTGCACCGTAAACTTGACGAAGTGCTCTATAACTTTGGCGAACAGAGCTCGAATTTCGGAAATAAATTCCCACGATTAGTAAACGTTGTTCTGGTATAAGTCTTTCTATGGTGATTTGCCAAAGTATACTGAACAAAAAATTAAACACACTTTTTAAGTATGACAGCTGTTTTGACACTTATCCCTCTCAGAAGTTTTATACCTTTATAAAAAATACCCTATATGAGTTATGTGTTGAAAAACCAATTTGATTTATAATTCAGAAATGCATTTACTTTTCACAATGATGTGGAAATCGAAGTTCTTAATTCGCAGAGGTGACTACTTTTGTTTATTCAAAAGTTTTACAGTGTTGGCATACTCTGGGCGAGATAAAACATTTAAAAAACCAATGTTTGAAGAAATTGATTAATTTGTTTGTTCTATTCTACCTCATATCTATGCAGTGTAATAATAGTAAATAAAATGTTTTGAAAAAGAATTAATTGAAAAAGACAATAATTATGTATACATTTACAAGGCGTAATACTTCATTTTAAGAAATTAATCTTAACTATGTTTTCATTATGGCAAATGAACTTATTTTGTTGCACATTCCGAAATTCGATTTAAAATTCACTTCATTTGCATACAGATTCACATTTTGGAATGAGATAAAATCTAAGGAACACGTAGGAAATAACGCTACAAATGAGTTGAAACAAAATGGAATATTCCTAAATTGAAAACAATAGGACATTCGCGAAGCTATCACTTTCTGAAGTGCCGAAGTGCCCTTTCTTAAACGTCAGAAATTAATTGCATGATACAATTTCAGTAATTTGCAGAAATCGTACGGAAAAATCATTGTGATTGTTAGTTGATTATATATTTAAGTGAAAACAAAAACTATGGAAGAGTAGAAACTATCAAATTATAGGTATACCAAAAACTTGAGAAAGTAAAGAAAAACAAAAAAAATACATAAAAAGTTTGACCAAAAGGGCTTCTGCTGCTCTTGATATTCCTATTCTGTTATTAACTTTTTAGTATTCAAAAATAGTGTTTGGATACGCCTTACTAATTCTGCAATTTTTGTTCTCTTAAAATTCGCGTTATTATAAACTATTTACGAAATATCCGCGCAAGACTAGCTGCTGTTTTTTTTTCATTTGCCACTGACGTTGTCGAGAAGTACTTTATCTCCGACAATGGTTTATGTGCGATCGATTACATGGTTGAGTGAATTTTACTCCTGGCTGGTTGGTGTAAATGGTCCTTTTTTCTGTTTTGAGTGTTTTGTTGCGTCTCTGGAAGTGAATTGATTTTCTCGGTTCGATTGGATGCGTTCGGTAGCTGATGGTATTGTTGCTTTCCAGGAATAGGATTTTTCTATTGAGCCTGGCATTTGTTGGTGTTTGATGGGCGCTGTGCTAGCTGGGTTCCTTCGATCGCGGGTTGCTTTATTCAAGATGTCTCCGCCCACGCGATGCGACAAACGCGTATTTTAAGTGGGGTTTCAGAATGAAGGTCACTTTTATCACACTTTTGTTTTTTAGTTTACTTAGAATATTGTACAGCCTTTTATAAAGTAGTCTGAAGATGATAATTTTTTTTCCTTGCGGTCTGACTAAGTAATCTTACTGATTCGAGAGTACCGCCATAGCCGAAGATCAGAGTTGAAAGGAAATGATGGATGCGAATTTAAGTATTTCGGACTAGTTCCCCTATGTGACAATGGAAGTTTTTCACAGAAAGTATCTAAATTTCTGATCAGCGAGGTCATGGTATACATGATAGATGTGAATGGGTTGCATTCAGTATAAAATATTAAAGATTAGGGGTTGCCCCATGGTCGAAATTCGACCAATTTATTCTATAAGTAAAAAAAAAAACATAGGGACGGGCTACAGTCCGCTTGGGCGAACTGTTGGATACCCTATTCTTATTCCTATCCCTCATAAGTGGGCGTGACAAAAGTCTAAGTATGGTTAAATTGTTAAGAACGCTCTACATATTTTGTTATATAACATTTAAAGGACTTTATCAAAAAAAACGCTCCCTAGCTCAAACTTGGGTGTTTCAATAAAATTGTTTTATTTAATTGTGGGCGTGTCAGTAGGCGGATTTAAAAAAAAATTAACACATGAGCATAAAGGGCCCCTAGAGAGTATATATTATAAATTTCAGCTCCCTAGCTCAAACTTTGGATTTTCAAAAAAATTGTTTTATTTATTTGTGGGCGTGTCAGTGGGCGGATTTTGAAAATAGTTATACATGAGCTTAAAGGGCCCCTAGAGAGTATATATTATAAATTTCAGCTCCCTAGCTCAAACTTTGGATTTTCAAAAAAATTGTTTTATTTATTTGTGGGCGTGTCAGTGGGCGGATTTTGAAAATATTTATACATGAGCTTAAAGGGCCCCTAGAGAGTATATATTAAAAATTTCAGCTCCCTAGTTCAAATTTTGGTTTTTCAATAAAATTGTTTTATTTTTTGTGGGCGTGGCAGTGGGCGGATTTTGAAAATTTTATATCCCGAGCAGTTTTAGGAGTCATAGATCATATATAAAAAATTTCAGCTTCCTAGCTCAAAATTCGATTTTTTCCAAAATTTTGTTTTTTTGAGTTTGTGGGCGTGTCTGTGGGCGGATTTAAAAAATTCGTAAACTTGATTATTTCGGGACCCTAGAGAGTATATGGTTAAAATTTCAGCTCTCTAGGTCCAGTTTAAAGGCCTAATTTTTGCCGACGGACGGACGGACGGACGGACGGACGGACATAGCTAGATCGACATTACTATCGATGCTGATCATAAATATAGTAACTTTTAGGGGTCTACGGGCAATATTAAGGTATGTTACAAACTATGCGTCAAAATTAATATACCCCTAGAATAGGGTATAAAAACAAAGTCGGCTGTTATACATATTAATCGGAAAATGAAAATTTTCGACATTGCATTCTCTGATATTAATTGCTTTAACATTTTTTCCGCATTTTCAAGTAACTTCAAGAATTTTTAAGTATGTTCAAGCATTACCAAGTAACTTAAAGCATGTCCAAGTCACTTCAAGTATGTTCAAGCATTATCAAGTAACTTCAAGTTTTCAAGCGTTTTCAAGTAACTTAAAGTAACCTCAAGCATTTTCAGGTAACTTCAAGTATTTTCAAGCATTTTCATGTAACTTCAAGTAACTTCAAGCATTTTTAAGTAACTTCAAGCATGTCCAAGTAACTTCAAGTAGTATGTTCAAGCATTATCAAATGCATAACATGCACAGCAATGTTGTTGTTGGTAACTTCAAGTAACTTCAAGTATTTTCAATCATTTTCAAGTAACTTCAAGCATTTTCAACTAACTTCAAGCATTTTCGAGTAACTTCATGATAAAAAAAAATTTCCGTTCCTATTGGCAGATTATTGCCTCACACAGCAATGTCGTTGTTATTGTAATTTCATCCAATTCGCTTCATTTTACCTGCTGTAATTCATAATGTGTTTTATATACCCTACCCAAATATGTATAGTGTTGGCATATCTATGTTACGTATGATAGCAAAAATGGGTGGAAACACGTTATAAGCAACTCCCTATTTATTATATAAGATATATTAATATACTCCCTGGTCCAGGTCATATTCGCTCGGCAGAAATCCAGCCGTTGCGTCTTTCGAATTTGGTTAAGTGGTGTTTTTTTTATTTTTAGACGTTTTAAATGTTTAGCATTAGAAATTATTCTTTGCACAGTCCGCACGCAAGCTTTAACACCGGTTTTTTCTTTAATTTTGGCGGCAGAGTCGTGCGAATTGGACGCCTCAAAATAATTCGCTTGTCAGCAGGTGTAATCACAGAAGAGGGCCGGCCCTTCATATTTTTCCCATAATTATGCTCATTGCGTAAGAATGAGGAAATAACTTTACGGCTTCGGTTCATTGTTTTGGAAATTTTATGGATTGAGGGACCACACTCACTATAAGCCTATATTTTGGCCTTTTCAGGTTCACTTAACGCGTTCGCTTTTCCCATATTTACTCAATTATATTGAAAATTTGTCAAATTATACTAATTATAACTTTAGAAAGCCAAATACGACTGCTTACACACGAATATTAATACTACAGCCTAGATGCGCTAGTCGGCTGTCGCAAGAAAAATGCATATTTTTTTGCAACACTTCAAAGAAAACGGGAAAACAAAATAACGGTTCACTTCCAGAACTAAAGTTTATTTTTAGAAAGAGAGTAAATGGAGAAGAATAAAATATTTAGCATGATACATTCAGAGGTTCAATTTATTGGCATTTACATTGAAAGATTAGAGGGGGCGCTAATCGGTTGTCGGGCAGTGTATTAATATATAGATATACATAGATGTTTTAACGAACAAATTCGTTTATCGTACATATTTTGTTTCTAGTCCCACACAAGGCGTCATTTTGAAAATCGATATTTTCTTTTTCTATTTTTGATCAAATGAATTTTTTTCAAGTCGACATATTCGACCTTGCCCATGTTAAACAGGTCGCTAAGCTCACATAAATGGTAGAATAGCATAGATGTGATATTTCCCCATTGTCGCATTTAACGAAAAGCGCTGTGTTTTGGGAGGGTCTGCAATGATATTCCTAGCCCGTCTTTATATATTTATTTGAAGTTTGTGAGCAATTACATTCATTTTATAATTTTTTTTTTCTGAATTGAAATAACATTTTCTGTTTCATATTTGAGGTTTTGGACTTTCGGGATTTAAAGGTTTGTCCGCCTCGCTTTAACAATATTATCTTGATTTTCTCATTAACGCTTTTAAATGGCATTGCCAGGTAAATTCGAGATTATTTCAGAACTTTTCTCGGATGAAATATTTACGCACTCCCCCTCTGATTCCAATGGATCAAGTTAACCCTATGAAAATGTTTATTATCAATATTTAAAGTATCTTGCCATACTCTCCTGATGAGTCACCAATATCCGAAACCGCTTAAAGAACTAACTCAATGGTTATTTTTTTTAGTTCCATTCACTGAAAACTTCAACATCGATGGCATTATCGCTTTTCTTTTCTAGGCCTGTCAGGGCCGGATTTAGGAGAGGGCAGCCGGTGCTACAGCCCTGGCCTCCACAAAACAGGGGCCCCAATATTTCAAATTCAGACGAATAGTGGATTCTACTCCCGACGAATCTCATATCGATCAACTAACTATAGTTGTTAGATATATTGAAGGATCGATGCCAAAAGAAAGATTTCTCACCTTTTTACCAAACTGCGGCCATACCGGCGAGGCCATAGCAAACGCTTTACTAAAATTTTTAGGTGACCATCAAATAGACATTTTGGATTGCCGAGGCCAATCATATATGGCAATGCTGCAAACATGAGTAGTAAATACAAAGGAATGCAGGCTCTTATTTTGGAGAAAAATCATTCATCGGCGTTTGTACCATGTTGTGCTCATTCTCTCAATTTAGTAGGAAAGATAGCTGCTAACTCTTGTCCATCGGCAATTCAATTCTTCGATTTTGTTCAGAATTTATATACGTGTTTCACAGCAAGTACAGAGCGATACCAAATTCTGACTGAAAAACTATTGCTGAAGAGAAGCGAACAATTTTACGTTTTAAAAAAGCTTAGCTATACTCGTTGGTCTTGTCGAGCTGAAGCTACGAAAGCTATTGTCGATGGTTATTATGAAATCGAAGGAGCTCTAACCAGCATATCTTCTGATAAGGAGCTAAAAGACATCGTGAGGAATGAAGCATCGAACCTTTTACGAAAGATGAGCTGTCTCGAAACCGCTCTATTTGCTATCTTTTGGAACGACCGACGTCTTAGAGCGATTCGAAGCTACAAACAAGATGTTGCAGGACCCGAATGGTGGTTCTTGAATTTGCAATGCGTGCTAGAATCATTGAAATCATTCGTTGAATCCAAAAGAGACGATTTTGATCAATACGAGAAAGCAGCTAAAGAAATATGTAGTACTGACCAATATGTACAATCACGCACCGGAACAAGTAATGTGAGGTTGAATCCACTCTATTACATGAAAGCACAAGACGCAAATCTGTCACCAAAGAGAAATTCAAAGTATCCGGTTTTAGGCCAGTTATCGATCAGCTATGTATTTCTCTTACTGAACGATTGCATGCATATGAAGCTGTACGTTCGCGATTCGGATTTCTTAATCGCATAGAGAAGATGGATGCTGCAAAGTTGCATGCTGCAGCAGAGGCATTGGTTAACGCATACAAGGATGATTAAGAGCCTAGTCTTGGTAATGAATTGGTTCATTTTCTATCTTTGATCAACTTATACAAAAAGGATTATAGAAAAGACCAATCTACCGAGCTATTTTACTATAACATTTCTTGAAGATCAAAATTTTAGAGCTACATTCCCAAACATTGAAATTGCACTCAGAATGTTTTGATGGTGTCTAATTGCACTGGAGAGGGCTCTTTTTCAAAAATGAAAATTTAAAAAAATATACTTCGAACTACGATGGGACAAAACCGCATATCAAATCTATCCCTACCCAGCATTGAAAGCGATTTACTGCGGGGACTGGATTTCAGCGAAATCATCGAGGATTTTTCGTCGAAAAAAGATCGCAAGGTTCTTTGTTAGCGCTTTCATATAATTTCATATAATTCTTGTTTTTGTCTATATTTATATTTGTATGTTTGTTAAGATAATTTACTAGGATTCGCAATAAATTATTAAACATTTGACTGAAAAAAAAATGTTCATTTTATTTGGAAAATAATAAGCCGGGGGACTCCACTCATTTTTTGCCCCAGAGCCTCCAGACCTCTAAATCCGGCCCTGGGGCCTGTCCTTGTATATACCCAAAAAGCGAGTTGGCAATGGCATCTACTGCATTACTTCGCTTCTCAGATAACGCCTTGTGCATACCTATGAAACAATAATATGTAATGTTATAGCCGCCGATCTTTCTTTGAAGTTATATTTTTCATGGATTTAAAAATGCGCGATTGGGCTCAGTGGATTGGATAGTACGTTAGACTTCTAACCAAACTATCCCAGGTTCACATAAATCCACAATAACAACAACCGAGTTTGCACTGTTTCACCTATTACGAAAGTCCGACAAATATCTTGGAGTATAAACTGCAACGAAAAGCTTCTCACATTATCCGTTCGGAGCCGGAAAACAATTTAAAATAAATTAATGTTAGGCGTTAACGGCCTATAAAGGGCTTTAAACCTAGCTGCTCCAACCATTTGCGTGTGGAAGGGACCTTCAATTGAAAGCCGACTCCGAACGGCAAGTTGAAAAGCTTCCCATGACAACTGACACTCTTGGATAATTGTCAGACTTTCGCAAGAAGTGGCGCAGTGGTAGATTATACAATACACAAATTGACGGTACAATTTTAGGATACTTTTATTTGTGACGAAAAACAGCTCCGTACCCAAATATTATGTGCCTTAAATTTGTATGCTATGAGAAACATTAATGCCTACTTTTACTCCATCGTTGTTGCTACTGAAATAAGAGCTTTCTCATCGGATGGTAAGTCCTGAATTTACATCTTCTGCGTACATCCTGATATCAGTGCTCCAAATGAAAGCGAGTTAGTGAGTGCCTGCGATGAAGTAAGCGATAATTAACGTGGAAAGGCCTTAAACATCGCTTCAGTAAGGTGCAAATTCTCTACTGGGTATGCCGTCATACTCATTCTTACGCTCATGCTCTTCACCCGCCATCATTTCAGTGTTTGTGTGTTATCAGACCCGTGAGTAATTGCTAAATGTATCGTGAAATTTGTTTGTTTACTCCTTTGTAAAATCTCTTTCGTCGACTTATCTTGACACCATATATGCTATGTTTACATTATGTGTGTGCGCCCGCCACCCACCGCGAGGTGCCCCCATGGAAAATGGAAGCCATTCTATCGGAAGTAAGTAAGCAGCTTTTCAACGTTATGCTTACCTCAAACTATCAAGTTGTATGTGGCTTCGGCTTGGTGGTAATTTATTGCGTGGCATTAAGCAGTGTGTTCTAAATGGCAACATGTATCTCTAATACACGCACATCACCATATACCGGGATTGGGGGTGTGGACAAATTCAACAGCGATTCCCAACAATAAATGCGGCCCTGATGGTGTTGCCAAAAAATAGGATCGTCTAAGATTTATCTTTATGAACCTGCCTTATGCTGGCACATCTTGTTCTTGGTATGGAAATCAATGGATGCAGAACAAACACACACACACACACCTCATTGTCCCCTATAAATCCCATCACATCGACTTAATGGACCTGAATAGTCTAACAGGCAGAATATACCCTCGCAACACTCAGTTCGTGGCACTTTCACTTTAAATTGCGCAATAAAAATACGAATCCTTTCGCAATGATAACAGTTATTTCCATGTGTAATGACAGAGTAACGCACTCGTCTATCTTGTGCGTGGTTTATGAACTTCGTCCTTGTTTGCATATAAATACTGTTACGACATAGAAAGAGCATGATAGAGAGGAAGTAGGGCGTGGAACGGAAAAATGCGGGGTAAAGATTGGATTACATGTCAGAATTCTACCAGTGAAAAATTGGGAGATTGCCTGAAGAAAATTCATTTGGAACGTGACTTTGTCCTGCGCTACCTTTTTTCCTTTGACAAGGTGTAATGCGGAATAAAAATTAATATAAACAGTATTTTCTGACATCTTAATATAATCATTTTCTTGTTTTTCTTGTATGTGTATTTGGGTGTTGGGTGGGATGTCCGAGTTGTAATTGAGTGCGTGAAGGTACGATTCCAAAGTTCATGGCAGATTCAATGCTGTAGTGTAATGGTGAACCGCTCAAACATTTTGGATGTTATATCCGTACCATGAAAAATAATTATTTTGTTTGGATTATCTTTCAACATTTTGAAAGCAGACCGAACCGAAATGTGAGCCCGGAATTCGAGTGTGGCTGACAACAGTTGTGTGATTTATGGTCTAGGGCTGGAATCGCAGAAGGAATGCAAAATAGGATTCTATCCTCAGTGTTCGTGTGTAGGTAGCCATGGGAGTACTATTTTTTTAAGTTCCAAAAAAGCTTTGTCTTTAAACGAAGTCATCAGCGGTAGGAAAAAATGTGCTTTAAATCCGTGCATGTCGGACAGCCATGGGATGGTCATGATATAATTTTTGGCAGTATGATATCTTACAAAAAATGGCCATAGAAATTGCACTAAATTCTGCAAGTTTCTATGTTGTCGCCCCCAACATGTTTTTACGTTTTTGTCTCCAGTTTACATATCAAACCAAGACTATAATTGAAGAACAAACTGAAATTGTCAGTGACCCTCCTTATCCTACGGTAGTAATGGCAGTATATTTAATAATTTAAATAAATATTTAATAAAACACGGCTGATGCTAAATGTTTTCTTTTTGTCTCTCATATTAATGTTCAAAGGTTAATTAAATACAGAGATGAATTTAAACATGTTGTAAGTAGTGGAACAGTTGATATATTTTGTGTATCTGGGACATGGCTAAGCCCAGGTATAAGTAATTTAGTAGCTTATATAAACGGCTACAAAGTAAATCGCCTGATAGCACCGGTACAAGAGGAGGAGGTGTAGCCATTTTCGTTAAGGACAACATATATACAATAAGTTGGAATACCTTTTTATTGAGCTTCTGTGTGGATTTGATAAATGTTAAGCTGGATTTATTTTCAAACCACCTAACATTACCGATTCCACTGACGTCTCTTGTCTCCCCAAAAACGTTTCAATAGAATAGGTACAACCATATACAAGGTGGCGCAAAAGTTGTCAGGTGGCGCAAAAGTTGTCACCCGATGCTCTTTCCCTGTAATTTTTTTTTGAATGAAAAACTTTGGTTCTGCTTTTGGATTATGTTAATTGGTGTCTTAAGTTTTTTCTGTATAGTTAACTTCACAAATGTCAAAGTAGAATTTACATTTGCCGCCATTTGCAATAACTATAGCTTCTTCCGATAGGATGATGACTTTTGCGCCACCTTGTAGGTAGTAATCTGTTGCGATCTCAAAATATATAATTTACGCGCACTAAAGAGATTTTTTTAGTACCCTTATCATGTAATAGCTACACAGCGCGGGCGTTAGGGAAATTAGGATTAGAAGAAAAGGAGAGTTGCCGATGTCGGTTGGTTTTGAATGTTTGTAAGTTACAATGTAAAGGAAAAATAGAGCGTGGAAGAGTATTCCACATTCGTGTTGTACGGCTGAGGAAAGACTCTTTGTACTTCACTGTACGTCCGAATACAGGCTTGAGGGTGAACTGATGAGCATTCCTTGCATGGCGGGTATTGCGGTTAAAATGTTCAAGGGGAGGAATGCAACTGGCTATTTCGTTTGTGCACTTATGGTGGCAATAACGATAAAATAACGAAAGGCAGGAGACATTACGACGATGACTAAGAGAGTCAATCGATCTTGCGATGTCTCGGTCGCCAATGAGTTTTATCGCTCGGTTTTGGATCCTGTGAAGTAGCTCCAAATAAGTTATTGGTGCATCAGACCAGATATGAGCGTTGTACTCGAGTTTCGGACGAATAAACGCCTTATAAATTGTAGCCAGATCAGAAGGGGTGAAATATTTCTTACATCGCTTAAGGAAGCATAGACATTTCGTGGCGTTCTTGGCGACATCGGATATGTGGTCATTCCAACGAAGGTTGTCATTGACAAACATACCGAGAATGGAAAGCCTTTCGGTTTCAGCGATGCAAGTGCCATTCTTGGATAATGGCAGTGCATGTGGGTTTTGCTTTAATGACAGGAGACAGCATTGTGTTTTGGAAGCATTAAAATCCACTCTATTGGTTGTACCCCACTGAGTTATGCTGTTAGAAACGGAATTCAATGAGCTTAATATACGTTGCCGTTCCAGTTCCACACCCGAAGAAGTGGGACGTGACCCAGGAAACGATTATGAAAAGCTGAGGGTACTGTCATCAGCAAAGGAATGGATTGGATTAGAAGTAACAGACAGGAGATCATTTATAAAAATGAGAAAGAGAGTCGGGGACAGAACGGAGCCTTGGGGGACACCAGCATTTATTTGGTGAGTTGCAGACTTGAAACCGTCCTAAACAACTTGAATTGAACGGTCCGAAAAGTAATTTCTAATCCATTGAAGAAGAATATCATCGATTCCAAATGCACGCATTTTCGACAAGAGAGCTTGATGCCAAACTCTGTCAAATGCCTTTCAAATATCAAGCGCAACAATCTTACTTTCACCACCTTGGTGAAGCGATTGGTTCCACTGTTCGGTTAGATATGCCATCAAATCACCAGTAGACCTGTTGCTGCGAAAACCATACTGCCGGTCATTAAGAAGTTTTCGCGATTCAAGATATTTCATTAGCTGACGGTTTATCAGCGTTTCCATGACCTTAGAAAGAAGGGACGTAAGTGCAATTGGTCGGTAGGAGGAGGGAGAAGAAGACTCGCTTTTTTGGTACAGGCTGGACAAATGCTGTTTTCCATCTTCCCGGGAAGAGCCCAGAAGAATAGGACAGATAGAAAAGCTTACGCAGTGGTTTTGCCAGCGTAGAAGAACACCTCTTCAGAACGATAGGGGAAATACCATCTGGACCAGAGGATTTGTGTATGTCAAGATCAAGAACATGAGAGAAACGCAAATACTGAAAGATTTATAGCTAACCTCCACTCATTATAACTTTACCCTGTTAACAAATATGCTATTCCACACTTCAGCAGCAGAAGCTCAATACTATTGTACCTTTTCATAGAAAATAGTTTACAGCGATTTCATTTTAAAGTCAACTTGATGTCCCCGGATGTTCGAAGCATGACCTTATAATACTTTTTATGATTTACATTTTAGTAGATCATGCGCCATAAAAACAATAACTTACAGACATTTTATATCTTTATATATATCATATTATCATATATATATATTTTATTAGAGACATTCTTAATATGGGACCTTATTCGCTGTATGCCATCTATTAACGAATAAGCTGAATTCTTCACATCTACAAGGTGGGCTAAAAGAAGTCATCAGATGTTGTTTGGCTCTCATTTTTTTTTTAATGAAAAACTTCGATTCTGTTTTTTGATTATTTTTATTTGAACCTTAAGAATTCAAGTCGAGAAGATGATATCGGCCAAATGGGCGCCGTCACAATTGATTTCCATACGGGCTCGTTTTATGGCATTTTTCATCACTTCGGCGAGAACTTCGGGCGACAGATTCTCGCACTCATGTCGAATGTTGTCCTTGAGGGCTTCTAGGGTCTCGGGCTTGTTCACGTAAACACGGGACTTCAAAAAACCCCACAAAATCGGGCGATCTTGCGGGCCAGTGCAAATCGCCAAAACGAGAGATGAGGCGACCCGGGAATGATGCCTTCAGAATATCGGTTGTGCCTCGCGCAGTATGTGTGCCGTAGCTCTATCCTGTTGGAACCACATGTCCTCCAGTCCTAATTTGTCCAATTGCGGCGGAAAAAACTCGGTTAACATGGCCCTATAGCGCGCACCGTCCACTGTTGTCGTTTGACCAGCGGCGTTCTCGAAAAAAAAACTAGTCCAGCGTGAACAGTGCACCCTTCAGTATTTTTGAGCGGGTGTAATGGCTCCTCGTGCATTACTCGTGGATTTTCGGTGCCCCAGAAGTTTTGCTTGTTCACGTACCCGCTTAGGTGGAAATGAGCCTCCTCGCTCATTATGATTTTGGTCGAAAAATCGTCCACTTCGTCCTCGAGATTGAGGATGGCTTGGGCGTAGGTTACACACGTTTGGCGGTCGACAGGCAGCAGCTGATGCACGGACTGGACTTTGTACGGGAACATGCGCATGTCTTTGAGCAAAATTCGCCTTAGGGACGACCGACTGATGGCTAATTGCGAGGCACGGCGTCTGGTCGATGTTTCCGGCGACAGCTCGACATTCTCGTCAACAGCGGCGATATTCTCGGCATAACCGGGGCCGGGCACTCTTGGCAACTTCTCGTGTGGTCCCATACTCCTCAAGGTTGGTGGCCAAACGGCGCAGTGTTTGCGCAGTCGGTGTCAGACAGCAGTTGAATCGGCGACGGAATTCGCGCTGCGCCAACACTACAGACGAATTGTTACGCAAAAAAATTGTTTGCTTGCTTGTTCACTTGTATTCTACATCTGTCTAGTCCGCAAATGTCAAAACAGATTTGACATTGGCGGCCATTTGCAAAAATAAGAGCATCTTCCAATAGGGTGATCTCTTTTGGCCCACCTTGTACAAACCAATAATATTTAAGATTATCATGTAACCATTTAAAGTTTTACACTTCGTAACAAAGTGTGTGGGTGGTTCTCCGTTTCTATAGAAGTTCTTACCGAAAGCAGGGATAGGGCTTATAGAAGATGTAAGAGCTATAAAATCTCCGAACTCCACAACGAATATAAGATGGCCAGGAACAGAGTTAGTAGGGAGATAAGCAAATCCAAAGGAATTTATTGTTCTTCTAAGTTTACACCAGAATTAAATAGGAACAAACTGTGGCCAAACATATTAAAATTGTTGGGAATAAAAAGTATTTGAACAAGTCTTTTAAGTGCGATCATGGTGAGATAGATCCAGACGACCTAAACGCCGAGTTTTCTGCTGTTTCACAGACCATTAGCCATACCTTGACGATTTTGTTTTCATAGAATCCATGAGGTTGATGGAATGTGAAAAAAATTTCTAAAAAGGATTATTATTGCCATTATTAACATACTTTTCAATAACATTATAACCTATTCAACTTACCGAACAGTATGGAAAGCATCTTACATCCTTCCTATTCTGAAGAGTTCAAACACTAGAAATAAAGAATACCGTCCATAACCATACTCCCCATTCTCATTCATTCTCACCTATTAAGGCAAGAGTAAGATAACTCAGGCGACAAGTAAAAATAACGGTTTTTTTTTGTAAAACAGTTATTTACAAGCATTTTTTTACTATGCGAGACGGGGGTGGGGGGGGGGGTACATATCGCCCCATTTGGGCGGGAGGGGGAGATTTTCTCAAAAAAAAAAACAATTCAAATAAAAAAAAAAATATTTAAAAATAACGGTAATACTTACAATTACCTAAGTATTGCACATTTTTTTAAAATGTGAGTTATCGTACTCTC